>CM035848.1:48731155-53531155 GCA_020510985.1 Pholidichthys leucotaenia
TGTATATGGTGGCGCTGGACCTGGGAAGGATGGCGAAATTAAGGGCACGTGCGTTGCTTGTGCATAACCTGGGAATGGAGGGAAAATGGATTTTGGGCACGCTCGGTGACGCGGACAATTATGAGGAAGTGGTTGAGCTGATGGCGCGCCATTTTTGTGCACCAGACAACGTCGTCTTCTGGAGGATTAAATTTCGACAGCGCTGCCAACAGGTGGGCGAGTCCATCCAATGGTTTATGTCAGACTTGAGGCAGATGGACACCGAGTGTCGGTTCGGACCGTTGGAGGAAGAAATGGTCCGCGACCAGTTGGCAGAACATACCAACTGTGCTGCAGTCCGGTCGAAGCTGCTCACATTTCCAGGTGAATTGATGCTATCCAGGGCCGATGAGTTGGCGCTCCAGCTGGAGGCAGCAGATAAGTTAACTCGGGAGCTAAGCAAGTATCTGTCACCGCGAGAGCTAGGATCCCCCATGGCTACACAAGTAGTGGACCCGGACAGTGATGGGAGCATTGAGGACGACGCGGAAGGTGCCAACGCTGTGATTTTGAGGTCTGCCCCGAGGAAGCCCAGGTGTGTGGGCTGCGGGTCCACAAAGCACGGCTACAAAAGCAGAGATTGTCCAGCAAGAGGGAAGTGCTTTGGCAGGTGTGGCCATTTACATCACTACATGAGGGTGTGCCATTTGGTCGAGCAAAGGAGCCCACAGAAGAGTTCAACCCCTCCCGCCCCGACAGTGATCCATACTGTGTCCCGAGCACCAGTGGGCGAACATATTGCACAGTGGAGTTGGATGGATTGGAGGTGCCGATGCTGATCGACACGGGGCGGAGAGTTCTCTGCTGGGGCTAACAACTAACTGGGCTACAGTGGGGCAATTTTTTTCCACACTACAGGATTGGAGGTGACTCAGAGCCACTTTGCGGCTATGGAGGACAACAGCTGGCCCAGTGCAAGTCGGCAGAGAGGTCTGATTTGGAGTTTGTCGTGATAGCCCGTGGCGTGAACATGGGCTGCAACCTCTTCTATGGCCTTGGCTTCGCCATTAAGAGTGGTGCTGGGGAAGAGTGGTCAGGCTGCGGACTGTGGAACCGACCAGTTCCGAGAGTACAGGATGGCGTAGTGTGGAAAAAAAAATGTTGCCCAGCACCCCAGAGAGTGGACAGGCCTCGTCACGTTCAGGGTCACTGCAGGAGGGCCCCCGTGCCAGAGCCCGAGTCACCCTGGATCAAGGTACTGGGCAGCACAGGGGGTGCCTGCACCGATGAGCAATGCTGAGAGGATGGTCCAAGGTGTTCCCGGAGCTTGGCTGAAGTGGGCCGGTGGACATGGGGCCACATCGGCGAGACCCGCAATGGATTTAGAGGTGCAAAACCAATTGGCACTGAGAGAGTGAGTGACAGGCAGAGACCTTGCAAGCCCAGCAGGGACCTACTGGGAGTCACGGACTGGGTTTGGGCTCGAGTGGAGGTGACATCATGGCAGGTACGGGCCAAATGGCAAGTGGAGGAGCGCCAGGGTCGGCTGCATGCTATGGCTGGATGGGGCAATGCTTATCTTCAGCTGTTGGCTGGCTCATGGAGGCACAGGAACGAGCTGTGGCATGCCCAGGAGCGGTTCACGGGACGTGGGCCTGGACGAGTGGAGCATCCAGCAGTGAGGAAGACGGGGCGCGTCGGGGCTGAGGTGACCTGCCGCAGCCCGGGAGACAAGGGACGGTCCAGGGGGCCCACGGGGTTTCTTCCACCTTAATTGTTAAGCATGTGCTTGGTGTATTGTGTATATAGTTTGGGATTATTTTAGTTTAGTTTAGGAACACGGCAGTTTTGGGGTTTTTTTTTAGATGGACTTTTCGTTAGTACAGATGGCAGAAAAATCCATCTTGCCGTGTGGGGGTGGGACGGCAGTCCACCTGTCCTCCCCTAGTTTTTAGTTGTTTTGTGTGACTGTGATAGGCCTTTTTAGTGACTTAAGTTTAGTTTTCTTAGAGTGTGTTTCGGGTTCTAAATTGAGGAGGGTCTCAATTGTATGTGTGTGTTTTGGACTTTTTGAGGGGGAGGGAAAATGTCAGTTATTTATATGTTTTTTTTTTGTTTTTTTTTTGTTACTTATTTGTACCCGTAGGTAGATTTAGTTTGCAGTCTGGTGACAAGCCACCGGCTGCCGGTCGCTGCGTGCGTGAGTGCCCTAAACCTACATGTTTTTGGTATGCAGGAGGAAACCGGAGAAATCCCGGAGTAAACCCACGCAACACGGGGAGAACATGCAAACTCCACACAGCTCACCGTTGGTCGGGGGCTGGGATCGAACCCACGATCTCATGATCCCCGTGATCCCCCGGCCGAGGGTAAACTGTGCTGCCACAGTGCTAAACCACTGCGCCACCGTGCAGCCCACCGTGGTTTATGTTCTATGTTCTTATTTGTGTGGCACGGGGTGGTGGCTCTGCCTTCTGGTCATGCCACCACCCGTGACTATAAAAGGGCTGCATGCAGGAGGGACGCTCTCTTGGCCATCTCTCTGCTCTGCGGTTTGATGTGGTTAAGTTGACTGTCCTGGTCAATAAACGTGTGTTCAGTTCAACAACTGGTCTCACCCTTTGGCTCCAACCTCTGACATAACAGTATTTCCATATATAACATTTGGCAACTGAGGACTAATGTATGGATGCGTGCATTACACCACTCCGTCCCTTCCACGAACTCCCGGGCGAACCACCGGTTCCATGGCCGCATTGGCTGGAGGCCTATCAAATGTATATTATGGCGCTAGACCTCAGGAAGCTCGATAAGATGAGGGCGCGGGCACTTCTCGTCCACAACCTGGGTATTGAGGGCTGGAAGGTCCGACGGACGCTAGGCATGGCAGACTCGTGTGAGGACATCGTGCAGCTGCTAGCTAAACATTTCTCCACCCCATACAGCGTGACTGTTCAGAGAATTTATTTTCGCCGGAGACGCCAATGTGTAGGTAAGCCTATCCGCCAGTATGTCATTGACTTGAAGCAGCTAGCTAGCGAGTGTTGTTTTAGACTGCTCGAAGACGAGATGGTACGCAATCAACCTAGCAGAGCACACGTGCAATGCTGAGCTGCGTGCTAGGTTATTAGCGGCACCTAATGACTTGATGTTAGCTGAAGCAGTTGAGCTAGCTCTCTGGTTGGAAGCTGTTGATAAGCTAGCTGTGGAGCTAAATTGGCGCAAGCCACAGAAGCTGCCAGAGCCACCCGCTTCATCTAATGTTGCGGACCTTGATAGCAAGGATAGCTTGGACTAAGATTATTGGGAAATCAATGCTGCCAGCCAGTGGTCTGCCCCGGGAAACTTCCGTTGCAGGGGTTGTGGGTCCATGACGCACCGCCATAAAGTGGAGAAATGCCTGGCAAGGGGAAAACGTAGTAGATGTGGGTGCTTGAATCACTACGCCAGGGTGTGCCATATGTCTTACCCGGGGAACCCAAGGGAGAAATCACCCCGCCCGCCCCTGACGGACACTGGGTGCGAATGGTACGAGGAGCTAACGGACACCCTTGCTTTCAAGTCGGCCAGTTCTCGCTCAGTGTCGGTACCCATGCCGATGAGTGACACCATGCTAGCCCCAGATGCCTCTGGTACTTGGCCACAGTTGGGTGGGGGGTCTGCAGCTATGACAGTGTACACTACAACGTTTATAGAAGAGGACGGGGCCAGACCGACAAGCATGGAGTTATCGCATGCTCAGCAGCAGCACACTGGGCCAAGTAAAATTCCACTTTGGGTTATGGATTTGGTTCGGGGTCAGGGTGATAAATGTCCATGGCAAAGATGGGCCAAACGACAGCCAGCAAAATATCAAGCACGTCTGCGGATAGTGGTGAAGTTGGGAGCGGCGTGCTTCCAGTTGTCTGACGGCTCGATGAGGCATGCCAACCAGCAGTGGCGTGTCCAGGAGGACGCTCCAGGTGGCGAGGCTGGACGGGACTCAGTGATGGCGGTGTGGGATCCGGGCTGTGTCGTCCAGAAGATCAGCCATCGCTCTGGGGCCTGCTGCCTCCAGGGGCACGCCTGCTGAGGGGCTGCCCTGGGCCCCCCTATGCCGGTTCCATCTTTCCCAACCAAATGACTATGCGGTAGCACTTTGTTTCTAGTTTTGATGGTGTTTTATGTGTAGTTTAGGAGCACGGCAGATATTTTTAGTTTGAATAAAGGACATTTTTAGTTTATTTGGTGGCAGAATAATCCACCATGCCGTGCGGGCTGTGTGGCAGTCCACCCACCAGTCCTATTTTAGGTAGTTTTGTGTGACTGTGTTAGGCCAGTTTAGTATATTTGTTTTCGGTATTTTAGGGTGTGATTTGGGTCGAAATTGGGGTGGTTTCAATTGTGTGTGTGTTTTGGACTTTCTAAAGGGGGGAGGAAATGTGGTGTGTGTTTTAAGGGCACCTTATTGTGAAGTGCAGTGTGGTGACGTGCACTTCCTGTCACATCACCACACAGCCCAATATAGCATGCTAGCCACCATAGCATGACCTCATGTCGGATGATCTCGCTGGTGCCTGCCGTGTACTGCTGTGTAAATAGTTCATCAATAAAGCTGTGTTCGCCAACTTCATCTTGCCTCATTCATCACCAGGTATTTCCATATACAGTATAACATCACTGTATTCAACCGCTGGACTAAAGTGGCCACTCTGCTGAGACCGGCCTACCATAGGGCTGTCTACACAGCCGGGTACTTCACGTGAATGCACGGAGGTAACAAAAACTGGCAGTTTACCATTGAAACAATACAGCATAGCAATATTATGACGAGCTTTCACTGCAAGATCGGATCAGATATGATCAAAAACTTTAAATTTGTGAGCTCAAAAAGTATTACCATCATCTACCAGCCAGTATGTGGAAGAATGATTCAACAGTGTCCCCAGAAACAATATTTACTGATATTTGTAATGACAAATAAATATACCAGCTTGGCTGTACATTGGCGGAACACTCCAATAATAGAAAATAAATTGTACCTGCTGTGGAAATCCCCAAAAATCCATCATGTTTAGGTTTGCAAAATTTATCCACCGGGTCTCACAGGAAAAACAACCTCCCGTCTCCCATACAGGACACTCAGTTTATTTATACTGGTAAAAAAAAAAAAAAAAAAAAAAAAAAAAATTACATTTGTTCGCCCTGTTAATCCCAACACTTCGTTTCAGCTCTGAAGAGCTTTGGTCCATTTGTCAGCAGGTATCAGTCTTATTTTTAAACTAGTTTAATTGCAGTGTTAATATGTTTACTCTGAGACTTTTAAACAGCTCAAATTAGAATTATTTCTACTGAGCCAATGTGTTTCTATGCTAATGCTATTTTAGCCATTTACTCCCACTGATGCAAATGTGGGTGTTTGTCACATGTTCACATTAATTTTAAGTGTAGGCAAGTCACTTTTAATGATTAATAAGAGTCATAGTTTGATAAACAAACATACCTGCAGCAGGAGCAATCTCTATTTGTGGCCAGATGGAGTTGTGGGTCATATCGTCTGTCAGCCAACTCATGAAAAGGCAGCCCACAAAATCCTCCCTTGGTAATCTCTGCTGGCTGATGTGAATTTAAAAAAACTTGTATTCTGATTGCCATCACCATCTTTCATAAGATGATGATGGCTACAAGAGCCAGGTGCACACCATTTCAAATTTTTTTTTTAAATAAATGAATGAATTTATTTTTAGTCGGTAATAATAAACACATACAATACAATAAGAACACACAAAAGAACTGAAAGGGTGTATTTTTTGGTTTAAATTTAGCTAACATTGCCATAGAAATGCACTGAAATCGTCAATTTTTGATACTGCCACGCGTTTATGAGATCGGTGACGCAAGCTTAGACAGCCCTATTGGCCACTTTTCGATCTCGCCGTCTTTCCACAGCAGACCACTGCAGCAGGCACCTGCGTGGAGTACAACCATGACAGGCATGGACCTGCCACGGTTGCGCCTGTCATGTGATGTGTCCAAAAAGCACAGAAAACCCAGTTGTACCAAGCATTTCATATCACAAGATGTCAGACATGTACAGTATAGCTTACTGTTCTTCAATGGAGGACTTCACCCCAACGAACCACCTCAACCATCATTTCCAGAAACACGAAGAGAGAATGTAAACAAAGGCTCCATCCCAACATACATTTCCACACGGAGGAAGCATTTGCTCCAAATTTTGCCCCGGAAAAACCAAAAACACATGCATTTAAATTAACCTTCCCCAATTTGTTACATGATGAACCCCCAAATTAGCTAGGACTAGCAGGTAGACCACTGCATAGCTCGGCATAACTGAATGGGTTATTCTGCCACTAAAAGTCAAGTTGGAATGCGTCAGTGTTAACATCCTGCTCTCTGATAATGTCCTTCAGTTATCTGTATATACTGAAAACCTACAGACAAGGTGGACTATTATGAGCAACTTAAATTGCTTCTTAAATTGTGTGATCACAAGAAAAAGTTAATTTTAATTGGTGATTTTAACAAA
Organism: Pholidichthys leucotaenia; assembly: GCA_020510985.1. Lineage (NCBI taxonomy): Eukaryota > Metazoa > Chordata > Actinopteri > Cichliformes > Pholidichthyidae > Pholidichthys > Pholidichthys leucotaenia. Next base: position 48,737,664 of record CM035848.1, read on the forward strand.
CTGGGATGCAAAGGAAGACAGGAAAAACTTAAATCCATTACAGATTTCAGCCTTAATTGATAAGCCCACTAGAGTCACCAATCATTCACAAACTAAAATTGATCTGTTTACAAATAAACCAGAAAGAATCACTCAGACCTACAACCTAACAGGTTTATCAGATCATAATGCAATTTTTTTTTTTTTTTTTTTTTTTTTTTTTACAAGAAACATTAAAAAAAAGGGGGGGGGGGGTTAATAATCCGGCCAAACATATTGCTGATAATATAATACACAATAAAACTCCAAAGTCAACCTAATCTGCAAATCATAAATTAATTACACTGGAATATTTTATCCTCAGAAGACAAATTCTAGCAGAGACTATTTTTCAACAAAAATTAAAACATTGGTAACTTTCTACAGCAGTAGGAGAATAAGAAAAAGAAAAGTAAATCTCCCATGGTTAAATACAGACAGCATACAATTAATAATGAAAAATAGGGAGCGCCACCTTAAAATAGGTTTAAAATCAGGCCTGACTGTGGAGAGACAGAAATTTACATGAGCAAGGAATAAGGTGACAAGTAATACGCAAGGCCAAAGCTGATTTTTTTTTTTTATGAATATTAAGAGAAAGGCAATGGTTAAAAAAAAAAAAAGGCATACCATTAACAAACTCAGTGGCAGGCAAAGCAAAAAATATGACAGAATTGGAAATGAATGTTAATAAATTAGTGAAAGATCTAACCATCATTGCAAAAGAGTAAAAACTTTATAAATTCCATAAAAGAAATATTGCAACTGTTTAAACCACCAGTCTATCATAGTGTTCCTGTTACTGATACAAAACATTTTTTATACAGATGAAATAACGGAAACAGAAGTAGCCAATATTAGCTCACTTAACACCTCCAAAGCAAAGGATAATTTTGACTTTGACACAAACTTTTTAAAGGAGTATAAAGACTCAATACCACCAATCACACATACTGTATGGTAAATCTTTTAAATATTCTACAGTCCGACCTGCTTGGAAAATAGGGATGTCAGTCCTATTTTTAAAACCAATGATAAAACAGACAAAAACAATTATAGACCCTTTAACGTCTTACCAATAGTTTCAAAAATTATAGTGGGTGGCTGAATTAATAGATCTAAACAAGGGCCATACTCCTTTGCATCCTATGCAATTTGGATTTCGTGCCCATGACTCAGAGTCAGCCATTAGTATGTTTTTAGAAAAGACCAAAAGCTCTCTTGATAGGTGCAGCTGTGTTGGTGCAGTTTTTTTGGACCTGAGGAGGGCGTTTGACACAGTTGACCACAAAATTTTTAGCCAAATTAATTAATTTCAACTTTTCAGAACAAGCTCTTAAATGGATGAAATCATCTTTCATATAGATTGCAATGTGTTGTGGTAAGTGGTGTCAGATCACCTTATCAGGAGTGTTCAATGGGTGTCCCACAAGGTTCCATTCTCGGACCAATTCTATTTTCATTATATATTAATGAGTTACCAGATATACAGTGATCCCTCACTTATCGCGGTTAATGGGTTCCAGAACCGACCGCGAAAAGTGAAAAACCACGAAGTAGCGTCACCCCTAATGACGCCACCCATAAATAATACGTACGTTCATTCTCTCACTCTCTCTCATTTGATACGTGTGTGTGTGTGTGTGTGTGTGTGTGTGTGTGTGTGTGTGTGTGTACATACAAACGTAGATGTAAATAAAGTGTACATAAATGTTTTTAGAACTCTTTTATTCTTATAACAAGATACGTAACTCAAGATGAAGATGATTTACTGCACAGGTTAATGAGAGCTTTACTTGCCCTCAGGTGACGCCTCATCGTCAGGTGCTAGAGGCGCAGGATCGTCGAGGGCAGCTTCCGATAGAGCTGGAGAAGCTGCAGGAGGCGGCGTAGTGGCTCGACGGGAAGACTATTTCGCACAAAAAGGCACAAGAGAACAGCGAAAAGTTCCATGCGGCGAGACTAAGCAACACGAGTGATAAAGAACAATGAATGCGGTCTTCCTTCGCTGGGTATGGGCGCTCGACAGGGAGAGAAGCTGGGTAAAACGTCTCGGCCAATCAGCTTGCGAGATTCCCGAGCCGAGCCAACACGAGAACAGCGAACAGAGAGGTGGATTTTGAGTTGTGCGGGCTCTCCGTGTTGATACCTGATGTTCTAATGTAGTCTCCCTGCCTTCTGTTAGCGCCCGCCCATTTTTTCTCAATTTTGAATTTTTGATGAATATTTTTGAAAAATCCGCGATGCACTGAGGGCGCGAAAGGTGAGGCGCGAAGTAGCGAGGGATCACTGTATGCAAAAACATATTCAAATGTATGCTGATGATGCAGTAATATACACACCTGCAAAAAAAACATCCAAGAAGCTGGCCGTATTCTCACATCTGCAACGTCCAATATTCAGGATTGGCTTTCAAAATCATGTCTTAAATACTAAAAACACAAATATGCATTTTTCAAAACAACCAGTTCAGACCACTCACAAATGTTTTCCTGGGAGGGGAAGAGCTGGAATTGGTACAGGAATTTAAATACCTCGGGTTGATTGACTCTTCTTTAACCTTTAAAAATCTTGTTTAAAAAAACCCTCAAACAATCAAACATCGCCGACAACAAATGCTGCAAAAATGCTTTTTCATTGCAATGATTTTATCTCATAAGGAATATTGTTTTACCAACTGGACCCTTACCAGTGTAACTACACTTAATCAAATTGAATCACTATATAAAAGAGCATTAAAAATCTATGACCAAACATTCCCCCCCCTTTAGAAAAGTCCAAAGCCACACACACAATTACCCCCCCCCCTCCAAATTTGGGACCTGAATCACACACTAAAATAACAACAAACAATGCACTAAAATGGCTCAACACATTCACACAAAACCTAAAATAGGGGTGACGGGTGGACTACTGTGCAGTCCGCACGGCGTTTGGATTATTTTGCCACCCATGTCTAAAAGTCCATACATAAACTAAAATTACCCGCTGTGCTCCTAAACTAAACAAAATACACAGAATACTCTCACAACGTATCAGAAAACAAGAACTATAAACACAATATTTATTTGGGTAGGAGGGGTAGAACTGGCATGGGGGACCCAGGGCAGCCCCTCAGCAAGCACGCCCCTGGAAGCAGCAGACTGCCGGGACGATGGCTGATCTTTCAGACGATGGAGCCTTGCTTCCTCACCACCGACACCGACTCCCGTCCAGCCTCGTCACCTGGAGCCTCTTCCCGGATACGCCGAAGCCGAGTGGCGTGCCTCACTGAGCCATTGGACAACCTGAAGTCTGCTGTGCCAAGCTTAGCCACTATGCGCAGACACCCTTGATGTTTAGCTGGCTGTCATCTGGCCCATCTTTGCCATGGGTGTTCTTCACCTCAAACCAAGTCCAAAACCCTCAGTGGAGCCCGGCTCAACCTGAAGTGGGGCTGCTGAGCATGCAATTCCTCCATGCTCGTCGGTCTGGCCCCAACCTCTTCTAAGACCATCGTAGCTGCAGACCCTCCACCCCCCTGCAGCCAAGCTCTGGAGGCATCTGGGGCTAGCACATTGGTGTCACTCGCCGGCGTAGCTGCCTTGCTGCCACGCTCGGTACCCCCCTCTACCGTATCCTGAGCGGCAGCACTGAGACCCTCCTACGCTGAACCTGAGCAAGGCTGGTCCTGCTTGACCACCATGGTGTCCTTTAGCACTTCATCCCACACAACGTCCTTATCGACCATCGGAACTGGAGGGTTCCATTGGCCACAACCCGACCATTTGTTCCCGGCATTGTCCTTGATGGCAAAACCCAGTCCATGATGTTATTGCCTTGAGCGGTCACATGGAACGTGAAGTCAACCATCTTCACAGACTTGTAACGGACCGTTAACTAAAGTCCCAACCGTGCACAGCCTGCCACCTCCATAACCATACAACGGCGCCGGGTTACCTCTAATTCTGTAGTGGGGGAAAAACTTCCTCACCGTGGCCCAATTCAGCAATGACCCCTCCGCACCCGTGTTGAGCAGCAGCTCCACCTCCACGCTGTCCAATTCCCCTATGCAGAACGTGTACCCGTTTGTACCGGAGGACACCGTATGGATGGTCGTTGGCGCGGGCGGAGTGATTTCTTCTGTGGGCTCTCCGGTTCAGATACACAGCACACTCTAGCACAGGGTGGGCAATTATTTTTTTCCATGGGGCCACATGAGAGAAAGAAAATATTGTGGAGGGCCGGACCAGAAGGCAGAACTCAATTCTGCATAATATTAATTGTATTTCTTTCAAAAAAAGCAGCACATAGTCTTACCAGCTTGCCAAAACAATGCTGTTTAATCATAACATATACTCTTACCAATGAAAAGGGCCTTTTCCACTAGCACGCTTTAGCGCGACACGGGACGGCTCAGTACGCTTTGTACGCTTTTCCACAAGCCCCAACACGGTTTAACAGCCGCGATTCTCAGCCCCGCTCCAGGGCAGGGTACAGCAGTGCTGAGCTGTGCCGTGTTGTGATGTTAACAGACTGGTCGCCGCTGATTGGTCAGGTCGTAACCGGCGCTGATTGGTCAGGTTGTAACCGCCCCTCTCCTCCTCCTCATCTACCAAATCTTCACGACCTTCTCAAAGTTTTTGAAAAAAAAAAAGAAAAAAAAAAGAATCTTCACGACCGCCTTTACTCAGCACGCAACCACTGTTGGCGGTTCCTTTTCAGTGTATTGCTGTGCTATTTTCATTTATTCTCTATCAAAAATGGCTTCGCGTAATAAGGGTGTTCCATGGACCAATAAGGAGGTGCAGTGTCTGCTCACTGCATTGTCAGACGAACGTATTCAGCGCGAGTTAGACGGAGCCGCCCGGAATGAAAAAATATACTGGGAGGTCTCGACATCGGAGTCCTTTAACGGTGAGTTTTAATTTTTTTTTTATTGTGCGTTTTTTCGCAAATATATTCGGTAAGACGCTCAGTTTATTTATGCAATAAAAAAGCTGTTCATTTGTGGATGGATCACTGCTTTATTGCAGCACACTGCGGGCTAAAGCTTTTATTGTAATTATTCATGTGAACAATACGCTGAAATAAGCTTATGTATTCTTGTTAAAAACTATCGTCTTTTCTGTATATATTGCACTTTCGTGCTGTATTTTATTGTGTGCATTTTCCTTGTAGAATCATCCCACGCGTCCGCCACGACAGCCCGCACGGATTATTCAACCGAGCCTTCCTGACCCAGAGCTGGCAGAGACGCCTTCATTCTACCAAGCCTCAGCACTCATTGGTCGGCGTGTCTAAAATGTCGATTAGCCTTCATGTTGTGTTGCAAAGTTTTTTTTAATTTTAATATTTTGTATATAATAAAATGGAATTGTTTTGGAAAGTGTGGTTTGTCTGTTATAACACTGAATTATAAAACAGTATAATTACATAGAAATTCCATTGCCTAGTCTGATCAAAATGATGCTGAGGGTCAACCATTGTAAAGGTAATGTAATTTTTAACTAGACCAAAAAAGAAATCTTTTTGTAAGCTTTCTGTTCTTTTTATTGAAATATCATAAAAAATTAGCACCAAGTCAAAGGTACAAGTATATGTAAATTGAATGTTCTATCGGCATTCCAAATTCAGAGATTTACAATACTTTAGAAGGAGTGTAGCATCATCTAAACGGAAAATAATAATACTGTTGTTCCAAACGTTGACCTGAAGGTGAAAAACATGATTTTTTTTAATTCAGTACATCCAAAATGCCCTAGGATGTGGTGTTGGACAGTGTGCCACCGTCTCATTATTTAATACGAATAAAAACAAGTTTCAGCTCATTATTTCTAGGTCATTTGGCAGTTAATTCAAAACAAAAGTGACTTGTGTTGTTGCAGCTTAATTATGAGATAAAACCACAGAGCGAGCAAGGCAATAATCCTTGGATCCTCCATTTTTTGTCTCGTGTAAATAAGGACTCAGTCGGGTGCGTAACATCACGGGAGTGTGGCCCCGCCTCGCTGAGAATCTGCTGCTGCCCCGCTTCTAAAACCTAACACAAACCATCACAGCACAAGCACAACACCGTGCTAATGGAGACAGAAGCATTCCGAGCCGTACTGAAGTGAATCGAGCCGTACCGAGGTGTGCTGGGCTAGTGGAAAACAGGCTAAAGTGAAGTTGCCTTACAAAAAATGTCATTTATTCAATCAATTTTCACCAAACAATAGTAAACAAAATGTGAACATTTTTATCATTGTGACTCAGTGATCATTTTCAGTCACATTCACCCCAAAACACATTGAGTTTCATATACTGTTGGAAAGAGGTTCTTAGCTTTCTAATCACAATATTGTCTTTGTACTCCAAATATTAAGCAAGATACATCATATTATAGTAATGCTTGTCACTGAACTGTGATTGAGAAAAAGGCCTCCGGTTTCCTCCCGCAGGCCAAAAACATGCAGGTTAGGTTAATTGGAGAATCTAAAGTGGCCCTAGGTGTGAAAGTGTGTCATTGGTAAAGGGATAGCACTGTACCGTAGCTGCTTCATCCATCCAGGTGGATGCCCTCAATAAAGTATACAAAATCAAGTGTCCCACTTCACTGCTAGTGGGTGCATTTACATGCCTACATTTGTAATCTAACCACTTCACTTTGTGTTTTTCAATTCTTTTTTCTTGTTCAGTGAGAGAAATCTAGTCTCTGCTGGGCTTTAATGAGTGCATCAAAGTCAGGCTGAATGTCTGCAGTGGAGATGCGAAGCACAGCTGACAGATGATCATTAGTGAGAGAGGATCTATACCTGGATTTGGTAAACATCACTGAGAATGTTTGTTCACATATGTAGGTAGAGCCAAAGAGAACCAACATCTTCTGAGCATGTCTCATGTTTGGAAAGTTCTCTTCCTTGAGAGAAGAGTAAAAATCCAGCATTGATCCTGACTTAGTGTTCTGCCAGTATCGCATCAGACTGCAGGTCAATTAGTTCCAGCTGAACATCACTGGGTGCATTATCCACACTGCAGGTAAAGGGAGAGGAAATCATTTGCATTTCATCCTCGATTGTTCCGAGATCTTCAAATCACCTTGAAAATTCACCATGCAGTGCTACTAACATGGATGAGTACCTGCGGGGGTGATCAGCTGATGGTGTGACTTCTTTCAGGGTTTGCATGTGAGCGAATGTTGCTCTCCAGCTGGCTTGAAAGAAACTGCAACTTTCTCATGAAAGCCTTCACCAGGCTGTGCATTTCATAAACAAAAGGGCCCTTACCTTGCAGTTTGGGGTTCAGTTCATTCATCAGTGCAGTCACATCAACAGCAAATGCAAGATCTGCCATCCAATCCTCATCTGAGAGCTCTGGGATGCCTTTGCCTTTCTTCTCACAAAACTCTCGAATCTCTGCTTTCAGGTCCCAAACTCTTTAGCACTTTGCCCAGGCTGAGCCATCTGACAGCTGTGTGGTAGCCGATGTCACCATGTTCAGTCTCATGCTCCTCCAAAAGTGCAACAAACTGTGATTCAATGCTGGTGACCTGATTAAGTTAACTATTTTAGTTACAACATCAATAACATGGTTAATTTTTAGCACCGACTTGCACAACACATACTGATGTATATAATACAATGCAAAAACAATTTCTGATCTGCGTCGATTTCAGTCACTATCTTGCAGATGTTTCAAAAGTCCGACATTTTTCCCTGTCAGATTTGGACAACCGTCCATTGTGACACCTACCAGTCTGTCCCATTTCAGCCCCAGCGTGTCCATGCATGCAGTTACCTCTGAACAGATTGCTCCCTGCCATCGTCCCTTTCATTGACCGCATTGCTGCCAGCTCCTCCTTAATTATGAAGTCCGTTATCCCACGGACAAATATGAGTAACTGGGCTGTGTCACAGACATCACAACTCTCGTCCATAGCCAAGTAAATAAATGCTTAGTCCATGTTTTGTTGAAAGCCCTGCATTTGGCATCTACTTTATTAGCGTGCGCAAGCATTTTCAAGGGCTAAAGTCATCTGCTTGTGACAAGGTAGATTCAATCATGCGCAGTACTGACTTATGTATTGCGTCATTATGCACGTGAATAAAAAAAACTTCAAAATAGAAGCAGCGCAGCTTTAGTCCATGCATTAGGTAAAATTAGAAAATGTGTTTTTGAAATTTACAATTAACCTCACGCGGGCCAGTCGGAGTCAACCAAAGGGTCATATGCTGCCCGGGGGCCGTACAATGCCTAGGTCTGCTCTAGCATAATGTCTCAAGCGTCCACATCTGCTACATTTTCCACTAGCCGGGCAGTCCTTAGCCTAATTGCAGTGCATCGTGGACCCACAACCCTTGCACAGGAGTTTTCCCGGGGCAGACCTTCGGCTGGCAGCATAGGCTTCCGTAGCATCGTCGTCCAAGCTATCCTCGATATCCGAGTCTGCAACATTTGAGATGGCAGAAGACTCCAGCGGTCGCTGTGACTGGCGCCAGGTTAGCTCCAAAACTAGCTTGTCTGCAGCCTCCAGCTGGAGAGCTAGTTCGACAGCTCTGGCTAATGTTAAGTCATTGGGCGCCGTGAGAAGCCTAGCCCGCAATGCGACACTGCATGTGAGCCAGTCACGTACCATTTCATCTTCCAATGGCCTAAAGCGACACTCGCTAGCTAGCTGCCCCTAGTCAGCAGCAAAGTGATGAATAGGCTCACATACCCGCTGATGTCACTTCCAAAACAAATCCTCTGGACAGTCACGCTATCCGGGGTGTGGAAATGGTTGACTAGCAGCTCCACAACATCTTTAAGAGAGTCCAAAGCTCCGAGTGTGCGCAGGACTTACTGGCCCTCAATACCCAGGTTGTGAACAAGTAGCGCACGTGCTCTTAGCTTGTCGAGCTTACCGAGGTCCAGCGTGGTGATGTACGTCTGGAAAGCCTCAAACCACATAGGCCAAGGCACCAGCAGTTCACCTAGGAGCTCGAGAAATGGGCGAAGTGTTGTAATACATGCCTCCATGAGTTAATCCTCGATTGCCAAATGTGTATAGTAAAATACCTGGGTGAAGGATGAGGCAAGATGACTGGACAAACAGCTTTATTGAGTGGTAGAGGACAGCGGTTACAGCAGGCACCTGGCAGAGGGCACCGGTCAAAGAGGCCGCAATATGGATGCCCTCTGCCTTATACAGGGCGGTATAGTGATGTGACGGAAGTACACGTCACTACACCGCATTTCACAATAATGTGCCTTTTTACAACAACATTTTGGACAATCTGTCCTCTCAGTCAAGGGCAGTAAAATATGGAATGACATTCCATCTACAATAAGAGAACTTCAAACATCTAATACCTTCAAAACCCACCTGATAAGCTGGTTAAAAGTAAACCAACAATGTAATCATTACTCCTAGTCTCTTCACATTATTAAACTGTGGTACTTACTTGCATTACTGGTGTGTTTTTGCTACTGCTACCCTCTGCATTTATAGTATTTACTCGCTGCTTAATCTCCTCGATCAATAGACTTGTTCATTTTAGAATCAGAATATATGGAACAAATATTTACTTCTTTATTCTACACATTTGAAATTCTATTTATGAACTCGGGCACTTTACTAACAGGCATGAGTATCTTTGTATTTGCTATTCTTATAACAACATGTTCGAGTACGTTTTTTTCCTTCTATATATGTTTTTCTTACTGTATACCCGATAACCTGAGGACATTTCCACTAGTATTTCTTACCGATATGAATTAATATGCCTTGTCTTCTTATCTTATAGAACTAATTTTAATTATTTTTTCTATTTTTCTGTCCTTAGGGTAGCTTTGTCTTTCATGGTCTATTTTCTATGTTCAACAACCCACCATGGGACTACGAATGTAAATTAGCACTTTGCTAACTTTGGCATGTTTACACTAGTATTTTGTACTAATGTCAATATGCATTGTCCCTTTCAAATAAACATTAAATTACAATATAGATATTCACCCCATTTCAAAATGTAACTGTCTCAAAAGCAAAAAATGAAACTTACACGACAACTAAATTAATTAACAGCATTGACTGCGTTGCTTCACAACTGTATATTTTAAATGTCATTTCAAACATGTCTTATCTTTAAATGAACAGGAGTGTTAAAAGTGTAGTAGCTGGTCTCTTCTGTCCCCGGCAGAAGTTTTGCAATGGAAAATTTGAGACTTGCAGTCAAAAAAGTGGCAACAACACCTTAATAGTGGGGTTCCCACCATGAGCAAATTTTCATTTTCACTTCAAGTTTTTGCAAAAGTTTAGTTTTTGGTATTAGGTTGAAGCTTAGGGTCTAAGTAACAATTTTGGTTCAAGTGGACAAAGATCACATGAGTCTTCATACATTCCCGCCATTTTCCAAGATGGCCGCCATCAAAATCTAATGTCAATATCTCGGAAACTATTCAACCTAGAGACATGAATTTGGTGTCTATACCTAGGTTTTCATGGTCAAGGAATCAGATAAAACCATTTCTGACAACATCAGAGTATTTATTTGTCCCGAAATGGTAAATTACACAACAAACGTTATTATAGTATTATATGTAGTATATATAGTACAGTCAGATTAGGCGTCATGTCACAAATCTCATGGATGTGCTGCAAAGCAGAGGGAATCCCTTTGAAGAGAGTAGTGCAGATCTAGTTACATTAGACAAAGTGTGTGTTGACAAGTCCGCCGCCACATCTGTCCGCGTCTTAGGATCAAGAGGAGAAGAGCAGTATGACCACTTTCAGAAGAATGTGCTGGACACAAATAATGTACCGCTGCAAGATCCGATCAAGAAAAACAAATTCCTGCTGTTCCATGAGGAGAAAACTCGAAAAAAGACAGCAGTTCAGAAGAAGGTGCAGCACTTCGAACAACATACAGATCTGTATGGACAAGCATTCATTATGGTTGATAGCCGGGGTGGAAATTTGGAGGAATTTTTCCGTCACGAATCCTCCTCATCACCACCTGCACTGGCTTCTGAAGGGTCCATCAACTCTTGCAACAAGTGGCGTGCATTATGGAAGCAAGTGCAAGTACCGGACTATCCGCGGATGCGGAGCTCGTCGCACCAGATGATTATGGGGTCATCGTTATTGATGGCGGTGCACTGATCCACTCTCTTCCTGGCACAACTGTCCAAGGCAAACCATTTGCTGAATATTTCACCAAAGTTTTCTGCCCAAGAATCCAGCATGAGTTGAAAAGAGCAGCAAGAGTGGATATTGTATGGGATCAGTATCGCTCAATGTCAATCAAAGCGACCACAAGGGAAAAGCGAGGAAAAGGCACACGACAGCGAGTATCTGGTTCTGCCAAAGTGCCTGGAAATTGGCAAAACTTTGTCCAATGCCGAAAATAAAAAAGAGCTCTTTTCATTCCTGTCAACAAGCATTGTGCAAACACCATTCCAAGATGGCAAACAGGTTTATATAACTTCTGGTGACCAAGTCCTCAATGTAGGGAATGGACCGCCCATGGGACGATGTAATCATGAGGAGGCAGATACTCGTGTCCTGGTACATCTTCTTCATGCCCTCCAATATTCATCACTGGGAATGGTCTATACTGGGGACACAGACGTTGTTGTAATACTTCTGTGTAACTTCCACCACATCAAGGCGGTGAATCCGGATTTCTTTCAAAACAGGAAAGACAGTCAACATGATATCCCTCAACAACATTGCCTCAAGTTTGGGTGTGACAACGTGCAAAGCCTTGGCTCTCTTTCATGCATTCACTGGGTCAGACAGCACGTCATCTTTCAAATACAAAGGCAAGCGATACTGCTTCAAGCGGAAAGATGAGGTTCCATCCCTCTTGAGTGAGTTTGCGACAATTGCTAGGACCCAGTTTCTTACATCGCCAGAGTTGAGGGAAGTGGTGAGTCACTGTTTGCAAAACGTACTCCGACGAACCTATCACTGATGACACCAACGTTGACCTTGTTCGAATGAGAGTTTTCTGTCACAGGACTCGGGATGTGGAAAGAAAACCCCCTACAAGTGATGCGCTCGACCAACATCTCAAAAGGAGTGTCTTCCAGGCGAGCATCTGGACTACAGCGCACGAGCCACTGGCACTAGTCCCAAGCCCAAGCAATCATGGATGGATGGAAAAAGATGGCCAACTGGTTCCCATATGGACCACGTTGCCCCTTGCCAGGGATGTGTTTGATCTAGACGTAAAATATGCGCGTGCACAAAACCCTGCTCGTCATGCAAGTGCAAAAAGGCTGACTTGAAGTGCTCACATTTATGCAAGTGCAAATGTCCTAACTAAATGACCATGATTGTAGTGAGAATGAGTAATGATTTTTTAGTTGCACTTACCTAATCAATGAAATATCACTAAGAACAATGAAAATAGACTGTTCGGTTTATATTCATGGTATTTTATAGAATTTACGTTCGTATGTGTTCAATTGTTAACATGCATAATTCTGCTACATTGTACTATAACGTTTGTTGTGTAATTTACCATTTTGGGACAAATAAATACTCTGATGTTGTCAAATGGTTTTATCTGATTCCTTGACCATGAAAACCTAGGTATAGACACCAAATTCGTGTTTCTAGGTTGAATAGTTTCCGAGATATTGACATTATTAGATTTTGATGGTGGCCATCTTGGAAAATGGCGGGAATGTATGAAGACTCCATGTGATCTTTGTCCACTCGGACCAAAATTGTCACTTATACCCCAAGCTTCAACCTGGTACCAAAAATCAAACTTTTGCAAAAAACTTGAAGTGACTGATACCTCAGGCTCCCCACTATAAGGGTTGGAGTGACAGAAAATACATTACCGTATTTTTTGGACTATAAGGCGCACTTAAAATCCTTTAATTTTCTTAAAAATCGACAGTGCGCTTTATAATCCGGTGCGCCTTATGTATTAATTCTGGTTGTGCTTACTGACCTCGAACTGATTTTATGTGGTACACGGCGCTCAAAAGTCTGTCAAAAATGTTTTAGTACGACTTTGGTAAGTTACGAAGCTCAGCCCAAAGGAGTTACATGGGTCCGCCCTCCAGTGGGCTCACCACCTGCAGGAGGGATCATGGGGGTCCGGTGTTATGTGGATTAGGTGGCGGTCAAAGGCGGAGACCTTGGCATACTGATCCCAAGCTTTCTAAACTGGCTTTTGGTACGTGGAATGTCACCTCTCTGGTGGGGAAGGAGCCTGAGCTGGTGTACGAGGTTGAGAGATACCGGCTAGATATAGTCGGCCTCACCTCAACACACAGCTCCGGTTCCGGAACCAGTCTCCTGGAGAGGGGCTGGAGCTTGGCCTTTTCTGGAGTTTCTCTGGGCGAGAGGCGACGAGCAGGGGTGGGTATTCTTGTATCACCCCACCTTGCTGCCTCTATATTGGAGTTTTCCCCGGTGGACGAAAGGGTTGCTTCCCTGCGCCTTCGGGTTGGGAAACTGGTCCTGACCATCATTTGTGCCTATGCACTAAATGATGTTTCAGAGTACCCACCCTTTTTGGAGTCTGTGACTGGGGTGCTAGAGGGTGCTCCTCTTGGAGACTCCATTGTCCTACTGGGGGACTTCAATGTGCACGTGGGCAACGACAGTGAAACCTGGAGGGGGGTGATTGGGAGGAACGGCCTGCCCGATCTGAACCCGAGTGGTGTTCAGTTATTGGACTTCTGTGCTAACCACAGTCTGTCCATAACGAACACCATGTTCAAGCATAAGGGTGTCCATATGCGCACCTGGCACCAGGACACCCTAGGTCGCAGGTCAATGATCGATTTTGTTATCGTATCATCAGACCTGTGACCATATGTCTTGGACACCCGAGTAAAGAGAGGTGCAGAGCTGTCAACTGATCACCACCTGGTGGTGAGTTGGATCCGATGGCAGGGGAGGAAGCCATTCAGACCTGGTAGACCCAAACGTATAGTGAGGGTGTGCTGGGAGCGTCTGGCAGAGGCCCCTGTCCGGGAGGTCTTCAACTCCCACCTCCGGAAGAACTTCAACCACATTCCGAGGGTGTCTGGAGACATGGAGTCTGAATGGGCCATGTTCTCCACCTCTGTTGTTGAAGCGGCGGCCCAGAGATGCGGCCGCAAGGTGGTCGGTGCATCTCGTGGTGGCAACCCCCGAACCAAGTGGTGGACACCAGTGGTGAGGGGGGCCATTAAGCTGAAGGAGTCCTATCAAGCTTGGCTGGCTTGTGGGACTCCCGAAGCAGCTGAGGGGTACCGGCAGGCCAAGCGGAGTGCAACTCGGGTGGTTGCTGAAGCAAAAACCCGGGTATGGGAGGAGTTCGGTGAGGCCATGGAACAAGACTTTCGGTCGGCCTCAAAGAGATTCTGGCAAACTGTCCGGCGGCTCAGGAGGGGAAAGCAGCTCCCCGTCCACACTGTGTATGGTGCGGATGGGACACTGTTGACTTCGACTGGGGATATCGTCGGGCGGTGGAAGGAATACTTTGAGGATCTCCTCAATCCCACTGATACGCCTTCCACAGAGGAAGCAGGGTTTGGGGACGAGGGGGATAACTCTGATATCACAGGGGCTGAGGTTGCCAAGGTGGTTAAAAATCTCCTTGGTGGCCGGGCCCCGGGGGTGGACGAGATTCGCCCTGAGTACCTCAAGGCCCTGGATGTTGTTGGGCTGTCGTGGTTGACACGCCTCTGCAACATTGCGTGGAGGTTGGGGGCAGTGCCTTTGGCATGGCAAACCGGGGTGGTGGTTCCTCTCTTCAAAAAAGGGGACCGGAGGGTGTGCTCCAACTTTAGAGGGATCACACTCCTCAGCCTCCCTGGGAAGGTCTATGCCAAGGTATTGGAGAGGAGAGTCTGGCCGTTGGTTGAACCTCGGATTCAGGAGGAGCAATGTGGTTTTCGTTCTGGCCGTGGCACATCGGACCAGCTCTTTACCCTCTCGAGAATTCTTGAGGGTTCGTGGGAGTTTGCCCAACCAGTTTACATGTGTTTTGTGGACTTTGAGAAGGCCGCGTTCCTCGTGAATTTTTGTGGGGGGTGCTTCGGGAGTATGGGGTATCGGGCTTGTTGTTACGAGCTATTCGGTCTCTGTACGACCGTTGTGAGAGTTTGGTTCATATTGCCAACACTCGGTCGGAGTCATTCCCAGTGACTGCCCTTTGTCACCGATCCTGTTCATAATTTTTATGGACAGGATTTCTAGGCGCAGCCAGGGAATGGAGGGTGTCATGCTTGGTGACCACAGGATCTCATCTCTGTTGTTTGCAGATGATGTCCTGTTGGCTTCATCCAGCAATGACCTACAGCTCTTGCTGGGACGGTTTTCCGCTGAGTGTGAAGCGGCTGGGATGAGAATCAGCACCTCCAAGTCCGAGTCCATGGTCCTCAGCCGGAAAAAGGTGGATTGTCCTCTCTGGGTTGGGGACAGGCTCCTGCCCCAAGTGGAGGAGTTTAAGTATCTTGGGGTCTTGTTCACGAGTGAGGGGAAAATGGAGCGAGAGATTGACAGACGGATTGGAGCAGCATCTGCAGTGATACGGACGTTGTACCGGTCTGTTGTGGAGAAGAGGGAGCTGAGTTCTAAGGCAAAGCTGTCGATTTACCAGTCAATCTACGTTCCTACTCTCACCTATGGTCACGAGCTTTGGGTAATGACCGAAAGAACGAGATCGCGGCTACAAGCGGCTGAAATGAGCTTTCTCCGTAGGATTGCTGGACTCACCCTCAGAGATAGGGTGAGGAGCTCAGTCATCCGGGAGAGGCTCAGAGTAGAACCGCTGCTCCTCCACATTGAAAGGAGTCAGTTGAGGTGGTATGGGCATCTGATTAGGATGTCTCCTGGACGCCTCCCACTTGAGGCGTTTCAGGCACGTCCCACTGGGAGGAGACCCCGGGGCAGACCCAGGACACGGTGGAGAGACTATAGGGGCTTTTCCACTAGCCTTGCTTAGCCCTACACCGCACCACTCAGCCCGCGTTTGAGCATTTTCCATTAGCCCCAGCACCAGTTAGCAGGCGCTATTTTAGTACCTGATCCAGGGCAGGGTCTAACCGAGCTGAGTAGGGCTGAGTATGGCTGTGATGTGACTTTAACAGACTGGTCGCCGCTGATTGGTCAGGTCGTAACGTCACGAAAGCGACTTTCTGCTGAATCTACTCCACGACCGCCATTTGTAGTTGTTCAGCCAGTGAACACAGTGCGCCCCTTTAATACTGTATTTTCACACTCTGAAGATGTCTTCTCGTAAGGCTATCCCCTGGTCAAACGAGGAGGTGCGCTATTTTCTTTCTATATTAGCCGACGATCGCATCCAGCGCGAGTTGGACGGATCTACTCGAAATGAAAAAATATACCAGCAGGTGTCCGAGCAGATGGGTTCCCAAGGGCACATCCGTACTGCCAAACAGTGTCGGGAGAAGCTGAAAAAGCTGAAAAGCGATTACCAAGCAGTGAAGGACCACAATGCTCGAAGTGGAGCGGATCGGAAGGAGTGGAAGTGGTTTGCTGAGAGACATTGGGCTCGACACGGCCTTGGAAACCGTGGATGGTGAGTGTTTTGATATTGCACGTCTTTTCGCCAATTTATCCTTTCTGTGCCAAACTCACTGTTTTTAAGAAATAGGAAGGTTGTTAGATTGTGGGTAATGGTTGTTACTGAGGCTTGCCTATTGTTTTGCAGCCAACTGCAGATTCACGCTTGCTTTGTGTTAAGTATTAGCGCGAACAAAACGCTGAATTACGCTTATCGTATTCCGGTTGTGTACATGTTGCACTTTGGTGTTAAGTTTTAAATTGCGTGCATTTTCTTTCTAGAATCGCAGTTCATATCACAGGGGTCCACCTCAGTGGACATGGACACACCGGACTCTCCTGCGTCTGCCTCTGCGTCTGGCGGAGCGCCAGCTGGATCGACTCCGATGTCAGCCACATCACCAGCTCCATCTGGATCACGTTCAAGTGCCGGTAAGGCACAATAACCACGATTTTTTTTTTTGTTGAAACAGGTCCAGCGGAAACCAGGGTCGAAAATCCATACATCCATCCATCTTCTACCGCTTAATCCTTTACGGGTCACGGGGGGGCTGGAGCCTAACAAGTTATGTACCAAATTGATTAATGCAATTTCCTGTAGCTGCATATTAATTAATTGAAAATGTCTTTAAGTGTACAAAAAGGTTATTCTTTGGTCTTCACTTATTATCGGTGTTCCACAACCCGGTCCCATTTTTAGGTGTGGTGATTGAAGTGCTGTTGTAACTCCTGTTTTAGAAAAACAAATAAAGCTCATGGCTGCACGGTGGCGCAGTGGTTTAGCACTGTGGCAGCACAGTTTACCCTCGGCCAGGGGATCGCGGGGATCATGAGATCGTGGGTTCGATCCCAGCCCCCGACCAACAGTGAGCTGTGTGGAGTTTGCATGTTCTCCCCGTGTTGCGTGGGTTTACTCCGGGATTTCTCCGGTTTCCTCCCACATACCAAAAACATGTAGGTTTAGGGCGCTCGCGCACGCAGCGACTGGCAGCCGGTGGCTTGTCACCAGACTGCAAACCAAATCTACCTAGGGGTACAAATTAAAAAAAAAAAAAAGCTCATGAACTGCCGTTGAAATCAACATGCTTCATTGAAATGCTTCATGTCAGCTGACTGTATTAACCCATTCAGATTTCTGCAGCCACACTACAAGCAACTATTTTAAACATTACCCATCCATCCATCCATCTTCTTTATCCTTTTTAGTTTTGCAGGGGGGCTGCAGCCGAAGACAGCACCCTGAGTCTTGCAAAATCCGCTCTACTGAGGGGCAGCAACATGACAGTTCAGCTTATATACAGCAATGAAGCATAATATAATAGTGACATTCCACCACAGACTTCCACCAGTGTAATTCCATAATATATGTAGTGATCCAGCTTTAACAACCATGCCTTTCTTTCAATGTAGCCAAGAGGAAAAGGAGTAACTCCATTGCTGACCTTACATCAGCGATGGTCAACATGCATGACGAGGAGATGCGGCTCTTGGAACGGCAACATGACCAGCGGCAAGAACACCATCAGGAGTACATGCAGCATTTGTGACAGGTGGCCGCAGATGTGCGGGCAGATGCGCGTGAAGCCCTGGAGCAGGACGCTGTGTTACGAAGGGAAGAGCTCGCAGAGATGTCATCATTCAACAGAGATTTCCTGACCCTATTTGGCAGGCTTGCGGATGCATTTAGCAGTCGGCGTGTCTAACCATGTCTCCCCACGCCCAGTCTGTTTTTTTGTTTGTAAATTTTGCTTCTGGAATAAAATTGTATTGTTTGCATCAAAAGTCTGGTTTATCTGTTATGACACTGTATGAGAAAAGCCAATAATTACATACACATTCCATTCTCTGTTCACTCCACATGCTGCTGTTCATCAGGTCAGGTGTATAGCCTTCTAATGGTAATTTAATTTTTAACAACACAACGAAGCGTAATGTCTTGGTAGGCTTTTTTTTAAATTTTAAACAAATTTGCAATGCTGAATCCATTTCTCTCGAACGGGTACATTTTTTTATGTTATAAGCAGTTGTACAGGCGTACTTTAACTTGTACAGTAGACACTGATAAAGGTAAGTACATGTAAATTGAATGTTGCATCACCAGTCAAAATTTAATAAATTAAGAAGGAATCTAGCAAAAATTTGGCACTAACAACAGTAGACAAATCGGACAAGGATACAACAACTGTGTTTTTATTGCACACAACTGTTGTTACCAACAAGTGCAAAATTTATATTCCCTTTTCCCAAAAATTAAAAATCAATTTGTAAGTAAAAGTGGGACCTTTACATGGGAATATGACATGTATCATCACATGATTTATAGTTCAATTTGCATTTCCACCTAAGCAAAAGTGGCCTGTCGAGCTGGATTTTTGTGAAGATGGCCTGTGCGGTGTTTCTGCATGTAATTACATACCTGTCAAGTGATACGGTTTCGCCATATTTTAATACGGGGAAAATGCAATTTTAGCAAATACGGGCGTATTGCCATTTCTGTACACCAAAAAGAAAAACCTACGGGGAAAAAAAAAATTATTGAGTGTGGACTGTCTCAGACTATACTAGCATCAGCACCGGATCACCCCAGGGCTGTGTACTTTCCCCCCTACTCTTCTCCCTTTACACCAACTCCTGCACCTCCAGCCACCAGTCTGTCAAGTTGATCAAGTTTGCGGATGACACCACCCTCATCGGGCTCATCTCCAACGGCGACGAGTCCGCCTACAGGAGAGAGGTGGCCCAGCTGGCGTCCTGGTGCAGCAATAACAACCTGCAGCTGAACGCTCTGAAGACAGTGGAGATGATTGTAGACTTCAGGAAAGTCTCTACTCCTCTGCCCCCCCCTCACCCTCTCAGGCTCTCCCATCACCACTGCTGATTCCTTCCGCTTCCTAGGCACTACCATCACCAGGGACCTCAAATGGGAGCTGACCATCAGCTCACTCATCAAAAAAGCCCAGCAGAGGATGTTCTTCCTGCAGCAGCTGAGGAAGCTCAAGCTACCCACCAAGATGTTAGTGCAGTTCTACACAGCCATCATCGAGTCCATCCTCACCACCTCCATAACCGTGTGGTACGCAGGAGCCACTGCCAGGGACAGACTAAGGCTGCAGCGCATCGCGCGCACTGCTGAGAAGGTGATCGGCTGCAAGCTCCCATCTCTCCTGGATCTGTACATCTCCAGGACCCGGAGGCGTGCTGGCCGGATCATAGCCGATCCCTCACACCCTGGTCACGTACTGTTTGCCCCCCTCCCCTCTGGTAGAAGACTTCGGTCCATCCAGACTAAAACCTCCCGTCACATGAACAGCTTCTTCCCCTCTGCCATCAGACTGCTGAACACTAAGTGACTTATTGACTCTCGTGCACCATGTACAGCAGCTCAACCAGACTCATGTCAATCATCACTGTTTTCTTCCTGCATTACCGACTGCACTATATAGTTCTCCACAGTATCTGCTGCTGGCTAATATATATTTTAACTGTTGACCAGTATCACTTAATCTTATCCTACACTTTATTACATGTATAGTTTATTTCTTATCTTATCATGTTTAATGTTGCAGCATTGTACCGAGACAAATTCCTAGTTTGTGTACTACATGAACAATGGCAATAAACCTGATTCTGATTCTGGAGGAACACGTCGTGTGTGTGACCCCCACAGCGTACGGGGCTGGCAGAGCACTCAGCATGAGCAATTATCACAACAGTGAGAAGTGTGGCCTGATCATTATGCTGATGGCCTCGCACCTTCTCTGTTGTCCTGCGGCTCCTGCAAATTAGCTAATAGCTATACACTCTTTGTGCAACACATCAGATTGATTGTCATTGATTAATTGTCTATGTTTACTGCACTGTCCCTGTCAAATAAACAAATAATCTAATCTACACAGGGCCACAAAAACTGTGTAGCCAAATCGAAAACGTATCGATCGATGGATGAACATTTTCAGCCAGTGAGAGAACCGACGCCTTCCAAATCCAATGCATCACTAGCAGAAGTGATGGTTTGTCATTTTGTGGCAGAGCACAATCTACCCCCATCGGTGGCAGATCACTTCTGATCTGCCACCTGATCTGCCACTTCAGAAATGCTAGAGTCAGCAAAGGCTGCTACTTGGAACTATAACAAGCAGCATCAGTGAACATTTTCTTGTTTCAAGTTCATCCAAGTGCATTAGTGTAACAAAGCTGACAATTAAAAACTCTTTAATTCCAAGTGTATATACAGTATCTAGCTGACAATTAAGAACTATATTCAGGATAATTCTTATTGTGTACTTTCAAATAAAGCAATCTACCTTGTGCCAATGTAAATTTGAAAAAAAAATATTTATTAATATTTATTTTTTATTTATTCATTTTTTATTTTTATTTTATTTTGTGCTACTTGGCTTATTTTCACATTACCAAAAAGTTATGGCTCAAGATTGTGTCCATATAAGTGTACATTTGAATAAATAGGTTTGAAATAGTTCATGTTGCAGTTGCTGTTTTAGTTTTTTTTTTGTTTTGTTTTTTTTTGCTTCAGTTTTCTTTCATCTGCCGATAAATACAGTTTTTAAGTACTCAGTACAGGTGTGAAAGCCCCCCCAATAAGGGAGGCATGAGGTCAGTACAGTTGTGAAAGCCCCCCCAATAAGGGAGGCATGAGGTATGCCTTGACAGGTATGCAATTACCCGTACCTTAACAGATAAGCGTTATGAACAACAGAGGACAGGTAGATGGAACATGCACAACATTTTATTTACAAAACACATTTTTGAAATATGTATGCACATAAATGTGGACGAAATTACATTTCTACCTATTGCTAGACAAGTACTGCATCACAGCATCTCGTATATCGGCACCCTGCTCCTCTGCTCCCTGTGCCGCTGCCACCACTGGTTCATCTACTGCATCATCCAATGTAGTGTCATACGTCTCTCCATGACACTCTCACAGATTGTGCAGAGCACAACAAGTCAGCACCATAGATTTCACCAGTTTCATGTCACAGTCATTCCTCTCTCCTTCCTCCTCTCCTCGTTAGCCATTTTCTTTGTTGTGGAGGATTCGGTTGCGTGTTTCACGTCACGAGAGTGTGGCGCCACCTCGCTGTTCAAGAAATCCCACCCACCGCAGGTGTGCCAGCAGTAATGTTGAAAAGCAACCGAGGCAGAACCGAATCGAAGTGAGTCGAGTTTTCTAATCGGGACTAATGGAAAAGCGCCTTATGTCTCCCAGCTGGTCTGGGAACGCCTTGGTATCCTGTCTGAAGAGCTGGAGCAGGTGGCGGGGGAGAGGGAAGTCTGGGCTTCTCTGCTTGAACTGCTTCCTCCGCGACCCGGACCTCCGGAAAAGCGGTAGAAGATGGATGGATGGATGGACGAAGCCGAACCGCTTGAGGGATTTTCGGAGCATTACGGTAGTCAGGAGCCTCGCGGAGTGATATGTGCTTCAACATAATGGCCGGATGGCTTTTTCCACAAATCTCCATCCCTATTGATCTGCCACTCCATGCGCGCCCATCTCACCGATACTGTCAAAACCCAGGTGAAGCAAACTAATTCGGAGCTTGCCATCATTCCGGGTGGATTAACCAAAGAACTCCAACCGCTATATTGGTGTCAACAGGTCGTTCAAAGTTAAATTGCTAGCGAGTTACGCCACTATCTGCCAATGGATCATGGATCGAAACTGCTCCTGTTTAGCTGTAATTAATATTCAAAAATGATATTTTCGGGACGAAAGAATTCAAGTGTCCCGGCATTTGTTTGCATTGTTTACTTCTCGGGGCTGCCGCCGGAGAGCGAGCCGTATCGAGTACTGAGCGAGTATCCTTGCGATGTAAACAGCCACGGACCAAAAACGTATATTTGCTCATGGAGCAGGTCATTCACACTGGCAGACAATCGCGCTGTGTGTCTATAATGACTATAGATAGGATTTTCTTTCCATGCACGCAAAAAAAAAAAAATAAAATTCCCAGATACCCAAAAGCCGATGGTGTATAGAACACGTATATTAGGATTTGTATGTGAAATTTCGGCATCGAAACTGCTCCCGTTTAGCTGTAAACGGGAGCAGTAAATACGTATTTACGGCTGTAAATACGGCTCCGCGTACCGAGCGATATTCTGGCCAATATGGCGATGTAAACAGCCACTGGACTAGAAGCGTTCCGCCTGCTCATGGAGCAGGTCATTCAACACTCAGACAATCGCGCTATATGTGTCTAATGACTATAGAGAGGATTTTCTTTCCATGCACGCAGAATTTTTTTTTTCCCCCGGCTCCGACTACCTCGCTTTAATGCGCCTTATAATCCGGTGCGCCTTATGTATGAAATTAGACCATCAAGTAGACCGTTCATTGATCGTGCGCCTTATAGTCCCAAAAATACGGTACATCCGAAGTGGCTTTCAGATCACTGTGTCATGGGTTCAAATCCCGGCCTGGGATGTAGGTGTACGTTTACCTTGCCTTGGGTGAAAATGACTAGGTCAGTCCACCTTGACGTAAGGGTTTAATTGGGTTTGGCAATCCCAAGCTGAACAGGCAATTCTGGCCTTGGCCCTGTAAATGAGCCCTAACAGAAAGACATAGGGCCCAAACACCTGTACCCTTTCCGTTAGGGCCCACATACTGGGCCGAGGACAGAATTGCGTGGGATTGCCAAGTCCATTTCAATCCTTATGTCAATGTGGACCGACCCAGTCATTTTCACCCACAGGCAAGGTAGACTAAGACCTACGAAGTCTTTTCTGCACTCAAGCAAGGTAGACATACACCAACATGAGATGAGATGAGATTCAACTTTGTCATTACACATGTATGAATACAAGGTAACGAAACGTGACTTGGCATTTGGGCACGCTCTGCAGAGCGCATCCAAGGCCGGGGCAGCCGCTAGGCGCCAGTCATAAAGAAGAAAGGAAAAAAAAGAAAAAGAGAGTGGGTATGACACAATAGGCGAGAGAAAAAAACATGTTTTATCAGAATGACACTCGGCAAGTGAGCGAAATTTTGATTTGCAGGCAAAAAAACCCTCAATGCACATTTAGCAGACATTTAGCAGGAGATCACACACAAAAGTTGAGAGGCAGTGTATTGTATGCATGTAATGTTGTATGCATTGTGTAGTGTAAATGTAACAGTTGTTAGTGAGCAGCAGAGGGCGCCTCCTGGCAGTGGATAGATGTTATAATCATGTGACTTATAAACAAGTCCAGAGTCCATCTCTCTTGCTCTCTCTCTTGCTTGCAGAAGGCACATGGGCATTGTCCTTGAGGGTCCAATCCGCTGATACGACAACAACTGATTGTCGATTGTTTGGGTAGAAGAGCCGGTCCTTCTGCTTATCTCAATCAGGAGGAATGTAAACACGGGGCAAACAAGGTCAAATCAAATCAAAACAGCACAGTGCACTCAATAGAATTTGTCCTCACCCGTGTAATTCTGTGCTTCCATTATATGTGCAGGCTTAAACTGTTTTTCCATGGAGAGCACAGGGCTCCAGATTTATTCCTCCACTGAATCACTGTCATTCAGTTCACCGTTTGCCGCTACTCGTGCCCTCCCCAACTGGTCGAATTTGATGGAGCTTGCCGGGTCTGCTTTGATCAGCTCTTTCACCTTCCTTCAATTTCTGATGCATCAGGGAACTCCACAGCCAAAAATAGAAGTCCTGAGATCATAACCAATAATGTTTCCACAGACGCATGAATTCCAATGTCCATGAGTCTCCTCGTAGGTTCCAATTCTTGGGCTCCCCCTTGGCCCAATTCTTGTTGAAAAATAGTGACAATAGCACATTTAAGCCGCTTCCAAATCCATAATTTCCGTTTAGATTAAGATTCAGCAGAAGAAGAGCGACTAAACACAGACAAAAACGCAACATTGCAAAAGCTGGGAATAGATCAGGAAGGCAGGAGAGGAGGGAAGGAAAATGCGACTGCTCTCTCTCGAGGCAAGAAGGAAAAAAGCCCATGACATCCCAGCCCGTGACAGCGTGATCTAAATCCTCCCACTCTTACTACCGAGCCAAAGAGGAATTCCACTACTAGCACTGAGCTAGTAGTGGAGGTGTACCTTAAAGTGTAAAGAATTGCACCATTGACCAATTCCTTATGGAGGAGGGATCTGTAACAGAGGGACAGGGAGCAAGTGGAGATGAAAGACAAAACGGAGAGAAGGAAAGACCACACAAAAAGTAAACATAGGATCAGTGACACTACCATACCTGAGCGGCATCAGTGAAAGAATACATAGATTAGTTTGACAGGGACAGTGCAATAAACAGACAATTAATCAATGACAATCAATCTGATGTGTTGCACATGGAGTGTATAGCTATTAGCTAATTTGCAACTCTTGTCCCTGGATGGGCTTTAGAAAAGAGAATCAAGTAAAGAAAAGAAAAGAAAAAGAAAATACACAACCACATACATCAATGCAAAAAGATTATAAATACACAATTATAAATATTATAAATACTATAAATACACAATTATAAATATTGTAAATATTATAAATACACAAATATAACAACCTGACTCACATTTGCCTATTTCAGGCCTCCCTCCCTTCGTCACTCACTATAAACAAGCACATTCATTCCTTCCCTTCATTCACTCTCACCTTGTAGACAATCAATTCATACATGAGTACATTCTTGTTTATTTTTCAGCCAGTTTTTAACCTTTTTAGTGAATGTTTTAAAGTCCGTTATTATTTTAATTTCATTTGGCATTGTGTTCCAGATGTGACTGCCCTTTATAGAGAATGCTGTTTGTCCAAATGTGGTTCTGCGGTGGAATATTTTACAGTTATTGTTAACAGAACTCCTGGTGGCTCTGCTGCTGTCCTGTCTTTGGATGAAACCAGCAAGTGGCTCGGGTGCTGATTTATGGAGACATTTGAACGTTAATTTCAGAAAACAGAGGTCAATGAAACTCTCAAAACTCAATAGGTTGTATTTTTTTTAAAACATTACAGTGATGCCACCTAATGGGCTTTTTGTCCAAGATTTTTAGGGTTTGATTATATAATGAACCTATATGTCTTATTGTGGAAGGGGCTGCTTGAGCCCAGACTGTCAAACAGTATGATATATGAGAAAAAACCATAGAATGCATATACAGTACAGCTGCTTCGTAAGGTATGTAATATCTAATTAATTTAAAGCAGTTCAGATTTTTTTTTTTTTTACTGTTTTTGAAATTTTCTTTATATGAAGATTAAATTTGAGTTGAGGATCTAGTACAATGCCAAGGTATTTGAATTCTGTAGCTAAACTGATGTCATGATCATGTATATTAACTTTAAAACGTTGCAGGTTACATTTTTTGATTGAAAAGCACATTGAGACTGTTTTCTGAAGGTTTAGCAATAGATGGTTCTGGAGGAGCCACTCTTGGACATCAACCATACTTGTAGACAGTACATCTGCAGCCTGTGCTGGAGTCTTGGCAGCTGTGTAAATAACTGCATCATCTGCATAAAGTTGGCATGTTGCAGCTGAGCAGTGTAACGGCAAGTCATTAATAAAAATGCTGAAAAGTAATGGACCAAGAATGGACCCTTGTGGGATACCCATGCGGTTGTTTAAAAATGAGGATTTATCCTGGTGAACTTTTACGCACTGTTCTCTATTCTGGAGATAAGATGCAAACCATTCTAATGTATCTGGGGAGAAGTTAAAAGTTACCATTTTGGATAAAAGCAAACTGTGGTTTACAGTATCGAAAGCCTTTTTGAGATCTAGAAAAACAGTTCCTACCACATTACCCCTGTCCAAGGACTGTTTGACGTTTTCAATAAGGCAACAATTTGCTGTTTCTGTTGAGTATCCTGGTCTAAAACCAAATTGATGTGGATGAAGGAGTTGACTGTCTTGTAAGTAGTCTATCAGCTGTGTAGCTACAACTTTTTCAAGAACCTTAGATAGGACTGGTAAGATAGAGATTGGGCGGTAATTGCATATATCGTCTTTACTGCCTGATTTATGAACTGGTATGACGACAGCTTTTTTCCAGCCAGATGGAAATGTACTAGACCTAATGGAGAGATTAATGAGATGAGTCAGTGGTTTGATTAATATTTTGCTGTGCATTTTGAGAAAGGAGGTGCTCATGTTGTAGATATCATTAGTTTTTGAATTTGACAGTGTTTTAACAATACCAGAGGACAATGGAAAAAAAATACCACATCAACACCCCAGTAAAACCACACACCACTTTGGGATGAACCAAGAGTTGCCTCAAAGACATAATACCTACAGAAAATGAAAGTAATGTCATTTATGAAATACCATGCAGATCATGCAACAAAACCCATATAGGAGAAACAGGAAGAACCTTTCGAACAAGAAAAAAGGAACGCATGAAAAAAAGAATGTGAAAAAGAGACAATAGCAAGGTACACACGAGCACAAAAAGCAACGGCTGAACAACAGAACCTGAAATCTTCCTCAGACCATTGCAAAAGAGAAAATCATATCATGGACTGGGAAGAGGCAAATGTCATCTGCACAGAAAGCAACAAATGCTACTATTAGATCAGGGAGGCCATCCAGATCAGAAAACGGACCAAGAACCATCAACAGGGATGAGGGATCCTATTCTGTGTCCCACACCTGGGATACCATCCTCCACAGGATACCAGACAGCAGGAAATGTAGTCAACCTCTGCTGTCTGGTAAACCTTGCTAAACTAGTTGATTGTCAACATCACATGACCCTTCTGGGGAAAGCTGCAAGAAGTGGCCAAAACACATCAAGGCAAAAACAATCTTATTCACTGTCTGATAGAAAAGAAATTCATTTTATAATAATGTTGTTTTAGTTTTTATTGACATGTTATATCAATTACCCTCATTAAAAAGAAGCATGCAATTTCATTCAGGAAACATTTGGTGCCCATTACCTTGGACCCCACTGTAAATGAATTAAAATTAAGTTTCCCTTTCTTGTTGGACACAATGACAAGATTTACATGAAAACCACTGGATTTAAAAATGTCAAAATACAAAGTAGGACAGAAAAAGGAAAGTAATTTTGAAGTCCTCCATGCCAAATGACAGCTTTCTTCAGGAATTTAAAAAAATGACAGTGTACACACTGTTGCACCAACATGAACCACACTGCCATCATTATTGAAACTGACTGCAGTTTGTATTCTTGAATCAACATTCCTCACTGAAAGATGCTGAAAGAAAAAGGATAGAAATGATCAATTAAAGCAAATTTTAAAAAGGCTATAAGACATCAGTAAATTATGACCTCTGCATTTGAGAGTTGTATATAGACAACAAAATAAACCCAGTGTTCCAAAATTCATTGCAATTCTCTTGATGGTGTACAGTTTCCAACAATGTAAAGTGATCAGTCGTCAATAACATAATCCCCATCTTTTCCAGCCATCATGAAGCGTGGATTTTAAGGCATTTTCTTTAAGACTAAGGTACAAGTGTTAATTTAACAAAGTGTCTTCATATTCAAAATCAGAAGTTATCATGGATTTCTCATGTTTTCTACAGTGGATATAAAAATTCTACACACCCCTGGTCAAATGCCAGGTTTTTGTGATGTAAAAAAATGAGACCAAGATAAATCATTTCAGAACTCCACCATTAATGTGACCTATAACCTGTATAACCCAACTGAAAAACAAACTGAAATCTTTTAAGGGGAAAAATAAACTTACAAGAACCTGGTTGCATAAATATAAGATAAGATAAGATAAGATAAGCCTTTATTAGTCCCACAACGGGGAAATTCCAGGATTGCAACAGCACAGGGATAGCAACACTCAGAGCAACAATCAGAAGGCAAGAAAAAAAACAAGCAAGCAAGAGCAGCTAATAAACATATGTACGTATTACTATAAAATATATATATATACACACACACAGACACACAGTGCAGAGCATTGTAGCTGGATGGAATAAATATATGAATATATGAACACACAGTGCAGAGCATTGTAGCTAGATGGAATAAATATGTAAATATATAAACACCCACAGTACGGAGCATTGCAGCTAGGTGGAATAAATATGCAAGTATATAAACACACACAGTGCGGAGCAATGTAGCTAGATGGAATAATATGTAGATATATAAATATATAAACACACCCAGTGCTGAGCATTGTAGCTAGATGGAATAAATATGCAAATATATAAACACACACAGTGCAGAGCATTGTTGCTAGATGGAATGAAACAGCATAACCGTCTACTTAGTTATCCTACATGGTATGATTATGTGCCCATACATATTCTCACCCTCCATAGCGACCAGTATTTTCCTAGTTGTATGCCGGAGGGGACCATTGTGTAAGTCTATTGCATCTTTTGCATTCAAAAAACTATTAGGTTGTTACGTCTTTTTGCTATCTCTGCGAGCAGCCCTGCTTAGGTTGTACAGTCTGACAGCCGTTGGTAGGAAGGACCTACGAAACCTCTCGGTTGTGCACCTGGGATGATGTAGTCTGCTGCTAAATGAGCTCCTCAGTGCATTCAGTATGTCCTGCATAGGGTGGAACTCGGACTCCAGCAGAGATGACAGTTTAGCCACCGTCCTTCTCTCTCCCATCTCCTCCATCGGATCAAGGCGCTGCCCCAGGACAGAGCTAGCTTTCTTAATCAGTTTGTGCACACCCTTAGAAGTAATACTTTGTTGCAGCACCTTTGGCTTTTAAGATAAGATGAGCCTTTATTAGTCCCACAACGGGGAAATTCCAGGATTGCAACAGCACAGGGATAGCAACACTCAGAGCAACAATCAGAAGGCAAGAAAAAAAGCAAGCAAGCAAGAGCAGCTAATATACATATGTACATATTACTATAAAATATATATATACACACACACAGACACACAGTGCAGAGCATTGTAGCTGGATGGAATAAATATATGAATATATAAACAGTGCGGAGCATTGTAGCTAGATGGAATAAATATGTAGATATATAAACACCCACAGTACGGAGCATTGCAGCTAGGTGGAATAAATATGTAAATATATAAACACACAGTGCGGAGCAATGTAGCTAGATGGAATAATATGTAGATATATAAACACACAGTGCGGAGCATTGTAGCTAGATGGAATAAATATATAGATATATAAATATAAACACACCCAGTGTGGAGCATTGTAGCTAGATGGAATAAATATGTAAATATATAAACACACAGTGCAGAGCATTGTTGCTAGATGGGATGAAACAGCATAACCGTCTACTTAGTTATCCTACATGGTATGATTATGTGCCCATACATATTCTCACCCTCCATAGCGACCAGTATTTTCCTAGCTGTATGCCGGAGGGGACCATTGTGCAAGTCTATTGCATCTTTTGCATTCAAAAACTATTAGTTTGTTACGTCTTTTTGCTATCTCTGCGAGCAGCCCTGCTTAGGTTGTACAGTCTGACAGCCGTTGGTAGGAAGGACCTGGAAACCTCTCGGTTGTGCACCTGGGATGATGTAGTCTGCTGCTAAATGAGCTCCTCAGTGCATTCAGTATGTCCTGCATAGGGTGGAACTCGGACTCCAGCAGAGATGACAGTTTAGCCACCGTCCTCCTCTCTCCCATCTCCTCCACCGGATCAAGGCGCTGCCCCAGGACAGAGCTAGCTTTCTTGATCAGTTTGTTCAGTCTCTTCCTATCGGCTGCAGTAATGCCACTGCCCCAGCAGACCACTCCAAAAGTGATGGCTGATGCCACCACCGTGTCGTAGAATGTCTTCAGCAGCGCCCCTTGTACACCAAAAGACTTGAGTCTCCTCAGCAGGAACAGCCTGTGCTGTCCCTTCTTGTAGAGTGCGTCAGTATTGTGTGACCAGTCTAGTTTATCGTTCAGATGAACACCCAGGTACTTATAGGATGTCACCATCTCAATGTCTGTTCCCTGTATATTTACTGGTGCTGTGAGGGGTTGCGCATGCCTGCGGCAGTCCACCACCAGCTCCTTAGTTTTCCTCGCGTTGATCTGGAGGCAGTTCCGATGGCACCAGTCCATGAAGTCCTGGATAAGCCCTCTGTACTCAGCTTCATCTCCATTGGAGATGAGGCCAACGATTGCAGAGTCATCAGAGAACTTCTGTAGATGGCAGTGTGTTGTGTTGTGTGAGAAGTCCGCAGTATAAAGAGTGAACAGGAAGGGAGCCAGCACCGTTCCCTGGGGGGCCCCCGTGCTACCGATGATCGTGTCGGACACACAGTCCCGGGTTCTCACAAACTGAGGCCGGTTCGTGAGGTAGTCCAGGATCCATAATGACAGGTGCTGGTCCACCCCTGCACGCAGCAGCTTGTCCTTCAGGATCATCGGTTGGATGGTGTTGAAAGCACTGGAGAAGTCAAAGAACATGATCCTCACCATGTTCCCGGGCTTCTCCAGGTGGGACAGAGAACGGTGAAGGAGGAAGATCACCGCATCCTCCACCCCAATGCCATGCTGGTAGGCGAACTGGAGTGGATCCATCGCTGGTCCCACCAGGGGGCAGAGGTGAGCAAGGAGCAGTCTCTCCA
This sequence comes from Pholidichthys leucotaenia, assembly GCA_020510985.1. Lineage (NCBI taxonomy): Eukaryota > Metazoa > Chordata > Actinopteri > Cichliformes > Pholidichthyidae > Pholidichthys > Pholidichthys leucotaenia. Next base: position 48,768,688 of record CM035848.1, read on the forward strand.
GGGTCTTCATCAAGTGGGACGTCAAGGCCACCGGTCTGTAGCTGTTCAGGTCTTTGGGGTGGGAAGTTTTTGGTACAGGTACCACACAAGATGTTTTCCACAGCTGTGGTACCCTCCCCAGCTTCAGGCTCAGGTTGAAGATGTACGTCACAATCCCACACAGCTGGTCTGCACAGGACTTGAGGAGCTTTGCGCTGATGCCGTCCGGTCCCGACGCCTTCCTCGCCTTGATCTTCCTCAGCTCCGTCCTCACCTGGGTCCTGGTCAGGGTCAGGATGGGGGGTTGTGTGTTGGGAGTGGCGGGGTGTTGGTGGAGTGGGGAGTGGGCAGCAGGACTTGATTTCTTTAGAGGCAGCAGTGGTTGTTGTGCAGTCAGGGGGGAGGGCAGTTGGTCAAACCTATTGAAAAACAGATTCAGGCTGTTCGCCCACTCCCTGCCCCCCGTGGCCTGGGGGAAGGTATTCTGGAGCCCAGAGATGGTTTTGAGGTTTCTCCAGACCCCGCTGATGTCGCTCTGTTGCAGCTTGTCCTCCATCTTCTTCCTGAAGCTGTCCTTGCCTTCTCTGATCTTTCTCCTCAGCTCCCTCTGTACAGACTTCAGCATCTCCCTGTTCCCCGACCTGAAGATCCTCTTCTTCTCTCTCAGAAGTGTTTTTATCTCAGGGTTGATCCAGGGTTTGTTGTTTGAGCAACACCGTATGGTCTTGGTGGGAACGGATTTGTCCACACAGAAGCTGAGGTAGTCCGTGAAGGTGTGAATGAGGCCATCGATGTCCTGACCATGTGGATCGCAGAGCTGCTTCCAGGCGGTGGATTCAAAACAGCCCTTTAGAGTGTCCATTGTCTCCTCAGACCATAACTCCACTGTGCGCATGGCCGGAGGTTGTCTGTGCACTAGGGGTTTGTACACCGGCCGGAGATGAACCAAGTTGTGATCCGATCTCCCGAGTGGGGGGAGTTGTGATGAGGTGTACGCCTCCTTAGTGTTTGTGTAGAATAAGTCCAGTGTTTTATTGTCTCTAGTGTGGCATGTGACATACTGGGTGAACGTGGGTAGAATGGGAGATAGTGAAACATGGTTGAAATCGCCTGAGATGAGGAGAAGAGCATCTGGGTGTTCTGTCTGCAGCCTGCTGGTTACTGAATGGATGATGTCATGCGCTGTCCCAGCGTTCGCCGTCGGATTTGCATAAACAACAATGCAGATCACGTGTGAGTGTTCTCTCGGGAGGTATGTAGGCTGCATGCTAACAGCTAGCAAGTCAATGTCTTTGCTGCAGTGTCGTTTAACAGTGATATGTCCCGGTCTGCACCAGTTGTTGTTAACATACATTATCACTCCACCGCCCCTTGCTTTGCCACTGTCTGGTGTTCGGTCTGCCCGTATCATGTGGAAACCCTCCAGCTCAATGTTAGCATCTGCTGCTAGTTCAGTTAGCCACGTCTCAGTAAACAAAAGGAGAGAGCACTCCCGGTATGTGCTATCGTAACGGCAGATAGCCGCTAGCTCATCTACCTTTCCCAGTAACGACCGTACATTTCCCATGACAATAGATGTAAGCGAGGGTCTGTACTAGGGATGGGCATAATTTACCGATTAACCGATAATTGATCATTAAGAATTTCACCGAGGAAGTTCATTTTCGTCGACAAACCGTTTTTTTTTTTTTTTTTTTTTTTTTTTTTAAACAATCCGAGGTTATTAAGGCCTAGTGCACGGCCGTCCTCAAACAATGCAATGGCAAAATTTGGGCACCAGGGGGCAACATTACACCATCGCCGTACCCTGGCGTGCCTCAGTTGATACATGCGCGCTTCCGTAGGGCAATCGCCAAATCATGAAGCGGTTACGGCGAAGTGTTGCGTGGAACCATTTCAATTTAAAAAATGACCAGGTGTACTGCAATCACTGCAATACAGCATACAAATATACCTCATTGACAGGGTCCATGGAACACCCTTATTACGCGAAGAAACCGCCAACAGTGGTTGCGCGCTGAGTAATGGCGGTCGTGAAGATTCTTTTTTTTTTTTTTCAGAAACTTTATTGAGAAGGTCATGAAGATTCGGTGTACACACGTCGAGGGAAGCTGCAGGAGGCGGCGTAGTGGCTCGACGGGAAGACTATTTCGCACAAAATGGCACAAGAGAACAGCAAAAAGTTCCACGCGGCTAGACTAAGCAATACGAGCGATAGAGCAATGAATGTGGTCTTCGTTTGTTGGGTGGCCGCTCGGCAGGGAGAGAGAGCTGGGTAAAACGTCTCGGCCAATCAGCTTGCGGGGTGAAACGTCTCGGCCAATCAGCTTGCGAGATTCCCGAGCCGAGCCAACACGACAACAGCGAACAGAGAGAGAGATTTGAGAGAGAGGTGGATTTGAGTTGTGCGGCGCTCTGTGCTGATACCTGATGTTCTAATGTAGTCTACCTGCCTTGTTACCTACCTAAAAATGTTAATGATTAACCGATTATTAATCATTAATTCTCCCGACGATCGGTGAAGAAAATTTCACCGAATGCCCATCCCTAGTCTGTACCTTATATTTTTTGTCCTCCGCCTTACTCCAGCCCGGCAGCCGTGGCGTTTTTGCCTCAGTTCTCTCGGTATGTCGAGTTTTTCCAATGGGACTGGGTGGCGGTTGAATGCTAGCAGCTCTTCCCTGCTGTATCGTATCCTGCTATAAACAGTGGCTCCGTCCACCGTCTCAGGAGACATTTGGGACGATCTGTGTGTCCGTGATATAAGTGGAGTGAAAAAAAGACGATCAAAAAGACAGAGGAGGGAAAAAGACTCGGAATCGAGCAGCTGTTGCAAAGGGCAGCCGACTCGTGTGGCGCTGGGAGAAAAAAAAATATAAAATTAATAAAATAAAATATTAATATTAATTAATAAAATATTACAGCACTCCGTCTTCTTGGGTCGAAGTCTATCAGCATGGCACATCTTAATGTGGCAATATTTGCCCACTCTTCTTTGCAAAAACGCTCCAAATCTGTCAGATTGTGAGGGCATCTCCTGTGCACAGCCCTCTTCAGATCACCCCACAGATGTTCGATTGGATTCAGGTCTGGACTCTGGCTGGGCAATTCCAAAACCTTAATCATCTTCTGGTGAAGCCATTCTTTTGTTGATTTGGATGTGTGCTTTGGGTCATTGTCATGCTGAAAGATGAAGTTCCTCTTCAGCTTTCTAGCAGAAAGTTTTGTGCCAACACTGACTGGTATTTGCAACTTTTCATAATTTCCTCCACCTTGACTAAGGCCCAAGTTCCAACTGAAGAAAAACAGCCCCAAAGCATGATGCTGCCACCACCATGCTTCACTGTAGGTATGGTGTTCTTTTGGTGATGAGTAGTGTTGTGTTTGCGCCAAATATACCTTTTGGAATTATGGCCAAAAAGTTCAACCTTTGTTTCATCAGACCATAACATATTTTCCCCACACACGTTTGGGAGATTTCAAATGCGTTTTTGCAAAATGTAGACGGGCTTGGATATTTTTCTTCATAAGATAAGGCTTCCGTCTTGCCACCCTAGACGGGAGATTCTCACATGTAATCAACAGCCAGTACTTGCTAGAAATTCCTGCAGCTCCTTTAGTGTTGCCGTCGACCTCTTGGCAGCCTCCCTGACCAGTTTTCTTTCAGTTTTGGAGTGACGTCCAGTTCTTGGTAATGCCATTGTTGTGCCACATTTTCTCCACTTGAGAATGACTGTCTTCACTGCGTTTCATGGTGTATTTGATGTCTTGGAAATTCTTTTGTACCCTTCTCCTGACTGATACCTCTGAACAATGAGATCCCTCTGATGCTTTGGAAGCTCTCTGCAGACCATGGCTTGTGCTGTAAAATGTGACTACAAAGATGTCAGAAAAAGCCTACTAGAACAGCTGAACTTTATTTGGGGTTAATCAGAGCCACTTTAAATGGTGGCAGGTGTGTGCTGACTCCCATTAAGAATTTGAAAACGGCAGGTTAATTCTGAACACAACCACATCCTCAGCTATAACAGGGTGTGCATATTTATGCACCCAGGTTATTGTAAGTTTATTTTTTCCCCTTTAAAGATTTCAGTTGGTTTTTCAATTGGGTTGTACAGGTTTATAGGTCACATTAATGGTGGAAAGTTTTGAAATGATTTCTCTTGTTCTCAATTCTTTACATCTCAAAAACCTGGCATTTGAACAGGTGTGTGTAGACTTTTTATATCCACTGTACATCAGGACATGTTTCAAACAATGGAAATCTAACACACTTTGGCATTCCTAAATAGACAGATGTACTTTATTGATCCCAAACTGGGAAATTACAGTGCAACAGCAGCTTGACAGTAGACGACCAAAACAACAAACACACACAGCATAATAGACAAAGGGATTACCCATGGAAAGTAAAACTGCCTGAATAACTCAAATGACCTTTTTTAATTCAATAACTTATGGTCAGTAACACATTGAGACCTCCATTTTAACAAGTGCCAAATAGTCACCAATAAGGTGAATGTGCTTGAACAATAAATCAGATCAAAAGAACATCTGGTACTTAGTATAGTTTTGGATGGACAGCTAAGATGGTAAATATTTCCACTTTGTTTTATTTGAACTTTACATTAAAATTCCACAGCATATATATTGCTTTACTACTTTGTTAGATTTATTAGTACATGCATTTGTTATTGTCTTATTTATATTTTGTTGTATCCATTTTTTTTGTTACCCATCCATGGCTGTACATTAGCGATGCTGATATGATCTGGGCCATTTACATTTTTCAACACTGTTGTGGATGGTGGAAGACTGGCCATCATACACTACTCTCAAAAAGTTAGGGATATTTGGCTTTTGGGTAAAATTTATGGAAAATGTAAAAAGTTCACGCAACAGTGATATATCATGAAAGTAGGGCATTTAAGTAGAAGCATGCACTGGTGATTTCCTCATCTCAAATTATTGAAACAAAAAGCCAACAACAGTGGTGGGTATACCACAACAAAAAAAAAAAAGTCAATGTCTCAACTTGTCGCGTGTGCTTGAGCATCAATTAGAGCTTGACAACAATGTCTCATGCTGTTTACAAGTCAACTTATTGTCAGCTGAGGCATGGCATTCCACTATTTTTGAATGGCGGCCCTCAGGTCATCGAGGTTGTGGGGTGCAGGGTTACAAGCCTCTACACGGCGACTCTGCTGATCCCATAGGTTTTCTATGGGATTCAGGTTTGGAGAAAGTGCAGACCACTCCATTTGAGGTACCCCAGCCTCTAGCAGCCGCTCCCTAATGATGCAACCTCAATGAGCTGGAGCATTGAGGTGGATGAAGATGAAATTAGGCCTGTGTTGTTCATGCAGGAGCACAAAGACTGGATTAATGATGTTATTCAGGTAGTATCGGCTTGTCACTGTACCATTCACACGGTGTAGGGCAATTCTGTATTGACTAGGCACACCTGCCCAGACTAACACCACCATCACCACCAAAGGCTCGTTGAGTGACAACAGTGGCTGACGCATAGCGCACTCCTTGACGTCTCCAACATCGTTGGGGGCCATCCTTTCTGCTCAATGTGAATCGACTTATCAGAGAACAGTATTTAGGGCCACTGGTCCCTTGTCCAGCGAAAATGCTCCCTGGCCCATGCAAGATGACACCTGTGCCTGGCGGTATGGTCAGGTACCCTTGCAGGTTGTCTAGCACACAGCACAAATGGTCTGACATGACACTTGGGTGCCTCTCACCTCCCTTAAATGTGTCTGGAGTTGAATGGCATTTATCATCCGGTTCTGCAGGGCGCTGTCACAGTGAAGCGGTCATCAGCATGGGATGTGGCCAAAAGACATCCACTTCTATGCCTTTCTGCGACTCTTCCAGTCTCTGTATTTCTGTTGCAACCTGCTGATGACACTGTGACACTAAGCTCAGTGGCCACTTCCCTCTAAGCACATCCTGTCTGAAGCCTTGCAATGGCGAGGTACTGTTGATCACTTGTTAGGTGTCATCTTGGTCTCATGTCAAAATGTGAACAGCACGATGAAGAGAACTGTTTAAATACCAATTCTAATTGAACCAGAAAATTTATTTGTCGATTCATGGATCAGACCCCTGTTGTGAATTTTGCCGTTAAGCACCTTGTTAGGGAACAGCAAGTCATGCAAAAAGTACTGAAACACTGAATAGTTGGACATGTGCATTCAAAAGGTCAGAATGTCAAAGTAAGTTCACCTGTAAAGGTTAAAGTGCATTTTAGGTGCATCCTGAAATTTCCCACAAAAGCCGAATATCCCTAACTTTTGAGTAGTGTATATCCATAGCACTTAAAAAAAAATCTGGACTCACTCAATATTTCTCAGCAAGTATTTCTGGGAGGATAGAAGTCGCTCAAGGACTCTGACTTTGGTGTCACTCATCTGGTTGCCTCTATAATTGAGTTCTGCCAGATGATTGGGGTTTGACTTCAGGGCAGCTAACAGGAAGGTGATGCTGATCGAGGTCAGACCACACCACCTCAGTCTGCAAAGAGAAACATTTACCAGCTCACTGACATATCTATTAGACAATCAGTTATTAGCACCACTTGCCGAGGTTAGTAGAATGTGTTCTTTAAAGTGTGTCTAATGTGCTTTTTGGGCTGTTCCATTTTAGTAGGTTCCCCCTTCCATAGCATGAGGGGCACCATGTGGTGTACAGGGGCAGCGCCCATCTCCATTTCACTGACTCTAGGCCACACAGCTACTGTGAGTCATGAAAGCTACAGTAATGGGATGAGGGGTGGGGTCAGTCCTCTGGGACCTCTATGCATTAATGTTCCTTTCCCTGTTCTGTTAAGCTGAGCACCAAGCTAAAAAGCAGAAAGTACCATTTTTATATGGTATGACTTGGCCAGGATTTGAACCCACAACCAGGAGGTTGTGGGGTGGATGCTCTACCAACTAGGCCACCACACCAGTCTTTCAGTGGGTAATGTAGGATTTTTGTGGCATATGGTCTGCAAAGTCAACCCCCCACCTCCAAAAAAAAAAAAAATGTGCAGATAACTGGTTGCATCAAAAGTCAACCATGTTCTGAAATTATTCATCTTCATACCATTTTTCATGTCACAAGATATATGGAGAAAGTCATCTCCAGGATGAACCTACCAGCTAGTGAGGGCAGATTGTTTTTACCCACCGTTTAAGGGGCTTTCCCCCCTTATATTATTTTCATGCCAACTTGCCATTTTCTGTCAACACCAATATTTTGCTGCTTTTACACCCAAATTCCCCCCCCCAGGGTTATTTACTGAATGTCAAGTGTTCTGTTATGTATGAAATTAAATAACTTACGACAGCCTCTCAAGTGTGCAGCTGGGACTTGCGAGTGCTCTACAAAGCTTCCTCATTCCTTCATCTTTAATGTGGTTGCCCGACAAGTCTAGCTCAGTGAGGATGCACTCATATAGCCCCGCTGAGAGATATTCGCAGCCGGCCTGAGTCACGCCACAGTGTTGAAGTCTGAAACAAAGGATTGACTACAGTAAACCTTACTCTCAACAAAACCAACATGACATCATCAAGATATCAATTCTAAAAAATTATTAACTTAAGGACTCTCAAATTGCTGGAGGAATTTGTTAGTATCACAGAAAGCTGCAAGACTCCTTCATCTCCGACTGAATTCATGCCGAGGTCAAGCTCGGTGAGTCCGAGTGTTTTATGGTGGAAATTTCCAGTCATCTCCTTGTACAGTGCATTTAGGAAGGTTTGCAAATGAACGCAGCCCAAAAATGTAATTCCACACCCCGAAACACTGAAGGAGAAATTAAAGAAAACTCAGCTGCTTATAAACACCAAGCCATGAATGCATGACCACTACATTAGATTCTTTTCAGAATCCAGACAGCAAACATCCTTACTTGAGTTTTTGCAGATTACAAAGCAGATTCATGAAACCGCAAATAAGATAAATTCCTTCATCCTTTATGTTGTTGTGACTCAAATCGAGCTCCACCAAAGTCTTTCTTTTGAAAATCAAAGATTTCATTGAGTCGATATTGCTTGTCGTGTTGCCACAGAAATACATCCTGCCGAACAGAAATTACATTTAGCTGTTTGTCATTTATTCTGACCTGCATCAGTAAAGGTGTACACACAATGAACATAACATACTGTAGCTTTCTCAGCAGTTTTGTGTTGAAGGTTTCCAAGTTCTCATTAGCATCTTCACCTCCATTCATTTTATTCAAGGAAAAATCCAGCTCTTCAAGAAAGTTGTGGCTCCCCATCAAAGATACGGCCAGACTGTAGCAGCCCATTTCCTCAATGTCACAATTTGACAACCTGATTAAAAGAAAAAAAAAATTAAATAAATATAGATCCACATATTACAAGTGCATTGATATAAAAAGTCTAGATTTTGATACTTCTGACACTTCTCATTTCTAATTTGATCTATATCCTCAGGTGTGATCCAGTCTTTAGTGTGTGCACATTTATGAAATCACAATGTATCATTCACAAAAAAGTGTCATTGTACATTTTAACCTGTTGCACTTCGGTGTACCACGGGCAGGCACGTCTCTGCGTCCTAGAGTGCATGAGGGCGCCCTAGTACGCACACTGTGCGTCCTAGGGCGCACTGAAGAAAAAAAAAAAAAAAAACCCTGCATTTCCGTTCTTCCACTACAGACACAGCCGCGAACAGAAAGCCAAAGGAGTGCTTTGATTGGTTTAGATGTGATTGACCTCTCATTCGACTAATAAGAGCCTTGAGTTGGGTTTCTGAAACCTTGAAGAACCAATGACTGAAAACCTAGCAAGAAGGACCCGCCTACCAATGGCTGCGAATGCAGCGAGCCAGTTGAAGCACAGAAGTTCGAAAGCTGTTTTGTGTAAGGCTGGGTGAAGAGAGACTGACTACTGCAGCAGATGAAAAAAGGACCCGAAGGAAGAACCGCCACAGACCCAGCAGCACGGAGACCACACACAAGAGCGACCTGTGTGACAGGGACTGCCATTCGCGCATCGGCCTGTTCAGCCACAGGCGGTGCTGTCCCAGCAGAGTAGACGTTTAGACGTTCTCTTCCATGGTCATCATAGACCGATGGAGGCCGACGATGAAGGCTGAGTGACACACACGCGTTCGCCAGTCTTTTTCTTACTACCGTTATTTGTTTTGAAAAATCATTCGCCAAAACCGCAATCATGGAAGCGCAAAACCGCAATAATGGAATTATGCTTTGACCGGGTCACGTGACCAGAACCACGAGTCCGTAACAAGCGGACCAGCTTCATGTTCGTCTGACAATGAGGAAGAGAAGTTCGCTAGCTACGCTGCTGTTGTGAACAGTTAAGTGTTATGAGCTAAATTATTCTTTATCCCTGAAAATTGTAATCAAAAATGACTTTTGACCGATCGGTAAATTACAACTGTACGTAGTAGACTGTGCGCCACGTCCAGACCGTGAACACCCCCCCCCCCCCGCTACTCTTCTGTAGCAGGGACCGCGGGGACTGTGCGCCGTGGTCGCCACATGACTGTTCCGTCATGTAGCGATGGCCGATGTCCGTCCTCTATAGCGGGGGGGGGGGAGTTATCTTCTACACTACAAATATTTTAGAAATTTTTAGTGCACTGTTATTTTTTCTTGTAAAAAAAAAAAAAAAAAGCCACACATTTTTTACGTGGCATGCTTTGTGTGTGGGGGCTTGTTTGTTCATGAATGAATGAATGAATGAATAAACAACCCCCCCACACAAACACACAGCCCTGAGTCTCACCTTTCATTAGAGCCCAAGATGAAGCTTCTGTATTGAATCATTCAAAAGTTACAGACGTTTTTCCAAACTGTGCCATTTGGCACAATTTGGCACAGTTCAAAAACGCCTGGGAACTACCTGAGAACAAAGCTGTGTAATATATTCGTTTTTTGTGGTATTGTTACAAAATTTGGACCTCAGCTGGATAACACTTGGTTCTACATTTCTGTTGCATTTTCCAGCCTGGATCTGAAGCTGTGCGTTATTTGCAAGCATTTGTATCAAAAAAAAAAAAAACCCACCCAGGCGAAATTTATTTTCTTCAAGTTCAGTATGTTTAGATGACTGTTACTCAGTGGCAGGAGCACTTAGAGAGATTATGACTGTTTTGCCAAAAAATTCAAAGTCTTTTCTTTTAAATGAGACCAACCCCATGAAGATGCTGCAAAGGGTTGAAGAACAGCTTTGGATTTACATTGGGTACGTTATTTTTTGGCGTTTTTAGGGAAATTGGCCAGAGTGCAAGGGGTTAACCTTCTAAAATTCATCTATTTGTCATGTTTATTGAAAAAAAAAAAATCAAAACACCAATATTTCTCCCTTTCCTGAAAAAAAAAAAAGACAGCCTTTACATCGTTTTCCTCTTTGAGGAGCCATTTTAGCTCTTCCGGGTTTGCTGCAGAGTGCCATAAACATAGTAAATCCAGCACTGATACCCACCCATTGCTGTATTATTGGCAAGCTTAGCTGTGTCACATAGATGGGCAGGGAACCAAAGGCATTAGCTTCAGAGCTAACCATGCTATTGGAAAGTGAGCTTACCAAGCTTAGTTTGCATCATTTTCTTTAGATTTCAGTCACCCTAATAGAGAGTTTTTCCCACATGACTCACTAATTCACACTCATATCTTCAGTCATTCTGTATTATGTTAAATTTTCACTGTGACACCACTACACTGAACCATTAGCATTAGCTTGGATAGGCAGTCAGACTGGCCACCTGGCATTAGCTTAACTGTTGAGCCAGTCAGTTATGCTCACCATTTTCTACAAATTCCATTAACTCCCCCCCCCCCCCAAAAAAGGAAAGCACACACACACAGGGGAATCCTTGTTCATTTACCAACACTTGACCACTGGACTTCATTTTTAGCAGCTAGCTTACACTAGGTGCTTTGGGCCAACATTCACATTCGTTTCTGGCCTTACTGTACTTCAGGGACCGCTCATATCCTATCAACCACTAAAACCACACACTCCTGTCCACCAATGATGCTTTATTTCATTCATTCTTGAAGACAAATTTGCATTAGTTGGCTCACGCTCCCCCCTCATGGATCGTCACCTTATCGTGGTGGGGGGGTTTGCGTGCCCCAGTGATCCCAGGAGCTATGTTGTCCGGGGCAATTTGCCTCTGATAGGGTCTCCCAAGACAAACTGGTCCTGGGTGAAGGGCCAGACGAAGAACGATCCAACAGACTCTCATGATAAATTGTATATCAAGGATTCAGTGTACCCCGCCCGGTATGGGGTTACCGGGGCCCCACCCTGGAGCCAGGCCTGGGGGAGGGGCTCGAAGGCTAGCGTCTGGTGGCCGGGTTTCCACCCATGGGACCCGGCCGGGCTCAGCCCGAAGGAGTTACATGGGTCCGCCCTCCAGTAGGTTCACCACCTGCAGGAGGGATCATGGAAGTCCGGTGCTATGTGGATTAGGTGGCAGTCAAAGGCGGAGACCTTGGCGGACTGATCCCAAGCTTTCTAAACTGGCTTTTGGTACGTGGAATGTCACCTCTCTGGTGGGGAAGGAGCCTGAGCTGGTGTACGAGATTGAGCGATACCGGCTAGATATAGTCGGCCTCACCTCAACACACAACTCCGGTTCCGGAACCAGTCTCCTGGAGAGGGGCTGGAGCTTGGCCTTTTCTGGAGTTGCCCCGGGCGAGAGGCGACGAGCAGGGGTAGGTATTCTTGTATCGCCCCACCTTGCTGCCTCTATATTGGAGTTTTCCCCGGTGGACGAAAGGGTTGCTTCCCTGCGCCTTCGGGTTGGGAAACGGGTCCTGACCATCATTTGTGCCTATGCACCAAATGATGTTTCAGAGTACCCACCCTTTTTGGAGTCTGTGACTGGGGTGCTGGAGGGTGCTCCTCCTGGAGACTCCATTGTCCTACTGGGGGACTTCAATGCGCACGTGGGCAACGACAGTGAAACCTGGAGGGGGGTGATTGGGAGGAACGGCCTGCCCGATCTGAACCCGAGTGGTGTTCAGTTATTGGACTTCTGTGCTAACCACAGTCTGTCTATAACGAACACCATGTTCAAGCATAAGGGTGTCCATATGTGCACCTGGCACCAGGACACCCTAGGCCGCAGGTCGATGATCGATTTTGTTATCGTATCATCAGACCTGCGACCGTATGTCTTGGACACCCGAGTAAAGAGAGGTGCAGAGCTGTCAACTGATCACCACCTGGTGGTGAGTTGGATCCGATGGCAGGGGAGGAAGCCATTCAGACCTGGTAGACCCAAACGTATAGTGAGGGTGTGCTGGGAGCGTCTGGCTGAGGCCCCTGTCCGGGAGGTCTTCAACTCCCACCTCCGGAAGAACTTCAACCACATTCCGAGGGAGTCTGGAGACATGGAGTCTGAATGGGCCATGTTCTCCACCTCTGTTGTTGAAGCGGCAGCCCAGAGCTGCGGCCGCAAGGTGGTCGGTGCATCTCGTGGTGGCAACCCCCGAACCAAGTGGTGGACACCAGTGGTGAGGGGGGCCATTAAGCTGAAGAAGGAGTCCTATCAAGCTTGGTTGGCTTGTGGGACTCCCGAAGCAGCTGAGGTGTACCGGCAGGCCAAGCGGAGTGCAGCTCGGGTGGTTGCTGAAGCAAAAACCCGGGTATGGGAGGAGTTCGGTGAGGCCATGGAACAAGACTTTCGGTCGGCTTCAAAGAGATTCTGGCAAACTGTTCGGCGGCTCAGGAGGGGAAAGCAGCTCCCCGTCCACACTGTGTATGGTGCGGATGGGACACTGTTGACTTCAACTGGGGATATCGTCGGGCGGCGGAAGGAATACTTCGAGGATCTCCTCAATCCCACTGATACGCCTTCCACAGAGGAAGCAGGGTTTGGGGACGAGGGGGATGACTCGCCTATCACAGGGGCTGAGGTCGCCAAGGTGGTTAAAAATCTCCTTGGTGGCCGGGCCCCGGGGGTGGACGAGATTCGCCCCGAGTACCTCAAGGCCCTGGATGTTGTTGGGTTGTCATGGTTGACACGCCTCTGCAACATTGCGTGGAGGTCGGGGGCAGTGCCTTTGGCATGGCAAACCGGGGTGGTGGTTCCTCTCTTCAAAAAAGGGGACCGGAGGGTGTGCTCCAACTTTAGAGGGATCACACTCCTCAGCCTCCCTGGGAAGGTCTATGCCAAGGTACTGGAGAGGAGAGTCCGGCCGTTGGTCGAACCTCGGATTCAGGAGGAGCAATGTGGTTTTCGTCCTGGCCGTGGCACATCGGACCAGCTCTTTACCCTCTCGAGAATTCTTGAGGGTTCGTGGGAGTTTGCCCAACCAGTTTACATGTGTTTTGTGGACTTGGAGAAGGCATTTGACCGCGTCCCTTGTGGATTTTTGTGGGGGGTGCTTCGGGAGTATGGGGTATCGGGCTTGTTGTTACGAGCTATTCGGTCTCTGTACGACCGTTGTGAGAGTTTAGTTCGCATTGCCAACACTCGGTCGGAGTCATTCCCAGTGAGAGTTGGACTCCGCCAGGGCTGCCCTTTGTCACCGGTCCTGTTCATAATTTTTATGGACAGGATTTCTAGGCGCAGCCAGGGAATGGAGGGTGTCATGCTTGGTGACCACAGGATCTCATCTCTGTTGTTTGTAGATGATGTTGTCCTGTTGGCTTCATCCAGCAATGACCTACAGCTCTTGCTGGGACGGTTTGCCGCTGAGTGTGAAGCGGCTGGGATGAGAATCAGCACCTCCAAGTCCGAGTCCATGGTCCTCAGCCGGAAAAAGGTGGATTGTCCTCTCCGGGTTGGGGACAGGCTCCTGCCCCAAGTGGAGGAGTTTAAGTATCTTGGGGTCTTGTTCACGAGTGAGGGGAAAATGGAGCGAGAGATCGACAGACGGATTGGAGCAGCATCTGCAGTGATGCGGACGTTGTACCGGTCTGTTGTGGTGAAGAGGGAGCTTAGTTCTAAGGCAAAGCTGTCAATTTACCAGTCAATCTACGTTCCTACTCTCACCTATGGTCACGAGCTTTGGGTAATGACCGAAAGAACGAGATCGCGGATACAAGCGGCTGAAATGAGCTTTCTCCGTAGGATTGCTGGACTCACCCTCAGAGATAGGGTGAGGAGCTCAGTCATCCGGGAGAGGCTCAGAGTAGAACCGCTGCTCCTCCACATTGAAAGGAGTCAGTTGAGGTGGTATGGGCATCTGATTAGGATGCCTCCTGGACGCCTCCCACTTGAGGTGTTTCAGGCACGTCCCACTGGGAGGAGACCCCGGGGCAGACCCAGGACTCGGTGGAGAGACTATGTCTCCCAGCTAGTCTGGGAACGCCTTGGTATCCCCTCTGAAGAGCTGGAGCAGGTGGCTGGGGAGAGGGAAGTCTGGGCTTCTCTGCTTGAACTGCTGCCTCCACGACCCGGACCTCCGGAAAAGCGGTAGAAGATGGATGGATGGATGGATGGCTGGCTCACGCTCAATACTTGAGCTAGGAGATAGCCAGCTAAGATTAGCAATTGTGACTTAAGAGGGTGAGTGGAGTTAACGGAGGTTCTTAGGCATTTAAAGAGACATGCACTGAAACAAACTGTTGTGAGGAATGCCGCAAAAGATAATTCACAATTATGTTACAATATGTAGCATCATCAGCTGGTTTGGAATTAAACTCATCCTTTTCTTTGAAGAGAAAGTCTTGGAATTCAGACCCTTGTCATAAACCCCCCTTTCCAAAACACAAAAAAGCCAGAGCTTTGAAGCCACCTTCCATGGTCGAATTGACCCCCCTGCAAGGAAGTTTGGAGTTACCTTCTCTACATCAATCTACCCATAGGACTCATGTTTAGGCATTTTTATGATAACCTGTGAAGCTGATAACATCCAGCTAACCTGCAAGAATTCCCTCTCATTAGGACTCAAAGTCCAACATTGCCCTCCGATGGATAACGTAGGAATATTTACCTTGACTGAATAATTTCTCTCCATACTTTAAAACTGAGAACTGTGAACCATGAACTAACTTGTCATTCTCCACAGACAACAGCTATTGAAGAATATGGATGGACATTAATGGACTCCAATAGGTTTGAAATGCTTGATATTTGATGTGTATTTCTCTTTTCAGGAAGAATTTTGCATGTACACTATAAAAACCCCCCCCATACATTTACAATAAAGACACTGTTTTGTTCCTTTAATAAGTAGAATATCTTGGTAATTAAAGTTTTAAAGAATTTATGCTTTAATAGGCAGCATACAGTGGTGTGAAAAAGTGTTTGCCCCCTTCCCGATTCTCATTTTTTTGTATGTCACACTTAAATGTTTCAGCTCAAACAAATTTAAATATTAGAGATAAGTAAAAACAAAATGCAGTTTTTAAATGAAGGTGTTTAACGGTAAAAAAAAAATCCAAACCTACATGGCCCTGTGTGAAAAAGTGATTCCCCCCCCCCCCCCCGTTAAAACAAATTAACTGGTTTATCACATTTTTGGAAAGACGAGTTCAATTTCTCTAGCCACACCCAGGTCTGATTACTGCCACACCTGTTCTCAATCAAGAAAGCACTTAAATAGGACCTGCCTGACAAAGTGAAGGAGACCAAAAGATCCTTAAAAGCTCGACATCATGCTGTGATCCAAAGAAATTCAAGAACAAATGAGAAACAAAGTAATTGAGATCTATCAGTCTGGAAAAGGTTATAAAGCCATTTCTAAAGCTTTGGGATGCCAGCAAACCACAGTGATAGCCATTATCCACAAATGGCAAAAACATGGAACAATGGTGAACCTTCCCAGGAGTGGCCAGCCAACCAAAACTACCCCAAGAGCGCAGCAATGACCCATCCAAGAGGCCATAAAAGACCCCACAACAAAATCCAAAGAACTGCAGGCCTCACTCCACAATAAGAAATAGACCAGGTAAAAATGGCCTGCATGGCAGAGTTCCAAGACAAAAACCACTGCTGAGCAAAAAGAACAAAGGCTCGTCTCAGTTTTGCCAGACAACACCTTGATGATCCAAGACTTTTGGGAAAATGCTCTGTGGACTGATGAGAAAAGTTGGATTTTGGAAGGTGTGTGTCCCATTACATCTGGTGTAAAAGTAACAACAGTTGAGAAAAGGAACATCATACCAACAGAAAATATGGTGGTGGTAGTGTGATGGTCTGGGGCTGTTTTGCTGCTTCAGGTCCTGGAAGACTTGCTGTGGTAAATGGAACCATGTATTCTGCTGTCTACCAAAAAATCCTGAAGGAGAATTTCCAGCCATCTGTTTGCGACCTCAAGCTGAAGTGCACATGGGTTCTGCAGCAGGGCAAAGATCCAAAACACAGCAGCAAGTCCACCTCTGAATGGCTTAAGAAAAACAAAATTAAGACTTTGGAGTGACCTAGTCAAAGTCCTGACCTGAATCCAATTGAGATGCTGTGGCATGACCTTAAAAAGGCGGTTCATGCTCAAAAACCCCTCCAACGTGTCTGAATTACAACAATTCTGCAAAGATGAGCGGGACAAAATTCCTCCACAGCACTGTAAAAGCCTCATTGTGTTATCTAAATGCTTGATTGCAGTTGTTGCTGCTAAGGGTAGCCCAACCAGTTATTAGGTTTAGGGGGCAATCACTTTTTCCACACAGGGCCATGTAGGTTTGGATGTTTTTTTTTTTTTTTTTTTTTTTGTTTTTTTTTTTTAAACACACCCTTAATAATAAACACCTTCATTTAAAAACTGTATTTTGTGTTTACTTGTGTTATCTTTGTCTAATATTTAAATTTGTTTGATCCACATGCCAAAAACATGCAAGTTAGGTTAACTGACAAAACTGGGGATTCTAAATTGTCCTTAGGTATGACAGAGTGAATGGTTGTCTGTCTCTCTGTGTTGGCCCGGCGATCTGTCCAGGGTGTACCCTGCGCCTCGCCCAAAGATGCTGGGAAAGGCTCCAGCCCCCCCGTGACCCAAAATGGATTAAGCGGAAGAAGATGGATGGATCTGAAACATTTAAGTGTTACAAACATACAAAAAAATGAGAAATCAGGAAGGGGGCAAACACTTTCATACCACTGTATACATTTCAAGATAATTTCTACTCTGCATAGCAAATACTATGCATCCCTCTGTCTCCCCGTGTGAGGCTCAGATTCCAAAAACTCAACTGACCAATCACCTTCCGAGTATCAATGCCTCTCCTTTCGGGTCAACTTTACGACCCTGGCTCAAATAAAGGAACTCAGTGCTATTGGTCAAAAGTTTACACTAATGGGCAGATCCAATCCTAATCTTTGAATGTAACTGGTCAGGCTCGGCTCAGTTGTCATTCATAGACACTGGGCCATTCTGCCACATCAGTAAACTTTCCCTTCGTTTCAAACAGTCTTGGAAAAGTCTGGGGAGAGTTGTGTTCTGACCTCCCTTTCTAAGCCCAGGCCCAGAGCATGACCTCTATGTTCCTTTTGTAATTTTATTTTTTTTCCAAACTTGCCTCTAAAATTCACCTTTTTCCTCATTTTACACCTTTTTCTTAAATTACTGTGCTAAGATGTTTTGATTTTCACCAAGCTTAAGTCAACTTTGTTCTGATAACACATTGGAAGAATAAGACTGTGGTTTGTTTTAAGTTTTTTTTCTGATCGGACCTTGAACAATAAAATATTTGAATTTAACAACCTGACCAGACGTCAAATTCCTTTTTATGTGTATAAACTGCGACTATGACCTGTGTGACCAGCGTCCAGCTTATATGGTTGGCACCCAAAGGAGCAGTGGCCGGTACCAGACTGTTCTGTGGCAGAACCTGTCCTTTCCTCAACTTGAATGAATGAATGAATGAATTCATTTTATTTCGGATAGTACATTACAGGTTAAAAGAAACTGTATAATATAACAACAAGGTCAAATTAGACAAAGACTCCTTCTACTATACAATTCCACGTGAGTTATCCGAAATGGGTGATGGCTGAAGCCGCAGCTTATATTGCCCACCCATATTCCATCCAAGAATTCAAAGGAGAAAAAAGAGAAAACAAGACAAGAGTGATTACAATTTAAAACAAGGCTAAGACAAAATGTGACAGAGAAAAAGAAAAACTGAGCTAGTCTAAGTTAAGCGGTTACTATTCAAAAACAAATCTAAGACATAGTGTCACAAAGAAAAAAAGAAAAAAACTAAGCTACAACACAACACAGGCTGGAAATGTCAATCCTTATGTGAGTTTACATGTCGTCTTGTAAATATGTTTGGAGTATTTCTTCCTTTAGTTTTTGTTTAAATTGTCCAAGCTTTGTACATGATTTTAATTCAGGTCCAAAATCGTTCCATAATCTGACTCCTTGCACTGAAATACAGTGTTGCTTGGTGGTTGTTCTCACTGTAGGCTTTTGAAATATACATGTTCCTCTGAAGTGATATCGTTTCTCCCTTGTTTGGAACAACTTTTGGATATTTGCGGGCAGTGATAGATTCTTCACTTTGAACATTATTATTGCGGTTTTAAAGTCAATCAGATCTTTCAACTTGAGTTTTTTGTTTAAGAAAAAGTGGGTTTGTTGGTTCCCTGTAAGCTGCTTTGTTGATTATTCTAATAGCTCTCTTTTGAAGCATAAAGAGTGGATATATGTTTGTTTTATATGTATTTCCCCATACTTCATTACAATACGTCATGTATGGGAGTATTAATGAATGATACAAGGTGTATAGTGTAGGTTGATTCAGCAAATTTTTCACTGTGTAATATTGCAATTGATTTGGATACTTTACCTTTTATATAATTAATATGTGGCTTCCAACACAGTTTGTTATCAATTATTACTCCAAGGAATTTAGTTTCGGATACCCTTTCAATCTCTACACCATTTACACTGAGTTTGGGTACTGGGTAGTTGTGATGGTTGTTAAAGACTATAAATTTTGTCTTGCTTAAATTGAGCGTTAATTTGTTTGAATCAAACCACAGTTTCAGCTTTCCTAATTCCTTTCCGAGTGTATCCAGAAGTTGTTCCAAATTGTTTCCACTGCATAGCAGATTAGTGTCATCAGCAAACAATATTAAGTCCATTTTTTCTGAAACTTTACATATATCATTTATATACATATTGAATAATAATGGTCCCAAAACTGAACCCTGTGGGACTCCACAGGTGACCTTCAGTAACTGAGTTTTTGCTGTTAACACATGCAAACTGATATCTATTCTTTAAGTAACTACTTAACCAGGACAGTGCTACCCCTCTAACACCACAATTTTGTAGTTTCTTTAATAATAGATTGTGATCTACTGTATCAAATGCTTTTTTAAGATCCAGGAATACTCCAACTGAATACTCTTTATTTTCAATGGCTGTTGATATTTTTTCTGTAAATTCCATTAAGGCATATGCTGTTGTCCTTTTGTGTCTGAACCCATATTGCTGCTCACACAATAAATCATTCTTCAGTATGAAGTTGTCAATTCTCTCATAGAATATTTTTTCAAGTATCTTGGAAAATTGCGGTAATAGTGAAATTGGTCTGTAGTTGGAGAGTTCCCCTCTGTCGCCTGTCTTGTAAATCGGAATTACTTTAGCTATTTTCATTGCATTGGGAAATATACCTGATTGGAGAGACAGGTTACAGATGTACGTCAGTGGTTTCACTATGCATTCGATAACAGTTTTGACTAGTAGCATGTCAATACCATCGCAGTCAGTAGATGTTTTACTTTTGAACGATTTAACAATTTCAATGACCTCTCTTTCGTCTGTGTTCTTTATGAAGATGGTGTCTTTTACAGCAGTGTTATTGCATATTGTATCACCTGTAGGCGCCGTAGTGGGTATTTCTCGGGCCAGTTTAGGTCCAATGTTAACAAAAAAGTTATTAAATTCATCTGCAGGTGAAGCTATATTCACATTCGGAGTCGATTTATTATTTTTTGGAATATTAGTTGGGTAGCTAGTATTTCTGCTTTTATTTCCAAGGATACTGTTGATTATTGTCCATGTATTTTTAATATTGTCTTTGTTTTTTTCCAGTTCTTTACTGTAATAGTCTTTTACTGCATCTTATTATATATGTTAACTTATTTTTGTATGTTTTATACCGTTGCTCTGCTTCTTTTGTCCTTTTCTTTATGAAAGCTTTATATAATAAATTTTTCTTTTTACACGCCTTTTGTAGTCCTTTGGTTAACCATGGTTTGTCAGCAAATTTGTGTTTAAGCTTTTTTTTAACTAATGGGCAGTTTTTTTCATAAAGAGTGGTTACAATGTTTATAAATGTGTCATAGGCTTCATTTACATCTGATACATAGACTTCTGTCCAGTCTTGCTTCAGCAAGTCCTCTTTAAAAGAACTGATTGCGTTTGGTGATTTGTGTCTGAACGATTTTGAGATTTTTTCTGGGTTGGGCCCCGTGTGGCCATGGATAAGTGCAAAGATTGGCAAGTGGTCGCTTATATCATTTATCAATAATCCACTTTCTATTTTCTTATCAAGAACATTGACAAACAGGTTGTCAATAAGTGTAGCAGAGTGAACTGTGATTCTACTGGGATGTGTTATTGTGGGATATAGACTCATGCTGTACATAGAGTTCATGAACTCTGTGACTACATTTTGTTGATGTGGATTAAGTAGGTCAATATTGAAATCTCCACAAATTGCTACCATTTTCTTACTAGTAATATTATTGTACAGCTCGACTAATTTATCTCTGAATGTCTCAATGCAAGTTCCCGGCGTTCTGTATATGCAGCTTATGATTAGATTTTTTGTTTTGTCTAGGTCAATCTCAACAGTAACACATTCCAAAATCCCTGGTAGTGCTGAGGACATTTCATTTACAAGCTTACATCTATATAGGTCATCAATATACAGTGCAACACCACCACCCTTTTTTTGAGATCTGTTAATGTTAAACATCTGATATCCCTCTATTGCCATCAGGGGAGCCTGGTCTTCGTTAAGCCAGGTTTCCGAGACTGCAATGGCTGTGAATTTTCTGTTTAGCTGTTTTAAATAGTCCTGAATCTGTGAGAAGTTTTTGTTAAGACTTCTGCTATTGAAGTGTATTATTGACAGTTTACCATCTAATTGCACTTGACTTTTGAATTGCTTTTCAGTGTAATATTCACAGTGGTTATGAATATTATTGAAAAAGTGGTTATCAGGATCAATATCATTCTCCATCTCTTGTGGTTTATGTTCAGCATAGTGGCATATTTTTAGAGTTTGAGTTTCCTCACTCTGTGTTTCATAGTCATTGTTCATTTGTATTTATCTAAGTCAGTAGCATCTCTGATCATTATACTTTTTGCTTGCTCAGGTGTTCCATTTAGTTTAATCCAAATTCTACAATTTCTTGTCCAGGTTGACTGTATCTTATTTTGTTTTTTTAGCATCCGTGCCTGCCGTGCTAATTCAGCGTTTTTTTTTTGTCAGGTGTTCATTTAGGTAAACTTGAGTTTCCTTTAGTTTTTTGGCCTGCCTCAGTATGTCATTTTTCACCCTCCTGTTCACAAAGCGCATCACAATTGATTTCTTTGTTTTATCATCTTTCTTCGGTAAAGCATAGCAGGCTGAGATCGCATTGGCTTCTACCTTAATGTCTTTATCATTAAGGAACTGAAGCACTTGGTTTTCTAGGGACATTGATTCACTTACGGAAGCATGTTCACCACTCAGTCCTGTTGCGGCATGGGCGTAGGACTGATATCTGATGTCTAGTCCACTTATAACTATGTCATCAATGTGAGAACCTTGTTCAAGATCCTCGACGCGTTGCTCCAAAAGACGCCCGTGTTGCTCCAGGTCCATAATTTTTTTGTCTTTTTCTTTTATTATTGAATGTAGGGCTTGTACCTCTTGTATTAGGTTTATTATTTTGGCCTGTTGGTTAGTCATTTTGGCCAATTCTTCTAACACAAAGTTCAGAGATTTTTTAATTTCTTCCAATTCCTCTTTTTTGGGTGGCATTATACTGACCTGTGGATAGAAATAAACAGAGAATCCGGCTAGGCTATCGCCGGCGCCTGCCTCCGTCTACCTGGCCAGTTATGTCGCACACCGCCGGCGCAGCCGGAATCCACCGATCACAGCCACTCGTCGCCGTCTGGCTGGGTGGCTCCTCTGCTGGGCCCCGTCACCACCAGTTATGTCGCACTCTGCCAGCGTAGCTCTAATCCACCGATCACCTCCGCCGATCGGTGGCCGATCACCGTCGCTCGCTGTCGTCTGGCTGGGTGGCTCTTCCGCTAGGCCCCGTCACTGACCGCCGTCAGTCTGGTAGTTCCTCGGCTGGGCCTCGCAAATTGGGCTCCGATTCAGGCCACTGTCCTGCTGAATCCAGGCGGCCCCCGTCTCTCACCAACGCCGCGCCCGAGCTCCCAATCGCCGCCTCGGTTGGTTCGTCCGGTAAGCCCTCACCGGGGACTGAGCCGCTTCGCGTCGGAGTTAGGTGACGCACAGGGGCTAGTGCTAAGCCAACCAGCACTAGCTTGGCAGAAGCCTCAGAGAGCGCAGCGGTTCTACCCGATTAAAGGGGCATTCCGACGGGGGTGGAAATTCAGCCCGTGGGGTCCGTCACGAGCGCCGATCGCCGCTGATTAGGTTCTTTTAATGGGAAGAAATCAGCGACTTTGTCTCAGCGCCGAAAAAGTGCGACCATCCCGGTCGCCATCTTGAAAAAAGAATATACTGATAAGAAAGAATATACTGAATAACTGGGCTGTTAAACAAGTCTGTAACAGGCAGCTGCTGTGAGGGTTTTAATATTCATGTCAGAAAATAACCTCCAACAAGGTTTTAAAAAAAAGTCCCTCCTCGAGTGAGCTGTTATTTAGCATAAATATACCCAAACAGATACATAATTCTGTTGTCATTCTCCACCCAAACTTACTAAAAGCTCCCACCGTACCTGAAGCAAGACTCTTGACGGAGCTGACTGCACACAAAGTTGCGAATAACTTCTGCCTCTTTCCTAGACACCATGTTTTCTTCCTGTGGCTGTTTTTATCTGTTTAACGGTGGCGGGAGTCGCGGGACCCAGACACGTGAACGATTGTGACGACTTCACCAACGAAAATCCATTTGGACCAAGGTTGGTACCTGAAAGGCCTGCTACCACCACGAGGCACACTGACTTCATCTGCTGTGCTTCAGGTCTTTTGTCCAAATTAAATCCTACAGAATATTCCTTTTATAAGCTCTATAAACCCAGCATATTCAAACTCCTTTCAGAGCTTCAAATACATTTATCTTTTCATTAATCAAAATTCTATTTCAGAGTAACAAATTTTCCTTTATAAACTAATTTTTAGCATTTTTTCATAAAACTGCATCCAATTTTCCCCATTCTGTTTTACAGCTATTTTATGGTTTTTCATTTTCCATTACAGAGCCAATTTAAGCCGTTTTTCTTTGGTTCCACAAATGTTTGATAAACACTTTATGCTCAGTAATCCATTAACAGTTTAATGTGCTCATGATACATGTTGAATTCACTGTCTTAAAGTCATCTGAATGTGTTCATTCTGAAATATTTTTATTAAGCCGTTAAAAAGGCATATTGGAGTTATATAATTTCACGTCCATCTTCTTGATTAAAAGCAGAAAGAACTGGTTTTGAGACTGATTCGTCAGGGGTACAAATATTGAATTATTAATAAAATTGTCTATTCTTTCTGGACTGGTGCCCCAAATGAGTTTAGGTGTGCTGGTCATGAAAAGTAATCTTCATTCCCACTCACATGTATATTTATATTAATATTTGTACCCACATAACCACTACAAATAATTCAAGAAAATTTGACCAAAATGTCAATTTCATTCAGACCTGTGGGAACTCTCAACATATAGAGAAAAAAAAAAAAAATGCAGCCCATGACCCTTTAAGCTTAACTGTATTTTCTCCCATTTTTTCCCCCCTTCAAAATGCACAGATTATAGACCACACACATTTTAAGGAATGCCATTCTTTTACTTGACAGACTTACAAATAACATCTCCAGGATTCTTCATATCCATTACAAGGCTATTTTTGGGGCAATAAATGGTTCTCAGGATTCCTACGAGTCTCTATAATTTTACGCAAATTTACCAAGTTGTTATGTTCTACAACAACTCTGTTGCAATCATTTTCATTTCAAAGTATACAAAGGAACATTTTGTTCGGCTAAAAAGGACTTGCAATGCGATTGCCCTAATGGAGAGAAAATGCTATAAAAAAAAAAGGGTATCAAAACAATTTGAATCGTCAGAGGCCACAGTAGTATCTACAGATGCAGGAGTACAACTCTAAAATATGTCCTTGAAGTGATAAGAGGCAAGAAGCAACATTTGGGAACTCAAACTTTTTTCTTGTTCATCTGAATCTAAAATACATGCACATAAATGAAAGCACCAAGCTTTCAATTGGCCCTTTTCCACTAGTACCCAGTCGGCCTTACTCTACACTACTCAGCTCTACTCGGTTGTGTTTCCATTGCAGCTGGGTACGCCTGGGGTGACCGGGATTTTTTTTTTTTTAACAGCAAAGCAGTGCCACACTCCCATGACGTAAAACACGCGACCCAAGCAAAACATAACATTGCGGCTGTACAAGGCGACTCCTTGGTCTGTGGGCTTTTTGTCACCATAAATGCCAAAAAGGACCGCCAGACAAGGGTACAGGCAGCGAGACAAAACACTCTGGAAAAGTACTGGAGCGTCTGGGAAGCCATAGAGCCGAAGACGTGAGGATATAAAGTAGATCATATATGATGGTAAGCTAATGATTGCTAATGCTAGTTTGCTTTAAGCACGTCGTACTACACTGTAATGTCTGCAAGTTACCGCTATTAGGTACTAAAATATGTATGCTGTGTGTGTTTCAGATGGCTCTGTTGTGGGAAAATTACCGCTTCAAACCGTGGGTCTGGCGTTCAAGACAGCCTCTCACTGATGTCACCCCAGCTTCACAAACGATCAGTGGTTATGGAGCCTAAGCATGTCTGTAGAAATGTTTAGCTTCCTGTACAACAAATTGCTCTGTTCTGTGTGAAAATCATGGAGACTGTTGAGACATCATGTCATATACCTGCTCCAGCAGCACCGAGTCTAATGGTTTCATGGCAAAAAGTGATCAGCTGACAACTTGATCGCCAGGTTGTAGTTATATTAGCCACAAAATATACGTATATTCAAAAGTTAAACAGTACTGAGTTGGGTATAATAAGATATTTGACAATTATGATGCATTTTAGGCCAAAACAAACTTGCTAGCATTAAAAGCAATTAAAATAATGCAGTCACAAGGTTACATGGAAAATACTTGATTTACTAGATACATGTACTGTAGAAATATATATTCTCTGCATCAACAATGTACTATACATGCATTCATGTAGTATTGCACTGGAAATTGCACTGACAAACCTCTGAAGTTTTTGCAGATGTCTCCGTTTTTTTATATGTGAAGGTTACCAACAAGTGACAAATTAAATACTGAAAGATTGGAAAAGCTGTCCAAGAACAATCCAGCAGTTTGAGAAATCACTTTTGGTTTGGTGTAAGTCTGTCAACAGAATTATGAACCATAAAGAAGTTTGCGTTAAAATGTTAAATCCCATTAAACCCTAACCCAGGGGTCTCCAATCATGTGTCATGAAGGGCCAAGACCCTGCAGGTTCTCTCTTCTACCCATCTCTTCAGCAGGTGTTCTCACTGATTAGCAGTCAGTAGAAGAAATTCAGTGGAATCTGCTGTTGAAGACACTGTTTGGAGGTAAAGCCTGCAGAGTCTTGGCCCTCCATGGCACATGATTGGACACCCCCGCCTAAACCCATTATGATAAAGTACAGATGCTAATATGGCCCAGAATTCCTCCATATACTGGTACTGTCACTAAAGTGTGCAGTGTCTTCTGCAGTGGCACATCCAACAATACAGTCTTCAGTAAATAAAATAATTGTTTTGGTTACTTTTTCTTAAAAATGAGCCATTATTTTCAAAGTCACCGATAAATGGTTTGTACTGTTGACTCTTTTCCCACCAGTGCCTTAACAGACAAAATAGAAAATCATGATGCAAACACATAAGTCACTAAATTGTTTATTACAATCAGCAGCAAATTCCAGATTATTCAGAATGTGCAAAATTCAAACTGTTAAAAAAAAAAAAAAACACTCACAATGGGTCACACACACCGGCCACGCTGCCTCACTGAGAAGCAGCTGGGATGTGTCACTCAAGCTGGTCCCAGTTCAGCAGATCGTCGGCCTGCATCTCTAAATAGTGAGGCAAGGTCCAATTTGGGGTGGATCGTTTCCCTCTTGCCTAGACAAAAGACAGAAATGGGTGGTGGTTAATTAAAGCAAGTTTAAAACATATTTGGGTAATACACTTGTTGCCAAAAGACAGTGGTGGAATGTGAATGAATGAATGAATCTTTATTTTGGATAGATTAAAAGTAAAGATTAAAAGAAAATAGAATAATATAACAAAGGGGAAAAAATCTAAGGTCAAATTAAATAATAACCCCTCTGATTATACAGTTCAACATAGGTTATCTGAAATGGGTGATGGCTGAAGCCGCAACTTATATTGCCCACCCATATTCCAACCAAGAATTCAAAAGAAAAACAAAACGGGAGCAATTACAATTCGAATGTGACAAAGTACTTCGTTGTTGTATTTAACCACAATTTTCATGTAGCTGCGCTTCAGTAAAGTAGATTTTACAAGGGCTGGGTTATGTTTAAAATCAGTTGTTTTTACTGTGGCCTCAGCAATCAGAATGAATCAATACATTCACTTGGATGGAATATAGTACTTTAACTGAAGGTGTGCATCACTGAGAATGGAGTCGCTCAGTCAAAATATGGGATTTTTAATCAATAGAAGTTTAGCCACCACTTTGTCACCGCTGTATCTCTTCTTGCCCTGGCTTCAAGTGTGGGCGGTGTTTTGTACTTGTATTGCTTGTATAGCACTACAATGGGTCTCAAATATCTGTCCTGTTACTGCATGAGTTTATTGATGATAGACTATAAACTACATATATAAACTAAATTATATTGATGACTGAACAACTCCCATTCCCCAAAGTGCAACATACAGTTATGAACATAACTCACAAAGGATCACACAAGTGATCTGACAAAAAAATACATCAACAAGCGGTTTATTTTACAGTTGATGTGCCAGTCATTTTCAATTAATCTGTAATTAATATTCACATAATCAAATAAATCTCAGTTCAGTCCCTTTTATATTAAGTGGAAATTGTGCTACTTTGGTTTTGGCACTTTACCCATGTATAAAAACAAAAGATTTCAGTACTTTCCACAGTGGCGAGGTCCGTTGTGGGGCGGCTGCTTTTTTCTTTCCTCTTGCCTAGACCAAAGACAGAAATGGATGGTGGTTAGTTAAAGCAAGTTCAACACATATACAGGCACATCTCAAAAAATTAGAATACCATGAAAAAGTTCAATATTTTTTGTCACTCATTTCAGAAAGTGAAACCCATATATAGATTCATTACATGGACAGTGATATATTGCAAGTGTTTAATTTTGAAGATTTTGGCTACAGTCCAGGTTAACCAACATTTCAGCGGCCAACATTTCTATTTAAAAACTATTTTTTAAAATTAATTTTATGTAATATTCTAATTTTTTGCCAGACTGAATTTGGGGTTTTCAGGGGCTATAAAGC
Organism: Pholidichthys leucotaenia; assembly: GCA_020510985.1. NCBI lineage: Eukaryota > Metazoa > Chordata > Actinopteri > Cichliformes > Pholidichthyidae > Pholidichthys > Pholidichthys leucotaenia. The sequence continues at coordinate 48,796,314 of CM035848.1, forward strand.
CATAATCATCTAAACTAAAAATAAACGCTTGAAATATACCTCTGTGTAATGAATCTATATACGTAATAGATGGATTTCACTTTCTGAAGTGAGTGACAAAAATATTGAACTTTTTCATGACATTCTAATTTTTGGAGATGTACCTGTATTAGGGAAATACACTTATGAAAGTCAGTGGTGAGATGTGACAAAAATGCTTCGTTTCCCTGACCAGTGAGCACCCCAGGATCCACTCTGTACATGTACAAGTACATTTTCAACCCAGGGATGTATGGTGGAACAGCACAACACTGTTCCAACACCTTTTATGGAAAATCCACAGAATAGGTGTGTGGGTCTATTCCGACGCTTTAGAAAATTATATGAATCACTTTATAAATCACTGGTTTGAAAATGCACTTGTATATGTTGAGATTTTGGATCCTGGGGTCCTCTTGACCTGTATCCGCAATATAAACAACATGCTGAGGGCGGCCAACCCCTGGCATGTGGAAACGCATTCTAGAAAGAAATTACACACAACTTAATGCACAGCACCAAAGTGCAACACGTACACAAACCAGGACTTTAACCAGGATTAATATATTTCATCGTTTTGCTCTCACAAGTGAATACTTCAGACAAAGCAAGCGTGAATCAGCAGAGTTGGCTACTAGCTAGCTAGCCAACACTCATTAGCCAGCACAGGACGGCATATTGCTCAAAAAAAGTGAGCTTACCACCAACAGGATAAATAAGCGAAAAGATGCACAATATCACAAATCACTCACCATCGATAGTTCTCTCACGTTCATCTTCAGCTTTGTCCGTAGTCCGGTTCTATGCTGGGCTGCCATCTGTATCGGTGCAGTCACTCCTCTCACTGTGGATCTGCCACCAAGCACAGAAAACTCCACACCTCTTCGTTGGACCACGGTGTAGATTTCCGCGAAACCTACAACGCCATCTCTATTAATATCGTGTTTACTCGGTGACCAAGTCTAGTCCGTGAGCTATTGCAAATGGCGGTCGTGTCGAGTCCACAGAAGACTGACGCTTTCATGACGTTACGCCCTGACCAGTCAGTGGTCTGCAGTCTGTTGACGTCACATTTTCGGCTCGACTCAGCGCAGTTGTACCCTGGCCTCGAATAGGTACCAAAATAGTACCTGGTAACAGGTACTAGGTACTAATGGAAAAGGCTACAAACTGGGCCGAGTAGGGCCGACTGGGTACTAGTGGAAAATGGTCAAATGTGACCTCTACTGGCCCAGCCTAGTTACTAAAATACCTTTTTCGCGGCTCCATTGAGGGTACAATGGTGAGCTAAATTTGTGTTTATTTTGAAAACAATGCCTTATCTCAAAATTCTGGCAAATTAAAAGTTGAGAAAATATGGCGATACAATGATACAAGCATTTAGTTCAACTCGATTTTGAACAGAAGCACTGAAAAGTTGGTAACAGACAGATACACAAACAACCAACCACACAGACACAATGAGTGATTACCGTATGCCTCTGTCGCATTGAGGCATAATATGTCCAAAACTTTCAGAAACAAATTCAAGTGTACTGCTCAACACTTACTTCAGTGTTTCCAAACAGCACCCTGGAGATCTCAAACCATAGGAGATATGGCGTGCTCCTTCATCTTCCAAGGGATTCAAGCTAAGGTCCAGCTCTCGCAGATTTGGGGACTCTCCAAGGACTAGAGCTAGATATCTGCAGGACTCTAAGGTCAACTGACAGCTTTTCAGAATGAGTCTTTCGAGTGAACAATATGGAGTGCCGAGACCCTTCACAAGCTCTCTGACTCCATTATCGGTGACACTGCTGGATGCCAAGTCCAGCTCTGTCAGATGGGACATTCTGAACTTTAAGACAGCAGCCAAACCTTGACAAGTTCTGTCAGTCAGTTTACAGAGTTTCAGTCTGCAATGAGAATGGTAAAAGTCAGGAAACATGCTTCCATTCATCAAACAAAAGTAAATGGATCTGTGTGACTCGAATAAGAGTTTCAAAAATCTATCCAGAAGTTATTTTATTGAAAAGGATACACTGACATTTCTTCATTACTGCAATAACTAAAGCTTAGGTTTATCTCTGCTCTCCCTCTGCATGCAGAGTAGAGCCTTTTAAATTGCCCTTTATCACATTTTCCTATATCGTTTTTTTATTTTATTTTTTTTTTGCATTTTTGTTTTATCCTTATGCGTACGCTTTTAAATAAAAGTCACATTTTGTTTCATTAAAACTTTTGGACGGGTCTCATCTCTCCTATTCTTAGGTGAGTAAATCCTTTTCATTCCGACTTAATTTAAAGGTACCAGGGTCAGACGTACAGGGAGGAAGTCTTTGGCTCATATCTTTTAGCAAACATATGTGACCTGTGCTGGCAAAATGAGTCACTTTGAGGAAATTATCAAAACTGATGTAACTTTTTCCATATTCTGTATTGAAAGACCTTCAAAATGATATTTGTAGGAAGTGCGCAAAAACTGACCCCGAAAAATCCCATTTGTTTATATTTTGGCTAGGTTTAAAACTCGCGTTCGATCAGTCGGGAGTTATGTCTTCCGCCGAAACATATACACTACCGTTCAAAAGTTTGGGGTCACCCAGACAATTATTTTGTGTTTTCCATGAAAAGTCACACTTATTTACCACCATGAGTTGTAAAATGAATAGAAAATATAGTCAAGACATTGACAAGGTTAGAAATAATGATTTGTATTTGAAATAATTTTTTCCTTCAAACTTTGCTTTCGTCAAAGAATCCTCCATTTGCAGCAATTACAGCATTGCAGACCTAACATGATTGCACAAGGGTTTTCTAATCATCCATTAGCCTTCTGACGCAATGAGCAAACACATTGTACCATTAGAACACTAGAGTGATAGTTGCTGGAAATGGGCCTCAATACACCTATGTAGATATTGCACCAAAAACCAGACATTTGCAGCTAGAATAGTCATTTACCACATTAGCAATGTATAGAGTGTATTTCTGATTAGTTTAAAGTTATCTTCATTGAAAAAAAATGCTTTTCTTTCAAAAATAAGGAAATTTCTAAGTGACCCCAAACTTTTGAACGGTAGTGTATATTTTTAGAAAGTGTGATTTCTAAGCTTTACAATGATACCAGGCACACGGGGGTTTTCCTGGGACTTGCCGCTAGCAAACAAAAAGAATCATGATTTATGACTTCTTGGGCCTGTAGCTCGTAATGACCCGGTGTGCAGTCTGACTCATTTTGCCAGTACGGGTCACATATAATCTGCCAATTCAGCTCAAAATAGTGACTCCACGCCTAAATGTAAAAGTTATTACCATCAAGATAGCTCAAGACCCAGAGGTTAATACAGGTTACACACTTTGCTGCCTGGAGAGTCAAACAACCAGAGCCTGTGTTCCAATACACACACTTGTTAAGGGATCCAGAGAAATGATGAGGAAAAGTAACTCCCTGCCAAAGAACGCAAGTGTGTTAAAATAATTAGGTCAGGGGGAAATGTTCACATCAAAAAATTGTGACCGTTTTTTTTTGTTAAACTCTTGTCCTTGACATAACCTTAACTTTGTAGGTCTGTTTTTTGCATTACATTAGTTAGTGTTTAAGACATGTGAGTACTTGCCACACAGCGTGTTGGGGTGTAATGTGCAAATTGCTACAGGCCGCTCTCTTTTCACAGATATGAGATATAGTCAGTAGGCAATTAGCTATTTTTTAACAATGAGGGTGGGGGATGTTCACCAATTTAGCATGATGTATAAATGTAAAATTTACAAGAATAAAAGGTGGAAAGATATGATTAAAGATGCCAATTTAAAAATTAAAAAAAGCCACAAAATACATTTACACAGAATAAAATTCAACTGGCATCCAGATGAGTGTAGCAGATTCACAAGAAAAAGTTGAAAATTGACATGAAAAACTTGAATTTACAGGCAAAAAAAAAAAAAAAAAACGACAAGTTTTAGAAAAAAGTGGCAAATTTACAAACAAAAAAACAAATGTTGCAAGTTTCCAAGAAAAAAAAATTGCAAATTAATGAGAAAAAAAATTAGGATTGAGAGAAAGTCAAATTTATTTAAAAAAAAAAAGTTGCACATTTATGTGGAAAAAACTTGTAAATCTACAAGGAGAAAAGTCACAAATTTGAGGAAAAAAGTTGCAAATTTGAGAAAAGTCAAAATTATGAGAAAAAGTTAAATTTACAAGATTTTTTTGCAATTGTTTGGCGGTTCAAGTCATTTTATTATTATGCAACATGATAAAAGGTTTGATGATGATATTGAGGGGGACAATTCTGTTTTTCCAGTTCAATTTTCTCTTTTTTGCCCTTGATTTACACCTATGAATGGGGATGGGGGAGATGCTTTTGTGTCATTTTGCTGACAAGAGGGATAGCATCCCCCCTCAAATCACCTACTGGTTATAGTTAGAATTAAACACAGCAAACCAGAAGGCCAACTGTCCATGCGTCACAAAATGGGACAGCACAGCAGAAGTGACTGCAAGCCAAAGTCAAAAAATTATTCTGTGGAAAACACTAAACCTATTTAAGCATGTGATCAACAGTCTTGGTACCCACTTACATTGCTTTCTTTGATCTTAGAAGAAATGGAAGTTCTCTCAGGAATTTCTCTTCAGATGACTCTCCCACAAGCTCAAAGTTATCCCGCATTCCTTCAGAAACTCGGAGTAGTCCAATCATCCATTTCCAATCCTCATGTGAACTGCCCCCGATTGCAGGGGAGACATACTGCTGAGAAGACTTGTAGACATCCATTAAAGCACAGCTGTCATACTCCCTGTAACAGTGAATCAGCCTGCTGCCGGTGAGAGATCTGATGTTGGCCAGGATCATCATCTTGAGCCAGAGCAAGATGGAATGAGAGATCTCCAAACAATGCTCCTTAATGAGGCCAAAGATAAAACGGAGGAAGATATCAAATTTCCCTTCAGGACTGCAAATTGCTTTGACCACCAGCTCCTTACAACAATCGCTGACTGATTTTTTTAATGCTTTCATGGTATCTAGCTCAGAACATGCAGCCAAGAACTCCTCAATGCTCGAGTGTCCAAAGCGAAACACTGTGGTGTTGCTCAGCCCCATCTCCTTTCTCAACACAAATGGGAACGCTTTTGAAAAAGCTGATGCTTCCAATGCACTTATATCACTCTGTAAAAGCTCATCCTCGGACATGACATTACCCTTGCCCATCCGATGCTGTGCCAATTTTTTTAGTTTGGCAAAAGTGTTTGATGCCTCTGTTGGACTCAAATAGCAAATGTAAATCTGGGTGAGACTCAGGGGGTCTATGACAAGTCCTTTTCCTTGAAGATGATCCTTCAAAGTTTTTGCCATCATAGCACAAATTGGAGGTATCTGACAGAGGAAGTCCAGGCTTCTAGACATGCGTACATGGTCCATAGCTTTGTTAGCAAGATCATCATCACCAATAGTAGTGCTGAAGTACTCCATCTTCTGCTCATCGTTGAACCCTTGTATTTCTGTCTCCTTAAGAATATGGACATCAGGGATTTGAGTAGCTGCTGAATATCTGGTCGTTATCCATATGTGAGACTTGGGAAGCAAGGTTCCCCTGATCAGATTAGTCACCAGAACGTCTACTGTGGAAGCCTCTGAAACATCACTCACAGCTGGGCAGTCAAAGCTCAGCTGGCTGTTATACTCATCCAGACCATCAAGAACCAACCACACACCATCTTCATTAAGGCTGGAGGCATCAAGCTCCTTTAACTCTGGGTAAAATATCTGGAGAAGTTCAACTAGACTCAGTTCGTCTTTGAGCAAGTTCAACTCCCAGAAAGTGAGAGGAAACATGAAATGGATGTTATGGTATGCTCTTTCCTCAGCCCACTCAAGAGCACAAGTCTGCACTGTTGTGGTTTTACCAACTCCACTCACTCCTAAAGTGATCACTGTCCTTTTACTGCAATCATGTTCACAATCACAGGACAAAATGTCTGACAGTGGAACAGTTTTAAAAGGGCTCCATTTAGGAAGGTAAGACTTGTCAACATATCTGAACTCATGCTGTTTCAAATCACGCAATATGTTGTCTTGTTTAAAGTTGCGAAAGCATAATCTTGGAGGAAGGAGTGAAAATTCCTCATTTAGGTGCTGATATCTGTTCCTCAGTGTGGTTTTGAGATGATCTGGGAGATCCATCCTCAAATATCCCTAAAAAGATGACAAAAAGATACAGATATTTAGCTATGACAGGTTTTTGCAACAGTATATGGTTCTGTGAAATATGAACTTATCCAGTGGGTTTAAGGATATAAAATAAAGCAGAGGAAGGATGCCAAGAGCCAACATGAGTAGATAACCACTAATGTGTGGTTGTGTTGGGCTAGAGCTAAAACCAGGCATATAGTTGGTCCACTGTGATACCTGTATGACTTGCTCAATGTCTACAGTTTTTATTTTATCCAGGACATCAAACAACTATAAAATTCCAGTCCTATAAAGACACTAGACTAAATGATCAGGCATAATGATCATCCACAAGTTCCACTTAACTCTAGGTCAGCAGTGCTGAGCAATGGCATTGGTGGTCAAGCCCAACTGGTGATGTCCAAACAAGGGATTGAACTCATAACTTCCCATACCAGTCCGACATCCTACTTGTGTCACCAAGAGGGTTGATCCAGTTGGCTTGCCAAGTAGGAACACCTTTATAGATTCTGTCACATATCCCCCTCCAGATTTTGACATTGTCCCAATGTCAGAAGTGTATTTAGGCTTTAAGGATGTCTGACTTCTGAATGGGTTACCAACAGTGAGTCCTACCAGCACCACAAGTGGGACCAAGACACCAGTGATATCTAGAGAATGGGACTAATATACCTTAAGGTGCATTCAAACCAAATGCAAAAGCACAATTACATGTAAACTCAGTGCCAACAGATATGAATTTGTGCCCAAGCAAGTTGCAGAGGGGCGGGATTGCCTAAACTTCTGTAGCGGTTTTCTGCCATTTATCTGCTGTGGAAATCCCAAAAATGCCATCATGTTTAGGTGTACAATGTTATCTCATGGGGCTCACAGCTGGGAAAATGTCACTGCTTCCTCTAGACCTGGACGACGGTCGTTTGTTTACCCTACTAGCCCTCGTTAGCACATCTGTAGGAGGAGTATGTGGGTGGATAAACTACAGACACTCCGGTCTGTCTGCAGGTGAGTGGTAGTCATACGAAAGCGCCATGTGAAAAATTTATTTCCCATTTGATGTGAATGCACAATAAGTCCCGCGAACAAGTGCCAATTGTGACCAAGGGAAATAATCTGTGTACTTTTTATTCTTTCAATATTTTGTTTCTGAAACTGAAAAAACAACTGGAAATAGCTGTTACATTGTTTTGGTCTTGTCAAAATAAAATCGGAATTTAGACAAAACGGGAAAATGAATCCAATTTTGTTAGTTGTATTTTTTTTCCCCATTTTACTGTTTTGGTCACAGCAGGAAGTGTGTAACTTTTATTCATATTCAGACCAGCTTATCCTTTTAAAGTATTTTAAAGTATCAGATTTAGCGTTTGCCAGTAATGTTTGTTTTATTGAAGCTATCACATTGACTTTTCAATAAATTAGCATAGTGCAAACTGTAAAGGCATATGTTTTGTAACATTTGGCTTTAACTAAAACGATAAAAAAAAAAACAAAAAAAAACCACACTTACAAAATCAGACCCATTGTCCTGTTTAAAGGCAGAAGGCAGGCCATGACTGCTTACATCAGACAGCTGTGCATAGGACAGTGGACTCCAAACTTGGTAAAAGCTAAGACTGGATCAAGCATGCATCCATAAAGTAGGACAATATTTGTGAACTGGATTTAAAGGTCATAATGAAGGATTTTTCTTTCAAGAAGGTCATAAGAAAACACTTCTTAAAAGGTAGGACATGCTATTTGCAGGTTTCCAGCCACCTGTGCAGGTTTTCCATTGCTGCTGTTGTGCTTGTTTGAATCAGGAATACTTCACTGGTGTAATTTTATGCCAAAGAGTGTCTGTCACACTGTAAAAAGGGAAATTGCAGTCAAATAAAAATATCCTAAATCAAGGCTTTATGCTCGTTTTTCCCTCAAGATATTTGACAAGAATTTTTGTTTTCTGTAAGATTTTACTTGCCCCCCCCAATCCTGTCAGGCAGCAAGGTGAGCAGAACAGAAATCTGCTACCCTTACTGTGCCAAAACAGATTTACTTTGCCAAAAGGAACATTATACAGTACATATATATGTACTGTACATTGCTGTAAATGCCTCTTGTAATAACTTAAAACTTTATTTAAATTATTTTACCCGATAAGGACCCGATAGGATGAGGAATGGGGAAAGTAGGTGTGGGGAGGGGGAAAGAAAAGCGAGAGGAACAGACAAAGGAGACAAACAAGCCAACAACTAAAACAGAAGAGACTGCTTCTTCCACTGAAGAGGTCTCAACACGAGTCTGGTATCCACACCTGTTAAAGGAGAGACATTTGTGTGTGTGTATGCATCTGTGTGCGTGTGCACAAAACAAGTGTGTGCATGTGAGTGGTATGTCAGGAAATATACGAAGAGGGTGGCAGGTCGCAACAACCCCCCCCCCCCCCGAAACCCCGAGCAAGCAGGACAACGCCACTAACCCCCACAGGGCACAAATGTCCGAGGCCAACAAGCCCCAGGAAAGCCAAACATCTGCCTCAGGAGGGATGGCTGAGGGAGGCCGGGCTGCCAGGCGGCCAGCGCAGCGGGCTGACGCCCCCAGACTCGCCAACCCCCCGCCCCCCCCAGCGGGGCCAACACCAGCCCCTGGGTCCCAGGCACCGGAAGGCAAGTGCCCTCACCCCCCCCAAGCCGGAGACCGGCCTACACCCCTGCTGCAAGCTCCCCAGGCACCCCCACAGCGGGCCCGCCCCCACCCCAGCACCACTGCTGTACACCCCGGGGACCCCCACACCCAAAAAAGACCCCCCCCCCCCGTCCAGGGGAGTCCACGTAGCCAAGAGGCACTACCCCCTCAATCCAGCACCTCCCCACCAGCAGACACACCCATTCCCATGCATCCAAATGCACTCACTCACTCTTGCTCGCCCTCTCACCCACACTTGCACCCCTGGACCCACCCAACATGCAAAGCACCACACAAAACAGCCCCCACCATCATCATCTCCACTCATCACTCCCTCACTCTCATGTTCACTCTCTCACTCCCTTGCTTGCATCTATTCATTCAGCAGCACCTAGGGATTTTGACAACATGAGTCCCAGGCCACAAGCAGATGGAGGGCAATAGGGGTGGGGTAAAACCCCCACCCACCCTTTCACAAATCATAATGGGTGTGTGTCAGTTGTGTGATGTGATTGTGTGCAGGTGTGTGAACTACCATAGTGCAGTTAAAATTTGGGGGTGGTGGTGGCTGGAGCACCACTAGCCACTGCGATAGGCAGTGGGGCTCCCATCCCCCCAAGCCCTCAGTGTCTAAAATGCAATTAAAATTGAGGTGAGGGCAACCTCAGTGCGCAGCAGACAGAGGTATCCCCTTCATCAACACAGTGCAGGTTAGTTAGTTAGTTAGTGCAGCACACCCTCACCCCAAAACCCTAAGTGTATCCAAGAATATCTATGTCCCACCCAGAATTGGGGTTGGGGGGGGGGGCAGTCCAAAAGGGAGCCCGTCCCACCCCCGAAGCCAGCTCGCAAAAGCCTGTTTTCCACTAGCCCAGCACACTTCGGTACGGCTCGATTCACTTCAGTACGGCTCGGAATGCTTCTGTCTCCATTAGCACGGTGTTGTGCTTGTGCTGTGATGGTTTGTGTCAGGAGGTTTTAGAAGCGGGGCAGCAGCAGATTCTCAGCGAGGCGGGGCCACACTCCCGTGATGTTACGCACCGGACTGAGTCCTTATTTACACGAGACAAAAAATGGAGGATCCAAGGATTATTGCCTTGCTCGCTCTGTGGTTTTATCTCACAATTAATTTTATCTCATAATTAAGCTGCAACAACACAAGTCACTTTTGTTTTGAATTAACTGCCAAATGACCTAGAAATAATGAGCTGAAACTTGTTTTTATTCGTATTAAATAATGAGACGGTGGCACACTATCCAACACCACATCCTAGGGCATTTTGGATGTACTGAATTAAAAAAAATCATGTTTTTCACCTTCAGGTCAACGTTTGGAACAACAGTATTATTATTTTCCGTTTAGATGATGCTACACCTTCTAAAGTATTGTAAATCTCTGAATTTGGAATGCCGATAGAACATTCAATTTACATATACTTGTACCTTTGACTTGGTGCTAATTTTTTATGATATTTCAATAAAAAGAACAGAAAGCTTACAAAAAGATTTCTTTTTTGGTCTAGTTAAAAATTACATTACCTTTACAATGGTTGACCCTCAGCATCATTTTGATCAGACTAGGCAATGGAATTTCTATGTAATTATACTGTTTTATAATTCAGTGTTATAACAGACAAACCACACTTTCCAAAACAATTCCATTTTATTATATACAAAATATTAAAATAAAAAAAAACTTTGCAACACAACATGAAGGTTAATCGACATTTTATACACGCCGACCACTGAGTGCCTCTACACCAGCTTCCCAAATTTGGTCACGAAGACTCGGTAGAATGAAGGCGTCTCTGCCAGCTGTGGGTCATGAAGGCTCGGTTGAATAATCCGTGCGGGCTGTCGCGGCGGACGCATGGGATGATTCTACAAGGAAAATGCACACAATAAAATACAGCACGAAAGTGCAATATATACAGAAAAGACAATAGTTTTTAACAAGAATACATAAGCTTATTTCAGCGTATTGTTCACATGAATAATTACAATAAAAGCTTTAGTCCGCAGTGTGCTGCAATAAAGCAGCGATCCATCCACAAATGAACAGCTTTTTTATTGCATAAATAAACTGAGCGTCTTACCGAATATATTTGCGAAAAAACGCACAATAAAAAAAAAAAAAAAAAAATATTAAAACTCACCGTTAAAGGACTCCGATGTCGAGACCTCCTGGTATATTTTTTCATTCCGGGCGGCTCCGTCTAACTCGCGCTGAATACGTTCGTCTGACAATGCAGTGAGCAGACACTGCAGCTCCTTATTGGTCCATGGAACACCCTTATTACGCAAAGCCATTTTTGATAGAGAATAAATGAAAATAGCACAGCAATACACTGAAAAGGAACCGCCAACAGTGGTTGCGTGCTGAGTAAAGGCGATCGTGAAGATTCTTTTTTTTTTTTTTTTTTTTTTCCCCCCTCAAAAACTTTATTGAGAAGGTCGTGAAGATTTGGTAGATGAGGAGGAGGAGAGGGGTGGTTACAACCTGACCAATCAGCGCCGGTTACGACCTGACCAATCAGCGGCGACCAGTCTGTTAACGTCACAACACGGCACAGCTCAGCACAGCTCAGCACTGCTGTACCCTGCCCTGGAGCGGGGCTGAGAATCGCGGCTGTTAAACCGTGTTGGGGCTTGTGGAAAAGCGTACAAAGCGTGCTGAGCCATCCCGTGTCGCGCTAAAGCGTGCTAGTGGAAAAGGCCCTAAACTGGTTCAGAAGACCACCCACTGCCCCCAAATCCCAACCCAGGGCGAGGGCTGCCAGGCCGAGCAGCCAAGGACCTGCCAACGTCGCACCCCAGTGCTCCCAGCACCACAGGCATAATGGAGCAGCCACACCCACACATCTTGCACACACAAACAAACAATAATCACAATTGTGAACAATGGACCGGACCCATACAGTGCCCCACACGCCAAGCAACACCCGAGCGTCCACCGCAAGCCCACCAAACACCCACCCCAGATATGCATCGACAGTGGCAGGCCGCCCTGCAGCCACCCCGGAGCGAACTGACAGCAACACCCCCCACCCCCACCCCGCCCCCCAGCACCTACACACATCTGGCGCCAAGGACACTGGAGGAAATGCAACAAAGCACCCTGCCCCCTGACAACGGCAATGCAGCTGGGAAAAGCAGGCCCCGAACCACCAACCCCCAGGCACCAGATGGCCCGCTCCACCCCCGCCACCCAACAAGGTCCCCCCACCCACATACACTTCCTCCATCCCCACACGTCCACCCACAGGTACCCGCATACACACACCCACAATCACACATGCTCACCTACGCCCACGCACAACACACACACACGCACCCACTCTCACCCACAATCACGCGCACCTGAACACATGCATGTGCGCACACACTCACACCCCCCGCAGGCCTTGGAGGACAGGGGGCAACCCCTCCCCCCCGGGACACAGGCACCAGCCCCCAGAGTGCCGCAAGGGCCCCAGGAAGGGCCTGACCCCGTTGTGCAAGGACACGCCGGGGCCGGCCCGCACCACTGGCGCACACCCGACCCAGATGGGGAATGCTCCCCCAGCACCAGGGGCCCAGGGCCAGACCCAGCCCCACCTGGGAGGCAAGGCCAGCCGGTCCGGGGCCACAGCTCACCCTCTATCAACCCCCCCAGGTCAGACACACAACCACCCTGGAAACGGCCCCATGGACACCGGCCCCAGTGGGCCACCGAAACTCCTCGTGGTCTGGGTGCAGCCAGCTGCCAGAGTCACCAAGGAGAGTGAACTATCGCCCACCACCCCTCAAATTATAGAATTAATAAGCGAGGACCAGAGAGAATTGAATTCAGCCAATTGGTTATTTGAGGAGGCAGACATTCTCTCCAGGCTAATATAATCTGATAGTAGGTTATTATAGTGAGTCGTACATAAATTATTTCTTGATTTCCAATTCATGATAGTTTTCTTTGAGACACAAGGCAGTGAGAACCATGTGTGACATCCTTGCATCCATGTTTATTTCACTTAAATCACCTAATATGCAAAGTGTGGGTGAAGATGGGATACGATACTCAAGCCATGCTGACAAGTCCTCACATGTCTTCTGCCATAACTTTTGGACCGGTGCACAGGAAAACATAGCATGCATATACAGATGTGGACAAAATTGTCACAGAAATAACTTGAATCTGACAAAAGTGGTAATAAATAAAAATTCTATGAAAATTAACCAATGAAAATCAGACAACGCTTTTGAATTGTGGTTCAAGAGAATCATTTTAAAAAACTAATGAAACAGGCCTGGACAAAAATGATGGTACCCCTAGAAAAGACTGAAAAGAATGTGACCATAGGGACATGTTCAACCAAGATGAGTCCTCTAACATCACAGGTGTCTACAGACTTGTAATCAGTCAGTCGGCCTATTTAAAGGGTGACAAGTAGTCACTGTGCTGTTTGGTGACATGGTGTGTACCACACTAAACATGGACCAGAGGAAGCAAAGGAGAGAGTTGTCTCAGGAGATTAGAAAGAAAATTATAGACAAGCATGTTAAAGGTAAAGGCTATAAGACCATCTCCAAGCAGCTTAATGTTCCTGTGACTACAGTTGCACATATTATTCAGAAATTTAAGATCCACGAGATTGTAGCCAAACTCCCGGGATGTGGCCGCAGGAGGAGACTGATAATACAAATGAAGTCCAGAATAACCTCTAAACACATTCAAGGTGAACTCCAAGGTCAAGGTACATCAGTGTCAGATCGCACCATCGGTCATTGTTTGAGCCAAAGTGGACTTCATGGGAGACGACCAAGGAGGACACCACTGTTGAAAACAAATCATTAAAAAGCCAGACTGGAATTTGCCAAACTGCATGTTGACAAGCCACAAAGCTTCTGGGAGAATTTCCTATGAACAGACGAGACAAAACTGGAACATTTTGGCAAGGCACATCAGCTCTATGTTCACAGATGCAAAAATGAAGCATACCAAGAAAAGAACACTGTCCCTACTGTGAAACATGGAGGAGGTTCTGTCGTGTTCTGGGGCTGCTTTGCTGCATCTGGCACAGGGTGTCTTGAATCTGTGCAGGGTACAATGAAATCTCAAGACTATCAAGGTATTCTAGAGAGAAATGTGCTGCCCAGTGTCAGACAGCTTGGTCTCAGTCGCAGGTCATGGGTCTTGCAACAGGATAATGACCCAAAACACAGCTAAAAACACCCAAGAATGGCTAAGAGCCAAACATTGGACTATTCTAAAGTGGCCTTCCATGAGCCCTGATCTAAAGCCTATTGAACATCTGTGGAAGGAGCTGAGACATGCCGTCTGGAGAAGGCACTCTTCAAACCTGAGACAACTGGAGTAGTTTGCTCATGAGGAGTGGGCCAAAATACCTGCTGAGAGGTGCAGAAGTCTCATTGACAGTTACAGAAATCGTTTGATTGCAGTGATTGCCTCAAAAGGTTGTGCAACAAAATATTAAGTTAAGGGTACCATCATTTTTGTCCAGGCCCGTTTCATGAGTTTGTTTTTTAAAATAATTCTGTTGAACCACAATTCAAAAGTATTGTCTGATTTTCATTGGTTAATTTTCATAGAATTTTTATTTATTACCACTTTTGTCAGATTCAAGTCATTTCTGTGACCATTGTGGATTTTTCTTTCATTAACAGAGGGGTACCAACAATTTTGTCCACGTCTGTAATATCCGGGCCGCTGCTGGTGCAGTGGGAGCAGATATTTGTGTGACTCATGCCCATTTTGAACATCCTTTGTCCTGTGTAATGAGTTCAATGTGGAACTTTGTACTGTGAGTTGTAAATTAGAGTTTTTAAGTCATCTTAAAAGTGTTCAAACATATTTGTCCAGAAGCTTTCATCTTTATTGATTGATAGGTCTGTCTCCCATTTTGATTTTGGAAGAGATACTGACTCATCCAGTTTAATAGTTTGTGTATTTTCAATATCAATTTAGGGCAACAAAGATTTAGAAACTGTCAGCTTAACTTACCTCTAAATCTGTCTGATTAAGATTGAATCTTGCTTTTATTATGGCTTTAAGCTGTTGGTATTCAAGATTCTTTTTATCATTGATGTCATACTGTGACACTAGTTCCTGAAATTGGATAAAATTTCCACCTCGAATAAGATGTTCTACGTCATTTTTTTTATTCCTTTCTCATACCATAGTGGAAAATTTAACGTCCTCTTGTTGCAGGATATCAAGATTATTCCAAATGGGTGTGAGTTTGCAAGGGACAAGTAAAGACCCCGTTATTTTTCAAAATTTCCACCAGGCTGTCAGAGAGGAGCTATTGTTAACGCTTTTAAAACAGTCATGGCGTTTGATACAGGGACTCATGAAAGGTAAGTCAGATTTTTAGCAACTCACAGAGAGCCTGTTCAGCATCTAAGATTTTACTTGCTTTACGAGAGTTTTTACTTGTTACCTCCGCCAGGCCGAAAGGCCAGGAGGAGGTATTGTTTTTGCCGGGGTTTGTCTGTGTGTTTGTCTGTTTGTCTGTTGGTTAGCAAGATAACTCAAAAACTTTTGGACGGATTTCAATGAAACTTTCAGGCGTGGTTGGAAATGGTACAAGGAAGAACTGATTAAATTTTGGGGATGATCCGCATCACCGTCTGCATACAGGAATTTTTTAAAGCATTTTTCCACACTGTGACATACGGCCATTTTCAACATGTGCGCAGGCGCAATGGAGGGCGCTGGGCGTCGTGTCTGACCAACACAAACTCCGCCTTCTTCAACGTTTTAGCCACAAAAGCATGCGGAAAACACTGGTGGCCTGGGCCCGCCAGCGTGCCTGTTTTTGCGCCACGCTGCAAAACCTGACACGGCCACCTGTCCGCCGCCCGATTATTTGCCACAAATTCCCCGCCCAGCTATAGGCGCTGCGTAAAAATGACCTCTCTGCCGGGGAAGATTCTAAATTGTGTTTTGCCGCGGAGCGCAACCCCAATATAATATAAAACCCACGGCAACCTGTCTAACCAATCTGCATCCGTCAGTGGAGGAGATGGACACACCAACACTTCAGTTTATTACCTCCGCCAAGGAGGCAATGCTTTTACAACCGTAAAATGGGGCTATAAGGGACGGCGGGGTAATATGGGACACTTTTCTAAATGTAATTCTGCTTTTTTAATTTTGCTTCCGCCTAGATTTGATGAAGGATTCATGGATATTTGACAATAACAACACAACTCAGCGTCCTGCTCAAAATAAAAAAAGCAGAATTACATTTAAAACATTTCCCAGAAAAGTGTCCCTTATTAACCCGCCGTCCCTTATAGCCCCGTTTTACACTACTGAACCACTAATCCTATCACTATCACATTGATTGTCATTCATTAATTGTCTGTTTATTGCACTGTCCATGTCAAATAAACAAATAATCAGTGTGAATCCAATTGCTAGTCATATCTTTTCATGCTCAGGGAATCTGAAAACGTACACACAAACACTGTATGGGGGGAACTGTGGCGCTTGGCGGAGGTCTGCGCTCTCCAAGTGCTTTTCTAGTTTTTATCAATTTAATCTTACTTTGTTGGCAGATTTTTTTTTTTTTTTCTAATTTTAACTAGAATTATCTATTGCCAGAATTTTTGGTTTATTACCTCCGCCAGGAGGTAATGTTTTTGCCGGGGTTTGTCTGTCTGTTTGTCTGTTGGTTAGCAAGATAACTCAAAAAGTTTTGGACGGATTTCGATGAAACTTTCAGGCGTTGTTGGAAATGGTACAAGGAAGAACTGATTAAATTTTGGGGATGATCCGGTGGCCGCCATTACAGAAAATGCCATTTTCGTGAATAACTACTGAACCACTAATCCTATCATTGTCAATCCAATTGCTAGTCATATGTTTTCGTGGTCAACCAATCTGAAAACGTACACACAAACACTGTATGGGGGGGGGGGAACTGTGGCGCTTGGCGGAGGTCTGCGCTCTCCGAGTGCTTTTCTAGTTTTAAGTAAAATTATCTGTCAACAGAGCAAGAAAATTTGATTTATCAAATTGCGTGAAACAAGTTTAAACTATTGGAAAGTATGTAAAATTTTCTTGCACATAAACTGCACAGCAAGAATAAATATCTTGTCAAACAAAAAAAACAAGCATAAACAGCCTTACAGTGTAGTTGCATTTTCTTTTGTCAAAGAAAAACAAAAATGAGGCTGTAGTGGCTCTGGAGGTAGAGCAGGTCACCCAATAACTGGAGGGTTGGCGGTTTGAATCCCACTTCCCCCACCTTGCTGTTGTGTCCTTGGGCAAGACACTACCCACCTTGCCTCCAGAGTGTTCAGGGTTCATGACACTGATGTATGAATCTGAATAAATGCTTGATGGTGGTCAGAGAGGCCGTTGGGGTGGATTGGCCACCATGTTCCCATCAGTCTGCTCCAGGGCAGCTGTGGCTACAGAGATAGCTTACCACTATCATTGTCTGTGGAGTGAATGAATCATGGACTCATTGTAAAGCGTCTTTGGGTATCATGAAAAGTGCTATATAATTGCAATCCATTTTTAAAAACATTGCTATTACACATTTTTAAACAAATTCTGTAAAATCTGAAATTTCTAGGTATACAGTGTGGTATTTTTTCCTTGTAGTATTAAACATGACATTGAATCAGTATTTTTAAGGTATTAAGGTAAAAAAAAATCCTAGTATTATGACAACACTAATGCCCACAACATTGTGGCATTGGGCAATAGTTAAAACCCTCTGTCCATTATTTGGCTGTGAGAAAGATGGCAACCCTAGGTGTTAGCCAATAGCGTAAGCTCAGACTGAAGGTGTTGGTGTTAGCCAGCAGTGGATGACCAGGCAAAAGGTATTGGTGTTAATCAGTCTGAAGATATTAATGTTAGCAACAGTTATGCTCTGGCTAAAGAGGATGGTGTTAGCCAAAGATACAGACCCAAGCTGGAGCTAACTGCAGTCAGTCTGTTGTTGTAGGTTAGCACTGAAGGCCCAGGCTGGAGCGGTTGTTGGCATTAGCCAAGAGTAGGGGCTAAAAATATGGATGCAAAATTACCCAGCAATAGAGGTTCATGCTGAAGGTGTTGAAGTTGGTCAGTTGTAAAGTCCCAGGCTGAACTTTATGATAGTGGTCAGCAGTAGAGGATCAGGCTTGAGCTGCTTGTGTTAACCAACAGTGCAATCCAGGCCAAAGCTCTTGAAAGAGCTAGCTGTGGAAATTAAAGGGGCCTTGCCAAGACACTGCATGTTTTAATTCCACCAAGTGTCTTCAGCAGGTGTTTTCACTGATCAGCAATCAGTGAAGAAATTCAGTGAAATCACCTCTTGAAGACACTGGGTGGAGGTAAAACCTGCAGGGTCTTGGCCCCCCATGGAATGAATTTGACACCCATGGTTTACCACAGGTGTTAAACTCATTCCATGGAGGGCCAAGACCCTGCAGGTTTTACCTCCACCCAGTGTCTTCAACAGGTAATTTCTCTGAATTTCTTCCCACTGATTGCTGATCAGTAAAAACACCTGCTGAAGAGACTGGGTGGAAGTAAAACCTGCAGGGTCTTGGCCCTCCATGGAATGAGTTTGACACCACTGGTTTAGACGCAACATTTTTTGGTGACAATTATACATGACTCTGGTATGTCAGTAGTATTGAGCCAATCGGAACTCTCTGGCCTAACTGAAGTTAGCATCCAGTCTAGTTAGCATTTTTAAGCCAGCTGCTTTGAAAACGTGACCCAAATTAAGGTGGGCTTTTAACCATTAAACTGGTTTTAAGGACTGATGCAGTTTCAGTAATTATCCTGTGCCACAGTGCATACAACTGGGCATGTCCTTCAACCATTAAGACTTTTTTTAAAAAACAGGATTTAATCTGTTTAATGTAGCCCTAACCACTTAGCCTTGTGGTATGTGGGTTGGGTCTAGTCACCAATTCGGGCAGTTTCACTAATTTCATTGAAGCAATTTCAGTAACATTTAGGCAGTTTTAAAATGAAGCGAACCAAGAGAGAAACTTAACATTTTAATTGTTTTAAATGTGAAACTGATCAAACTAGTTAAACACAACCTTGTGAAAATGTTCAATAGCACACGTGCTACTTACATATTGACTTTTATTAATGTAATGCAACTAAAACCAATTACTGTTTCTAATCAAGCAAAGGGGCTCATTTAAGCCTTTTTTTTAATCTTAGAGCTGCTAAATCTTCAGCTGACTAAACTTGAATTGTCACTTTAAAACCAAGTGTAACAAACTTACCAAAGAACACAACTCTTGTTTAAAATTGCTGAGGACTCTTCAATGAGTTAATTCAGCTGCACCTACTCAGATAAAAGTTAGTCTTCAGGTTGCTTCTGTCTTCTTCTTTGTAAAGCTGACACAGACTCAATAGGGTGTGATGCTGCCCTCTACAGGCCACTAAGATTATTACATGTAGTGAAATCAACAAATCCGTTTTACACAGGTGCGTAGTGCCAAGTTTTGGGCCCTGGGTAGTGATGTGTCCATGAGGCGTCATGAGGCGTTTCGACACATTGCAAAACTGTATTGATACTGTGTTGATACTGTGTCGCTGAATACTGACACCTGCTGGACCTTAAAAATCCCTACAGGCAACCTAGTTGACAGACTCAACTGACACTGATTTGATGACCTAGTATATACAATAATATATTGCTAAAAAAAAAATAAAACTGTCCACTTAGGAAGCAACACTGACAATCAGTTTCACATGCTGTTGTGTGATTTTGTTGTCAGCACATTCAACTATGTAAAGAACAAAGTGCGGCGGCATGAAATAAAGCGGCGGTGTAGAAGGTTTTAAGGAAGTTTTATTATCATACCGCCGTCACGAGCTCCGCTCCCGGCGCCGTGCATGAGCGCCGAGAGCGAGCCCACGGCTCTCAGAGAAGGAGAGGAGGAACACAAAGCTTGTGTCCTACAGCAGAGGTTGAGAGAGAGAGGGTTTGCGTTACAGAGTTGCAGCATATATACTCGACCACAACAATACATCAAAAGGACATACCCCAGCAGTTAGTATGATCAAAGAGATAACAGAACAGGCATAAGACATTTGCATTTGAGAGACATATTGATCTCAGTCCCTAGGTCACAGTGAGGACAGGACGCATGAGTACAATGCATGAAAGGCAACAATTAACATCACAGAGGTGAGCCAGACGAAACGTGTCTGCCTGCAGACATTAATACACATTACACTGTTCTGTTACTTGCTCTAGCCGAGCGCTGTGTTTGACCAGTCTTTTTGTGGAGATTTACCTCAAAGCACATCTACATATGTAAGATGCTCAGAAGAAGCACAGTAAGGGCAAAATGCATGAACACTTTAACTTCAAGGCTGTAAACCCAGCATGCAGCGGGAAAACCCAGGAGTGCGAGCTGACTGTCTCTGTGTTCTGTCTGTGTGTTGTGGGGGGTTGAATTAACCCGCTACACTGCTCCCCCCCCCAGAGGGAACGGTAGGGGACCGTGACCTCGATGTTGCAGTCCGGGCAGCGAGCAGGGAAAAGCTCTGAGCAGGAGGAGGGGGGGGTAAAATCGTTCCAGTCGCGCCAAAAGTGTTTGCTGCTCCGCGATGTCCGGTCTGAACATGCAGAGATCAGAAGAAGAAAAATTAGTCTCTGGCTCCTCTCGTGGCCATGAAGAAAAGCAGGAGCGGCTGTAAGAAAAAAATAAACAAAAGCAGAGGGACTGGCGTGTTGGTCTTAGGTGCAGGAGCAACCCCAAAACCCCCCGGGAACAGCTGATGGCTGAAATCCCTTTGTGCCGTGGCTGAGACCATTAAAAAATCCAGTGGCGAGCTGCGTGCTTGCTTCAGGTGAACGGGCAGCCCTGAAGGTTCCGAGGGTGGCGATCGGCCGTTTTTCTCGGGCATGTGCAGCGGCGGAGGACGATGGCGGTCTCTTGTAGCCTTTATTGTCCCGTGCGTGATGCGCCGTCCTCGTAACTCCCCGATGCGTGCGCGGGGGTTCCGTGCGTGGGTGGGCCGCTGGAGAGGAGAACCAGGGTGCAGAAACTTGGTGGAGATCGGCGCAGACGGCGTCGATAAAATCCAGGTTGAGCTGTGGCTGTGGATTGGCCATGGTGCGTTGGAGCGGTGAGAGGAAATAGACGATCTTTTGTCCCTCAGGCTCGTGCAGATGCGTTGGAGCGGTGGGAGGGAATAGACGATCTTTGGCACCGCTCGGCCGTGGTGCGTTCAGGTCCGCGTGTTGCGTTCTCCGCCGGCCCTGGAGGACGCCGTCGTGGAGAAGGGACGAGGTGCCCGCGCTCTCATGTGAAGGAACTGCGAGCGCGGCCGGTCCAGCGTGGATGAGCAGATCTCAGATGTGCAGATCTCATCCTTAAGAACGGGTCACCAGTGCAGCTGTCCAGCTCAGAAGGTTGCTTTTGCACAAAACGTGTGCGTGTTCAAGGGGTCACCAGTGCGGCGGCATGAAATAAAGCGGCGTTGGTTGGAAGTTTTAAGTAGAGTTTTATTATCATACCACCGTCACGAGCTCCGCTCCCGGTGCCGTGCATGAGCGCCGAGAGCGAGCCCACGGCTCTCAGTGAAGGAGGCTGAAGTGTGTGTCAGAGAGAGAGGGTTTGCGTTACAGAGTTGCAGCATATATACTCGACCACAACAATACATCAAAAGGACATACCCCAGCAGTTAGTATGATCAAAGAGATAACAGAACAGGCATAAGACATTTGCATTTGAGAGACATATTGATCTCAGTCCCTAGGTCACAGTGAGGACAGGACGCATGAGTACAATGCATGAAAGGCAACAATTAACATCACAGAGGTGAGCCAGATGAAACGCGTCTGCCTGCAGACATTAATACACATTACACTGTTCTGTTACTTGCTCTAGCCGAGCGCTGTGTTTGACCAGTCTTTTTGTGGAGATTTACCTCAAAGCACATCTACATATGTAAGATGCTCAGAAGAAGCACAGTAAGGGCAAAATGCATGAACACTTTAACTTCAAGGCTGTAAACCCAGCATGCAGCGGGAAAACCCAGGAGTGCGAGCTGACTGTCTCTGTGTTCTGTCTGTGTGTTGTGGGGGGTTGAATTAACCCGCTACACTACAAAGTATTTTAATATTTCATTCAAATCTAGGATGTGTTATTTAGTGTTCCCTTTATTTTTTGGACCAGTATATAATTTAAGTCATTGTATTTTATATTGTATTATTTCATATCTTCATTTTAATTTCAAATATCATTGATATTTTTAGATACAGTCAATAAATTTGTATCACCGTTACAGGCCCGGTACCGTGGCTCTGAGAGAGATCCGTCGCTACCAGAAATCCACGGAGCTGCTCATCCGTAAGCTGCCCTTCCAGCGCCTGGTGAGGGAGATCGCTCAGGACTTCAAGACCGACCTGTGCTTCCAGAGCTCTGCCGTCATGGCTCTGCAGGAGGCCAGCGAGGCCTACCTGGTGGGTCTCTTCGAGGACACCAACCTGTGCGCCATCCACGCCAAGAAGGTTACCATCATGCCCAAAGACTTCCAGCTGGCCCGCCACATCCGCGGAGACAGAGCTTAGACTTTCTGCTGCACGTTCACCAACCACAATGCTCCACACTGTGTGTCTATATATATTTATATTAATATGTACATATGTATACTAGCTGCTCTTGTTTTTTCTTGTCTTCTGATTGTTGCTCTGAGTGTTGCTATCCCTGTGCTGTTGCAATCCTGGAATTTCCCCATTGTGGGACTAATCTTATCTTATCGCTTATCGCTTATCTTATATAATGTGAACATGTATCATAACGTGAAAATCTAAGTGAACATGTTGTGAATGAGGATGCTTGTGGACTGTGATTTTTTTTTATTGATTTATTTTTATTTTTATTTTTTTTTAAACAAAAAGTTCTTTTTACAAATTTTTATTCAAAAAAATAAGTTTTTCCAAAGTTTTAAAATTCAAGCGGTTGCGCTTTTTGGCCACAACTTCTCCAGTTGTTGAAAATACGCGCTCACATGGCACAGATGAGGCTGGAGTGCAGAGAAATCCTAACGCCAGCTGGAAGAGGTTGGGATAGCTGGCCTTTTGATTGTCCCAGTATCTCAGGATCCTGGGACCTGGCAATATTGCCCTCTGCCAGGTACCTCTGCACCTCCTGGATGGCATCAGCTGTGGCGTTTTTGGTCTGCCTGCCCACTTCAATGTCCAAAGGTTGCCAAAGGTTATCTAAAAAAAAAAAAAAAAAACACACAACAAATTGGCATTTTAGTACATGATTTCCAAACAACAACAAATAATGCTGAATAACATGCCTGAAGTGGGTGCAGACAGCCGGCTGGGGCTCATTTGTGCGTCCGATTACAGACGCACATTATGCCCCCAGTCTACTGATGGTGTCATTGCACTTGGAGGAACTGCGGTACCCGAGTGATTTAAATCTGGGGTCTAGAAGTGTGGCTAGGGTCAACACACTTAATGACTCTAGGTTGGAAGCAGTGTCTGTGACTCGACGCTTCAGGTGTTCATGTAGGTGTATGGCTGCCTGTGTGTGCAAGGTTGAAGCATTACGCTCTAGTGTAAGATAGAGCATTTTCATCATCGGGATGACCTTCGACCCTGACACTCGCCTCTCTTCAGACAACTCCACTGTAGCTTGATAGAAAGGAGCAAGCACAAGAAGTGTTTCTCCTATGATGGTATACTCATCAGCTGTAAGTGGAGTCAAATCGCTTTTTAGAGAGGCCAGAGATACCCACACTGGTTCCCTCTCATCATGTAGCCTTGACAACATTTCATATGTGCTGTTCCAGCGTGTTGACACCTCACTGATAAGTTTCAGGCTTGGTCGTCCCATCTGTTGCTGCACTTGAGCGAGCTTATCCTTGGCTGTAGTGCTTGATCTGAAGTATGTGACAATGTGCCTAGCTTTGTGTCTGATGGATGCAAGTGTGGGGATCTGATCACATGATGTACTAACTAATAAATTTAGACTATGTGCAATGCAAATTGAATGCCGAATTTGAAGCTGTCGAGTGGATGCAATCATGTTTGGTGCTGCGTCGGTCACAAGACACTTTACTTTACTGGTTATGGCCCAGTCTTCCATCATGCCCCTTTTGACTTGGGCCAAACTGTCAGCAGTGTGACTTTGTGGAAAGTACTGCACACCCAACACAGACGTACACGACTGCAAATTCTCATTAATGTAGTGACAGGTAAGAGCCAAGTAAGCCTCCATGTTCTCAGATGTCCACATATCAGCTGTTATACTCACTGCCACAGCGTGCTGTACTTCCTTTTTCACTCGTTCCCGTTCCTCCTCGTACTTTTTCACCAGCATTTGTTTGATGGTCTGAAAATTACACCAAGTCAAACCAAAAGCAAATCCATATATTTAAATTAAAGATTAAATAAATTGGATATATCAACTACTACTTTAGATAATTTCCACAAACCTTTCTGGTGGGCAAAACATATGAGGGCTGAAGGGCCTGAACCAGTTCCCTGAACCCTTCACTCTCCACAATGCTGAGGGGCTGGCAGTCCTTCAGGATGAAATTCAGCAGAGCCTCATCCAGCATCTGCTTCCTGGAAGCTTGATGGTTAAAAATGAAGTCAAAAATAAATTAATAGGAATTAATTATCAATAAAGCAACTGTGAGTAAGTAGTAGTAGGGCTGTATACCTGCGTCTATCCTGGGTGTATCCGGGACTTTCATTTTCATGCCTGGCCCTATAATGTCTCAGCATTGAGGAGGTGCTCTTGTTGAAATATGACAGCTCTGTCGAACAAATGCGACATTTAACCTGCAGAAAATATTTTTTTTTTTTTTTTTTTTTTTTTTTTTTTTTTGTTACTTATTTGTACCCGTAGGTAGACTTGGTTTGCAGTCTGGTGACAAGCCACCGGCTGCTGGTCGCTGCGTGCGCGAGCGCCCTAAACCTACATGTTTTTGGTGTGCGGGAGGAAACCGGAGAAATCCCGGAGTAAACCCGCGCAACACGGGGAGAACATGCAAACTCCACACAGCTCACTGTTGGTCGGGGGCTGGGATCGAACCCACGATCTCATGATCCCCGCGATCCCCCGGCCGGGGGTAAAACTGTGCTGCCACAGTGCTAAACCACTGCGCCACCATGCAGCAGTATGAAGAGTAAACTAAGAGTCACTTTGAAATAATTTGAATTCAGATAAATCAAGTGGAAACTCTGAGAGGAACAGGATGAAACAACAAGGAAATTAAAACAAATTTTAAAAATAATATATTTTTTGGAAATACCTTATTTTCCGATATCAGATCAAAATGGTCCCACACGGTGGAAACCTTTCTTTTTCCTTGACGCTGCTGCTCGTGCTCCATAATTCGTGATAAATTTGCACAAGGACCGTCTGCAACACATACGAGTCTTTGGCCAAATGCATCCCCGTTGACAGATGCGCTTCCTTATAAACGCGGGCACGTCAGTGTTTCGACACCCTAGCGTCACATGACCGATACAGATACTGTATCGGTCACGTGACTTTCTTAAAGCGAGACGCACCGACGCGCACCGAAACTGGGTTTCGCTCTATGAGCTCGACGCATGCGCCGACGCATCGGTGTTGCCGGACCCATCACTAGCCCTGGGTACAGCACTGTGTGTGGGCCCCTCACCAAAGAAACCAGATTTGAATTTTACAGTCTAAGGTTTAAAATAGGGGTCTTGGCTAGTAAGCTCCACCATTATGGCTGGTTTGATGCTATATGATTTATCTGTTTTGTGAATATTTACTGCCATCAAATAGCTTTATTTCCCCACCTCCTTGTGGGGAAATAAAGCTGTATCTTGTATCTTGTATCTGTATCCTGTATCTTTTTTCTGTCAGGTCAGGCATTGGTTTGCTTGCTACCAGATAACCATGAAAACCGGTACGACCTGTCTCATGGGGCAGGCCATCGGCGGCTCAACCGGCAACCCCGTCCTTCTGAGGGCGTGGAGGGTGAAACTGGGCATCCTGGCAGAACTAAAAACAATATCTGTCTCAGGTCTGTGGTGGACCACTCCCAGTTACACGGGGTGAGACTGGACATCCTGGCAGATAAGCACATCTGTCACAAGGTCTGTGGTGGACTTTTGCCAGTCGGTGCATCATGGCATGCACTACACAAAGAGCAGAGATAAACAAACCTATCATCTAGTCAGTCACTGCAACAGATACTGGAGTCAGTTTGTCTTGGCCTGTCCTTGCTACTGATAATACCTCTATCTGCCAAGAATGTCCCGCTAGTCCAGCAAAAGCTAGTGGTACTCAAATACTTTGAAAGCAGTTTCATGAAATGGTCGGTCAGAGGGCAGCTCATGCCGGCTCGGACGTTGCCTGGGTTTGCAGGGTCGGGAGTTCCTGGCAGCGGAGGGCGGGGGACGGAGCTGCGTAGAGGAATCTGATCAGACCTAAATGAAACAGTCATTGTCTCCCACGACAGACTGCTATGATGATGATGATGTGGATAATGTACTTTTTTGAGAATGGGCCTACAGTACTTTTATTTACACACTTTTTTATTTATTTATATTCTATTTTCAATTCCATTGGTCTTATTCTTTCGTATACTTCCAATTTTTTTGCTGGAGCATCTTTAACAAACACAGTTTCCAGTTGAGATCAATATATAGTAACATGCACAGACATTTTGGAGGGCAGGTGCTCAACCCCCCCCCCCCACACACACACACACACAAACACAAACACACCCAGAAAAAAGAAAGGGCACTTCTAAATAATGAAAAAGTAATGTTACAGACAAAACTTTATTGCACTTTCCTGATTTATCTTTCATTTTTAATACCTTTTACACTTATAGAGATATATATCCATAGATTTTTACAAAATTATCAACTCAATCAGATACCACGGTCTTCATCATTAATCATGCACCTCAATAACAAAAAATTGCCAGCTTCCACTGAAAAATAAATATCTGATTAAAATACAAAAATCTTTTTAAAAATCTGAAAAAAGGATTTTCTCTCAATAAATATTTAACCTCCATTCAAAAAAATAAACATTTGCAGAAAACAAAATTAAAAAGATTATTCCCCTTACCAGTAAAATGATCCAAAATCATCCCCTCTGTTAACCTGCCAGCCTCCGTGCCCATAAAGAGTATCGTATAGTAGCAAATGAACAAGAAAAATTGTGAACATTTGAAGGAAAAGTTGCAAAATTTATAGAAACAATTTTCAAATTTATGAGTATCCATCCATCCATCTTCTTCCACTTAATCCTTTTCGGGTCATGGGGGCGGGGGCGGGGGGGGGGGGGCTGGAGCCTATCCCAGCGTCTTTTGGGTGAGAGGCAGGGTACACCCTGGGCAGATCGCATATTGTAGTAAATTTGTGTGGGGGACAGGGAACAAATTTATCACAAAACATGGCAAATTTATAGGAAAAAAGTAGTAAACTAGAAAAGCACTCGGAGACCGCAGACCTCCGCCAAGCGCCACAGTTCCCCCCATACAGTGTTTGTGGGTACGTTTTCAGATTGGTTGACCACGAAAACATATGACTAGCAATTGGATTGACAATGATAGGATTAGTGGTTCAGTAGTTATTCACGAAAATGACATTTTCCGTAATGGCGGCCACAGTTCCGCCCATACAGTGTTTGTGTGTACGTTTTCAGATTCCTTGACCACGAAAACATATGACTAGCAATTGGATTGACATTGATAGGATTAGTGGTTCTGTAGAAGAGCTTGGAAATGATGAGGCGATTTGATTTATAAACCAAAGTTTAATAATCATTTAAAATCAGCTCTCCTAACAAGTCTCATCTGGTGCAGAGTGGCAGAAGGAAAAAAGAGGTAGAATGTCTCCAGCTAACTGGCTTTATACTTGCACACAACAAAAGACATGCATAACAAAGGCTGACATCCCTCATTATCTTAATCCCCCCATTGTCTTGGTATTTCCTCTCCTCGCCTTAGGGGGTGAGGGTGGCTCCTCCGGTCTCCTCCGCCGTGTCTGGGAACGTCTTTGTTCTTCACTCGGCGGTTGAGAGCCTTTGTCCTTTCAGAGGTGTGAAGTCCTTTACATATGTAATTGCTAAACATTTCCACATGCTTCAACATATGTAGGTTATGGAATATATGATTAATATAGACCACAGGCCCCCCAAACAACTAAGAAAAGACAATAGAAAGGTTCACAGTCTAAGATAATTACTATGACATACTAAGTGTTACATCTCTTGCCACGGAAGAAACTTTGCAGCAGCCATGCTCCTAAGAGAGTTCAGTGGTAATCATAACAGCATAGTAAAATCATAAGTCAGTCCTAAACTGTTGCAGCACAATTAGTGAACAATTGTGGAGTGGTTTGCATCAGTCCCTGTGCTGTCTGGGTTTTAATCTTCTCCCAAAACTGCTGTAGGTTGGTTTAGGCGCCCTGCTGGGACCTTCTTGTGAGGAATCTGCAGTGTGGGAAGGAGGGTGGTTAATTGTTCCCTGCCGGGGGGCTGAGTCTTTTCTCTTGGGGGGCCTACCCCGCCGAGGTGCTCTCGCCAACTGTGCAGGCTCGTCTTTCAACAAGAAAGCAGGTTTAAGTCTGTCAATGCTGACTGTTTCTTTTCTATTCCCAAAATCAAGCACAAAGTGTTTATCACCATGTTCCAGCACTCTGAATGGCCCATCGTATGCTGGGCGGAAAGTTGGTTTTAAAGCTTCATGCCTAACAAAAATGAACTCAGCGTTTTTTAAAGCTTGAGGGACAAAAACCCGTGGGAAGGAGTGATGAGCTGGACCGGGGAGAGAGTCCGGTCCGTTGCTGCCTAAAAATCTTGGGACTGGAAGGTGCCCTGGCTCTGGGTGCTCTGGTAAAAATTCACCTGGAAGCCTGAGAGGTTGTGCAAAGACTAATTCTGCAGGAGAGGCGTCTAGATCCTCTTTAGGTGCAGCACGCAACCCCAATAAAACCCAGGGAAGTTTATTTACCCAATTTGTGTCCGTTAGTGAGGCTCTGAGGGCAGCCTTGAAAGACCTGTGAAAACGCTCGCATAACCCATTAGCCTGAGGGTGGTAAGCGGTGGTGCGATGAATTGTTGCCCCTAAGCTGTTGGACATGGCTAACCAGAGCTCTGAGACAAATTGAGGCCCCCTATTGGACGTGATGTCCGATGGGACGCCGAAGCGTGCTACCCAGTTTGTCAAAAAAACGCGAGCGACTTCCTCCGCTGTGGTTGCCGCTAGAGGGACTGCCTCTGGCCAGCGCGTGGTGCGGTCTATCATTGTTAACAGGTGTGTGAAACCTTGGGAGGAAGGTAGTGGCCCCATGAGGTCGACATGAACGTGGTCGAACCTTCTAGCAGGGATTGGAAAAGGCTCCAGAGGGGCTTTTGTGTGTCTGTGTATTTTGGCGCGTTGACAAGAAATGCAAGTTTTTGCCCATTCTTTTACGTTTTTGCACAGGCCTGGCCACACAAACTTTTCGGCGACCATTTTAACCGAGGCACGCACACCTGGGTGTGCGAGGGAGTGAATTGCGTCGAAAATACGGCGGCGCCATGTAGCTGGTACTAACGGGCGAGGTCGGCCGGTTGAAACATTGCATATTAGGGGGGGGCACGCCGTCGCGTAAACCCTTTTTCTCCAGCCTTAACCCTGTTGGTCCAGACAGGAGTGCGCGCACGTTCGCGTCACCGCTTTGTTCCTCCGCCATGGCTGCATAATCTATCCCTGCATGGATAGGTGCTGCGTATGTGTCTGCGTTAGTGAAGAGTTCTGCTGCTGAGGCAGTATAATCTGTCTCCTCACGCTCTGGTGGTGTCACAGCGCGAGAGAGACAGTCTGCTACTACGTTAAGTTTGCCTGCCACGTGTCGAATGTCTGTGGTGAACTCTGAAATCGCAGCTAGCTGTCTTTGTTGCCTGCCTGACCATGGTTCTGAAATTTTAGCCATAGCAAAGGTGAGCAGTTTATGGTCTACAAAAGCCGTGAAACTCCGCCCTTCTAACCAGAACTGGAAGTGGCGGATGGATAAATGAAGCGCTAGCAGCTCCCTGTCAAAAGTGCTGTATTTACGCTCAGTTTGGTTTAGCGATTTGCTAAAGAATGCTAAAGGTTGCCAGACCCCGCTGACAAGTTGTTCTACAACTGCCCCTATAGCTAGGTCCGAAGCGTCTGTGGTTAGCGCGATGCGGGCCAAGGGATCTGGGTGAACTAACAATGTGGCGTTAGCTAGGGCGCTTTTTACTTCCGCGAAAGCACGTTCGCGCTCCGGGGTCCATTCGACCGCGTTGGAAGCTTTCTTTTTTTTGAGCGCGTCATATATGGGGCTGCATGAGCTGAGCTGCGTGGGGGGGGAAGCGGTTGTAAAAATTAACCATCCCTAAAAATTCCTGTAGCGATTTGACCGTTTGTGGCTGTGGGAAACTTTCTATCGCGTGAACTTTGTCTGGAAGTGGAACTGCCCCCTTCAGAGAGACTTTGTGTCCTAAAAAATCAATTTGTGACACGCCGAATTTGCATTTGGCTGGATTGATTATTAGCCCGTGCTCTTCTAGCCTCTGAAAAACCGTAGTGAGGTGCTGCTCGTGTTCTTCCTCAGACGAGCTGGCTACCAGCATGTCGTCGAGGTAGACGAAGACAAAAGGAAGGTCGCGTAGGACCGCGTCCATCATTCATTGAAAAGTTTGAGCAGCGCCTTTGAGGCCGAAAGGCATTCGCAGAAATTCAAAAAGGCCGAAAGGGGTTATTACCGCTGTTTTAGGAATGTCCTCTGCTCGGACTGGGACTTGGTGATAACCGCGGACTAAGTCTATTTTTGAAAAAATGCGCGCACCCGCCAGATGTAGTGAAAAATCTTGAATGTGAGGAATTGGGTAACGGTCATGCGCTGTAGCGTTGTTTAATCTGCGGTAATCTCCGCACGGTCTCCAAGAACCGTCGGATTTCGGAACCATGTGAAGTGGTGAGGCCCAGAGGCTCTTCGAGCGTCTAACAATGCCCAATTTTTCAAGGGTTGTAAACTCATCCCGTGCTATGTTGAGCTTGGCCGCGTCTAAGCGGCGAGCTTTGGCAAATACGGGTGGTCCCGTTGTGGGAATGAAGTGTTCAACCCCGTGTTTAGCCACAGTGGCTGAGAATTTGGGAATTGTGAGTACTGGAAATTGGGTGAGGAGTTGCTCAAACTTACCTCCTGCCGTGGTGATGTTGGCCTGCACAGGTGGTGGAGAAACTCGGGCTGAGCATGGAATAGAAGCAAAGGACAGTGCATTAACCAGGCGCCTATTTGCTAGATCCACTAATAACCCATGTGCACACAAAAAATCTGCGCCTAATAAGTTAAAACTCACCGCCGCTACAACAAATGTCCATCTGTAGTTGCGGCCGTGGATGAGGAGGTGCAGGCTCTTTTCGCCAAACGTGTCAATGTTAGAGCCGTTGGCTGCCACGGCTCCGTTGCCCCGGGTGCCCGTGGCTCGATCTGCGTGGGAGGGCGTGACGAAACTCAGCTGAGCTCCTGTGTCGATGAGGAACTGCTTGCCTGTGTGTCCATCCGTCACGTACAACAGCTTATTCTTCTCGCCGAGAACCGCTGCCGTTAACGGCTCTCGGCTTTGGCGTTTCCCGAAATCGCAATTTTGCAGGGGGGGAACGCATTTGCGGGCCTTCTCGGCGAAGCGGTGGTGATAATAACAGACGTCGCTCTGTCTGTTACGTTTTGGCCGTGTCGCTGTCACCGTGGGCTGGGTCTGCTCAGTGGGTTGTGGCTCCCCGTGGTTCGGGGCGTCAGCGTTGAGGTCTGTGGATGCTGCTGTGGGTGTCAGCTCCTTGCAGGCGTTGACGAGCCGATGAGCTTCGTTGGCCAGTGCGCGGAAGTCTTGGTGGTTGTTGCATTTCATGCTGGCGAGTGTCCCTCTCATGTGTGGCGGCAGCGTGCTGAGGAATATAAATTGGAAGAGGAAGTTGTCATTGTCCTCTTCTTTAAGCTGTAGCAAATCCTCCATGAGGGCCTTCGGTTTGCACCCTCTGTGGCCGTAGACCGCCAGGATCTTCTCGGCTCTCTCTTCCGCTGATGGGACGTAGTTCGCCACGATGGTTGCTTTGAGCGTCTCATATTTGTCCTGGGCCAGTGGCCGCCGGATCATGCTCCGCACACACTTCGAAGTGGCGGCGTCGAGTTTGGAGACGATATGGTAGAATTTGGTTTCGTCAGCCGTGATGCCCGCCAGTGTAAACTGGGCTTCAGCCTGCTGAAACCACGAGGCGGGGTCTTCTTGCCAGAAGTCTGGCAGGTTGACAGCAACGGCATTCGTATATACCATCACTGCTGTGTCCGCCGGGTGAGAGTGCCTTGCCTCGGCTCTCACGGTGGTGCTGGTGCTCGGTTGAGCCCTCTCAATCTCTTCTGCCGGGGGGAACAGTTGTCCATCTGTTCCCCCGTCTGCGTGGTCGCTGGTGTCTGCCTGGGTCGCCACGGATGAGTCGATTGCGGGGGTACGCCTCAGGGCCATACTCGCGTCAAGGTCACCAGTGTAGAAGAGCTTGGAAATGATGAGGCGATTTGATTTATAAACCAAAGTTTAATAATCATTTAAAATCAGCTCTCCTAACAAGTCTCATCTGGTGCAGAGTGGCAGAAGGAAAAAAGAGGTAGAATGTCTCCAGCTAACTGGCTTTATACTTGCACACAACAAAAGACATGCATAACAAAGGCTGACATCCCTCATTATCTTAATCCCCCCATTGTCTTGGTATTTCCTCTCCTCGCCTTAGGGGGTGAGGGTGGCTCCTCCGGTCTCCTCCGCCGTGTCTGGGAACGTCTTTGTTCTTCACTCGGCGGTTGAGAGCCTTTGTCCTTTCAGAGGTGTGAAGTCCTTTACATATGTAATTGCTAAACATTTCCACATGCTTCAACATATGTAGGTTATGGAATATATGATTAATATAGACCACAGTTCAGTAGTTATTCACGAAAATGGCATTTTCCGTAATGGCGGCCACCGGATCATCCCCAAAATTTAATCAGTTCTTCCTTGTACCATTTCCAACGACGCCTTTAAGTTTCATCGAAATCCGTCCAAAACTTTTTGAGTTATCTTGCTAACCAACAGACAAACAAACAGACAGACAAACCCTGGCAAAAACATTACCTCCTGGTGGAGGTAATTATTACAGAAGTAATAAATTTACTATTACTTTATTTTATTACATTTTAATCATTACTTTATTACAAAAGTAATACATTTATTTATCAGGAAAAAGTTGCAAAATTATTTAAAAAGGTTACAATTTTCCAAGAAAACAAAAACTTCATTTGGTGAGGAAATTGGACATTTATGAGAGAAAAAAGTGTGTGTGTGTGTGTGTGTGTGTGTTAGGGATGAGTCGATACTACTTTTTCAAATCCGATACTGATACTGTGGCCTTGAGTATCGACCGATACCAATCCAAAACCGATACAGTCTCGCTTAAGTACAGAACATACTTTGGTAATGACTGGCTGCATTTTGCACACATACATAAAAACATACAGTCATGAAAAATTTTGGACATCCCTTTAAATATTCAGTTCTTTATTAAGAAATGTTCACATATCTATGTCTGAGCTTGTTTTTGTTTTTATTTGCATTTATTTAAATTATTTTAGACATTTTAAGTGGGAATGAAGGTGGGGTGTCATAATAAAGGTGGAGGTGTCTTAATTTATTCCTCACTATTTGTTTAGAATTACATTTTACAGAAAATTTGAGTCTTTAAGTCTTTAATTCATTTTTTATTGTTTAGTTATATTACATGACTCTCCCAGTGTTTTTAACATTGATATTAAATATCCATATATCCAAATATGTTAAAAACACACACAGGCTTATACAGGGTGTCCTAATTTTTTCACACCAAACGCGAACAAGCAAATTTTTTTTAACTCAATGTAAACACGCCAACAGACATGCGTTGTGAGATGCAGCCCGGCGAAGTTGTCTTTCAAACTTCTGCAGCTGTGTTCAACCTGCTGTGGAAATTCCCAAAATAACATCATGCTTATGTTTACATTATCCAACCGGGGGCTCACCTGAAAATGTTGTCTTAAGCCTCCAAAAGTTCACAAAATGAGGAGTGTTTACGTTGCTACCTTGTTAGAACGTCCGTGCCCGGAAACCGTGGGTTAATAACTCCAAAAACCCAATTTAGCTAAAGAGTTCCCAGTCCTCCTGTCTCCTGGTGAGTGAGTTTCATTTTCTAACTAGTTTACTCTGCAATGGTGATAATTTTACTATGTCCGCTAGCTAGCTAGCTAGCTGCTAGCGAAGCTAGCTAGCGAACGTGCAACTAATCACTATTAATGGATTGGTAAATGACTTTTATTCCTTTCTGATACAGATCCAGGCAAAATAGTTGGATCGGACCTGATACCGATACCTCGGATCGGATCGGCTAATCTCTAACATATATACAGTATATATATATATATATATATATATATATATATATATATATATATATATATATATATATATATATATATACAGTATATGTATATGTGTGTGTGTGTGTGTGTGTGTAGACATATATATAGTATATATATACAGTATATATATATTTGCTTATATTATACTGATATACCAGATTGTTATTTTAAATATTTTTTCTTTAGAGTTTATTTTTTTCTTCATTTTCTAATTTATTTTTTCTTCCTCTTATTGTCAGCTTTTCAATCTCTGAAGCCCTTTGAATTACAGTAATTTATAGGAAAGGAGCTCTACAAATAAAGATTTATTGATTGATACTGTAGAAGAGCTTGGAATAACGAGGCGATGTGACTTATAAACCAAAGTTTATTATCAGCTTCGCTCCTCTAACAAGTCTCATCTTAGTGCAGAAGCAGAATAAGAGGTCGAACACATTCAGACCTACATACTTATACTTACACATAACAAAAGACATTGCACATCAAAGCTGACGTCCCGCATTAGCTTAATCCCCCCTCCTTTGTGTTCCTACTCCTCCACCTGACCCCGGGTGGTCAGGGCGATCGATCTCCTCCATTGTCCTCTGTCACTTCCACCTGGCCCTGGGAAGCCAGGGCGATCGATCTGGTCTCCACCGCTGCGCCTCGGATGCTCTTTGATCTTCGCTGGCGGTTGAGACCTCTTGTCCTGTTCTGAGGCGTGAGGTCGAGGTCGTTGTACATATGTAATCACTAAACATTCTATCATGTTTATACATATGTAGGTTATGGGATATATGATTAATATAAACCACAGCCCCCCCTAAACGACTAAGAAAAGGACAATCAAAAAAAAAAAAAAGTCCACAGTTTAAGATAATTACTATGACATACTAACTGCTAAGCCTCTTGACAAGGGAGAAATTTTCCAGCAGCTATGCTCCTGTAGAAAATTCAGTGGTAATCATAACAGCGTAGTAATATCACGAATCAGTCTTAAAACTGTCACAGCACAATCTGATAAAATAGTTAACAACTTTTGGTTAGTTTGCATCAGTCCCTGTGCTGTCTGGGTTTTAATCTCCCGAATCTGCTGTGGGTCCGCTTGGGCGTTCTGGCGGGACCTTCCTGTAAGGAATCTGCAGCTTGGGGAGGAGAGTGATTATTTGTTCCCTGCAGGGGGGCTGAGTCTTTTTTCTTGGGGGGTCTACCCCGCCGAGGTGCTCTCGCCAACCGTGCAGGTTCGTCTCTCAACAAGAAGGCAGGTTTAAGTCTGTCAATGCTGACTGTTTCTTTTCTGTCCCCTAAATCAAGCACAAAATGCTTATCACCAGGTTCCAGCACTCTGAATGGTCCATCGTATGGTGGACGGAGGGTTGGTTTTAAAGCTTCGTGCCTAACAAAAATGAAATCGGCGTTTTTTAAAGCTTGGGGGACAAAAACCCGTGGAAAAGAGTGATGTGCCAGTCCGGGGAGAGTGTCCGGTCCGTTGCTGCCTAAAAGCCTCAGGGCTGGAAGATGCCCAGGCTCTGGGTTCTCTGGTAAAAATTCACCTGGGAGTCTGAGAGGTTGTGCAAAAACTAATTCTGCTGGGGAGGCGTCTAGATCCTCTTTTGGCGCAGCACGCAACCCCAATAAAACCCAGGGAAGTTTATTTACCCAATTTGTATCCGTTAGTGAGACTCTGAGGGCGGCCTTTAAAGATCTGTGAAAGCGCTCGCATAACCCATTAGCCTGAGGGTGATAAGCGGTGGTGCGGTGAATTGTCGCCCCTAAGCTGCTGGCCATAGCTGACCAAAGCTCTGAGACAAATTGAGGCCCCCTATCGGACGTGATGTCCGATGGGACGCCGAAACGTGCCACTCAGTTTGTCAAAAAAACGCGAGCGACTTCCTCCGCTGTGGTTGACGCCAGAGGGACCGCCTCAGGCCAGCGCGTAGTATGGTCTATCATTGTTAACAGGTGTGTGAAACCTTGAGAGGAAGGTAGTGGTCGAACCTTCTAGCTGGGATTCAAAAAGGCTCTAGAGGGGCTTTTGTGTGTTTGTGTATTTTGGCGCGCTGACAAGACATGCAAGTTTTTGCCCATTCCTTTACGTTTTTGCGCAGGCCGGGCCACACAAACTTTTCGGCGACCATTTTAACCGAGGCGCGCACACCCGGGTGTGCGAGGGAGTGAATTGAGTCGAAAATACGGCGGCGCCATGCAGCTGGGACTACCAGGCGAGGTCAGCCGGTTGAGATGTCGCATATTAGGGGGGGGTACACTGTCGCGTAAACCCCTTTCCTCCAGCCTTAACCTGTTGGTCCAGACAGGAGTGCGCGCACGTCCGCGTCACCGCTTTGTTCCTCTGCCATGGCTGCGTAATCTATCCCTACGTGGATTGGGGCCGCGTATGTGTCCGCGTTGGCGAAGAGTTCTGTGGCTGAGGTAGTATAATCTGCCTCCTCGCGCTCTGGCGATGTCACAGCGCGAGAGAGGCAGTCTGCTACCACGTTAAGTTTGCCTGCCACATGTCGAGTGTCTGTGGTGAACTCTGAAATTGCAGCTAGCTGTCTTTGTGGCCTGCCTGACCATGGTTCTGACATTTTAGCCATCGCAAAGGTGAGCGGTTTGTGGTCTACAAAAGCCGTGAAACGCCGCCCTTCTAACCAGAACTGGAAGTGGCGGATGGATAAATGAAGCGCTAGCAGCTCCCTGTCAAAAGTGCTGTATTTACGCTCAGTTTGGTTTAACGATTTGCTGAAAAATGCCAAAGGTTGCCAGGTTCCGCCAATGTGTTGTTCCATAACTGCCCCTATGGCCAGGTCTGAAGCATCTGTGGTTAGCGCAATGCGGGCCGAGGGATCAGGGTGAACCAACAGTGTGTCGTTAGCTAGAGCATTTTTTACTTCCGCGAAGGCGCGTTCGTGCTCCGGGGTCCATTCGACCGCGTTGGAAGGCTTTTGTTTTCTGAGCGCGTCATACAGGGGCTGCATGAGTTGAGCTGCGCGGGGGAGGAAACAGTTGTAAAAATTAACCATTCCCAAAAATTCTTGCAGCGATTTGACTGTTTGCAGCCGTGGAAAATTTTTTACTGCGCGAACTTTGTCTGGCAGTGGGACTGCCCCCTTTGGTGAAACTCTGTGTCCCAAAAAATCAATTTGTGACACGCTGAATTTGCATTTGGCTGGATTGATTATTAACCCGTGCTCTTCTAGTCTCTGAAAAACCATAGTGAGATGTTGTTCGTGTTCTTCCTCCGACGAGCTGGCTACCAGCATATCGTCAAGGTAGACGAACACGAAAGGGAGATCGCGTGATACCGCGTCCATCATCCGCTGAAAGGTTTGAGCAGCGCCTTTGAGGCCAAAAGGCATCCGCAAAAATTCGAAAAGACCGAAGGGGGTTATTACAGCAGTTTTAGGAATATCTTACGCTCGAACGGGGACTTAGTGATAGCCGCGGACCGGGTCTATTTTAGAAAAAATGCACGCACCTGCCAGATGTAGTGAAAAATCTTGGATGTGAGGAATTGGGTAGCGGTCATGCGCTGTCGCATTGTTTAATCTGCGGTAATCGCCGCACGGTCTCCAAGAACTGTCGGTTTTCGGGACCATGTGGAGTGGCGATGCCCAGGGGCTTTTTGAGCGTCTGATAATGCCTAGTTTTTCAAGGGTGGTAAACTCGTCCCGAGCTATGGCGAGCTTGGTCGCATCTAAGCGCTGAGCTTTGGCGAACACGGGTGGGCCCGTTGTGGGAATAAAGGGTCCAACCCCGTGCTTAGCCACTGTAGCTGAGAATTTGGGAACTGTGAGTGCTGGAAATTGGGTGAGGAGTTGATCAAACTTACCTCCTGCTGTAGTGACGTTGGCCTGCACGGGTGGTGGAGAAACTCGAGCTGAGCAGGGAATAGAAGAAAATGACAGTGCATTAACCAAGCGTCTATTTGCTAGATCTACTAACAACCCATGTGCACACAAAAAATCAGCGCCCAACAAGTTAAAACTCACCGCCGCTACAATAAATGTCCATCTGTAGTTGTAGCCATGAATGCAGAGGGGCAGGCTCCTTTCACCGTAAGTGTCGATGATGGAGCCGTTGGCTGCCATCGCTCCGTTGCCCCGGGGGCCCATGGCCCGGTCTGCGTGGGAGGGCATGATAAAACTCAGTTGAGCTCCGGTGTCAATTAGGAACTGTTTGCCAGTGTGTCCGTCAGTCACATAAAGAAGTTTATTTTTTTCGCAGAGAACCGCAGCTGTTAACGGTTCTCGGTTTTGGCGTTTTCCCGAACTTTTGAACTTGCAGGGGGGAACGCATTTGTACGCCCCCTCGGCGAAACGGTGGTGGTAATAGTAGATGTCGTTCCGCCTGCTGCGTCTTGGTCATGTTGCCGCCATGGTGGGCGGGCTCTGCTCGGTTGTCTGTGGTTCTCCGCTGCTCCGGGCATCTGCAGATGCTGCTGTGGCCACCTGTTCCCCGCAGGCGTTGATGAGTCGCTGCGCTTCTCGGGCCAGCGCGCGGAAGTCCTGCTGGGTGCTGCACCGCATGTTGATCAGCGTCCCTCTCATATGTGGCGGCAGAGTGCTGAGGAAGATGTGTTGGAAGAGGAAGTTGTCGTTGTCCTCCTCCTTGAGCTGCAGCATGTCCTCCATGAGGGCCTTGGGTCTGCATCCTCTGTGGCCGTAGATCGCCAGGA
The DNA here is from genome assembly GCA_020510985.1 of Pholidichthys leucotaenia. NCBI lineage: Eukaryota > Metazoa > Chordata > Actinopteri > Cichliformes > Pholidichthyidae > Pholidichthys > Pholidichthys leucotaenia. Next base: position 48,835,244 of record CM035848.1, read on the forward strand.
TCTTCTCTGCTCTCTCCTCGGCTGAGGGGACGAAGTTCTCCACGATGGTCGCCTTCAGTTCTCTGTATTTGTCATGGGCGGGCGGCTGTCGGATTATGCTCCGCACGCATCTTGACGTGGCAGCGTCGAGTTTGGCGACGATGTGATAAAATTTCGTCTCATCCGCCGTTATGCCCGCCAGTGCAAACTGAGCCTCAGCTTGCTGGAACCACGAGCTCGGGTCTTCTTGCCAGAATTCTGGCAGCTTGACGGTGACGGCGCTTGTGTGGGCCATCCTTGATGTGTCTGCCGGGTGAGAGCGCCTTTCTTCTGCTCTCACGGCGGGGCTGGGGATGGTGCTCGGTTGAGCCCTCTCTTCTGCTGGGGGGGAACGTCTTCCATCTGTTCCCCTGTCTGCATGGGCGCCGGCGCTTGCCTGGGTCGCCTCCGATGAGTCAATTGCGGGAGAACGTCTCTGTTCCATCCTCACGTCTGGTCACCAGTGTAGAAGAGCTTGGAATAACGAGGCGATGTGACTTATAAACCAAAGTTTATTATCAGCTTCGCTCCTCTAACAAGTCTCATCTTAGTGCAGAAGCAGAATAAGAGGTCGAACACATTCAGACCTACATACTTATACTTACACATAACAAAAGACATTGCACATCAAAGCTGACATCCCGCATTAGCTTAATCCCCCCTCCTTTGTCTTCCTACTCCTCCACCTGACCCCGGGTGGTCAGGGCGATCGATCTCCTCCATTGTCCTCTGTCACTTCCACCTGGCCCTGGGAAGCCAGGGCGATCGATCTGGTCTCCACCGCTGCGCCTCGGATGCTCTTTGATCTTCGCTGGCGGTTGAGACCTCTTGTCCTGTTCTGAGGCATGAGGTCGTTGTACATATGTATTCACTAAACATTCTATCATGTTTATACATATGTAGGTTATGGGATATATGATTAATATAAACCACAGATACTACTTACATGGTTAAAGTTTTCTAATTTTCTAATCGTCTGTAACTCCTAAGGTGAGGACCAGATAAGGCAACTGGAGATGCAGATAATATAATATACATGAAAACTAAAAGACTAAAGGAGAGATGAAAATAAGGGAGCTTCTTAAACAAACAGGTGGAGAAATAAATTACAATACTGAATAATCATAGATACCTAAACTACAGGAATCAGACTAAAAATATCAAGAGTGACATAATGTCTGGCTCAGGAAACATGCACGCAGGCTCAGGGAAGATTCAATAGCTTTATTCAACAAGCAGGTATGTATGGATGGATGGATGAGGTATGGGTATGTGATTCGGGTGAATGCATATGCACAGGAACAGAGCAGTACGCCGTACAGCCAGGCAACCCTATGGAGAGAGCAGAGGACAAGGGTAAAGGGCACCACACCAAGACAGGTACAATGAGCGATGTGCTGCTTACTTGTAGGTGACGGGTGGCTGGCGTTGGCCAAGGGTGAAGCCCGGGAGACAGCGTCCTGCTGAGCCAGTGACGACGATGAGGGAAGGGATGGCGATGACGGGGTAATCCGCCGACAAGGAATCCACCTGTGCACAGGGGAGAAGACTTGCAGACAGGTGAGGAGAATGATGCTTATGTGAAAGCGTAGTTCAGCTGACGTGGAGAGACGATCCAGCTGCAAGAGAGTGCCGATGCGAACAGACGGCTCCAGACCGCCACACAGGGCTGCGTGGGCTAAATAGCCCATGGCTGATGAGGTGCATGTGTGCGCGCAGCTGAGGCGGATGATGAGCGGCGAGTTGTGACAAAGAGTAAGAATACAGGACAAGACAGATACCAAAAATACAGCAAACCCAACTTAATACAAAATAACTCCAAAAAGAAGAAAATACAAAACATAATTAGAAACCAGTGACGCGTGTGCCCAGTGCTACGCTTCATGACAGGGCCCTCCCTTCAAGGGGTGGATACCAGACACCCCAGGGTAACATCACATAGAGAAAAGAAAACACAAAGAACCCCCATCCCCAACAGAAATAAAACAAATAATCAAACCCGGGAAGGTGGAAGGGGAAACCAGGTAGGAAGGACTGAAGCAAACAAACAAAAAAAAAAACAAAACACCTGACTCACAACTAGAACAGATATGGCAGCACAGAACTCTAGGACCACTGGGTGAGAAGATAAAGCAGTTCAGGTGGCCTACCAGAGTCCCAGGACCACCAGACTACATGGTGGAGCACGTTCAGTGGCCTTCCAGAGTTCTTAAGCCACTCAAGCAGAGGACGTAGCCCATCAGGTGGTCTCCCAGAGTTCATGAACCACCCAACCAAATGACGCAGTCTGTCAGGGGGTCTCCCAACATCCCTGAGCCAATGTGCCACCGGGAACAACGTGCCCCCTCCTGGAGGCAGCAGCTGGAACCCATGCCCCCAACGGACCGCAGGGACTGCAGCATGGATGAGGCGGAACAGGAGCTGCAGAGAGTTGACTCTCGACAATGATTGCTGGCCAATGGTGAAGCCAGACGGCGGTGGCGGTCGACCAGTGAGGAAACCAGATGAAGAAAGCAGCTGACCAGTGAGGGACCCAGGCAGTGAAGATGATTGATCAGCAGGGAAACCAAGCAAGGATGGATGGCTGACCAGCAGAGACCTCAGGGGATGATGGATGACCTTTGGCGACCTCAGGCGAAGGGAGAGGACCCTTGGTGACCTCAGGTGGAGAAGGAGAATCCATGGCAACCTCGGGTGGAGAAGGAGGCCCCTCGGCGACCTAAGGTGGAGATGGAGGACCCTCAGCGACCTCAGGCAGAGATGGAGGACCCTCGGTGACCTGAGGCAGACTTGGAGGACCCTTGGAGACCTCAGGCGAAGATGGATGACCTTTGGCAACCTCAGGTGAAGGGAGAGGACCCACGGCGGCCACAAGCAAAGGGAGAGGACCCACAGCGACCACAGGCGAAGGGAGAAGACCCATGGCAGCCTCGGGCGAAGGGAGAGGACCCACAGTGGCCTCGGGCAAAGGGAAAGGACCCACAGCGGCCTCGGGTGAAGGGAGAGGACCAACTGTGGCCTCAGGCAGAGAAGGAGAATCCACGGCGGCCTTGGCCAGAGAAGGAGAACTAACAGTGACCTCAGACGGAAAAGGAGAACCCACAGCAACCTTGGGCGGAGAAGGAGGACCCTCAGCGACCTGAGGCAGAGATGGAAGACCCTTGGAGACCTCAGGTGATGATGGATGACCTTTGGCGACCTCAGGCAAAGAGAGAGGACCCTTGAAGTCCTCAGGCAAAGGGAGAGGACCCACGGTGACCATGGGCAAAGGGAGAGGACCCATGGAAGCCTCGGGCGAAGGGAGAGGACCCACGGCAGCCTCGGGTGGAGAAGGAGAACCCACGGCGGCCTTGGGCAGAGTAGGAGAACCCACGGCGGCCTCGTTCAGAGAAGGAAAACCCACACCGGCCTCGGGCAGAGAAGGAGAACCCATGGCGGCCTCGGGCAGAGAAAGAGAACCCATGGCAGCCTCGGGTGGAAAAGCAGAACCCACGGCATCCTTGGGTGGAGGAGAACCCACAGTGACCTTGGGCAGAGAAGGACGACCCTCGGCAACCTCAGGCGGAGATGGAGGACCATTGGCGACCTCAGGCAGAGATGGAGGACCCTTGGTGACCTCAGGCAGAGAAGGAGGACCCTCAGTGACCTCCGGTGACAGTTGACAATCCTCAGTGACCTCCGGCGATGGCTCGGACAAAGGACAGAGACAGACACCAGATCAGAATCACCGGCAGCAGTGGAGCCCGGCAAGGAGACCTCAGAAGCAGAGGGCGTCTGCAGCTGATTCTCCCCACCATAAGCAAGACAAGGTTTCTCTAGAACTGATGGTGTAGAAACAGAACAGAGTACTTGCCTTGGCTCGAGCTCCACTACCATCCAGGACTCCGGCAATTCAGGCTGGGATGTCTCAAAACCATTCACCTGGATGTCTGCTACCGACGTGGTCACCTTGGATGGAGAGAGAGGGAAAAACACCAGAACATTACTGGCAGCAGTGGAACCCAGCGAGGATATCTTAGGAGCAGAGGATGTCTGCAACTGACTCTCCCCACCATGAGTTAGACAAGACTTCTCTAAATCTGCTGATGTTAAAACACAACAGAGTACTTGCCTAGACTCGAGATCCACCACCGTCCAGGACTACGGTGACTGCTGTGGCGATTCCTGAAGCAGGCATGATGGCCGATGCAGCTTAAGAACCCCCAGGCATGGCAGCCAATGCTGATGGAACTCCCGGCATGGTAGCTGATGCTGGAGATTGCCTCACCGATGATGCTGGCTCCCATGCCGCTGAAACCAGGGGATACTCTCCTGTCGGCTCAAGCTTTGGGGCACAGGTGGCGCTCTCCTCCCATCCAAGGTGTGGCTGCGGGACTGGAATGGAACCCTCCAGGGCCGCAGGCTCCTCCGTCGTCCGGCGGCTCCATCCCAGGACTGGCAGACATTCAGGGGACACAGGAGGAGACATGGAAGAGGCAGGTGAGGAACAGGTGGCAGTAGCAGGCGGTGAGGACTCAGCTAAAGTGGGCTGCTGATGCTGAGCCTCACCACCAGGAATAAGGCAAGAAATTTCATTTTTAAGTGCAGGAGAATAAAAACACACTTGCCTTATTTCCCGGGAGTGGTGGTATCTGCTGCTGAAGGACCAGATGAATCTCCTCCAGAGATAGCTGAGGTCATCTGGCAAGATGGCAGTGACATGGGCTTCTGGCAAGGGGGGGCGAGGCAGCAGAGTCGGGGGACGCTTCTTTTTTGGCTAAGACTTTGCTGCAGATGAAACCCCAGCCCTGCATGACGGAACCAGGGAACACCTCACTGATGGCACCGGGTCCCATGATGCTGAAACCAGGGGACACTTCTTTGTCGGCACAGGCTTCGGGACACAGGGGGTGCTCTTCTCCCGTGCAGGATGTGGCTGCAGAACCAGATTAGAGCCCTCTGGATCCGTAGACTCCTCTGTCATCCGGCGGCTCCCTCCCATCACTGGTGAACACTCAGGAAGAATGGAGAGGGACACGGGAGGAACAGGTGAGGACAAAATGGCAGCAGCAGGCAATGAGGACTAAGCTACAGTGGACTGCTGATACTGAGCCTCACCACTGGGAATAAGGAGAGAAAATTAATTTTTATGTGTTGGAGAATAGAAAAGCACTTGCCTTACTTCCCGGGGTGTGATGGTAGCTGCTGCTGCTTGACCAGGCAATGCTCCCCCGGGAGCTGTGGAAGTCGTCTGGTGAGGACACGGAGACATGGGCTCATGGTGAGGTGGCTGAGGCTCTGGAGTCAGGGGACACTCCATCATCGGCTCAAACTCCGCTCCATCCAGTGAAATTCCTTCCAGCTGCTGCAGACATTCTGGGAAGAGCCATGGCTTGACCCACCAGCGCTCCTCCAGCTCCTCGGCCGATGGCGCAGGCCACTGTTCGGGAGGAGAAGGCGGGGCTAGAGGCTCAGGGCTTCCATGCCCGGGACCGCTTCCTCATCAGTACAGGCACAGCTGTGGAAGAGGTTTCTTCCAGCCTGTGGAGCATAGGCTGTGGGCTGATAATGTGGGTTTTTTTGAGTGACTTGGTCACAAGACCTTAGAGCTATTGGGTGAAGGATCGTCACTTCCTTGTGGTAACGTATCGTCACTTCCTGTTTTGCTGTCTGCCTGTGTGGTTTGCTCTCCAGCTCTCGAGCCACTAGCTATGGCTACTACCTCTCTTTCCTCTCCTCCTCTGGTGTGCTCTCTCTGTCAGATGTTTAGCTACACCTCTGCCTCTTTTAGTGATAACGGTAAATGTAATAAATGTTGTCTTTTTGAGGCGCTCGAGGCGAGGTTGTCTGATTTGGAATCCCGGCTCCGCTGCATTGAAACACCGTCTGCGCCAGTTAATCTCGACGGACGCCCATTAGCTGCAGCGGAGCTAGCTAGCTTAGGCCCCCCTGTCACCGGTTCCCCGGCTCTCCTCAGCAGCGAGGAGACTGGGTGGGTGACGGTGAGAAGGAAGCCTAGTCGCAAAGCCCCGGTTCACCACCAACCTGTTCACGTTTCTAATCGTTTTTCCCCGCTCAGCGACACACCCGCTGAGGAAAAAACTCTGATCATTGGCGACTCTGTAGTCAGAAACGTGAACCTAGAGACTCCAGCGGCCATAGTCACATGCATTCCTGGGGCCAGAGCAGGCGACATCGAGTCAAATTTGAAAATGCTGGCTAAAAGTAACTGTAAATATTCCACAATTGTTATTCACGCCGGCATTAATGACATCCGTCTCCGGCAGTCGGAAGTCACGAAACTTAATATAGAATCGGTGTGTGACTTTGCAAAAACGATGTCTGCCACTGTAGTATTCTCTGGGCCCCTCCCCAATCTGACCAGTGATGACATGTTTAGTCGCTCGTCATCCTTGAACCGCTGGCTGTCTGTGTGGTGTCCTAAAAATGACGTGGGCTACATTGACAATTGGAGCTCTTTTTGGGGAAAACCTGGTCTTATGAGACGAGACAGCATTCATCCCACTTTGGATGGTGCTTCTCATTTATCTAACAATCTGGCATCTTTTTTATCCAAATTTCCAAAACCGTGACTACTCAGAGTTGGGACCAGGAAGCAGAGTCTCAGTCTTACACGCCTCTCTGCAGCCCCTCTTCATCCGCCACCCCTCAGCTTAGCCCCTGTCTTCCCCATCAGAGAATCGTTGTCTGCTCCCTCCAAAGTAAATAAAAATATAATGTATAAGCATCCCAAAGTGATAAAGCAAAATATTGGTAAAACTCAAATTAAACATAAAGCCTCTAAATTGAATGATTTGGCCTCTGTTCCTCCTCATAATTTAAAAATTAAATGTGGTTTATTAAATATTAGGTCTCTAACTCCCAAGTCTCTGTTAGTCCATGATCTGTTAATTGATCATCAGATTGATTTAATTTCCCTTACAGAGACTTGGTTAGGACAAGAGGATTATGTTGGTTTAAATGAATCAACTCCCTCTGGTTATTTAAACTGTCAAAATCCCAGAAGTTCTGGTCGTGGAGGAGGAGTAGCATCAATTTACCATTCCAAATTACTAGTTAATGTAAAGCAAAAAACATGTTATAATTCCTTTGAGGGCCTGGTCCTCAGTGTTGGGCACTTTAGCAATTCCAGGTTAAACCCAATTTTATTTGCCATAGTTTATCGTCCCCCATCAACCTATTCAGAATTTTTATCCGAATTTCCTGATTTCTTAGCTGATTTAGTGCTGAAATCTGATAGAATAATTATAGTAGGGGACTTTAATATACATGTGGATGTAGATAGTGACTGCCTTAATGTGGCTTTTAATTCAATATTAGACTCGATTGGGTTTTCTCAGAAAGTAGGAAATTCTACTCATTACCTCCACCATACATTGGACCTTGTTCTGACATATGGCATAGAAATAGAAAATCTTGTAGTGTCTCCTCATAACCCTGTACTGTCAGACCATTGTCTGTTAACCTTTGATTTTACTATTTCTGACTATTTGGCTCCTAAAGAAAAATATTATCACAGTAGATGCCTCTCAGATGATGCTGTTTCCAAATTTATGCAGATTGTTTCCTCTATGCCATGTGTCAACACAACGGAAATAAGCTATAGACAGCTTGCTCCTTCTGTAATTGATAACATGGTGGATAGTGTTTCAGCTTCTCTGCATCAGGCTCTAGACTTGGTGGCCCCCTTAAAAAAGAAAAAGTCTAATCAGAGATTTTTAACTCCTTGGTTCAACACAGAAACTCGTAGCTTAAAACAGAAGACTCGTCAATTAGAAAGAAAATGGCGCTCTACTAATTTAGATGAAATCTATTTAGCTTGGAGAAATCATCTTTTAATTTATAAAAAATCTCTTAGAAAAGCTAGAACAAGTTATTACTCTGCATTAATAGAAGAGAACAAGAATAATCCCAGGTTTCTTTTCAGTACTGTAGCCAGGTTGACAAAGAGTCAGGACTCTGTCAATCCTAGCATCCCCTTAGAGCTTACTAGTCAGGACTTTATGAACTTTTTCAATAATAAAATTTCATCCATCAGAGATAAAATCAATCAGATTCTTCCCACAGTTAACTTAAATACTGTAACTACTACAACTCCTTCTATTGATGTCTGTCTTGATGAGTTTACTCCAATCGACCTTTGTGAGTTAGACAAAATAGTTTCCTCATCCAAACCTTCAACTTGTCTTTTAGACCCTATTCCTACCAGGTTATTTAAAGAAGTCTTCCCACTTATTGGTAGCTTTATTCTTCATATAATCAATTCTTCATTAACTTTAGGCCATGTACCGCAGGCTTTTAAAACGGCTGTAATTAAACCCTTACTCAAAAAGCCAACGCTAGATCCAGGAGCTTTAGCTAACTATAGACCAATCTCTAATCTCCCTTTCATTTCAAAAATCTTAGAAAGAGTTGTTGCTATGCAATTATTTGACCACCTGCAGGGAAATGGTTTATTTGAGGAGTTTCAATCTGGGTTTAGAATCCATCATAGCACTGAAACAGCCTTAGCGAAGGTCACTAACGACCTCCTCATTGCATCTGATAATGGACTAGTTTCTGTACTTGTCCTTTTAGATCTTAGTGCAGCTTTTGATACTATTGATCATAATATTCTACTTGATAGATTAGAACACTATGTTGGACTTAATGGAACTTCGTTGCAGTGGTTTAGATCTTATTTATCTGATAGGTTCCAGTTTGTTCATGTAAATGATGAGTTTTCTCTCAGCTCAAAGCTTAGTCATGGAGTTCCACAGGGATCTGTGCTTGGCCCTACTCTTTTTAGTTTATATATGCTTCCGTTAGGCAACATTATTAGAAAGCACTGTATACATTTTCACTGTTATGCAGATGACACACAATTATACCTGTCAATGAAGCCAGATGATACTAATCAATTAGCCAAGTTAGAAGCCTGTCTTAAGGAAATCAAAGTTTGGATGACTTGTAATTTCCTGCTATTAAATTCAGATAAGACTGAAGTCATTCTTGTTGGTCCAAAAAACCTTAGAAATTCCTTTCCAAATCAAACTTTCAGTTTGGATGCAGTTACTCTTTCTCTTAATAGCTCTGTGAGGAACCTTGGAGTTATTTTTGATCAGGATTTGTCCTTCAATTCACATATTAAATTTGTTTCTAAGACTGCCTTCTATCATTTGCGTAATATTGCCAAGATTAGGAGCATCTTGTCTCAGAGTGATGCTGAGAAGCTGATCCACGCTTTTGTTAGCTCGAGATTAGATTATTGTAATTCTTTATTATCAGGTTGTCCTAAAACATCTTTAAAAAGTCTTCAGCTGATCCAAAATGCTGCAGCAAGAGTTTTAACAGGTACTAGAAAGAGAGATCATATCTCTCCGGTTCTGGCCTCCCTTCATTGGCTTCCCATAGAGTTTAGAATTAAGTTTAAAATCCTTCTTCTTACTTACAAAGCTCTAAACAATCAGGCTCCTTTTTATTTAAAAGATCTGATACTACCGTATCATCCTAACAGAGCACTACGCTCCCAAAATGCAGGTTTACTTGTAATACCTAGAATCTCCAAAAGTACAATGGGAGGCAGAGCCTTCAGTTATCAAGCTCCTCTCCTGTGGAATCAGCTGCCAATCTGGATTCGGGAGTCAGACTCGATCTCTGTTTTTAAGAATAGGGCTAAAACCTACCTTTTTGATATAGCCTACAATTAGGGAGGGATCATGTGTTTCTGAACCCTCCCTTAGTTATGCTGCTAATAGGTTTAGTCAGCCGGGGGACCTCCAGTAATGCACTGGGCCTCACTCCTTTCCTCACTCTCTATGAAATATTTTTTTTTTGCTGGTCATTAACATTTGTTTGTTCTCTCCCATAGATTGAGTCCCCATCGTGCTGTTTGCTCTCTACATGTCTGTTCTTTTCTTCTTCTCTGTCCCCTCACCCCCCAGCCAGTCGCAGCAGATGACTGCCCCTCCCTGAGCCTGGTTCTGCTGGAGGTTTCTTCCTGTTAAAAGGGAGTTTTTCCTCTCCACCGTCGCCAAGTGCTTGCTCACAGGGGATCGCCTGATTGCTGGGGTCTTTCTGCAACTGTGGGGGTCCTCCCTACAGTTGATAGTGCTATGAGATGACTGTTGTTGTGAAATGGCGCTATATAAATAAAGTTGAATTGAATTGAATTGAATAATGGAGAAGAGTAGGTCCAAGAGCTTCGGGTGACTCCACAGGCAAAGGCATGATTCAAGTACCTGTGCTGCTCCAGCCAGACACTCCCAGGTCGCTTTGAAGTGCAAGAAGCACAGTCCTACCCTCCACCACACGAAGTCCACTAACTCCAGCATAGTCCTTATGGGCTGGTATATCAACGGGGGGAAAAAAACGGACTACAACAAAAGTCACGGGTGGAAGAAGAGAGAGGAAAAAAAAACAAACACACAGCCTCTGGCATCTATATGGACAGCGGTCTTCTGTCATAAATCGCCCTTTCCAAGGGCAGACTGAAGACACCAAATGCAGGCTGTAAGTTTACACATTTATTAACGGAAAACATACAAGTACAAAAATACACGAAACACAAACTTACAGATACCAACAGGATACAAACGGGAGCGAGATAGGGGATTCTCTTGATACAGAGTACAAAACAGACGGGACTCCATCTGAGGAAGAGAAAGATGTAACACTAACGTCTGGGTTACAAAAGATCGCTGCGAAGAATGAACTACGCCACAGTGCTTAAATAGGGATGAACCAGATGATCAACAGGTGTGGGTACACGAGGGAGGAAATAATCAGGTCAGATACTGAACAGCTGTGACAGCCCATGACCGGTGTTTGACAGGAGGGAATGACACATGGCGCTGTCAAAACAAAAGAACAGAGGACTAAGGCAAGAAACAACTGACTGAAGCTATGAAATGATTCTGACACAAGAACAGACAGAGTAAAGTAAAACAAGAACACAACTCCTAAGGTGAGGACCGGATAAGGCAACTGGGGATGCAGATAATATAATATACATGAAAACTAAAAGCCTAAAGGAGAGATGAAAATAAGGAAGGTTCTTAAACAAACAGGCGGAGAAATAAAATACAACACCAAATAATCATAGATACCTAAACTACAGGAATCAGACTAAAAATAACAAGACTAAGAACTGTCATAAGCCTCTTCGTGCGCTTTTATGCAACACATCGAGGAGGGAAAGGAAGAACGGATTTACATGCTGGGTGGCACCACCACTCATTTATTGAACAAAAGATAAACAAAAACCCAACTGTACAAAACAACAAAACAGCACAGGGCACACAAGGAGTCCTCCAGGACACTCACAGTCTCTGGGTGAGAATACTGGGAAAATAAACACTGCCAATACTCACAAGCTGGAGCAGTCCGAGTCAGTCCCAACGTGGCCTGGCAAAAACCCTTGTGCATGACAGCACATCTAATAGATGGTTCAATGGACCAGCAATGCTTGACTGGCAAACTCCGCTTAAGTACAAACATTGCTGGCTCCACAAATTGGGAACACCTGGATGAGGTGCGGGAATGGCAGTCACCGGAGGAGATTCAGCTGGCTGTCAAAGAGAGAGGGGGCATGGTTGGACTGGCAAGTGTTAGACAACGCCCACATGAATGTAGGTCAAAGAGGCTGCCTAACAGCCACCGGCCAGAGCAGTGGCTACAGGCACGGAAAAGAAAAAGAACAGAGACATAAAAACAACCTGAGCCACAGAGAACGTCCAGAACCGGGCCTGAAGGAAAACACCGGCTCGGTTCATGAGAAAGAATACAGGGCAACACAGATACCAAAAATACAGGAAACCCAACACAATACAAAATAACCCCAAAAAGAAGAAAATACAAAACATAATTAGAAACCACTGAAGCATGTTCCGCTTCATGACAGCCTAGGCCTTCTTGAAAGATATTTTTGTACTTTATCCTTGACTGTGGCTATCCACTGGAGTTGCAGCTGCAACCAACATAAGGATAATTAATTTAGACATGCTTTATATACATGGATTGTGGTACAGTCTGGGAGCGCTTGGTCATTTCATTTGTCATGTATAATTTTACCTTATTTATCCTGTTATTTCACAAGTTTTCCTCACATCTTAATGATTTCATTACAGTTCTTTCAGTGTTGTTTCAACCCTCCTCTATGGGTGTGAAACATGGAGCCTGACAAAGGAACACCTCAGGAAATGTGCACAGCAAGAACCAGTAGAAATCTCAATCCATAGAAGAAGATGGTGCTGGCTGGGTCATACTCTCTGGAAACCACAAAACTCCATCACTAGACTAGCAGTGCAATGGAACCCACAAGGGAAGCATAAAAGAGGCAGACCAAGGCTTTCATGGAGAAGAGCTATGGAAAAGGGCATGAAGTTGATGGACGTGACCTGGACAGAAGCTAAGACCAAGACAACTAGAAAAGACCACTGGCATTCATTCATCAAAGCCCTATGCTGTGAATGTGTGGGCAAAGAGGACTGATGATGATCCTGTTATTTCACAAGTTTACTTCACATCTTAATAATTTTACTTCAGTTCTTTCAATGTTGTTTTAAAGTGTTTAATGGGTTTTTTCTGAGCAGACAGTTTCTACATGCTTCTGTCTCTACCTTCCACCACTTCCTATCAGCTGCCCTGCAAGAAAAGTAAAAGCCACTCATATTTACATTAGAGTAGCTATTTACATTTCAGTGTTTCCCTACATTGGCTTATTTTTGACATGACTTGGGATTTTAAATGACAGCTTATGACACAGAACCACCACAGAGACAGAATACGTTTCAAGGGTTTTTATTGTGTAAGTAATACATATTTAAGTGTCTATGCCCTGGCAGTCCTATGGAGAGAGCAAAGAGAGGATAATGAATAACAGCTCTTAGTAATGATTGAGAATATCTGATTGGCAATTAATCTGGCTTTCTTACTCAGGCTGTTGTGCTGATTGGCAGTGGACAGATTGGAGTGGAACAGCAGCCCACCACAGACTGGTGGGGAAATCTTCAGCTTGGCCAGGTTGGGGAAAAGCAGTTAGCAGAGATTATGTTGGCTTACTTGAAATAGTCTATGTACTGTTTTCCAGAGTGAATCCGCTGAGGAAGGAGTCCACATCCACCAGGAGAGTCCAAGGTTTGCCTTTGCACAGGTAAGTATAGGGCTGTGCGATATGGCAAAAATTTCATATCATGATATAAGTCGCCTTATATCACAATAAGATAAGATAAGATAAGCCTTTATTAGTCCCACAATGGGGAAATTCCAGGATTGCAACAGCACAGGGATAGCAACACTCAGAGCAACAATCAGATATATATCACAATATACATTTTCTGTAAATTCTACAGTTTAGATTGGGGTCACCAACTGGTGGACTCTGGTCCAGATCTGGACCCCGAGAGTCCTCCGTCCAGACCCCGAAGCCTTTTGATACAATTTGAGCAAAAGGGAGACTTTTTTTTTTTTCCACAATATCTTTATTGAACCTTTTTTTTTTTTTTTAACGAACATGATACAAACAATCAAACACTAACACTAAAGTACTACAAAAAAAAAAAATACCCTAAAAACACCAACAACCACCAACAAAATCAAGTCTTCAACAATGCTCCTCTGTTTAGTCTAGACAATCCAATACATTAGTATACATATTATGTTCACCAGTTTGGAATTTACAAGGTCCACACACATCATTCACCTTCTTCTTCAAGAGTTATGTTTAAATTTTTTACATAATCAATAAAAGGTCTCCATATATTCTCAAACACAATTTCCTTTGATTTCAGTATATATGTTATTCTTTCTAATGGAAGGTTTGTTAACATCTGTCTTAACCACTGAGTCACATCTGGTCTATAAGTCTTTTTCCATAATAGTGCAATACATTTTTTGGCATTAAGCAAACTGAGGTCTATGAATGTTCTTTCACTTTTATTGAAATTATGCTTTTCTGGGTACAGACCCAACAAAAACAGTTTAGGATTCAATATGATTTGTTTTGAGATTATTTTTTCAATTGTTACCCTCACCTCCTCCCAAAACATTCTTATTAATCTACATTCCCATAAACAATGAAATAGGGTTCCTTTACTTTCCATGCATTTTGTGCATGTATCTGGTATATTTTTGTTATATCTATTTAACTCCTCCGGTGTAACATACATCCGCATTAACCATTTGAAATGTATCAATTTAAGGCGTGCATTTATTGATTTGGTTTGAGCTTCTGTACAAGCCAATTCCCATTGTTCCTCTGAAATTTCAATTTGCAGATCTTCTTTCCAGTAGTTTAATCTTTTCAGTGAATTTTCACTTGAAGATAGTGTCAATGAGTTATAAAACTCTGAAATAATACCCTTTCTTTTACTATCTTTCATCATCATTTTTTCCAAGGATGAATAAATAGGTCGAGTGAGAGCTTTATTTTGATTTGATCAAATAAAGCTTCTAAGTTGAAGATATTTAAAAAAATGTGTTCTTTTGAGATTAAATTTGATCCTCAGCTCTTCAAAAGACATTATGTTGTCTGCACATGGCAAATATAAATCCTGAATCTTTTGTATCCCTTTTAAATTCCATACTTTAAATACAGCGTCCGCTCTCCCTGGTTTAAAATATTGATTACCCCATATTGGACTAAATTGTGACTATAACTGTGGTTCTTTTAAATAGTTTTTAGCTTCACACCATATTTTGATCATATGCTTTACAAATGGATTTTTAACTTGTTTTTGTAATTTTTTTGCCGAATCTGAGTATATGAATATGGGAAGAGGTAAAGGTAAATTGTATGATTCCATTTCAGTCCAGTGAGGGAGATCATTTGATGAAAAATAATATGTCATCAAAGACCTCAGTTGTGCCGACCAATAATACAACATAAAATTTGGACATTTCAGACCTCCACGATCAAATGGTAAATATAATAAAGACAAACGTAATCTAGCCCTCCTGTTGTTCCATATAAATTCCACTAACTTTTTTTTTATTCTTGAGAATAGATCTAAAGGTGGTGATAAGGGAATGTATTGAAATAAATAAAGTATTTTAGGTAAAATATTACTTTTAAGTATATTGATTCTCCCGATCATCGACATTGGTAGTGACATCCATCTCTGAGTTAACTCATTGATATCTGACATTAAGGCTTCATAGTTGACACTGGCGACTGATTCTAGCTTAGGCATAATTTGGATTCCTAAATATTTAAACTGATTTACAACATTGAATTGATTTACCTCAGGGGCTGGGTAATTTCTCTGGGTCTCATTTAGCATTAATATTGAAGATTTAGTTTTATTTATTTTATATCCTGATATTTCCCCAAAATTCTTTATTAAATTCAACAAGGTTGGAATTGATTTTTTTAGATTCGACATAAACAAAATTATATCATCGGCGTACAGGGAGATTTTATGTTCTGTTGGTCCAACTTTAATTCCATTTATTTGTGAATGTAAACGTATCGCTATCGCTAAAGGTTCAATTGCCATAGTAAACAGTAAAGGTGAAAGTGGACAGCCTTGTCGACATCCTCTATTGATTTTTATTGGTTTTGAAATATTGTTATTTGTTAGGATTTCTGCTGTAGCATTATTGTATATTATTTGAACCCATTTTATGAAATTATTTCCAAGTCCAAACCTTTGTAGGACTTCAAAAAGAAAGGGCCATTCAACTCTATCAAAGGCCTTTTCGGCGTCCAATGATAGGAGAGCTGTATCCGGTGCTTCTTTATTAAAATAAATAATATTAAATAGTCTTCTTACATTATGGAAGCCTTGTCTACCCTTTATAAAGCCATTCTGATCTCGATTAATAATATTTGGTAAAATTTCTTGTATTCGTCTTGCTAAAATTTTACAGATTATCTTAAGGTCGGCGTTTAATAGGCTTATTGGTCTCATATTTTCACATTTATTAGAGGGCTTACCTGGTTTTGGCAGCAGTATAATTAAGGCATTATTTATGTATGATGGTAAATTATTATTTTGAAATGCTTCTAAAACCATTTCCAAAAAAGGTTTTATTAATTTATTCTTAATTTTTTTATAAAGGTCAACTGGAAGACCATCTGGTCCTGCACTTTTTCCTGATTTCATATTATCAATGGCTAGCCCAACTTCTTCTTGACTAATTTTAGACTCCAATATCTCTTTGTTTTCATTTGGAATACACGGTATAGATAGTTCGTTCAAAAACCCATTTAGTTTTGTTAAATCAGATTCATTTTTGGTATCATATAATTTTTCATAGTAATCTCTAAAGGCTCTATTAATTTCTAAAGGATCTATAACTATCTGTCCGTTACTTATAATACTGGTAATTGGTGTTTTAATTTCCAATTGTTTAATCTGCCATGCTAATAATTTTCCTGATTTTTCACCTTGTTCATAAAAAGATTGTTTCAATCTTAGAAGACTCGAGGCAGCTCTATTCGCTAATTTTTTGTCGTATTCAGCTCTCAAAATCAGTAATTCATTCTCCAACCTTGGGTCACTTCCTGCATACACTTTTTCCTGAAGACTTTTTATTTTATGTTCCAATTTAGCTCTCTCCTCTCGAGTCTTCTTAGATTTTGATCCTGTATAACTAATAATATGTCCCCTAATAAAAGCTTTGAAAGCCTCCCACTTTACACATGCTGATGTTTGTGTAGTATTGATGTCAAAGAACTCGTCTATCTGTTTTTCTATATACTTGACAAATTCCTCATCCTGAAGCCATTTATGCTGAAATTGCCATCTACCTGATTCCTTTGTCAATTTTTTATCTACATATATTAGACAACAGGGTGCATGATCAGAAATCACGATGTTATCATAAAAGCAGTTTTGAATCTTGGACCTTAATTCTGTGGAAATCAAAAAATAATCAATACGTGAGAATGTCTTGTAGGTACTGGAATAACAAGAATAGGCTTTAACTTGTGGTTTCATTTCTCTCCATATATCTAACAATCTCAATTCTTTCATAAAATGATTAATAGTCATCCTACATCCAATGTGCGTACAATCCAGTCCTGTTGATCTATCCACACCTGGATTCAATGTACAATTAAAATCCCCTGCTATTATATGTTGCCCTGTAAGTGATGATAAGATGAGAAATAAATTAGCAAAGAACTTCTGATCATCTATATTGGGACCATATAAGTTCACAAGATTTATATTTTCTAATAGCAAAGAACCTTGAATGATTACATATCTTCCAAATTTGTCTCCAATTACATTTTTCACCTGAAAAGGAACTGATTTATGTATGAGAGTCATAACTCCCCTGGCTCGGGATGAAAATGAAGAGGTGAATACACTTCCCTGCCATCTACTCCTAATTCTTTTAACATCCTCCTCTATCAGATGAGTTTCTTGTAAAAACACAATTCTTGAACCCATGTCCTTTATTTTATTCATAACTTGTTTAAGTTTTTTTAAATTTTGTAGACCTCTGCAATTCCATGAAGTTAAATTAAGATTAACACTTTGGTCCATGATCAATAGAGAGTTTAGGATTACCTTGCAGTGTAAACATGCTCATACAGAGAAGCAAAAACATGAGTGGTTGAACATTCATCCTACAAACTACACACAAACAAATTTCCCCTTCCCACACTTGTGGCAAACCCCCCAAAATCAAAAGAAAAATTCTGTCTCCCGATATAGCCATCGACCGTTCCACACCCACGGGGAACAGCCTAAGCCACTCCTTCTTCATCCTCCCAATCACCCCAACTCTACTGCTTTTAATGACGTAACATTAACTCTCCTCTGTAGTTTTCCAACTTAACTCCAAAATTTTTAACAACTTTGTACATCATAGTTTTTTTTTTTTTGTTTGTTTTGGTTTTGTTTTGTTTTTTTAATATATAATACAATCTATATTTTGTAAACTTACTATTTACTTCAAGTCAGTCAGATGCCTGTGCAAATGCTTAATTATTCTACCTTATATTTTGTTCATGCTTAGCTCCCACCAGTCTCTTCTTCTTCTTTGATCTTCTTGATGAACTCCTGCGCCTCCTCTGGGGTCTTGAAGATGTGGGTTCTGCCCTCATACGTGGTCAGCAGTCTCGCAGGATAGATTACACCATGACGAATCCCAAGGTTGCGCAGCTCCTTACGTATGGGATCAAACTGCTTCCTCAATTGCTGGATTCCTGTGGCCAAATCTGGGTAGAACCGCACCTGCTGGTCCTGGTGTTTAATCTCTCCTTTAGCACGTGCAGCGTTGAAGATCTTCATCCTGTCTCTGTTGCTAAGAAACTTCATAATTAAGGTCCTCGGCGGTCCCTTATCTCTCCGTGGGCCAATACGATGTGCTTTTTCCAGAACCACTGCTGATTGCAACTCCTCGCTGCCCAGCACCTCCGGAATCCACTTTTCCAGAAAGGAACATACGTCCCGACCTTCTGATTCCTCTGGAAGACCCACCAGCCTCAAATTATTCTGTCTCGACCGAGATTCCAAATCCAAAATATTATCTTCCAGAGATTTATTTTTTTTTTTCAAAGTGCGCACCTTTAATTGAAGACGGGTGACGTCATCTTCAGCACTAGCGAGACGGAGCTCCATCTGCGCCGTTCGTTCTACACAGTCACCCAATTCCTTTCTTATTCCTTCCAACGCTGTCATAATCCCATCAAATCTAGAGGAAAAGTCCGCTCTCATTGAACTCATGGCAGCCATCAGCGCATCTGCGCCATTCCCCGCAAACATCGCACCGCCGCCAGCCTCCTCCGCCATATATGGAGTTTTGTTTGCTGCGTCACAGACCTGAAAGTCCGTTAATTTGGACTGTTTCGGCGGCTCGCTTTTTCCTTTTCCTGGTTTTCCAGCCTTAGGCTTCGCCGACATATCCTCGCCCAAATGCTGGGATACGTTCTGTCCCAAATGAGAGAGTTATTTGCCGATTTTTTTTCTCCAGGAGCAGAGCAGAGCGAGACACGTCCGTCCTACGTGGCAGCCATAACCGGAAGTGCCAAAAGGGAGACTTTTATTTTGGTGAGAAAAAAAAAGAAGAAAAAACGGAACTGGACTGCTGCATCGGCGACCACTCGACAGATTATGGCATGAGTCCTTGGGCACACTCCTCCTGCAGACTGCCCTCTTCGCTGTCCCACGAACGCCACTCTCTGCAGAGACTCTGCGGCTCCAACCGCTCCAGCGAGTCAGCGAGTTGCAAAATCAGGTTCGCTGCAGGCACACACCCCCACTACACACGCACACACACACACACACACACACACACACACACACACACACACACACACACACACACACACACACAAAAGGATGACAGCCAGGACATCCACCCTGGACAGACCTTTCAGGTCTCTACCCACAAAAAGAAGCGCTGTTGTGAAGTTGAATGTATTTACCTTTGCTGGTATCACTTAAAACCTCAGTAAAAGCTCTGTGTGTTACTGAACATAAAAGTTCCACCTCCGTTCTCCCTGTAACCATGGATTTACAGCTCCACCCATGCTGTAACAGAGTTTACTGTTGAGATTTAAAAAAATGTCGGAGTAATTTTGTCCAGTGGAATTATATCTTGTGTCCTGGAATTATATTTTGTGTCCTTTTTTTATTGTTGTCTTAGTTTGAAACAGTTTTTTCTGCACTGAAAATATTGTATAGTGGTGGACTTTTTGTGATTTTTTTTTTCAGATATTAATCTTTTTTTTTTAAATGCAATACAATTTAGTTTGTTTTCTCCGGTAAAATATTTTTAGGATTTTATTTGGAGATTTTAGAATTTCAGACCTATTTATTTGGAGTCAACAAACACATTTAGTGTTCTCCTGTATTATAAAATTTTATATTGCATTTTGCTTGAAATTGAACAAAGAATTTATTTTATTTTATTTTTTTTGCTTAAAAACTAACAAAAAAATTAATATAGAGCTGTGAAAGCAAGTTAAATGATTTTGGACTGTCTGGAGACAGCTGTGGTCTTCTGAAAGAATGTGTTAGAATAATTTTGAGCTTAAATTATTCAAAGTCAAATAATCAGGCTGAAAGTTGAATTTATGTACATTTATTACAAAATCACCCCATTGGTCACCATGGGGGAGAGGTTACAAGACATGACATTCAGACACACCTAGAATCTCTAAAGGATCCATTCTTCTAAGTCTGATATACAGTGGGGTAAAAAAGTATTTAGTCAGCCACCAATTGTGCAAGTTCTCCCACTTAAAAGATGAGAGAGGTCTCCAATTTTCATCATAGGTATACCTCAACTATGAGAGACAAAATAAGAAAAAAAAATCCAGAAAATTACATTGAAGGATTTTTAATGAATTAATTGGTAAATTCCTCAGTAAAATAAGTATTTGGTCAATAACAAAAGTTCATCTCAATACTTTGTTATATACCCTTTGTTGGCAATGACAGAGGTCAAACGTTTTCTGTAAGTTTTCATAAGGTTTTCACACACGGTTGCTGGTATTTTGGTCCATTCCTCCATGCAGATCTTGTCTAGAGCAGTGATGTTTTGGGGCTGTCGCTGGGCAACACAGACTTTCAACTCCCTCCAAAGATTTTCTATGGGGTTGAGATCTGGAGACTGGCTAGGCCACTCCAGGACCTTGAAATGCTTCTTACGAAGCCACTCCTTCGTTGCCCGGGCGGTGTGTTTGGGATCATTGTCATGCTGAAAGACCCAGCTGTGGAGCCCATAGTTATAACCTATGTAACTCACATGTGGCTGGCTGAATTCAGCCAAGAGAGACTTTGAGCTAGCCATGTGTATTGACTTCACACCTCAAGAGGAAGACATGTCTGCACCCCCTGGGGACTCAGGAGAGAGGAGAAGATTACCCGGCCTGACCTTTGGGGGTCGGAAAGGAGAACAGAAGGACTCTGGGTGTTCTATTAGAGATGAAAGGATGTAGCTGAGTATTGTGACTTTTGTGTGTGATGTATTGTTAGAAGATGAATGTATAAATGTATGTGTGTGACTGCGTCCTGTCTCTTTTCACTCCGATCGAGAGAGGACGTAGGATGAATGGGGAATTAAAGCAGTTACTGGAAAAATCATCCAGTCTCCTCAATTCTTGACTCCTACAATTGGTGACCTACGCATGAATCTGAGCACGCCAAGGCTGGAGGACAGCCTCGTGATCGATATGGAAGAGCTGGGAGACAGCCGCTCAGACCCGGATTCACCGGGGAATGCCAGCAGGGGCACAAGACTGATTAAGCTCCCCGAGTTCTGGCAAAGCGACCCGCACTCGTGGTTCCAGCATGTGGAGTCGCGGTTCCTGCTCAGGGGAGTTTCAGCGGATGACATTAAATTCCATAATGTCATCGCAACGCTCGACAGCCGCACAGCTCGGTGTGTGCGGAGCCTGGTGCAGCAACCACCCGCTGTCGGCAAATACGACGCGCTGAAAGCCACCCTCATCAGGAGCTTCGTGCCGTCGTCTGAGGCAAGAGCCAGGCAGCTGCTGGACCTGCGCGACAGAGGTGGACGCAGGCCGACTGTCCTCATGGAGGACATGCTGCAAATGATCGGGACGGACAACGACGCGTTCCTTTTCAAACATATTTTCCTGAGAACCCTCCCAGCGCACACGAGAGGTTCCCTGTCCAGCAGGAGATGTTTGACCCAGCAGGACTTCCACGACCTGGCCCAAGAGGCGGAGCGGCTCCTCAACGCCTGCGAGGAACCAGAGGCTTCCGTGGCAGCGGCAGACCTCGGCGCGGCGGCCGGGGGCAGTGTGGAGCCAGAGACGGCAGTGACCACCCCAGCGGCGACAGCAACGGCGAGATTCCATGGCAGGGGAGATGACGGCCTCTGTTTTTACCATCGACGTTTCGCTGGGAAGGCGCACAAATGCATCCCGCCCTGCAAGTTCAAAAAGCAGGGAAACGACTGAGCCAGGAGTCGTTAGCAGCTTCCACTCTCGGCGAACGGAACAAGCTGCTTTATCTGACAGACGCGGGCTCCGGGCGGCAATTCCTAGTGGACACCGGAGCCCAGAGGAGCTTCATCACTGCCACCTATGCTGATTGGGTCGCGGGACCCTGCGGAGACGGAGTGACAGCAGCCAACGGCTCCAGCATCAAGACGTACGGAGAGAGAACCTTGTTTCTGTCCTTCCACGGCCGCGCCTATGAGTGGAATTTCATCGTGGCGGCAGTGAGCTTCAATATGTTAGGTGCTGATTTTCTGTGTTCACATGGTTTGTTAGTTGATCTGGCCAACAAACGACTAGTAAATGCACTCTCTTTCTGTTCTATCCCTTGTGCAGCTCGGGTGTGCCCGCCGCCAGTTCAGACCAACGTCGCCACAGCAGGTGGTAAGTTTCACAGCCTTCTACACCAGTTCCCAGCACTCACAGTTCCTACTTTTTCAGCTAAGGTGGCGAAGCACGGGATGGAGCACTTCATAACCACGAGTGGCCCACTCGTTTTTGCGAAGGCTCGGCGCTTGGATGCAGCTAAACTCTCCATTGCGCGCAAGGAGTTCGCCAACCTGGAAAGGTTGGGCATAATTCGCCGCTCGAAGCCCGCTTGGGCTTCCCCCCTCCACATGGTGCCTAAAGCTGACGACTCGTGGAGACCTTTACCGCAGGTTGAACAATGCCACAGCGCAGGACCGGTACCCGATTCCGCATATCCAGGACTTTTCAGTGCATTTGGCGAAGGCGCGAATTTTTTCTAAAATAGACCTGGTCCGCGATTATCACCAAGTCCCGGTCCGACCAGAGGACATCCCCAAAACAGCCATAATAACCCCGTTCAGGCTTTTTGAGTTTTTTACGAATGCCTTTTGGCCTTAAAGTCCTCGGACGGTGACATTTTTTTATTGAACCAATAAACTGATTGTATGAAAATATTCCATTCTGGCCATTCCCGTGATTTAATATGTGTCACCAGCCTCCATAAATGACTTTATTTGGTAATAGCCCATCTTTCACTTAGTGATGCTGCAGTACCGCCATCTGTCGATAGGGGCAGGCAGCAGTGACGTCAGCTCAGGAAGAAGTGAGGGTGATATTGCCTGCCTGTGCTGTGAGCCTCATCAGAGAAACATTCCCATCGGATCACTACAAGGGATTTTGCCTACCAAGATTAGATTTGTGAAAAATGATATTTAAATAAAGTTTTGTAAAATCATATATTGAGTTTATTAATGTTCATGTCAATTTTATAATTCTAATATTTCAGCATTCATCAAAGCCGCATGTCATATACATTTGAATAATTTTTCTACCATTTTATGGTATAAAATTCGGGTTCAATTCGGCACTCAATGTGGTGGGAACTCTGGCTTGTACATAGTGCCACTGCTCCCATAAGTGGGTTGGATCAACCAAGGTTTTGTTGAACAGAGTATTCATCAGATCATCCACATATTCTGAAAAAAAATATATTCAATAAAAATTAGACATCCATTTGACTACAGTATGAAATACAAATTTGACCCAAATTAACATAATTTGATAAAAGCTATGAAATGTGAAAGTTGAATGAAGACCAACCCTCCACCCACTGTAAATATCATATACAAGCCTAGAAAATGATACTAATATTTCTTATACTCACGGAAAGTTGGATTAGCTTTCTTTGCTTGCAGTTTATATCCGCCTTTTTTGAATTTTGGGTACCTGATGATGAAGACCGGCTCACCATCACGATTCTGTGCCTGCTTGCGGCCTGCATTTTCATTAAAGTGCATTGCAGCTAAACAAAGTCTGTAATTAGAATATTATCACAATGATTTATTTTTGGACATATAAGTGATCTATCAGCAGAAACTCTATGTAATTGGCACTGTTATTGTCATGACGGCCGCTGGGCCGTCATCCCGCTCATCAGCTCCAGCTGCGCACAGAACAACAGGTGTTAATCAGCGGCTCTTAAAAGCCAGCGTCACACTTGCACTACACTCTCACATTTGACAATAAAGAATAACTATTTTGTATGTGTCTGTGTCTGTCTCTTGGGTCCTGAAACATGTCAGTTATTATAATTGCATTTCATATTTTTGGTCACATATTGCATCTCCTCACCTTGTCAACATTCCAAAGAATGAGAAGTGTACCCTCTTTGGTGCAAAATGAATAATCAGACTGTGGAAAGCCTCCACATTTGAAGTTTGCTGCCCTGGACTCAGCTTTCGCACATCCCTGAGGACCCGTGTTTTGTTGATCATAACTTATTCACAGCCCTTTGTGCCTGAAATAAATTGTAGGTGTGAGATATGTCACCAAAAATGATGAAAATCAATGGGATAATTTTTATATATATATAATACATGCACTGTTTCATTGTGTGAAACTGTTTTTTGTGTTAGGTTGCAGTCTCTCAGGAGCTGGGGGATCGTATGTAGTGCTCGCATCTTTGTACTGGTTGATGCGCAGGCAGCAGAGCAGCGCGCCGTTCAGCCGGAAAAAAGCAGAGGACAAGGGTCCTCTGACAGGGATAATCGGTGATAATGTTGCTTACTTGCAGGGGCAGGTGGCTGGCGTCGGCAGCTGACGAGGCGCAGGTGTGCGCGCAGCTGGAGCCACGAGTCGTGACATAAATTGCATCTTATTCTCGAAATCGCTGTCAACGAAATGTCTACTGCACATGTTGAGTGATTTACCGACATCATTCCAATTTTTTCGCGTTTTCTGAACGAATTTCACCCATGCCGTTCTGATTTTCCCAGGGACGGGAAATTCATAAACACTCACCGCATGCTCCTCTGATATACTGTCGCACCCGTAGACAACACAACGCCAAACCATAATTAATTCGATTACTGAAATCCTAATCTTAATAAATAATCTATTTGTAATCCACAAGTACTCCGAGAAATATCCGTAATCGCCGATTTTAAAACTTAAACAAGCAATGTCCGCCGAGCGTGTACGTGTCTCTCCCTGAAATTACGTCACACAGTCAGTGGCCATCTTAGCCGCTGATCGCTTGAATGAGTCAGACAGCTCTCAAGGACAGCGTACTTAAAGAGCACATTGTCACCTGATGCGACATTTGTTGACACCAAAACATGTGCGGTTCAAATTAGCTCGTCTCACACAAAAATTTAAGATATGATTTAGCGATATTGAATTTTCGTCCGGCCGACGCCTTTAAAGGCGCCGCACAAACCTTCCAACGGATGATGGATGCAGTGTTGCGTGACCTTTCTTTCATTTTTGTCTATTTAGACGACATTTTGGTAGCCAGCACCTCCGAGGAGGAGCACGCAAAACACCTCACGACAGTTTTTCAGAGGTTAGGAGAGCATGGGTTGATAATCAACCCGGCCAAGTGCCATTTTGGCGTGGCACAAATCGACTTTTTAGGGCACCGCGTTTCCTCGGAGGGAGCAGTTCCTCTGCCAGCCAAAGTACGCGCGGTGGCAGATTTTCCCCAGCCTCGAACGGTAAAAGCGTTGCAATAATTTTTGGGGACGGTGAATTTTTATAACCGTTTCATACCCCACGCAGCGCAGCTTATGCAGCCCTTGTACACTGCGCTCAAAAAGCAGAAGCCCTCCCATGTGATTGAGTGGTCCCCGGAGCGGGCGCGCGCATTCACAGAGGTTAAACGGGCACTGGCAAACGCGGCACTGTTGGCCTACCCAGACCCGGCAGCCCGCATAGCGCTAACC
Organism: Pholidichthys leucotaenia; assembly: GCA_020510985.1. Classification (NCBI taxonomy): domain Eukaryota; kingdom Metazoa; phylum Chordata; class Actinopteri; order Cichliformes; family Pholidichthyidae; genus Pholidichthys; species Pholidichthys leucotaenia. The sequence goes on from CM035848.1 coordinate 48,860,858, forward strand.
ACGGACGCGTCAGATGTGGCCATAGGGGCCGTAGTGGAACAGCAGGTTGCCGGGGTTTGGCAACCACTCGCATTCTTCAGCAGATCCCTACGCGAGGCTGAGCGAAAATACAGTGCGTTTGACAGGGAGCTGCTGGCGCTCCACTTGGCTATTCGCCATTTCCAGTTCTGGTTGGAAGGGCGGCATTTCACCGCGTTTGTCGACCACAAACCGCTCACTTTTGCGATGTCCAAAACTTCAGAACCGTGGTCAGGGCGGCAACAGAGACAGCTGGCCGCAATTTCTGAATTTACCACCGATATTCAGCACGTAGCCGGTAAAATCAATGTGGTGGCAGACTGCCTGTCACGCGCGGTAACAGCACCCGTCCGCGCGAAACGGATTGCGCGGCCACTTACCCAGAGCGTGGTAACAGCGCGGACATGCGCGCGGCTCCGGTCCACGTGGGAATAGATTATGCAGCCATGGCGGCGGAGCAGAGCGAGGACGCGGACGTGCACGCGCTCCTGTCTGGACCAACAGGGTTAAAGCTGGAACGCAGAAATCTACAAACCGGTTTCCCCCCGCTTATTTGCGATTATCCACGGGGCGACCGCGCCCGGTGGTGCCAGCCGCGTGGCGCCGTCGCGTTTTTGACGCCGTGCACTCCCTAGCGCACCCAGGGATGCGCGCTTCGGTGAAAATGGTGGCGGAGAAGTTTGTTTGGCCGAGCCTGCGCAAGCACGTGAAGGAGTGGGCTAAAACCTGCTTGGCTTGCCAGCGCGCTAAGATTCACAGGCACACTAAGGCGCCCTTAGAACCATTCCACATTCCAGCTAAAAGGTTCGATCATGTGCACGTGGACCTCGTGGGCCCCCTGCCCACTTCACAAGGGTTCACGCATCTCTTGACAATGGTAGACCGAACCACTCGTTGGCCGGAAGTGGTCCCGTTAACATCGACCACAGCGGCAGAGGTGGCGTGCGCTTTTTTAACAGCCTGGGTAGCGCGGTTCGGGGTCCCGTCAGATATTACGTCTGATAGGGGACCTCAATTTGCATCGGAACTGTGGTCAGCAGTGGCCAGCGGCTTAGGAGCGGCGGTACATCGCACGACCGCTTACCATCCCCGGGCCAACGGTTTATGCGAGCGTTTTCACAGGTCTTTGAAGGCAGCCCTCAGAGCGTCACTGACGGACTCAGATTGGGTAAACAAACTACCATGGGTTTTATTGGTGTTGCGTTCGGCACCCAAAGAGGATCTAGATGCCTCACCAGCAGAATTGGTCTTCGCACAACCGCTCAGGCTGCCAGGCGAGTTTTTACCCGACCACACGGCACCAGGGCCCTCCCCGATCCGGGGGTCTCTGAGTAACACGGGAGCAGAAATGCTCCCGGGCCCCGCTCATCACTCTTTCCTGCGTGTGTTCGTGCCCCAGGCTTTACGAGACGCAGAGTTTGTTTTTGTCAGGCACGATGCTCAGCGACATAGTCTCCGCCCACCTTACGACGGTCCATTTCGAGTGCTGGAAACCGGGGAGAAATGTTTTGTGCTAGATTTGGGGGGCAGGAGGGAGACGATCAGTATCGATAGATTAAAGCCTGCTTTTGTGTTGCATAACGAGTCTGTACGGCCGGCGGGCGTGCCTCGACGCGGCAGGCCTCCAAAGGGGCGGCCCCGGGACCCCCAACGGGGGGCAAATAACCCTTCTCCCCCTCACTCCACAGATGCACAGCAGGACGGCCCAACACAGAGCAGGAGACCTGCATACAGCAGATTCGGGAGAAGATTGAAACCTAAGCTGCATGCAGAATGATGTGTTTTGTTTTTTTGTTTTTTTGGTCAGGTTGTTTGGGTTGCTGTGAGATTCTGTTGGGGGGGTGACGTGCTGTATGACTGTTGTATGACTGTATGTGGGTGCCCAGTCTTTCGCGTGGAAGGGGGAAGTGATGTGGAGCCCATAGTTATAACCTATGTAACTCACATGTGACTGGCTGAATTCAGCCAAGAGATACTTTGAGCTAGCCATGTGTATTGACTTCACACCTCAAGAGGAAGACATGTCTGCACCCCCTGGGGACTCAGGAGAGAGGAGAAGATTACCCGGCCTGACCTTTGGGGGTCGGAAAGGAGAACAGAAGGACTCTGGGTGTTCTATTAGAGATGAAAGGATGTAGCTGAGTATTGTGACTTTTGTGTGTGACGTATTGTTAGAAGATTTTTTTTTTTGTTGTTTTTTTTTTTTTGTTGTTACTTATTTGTACCCGTAGGTAGACTTGGTTTGCAGTCTGGTGACAAGCCACCGGCTACTGGTCGCTGCGTGCGCGAGCGCCCTAAACCTACATGGTTTTGGTGTGCGGGAGGAAACCGGAGAAATCCCGGAGTAAACCCGCGCAACACGGGGAGAACATGCAAACTCCACACAGCTCACTGTTGGTCGGGGGCTGGGATCGAACCCACGATCTCATGATCCCCGCGGTCCCCCGGCCGAGGGTAAAACTGTGCTGCCACAGTGCTAAACCACTGCGCCACCGTGCAGCCCATGATGATGAATGTATAAATGTATGTGTGTGACTGCGTCCTGTCTCTTTTCACTCCGATCGAGAGAGGACGTAGGATGAATGGGGAATTAAAGCAGTTACTGGAAAAATCATCCAGTCTCCTCAATTCTTGACTCCTACACAGCCACGTTTCATCTTCAATGCCCTTGCTGGTGGAAGGAGGTTTTCACTCAAAATCTCACTATACATGGCCCCATTCATTCTTTCCTTTACACAGATCAGTCGTCCTGGTCCCTCTGCAGAAAAACAGCCCCAAAGTATGATGTTTCCACCCCCATGCTTCACAGTAGGTATGGTGTTCTTTCTCCTCCAAACACGACAAGTTGAGTTTTTACCAAAAAATTCTATTTTGGTTTCATCTGACCATATGACATTCTCCCAATCCTCTTCTGGATCATCAAAATGCTCTCTAGCAAACTTCAGACGGGCCTGGACATGTATTGGCTTAAGCAGGGGGACACGTCTGGCACTGCAGGATTTGAGTCCCTGGTGGCGTAGTGTGTTTCTGATGTAGCCTTTGTTACTTTGGTCCCAGCTCTCTGCAGGTCATTCACTAGGTCCCCCTGTGTGGTTCTGGGATTTTTGCTCACCGTTCTCGTGATTATTTTGACCCCACAGGGTGAGATCTTGCATGGAGCCCCAGATCGAGGGAGATTATCAGTGGTCTTGTATGTCTTCCATTTTCTAATAATTGCTCCCACAGTTGATTTCTTCACACCAAGCTGCTTATCTATTGCAGATTCAGTCTTCCCAGCCTGGTGCAGGTCTACAATTTTGTTTCTGGTGTCCTTTGACAGCTCTTTGGTCTTGGCCATAGTGGAGTTTGAAGTCTGACTGTTTGAGGTTGTGGACAGGTGTCTTTTATACTGATAACGAGTTCAAACAGGTGCCATTAATACAGGTAACGAGTGGAGGACAGAGGAGCCTCTTAAAGAAGAAGTTACAGGTCTGTGAGAGCCAGAAATCTTGCTTGTTTGTAGGTGGCCAAATACTTATTTTACTGAGGAATTTTCCAATTAATTCATTAAAAATCCTTCAATGTGATTTTCTGGATTTTTTTCCCCTCATTTTGTCTCTCATAGTTGAGGTATACCTATGATGAAAATTGGAGACCTCTCTCATCTTTTTTTTTTTTTTATTTAAGTTTTTGTAAAGGGTATACAGGTCATTACAGCATTGCATTGTTTACATTTTCATCACATGTTCCCTTATTTTTTGCTATTTGACAACATTGGTAGGATAGTTATTACAACACCCCCCCCTTTTTTTTTAAGTGAAAGAAAAAGTGAAATTAAGGAGAATTAAATAAAAACAAAAAACAAACAAACGAATAAACAAACAAACAGAACAGCAAAAAACAAACAAACAGAAAATTAAGTAATTAAAAGTAAAAGAGCATCTGAGTAGCGTTGGAACAAAGAGCGGGACCATTATTGAAATGGTATTTGTCAAAGATTAGGTCTAATGGAAGACACATATGCGATCCAGGGTTGCCAAAAGTTCATGAACCCATCCATGTCCTGTCTCAGTGCGAATGTCAACTTTTCCATCGAGTAAATGTCTTGAATCACGTTAATCCAATCTTCAGGTGTAGGACAGTCCTTCAGCATCCATTTTTTAGTTAGGGCTTTTTTACTTGCCAATATTAAAACATTGAATAAGTATTTATCTCCTCGTCTTTCCAGTGAGTCCGGTAGTAAACCCAAATACATAGTTACAAAAGAAAAGGGAACTGTTATTTTGAATATTTTCCACAATATTGTCTGTACGTTGGTCCAATATTGGTGGATAACTGGGCATGACCAAAACACATGAAAATGATTTGCAGTCTTTTCACCACACAAGCGCCAACAGTTCAACCCCTTATGGGTAAATTTGTTTTGTGCAGGTGTTCTGAAAAATCTTACCAAGTTTTTCCATCCAAATTCTCTCCACTGCAGGGATGAGGTACTTTTCCATTGCTGTTTATTTAGCTTTTCCCATATTTCCAATTGTAAAGTGAAATTCCCCTCTTTTTCCCATCTCTCTTTTATATATGATGTGTTGTCTCCTTTTAAGTCTTGAAGACCTTGGTATATTTTAGAAATGTATCTGATCCCTAGGATCCCTTTATATGCCATTAAGAAGACCTTCAGAACACCTGACTGGGCCCTTTCCAAATCCTCCTTTTTAAGTATATTGTTTATGTGGTGTCTAAGCTGAAAGAACCTGTAAAGATCTTGATTTATTAGACCTTGTTTTTTCAAATCTTCAAAACTTCTTAAAGTTTGCCCCTTAAAAAAATCATAATATTTTATCAGCCCTTTCTCTTTCCACTCTTTAAATCTAGTGTCTGTTTTATTGGGGGTAAAGTCTTGATCATAGGCAATCCATTGCAGAAGTCGATAGGGCTCTTTAGCTTGATTCTCTCTGACTATCTTAAACCAAATTTTTAGCGGGGTCTCTATCCACGGGTTAGTGTTATTCAAGAGTTTAGTTAAGGCATTGTTCCCTATTATCGCCTGTAGGGGGATGTCACTTGTTATTTGGCATTCCATCTCCTTCCATTGTGCAGTGTAGACTGGGTTACATATCTCTACTAAAGTTTTAATTTGTGCAGCTATAAAATAGTCCCTGATATTTGGCAGCGCGAGCCCACCTTTGTCTTTGTTTAGCTGTAGGGTTCTATATCTGATTCTAGGTCTCTTACCCTGCCATATGAATCTTGAGATCCTTCTGTCCAGCTACTGCCATGTTTTTTTGGGAGGTTCTACCGGTATTGTTTGGAAAAGGTATAGAAGACGTGGAAGTATATTCATTTTGACTGCTTCAATTCTTTGTGCAGTACCTAAGAATGGTATCATATTCCATCTTGCTAGGTCAGATTTTATTTTTGTCACCAGTGGATCATAGTTTAGTGTTATAATTTTGTCGAGTTGTTTCGGGATATTGACCCCCAGATATTTCATAGATTCCAACTCCCAGTTAGTTTTGAGTTCATTTAGTGAAAAATGATTTGGGTCATAGTTGAATGTTAAGACTTGGGTTTTATGCATGTTTAATTTGTACCCCGATAAATCTCCATAGTCTGAAAAAACTGAGATTAGTTCTGGTAGAGAAGTGTCTGGCTGCCCTAGGTATATTAAAATGTCATCAGCAAAGAGTGCTATTTTATGTTCCTTCTGACCAAGTGTAATACCTTGAATTTCTTGATTTTGTCTTATCCATTGGCTCAGAGGTTCTATGAAGATTGCAAAGAGCAGTGGAGACAGGGGGCAGCCTTGACGACATCCTCTTTCCAGCTCAAAAGATGATGATAAATTACCGTTAATCCTTATTTTAGCTGTTGGTTTTTTATATAATGCCTGTATAGTTCTAATTAAGTTGTTATGAAAATTGAAACTGTATAAGATTCTATATAGGAAAGACCAGTCAACCGAATCGAATGCTTTTTCAGCATCTAATCCCAATATGACTGCATTTAAGTTATATTTTTTTATATGATGAATTATGTGTAAAGTGCGCCGAATGTTGTCTTGTGTCTGTCTTTGTCTTATAAAACCTGTTTGGTCTAAGTGAATTAAGTCTGTCAGTATGTTTTCTAACCTTTTGGCAAGGATAGTGGTAAAAAGCTTATAGTCCTGATTTAATACACTGATTGGTCTGTAGTTGGAGCATTCTAGTTTATCCTTTTCAGGTTTAGGTATAACTGCAATGACCCCTTCTCTCCAGGAGGGGGGGATTTCCCCTGTGTGGAGGACGTAGTTAAATGTTTTCAGGAGGAGAGGAGATAGTTGCTGTTTAAAGGTTTTGTACCATTCTGCTGTATAGCCATCTGCTCCTGGGGATTTGTTAGCTTTAAGTTTCATAATTGCTTTTTCCAATTCTTTAGGTTGTATTTCTGACAGTAGGGTTTTATTTTGTGATTCCGTAAGTTGGGGAAGGTTTAATGTGTTTAGTAATGTCTCGGATGCGTTTTTATGTTTTTTGTGGGAGTATAAGTTCTTGTAGTAATTCTCGAAGCTTTTAAGAATATCCTGAATTCTGAATTTTATTTCCTTTGATACTGGGTCTCTGATTTTGTAGATTGCTCTTTCCGTTTGTTGTTTCCTCAATTTATAGGCTAGTAATTTTGCCGATTTACTGCCTGCTTCATAGTGTTTTTGTTTCAGAAATGTAAGTTTCTTCTGGATTTCTATTGTGTAGATCTCATTTATTTGATTTTTAATTTCTTTAATCTTGAGCGAGCCATTAGAATGAGTGTTGTCTTTGTGTTCTTTTTCTAGGTTCTTGAGTTCTGACTCTAGTGTGATTAGTTTTTCTTGTCTCAGTTTCTTTTGGGTTGCCAGTTTTGCAATAATTTTTCCCCTTATTACAGCTTTGCACGCATCCCACAGTATTAAAGGAGATACTTCTCCATTATCGTTTTCTTCCAAATATCTGAGAATATCTGATTCCAATTCATCTTTCAGTGGTCCTTTCAGGACACTTGAATTCAACCTCCAGGAAAATGTATTATTTGTGTATTTTTGGATGTTTAAGTCCATATAGATCGGACTGTGGTCGGAGAGATCCATCAGTCCTATTTTACATGTTTTTACTCTTCCAATGTCTCTATTAAACATAAAAAAGTAATCAATCCTTGAGTAAGATGAATGTGGCGTTGAATAAAAAGTATAATCTTTTACATTGGGGTTGAATTCCCTCCATACGTCACAGATTCCCATTTCTTTTAGTAGCATCCGAGTATTCTTACTTTGGGTGTTATTTTGATGTGAAGAATTACCTGTCGCATCCCAGTATGGATTCAGTCATAGATTGAAGTCTCCACCACATATCACTAAACCTTGGGCTTTAGTTATCATTAGGTCGAATACATTTTTATAAAATTTCCATTTACTCCCTGGTGGTGCATATACATTCAGCAGGGTGATATCTTCTCCCTCTAGCCGCCCAGTTACCAAACTGTACCTCCCTTCTTTATCTTTGTGTTCTGATTTTTTTTCAAATGTAATTTTGGTTGATATCAATGTCGCTACTCCCCTCCTCCTCCCTGATTTATATGAAGATGAAGAGATCATTTTAAACCCTTGTCTATTGAGTTTAGTGTGTTCCACGTCTGTTAGGTGGGTTTCTTGTAAAAATATTATTTCTACTTTGTCTTTTTTCATTTTGCGTAGAATCTTGGATCTTTTAACTGGATTCAGGATCCCTTTTACATTATATGAGGCTATTTTGGTTCCACTCTGTTTCTCCATTGTATTTTCTTATTTAGTATAACAGTGTGGTGGCCCTCTTTTTTGCTACTCAGAAACTGAAAGAACATTAAGAACATAAAAAACATTAAGAACATAGTGTACGAAACTTTAAAACAAAAAACTGTCAAAAAAACTTCCTGAGCTGGGGTCTCTTTAAAGACCCTGTAAAAGCCCTGATGGAGTGTAGGCTCTGAGGGAAATTCCTCAAACTCTGTTACGTGTTGAGGGCCCTCTCTTACCCCTGTAAGTTGTCCCATGTTTTTAACGTGAATTTCAGATCCCAATCCGAATTTGTAATGATTTTTTTTTTTTTTTTTTTTTTTTTATGCCTATACCCTGAGATTGTGTGCACCCTCCCACCCCCATCACAGCAAGCATTCACTCTAATACAGTATTTGTTAGTATGGAGAGAACATGTGGGTCATTGTTACATTTCTATTTTAACATGATTTTTTTTTTCCCCTTTAAATTAAGAAGACATTTGTTTCTAATGCTATAACTGCTCCATGAAAGGTTTTACCACATGCTGATTCTGCATCTCCTTTAATGTTTGTTACCTTGTAGGAGGGGGGGTGGAAGTGCAGAGTGACTGAAAAGAAAAAAAAAACAACAAAAAGGTCGCTATTCCTTCCTGGAACTGGAAAGCTTATCTTTGTAGCTCTGGGGCTGGGTTTCCCGCTGCTGGCCCGTGGATTTTGAAGGTCTCTGAGTGGACCACGTTTGAGCTCTGATCTTCTCGCTCAGATCCGCTGCGGGTTTAAACACTGTTACCGGAAGTCCTCTTCTTGCCATGTCAGTTGTTGCTTCTTCCGCTGAGTTATAGAGACATGACTCTTCCCCGTAAAAGACCCTTAGCTTCGCCGGAAATGGCGTCTGAAAGCGTAGATTCTGTTCCCGTAAAACCTTTTTGGCGTCGTTATATTCCCGTCGTTTTTTAAGAACCTCAGGGGCGTAATCGTGCTCCACGAAGACTTTTCTCTCAAGATGCATAAATCCTTTTTTCTGCCAAGCCCGTCTTACAACCTCTTGTTTTATTTTGAAATTGGCGAATCTTACCACCACAGAACGTGGGGGCGCTTCCGGGGCTGGCTTTACGGCTGATGTACGATGGGCTTTTTCTATCTTCAAATCGGTGGTTTGTGGAATATCCAACTTCTCTCTCAATAAGGATTCCACGCATTCCGCCACTGTGTTGAAACTCTCTTCAGCTCCTTCTTTAAGACCGTGAATTCTGATGTTATCTCGTCTCTGTCTTCCTTCTTGGTCGGTTAGCTTAGCCTCCAGCCATGACTGTTTTCTGTGTAAATCCAGCACAGAATCTTCAAGCACTTTTACTCTTTCTTCAGCTTCCAAGATTCGGTTTTCGGCCTGGTCCATTCTGCTGTTCGCCCTTTTTAGATCCTCTCTGAATTCAAGAAATTCGGCCCGAAATCGTCGTATTTCGTCAAATAGCGATTTCAAGCTAATCCTTTTGTTAGCTAGGCTCAGGTCTTCGTCTTCTGAACGGAGGTCCTCTGGTTCCGATTCTACAGCCGCTGTGCGTCCTGACCTGAGGAATGTCAGTTTCTTCTGCTTGTGGTTAGGCATGGTGTTATTGTCTTTTGATTTTTAATCTTCCAAAAATCCGTTAGGTCTGATTTTGAAGTTGTTTTCCTTGGATTGAGTCTGGGAGTTTCAGCGTTAGGTTGTTATCACCATGGCGTCCAGACCGGAAGTCCGACCTCTCTCATCTTTTAAGTGGGAGAACTTGCACAATCGGTGGCTGACTAAATACTTTTTTGCCCCACTGTATATAGGAAGGAGAAAGGAGAGGGAGGATGAGAATAAGGGAAGGGGCAGAACGGGACAGTCCTGATAACTGAGCTTATCCAGGCGGACGTCAGACACTCTGGAGACATGGGTCATGAAGACATGAGATCCATAAAACTAACAGAATGTCTATGAAACACTAATCTAAAAGATGAGGAGTTTCTGTGTATTCCTGTGACCCAAAACAGAATATGTCAAAGAGATTATAATAAATGGCTTAGATCATTCCTTACGCATGTACTGATCCTCAGTCTGAACTCGCTGAAATTGCCCACAGAAACAGGCCAAGAATATGTAAACTTATCCTATGTGGAATGGACATATAAACATTAAACGTGGCATATGAAAGGTATGATACTTCTCAAATATAATAATACATTATTAATATCAATAGTATAGATAATATGGAATGTTTCCTATCAGAATGTCAATGAAAGGATGACAGTTCTTAAAAGCACATTTTGAGATAAATTTGTCCATGTTTTTTATTTAACCTTTATTTATACAGGGTAGTTCCACTGAGAGGCAACCTCTCTTTTTCAAGGACACCCTGTTCACACTCACACCAGGATGCTGCCCAGTACAACCACAGAGCAGCTCCACTGGAGCAGTTAGGGTTAATGGCCTTGCTCAAGGGCACCACAGTGGGGTTAAGGAGGGTGGAGCAAACACTGCTCTGTTATCTGTCCCACCCAGATCTAATCCTGCCGGTCCAGGGATCGAACCCACGGCCCTCTGCTCACCAGTCCACATCCCTAACCATTAGGCCACCACTACAAATCACTTTCAGATTTCTCTTCCATTTGTTTAAATAAAAGATGTTGGAAGTAAATTCATGGGTCATCAGGTTCAGATTCAGGTTACTTTATTTGTACCCATAGGTAGATTTGTTTTGCAGTCAGGTGACATCCATATTTACAAACCACAATTACATTCAACAATGAACACAAACACAGGCACACATGAAGCTGACTATAAACACGATAAAAGTACTCAAAGGCTCCACCAATCAGGACATAGGACAAAGAGATAAGAGAAAAAACAAAGAGAGAAGAGAGAAGGGTCATATTAAAAAGTCAAAAACTAGTCAAAGAGATTAAAAACTCAAAAAAGTCTAAAACCCCCAAAAAGATTTAGAACCCAAATAAAAAAAAAACCTACAAAAATAAGTAAATATAAAATAATGAATAAATAGATAACTGAATTATGTGCAATATATTGCTACATCTTGTTCAACTCTTTGACAGCAGCAGGAACAAAGCTGTTTTTGTAGCGCTGGGTTTTACTTTTTGGGACAACAAACCTCCGTCTGGAGGGAAGAAGCTGGAAGTGGCAGTGCAAAGGGTGGGAGTCATCATTTAAAATGGAGGTAGCAATCCTCTGTACTTGTCTGGTGTACAGGGATGTCAGGCTCAGCTGTGACTCACCAAGCAAACGACTGGACCATCTAACTACCTGATCCAAGGATTTCCTCTGTTTCAGTTTTATCTGGCCAAACCATGACACTAAAGAAAAGGATAAAACGGATTCAATAAAAGCCCGATAAAACACTGTCATTATGGTTTGGTCAATTTGTAAGTGTGCAAGTTTCCTTAAACAATGCAAATGTTGCTGACCCTTTTTGCACACCCTTTCATAGTTCTCTTCAAAGTTTAAATTACTATCAATAATCGTCCCAAGATATCTGTAAGACTGCACACATTCAGTGGTCTGGCCTTTTAGTACAGTGACTTTGTGCCTGGGAGTTTTCCTCCTAAAGTCAATAATCATATCTTTAGTTTTTGTCGTATTCAGCTGCAGGTAGGAATCCTCACACCAGTGAACAAAATCATCAACTACTGGGCCGTGGCCACTCTCACCATCCTGAAGGAGACTGACAACAACTGAATCATCAGCATACTTTATAATGCGTCTGTTGTCATGTCTGCTCCAACACATGTTTGTGTACAGGATGAAGAGAATTTTAAAAGTATGGCACTCCTTGCAAGTAAAGAGCTCATATGAGGAATATACTTGTGTCATGAATCTTATTTGAGGTAACGAACCAACATACGATCACTCTAAAGTTTCAAGATTCTGACATACTTGGTGCCGTGACCCGGATGGGCAATATCTGGACGACGGATAGAGGCGACGCGCTCTCCAGGTTGGAAATCCATGCGCATGGTCTGACTGCATACAGTCAGTATTGGACTCCCCATTGAGGAAATCTGGATTGTGCGGAACTCTAGACGTCGTCTAGTGAAGCCCATCCTCCTCAATTAAAAGAAAGAAAAGTAAGTGACGTCTTTTCTATTATTTACTATATGTGCGTTTAGAAGATTCTCTAAAATCGAGCCTTGAGTGAGTAATGTTAAACATGTTACAAGAATCTCCAAATCCAACTACGAGTGACTAACGCGAAAAGTAAATAAAGGTAAATAAAGTGTGCGGAAGTAGTTGCAACAAGGTAAAAGGTTTGGGTTGAAATCCCCGGTCAGGGACAAAAATAAGTTTTTGGGTTGAGATCCCCGAGTTTTGGAACTAAAAATAGAATATCAGGTCACGGTTATGCTGTAATGGTAGTGTGACGGCGTTTCACACTTTTCCTGGTAAAGCATCTTAATTCCTGTGGAATTACCAAGGGGTTTAAAAAATAATAAAAACAGCAGAAAAAAAGGGAAAAATGGGTAACTGTGTGGGGAAAAAGAGAATAAGCAAAAAATTAAACAGCAGAAAAGGGAGCAGACAGCGCATTACAATGACCGGTTAAAAGATAGAGAGCAGATAAAGGATCCTGAAAAATATCTGAGCAAATGGGAAAAAGACTATTCTTTCAAACCCACACTGGATGTGGATGAATGCGCAGCCTTGGTGTCGACAGTAAAGCTTACAACTAAAATAAAGATAAAAACAATAAGATAAATATCAAAACCAACCGAGCATTTAACCATTATTAAATGAAAAAGATAATCCTCCCCCAGCTTAACAATGCTGTGATCCTAAGGAGGGTCCATACAGCAAATTATTAAAAGAAGCCCAAGAGGTTGGGAGAGGGAGGAAGTAAATAAAATCATAATAATAACTTTACTCTATGTTATAAGATATTGATACTAGACTATAAGATCTAAAGACGGTCGGGTTAAGTGGCAACGGAACCGGATAACACTAAAACGGACAATGAGAAACAGTTATTTTATTTTTGTGTGTGTGTGAGCCTTAGAGGCAGCTGCAGCTTAGATTGTTTTTGTTTCTGTAAACGGCTCCAGTGTGAGGAAAAGGGATGAGAGTTCTGAGTTCTCTGCGAAGGCGGAGGGAGCAGGTTTTTAAACTGTTTGTAATTTTTGGTATAAAAGGATTGGTTGTCTAATTGTTATCCTTCTGAGAAATGTTTGAAATTATAGGTATCTGAAAATAGTGGCCTTGAGCAGAAGGAGTTAACTAGTTTTGTGTTACGGCTGAGTTGAGAGAATGGAAGGAGCTGCTTCGACCTTGTGGAAATAAAAACAATCCTCTGTATGTGTGTGGTTGATCTGTGTGGAAAAAGTGGTCTAAATATGGGTATTTTTACAAGGTTTGGGATTTTTATCTTTTCAATCTAACTTTGTGGGGTCTTGATTAATGTTGCGTACGTGATAAACTGTTTACATATTTTTAAAAGCAATTTTGACGCATTACTGACCTTTTTTTCCCCTTAGACTGAAACATGACAGTGCAGGACTGACGTGTGACACATATGATCTGCCAGGGGCTATGGGTTATCAGACAAAGATCTTGGAGAAAGGATCCTTGTTGATAAACATTTTTTGAAGCCAAGTATGACTTTGTATGACATTGTAGATAACATAAGGTGTACTGATTCAAATGACTTCGACTTTACAAATGTAATGTTTATATGATTTTATATTGATATTACTCACCACAAATGGTGCAGCAACATCATATTTCAGAAATGTGACAGTAAGGAGGAATGTGTTTTTCCTGATTCGGCAGTGGCCAAGCTGGGTCAGGGTAAACTACATTCACCCCATAATTTACCAAGCAATATATAAAAATCATTTTGTATATTCCTGGTAAAAATTTAAATCAAATTCTAATTAGGCAAAAGGTCCACCTTTCCGTTGACTGAAAGAGTGTGATACAATCTTTATTCATTTATTCAAATTATCTTATTCATCAATGCTGAAGCATATCAAAAATGCACAGATAGTTATTTGTTTCCCTTAAATGGAATCTGTAAATTAGTTCAAGAAAAGTCACAAAAAAAGGCTATGATTATTGAACTCTTATTTTTGAAGGAATTGGGCTACCCACACTTTTTAATCAAGCAAATACCCTGTAACTTTGCTGCATGTGCGTCTTCATGTATCAAAGCAGGGGGTATCAAAGAAATTAATTAGCAAATAATTAGTAACCCTCAGAAAAATAGATAATGCATAAAAATTGTCAATAAATGAATAAATAAATGAATTCAATTCAACTTTATTTTCATAACACCTCATTGCACTTTGAGCTATAGGGGGAACCCCCATACTTGCACCTCCCATAGTTGCACCCCCATACTTGCAGAACTGACAGCCTAGCTACAGTGCTGAGAAAAGAAGAAAGAAAAAACTCAGATTACCTTTGTTTTCTTCTATTAATGCAGACTAATGCAGACTAATGACTTATTTTATCTTTTCTAAAAAAAAAATAAAATAAAGAAATTCTTCAAGTTAAATAGATTTCATCTAAATAAATGAAGTGTCATTTTCTCTAAGGAGGAGGGAAAATGAAGAAAAATTGCTACAGCATATGACATTTTGAGGAGAGAGAAAAAAAAACCAAAAAAAAAACGGGACACCAGCCTCCAATTTAGAATTGAGGACTGAACTTAAAGAGCTTACTGATGCTTATGTGTGTTAGCTTTGCTAAATTAGGACAGGACTTTTATTTTATTTCATTCTCTATTTTTCTGTAGTGCCCAGGATAAACACATTGCTGCAATTATAACTCAAATACATGCTGAGCAATACAGACCACTTTCTTATTATTTATGGGATAATAGCAAGATCAGGCCCTCTATTATCCTTATAACGCATGCTGCCTGCATACCGCTACCTTGAACCTGCGGGGTTTGTCACCTCCACAGGAAAACCAGTAAACCTTGGCTGATATCGCTGCTCATTATACTGCAATTGATTTTTTAAGAACCGTCTGTTTCTTAATAATGTTGATGTTGATGTTTTAAAAGACTGTTAAAATAATTTGGACCTCCCTCCTGTTACATGTGGCTTGCCTGATGGAAAAATTGTTTTGCCACCCATGTTATACAAATGGGCTGCCCTGGTGGCACATGAACTATTCATGTGCCAACAGGAGGGAATGATGAGGATGTTGGGAAAACTGTCCTAATATTTTCAAAGAAGTAACAAAAACATGCCAAAAGTGCATCTTTTGTTTATAAAATAATGCTCAAGGAGGAATGAGAAGCTACGATATTGCTTGGCGTTGATTGACACCCTCACAAGGTGGACAGAAATTCACCCCACATCCTCAGCAAATGCAGCACATGAATCACGTTTTTCCCGCCGTTGGGGTTCCAGAACTGATTTATGCAGATAATGGAACTCATTTTACGGCACAAACAGTTCAAGACTTAATCCAAGCTGTAAGAAGTAAGATCAAATTTCATAGTGCCTACCACCCACAAAGTACAGGTTTTGTGAAAAGAAAAATGGTACAATCAAACTAATGATTAACCCTATACCATCCTTATGTATTGCCTGACCTCTCACCACTAATCACGTCTAACAAATACATCTCAGAGCACATTGATTCTGTCAAGAGCTCTCTCTACTCCACAGAAAGAAAGCGGATAACTTTATAAAGAACCACCACCGACAACGCTGGACACTCCCACCCCCACTGCCATACGTATTGCTGAACAACCATCTTGGATTCACCTTTCACACGTTAAGAGACTGCGGGTGCCTGTAAGTGAACTAACTTGTTTCCCTGAGTAAGTCCAGTTACAAAGGGGGCTTTGTCCTTCTAAGGACAGAGCCGTCTCAAACCTGGTGAAGATAGGGGCCCAGATGGGTACTCTCTCAGGTGGAGGCATGGCACCAAAGGTACTGATGACTCTGTGTTCCATACTTTTCATGACTGTGGGGTGGGGGACCATTTCTGATTCCAGGACGAGGAGCCCGCAAAACAATGGACCGCAAGACATGGACAATGGACAATGGACAATACGTGGACTATACGCACAACCTGTGGTACCAAACAATGGTGGTTTCGGTGAGAGGACTGGGAATCAACACTTCCTGCTATGTGTGTTCATTGCTACCCCATTCACACAAGACTGCAATCCCCATGATGTGCCGCTGAGCGAAGAGGAGACAGCTGGAGTGACAATAGCGATGACCTCACGTCTCAATCTGCTAAATTCAAGTAATGGTGTTAGACATTGGTTGGTAAGAAATTTGTCTGAAGGGTATTTTAATAAATTGAATATCACTGTTACTGATTACACTGGGTCTAAGTTAAGACTATTCAACACTACTGGAATTGGGAAGTCTTTGCTTGCTGTTAAAAAGTCTTTGATGAAGGTAAATCCTACACTGTTTACTTCACCAATCTGTTTTAATAAAGCTTGTAATGAAAATAATTTCAGTCTAGGTTTTTCACCAAGGTGTAATGATGTGAAGACGGCAACCTGTGGAGTAAGATACCATGATTCTGTTTGTAGAAATGCATTTCACTTTCCCTATATTGCTACTGGAAATTTTACCTTAAAGAGCAAAAATTATACTTTTAACTGTAGCAATAATCCTACTGTTTTTTGGCCAAATGATGATGGGTATGGATGTTTAGGGTCTAATGTTTACTCATTACTTCCTCCAGGGTGATGTGGCAGATGCTACATGGCTATTTTGATCCCACACATTAGCATAAGTTCAAATCTCACACATAAAATGAAGACATCATACTCCCATTATTATCATCCTGATCAAACTGAAATTCACACCAGGGCACGGAGAAGTACAACCCCAGATATGCAACAACTAATAGATAGGCTGTCTGGGAAACAGAGGATTAGTGATTTCAAAATTGTAATGAGTACTCTTTTTCCAATGTATGGCAGTTACCTGGCTACATATCACATAAATGCGTGAGCATGGACAGTGGAAAATCTAACTGTATTAGCGGAACAAGGTTTCACAGCTTTAACTGAGGAGCAGAAATTCTCAAGGATGATGACATTGCAAAACAGGATGGCTTTAGATTTAACATTAGCTGCACAAGGAGGAGTGAGTCATGTTATTGGCCAGGAGTGCTGCATACATCCCAGATTTTAATCAGAATCTCTCTCACATTATTAGCCATTTAAATGACATTTTACACTTACAACACACTTTAGATGAAGATAAGGGTTGGAGCCCCTGGGATTGGTTTCAAAGTGGAACTTGGTGGCAAATTCTTTTGAAGTGGTTGACCCTATTGATTGTGATATTGGTCTTATTCAGTGTGCTCTTCATGTGTGTTATTCCCTGTATGAGATCTATGATTACACGGGCCATTGTTCATCATACTTTTCTGTTGCAAACTGCTATGTTGAAACTTGAGTGTAAAGGACAATATGCAGCTCTTTCAAAAACTGATGATGACTGTGAAGATTGTGAATAATCTCCTGTATAATTGGAATATGATGCAAATGATGGGCATGTAGAAAATCGAGAGAAGTTACATGTTTCTGATGAATAAAAACATCCCTAAATGAAAACTGTGATAAAAAATGATAAAACAGGAGGGAAATGTCAGAAAATTGTTTATCATGCATGTTCAATCATTTATCATTTTATAATTACTAACATCATTATCATTATCATTGCATAACCATCTTATATGATTAAAATGTATACTGCATGCATCTTCTATGAGTTTATAGCATACTATATTGTTTTCTCTGTAATAAGTGGACCCATTGAGTGTCCTTCATTAAGATGTGCTTAGAAGTCAAAGTGTCTCACCAGACCATACTATGTATATGATAAGGGGTCTGGGAGTGAGGGAGAATTAATCTTGTTTTCCTATGAAATGCTGTGACTATGATTAACTTGGAGTCTGGGGCACACCTGCAAGGCCATGTTTTCAGTCCAGGCCAGTGTTTCATATACTCATATTATGACTGTGAATTGTGTCCAGTAGATGTTTTGTGTGACTGACTATGTATAAATACTTCCTGATTGTTTTTGATGGGCAGTGCTGCATTTTCTGTTAAAAGTATGGCACTCCTTGCAAGTAAAGAGCTCATATGAGGAATATACTTGTGTCATGAATCTTATTTGAGGTAACGAACCAACATACGATCACTCTAAAGTTTCAAGATTCTGACAGGTGACAACACACACCCCTGAGCAGAGCCAGTAGAAGAACACTTTTGGTCAGACAATGTACCATTGACCCTTACTCTCTGTGTCCTGTTGGTTAAAAAATCCAGAATCCAACCCACCAGATTATTACTCAAGTCAAATTGTTGCAGGAGCCTTTCAATTAATATATGTGGTTGGATTGTATTAAAAGCAGAAGAAAAGTCCACAAATAAATAATAATAAAAGCCTGGTGTGTGTTCCATTAAAATCCAGATGTTTAAAAAGCCTGTTAAACAGAGTGACAGTGGCATCCTCCACTCCTCTGTGAGGCCTATAGGCAAACTGCAAAGGATCCAGTGCATGCTCAGTCTGCTTTAGGACCTCAAATCTGACCAGTTTTTCAAAAATTTTCATTAAAATTGAAGTCAGAGCAACTGGTCTAAAATCATTTACCGTTTTTGGACAGCTGGATTTTGGAACGGGGGCAACCACAGCATTTTTCCAGATCTTAGGCACATGTTGTGTCTGTAAGGACTTATTAAAAATGTAGTGAAACACAGGACTCAGTTCATGTGCACGGGACTTTACCAAGTGTCCACATATAT
This sequence comes from Pholidichthys leucotaenia, assembly GCA_020510985.1. NCBI lineage: Eukaryota > Metazoa > Chordata > Actinopteri > Cichliformes > Pholidichthyidae > Pholidichthys > Pholidichthys leucotaenia. The sequence continues at coordinate 48,879,385 of CM035848.1, forward strand.
TATCAGGGCCCTGACTTTTGTTCACTTTTACAGCACAGAATGCCCTTTTAACATCATGCACCTCAATATTAAAGTGCTGATTGTCTTTGAGTTTGTTTCAAATCTTGGGTTTCTGTGCTAAAATCAAAGGAATCAAAATGACCATAAAAACAATTAAGAGCATTAACCAGCTCAGAGTCTGAATTAAAACCATCTAAAAACACACGATTACGGCGCTCTGTGGTCTGAAGGCCTGCAATAGTTTTCATACTAGCCCAGGCTGAACCAAGCTTCTTTGCTGCCATCTTGCTTTCCAATTCTGATTTATAATTCTGTTTTGCTATTAAAACTTCGGCCTTCAGCTCTTTTGTGGCAACCTGCAGCTGCAGCTCAGAAACAACCCCCTGTTTAAAGGCAAGTGTTTTCCTCTGTAAGTAGGATTTAACTGATTTAGTGACCCATGGCTTGTTGTTGGGAGTTGTTGAGAGTCTTCGGGAGTATGGGGTATCGGGCTTGTTGTTACGAGCTATTCGGTCTCTGTACGACCGTTGTGAGAGTTTGGTTCGTATTGCAAACACTCGGTCGGAGTCATTCCCAGTGAGAGTTGGACTCCGCCAGGGCTGCCCTTTGTCACCGATCCTGTTCATAATTTTTATGGACAGGATTTCTAGGCGCAGCCAGGGAATGGAGGGTGTCATGCTTGGTGACCACAGGATCTCATCTCTGTTGTTTGCAGATGATGTTGTCCTGTTGGCTTCATCCAGCAATGACCTACAGCTCTTGCTGGGACGGTTTGCCGCTGAGTGTGAAGCGACTGGGATGAGAATCAGCACCTCCAAGTCCAAGTCCATGGTCCTCAGCCGGAAAAAGGTGGATTGTCCTCTCCGGGTTGGGGACAGGCTCCTGCCCCAAGTGGAGGAGTTTAAGGATCTTGGGGTTTTGTTCACGAGTGAGGGGAAAATGGAGCGAGAGATCGACAGACGGATTGGAGCAGCATCTGCAGTGATGCGGACGTTGTACCGGTCTGTTGTGGTGAAGAGGGAGCTTAGTTCTAAGGCAAAGCTGTCGATTTACCAGTCAATCTACGTTTCTACTCTCACCTATGGTCACGAGCTTTGGGTAATGACCGAAAGAACGAGATCGCGGATACAAGCGGCTGAAATGAGCTTTCTCCGTAGGATTGCTGGACTCACCCTCAGAGATGGGGTGAGGAGCTCAGTCATCCGGGAGAGGCTCAGAGTAGAACCGCTGCTCCTCCACATTGAAAGGAGTCAGTTGAGGTGGTATGGGCATCTGATTAGGATGCCTCCTGGACGCCTTCCACTTGAGGTGTTTCAGGCACGTCCCACTGGGAGGAGACCCCGGGGCAGACCCAGGACTCGGTGGAGAGACTATGTCTCCCAGCTGGTCTGGGAACGCCTTGGTATCCCCTCTGAAGAGCTGGAGCAGGTGGCTGGGGAGAGGGAAGTCTGGGCTTCTCTGCTTGAACTGCTGCCTCCGCGACCCGGACCTCCGGAAAAGCGGTAGAAGATGGATGGATGGATGGATGGCTTGTTGTTGGGATACATTTTGACACGTTTACGTGGAACGATCATATCCCTGCAGAAAGCCATGTATGAGCATGTCACGTCCACTAAAGAGTCCAAATCATCTCCGTAGGACAGTGTGAACACCTCCCAGTCCGCACAGTTAAAGCATTCCTGGAGGCAGTGCACTGAATCCTCTGTCCACATGTCTATGTCTGTGGTCTTCGCCTTCTCTCTTCTGAGAGCAGTTTTATATGTGGGCAGCAATTGCACACAGTTGTGATCTGAGGATCCTAAAGGAGGAAGGGGAAGAGATTTATAGGCCCTTTCTATGGATCCGTAGCACAGGTCCAATGTCTTTTCCTGCCTGGTTGGGCAGGAGACGTACTGATAAAAGTTTTTAAGTGTCTCCTTTAGAGACACATGGTTAAAATCCCCAAGGACAAAATTTGGAGCCTCTGGAGAAATCGACTGCAACAGCTGAACCACATCAAAGACGATGCTGGAGGCGGAGGCAGCGTCCACCCTCGGGTGAATGTACACAGTCATTATGAAAAGTTGGGGGAACTCGCGGGGCAGATAAAAAGGGCATAGTGACACGGACAGAAGCTCCACATCTGGTGTACAGATGCGCTCTCTGACCGTGACAGATTTACAGTACTGTTTATTAATATACAAACATACGCCGCCCCCCTGACGTTTCCCCATTACCTCTTCCTGCCGATCCAAGCGAAGTGGGGCTCCAAAGCCGTCAATGCACAGTTCCGGGTCCTGGTCATGCGCCGTAAGCCACGTCTCCGTGTAAGCCATGGCACAGCAGTTCTTGAAATCCTTCTGATATCGTACATTTCCTTGAATTTCATCCACTTTATTTCTCAGGGATTGTACGTTCCCCATAATGGAAGGAAGAGGAATGCAGTTAAGCTGACGCCCCCTCAGGTTTAATCTTATGCCTCCACGCTTTCCGCGTTTCCTCCTCTTGTCTCTCTTTTCATCGCTGTGTCCATGAAAATCTCTTAAAATAAAGTCCGGCAGTTGCGGCACAGACTCAAACACAGATGCTGCATTATCCATGCTTAAATGCAGTAATATGTTTCTGGAATACTGTATTCTTCCTGGTGTGATTGCGCTGACGTCCCAGACAAAGAACCGGTAAGAAAGAAACCACAGTGCGAAAACAAGAAGGAAATCCATACTGATGGAACCTAAGAGCTCTTCATTATATAGTCCACAAACTTTCAAGGACAAAAACGGCACAGAGAATTACGTTAAAACACATTAAAGTGCATAAAAACAGAGACAAAGACGTTTAACTTTTTTCACCCGCTGCCGGTCACTGCGTGCGCATGCACCCTCTGTCATTGCAAATACTTTGCTTTAAAAGGGCCAAGTTGTCACACAGTGGGAGGGAAAAATCTTAAATAGAAAAAAAATGTGTCAGGCTGCATTGAGAATGTTTTAGAATCAAGTTGCAGTCCTGAATCATAATCGAATTATGAGGTGCGTAAAGATTCCCACACCTAGTTCGGACCTCGGCTGGGGAGGAGGACCGACTTATCGGTCCTTTTGCAGTTTTAGTTGGTGACCCCTGGTTTTGACAATCACATAAAAAGGACCATCTCTTTTTTTTTTTTTACATGTACCATTTTCACTCATAATTTTGCAGTGTTATTAGAAAATAGTTTTTAATGTGCATTTAAGACTTGATTCTCATAAATTTCAGGTGTTTCTTCTAAATCATATATGAATAAAAAGTAAACATCAATAAGTTAAATATTTCCTAAGCCAGAGGAGAATAGCAAAAAAAAAAAAAAAAAAAAAACATGTTTGAAAAGGAGAAAATTACCCATCATTGCCATCTACAGATATAAATTAGTTGTGAGTTTAAATCAGTGAAAATTTGGTGTAGAGCTACACCCTGAAGATGCCATTCTGGCCTGATTTAACCTGCTTACTTCTTAGTAAAAAATATTTCAGATTGGTCATGATCTGAAAATCGAAGACACAAAAGCATTTGTGCAGCTTTAATAATTTTTTTTCAGACAAAACTAAGAAACTGAACAGTAATTTAAACCAAAAAAAAGATAGTCTGCTAAGGTTTCCAGTTAGCAGAACTTGCATCGTCATTTAGCATTTTATAATTAGACATGACATTAACGTTACTTAGATCCTATTAAAACAAGATTAGCAAACTATCCTCTCTGACGCAGCACAATGGAAAAAGGTCCCACATCCCTGGCAAACAGGAGTAGCTGTTATGGACTGGGTTGGACGCCTCCAACCCTGTTCCATGATTTGTGGCTGTATTTTCCCTGAACATTGTTTCCTTGATTTTCAGCTGGCAGCTCTTTAGGAGCCTCTGGGTCTTGGGCTCCCTGCCAGCCTACAGCCACACCTCCCTCTCCCGGCTGGCACCCACCAGCTGATTGTCATTATCATTTGTCTCCTCCTCTGTTCACTCACGCATGCGCACTTTCATTCTTACTCTCATGCACACTCTTTCATACATGCACAGACACACATTCATTCTTACTCACATGCTATGACATTCACTCATGCACCTGCTCAGCCATACTCCTGCATCCACTTGACATCATTAGCTCACTGGGTATTTATGTTTGTCAGTTTGTGCACTCAGTGTGGCGATGTAGTCAACGCTTGATGTCCGGGCACTACTCTAATTGGTTTCTTCTCTTTTTTGGACTTCGTTTGGTGTTGTTTTTTCCAGATAAGAGCCCAGCTGCACTCCAACATGCTCATGTAAGTCTTCCTTTCCCGGTTTACATTTCTTGTTTTCCCCCAGCGACCAGTTTAACCCTGGGGCATGACGTAAACTTCCTCCTCCTGCCAACAGAGGTTGTGAACCTGCTCATCTGTATCATAACTTGTTTTGGAGTGTTATCATGGAACATTTTGTACTTTGATTCCTTGTTTAATAAATTCACAGACTTCACCTGCGTTTGGACTTGTGTCCTTTTACCTGTTCGCTGCGCAAAAACGCACGAACATGACAGTAGCAGCTATCTGAACCAGGAGATTGGAGTTAGCATTAGCAACCACCGGACTGAAGCCTAGCCACCCACCACACATCTGTTCTGCTGCACACAGTCACACACTGCGGGGGAGAGCTGACGGTTGACAGCTGCGTCTGACAGTCATCGCGTCAGAGTACTTTTTTCTTAGTTTTTGTTTGTTTTTAGTGATTGTTTTTATCGATTTTATTGGGTTTTTTTATCCCTGTTTGTTGTTATTAGTTTTTATTTACTGTTACCTCGGTATTGGCCTTGCCTAAAAGTCCATTCTGACGCACAAGTAGCTGTTTTTGGCTAGCTGCGGGCTACCCATCTCAGCACCTGGAACGCCATGGCTCCTTCTCGGTCATGTTCCCGCTGTTTATCGCTCCTCGATAAGGTCTCTGAGCTGGAAATGAGGCTCTCCAATCTTTACAAGATTCGGGAGGCCGAAGACCACATCGACACCATCATTCTCGGGCGATCATCAGCTCCGCCTACTGCCTCGCAGATGGCTGAAACTGCTACTTATTTGGGTGAGCTCAGCATGCCCCCACCTACCTCCACACCTGCTCCAGCCTGCGCAGCCGACCATGGCCTCAGCAATAAACACTGGTTTCGTCTCGGGGCTAAACCAAAAGCTTCGCTTGGTCCCTCTCATCCTCCATCTGCGCCCTGGACCTTGGTTTGACCAGCTAATGGCCATCGTCGTTCGACCGGAAAGGGCCGCGCCTCTTCCCTTCCGCTGTCCTTGGATAACAGATTTGATATCCTTTCCCTGGAGGATTTTCCCCACCTGAACATTGGCCGCCCGCCCGTGGACGCCCCTCATCCTCCCTCCTCTCCTTCAGCGGCGGCTCATGTCCGCAAACCCCGGATGAAGACTACCCAGGGTGTGTCAAATTACACACCCGCTCCAGATAGAAGAAAAGAGCACATCTCCCCGCCTTCACAACAACAGCATCATCCTCTTCATAATCCCTCTCCACGTCAGAATCCACCGACAAACCCCCCCCAGAAGACGCTGGTAATTGGTGACTCAATCGTGAGGAACGTCAGAAGCAGGTACTGTGTTACTCGATTTTTCCTGGGGCTAGAGCCTCTGACATTGAGGCTCTTATCCCTGACCTGCTGAATTAATTCCCACACATACAAACTGTCGTTGTGCATGTGGGATGCAATAACATCCCAGATGAAGCGTTGGAGATTTTAAAAAATGACTTCAGGAGCCTTCTGTCCATTCTTATGAACTGTGGCAGACGTGCGCTCATCTCTGGGCCTTCGGCACTTCTCAGGCGAGGCTGTAATCGTTTTAGCAGAACTCTCAGCCTTAATTCTTGGCTGTGTTTTACTTGTCCCATTTTTAACATTGGTTTTGTTCACAATTTTAACTTATTGTGGAACCGCTCATCACTCATGAGGCCTGATGGCATCCACCCAAATAGACTTGGTGCACGTGTTTTAACAGACAATCTTCTCTATTTTATTCGGTGTTTTCTGGTACAGTGACTGTAATTTGGTGTGTTTACTCACTCTGAAGTTTCTGGGTTTGCTTAACTGCCCTTTTTTGGTTCTGTTCCCACGTATTGTATCGATCCCATTAACTCAGGTGGTCTTTACCATTTGGATCAGCCTTTCATTTATAATCCTTCAGAGATCGAGTCTGTCTCCCGTTGCCCTAAATATTGTAACCCAGGACAAATACAACACAACCTGAAAAACACTCGCACTTCTGCTGCTCCTCCTCTTCCACCACCTTTCAACTTTGCCCCTGTCTCCTCCCTTAGAGAACCTTTTTCTGCTCCCTCTATAGTTAATAAAAAAGTTTAAAAAAAAAAAATAGAATGCATAAACTTCCCAGATTGATTAAACAAAATGCTGGTAAAATTCTAATCCAGCCTCAAGTCTTTAAAATGAATAATTTGGCCTCTGTTCCCCCCCAGAGTTTAAAAATTAAATGTGGCTTATTAAACATTAGGTATCTATCTTCTAAGTCTCTTCTGGTCCATGATCTATTAATCGATCACCAGATCGATCTACTATCGCTCACAGAGACCTGGCTCGGGCTTGATGACTACGTCGGTTTGAATGAATCAACTCCCTCTGGGTATTTAAACTGTCATAACCCCAGAGGTTCTGGTCGTGGTGGTGGAAATTTTCCATTCTAAATTACTAGTTAATGTTAAGCAGAAATTATGTTTTAATTCCTTTGAAGGTTTGGTCCTCAGTGTGGGGCCTGTTGGCAATCTTGGCAAGAACCCAATTCTCTTTGCCATAGTTTATCGTCCTCCCACAGCCTATTCAGAGTTTCTATCGGAATTTGCCGAATTTTTAGCTAATTTAGTGCTGAAAACCGATTGAATAATTATTGTAGGGGACTTTAATATACATGTTGATGTTGAGAGTGACTGTCTTAATAAGGCTTTCAATTCAATTTTAGACTCAATGGGTTTTTCCCAAAAAGTAGAAAATTCTACCCATTATTTCCATCGTACATTGGACCTTGTTTTGACTTATGGTATAGATATCGAAAATCTGGTTGTGTCTCCTCATAATCCTGTACTGTCTGACCATTGTCTATTAATTTTTGATTTCATTATCTCTGATCACTTATTTCCTAAAGAAAAATACTACTACAGCAGATGTCTTTCTGATTACGTTGTTGCTAAATTTTTGCAGATTGTCTCCTCTATGCCATCGGTCAACACAACAGAAACACCTGAAATAAGTGATGGAGAGTCTGCTCCATTCGTGATTGATAGCATGGTTGATGGTGTTACTGCCTCTCTGCATCGGACTCTAGATTTGGTAGCCCCTTTAAAAAAGAAAAAGTCTAACCACAGATTTCTTACCCCTTGGTTTAACTCAGAAACTCGTGGCTTAAAACAGAAAACTCGTCAATTGGAAAGAAAGTGGCGCTCATCTAATCCAGATGAATTCTACTTGGCGTGGAGAAATCATCTCTTAATCTGTAAAAAATCTCTTAGAAAAGCTAGATCAAGCTATTATTCTGCATTAATAGAAGCGAACAGGAATAACCCCAGGTTTCTCTTCAACACTATAGCCAGGCTTACAAAGAGCCATGACTCGGTCAATCCTCGCATCCCCCCTGAGCTTTCTAGTCAGGACTTTCTGAACTATTTCAATCTTAAAATTTTATCTATTAGAGATGAAATCAGTCAGATTCTTCCTACCGTAAACTCTAGTACATTAACTACTGCAACTCCCTCAACTGATATCTGCTTAGATAAGTTTACTCCAATCGACCTCTTAGAGTTGGATAAAATAATTTCCTCGTCTAAGCCTTCATCTTGCCTTCTGGACCCTATTCCTTCCAGGTTATTTAAAATTATTTTCCCAATTATTGGTAGCCGTATTCTTCTTATCATTAATTCTTCTTTAACTCTGGGTTATGTTCCTCTGGCTTTTAAAACTGCTGTAATAAAACCTTTACTTAAAAAACCAACGCTCGATCCTGGAGTTCTGGCCAATTATCGACCAATATCTAATTTGCCTTTCATTTCTAAGATCTTGGAAAGAGTTGTTGCTGTGCAATTATCTGACCATTTGCAGGGAGTTTGTTTGTTTGAGGTGTTTCAGTCTGGGTTCAGAGCTCATCACAGCACTGAAACTGCCTTAATGAAGGTCTCTAATGACCTCCTGACTGCATCTGATAATGGACTTGTCTCTGTTCTTGTTCTTTTAGATCTCAGTGCAGCCTTTGACACTATCGATCATGCCATTCTACTTGATAGATTGGAACACTTTGTTGGACTCAGTGGAACCCCGTTGCAGTGGTTTAGCTCTTATTTGTCTGATAGATTTCAGTTTGTCCATGTCAATGATGGATTTTCTTCCAGCTCTAAGCTCAGTCACGGAGTTCCACAGGGATCTGTGTTGGGCCCTACTCTTTTTAGTCTATATATGCTCCCGTTGGGCAATATCATCAGAAAGCACTGTATTCATTTTCACTGTTACGCAGATGACACTCAACTATACCTGTCAATGAAGCCCGATGATTGTGATCAGTTGGTCAAGTTAGATGCCTGTCTTAAGGACATCAAAGCTTGGATGACTTGTAATTTTTTACTGTTGAACTCTGATAAGACTGAAGTCATTGTTGTTGGCCCAAAACATCTTAGAAATTCCTTTTCAGACTATGCCCTTAATTTAGATGCGGCCACTCTCACTCTGAACTGTTGTGTGAGGAACCTTGGAGTGATTTTTGACCAGGATTTGTCCTTTAATTCACATATTAAAACTGTTTCTAGGACCGCCTTATATCATCTGCGCAATATTGCCAAGATCAGGAGCATCTTGTCTCTGGGTAATGCTGAGAAACTGATTCACGCCTTTGTCAGTTCGCGATTAGATTATTGTAATTAGCTACTATCTGGTTGTCCTAAAGTATCTTTGAAAAATCTTCAGTTGATTCAAAATGCTGCTGCTAGAGTTTTAACTGGTTCTAGAAAAAGAGATCATATTTCCCCGGTTCTGTCCTCCCTCCATTGGCTTCCCATTGAATTCAGAATCAAGTTTAAAATCCTTCTTCTTACTTTCAAAGCTCTTAACAATCTGGCCCCCCAATATATAAAAGATCTGATATTACCTTACCATCCTAATAGAGCATTACGCTCCCAAAATGCTGGCTTCCTTGTGGTTCCCAGAATCTCCAAAAGTACGGTGGGAGGCAGAGCCTTCTGCTACCAAGCTCCTTCTCTCTGGAACCAGTTACCACTCTGGGTCTGGGAGTCAGACTCGGTCTCTGTTTTTAAGAACAGGGAAAAATCCTTCCTTTTTTTTTTTTTTTTTTTTTAAAATTTAAATTTTTGTAAAGGGTATACAGGTCAATACAGCATTGCATTGTTTACATTTTCATCACGTTTCCTTATTTTTTGCTATTTGACAACATTGGTAGGATAATTATTACAACACCCCTTTTTTTTAAAGTTAAAGAAAAAGTGTAATTAAAGAGAATAAAATAAAAAAACGAACAAACAAACAAACAGAACAGCAAAAAACAAACAGAAAATTAAGTAATTAAAAGTAAAAGAGCATCTGAGTAGGAACAAAGAGCGGGACCATTATTGAAATGGTATTTGTCAAAGATTAGATCTAATGGAAGACAGATATGCGATCCAGGGTTGCCAAAAGTTCATGAACCCATCCATGTCCTGTCTCAGTGCGAATGTCAACTTTTCCATCGAGTAAATGTCTTGAATCACGTTAATCCAATCTTCAGGTGTAGAACAGTCCTTCAGCATCCATTTTTTAGTTAGGGCTTTTTTACTTGCCAATATTAAAACATTGAATAAGTATTTATCTCCTCGTCTTTCCAGTGAGTCCGGTAGTAAACCCAAATACAAAGTTACAAAAGAAAAGGGAACTGTTATTTTGAATATTTTCCCCAATATTGTCTGTACATTGGTCCAATATTGGTGGATAACTGGGCATGACCAAAACACATGAAAATGATTTGCAGTCTTTTCACCACACAGGCGCCAACAGTTCAACCTCTTATGGGTAAATTTGTTTTGTGCAGGTGTTCTGAAAAATCTTACCAAATTTTTCCATCCAAATTCTCTCCACTGCAGGGATGAGGTACTTTTCCATTGCTGTTTATTTAGCTTTTCCCATATTTCCAATTGTAAAGTGAAATTCCCCTCTTTTTCCCATCTCTCTTTTATATATGATGTGTTGTCTCCTTTTAAGTCTTGAAGACCTTGGTATATTTTAGAAATGTATCTGATCCTTGGGATCCCTTTATATGCCATTAAGAAGACCTTCAGAACACCTGACTGGGCCCTTTCCAAATCCTCCTTTTTAAGTATATTGTTTATGTGGTGTCTAAGCTGAAAGAACCTGTAAAGATCTTGATTTATTAGACCTTGTTTTTTCAAATCTTCAAAACTTCTTAAAGTTTGCCCCTTAAAAAAATCGTAATATTTTATCAGCCCTTTCTCTTTCCACTCTTTAAATCTAGTGTCTGTTTTATTGGGGGTAAAGTCTTGATCATAGGCAATCCATTGCAGAAGTCGATAGGGCTCTTTAGCTTGATTCTCTCTGACTATCTTAAACCAAATTTTTAGCGGGGTCTCTATCCACGGGTTAGTGTTATTCAAGAGTTTAGGTAAGGCATTGTTCCCTATTATCGCCTGTAGGGGGATGTCACTTGTTATTTGGCATTTGATCTCCTTCCATTGTGCATTGTAGACTGGGTTACATATCTCTATTAAAGTTTTAATTTGTGCGGCTTTAAAATAGTCCCTGATATTTGGCAGCGTGAGCCCACCTTTGTCTTTGTTTAGCTGTAAGGTTCTATATCTGATTCTAGGTCTCTTGCCCTGCCATATGAATCTTGAGATCCTTCTGTCCAGCTCCTGCCATGTTTTTTTGGGAGGTTCTACCGGTATTGTTTGGAAAAGGTATAGAAGACGTGGAAGTATATTCATTTTGACTGCTTCAATTCTTTGTGCAGTACCTAAGAATGGTATCATATTCCATCTTGCTAGGTCAGATTTTATTTTTGTCACCAGTGGATCATAGTTTAGTGTTATAATTTTGTTGAGTTGTTTTGGGATATTGACCCCCAGATATTTCATAGATTCCAACTCCCAGTTAGTTTTGAGTTCACTTAATTCAATTCAATTCAATTCAACTTTATTTATATAGCGCCATTTCACAACAACAGTCATCTCATAGCACTATCAACTGTAGGGGGGACCCCCACAGTTGCAGAAAGACCCCAGCAATCAAGCAATCCCCTGTGAGCAAGCACTTGGCGACGGTGGAGAGGAAAAACTCCCTTTTAACAGGAAGAAACCTCCAGCAGAACCAGGCTCAGGGAGGGGCAGTCATCTGCTGCGACTGGCTGGGGGGTGAGGGGATAGAGAAGAAGAAAAGAACAGACATGTAGAGAGCAAACAGCACGATGGGGACTCAATCTATGGGAGAGAACAAACAAATGTTAATGACCAGCAAAAAAAAAAAAAAAAAATATTTCATAGAGAGTGAGGAAAGGAGTGAGGCCCAGTGCATTACTGGAGGTCCCCCGGCTGACTAAACCTATTAGCAGCATAACTAAGGGAGGGTTCAGAAACACATGATCCCTCCCTAATTGTAGGCTATATCAAAAAGGTAGGTTTTAGCCCTATTCTTAAAAACAGAGATCGAGTCTGACTCCCGAATCCAGATTGGCAGCTGATTCCACAGGAGAGGAGCTTGATAACTGAAGGCTCTGCCCCCCATTGTACTTTTGGAGATTCTAGGTATTACAAGTAATCCTGCATTTTGGGAGCGTAGTGCTCTGTTAGGATGATACGGTAGTATCAGATCTTTTAAATAAAAAGGAGCCTGATTGTTTAAAGCTTTGTAAGTAAGAAGAAGGATTTTAAACTTAATTCTAAACTCTATGGGAAGCCAATGAAGGGAGGCCAGAACCGGAGAGATATGATCTCTCTTTCTAGTACCTGTTAAAACTCTTGCTGCAGCATTTTGGATCAGCTGAAGACTTTTTAAAGATGTTTTACGACAGCCTGATAATAAAGAATTACAATAATCTAATCTCGAGCTAACAAAAGCGTGGATCAGTTTCTCAGCATCACTCTGAGACAAGATGCTCCTAATCTTGGCAATATTACGCAAATGATAGAAGGCAGTCTTAGAAACAAATTTAATATGTGAATTGAAGGACAAATCCTGATCAAAAATAACTCCAAGGTTCCTCACAGAGCTATTAAGAGAAAGAGTAACTGCATCCAAACTGAAAGTTTGATTTGGAAAAGAATTTCTAAGGTTTTTTGGACCAACAAGAATGACTTCAGTCTTATCTGAATTTAATAGCAGGAAATTACAAGTCATCCAAGCTTTGATTTCCTTAAGACAGGCTTCTAACTTGGCTAATTGATTAGTATCATCTGGCTTCATTGACAGGTATAATTGTGTGTCATCTGCATAACAATGAAAATGTATACAGTGCTTTCTAATAATGTTGCCTAACGGAAGCATATATAAACTAAAAAGAGTAGGGCCTAGCACAGATCCCTGTGGAACTCCACGACTAAGCTTTGAGCTGAAAGAAAACTCATCATTTACATGAACAAACTGGAACCTATCAGATAAATAAGATCTAAACCACTGCAACGAAGTTCCATTAAGTCCAACATAGTGTTCTAATCTATCAAGTAGAATATTATGATCAATAGTATCAAAAGCTGCACTAAGATCTAAAAGGACAAGTACAGAAACTAGTCCATTATCAGATGCAATGAGGAGGTCGTTAGTGACCTTCGCTAAGGCTGTTTCAGTACTATGATGGATTCTAAACCCAGATTGAAACTCTTCAAGTAAACCATTTCCCTGCAGGTGGTCAAATAATTGCGTAGCAACAACTCTTTCTAAGATTTTTGAAATGAAAGGGAGATTAGAGATTGGTCTATAGTTAGCTAAAGCTCCTGGATCTAGCGTTGGCTTTTTGAGTAAGGGTTTAATTACAGCTGTTTTAAAAGCCTGCGGTACATGGCCTAAAGTTAATGAAGAATTGATTATATGAAGAATAAAGCTACCAATAAGTGGGAAGACTTCTTTAAATAACCTGGTAGGAATAGGGTCTAAAAGACAAGTTGAAGGTTTGGATGAGGAAACTATTTTGTCTAACTCACAAAGGTCGATTGGAGTAAACTCATCAAGACAGACATCAATAGAAGGAGTTGTAATAGTTACAGTATTTAAGTTAACTGTGGGAAGAATCTGATTTTATCTCTGATGGATGAAATTTTATTATTGAAAAAGTTCATAAAGTCCTGACTAGTAAGCTCTAAGGGGATGCTAGGATTGACAGAGTCCTGACTCTTTGTCAACCTGGCTACAGTACTGAAAAGAAACCTGGGATTATTCTTGTTCTCTTCTATTAATGCAGAGTAATAACTCGTTCTAGCTTTTCTAAGAGATTTTTTGTAAATTAAAAGATGATTTCTCCAAGCTAAATAGATTTCATCTAAATTAGTAGAGCGCCATTTTCTTTCTAACTGACGAGTCTTCTGTTTTAAGCTACGAGTTTCTGTGTTGAACCAAGCAGTTAAAAATCTCTGATTAGACTTTTTCTTTTTTAAGGGGGCCACAAGTCTAGAGCCTGATGCAGAGAAGCTGAAACACTATCCACCATGTTATCAATTACAGAAGGAGCAAGCTGTCTATAGCTTATTTCCGTTGTGTTGACACATGGCATAGAGGAAACAATCTGCATAAATTTGGAAACAGCATCATCTGACAGGCATCTACTGTGATAATATTTTTCTTTAGGAGCCAAATAGTCAGAAATAGTAAAATCAAAGGTTAACAGACAATGGTCTGACAGTACAGGGTTATGAGGAGACACTACAAGATTTTCTATTTCTATGCCATATGTCAGAACAAGGTCCAATGTATGGTGGAGGTAATGAGTAGAATTTCCTACTTTCTGAGAAAACCCAATCGAGTCTAATATTGAATTAAAAGCCACATTAAGGCAGTCACTATCTACATCCACATGTATATTAAAGTCCCCTACTATAATTATTCTATCAGATTTAAGCACTAAATCAGCTAAGAAATCAGGAAATTCGGATAAAAATTCTGAATAGGTTGATGGGGGACGATAAACTATGGCAAATAAAATTGGGTTTAACCTGAAATTGCTAAAGTGCCCAACACTGAGGACCAGGCCCTCAAAGGAATTATAACATATTTTTTGCTTTACATTAACTAGTAATTTGGAATGGTAAATTGTTGCTACTCCTCCTTCATGACCAGAACTTCTGGGATTTTGACAGTGACTTAGTGAATAATGTCTTTGTGAATAATGTCTTAGTGAATAATGATTTGGGTCATAGTTGAATGTTAAAACTTGGGTTTTATGCATGTTTAATTTGTACCCCGATAAATCTCCATAGTCTGAAAAAACTGAGATTAGTTCTGGTAAAGAAGTGTCCAGCTGCCCTAGGTATATTAACATGTCATCAGCAAAGAGTGCTATTTTATGTTCCTTCTGACCAAGTGTAATACCTTGAATTTCTTGATTTTGTCTTATCCATTGGCTCAGAGGTTCTATGAAGATTGCAAAGAGCAGTGGAGACAGGGGGCAGCCCTGACGACATCCTCTTTCCAGCTCAAAAGATGATGATAAATTACTGTTAATCCTTATTTTAGCTGTTGGTTTTTTATATAATGCCTGTATAGTTCTAATGAAGTTGTTATGAAAATTGACACTGGATAAGATTCTATATAGGAAAGACCAGTCAACCGAATCGAATGCTTTTTCAGCATCTAATCCCAATATGACTGCATTTAAGTTATTTTTTTTTTTATATGATGAATTATGTGTAAAGTGCGTCTAATGTTGTCTTGTGTCTGTCTTTGTCTTATAAAACCTGTTTGGTCTAAGTGAATTAAGTCCGTCAGTATGTTTTCTAACCTTTTGGCAAGGATAATGGTAAAAAGCTTATATTCCTGATTTAATACACTGATTGGTCTGTAGTTGGAGCATTCTAGTTTATCCTTTTCAGGTTTAGGTATAACTGCAATGACCCCTTCTGTCCAGGAGGGAGGGATTTCCCCTGTGTGGAGGACATAGTTAAATGTTTTCAGGAGGAGAGGAGATAGTTGCTGTTTAAAGGTTTTGTACCATTCTGCTGTATAGCCATCTGCTCCTGGGGATTTGTTAGCTTTAAGTTTCATAATTGCTTTTTCCAATTATTTAGGTTGTATTTCTGACAGTAGTGTTTTATTTTGTGATTCCATAAGTTGGGGAAGGTTTAATGTGTTTAGGAATGTCTCGGATGCGTTTTTATGTTTTTTGTGGGAGTATAAGTTCTTATAGTAATTCTCGAAGCTTTTAAGAATATCCTGAATTCTGAATTTTATTTCCTTTGATACTGGGTCTCTGATTTTGTAGATTGCTCTTTCTGTTTGTTGTTTCCTCAATTTATAGGCTAGTAATTTTGCCGATTTACTGCCTGCTTCATAGTGTTTTTGTTTCAGAAATGTAAGTTTCTTCTGGATTTCTATTGTGTAGATCTCATTTATTTGATTTTTAATTTCTTTAATCTTGAGCGAGCCATTAGAATGAGTGTTGTCTTTGTGTTCTTTTTCTAGGTTCTTGAGTTCTGACTCTAGTGTGATTAGTTTTTCTTGTCTCAGTTTCTTTTGGGTTGCCAGTTTTGCAATAATTTTTCCCATTATTACAGCTTTGCACGCATCCCACAGTATTAAAGGGGATACTTCTCCATTATCGTTTTCTTCCAAATATCTGAGAATATCTGATTCCAATTCATCTTTCAGTGGTCCTTTCAGGACATTTGAATTCAACCTCCAGGAAAATGTATTATTTGTGTATTTTTGGATGTTTAAGTCCATATAGATTGGACTGTGGTCAGAGAGATCCATCAGTCCTATTTTACATGTTTTTACTCTTCCAATGTCTCTATTAAACATAAAAAAGTAATCAATCCTTGAGTAAGATGAATGTGGCGTTGAATAAAAAGTATAATCTTTTACATTGGGGTTGAATTCCCTCCATACGTCACAGATTCCCATTTCTTTTAATAGCATCCGAGTTTTCCTACTTTGAGTGTTATTTTGATGTGAAGAATTACCTGTTGCATCCCAGTATGGATTCAGTCTTAGATTGAAGTCTCCACCACATATCACTAAACCTTGGGCTTTAGTTATCATTAGGTCGAATACATTTTTATAAAATTTCCATTTAGCCCCTGGTGGTGCATATACATTCAGCAGGGTGATATCTTCTCCCTCTAGCTGCCCAATTACCAAACTGTACCTCCCTTCTTTATCTTTGTGTTCTGATTTTTTTTCAAATGTAATTTTGGCTGATATCAATGTCGCTACTCCCCTCCTCCTCCCTGACTTATATGAAGATGAAGTGATCATTTTAAACCCTTGTCTATTGAGTTTAGTGTGTTCCACGTCTGTTAGGTGGGTTTCTTGTAAAAAATATTATTCCTGCTTTGTCTTTTTTCATTTTGCGTAGAATCTTGGATCTTTTAACTGGATTCAGGATCCCTTTTACATTATATGAGGCTATTTTGGTTCCACTCTGTTTCTCCATTGTATTTTCTTATTTAGTATAACAGTGTGGTGGCCCTCTTTTTTGCTACTCAGAAACTGAAAGAACATTAAGAACATAAAAAACATTAAGAACATAGTGTACGAAACTTTAAAACAAAAAACTGTCAAAAAAACTTCCTGAGCTGGGGTCTCTTTAAAGACCCTGTAAGATCCCTGATGGAGTGTAGGCTCTGAGGGAAATTCCTCAAACTCTGTTACGTGTTGAGGGCCCTCTCTTACCCCTGTAAGTTGTCCCATGTTTTTAACGTGAATTTCAAATCCCAATCCGAATTTGTAATGATTTTTTTTTTTATGCCTATACCCTATGAGATTGTGTGCACCCTCCCACCCCCATCACAGCAAACATTCACTCTAATACAGTATTTGTTAGTGTGGGGAAGAACATGTGGGTCATTGTTACATTTCTATTTTAACAAGATTTTTTTTTTCCTTTAAATTAAGAAGACATTTGTTTCTAATGCTATAACTGCTCCATGAAAGGTTTTACCACATGCTGATTCTGCATCTCCTTTAATGTTTGTTACCTTGTAGGAGGGGGGATGGAAGTGCAGAATGACTGAAAAGAAAAAAAACAAAAAGGTCGCTATTCCTTCCTGGAACTGGAAAGCTTATCTTTGTAGCTCTGGGGCTGGGTTTCCCGCTGCTGGCCCGTGGATTTTGAAGGTCTCTGAGTGGACAACGTTTGAGCCCTGATCCTCTCGCTCAGGTCCGCTGCGGGTTTAAACACCGATACCGGGAGCCCTCTTCTCGCCATGTCAATTGTTGCTTCTTCCGCCGAATTATAGAGACATGACTCTTCACTGTAAAAGACCCTTAACTTCGCAGGAAATGGCGTCTGAAAGCGTAGATTCTGTTCCCGTATAACCTTTTTGGCGTTGTTATATTCCCGTCGCTTTTTAAGAACCTCCGGGGCGTAATCGTGCTCCACGAAGACTTTTCTCTCTTGATGCATAAATCCTTTTTTCTGCCAAGCCTGTCTTACAACCTCTTGTTTTATTTTGAAATTGGAGAACCTTACCACCACCGAACGTGGGGGCGCTTCTGCCGCTGGCTTTGCGGCTAATGTACGATGGGCCTTTTCTATCTTCAAATGGGTGGTTTGTGGAATATCCAACTTCTCTCTCAATAAGGATTCCACGCATTCCGCCATTGTGTTGAAACTATCTTCAGCTCCTTCTTTCAGACCGTGAATTCTGATGTTGTCTCGTCTCTGTCTTCCTTCTTGGTCGGTTAGCTTAGCCTCCAGCCTTGACTGTTTTTTGTGTAAATCCAGCATAGAATCTTCAAGCACTTTTATTCTTTCTTCAGCTTCCAAGATTCGGTTTTTGGCCTGGTCCATTCTGCTGTACGTCCTTTTTAATTCCTCTCTGAATTCATGAAATTCGGCCCAAAATCGTCGTAATTCATCAAATAGCGATTTCAAGCTAACCTTCTTGTTAGTTAGGTTCAGCTCCTCATCTTCTGAACAGAGGTCCTCCGGTTCAGATTCTGCAGCCGCTGCGCGTCCTGGCCTGGGAAATGTCAGTTTCTTCTGTTTTTGGTTAGGCATGGTGTTTTTGTCTTTTGATTTTTATTCTTCCAAAAATCCGTTAAGTCTGATTTTGAAGATGTTTTCCTTGGATTGGGTCTGGGAGCTTCAGCGTTAAGTTGCTATCACCATGGCGTCCAGACCGGAAGTCCAAAATCCTTCCTTTTTAATATAGCTTTCATTTAAGGAGGTTTTTGTGTCTTTTAACCCTACTCTTGTTCTACGGTTATGTGATCCATACTGCTGGTTGACCTCCAATATTGTACTTGGCATCTTACTGCTGTTTTTTATGTCTGCCTTTTCCATCCTCCCTATCCCCTCATCCCCAGCCAGTCGCAGCAGATGACTGCCCCTCCCTGAGCCTGGTTCTGCTAGAGGTTTCTTCCTTCCAAATGGGAGTTTTTCCTCTCCACTGTCGCTTAGTGCTTGCTCATAGGGGATCGTCTGATTGCTGGGTCTTTCTGTGACTGTGTGGGTTTTTTTTGTTTTTTTTCTGCACTGTGGCGCCACGAGACGGCTTTTGTTGTGATGTGGCACATTATAAATAAAGCTGAATTGAATTGAATTGAGAGACGGGGCACTGACAAGTAGTGGTGAGGAGCTTTACTGAATAAACGGGAGTATGTACATTTTAAATCATGCTATAAATGATAGTGTTCTATGAAATGATAGACATTTTTAGTTTATCATCCGATATATATATATAGTCATATCGCACAGCCCTAGGTAAGTATTTAATAGCCAGTTTAGTGGAAAAGGTGATCTTGCATGAAGCCACGGGAAAAGGTCTGAAGGTAGAGAGGCAAAACCAGGGGCAAGGCACACAGAGGAGAGCAGCTCTGGAAAGATGAGGTGGCGACATCAGTGCAACATCATCAGCCGGATCCAAATTTATAAAATTATTCCTTGCTGAGGAGAAATTGTTTCACCCAAAAGTCTGGTCATAAACCTTTCCTTTTCACCCAAGACCAGAGCTGTGAAGCCTTATGCCATCAGCCATAAAGTGCCAGCTTCAAATACATTTATCTGTTCATTAATCTCCATTCCTTTTCAGGGTAACACAAATTTTCCTTTTTATAAACTAGTTCATCATTTTCTTCATAAAATTGCCTCCATTTTTCTTATCCATTGCTATTTTATTGTTTTTCATTTTTCATTACAGTGCCAATTTAAGCTGTTTTTCTTTGGTTCCACAAATGTTTGATAATACACTTTATGAACGAGCACCTCACAAAAGAAAATGCAGAAATAGCCAGAAAAGCAAGATTCATGAGAAAGCAGAAAAAGATTCAAAACACCTGGACATCAAACTGTAAAATATACATCAAATTAAATGGATCACCTGAAGAACCCAAGGTCATTAACATCCCACATATTATGGAACTGGACAAATATCAATGAACATTATGAACTGGAGTCGACAGCAACAAATGAAAACTGTAAGATACTGAAGGATTATACTCATCTGCATCACGACATTTAACAACATGAAACAAAAGATCATTAAACCCCAACAACAGGAACTGAAAGTTTTTGAATATATGGATCACAACCCACAGGACATAGAATATAACATAGACCCTGATAATTTATTTAGCTCCATCAATAATAACTGTAGTTACTACATGGATGAACAGTTTAACATAATGGTCATATCTGATTTCAATATTTCTATGATCCACTTCAACAGCAGAAGTCTCTATGCCAACTTTAATAACATTAAAGATTATTTACATCAGTTTAAAAAGCCATTCAATATTGTGACAATATCAGAGACGTGGCTCAGTGAAGAGAAAAGAGTGGATTTTACCATGGATGGCTATGAATTAAATTATTTATGTTGACAAGAGCTTGCAATACAAGGTTGTTGAAAATTTGTCAGTAACTGTGGATGATTTATTTGAATGTATTACAATAGAAATCTGTCTGTACAATGTGAAGAATATGGTCGTGAGCTGTGTATATAGAACACCTGGATCAAACATTGACTTATTTAAGGACTGGATGGAAAAAAATGTATACAAAACTAACTCAAAGTTATGTTCATCTGTGGGGATTTCAATATAGATCTTATGAATTCCAAAACAACATAGTTTGACAGAAGAATTTATCAACACAATGTACAGTATGGGCTTACATCCAACAATTACCGGACCTAGCAGAATCACGTCACACAGTTCCACACTAATAGATAACATATTCACAAACATTATGGAAAATAATATCATGAGTGGGCTTTTATTGAATGATATCAGTGGCCACCTGCCAATTTTTGTTGTCTATCAATGTGATTATTGGAAGAAAAAGTATACCAAAAATATTAAATATAAAAGAATAAGAACTGAAGAATCTATGTATTTACTGGCAAAGGAATTATTAATACAAGACTGGAAGATTGTGATGAAAATGATATAAATAAAGCATATGATACATTTTTTACAAATATTTCAATCATTGTACAATAAAAACTGTCCTATAAAACAATACAGTGACAGACAACAAAACAAAAATATTCCTTGGGTCACCAAGGGGTTACTAAATGCATGTAAAAAGAAGAATACATTATATAAACAATTCATTAAGTGCAGAACAGTAGAGGCTGAGATCAAATATAAAAGATATAAAAATAAGCTTACTAATATAATGAGGATGTGTAAGAAAGAATACTACAACAGAATATTAGAGGATAATAAAAATAACTTAAGACGAATATGGCAAGTACTCTATGGGATTATTAGTAACTGATCAAAGAATGCTAGTTATTCAGAATATTTTATTGAAAAGGACAGTTTGATAAATAAAATGGAGGATGTGGTCAGTGGTTTCAATAAATTTTTTGTAAACGGTCCTGAATTAGCAAAATCAATAGTGATACCAGAAGCAAATAACAGTGGTTCTGTAAATGAAATAGAAGATAGAAATCCAAACACATTCTTTTTGGGTGCAGTTACTGAAAAGTAAATTATCGAGACTGAGTAAATTTAAGAACAAAAAATCAACTGACTGGAATGAAATTGACATGACAATAGTGAAAAAAAGTAACTGAAGGAACTGTTAAACCACTCACCCACATCTGTAACCTGTCATTTCAAACTGGTACATTTCCAAACAAAATGAAAATAGCAAAAGTAATACCACTATACAAAACAGGAGACAGTCATTATTTCACAAATTACAGGCCGGTCTCTTTACTCTCACAATTCTCCAAAATACTTGAAAAAATCTTCACTAAGAGACTGGATAATTTCATTGAAAAACACAACCTCCTTACAGACAGCCAGTATGGTTTTAGAGCAGATAAATCTACATCTCTGGCACTGATCGAGCTTATAGAAGAAATTACTAGTTGTATAAATAAAAAAAGTTTGCTGTAGGAGTATTTATAGATTTAAAGAAAGCTTTTGACACCATCGACCATAGAATTTTAC
Source organism: Pholidichthys leucotaenia (assembly GCA_020510985.1). NCBI lineage: Eukaryota > Metazoa > Chordata > Actinopteri > Cichliformes > Pholidichthyidae > Pholidichthys > Pholidichthys leucotaenia. Next base: position 48,900,980 of record CM035848.1, read on the forward strand.
TGAGGAAATTGGAAAGGTATGGGATAAGAGGAGTCGTACTGAGTTGGGTAGAAAGTTATTTAAGTAACAGACAACAATTTGTACAAATTGGTGAGCACAAATCACCCTTCATGGACATCACTTGTGGTGTGCCCCAGGGGTCAGTTTTGAGACCCAAACTCTTTATCTTGTATATAAATGACATATGCCAAGTATCAAAAATTCTGAAATTTATTTTGTTTGCAGATGACACAACTATCCTTTGCACTGGTGAGAATTTGCAGCAGGTTTTAGAGGTGGTCACAACTGAAATGAAAAGGTTAACGCAGTGGTTCAACAAAAATAAATTATCTCTAAATCTGATAAAAACAAAGATTATGTTGTTTGGAAATTATAAAATAAATCATGAAATAATGGTAATGATAGATGATACCAGAATAGAAACAGTACAGGAAAATAAGTTTCTGGGGGTGACGCTAGACAATAAAATCTGCTGGAAACCTCACATCAGTCACATCCAGGCCAAGTTGGCAAAATGTTTAGGGATACTGGGGAAAAACAAGACACATCTTGGACTATAAATCATTGTTCTTACTATACAATTCACTGTTTCTACCTTATGTTAACTACTGTGTAGAGGTCTGGGGAAACACCTACAAGACCAACCTACAGCCAATATGCACATTACAAAAAAAAAGCTATAAGGATAATAAATAATGTTGGATATAGGGACCATACCAACTTGTTTTTAAAGTCACATGTCATAAAGTTCATGGATTTAGTTAAATTTAAGACAGCACAAGTACTGTACAGGGCAATTAATAATCAACTCCCAACTAATATACATAAAATTTTTCAAAAAAAGAGATAATGATTATAATTTGAGAGGAGACTTAAACTTTACAAAACCAAAAGTACAAACAACTAAGAAAAGTCTGTGCATATCTGTCTGTGGGGTGGATTTGTGGAACAGTCTGGAGCTGGAACTGAAACTATGTACAAACAGAAATCAATTCAAAAATAGGTATAAACATTATTTGCTGAAAGAATATATGTTAGAAGGGTAGTATTTATATGTACGATTCACTATGCTCACGCTGGGACACTATGGAATGGTAGGTGGGACAGTACTGTGTATATCTGTGTTGTTTGGGGCTGGGTTTGACGTATGGACTGTATGTACAGTATGTTGGGATGGATGGGTGTTAATGTTGATATGTACAAAATATAGTTAATTGTTTACTTGGGGTCTTAAATGAGGTAATTTGTATATATTTCACATGGGTTGTATTTATGGAAAAGAGGAGTTGGAGTTAATAAGTGTTCACTTCCTCCTTCTCCCTTTCAAGCACTGTATACTGTCACTTTATCGCACTTGTCATTTGGTTTTTTTTACTTTTTTGTTCGAAATAAAGTATGCATCTATCTATCTATGCTCAGTAATCCATTAACAGTCTAATGTGCTCATGATACATGTTGAATTCACAGTCATAAAGTCATCTGAATGTGTTCATCCATCCTGAAATTTCTTATTAAACTGTTAAAAAGACATATGGGAGTTATTGTTTGATTTCATGTCCATCTTCTTGATCAAAAGCAGAAAAGAAGTCATAGGTTTTTGAGACTGATTCATCACTGGTAAAATATTGAATTATTAATAAATTTGTCCATTATTTTTTGGACCGGTGCCCCCTAACAAGTTTTATGTGTGCTGATAATGAAAAGGAATTTTAATTTCTACTCACATGGATATTTATATTAATATTTGTGCCAACAATAAACCACTACATCAGCATAGGAAGTTCAACAATCCTACAACCTAGGACAGCTTCTTCAGATCTTAACCTATTGACTGTGGATGGCGCGCCCTTGTGCCGTCAGCCCCTAGTGGTGAAGGTTTTTTCAAGAAAATATTCAGGTCAGATGTCAGAGATTTCCAAAGCTATAACTTGGTAAGAGATAATGGCTTACTGTCAATTAGAAAGATGTAGATTATGATCCAAAGTTTGAGAGGAGTAAATTTATGCATCTAATTTGCATAATGCCATGGCAGCCATATCGAATTACATAACTTTCAGTCAAAAGTGAACTTTGGACATATTTACACAAAGAATGGTTTTGCTTTTTGTCACCGTTTCTTGTTTGGGGCATTTTGTTGTCTTGTCTTCAAAGTATATGAACCAGAAAATCAGTACAATGCAGTACAATGTAAACAAAACAATAAACAAACACAGACATGTGTCACTTACCGCTGGCGAAGGCGGCTTGCTTCACCCTTTATGTGGCATCTTGGTCGTTATTTTCTCTTCTGTTGGGCATTTTTGCTTTCTCTCCCACATCCAGAAACTGATATGATTATCCCACCTCAATTTTGTTTTTATTCCGCCGCTATTTAGGTTATACAACGACATGGAACTGGCACAATTGTTTTCTAGTCACATTGCGCTGGGGGAAGCAGCAGGTGAACATCAGGCAGCTTCGCCCACCCCCCGTTATAACAAGATGTAAACATTTACCTTCATAAGCAAAATAATCTCTTTTTTGAATCATAGTTGGCAAATTTTGGAGCAAATGCTCCTCCGTCCGTGACCGAGTACGTCCACAGCAATCAGTAATGTCCATATGTGTTTGTCTAAAAATTTCTTCCTCTCTGGTACAAATAAGGATGCTTCTATGTCCGCCATAAGTCCTCCAAGGCAAGAGCAGTAAATTTTATGTGTCTAGCACCTTGTGAGGTAGAATTCTTTGTACAACTGGGGAGTTTTTGGCATGTCACTTAACTGCGCCTGTCACAGTGGTAGCGCTGTCCATTCATGCAATCAACACTGACTAAGGGTTAAGTAGGCAGCTCCCTGATGAGCTGCAGGTGGTGCCAAGAGGCACCTGTACTTAATTAGGAGAGAGAGAGCTGCAGGTGGTGAGGAGAGATAAGTGCAGTTTAGCCCGGATCATGACAATTTTTGGTGGGCCACCGCAATACCAACGATCATGGCCACTCACTGACCACATTTACATAGTAAACATATTATCAGGCAGTACACTAGGTGTGTGTATATGACACCTCGTCAGTGGTTAGCTGTCAGTAGCAGAGCAAATCATTCAGTCATTCTGTTTCTTTGATTATTACCACCCAGGGATGGTAAATTTATTATTGACCACTTAAATGTACATTTACGGATGTAAATGTGGTTTTATGAAAGAAAGTGAACCTGTAACCAAGTGACACCAATCCTTAGGGTAGGAGCATTATACCAAATTAACCACACCTGTGGATGCACACCCCATATATACCCCCTGCATCCACCCACTCTTTCTCTTTCTGAAGACTGAGAGGAGCCTGCATCCATTAACGAAGGACAATGAATGGTTACAGGTTCACTTTCATTCATAAAACCGCATTTACATCTGTAAATGTATGTTTTATTCCATTTCAGTGAACCTGTAACCAAGTGACACCTGTATACCAAATGAGTCCTGAGGAGAACGGGGCGTCATCCACAGGCTGAAGGAGCACAATGCCCCAACACGCCATAAAGTACAAACACAGTCAGATGAGTTTGGCTCTCTTACTGTACTTACCTGAGTATGTACAAGTTAAGCCAGTTCCTACAGGTAACCGGAGCTGAAACAAACCTCTTCGAGCACAAGGCACACATGCCGCCTCATATGAGGGAGACTAAGACACAACTTGAGAACCTGTAGCAATCCCCAAAACAGATGAGTTGACTCCTTTATCGTACTGAACCGGGTACCTACAAGTTAAGCTGGTTCCTACAGGTAACCGGAGCTGAAACAACCCTCTTTGAGCACAAGGTACACATGCCGGTTCACATGAGGGAAGCTAAGATACGACTTAAGAATCTGCTGGGACCCCCAGACAGATGAGTTTGACTCCTTATTGCAATCAACTGGATACCTACAAGTTAAGCCGGCTCCTCCAGGCAACAGGAGCTGAACAAAAAACATTCTGGGCACAGGGCACACCTGCCGGCTCAACGAAGGAAAACTAAGATACAACTAAGAATCTGTTGCGACCCCTAGAACAGATGAGGGGATGACTTATGAGGCCAAATTGAGCCTATAGAAGTAGGTGAACGCTGAGGAAGAAGCCCAGCCAGCGGCTGTGCATACATCCTCTGGGGGTGCACCCCTGAACAATGCCCACGTAGTGGCCACTCTCTGAGTCGAGTGAGCCACCAGCCTATCTGGTGGTCCCACTCCAGCCTTTACATATGCAAAGCAATCTGATCAGCTATTCAGTGGGACAGGCACTGCCTAGGAAGAGGCCTGCCCATTGTGGATTCCCCATAGGACAAAAAAAAAAAACTTGTCTGAAGAGCAGACAGACCTTGTATGGTCAACATAAAGCTTAAAGGTGACGGACAGTGACATTTTTTTATTGAACAAATCAAATGATTGTATGAAAATATTACATTCAGCCCATTCCCCTGATTTAATATGTGTCACCATCCTCCATAAATGACAATAAATGGTCATAGCCCATTTTTCACTCAGTGATGCTGCAGTACCGCCATCTCCCGATAGGTGCGGGCAGTCGTGACGTCAGTTCGGTTTGGCCGAGAAAATGGCTGAACAAGAGCAAAGTGATTCCGACAGCGATTACTTTCTCGACTTTGACGACCACAATATAAATGATGACATTGACAACGAAGAATCTGAAGATGAAGTAGTTTTGGGTGGTGCTGAGAGGGGTAGGGGTATTCAGCCTTATTTGTTCGAGGCAGAGGGAGAGGAGAAAGACGCAACACGGACGGGAAAAGAACACGTTTACGATCGGCTGTAAGATATTTCTAGGTAAAAGATGCTTACAAATATTTTTCTTTGGCGACATGCATGGTCACACACTTAATTTTAAAAATCAAACTACCCATTGGTCACTCGCTACATCTTCTCAGCCGCTGATTAGCACCTGCTGGTCTGTGCGCAGCTGGACTTTGACGACCTCAATATAAATGATTACAAATGATTACATTGACAATGAAGACGTTTTGGGTGGTGTGTGGCCTGTCAGCCTTATTTGTTCGAGGCAGAGGGAGAGGAGAGACGCAACACGGACGGGAAAAGAACACGTTTACGATCAGCTGTAAGATATTTCTAGGTAAAAGATGCTTACAAATATTTTTCTTTGGCGACATGCATGGTCACACACTTAATTTTAAAAATAAAACTACCCATTGGTCACTCGCTGCCTGATGACATGTCATCTTCTCAGCCGCTGATTAGCACCTGCTGGTCTGTGCGCAGCTGGAGCTGATGAGAGATGAGCGGCCGTCATCGTCCACACGAGTGAGTTTATAAACAATATTTATTCATTTGATTTAATTTCCCAGATGAATTATGAAGAAACCATTCAATACATTCAATAGTCAATGCAAACGGAATAATCAATGCCAACCCCATATTTTTCAGGCGATACAGATTCATAGTGTTGGGGATTTTTTTGGAGAAGAAGTGAGGGTGATGCCTGCCTGTGCTGTGAGCCTCATCAGAGAAACCTTCCCATCTCATCACTACAAGGGATTTTGCCTACCAAGATTAGATTTGTGAACAATGTTATTTAAATAAAGTTTTGTAAAATCATATATTGAGTTTCTTAATGTTCATGTCAGTGTTATAGTTCTCATAGCTCAGCATTCATCAAAGTCGCATGTCATATACATTTTAATAATTTTTCTACCATTTTATGGTATAAATTTGGATTTACATAAAAGTCATGTTCATCAGGTTCCTCTGCTTGGTCAGAAACATCAACATTGAGTGACAGTTGATAAAATCTGCAAAAAAAGTAGATCATAATTTTATCCCAGAGGTCTCAAATTGGATTACATACATAGAAATATAAATTGATCAAACAGGCACAACCACCTCCCTATACAGCACTGAATACTTCATATTTTATGAGTATGAACACCCTAATATGCTAATATTTGATAAGTTGGTAAGGCAATGCAAACCATGGCTTGGAATTCATTTAAGATGTTTAGTAAACATTCGCAGTGAATATTAAAAATAAAAAAATTACCCTGTTTCCTTTAAGTGTTCTGACAGTTGATCGCAACTGTCACTGACCCCGTTCTCAGAGTCACACTTGGAAATCGAGGCATATATAGTTGGAATAGCAGTTTTCTTTATCAGCAATCTTTTGGCAAATTTCATTTCAAATTGACATGTCTGGCCCAGGAAACACGCACGCAGGATCAGGATAGATTTAGCAGCTTTATTCAACAAGCAGGTGTGTGTGAATGGATGTGCTGACGAGGGGCAGGTGTGCGCCCAGCTGACGCCGCTGAGGAGCGGCGAGTTGTGACACAAATTGCATCTTATTCTCGAAATCGCTGTCAACGAAATCTATACTGCACATTTTTGGTGTTTTACCGACATAAGTCCTTTTTTTTTTTTTACGTTTTCTGAACGAATTTCACCCAGGCCGTTCTGATATTCACAGGGACGGGACATTCAAAAACACTCACAGCATGCTCCTCTGGTATAACGTCGCACCCGTACACAACACAACGACAAACCATAATTAATTCGATTCCTGAAATCCTAATGTTAATAAATAATCTATTTGTAATCCAAAAGTATTCCGAGAAATATCCGTAATCGCCGATTTTAAAATGTAAAAAAAGTAAAAAAAAAAGCAATGTCCGCTGACTGTGTGACACACCGAACTGACGTCACACAGTCAGCGGCCATTTTAGCTGCTGATCTTGGCTGGGTCAGACAGCTCTCCACAACAGCGTACTTCAAGAGCGCATTGTCACCTTATGCGACATACGTTGACACCAAAACATGTGGGGTTCCAATTAGCTCGTCTCAGACAACAATTTGAGATATGATTTAGCGATTTTGAGTTTTCCTCTGTCCGTCACCTTTAAGGGTCCCACAGGGCAAAACTATGAAGCCTCTCAGCCTCTGAAGAGGTGCGCAAGGCGGGTAGAAGGCTTCAAGCACAAGAGGGTGGGAAACAACCCATTAGCCAGTACCCTGGGCTGAAAAGCTGGGTTGGGCTGCAGGCGAACCACCTGATCATCATCAAACTTAAGGCATGCTGCGTCCACAGAGAGCGCATTCAGTTCACAGACCCCCTTGGCGCAGACAATTGCCAAGAGAAAAACAGTCTTCCAGGAGAGCAGATGAAGGTCAGCACTGGGGAGTGGCTCAAAAGGGGGTAAGCATAAAGCCCTAATGACTGTCTGGAGATCCCAAGTGGGCAGTAATGGACACCGAGATGGATGGCTCCATTTCACGCCTCTCAAAAGGAACTGCTTAGCCAAGAGATGTGCCCCATGAGACAAGCCATCACATTCCTCATGGACAGTTGACACCGCCACCAGGTAGCCACTCATAGTCAACTCCGCCCAACCTCGGGCAAAGAGGTACTTGAGGTAAGACAAGATGACAGAGATGTGACATGCCAAGGGATCCTCCCCCTTGGTCCGACACCAGTTCAAAACACTCCACTTCCCACTGCATTGCAGCTGGGTAGATGGGGCTCGTGAAGCCTGCATGGTGACTATGACCTCCTTCTCCAAGCCCAGTTTCCACAATTGCTCCCGTCCAAGGGCCATACCTGATACCTCAGGAGCTGGAAATTCAAATGCCAACTTGCGCCCTGTGCCTCCAAGAGCATCTCCCGTCTGGTTGGAAGAAGCCAAGGATGGCCTCCCCAACATCTCGTGGATCTCTGCCATCCATGATCTTGTGGCAAATTCGGGCCATCAAAATTACTTGAAATGACAGCATTCTCACCTCCGCGAGGAAGCTGGCAGAAGCAACAGTAGTGGAAGTACAAACAGTCCACTGGAGGCCAGGCACGCTCGGAGCATCTGTAGCTAGTGGACCTGGCAGGCTCAAGCCCACACAAGCAGATGACACACCCTTGCATGGAGAGGGGAACCCCAGTTCGTCCTGCTGATTGATGAAAGCTCCAGAGCCAAATGCACCATTTCCATCTTGAGATGGTTCATATGCCAAGACTGCTGTGCCAGAGCCCAGTGTCCCTGAACAAACCTGCCCTCCCAGGCTGCACATCAGCCTGCTTGGGAGGTGTCGGTTGTAATGGTCACCCTGCAGCCCTCTTGGGCCAGGGGAACACCATCCCGGACTGCTGATGAGTATCTCCACCACCTGAGAACCATGAGGCTTCCTTCGGAAGAACTAGCCTCCTCCTTTTGTCTCTGGGCAAAACCACCTTCTGAAATGTGAACCACCGCTGAAGGGGACGAGCATGTAAAAGACCACCTGGGCAGCTGCAGTAAAGAGACCTAATATCCCCTGGCACTGCTGCACTGAGACAGTCCTCTGCGAGATGCAGTTCTTGATACACTGCCTGATAGTATGCCTTCTCTTTGGAGTCAGGGATGCCCTCATTGCAACTGAATCCAGGGTGAGCCCTAAGTACTCGACAACCCTGGTTGGAACCAGGCAGCCTTCACCGCATTCAAATGCAACCCGAGTGCCGCCAATATGGTCTACATATTGCTCCCTGCTACAGCTTCTGATGGTGCACAAACCAGCCAATCGTCCAGATAATTGAACTCGATCACCCCTCTGCCGCAGTGGGCGAGTGCAGCATCCATGCACCTGGCGAACATCTGAGGACAGGGACAGGCCGAAAGGCAGGACGTCATAACCAAACGCTGTCCTGAAGGAACCCTGAGGAACTTCCTGTGGCCTGATTTATGGAAATATGGAATCAGCATCATGAAGGTCCATTGCTGAGAACCAATTGCCTGGCCCTATGGCCTGAATAATGTCCTCAGCCTGAGCACCGGACAAGGGAGTGCCTTGAGATATCTGCTCAACCGTCTCAGGTCCAGTACTGGGCCGAGACCCCCGGTTTGTTTAGCTAGTTAGCTAATTCCCTCCCACAGCACATGGGACACCACACGGTGTATAGGGCGGCGCCTATCCCGTCCCTCTGACCTTAGGCCACACAGCCACTGTATGTAGTGAAACTACAGTAGCTGGGGGGGGGGGGGCAGTCCTCCGGTAGCTCTGTGCATCACACACCAATCCGCTTGGAAACAAGGAAGAGGCAGTTTAAAAGCCTTGCCTCTCTTCTCCTGAAGACAGAGACCGTATCACTCTCTCTCTCCAAGAAGGGCAGAGACCTCACTGCCCAGAACTGCAGAAGAGAGTCCTCCTTACTTCTGGTTCCAAAGCTCCTTGAAGTTGGGAATGAGATCTCAATTGTAGGTGGTATCCATACTCCAGTGCATCGATCATCCATGAACCTGAGGTGCACCGATGTCAACTCATGAGGTGCACTGCGGAGAAAGCTGATATCAGGGGAAGCATACTGTCAGAGACACTGGCGGGGCTTAGCAGAACCACAGCCTACACGCTTCCGAGAGCACGGACGTGAGTGCTGCTGAACCTGCACCAATTGCCGAGAGGCCCTCCGCCTCAGGTAACCTGAGCTCTGAAAGGAACCTAGCTCTGTGAAACAAAGGCATTGTGGGTTCTCACACCCCTCAAGAGGTCTCCAGACACTCGACCTGGGTGGTCCTGGCTGATGAAAGCACTGCGTGCATTGTCTCACCTTCTGCACCTCGTCCGACACCGCCTCTGCTGCAGGGCCTGTCCGTATCCACCAATCCAGACCGGCTCAGCCACACATGCCACTGACCAAGGTCAGCTGGCCAAGGAATTTCTAAGAGCTATAGCTTGGAGCTAGCTCTTTGAATCACAGCGTCCACAATCCTACCAACTCTGGTAGAAGGTTAGTTCCGCTTTTGACTCTAGGTCCCTTATCAGACTTTCTAAATACACTAAAAGAAGTGTATTAGCGTTTGCCAGCCAGAGGCCCTAGCCACAGACTGGTAGGCGCTAGTCACTAACCCATCAGTGGCATGACATTTGTCGTTATGGTGGTGAATAGACTTGCTGCCTGTGGAGGGAGCTCAAGCAAGCAATGCAAGGTAGAGCCCATCTTCAATACACCATCCAAGCCTTGCTCCGCAGCACTACTCAGAACACTGAGCCCAGAGCGAGGAGCAGCAGCCTCCCTTGGACGAGCCCATGACTTCTGCAGACGACCCACAAAATCAAGATAACTGGCAAAGAAACCTGCCTGCTGGCTGCAGGACCCCTGTCCAAAGCTGAAGCCCTAGATGGAGAAGATGGAGAAGGAAGCCCAGCAGCTAATGCTTCTCTAGAGAGCAGTGCCCTGAGAGACACATCATAGGGCTTAGGAGAGTCCTTCTCGACCGGAGGGTCACTGTCGTCCTCATCTTAAGAGACATCCATTTGCCCACTGGAGCCACAGCCGGAGCTGATGGTCTTACCAAAATTGCCAGAGGCCGTGAGGGACACTGCATCAGGATGCAGTCCCGGGACACATACAGGAGCCTGGAAAAGCATACCCAAAAGGCAATACTGATTTGCCGTCATCTGTCCAATGGTCTTACACATTGATTTGCCACCATATGTTCAATGGTCTTACGCATTGATTTTACCACCATACGTTCAATGGTCTTATGCATCTCCTCCAAATGCCTCTGCATGAAGTCCACCAGTGGGTTGTGCAGCTGGCTTTCTTCAATCCGCTTCCTGCTGGCCTTCCCAGTTCCAGCTGGAGCAGCTAAGGCTGGAGGAATAGAGCCCTTGGCTGGTGCATCCCAATGTCTGGGGTATTTCATCTTCCTTCACTCCCGCAGAAGCTATTACTCCTCCAGGAGAACAATAAGAGAGAAAACAAGACAGTTACTCTCATTACTATTATTATTGTTATAAACAGGCCAAAGGGCTGTTCAATGAGGTACAAGCGTGCTAGTCATAAGACAACATAGAAATATCAGATTTCAGTTCCCACTGAATGCAGTACCACTCCCCCACAAAAGGTGGTGAGAGTGTACCAAGCACAGGAGCGCTCAGTACCAAGACAAAGAAAACATCTTTTTTTTAAGAAGACAGCTGTCAGTCAAGAAAAAGAAAAAAATACAGAATTAACGGCAAACTCTACCATGCTGTTAACTGTTAAGTAATTCCTCCTTGACGAAGGCACAGATATATCACATATCTCAAGCAGATAAGCATATCGCATGCTGTTAAGCTGTAAAAACAGTTCTGCCTGAAAAGAAGGCACAAAATACATCACAAACCTTAAGCAGGTAAGGGTAGCACATACCTCATGCCGCTAAGCTTGTCAACAGTTCTGGTTGAAAAACCGGCAAGTATTTATTACATACCTCAAGCGGGCACAAACTGTGCATGCCACGCTATACATCCGCTGCAAAACCTTATCTCATTCAGCAGAAAACCACAATTTTATGACACAGCGATGGGGTAGCCAGAGTAAGGCAGCCCAAACAGCACAAAGCATAATGTCAGTCAGATGGTATAAGCTCTTACCATACCAGGAGGAAAGAAAGAGGAAAAGTAGGTGGATGCAGGGGGTATATATGGGGTGTGCATCCACAGGTGTAGTTAATTTGGTATAATGCTCCTACCCTGAGGATCGGTGTCACTTGGTTACAGGTTCACTGAATTGAAATAAAACAACACGCCCCTGTCTCTGATAATGCTTTATTCAAGGTCTTAAATGCCAACATCCAGCCAATATTTGTCAGTATTTTGATTAGCCCAACAATTGACACTAAAAGCTAATGTTGGTCTCAAACGTGGTGTCGTCACCACCTCAGGGGATGGAAGAAAGAGAGAGGGTGAGATGAATTGGCACGTCACACGTCACAGACGTTTCATTAACACCTCTTGGAGCTGTGTCAACATGTGGGAAAAATGCATAAGACTACAGAAGTGCAGTAGTTGTGGTTTTGGTGGTATTAACCAGGGGAATCGGGTTTCTTAACACTATTGTCATTGATGCCACCACTTTGGCCATGAAAAATAAGACAGAAAAACACCAGAAATGAACTAAGTAAATGTTTGTACCTTGATCAGAATACTTTGTTTTGATCTAGTCTTGTTGCTGTTTTCTCTCTAGCATCTGTACTTTGAAAATTCAGCCCTTAATCATCCTATGGAGGCTGAAATTGAATAGGGAATTAAAAAGTGGATGAGGACAGGCTAGGAAGATGGCACAGAGCCAAACCACAGCCATGAAGGTAAGCCTGACCCGAGGTTGCCTTCACTAAAAATTGCATTAACTGAAAATTGTTCTTCATTGACAGATTTTTTTCAGCTGAAAATTCTGAAAGCTGTCTTTCATTTGACAGATTACACTGAGGGGGATCTAATTAAAGTCAGTTAAAATGACAGATATTAGATAGGTTGTGGTGACCCAGCACACTGCGGACGGACACTATCTCACACTCATCAGGGCTGGAGGAAACGGAGGACAATTTACATATGGACAGAGAGCCCTAGGGGGCAATCAGATGGGACTGTTATGTATGCATCCTCGGAGAGGACGTCCGGACCAGGCGCTAGCTGATGTCATGCTAATGATGTGTATTGATTGATGTGTATTAGATGACAGTCACTATGCTAATGTGCCATGCATTCTCTCTGTCTGTATAACGTGTATAAAAGAGCTTGTTATACATGCCTCAGCAACGCAAAAACTCTCCTACCAGAGACTCGGCCCCAGTGGGCAATGCTGGGGTCCATCAGCTGTATTTATGTTAGAGGGTGAATATAGAACCTGTGTCGGCCTACGCTCGTGCCTCGCCTCCACATCCTTTCCTTACACCCTCTACATTGATGACCTGATGTGAAATGGACTATCTCTCCCTTTCGCCGTGCTGTGGATTCCTTTTTCTCCACATTGGTGACCTGACGGAGATGAACTGTCTCTCCCTTATGCCGCACACCACATGGTGACCTGACATGGGATGACCGTCTGCTCCCTTTCACTGCTCTGTGGATTCCAGAGACCGGGGATCGCCAACATCCTTCGCATCCACACTGGAGCACACGTGCCTTATCCTCTCTCCACGATGGTGACCTCCAGGGCCGGACGGAGAGCGCGGCGCTGGGACCGAGACGCACAAGGATCAGCAACACAAGCAAAGCTCAGAAACAGCCAGAACAGGGAAGATCATCAGCACTGTCTGCGTTGATTTCCACCAAGCTCCCCGACTCTGACTCATCTCCTGACAGCGGACTTTCTGCACACAGAAGCCCCACGCGCAAACTGCAGGATTTTGAGGACAGAGCAACTTCCAGCTATGTGGTCACTGCGCCAGGCGCACGCCAAGCACCAGGGACAAACCGGCTCCACAGACTTATACATCGTCCTCCACCGCTGCATATGCCCGAGAAACACAGCCGATCGCCATCCTTGGAACCTTTAGGGCTGCTCATGCACCTGAAGCAGACATGCAGCCCGTACACGGGACTTTGTATGGGTTTCTCAGCCACGGTGCACAATGGGAATTTAGCCGATTGCGTTCCCCAATGATTTTAGGGCTGCTTTAGGTGCTAAAGCCAAACCGCCAAGTCCCTCACACAGCTTCAATTTTTTTTCACAGCCACTATGCATCCTCGGGGAATTTGGCCGTTCGCCTTCCCCACATCCTTGCAGGACTGAGCCGTAAGAGGAGTCAGAGACTTAATTTTTTTCACAGCTGCTGCGTATCACCTCCAGGTTTACAGGGAAAGTCCCTCACCATGGCGGATCCACACACAATTTTTTGCACGGCCCAGACACTTTTGACGTCCCGGGCCGGCACTCACTTATTTCCACCCCCCCTCCCCCTCCTCCTCCTCCACAGCGCTCTTCCCGCACCTCACTCCCTAAAGCCGGCTGATCATCGGTTTGTTCCATTACGCACGACGCGCACCAGCCCTGTGCACCCACGATCCATGGCCGTTCAACGTATTGGAACTCGGAGCGGAGCACACTGTCTTTTCCACCCCTCCCCCGTCCCCCCCACGGATTGACATGCCCTCCAACACTCCTCTACAGCAGGACAGTTCTCCAAATGACCGGGGGGGGGGGTCACAGCCCCTTCTGGGGGGAGCCATGTGGTGACCCAGTACACTGCAGACGGACACCCTATCTCACACTCATCAGGGCTGGAGGAAACGGAGGACAATTTACATACGGACAGAGAGCGGGACTGTTATGTATGCGTCCTCGGAGATGGGCACTAGCCTCGGAGCCGGGCACTAGCTGATGTCATGCTAATGATGTGTATTAGATGACAATAACTATGCTAATGTGCCATGCATTCTCTCTGTCTGTATAACGTGTATAAAAGAGCTTGTTATATATGCCTCAGCAACACAAAAACTCTCCTTCCAGAGACTCGGCCCCAGCGGGCAACGCTGGGGTCCACCGGCTGTATTTATGTTAGAGGGTGAATAAAGAACCTGTGTCGACCTACACTCGTGCCTCGCCTCCACATCCTTTCCTTACACCCTCTACAAGGTAGAATTTTTACGGGGCTGTACAGTTGTACGTGCAATGTCAAAATCGGTCTGTTCTAAGAATGAATTAACTGAAGTAGCACCGATGTGATGAGAAATAGACCCATTTCTCATCGCACTGGTAAAACTACAATTGGCAAGCTGCAGCCGTGAGTTCCATCAGCATAAATTCACACCTCAACAATGTCCCGCAGATAACAGTGCATGTCTCCTGGATATCAAGTTTCAGATGCTCACATCATTGATTGCGCCTGGCTCAGCCCAGAAGCTGGTGATGCAGGCCGCTATGGAGTCATCTGCATTTTTATAAGTCTTAATTTTGTCACCCCGTGTCAAACTCAGCGCAGATCAGTGCTCAGTGGTGTGATGATTCGCTCTGCCTGATTATCGTCCTCAGCTGCATGCACACCTGCGCTGCATCATCACCAGAGCTATTTAGACCGCGCTGCCCTCAGATCAGTGCGGAGTCGTCTGTCTCCTTGGTCAGATGAGACCTACACACGCCTTTGTCTTCCTCGCAGCTCCTCGCAGTCACAGCCTACACTCTCCCAAGATCATTGCTCCTTATCACCGGTCGTCAGGAAGGATTATCACCTCTACGACAAGTAAGCCACCTCAACTCTCATCTTTATCTACGCTCATCCCCTGTGCACAGGCGGAGATCTGTAGTGGCGGACTGAGCTACACTCCACATCCACAAACATCCTGGCTGACACCAATTCCCACACCCACTCGCTTCAGTGGCAAGCTAGGGGAGGCTAGGGGGTTCCTTCTCCAGTGTGAGAGTTTTCCAGCGGGTGCCCGGGGACTTCCTCACCAACCACAGCTGAATAGGTTGCGTGGTTAATCTCCTAGAAGAGCGGGCGTTAGCTTGGGCTTATGCAGTGATGGCTGGGGCTGATTGTGCTAATATGACATATGACCAGTTTGTCAGTGAATTTAACGAGGTGTTCGACCACTCCAACCGCGACAGTGTGCTTACATCCTGGCTGCTAAACTTAAGACAGGGAAGCAAGTCCGTAGCCGACTATGCCGTTGATTTCCGGGTGGTGGCCACAGAGGTGGGGTGGGAGGACGCCTCGCTCTGTAGCATATTTGTCAGGAGCCTTAGCCCTAGCCTGCGGGATGAGCTAGCCCACTTAGAAAAACCTAATAGGTTAACCAAGCTAATTTCTCTACCCATTAGCCTAGATAACAGGCTATGGGAGCACGCTGCTGAGCGTAATACTTCCAGTTGCTCGGGCGCCCAGTCTCGCCGCTCCCTGCAGCACCTCCCTATTGGCCCTACCTCCCTCAGATTACCCAGATGCCCCTGAGTCAATAGTAGTTGGGCAGTCTAAACTGCCGTTAGCAGAGAAACAGCGCCGCCATGAGCTTGGGCTATGCCTCTATTGTGGAAGCGTGAGGTAGCATCCTGTCCTATACGGCCGAAAGGGGGAGTCCTTGCGTCTCAGTAGGGGGACTCACGGACTCACCTCAATCTAATCCCCTCACCAGATTCCTTTTACCCATCCGTTTTATTCACAACCAGACTGAGATAGCCACACACGCTTTAGTTGATTCGGGGGCCAAGCAGAGCTTCATTTCGGGGGAGCTGGCAACCCGGTTGGGGCTTCCCTGCCACCCACTGAAGACCCCCCTTAGACTCAATGCCCTGTCTAAAGCCCCTCTTGCCATAGTGTCCAAGCAGACCGCTCCTGTGTCAGTCATTATATCTGGAAATCATCGGGAGGAGCTCAGGTTGTTTGTGCTGTTAGTTTCATCCTCTCCTGTCATCCTCAGCTACCCCTGGCTCTGACTGCAAAACCCATCCATCGACTGGCGCTCAGGGAGCATAGTTTCGTGGGGCTCATTCTGCCTCAGTGCCTGCCTACAGTCCGCTGCTTGCTCGCCATCCGTGCCCCTCGGTGCCCCTGTCACCCCCCCTCCCGACTTGTCCAAAGTCTCTCCTGAGTATCATGACCTGGGGGCTGCTTTCAGTAAGTCCCAAGCTCTATCTCTCCCCCCCCACCACCCATGTGATTGTGCCATCAACTTCCGGGCTGGAGCCCCGCTGCCGTCGAGTCGACTTTACAGCCTGTCAGCACCGGAGCGGGAGGCTATGGAGACCTATATTAAGGAGTCTTTAAACTCGGGCATAATCCGGCCTTCGTCCTCGGCGGTGGGGGTGGGGGGTTTTTTGTGGTCAAGAAAGATGGCTTGCTGAGGCCCTGCATCGACTTCCGAGAACTTTATAATATCACTATCAAGGACAAATACACGCTCCCCTTGATTAATACAGCGTTTGATTCCATCCGGGGAGCCTCCTGGTTCACCAAACTGGACCTCCGCAATGCATACCACCTGGTGCGGCTCTGGGAGGGCAACGAGTGGAAAACAGGATTCCAGACCTCTAGCGGCCATTTCAAATACCTTGTTATGCCATTTGGGCTGACCAACACCCCCGCCATATTCCAGCGCCTAATTATTCTCTGCACAACAATCGTCCGCATCTCTGCGCTGTTTTGATAAGGACGATCGTCCATGTCAAAACAGCGCAGAGAAGCAACAGTGTCTAAACTCGCCCGGAAAAGAGTTTGTGTAATTGATTTTATTTCCACATAAGGCGATCATTATTTAATCGTTTGGTTTACAGAAATTTTGGCTTCAATTTTTTTTTTTATTTCCCTGATGGGGTGGTCAGGGAAATTGAGAAAAAAAAAAAAAAAAAAAAAAAAAGCTCAGATATTCAGTTTCGGTAGGCAATGAGATTTATAAAAATGAAAACTGACAAAAAGTAATATAATGTTTTTTTTAACACAAAGTTGTTCCATTTGGAGTAAAGTCAACACTCGGCTTCAAAATTCAAAGGGGAGGATTTTACTTTCAGTTATTTATTTATTTAGCGAATGCAAAGTCCTTAAGCCAAGCAGTTGCCTCCTGGTTTGCTGTATGGAGGGTGTGTAATCCTCCTTCCAGTCTTTGGAGCGGGCAAGCCTCTATGATGTGTTCCATTGTTTGCTCCTCTCCACATGCGCACAGTGGGCTAGGGCTACTGCCCCATCTGTGAAGGCTGGCCAAGCAGGGGCCATGTCCAGTCCTGAAGCGATTGAGTGTAGACCACTGTCTCCTTGGGAGGTTGGTGCCCGGGACCTGTTGGTTGGGGTTTATCACCAGCTGTTTGTTTGGGACCTCCTTGGTCTCCCATTCCTCTTGCCAAGCTGTCTGGATGGTAAAGTCAGCTGGGGGAGGGTTTTTCCAAATCGGCCGTCTGGATGAAAGTCGGGCAGTGGGTGGGGTGTAGATATCTGCATGGATTGGTAAGCGAGGAGAATCTTTAACTTTTTGGAGCATCCTTTGAGTTAATGCTGCTCGCCGGATGTGTGGAGGGGCTATGTTTGACAGTACAGAGAGCCAGGGGAGTGGTGTTGAGCGGATTGTTCCAGTTATAGTTCTCATGGTTGAGTTGAGCTGGGTGTCTACATGGTGTGTGTAAGATGACCTGGACCAGACAGGGACACAATATTCTGCTACAGAGTATGAAAGGGCCAGTGCTGAGGTGCGCAGGGTGGAGACTGCCGCCCCCCATTTTGCACCAGCGAGCTTGCAGAGCAGGTTGTTTCGTACCTTCACCTTAGCAGCCGTCCCCCTTTAGATGTTCCTTGAAGGATAAGGTCCTATCAAGGGTCACTCCAAGATAAGTTGGATTTGGGGCATGCTTAAGCTTGAGTCCGCTCAGGTGGATGTTTAGTTATCTGGCAGCTTTTGCATTGTGGAGATGGAATACACTGGAGACGGTTTTTGCTGGGCTTGGTTTTAGGCGCCAGATTTTGCAGAACTGGTCCAGTTTGGCAAGATCTTCCGTGAGCACCCGTTCCAGTGGTTCAAAGTCTGGTGCTTGGAATGCCAAACAAATGTCGTCTGCATAGATGAATTTGCGGGATTTTGTAGTAGGCAGGTCGTTTATGTAGAGGTTGAACAGAGTTGGAGCTAGAACTGAGCCTTGTGGGAGTCCGTTTTTCTGCATTCTCCATGCACTTGTGTTCTGACTGAGGTGGACTCTGAACCTTCGGTTGGTCAGCAGGGTTTTTATAATTGCTGTTGCCCAAGTAGGGATCGCCTTTATAAGTTTCAGGAGGAGGCCTTTGTGCCAGACCGTATCATAGGCGGCTGTAAGATCGAGAAACACAGCCCCTGTCTTCAGTCTGCTCTCGAAGCCATTTTCGATGAAGGTGGTTAGGGCCAGTACTTGTTCTCCTGTACTGCGGTCCTTGCAGAAACCTGCTTGATCCACACTTAGAATATCCTCTATTTCTGGGGAAATGCGTTGCAGTATTAGGCGCTCCATGATTTTGTAAGGAACGCTGAGTAGGGAGATTGGGCGGTAGCTTGCTGGTAGTTTGTGGTCTTTGCCAGGTTTTGGGATGGCAATGACCTTTGCTGTCCGCCATTTCTTTGGGATCGAGTTTGTTTGTGTGATCCTTGTGTAGAATTGTGTCAACCAGTTTAGGGCTCGGGGGCCAAGATTTTTCATGAATTCTGGGAAGATGTTATCGTATCCTGCTGCCTTTCCACATTTCAGGCCCTGTAGGACTTTCTCCAGTTCAGCAGCCTTGAAGGGTTCAGGGTTCGTTTCCTCTACAGGCATTTTTTGGTGTTTTTTTTAGCTCAGTTGTAACTGCTCTTCTGGTGTCTTTGTCTTGGGGTGCTTTGGCGATAGTCAGTAGGTGGGATGCAACTTGGTTGGGTGTGACGGATGCTCGGCTTTGGCTAGGGGGCTTCTGTGCAGCTCCTAGGCGACGGATGAGGCTCCAACATTTCCTGCTAGAGTGGGTAAAGCTCCGGTCAGCAACTGTCTCCTCCCATTTCTTTCGCCGGGCTGTATTTAGCGATTCAATGAGATGGTCTGCTATCTCTGGGTCCCCTGATGTTTGATAGGATTGTAGGAGGGCAGCACTTTCTCCGTCCAAACATGGGACATAGAGGGGTCGGTAGCCTCGTGGGATTGCAGTATGGGCAGCCTTGAAGATTGCGCTGCAGAAGCGGTTGTATGCTTCATCTACAGTGATGGTGTGGAGTGGGATGGTAACAATGCTCCGGTCCAGAGTTTCACTGAATTTCTTCCAGTTGGCTTTGCGGAAGTTCCAGCGCATCTTCCTTGGGCTGTATATGACTGGAAGTTGTAGGCCAATGTGTACAAGCAGGGGCCGGTGTTGGCTGTGTGGAAAATCATCAAGAATGAGGATCTGTGTAGGATATGGCTCCCCATTCAAAGAGCTGGCCCAACACAGGTCAGGAGAATAGTCCTTCTTCCACCTGGCAGAGTGGAAGGTTCCTCTTTGTTTGGGGTCGTATATCAAAGCGAGGTCATTTCTGGATGCCCAGTCTGAAAGTGCCTCCCCATCACTGTCCACTGCTGGGTACCCCCAGTCAGGGTGATGGCTGTTAAAGTCCCCCACATAGATGGCAGGGTGGGGTAGGGTGGGTAAGACCTGCAGATCCCAGTTGGCATTAGGGGGCTTGTACACATTGACAATATGGAAGCCACCAATGATTATGGTGTCTGAGAAATGTGTTGTTATCAGGTGATTTGCTTCAACTATGTCAGAATGCACATAGGTGGCACGTCCATGTTTAGCATGTAGAACATAGCACAGGAGGTCAAAGCCTTTGATGGTGAAGCGGCCAGCTTCCTCTGTGCCAATATGAGTCTCTTGGAGGCAGATTACATCAATCGAATGTTGGAAGGCGAGGACTTCGATAAGGCTTCGCTTGGCTGCAGATAGGCCTTCAACGTTTAGTTGTAATATGCGAAGGGCAGATCCTACCACAAAGTGCTCTTGGGGTTGTTTGCTTTCGGCTTTAGGAGTGTGACTAGGATTCTTCTTTGACTTGGCACAGAGGCGTCGTCTCTTCGAATTTAGTCTGCTGGTAGGATCATTAGCTTCATTAGCTTACTTTCAGTGGAAAAAATTTAATAAAATCACCATTGCCTTATGTGGAAAAAAAAAATCAATTACACAAACTCTTTTCCGGGCGAGTTTTGACACTGTTGCTTCTCTGCGCTGCTATGATATGTTGATATTGTCTTGAGCTGTGGGTTTTTGTTTAAAAACCGTAGGTACGGCAGTCGGTTTTAGAACCCGTTTGTAACGAACTTTCAAACCTAAAGATTCCTGTATAGCAGACACCTCCTCAAAACTGTCTGCAGTGAAATGATCGCTACAGAGTACAGAAGATGGTGTTGGTTGCCATTTGTCCCTTGTTCTCTGTACTTGCTTTGCCCATTTTTTAAAGAAGATCTGGATCTTTTGGGAACGAGAACAGGCTTGTACGTTCACTGGAGCAATTAGAACACCCAGCCGCCACGCAACGTTTCTGCATTTCTTCGCTGATATAGACGCTAAACAGCTTGTTTACACTGACAGCACACGGATCAGCCAAGATGAACTTCATCTCATGACGTCATATCCAGAAACGAGGCGAGTCTCAGGAGATCGCATTAGTGCAACACGGCGTTAAATTTGAATTCACTTGGAAATATTTTTCCACTTATTTAGCGTTCCAAGTCAAAAGAACCAACTATATAGACGATTGAGGATAAATTTATACTGAATATTGATCCATTGTTCCTAAATCATGTCACAGACACTTTGACTGTAAGCAATAACTGCTTTGAATGTGTTTGGTAGAAGCACGTGTGGTTCACGGTGGCAGAATAATTGACCCAGTCATGCAGGGTCAGCTAGTGATCTACCCGGTGGCCCAAGTTCTATTTCTCTGCCTGTTACAAAAAAAAAAAAAAAAAAAAAAAAACTGCTGTTGTATGATGGAAAAAAAGAGAAGAGCTGCTGTGAATATTATGAAGCTGCTGTGAATTTAAAGTTCATAATGCTGTGAATGTTTTGTGCTTTTCCAAGGGGGAAAGTTAACTTATAGCTATATTTGATACACGTTTACCACCCTGTGTGTTTGTAATAAAGTTTGTGTTCAGCATAACTCCTGATCCACTGCCCTGCATTCCAGACATAACAGTATGTGAATTTAAAATAATTTCTAGAGCTTGACAAGTTGTTTTTAATCATAAAGTGAAATACTCTATTTTTAATGGTAAATGGTGTTCACTTATTGTTCAAAAAATTATCTTCAACCAGTAGTCAAAGAATCAGGCAGGATTAAAGTTTCAGTAAATTTAATTTGCACTGATCAGTGGAGAACAATAAGTGATACACTTAGTCACCTCCGGAAATTGTTCTGAATCATATACAGTTTTCAGTCTTTAAGCATCTTGTTATCTCAAAACTGTCCATGAGAGAATATCTGGTCCAGGCTGGTTCTTCCAAACTGTCTCCCTCCTCAGACATAATCATAACAGCACAGAACGTTTACATGAAAACAACAAGATAAATGTCCAGCTGGTCGACCTTGTACATATTTCACCCAGACTCTGAGGTACCAAAGATAAAGAATACAAAATTATTTTATCACTTCTATGGCACTTTTTCTCATCTCTAAATGACCAAAGCGCTTTACAGATCCTGCTATCCACCCATTCACACACTGATTTTTTTTTTTTTTCACCCTTATTGTCATTCAACCGTACAACCAATCATGTACAGCAGAACGAGATTGTGCTTTACCTATCTACAGTGTTAATCACACACACCCCAGTGCAGAATCAGAGGGCCGCTGCCATGCAAGGCGCCGCCACAGATTTCCCTCCTCCATTCCATTATTGCTGAGCACCAAGCTGGATGGCAGAAAGTTCCACTTTTATATGGTCTTTGGCATGACCCGGCCGGGATTTGAACCCCTGCCTCCCGGGTGTGGGGCGGATGCTCTACCAATTGAGCCACCACTCCGGTATGATGACGGCGGAGCTGCCATGCACAGGTGCTGGCCTGACCCACCAGGAGCAACTGGGGGTTCAGTGTCTTACTCAAGGACACTTCAACGCCACAACAAAGCTCTCTAGGGTCACCAAACTTGCTACACAGGTTCATCTCAGGATCCTGCACTACAACTATGGGTTGTATACTTTGTTGTATATTTGTGGTTGATGGGTTTATCATAATTTGATTCTGCCACAGTAATTATACTGAAAAGATGAAAACTGCTCTCTGTCAATAAGTATTGGGCTCTCCAAAGAAAACAGAGGCAGGGGATATTGCACTCACCTCAGAGTACTCTTGTTAAAATTACACTTGTTAAGCCTTTGTATGACCAGTTTTTTTCCAGGGCTTGAAAGATCCAAACTTTGTTTTGAACTTGTACTCGTGTCTAGGCCTGTAACAATAATAAATTTTGATGGCTGATAATTTTTTTCTCAGTCGGGACAAACTTTATATTGTGAGCAGACCCCAGCTCTCTGCTTCAACCTTTCTGGCTGTCCCCACTTTGTAAGCATGAGCCCCGCCTCGCACGGGGAGTGTGCGGCCAGAAACAGCGCTGGTGCTTTAGTGTTGGTGGATTATGTAAAAAAGTTTAACACACATGTAAACTGAGACTTATTGTGGCCAGAAAACTTAGCTTAATCATTTTTTTCTTATCGTATGATTAATCATCAAATCAAATCAAACTTTATTGTCATATTGCTGTACATACAACTGTAGTGCAGGCAAGATGAAATTGCGTTTCTCTCGGCATCCATATAAGAAGCAGCATGATTAAGACACACTCCCACATAGCTCCCACCCCTCCATCCATTCACACATCCCTGAGACATACTTGGGGAAAAAGAATAACTAACTATAATATACAAAATGTCCATAGGTGCAGTAGTGTGTATGTGAGATTCCGGGTCAGCTGTTCAGCATCCTGACAGCTTGTGGGAGGAAGCTGTTGATCAGTCTGGTGGTTCTGCCTCTGATGCTCCGGAATCGTTTACCAGATGGAAGAAGTTCAAAGTGTTTATGCAGAGGGTGAGAACGGTCCTTGACAATGTTCAGTGCCCTGCTCCTACAACGGTTCTGGAAAAGTTCTTGGACAGAGGGGAGGGAGACTCCAATTATCCTCTCCGCCCCCTTGACTATCCTCTGCAGGGCTTTTTTGTCTGACATACTGCAGCTGGAGTACCATGTAGCAATGCAGTACGTCAGAACACTCTCCACCACACCTCTGTAGAAGGTCCTGAGGATGCAGATGGGGAGAGAGGCCTGTTTGAGTTTCCTCAAGAAGTGTAGTCTCTGCTGAGCTCGCTTCCTGATCTCCAAGGAATTCTTGCTCCAGGTCAGGTCCTGCGAGATCTGCACTCCGAGGAACTTGATGTTCTCTACTCTCTCCACTAAACAGCCGCCGATGCTGAGGGGGACGTGCTCAGGCCGGACAGACTGAGGTCTCTCAGTCAGGAAATCCAGGATCCAGAGACATGTGGCGGTGTTCAGACCGAGAAGGAGTAATTTCTCTATCAGTCTCTGGGGAATAATGGTGTTGAATGCTGAACTGAAATCAATGTACAGGAGTCTGGCGTAGGTGTCTTTCTGGTCCAGGTGGGTGATGAGTGTAGGGTGGTGACTATAGCATCCTCCGTGGAGCGATTTGAACGATATGCAAACTGGAGCGGGTCGTGTGATGCAGGGAGGCAGGCTGTGATGTGTGGTTTGACAAGCCGTTCAAAACACTTCATCACAATTGGTGTAAGTGCAACAGGACGATAGTCATTCAAACATGACACCACTGGTTTCTTTGCCACCGGTACAATGATAGAGGTCTTGAAGCATCTGGGAACGATGGCTTGACTCAGGGAGATGTTATAAATGTCAGTCAGGACATCCGCCAACTCGCTCGCGCAGTCTCGGAGCACACGTCCCGGAATGTTGTCTGGACCTGCAGCTTTGCGTGGGT
Source organism: Pholidichthys leucotaenia (assembly GCA_020510985.1). NCBI lineage: Eukaryota > Metazoa > Chordata > Actinopteri > Cichliformes > Pholidichthyidae > Pholidichthys > Pholidichthys leucotaenia. The sequence goes on from CM035848.1 coordinate 48,925,142, forward strand.
TGATTCTGGATAGGGTCCTCCGTGTGTCCGCTGTGTTAATGGTAAAAGCTGGTCCGACCGATGGTGGGAGTGGGCCGGCCCTCCCTCTGATTGTCGAGTTTGATGCTTCAAAACGTGCAAAGAAGTCGTTAAGCCTGTCTGGAAGCGAAGCGTCGTCATCATCGACCCCCTGCCTAGACTTAAAGCCCGTCAGTGTCCGAACTCCCTGCCACATCTGCTTGGTGTTCCTAGTGTCACAGAGGTGTCCCTGGATTTTCTCCGCATAGGCGCGCTTTGCCACCTTAATTCCCTTTGAAAGCGCAGACCTGGCTGAGCGGAGGGCAATCCTGTCCTTCGCTCTGAACGCTGCGTCTCTGGCTTTAAGCAGCGAGCGCACCTCTGCAGTCATCCAGGGCTTATGATTACCCCGCACAGTGATGGTCTTCACTGTAGTGACATCCTCTGTGCACTTCACGATATAGCTGGTGACCGAATCAGCATACTCCTCCACATCTGTCCTGTCTTCCTGGGAGGCTGCTATTTTGAAGATCCTCCAGTCTGTGTGATGAAAACAGTCTTGCAGTGCAGAGGTTGCACTCTCTGGCTAAATCCTGATTTGTTTCACTGCTGGCCTGCTGCGCTTCAATAAAGGTTTGTAGGCAGGAACCAGCATCACGGACATGTGATCAGAACGGCCGAGATGGGGGCGGGGTATCGCCTTATATGCATCTGTGTTTGTGTACACTAAGTCCAACATATTCTCTCCTCTGGTCTTAAAGTCTACACATTGTTTAAACTTGGGGAGCACAGTCTTTAAGCTGGTGTGGTTAAAATCCCCCGCAACCACCACAAAACTGTCCGGGTGTGACGTTTGGATTTTACTGATTGCATTGTGCAGTTCCCCGAGTGCCTTCTTAGCATTAGCTTTAGCGTTAGCGCTCGGCGCTATGTAAACACCAACTACAAACACGTTGCTGAATTCCCTCGGCAGATAAAAAGGCCGACAATTAACAATAAGGAACTCCGCCAACGGAGAGCAGTGTTTAGACACTAACGTGGCATTAACGCACCAGTTCTTGTTAACATAGATGCATAGCCCACCCCCCCGGCTCTTACCGGAGCTCGCCGTTTCCCTGTCGGCCCGGAACATCGCCATATCTTCCAGCTGAATGGCCTCGTCAGGAATGTTGTCGTGGAGCCATGTCTCGGTGAAAACAAACACACAGCAGTCCCTCCATTCTCTCCGGGTTTCTTTCAGCAAACGCAGCTCGTCTACCTTTTTTTCGAGGGCGCGGACGTTTGATAGAAGAAGCGACGTCTGGTCTGGAGGGGTTAGCCTTTAGCCTAGCATGGATCCCGGCCCTTTTTCCTCGCTTTTGCTTGCGCTCGCACCGCTTCCGCTTCCTCCTCTCCCGGGTAGCTTCCAGCGGGGACTCCGCCAAAATTCCATGCTGGCGTAGAATGTCCAAATCACAACCGATCGCCGCGATTCTTGCAGCGTGCAGTACCTTGATGTTTAATAAGGTCTCACGGTTGTAAGTTTTACAGAATGTACGTCTGGGATGATTAAAACTCTCACACTGTACACATTGTAGCTGTTATTGTTACAGGCCTACTCATGACTATTCAGGAAAACCGTCATCGGCCTCCGTCGGTCTATGATGACCATGGAAGAGAATCCTAAATGTCTACTCTGCTGGAACAGCACCGCCTGTGGCTGAACAGGCCGATGCGCGAATGGCAGTCCCTGTCACACAGGTCGCACTTGTGGGTGGTCTCCGTGCTGCTGGGTCTGTGGCGGTTCTTCCTGCGGGTCCTTTTTTCATCTGCTGCAGCAGTCAGTCTCTCTTCACCTGCCTTGAGCTGCCTGGTCAGGGTGCCTCTCCATTTGGAGCGGTCTGTTGCAAGGTCCCCCCAGTGCTCTGTGTTGATCTCCAGGGCCTTCATGTCTCTCTTGCAGACTTCTCTAAAGCGCAGCTGTGGGCGGCCAACGTCTCTGTTCTCCATAGAGGACGTCTTTGGGGATTCTGCCATCCTCCATACGGTGAACGTGGCCTAGCCAGCGGAGCCTGCGCTGCCTGAGTAGAGTGAACATGGAGGGAAGGCCGGCGCGGGACAGAACTTCTGTGTTGGGCACTTTGTCCTGCCAGGATATGTCCAGGATGTGGCGAATGCAGTGCAAGTGGAAGGAGTTCAGTCTCTTTTCCTGCCGGGCGTATGTTGTCCACGTCTCACTCCCATAGAGCAGTGTGCTGATGACACAGGCATTGTACACTGTCATCTTCGTCTTGACAGAGAGTTTGGGATTCTCCCACACTCGTGTGGTGAGGCGAGCGAGTGTGAAGGTTGATTTTCCAATCCTCTTGTCGATCTCTGTATCAAGGAAGAGGTTGTTGCTGATAGTGGACCCCAGGTACGTGAACTGATTCACGACCTCCAGCTTGTAGTCGTCGATGGTGATGGTTGGTGGTGCTTCCGTGCCTTGCGCCAAGACGTTAGTCTTCTTCAGGCTGATGGTAAGCCCGAAGTCCTTGCATGCCTGGGAGAAGCGTGTCCATCAGGGTCTGAAGCTCCTGCTGTGTGTGGGTTGCGACTGCAGTGTCGTCTGCGAACAGCATGTCTCTGATTAGAGCCTTGTGTACTTTGGTTCTGGCTTTCAGGTGGGCGAAGTTGAAAAGCCTGCCGTCAGATCTTGTGTGCAGGTAGATTCCCTCTGTTGCTGTGCTAAAGGCATGCCTCAGGAGCATAGCAAAGAAAATCCCAAAGAGGGTTGGCGCAAGTACACAGCCCTGTTTCACTCCGCTGCGTATGTTGAATGGCTCGGAGACGTTGCCGTCGTGCTGCACTATCCCCTGCATGTTGGTGTGAAACGATTCGATGAGGCTTTGCAACTTTGGTGGGCATCCTATCTTTGGCAGGATCTTGAAAAGGCCCTCTCTGCTGACCAGATCGAACGCTTTGGTGAGGTCAATGAAGGCGACGTACAGGGGCATGTTCTGTTCTCTGCATTTCTCCTGGAATTGGCGGATGGAGAATATCATGTCTACCGTCGATCGCTCAGCGCGGAAGCCACACTGAGACTCGGGGTAGGCACATTCGGCAAGCTTCTGTAGACGAACGAGAACAACTCGTGTGTAGACTTTGCCAACAACGCTGAGGAGGGAGATGCCCCTATAGTTGTTGCAGTCGCTTCTCTCCCCTTTGTTTTTGTAGAGGGTGATGATCTTGGCATCCCTCATGTCCTGTGGTACGGCACCTTCCTTCCAGCACCGGCAGAGGACGTCATGCAATGGCAGCAGTAGGGCGGTCTTGCAGTGCTTGATCAGGTCGGGGGGTATGCCGTCGTTGCCGGGTGCCTTGCCAGCGGCCAAGCTATCAATGGCCTTGCTGAGTTCGTTGATGGTTGGCTCGGCGTCAAGTTCGTCCATGGATGGCAGGCAGTCGATGGCATCAAGGGCTGACGGTGTTACGTCTGAAGTAGAGGTCGGAGTAGTGTTCCACCCATCTCTCCATCTGCTTGTTCTTTTCTGTGATCATCTCCCCAGTGGAGGATTTGAGGGGGGCCGTCTTGCTCTGAGCCGGACCAAGTGCTTTCTTGATGCCATCGTACATACCGCGGATGTTCCCTGTTATGGCAGCGGTTTGAATGTCTTGGCTGAGCTGAGTCCAGTACTCGTTGGCACAGCGCCGAGCAGTCTGCTGAACTTTGCTTCTCGCAGCCCTGAGAATCTGGAGATTCTTCTCGTTTGGGTACTTCTTGTACTCAGCAATTGCTGAGTGCTTGGCTTCAATGATGGGGGTCATCTCGGTCAACTTGGCATCAAACCAGTCCTGTGACTTTGAGGTCTTCCTCCCAAAGGTAGCCAAGGTTGTGCGGTGGATGGTGTTTCACAGCTCTTCCCACTCCTGCTTTGCAGATTCTCCTTCTTGTGGTACACTAAGTTCCTTCTCAAAGGTGGAGGCAAACTGCTCAACAAGTTCTGGTTGGGCCATCTTGCTGGTGTCAATCCGTGCCTTTCCAAGCTGTCTAGCACAATGGAATTTCTTCAGCTGCAGCTTGACCTTGCAACACACCAATGAATGGTCTGTGTCACAATCTGCACTCTGGAACGAACGGGTGATTAGCACGTTCTTCAGTGAGGTGCGCCTGGTCAGGATCAAGTCCAGCTGGTGCCAGTGCTTTGAGCGCGGATGTCACCAGGAAACCTTGTGTTGGGGCTTGGTCTTCAAGAACGAGTTTGTGATGCACAGATCGTGATATGTGCAGAACTCGAGCAGCCGCTGTCCATTGTCGTTCATTCTGCCCATACCAAATGGTCCAAGACAGGAGGGCCAGGAGTCGTGGTCAGCACCCACTCTGGCATTGAAGTCTCCAAGGAGAATGAGTTGTTCAGAGTTGGGGATGATCCTGACAGTTGTTGCGAGATTCTCGTAGAACTCGTCTTTTGCCTCTGGTGTGGCTGTCAGTGTTGGGGCATACACACTGACGAGGGTGATTGGACCTTGAGTGGTGTTGAGGCGGAGGGTGAGGAGTCATGCAGAGCCATTGCTGCCCGGTTCCACCATCTTCAGCAAGGTGTTCTTCACTGCGAAGCCCACTTCGTGTTCCCTGTGTTCGTCACTGCCCTTTCCCTGCCAGTAGAATGTGTAGTCCTTCTCTCTCAGTGTGCCTGCGTCAGCCAACCGTGTTTCCTGGAGCGTGGCGATATCCACTCCCAGTCTCTTCAGCTCATTATTGATGATGGCAGTCTTCCTGGTGTCATTGATGTCCTTGAGGTTAGCAGCAAGTCCTGTCATCATAGTGCGGACGTTCCAAGTTCCCAGTTTTAGAGTTGGTCTCTTTTGTTTTGTTGTCTTGCCTGGTGCGAAGGTTCTCAGCCTGCTGTTCGGACTTCTTCTCATCCCCATGCACCCAATGAGGAAAGCAAGCTGTGGCGGGACAACACCTTATTGGCTGGGGGCTGCCCAGCTTGAGGCGGGCGGTAGCTGTCCAGTGAGATCCGATGATCCCTCCCACCGTTGGGAACAACCCCTGGCGCCGCGCTCTACGCCAATTGAGCGGTGGCTTATAACCGGTAACTGTCATTCCCCGTGTTTTGTCTACGCCAAAGGCGAAGCTGGAGTGTCCTCTCCAGTGATCCGGTGTTCTACCTTCCAGCGTTGGGCGTTAGTAGGATTCAAGCCTGGGCAGGAAGATATGGAGGACAAGATGTTGCCCATGCAGCATGTCCCCCCTCTCCACGTCACTGATGAATCCAAAGGAACAGCAGGGCTGCTACAGTTTGGCACCAGCGCCGTCGCAGGAGCTGCCAGAATGATGTTGAGCACAACAGAGAACTGCCTTAGGGGCTCCGACTCCGGATTTTTCCTCAGGGTTGACTCCCGAAGCCTTTCCCGTGACCGGGTGTGCCGCAAGGCAGCGGAGGTTTGAAATCAGGGTTTACCTTCCCCTAGATAGGCTACCTTCCCAGGTTGACGAGCCACCATCTACCCAAAGCATCTGGTTTTAAGGCGCCAGAGATCCGCCCTCGCCCCTTCTCCTATTAGTAAAAGCAGTTCCGCCGGGCTTAGAGACTAAACCACACGGCCAGGCTAGGAGTTGGAGTTAGTTGTCAGAGGCTTTTCGAGACGCACGCCATAAGGAGCATTTTATGAGCACTGGGAGCTTAACCCCAGTGCCACTCCTGGCTATGACAACCTTGGAACCAGCAAAACACTTTGTGCAAATAACCACATTTTAGTCAATCGTCATGATGCTCTCACATGTCAGGGGATATACTGTATACAGGTGCATCTTAATAAATTAGAATGTTTTCAGAGTTGATTCATCTCAGTAATTCAATTCAAAAATGAAACTCCTGTACAGTGGTGAAGTGTTTGCCCCCTTCCTGGTTTCTCTTTTTTTTTTTTTTGTATGTTTGTCACACTTAAATGTTTCAGACCATCAAACAAATTTAAATATTAGACAAAGATTACACAAGTAAACACAAAATGTAGTTTTTAAGTGAAGGTGTTTATTATGAACGGTAAAAAAAATCCAAACCTACATGGCCCTGTGTGAAAAAGTGATTGCCTCCTAAACCTGATAACTGGTTGGGCCACCCTTAGCAGCAACAACTGCAATCAGGCATTTGTGATAATTGGCAATGAGTCTTTTACAGCACTGTGGAGGAATTTTGTCCCACCCATCTTTGCAGAATTGTTGGAGTTTTGGGTTTTCGAGCATGAACCGCCTTTTAAGGTCATGCCACAGTATCTCAGTTGGATTAAGGTCAGGACTTTAACTAGGCCACTCCAAAGTCTTCCTTTTGTTTTTCTTAAGCCATTCAGAGGTGGACTTGCTGGTGTGTTTTGGATCATTGTCCTGCTGCAGAGCCCAAGTTCTCCTCATTCTATTGCTCTCCATCTGGTGGGTCTTCTTCTTTGTTCAGACCACTGGTTGAGGGATAGGTGCATCGTAATTTCAGTTCATGGGCAGGATCATGAAAATAGATCTGAGCAAAAAGTGGCTTTCGACCCTGAGGCCCGTGCATGCCTGTAGAAACCAAGAAACCAGAGCACCCAGAGAAAATCAGCGCTTTGCTTGGCATTTTACACATTTGTAGTGTAGACTGGCATTCTTCAAGGTTGCACATTTTTACTGTCAGCACCTCTTTAAAAACAATATTGCTGAGAAAGTGAAGCTTTTGCTTAGTTTCTTCATCATGAGCAACAATACGAAGACTGCTTGATCTGGCAACTGCTTGCGGCAACATAGAATTGGCCATGGCTGCAGAAATCTGTTGTGCAGAAAACACGAACGCACTGTAAAGACTGGCCCTGTGACTTATTCACCTTGCCAATTTTGAGCCATATGACATCATAAAGACACATTAGTTTAGGCATCGTGAGTGATGGTCTATATGACATCATAAAGAAAACATTTGTCTATGTGCCGTCATATAAACATCATATCTTTATGACGGCATCGCAAGTCCTATGATGCCTGAGTTCATAGGCCGTCCTATGATGTTCAGGCAGAGATCATAGGCCGTCCTATGATGTTCTATAAATGTAACAGACACACACACAGACACACAGAGATTTCTTGCTTTAATAGAGTGATGTTGGCCTACTTCAGTATGTCAAACTATGTCCATGCACTCTATGTCAAACTATGTCCATGTACACACTCTACTTGGTCAGGGCTCCTTTTGCCTGAATTACTGCATCAATGCAACATGTCATGGAGGTGATCAGCCTGTGGTACTGCTGAGGTGTTATGGAGGCCTAGGTCACTTTGGTAGCGGCCTTCAGCTCATCTGCATTGCTGGTCTGGTGTCTCTCATCTTCCTCTTGACAATATTCCATAGATTCTCTATGGGGTTTAGGTCAGGAGAGTTTGCTGCCCAGTCACGCACAGTGATACCATGGTCATTAAACCAGGTTTTGGTACTTTTGGCAGTGTGGGCAGGTTCCAAGTCCTGCTGGAAAATTAAACCAGTATCTCCATACAGCTTGTCAGAACAGAATTCAAGTTTCTTGAGGTCCAGTGTGAAGTTTCTACAGTACGGTCGGTGGTGATTTGGGGAGCCATGTCATTTGCGGGTGTTGGTTTACTGAGCTTGACTGGCCAGCAAACTCTCCTGACCTAAACCCACAGAGAATCTATGGAGTATTGTCAAGAGGAAGATGAGAGACTGAAGGCTGCTATCAAAGCAATGTGGGCCTCCATAGCATTTCAGCAGTACCACAGGTTAATCACCTCCATGCCACGCCACACTGATGGAATAATTCAGGCAAAATGAGCCCCGACCAAGTATTGCATTGTGTACATGGAGATATTTTTCAGTAGGCCAACATTTCTATCAAAAATCAGCTTTTTTAAAATTGTTTTGTAATATTCAAATTTTTTAAGAAACTGAATTTGGGGTTTTCATGAGCTATAAGCCTTAATCATCAAAATGAAATTAACACTTGAACTATATCACTGTGTAATGAATCTATGTCTATAATATAGGAGTTTCATTTTTAATTGAATTACTAAAATAAATCAACTTTTTGATGATCTTCTAATTTATTGTGTAATGAATCTATGTCTATAATATAGGAGTTTCATTTTTAATTGAATTACTAAAATAAATCAACTTTTTGATGATCTTCTAATTTATTGTGTAATGAATCTATGTCTATAATATAGGAGTTTCATTTTTAATTGAATTACTAAAATAAATCAACTTTTTGATGATCTTCTAATTTATTGAGATGCACCTGTATAAGGGCATTACAGATAAATAAAAGTACATGGGCTTTGATTAATGAACAATATTTTCTGGAACTTTTCTTTAGTTTGAGATCAAAAATACATTGATCATCTACATTGCCATAGATTAGGATGCATTTTATGTATATTGTAGTTAATTGGGTAAATATCAGTGAGGTCTTCTCCAAAGCGAGACACCTATCCAAGTGACTTTCCAATTGCAATGAGTTTCTCTGAGGGGACGGACACCCCTCTGCACTGCTGCTGCTTGCTCAGTTTGATTTTAGGTCAGTCATTATCAAAGAGGTTTTCCTGGGTAAACGAAAACTCCTCACAGATCTCCTGTCAGACTCACAACTGAATACAAGAAACAAAGCAATGTGACAACCAACACAGCTCTACCAGTTCAAGCTACATGGAAACACTAACAGCATGCGTTACGTCTGGGTCAAGGTTAAAAACTTATGGTCTTAGTCCAAATATAAGAAACCATTAAACTGAAAAAAGTTTTATGACTTTGCAAAAAACAAATCATATGTCCTCATTGTTTTTTGTTTGTTGTTTTTCTCCATTTTGCAGATGAACCAGCAACGGCACAGGCGGGTGGTCCTTACCAGTTTGTTCTGCTAACTCCTCCTAAAGTTTTCAAGCTAGAACTTTTTCATTTCACACAGTGATTGTGCATGTGTTGAAGATGTGCATATTATTAGAATCTTGGTTTTGGCTCATTTTTGTAAAAATTGCAGATTTTAGAACTTTGTCCATCCATCCATCCATCTTCTACCGCTTTTCCGGAGGTCCGGGTCGTGGAGGCAGCAGTTCAAGCAGAGAAGCCCAGACTTCCCTCTCCCCAGCCACCTGCTCCAGCTCTTCAGAGGGGATACCAAGGCGTTCCCAGACCAGCTGGGAGACATAGTCTCTCCACAGAGTCCTGGGTCTGCCCCGGGGTCTCCTCCCAGTGGGACGTACCTGAAACACCTCAAGTGGGAGGCATCCAGGAGGCATCCTAATCAGATGCCCATACCACCTCAACTGACTCCTTTCAATGTGGAGGAGCAGCGGTTCTACTCTGAGCCTCTCCCGGATGACTGAATTCCTCACCCTATCTCTGAGGGTGAGTCCAACAATCCTACGGAGAAAGCTCATTTCAGCCGCTTGTATCCGTGATCTCGTTCTTTCGGTCATTACCCAAAGCTCGTGACCATAGGTGAGAGTAGGAACGTAGATTGACTGGTAAATCGACAGCTTTGCCTTAGAACTAAGCTCCCTCTTCACCACAACAGACCGGTACAACGTCCGCATCACTGCAGATGCTGCTCCAATCCGTCTGTCGATCTCTCACTCCATTTTCCCCTCACTCGTGAACAAGACCCCAAGATACTTAAACTCCTCCACTTGGGGCAGGAGCCTGTCCCCAACCCGGAGAGGACAATCCACCTTTTTCCGGCTGAGGACCGTGGACTCGGACTTGGAGGTGCTGATTCCCATCCCAGCCGCTTCACACTCAGCGGCAAACCGTCCCAGCAAGAGCTGTAGGTCATTGCTGGATGAAGCCAACAGGACAACATCATCTGCAAACAACAGAGATGAGATCCTGTGGTCACCAAGCATGACACCCTCCATTCCCTGGCTGCGCCTAGAAATCCTGTCCATAAAAATTATGAACAGGATCGGTGACAAAGGGCAGCCCTGGCGGAGTCCAACTCTCACTGGGAATGACTCCGACCGAGTGTTGGCAATACGAACCAAACTCTCACAACGGTCGTACAGAGACCGAATAGCTCGTAACAACAAGCCCTATACCCCATACTCCCGAAGCACCCCCCACAAAAATCCACGAGGGACGTGGTCAAATGCCTTCTCCAAGTCCACAAAACACATGTAAACTGGTTGGGCAAACTCCCACGAACCCTCAAGAATTCTCGAGAGGGTAAAGAGCTGGTCCGATGTGCCACGGCCAGGACGAAAACCACATTGCTCCTCCTGAATCCGAGGTTCGACCAACGGCCGGACTCTCCTCTTCAGTACCTTGGCATAGACCTTCCCAGGGAGGCTGAGGAGTGTGATCCCTCTAAAGTTGGAGCACACCCTCCGGTCCCCTTTTTTGAAGAGAGGAACCACCACCCCGGTTTGCCATGCCAAAGGCACTGCCCCCGTCCTCCACGCAATGTTGCAGAGGCGTGTCAACCATGACAACCCAACAACATCCAGGGCCTTGAGGTACTCAGGGCGAATCTCGTCCACCCCCGGGGCCCGGCCACCAAGGAGATTTTTAACCACCTTGGCGACCTCAGCCCCTGTGATAGGCGAGTCATCCCCCTCATCCCCAAACCCTGCTTCCTCTGTGGAAGGCGTATCAGTGGGATCCTCCTCATGGATCGTCACCTTATCGTGGTGGGGGGGTTTGCGTGCCCCAGTGATCCCAGGAGCTATGTTGTCCGGGGGCAATTTGCCTCTGATAGGGTCTCCCAAGACAAACTGGTCCTGGGTGAAGGGCCAGACTAAGAACGATCCAACAGACTCTCATGATAAATTGTATATCAAGGATTCAGTGTACCCCGCCCGGTATGGGGTTACCGGGGCCCCACCCTGGAGCCAGGCCTGGGGGAGGGGCTCGAAGGCTAGCGTCTGGTGGCCGGGTTTCCACCCATGGGACCCGGCCGGGCTCAGCGCGAAGGAGTTACATGGGTCCGCCCTCCAGTGGGTTCACCACCCGCAGGAGGGATCATGAGGGTCCGGTGCTATGTGGATTAGGTGGCGGTCAAAGGCGGAGACCTTGGCGGACTGATCCCAAGCTTTCTAAACTGGCTTTTAGAACTTTGTCATTTTTTCAATTACATTTCAATAGAGGGTACGCAGTTTGTCCAGCTAGCTCATCCTACAGTTTTCAAGCATGGGTATTTTCATTTCACATGTTTGTACATGTATTAAAGATGTGCATATTGCAACTAAATTGTTATTGGCTCCCAGTGCCATCCTTGATACCAGCCCACTGCTCTATTATTGGTCAACCCAGTTGTCTGTCATTGAGCTAACAAGCTTCCTTACCAAGCATTGTTTCTTATTTTTTTTAGATTTCAGTCACCCTAACTAACTAACCTGCACTTATATAGCGCTTTTCAAGTCACAAAGACCACTCAAAGTGCTTTCACTAGCACTAACCCTCTATTCTAAGGGCCTATAGGAAACAGATATCTAGGGACAATTTAGAACAACCAATTAACCTAACATGCATGTCTTTGGATTGTGGGAGAAAACCGGAGCCCCCAAAGTAAACCCACGCAGCAAAGGGAGAACATGCAAACTCCACACAGAAAGGTTCCAACCCCTGCTAGCCTGGGGATTCGAACCAGGAATCTTCTAGCTGTAAGGCAACAGTGCTAACCACTGCACCACTGTGCTGCCCAGTAAACACCCCTGTTTCTACCTGGCTCACTAATCCACAGTCAATAATATCTTGTGTTGTTCTGAGTCATTAAGACGTGAGCTGTTAAAATGTGGAAAAAAAGTGCAGTCAATGACCCCTTTAAAGCAATATGCTGCAAAACAGCCTGTTTTGAAGGCTCCTTCTCTGTTTGTAAAATGCCACTTCAATGATTAAACCCTGAGATATTCTAACCAAACATCCATCCATCACACATCTGGTAGTTATCCTCGGGTTGGAGAAGGGCGGTCAGGCTGTGGTCTGTGGGACTGGCCGGTTCCACGAATGATGGATGGAGCTGTATGGGACGAACCTTCGCCTAGTAATCTGGACAATGTGCAAGACCAATTCCATTCAGGGCGATTGTGGGTGGGTCCCAGTGACAGCGCCTAAGTAACCCTAGTTGAGGGAACTGGGTGGCGTGGTGGGATGCCCGTGACGGTGGGTGACGACGAGTGGAGGGCCCATTCTGCTTCTGGAGGTCGGCTGGAAGGTACCGAGGATCAAGGGGTCACAACGGCTTCGCCAGCATCAAAAATGAAAGCGAGCGGGGCAGGACCGGCTGGCACAGTAAAACGACATGCCACACAGGGACAATGGAAGCCAAGTCAGGCTCCTCTGGGGGGGGTCGCTGATGTGGTCCGACCCAGAGGGGATGCCCGGTTCTTCACTTCCGCCCTCCCAAGAGAGTAGACGCTTTTTTCTTCTCTCCTGCTCTGACTTTTCCTCTCCTGCTCTGACTTTTCCTCCCCTCCTCTGACTTTTCCTCCCCTCCTAACTACTGGATCCCAGCTTGCTGTTGTCTGTCTGCGTCCAACTGCGACCGCCGAAAAGAAATTATGGAGTTAATAAGCTGGGCTTTGAACACAATTGACACTATTTTTTCAACAAGGAAAAGTGCTCCGGGGGAAGCTGTCTGCCCTGCTGGAACGGCTCCAGCGGGCTATTTACGTGACACAGGTAATTGGAAAATGCTGTGTCTCTCTAATCTCTCTATCGAAGATATTGAAGATTTGTTTATCTTCGTAATATTGGTGATCGGGATTTTTCTGATTGGGACTGGAATCGTCCTGGTTTACTGCAAATTGCTGAAGATGGATTCAACCTATCAAAATGCTGACCAGGCGAGGTGCATCCATCAAATTGAAAAACTGGAGAAGACCCTGATAGCGACTACTGGAGAACTGTCTCGTAAGGTGGATTACATCATGGGTTCGCTCAGGTCTTTCCACGACGAATTCAAAGCTGCGCAATGAAGGATTAATGTACTGAATCTACAGAAGAAATACAAGTCTTCTCTGTGATCAGTCCTATTTGGCATTATTATTCCCCATGAAAATTCCTCCTGGCTGTCTGCAGACTGTGTTTTTTCAAAATCATGAGCACAAGGCCTTGGACAGCCAGCTGCAGCGCCAGATAAGACTGGCGCCAGACAGACAAAACATCTTCTGCCAAGGGTCCTTGGGTCTCTCTTATTATCATCAACACTGCTCAACACCGCACACACATTGATCCATGAACTGAATAAAGATAACACTGCTCTCTTGTGTCCTGTGAATTCTGTGTGTAGCGAATATATGTGCATTGAGCTTTTTTTTCCCTTGAACTCTTAATATTGATTAAGTATGTAACCAGTATTTTGAATCAATGATTTTTTTGCTCCTTCCTATTGTATCATCTTTATGCGACCTGTACCCTCCTGCTGACAGGCGCGTTGCAGATGCGCCGCGGCACGGAAATGCAGGTTCATTACTGTGTCAAGTCAAATTCTCTCGTATGTTATCAGTGATCTGTTAATGTACTTGGCAATAAATCTTTTTCTGATTCTGAGGGGTTTGAGGCAAACAATGAGACGACCAGGGGCGTCTGTAGGTGGTGGCTGTTCGGGAGGATGGCTATCTTCAGCTGTCTGATGACTCAGGGGGGCATCCCGATGAGCTGCGGCACGCCAAAGAAGCATTTGGGCTTCGGCGTGGGCCATCCCTGGGTGTGAAGAAAAGAAGGTGCACCGAAAGGGAACCATCTGAAGGTTTTCCAGGGGGTGGTTCCTCTACTGGGGTAGACTGATGGTTGGAGCAGTGTGCTAATTGCATGATGTTGGAATGGGGGAATAACCTCTTTGTATGTTCTGTTAAGGGGATTGTTTTAGGTTTTTTATGTAGGAACACAGCAGTTTTAGTTTAATGGACTGTGTTTAGTTGAGACGGCAGAATAATCCATCTAGCTGTGTGGGGGGTGGAACAGTAGTCCACCTGTTCCCCCCTACTGTTAGTTGTTTTGTGTGAATGTTATAGGCCCTGATATTTGTTTGATTTTAGTGCGTGTCGGGTTCTAAATTGGGGAGGGTCTTGATTGTATGTGTGTTTTGGACCATTTTGAAAGGGGGAGAAATGTGATGTTGTTCATGGGACGTATTATTGTGTGACACGGGTGGTGGCTCCACCTTTCTGGTTCCGCCGCCACCCGGGGTATAAGAGGGCTGTGAGGAAGAGGGGTGGTCTCTTGACCTCCTCTCAACCTGACGACAGCATCTTGTATTATACAAGTGAGTCTACAATGAAGTCGTGTTCAGTTCAACACTCTGTCTTGTCCTTGGCTTTCGTTTTACTGACATAACACTGGGTTTGTCAGTTTTGGTTCTTGTGAATTACTCCCTCTTAGAATGGGCCTGCACATTGATTCAGTTTAATTTCCTCATTAATATAATTTTTTTACTTCAACATAAAAAAAATAATCACCATTTATGTGCAGTCATAAATTGCATTACATGTTTGACCTTGAAGATGGCAGTTTTGTGAAAATAAACATACTACACAGTTTTCTGTTGTAATTTTTCATTAAAGTCATGCTGTTTGTTAACTTGTCTCAGACATTTTTTTCTCTTGTGTCTGCTGGGAACTCAAACATCTGGAACACGTTCTTATCATGATTTGTACATCCATAAGTTGCACAGAAAATCATGCTGAGAACCTGATCTGTGAACATTTTAGGATTTTATTGTTTTTGGCATCAAAATACAATTTATGAAGTCAAACCCTCTAACACTGAAGGGAAATATTCATTTTCCACAGTTATGTGATGTTGCAATATGGATGAATAAAAAAAGATAGAAAAAAGGCTTACTTTGTTTTGAATGACTGATGCCGTTATCTAGTTGATAAATTCAGTTGTGTAACCCCAGTCATCACCTGGAAGAGGCGGCAATGGTGCCAACATGCTCCTCACTGGTTTAGACACTGAATAATTAGACAAAAAAATGCAAAGACATGCTTTCATTAAGTAATTATTTTAAAAAATACAATTTCATGGTGCTTGTACTACATTGAATATAATCCAAAAAGGTTCATATGGTTTTCACAATTAATTACAGAAAATTTCTTTTCTATCAGACAGTGAATAAAGTTGTTTTTATCTTGACATGTTTAGGCCGCTTTTTGCAGCCTTCCTCAGAAGAGTCATGTGATGTGACAATCAGCCATTTTATCCAGGTTTACCAGATGGCAGAGGATGGCATCCCAGGTGTGGGACAGGGTATAAGAGATAAGAGATAAGATAAGATAAGCCTTTATTAGTCCCACAACGGGGAAATTCCAGGATTGCAACAGCACAGGGATAGCAACACTCAGAGCAACAATCAGAAGGCAAGAAAAAAAGCAAGCAAGCAAGAGCAGCTAATATACATATATACATATTACTATAAAATATATATATACACACAGACATACAGTGCAGAGCATTGTAGCTGGATGGAATAAATATATGAATATATAAACACAGTGCGGAGCATTGTAGCTAGATGGAATAAATATGTAGATATATAAACACACAGTGCGGAGCATTGTAGCTAGATGGAATAAATATATAGATATGTGGTATATATGACTCTTATATCCCATATCTACATATGTTAGAACAAGTGGAAATGTTTTGTGACAGCATATGTAAAGAGCTTCACACCTAGTAAGGACAGAGCATCCCCCGCGCCGGGGTAAAGACAATGGACCTCCCAAGACGCGGCAGTGGAGACGGACTCGACACCTTTACCCCCCTAAAGCGAGAGGGGGAGTTCCCATCACCTCCCAAGACAGGGAGAGGGGATGGCAGGACAATGGGGATTAAGATAACGGGGAGATGTTACCTTTTTCAATGAGTGGCTCTGACGTCAGCTGTTTCAATGAGTGGTGCTATGCGTGCTTGTATTTAACCAGCGAGCGAAGCAGAGTTCTCTCTCTTGCCTTCTGCCAAGCTCTACACCTGATGAGATTTGATAGAGGAGCTATTCATTAAAAACCCTGTTTTTAATACAAAGCCGCCTCGTTATTTCAGCTCCACTACACTGGTGACCCTGACGCGAGAATATGGACTGGAGGCGTTCTTCAAGCTGCTCATCCATGGTGGCTCTGGCATACGCCAGCGACGACGCAGACGAGGGAACGAGCAGACAGCTGTTCCCCACGGCAGAGGGCACTGAGAGAGCTCAACCGAGCTCCAGCACCGCCGCGAGAGCCGTAGAAACACACTCTCACCCGGCGAACACGACAATGATGGTGTGCACGAACGCCGTCGCTGTCAAGCTGCCAGACTTCTGGACAGAAGACCCTGCATCTTGGTTCCAGCAAGCCGAAGCCCAGTTTATACTGGCGGGTATCACAGCAGATGATACCAAATTTTATCACATCATCTCCAAGCTCGACTCCGCAACTTCGAAGTGTGTGCGGAGCTTGGTCCAGCAACCACCAACCCGGGACAAATATGAGACACTCAAGGCTACCATCGTGGCGAATTATGTCCCGTCAGCGGAGGAAAGAGCCGAAAGGATCCTGGCGGTCTACGGCCACAGAGGGGGCAATCCAAGGACCCTCATGGAGGATTTGCTACAGCTCAAGGAGGAGGACAATGATAATTTCCTTTTCCAGTACATTTTCCTCAGCACTCTACCACCGCATTTGAGAGGGACACTAGCGAATATGAAGTGCAAGAATCATCAAGACTTCCGCACACTGGCCAACGAGGCTTACCGGCTCGTCAACGCCTGCAGAGAGCGGGCACCCACAGCGGCATCCGCAGATCTGAGAACTGACACCCCGAGCCTTGGAGAGACGCAACCCACGGTGACAGCGGCGCGGCCCAAGCACAACAAGCAGAACGACGTCTGCTTTTATCATCACCGCTTCGCAGAGAGAGCCCGCAAATGTGTTCCTCCTTGCAAGTTTTACGAGGTCGGGAAACGCCCAAGCCGAGGGCCATTAACAGCAGCGGTCCTCGGCGTAAAGAATCAGCTGTTATACGTGACAGATGGATACACAGGCAAGCAGTTCCTGATCGACACGGGAGCTCAGCTGAGTTTCATCATGCCCTCCCACGCAGATCGAGCCATGGGCACCCGGGGCAACGGAGCAGTGGCAGCCAACGGCTCTGACATCGACACGTTCGGGGAAAAAAGCCTGCACCTCCTCATCCACGGCCGCAGCTACAAATGGACATTTGTCGTAGCAGCGGTGAGCTTTAATTTGTTAGGCGCAGATTTTCTGTGTGTACACGGGTTATTAGTGGATCTTGCAAATAGACGCCTAGTTAATGCACTATCTTTTGCTTCTATTCCATGCTCAGCTCGAGTTTCTCCACCACCTGTGCAGGCCAATGTCACCACGGCGGGAGGTAAGTTTGAGCAACTCCTCACCCAATTTCCAGCACTCACAACCCCCAAATTCTCAGCCACTGTAGCCAAACACGGGGTTAAACACTTCATCCCAACAACGGGACCTCCCGTTTTTGCCAAAGCTCGCCGCTTAGACGCGGCCAAGCTCAACATAGCAAGGGACGAATTTGCAGCTCTTGAAAAATTAGGCATTTGCTGACGTTCAAAGAGCCCTTGGGCTTCACCAATTCACATGGTCCCGAAATCCGACGGTTCTTGGAGACCGTGCGGAGATTACCGCAGGCTAAACAACGCTACAGCGCATGACCGCTACCCAATTCCTCACATTCAGGATTTTTCATTACATTTAGCAGGTGCGCGTATTTTTTCAAAAATAGACTTAGTCCGCGGTTATCACCAAGTCCCAGTCCGAGCTGAAGATATTCCTAAAACAGTGGTTATAACCCCTTTCGGCCTTTTTGAATTCCTAAGAATGCCATTCGGCCTCAAAGGCGCGGCTCAAACTTTTCAACGGATGATGGACGCAGTCCTACGCGACCTACCCTTTGTTTTTGTCTACCTCGATGACATGCTGGTAGCCAGTTCATCCGAGGAAGAACACGAACAGCACCTCACTACCGTTTTTCAGAGGCTGGAAGAGCACGGACTTATAATCAATCCAGCCAAATGCAAATTCGGCGTATCACAAATTGATTTTTTGGGACATAAGGTCTCCCCGGCAGGGGCAATTCCGCTTCCAGACAAAGTTCGTGCGATAGAAAGTTTTCCACGGTCTCAAACGGTTAAGTCGCTACAGGAATTTTTGGGGATGGTTAATTTTTACAACCGTTTCCTCCCCCACGCAGCTCAGCTCATGCAACCCCTATATGACGCGCTCAGAAAAAAGAAAGCTTCCAACGCGGTCGAATGGACCCCGGAGCGCGAACGCGCTTTCGCGGAAGTAAAAAGCGCCCTAGCTAACGCCACAATGTTAGTCCACCCAGATTCCTCAGCCCGCATTGCTCTAACCACAGATGCCTCAGACCTGGCTATAGGGGCAGTTGTAGAACAACTTGTCAGTGGGGTCTGGCAACCTTTAGCATTCTTTAGCAAATCGCTAAACCCAACTGAACGCAAATACAGCACTTTTGACAGAGAGCTGCTGGCGCTTCATTTGTCCATCCGCCACTTCCAGTTTTGGTTAGAAGGGCGGAGTTTCACGGCTTTTGTGGACCATAAGTCGCTCACTTTTGCTATGGCTAAAATTTCAGAACCATGGTCAGGCAGACAACAAAGACAGCTAGCCGCGATTTCAGAGTTCACCACAGACATTCGACACGTAGCAGGCAAACTTAACGTAGTAGCTGACTGTCTCTCTCGCGCTGTGACACCGCCAGAGCACGAGGAGACAGATTACACCGCCTCAGCAGCGGAACTCTTCACTAACGCACACACATACGCAGCACCTATCCAGGATGGGATAGATTATGCAGCCATGGCGGAAGAACAAAGCAGTGATGCAGACGTGCGCGCGCTCCTGTCTGGACCAACAGGGTTAAGGCTGGAGAAAAAAAACTTGCGCGACGGCGTGCCTCCCCTAATATGCGACGTTTCAACCGGCCGACCTCGCCCGTTAGTACCAACTGCTTGGCGCCGCCGTATTTTCGACGCAATTCACTCCCTCGCGCACCCAGGTGTGCGCGCCTCGGTCAAAATGGTTGCTGAAAAGTTTGTGTGGTCAGGCCTGCGCAAAAACGTAAGAGAATGGGCAAAAACTTGCATTCCTTGTCAACGCGCCAAAATACACAGACACACAAAGGCCCCTCTGGAGCCTTTTCCAATTCCTGCTAGAAGATTCGACCACTTTCACGTCGACCTCGTGGGGCCGCTTCCTTCCTCCCAAGGTTTCACACACCTGCTAATTATGATAGACCGCACCACGCGCTGGCCAGAGGCAGTCCCTTTAGCGTCAACAACAGCGGAGGAAGTCGCTCGCGTTTTTCTAGCAAACTGGGTGGCACGTTTCGGTGTTCCATCAGACATCACGTCAGACAGAGGGCCTCAGTTTATCTCAGAGCTCTGGTCGGCCATGTCTAACAGTTTAGGGACAACAATTCATCGCACCACCGCTTATCACCCTCAGGCCAATGGGTTATGCGAGCGTTTTCACAGGTCCTTAAAGGCTGCCCTCAGGGCCTCACTAACGGACACAAATTGGGTTAATAAACTTCCCTGGGTTTTATTGGGGTTGCGTGCAGCACCTAAAGAGGATTTAGACGCTTCTCCTGCAGAATTAGTTTTTGCCCAGCCGATCAGACTCCCAGGGGAATTTTTTTACCAGAGAACCCAGAACCAGGACACTTTCCCGTCCCAAGGTTTTTAGGCAGCAGTGGACCGGTTTCCCTCCACGGTCCAGCTCATCACTCTTTTCCACGAGTTTTTCTTCCTCAAACTTTGAAAAGCGCTGAGTTCGTTTTTGTTAAGCATGACGCTATTAAACCAATGTTATGCCCAGTTTATGATGGCCCGTTCAGAGTGCTGGAAAATGGTGACAAACACTTTGTGCTTGATTACGGGGACAGAAAGGAAGTGGTCAGTGTTGACAGACTCAAACCTGCCTTCTTGCTGAGAGACGAGCCTACACAGGTGGCATGAGCGCCTCGGCGTGGTAGACCCCCCAGAGGAAAAGTCTCAGCCCCCAGGCAGGGAACAAATAATCTCTTTCCTTCCCACAATGCAGATTCACCACGAGAAGGTCCCAGTGGGACACCTAAGCCAACCTACAGCAGTTTTGGGAGAAGGATTAAGCCCAGACAGCACAAGGACTGATACCAATCACCCCGCAATTATCCACTAATTGTGCTACAACAGTTTAAGGCTACTTATGATTTCACTATGCTGTTATGTTTACCACTGAACTTTCTTAGGAGCATAGCTGCTAGAAAATTTCTCCGGTAGCAACAGTTGTAACACGTAGTATTTCATAGTCGTTATCTTAGGCTGTAATTCTTTCTATGTCCTTTCCTAGTGTTTGGGGGGCCTGTGGTATATATGACTCTTATATCCCATATCTACATATGTTAGAACAAGTGGAAATGTTTTGTGACAGCATATGTAAAGAGCTTCACACCTAGTAAGGACAGAGCATCCCCCGCACCGGGGTAAAGACAATGGACCTCCCAAGACGCGGCAGTGGAGATGGACTCGACACCTTTACCCCCCTAAAGCGAGAGGGGGAGTTCCCATCACCTCCCAAGACAGGGAGAGGAGATGGCAGGACAATGGGGATTAAGATAACGGGGAGATGTTACCTTTTTCAATGAGTGGCTCTGACGTCAGCTGTTTCAATGAGTGGTGCTATGCGTGCTTGTATTTAACCAGCGAGCGAAGCAGAGTTCTCTCTCTTGCCTTCTGCCAAGCTCTACACCTGATGAGATTTGATAGAGGAGCTATTCATTAAAAACCCTGTTTTTAATACAAAGCCGCCTCGTTATTTCAGCTCCACTATAGATATATAAATATAAACACACCCAGTGCGGAGCATTGTAGCTAGATGGAATAAATATGTAAATATATAAACACACACAGTGCAGAGCATTGTTGCTAGATGGGATGAAACAGCATAACCGTCTACTTAGTTATCCTACATGGTATGATTATGTGCCCATACATATTCTCACCCTCCATAGCGACCAGTATTTTCCTAGTTGTATGCCGGAGGGGACCATTGTGTAAGTCTATTGCATCTTTTGCATTCAAAAAACTATTAGTTTGTTACGTCTTTTTGCTATCTCTGCGAGCAGCCCTGCTTAGGTTGTACAGTCTGACAGCCGTTGGTAGGAAGGACCTGTGAAACCTCTCGGTTGTGCACCTGGAATGATGTAGT
This sequence comes from Pholidichthys leucotaenia, assembly GCA_020510985.1. Lineage (NCBI taxonomy): Eukaryota > Metazoa > Chordata > Actinopteri > Cichliformes > Pholidichthyidae > Pholidichthys > Pholidichthys leucotaenia. The sequence goes on from CM035848.1 coordinate 48,946,311, forward strand.
CTGCTGCTAAATGAGCTCCTCAGTGCATTCAGTATGTCCTGCAAAGGGTGGAACTCGGACTCCAGCAGAGATGACAGTTTAGCCACCGTCCTTCTCTCTCCTATCTCCTCCACCGGATCAAGGCGCTGCCCCAGGACAGAGCTAGCTTTCTTGATCAGTTTGTTCAGTCTCTTCCTATCGGCTGCAGTAATGCCACTGCCCCAGCAGACCACTCCAAAAGTGATGGCTGATGCCACCACCATGTCATAGAATGTCTTCAGCAGCGCCCCTTGTACACCAAAAGACCTGAGTCTCCTCAGCAGGAACAGCCTGTGTTGTCCCTTCTTGTAGAGTGCGTCAGTATTGTGTGACCAGTCTAGTTTATTGTTCAGATGAACACCCAGGTACTTGTAGGATGTCACCATCTCGATGTCTGTTCCCTGTATATTTACTGGTGCTGTGAGGGGTTGCGCATGCCTGCGACAGTCCACCACCAGCTCCTTCGTTTTCCTTGCGTTGATCTGGAGGCAGTTCCGATGGCACCAGTCCACGAAGTCCTGGATAAGCCCTCTGTACTCAGCTTCATCTCCATTGGAGATGAGGCCAACGATCACAGAGTCATCAGAGAACTTCTGTAGATGGCAGTGTGTTGTGTTGTGTGAGAAGTCCGCAGTATAAAGAGTGAACAGGAAGGGAGCCAACACCGTTCCCTGGGGGGCCCCCGTGCTACCGATGATCGTGTCGGACACACAGTCCCGGGTTCTCACAAACTGAGGCCGGTTCGTGAGGTAGTCCAGGATCCATGATGACAGGTCCTGGTCCACCCCTGCGCGCAGCAGCTTGTCCTTCAGGATCATCGGTTGGATGGTGTTGAAAGCACTGGAGAAGTCAAAGAACATGATCCTCACCATATTCCCGGGCTTCTCCAGGTGGGACAGAGAACGGTGAAGGAGGAAGATGACCGCATCCTCCACCCCAATGCCATGCTGGTAGGCAAACTGGAGTGGATCCATCGCTGGTTCCACCAGGGGGCGGAGGTAAGCAAGGAGCAGTCTCTCCAGGGTCTTCATCAAGTGGGACGTCAAGGCCACCGGTCTGTAGCTGTTCAGGTCTTTGGGGTGGGAAGTTTTTGGTACAGGTACCACACAAGATGTTTTCCACAGCTGTGGTACCCTCCCCAGCTTCAGGCTCAGGTTGAAGATGTACGTCACAATCCCACACAGCTGGTCTGCACAGGACTTGAGGAGCTTTGCGCTGATGCCGTCCGGTCCCGACGCCTTCCTCGCCTTGATCTTCCTCAGCTCCGTCCTCACCTGGGTCCTGGTCAGGGTCAGGATGTGGGGCTGGTATATGATCCCTCATCCCCGTTGATGGTTCTTGAGGTCCATTTTCTGATCTGGATGGCTTACCTGATCCAACAGTGGTATTTGTTGCTTTCTGTGAAAGCAACAAATACCACTGACATTTGCCTCTTCCCAATCCATGATTCTCCTTTTCAATGGTTGGATATGGCAGATTTCAGGTTCTGTTGTTCAGCTATTACTTTTTGAACCTGTGTGTAACCTTGCCATCATCTCTTTTTCACAGTCTTTCCTGTTCCTTTTTTCTTGTTCCAAAGGTTCTTCCTGTTTCTCCTATGTAGGTTTTGTTGCATGATTGGCATGGCATTTCATAATTGACATTACTTTTGTCTTCTGTGGGTATTATGTCTTTGGGATGAACCAAGAGTTGCTTCAAAGTGGTGTGTGATTTTACTGGGGTGGTATTATTTCCATTGTCCTCTGTATTCTTTAATTGATGCCTCTCGGGTATGGTAATGTGACTGTTCCCAGGTTTACTTTTTGTGTGGTTCTTCTCTCCATTTTATGGCTCTCATTTCCACTTGCGTCCTTCGCTTCTCTATAGTCCATTTGGGGTAGTGAGTTTTCCAGAGCTTTCATTGTGTCCCTCTTTATCCTGTGGATTAGTAATGTTGGGCCGGTCTTATAACGTTCTAATAATGAAAAGTGTGGGCTGTGGGGTGTTCTGAAGTCCATAACATACTGATCAGTGTGTGTGCGCCGGTTTCCTGTATATTTCAAGGGAAGCCATCGAGATCAGAAAACGTACCCCAAGAACCATCAACAGGGTTGAGGGATCCTATACCCTGTCCCACTCCTGGGATGTCCTCCATAGGATACCAGACCGCAGGGGGTGTAGTCATCGTCTGCTGTCTGGTAAACCTGGACAAACAGCTGATAGTCACAACATCACACGACCCTTCTGAGGAAGGCTGCAAGAAGTGGCCGAAACACATTAAGGTAAAAACATCCTTCACTGTAACACCTGTGGCCCAAAAGAGAGGAGACAAAAGTTTCAGCTTTCTCCTGTCAGCGCTCATTTAATACTGAACTACACACACAAAAAAGCAATCAATTGAGGCTTTCCAGTTAGAGTGCAGTTTACATTCACAGCATACCATAAAAATGATAAAAATTAAAATAACACTTTACAAAATAAAACTGACAAAAAATAAATTACTCAAAATTCTTCAACAAAAATGCATGAGTACAAAATGTGTTAAATATGACCAAAAGAAAATAATTAACATCAATCTCATACTTGATCCTGGCACCTCAAACCACACACGCACAAAATGGTGGACTCTCCATGTTAATAACCCGAAGTGAAGCGCCGTTTCAAGACTGTCTTTTCCAAGCTTATTTACCAACTAGCAGCTTACTCAAACTCTTAACATTTCAAATATACACGTTTTACAGATCATTGACAACCAGCATACAGAACACGCACTCAAAGAATGTGGTCAGCATACTTGGCACCGAGTCAGAACTTAACCTCTAAATGCGGCCCATTAAGATAAGTCTTTATTAGTCCCACAATGGGGAAATTCCAGGATTGCAACAGCACAGGGATAGCAATAATTCAGAAGATAAGAGCAGTGAATATACATATGTACACAAATATACACAGTGCGGAGCATTGTAGCTAGATGGAATAAACAGCATAATTGTCTATTCAGTTACCCCACATAGTATGAATATGTACCCATACAGTATATTTCATATCTGAATCAGCCTAGTTGTCACCCTCTGTAGCGATTGATATTGTCCTAGTTGTATAATGGAGGGAACCATTATTGTGCAAGTTTGTTACATTTTGTGCATTCAATACGACCTCTACGAGCAGCCCTGGTTAGGTTATAAAGTCTGACAGCTGTAGGTAGGAAGGACCTGCGAAACCTCTCGGTCGCGCACCTAGGATGGTACAGCTTACTGCTAAATGAGCTTCTCAGTGCGTTCAGCATGTCCTGCATGGCGTGGGACTCGGACTCCAGCAGAGATGACCACTTAGCTATCATTCTCCTCTCTCCGATCTCCTCCACTGGGTCGAGGCGCCACCCCAGGACAGAGCTAGCTTTTTTGATCAGTCTATTCAGTCTCTTCCTGTCGGCTGCCGTTTCCCCAGCAGACCACTCCAAATGTGATGGCTGATGCCGCCACCGAATCGTAGAAGGTCTTCAGCAACGCCCCTTGCACACCAAAAGAACTGAGCCTCCTCAGGAGGAACAGCCTGCGCTATCCCTTCTTGTAGAGCGCGTCAGTATTGTGTGACCAGTCCAGTTTATTGTTCAAATGAACACCCAGGTACTTGTAGGATGTCACCATCTCAGTGTCTGCTCCCTGGATGTTTACTGGTGTTGTGAGGGGTTGTCCTCGCCTGCGGCAGTCCACCACTACTTCCTTAGTTTTCCTCGCATTGATCTGGAGGCAGTTCCGATGGCAGCAGTCCACAAAGTCCTGGATAAACCTTTACAAATGGCTGAAACACATCTTAAGACATCACAAAACATTTACACAGTACTCAAGCTCAATACTGAACCTTAAAGATGAAAAGGAAAGTTTTTCATTACCTGTGGACCAAAGGAGAAGAGACAAAAGTTTTAGCTTTCTCCTGCCAGTGCTCTTAATTCTGAACTGCACATGAGCAGGACTCTCCCTAGTGGAACCACACTGACACCATAACACCATCTACTGGCAGTAAAGTGCAATTACATTAAATAACACCAATTTAAAGAGTCGTTCAATTATTTAAAAAAAAAAATCGGGGGTGTCTGTTCAAATCAAAAACTATGGATGTGGCATTTCCAACAGACTACAGTTGTAATGGTTGTGTGCTATGGCCATTCTATGATGACTTGTCAAAGAAAAATGGGCAGCTCACTTACACAGAGAGGCTGGGTACACCCTGGACAGACTGCCAGTCCATCATAGGGCCAACAAACTATTTACACCTACAGACAATCTAGAATTCTCTGTTAATGTCAATAAACCAAATGTGCATGTATTGGGACTGACAAGCAGGTGGTGCTGGTCTGAGCTCCTCGGCGCGGACGACCCCCACTGAGAACTCCCGAGGTAAATGACTCGTCAGCTCAGTCACAATGGCATGCTGAAGATGCCTCCCCCCCCCCCCCAACGTCCCCCCACAGACGGACGCGCCTCCAGGAGTGCCACACCGGCACAGCAGCGCCTCGGAGCTGGAAACCCCCCATTACAGCCACTACAGACGGTGGCTGAAGCCCACAGGACATGAGGGTTAAGGCCCAGTCCGAGTTTCGGGGGCGGGGGGCAGTGTGGGGGACCCAGTCAGTATGTTCTCTTCTCAGGCTGAATGGCATGGCAGGAGGAGATGCGTAAAAGCTGAGAAACGGATATGCATGGCAGTGTGTGGTTTTCTCCTTAAGACCGCATGATAATATGCATTCTCCTTCGGTCTGCATTATAATGCGCCGACAGGCTGGGTGACAACGGGTCTGCATAATAATGTGCCGACAGGCTGGGTGACCAAGGGGATTGTCATTGTAAATGTATGTATGTTAATGCCAACACCCCAGGTCGCGTAGTTGTATGGTATAAAAAGAGAGATACCCGCGACCTGGATCATGCTTCCCCTTCTTGTGGACTGATGATAGAGAGACATTAATAAAGTCTGCTCTGCTCCAGCTACCGCCTCGCCTGCTCATTCCTCTCTCTATAGTAACGTCATTTATGAAATAACATGCCGATCATGCAACAAAACCCACATAGGAGAAACAGGAAGAACCTTTGGAACAAGAAAAAAGGAACAGGAAAAAAAAAGAATGTGAAAAAGAGACAATAGCAAGGTACACACAAACACAAAAAGCAACGGCTGAACAACAGAACCTGAAATCTTCCTCATCAGACCATTGCAAAAGAGAAAATCATATCATGGACTGGGAAGAGGCAAATGCCATCCGCACAGAAAGCAACAAATGCCACCATTGGATCAGAGAAGCCACCCAGATCAGAAAATGGACCAAGAACCATCAACAGGGATGAGGGATCCTATACTGTGTCCCACACCTGGGATGCCATCCTACACAGGATACCAGACAGCAGGAGGTGCAGTCATCCTCTGCTGTCTGGTAAACCTGGATAAAACAGCTGATTGTCACAACATCACATGACCCTTCTGGGGAAGACTGCAAAAAGTGGCCAAAACATGTCAAGGCAAAAACAACCTTATTCACTGTCTGATAGAAAAGAAATTCATTTTATAATAATGTTGTTTTAGTTTTTATTGACACATGTTATATCAATTACCCTCCTTAAAAAGAAGCATGCAATTTCATTCAGGAAACATTTAGTTGCCCTGTTACTTTGGACCCCATTGTAAATAAATTAAAATTAAGTTTCACTTTCTTGTTGGACTCAGTGACAAGATTTATATGAAAACCATTGAATTTAAAAATATCAAAATACAAAGTAGGACAGAGAAAGGATGGCAATTTCAAAGTCCTCAATGCCAAATGACAGCTTTCTTCAGGAATTTAAAAAAAAAAAATGGTGTACACACTGTTGCACCAGCATGAACCACGCTGCCATTATTATTGAAACTGGCTGCAGTTTGTATTCTTGAGTTGACATTCCTCACTGAAAGATGCTGAAAGAAAAGGAAATGACCAATTAAAGCAAGTTTTTAAAAAGGCTATAAGACATCAGTAAATTGTGACCTCTACATTTGAGAGTTGTATAAAAACAACAAAGTAAACTCAGTGTTCCAAAATCCAATGAAATTCTCTTGGTGTAGTTTCTAACAATGTAAAGTGATCAGCCATCAATAAGATGATCCCCGCCTTTTCCAACCATTATGAAGCGTGGATTTTAAGGCATTTTCTTTAAAGTGACACTGCCAAAAATCAAGTTTTCTGTTTACATGTTGCAGTTGTGAATTTCTAGTTAAGCATTGCCCCCCCCCCCCGCTTAAAAAATATGAGTTTGGACAGAGCGTTTCTAGCTACGTAAGCATTCCTGCTTAGCCTGATTTGTTATAACATTAACCAGGCTAAGCACTGGGCATGACTACAGACCAAAGCTCACGCTCTCGGTGGAAGAGGAAGGAGCCAAGGAGCAAGCAGGAGTTCAGCTTTTACTAGCTGGGAAAGATGACAGATTATAGCAGGAAGAACAGGACATTGAGCTCCAAGAAGGCGACCCAACTTGATGAAATATTGTCGTAGGTGAACCTGCAGAAGGATCATTCTCGAGTCGCTGTCTGGCCCCACATGGAGGCTGGAGGGCTCTCCGCCGGTCTCTGGTTGCCCACTTGTTCAATTCAATTCAGCTTTATTTATATAGCGCCATTTCACAACAACAGTCATCTCATAGCACTTTCAACTGTAGGGGAAAACAAAACCAGCAAAAAAAAAAAAAAAAAAAATTCATTGAGAGTGAAGAAAGGAGTGAGGCTCAGTGCATTATTGGAGGTCCCCCGGCTGACTAAACCTATTAGCAGCATAACTAAGGGAGGGTACAGAAACACATGATCCCTCACTTGTTGAGGGTCTCCCCGGCTCACTCCGTCTCCCCCGTGTGGGAGTGAAGGAGGCGAGCTGGCGGGCGGGCGCACCGGACCACTGGCCCCCAGCCGAGCAGTTTGCTTCATCAACGAGCTTCTCAGTGGTCCCCAAGCAGCATGCTTTGCCGGCAGGCAGCGCCTCCTTCACTCCCATATGGAAAAGAATGAGTGAGCCGGGAACACCCTCGACAAGTGGGCAATCAGAGACCGGCAAAGAGCCCTCCAGCCTCTGTGTGAGGCCAGGCAGCAACTCTCCGCTCAACCGAGAATTTTCCTTCTGCAGGTTCACCTATGACGATACTTCCTAAAGTTGAATTGCCTTCTCAGAGCCCAATGTCCTGTTCTTCCTGCTAGTGGTGGGTGAGCGTATGGGTGGAGCCAATTAGAATATTCATAGATCTGTGCATACTTAAGTAGGTGGAAGATGTAAAAGCTCTTCCCAAGCAATTCTAAGGCAATGAAAGTTTTTTTGTGGGTAAAAAGCCACAATATGCTATTTTGGGCAATACACATTGGTTTTTGAGGTGGTTTTAGAGCCCGAGTGCACCGGAGGTACAGGTGTTACTTAAACAAAGTGTCTTCATATTCAAAATCAGAAGTTATCATGGACTTCTCATGTTTTCTATATCAGAATATGTTTCAACCAATGAAAACCTGACATACTTTGGCACTCCTAAATTACCTTTTTTTAAATTAAATAAATAACTTGTGGTCAGTAACACACATTCAGACCTCCATTTTAACACCTCAGTGCCAAATAGTCACTAATAAGGTGATTGAACAATAAATTGGATCAAAAGAATATCCGGTACTTAGTAGGGGTGTAACAGTACATGTATTCGGATTTTTCGGTACGGCACCTTCAGTTTAGTACAGAGGTATGCCAAGGTTCCACATGGACCATGTTGAGTGACGGACAGGAAGTGTAACTGCCTCGCGCTGTACATATAAAACAGTGCAGCCCAGCCTCTCACTAGGGAACGTCATGGCTGGCTGTACGGAGAAGCCAGAGCTTGAAGACCCTCTTCACAAGTCTCCTTTCTGGGAACACTTTGGCTTTCCGGTGAAATATGTGAACGGACAAAGGCAAGTGAATAAGATGAAGACAGCATCGAACATTCTTTTGGCAATATGTTAAACTTGTTAACTTATTTGAAATGGCACCAGGCGAATGAATATTGGTGCAGCATGAGAAAAAAAAAAAAAAAACCTAGAAGCGCAGCTTCCAGTGCCATTTAGAATGCCTCTCAAGACCTTTTCAGATCGAGCCAAAACAATAACAAATGCCATTGGTGTTTTTATAGCAGCAGATCTAAGGCCATATTCAGTTGTTAAGAACACCAGATTTAAACACATGCTGAAGGTAACTGAGCCCCGATATGAAGTTCCTCGTTGTGCCCACTTCAGCCAGAAAATAATACCATCCTTTTATGAAAAAGCTAAATCTGTTAATGCTGCACTTTAGGCTAGTGTTTTTCAAGGGCGCCCTGGTATGTTCAGATTTTTGTGGGACATTTAATTTAACTTCTTAATGGCCCAAAAACTTGCAAATAATTTGTTGTTGTGTATGGGAGCCTTCAGAACCTATACACAACAATGACAACTTATTTGCAATTTTTTAGACCAATTAAATGAAATTAGATAATTTCCTACAGAAACCCGAACATACCAGAGCACCCTGGTTCAATCACTTTATTTATAAAGCACTTTAAAAATGGCAGCTGACACAAAATGCTGTACAGCAATGATAAATAAAATGTAAAAACATGAAAAAATAAAATACAGCTAAAAAGGTTCAAAACAGCACAAAACAGTAGCCATACAATAGAGACAATCAGAACAAATGAGATCAATGTGTCAAACTGGGTCAAAAGCCAAAGAATAAAAATGGGTTTTAAGATGAAGTGAAGCGGCCTGTCTGATGGACAAAGGCAGATTATTTCACAAATTAGGAATAGCAACAGAAAAAGCTCTGTCCTCTCTGAGCTTTCTCTTTCATTTTGATATCTTCAGGAGCAGCTGATCAGCTGACCTGAGAGACCGAGCAGGAGCGTAAGGATGGAACAGCTCAGAGAGGTAAGGCGGGGCAAGGCCATTTAATGATTTAAAACAAAAGAATTTTAAAATGAACTCTAAAAAATGCACAGGCAGCCAATGAAGGGAAGCCAAAATGGGTGTAATGTGGTCCCTCTTATGCATTTCAGTTAAAAGACGTGCAGCTGCATTTTGAACCAAACAGAGGTTAAAAACACTGTTTCGGCAATAAGAAACTTTAAACTTGCTAAAAAAAAAAAAAAAGAATTCAGACTATTCAAACTTCTATTGTTGCACTTGTTTGCATCGTTCATTTGCTAAAAAGAGAATTTATTTGGGTTTGCGTGCCCCAGTGATCCCAGGAGCTATGTTGTCTGGGGCAATTTGCCTCTGGTAGAGTCACCCAAGACAAACTGGTCCTGGGTCAAGGGCCAGACTAAGAACGATCCAACAGACTCATGATAAATACTACAACAAGGATTCAGTGTACCCTGCCAGTGTACCCGGTAACACCCGGCATGGTGTTACCGGGGCCCCACTCTGGAGCCAGGCATGGGGGAGGGGCTCGATGGCTAGCGTCTGGTGGCCGGGTTTCCGCCCATGGGACCCGGACGGGTTCAGCCTGAAGGAGTTACATGGGTCCGCCCTCCAGTGGGCTCACCACCTGCAGAAGGGATCATGGGGGTCTGGTGCTATGAGGATCAGGTGGCGGTCAAAGGCGGAGACCTTGGCAGACTGATCCCAAGCTTGGAATGTCACCTCTCTGGTGGGGAAGGAGCCTGAGCTAGTGCATGATGTTGAGAGATACCGGCTAGATATAGTCGGCCTCACCTCGACACACAGCTCCGGTTCCAGAACCAGTCTCCTGGAGAGGGGCTGGAGCTTGGCCTACTCTGGAGTCGCCCCGGGCGAGAGGCGACAAGCGGGGTGGGTATTCTTGTATCCCCCCACCTTGCTGCCTTTATATTGGAGTTTTCCCTGGATGACGAAAGGGTTGTTTCCTTGCGCCTTCGGGTTGGGAAACGGGTCCTGACCATCATTTGTGCCTATGCACCAAATGATGTTTCAGAGTACCCACCCTTTTTGGAGTCTCTGACTGGAGTGCTGGAGGGTGCTCCTCTTGGAGACTCCATTGTCCTACTGGGGGACTTCAATGCACACGTGGGCAATGACAGTGAAACCTGGAAGGGGGTGATTGGGAGAAATGGCCTGCCGATCTGAATCCGAGTGGTGTTTAGTTATTGGACTTCTGTGCTAACCACAGTATGTCCATAACGAACACCATATTCAAGCATAAGGGTGTCCATATGTGCACTGGCACCAGGACACCCTAGGTCGCAGGTCAATGATCGATTTTGTTATTGTGTCATCAGACCTGCGACTGTATGTCTTGGACACTCAGGTAAAGAGAGGTGCAGAGCTGTCAAATGATCACCACCTGGTGGTGAGTTGGATCCGATGGCAGGAGAGGATGCCATTCAGACCAGGTAGACCCAAACATATAGTGAGAGTGTGCTGGGAACGTCTGGCTGAGGCCCCTGTCCGGGAGGTCTTCAACTCCCGCCTCCGGAAGAACTTAAACCACATTCCGAGGGAGTCTGGAAACATGGGAGTCTGAATGGGCCATGTTCTCCACCTCTATTGTTGAAGCAGCAGCTCAGAGCTGCGGCCGCAAGGTTGTCGGGGCGCCTCGTGGTGGCAACCCCCGAACCAAGTGGTGGACACCAGTGGTGAGGGGGGGGCCATTAAGCTGAAGAAGGAGTCCCATCGATCTTGGTTGGCTTGTGGGACTCCCGAAGCAGCTGAGGTGTACCGGCAGGCCAAGCGGATTGCAGCTCGGGTGGTTGCTGAAGTAAAAACTCGGGTGTGGGAGGAGTTCGGTGAGGCCATGGAACAAGACTTTTGGTCAGCCTCGAAGAGATTCTGGCAAACTGTCCAGAGGCTCAGCAGGGGGAAGCAGCTCCCTGTCCACACTGTGTATGGTGTGGATGGGGCGCTGTTGACTTTGAATGGGGATATCGTTGGGCGGTGGAAGGAATACTTTGAGGATCTCCGCAATCCCACTGATACGCCTTCCACGGAGGAAGCAGGGCTTGTGGATGAAGGGGGATGACTCACCTATCACAGGGGCTGAGGTAGCCAAGTTGGTTAAAAATCTCTTTGGGGCAGCCGGGCCCCGGGGGTGGACGAGATTCGCCCCGAGTACCTCAAGGCCCTGGATGTTGTAGGGCTGTCATGGTTGACATGCCTCTGCAACATTGCGTGGAGGTCGGGGGGCAGTGCCTTTGGCATGGCAAACTGGGGTGGCGGTTCCTCTCTTTAAAAAAAAGGGGACTGGAGGGTGTGCTCCAACATTAGAGGGATCACGCTCCTCAGCCTCCCTGGGAAGGTCTATGCCAAGGTACTGGAGAGGAGAGTCCGGCCATTGGTCGAACCTTGGATTCAGGAGAAGCAATGTGGTTTTCGTCCTGGCCGTGGTACATCAGACCAGCTCTTTACCCTCTCGAGAATCCTCGAGGGTTCGTGGGAGTTTGCCCAACCAGTTTACATGTGTTTTGTGGACTTGGAGAAGGCATTCGACCGCCTCCCTTGTGGTTTTTTCTGGGGGGTGCTTCGGGAGTATGGGGTATAGGGCTTGTTGTTACGAGCTATTCGGTCTCTGTACGACCGTTGAGAGAGTTTGGTTCATATTGCCAACACTCGATCTTACTCATTCCCAGTGAGAGCAGGGCTGCCCTTTGTCACAATCCTGTTTAATTTTTATGGACAGGATTTCTAGGTGCAGCCAGGGAACGGAAGGTGTCATACTTTGTGACCACAGGATCTCATCTCTGTTGTTTCCAGATGATGTTGTTCTGCTGGCTTCATCCAGCAATGACCTACAGTTCTTGCTGGGACAGTTTGCCGCCGAGTGTGAAGCAGCTGGGATGAGAATCAGCACCTCCAAGTCCAAGTCCATGGTCCTCAGCCGGAAAAATGTGGATTGTCCTCTCCGGGTTGGGAACAGGCTCCTGCCCCAAGTGGACAAGTTTAAATATCTTGGGGTCTTATTCACGAGTGAGAGGAGAATGGAGCGAGAGATTGACAGACGGATCGGAGCAGCATCTGCAGTGATGTGGACATTGTACCGGTCTGTTGTGGTGAAGAGGGAGCTTAGTTCTAAGGCAAAGCTATCGATTTACCAGTCAATCTACGTTCCTACTCTCACCTATGGTCACAAACTTTGGGTAATGACCGAAAGAACGAGGTCGTGGATACAAGCGGCTGAAATGAGCTTTTTCTCCATAGGATCACTGGACTCACCCTCAGAGATAGGGTGAGGAGCTCAGTCATCTGAGAGAGGCTCAGAGTAGAACCGTTGGTCCTTCACATTGAAAGGAGCCAGCTGAGGTGGTATGGGCATCTGATCAGGATGCTTCCTGGACGCCTCCCACTTGAGGTGTTTTGGGCATGTCCCACTGGGAGGAGACACCGGGGCAGTCCCAGGACTCACTGGAGAGAGTATGTCTCCCAGCTTGTCTGGGAACACCTTGGTATCCTCTCTGAAGAGCTGGAGCAGGTGGCTGGGGAGAGGGAAGTCTGGGCTTCTCTGCTTGAACTACTGCCTCCGCGACCCAGACCTCCAAAAAAGTGGTAGAAGATGGATGGATGGAGAATTTATTTATTTTATTGTATACATTTTATGTATCAGAGAATTTACTGCTGGCACTTTGCAGGTTTTTTTTTTTTTGTCTAAGCTGTTCCCACTTATACAAAAGATAAGCAGTTTTCTGTTTTACATTTTGCTTCCTTAATGTACTGAAAATGAACCAAACCTTTACCTTAAAACAAAGATACGTACCAAACCGTGATTTTAGGCATACCATTACACCCCTAGTACTTAGTATAGGTTTGGGTGGATGGCTAAGATGGCAAATATTTCCACTTTGTTTTATTTTAACTTTACATTAAAAGTCCACAGCATATATATCGTTATATATTGCTTTAAACTTTTGTTAGATTCATTACATACATTTGTTCTTGTCTCATTTATATTTTGTTGCATCTAGGGCTGCAACTAACGACTATTTTATGGCTCGGGTAATTGCCCACTCTAATCGAAGATTACACGAAAAATCGGATACTTTTTTTAAAGAGACTTGCATTGACCAACATATGCGGAACTTTCTTTCCTGAAGAGCAGTAGTAATTGTACAAAACACTCAAACACAGGTACACATTTATTGCAATGCTTATTGCAGTGTTTACTGCATAGAATGCAACTCAACATTACACCATAAAGTTCCGTTCGTTAGCAGAGATGCTAATCGCAGTGGCTATATGTTCTTTGGTCATAAGCATAATTAGTGTAGCTGACTAAATTCTATTCATCTTAATTTAAAAGCTCAATCACGTATCTTGTCTCATGTGCACTGGCCGTGAATGATGTGGGATGCTTTCTGTCAAGACACTGTAACAACGACACTGTAGGATGCCAGCTTGCCACTCGGCTTTACCATGTACACACCACACAATGTTTTCCTTCAAAATTTGAGCTTAAAATGATCCCAGACTTGATACTTTTGTTTATTCTTCCTCTTTGCCGGCCCATCACTATGTCCCTCTGATACGGCACCATTAAACAAAGGTGTATCTTGTTTACATAGTATGACCGGAAGAAGGTCATACCAGAAGGTCATATAGACCAGAAGTGCTACAATAAACGACATCGAAGCATAGATTTTGAATAGAGGAATTTTTGTAATCAAATTATTTGAGTAATTGTTCCAGCCCTAATTGTATCCATTTTTTTTTTTTTTTTTTTGTTACCTATCTAGGGCTGTACATTAATCAAGTTGATACAATCTGGGCCGTTTACATTTTTCAATATTGTTGTGGATGCTGGGATGACTGGCCATCGTATATCCATAGAACTGGAAAAAAAAAAATGGACTCACTCAATGTTTCTCAGCAAGAATTTGGGGCGGCTTAGGAGTCCCTCGAGGACTCTGACTTTGGCATCGCTCATCTGGTTGCCTCTAAAATTCAGCACTGCAAGATGATTGGGGTTTGACTTCAAGGCAGATGATAGGAAGACGACGCTGATCGAGGTCAGACCACAGCTCCTCAGTCTGGAAAGAAACATTTACCAGCTCACTGACACATATCAGACATAAGTTATTAACTTTACAGAGGTTAGTAGAATGTGTTTAAAGTATGTCTAATGTGCTTTTTGGGCTTTTCTCTTTTAGTGGGTAATGTAGGATTTTTGTGGCATATGGTCTGTATTTATACTTCATCTGGTTTATAATCCATGATAAAAGAAAATATAAGAAACCAAAAAGGGTGTAGGCTGAAGGTGAGGCTTATATAAACACCTACCCCTAATACTGTACAAGAAAAATTCATTCATCTCCTCAACTGCTTAATGCCTTATGGGTTACGATGCAGCTGGAGCCCATCCCAGCATCCCAGGGCAGAAGGCAGGGCACACCCTGGACAGATCGCCAGTCCATCGCAGACAAAAATTTAAACTCTCAAATCAAATCCATCTTAAATAAAAACAAACAAATTCCAACAAGGAAGTACCAGTCTTACAGAACCAACATAAATGTCAAATTAATTAGCCACTTAAGAGCACCATTTCTCTACTCAACATGACAATACTGAGAAATTATATTTTCTTTATACATTTTTTTTTTTTTTTTTTTTTTAAACATTTCAAATGTACTACACATTTTAATTTTGTCTGGACAACAGTTCCATAAAATACTGCCAACAACAGAAACAGTGCTGTTTAGCATTTGTCCTGAACTTGGGTTTAACCAAAATACAATTTCCTCTCAAATTATATGTACTTTTTCTAATTTTGAACAGCTTTTGAAAATTTGATGGTAGTTGTTTGACTGCTTTAAACGCAGTTTGAATTGTGCTATATTCTACTAAATCCTTAAACTTTAGTGCATTTAACTGAGTAAATAGTGGATTAATTGGTTCACAATATGGTTTTATTGCAATTATCCTAATAGTTTTGTTGTTAAAAAAAAATTGGGTGTATATTTGTCTTGCATTTCCCCACACCACTGAACAGTAGAACATATAGGCAACAATAAGTGAATTATACAAAATGCATAATGATTTTTGACATAAAAGATCTTTTACTTTATACAGCATTGCAATTGATTTGACTCTTTTGGTTCTGACAGTTTATATGGGATTTCCAGTTTAGTTTGTTATCAACAATTACACTTAAGAGTTTTGTTTCAACAACTGTATCTATTACAACATCATTTATTTTAATTTGGTTATTTGTAGTCTGATGTCCAAATATTATACATTTAGTTTTTACTAGGTGAAGAGATTTATTTAGGTCAAACCATTTTTTTAATAGTTGATAACTCCCTATTCACTGTATCCAGAATCTGCCCAAAATTATTTCCACTACAAAAAAAAGTTGCATCAACAAATAAAATACAACTCAGTTCCTTGGCAGCCAAACAAATCATTACTATACAATAGAAACAACAGTCCCAGCAGTAAGCCCTGAGGCACGCCACTCGTCATTTTTAACAAAACCGAATTGGCGTCATTTATGTGTACATATTAGTGTCCATCATCCAAGTAGCTACATAACCAGTCATATGCAAGTCCTCTGATGCCATATTTTTGTATTTTCCTTAAAAGTAGTTCATGATCAACAGTATCAAATGCCTTTTGTAAGTCCACAAATATCCCTACTGTATGCCCTATCAACTGCATCGGTAATCTGTTCTATGAAATCAATTAAAGGGCTGATGACATGTTTTTGACATTTTTTAGCATGTTGTGTAAACCCAAAAGTCATTGTCTATGATCAATATAATATTTACAACAGTGCCTGCATAAACTAGTTATCAAAAAAACCACAGACGCTGACTGGACTGTGGTGCCACACACCGAATTAAGGGCGGCACCCCAATGACGTAAACGACAGAATGGACCCTGGTGTTGTTAACTGGAATGACAGCAGATTTGCAGCTCACAGTTTCTCTGGTTTCTTGTTTTAATTTTAGGGCTATGCCTTTGCGTTGTGTCACAGGCTTAGATAAACAGCAGGCCGTGAAAGACCACATCACAGGCTTCAGCTCCAACTATCATAAGCCTCCTTGCGCACTTCTCGTGCACTTTCACGCAGGAGGAGCGCACGAGGAGGGGAAGGATTAATGGATTGACGTGCAGCTTTGACCTACTTTCTGTGATCACATGCTGACATCTCACCGGTCTGGCCACGTCCCCTCTGTCATTATCACCAGTTGATTCAAACTCCCGCTGATCATTTTTCCCAATCCTCGCCCTGGTGCTTCTCATCACACCATCACCAGCAGTGCATGTACTTCGCGGCCGTTTGCCAGTCACGCACTGCTGGTCAATATTATTGTCATCTGTGCCGTTAGTCTGCCAGTATTTTCAGCACTCTCACGACGTGTTATTCACTCCATGTTAGCCGTGGTTCTCGTGTGTCCTTGAAGCGATGTTGGCTCTGGGGCGCACCTGTGGCCAACATGTTTCCTCTCATTCTTTCTCTGGGTGATGCCGGCCCCCGAACTCCATCAGTAAGTTTGTTTGTGTTTTTTTTGTATGTCTTCACCTTTTTGTGAATTGTCTTTCTGTATTAAATGTGCTGTGGTGAACCCTGCACGTAAATCCTCGTTATTTCATCCTCCCTCTCCATGCCCTGCGTAAGAGCGCACAGAGAGTCATGACAAGGAGCGCATGAGGAGGGGAAGGAAGAATGGATTTACGCGCATGATTCACCACAGCACATGTACTGAACATAAAGACTGATCCCAAAAGGTGAAGACTTACAAAAATACACAGAAACACAAACAGTAGGCGTTCGGGGCTGACATCGCCCAGCGAACATGGAGAGGAGACATGTTAACCACGGTTGCGCCCCAGAGCCGACATCGCTTCAAGGGGTGCAACAGAACCACGGCTGTGTGGAGTGGCTAACACGTTGTGATAGTGTTGGCAATATTGGCTGGCTGACAACACGGCAGATGATGCACACAAAACATGAACAGCTGACTGCCACTCTGAGTCTGATTCACTAGGCACGATGCGCGCTTGGCACGGCTCAAACCTATACGGTCTGATGCCCCCAGATTCTTCATTGTCATCCCATTCTTCGGAACTATAATCGTCTGATGATTGGACAACACAAACCAATTCCAGACTACATGTGCTGGAACCATCGTCGATGTTTTCTACCGCTTCCATCCTGTGTATACAATGGGCAGCCAAGCACTGTGTTCTGTCGATGACGTTACAACATGGCCGGGGGATTTTCTAGTCACTGACGCAATTGGTGACATGGTGCTCATGAAAACGTTGGATATTCGCATAAAAAAAAAGCCTGTTTGACTTAGAACTGCACAGACCAACCTATTTCGTCATATTGTATTGTGTTGAAAAATTAGATGAAGTCAAAAATGTGTCATCAGCACTTAAGATAAGCCTTTATTAGTCCCACAATGGGGAAATTCCAGGATTGCAACAGCACAGGGATAGCAACACTCAGAGCAACAATCAAGAAGACAAGAAAAAACAAGGGCAGCGAATATACATATGTACATATAAATATATAAACACACAGTGAGGAGCATTGTAGCTAGATGGAATAAATATGTAAATATATAAACACACACAGTGCGGAGCATTGTAGCTAGATGGAATGAACAGCATAACCGTCTACTTAGTTATCCTACATGGTATGATTATGTACCCATACATACTGTCACCCTCCGTAGCGACCGGTATTGTCCTAGTTGTATATTGGAGGGGACCATTGTGTAAGTATTGTGTCTTTTGCATTCAATACTATTAGGTTGTCACGTTTTTTTTGCTATCTCTGCGAGCAGCCCTGCTTAGGTTATACAGTCTGACAGCCGTAGGTAGGAAGGACCTGCGAAACCTCTCGGTTGCGCACCTAGGATGATGTAGTCTGCTGCTAAATGAGCTCCTCAGTGCGTTCAGTATGTCCTGCATAAGGTGGGACTCTGACTCCAGCAGAGATGACAGTTTAGCCACCATCCTTCTCTCTCCCATCTCCTCCACTGGGTCAAGGCGTTGCCCCAGGACAGAGCTAGCTTTCTTGATTAGTTTGTTCAGTCTCTTCCTATCAGCTGCTGTAACGCCACTGCTCCAGCAGACCACTCCAAAAGTGATGGCTGATGCCACCACCGTGTCGTAGAATGTCTTCAGCAGCGCCCCTTGTACACCAAAAGACCTGATTCTTCTCAGTAGGAACAGCCTGCGTTGTCCCTTCTTGTAGAGTGCGTCAGTATTGTGTGACCAGTCTAGTTTATTGTTCAGATGAACACCCAGGTACTTGTAGAATGTCACCATCTCGATGTCTGTTCCCTGTATGTTTACTGGTGCTGTGAGGAGTTGTCCTTGCCTGCGGCAGTCCACCACCAGCTCCTTAGTTTTCCTCGCGTTGATCTGGAGGCAGTTCCGATGGCACCAGTCCACGAAGTCCTGGATAAGTCCTCTGTACTCAGCTTCATCTCCGTTGGAGATGAGGCCAATGATCGCAGAGTTATCAGAGAACTTCTGTAGATTGCAGTGTGTTGTGTGAGAAGTCCGCAGTATAAAGGATGAACAGGAAGGGAGCCAAAACCGTTCCCTGGGGGGCCCCCGTGCTACCGATGATCATGTTGGACACAGTCCCGGGTTCTCACAAACTGTGGCCAGTTAGTGAGATAGTCCAGGATCCATGATGACAGGTGCTGGTCCACCCCTGCGCACAGCAGCTGGTCCTTCAGGATCATCGGTTGGATGGTGTTGAAAGCACTGGAGAAGTCAAAGAACATGATCCTCACCGCATTCCCGGGCTTCTCCAGGTGGGACAGAGAATGGTGAAGGAGGAAGATCACCGCATCCTCCACCCCAATGCCATGCTGGTAGGCGAACTGGAGTGGATCCATTGCTGGTCCCACCAGGGGGCGGAGGTGAGCAAGGAGCAGTCTCTCCAGGGTCTTCATCATGTGGGACGTCAGGGCCACTGGTCTGTAGCTGTTCAGATCTTTGGGGTGGGAAGTCTTTGGTACAGGTACCACATAAGATGTTTTCCACAACTGTGGTACCCTCCCTAGCTTCAGGCTCAGGTTGAAGATGACCTCCACAATCCCACACAGTTGGTCTGCACAGGACTTGAGGAGCTTTGCGCTGATGCCGTCCGGTCCCGACACCTTCCTCGCCTTGATTTTCCTCAGCTCCGTCCTCACCTGGGTCTTAGTGAGGGTCATGTTGGGGGGCTGTGTGTTGGTGGAGTGGGGTGTGGGCAGCAGGACTCGATGTCTTCAGAGGCAGCAGTGGTTGTTGTGCTGTCGGGGGGGGGAGGGCGGTTGGTCAAACCTATTAAAAAACAGGTTCAGATTGTTCGCCCACTGCCTGCCCCCTGTGGCCTGGGGGGGGGAGGTATTCTGGAGCCCAGAGATTATTTTAAGGTTTCTCCAGACCCCACCGATGTTGCTCTGTTGCAGCTCATCCTCCATCTTCTTCCTGAAGCTGTCCTTGCCTTCTCTGATCTTCCTCCTCAGCTCCCTCTGTACGGACTTCAGCATCTCCCTGTTCCCCGACCTGAAGATCCTTTAAACTTTAAAGCCACTTTAAAGGTCTCTAACTTCTAAGTCTCTTCTGGTTCATGATCTATTAATCAATCATCAGATCGATCTATTATCCCTCACAGAGACCTGTCTTGGGCAAGATGATTATGTTGGTTTGAAGGAATCAACTCCCTCTGGGTATTTAAACTGTCATAACCCCAGAGGTTCTGGTCGTGGTGGTGGAGTGGCAGCAATTTTCCATTCTAAATTACTAGTTAATGTTAAGCAAAAATTATGTTTTAATTCCTTTGAAAGTTTGGTCCTCAGAGTGGGGTTTGTTGGCAATCTTGGCTTGAACCCAATTTTCTTTTCCATAGTTTATCGTCCTCCCTCGGCCTATTCAGAGTTTCTATCTGAATTTGCCAAATTTTTAGCTGATTTAGTGCTGAAATCCGATAGAATAATCATTGTAGGGGACTTTAATATACATGTTGATGTAGAGAGTAATTGTCTTAATAAGGCATTCAATTCAATTTTAGACTCAATGGGGTTTTCCCAGAAAGTAAAAAATTCTACCCATCATTTCCACCATACATTGGACCTTGTTCTGACTTATGGTATAGATATCGAAAATCTGGTAGTGTCCCCTCATAATCCTGTACTGTCTGACCATTGTCTGTTAATTTCTGACTTCATTATCTCTGATCACTTGTTTCCTAAAGAGAAATACTACTACAGCAGATGTTTTTCTGATGACGTTGTTGCCAAGTTTTTGCAGATTGTCTCCTCTATGCCATGGGTCAACACAACAGAAATAATAGATGGAGAGTCTGCTTCATTCGTGATTGATGGCATGGTTGATAGTGTTACAGCCTCTCTGCATCGGACTCTAGATTTGGTAGCCCCTTTTAAAAAGAAAAAGTCTAACCAGAGATTTCTAACCCCTTGGTTTAACCCAGAAACTCGTGACTTAAAACAGAAAACTCGGAAATGGCATTCAACTAATTCAGATGAATTCTACTTAGCGTGGAGAAATCATTTCTTAATCTATAAAAAATCTCTTAGAAAAGCTAGATCAAGCTATTATTCTGCATTAATAGAAGCGAACATGAATAACCCCAGGTTTCTCTGCAACACTATAGCCAGGCTTACAAAGAGCCAGGACTTGATCAATCCTCGCATCCCCCGAGTTTTCTAGTCAGGACTTTCTGAACTTTTTCAATCTTAAAATTTTATCTATTGGAGATTAACTCCGTCAAGATTCTTCCTACCGTAAACTCAAGTACAGTGGGGCAAAAAAGTATTTAGTCAGCCACCAATTGTGCAAGTTCTCCCACTTAAAAGATGAGAGGTCTCCAATTTTCATCATAGGTATACCTCAACTATGAGAGACAAAATGAGAAAAAAAAAAT
This sequence comes from Pholidichthys leucotaenia, assembly GCA_020510985.1. Taxonomy (NCBI): domain Eukaryota; kingdom Metazoa; phylum Chordata; class Actinopteri; order Cichliformes; family Pholidichthyidae; genus Pholidichthys; species Pholidichthys leucotaenia. The sequence goes on from CM035848.1 coordinate 48,967,183, forward strand.
CCAGAAAAGCACATTGAAGGATTTTTAATGAATTAATTGGTAAATTCCTTGGTAAAATAAGTATTTGGTCACCTACAAAGAAGCAAGATTTCTGGCTCTCACAGACCTGCAACTTCTTCTTTAAGAGGCTCCGCTGTCCTCCACTCGTTACCTGTATTAATGGCACCTGTTTGAACTCATTATCCAGTATAAAAGACACCCGTCCAAAACCTCAAACAGTCAGACTCCAAACTCCACTATGGCCAAGACCAAAGAGCTGTCAAAGGACACCAGAAACAAAACTGTAGACCTGCACCAGGCTGGGAAGACTGAATCTGCAATAGGTAAGCAGCTTGGTGTGAAGAAATCAACTGTGGGAGCAATTATTAGAAAATGGAAGACATGCAAGACCACTGATAATCTCCCTCGATCTGGGGCTCCACGCAAGATCTCACCCCGTGAGGTCAAAATGATCACGAGAACAGTGAGCAAAAATCCCAGAACCACACGGGGGAACCTAGTGAATGACCTGCAGAGAGCTGGGACCAAAGTAACAAAGGCTACATCAGTAACACACTACGCCTCCAGGGACTCAAATCCTGCAGTGCCAGACGTGTCCCCCTGCTTAAGCCAGTACATGTCCAGGCCCGTCTGAAGTTTGCTAGAGAGCATTTGGATGATCCAGAAGAGGACTGGGAGAATGTCATATGGTCAGATGAAACCAAAATAGAACTTTTTGGTAAAAACTCAACTTGTCGTGTTTGGAGGAGAAAGAACACCATACCTACTGTGAAGCATGGGGGTGAAAACATCATGCTTTGGGGCTGTTTTTCTGCAAAGGGACCAGGACAACTGATCCGCGTAAAGGAAAGAATGAATGGGGCCATGTATCGTGAGATTTTGAGTGAAAACCTCCTTCCATCACCAAGGGCATTGAAGATGAAACATGGCTGGATCTTTCAGCATGACAATGATCCCAAACACATTGCCTGGGTAACGAAGGAGTGGCTTCGTAAGAAGCATTTCAAGGTCCTGGAGTGGCCTAGCCAGTTTCCAGATCTCAACCGCATAGAAAATCTTTGGAGGGTGTTGAAAGTCCGTGTTGCCCAGTGACAACCCCAAAACATCACTGCTCTAGAGGAGATCTGCATGGAGGAATGGGCCAAAATACCAGCAACAGTGTGTGAAAACCTTGTGAAGACATACAGAAAACGTTTGACCTCTGTCATTGCCAACAAAGGGTATATAACAAAGTATTGAGATGAACTTTTGTTATTGACCAAATACTTATTTTACCGAGGAATTTACCAATTAATTCATTAAAAATCCTTCAATGTGATTTTCTGGATTTTTTTTTCTCATTTTGTCTCTCATAGTTGAGGTATACCGGAGTGGTGGCTCAGTTGATAGAGCATCCGCCCCACACCCAGGAGGCAGGGGTTCAAATCCCGGCCAGGTCATGCCAAAGACCATATAAAAGTGGAACTTTCTGCCGTCCAGCTTGGTGCTCAGCAATAAATGGAATGGAGGAGGGAACTCTGTGGCGGCGCCTTGCATGGCAGCGGCCCTCTGATTCTGCACTTGGGGTGTGTGTGATTAACACAGTAGATAGGTAAAACACAATCTCATTCTGCCGTACATGATTGGTTGTACGGTTGAATGACAATAAGGGTGATTTAATTTAATTTTATACCTATGATGAAAATTGGAGACCTCTCATCTTTTAAGTGGGAGAACTTGCACAATCGGTGGCTGACTAAATACTTTTTTTCCCCCACTGTACATTAACTTCTACAGCTCCCTCAATTGATATCTGCTTAGATAAGTTTACTCCAATCAACCTCTTGGAGTTGGATAAAATAATTTCCTCATCTAAGCCTTCATCTTGCCTTTTAGACCCTATTCCTTGTAGGTTATTTAAAATCATCTTCCCAACTATTGGTAGCCGTATTCTTCTTATAATTAATTCTTCTTTAACTCTGGGTTATGTACCTCTGGCTTTTAAAACTGCTGTAATTAAACCCTTACTCAAAAAAACGACTCTCGATCCAGGACTTTTAGCACTGTGACAGCACAGCAACTCACCCTTGGCCATGGGATCCCTGGTTCGATCCCAGCCCCTGACCAACAGTGATCTGTGTGGAGTTTGCATGTTCTACCCATATCTGCGTGGGTTTACTCCGGGATTTCTCCGGTTTCCTCCCACAGGCCAAAAACATGCAGGTTAGGTTAACTGGAAACTCTAAAGTGGCCCTAGGTATGAATGTGTGTGTGAATGGTGAAGGGATAGCGCCGTACCGTGGCTGCTTCATCCATCCAGGTGGATGCCCTGAATTTCCCCTCTGGGGATCAATAAAGTACACAAAATCAAAAAAAAATTGCCTTTCATTTCAAAAATCTTGGAAAGAGTTGTTGCTGTGCAACTAACTGACCATGTGCAGGGAGTTGGTTTGTTTGAGGTGTTTCAATCTGGGTTCAGAGCTAATCACAGCACTGAAACTGCTTTAGTGAAGGTCACCAATGACCTCCCGATCACATCTGATCATGGATTTGTCTCTGTTCTTGTTCTTTTAGAGCTCAGTGCAGCCTTTGACACTATCGATCATGCCATTCTACTTGATAGATTAGAACACTTTGCTGGACTAAATGGAACTCCGTTGCAGTGGTTTATGTGGTCTATATTAACCATATATTCCATAACCTACATATGTTTAAGCATGTGAAAATGTTTGGTGATTACATATGTAAGGCGACTTCACACCTCAGAACAGGACAAAGAGTCTCAACCGCCAGTGAAGATCAAAGAGCATCCAAGGCGCTGCGGTGGAGACCGGATGGGTTGCCCTGACCCCCCAGGGCCAGGCGGAGGAGTACGAAGACAATGGGGGGATTAAGATAATGAGGGATGTCAGCTTTTGATATGCATGTCTTTTGTTATGTGCGAGTATAAGTTCGTAGAGCCGAAGGTGTTCGCTCTCTTACTTCTTCTGCTGCTGCACCTAGATGAGACTTGTTAGAGGAGCTGATAATAAACTTTGGTTTATGAATCACATCGCCTCGTTATTTCAAGCTCCTCTACACTGGTGACCCTGACGCGAGAATGGACCAGAGGCGTTCCCCCGCGATCGACTCATCTGTGGCGACCCAGGCAGACGCCGGCGCCCATGCAGACAGGGGAACAGATGGACGATGTTCCCCCACAGCAGAAGTGATAGAGAGGGCTCAACCGAGCACCAGCGCCGCGGAGAGCGCCGAAGCAAGGCACTCTCACCCTGCGGACACATCAGTGACGGTCCACACAAACGCCGTCACCGTCAACCTGCCGGACTTCTGGCAGGAAGACCCCGCCTCGTGGTTTCAGCAAGCTGAAGCCCAGTTTGCACTTGGCAAACACGGCCAGGATGCAACAGACGGAGCGACGTTTGTTATTACCACCACCGCTTCGCCGAGAAGGCTTACAAATGCGTTCCCCCCCTGCAAATTCACAATTTCGGGAAAACGCCAAAGCCGAGAGCCGTTAACAGCGGCGGTTCGCGGCTAAAAAAGCAAGCTTTTATATGTGACGGACGGACACACCGGCAAGTGGTTCCTTATCGACACGGGAGCTCAACTAAGTTTTGTCATGCCCTCCCAAGCAGACCGGGCCATGGGCCCCCGGGGCAATGGAGCGGTGGCAGCCAACGGCTCCATCATCGACACTTTTGGCGAAAAGAGCCTGCCCCTCTGCATCCACGGCCGCAACTACAGATGGACATTTGTTGTAGCGGCGGTGACTTTTAACTTGTTGGGCGCAGATTTTTTGTGTGCACATGGGTTATTAGTTGATCTAGCGAACAGGCGCTTGGTTAATGCACTGTCCTTTGCTTCTATTCCCTGCTCAGCTTGACTTTCTCCACCACCCGTGCAGGCTAGCGTCACCACAGCAGGAGGTAAGTTTGATCAACTCCTCACCCAATTTCCAGCACTCACAATTCCCAAATTCTCAGCCACAGTGGCTAGACACGGGGTCGAACACTTTATTCTCACAACGGGCCTACCCGTGTTCGCCAAAGCTCGGCGCTTAGACGCGACCAAGCTCGCCATAGCTCGGGACGAGTTTACCACCCTTGAAAAATTAGGCATTATCAGACGCTCGAAAAGCCCCTGGGCATCACCACTTCACATGGTCCCGAAATCCGACGGTTCTTGGAGGCCGTGCGGCGATTACCGCAGATTAAACAATGCGACAGCGCATGACCGCTACCCAATTCCTCACATTCAAGACTTTTCACTACATCTGGCGGGTGCGCGCATTTTTTCAAAAATAGACCTGGTCCGCGGTTATCATCAAGTCCCAGTTCGAGCAGAGGACATTCCTAAAACAGCTGTAATAACCCCCTTCGGTCTTTTTGATTTTTTGCGGATGCCTTTCGGCCTCAAAGGCGCTGCTCAAACCTTTCAGCGGATGATGGACGCAGCATTACGCGACCTCCCTTTCGTGTTCGTCTACCTCGACGATATGCTGGTAGCCAGCTCGTCTGAGGAAGAACACGAGCGGCATCTCACTATGGTTTTTCAGAGACTAGAAGAGCACGGGTTAATAATCAATCCAGCCAAATGCAAATTTGGCGTGTCACAAATTGATTTTTTAGGACACAGAGTTTCTCCGAAGGGGGCAGTCCCACTTCCAGACAAAGTTCACGCAGTAAAAAGTTTCCCACGGCCACAAACGGTCAAATCGCTGCAGGAATTTTTGGGCATGGTTAATTTTTACAACCGCTTCCTCCCCCACGCAGCTCAGCTCATGCAGCCCCTATATGACGCGCTCAGAAAACAAAAACCTTCCAACGCGGTCAAATGGACCCCAGAGCGCGAACGCGCCTTCGCGGAAGTAAAAAGCGCCCTAGCTAATGCCACATTGTTGGTTCACCCCGATCCCTTGGCCCGCATTGCGCTAACCACAGATGCTTCGGACCTGGCTATAGGGGCAGTTGTAGAACAACATGTCAGCGGAATCTGGCAACCTTTGGCATTCTTCAGCAAATCGCTAAACCAAACTGAGCGTAAATACAGCACTTTTGACAGAGAGCTACTAGCGCTCCATTTATCCATCCGCTACTTCCAGTTCTGGTTAGAGGGGCGGCGTTTTACGGCTTTTGTAGACCACAAACCGCTCACCTTTGCTATGGCTAAAATTTCCGAACCGTGGTCAGGCAGGCAACAAAGACAGCTAGCTGCGATTTCAGAGTTCACCACAGACATTCGACATGTGGCAGGCAAACTTAACGTGGTAGCAGACTGTCTCTCTCGCGCTGTGACATCGCCAGAGCGCGAGGAGACAGATTATACTACCTCAGCCGCGGAACTCTTCGCCAACGCAGACACATACGCAGCACCAATCCACACAGGGAGAGATTATGCAGCCATGGCAGAGGAGCAAAGTAGTGACGCGGACGTGCGCGCACTCCTGTCTGGACCAACAGGGTTAAGGCTGGAGAAAAGGGGTCTACGCGACGGTGTGCCCCCCCTAATATGCGACATCTCAACCGGCCGACCTCGCCCGTTAGTTCCAGCTGCATGGCGCCGCCGTATTTTCGACTTGATTCACTCCCTCGCGCACCCAGGTGTGCGCGCTTCAGTTAAAATGGTCGCCGAAAAGTTTGTGTGGCCTGGCCTGCGCAAAAACGTAAAAGAAACAAACTCACAAAAGCCCCTCTGGAGCCTTTTCCAATCCCTGCTAGAAGGTTCGACCACGTTCATGTCGACCTCGTGGGGCCGCTACCTTCCTCCCAAGGTTTCACACATCTGTTAACAATGATAGACCGCACCAAGTGCTGGCCAGAGGCAGTCCCTCTGGCGTCAACCACAGCGGAGGAAGTCGCTCGCATTTTGACAAACTGGGTGGCACGTTTCAGCGTCCCATCGGACATCACGTCCGATAGGGGGCCTCAATTTGTCTCTGAGCTCTGGTTAGCCATGTCCAACAGCTTAGGGGCGACGATTCATCGCACCACCACTTATCACCCTCAGGCTAATGGGTTATGCGAGCGTTTTCACAGATCTTTAAAGGCCGCCCTCAGAGCCTCACTAACGGATACAAATTGGGTAAATAAACTTCCCTGGGTTTTATTGGGGTTGCGTGCTGCGCCCAAAGAGGATCTAGACGCCTTTCCAGCAGAATTAGTTTTTGCACAACCTCTCAGGCTCCCGGGTGAATTTTTACCAGAGAACCCAGAGCCAGGGCATCTCCCTGCCCCGAGGTTTTCAGGCAGCAACGGACCGGACTCTCTCCCCGGACCGGCACATCACTCTTTTCCAGCCTGGTTCTGCTAGAGGTTTCTTCCTACCAAATGGGAGTTTTTCCCTCTCCACTGTCGCTTAGTGCTTGCTCATAGGGGATCGTCTGATTGCTGGATTTTTCTGAGACTGTGGGGTTTTTCTCTGCACTCTGGCACCATGACACGGCCTCTGTTGTGATGTGGCACAGTATAAATAAAGCTGAATTGAAGTGAAGTGGTGTGCTTTTTTTCTACACCCATACTGTTGTCGACAGAGTATTTTGTGCTTATTGATGAAACCATTAATTCTTATGAAAAATATTTTTCTTATATTTTTGAGAACTGGGGCAACGGTGAAATTGGTCTATAGCTAGTCAACAAGCATTTATCACCAGATTTAAACAATGGAATTATTTCAGCCATTTTCATTTGCTAAGGAAATTTTCCAACTCTAAAAGACAAATTACATAAGAGTAAAAGGCTTGACAGCACAATATTTTTAACCAGAAACGTACTGTGACCATTACAATCTGCTGATTTGTTTTTAAATTTGTGTACAATTTCAAAAAATTCTTTTTCATCAGTATCAGCAATAAACAAAGTGAGCATTTATATTGATATTGTTAACTTCAACATCTCGTGGAGCTATAATAGAGTCAGCCATTTTCTTTCCTAAATTAAAATATTCATTAAATTCATCAGCGATGAAGTTATTACTGGCAATAATTTAATTTCAAGAGTATAAATAGATTATTTTCACAGGATCTATCCATTATTTTATTTAATCTCCATGTATTGCTAATATTTCTGTTCTTTTCAAATAATTTACTATAATACATTTTTTGCTGTCTAAAAATACTTGACAATTTTATAGGTTTTATACATTTGTCCAGCTTTCACTGTTTTTCACTTTTTATATAACTTTTTTTGTTTTGTTTTTTTTTTAACAGGCATTTTATAAAGTTCTAGTTATCCATGGCTTATATTTAGTTTTTAAATACTTTTGACAATAGGAGGCAATGCAAGTCATACAAATTAGATATAGAAATAAATTCATCATAGGCTTGATCAATATCATCATAGGCATTGCTCCAATCCTGGATTTTTAAAATCAGTTCTTAAATTTTCAATAGCTGTATCATTTACAAGTCTTGTTTAAAAAAAAAAAAAAAAAAAAAGTGGTAATCGTCTCATTAATGGATTCCAAAACAATATCCAAAACAAAAACAGGCAAATGATCATTTATATCATCCATAATGAGACCACTGGTTATCTTCTTTTCTATAACATTTGTAAAAATATTGTCAATGAGAGTAGCACTGTATTAACATAATCCTGCTAGGATGTGTGATTGTTAGATAAAGACCCATACAGAACATAGAATTTATAAACTCAGTAATTTGTGTTTGGCCATAAGGACCTAAAAGATCTATATTGAAATCTGCTTCTTATTCCTAATTCCATGATAGATTTCTAATAATTTATTTGAAAACGTACCAATGTTAGTACCCGGAGCTCTGTATATACAACTTACAATTATGTTTTTAGTATCCTGTTTCCATTTCAACTGTACCACATTCCATGGCATTCTCTATAACAAAAGACATATGTCCAACAATTTGATGTTGGTAGGAGGATTGTACAGTGGGAAAAAAAGTATTTATTCAGCCACCAATTGTGCAAGATCTCCCACTTAAAAGATGAGAGGTCTCCAATTTTCATCATAGGTATACCTCAACTATGAGAGACAAAATGAGAAAAAAAAAAAATCCAGAAAATCACATTGAAGGATTTTTAATGAATTAATTGGTAAATTCCTCGGTAAAATAAGTATTTGGTCAAAAACAAAAGTTCATCTCAATACTTTGTTATATACCCTTTGTTGGCAATGACAGAGGCCAAACGTTTTCTGTAAGTCTTCACAAGGTTTTCACACACTGTTGCTGGTATTTTGGCCCATTCCTCCATGCAGATCTCCTCTAGAGCAGCGATGTTTTGGGGCTGTCGCTGGGCAACATGGACTTTCAACTCCCTCCAAAGATTTTCTATGGGGTTGAGATCTGGAGACTGGCTAGGCCACTCCAGGACCTTGAAATGCTTCTTGCTAGTGGAAAGAGTGGAAACTACGAAGTTTCCTTCTTGCCTTGAGAGAGAGCAGTTGCATTTTTCTTCCCGCCTCCCCTGCCTTCCTGATCTATTCCCAGCTTTTGCAATGTTGCGTTTTTGTCTGTGTTTAGTCGCTCTTCTTCTGCTGAATCTTAATCTAAACGGAAATTATGGATTTGGAAGCGGCTTAAATGTGCTATTGTCACTATTTTTCAACAAGAATTGGGCCAAGGGGGAGCCCAAGAATTGGAACCTACGAGAGACTCATGGACATTGGAATCCATGCGTCTATGGAAACATTATTGGTTATGATCTCAGGACTTCTATTTTTGGCTGTGGAGTTCCCTGATGCATCAGAAATTGAAGGAAAGTGAGAGAGCTGTTCAAAGCGGACCCGGCCAGCTCCTTCATTAAATTCGACCAGTTGGGGAGGGCACGAGTAGCGGCAAACGGTGAACCGAATGACAGTGATTCAGTGAAGGAATACATCTGAAGCCCTGTGCTCTCTATGGAAAAACAGTTTAAGCCTGCATATATAATGGAAGCACAGAATTACACGGGTGAGGACAAATTCTACTCTCTGAGTGCACTGTGCTGATTTGATTTGATTTGACCTTGTTTGCCCCGTGTTTACATTCCTCCTGACTGAGATTAGCGGAAGAACCGGCTCTTATGTCTACCCATACAATCAACAATCAGTTTGTCGTCAGCGGATTGGACTCTCATGGACAATGCCCATGTGCCTTATGCAAGCAAGAGAGAGAGAGAGATAGACTCTGGACTTGTTTATAAGTCACATGATTATAACATCTATCCACTGCCAGGAGGCGCCCTCTGCTGCTCACTAACAACTGTTACATTTACACTACACAATGCATACAACACTACATGCATATATACACACACTGCTCTCCCTCTGCTGCGTGATTTGTCCACTAAATGTCTGCTAAATATGCATTGAGGGTTTTTTTGCCTGCAATCAAAATTTCGCTTACTCATTAAGCGTCAATTTGATAAAACATGTTTTTTTCTCTCGCCTATTGTGTCATATCATTTCTTTTTTTTTCCCCCCCTTTCTTCTTTATGACTGGCGCCTAGCGGCTGCCCCGACCTTGAATGCGCTCTGCAGAGCGTGCCCAAATGCCAAGTCACGTTTCGTTACCTTGTATTCATACATGTGTAATGACAATAAAGTTGAATCTCAATCTCCTTTGTTGCCCGGGCGGTGTGTTTGGGATCATTGTCATGCTGAGAGACCCAGCCACATTTCATCTTCAATGCCCTTGCTGATGGAAGGAGGTTTTCACTCAAAATCTCACGATACATGGCTCCATTCATTCTTTCCTTTACACAGATCAGTCGTCCTGGTCCCTTTGCAGAAAAACAGCCCCAAAGCATGAAGTTTCCACCCCCATGCTTCACAGTAGGTATGGTGTTCTTTGGATGCAACTCAGCATTCTTTCTCCTCCAAACACGACAAGTTGAGTTTTTACCAAAAAGTTCTATTTTGGTTTCATCTGACCATATGACATTCTCCCAATCCTCTTCTGGATCATCCAAATGCTCTCTAACAAACTTCAGACAGACATGGACATGTACTGGCTTAAGCAGGGGGACACGTCTGGCACTGCAGGATTTGAGTCCCTGGCGGCGTAGTGTGTTACTGATGGTAGCCTTTGTTACGTTGATCCCAGCTCTCTGCAGGTCATTCACTAGGTCCCACCGTGTGATTCTGGGATTTTTGCTCACCGTTCTCGTGATCATTTTGACCCCACTTGGTGAGATCTTGCGTGGAGCCCCAGATCGAGAGAGATTATCAGTGGTCTTGTATGTCTTCCATTTTCTAATAATTGCTCCCACAGTTGATTTCTTCACACCAAGCTGCTTACCTATTGCAGATTCAGTCTTCCCAGCCTGGTGCAGGTCTACAATTTTGTTTCTGGTGTCCTTTGACAGCTCTTTGGTCTTGGCCATAGTGGAGTTTGGAGTCTGACTGTTTGAGGTTGTGGACAGGTGTCTTTTATACTGATAATGAGTTCAAACAGGTGCCATTAATACAAGTAACGAGTGGAGGACAGAGGAGCCTCTTAAAGAAGAAGTTGCAGGTCTGTGAGAGCCAGAAATCTTGTTTGTTTGTAGGTGACCAAATACTTATTTTACCGAGGAATTTACCAATTAATTCATTAAAAATCCTTCAATGTGATTTTCTGGATTTTTTTTTCCTCATTTTGTCTTTCATATTTTAAGTGGGAGAATGTGCACAATTGGTGGCTGACTAAATACTTTTTTGCCCCACTAAGTACAAAGCCACACCGCACCCCTCATTTTTGTTCAACTAAGTGTACAAATCATAACCTCTCATTTGAACTGTGTTTTTTGTTCATCTTTTAACCAGGCCTCTGATATTGCAACATAATTTGTTTTTTTTTTTTGTATTGTAACAAGCATTCGTCTCTGTGGAATCTACTGGATATTTTGGACAGTTTTTACGTTTTCCCTCCGTTCTTCAGTTTGAATATCTTCATTTGTAAAAGACATTTCAAGGTAAGATAGCTGTGTTTTATATTAAACTACTTTCCTTCTTGCAATACTCTTTAGTGTTGTGTGTTTTAAAGTTGCTCGTTTGCAATAACTCGCTGCCATCCGTTTCAAAGTGAAACGCCAGTTCCACATTGTTGAAGCCATGCAGGGTTTAAATGACACCAACAGCCGGTTTAATCTTTGGATTATCTTAGCAACTTTGAGCTTTTAGTGGTATACTGACTTGGCCGTTTTATACAAAGGTGGGCTCTTCAACACTTGAGACTTAACTAGAACAGCAACCTGTTAAAGACAAAGCCAAAGCAAAACTAACATTTTTATATGGAATCGGAGCCATCCCATGAATGGTACCCGGAATGTTTGAGCGCAGGTGACCTCGCAGGCAGAACTTCATGAAGGAATCCAAAGATTTTTATTCTTAAACACTCCCAGTTGTATTCAGATTGATTGTTTTTAGATCAAGTCTTAATTAAGTTGGTGGCAAATACTCTGTTTGCTTGAAGGGAAGATCTAAATGTGATCAAATGAAATTGTATGTTAAACGGCATATTGTATGATATAATGTAGTTAGAAATGTACTTTAAGTCAGATAACACTATTCTTAAAATGTTTTTAAAAAGTCAAAGCAATCAAAGTGGCCATAAGGACTGGAAGAGAAGTGAAAAAAAAAAAAAATCAGCAAAATTTAAAACAATGTGTCATGGGTTTAAGTGTCCCCTGAAGTTTATGTTTCCTGAAATTGTGACTTAGATTTACCATTATAATTCAACAAATGACTCCGTGAAACACTGATAGCTGCTCTGTTCATTCACAGACAAGAAAATTCACGCTGTTATCCTGTTAAATCAAAGGGAATCTTGGTTCTTTTGCATATTCTTTTGTTAAAATTGTGCTAACAGGTCTGAGAAGTTGTTAGTTCCTGTCCAGCAGGTAAGTTGGGGGGAGGGGGGGATCAGTGCTGCCGTTAAAGCCACATCACCCTTTAACCCTTTGGTTTCCATCTCTGTTTGAATTGTCCTCAGAAGGGAACATGTAAATGGACAGAGGTGTGAAGTTTGTCCCAGCTGTTGCCACTGATGTCATGGGGGATAATCTGCTAGGTGTCATGTGTTTCCTCCTCCTCGGTTAACTGGATTATTTCTACTACTGGGGATCACCTATTCCTCTCCTCCTCCTTTTCCCTGCTGATTAGTGCAGATCTGCAGGATTTAACACCAAACACCACCGTTTAGTTCCTCCTCACGGCTGTCATTTAAAAATGGCCAACACATTCCAATTTATCACATCCTTCATTCATTCATCTTCTTCCGCTTAATCCTTTTCGGGTCGCGGGGGGGCTGGAGCCCATCCCAGAATCTTTTGGGCGAGAGGCAGGGTACACCCTGGACAGATCGCCAGTCCATCGCAGGGCCAACACAGAGACAGACAACCATTCACTCTCACATTCATACCGAAGGACAATTTAGAATCCCCAGTTTGATGCCAATTAACCTAACTTGCATGTTTTTGGCATGTGAGAGGAAACCGGAGAAATCCCAGAGTAAACCCACCAGACACGGGGAGAACATGCAAACTCCACACAGATCACTGTTGGTCGGTATCGAACCCAGGATCCCCCAGCCAAGGGTGAGTTGCTGTGCTGCCGCAGTGCTAACCACTGCGCCACCAAGCTGCCCCCCCCCACCGCGCTGCTTTTCATGCAAATTAGAAACATTCTGTTGTAAATGTGAGGATTTTTCTCATAAATCTGAAGGATTTTCCTGCAGAGTTGCAGCCATTTTACTAAGAAATGTGCAGCTTCTTACTTGAAAATTTGCAGCTTTTTATTATTCATAATTTTGCAGCTTTTTCCTCATGAACATAGAACTTTTCTTACTCTTGAATTTGCAGTTAAAAAAAACGCTTAAATTTTCAGCATTTTACTCAAATCTTATATTTGCAGCATTTTAGGTTGTAAACAGTTGGTAATCTACACATTTTGTCTTTTTGCTAAAGTTGCAGCTTTTTTACCCATAAAATTCCACTTTTGGTAAGAAATTGGCAGCTTTTAACTGAGACTTACATCCTCTTTGTTGTTACCTCCGCCAAAGGGGGAGGTTATGTGATCATCGGCGTTGGTTTGTCTGTTTGTCTGTTAACCCCTTGCACTCCGGGCAATTTTCCTAAAAACGCCAAAAAATAACGTGCCCAAAGTAAATCGAAAGCTGTTCTTCAACTCTTTGCAGCATCTTCATGGGGTTGGTCTCATTTAAAAGAAAACACTGAATTTTTTGGCAAAAAAAAAACAATCTCTCTACGTGCTCCGGCCACTGAGTTACAGTCATCTAAACATACTGAACTTGAAGAAAATAAGTTTGGCCACGGTGTTTTTTTGGATACAAATGCTTGCAAATAACACACAGCTGTCCGATCCGGGTGGAAAATGCAACAGAAATGTAGAACCAAGTGTTATCCAGCTGAGGTCCAAATTTTGTAACAATACCACAAAAAATGAATATTTTACACAGCTTTGTTCTCAGGCTGTTCCCAGGCGTTTTGGAACTGTGCCAAATTGTGCCAAATGGCACAGTTTGGAAAAACGTCTGTTACTTTTGAATAGTTCAATGTAGAATCTTCATTTTGGGCTCTAATGAAAGGTCACATTCAGGGCTGTGTGTGTGTGTGTGTGGGGGGGGGGGTTGTCCCCCCCCCCGCACAAACGACGGAGTTCGGCCCTCGCTACATGACGGATTACACTCGTTGCATGTTTCCACAGCAACGCTGTCACAGCGGCTTCCCCCCCTCGCTACTGTGTGTGTGTGTGTGGGGGGGGGGGGTTGTCCCCCCCTCGCTACAGAGGACGGCCATCGCTACATGACGGAATAGACTCATATGACTATGTGGCGACCACGGCTTCCCCCCGCAGACCGGGGGCGTTCAAACCGTGAACACCCCCCCCCCACTCCTCTTCTGCAGCGGGGGGGGGGCGTTCACGGTCCGAACACGGCAAATAAACAGTTTATCGCGGCGCACGCACTTCGTACTTCATGCGCCGTACAGTTGTAATTTACCGATCGGTCAAAAGTCATTTTTGGATTACAGTTTTCAGGGAGAAATAATAATTTAGCTTATAACACCTTACCTCTTCACAGCAGCAGAGTCCTGGCGAACTTCTCTTCCCCATTGTCAGACAAACGCGACGCTGGTCCGCTCGTGGATCCCGGTCAAAACATAATTCCAATATTGCGGTTTTGGTGAATGATTTACGACCTTTGTCGTCGGCCTCCATCGGTCTATGATGACGGAAGAGAATCCTAAACGTCTATTCTGCTGGAATGAGTGCAGGCCCCACTTGTGGGTGTTCTCCATGCTGCTGGGTCTGTAGCAGGTTCGTCCAGCGTCCTTCCCCCCACCTCCCCCCATCAGCTACAACAGTAAATCTCTCTTCACCCAGCCCGAACTGCTATGCTTCAATTGGCTCCTGCATTCACAGTAGGCTGGTCCTCCTTCCTAGGTTTTCATTCATTGGTTCTTCAAGGTTTCAGAAACCCAATTCAAGGCTCTTATTAGTCGAATGAGAGGTCAATCAGATGAACTAATCTGTTCGGGGCTGTGTCTGCAACTTTTTTTTTTTTTTTTTCCCCAGTGGCGCTTGGAGGCCACACCACCTACATCACCACCATCAGTATCTCTATCATGCGTCCGAGCACGCACGAGTGCGCTCTCGTGCACCCTCGTGCGCCCTAGGATGCAGAGACTTGCCCGCCCGCGGAACAACGGAGTGCAAGAGGTTAACAAGATAACTCAAAAAGTTATGGACGGATTTTCATGAAATTTTCACAGATTGTCAGAAATGGGGTATCCTACAGATGATTAGATTTTGGTGGTGATTCGGATCACCGTCCACAAGAAAACTGCCATTATGCAAAATGCCATTTTCGTGAATAACTACTAAACCACTAATCCTATCATTGTCAATCCAATTGCTAGTCATACGTTTTCATGGTCAAGGAATCTGAAGACTGTATGGGGGGGGAACTGTGGTGCTAAACCACCATTACGGAAAATGCCATTTTCGTCAATAACTACTGAACCACTAATCATGTCATTGTGAATCCAATTGCTAGTCATATGTTTTCATGGTCAAGGAATCGGAAAACATACACACAAACACTGTATGGGGGGGGGGGGGAACTGTGGCGCTAAACCGCCATTACGGAAAATGCCATTTTCGTCAACTACTGAACCACTAATCCTATCATTGTGAATCCAATTGCTAGTCATATGTTTTCATGGTCAAGGAATCTGAAAACGTACACACAAACACTGTATGGGGGGGAACTGTGGCGCTTGGTGGAGGTCTGCGCTCTCCGAGTGCTTTTCTAGTTGTTGTTGTCGTCATCAGGTCAGGCATTGGCTTGCTTGCTACTGGATAGCCATGAAAACCAGTACTACCCGTCTCATGGGTCAGGCTGTTGGCGACTCAACCGGCACCCCCGCCCTTCCGAGGGTATGGAGGGTGAAACTGGGCATCTTGGCAGAACTAAAAACAATATCTGCCACAGGTCTGTGGTGGACCACTCCCAGTTACACGTGGTGAGACTGAACATACTGGCAGATAAACACATCTGTCGCAAGGTCCGTGGTGGACTGTCACCGTCAGTTTCATGTCACAGTCATCCCTCTCTCCTTCCTCCTCTCCTCGTCAGCCATTTTCTTTGTTGTGGAGGATTCGGTCGCGTGTTTTACGTCACGAGAGTGTGGCGCCGCCTCGGCGCCGCCTCGCTGTTCAAGAAATCCCACCCACCGCAGGTGTGCCAGCAGTAATGTTGAAAAGCAACCGAGGCAGAACCGAATCGAAGTGAGTCGAGTCGGGTTTTCTAATCGGGGCTAATGGAAAAGCGCCTTATGTCTCCCAGCTGGTCTGGGAACGCCTTGATATCCTGTCTGAAGAGCTGGAGCAGGTGGCGGGGGAGAGGGAAGTCTGGGCTTCTCTGCTTGAACTGCTGCCTCCGCGACCCGGACCTCCGGAAAAGTGGTAGAAGATGGATGGATGGACGAAGCCGAACCGCTTGAGGGATTTTCGGAGCATTACGGTAGTCAGGAGCCTCGCGGAGTGATATGTGCTTCAACATAATGGCCGGATGGCTTTTTCCACAAATCTCCATCCCTATTGATCTGCCACTCCATGCGCGCCCATCTCACAGATACTGTCAAAACCCAGGTGAAGCAAACTAATTCGGAGCTTGCCATCATTCCGGGTGGATTAACCAAAGAACTCCAACCACTATATTGGTGTCAACAGGTTGTTCAAAGTTAAATTGCTAGCGAGTTACGCCACTATCTGCCAATGGATCGTGGATTGAAACTGCTCCTGTTTAGCTGTAATTAATATTCAAAAATGATATTTTCGGGACGAAAGAATTCAAGCGTCCCGGCATTTGTTTGCATTGTTTACTTCTCGGGGCTGCCGCCGGAGAGCGAGCCGTATCGAGTACTGAGCGAGTATCCTGGCGATGTAAACAGCCACGGACCAAAAACGTACATTTGCTCATGGAGCAGGTCATTCACACTGGCAGACAATTGCGCTATATGTGTCTATAATGACTATAGATAGGATTTTCTTTCCATGCACGCAAAAAAAAAAAAAATTAAATTCCCAGATCCGACTACCTCGCGAGGTAGTCGATACCCAAAAGCCGATGGTGTATAGAATCAGAATCAGATTTATTGCCATTGTTCATGTAATACACAAACTAGGAATTTGTCTCGGTGCCATGCTGCAACATTAAAAACATAATGAGAAAAAGGGATAAACTAAAAAACTAAAGGACTAGAAACGTGCAATAAGTGTAGAAAAATAAGTAATAAGTAATAATAATAATAATACTAGTAATAATGAGTAGTACTAGTCAAGGCAGTTTTAAAAAATTAGCATGTAGCAGATAATGTGAAGTACCACATAGTGCAGTCGATAATGCAACAGAAAAACAGTGATGAATGACGTGAGTCTGGTTGAGCTGCTGTACATAGTGCACGAGAGTCAAAAGTCACTTAATGTTCAGCAGTCTGATGGCAGAGGGGAAAAAGCTGTTCATGTGCCGGGAGGTTTTAGTCCGAATGGACCGAAGCCTTCTACCTGAGGGGAGGGGGGCAAACAGCACGTGACCAGGATGTGAAGGATCGGCTATGATCCGGCCAGCACGCCTCCGGGTCCTGGAGATGTACAGGTCCTGGAGAGATGGGAGCTCGCAGCCTATCACCTTCTCAGCAGTGCGCACGATGCGCTGCAGCCTTAGTCTGTCCCTGGCAGTGGCTCCTGCATACCACACAGTTATGGAGGAGGTGAGGATGGACTCGATGATGGCCGTGTAGAACTGCACTAACATCTTGGTGGGTAGCTTGAGCTTCCTCAGCTGCCGCAGAAAGAATATCCTCTGCTGGGCCTTTTTGATGAGGGAGCTGATGGTTGGCTCCCATTTGAGGTCTCGGGTGATGGTGGTGCCCAAGAAGCGGAAGGAATCTGCAATGGTGATGGGAGACCTTGTGATGGTGAGGGGGGGCAGGGGGGATGTGACTTTCCTGAAGTCCACAATCATCTCCGCTGTCTTCAGAGCATTCAGCTGCAGGTTGTTGTGGCTGCACCAGGACACCAGCTGGGCCACCTAGAACACGTATATTAGGATTTGTATGTGAAATTTCGGCATCGAAACTGCTCCTGTTTAGCTGTAAACGGGAGCAGTAAATACGGCTGTAAATACGGCTCCGCGTACAGAGCGATATTCTGGCCAATATGGTAGATAGATTAGTTTATTTGACAGGGACAGTGCAATAAACAGACAATCAATGACAATCTGATGTGTTGCACATAGAGTGTATAGCTATTAGCTAATTTGCAACTCTTGTCCCTGGATGGGCTTTAGAAAAGCGAATCAAGTAAAGAAAAAAAATACACAATAACCACATACATCAATGCAAAAAAGATTATAAATACACAATTATAAATATTATAAATATTATAAATACACAAATATAACAACCTGACTCACATTTGCCTATTTCAGGCCTCCTTCCCTTCGTCACTCACTATAAACAAACACATTCATTCCTTCCCTTCATTCACTCTCACCTTGCAGACAATCAATTCATACATGGGTACATTCTTGTTTATTTTTCAGCCAGTTTTTAACCTTTTTAGTGAATATTTTAAAGTCCGTTATTATTTTAATTACATTTGGCATTGTGTTCCAGATGTGACTGCCCTTTATAGAGAAAGCTGTTTGTCCAAATGTGGTTCTGCGGTGGAATATTTTACAGTTATTGTTAACAGAACTCCTGGTGGCTCTGCTGCTGTCCTGTCTTTGGACGAAACCAGCAAGTGGCTCGGGTGCTGATTTATGGAAACATTTGAATGTTAATTTCAGAAAACAGAGGTCAATGAAACTCTCAAAACTCAATAGGTTGTATTTTTTTTTTTTAAACATTACAGTGATGCCACCTAATGGGCTTTTTGTCCAAGATTTTTAGGGTTTGATTATATAATGAACCTATATGTCTTATTGTAGAAGGGGCTGCTTGAGCCCAGACTGTCAAACAGTATGATATGAGAAAAAACCATAGAATGCATATACAGTACAGCTGCTTCGTAAGGTATGTAATATCTAATTAATTTAAAGCAGTTCAGATTTTTTTTTTTTTATTTTTACTGTTTTTGAAATTTTCTTTATATGAAGATTAAATTTGAGTTGAGGATCTAGTACAATGCCAAGGTATTTGAATTCTGTAGCTAAACTGATGTCATGATCATGTATATTAACTTTAAAACGTTGCAGGTTACATTTTTTGATTGAAAAGCACATTGAGACTGTTTTCTGAAGGTTCAGCAATAGATGGTTCTGGAGGAGCCACTCTTGGACATCAACCGTACTTGTAGACAGTACATCTGCAGCCTGTGCTGGAGTCTTGGCAGCTGTGTAAATAACTGCATCATCTGCATAAAGTTGGCATGTTGCAGCTGAGCTGTGTAACGGCAAGTCATTAATAAATATGCTGAAAAGTAAAGGACCAAGAATGGACCCTTGAGGGATACCCATGCGGTTGTTTAAAAATGAGGATTTATCCTGGTGAACTTTTACACACTGTTCTCTATTCTGGAGATAAGATGCAAACCATTCTAATGTATCTGGGGAGAAGTTAAAAGATACCATTTTGGATAAAAGCAAACTGTGGTTTACAGTATCGAAAGCCTTTTTGAGATCTAGAAAAACAGCTACCACATTACCCCTGTCCAAGGACTGTTTGACGTTATCAATAAGGCAACAATTTGCTGTTTCTGTTGAGTATCCTGGTCTAAAACCAAATTGATGTGGATGAAGAAGTTGACTGTCTTGTAAATATTCAATCAGCTGTGTAGCTACAACTTTTTCAAGAACCTTAGACAGGACTGGTAAAATAGAGATTGGGCGGTAATTGCATACATCGCCTTTACTGCCTGATTCATGAACTGGTATGATGACAGCTTTTTTCCAGCCAGATGGAAATGTACTAGACCTAATGGAGAGATTAATGAGATGAGTCAGTGGTTTGATTAATATTTTGCTGTGCATTTTGAGAACGGAGGTGTTCATATTGTAGATATTAGTTTTTGAGTTTGACAGTGTTTTAACAATACCAGCAATTAACTCCTCATTTACCTCATCGATGTGAAAAGAATCTGTTGGAAGTATGGAATTTGTGTTGAGCACATTTGGCAGCACAAAAATTTTTGTTAAGTCTTCCACAGAGCCCACAAAGTATGAATTAAATTCATTTGCCAAAGTAGCCTTGTCACTGACGGTCTTGCCATTGATTCTAAGTTCCTTTACCCCCTTCTGATCGTTTTTTTTTTTTATTAGTTATTTAAATGCCTCCATAGGGAACTGTTGTTACCCTTTGCATGATCTATCAGTTTATTGTAATAAGATACTTTTGATTTTCGCAGCTCTTGTACCACTTTATTTCTTAAACTTTTGTACACAAGGTGATCATTTTGTAGTTTAGAGGTTAAAGATGTTTTCAATGCATAGTCTCGTCTCTTCATAAGTTTTCTTATTTCATTATTTAACCATGGTAGGTTAATCTTCTGTTGTCTATTAATTTGCTTTGTAAATTTTTCTATGGACTTTGTAATTGTTGCAGTTATAAAATTACAGCAATCATCTACTTCATTTATTGACATGAGCTGCTCCCAATTTTGATTCTCTAAGTAATGTTCAAACTCCTCATTTTTTGATTTGGGAATAATCAAATTTGATTTGTCAATATCGATTCCCCCAAAATACTGTAGTCGCTTTTTAGTGAGTTTTCTGACAGCAAGAACCATGTTATGATCTGAGAGGCCAGTTACAAGATTATAGGTTCTGGTTATTCGTTCTGGTTTATTAGCGAATACCATGTCAATAAGTGTTCTCGATTGTTTGGTCATCCTGGTAGGTCCTTTGATCAATTGTTTGTAATTAAATTTAGTCATGAGGCTTTTCAGTTTCTGTTTTTCCTTATTATCAGACCAGTTGATATTGAAATCACCATAAAATATGGTTTCTCTGCTCCTCTCAAGTTGTTTAACCAGAGCACTTAATTCATTATAAAAAGAAGAATTGTGTGACGGTGGGTTGTACAATACTGCAATGTTGAAATTCATTACCGGTGAGAGGCATACGTTAACAGCTAAACATTCAAGTGAAGTATTCAAATCAACCAATTGACATTTAAATTTTTCTTTGATGTAAATTAAAACACCTCCTCCCCTCCCTGCCTGTCTGTTTTTTCTAAAACACTGATAACCCACAATATCGATCATATTAGTGTCTATGTTCCTGTGTAGCCAGCTTTCTGAGAGACAAAGATAGTCCAGATTTGAATCAGACAGTAGCACTGAAATCTCGTCTCTTTTGGGGATTATGCTCTGTATGTTTAGATGTCCGCCGAGGATCCCCTTTGGTTTAGCCTTTGTATCCCAAAAAAACTCGTGCATGATTAACAGTTTGGAAAAATAGATGTTTTTGCTTTCGTACAGCTCGGTTTTCGGATCTCGCCTCATTTGCAATTTGTTTAACCGCTCCTGTTTCCAAAATTTTGGTCATAGCGCAGCTGTTTACAGCAGGATCAGACATGTGAGTCTGTTCAGTGCAATTCGACTCACCCAACTCGCTATGCCGGGCCGTAGATAGAAACAGCCAATCCGCCAGCTCAGATGTTTGTGCTAACCCAGTGGTCTGCTGTTTAATAGTGGCAGATCCAGGGTTAAGGTGAATATCCCCTGCCAGAAGTAGCAGTGCTAACAGTACTTTAACTGTATAGCCTCTGCCATATTGCAATATTTGCTTACCCGTCATGTTTGCCTTGTTTTGGGAGCTTTTTCTCAGGGCTTTTGCAGCCCAGATAGAGTACAGGGTGAAATGGCCATGTCCAAATCCATATAAATAAGACTTTTTAGCTTCACCTTTAGTTGAGTTGGCCGGAAAACCCTTCTTGTTGCAGTTCCAGACACACAAAGACAATAATAAGAATAAGTAGATAGGCAGAAAGTGTCCCATCAGACCACTCCTCACTCCAGTGGCAGCCATCTTTTTTTGAAATCATACATTCCCATAGAAACCATATATTCCCAATGTGCCCAAAGATAAATTACCCCACAATAAATATTATAAATAGCATAAATACCCTAAAAGCACATAAGGGAAAGGAGCAATACAATTCTTTCAACCAGAGTCACTTCCTGCGCTACAAGAGGATAACCTTCTGAGTGTCTTCAATCGAGCGTGATGCATTCACTGACTGTCCGGCCAGGAACTCCCGCTGTCGTCCTCTTTAACCTGGAAGTTAAGCACCGAATCTGTCCGGGCTCGTCCAAGGCCCTCTTGTACGCCTCGAGGAGGAGGGAATACTCCGTGCCCGAGGAGAGGTGGCAGACAGGTGGAGAGAGGAAGAGCGGTTCCTTGGTTACCGTCGCCCAGGAGAAAACCTGCCGCACACAGTGGCGTTAGTCCAGTGGCGATGTAAACAGCCACTGGACTAAAAGCGTTCCGCCTGCTCATGGAGCAGGTCATTCAATACTCACAGACAATCGCGCTATATGTGTCTATAATGACTATAGAGAGGATTTTCTTTCCATGCACGCAGAATTTTTTTTTTTCCCCCCGGCTCCGACTACCTCGCTTTAATGCGCCTTATAATCCGGTGCGCCTTATGTATGAAATTAGACCATCAAGTAGACCGTTCATTGATAGTGCGCCTTATAGTCCCAAAAATACGGTACATCCGTAGTGGCTTTCAGATCACTGTGTCATGGGTTCAAATCCCGGCCTGGGATGTAGGTGTACGTCTACCTTGCCTTGGGTGAAAATGACTAGGTCGGTCCACCTTGACGTAAGGGTTTAATTGGGTTTGGCAATCCCAAGCTGAATAGGCAATTCTGGCCTTGGCCCTGTAAATGAGCCCCAACAGAAAGACATAGGGCCCAAACACCTGCACCCTTTCCATTAGGGCCCACATACTGGGCCGAGGACAGAATTGCGTGGGATTGCCAAGTTCATTTCAATCCTTATGTCAATGTGGACCGACCCAGTCATTTTCACCCACAGGCAAGGTAGACTAAGACCTACGAAGTCTTTTCTGCACTCAAGCAAGGTAGACATACACCAACATCCCAGCCCATGACAGCGTGATCTAAATCCTCCCACTCTTACCACCGAGCCAAAGAGGAATTCCACTACTAGCACTGAGCTAGTAGTGGAGGTGTACCTTAAAGTGTAAAGAATTGCACCATTGACCAATTCCTTATGGAGGAGGGATCTGTAACAGAGGGACAGGGAGCAAGTGGAGATGAAAGACAAAACAGAGAAGGAAAGACCACACAAAAAGTAAACATAGGATCAGTGACACTACCATACCTGAGCGGCATCACTGAAAGAATACAGAGGACAATGGAAAAAAAATACCAACATCAACACCCCAGTAAAACCACACACCACTTTGGGATGAACCAAGAGTTGCCTCAAAGACATAATACCTACAGAAAATGAAAGTAATGTCATTTATGAAATACCATGCAGATCATGCAACAAAACCCATATAGGAGAAACAGGAAGAACCTTTGGAACAAGAAAAAAGGAACACATGAAAAAAGAATGTGAAAAAGAGACAATAGCAAGGTACACACGAGCACAAAAAGCAACGGCTGAACAACAGAACCTGAAGTCTTCCTCATCAGACCATTGCAAAAGAGAAAATCATATCATGGACTGGGAAGAGGCAAATGTCATCTGCACAGAAAGCAACAAATGCTACTGTTAGATCAGGGAGGCCATCCAGATCAGAAAACGGACCAAGAACCATCAACAGGGATGAGGGATCCTATTCTGTGTCCCACACCTGGGATACCATCCTCCACAGGATACCAGACAGCAGGAAATGTAGTCATCCTCTGCTGTCTGGTAAACCTTGCTAAACTAGTTGATTGTCAACATCACATGACCCTTCTGGGGAAAGCTGCAAGAAGTGGCCAAAACACATCAAGGCAAAAACAATCTTATTCACTGTCTGATAGAAAAGAAATTCATTTTATAATAATGTTGTTTTAGTTTTTATTGACACATGTTATATCAATTACCCTCATTAAAAAGAAGCATGCAATTTCATTCAGGAAACATTTGGTGCCCGTTACCTTGGACCCCACTGTAAATGAATTAAAATTAAGTTTCCCTTTCTTGTTGGACACAATGACAAGATTTACATGAAAACCACTGGATTTAAAAATGTCAAAATACAAAGTAGGACAGAAAAAGGAAAGTAATTTTAAAGTCCTCCATGCCAAATGACAGCTTTCTTCAGGAATTAAAAAATGACAGTGTACACACTGTTGCACCAACATGAACCACACTGCCATCATTATTGAAACTGACTGCAGTTTGTATTCTTGAATCAACATTCCTCACTGAAAGATGCTGAAAGAAAAAGGATAGAAATGATCAATTAAAGCAAATTTTAAAAAGACTATAAGACATCAGTAAATTATGACCTCTGCATTTGAGAGTTGTATATAGACAACAAAATAAACCCAGTGTTCCAAAATCCATTGCAATTCTCTTGATGATGTACAGTTTCCAACAATTTAAAGTGATCAGTCGTCAATAACATAATCCCCATCTTTTCCAGCCATCATGAAGCGTGGATTTTAAGGCATTTTCTTTAAGACTAAGGTACAAGTGTTAATTTAACAAAGTGTCTTCATATTCAAAATCAAAAGTTATCATGGATTTCTCATGTTTTCTACAGTGGATATAAAAATTCTACACACCCCTGTAGTGCAGCGGTTAATTGCATATTTCATAAGAATCCTTCAAATGGTGACACAAGCATGAAATTCTCCACAAATATGCTTTAATGTCCTCTCTTTCAGAAAAGGGTC
The DNA here is from genome assembly GCA_020510985.1 of Pholidichthys leucotaenia. Taxonomy (NCBI): domain Eukaryota; kingdom Metazoa; phylum Chordata; class Actinopteri; order Cichliformes; family Pholidichthyidae; genus Pholidichthys; species Pholidichthys leucotaenia. Next base: position 48,991,492 of record CM035848.1, read on the forward strand.
CTGGCCACGCCAAAAATTCAAGATGGCCGCCATTTTCCAAGATGGCTGCCAGAATGTGACAATTTTTTGTTATTTTTCCTCTTTTCTTAATTTAATTTTCCAAGTGAACCATGTTTATGCTCTTATATACTAATTTTACAGATTTTGTTGTCTCTGATATAAATTTAAGAAGGTTAGCCTTCAATGTGGTGCCCAAAATGGCTGCTACTCCTTGAAAATTATGATTTATCCATCGTAAATTGAGCATATTTAACACACACATGTAATCGTTTCTGGATGTGGATCTTGGTTGGTGTGGTGCAGATCCCATTCAACCGTTTTTATAAACTACAGTTGTGACTGTGATTGCAATTAAAAAAAAACAAGAGTGATTGTCAGCACACAACCAGGGCACACTGGTGTCAATCACTGCTGTGTAACTCGGCATGGGGTTCAGTGTCAACTGATCTAGCTTTACTAACACTGCAGTATTAGACTAGTTGTAGTAGTATATGCATAGTTTAGTGTCCCAAATGCTTTCTAACAGCCCCATATCATGTAGCTACTAAACTGTAGTTTTTTAGTTATTAGATACTAGTTAGAGAGTCGCACCTGAATTGACAGGATGTGCCAGCGCGGGAGAGCCGAGCCAAGGGTAAGGGGGTTATGCATGTCTCGCCAAATGTTCATGTACTTACCCGGATGGTGTACAGATCACACGGGACTTAAATGGCACTGGATGAATGATCGGGCTAGGTGTAGGGCAACCAAACCTAGTTGAATCCCATACAGTAATGTGTGCACAATTTGATTAGGGTGGTAAAAGGATAGCCCCTCGGCCTTAATCAAGACACATCATGGCAGAAGCGAATGTGATATCTGCCAATCGGAAAACAAATTGGAGCTTGTGTTGCCTTTGCCAGAAGGACAAAATAGGTGAGGGCCTGACATCCACTCCAAGTCATCATTCCCCAGAACATGATGATACAAAATGCTGGCAAGGAACATTCCCATGTTCAGCGAAATCAATGACATGCCATTGAGAATAGATCCAACGAGGCTGGATGAAGGTGATGGCATAGAAGTCACACTCAGGAAAAATATGGCAAAATACCATGTGAGCTGTTGCTTGTTGTTCAACAACACTAAATTGCAACGGGCACAAAAGCGCCATTCCAGTAGTCAAACCAGTGAAACTGAGACTGGAGCTTGTCAGTCAAAACTGCGGCGAAAAAGTCATGACAGTCAGACATGCATTTTCTGTGAAAAAGTGGCACCTGCATCAGACCTCAGAGAGGCCAGTACAACGGGCCTAGACAAGAGGCTGCGCGACATTGCAGAGATGCTTGGTGATGGTAAGCTTCTTGCAAGATTGACTGGTGGTGATGTCATTGCACAGGAGTTCAAGTACCATAATGTTTGCCTTCGGGCTCTCTACAACAGGGAAAGGGCGCACCTGAGGAACCTTGAGAAACGTGACACTAAGTCACAACCAGATGTGTATCCAATGGTGATCTCAGAATTGGTTGCATACCTTGTTGAAAGCAACCTATGTTCAGAAGGACCAGTTACATTTCGCATGCCAGATATCTGCCACATGTACCAAAAGCGTCTGGAACAGCTGGGGGTGGACTCACCAAATGTGAATTCCACTAGACTGAAAGAAAAGCTATTGGCTGAAATTCCAGGACTTGAGGCTCACAGATCTGGCGCAGATCATAGAGAAGTGATACTTACATTTCAGGAAGATGTAGGCAAAGCGCTTGCTCAATCCACAGATCTTTCAGATGCACTTATCATTGCTAAAGCAGCAAAGATCCTCAGAAGATGTATACTTGACCACAAGTCTAGATTTGAAGGTACATTTTCTCAGGGTTGTGTGCAAAATGCTATACCTCCCCTTCTGCTTCAATTTGTGGGGATGGTTGAGCATGGTGCTGACATAAAATCACAGCTGAGATTCGGGGCATCAAAGTCAGACCAGGCAATTGCTCAGCTCATGCAATTCAACTGCTACACCCGCTACAAGGAAGGAGCAGCAACTCACAGGCATTCTAAAGACAGAGAGACCCCATTTCCCGTGTACATGGGGCTCTCTGTTTATGCCAAAACCAGAAAGAGGAATCTGGTTGAGATGTTGTTCGATCATGGTCTCAGTATCTCTTATGACAGAGTGCTGGAGATCTCTGCTCAACTTGGAGATGCAACAGTCAGCAAGTATGTTGAGGGTGTGGTTTGTCCTCCAGTGCTGCGGAAAGGGTTGTTCACTACTGCAGTGATGGATAACATTGATCACAATCCCTCTGCAACAACTGCAACTACCTCCTTTCATGGCACAAGCATCTCTCTGTTCCAACATCCCACAAAGGATAATAGTGGACAGGAACGAGGGCAACTCAGGTTTGGGCCTGAGAAAGTAAAGTCAGTTCCTGAACTTCCTGATACATTCACAAATATCTCTCCAGCTTCCTTCCGGACAACAAATCCTGTTCCACCAGGTACTGCAATGCCAAAACCACCCACAGATATTCTGGGGCCACAACTAGCACTAGAGTACCAGTGGCTGGACAAGGTCTCAGTGACACAAGAAGTTGATGATGCACTGAACCTAACATGGTCAGCACATCATGCTTCAATGAAGAGAAGCCCTGAATTTGAAGTTACCATTACTTCTTTGCTTCCTCTCCTGCGGGATCCAGCTCATTCAGTTGCTACAGTCAAACATGTAATGAACAAAGTAAAAGATGTTGTTGATTTCCTCAACCCTGGCCAGGTACCCGTCATCACAGCTGACCAGCTAATCTACGCCATAGCAAAGCAGGTGCAGTGGCAGTGGCCAGGTCAGTATGGTGAGGACAAGTACCTGGTCATGTTTGGTGGTCTGCACATTGAGATGGCAGCACTGAAGTCGCTGGGTACTATCCTCCAAGCCAGTGGATGGACAGGAGCTCTAGTTGAAGCTGGTGTGGCTTCATCTGGCACTGCAGAGTCCTTCCTGTCAGCTGCAAGTGTTACCAGGACGCGACAGATGCACCAAGTGACAGCCTCCAGCTTGTACAAACTCTTGAAAGCTGCATATGATGAGTACTGTACTGAGCAGGAAAATCAAGATGAAGAGGCACTGGACTTTGAGAAGTGGTGTGACTCCCGAAAACAGGATAGTCCACAGTTTCACTTCTGGCACATGGTACTATCCATGGAGCTTGTTGTCTTTCTGCTGATTAGATCTTTCCGCGAGGGAAATTTTGCTCTCTACTGCCAGGCACTACATGAACTGATACCCTGTTTCTTTGCCAACAACAATACAAACTATGCTCGTTGGCTGCCCATCCACCTCAGGGACATGCTTATGCTAGAGATTTCACACCCAGAGTTAGACAAAGAGTTTAAAGCTGGCAACTTTGTGGTGCACAAGACCCGTCGTCCTTTCTCAGCAATGGCTCTAGATCAAGCCCATGAGCAGACCAATGCCATCATCAAGGCTGATGGTGGAGCCATTGGGTTGACAGAAGATCCATCTGCACTCAGGCGATGGATGTTAGCTGGCCCAGAGGTCAGTCGCTTGTTATCTGTTTATGACACAGAGGCCCAACGCAAAGAAATTCCCGAGCAAGCAACACACCATGAGCAAAACCCACAGGCACAGAAGACTTTTCTGGACAAGGTCAACAAGCTTTCTGCAGCCTTGAAAAAACCTAGGCAGTCCTTTTCAGGAAGAAAGTTCTGACTTGTATTCCATTGACACCAAGGATATTGCCCACCCCAACACAGCAGAGCTTCTCAAGACACACATGAACAGAGGCCATGCCAAGTTCCAGGAGTTCTCAGATGCTCTGGCAAGCCGCCCTGCCTCCATGTATGAACCCATCAAGAAGAATGTGACCGACTTCTTCCAACAAGAATCGGCTAGTCCTGTACAGTCAAAGCAAAGGCTATTGAAAGAAGACTGTCAGTTATTCTCCTGACAGTCTCTCTCTCTTGTGAGAAACAGTTCATGATCACAATCCCATGATTTAAAGTTCATTTAAATGAAAAAAGCATGTTTATTTCAACAGATATATGGTCTCGGTGTGAGATTGCCAGATACTGATGGCGGCCATCTTGAAAAAAGGTCGCCATCTTGAATTTTCACGTGGCCAGGACCCTAATCTGAAAGAGTATATCCAGGAGGGTATCTGTGCAAAATTTCATGCTTGTGTCACCATTTGAAGGATTTTTTTAGTTATCTGCTCCACTACTGGTCAAATGCAAGGTTTTTGTGATGTAAAAAAATGAGACCAAGATAAATCATTTCAGAACTCCACCATTAATGTGACCTATAACCTGTATAACCCAACTGAAAAACAAACTGAAATCTTTTAAGGGGAAAAATAAACTTACAAGAACCTGGTTGCATAAATATGCACACCCTTGGAAGTAATACTTTGTTGCAGCACCTTTGGCTTTTAAGATAAGATGAGCCTTTATTAGTCCCACCACAGGGAAATTCCAGGATTGCAACAGCACAGGGATAGCAACACTCAGAGCAACAATCAGAAGGCAAGAAAAAAAGCAAGCAAGCAAGAGCAGCTAATATACATATGTACATATTACTATAAAATATATATATACACACACACAGACACACAGTGCAGAGCACTGTAGCTGGATGGAATAAATATATGAATATATAAACAGTGCGGAGCATTGTAGCTAGATGGAATAAATATGTAGATATATAAACACCCACAGTACGGAGCATTGCAGCTAGGTGGAATAAATATGTAAATATATAAACACAGTGCGGAGCATTGTAGCTAGATGGAATAAATATATAGATATATAAATATAAACACACCCAGTGCGGAGCATTGTAGCTAGATGGAATAAATATGTAAATATATAAACACACAGTGCAGAGCATTGTTGCTAGATGGGATGAAACAGCATAACCGTCTACTTAGTTATCCTACATGGTATGATTATGTGCCCATACATATTCTCACCCTCCATAGCGACCAGTATTTTCCTAGTTGTATGCCGGAGGGGGCCATTGTGTAATGCATCTTTTGCATTCAAAAACTATTAGTTTGTTACGTCTTTTTGCTATCTCTGCGAGCAGCCCTGCTTAGGTTGTACAGTCTGACAGCCGTTGGTAGGAAGGACCTGGAAACCTCTCGGTTGTGCACCTGGGATGATGTAGTCTGCTGCTAAATGAGCTCCTCAGTGCATTCAGTATGTCCTGCATAGGGTGGAACTCAGACTCCAGCAGAGCTGACAGTTTAGCCACCGTCCTCCTCTCTCCCATCTCCTCCACCGGATCAAGGCGCTGCCCCAGGACAGAGCTAGCTTTCTTGATCAGTTTGTTCAGTCTCTTCCTATCGGCTGCAGTAATGCCACTGCCCCAGCAGACCACTCCAAAAGTGATGGCTGATGCCACCACCGTGTCATAGAATGTCTTCAGCAGCGCCCCTTGTACACCAAAAGACCTGAGTCTCCTCAGCAGGAACAGCCTGTGCTGTCCCTTCTTGTAGAGTGCGTCAGTATTGTGTGACCAGTCTAGTTTATCGTTCAGATGAACACCCAGGTACTTATAGGATGTCACCATCTCAATGTCTGTTCCCTGTATATTTACTGGTGCTGTGAGGGGTTGCGCATGCCTGCGGCAGTCCACCACCAGCTCCTTAGTTTTCCTCGCGTTGATCTGGAGGCAGTTCCGATGGCACCAGTCCACAAAGTCCTGGATAAGCCCTCTGTACTCAGCTTCATCTCCATTGGAGATGAGGCCAACGATCGCAGAGTCATCAGAGAACTTCTGTAGATGGCAGTGTGTTGTGTGAGAAGTCCGCAGTATAAAGAGTGAACAGGAAAGGAGCCAGCACCGTTCCCTGGGGGGCCCCCGTGCTACCGATGATCGTGTCGGACACACAGTCCCGGGTTCTCACAAACTGAGGCCGGTTCGTGAGGTAGTCCAGGATCCATGATGACAGGTGCTGGTCCACCCCTGCACGCAGCAGCTTGTCCTTCAGGATCATCGGTTGGATGGTGTTGAAAGCACTGGAGAAGTCAAAGAACATGATCCTCACCATGTTCCCGGGCTTCTCCAGGTGGGACAGAGAACGGTGAAGGAGGAAGATCACCGCAACCTCCACCCCAATGCCATGCTGGTAGGCGAACTGGAGTGGATCCATCGCTGGTTCCACCAGGGGGCGGAGGTGAGCAAGGAGCAGTCTCTCCAGGGTCTTCATCAAGTGGGACGTCAAGGCCACCGGTCTGTAGCTGTTCAGGTCTTTGGGGTGGGAAGTTTTTGGTACAGGAACCACACAAGATGTTTTCCACAGCTGTGGTACCCTCCCCAGCTTCAGGCTCAGGTTGAAGATGTACGTCACAATCCCACACAGCTGGTCTGCACAGGACTTGAGGAGCTTTGCGCTGATGCCGTCCGGTCCCGACGCCTTCCTCGCCTTGATCTTCCTCAGCTCCGTCCTCACCTGGGTCCTGGTCAGGGTCAGGATGGGGGGCTGTGTGTTGGGAGTGGCGGGGTGTTGGTGGAGTGGGGAGTGGGCAGCAGGACTTGATTTCTTTAGAGGCAGCAGTGGTTGTTGTGCAGTCAGGAGGGAGGGCGGTTGGTCAAACCTATTGAAAAACAGATTCAGGTTGTTCGCCCACTCCCTGCCCCCCGTGGCCTGGGGGGAGGTATTCTGGAGCCCAGAGATGGTTTTGAGGTTTCTCCAGACCCCGCTGATGTCGCTCTGTTGCAGCTTGTCCTCCATCTTCTTCCTGAAGCTGTCCTTGCCTTCTCTGATCTTTCTCCTCAGCTCCCTCTGTACAGACTTCAGCATCTCCCTGTTCCCCGACCTGAAGATCCTCTTCTCTCTCAGAAGTGTTTTTATCTCAGGGTTGATCCAGGGTTTGTTGTTTGAGCAACACCGTATGGTCTTGGTGGGAACGGATTTGTCCACACAGAAGCTGAGGTAGTCCGTGAAGGTGTGAATGAGGCCATCGATGTCCTCACCATGTGGATCGCAGAGCTGCTTCCAGGTGGTGGATTCAAAACAGCCCTTTAGGGTGTCCATTGTCTCCTCAGACCATAACTCCACTGTGCGCATGGCCGGAGGTTGTCTGTGCACTAGGGGTTTGTACACCGGCCGGAGATGAACCAAGTTGTGATCCGATCTGCCGAGTGGGGGGAGTTGTGATGAGGTGTACGCCTCCTTAGTGTTTGCGTAGAATAAGTCCAGTGTTTTATTGTCTCTAGTGTGGCATGTGACATACTGGGTGAACGTGGGTAGAATGGGAGATAGTGAAACATGGTTGAAATCGCCTGAGATGAGGAGAAGAGCATCTGGGTGTTCTGTCTGCAGCCTGCTGGTTACTGAATGGATGACGTCACGTGCTGTCCCAGCGTTTGCCGTCGGATTTGCATAAACAACAATGCAGATCACGTGTGAGTGTTCTCTCGGGAGATATGTAGGCCGCATGCTAACAGCTAGCAACTCAATGTCTTTGCTGCAGTGTCGTTTAACAGTGATATGTCCCGGTCTGCACCAGTTGTTAACATACATTATCACTCCACCGCCCCTTGCTTTGCCACTGTCTGGTGTTCGGTCTGCCCGTATCATGTGGAAACCCTCCAGCTCAATGTTAACATCTGCTGCTAGTTCAGTTAGCCACGTCTCAGTAAACAAAAGGAGAGAGCACTCCCGGTATGTGGTATCATAACGGCAGATAGCCGCTAGCTCATCTACCTTTCCCAGTAACGACTGTACATTTCCCATGACAATAGACGGAAGCGAGGGTCTGTACCTTATATTTTTTGTCCTCCGCCTTACTCCAGCCCGGCAGCCGTGGCGTTTTCGCCTCAGTTCTCTCGGTATGTCGAGTTTTTCCAATGGGACCGGGTGGCGGTTGAATGCTAGCAGCTCTTCCCTGCTGTATCGTATCCTGCTATAAACAGTGGCTCCGTCCACCGGCTCAGGAGACATTTGGGACGATCTGTGTGTCCGTGATATAAGTGGAGTGAAAAAAAGACGGATCAAAAAGAGAGGAGGGAAAAAGACTCGGAATCGAGCAGCTGTTGTAAAGGGCGGCCGACTCGTGTGGCGCCGGGAGAAAAAAAAATATTATAAAATTAATAAAATAAAATATTAATTAATAAAATATAAAATATTACAGCACTCCGTCTTCTTGGGTCGACGTCTATCAGCATGGCACATCTTAATGTGGCAATATTTGCCCACTCTTCTTTGCAAAAACGCTCCAAATCTGTCAGATTGTGAGGGCATCTCCTGTGCACAGCCCTCTTCAGATCACCCCACAGATGTTCGATTGGATTCAGGTCTGGGCTCTGGCTGGGCAATTCCAAAACCTTAATCATCTTCTGGTGAAGCCATTCTTTTGTTGATTTGGATGTGTGCTTTGGGTCATTGTCATGCTGAAAGATGAAGTTCCTCTTCAGCTTTCTAGCAGAAAGTTTTGTGCCAACACTGACTGGTATTTGCAACTTTTCATAATTTCCTCCACCTTGACTAAGGCCCAAGTTCCAACTGAAGAAAAACAGCCCCAAAGCATGATGCTGCCACCACCATGCTTCACTGTAGGTATGGTGTTCTTTTGGTGATGAGTAGTGTTGTGTTTGCGCCAAATATACCTTTTGGAATTATGGCCAAAAAGTTCAACCTTGGTTTCATCAGACCATAACATATTTTCCCCACACACGTTTGGGAGATTTCAAATGCGTTTTTGCAAAATGTAGACGGGCTTGGATATTTTTCTTCATAAGATAAGGCTTCCGTCTTGCCACCCTAGACGGGAGATTCTCACATGTAATCAACAGCCAGTACTTGCTAGAAATTCCTGCAGCTCCTTTAGTGTTGCAGTCGACCTCTTGGCAGCCTCCCTGACCAGTTTTCTTTCAATTTTGGAGTGACGTCCAGTTCTTGGTAATGCCATTGTTGTGCCACATTTTCTCCACTTGAGAATGACTGTCTTCACTGCGTTTCATGGTGTATTTGATGTCTTGGAAATTCTTTTGTACCCTTCTCCTGACTGATACCTCTGAACAATGAGATCCCTCTGATGCTTTGGAAGCTCTCTGCAGACCATGGCTTGTGCTGTAAAATGTGACTACAAAGATGTCAGAAAAAGCCTACTAGAACAGCTGAACTTTATTTGGGGTTAATCAGAGCCACTTTAAATGGTGGCAGGTGTGTGCTGACTCCCATTAATAAGAATTTGAAAACGGCAGGTTAATTCTGAACACAACCACATCCTCAGCTATAACAGGGTGTGCATATTTATGCACCCAGGTTATTGTAAGTTTATTTTTTCCCCTTTAAAGATTTCAGTTGGTTTTTCAATTGGGTTGTACAGGTTTATAGGTCACATTAATGGTGGAAAGTTTTGAAATGATTTCTCTTGTTCTCAAATCTTTACATCTCAAAAACCTGGCATTTGAACAGGTGTGTGTAGACTTTTTATATCCACTGTACATCAGGACATGTTTCAAACAATGGAAACCTTACACACTTTGGCATTCCTAAATAGACAGATGTACTTTATTGATCCCAAACTGGGAAATTACAGTGCAACAGCAGCTTGACAGTAGACGACCAAAACGACAAACACACACAGCATAATAGACAAAGGGATTACCCATGGAAAGTAAAACTGCCTGAATAACTCAAATGACCTTTTTTAATAACTTATGGTCAGTAACACATTGAGACCTCCATTTTAACAAGTAAGTGCCAAATAGTCACCAATAAGGTGAATGTGCTTGAACAATAAATCAGATCAAAAGAACATCTGGTACTTAGTATAGTTTTGGATGGACAGCTAAGATGGTAAATATTTCCACTTTGTTTTATTTGAACTTTACATTAAAATTCCACAGCATACATATTGCTTTACTACTTTGTTAGATTTATTAGTACATGCATTTGTTATTGTCTTATTTATATTTTGTTGTATCCATTTTTTTGTTACCCATCCATGGCTGTACATTAGCGATGCTGATATGATCTGGGCCATTTACATTTTTTCAACATTGTTGTGGATGGTGGAAGACTGGCCATCATACACTACTCTCAAAAAGTTAGGGATATTTGGCTTTTGGGTAAAATTTATGGAAAATGAAAAAAGTTCACGCAACAGTGATATATCATGAAAGTAGGGCATTTAAGTAGAAGCATGCACTGGTGATTTCCTCATCTCAAATTATTGAAACAAAAAGCCAACAACAGTGGTGGGTATACCACAACAAAAAAAGAAAGTCAATGTCTCAACTTGTCGCGTGTCCTTGAGCATCAATTAGAGCTTGACAACAATGTCTCATGCTGTTTACAAGTCAACTTATTGTCAGCTGAGGCATGGCATTCCACTATTCTTGAATGGCGGCCCTCAGGTCATTGAGGTTGTGGGGTGCAGGGTTACAAGCCTCTACACGGCGAGTGCTGATCCCATAGGTTTTCTATGGGATTCAGGTTTGGAGAAAGTGCAGACCACTCCATTTGAGGTACCCCAGCCTCTAGCAGCCGCTCCCTAATGATGCAACCTCAATGAGCTGGAGCATTGAGGTGGATGAAGATGAAATTAGGCCTGTGTTGTTCATGCAGGAGCACAAAGACTGGATAAATGATGTTATTCAGGTAGTATCGGCTTGTCACTGTACCATTCACACAGTGTAGGGCAATTCTGTATTGACTAGGCACACCTGCTCAGACTGTAACACCACCATCACCACCAAAGGCTTGTCGAGTGACAACAGTGGCTGACGCATTGCGCACTCCTTGACGTCTCCAACATCGTTGGGGGCCATCCTTTCTGCTCAATGTGAATCGACTCATCAGAGAACAGTACTTAGGGCCACTGGTCCCTTGTCCAGCGAAAATGCTCCTTGGCCCATGCAAGATGACACCTGTGCCTGATGGTATGGTCAGGTACCCTTGCAGGTTGTCTAGCACACAGCACAAATGGTCTGACATGACACTTGGGTGCCTCTCACCTCCTTTAAATGTGTCTGGAGTTGAATGGCATTTATCATCCGGTTCTGCAGGGCGCTGTCACAGTGAAGCGGTCATCAGCATGGGATGTGGCCAAAGGACATCCACTTCTATGCCTTTCTGCGACTCTTCCAGTCTCTATTTCTGTTGCAACCTGCTGATGACACTGTGACACTAAGCTCAGTGGCCACTTCCCTCGAAGCACATCCTGTCTGAAGCCTTGCAATGGCGAGGTACTGTTGATCAATTGTTAGGTGTCATCTTTGTCTCATGTCAAAATGTGAACAGCACGATGAAGAGAACTGTTTAAATACCAATTCTAATTGAACCAGAAAATTTATTTGTCGATTCATGGATCAGACCCCTGTTGTGAATTTTGCCGTTAAGCACCTTGTTAGGGAACAGCAAGTCATGCAAAAAGTACTGAAACACTGAATAGTTGGACATGTGCCTTCAAAAGGTCAGAATGTCAAAGTAAGTTCACCTGTAAAGGTTAAAGTGCATTTTAGGTGCATCCTGAAATTTCCCACAAAAGCCGAATATCCCTAACTTTTGAGTAGTATATATCCATAGCACTTAAAAAAAATCTGGACTCACTCAATATTTCTCAGCAAGTATTTCTGGGAGGATAGAAGTCGCTCAAGGACTCTGACTTTGGTGTCACTCATCTGGTTGCCTCTATAATTGAGTTCTGCCAGATGATTGGGGTTTGACTTCAGGGCAACTAACAGGAAGGTGATGCTGATCGAGGTCAGACCACACCACCTCAGTCTGCAAAGAGAAACATTTACCAGCTCACTGACATATCTATTAGACAATCAGTTATTAGCACCACTTGCAGAGGTTAGTAGAATGTGTTCTTTAAAGTGTGTCTAATGTGTAGTAGTAGTAGATTAGTTTATTTGACAGGGACAGTGCAATAAACAGACAATTAATCAAAGACAATCAATCTGATGTGTTGCACATAGAGTGTATAGCTGTTAGCTAATTTGCAACTCTTGTCCCTGGATGGGCTTTAGAAAAAAGAATCAAGATAAAAATATACACAATAACCACATACATCAATGCAGAAAAATTATAAATACACAATTATAAATATTATAAATATTATAAATACACAAATATAACAGCCTGACTCACCTTTAACATAAATATTATAAATACACAAATATAACAGCCTGACTCACATTTAACACATAACATAACTCACATTTGCCTATTTCAGGCCTTCCTCCCTCCGTCACTCACTATAAACAAACATTTATTCCTTCCCTTCATTCACTCTCACTTTGCAGACAAATAATTCATACATGAGTACATTCTTGTTTATTTTTCAGCCAGTTTTTAACATTTTTAGTGAATGTTTTAAAGTCCGTTATTATTTTAATTTCATTTGGCATTGTGTTCCAGATGTGACTGCCCTTTATAGAGAAAGCTGTTTGTCCAAATGTGGTTCTGCGGTGGAATATTTTACAGTTATTGTTAACAGAACTCCTGGTGGCTCTGCTGCTGTCCTGTCTTTGGACGAAACCAGCAAGTGGCTCGGGTGCTGATTTATGGAAACATTTGAACGTTAATTTCAGAAGACAGAGGTCAATGAAGCTCTCAAAACTCAATAGGTTGTATTTTTTTAAAACATTACAGTGATGCCACCTAATGGGCTTTTTGTCCAAGATTTTTAGGGTTTGATTATATAATGAACCTATATGTCTTATTGTGGAAGGGGCTGCTTGAGCCCAGACTGTCAAACAGTATGATATATGAGAAAAAACCATAGAATGCATATACAGTGCAGCTGCTTCGTAAGGTATGTAATATCTAATTAATTTAAAGCAGTTCAGATTTTTTTTTACTGTTTTTGAAATTTTCTTTATATGAAGATTAAATTTGAGTTGAGGATCTAGTACAATGCCAAGGTATTTGAATTCTGTAGCTAAACTGATGTCATGATCATGTATATTAACTTTAAAATGTTGCAGGTTACATTTTTTGATTGAAAAGCACATTGAGACTGTTTTCTGAAGGTTCAGCAATAGATGGTTCTTGAGGAGCCACTCTTGGACATCAACCATACTTGTAGACAGTACATCTGCAGCCTGTGCTGGAGTCTTGGCAGCTGTGTAAATAACTGCATCATCTGCATAAAGTTGGCATGTTGCAGCTGAGCAGTGTAACGGCAAGTCATTAATAAAAATGCTGAAAAGTAAAGGACCAAGAATGGACCCTTGTGGGATACCCATGCGGTTGTTTAAAAATGAGGATTTATCCTGGTGAACTTTTACACACTGTTCTCTATTCTGGAGATAAGATGCAAACCATTCTAATGTATTTGGGGAGAAGTTAAAAGATACCATTTTGGATAAAAGCAAACTGTGGTTTACAGTATCGAAAGCCTTTTTGAGATCTAGAAAAACAGCTCCTACCACATTACCCCTGTCCAAGGACTGTTTGACGTTTTCAATAAGGCAACAATTTGCTGTTTCTGTTGAGTATCCTGGTCTAAAACCAAATTGATGTGGATGAAGAAGTTGACTGTCTTGTAAGTAGTCTATCAGCTGTGTAGCTACAACTTTTTCAAGAACCTTAGATAGGACTGGTAAGATAGAGATTGGGCGGTAATTGCATATATCGTCTTTACTGCCTGATTTATGAACTGGTATGACGACAGCTTTTTTCCAGCCAGATGGAAATGTACTAGACCTAATGGAGAGATTAATGAGATGAGTCAGTGGTTTGATTAATATTTTGCTGTGCATTTTGAGAAAGGAGGTGCTCATATTGTAGATATCACTAGTTTTTGAGTTTGACAGTGTTTTAACAATACCAGCAATTAACTTCTCATTTACCTCATCGATGTGAAAAGTATCTGTTGGGAGTATGGAATTTGTGTTGTTGAGCACATTTGGCAGCACAAAAATTTTTGTTAAGTCTTCCACAGAGCCCACAAAGTGTGAATTAAATTCATTTGCCAAAGTAGCCTTGTCACTGACGGTCTTGCCATTGATTCTAAGTTCCTTTACCCCCTTCTGATCGTTTTTTTTTATTAGTTAAGTTATTTAAATGCCTCCATAGGGAACTGTTGTTACCCTTTGCATGATCTATCAGTTTATTGTAATAAGATATTTTTGATTTTCGCAGCTCATGTACCACTTTATTTCTTAAACTTTTGTACACAAGGTGATCATTTTGTAGTTTGGAGGTTAGTGATGTTTTCAGTGCATAGTCTCGCCTCTTCATAAGTTTTCTTATTTCATTATTTAACCATGGTAGGCTAATCTTCTGTTGTCTACTTTTAATTTGCTTTGAAAATTTTTCTATAGACTTTGTGATTGTTGCAGTTATAAAATTACAACAATCATCTACTTCACATGTTGCCATGAGCTGCTCCCAATTTTGATTCTCTAATGTTCAAACTCCTCATTTTTTGATTTGGGGATAATAAAATTTGATTTGTCAATATCGACTCCTCCAAAATACTGTAGTCGCTTTTTAGTAAGTTTCCTGACAGCAAGAACCATGTTATGATCTGAGAGACCAGTTACAAGATTATAGGTTCTGGTTATTCGTTCTGGTTTATTAGTAAATACCATGTCAATAAGTGTTCTGGATTGTTTGGTTATCCTGGTGGGTCCTTTGATGATTTGCTGGTAATTAAATTTAGTCATGAGGCTTTTCAGTTTTTGTTTGTCTTTTTTATCAGACCAGTTGATATTAAAGTCACCATGAATTATTGTTTCTCTGTTCTTCTCAAGTTGTTTAACCAGATCACTTAATTCATTATAAAAGGAAGAGTTGTGTGACGGTGGGTTGTACACTACTGCAATGTTGAAATTCATTACCGGAGAGAGACATACATTAACAGCTAAACATTCAAGTGAAGTATTCAAATCAACCAGTTGACATTTATATTTCTCTTTGATGTAAATTAAAACACCTCCTCCCCTCCCTACCTGCCTGTCTTTTCTAAAACACTGGTAGCCCACAATATCGATCATATTAGTGTCTATGTTACTGTGTAGCCAGCTTTCTGAGAGACAAAGGTAGTCCAGATTTGAGTCCAACAGCAACACCGAAATCTCATCTCTTTTGGGGATTATGCTCCGTATGTTTAAATGACCGCCGAGGATCCCCTTTGGTTTAGCCTTGGTGTCCCAAAGAACTCGTGCATGATTAACAGTTTGGAAAAATAAATGTTGTTTTTGCTTTTGTACAGCTCGGTTTTGTGCTAACCCAGTGGTCTGCTGTTTAATAGTGGCAGGTCCAGGGTTAAGGTGAATATCTCCTGCCAGAAGTAGCAGAACTAACAGAACTTTAACTGTATATCCTCTGCCATATTGTGATTTTTGCTTAACAGCCATGTTTGCCTTAATTTGGAAGTTTTTGCTCAGGGCTTTTAAAGACCACATAGAGTGTAGGGTGAGATGTCCAAGCCCAAATCCATACAGATAACACTTTTTAACTTCACCTTTGGTTGAGTTTGTCGGAAAATCCTTCTTGTTGCAGGTCCAGACACACAAAGACAAAACGAAGAGGAAGTAGAGAAGTAGAGAAGGCTTATTAGTGGTGCCCATCAGCCCACTTTTTAATCCGGTGGCAGCCATCTTCAGTCTTTCTTGGAAAGAAGGAAAAGGAAAATCTGTGGATAGTAAAATAAATTCTGCTTATATCGCCAGAATCTGATCCGATCGTCCTCGAATCCAGCTGGGCCTCAGCTAGCCAACTAGCCCCTTCCGTTGCTGGTCTCGTTGCTCATAGTCGCCGTAACTGGTCTCCCGTCCCGCTCCTCCAACCGAGTCTCGTCACACACCGCCGCTGCCACCGAGCTCCGCTGAGGTCACGGTAAATCCTCCGCTAGGCACCGCCACCTACCGTCGTCTGCCTGGGTGAAATCTCTGCTGAGCCCCGTCAACAAATAGCCGCTTGCCTGGTAGTATCTCCGCTGGGCCTCGCAGCTGGGCTTCGATTCAGGCTGGTGTAAGGTGGAATGACTGGCGCCAGCATCAAGCTAACTAGCGTTAGCTTAGCAATCGCTTCGGGTAGTCTCGTCGCACACCGCCGCTGCAGTCACGGTAAGTCCTCCGCTGGGCACCGCCGCCTACCGCCGTCTGCCTGGGTGAAACCTCTGCTGAGCCCCGTCAAACAAATAGCCGCCTGCCTGGTAGTATCCCCGCTGGGCCTCGCAGCTGGGCTTTGATTCAGGCTGGTGTTAGGTGGAATGGCTGGCGCCAGCATTAAGCTAACTAGCGTTAGCTTAGCAATCGCTTCAGGTAGGGCACATCAGTGAATCACAAGGAAGCGCTGGAATCGCTGGTCAGTTTACTCACAGTGGCCGGATAAAAGCGATCAAAGGGGTAATCCACCGGAGGTATATCCGATCGCTGTAGGTAGTTATTTAGAGACTGGCGCCAGCATTAAGCTAACTAGTGTTAGCTTAGCAATCGCTTCAGGTAGCATTAAGCTAACTAGTGTTAGCTGAGCAATCGCTTCAGGAAGGCGCAGGAAGTCGCTGGAGAAAGGCGATTAAAGGGCAATCCAGCGGAGGTGGCAATTCAGCCCGTGCGTGTTCGCCACGAGCGCCGATCGCTGCAGGCCAGCCACTTTTAATGGCAAAATCAGTGACTTTGTCTCAGCACTGAAAAAGTGTGACCATCCCGGTCGCCATCTTGAGAGAAGATCCGCCGAGCTTTTTGGGCTGTTCCATTTTAGTAGGTTCCCCCTTCCATAGCATGTGGGGCACCATGTGGTGTACAGGGGCAGCGCCCATCTCCATTTCACTGACTCTAGGCCACACAGCTACTGTGAGTCATGAAAGCTACAGTAATGGGATGGGGGGTGGGGTCAGTCCTCTGGGACCTCTATGCATTAATGTTCATTTCCCTGTTCTGTTAAGCTGAGCACCAAGCTAAAAAGCAGAAAGTACCATTTTTATATGGTATGACTTGGCCAGGATTTGAACCCACAACCGCCTGGTTGTGGGGTGGATGCTCTACCAACTAGGCCACCACACCAGTCTTTCAGTGGGTAATGTAGGATTTTTGTGGCATATGGTCTGCAAAGTCAACCCCCCCCCCCTCCAAAAAAAAAAAAAAAGTGCAGATAACTGGTTGCATCAAAAGTCAACCATGTTCTGAAATTATTCTTCTTCATGCCATTTTTCATGTCACAAGATATATGGCTATATGGAGAAAGTCATCTCCAGGATGAACCTACCAGCTAGTGAGGGCAGATTGTTTTTACCCACCATTTAAGGGGCTTTCCCCCCTGATATTATTTTCATGCCAACTTGCCATTTTCTCTGTCAACACCAATAATTGCTGCTTTTACACCCAAATCCCCCCCCCCCCAGGGTTATTTACTGAATGTCAAGTGTTCTGTTATGTATGAAATTAAATAACTTACGACAGCCTCTCAAGTGTGCAGCTGGGACTTGCGAGTGCTCTACAAAGCTTCCTCATTCCTTCATCTTTAATGTGGTTGCCCGACAAGTCTAGCTCAGTGAGGATGCACTCATATAGCCCCACTGAGAGATATCCGCAGCCGGCCTGAGTCACGCCACAGTGTTGAAGTCTGAAACAAAGGATTGACTAAAGTAAACCTTCCTCTCAACAAAACCAACATGACATCATCAAGATATCAATTCTAAAAAATTATTAACTTAAGGACTCTCAAATTGCTGGAGGAATTTGTTAGTATCACAGAAAGCTGCAAGACTCCTTCATCTCTGACTGAATTCATGCCGAGGTCAAGCTCGGTGAGTCCGAATGTTTTATGGTGGAAATTTCCAGTCATCTCCTTGTACAGTGCATTTAGGAAGGTTTGCAAGTGAACGCAGCCCAAAAATGTAATTCCACACCCCGAAACACTGAAGGAGAAATTAAAGAAAACTCTCAGCTGCTTATAAACACCAAGCCATGAATACATGACCACTACATTAGATTCTTTTCAGAATCCAGACAGCAAACATCCTTACTTGAGTTTTTGCAGATTACAAAGCAGATTCATGAAACCGCAAATAAGATAAATTCCTTCATCCTTTATGTTGTTGTGACTCAAATCGAGCTCCACCAAAGTCTTTCTTTTGAAAATCAAAGATTTCATTGAGTCGATATTGCTTGTCGTGTTGCCACAGAAATACATCCTGCCGAACAGAAATTACATTTAGCTGTTTGTGTCATTTATTCTGACCTGCATCAGTAAAGGTGTACACACAATGAACATAACATACTGTAGCTTTCTCAGCAGTTTTGTGTTGAAGGTTTCCAAGTTCTCATTAGCATCTTCACCTCTATTCATTTTATTCAAGGAAAAATCCAGCTCTTCAAGAAAGTTGTGGCTCCCCATCAAAGATACGGCCAGACTGTAGCAGCCCATTTCCTCAATGTCACAATTTGACAACCTGATTAAAAGACAAAAAAATAAAATATAGATCCACATATTACAAGTGCATTGATATAAAAAGTCTAGATTTTGATACTTCTGACACTTCTCATTTCTAATTTGATCTATATCCTCAGGTGTGATCCAGTCTTTAGTGTGTGCACATTTATGAAATCACATAATGTATCATTCACAAAAAAGTGTCATTGTACATTTTAACCTGTTGCACTTCGGTGTACCGCGGGCAGGCACGTCTCTGCGTCCTAGAGCGCATGAGGGTGCCCTAGTACGCACACTGTGCGTCCTAGGGCACACTGAAGAAAAAAAAAAACCCCTGCATTTCCGTTCTTCCACTACAGACACAGCCGTGAACAGAAAGCCAAAGGAGTGCTTTGATTGGTTTAGATGTGATTGACCTCTCATTCGACTAATAAGAGCCTTGAGTTGGGTTTCTGAAACCTTGAAGAACCAATGACTGAAAACCTAGCAAGACGGACCCGCCTACCAACGGCTGCGAATGCAGCGAGCCAGTTGAAGCACAGAAGTTCGAAAGCTGTTTTGTGTAAGGCTGGGTGAAGAGAGACTGACTGCTGCAGCAGATGAAAAAAGGACCTGAAGGAAGAACCGCCACAGACCCAGCAGCACGGAGACCACCCACAAGAGCGACCTGTGTGACAGAGACTGCCATTCGCGCATCGGCCTGTTCAGCCACAGGCGGTGCTGTCCCAGCAGAGTAGACGTTTAGACGTTCTCTTCCATGGTCATCATAGACCGACGGAGGCCAACGATGAAGGCTGAGTGACACACACGCGTTCGCCAGTCTTTCTTACTACCGTTATTTGTTTTGAAAAATCGTTCGCCAAAACCGCAATCATGGAAGCGCAAAACCGCAATAATGGAATTATGCTTTTACCGGGTCACGTGACCAGAACCACGAGTCCGTAACAAGCGGACCAGCTTCATGTTCGTCTGACAATGAGGAAGAGAAGTTCGCTAGCTACGCTGCTGTTGTGAACAGTTAAGTGTTATGAGCTAAATTATTCTTTATCCCTGAAAATTGTAATCAAAAATGACTTTTGACCGATCAGTAAATTACAACTGTATGTAGTAGACTGCAGCACACGAAGTCCGTGCGCCGCAGTACACGGTTCGTGCGCCACGTCTGGGCCGTGAACACCCCCCCCCCCCCCCGCTACTCTTCTGTAGCGGGGACTGTGCGCCGTGGTCGCCACATCGCCACATGACTGTTCCGTCATGCAGCGATGGCCGATGTCCGTCCTCTATAGCGGGGGGGGGGGGGAAGTTATCTTCTACACTACAAATATTTTAGAAATTTTTAGTGCACTGTTATTTTTTCTTGTAAAAAAAAAAAAAAAAAAAAAGCCACACATTTTTTACGTGGCATGCTTTGTGTGTGGGGGCTTGTTTGTTCATTCATGAATGAATGAATAAACAACCCCCCCACACAAACACACAGCCCTGAGTCTCACCTTTCATTAGAGCCCAAGATGAAGCTTCTGTATTGAATCATTCAAAAGTTACAGACGTTTTTCCAAACTGTGCCATTTGGCACAATTTGGCACAGTTCAAAAACGCCTGGGAACTACCCGAGAACAAAGCTGTGTAATATATTCATTTTTTGTGGTATTGTTACAAAATTTGGACCTCAGCTGGATAACACTTGGTTCTACATTTCTGTTGCATTTTCCAGCCCGGATCTGAAGCTGTGCGTTATTTGCAAGCATTTGTATCCAAAAAAAACCCACCCAGGCAAAATTTATTTTCTTCAAGTTCAGTATGTTTAGATGACTGTTACTCAGTGGCAGGAGCACTTAGAGAGATTATGACTGTTTTGCCAAAAAATTCAAAGTGTTTTCTTTTAAATGAGACCAACCCCATGAAGATGCTGCAAAGGGTTGAAGAACCGCTTTGGATTTACATTGGGTATGTTATTTTTTGGCGTTTTTAGGGAAATTGGCCAGAGTGCAAGGGGTTAACCTTCTAAAATTCATCTATTTGTCATGTTTATTGAAAAAAAAAATCAAAACACCAATATTTCTCCCTTTCCTGAAAAAAAAAAAAAGACAGCCTTTACATCGTTTTCCTCTTTGAGGAGCCATTTTAGCTCTTCCGGGTTTGCTGCAGAGTGCCATAAACATAGTAAATCCAGCACTGATACCCACCCATTGCTGTATTATTGGCAAGCTTAGCTGTGTCACATAGATGGGCAGGGAACCAAAGGCATTAGCTTCAGAGCTAACCATGCTATTGGAAAGTGAGCTTACCAAGCTTAGTTTGCATCATTTTCTTTAGATTTCAGCCACCCTAATAGAGAGTTTTTCCCACATGACTCACTAATTCACACTCATATCTTCAGTCATTCTGTATTATGTTAAATTTTCACTGTGACACCACTACACTGAACCATTAGCATTAGCTTGGATAGGCAGTCAGACTGGCCACCTGGCATTAGCTTGAGCCAGTCAGTTGTGCTCACCATTTTCTACAAATTCCATTAACTCCCCCCCCCCCCCAAAAAAAAAAGGAAAGCACACACACACACACACACTCACAAGGGAATCCTTGTTCATTTACCAACACTTGACCACTGGACTTCATTTTTAGCAGCTAGCTTACACTAGGTGCTTTGGGCTAACATTCACATTCGTTTCTGGCCTTACTGTACTTCAGGGACCACTCATATCCTATCAACTACTAAAACCACACACACTCCTGTCCACCAATGATGCTTTATTTCATTCATTCTTGAAGACAAATTTGCATTAGTTGGCTCACGCTCAATACTTGAGCTAGGAGATAGCCAGCTAAGATTAGCAATTGTGACTTAAGAGGGTGAATTGAGTTAACGGAGGTTCTTAGGCATTTAAAGAGACATGCACTGAAACAAACTGTTGTGAGGAATGCCGCAAAAGATAATTCACAATTATGTTACAATATGTAGCGTCATCAGCTGGTTTGGAATTAAACTCATCCTTTTCTTTGAAGAGAAAGTCTTGGAATTCAGACCCTTGTCATAAACCCCCCTTTCCAAAACACACAAAAAAGCCAGAGCTTTGAAGCCACCTTCCATGGTCGAATTGACCCCCCTGCAAGGAAGTTTGGAGTTACCTTCTCTACATCAATCTACCCATAGGACTCATGTTTAGGCATTTTTATGATAACCTGTGAAGCTGATAACATCCAGCTAACCTGCAAGAATTCCCTCTCATTAGGACTCAAAGTCCAACATTGCCCTCCGATGGATAACGTACGAATATTTACCTTGAATAATTTCTCTCCATACTTTAAAAACTGAGAACTGTGAACCATGAACTAACTTGTCATTCTCCACAGACAACAGCTATTGAAGAATATGGATGGACATTAATGGACTCCAATAGGTTTGAAATGCTTAATATTTGATGTGTATTTCTCTTTTCAGGAAGAATTTTGCATGTACACTATAAAAAAACCCATACATTTACAATAAAGATACTGTTTTGTTCCTTTAATAAGTAGAATATCTTGGTAACTAAAGTTTTAAAGAATTTATGCTTTAATAGGCAGCATACAGTGGTGTGAAAAAGTGTTTGCCCCCTTCCCGATTCATTTTTTTGTATGTCACACTTAAATGTTTCAGCTCAAACAAATTTAAATATTAGAGAACAAGTAAAAACAAAATGCAGTTTTTAAATGAAGGTGTTTAACGGTAAAAAAAAAAATCCAAACCTACATGGCCCTGTGTGAAAAAGTGATCCCCCCCCCCCCCGTTAAAACAAATTAACTGTGGTTTATCACATTTTTGGAAAGACGAGTTCAATTTCTCTAGCCACACCCAGGTCTGATTACTGCCACACCTGTTCTCAATCAAGAAAGCACTTAAATAGGACCTGCCTGACAAAGTGAAGGAGACCAAAAGATCCTTAAAAGCTTGACATCATGCTGTGATCCAAAGAAATTCAAGAACAAATGAGAAACAAAGTAACTGAGATCTATCAGTCTGGAAAAGGTTATAAAGCCATTTCTAAAGCTTTGGGACGCCAGCAAACCACAGTGATAGCCATTATCCACAAATGGCAAAAACATGGAACAATGGTGAACCTTCCCAGGAGTGGCCAGCCAACGAAAACTACCCCAAGAGCGCAGCAATGACCCATCCAAGAGGTCATAAAAGACCCCACAACAAAATCCAAAGAACTGCAGGCCTCACTCCACAATAAGAAATAGACCAGGTAAAAATGGCCTGCATGGCAGAGTTCCAAGACAAAAACCACTGCTGAGCAAAAAGAACACAAAGGCTCGTCTCAGTTTTGCCAGACAACACCTTGATGATCCAAGACTCTTGGGAAAATGCTCTGTGGACTGATGAGAAAAGTTGGATTTTGGAAGGTGTGTGTCCCATTACATCTGGTGTAAAAGTAACAACAGTTGAGAAAAGGAACAGAATCAGATTTATTGCCATTGTTCATGTAGTACACAAACTAGGAATTTGTCTCGGTGCAATGCTGCAACATTAAAACATGATAAGATAAAGAGATAAACTAAAAAAAAAAAAACTTAAAGACTAAAACCATGCAATAAGTGTAGAATAATAAGTAATAATAATAATAATAATAATAATGAGTAATACTAGTCACAGCAGTTTTAAATAAATTAGCAAGTAGCAGATGATGTGCAGTCGATAATGCAACAGAAAAACAGTGATGAATGACATGAGTCTGGTTGAGCTGCTGTATATAGTGCACGAGAGTCAATAAGTCACTTAATGTTCAGCAGTCTGATGGCAGAGGGGAAGAAGCTGTTCATGTGCCGGGAGGTTTTAGTCTGAATGGACCCAAGTCTTCTACCTGAGGGGAGGGTGGCAAACAGTACGTGACCAGGGTGTGAAGGATCGGCCATGATCTGGCCTGCACGCCTCCGGGTCCTGGAGATTTACAGATCCTGGAGAGATGGGAGCTTGCAGCCGATCACCTTCTCAGCAGTGCGCACGACGCGCTGCAGCCTTAGTCTGTCCCTGGCAGTAGCTCCAACAGAACATCATACCAACAGAAAATATGGTGGTGGTAGTGTGATGGTCTGGGGCTGTTTTGCTGCTTCAGGTCCTGGAAGACTTGCTGTGGTAAATGGAACCATGTATTCTGCTGTCTACCAAAAATTCCTGAAGGAGAATTTCCAGCCATCTGTTTGCGACCTCAAGCTGAAGTGCACATGGGTTCTGCAGCAGGGCAAAGATCCAAAACACAGCAGCAAGTCCACCTCTGAATGGCTTAAGAAAAACAAAATGAAGACTTTGGAGTGGCCTAGTCAAAGTCCTGACCTGAATCCAATTGAGATGCTGTGGCATGACCTTAAAAAGGCAGTTCATGCTCAAAAACCCCTCCAACGTGTCTGAATTACAACAATTCTGCAAAGATGAGCGGGCCAAAATTCCTCCACAGCACTGTAAAAGCCTCATTGTGTTATCTAAATGCTTGATTGCAGTTGTTGCTGCTAAGGGTAGCCCAACCAGTTATTAGGTTTAGGGGGCAATCACTTTTTCCACACAGGGCCATGCAGGTTTGGATGGTTTTTTTTTTAATATTTTTTTTTATTTATTTTTTTTTTTTTTTAAACACACCCTTAATAATAAACACCTTCATTTAAAAACTGCATTTTGTGTTTACCTGTGTTATCTTTGTCTAATATTTAAATTTGTTTGATCCACATGCCAAAAACATGCAAGTTAGATTAACTGACAAAACTGGGGATTCTAAATTGTCCTTAGGTATGACAGAGTGAATGGTTGTCTGTCTCTCTGTGTTGGCCCGGCGATCTGTCCAGGGTGTACCCTGCGCCTCGCCTAAAGATGCTGGGAAAGGCTCCAGCCCCCCCGTGACCCAAAATGGATTAAGCGGAAGAAGATGGATGGATCTGAAACATTTAAGTGTTACAAACATACAAAAAAATGAGAAATCAGGAAGGGGGCAAACACTTTCATACCACTGTATACATTTCAAGATAATTTCTACTCTGCATAGCAAATACTATGCGTCCCTCTGTCTCCCCGTGTAAGATAAGATAAGATAAGATAAGATAAGCCTTTATTAGTCCCACAACGGGGAAATTCCAGGATTGCAACAGCACAGGGATAGCAACACTCAGAGCAACAATCAGAAGGCAAGAAAAAAAAACAAGCAAGCAAGAGCAGCTAATAAACATATGTACGTATTACTATAAAATATATATATATACACACACACACAGACACACAGTGCAGAGCATTGTAGCTGGATGGAATAAATATATGAATATATGAACACACAGTGCAGAGCATTGTAGCTAGATGGAATAAATATGTAAATATATAAACACCCACAGTACGGAGCATTGCAGCTAGGTGGAATAAATATGCAAGTATATAAACACACACAGTGCGGAGCAATGTAGCTAGATGGAATAATATGTAGATATATAAATATATAAACACCCACAGTACGGAGCATTGTAGCTAGATGGAATAAATATGCAAATATATAAACACACACAGTGCAGAGCATTGTTGCTAGATGGAATGAAACAGCATAACCGTCTACTTAGTTATCCTACATGGTATGATTATGTGCCCATACATATTCTCACCCTCCATAGCGACCGGTATGTTCCTAGTTGTATGCCGGAGAGGACCATTGTGTAAGTCTATTGCATCTTTTGCATTCAAAAAACTATTAGTTTGTTACGTCTTTTTGCTATCTCTGCGAGCAGCCCTGCTTAGGTTGTACAGTCTGACAGCCGTTGGTAGGAAGGACCTACGAAACCTCTCGGTTGTGCACCTGGGATGATGTAGTCTGCTGCTAAATGAGCTCCTCAGTGCATTCAGTATGTCCTGCATAGGGTGGAACTCGGACTCCAGCAGAGATGACAGTTTAGCCACCGTCCTTCTCTCTCCTATCTCCTCCATCGGATCAAGGCGCTGCCCCAGGACAGAGCTAGCTTTCTTAATCAGTTTGTTCAGTCTCTTCCTATCGGCTGCAGTAATGCCACTGCCCCAGCAGACCACTCCAAAAGTGATGGCTGATGCCACCACCGTGTCATAGAATGACTTCAGCAGCGCCCCTTGTACACCAAAAGACCTGAGTCTCCTCAGCAGGAACAGCCTGCGCTGTCCCTTCTTGTAGAGTGCATCAGTATTGTGTGACCAGTCTAGTTTATTGTTCAGATGAATACCCAGGTACTTATAGGATGTCACCATCTCGATGTCTGTTCCCTGTATATTTACTGGTACTGTGAGGGGCTGCCCATGCCTGCGGCAGTCCACCACCAGCTCCTTAGTTTTCCTCGCGTTGATCTGGAGGCAGTTCCGATGGCACCAGTCCACGAAGTCCTGGATAAGCCCTCTGTACTCAGCTTCATCTCCATTGGAGATGAGGCCAACGATCGCAGAGTCATCAGAGAACTTCTGTAGATGGCAGTGTGTTGTGTTGTGTGAGAAGTCCGCAGTATAAAGAGTGAACAGGAAGGGAGCCAGCACCGTTCCTTGGGGGGCCCCCGTGCTACTGATGATCGTGTCGGACACACAGTCCCGGGTTCTCACAAACTGAGGCCGGTTCGTGAGGTAGTCCAGGATCCATGATGACAGGTGCTGGTCCACCCCTGCGCGCAGCAGCTTGTCCTTCAGGATCATCGGTTGGATGGTGTTGAAAGCACTGGAGAAGTCAAAGAACATGATCCTCACCATATTCCCGGGCTTCTCCAGGTGGGACAGAGAACGGTGAAGGAGGAAGATCACCGCATCCTCCACCCCAATGCCATGCTGGTAGGCGAACTGGAGTGGATCCATCGCTGGTTCCACCAGGGGGCGGAGGTGAGCAAGGAGCAGTCTCTCCAGGGTCTTCATCAAGTGGGACGTCAAGGCCACCGGTCTGTAGCTGTTCAGGTCTTTGGGGTGGGAAGTTTTTGGTACAGGTACCACACAAGATGTTTTCCACAGCTGTGGTACCCTCCCCAGTTTCAGGCTCATGTTGAAGATATACGTCACAATCCCACACAGCTGGTCTGCACAGGACTTGAGGAGCTTTGCGCTGATGCCGTCCGGTCCCGGCGCCTTCCTCGCCTTGATCTTCCTCAGCTCCGTCCTCACCTGGGTCCTGGTCAGGGTCAGGATGGGGGGCTGTGTGTTGGGAGTGGGGGGGTGTTGGTAGAGTGGGGAGTGGGCAGCAGGACTTGATTTCTTTAGAGGCAGCAGTGAGGCTCAGATTCCAAAAACTGAACTGACCAATCACCTTCCGAGTCTCAATGCCTCTCCTTTCAGGTCAACTTTACGACCCTGGCTCAAATAAAGGAACTCAGTGCTATTGGTCAAAAGTTTACACTAATGGGCAGATCCAATCCTAATCTTTGAATGTAACTGGTCAGGCTCGGCTCAGTTGTCATTCATAGACACTGGGCCATTCTGCCACATCAGTAAACTTTCCCTTCGTTTCAAACGGTCTTGGAAAAGTCTGGGGAGAGTTGTGTTCTGACCTCCCTTTCTAAGCCCAGGCCCAGAGCATGACCTCTATGTTCCTTTTGTAATTTTATTTTTTTTTTTTCCAAACTTGCCTCTAAAATTCACCTTTTTCCTCATTTTACACCTTTTTCTTAAATTACCGTGCTAATGTAACGGATGCCAACTAGCACTGTTCGGCGTAGAACGTTAGTAAAACCTCCCTCCCGAAAAGCCTCATACAGTATCGGTAGCGCTGAGCTATCGGTCGGACCTTTAGCTCAGCGCGATCGTGCTGTGTCTCCCATGCTCGAACTGTGTAGCTGACTGGTAGGTCGCGGGTTCGTGTCCCGAGTGGGGCGAACTGCGCAGGATGATCTCAGTCACAATGGTGCCGTGACCCGGATGGGAGTGAGGTTTAAGGGGGAGAGTGTAACGGATGCCAACTAGCACTGTTCGGCATAGAACGTTAGTAAAACCTCCCTCCCGAAAAGCCTCATACAGTATCGGTAGCGCTGAGCTATCGGTCAGACCTTTAGCTCAGCGTGATCATGCTGTGTCTCCCATGCTCGAACTGTGTAGTTGACTGGTAGGTCGCGGGTTCGTGTCCCGAGTGGGGCGAACTGCGCAGGATGATCTCAGTCACACTAACATGTTTTGATTTTCCCCAAGCTTAAGTCAACTTTGTTCTGATCACAACACACTGGAAGAATAAGACTGTGGTTTGTTTTAAGTTTTTTTTCTGATCGGACCTTGAACAATAAAATATTTGAATTTAACAACCTGACCAGACGTCAAATTCCTTTTTATGTGTATAAACTGCGACTATGACCTGTGTGACCAGCGTCCAGCTTATATGGTTGGCACCCAAAGGAGCAGTGGCCGGTACCAGACTGTTCTGTGGCAGAACCTGTCCTTTCCTCAACTTCACCAACGAAAATCCATTTGGACCAAGGTTGGTACCTGAAAGGCCTGCTACCACCACAAGGCACACTGACTTCATCTGCTGTGCTTCAGGTCTTTTGTCCAAATTAAATCCTACAGAATATTCCTTTTATAAGCTCTATAAACCCAGCATATTCAAACTCCTTTCAGAGCTTCAAATACATTTATCTTTTCATTAATCAAAATTCTTTTTCAGAGTAACAAATTTTCCTTTATAAACTAATTTTTAGCATTTTTTCATAAAACTGCATCCAATTTTCCCCATTCTGTTTTACAGCTATTTTATGGTTTTTCATTTTCCATTACAGAGCCAATTTAAGCCGTTTTTCTTTGGTTCCACAAATGTTTGATAAACACTTTATGCTCAGTAATCCATTAACAGTTTAATGTGCTCATGATACATGTTGAATTCATTGTCTTAAAGTCATCTGAATGTGTTCATTCTGAAATATTTTTAAGCCGTTAAAAAGGCATATTGGAGTTATATAATTTCACGTCCATCTTCTTGATTAAAAGCAGAAAGAACTGGTTTTGAGACTGATTCGTCAGGGGTACAAATATTGAATTATTAATAAAATTGTCTATTCTTTCTGGACTGGTGCCCCAAATGAGTTTAGGTGTGCTGGTCATGAAAAGTAATCTTCATTCCCACTCACATATATATTTATATTAATATTTGTACCCACATAACCACTACAAATAATTCAAGAAAATTTGACCAAAATATGTCAATTTCATTCAGACCTGTGGGAACTCTCAACATATAGAGAGAAAAAAAAAAAATGCAGCCCATGACCCTTTAAGCTCAACTGTATTGTCTCCCATTTTTTTCCCCCTTCAAAATGCACAGATTATAGACCACACACATTTTAAGGAATGCCATTCTTTTACTTGACAGACTTACAAATAACATCTCCAGGATTCTTCATATCCATTACAAGGCTATTTTTGGGGCAATAAATGGTTCTCAGGATTCCTACGAGTCTATAATTTTACGCAAATTTACCAAGTTATGTTCTACAACAACTCTGTTGCAATCATTTTCATTTCAAAGTATACAAAGGAACATTTTGTTTGGCTAAAAAGGACTTGCAATGCGATTGCCCTAATGGAGAGAAAATGCTATAAAAAAAAAAAAGGGTATCAAAACAATTTGAATCGTCAGAGGCCACAGTAGTATCTACAGATGCAGGAGTACAACTCTAAAATATGTCCTTGAAGTGATAAGAGGCAAGAAGCAACATTTGGGAACTCAAACTTTTTTCTTGTTCATCTGAATCTAAAATACATGCACATAAATGAAAGCACCAAGCTTTCAATTGGCCCTTTTCCACTAGTACCCAGTCGGCCTTACTCTACACTACTCAGCTCTACTCGGTTGTGTTTCCATTGCAGCTGGGTACGCCTGGGGTGACCGGGATTATTTTTTTTTTTTTTTTTTTTTAAACAGCAAAGCAGCGCCACACTCCCATGACGTAAAACACGCGACCCAAGCAAAACATAACATTGCGGCTGTACAAGGCGACTCCTTGGTCTGTGGGCTTTTTGTCACCATAAATGCCAAAAAGGACCACCAGACAAGGGTACAGGCAGCGAGACAAAACACTCTGGAAAAGTACTGGAGTGTCTGGGAAGCCATAGAGCCGAAGACGTGAGGATATAAAGTAGATCATATATGATGGTAAGCTAATGATTGCTAATGCTAGTTTGCTTTAAGCACGTCGTACTACACTGTAATGTCTACAAGTTATCGCTATTAGGTACCAAAATATGTATGCTGTGTGTGTTTCAGATGGCTCTGCTGTGGGAAAATTACCGCTTCAAACCGTGGGTCTGGCGTTCAAGACAGCCTCTCATTGATGTCACCCCAGCTTCACAAACGATCAGTGGTTATGGAGCCTAAGCATGTCTGTAGAAACGTTTAGCTTCCTGTACAACAAATTGCTCTGTTCTGT
This sequence comes from Pholidichthys leucotaenia, assembly GCA_020510985.1. NCBI lineage: Eukaryota > Metazoa > Chordata > Actinopteri > Cichliformes > Pholidichthyidae > Pholidichthys > Pholidichthys leucotaenia. The sequence goes on from CM035848.1 coordinate 49,021,191, forward strand.
GTGAAAATCATGGAGACTGTTGAGACATCATGTCATATACCTGCTCCAGCAGCACCGAGTCTAATGGTTTCATGGCAAAAAGTGATCAGCTGACAACTTGATCGCCAGGTTGTAGTTATATTAGCCACAAAATATATATTCAAAAGTTAAACAGTACTGAGTTAGGTATAATAAGATATTTGACAATTATGATGCATTTTAGGCCAAAACAAACTTGCTAGCATTAAAAGCAATTAAAATAATGCAGTCACAAGGTTACATGGAAAATACTTGATTTACTAGATACATGTACTGTAGAAATATATATTCTCTGCATCAACAATGTACTATACATGCATTCATGTAGTATTGCACTGGAAATTGCACTGACAAACCTTTGAAGTTTTTGCAGATGTCTCCGTTTTTTTATATGTGAAGGTTACCAACAAGTGACAAATTAAATACTGAAAGATTGGAAAAGCTGTCCAAGAACAATCCAGCAGTTTGAGAAATCACTTTTGGTTTGGTGTAAGTCTGTCAACAGAATTATGAACCATAAAGAAGTTTGCGTTAAAATGTTAAATCCCATTAAACCCTAATCCAGGGGTCTCCAATCATGTGTCATGAAGGGCCAAGACCCTGCAGGTTCTCTCTTCTACCCATCTCTTCAGCAGGTGTTCTCATTGATTAGCAGTCAGTAGAAGAAATTCAGTGGAATCTGCTGTTGAAGACACTGTTTGGAGGTAAAGCCTGCAGAGTCTTGGCCCTCCATGGCACATGATTGGACACCCCCGCCTAAACCCATTATGATAAAGTACAGATGCTAATATGGCCCAGAATTCCTCCATATACTGGTACTGTCACTAAAGTGTGCAGTGTCTTCTGCAGTGGCACATCCAACAATACAGTCTTCAGTAAATAAAATAATTGTTTTGGTTACTTTTTCTTAAAAATGAGCCATTATTTTCAAAGTCACCGATAAATGGTTTGTACTGTTGACTCTTTTCCCACCAGTGCCTTAACAGACAAAATAGAAAATCATGATGCAAACACATAAGTCACTAAATTGTTTATTACAATCAGCAGCAAATTCCAGATTATTCAGAATGTGCAAAATTCAAACTGTTAAAAAAAAAAAACAAAAAACAAAAACACTTACAATGGGTCACACACACCGGCCACGCTGCCTCACTGAGAAGCAGCTGGGATGTGTCACTCAAGCTGGTCCCAGTTCAGCAGATCGTCGGCCTGCATCTCTAAATAGTGAGGCAAGGTCCAATTTGGGGTGGATCGTTTCCCTCTTGCCTAGACAAAAGACAAAAATGGGTGGTGGTTAATTAAAGCAAGTTTAAAACATATTTGGGAAATACACTTGTTGCCAAAAGACAGTGGTGGAATGTGAATGAATGAATGAATCTTTATTTTGGATAGATTAAAAGTAAAGATTAAAAGAAAATAGAATAATATAACAAGGGGAAAAAATCTAAGGTCAAATTAAATAATAACCCCTCTGATTATACAGTTCAACATAGGTTATCTGAAATGGGTGATGGCTGAAGCCGCAACTTATATTGCCCACCCATATTCCATCCAAGAATTCAAAAGAAAAACAAAACGGGAGCAATTACAATTCGAATGTGACAAAGTACTTCGTTGTTGTATTTAACCACAATTTTCATGTAGCTGCGCTTCAGTAAAGTAGATTTTATAAGGGCTGGGTTATGTTTAAAATCAGTTGTTTTTACTGTGGCCTCAGCAATCAGAATGAATCAATACATTCACTTGGATGGAATATAGTACTTTAACTGAAGGTGTGCATCACTGAGAATGGAGTCGCTCAGTCAAAATATGGGATTTTTAATCAATAGAAGTTTAGCCACCACTTTGTCACCGCTGTATCTCTTCTTGCCCTGGCTTCAAGTGTGGGCGGTGTTTTGTACTTGTATTGCTTGTATAGCACTACAATGGGTCTCAAATATTTGTCCCGTTACTGCATGAGTTTATTGATGATAGACTATAAACTACATATATAAACTAAATTATATTGATGACTGAACAACTCCCATTCCCCAAAGTGCAACATACAGTTATGAACATAACTCACAAAGGATCACACAAGTGATCTGACAAAAAAAATACATCAACAAGCGGTTTATTTTACAGTTGATGTGCCAGTCATTTTCAATTAATCTGTAATTAATATTCACACAATCAAATAAATCTCAGTTCAGTCCCTTTTATATTAAGTGGAAATTGTGCTACTTTGGTTTTGGCACTTTACCCATGTATAAAAACAAAAGATTTCAGTACTTTCCACAGTGGCGAGGTCCGTTGTGGGGCGGCTGCTTTTTTCTTTCCTCTTGCCTAGACCAAAGACAGAAATGGATGGTAGTTAGTTAAAGCAAGTTCAACACATATACAGGCACATCTCAAAAAATTAGAATACCATGAAAAAGTTCAATATTTTTTGTCACTCATTTCAGAAAGTGAAACCCATATATAGATTCATTACATGGACAGTGATATATTGCAAGTGTTTAATTTAAGATTTTGGCTACAGTCCAGGTTAACCAACATTTCAGCGGCCAACATTTCTATTTAAAAACTATTTTTTAAAATTAATTTTATGTAATATTCTAATTTTTTGCCAGACTGAATTTGGGGTTTTCAGGGGCTATAAAGCCATAATCATCTAAACTAAAAATAAACGCTTGAAATATACCTCTGTGTAATGAATCTATATACGTAATAGATGGATTTCACTTTCTGAAGTGAGTGACAAAAATATTGAACTTTTTCATGACATTCTAATTTTTGGAGATGTACCTGTATTAGGGAAATACACTTATGAAAGTCAGTGGTGAGATGTGACAAAAATGCTTCGTTTCCCTGACCAGTGAGCACCCCAGGATCCACTCTGTACATGTACAAGTACATTTTCAACCCAGGGATGTATGGTGGAACAGCACAACACTGTTCCAACACCTTTTATGGAAAATCCACAGAATAGGTGTGTGGGTCTATTCCGACGCTTTAGAAAATTATATGAATCACTTTATAAATCACTGGTTTGAAAATGCACTTGTATATGTTGAGATTTTGGATCCTGGGGTCCTCTTGACCTGTATCCGCAATATAAACAACATGCTGAGGGCGGCCAACCCCTGGCATGTGGAAACGCATTCTAGAAAGAAATTACACACAACTTAATGCACAGCACCAAAGTGCAACACGTACACAAACCAGGACTTTAACCAGGATTAATATATTTCATCGTTTTGCTCTCACAAGTGAATACTTCAGACAAAGCAAGCGTGAATCAGCAGAGTTGGCTACTAGCTAGCTAGCTAACACTCGTTAGCCAGCACAGGACGGCATATTGCTCAAAAAAAGTGAGCTTATCACCAACAGGATAAATAAGCGAAAAGATGCACAATATCACAAATCACTCACCATCGATAGTTCTCTCACGTTCATCTTCAGCTTTGTCCGTAGTCCGGTTCTATGCTGGGCTGCCATCTGTATCGGTGCGGTCACTCCTCTCACTGTGGATCTGCCACCAAGCACAGAAAACTCCACACCTCTTCGTTGGACCACGGTGTAGATTTCCACGAAACCTACAACGCCATCTCTATTAATATCGTGTTTACTCGGTGACCAAGTTTAGTCCGTGAGCTATTGCAAATGGCGGTCGTGTCGAGTCCACAGAAGACTGACGCTTCATGACGTTACGCCCTGACCAATCAGTGGTCTGCAGTCTGTTGACGTCACATTTTCGGCTCGACTCAGCGCGGTTGTACCCTGGCCTCGAATAGGTACCAAAATAGTACCTGGTAACAGGTACTAGGTACTAATGGAAAAGGCTACAAACTGGGCCGAGTAGGGCCGACTGGGTACTAGTGGAAAAGGGTCAAATGTGACCTCTTCTGGCCCAGCCTAGTTACTAAAATACCTTTTTCGCGGCTCCATTGAGGGTACAATGGTGAGCTAAATTTGTGTTTATTTTGAAAACAATGCCTTATCTCAAAATTCTGGCAAATTAAAAGTTGAGAAAATATGGCGATACAATGATACAAGCATTTAGTTCAACTCGATTTTGAACAGAAGCACTGAAAAGCTGGTAACAGACAGATACACACACAACCAACCACACAGACACAATGAGTGATTACCGTATGCCTCTGTCGCATTGAGGCATAATGAATATGTCCAAAACTTTCAGAAACAAATTCAAGTGTACTGCTCAACACTTACTTCAGTGTTTCCAAACAGCACCCTGGAGATCTCAAACCATAGGAGATATGGCGTGCTCCTTCATCTCCCAAGGGATTCAAGCTAAGGTCCAGCTCTCGCAGATTTGGGGACTCTCCAAGGACTAGAGCTAGATATCTGCAGGACTCTAAGGTCAACTGACAGCTTTTCAGAATGAGTCTTTCGAGTGAACAATATGGAGTGCCGAGACCCTTCACAAGCTCTCTGACTCCATTATCGGTGACACTGCTGGATGCCAAGTCCAGCTCTGTCAGATGGGACATTCTGAACTTTAAGACAGCAGCCAAACCTTGACAAGTTCTGTCAGTCAGTTTACAGAGTTTCAGTCTGCAATGAGAATGATAAAAGTCAGGAAACATGCTTCCATTCATCAAACAAAAGTAAATGGATCTGTGTGACTCGAATAAGAGTTTCAGAAATCTATCCAGAAGTTATTTTATTGAAAAGGATACACTGACATTTCTTCATTACTGCAATAACTAAAGCTTAGGTTCATCTCTGCTCTCCCTCTGCATGCAGAGTAGAGCCTTTTAAATTGCCCTTTATCACATTTTCCTATATCGTTTTTTTATTTATTTATTTATTTTTTTGCATTTGTTTTATCCTTATGCGTGCACTTTTAAATAAAAGTCACATTTTGTTTCATTAAAACTTTTGGACGGGTCTCATCTCTCCTATTAGGTGAGTAAATCCTTTTCATTCCGACTTAATTTAAAGGTACCAGGGTCAGACGTACAGGGAGGAAGTCTTTGGCGGCTCATATCTTTTAGCAAACATATGTGACCTGTGCTGGCAAAATGAGTCACTGAGGAAATTATCAAAACTGATGTAACTTTTTCCATATTCTGTATTGAAAGACCTTCAAAATGATATTTGTAGGAAGTGCGCAAAAACTGACCCCGAAAAATCCCATTTGTTTATATTTTGGCTAGGTTTAAAACTCGCGTTCGATCAGTCGGGAGTTATGTCTTCCGTCGAAACATATACACTACCGTTCAAAAGTTTGGGGTCACCCAGACAATTATTTTGTGTTTTCCATGAAAAGTCACACTTATTTACCACCATGAGTTGTAAAATGAATAGAAAATATAGTCAAGACATTGACAAGGTTAGAAATAATGATTTGTATTTGAAATAATTTTTTCCTTCAAACTTTGCTTTCGTCAAAGAATCCTCCATTTGCAGCAATTACAGCATTGCAGACCTAACATGATTGCACAAGGGTTTTCTAATCATCCATTAGCCTTCTGACGCAATGAGCAAACACATTGTACCATTAGAACACCAGAGTGATAGTTGCTGGAAATGGGCCTCTATACACCTATGTAGATATTGCACCAAAAACCAGACATTTGCAGCTAGAATAGTCATTTACCACATTAGCAATGTATAGAGTGTATTTCTGATTAGTTTAAAGTTATCTTCATTGAAAAAAAGTGCTTTTCTTTCAAAAATAAGGAAATTTCTAAGTGACCCCAAACTTTTGAACGGTAGTGTATATTTTTAGAAAGTGTGATTTCTAAGCTTTACAATGATACCAGGCACACGGGGGTTTTCCTGGGACTTGCCGCTAGCAAACAAAAAGAATCATGATTTATGACTTCTTGTGCCTGTAGCTCGTAATGACCCGGTGTGCAGTCTGACTCATTTTGCCAGTACGGGTCACATATAATCTGCTAATTTAGCTCAAAATAGTGACTCCACGCCTAAATGTAAAAGTTATTACCATCAAGATAGCTCAAGACCCAGAGGTTAATACAGGTTACACACTTTGCTGCCTGGAGAGTCAAACAAGCAGAGCCTGTGTTCCAATACACACACTTGTTAAGGGATCCAGAGAAATGATGAGGAAAAGTAACTCCCTGCCAAAGAACGCAAGTGTGTTAAAATAATTAGGTCAGGGGGAAATGTTCACATCAAAAAATTGTGACCGTTTTTTTTTGTTAAACTCCTGTCCTTGACATAACCTTAACTTTGTAGGTCTGGTTTTTGCATTACTTTAGTTAGTGTTTAAGACATGCGAGTACTTGCCACACAGCGTGTTGGGGTGTAATGTGCAAATTGCTACAGGCCGCTCTCTTTTCACAGATATGAGATATAGTCAGTAGGCAATTAGCTATTTTTTAACAATGAGGGTGGGGGATGTTCAATTTAGCATGATGTATAAATGTAAAATTTACAAGAATAAAAGGTGGAAAGATATGATTAAAGATGCCAATTTAAAAATTAAAAAAAGCCACAAAATACATTTACACAGAATAAAATTCAACTGGCATCCAGATGAGTGTAGCAGATTCACAAGAAAAAGTTGAAAATTGACATGAAAAACTTGAAGTTACAGGCAAAAAAAAAAAACAAAAACGACAAGTTTTAGAAAAAAGTGGCAAATTTACAAACAAAAAAACAAATGTTGCAAGTTTCCAAGAAAAAAAAATTGCAAATTAATGAGAAAAAAAATTGAGAGAGAAAGTCAAATTTATTTAAAAAAAAAAAGTTGCACATTTATGTGGAAAAAACTTGTAAATCTACAACGAGAAAAGTCACAAATTTGAGGAAAAAAGTTGCAAATTTGAGAAAAGTCAAAATTATGAGAAAAAGTTAAATTTACAAGATTTTTTTGCAATTGTTTGGCAGTTCAAGTCATTTTATTATTATGCAACATGATAAAAGGTTTGATGATGATATTGAGGGGGACAATTCTGTTTTTCCAGTTCAATTTTCTCTTTTTTGCCCTTGATTTACACCTATGAATGGGGATGGGGGAGATGCTTTTGTGTCATTTTGCTGACAAGAGGGATAGCATCCCCCCTCAAATCACCTACTGGTTATAGTTAGAATTAAACACAGCAAACCAGAAGGCCAACTGTTCATGCGTCACAAAATGGGACAGCACAGCAGAGGTGACTGCAAGCCAAAGTCAAAAAATTATTCTGTGGAAAACACTAAACCTGTTTAAGCATGTGATCAGCAGTCTTGGTACCCACTTACATTGCTTTCTTTGATCTTAGAAGAAATGGAAGTTCTCTCAGGAATTTCTCTTCAGATGACTCTCCCACAAGCTCAAAGTTATCCCGCATTCCTTCAGAAACTCGGAGTAGTCCAATCATCCATTTCCAATCCTCATGTGAACTGCCCCTGATTGCAGGGGAGACATACTGCTGAGAAGACTTGTAGACATCCATTAAAGCACAGCTGTCATACTCCCTGTAACAGTGAATCAGCCTGCTGCCGGTGAGAGATCTGATGTTGGCCAGGATCGTCATCTTGAGCCAGAGCAAGATGGAATGAGAGATCTCCAAACAATGCTCCTTAATGAGGCCAAAGATAAAACGGAGGAAGATATCAAATTTCCCTTCAGGACTGCAAATTGCTTTGACCACCAGCTCCTTACAACAATCACTGACTGATTTTTTTAATGCTTTCATGGTATCTAGCTCAGAACATGCAGCCAAGAACTCCTCAATGCTTGAGTGTCCAAAGCGAAACACTGTGGTGTTGCTCAGCCCCATCTCCTCTCTCAACACAAATGGGAACGCTTTTGAAAAAGCTGATGCTTCCAATGCACTTATATCACTCTGTAAAAGCTCATCCTCGGACATGACATTACCCTTGCCCATCCGATGCTGTGCCAATTTTTTTAGTTTGGCAAAAGTGTTTGATGCCTCTGTTGGACTCAAATAGCAAATGTAAATCTGGGTGAGACTCAGGGGGTCTATGACAAGTCCTTTTCCTTGAAGATGATCCTTCAAAGTTTTTGCCATCATAGCACAAATTGGAGGTATCTGACAGAGGAAGTCCAGGCTTCTAGACATGCGTACATGGTCCATAGCTTTGTTAGCAAGATCATCATCACCAATAGTAGTGCTGAAGTACTCCATCTTCTGCTCATCGTTGAACCCTTGTATTTCTGTCTCCTTAAGAATATGGACATCAGGGATTTGAGTAGCTGCTGAATATCTGGTCGTTATCCATATGTGAGACTTGGGAAGCAAGGTTCCCCTGATCAGATTAGTCACCAGAACGTCTACTGTGGAAGCCTCTGAAACATCACTCACAGCTGGGCAGTCAAAGCTCAGCTGGCTGTTATACTCATCCAGACCATCAAGAACCAACCACACACCATCTTCATTAAGGCTGGAGGCATCAAGCTCCTTTAACTCTGGGTAAAATATCTGGAGAAGTTCAACTAGACTCAGTTCGTCTTTGAGCAAGTTCAACTCCCAGAAAGTGAGAGGAAACATGAAATGGATGTTATGGTATGCTCTTTCCTCAGCCCACTCGAGAGCACAAGTCTGCACTGTTGTGGTTTTACCAACTCCACTCACTCCTAAAGTGATCACTGTCCTTTTACTGCAATCATGTTCACAATCACAGGACAAAATGTCTGACAGTGGAACAGTTTTAAAAGGGCTCCATTTAGGAAGGTAAGACTTGTCAACATATCTGAACTCATGCTGTTTCAAATCACGCAATATGTTGTCTTGTTTAAAGTTGCGAAAGCATAATCTTGGAGGAAGGAGTGAAAATTCCTCATTTAGGTGCTGATATCTGTTCCTCAGTGTGGTTTTGAGATGATCTGGGAGATCCATCCTCAAATATCCCTAAAAAGATGACAAAAAGATACAGATATTTAGCTATGACAGGTTTTTGCAACAGTATATGGTTCTGTGAAATATGAACTTATCCAGTGGGTTTAAGGATATAAAATAAAGCAGAGGAAGGATGCCAAGAGCCAACATGAGTAGATAACCACTAATGTGTGGTTGTGTTGGGCTAGAGCTAAAACCAGGCATATAGTTGGTCCACTGTGATACCTGTATGACTTGCTCAATGTCTACAGTTTTTATTTCATCCAGGACATCAAACAACTATAAAATTCCAATCCTATAAAGACACTAGACTAAATGATCAGGCATAATGATCATCCACAAGTTCCACTTAACTCTAGGTCAGCAGTGCTGAGCAATGGCATTGGTGGTCAAGCCCAACTGGTGATGTCCAAACAAGGGATTGAACTCATAACTTCCCATACCAGTCTGACATCCTACTTGTGTCACCAAGAGGGTTGATCCAGTTGGCTTGCCAAGTAGGAACACCTTTATAGATTCTGTCACATATCCCCCCTCCAGATTTTGACATTGTCCCAATGTCAGAAGTGTATTTAGGCTTTAAGGATGTCTGACTTCTGAATAGGTTACCAACAGTGAGTCCTACCAGCACCACAAGTGGGACCAAGACACCAGTGATATCTAGAGAATGGGACTAATATACCTTAAGGTGCATTCAAACCAAATGCAAAAGCACAATTACATGTAAACTCAGTGCCAACAGATATGAATTTGTGCCCAAGCGAGTTGCAGAGGGGCGGGATTGCCTAAACTTCTGTAGCGGTTTTCTGCCATTTATCTGCTGTGGAAATCCCAAAAATGCCATCATGTTTAGGTGTACAATGTTATCTCATGGGGCTCACAGCTGGGAAAATGTCACTGCTTCCTCTAGACCTGGACGACGGTCGTTTGTTTACCCTACTAGCCCTCGTTAGCACATATGTAGGAGGAGTATGTGGGTGGATAAACTATAGACACTCCGGTCTGTCTGCAGGTGAGTGGTAGTCATACGAAAGCGCCATGTGAAAAATTTATTTCCCATTTGATGTGAATGCACAATAAGTCCCGCGAACAAGTGCCAATTGTGACCAAGGGAAATAATCTGTGTACTTTTTATTCTTTCAATATTTTGTTTCTGAAAGTGAAAAAACAACTGGAAATACAACTGGAAATAGCTGTTATATTGTTTTGGTCTTGTCAAAATAAAATCGGAATTTAGACAAAACGGGAAAATGAATCCAATTTTGCTAGTTGTATTTTTTTTTTTTCATTTTACTGTTTTGGTCACAGCAGGAAGTGTGTTTAACTTTTATTCATATTCAGACCAGCTTATCCTTTTAAAGTATTTTAAAGTATCAGATTTAGCGTTTGCCATTTATTTATTCAGCGAATGCAAAGTCCTTAAGCCAAGCAGCTGCCTCCTGGTTTGCTGTATGGAGGGTGTGTAATCCTTCTTCCAGTCTTTGGAGCGGGCAAGCCTCTATGATGTGTTCCATTGTTTGCTCCTCTCCACATGCGCACAGTGGGCTAGGGCTACTGCCCCATCTGTGAAGGCTGGCCAAGCAGGGGCCATGTCCAGTCCTGAAGCGATTGAGTGTAGACCACTGTCTCCTTGGGAGGTTGGTGCCCGGGACCTGTTGGTTGGGGTTTATCACCAGCTGTTTGTTTGGGACCTCCTTGGTCTCCCATTCCTCTTGCCAAGCTGTCTGGATGGTAAAGTCAGCTGGGGGAGGGTTTTTCCAAATCGGCCGTCTGGATGAACGTCGGGCAGTGGGTGGGGTGTAGATATCTGCATGGATTGGTAAGTGAGGAGAATCTTTAACTTTTTGGAGCATCCTTTGAGTTAATGCTGCTCGCCGGATGTGTGGAGGGGCTATGTTTGACAGTACAGAGAGCCAGGGGAGTGGTGTTGAGCGGATTGTTCCAGTTATAGTTCTCATGGTTGAGTTGAGCTGGGTGTCTACATGGTGTGTGTAAGATGACCTGGACCAGACAGGGGCACAATATTCTGCTACAGAGTATGAAAGGGCCAGTGCTGAGGGCGTTTGCCAGTAATGTTTGTTTTATTGAAGCTATCACATTGACTTTTCAATAAATTAGCATAGTGCAAACTGTAAAGGCATATTATGTTTTGTAACATTTGGCTTTAACCAAAACGATAAAAAAAACAAAAAAAAAACAAACCACAAAATCAGACCCATTGTCCTGTTTAAAGGCAGAAGGCAGGCCATGACTGCTTACATCAGACAGCTGTGCGTGGGACAGTGGACTCTAAACTTGGTACAAGCTAAGACTGGATCAAGCATGCATCCATAAAGTAGGACAATATTTGTGAACTGGATTTAAAGGTCATAATGAAGGATTTTTCTTTCAAGAAGGTCATAAGAAAACACTTCTTAAAAGGTAGGACGTGCTATTTGCAGGTTTCCAGCCACCTGTGCAGGTTTTCCATTGCTGCTGTTGTGCTTGTTTGAATCAGGAATACTTCACTGGTGTAATTTTATGCCAAAGACAGTGTCTGTCACACTGTAAAAAGGGAAATTGCAGTCAAATAAAAATATCCTAAATCAAGGCTTTATGCTCGTTTTTCCCTCAAGATATTTGACAAGAATTTCTTTGTTTTCTGTAAGATTTTACTTCCCCCCCCCCCAATCCTGTCAGGCAGCAAGGTGAGCAGAACAGAAATCTGCTACCCTTACTGTGCCAAAACAGATTTACTTTGCCAAAAGGAACATTATACAGTACATACAGTATACTGTATATGTACTGTACATTGTTGTAAATGCCTCTTGTAATAACTTAAAACTTTATTTAAATTATTTTACCCGATAAGGACCCGATAGGATGAGGAATGGGGAAAGTAGGTGTGGGGAGGAGGAAAGAAAAGCGAGAGGAACAGACAAAGGAGACAAACAAGCCAACAACTAAAACAGAAGACAGACTGCTTCTTCCACTGAAGAGGCTTCAACACGAGTCTGGTATCCACACCTGTTAAAGGAGAGACATTTGTGTGTGTGTATGCATCTGTGTGCGTGTGCACAAAACAAGTGTGTGCATGTGAGTGGTATGTCAGGAAATATACGAAGAGGGTGGCAGGTCGCAACAATCCCCCCCCCCCCCCCGAAACCCCGAGCAAGCAGGACAACGCCACTAACCCCCACAGGGCACAAATGTCCGAGGCCAACAAGCCCCAGGAAAGCCAAACATCTGCCTCAGGAGGGATGGCTGAGGGAGGCCGGGCTGCCAGGCGGCCAGCGCAGCGGGCTGACGCCCCCAGACTCTCCAACCCCCTGCCCCCCCCAGCGGGGCCAACACCAGCCCCTGGGTCCCAGGCACCGGAAGGCAAGTGCCCTCACCCCCCCAAGCCGGAGACCGGCCTACGCCCCTGCTGCAAGCCCCCCCAGGCACCCCCACAGCGGGCCCGCCCCCACCCCAGCACCACTGCTGTACACCCCGGGGACCCCACACCCAAAAAAGACCCCCCCGTCCAGGGGAGTCCACGTAGCCAAGAGGCACTACCCCCTCAATCCAGCACCTCCCAACCAGCAGACACACCCATTCCCACGCATCCAAATGCACTCACTCACTCTTGCTCGCCCTCTCACCCACACTTGCACCCCTGGACCCACCCAGTCTCTCTCCACCCAACATGCAAAGCGCCACACAAAACCGCCCCCACCATCACCATCTCCACTCATCACTCCCTCACTCTCATGTTCACTCTCTCACTCCCTTGCTTGCATCTATTCATTCAGCAGCACCTAGGGATTTTGACAACATGATGAGTCCCAGGCCACAAGCAGATGGAGGGCAATAGGGGTGGGGTAAAACCCCCACCCACCCTTTCACAAATCATAATGGGTGTGTGTCAGTTGTGTGATGTGATTGTGTGCAGGTGTGTGAACTACCATAGTGCAGTTAAAATTTGGGGGTGGTGGTGGCTGGAGCACCACTAGCCACTGCGATAGGCAGTGGGGCTCCCATCCCCCCAAGCCCTCAGTGTCTAAAATGCAATTAAAATTGAGGTGAGGGCAACCCCAGTGCGCAGCAGACAGAGGTATCCCCTTCATCAACACAGTGCAGCACACCCTCACCCCAAAACCCTAAGTGTATCCAAGAATATCTATGTCCCACCCAGAATTGGGGTTGGGGGGGGGAGGGAGGCAGTCCAAAAGGGAGCCCGTCCCACCCCCGAAGCCAGCTCGCAAACTGGTTCAGAAGACCACCCACTGCCCCCAAATCCCAACCCAGGGCGAGGGCTGCCAGGCCGAGCAGCCAAGGACCTGCCAGCGTCGCACCCCAGTGCTCCCAGCACCACAGGCATGATGGAGCAGCCACACCCACACATCTTGCACACACAAACAACAATAATCACAATTGTGAACAATGGACCGGACCCATACAGTGCCCCACACGCCAAGCAACACCCGAGCGTCCACCGCAAGCCCACCAAACACCCACCCCAGACATGCATCGACAGCGGCAGGCCGCCCTGCAGCCACCCCGGAGCGAACTGACAGCAATACCCCCCCCGCCCCCCAGCACCTACACACATCTGGTGCCAAGGACACTGGAGGAAATGCGACAAAGCACCCTGCCCCCTGACAACGGCAATGCAGCTGGGAAAAGCAGGCCCCGAACCACCAACCCCCAGGCACCAGATGGCCCGCTCCACCCCCGCCACCCAACAAGGTCCCCCCACCCACATACACTTCCTCCATCCCCACACGTCCACCCACAGGTACCCGCATACACACACCCACCATCACACATGCTCACCTACACCCACGCACAACACACACACACACACACACGCACCCACTCTCACCCACAATCACGCGCACCTGCACACATGCATGTGCGCACACACTCACACACCCCCGCAGGCCTTGGAGGACAGGGGGCAACCCCTCCCCCCCGGGACACAGGCACCAGCCCCCAGAGTGCCGCAAGGGCCCCAGGAAGGGTCCGACCCCGTTGTGCAAGGACACGCCGGGGCCGGCCCGCACCACTGGCGCACACCCGACCCAGATGGGGAATGCTCCCCCAGCACCAGGGGCCCAGGGCCAGACCCAGCCCCACCTGGGAGGCAAGGCCAGCCAGCCCGGGGCCACAGCTCACCCTCGATCAACCCCCCCAGGTCAGACACACAGCCACCCTGGAAACGGCCCCATGGACACCGGCCCCAGTGGGCCACCGAAACTCCTCGTGGTCTGGGTGCAGCCAGCTGCCAGAGTCACCAAGGAGAGTGAACTATCGCCCACCACCCCTCAAGTTATAGAATTAATAAGCGAGGACCAGAGAGAATTGAATTCAGCCAATTGGTTATTTGAGGAGGCAGACATTCTCTCCAGGCTAATATAATCTGATAGTAGGTTATTATAGTGAGTCGTACATAAATTATTTCTTGATTTCCAATTCATGATAGTTTTCTTTGAGACACAAGGCAGTGAGAACCATGTGTGACATCCTTGCATCCATGTTTATTTCACTTAAATCACCTAATATGCAAAGTGTGGGTGAAGATGGGATACGATACTCAAGCCATGCTGACAAGTCTTCACATGTCTTCTGCCATAACTTTTGGACCGGTGCACAGGAAAACATAGCATGCATATACAGATGTGGACAAAATTGTCACAGAAATAACTTGAATCTGACAAAAGTGGTAATAAATTTCCGGTAAATTTCGTAAATTTCCGGTTCCGGCTCTGCCGGACCGGCGGCGCCACACGAGTCGGCTGGTTGTTGCAACAGCCTTTTTTTTAATCTTCCTTCTTCTTTCTACACCTTTCACTCTGTATATATATCACGGACGCACGGATCGCCCCGGGGGTCTCCCGGGTCGGCGGACGGAGCCACGGTTTGCAGCGGGAGACGTTACAGTGGGGAGGAGCTAGTGCTAGCTAGCACTTGGCCGCCGCCCGGTGCTAATGGGAAACTCGACATACCGGGAGCTGTAGCGAAAACGAAGCGGGTGCCGGGCTGGAGTTTAGGCAGCGTGAAAGAAATATAAGACAGAATAATAAAGAGCGATGGCAAGAACCAAGCAGACCGCCCGTAAAATCTACTGGAGGAAGAAGCCCCCCAGGAGACAGCTAGCCACAGGGCTGCTCGGAGAGGCGCTCTGGCCACCGGCAGAGTAAAGAGGCCTCGCCGTCACAGGTCCGTGGCTCTGAGAGAGATCCGTCGCTACCAGAAATCCACGGAGCTGCTCATCCGTAAGCTGCCCGTCCAGCGCCTGGTGAGGGAGATCGCTCAGGACTTCAAGACCGTCCTGCGTTTCCTGAGTTTCGCCGTCATGGCTCTGCAGGAGACCAGCGAGACCCACCTGGTGGTCTCTTCTTCACTAAGGGGGTCACCATCATGCCCAAAGACTTCCAGCTGGCCCGCTGCATCCGCGGAGAGAGAGCTTAGACTTTCTGCTGCACATCCACCAGCCATAATGCTCTGCACTGTGTGTCTATATATATACATTTATAGTAATATGGACATATGTTTGCTAGATGTTGTTTTTTCTTGCCTTCTGATTGTTGCTCTGAGTGTTGCTATCCCTGTGCTGTTGCAATCCTGGAATTTCCCCATTGTGGGACTAATAAAGGCTTATCTTATCTTATCTTATAAATAAAAATTCTATGAAAATTAACCAATGAAAATCAGACAACGCTTTTGAATTGTGGTTCAAGAGAATCATTTTAAAAAAACTAATGAAACAGGCCTGGACAAAAATGATGGTACCCCTAGAAAAGATTGAAAATAATGTGACCATAGGGACATGTTCAACCAAGATGTGTCCTCTAACATCACAGGTGTCTACAAACTTGTAATCAGTCAGTCGGCCTATTTAAAGGGTGGCAAGTAGTCACTGTGCTGTTTGGTGACATGGTGTGTACCACACTAAACATGGACCAGAGTAATCAAAGGAGAGAGTTGTCTCAGGAGATTAGAAAGAAAATTATAGACAAGCATGTTAAAGGTAAAGGCTATAAGACCATCTCCAAGCAGCTTGATGTTCCTGTGACTACAGTTGCACATATTATTCAGAAATTTAAGATCCACGAGACTGTAGCCAACCTCCCGGGACGTGGCCGCAGGAGGAGACGGATAATACGAATGAAGCCCAGAATAACCTCTAAACACATTCAAGGTGAACTCCAAGGTCAAGGTACATCAGTGTCAGATCGCACCATCGGTCATTGTTTGAGCCAAAGTGGACTTCATGGGAGACGACCAAGGAGGACACCACTGTTGAAAACAAATCATTAAAAAGCCAGACTGGAATTTGCCAAACTGCATGTTGACAAGCCACAAAGCTTCTGGGAGAATTTCCTATGAACAGACGAGACAAAACGGGAACATTTTGGCAAGGCACATCAGCTCTATGTTCACAGACGCAAAAATGAAGCATACCAAGAAAAGAACACTGTCCCTACTGTGAAACATGGAGGGGGTTCTGTCGTGTTCTGGGGCTGCTTTGCTGCATCTGGCACAGGGTGTCTTGAATCTGTGCAGGGTACAATGAAATCTCAAGACTATCAAGGTATTCTAGAGAGAAATGTGCTGCCCAGTGTCAGACAGCTTGGTCTCAGTCGCAGGTCATGGGTCTTGCAACAGGATAATGACCTAAAACACAGCTAAAAACACCCAAGAATGGCTAAGAGCCAAACATTGGACTATTCTAAAGTGGCCTTCTATGAGCCCTGATCTAAAGCCTATTGAACATCTGTGGAAGGAGCTGAGACATGCCGTCTGGAGAAGGCACTCTTCAAACCTGAGACAACTGGAGTAGTTTGCTCATGAGGAGTGGGCCAAAATACCTGCTGAGAGGTGCAGAAGTCTCATTGACAGTTACAGAAATCGTTTGATTGCAGTGATTGCCTCACAAGGTTGTGCAACAAAATATTAAGTTAAGGGTACCATCATTTTTGTCCAGGCCCGTTTCATGAGTTTGTTTTTAAAAATAATTCTGTTGAACCACAATTCAAAAGCATTGTCTGATTTTCATTGGTTAATTTTCATAGAATTTTTATTTATTACCACTTTTGTCAGATTCAAGTCATTTCTGTGACCATTGTGGATTTTTCTTTCATTAACAGAGGGGTACCAACAATTTTGTCCACGTCTGTAATATCCGGGCCGCTGCTGGTGCAGTGGGAGCAGATATTTGTGTGACTCATGCCCATTTTGAACATCCTTTGTCCTGTGTAATGAGTTCAATGTGGAACTTTGTACTGTGAGTTGTAAATTAGAGTTTTTAAGTCATCTTAAAAGTGTTCAAACATATTTGTCCAGAAGCTTTCATCTTTATTGATTGATAGGTCTGTCTCCCATTTTGATTTTGGAAGAGATACTGACTCATCCAGTTTAATAGTTTGTGTATTTTCGATATCAATTTAGGGCAACAAAGATTTAGAAACTGTCAGCTTAACTGTTACCTCTAAATCTGTCTGATTAAGATTGAATCTTGCTTTTATTATGGCTTTAAGCTGTTGGTATTCAAGAAACTTTTTATCATTGATGTCATACTGTGACACTAGTTCCTGAAATTGGATAAAATTTCCACCTCGAATAAGATGTTCTACGTCATTTTTTTTTATTCCTTTCTCATACCATAGTGGAAAATTTAACGTCCTCTTTTGTTGCAGGATATCAAGATTATTCCAAATGGGTGTGAGTTTGCAAAGGACAAGTAAAGACCCCGTTATTTTTAAAAATTTCCACCAGGCTGTCAGAGAGGAGCTAATGTTAATGCTTTTAAAACAGTCATGGCGTTTGATACAGGGACTCATGAAAGGTAAGTCAGATTTTTAGCAACTCACAGAGAGCCTGTTCAGCATCTAAGATTTTACTTGCTTTACGAGAGTTTTTACTTGTTTTTATCAATTTAATCTTACTTTGTTGGCAGATTTTTTTTTTTTTTTTTCTAATTTTAACTAGAATTATCTATTGCCAGAATTTTTGGTTTATTACCTCCGCCAAGGAGGTAATGTTTTTGCCGGGGTTTGTCTGTTTGTCTGTCTGTTTGTCTGTTGGTTAGCAAGATAACTCAAAAAGTTTTGGACGGATTTCGATGAAACTTTCAGGCGTTGTTGGAAATGGTACAAGGAAGAACTGATTAAATTTTGGGGATGATCCGGTGGCCGCCATTACAGAAAATGCCATTTTCGTGAATAACTACTGAACCACTAATCCTATCATTGTCAATCCAATTGCTAGTCATATGTTTTCGTGGTCAAGGAATCTGAAAACGTACACAAAAACACTGTATGGGTGGAATTGTGGCCGCCATTACAGAAAATGTCATTTTCGTGAATAACTACTGAACCACTAATCCTATCATTGTCAATCCAGTTGCTAGTCATATGTTTTCGTGGTCAACCAATCTGAAAACGTACACACAAACACTGTATGGGGGGGAACTGTGGCGCTTGGCGGAGGTCTGCGCTCTCCGAGTGCTTTTCTAGTTTTAAGTAAAATTATCTGTCAACAGAGCAAGAAAATTTGATTTATCAAATTGCGTGAAACAAGTTTAAACTATTGGAAAGTATGTAAAATTTTCTTGCACATAAACTGCACAGCAAGAATAAATATCTTGTCAAACAAAAAAAACAAGCATAAACAGCCTTACAGTGTAGTTGCATTTTCTTTTGTCAAAGAAAAACAAAAATGAGGCTGTAGTGGCTCTGGAGGTAGAGCAGGTCACCCAATAACTGGAGGGTTGGCGGTTTGAATCCCACTTCCCCCACCTTGCTGTTGTGTCCTTGGGCAAGACACTACCCACCTTGCCTCCAGAGTGTTCAGGGTTCATGACACTGATGTATGAATCTGAATAAATGCTCGATGGTGGTCAGAGAGGCCGTTGGGGTGGATTGGCCACCATGTTCCCATCAGTCTGCTCCAGGGCAGCTGTGGCTACAGAGATAGCTTACCACTGTTGTGTTGGGTTCTTTTATAAATAAAGACTGCTGCTTTGGGTGAACACGGAGCCTCCTTTATTGACTGGCTGGAACAACATTAACACACGAACTCCGCCATATTATTATCCATCATGCTGTACTCCTGACAACATCCGGTCTGTGTCGCCCCCTAGTGGCTCCACATAATACTTAGATTACACCACATCCCCCTTACTGAAGCCAAGTTGACCCCTTTTAGCTGAAAGCACAAAATACATTCTTATTTCCGTTCCCTTTTGTCAACTAACTATGACAGCATAAATTTAACACATCACCCCCTTTTACAAATCTATAACATTTCTTTTTTTTTCAACACTGTTGCCATGTAAGAACATATTATGCAAAGGCCTCTTATTTTCTATTTAAAGAAGGCATTTTTAGAACTCAACTCTGCTTTCACGAATATTAACATGCAACTCTACAGATCCAGTCTCTTTGGTTTTATCACTTCCCTACCAGACCTGGTTCTAACAACACCTGGTGTTTCCTGTGCATTGGGCTCAGAAACAGTTTCTGTAGGAGTGTCTTTTCCATTTGACTGGGTCCGTTGTGGTTCCATCTCAGTCTCTGGTATCGACATAGGCACAAGATGAGTGCGATTCCTCCTGATTGTCCCTTGTGGTCCATTGATGACATAGGACCGTGGAGTTTTGTGGACAGATGTCACTGTGCCCTGTGCTTTTGCATCTGTAATCCAAACAGAGTTTCCGGGTAACAGTTTATCCAAATCTCTCGTTCTGTGTCTTTTGTTGAAACATTCTGTTTGCCTCATCCGTCTCTCCTTTTCCACGTGACGAATTTGTTGCAGATTCGGCACGCATGGCTGCAAGGCCTCTGGAAGCATTGGCAGGGTGGTACGAAGCCTACGCCCCATGAGAAGCTGTGCTGGGCTGTAGCCATTTGCCAACGCTGTGGTTCTGTAGGCTAACAGTGCTCGGTATGGATCACTGGCTTTCTTAATTAGGTTTTTGACTGTTCTGACAGCTCTTTCTGCCTCACCGTTACTTTGGGGTACCTGGGACTACTGGTCACGTGCTCAAAACAGTACTCCTTTGCAAAGTCTTCCATTTCCTGACTTGCGAACTGCGGGCCGTTATCCGTGATCAGTATCTCCGGTATTCCGTGACGTGCAAACAGACTTTAAATGCACAATGACATTGGCAGAGCGAGTTGGGCTGAGCTGGGCAATCTCTATATACCTAGAGAAGTAGTCCACTAATAACAGGTAGTTTTTGTCTTGTAGTGTGAACAAATCAGCTCCCAACTTCTGCCATAGCCTTTCTGGTAAATCTGTGGGCATTAAAGGCTCTCTCACATTAACTCTTTCCTGTATGCACTTTCTGCATTTGAGTACAATTTCACTAATCTGGTTGCTTAAACCTGGCCACCATACAGCCTGACGGGCGCGCTCTCTGCATTTAACCACCCCCTGGTGGCCCTCATGTATCTTATCCAAAACTGCATTTCTCATGTTAGCAGGGATAACTAACCTCGTGCCTCTCAGTAGTAGTCCGTTATGCACACTCAAAATGGCTCTCTCAGACCAGTAGTGCTTCACCGCTCCCTGTAGCTGGTTACGATCCGGCCAGCCTTCTGTGCAGTATTTCATGACTTGTGAACAGACGCTGTCGGACTGCAGTTGCTCTTGGAGATCTGCAAGATATTTGCTGCTTGTAGGGAGTCCCTCTAGCACAGAGTCAACATAAATGTTAGTGTCCTCCATAAGATCTGTGTCTGTGT
Source organism: Pholidichthys leucotaenia (assembly GCA_020510985.1). Classification (NCBI taxonomy): domain Eukaryota; kingdom Metazoa; phylum Chordata; class Actinopteri; order Cichliformes; family Pholidichthyidae; genus Pholidichthys; species Pholidichthys leucotaenia. Next base: position 49,041,745 of record CM035848.1, read on the forward strand.
GAGTAACACTGTTTGTGAGCGGTAAGCGTGAGAGCGTGTCGGCAGTGGTGAGACTTTTGCCCGGGATGTGCTTTATAGTGTATGAGTACCTCATTAGGCGCATACGAAATCTCTGTATACGCGGTGGAAGCGCATCCAAAGCTTGTCCTCCCAGTAGACTCACTAGTGGCTTATGATCAGTTTCTAGTTCAAAGTGCAGACCCAGGATAAAGTCACTGAATCTTTCGCAGGCCCACGTGAGAGCCAGCGCTTCTTTTTCCAGCTGGGCGTAGCGCTGCTCTGTAGGTGTCAATGATCGGGAAGCGTAAGCAACTGGTGACCACACGTCTCTCTCCTTCTGTAGCATGACTGCCCCCAATCCGTATGAAGAGGCATCTGCAGATATTTTCTGTGGTTTGTTTGGGTCATAGAGCTGCAATACAGGAGCAGAGAACAGTTCTTGTTTGAGATTACAAAACGCATTTTGTTGTTCATGCCCCCAGTACCACATGTTCTTTGTTGAAAGCAAGTCTCTCAATGGTTTGTCCTTTTCAGAAAGGTTCGGAATGAACTTCCCCAGCTGGTTCACCATTCCGAGAAAGCTCCTGAGCTCACTCACGTTGCTTGGCTCTTTCATGTCCTGAACAGCTTGGGTTTTGTCTGGATCTGGCCTCATTCCTTCTGCTGAAACAATAAACCCAAGAAATTTAACCTCTCTTTTGCCAAACTCACATTTTGACATATTCAACGTAACGCCGGCTTTCTCCGCGCGCTTCAAGACAGCGTGCAGTCTTGCATCGTGCTGCTCCTTGGTGGATCCCCAGACCAGGATATCGCCCATGTGACAGACGACTCCGTCGAGACCCGATGTAACCTCTGTCACCATCATGTTTTGGAAATGTTCAGGAGCACTGGAAATACCAAATGGCAAACGGTTGAAGTGGTATCTGCCAAATGGCGTAATAAATGTGGTGAGAAAGGCCGACTCTTTAGACAGTGGTATTTGCCAAAATCCCATATTTGCATCAAGCTTTGAAAAATACTGAGTACCTGTGAGCATGCCTAGCGTTTGGTCCACAGACGGGAGGATGTATCTTTCGCGACACACTGACTCGTTTAAAGGTGTCATGTCCACACAGATACGCACCTTTTCTTTGTCCTTTTTGGGAGCTACAACCATGCCACAGCACCAATCTGTTGGCTGCGCCACGCGACTGATGACTCCCAACTTTTCCATCCTCTCGAGCTCTTCTTTCACTTTACCCATGAGCGGCAGTGGCACACGCCTTGGCACCTTGAGCGAAAAGGGCTTAGCATCAGGTTTCAGTTTAATTGTGTATGGCTTTTGGACGAGCCCAAGTCCATCGCATAACTTGGGGTATGCTTTTCTCACTGTCTCTTGGTCTATAGTGTCAATTCTGGCAATTAGTTTCAGTCTCACGGAAGCTGTTCTACTCAGTAGTGCCATGCGCAGATTTTTGACAATATAGATTTTCTCAGTAGCGCTCTTGTCACCGTATGTAATAGTCTCTGTCATAGACCCCAACACGGTTAGTGCAGTTCCACCCGGTCCGTAGAGTGGTTTTTGTGCCTTTTCCAACTGTTCATTTTTCTTCTTGAAGATTTCAAATGTTTGGTCAGAAACCGCTGTGACGTCCGCTCCGGAATCTAACTTAAAAGTCACTTTATTTCCTCTCACATTTATGTCTGCCAGCCACGGATCCTCTCCTAGATCCACTTCACCCAGAAAAAGTCTGTCTGCATTGTCAGTGACCTCATTCATTGGGTTGGACCTACAGACTCTAATATAGTGTCCACGTTTTTTACAGTTATGGCATTCCGCGTTTTTAGCTGGGCACCGTACTGCTGCATGTGCTGGTGCTTTGCCACACTTGGAACAAACTTTACTGTCTTGTTTTGTCTGCTGAGGCCTTGAGGACTTAATCTGTTTTTGTTCCTTGATTATGAACTTGTTTGGCTTGGCTTTTCTGATAATGCTAGTTTCACCTCTTAGGTCAGTTTGTTGTCGTTTTATTTCTTCAGATTGTCTTGCCATTGTTATAGCTTTAGCTAGGGTAAGATCTTTGTCAAGCTGCATTCTTTCTGACAGCGACGAATCTTTCAGACCCACTACAAGCCTGTCTCTCAAGAGGTCATCATGAAGTGCACCGTACTCACAGTTTTCTGCCAGTGCATAGAGTGCTGTTATGAACGAGTCTACTGGTTCTGCCGGCTGTTGCACTCGCTTGTTGAATTTTGCTCGTTCATAAATCACGTTCTTTCTGGGAACGAAATGTCTATCAAAAGCTGTTTTAACGGCCTCGTACTGCTGGCGCTGCACACTCGTTAGTTCGAGCCCTCTTAGCACGTCGTCAGCCTCATCTCCCATGCAATAAACCAGCGTATTAACTTGGTTTGCCTCAGATGAGTTATTCAGGTTACTTGCCAGTCTAAAACGCTCAAAACGTCTTATCCACTTTTCCCACTCTTGGGGTCTCGCAAAGTCGAAGGGCTCCGGTGGTTTAATGGTGAAGGTTGCCGCTGGAGTAGCCGCCGCCATTACAGGATCAATTGGCGCAGCTGCAGCTCTTTGAACTTCGTCTGACATAGCCGCTAGCCGGTTGCAAAGCTGACTTTTCTCACCTCAAAGCGCACCAACTTCTGACACCATGTTGTGTTGGATTCTTTTATAAATAAAGACTGCTGCTTTGGGTGAACACGGAGCCTCCTTTATTAACTGGCTGGAACAACATTAACACACGAACTCCGCCATATTATTATCCGTCATGCTGTACTCCTGACAACATCCGGTCTGTGTCGCCCCCTAGTGGCTCCACATAAGTAATACTTAGATTACACCACAACCACTATCATTGTCTGTGGAGTGAATGAATCATGGACTCATTGTAAAGCGTCTTTGGGTATCATGAAAAGTGCTATATAATTGCAATCCATTTTTAAAAACATTGCTATTACACATTTTTAAACAAATTCTGTAAAATCTGAAATTTCTAGGTATACAGTGTGGTATTTTTTCCTTGTAGTATTAAACATGACATTGAATCAGTATTTTTAAGGTATTAAGGTAAAAAAAAATCCTAGTATTATGACAACACTAATGCCCACAACATTGTGGCATTGGGCAATAGTTAAAACCCTCTGTCCATTATTTGGCTGTGAGAAAGATGGCAACCCTAGGTGTTAGCCAATAGCGTAAGCTCAGACTGAAGGTGTTGGTGTTAGCCAGCAGTGGATGACCAGGCAAAAGGTATTGGTGTTAATCAGTCTGAAGATATTAATGTTAGCAACAGTTATGCTCTGGCTAAAGAGGATGGTGTTAGCCAAAGATACAGACCCAAGCTGGAGCTAATTGCAGTCAGTCTGTTGTTGTAGGTTAGCACTGAAGGCCCAGGCTGGAGCGGTTGTTGGTATTAGCCAAGAGTAGGGGCTAAAAATATGGATGCAAAATTACCCAGCAATAGAGGTTCATGCTGAAGGTGTTGAAGTTGGTCAGTTGTAAAGTCCCAGGCTGTACTTTATGATAGTGGTCAGCAGTAGAGGATCAGGCTTGAGCTGCTTGTGTTAACCAACAGTGCAATCCAGGCCAAAGCTCTTGAAAGAGCTAGCTGTGGAAATTAAACGGGCCTTGCCAAGACACTGCATGTTTTAATTCCACCAAGTGTCTTCAGCAGGTGTTTTCACTGATCAGCAATCAGTGAAGAAATTCAGTGAAATCACCTCTTGAAGACACTGGGTGGAGGTAAAACCTGCAGGGTCTTGGCCCCCCATGGAATGAATTTGACACCCATGGTTTAGACAACATTTTTTGGTGACAATTATGCATGACTCTGGTATGTCAGTAGTATTGAGCCAATCGGAACTCTCTGGCCTAACTGAAGTTAGCATCCAGTCTAGTTAGCATTTTTAAACCAGCTGCTTTGAAAACGTGACCCAAATTAAGGTGGGCTTTTAACCATTAAACTGGTTTTAAGGACTGATGCAGTTTCAGTAATTATCCTGGGCCACAGTGCATACAACTGGGCATGTCCTTCAACCATTAAGACTTTTTTTAAAAAACAGGATTTAATCTGTTTAATGTAGCCCTAACCACTTAGCCTTGTGGTATGTGGGTTGGGTCTAGTCACCAATTCGGGCAGTTTCACTAATTTCATTGAAGCAATTTCAGTAACATTTAGGCAGTTTTAAAATGAAGCGAACCAAGAGAGAAACTTAACATTTTAATTGTTTTAAATGTGAAACTGATCAAACTAGTTAAACACAACCTTGTGAAAATGTTCAATAGCACACATACTACTTACATATTGACTTTTTTTAATGTAATGCAACTAAAACCAATTACTGTTTCTAATCAAGCAAAGGGGCTCATTTAAGCCTTTTTTTTAATCTTAGAGCTGCTAAATCTTCAGCTGACTAAACTTGAATTGTCACTTTAAAACCAAGTGTAACAAACTTACCAAAGAACACAACTCTTGTTTAAAATTGCTGAGGACTCTTCAATGAGTTAATTCAGCTGCACCTACTCAGATAAAAGTTAGTCTTCAGGTTGCTTCTGTCTTCTTCTTTGTAAAGCTGACACAGACTCAATAGGGTGTGATGCTGCCCTCTACAGGCCACTAAGATTATTACATGTAGTGAAATCAACAAATCCGTTTTACACAGGTGCGTAACGCCAAGTTTTGGGCCCTGGGTAGTGATGTGTCCATGAGGCGTCATGAGGCGTTTCGACACATTGCAAAACTGTATTGATACTGTGTTGATACTGTGTCTCTGAATACTGACACCTGCTGGACCTTAAAAATCCCTACAGGCAACCGAGTTGACAGACTCAACTGACACTGATTTGATGACCTAGTATATACAATAATATATTGCTAAAAAAAAATAAAACTGTCCACTTAGGAAGCAACACTGACAATCAGTTTCACATGCTGTTGTGTGATTTTGTTGTCAGCACATTCAACTATGTAAAGAACAAAGTATTTTAATATTTCATTCAAATCTAGGATGTGTTATTTAGTGTTCCCTTTATTTTTTGGACTAGTATATAATTTAAGTCATTGTATTTTATATTGTATTATTTCATATCTTCATTTTAATTTCAAATATCATTGATATTTTTAGATACAGTCAATAAATTTGTATCACCGTTACAGGCCCGGTACCGTGGCTCTGAGAGAGATCCGTCGCTACCAGAAATCCACGGAGCTGCTCATCCGTAAGCTGCCCTTCCAGCGCCTGGTGAGGGAGATCGCTCAGGACTTCAAGACCGACCTGCGCTTCCAGAGCTCTGCCGTCATGGCTCTGCAGGAGGCCAGCGAGGCCTACCTGGTGGGTCTCTTCGAGGACACCAACCTGTGCGCCATCCATGCCAAGAAGGTTACCATCATGCCCAAAGACATCCAGCTGGCCCGCCACATCCGCGGAGACAGAGCTTAGACTTTCTGCTGCACATTCACCAACCACAATGCTCCACACTGTGTGTCTATATATATTTATATTAATATGTACATATGTATACTAGCTGCTCTTGTTTTTTCTTGTCTTCTGATTGTTGCTCTGAGTGTTGCTATCCCTGTGCTGTTGCAATCCTGGAATTTCCCCATTGTGGGACTAATAAAGGCTTATCTTATATAATGTGAACATGTATCATAACGTGAAAATCTAAGTGAACATATTGTGAATGAGGATGCTTGTGGACTGTGATTTTTTTTTTATTTATTTATTTATTTATTTATTTTTTAAACAAAAAGTTCTTTTTACAAATTTTTATTCAAAAAAATAAGTTTTTCCAAAGTTTTAAAATTCAAGCGGTTGCGCTTTTTGGACACAACTTCTCCAGTTGTTGAAAATACGCGCTCACATGGCACAGATGAGGCTGGAGTGCAGAGAAATCCTAACGCCAGCTGGAAGAGGTTGGGATAGCTGGCCTTTTGATTGTCCCAGTATCTCAGGATCCTGGGACCTGGTAATATTGCCCTCTGCCAGGTACCTCTGCACCTCCTGGATGGCATCAGCTGTGGCGTTTTTGGTCTGCCTGCCCACTTCAATGTCCAAAGGTTGCCAAAGGTTATCTAAAAAAAAAAAAAAAAAAAAACACACAACAAATTGGCATTTTAGTACATGATTTCCAAACAACAACAAATAATGCTGAATAACATGCCTGAAGTGGGTGCAAACAGCCGGCTGGGGCTCATTTGTGCGTCCGATTACAGACGCACATTCTGCCCGCAGTCTACTGATGGTGTCATTGCACTTGGAGGAACTGCGGTACCCGAGTGATTTAAATCTGGGGTCTAGAAGTGTGGCTAGGGTCAACACACTTAATGACTCTAGGTTGGAAGCAGTGTCTGTGACTCGACGCTTCAGGTGTTCATGTAGGTGTATGGCTGCCTGTGTGTGCAAGGTTGAAGCATTACGCTCTAGTGTAAGATAGAGCATTTTCATCATCGGGATGACCTTCGACCCTGACACTCGCCTCTCTTCAGACAACTCCACTGTAGCTTGATGGAAAGGAGCAAGCACAAGAAGTGTTTCTCCTATGATGGTATACTCATCAGCTGTAAGTGGAGTCAAATCGCTTTTTAGAGAGGCCAGAGATACCCACACTGGTTCCCTCTCATCATGTAGCCTTGACAACATTTCATATGTGCTGTTCCAGCGTGTTGACACCTCATTGATAAGTTTCAGGCTTGGTCGTCCCATCTGTTGCTGCACTTGAGCGAGCTTATCCTTGGCTGTAGTGCTTGATCTGAAGTATGTGACAATGTGCCTAGCTTTGTGTCTGATGGATGCAAGTGTGGGGATCTGATCACATAATTTACTAACTAATAAATTTAGACTATGTGCAATGCAAACTGAATGTCGAATTTGAAGCTGTCGAGTGGATGCAATCATGTTTGGTGCTGCGTCGGTCACAAGACACTTTACTTTATTGGTTATGGCCCAGTCTTCCATCATGCCCCTTTTGACTTGGGCCAAACTGTCAGCAGTGTGACTTTGTGGAAAGTACTGCACACCCAACACAGACGTACACAACTGCAAATTCTCATTAATGTAGTGACAGGTAAGAGCCAAGTAAGCCTCCATGTTCACAGATGTCCACATATCAGCTGTTATACTCACTGCCACAGCGTGCTGTACTTCCTTTTTCACTCGTTCCCGTTCCTCCTCGTACTTTTTCGCCAACATTTGTTTGATGGTCTGAAAATTACACCAAGTCAAACCAAAAGCAAATCCATATATTTAAATTAAAGATTAAATAAAATGGATATATCAACTACTACTTTAGATAATTTCCACAAACCTTTCTGGTGGGCAAAACATATGAGGGCTGAAGGGCCTGAACCAGTTCCCTGAACCCTTCACTCTCCACAATGCTGAGGGGCTGGCAGTCCTTCAGGATGAAATTCAGCAGAGCCTCATCCAGCATCTGCTTCCTGGAAGCTTGATGGTTAAAAATGAAGTCAAAAATAAATTAATAGGAATTAATTATCAATAAAGCAACTGTGAGTAAGTAGTAGTAGGGCTGTATACCTGCGTCTATCCTGGGTGTATCCGGGACTTTCATTTTCATGCCTGGCCCTATAATGTCTCAGCATTGAGGAGGTGCTCTTGTTGAAATATGACAGCTCTGTCGAACAAATGCGACATTTAACCTGCAGAAAATATGAAGAGTAAACTAAGAGTCACTTTGAAATGAATTTGAATTCAGATAAATCAAGTGGAAACTCTGAGAGGAACAGGATGAAACAACAAGGAAATTAAAACAAAGAAAATAGTATTTTAAAAATAATATATTTTTTGGAAATACCTTATTTTCCGATATCAGATCAAAATGGTCCCACACGGTGGAAACCTTTCTTTTTCCTTGACGCTGCTGCTCGTGCTCCATAATTCGTGATAAATTTGCACAAGGACCGTCCGCAACACATACGAGTCTTTGGCCAAATGCATCCCCGTTGACAGATGCGCTTCCTTATAAACGCGGGCGCGTCAGTGTTTCGACACCCTAGCATCACGTGACCGATACAGATACTGTATCGGTCACGTGACTTTCTTAAAGCGAGACACACCGACGCGCACCAAAACTGGGTTTCGCTCTATGAGCTCGACGCATGCGCCGATGCATCAGTGTTGCCGGACCCATCACTAGCCCTGGGTACAACAGCACTGTGTGTGGGCCCCTCACCAAAGAAACCAGATTTGAATTTTACAGTCTAAGGTTTAAAATAGGGGTCTTGGCTAGTAAGCTCCACCATTATGGCTGGTTTGATGCTATATGATTTATCTGTTTTGTGAATATTTACTGCCATCAAATAGCTTTATTTCCCCACCTCCTTGTGGGGAAATAAAGCTGTATCTTGTATCTTGTATCTGTATCCTGTATCTTTTTTCTGTCAGGTCAGGCATTGGTTTGCTTGCTACCAGATAACCATGAAAACCGGTACGACCTGTCTCATGGGTCAGGCCATCGGCGGCTCAACCGGCAACCCCGTCCTTCTGAGAGCGTGGAGGGTGAAACTGGGCATCCTGGCAGAACTAAAAACAATATCTGTCTCAGGTCTGTGGTGGACCACTCCCAGTTACACGGGGTGAGACTGGACATCCTGGCAGATAAGCACATCTGTCACAAGGTCTGTGGTGGACTTTTGCCAGTCGGTGCATCATGGCATGCACTACACAAAGAGCAGAGATAAACAAACCTATCATCTAGTCAGTCACTGCAACAGATACTGGAGTCAGTTTGTCTTGGCCTGTCCTTGCTACTGATAATACCTCTATCTGCCAAGAATGTCCCGCTAGTCCAGCAAAAGCTAGTGGTACTCAAATACTTTGAAAGCAGTTTCATGAAATGGTCGGTCAGAGGGCAGCTCATGCCGGCTCGGACGTTGCCCGGGTTTGCAGGGTCGGGAGTTCCTGGCAGCGGAGGGCGGAGGACGGAGCTGCGTAGAGGAATCTGATCAGACCTAAATGAAACAGTCATTGTCTCCCACGACAGACTGCTATGATGATGATGATGTGGATAATGCACTTTTTTGAGAATGGGCCTACAGTACTTTTATTTACACACTTTTTTATTTATTTATATTCTATTTTCAATTCCATTGGTCTTATTCTTTCGTATACTTCCAATTTTTTTGCTGGAGCATCTTTAACAAACACAGTTTCCAGTTGAGATCAATATATAGTAACATGCACAGACATTTTGGAGGGCAGGTGCTCACCCCCCCCCCCCCACACACACACACACAAACACAAACACACCCAGAAAAAAGAAAGGGCACTTCTAAATAATGAAAAAGTAATGTTACAGACAAAACTTTATTGCACTTTCCTGATTTATCTTTCATTTTTAATACCTTTTACACTTATAGAGATATATATCCATAGATTTTTACAAACAATCAGATACCACGGTCTTCATCATTAATCATGCACCTCAATAACAAAAAATTGCCAGCTTCCACTGAAAAATAAATATCTGATTAAAATACAAAAATCTTTTTAAAAATCTGGAAAAGGATTTTCTCTCAATAAATATTTAACCTCCATTCAAAAAAATAAACATTTGCAGAAAACAAAATTAAAAAGATTATTCCCCTTACCAGTAAAATGATTCAAAATCATCCCCTCTGTTAACCTGCCAGCCTCCGTGCCCATAAAGAGTATCGTATAGTAGCAAATGAACAAGAAAAATTGTGAACATTTGAAGGAAAAGTTGCAAAATTTATAGAAACAATTTTCAAATTTATGAGTATCCATCCATCCATCTTCTTCCACTTAATCCTTTTCGGGTCATGGGGGCGGGGGCGGGGGGGGGGGGGGGCTGGAGCCTATCCCAGCGTCTTTTGGGTGAGAGGCAGGGTACACCCTGGGCAGATCGCATATTGTAGTAAATTTGTGGACAGGGAACAAATTTATCACAAAACATGGCAAATTTATAGGAAAAAAGTAGTAAACTAGAAAAGCACTCGGAGAGCGCAGACCTCCGCCAAGTGCCACAGTTCCCCCCATACAGTGTTTGTGGGTACGTTTTCAGATTGGTTGACCACGAAAACATATGACTAGCAATTGGATTGACAATGATAGGATTAGTGGTTCAGTAGTTATTCACGAAAATGACATTTTCCGTAATGGCGGCCACAGTTCCGCCCATACAGTGTTTGTGTGTACGTTTTCAGATTCCTTGACCACGAAAACATATGACTAGCAATTGGATTGACATTGGTAGGATTAGTGGTTCAGTAGTTATTCACGAAAATGGCATTTTCCGTAATGGCGGCCACCGGATCATCCCCAAAATTTAATTAGTTCTTCCTTGTACCATTTCCAACGACGCCTTTAAGTTTCATTGAAATCCGTCCAAAACTTTTTGAGTTATCTTGCTAACCAACAGACAAACAAACAGACAAACCCTGGCAAAAACATTACCTCCTGGTGGAGGTAATTATTACAAAAGTAATAAATTTACTATTACTTTATTCTATTACATTTTAATCATTACTTTATTACAAAAGTAATACATTTATTTATCAGGAAAAAGTTGCAAATTTATTTAAAAAGGTTACAATTTTCCAAGAAAACAAAAACTTCATTTGGTGAGGAAATTGGACATTTATGAGAGAAAAAAGTGTGTGTGTGTGTGTGTGTGTGTTAGGGATGAGTCGATACTACTTTCTCAAATCCAATACCGATACTGTGGCCTTGAGTATCGACCGATACCAATCCAAAACCGATACAGTCTTGCTTAAGTACAGAACATACTTTGGTAATGACTGGCTGCATTTTGCACACATACATAAAAACATACAGTCATGAAAAATTTTGGACATCCCTTTAAATATTCAGTTCTTTATTAAGAAATGTTCACATATCTATGTCTGAGCTTGTTTTTGTTTTTATTTGCATTTATTTAAATTATTTTAGACATTTTAAGTGGGAATGAAGGTGGGGGTGTCATAATAAAGATGGAGGTGTCTTAATTTATTCCTCACTATTTGTTTAGAATTACATTTTACAGAAAATTTGAGTCTTCAAGTCTTTAATTCATTTTTTATTGTTTAGTTATATTACATGACTCTCCCAGTATTTTTAACATTGATATTAAATATCCATATATTCAAATAAGTTAAAAACACACACAGGCTTATAAATTAAAATTAAATTAAAATTAAATCACCCTTATTGTCATTCAACCGTACAACCAATCATGTACAGTAGAACAAGATTGTGCTTTACCCATCTACAGTGTCAATCACACACACCCCAAGTGCAGAATCAGAGGGCCGCTGCCATGCAAGGCGCTGCCACAGATTTCCCTCCTCCATTCCATTATTGCTGAGCACCAAGCTGGATGGCAGGAAGTTCCACTTTTATATGGTCTTTGGCATGACCCGGCCGGGATTTGAACCCCTGCCTCCCGGGTGTGGGGCGGATGCTCTACCAACTAAGCCACCACTCCGGTTCACTAAGCCACCACTCCGGTTCACCAATACAGGGTGTCCTAATTTTTTCACACCAAACGCGAACAAGCAAATTTTTTTTAACTCAATGTAAACACGCCAACAGACATGCGTTGTGAGATGTAGCCTGGCAAAGTTGTTTTTCAAACTTCTGCAGCTGTGTTCAACCTGCTGTGGAAATTCCCAAAATAACATCATGCTTATGTTTACATTATCCAACCGGGGGCTCACCTGAAAATGTTGTCTTAAGCCTCCAAAAGTTCACAAAATGAGGAGTGTTTACGTTGCTACCTTGTTAGAACGTCCGTGCCCGGAAACCGTGGGTTAATAACTCCAAAAACCCAATTTAGCTGAAGAGTTCCCAGTCCTCCTGTCTCCTGGTGAGTGAGTTTCATTTTCTAACTAGTTTACTCTGCAATGGTGATAATTTTACTATGTCCGCTAGCTAGCTAGCTAGCTGCTAGCGAAGCTAGCTAGCGAACGTGCAACTAATCACTATTAATGGATTGGTAAATGATTTTTATTCCTTTCTGATACAGATCCAGGCAAAATAGTTGGATCGGACCTGATACCGATACCTCGGATCGGATCGGCTCATCTCTAATATATATATATACTATATATATATATACTGTATATATATATATATATATATGTGTGTGTGTGTGTGTGTGTGTGTGTGTGTGTGTGTGTGTGTGTGTTTGTGTGTGTGTATAGACATATATATAGTATATATACTGTATATATTTGCTTATATTATACTGATATAGCAGATTGTTATTTTAAATATTTTTTCTTTAGAGTTTATTTTCTTCTTCATTTTCTAATTTATTTTTTCTTCCTCTTATTGTCAGCTTTTCAATCTCTGAAGCCCTTTGAATTACAGTAATTTATAGGAAAGGAGCTCTACAAATAAAGATTTATTGATTGATACTGTAGAAGAGCTTGGAATAACGAGGCGATGTGACTTATAAACCAAAGTTTATTATCATCTTCGCTCCTCTAACAAGTCTCATCTTAGTGCAGAAGCAGAATAAGAGGTCGAACACATTCAGACCTACATACTTATACTTACACATAACAAAAGACATTGCACATCAAAGCTGACATCCCGCATTAGCTTAATCCCCCCTCCTTTGTCTTCCTACTCCTCCACCTGACCCCGGGTGGTCAGGGCGATCGATCTCCTCCATTGTCCTCTGTCTCTTCCACCTGGCCCTGGGAAGCCAGGGCGATCGATCTGGTCTCCACCGCTGCGCCTCGGATGCTCTTTGATCTTCGCTGGCGGTTGAGACCTCTTGTCCTGTTCTGAGGCGTGAGGTCGTTGTACATATGTAATCACTAAACATTCTATCATGTTTATACATATGTAGGTTATGGGATATATGATTAATATAACCCCCCCCCCCCAAACGACTAAGAAAAGGACAATCAAAAAAAAAAAGTCCACAGTTTAAGATAATTACTATGACATACTAACTGCTAAGCCTCTTGACAAGGGAGAAATTTTCCAACAGCTATGCTCCTGTAGAAAATTCAGTGGTAATCATAACAGCGTAGTAATATCACGAATCAGTCTTAAAACTGTCACAGCACAATCTGATAAAATAGTTAACAACTTTTGGTTAGTTTGCATCAGTCCCTGTGCCGTCTGGGTTTTAATCTTCTCCCGAATCTGCTGTGGGTCCGCTTGGGCGTTCTGGCGGGACCTTCCTGTAAGGAATCTGCAGCTTGGGGAGGAGAGTGATTATTTGTTCCCTGCAGGGGGGCTGAGTCTTTTTTCTTGGGGGGTCTACCCCGCCGAGGTGCTCTCGCCAATCGTGCAGGTTCGTCTCTCAACAAGAAGGCAGGTTTAAGTCTGTCAATGCTGACTGTTTCTTTTCTGTCCCCTAAATCAAGCATAAAATGCTTATCACCAGGTTCCAGCACTCTGAATGGTCCATCGTATGGTGGACGGAGGGTTGGTTTTAAAGCTTTGTGCCTAACAAAAATGAAATCGGCGTTTTTTAAAGCTTGGGGGACAAAAACTCAGCTTAGCCCCTGTCTTCCCCATCAGAGAATCGTTGTCTGCTCCCTCCAAAGTAAATAAAAATATAATGTATAAGCATCCCAAAGTGATAAAGCAAAATATTGGTAAAACTCAAATTAAACATAAAGCCTCTAAATTGAATGATTTGGCCTCTGTTCCTCCTCATAATTTAAAAATTAAATGTGGTTTATTAAATATTAGGTCTCTAACTCCCAAGTCTCTGTTAGTCCATGATCTGTTAATTGATCATCAGATTGATTTAATTTCCCTTACAGAGACTTGGTTAGGGCAAGAGGATTATGTTGGTTTAAATGAATCAACTCCCTCTGGTTATTTAAACTGTCAAAATCCCAGAAGTTCTGGTCGTGGAGGAGGAGTAGCAGCAATTTACCATTCCAAATTACTAGTTAATGTAAAGCAAAAAACATGTTATAATTCCTTTGAGGGCCTGGTCCTCAGTATTGGGCACTTTAGCAATTCCAGGTTAAACCCAATTTTATTTGCCATAGTTTATCGTCCCCCATCAACCTATTCAGAATTTTTATCCGAATTTCCTGATTTCTTAGCTGATTTAGTGCTGAAATCTGATAGAATAATTATAGTAGGGGACTTTAATATACATGTGGATGTAGATAGTGACTGCCTTAATGTGGCTTTTAATTCAATATTAGACTCGATTGGGTTTTCTCAGAAAGTAGGAAATTCTACTCATTACCTCCACCATACATTGGACCTTGTTCTGACATATGGCATAGAAATAGAAAATCTGGTAGTGTCTCCTCATAACCCTGTACTGTCAGACCATTGTCTGTTAACCTTTGATTTTACTATTTCTGACTATTTGGCTCCTAAAGAAAAATATTATCACAGTAGATGCCTCTCAGATGATGCTGTTTCCAAATTTATGCAGATTGTTTCCTCTATGCCATGTGTCAACACAACGGAAATAAGCTATAGACAGCTTGCTCCTTCTGTAATTGATAACATGGTGGATAGTGTTTCAGCTTCTCTACATCAGGCTCTAGACTTGGTGGCCCCCTTAAAAAAGAAAAAGTCTAATCAGAGATTTTTAACTCCTTGGTTCAACACAGAAACTCGTAGCTTAAAACAGAAGACTCGTCAATTAGAAAGAAAATGGCGCTCTACTAATTTAGATGAAATCTATTTAGCTTGGAGAAATCATCTTTTAATTTATAAAAAATCTCTTAGAAAAGCTAGAACGAGTTATTACTCTGCATTAATAGAAGAGAACAAGAATAATCCCAGGTTTCTTTTCAGTACTGTAGCCAGGTTGACAAAGAGTCAGGACTCTGTCAATCCTAGCATCCCCTTAGAGCTTACTAGTCAGGACTTTATGAACTTTTTCAATAATAAAATTTCATCCATCAGAGATAAAATCAATCAGATTCTTCCCACAGTTAACTTAAATACTGTAACTACTACAACTCCTTCTATTGATGTCTGTCTTGATGAGTTTACTCCAATCGACCTTTGTGAGTTAGACAAAATAGTTTCCTCATCCAAACCTTCAACTTGTCTTTTAGACCCTATTCCTACCAGGTTATTTAAAGAAGTCTTCCCACTTATTGGTAGCTTTATTCTTCATATAATCAATTCTTCATTAACTTTAGGCCATGTACCGCAGGCTTTTAAAACGGCTGTAATTAAACCCTTACTCAAAAAGCCAACGCTAGATCCAGGAGCTTTAGCTAACTATAGACCAATCTCTAATCTCCCTTTCATTTCAAAAATCTTAGAAAGAGTTGTTGCTATGCAATTATTTGACCACCTGCAGGGAAATGGTTTATTTGAGGAGTTTCAATCTGGGTTTAGAATCCATCATAGCACTGAAACAGCCTTAGCGAAGGTCACTAACGACCTCCTCATTGCATCTGATAATGGACTAGTTTCTGTACTTGTCCTTTTAGATCTTAGTGCAGCTTTTGATACTATTGATCATAATATTCTACTTGATAGATTAGAACACTATGTTGGACTTAATGGAACTTCGTTGCAGTGGTTTAGATCTTATTTATCTGATAGGTTCCAGTTTGTTCATGTAAATGATGAGTTTTCTCTCAGCTCAAAGCTTAGTCATGGAGTTCCACAGGGATCTGTGCTTGGCCCTACTCTTTTTAGTTTATATATGCTTCCGTTAGGCAACATTATTAGAAAGCACTGTATACATTTTCACTATTATGCAGATGACACACAATTATACCTGTCAATGAAGCCAGATGATACTAATCAATTAGCCAAGTTAGAAGCCTGTCTTAAGGAAATCAAAGTTTGGATGACTTGTAATTTCCTGCTATTAAATTCAGATAAGACTGAAGTCATTCTTGTTGGTCCAAAAAACCTTAGAAATTCCTTTCCAAATCAAACTTTCAGTTTGGATGCAGTTACTCTTTCTCTTAATAGCTCTGTGAGGAACCTTGGAGTTATTTTTGATCAGGATTTGTCCTTCAATTCACATATTAAATTTGTTTCTAAGACTGCCTTCTATCATTTGCGTAATATTGCCAAGATTAGGAGCATCTTGTCTCAGAGTGATGCTGAGAAGCTGATCCACGCTTTTGTTAGCTCGAGATTAGATTATTGTAATTCTTTATTATCAGGTTGTCCTAAAACATCTTTAAAAAGTCTTCAGCTGATCCAAAATGCTGCAGCAAGAGTTTTAACAGGTACTAGAAAGAGAGATCATATCTCTCCGGTTCTGGCCTCCCTTCATTGGCTTCCCATAGAGTTTAGAATTAAGTTTAAAATCCTTCTTCTTACTTACAAAGCTCTAAACAATCAGGCTCCTTTTTATTTAAAAGATCTGATACTACCGTATCATCCTAACAGAGCACTACGCTCCCAAAATGCAGGTTTACTTGTAATACCTAGAATCTCCAAAAGTACAATGGGAGGCAGAGCCTTCAGTTATCAAGCTCCTCTCCTGTGGAATCAGCTGCCAATCTGGATTCGGGAGTCAGACTCGATCTCTGTTTTTAAGAATAGGGCTAAAACCTACCTTTTTGATATAGCCTACAATTAGGGAGGGATCATGTGTTTTCTGAACCCTCCCTTAGTTATGCTGCTAATAGGTTTAGTCAGCCGGGGGACCTCCAGTAATGCACTGGGCCTCACTCCTTTCCTCACTCTCTATGAAATATTTTTTTTTTTGCTGGTCATTAACATTTGTTTGTTCTCTCCCATAGATTGAGTCCCCATCGTGCTGTTTGCTCTCTACATGTCTGTTCTTTTCTTCTTCTCTATCCCCTCACCCCCCAGCCAGTCGCAGCAGATGACTGCCCCTCCCTGAGCCTGGTTCTGCTGGAGGTTTCTTCCTGTTAAAAGGGAGTTTTTCCTCTCCACCGTCGCCAAGTGCTTGCTCACAGGGGATCGCCTGATTGCTGGGGTCTTTCTGCAACTGTGGGGGTCCTCCCTACAGTTGATAGTGCTATGAGATGACTGTTGTTGTGAAATGGCGCTATATAAATAAAGTTGAATGAATTGAAAAACCCGTGGAAAAGAGTGATGTGCCGGTCCGGGGAGAGTGTCCGGTCCGTTGCTGCCTAAAAGCCTCAGGGCTGGAAGATGCCCAGGCTCTGGGTTCTCTGGTAAAAATTCACCTGGGAGTCTGAGAGGTTGTGCAAAAACTAATTCTGCTGGGGAGGCGTCTAGATCCTCTTTCGGCACAGCACGCAACCCCAATAAAACCCAGGGAAGTTTATTTACCCAATTTGTATCCGTTAGTGAGGCTCTGAGGGCGGCCTTTAAAGATCTGTGAAAGTGCTCGCATAACCCATTAGCCTGAGGGTGATAAGCGGTGGTGCGGTGAATTGTCGCCCCTAAGCTGCTGGCCATAGCTGACCAAAGCTCTGAGACAAATTGAGGCCCCCTATCGGACGTGATGTCCAATGGGACGCCGAAACGTGCCACCCAGTTTGTCAAAAAAACGCGAGCGACTTCCTCCGCTGTGGTTGACGCCAGAGGGACCGCCTCAGGCCAGCGCGTAGTACGGTCTATCATTGTTAACAGGTGTGTGAAACCTTGAGAGGAAGGTAGTGGTCCCACGAGGTCGACATGAACGTGGTCGAACCTTCTAGCTGGGATTCGAAAAGGCTCTAGAGGGGCTTTTGTGTGTTTGTGTATTTTGGCGCGCTGACAAGACATGGAAGTTTTTGCCCATTCCTTTACGTTTTTGCGCAGGCCGGGCCACACAAACTTTTCGGCGACCATTTTAACCGAGGCGCGCACACCCGGGTGCGCGAGGGAGTGAATTGAGTCGAAAATACGGCGGCGCCATGCAGCTGGGACTACCAGGCGAGGTCGGCCGGTTGAGATGTCGCATATTAGGGGGGGTACACCGTCGCGTAAACCCCTTTCCTCCAGCCTTAACCCTGTTGGTCCAGACAGGAGTGCGCGCACGTCCGCGCCACCGCTTTGTTCCTCTGCCATGGCTGCGTAATCTATCCCTACGTGGATTGGGGCCGCGTATGTGTCCGCGTTGGCGAAGAGTTCTGCGGCTGAGGTAGTATAATCTGCCTCCTCACGCTCTGGCGATGTCACAGCGCGAGAGAGGCAGTCTGCTACCACGTTAAGTTTGCCTGCCACATGTCGAATGTCTGTGGTGAACTCTGAAATTGCGGCTAGCTGTCTTTGTTGCCTGCCTGACCATGGTTCTGAAATTTTAGCCATCGCAAAGGTGAGCGGTTTGTGGTCTACAAAAGCCGTGAAACGCTGCCCTTCTAACCAGAACTGGAAGTGGCGGATGGATAAATGAAGTGCTAGCAGCTCCCTGTCAAAAGTGTTGTATTTACGCTCAGTTTGGTTTAACGATTTGCTGAAAAATGCCAAAGGTTGCCAGGTTCCGCTAACGTGTTGTTCCACAACTGCCCCTATGGCCAGGTCTGAAGCATCTGTGGTTAGCGCAATGCGGGCCGAGGGATCAGGGTGAACCAACAGTGTGTCGTTAGCTAGAGCATTTTTTACTTCTGCGAAGGCGCGTTCGCGCTCCGGGGTCCATTCGACCACGTTGGAAGGCTTTTGTTTTCTGAGCGCGTCATACAGGGGCTGCATGAGTTGAGCTGCGCGGGGGAGGAAACGGTTGTAAAAATTAACCATTCCCAAAAATTCTTGCAGCGATTTGACTGTTTGCGGCCGTGGAAAATTTTTTACTGCGCGAACTTTGTCTGGCAGTGGGACTGCCCCCTTTGGTGAAACTCTGTGTCCCAAAAAATCAATTTGTGACACGCTGAATTTGCATTTGGCTGGATTGATTATTAACCCGTGCTCTTCTAGTCTCTGAAAAACCATAGTGAGATGTTGTTCGTGTTCTTCCTCCGACGAGCTGGCTACCAGCATATCGTCAAGGTAGACGAACACGAAAGGGAGATCGTGTAATACCGCGTCCATCATCCGCTGAAAGGTTTGAGCAGCGCCTTTGAGGCCAAAAGGCATCCGCAAAAATTTGAAAAGACCGAAGGGGGTTATTGCAGCAGTTTTAGGAATATCTTCCGCTCGAACGGGGACTTGGTGATAGACGCGGACCAGGTCTATTTTAGAAAAAATGCACGCACCCGCCAGATGTAGTGAAAAATCTTGGATGTGAGGAATTGGGTAGCGGTCATGCGCTGTCGCATTGTTTAATCTGCGGTAATCGCCGCACGGTCTCCAAGAACCGTCGGTTTTCGGGACCATGTGGAGTGGCGATGCCCAGGGGCTTTTTGAGCGTCTGATAATGCCTAGTTTTTCAAGGGTGGTAAACTCGTCCCGAGCTATGGCGAGCTTGGTCGCATCTAAGCGCCGAGCTTTGGCGAACACGGGTGGGCCCGTTGTGGGAATAAAGTGTTCAACCCCGTGCTTAGCCACTGTAGCTGAGAATTTGGGAACTGTGAGTGCTGGAAATTGGGTGAGGAGTTGATCAAACTTACCTCCTGCTGTAGTGACGTTGGCCTGCACGGGTGGTGGAGAAACTCGAGCTGAGCAGGGAATAGAAGAAAATGACAGTGTATTAACCAAGCGTCTATTTGCTAGATCTACTAACAACCCATGTGCACACAAAAAATCAGCGCCCAACAAGTTAAAACTCACCGCCGCTACAATAAATGTTCATCTGTAGTTGCGGCCATGAATGCAGAGGGGCAGGCTCCTTTCACCGTAAGTGTCGATGATGGAGCCGTTGGCTGCTATCGCTCCGTTGCCCCGGGGGCCCATGGCCCGGTCTGCGTGGGAGGGCATGATAAAACTCAGTTGAGCTCCAGTGTCAATTAGGAACTGTTTGCCAGTGTGTCCGTCAGTCACATAAAGAAGTTTATTTTTTTCGCCGAGAACTGCAGCCATTAACGGTTCTCGGTTTTGGCGTTTTCCCGAACTTTTGAACTTGCAGGGGGGGAACGCATTTGTACGCCCCCTCGGCGAAACGGTGGTGGTAATAGCAGATGTCGTTCCGCCTGCTGCGTCTTGGTCGTGTTGCCGCCATGGTGGGCGGGCTCTGCTCGGTTGTCTGTGGTTCTCCGCTGCTCCGGGCATCTGCAGATGCTGCTGTGGCCACCTGTTCCCCACAGGCGTTGATGAGTCGCTGCGCTTCTCGGGCCAGCGCGCGGAAGTCCTGCTGGGTGCTGCACTGCATGTTGATCAGCGTCCCTCTCATGTGTGGCGGCAGAGTGCTGAGGAAGATGTGTTGGAAGAGGAAGTTGTCGTTGTCCTCCTCCTTGAGCTGTAGCATGTCCTCCATGAGGGCCTTGGGTCTGCATCCTCTGTGGCCGTAGATCGCCAGGATCTTCTCTGCTCTCTCCTCGGCTGAGGGGACGAAGTTCTCCACGATGGTCGCCTTCAGCTCTCTGTATTTGTCATGGGCGGGCGGCTGTCGGATTATGCTCCGCGCGCATCTTGACGTGGCAGCGTCGAGTTTGGCGACGATGTGATAAAATTTCGTCTCGTCCGCCGTTATGCCCGCCAGTGCAAACTGAGCCTCAGCTTGCTGGAACCACGAGCTCGGGTCTTCTTGCCAGAATTCTGGCAGCTTGACGGTGACGGCGCTTGTGTGGGCCGTCCTTGATGTGTCCGCCGGGTGAGAGCGCCTTTCTTCTGCTCTCACGGCGGGGCTGGGGATGGTGCTCGGTTGAGCCCTCTCTTCTGCCATGGGGGAACGTCTTCCATCTGTTCCCCTGTCTGCATGGGCGCCGGTGCTTGCCTGGGTCGCCTCCGATGAGTCAATCGCGGGAGAACGTCTCTGTTCCATCCTCACGTCTGGTCACCAGTGTAGAAGAGCTTGGAATAACGAGGCGATGTGACTTATAAACCAAAGTTTATTATCATCTTCGCTCCTCTAACAAGTCTCATCTTAGTACAGAAGCAGAATAAGAGGTCGAACACATTCAGACCTACATACTTATACTTACACATAACAAAAGACATTGCACATCAAAGCTGACATCCCGCATTAGCTTAACCCCCCCTCCTTTGTCTTCCTACTCCTCCACCTGACCCCGGGTGGTCAGGGCGATCGATCTCCTCCATTGTCCTCTGTCACTTCCACCTGGCCCTGGGAAGCCAGGGCGATCGATCTGGTCTCCACCGCTGCGCCTCGGATGCTCTTTGATCTTCGCTGGCGGTTGAGACCTCTTGTCCTGTTCTGAGGCGTGAGGTCGTTGTACATATGTATTCACTAAACATTCTATCATGTTTATACATATGTAGGTTATGGGATATATAATTAATATAAACCACAGATACTACTTATATGGTTAAAGTTTTCTAATTTTCTAATCGTCTGTAACTCCTAAGGTGAGGACCAGATAAGGCAACTGGAGATGCAGATAATATAATATACATGAAAACTAAAAGACTAAAGGAGAGATGAAAATAAGGGAGCTTCTTAAACAAACAGGTGGAGAAACAAATTACAATACTGAATAATCATAGATACCTAAACTACAGGAATCAGAATAAATATATCAAGAGTGACATAATGTCTGGCTCAGGAAACACGCACGCAGGCTCAGGGAAGATTCAATAGCTTTATTCAACAAGCAGGTATGTATGGATGGATGTATGAGGTATGGGTATGTGATGCGGGTGAACGCATATGCACAGGAACAGAGCAGTACGCCGTACAGCCAGGCAACCCTATGGAGAGAGCAGAGGACAAGGGTAAAGGGCACCACACCAAGACAGGTACAATGAGCGATGTGCTGCTTACTTGTAGGTGACGGGTGGCTGGCGTTGGCCAAGGGTGAAGCCCGGGAGACAGCGTCCTGCTGAGCCAGTGACGACGATGAGGGAAGGGATGGCGATGACAGGGTAATCCGCCGACAAGGAATCCACCTGTGCACAGGGGAGAAGACTTGCAGACAGGTGAGGAGAATAATGCTTATGTGAAAGCATAGTTCAGCTGACGTGGAGAGACGATCCAGCTGCAAGAGAGTGCCGATGCGAACAGACGGCTCCAGACCGCCACACAGGGCTGCGCGGGCTAAATAGCCCATGGCTGACGAGGTGTATGTGTGCGCGCAGCTGAGGCGGATGATGAGCGGCGAGTCGTGACAAAGAGTAAGAATACAGGACAAGACAGATACCAAAAATACAGCAAACCCAACTTAGTACAAAATAACTCCAAAAAGAAGAAAATACAAAACATAATTAGAAACCAGTGATGCGTGTGCCCGGTGCTACGCTTCATGACAGGGCCCTCCCTTCAAGGGGTGGATACCAGACACCCCAGGGTAACATCACATAGAGAAAAGAAAACACAAAGAACCCCCATCCCCAACAGAAATAAAACAAATAATCAAACCCGGGAAGGTGGAAGGGGAAACCAGGTAGGAAGGACTGAAGCAAACAAAAAAAAAACAAAAAACACCTGACCCACAACTAGAACAGATATGGCAGCACAGAACTCTAGGACCACTGGGTGAGAAGATAAAGCAGTTCAGGTGGCCTACCAGAGTCCCAGGACCACCAGACTACATGGTGGAGCACGTTCGGTGGCCTTCCAGAGTTCTTAAGCCACTCAAGCAGAGCACGTAGCCCATCAGGTGGTCTCCCAGAGTTCATGAACCACCCAACCAAATGACGCAGTCTGTCAGGGGGTCTCCCAACATCCCTGAGCCAATGTGCCACCGGGAACAACGTGCCCCCTCCTGGAGGCAGCAGCTGGAACCCATGCCCCCAACGGACCGCAGGGACTGCAGCATGGATGAGGCGGAACAGGAGCTGCAGAGAGTTGACTCTCGACAATGATTGCTGGCCAATGGTGAAGCCAGACGGCGGTGGCGGCCGACCAGTGAGGAAACCAGATGAAGAAAGCAGCTGACCAGTGAGGGACCCAGGCAGTGAAGATGATTGATCAGCAGGGAAACCAAGCAAGGATGGATGGCTGACCAGCAGAGACCTCAGGGGACGATGGATGACCTTTGGCGACCTCAGGCGAAGGGAGAGGACCCTTGGTGACCTCAGGTGGAGAAGGAGAACCCATGGCAACCTCGCCTCGGGTGGAGAAGGAGGCCCCTCGGCGACCTTTGGTGGAGATAGAGGACCCTCAGCGACCTCAGGCAGAGATGGAGGACCCTCGGTGACCTGAGGCAGACTTGGAGGACCCTTGGAGACCTCAGGCGAAGATGGGTGACCTTTGGCGACCTCAGGCGAAGGGAGAGGACCCACGGCGGCCACAAGCAAAGGGAGAGGACCCACAGCGACCACAGGCGAAGGGAGAAGACCCATGGCAGCCTCGGGCAAAGGGAGAGGACCCACAGTGGCCTCGGGCAAAGGGAAAGGACCCACGGCGGCCTCGGGTGAAGGGAGAGGACCAACTGTGGCCTCAGGCAGAGAAGGAGAATCCACGGCGGCCTTGGCCAGAGAAGGAGAACTAACAGTGACCTCAGACGGAAAAGGAGAACCCACAGCAACCTTGGGTGGAGAAGGAGGACCCTCAGCGACCTGAGGCAGAGATGGAAGACCCTTAGAGACCTCAGGTGATGATGGATGGCCTTTGTCGACCTCAGGCAAAGAGAGAGGACCCACGGCAGCCTCGGGTGGAGAAGGAGAACCCACGGCGGCCTCGTTCAGAGAAGGAAAACCCACACCGGCCTCGGGCAGAGAAGGAGAACCCATGGCGGCCTCGGGCAGAGAAAGAGAACCCACGGCAGCCTCGGGTGGAAAAGCAGAACCCACAGCATCCTTGGGTGGAGGAGAACCCACAGTGACCTTGGGCAGAGAAGGACGACCCTTGGCAACCTCAGGCGGAGATGGAGGACCATTGGCGACCTCAGGCAGAGATGGAGGACCCTTGGTGACCTCAGGCAGAGAAGGAGGACCCTCAGTGACCTCCGGTGACAGTTGACAATCCTCAGTGACCTCCGGCGATCGCTCGGACAAAGGACAGAGACAGACACCGGATCAGAATCACCAGCAGCAGTGGAGCCCAGCAAGGAGACCTCAGAAGCAGAGGGCGTCTGCAGCTGATTCTCCCCACCATAAGCAAGACAAGGTTTCTCTAGAACTGATGGTGTAGAAACAGAACAGAGTACTTGCCTTGGCTCGAGCTCCACTACCATCCAGGACTCCGGCGATTCAGGCTGGGATGTCTCAAAACCATTCACCTGGATGTCTGCTACCGACGTGGTCACCTTGGATGGAGAGAGAGGGAAAAACACCAGAACTGGCAGCAGTGGAACCCAGCGAGGATATCTTAGGAGCAGAGGATGTCTGCAACTGACTCTCCCCACCATGAGTTAGACAAGACTTCTCTAAATCTGCTGACGTTAAAACAGAACAGAGTACTTGCCTAGACTCGAGATCCACCACCGTCCAGGACTACGGTGACTGCTGTGGCGATTCCTGAAGCAGGCATGATGGCCGATGCAGCTTAAGAACCCCCAGGCATGGCAGCCAATGCTGATGGAACTCCCGGCATGGTAGCTGATGCTGGAGATTGCCTCACCGATGATGCTGGCTCCCATGCCGCTGAAACCAGGGGATACTCTCCTGTCGGCTCAAGCTTTGGGGCACAGGTAGCGCTCTCCTCCCATCCAAGGTGTGGCTGCGGGACTGGAACGGAACCCTCCAGGGCCGCAGGCTCCTCCGTCGTCCGGCGGCTCCATCCCAGGACTGGCAGACATTCAGGGGACACAGGAGGAGACATGGAAGAGGCAGGTGAGGAACAGGTGGCAGTAGCAGGCGGTGAGGACTCAGCTAAAGTGGGCTGCTGATGCTGAGCCTCACCACCAGGAATAAGGCAAGAAATTTCATTTTTAAGTGCAGGAGAATAAAAACACACTTGCCTTATTTCCCGGGAGTGGTGGTATCTGCTGTTGAAGGACCAGATGAATCTCCTCCAGAGATAGCTGAGGTCATCTGGCAAGATGGCAGTGACATGGGCTTCTGGCAAGGGGGGGGCGAGGCAGCAGAGTCGGGGGACGCTTCTTTTTTGGCTCAGACTTTGCTGCAGATGAAACCCCAGCCCTGCATGACGGAACCAGGGAACACCTCACTGATGGCACCGGGTCCCATGATGCTGAAACCAGGGGACACTTCTTTGTCGGCGCAGGCTTCGGGACACAGGGGGTGCTCTTCTCCCGTGCAGGATGTGGCTGCAGAACCAGATTAGAGCCCTCTGGAACCGTAGACCCCTCTGTCGTCCGGCGGCTCCCTCCCATCACTGGTGAACACTCAGGAAGAATGGAGAGGGACACGGGAGGAACAGGTGAGGACAAAATGGCAGCAGCAGGCAATGAGGACTAAGCTACAGTGGACTGCTGATACTGAGCCTCACCACTGGGAATAAGGCAAGAAAATTAATTTTTATGTGTTGGAGAATAGAAAAGCACTTGCCTTACTTCCCGGGGTGTGATGGTAGCTGCTGCTGCTTGACCAGGCAATGCTCCCCCGGGAGCTGTGGAAGTCGTCTGGTGAGGACACGGAGACATGGGCTCATGGTGAGGTGGCTGAGGCTCTGGAGTCAGGGGACACTCCATCATCGGCTCAAACTCCGCTCCATCCAGTGAAATTCCTTCCAGCTGCTGCACACATTCTGGGAAGAGCCATGGCTTGACCCACCAGCGCTCCTCCAGCTCCTCGGCCGATGGCGCAGGCCACTGTTCGGGAGGAGAAGGCGGGGCTAGAGGCTCAGGGCTTCCATGCCCGGGACCGCTTCCTCATCAGCACAGGCACAGCTGTGGAAGAGGTTTCTTCCAGCCTGTGGAGCATAGGCTGTGGGCTGATAATGGAGAAGAGTAGGTCCAAGAGCTTCGGGTGACTCCACAGGCAAAGGCATGATTCAAGTACCTGTGCTGCTCCAGCCAGACACTCCCAGGTCGCTTTGAAGTGCAAGAAGCACAGTCCTACCCTCCACCACACGAAGTCCACTAACTCCAGCATAGTCCTTATGGGCTGGTATATCAGCGGGGGGGAAAAACGGACTACAACAAAAGTCACGGGAGGAAGAAGAGAGAGGAAAAAAAAACAAACACACAGCCTCTGGCATCTATATGGACAGCGGTCTTCTGTCATAAATCGCCCTTTCCAAGGGCAGACTGAAGACACCAAATGCAGGCTGTGAGTTTACACATTTATTAACGGAAAACATACAAGTACAAAAATACACGAAACACAAACTTACAGATACCAACAGGATACAAATGGGAGCGAGATAGGGGATTCTCTTGATACAGAGTACAAAACAGTCGGGACTCCATCTGAGGAAGAGAAAGATGTAACACTAACGTCTGGGTTACAAAAGACCGCTGCGAAGAATGAACTACACCACAGTGCTTAAATAGGGATGAACCAGATGATCAACAGGTGTGGGTACATGAGGGAGGAAATAATCAGGTCAGATACTGAACAGCTGTGACAGCCCATGACCGGTGTTTGACAGGAGGGAATGACACATGGCGCTGTCAAAACAAAAGAACAGAGGACTAAGGCAAGAAACAACTGACTGAAGCTATGAAATGATTCTGACACAAGAACAGACAGAGTAAAGTAAAACAAGAACATAACTCCTAAGGTGAGGACCGGATAAGGCAACTGGGGATGCAGATAATATAATATACATGAAAACTAAAAGCCTAAAGGAGAGATGAAAATAAGGAAGGTTCTTAAACAAACAGGCGGAGAAATAAAATACAACACCAAATAATCATAGATACCTAAACTACAGGAATCAGACTAAAAATAACAAGACTAAGAACTGTCATAAGCCTCTTCGTGCGCTTTTACGCAACACATCGAGGAGGGGAAGGAAGAACGGATTTACATGCTGGGTGGCACCACCACTCATTTATTGAACAAAAGATAAACAAAAACCCAACTGTACAAAACAACAAAACAGCACAGGGCACACAAGGAGTCCTCCAGGACACTCACAGTCTCTGGGTGAGAATACTGGGAAAATAAACACTGCCAATACTCACAAGCTGGAGCAGTCCGAGTCAGTCCCAACGTGGCCTGGCAAAAACCCTTGTGCATGACAACACATCTAATAGATGGTTCAATGGACCAGCAATGCTTGACTGGCAAACTCCGCTTAAGTACAAACATTGCTGGCTCCACAAATTGGGAACACCTGGGCGAGGTGTGGGAATGGCAGTCACCGGAGGAGAATCAGCTGGCTGTCAAAGAGAGAGGGGGCATGGTTGGACCGGCAAGTGTTAGACAACGCCCACATGAATGTAGGTCAAAGAGGCTGCCTAACAGCCACCGGCCAGAGCAGTGGCTACAGGCACGGAAAAGAAAAAGAACAGAGACATAAAAACAACCTGAGCCACAGAGAACGTCCAGAACCGAGCCTGAAGGAAAACACCGGCTCGGTTCATGACAAAGAATACAGGACAACACAGATATCAAAAATACAGGAAACCCAACACAATACAAAATAACCCAAAAAAGAAGAAAATACAAAACATAATTAGAAACCACTGAAGCATGTTCCGCTTCATGACAGCCTAGGCCTTCTTGAAAGATATTTTTGTACTTTATCCTTGACTGTGGCTATCCACTGGAGTTGCAGCTGCAACCAACATAAGGATAATTAATTTAGACATGCTTTATATACATGGATTGTGGTACAGTCTGGGAGCGCTTGGTCATTTCATTTGTCATGTATAATTTTACCTTATTTATCCTGTTATTTCACAAGTTTTCCTCACATCTTAATGATTTCATTACAGTTCTTTCAGTGTTGTTTCAACCCTCCTCTATGGGTGTGAAACATGGAGCCTGACAAAGGAACACCTCAGGAAATGTGCACAGCAAGAACCAGTAGAAATCTCAATCCATAGAAGAAGATGGTGCTGGCTGGGTCATACTCTCTGGAAACCACAAAACTCCATCACTAGACTAGCAGTGCAATGGAACCCACAAGGGAAGCATAAAAGAGGCAGACCAAGGCTTTCATGGAGAAGAGCTATGGAAAAGGGCATGAAGTTGATGGACGTGACCTGGACAGAAGCTAAGACCAAGACAATTGGGCGCATGCGCACGCAGCGACCAGCAGCTTGGTGATATAGTGCGTGTGTGCGTGTGTGTGTTTTTTGTATTTTTTTATGTTTTTAGAAAATCCTCTGTGTCGTTTCTGCCCTGGAGCGTTTGTGGAATATATGGCGAACAGCTCCCTGGTATCTGCAGCATGGATTTCCTCTCATATCTCGCACTGCTGCTTTCTGTGTTCTGGCTCTTTGTCTCTGAGGTAAACGCGTTCGGCTCCATGGCGAGCAGAATAGCGGGCAGAATACAATATTCCAGGGACGTGTTGCTGCGCTTTAACGCAGCTGGTGCAGAGTCTCTGATTGCGCCCAAATTTCAGCTGCCGGACTTTATTTTGAGAGACGGACACAGCGGTGAAAAAAGAAGCGGCAGGAGGAAGCGTGGAAGACGTGGAGGTGTGAAATTGCGCCTTAGGAGACGTCAGTTTGGTAACATTCCTCTTCCTTCGATCATTTTTGGGAATGCACAGTCTGTGAGAAACAAGGTGGAGGAAATTCAAGGCAATGTACGTTACCAGAAGGATTTTAAGAACTGCTGCGTCATGGCTTTCACTGAATCTTGGCTTACTGCGCATGATCGGGATGCAGACCTGTGGATTGACGGCTTTGGAGCTCCGCTGCGCTCGGATCGGCAGGAAGAGGTAACGGGGAAGCGTCAGGGGGGCGGAGTATGTTTATACATTAATAAGCAGTACTGCACATCTGTCACGGTCAGAGAGCGCATCTGTACACCCCATGTGGAGCTGCTGTCTGTGTCACTACGCCCCTTTTATTTGCCTCGAGAGTTTCCCCAACTTTTCATCACAGTTGTGTACATTCATCCGAGGGCAGACGCTGACTCCGCCTCCAGCACCATCTCTGATGTGGTGCAGCGGCTGCAGTCAATTTCTCCAGAGGCGCCAAACTTCATTCTTGGTGATTTTAACCATGTTTCGTTAAAGAAGACACTTAAAAACTTTCATCAGTATGTCTCCTGCCCAACCAGGCGAAAAAAGACATTGGACCTGTGCTATGGATCCATAGAGAGGGCCTATAAATCACTCCCCCTTCCTCCTTTAGGATCCTCAGATCACAACTGTGTTCATTTGCTGCCCACATATAAAACTGCTCTCAGAAGAGGCAAAGTGGAGATGAGAGACATTGATGTGTGGACAGAAGATTCAGAGCACAGCCTCCAGGAATGCTTTGACTGTACAGACTGGAAAATGTTTATAATGGCCTGCGGGGATGATTTGGACTGTCTGGCTGAGCTCACATGCTCATATATGGCTTACTGTCAAAATAAGTTTGTTCCACATAAACGTGTCAAAATATACCCCAACAACAAACCATGGGTTACTAAATCAGTTAAATCCTGCTTACAGAGGAAAGCTCTTGCCTTTAAACAGGGGTCTGTTTCTGCGCTACAGGTTGCCACCAAGGAGCTGAAAGCCGAAATTTTAAGAGCAAAACAGAATTATAAATCAGAGTTGGAAAGCAAGATGGCAGCAAATAAACTTGGTTCGGCCTGGGCCAGTATGAAAACTATCGCAGGCCTTCAGAGCACAGAGCGCAGTAAACGTGTGTTTTTAGATGGTTTTAGTTCAGACACAGAGCTGGCTAATGCTCTTAATTGTTTTTATGGTCATTTTGACTCCTTTGATTTTAGCACAGAAATCCAAGATTTGAAACAGAAACTCAAAGACAATCAGCACTTTAATATTGAGATGCAGGATGTTAAAAGGGAGTTCCGCGCTGTAAAAGTGAACAAAAGTCAGGGCCCTGATAATATATGTGGGCGCTTGGTAAAGTCCTGTGCACATGAACTGAGTCCTATATTTCATTATATTTTCAATAAGTCCTTACAGACACAACATGTGCCTAAGATCTGGAAAGATGCCGTGGTTGTTCCCGTTCCAAAATCCAGCTGTCCTAAAATGGTAAACGACTTTAGACCAGTTGCTTTGACTTCAATTTTAATGAAAATTTTTGAAAAACTGGTCAGACGTGAGGTCCTAAGGCAGACTGAACATGCATTGGATCCTCTGCAGTTTGCCTATAGGCCTCACAGAGGAGTGGAGGATGCCACTGTCACTCTGTTTGACATGCTTTTTAAACATCTGGATTTTAATGGGACACACGCCAGGCTTTTATTTGTGGACTTTTCTTCTGCCTTTAATACAATCCAACCTCATATTTTAGTTGAAAGGCTCCTGCAACAATTTGATTTAAGCAATAATCTGGTGGGTTGGATTCTGGATTTCTTAACCAACAGGACGCAGAGAGTAAGGGTCAATGGCACATTGTCTGACCTAAAGTGCTCTTCTACTGGCTCTCCTCAGGGGTGTGTGTTGTCACCACTACTCTTCATCCTGTACACAAACATGTGTCGGAGCAGACATGACAACAGACACATTATAAAGTATGCTGATGACTCAGTCATTGTCAGTCTCCTCCAGGATGGTGAGAGTGGCCACGGCCCAGTAGTTGATGACTTTGTTCACTGGTGTGAGGATTCCTACCTGCAGCTGAATACAACAAAAACGAAAGATATGATTATTGACTTTAGGAGGAAAACTCCCAGGCACAAAGTCACCATACTAAAAGGCCAGACCACCGAATGTGTACAATCGTACAAATATCTTGGGACAATTATTGATAGTGGATTGAACTTTGAGGTGAACTGTGAAAGGGTGGCTGCACGGTGGCGCAGTGGTTTAGCACTGTGGCAGCACAGTTTTACCCTCGGCGGGGGGATCGCGGGGATCATGAGATCGTGGGTTCGATCCCAGCCCCCGACCAACAGTGAGCTGTGTGGAGTTTGCATGTTCTCCCCGTGTTGCGCGGGTTTACTCCGGGATTTCTCCGGTTTCCTCCCGCACACCAAAAACATGTAGGTTTAGGGCGCTCGCGCACGCAGCGACCAGCAGCCAGTGACTTGTCACCAGACTGCAAACCAAGTCTACCTACGGGTACAAATAAGTAACAAAAAAAAAAAAACAAAAAAAAAAAAAAAAGGGTGTGCAAAAAGGGTCAGCAAAATTTGCATTGTTTGAGGAAACTTGCACGCTTCCAAATTGACCGAACCATAATGACTATGTTCTATCGGGCTTTTATTGAATCTGTTTTATCCTTTTCTTTAATGTCATGGTTTGGTCAGATAAAACTGAAACAGAGGAAATCCTTGGATCAGGTAGTCAGATGGTCCAGTCGTTTGCTTGGTGAGTCACAGCTGAGCCTGACATCCCTGTACACCAGACAAGTACAGAGGATGGCCGACTCGATTTTAAATGATGACTCCCACCCTTTGCACTGCAACTTTCAGCTTCTTCCCTCCAGACGGAGGTTTGCTGTCCCAAAAAGTAGAACCCAGCGCTACAAAAACAGCTTTGTCCCTGCTGCTGTCAAAGAGTTGAACAAGCTATAAAAATTATATTGTACATATTTTATATTTACCTATTTTGTAAGATGTGTGCCTGTGTTTGTGTCTATGTTGAATGTAATTAGTGGCTTGTAAATATGGATGTCACCAACTGCAAAACAAATCTACCTACGGGTACAAATAAAGTAACCTGAACCTGAACCTGAACCTGAACAACTAGAAAAGACCACTGGCATTCATTCATCAAAGCCCTATGCTGTGAATGTGTGGGCAAAGAGGACTGATGATGATCCTGTTATTTCACAAGTTTACTTCACATCTTAATAATTTTACTTCAGTTCTTTCAATGTTGTTTTAAAGTGTTTAATGGGTTTTTTGTTCGTTTTTTCTGAGCAGACAGTTTCTACGTGCTTCTGTCTCTACCTTCCACCACTTCCTATCAGCTGCCCTGCAAAAAAAGTAAAAGCCACTCATATTTACATTAGAGTAGCTATTTACATTTCAGTGTTTCCCTACATTGGCTTATTTTTGACATGACTTGGGATTTTAAATGACAGCTTATGACACAGAACCACCACAGAGACAGAATACGTTTCAAGGGTTTTTATTGTGTAAGTAATACATATTTAAGTGTATATGCCCTGGCAGTCCTATGGAGAGAGCAAAGAGAGGATAATGAATAACAGCTCTTAGTAATGATTGAGAATATCTGATTGGCAATTAATCTGGCTTTCTTACTCAGGCTGTTGTGCTGATTGGCAGTGGACAGATTGGAGTGGAACAGCAGCACACCACAGACTGGTGGGGAAATCTTCAGCTTGGCCAGGTTGGGGAAAAGCAATTAGCAGAGATTATGTTGGCTTACTTGAAATAGTCCATGTACTGTTTTCCAGAGTGAATCCGCTGAGGAAGGAGTCCACATCCACCAGGAGAGTCCAAGGTTTGCCTTTGCACAGGTAAGTATAGGGCTGTGCGATATGGCAAAAATTTCATATCATGATATAAGTCGCCTTATATCACAATAAGATAAGATAAGATAAGCCTTTATTAGTCCCACAATGGGGAAATTCCAGGATTGCAACAGCACAGGGATAGCAACACTCAGAGCAACAATCAGATATACAGTATATCACAATATACATTTTCTGTAAATTCTACAGTTTAGATTGGGGTCACCAACTGGTGGACTCCGGTCCAGATCTGGACCCCGTCCAGACCCCGAAGCCTTTTGATACAATTTGAGCAAAAGGGAGACTTTTATTTTGATGAGAAAAAAAGAAGAAAAAACGGAACTGGACTGCTGCATCGGCGACCACTCGACAGATTATGGCATGAGTCCTTGGGCACACTCCTCCTGCAGACTGCCCTCTTCGCTGTCCCACGAACGCCACTCTCTGCAGAGACTCTGCGGCTCCAACCGCTCCAGCGAGTCAGCGAGTTGCAAAATCAGGTTCGCTGCAGGCACACCCCCCCACCACACACACACACACACACACACACACACACACACACACAAAAGGATGACAGCCAGGACATCCACCCTGGACAGACCTTTCAGGTCTCTACCCACAAAAAGAAGCGCTGTTGTGAAGTTGAATGTATTTACCTTTGCTGGTATCACTTAAAACCTCAGTAAAAGCTCTGTGTGTTACTGAACATAAAAGTTCCACCTCCGTTCTCCCTGTAACCATGGATTTACAGCTCCACCCATGCTGTAACAGAGTTTACTGTTGAGATTTAAAAAAATGTCGGAGGAATTTTGTCCAGTGGAATTATATCTTGTGTCCTGGAATTATATTTTGTGTCCTTTTTTTATTGTTGTCTTAGTTTGAAACAGTTTTTTCTGCACTGAAAATATTGTATAGCGGTGGACTTTTTGTGATTTTTTTTTCAGATATTAATCTTTTTTTAAAAATGCAATACAATTTAGTTTGTGTTCTCCTGTAAAATATTTTTAGGATTTTAGTTGGAGATTTTAGAATTTCAGACCTATTTATTTGGAGTCAACAAACACATTTAGTGTTCTCCTGTATTAAAAAATTTTATATTGCATTTTACTTGAAATTGAACAAAGAATTTATTTTATTTTATTTTATTTTATTTTTTTTGCTTAAAAACTAACAAAAAAATTAATATAGAGCTGTGAAAGCAAGTTAAATGATTTTGGACTGTCTGGAGACAGCTGTGGTCTTCTGAAAGAATGTGTTAGAATAATTTTGAGCTAAAATTATTCAAAGTCAAATAATCAGGCTGAAAGTTGAATTTATGTACATTTATTACAAAATCACCCCATTGGTCACCATGGGGGAGAGGTTACAAGGCATGACATTCAGACACACCTAGAATCTCTAAAGGATCCATTCTTCTAAGTCTGATATACAGTGGGGTAAAAAAGTATTTAGTCAGCCACCAATTGTGCAAGTTTTCCCACTTAAAAGATGAGAGAGGTCTCCAATTTTCATCATAGGTATACCTCAACTATGAGAGACAAAATAAGAAAAAAAAATCCAGAAAATCACATTGAAGGATTTTTAATGAATTAATTGGTAAATTCCTCAGTAAAATAAGTATTTGGTCAATAACAAAAGTTCATCTCAATACTTTGTTATATACCCTTTGTTGGCAATGACAGAGGTCAAACGTTTTCTGTAAGTTTTCACAAGGTTTTCACACACGGTTGCTGGTATTTTGGCCCATTCCTCCATGCAGATCTCGTCTAGAGCAATGATGTTTTGGGGCTGTCGCTGGGCAACACAGACTTTTAACTCCCTCCAAAGATTTTCTATGGGGTTGAGATCTGGAGACTGGCTAGGCCACTCCAGGACCTTGAAATGCTTCTTACGAAGCCACTCCTTCACTGCCCGGCCAGTGTGTTTGGGATCATTGTCATGCTGAAAGACCCAGCTGTGGAGCCCATAGTTATAACCTATGTAACTCACATGTGGCTGGCTGAATTCAGCCAAGAGAGACTTTGAGCTAGCCATGTGTATTGACTTCACACCTCAAGAGGAAGACATGTCTGCACCCGCTGGGGACTCAGAAGAGAGGAGAAGATTACCCGGCCTGACCTTTGGGGGTCGGAAAGGAGAACAGAAGGACTCTGGGTGTTCTATTAGAGATGAAAGGATGTAGCTGAGTATTGTGACTTTTGTGTGTGATGTATTGTTAGAAGATGAATGTATAAATGTATGTGTGTGACTGCGTCCTGTCTCTTTTCACTCTGATCGAGAGAGGACATAGGATGAATGGGGAATTAAAGCAGTTACTGGAAAAATCATCCAGTCTCCTCAATTCTTGACTCCTACAATTGGTGACCTACGCATGAATCTGAGCACGCCGAGGCTGGAGGACAGCCTCGTGATCGATATGGAAGAGCTGGGAGACAGCCGCTCAGACCCGGATTCACCGGGGAATGCCAGCAGGGGCACAAGACTGATTAAGCTCCCCGAGTTCTGGCAAAGCGACCCACACTCGTGGTTCTAGCATGTGGAGTCGCGGTTCCTGCTCGGGGGAGTTTCAGCGGATGACATTAAATTCCATAATGTCATCGCGATGCTCGACAGCCGCACAGCTCGGTGTGTGCGGAGCCTGGTGCAGCAACCACCCGCTGTTGGCAAATACGACGCGCTGAAAGCCACCCTCATCAGGAGCTTCGTGCCGTCGTCTGAGGCAAGAGCCAGGCAGCTGCTGGACCTGCACGACAGAGGTGGACGCAGGCCGACTGTCCTCATGGAGGACATGCTGCAAATGATCGGGACGGACAACGACGCATTCCTTTTCAAACATATTTTCCTGAGAACCCTCCCAGCGCACACGAGAGGTTCCCTGTCCAGCAGGAGATGTTTGACCCAGCAGGACTTCCACGACCTGGCCCAAGAGGCGGAGCGGCTCCTCAATGCCTGCGAGGAACCAGGGGCTTCCGTGGCAGCAGCAGACCTCGGCGCGGCTGCCGGGAGCAGTGTGGAGCCAGAGACGGCAGTGACCACCCCAGCGGCGACAGCAACGGCGAGACTGCGTGGCAGGGGAGATGACGGCCTCTGTTTTTACCATCGACGTTTCGCTGGGAAAGTGCACAAATGCATCCCGCCCTGCAAGTTCAAAAAGCAGGGAAACGACCGAGCCAGGAGTCATTAGCAGCTTTCACTCTCGGCGAACGGAACAAGCCGCTTTATCTGACAGACGCGGGCTCCGGGAGGCAATTCCTAGTGGACACCGGAGCCCAGAGGAGCTTCATCACTGCCACCTATGCTGATCGGGTCGCGGGACCCCGCGGAGACGGAGTGACAGCGGCCAACGGCTCCAGCATCAAGACGTACGGAGAGAGAACCTTGTCTCTGTCCTTCCACGGCCGCGCCTATGAGTGGAATTTCATCGTGACGGCAGTGAGCTTCAATATGTTAGGTGCTGATTTTCTGTGTTCACATGGTTTGTTAGTTGATCTGGCCAACAAACGACTAGTACAGGGGTGTCCAACCATGTGCCATAGAGAGCCAAGACCCTGCAGGTTTTACCTCCAACCAGTGTCTTCAACAGCAGATTTCTGTGAACTTCTTCCCACTGATTGCTGATAAGTGAAAACACCTGCTGAAGAGACTGGGCAGAAGAGAAAACCTGCAGGGTCTTGGCTCTCCATGGCACATGGTTGGACACCCCTGGACTAGTAAATGCACTCTCTTTCTGTTCTATCCCTTGTGCAGCTCGGGTATGCCCGCCGCCAGTTCAGACCAACGTCGCCACAGCAGGTGGTAAGTTTCACAGCCTTCTACACCAGTTCCCAGCACTCACAGTTCCTACTTTTTCAGCTAAGGTGGCGAAGCACGGGATGGAGCACTTCATAACCACGAGTGGCCCACTCGTTTTTGCGAAGGCTCGGCGCTTGGATGCAGCTAAACTCTCCATTGCGCGCGAGGAGTTCACCAACCTGGAAAGGTTGGGCATAATTCGCCGCTCGAAGTCCGCTTGGGCTTCCCCCCTCCACATGGTGCCTAAAGCTGACGGCTCGTGGAGACCTTGTGGCGATTACCGCAGGTTGAACAATGCCACAGCGCAGGACCAGTACCCGATTCCGCATATCCAGGACTTTTCAGTGCATTTGGCGAAGGCGCAAATTTTTCCTAAAATAGACCTGGTCTGCGGTTATCACCAAGTCCTGGTCCGACCAGAGGACATCCCCAAAACAGCCGTAATAACCCCGTTCAGGCTTTTTGAGTTTTTACGAATGCCTTTTGGCCTTAAAGTCCTCGGACGGTGACATTTTTTTATTGAACCAATAAACTGATTGTATGAAAATATTCCATTCTGGCCATTCCCGTGATTTAATATGTGTCACCAGCCTCCATAAATGACTTTATTTGGCAATAGCCCATCTTTCACTTAGTGATGCTGCAGTACCGCCATCTGTCGATAGGGGCAGGCAGCAGTGACATCAGCTCAGGAAGAAGTGAGGGTGATATTGCCTGCCTGTGCTGTGAGCCTCATCAGAGAAACATTCCCATCGGATCACTACAAGGGATTTTGCCTACCAAGATTAGATTTGTGAAAAATGATATTTAAATAAAGTTTTGTAAAATCATATATTGAGTTTATTAATGTTCATGTCAATTTTATAATTCTAATATTTCAGCATTCATCAAAGTCGCATGTCATATACATTTGAATAATTTTTCTACCATTTTATGGTATAAAATTCGGGTTCAATTCGGCACTCAATGTGGTGGGAACTCTGGCTTGTACATAGTGCCACTGCTCCCATAAGTGGGATGGATCAACCAAGGTTTTGTTGAACAGAGTATTCATCAGATCATCCACATATTCTGAAAAAAAAATATATTCAATAAAAATTAGACATCCATTTGACTACAGTATGAAATACAAATTTGACCCAAATTAACATAATTTGATAAAAGCTATGAAATGTGAAAGTTGAATGAAGACCAACCCTCCACCCACTGTAAATATCATATACAAGCCTAGAAAATGATACTAATATTTCTTATACTCACGGAAAGTTGGATTAACTTTCTTTGCTTGCAGTTTATATCCGCCTTTTTTGAATTTTGGGTACCTGATGATGAAGACCGGCTCACCATCACGATTCTGTGCCTGCTTGCGGCCTGCATTTTCATTAAAGTGCATTGCAGCTAAACAAAGTCTGTAATTAGAATATTATCACAATGATTTATTTTTGAACATATAAGTGATCTATCAGCAGAAACTCTATGTAATTGGCACTGTTATTGTCATGACGGCCGCTGGGCCGTCATCCCGCTCATCAACTCCAGCTGCGCACAGAACAACAGGTGTTAATCAGCGGCTCTTAAAAGCCAGCGTCACACTTGCACTACACTCTCACATTTGACAATAAAGAATAACTATTTTGTATGTGTCTGTGTCTGTCTCTTGGGTCCTGAAACATGTCAGTTATTATAATTGCATTTCATATTTTTGGTCACATATTGCATCTCAACCCTACCAGGTTATTTAAAGAAGTCTTCCCACTTATTGGTAGCTTTATTCTTCATATAATCAATTCTTCATTAACTTTAGGCCATGTACCGCAGGCTTTTAAAACGGCTGTAATTAAACCCTTACTCAAAAAGCCAATGCTAGATCCAGGAGCTTTAGCTAACTATAGACCAATCTCTAATCTCCCTTTCATTTCAAAAATTTTAGAAAGAGTTGTTGCTACGCAATTATTTGACCACCTGCAGGAAAATGGTTTACTTGAAGAGTTTCAATCTGGGTTTAGAATCCATCATAGTACTGAAACAGCCTTAGCGAAGGTCACTAACGACCTCCTCATTGCATCTGATAATGGACTAGTTTCTGTACTTGTCCTTTTAGATCTTAGTGCAGCTTTTGATACTATTGATCATAATATTCTACTTGATAGATTAGAACACTATGTTGGACTTAATGGAACTTTGTTGCAGTGGTTTAGATCTTATTTATCTGATAGGTTCCAGTTTGTTCATGTAAATGATGAGTTTTCTTTCAGCTCAAAGCTTAGTCATGGAGTTCCACAGGGATCTGTGCTAGGCCCTACTCTTTTTAGTTTATATATGCTTCCATTAGGCAACATTATTGGAAAGCACTGTATACTGTACATTTTCATTGTTATGCAGATGACACACAATTATACCTGTCAATGAAGCCAGATGATACTAATCAATTAGCCAAGTTAGAAGCCTGTCTTAAGGAAATCAAAGCTTGGATGACTTGTAATTTCCTGCTATTAAATTCAGATAAGACTGAAGTCATTCTTGTTGGTCCAAAAAACCTTAGAAATTCCTTTTCAAATCAAACTTTCAGTTTGGATGCAGTTACTCTTTCTCTTAATAGCTCTGTGAGGAACCTTGGAGTTATTTTTGATCAGGATTTGTCCTTCAATTCACAAATTAAATTTGTTTCTAAGACTGCCTTCTATCATTTGCGTAATATTGCCAAGATTAGGAGCATCTTGTCTCAGAGTGATGCTGAGAAGCTGATCCACGCTTTTGTTAGCTCGAGATTAGATTATTGTAATTCTTTATTATCAGGCTGTCCTAAAACATCTTTAAAAAGTCTTCAGCTGATCCAAAATGCTGCAGCAAGAGTTTTAACAGGTACTAGAAAGAGAGATCATATCTCTCCGGTTCTGGCCTCCCTTCATTGGCTTCCCATAGAGTTTAGAATTAAGTTTAAAATCCTTCTTCTTACTTACAAAGCTCTAAACAATCAGGCTCCTTTTTATTTCAAAGATCTGATACTACCGTATTATCCTAGCAGAGCACTACGCTCCCAAAATGCAGGATTACTTGTAATACCTAGAATCTCCAAAAGTACAATGGGAGGCAGAGCCTTCAGTTATCAAGCTCCTCTCCTGTGGAATCAGCTGCCAATCTGGATTCGGGAGTCAGACTCGATCTCTGTTTTTATGAATAGGGCTAAAACCTACCTTTTTGATATAGCCTACAATTAGGGAGGGATCATGTGTTTCTGAACCCTCCCTTAGTTATGCTGCTATTAGGTTTAGTTAGCCGGGGGACCTCCAGTAATGCACTGGGCCTCACTCCTTTCCTCACTCTCTATGAAATATGTTTTTTTTGCTGGTCATTAACATTTGTTTGTTCTCTCCCATAGATTGAGTCCCCATCGTGCTGTTTGCTCTCTACATGTCTGTTCTTTTCTTCTTCTCTATCCCCTCACCCCCCAGCCAGTCGCGGCAGATGACTGCCCCTCCCTGAGCCTGGTTCTGCTGGAGGTTTCTTCCTGTTAAAAGGGAGTTTTTCCTCTCCACCGTCGCCAAGTGCTTGCTCACAGGGGATCGCCTGATTGCTGGGGTCTTTCTGCAACTGTGGGGGTTCCCCCTACAGTTGATAGTGCTATGAGATGACTGTTGTTGTGAAATGGCGCTATATAAATAAAGTTGAATTGAATTGAATTGAATTGAATTGAATTGAATTGAATCTCCTCACCTTGTCAACATTCCAAGGAATGAGAAGTGTACACTCTTTGGTGCAAAATGAATAATCAGACTGTGGAAAGCCTCCACATTTGAAGTTTGCTGCCCTGGACTCAGCTTTCGCACATCCCTGAGGACCCGTGTTTTGTTGATCATAACTTATTCACAGCCCTTTGTGCCTGAAATAAATTGTAGGTGTGAGATATGTCACCAAAAATGATGAAAATCAATGGGATAATTTTTATATATATATATAATACATGCACTGTTTCATTGTGTGAAACTGTTTTTTGTGTTAGGTTGCAGTCTCTCAGGAGCTGGGGGATCGTATGTAGTGCTCACATCTTTGTACTGGTTGATGCGCAGGCAGCAGAGCAGCGTGCCTTTCAACCGGAAAAAAGCAGAGGACAAGGGTAACGGGCACCACACCGAGACAGGGATAATCGGTGATAATGTTGCTTACTTGCAGGGGCAGGTGGCTGGCGTCGGCAGCTGACGAGGCGCAGGTGTGCGCGCAGCTGGAGCCGCGAGTCGTGACACAAATTGCATCTTATTCTCGAAATCGCTGTCAACGAAATGTCTACTG
This sequence comes from Pholidichthys leucotaenia, assembly GCA_020510985.1. NCBI lineage: Eukaryota > Metazoa > Chordata > Actinopteri > Cichliformes > Pholidichthyidae > Pholidichthys > Pholidichthys leucotaenia. Next base: position 49,082,100 of record CM035848.1, read on the forward strand.
CACATGCTGAGTGATTTACCGACATCATTCCAATTTTTTCGCGTTTTCTGAACGAATTTCACCCATGCCGTTCTGATTTTCCCAGGGACGGGAAATTCATAAACACTCACCGCATGCTCCTCTGATATACCGTCGCACCCGTAGACAACACAACGCCAAACCATAATTAATTCGATTACTGAAATCCTAATCTTAATAAATAATCTATTTGTAATCCACAAGTACTCCGAGAAATATCCGTAATCGCCGATTTTAAAACTTAAACAAGCAATGTCCGCCGAGCGTGTGCGTGTCTCTCCCTGAAATTACGTCACACAGTCAGTGGCCATCTTAGCCGCTGATCGCTTGAATGAGTCAGACAGCTCTCAAGGACAGCGTACTTAAAGAGCGCATTGTCACCTTATGCGACATTTGTTGACACCAAAACATGTGCGGTTCAAATTAGCTCGTCTCACACAAAAATTTAAGATATGATTTAGCGATATTGAATTTTCGTCCGGCCGACGCCTTTAAAGGCGCCGCACAAACCTTCCAACGGATGATGGATGCAGTGTTGCGTGACCTTTCTTTCGTTTTTGTCTATTTAGACGACATTTTGGTAGCCAGCACCTCCGAGGAGGAGCACGCAAAACACCTCACGACAGTTTTTCAGAGGTTAGGAGAGCATGGGCTGCACGGTGGCGCAGTGGTTTAGCACTGTGGCAGCACAGTTTTACCCTCGGCCGGGGGACCGCGGGGATCATGAGATCGTGGGTTCGATTCCAGCCCCCGACCAACAGTGAGCTGTGTGGAGTTTGCATGTTCTCCCCGTGTTGCGTGGGTTTACTCCGGGATTTCTCCGGTTTCCTCCCGCACACCAAAAACATGTAGGTTTAGGGCGCTCGCGCACGCAGCGACCAGCAGCCGGTGGCTTGTCACCAGACTGCAAACCAAGTCTACCTACGGGTACAAATAAGTAACAAAAAAAAAAAAAAAAAAAAAAAAAAAAGCAACCCGGCCAAGTGCCATTTTGGCGTGGCACAAATCGACTTTTTAGGGCACCGCGTTTCCTCGGAGGGAGCAGTTCCTCTGCCGGCCAAAGTACGCGCAGTGGCAGATTTTCCCCAGCCTCGAACGGTAAAAGCGTTGCAAGAATTTTTGGGGACGGTGAATTTTTATAACCGTTTCATACCCCACGCAGCGCAGCTTATGCAGCCCTTGTACACTGCGCTCAAAAAGCAGAAGCCCTCCCATGTGATTGAGTGGTCCCCGGAGCGGGCGCGCGCATTCACAGAGGTTAAACGGGCACTGGCAAACGCGGCACTGTTGGCCCACCCAGACCCGGCAGCCCGCATAGCGCTAACCACGGACGCGTCAGATGTGGCCATAGGGGCCGTAGTGGAACAGCAGGGTGCCGGGGTTTGGCAACCACTCGCATTCTTCAGCAGATCCCTACGCGAGGCTGAGCGAAAATACAGCGCGTTTGACAGGGAGCTGCTGGCGCTCCACTTGGCTATTCGCCATTTCCAGTTCTGGTTGGAAGGGCGGCGTTTCACAGCGTTTGTCGACCACAAACCGCTCACTTTTGCGATGTCCAAAACTTCAGAACCGTGGTCAGGGCGGCAACAGAGACAGCTGGCCGCAATTTCTGAATTTACCACCGATATTCAGCACGTAGCCGGTAAAATCAATGTGGTGGCAGACTGCCTGTCACGCGCGGTAACAGCACCCGTCCGCGCGGAAACGGATTGCGCGGCCGCTTACCCAGAGCGTGGTAATAGCGCGGACATGCGCGCGGCTCTGGTCCACGTGGGAATAGATTATGCAGCCATGGCGGCGGAGCAGAGCGAGGACGCAGACGTGCACGCGCTCCTGTCTGGACCAACAGGGTTAAGGCTGGAATGCAGAAATCTACAAACCGGTTTCCCCCCGCTTATTTGCGATGTATCCACGGGGCGACCGCGCCCGGTGGTGCCAGCCGCGTGGCGCCGTCGCGTTTTTGACGCCGTGCACTCCCTAGCGCACCCAGGGATGCGCGCTTCGGTGAAAATGGTGGCGGAGAAGTTTGTTTGGCCGAGCCTGCGCAAGCACGTGAAGGAGTGGGCTAAAACCTGCATGGCTTGCCAGTGCGCTAAGATTCACAGGCACACTAAGGCACCCTTAGAACCGTTCCACATTCCGGCTAAAAGGTTCGATCATGTGCACGTGGACCTCGTGGGCCCCCTGCCCACTTCACAAGGGTTCACGCATCTCTTGACAATGGTAGACCGAACCACTCGGCCGGAAGTGGTCCCATTAACATCGACCACAGCGGCAGAGGTGGCGCGCGCTTTTTTAACAGCCTGGGTAGCGCGGTTTGGGGTCCCGTCAGATATTACGTCTGATAGGGGACCTCAATTTGCATCGGAACTGTGGTCAGCAGTGGCCAGTGGCTTAGGAGCAGCGGTGCATCGCACGACCGCTTACCATCCCCAGGCCAACGGTTTATGCGAGCGTTTTCACAGGTCTTTGAAGGCAGCCCTCAGAGCGTCACTGACGGACACAGATTGGGTAAACAAACTACCATGGGTTTTATTGGGGTTGCGTTCGGCACCCAAAGAGGATCTAGATGCCTCACCAGCAGAATTGGTCTTCGCACAACCGCTCAGGCTGCCAGGCAAGTTTTTACCCGACCACACGGCACCAGGGCCCTCCCCGATCCGGGGGTCTTTGAGTAACACGGGAGCAGAAATGCTCCCGGGCCCCGCTCATCACTCTTTCCCGCGTGTGTTCGTGCCCCAGGCTTTACGAGACGCAGAGTTTGTTTTTGTCAGGCACGATGCTCAGCGGCATAGTCTCCGCCCACCTTACGACGGTCCATTTCGAGTGCTGGAAACCGGGGAGAAATGTTTTGTGCTAGATTTGGGGGGCAGGAGGGAGACAATCAGTATCGATAGATTAAAGCCTGCTTTTGTGTTGCATAACGAGTCTGTACGGCCGGTGGGCGTGCCTCGACGCGGCAGGCCTCCAAAGGGCCGGCCCCGGGACCCCCCACGGGGGGCAAATAACCCTTCTCCCCCTCACTCCACAGATGCACAGCAGGACGGCCCAACACAGAGCAGGAGACCTGCATACAGCAGATTCGGGAGAAGATTGAAACCTAAGCTGCATGCAGAATGATGTGTTTTGTTTTTTTGTTTTTTTGGTCAGGTTGTTTGGGTTGCTGTGAGATTCTGTTGGGGGGGTGACGTGCTGTATGACTGTTGTATGACTGTATTGGGTGCCCAGTCTTTCACGTGGAAGGGGGAAGTGATGTGGAGCCCATAGTTATAACCTATGTAACTCACATGTGGCTGGCTGAATTCAGCCAAGAGAGACTTTGAGCTAGCCATGTGTATTGACTTCACACCTCAAGAGGAAGACATGTCTGCACCCCCTGGGGACTCAGGAGAGAGGAGAAGATTACCCGGCCTGACCTTTGGGGGTCGGAAAGGAGAACAGAAGGACTCTGGGTGTTCTATTAGAGATGAAAGGATGTAGCTGAGTATTATGACTTTTGTGTGTGACGTATTGTTAGAAGATGAATGTATAAATGTATGTGTGTGACTGCGTCCTGTCTCTTTTCACTCCGATCGAGAGAGGACGTTGGATGAATGGGGAATTAAAGCAGTTACTGGAAAAATCATCGAGTCTCCTCAATTCTTGATTCCTACACAGCCACGTTTCATCTTCAATGCCCTTGCTGGTGGAAGGAGGTTTTCCCTCAAAATCTCACGATACATGGCCCCATTCATTTTTTCCTTTACACGGATCAGTCGTCCTGGTCCCTTTGCAGAAAAACAGCCCCAAAGTATGATGTTTCCACCCCCATGCTTCACAGTAGGTATGGTGTTCTTTCTCCTCCAAACACGACAAGTTGAGTTTTTACCAAAAAGTTCTATTTTGGTTTCATCTGACCATATGACATTCTCCCAATCCTCTTCTGGATCATCAAAATGCTCTCTAGCAAACTTCAGACGGGCCTGGACATGTATTGGCTTAAGCAGGGGGACACGTCTGGCACTGCAGGATTTGAGTCCCTGGTGGCGTAGTGTGTTTCTGATGTAGCCTTTGTTACTTTGGTCCCAGCTCTCTGCAGGTCATTCACTAGGTCCCCCTGTGTGGTTCTGGGATTTTTGCTCACCGTTCTCGTGATTATTTTGACCCCACGGGGTGAGATCTTGCATGGAGCCCCAGATCGAGGGAGATTATCAGTGGTCTTGTATGTCTTCCATTTTCTAATAATTGCTCCCACAGTTGATTTCTTCACACCAAGCTGCTTATCTATTGCAGATTCAGTCTTCCCAGCCTGGTGCAGGTCTACAATTTTGTTTCTGGTGTCCTTTGACAGCTCTTTGGTCTTGGCCATAGTGGAGTTTGAAGTCTGACTGTTTGAGGTTGTGGACAGGTGTCTTTTATACTGATAACGAGTTCAAACAGGTGCCATTAATACAGGTAACGAGTGGAGGACAGAGGAGCCTCTTAAAGAAGTTGTTACAGGTCTGTGAGAGCCAGAAATCTTGCTTGTTTGTAGGTGAACAAATACTTATTTTACTGAGGAATTTACCAATTAATTCATTAAAAATCCTTCAATGTGATTTTCTGGATTTTTTTCCCTCATTTTGTCTCTCATAGTTGAGGTATACCTATGATGAAAATTGGAGACCTCTCTCATCTTTTAAGTGGGAGAACTTGCACAATCGGTGGCTGACTAAATACTTTTTTGCCCCACTGTATATACAGTAGGAAGGAGAAAGGAGAGGGAGGATGAGAATAAGGGAAGGGGCAGAACGGGACAGTCCTGATAACTGAGCTTATCCAGGCGGACGTCAGACACTCTGGAGACATGGGTCATGAAGACATGAGATCCATAAAACTAACAGAATGTCTATGAAACACTAATCTAAAAGATGAGGAGTTTCTGTGTATTCCTGTGACCCAAAACAGGATATGTCAAAGAGATTATAATAAATGGCTTAGATCATTCCTTACGCATGTACTGATCCTCAGTCTGAACTCGCTGAAATTGCCCACAGAAACAGGCCAAGAATATGTAAACTTATCCTATGTGGAATGCACATATAAACATTAAACGTGGCATATGAAAGGTATGATACTTCTCAAATATAATAATACACTATTAATATCAATAGTATAGATAATATGGAATTTTTCCTATCAGAATGTCAATGAAAGGATGTCAGTTCTTAAAAGCACATTTTGAGATAAATTTGTCCATGTTTTTTATTTAACCTTTATTTATACAGGGTAGTTCCACTGAGAGGCAACCTCTCTTTTTCAAGGACACCCTGTTCACACTCACACCAGGATGCTACCCAGTACAACCACAGAGCAGCTCCACTGGAGCAGTTAGGGTTAATGGCCTTGCTCAAGGGCACCACAGTGGGGTTAAGGAGGGTGGAGCAAACACTGCTCTGTTATCTGTCCCACCCAGATCTAATCCTGCCGGTCCAGGGATCGAACCCATGGCCCTCTGCTCACCAGTCCACATCCCTAACCATTAGGCCACCACTACAAATCACTTTCAGATTTCTCTTCCATTTGTTTAAATAAAAGATGTTGGAAGTAAATTCATGGGTCATCAGGTTCAGGTTCAGGTTACTTTATTTGTACCCGTAGGTAGATTTGTTTTGCAGTCAGGTGACATCCATATTTACAAACCACAATTACATTCAACATGAACACAAACACAGGCACACAAGAAGCTGACTATAAACACGATAAAAGTACTCAAAGGCTCCACCAATCAGGACATGGGGCAAAGAGATAAGAGAAAAAACAAAGAGAGAAGAGAGAAGGGTCATATTAAAAAGTTAAAAACTAGTCAAAGAGATTAAAAACTCAAAAAAGTCTAAAACCCCAAAAAAGATTTAGAACCCAAATAAAAAAAAAAACCTACAAAAATAAGTAAATATAAAATAATGAATAAATAGATAACTGAATTATGTGCAATATATTGCTACATCTTGTTCAACTCTTTGACAGCAGCAGGAACAAAGCTGTTTTTGTAGCGCTGGGTTTTACTTTTTGGGACAACAAACCTCCGTCTGGAGGGAAGAAGCTGAAAGTTGCAGTGCAAAGGGTGGGAGTCATCATTTAAAATGGAGGTAGCAATCCTCTGTACTTGTCTGGTGTACAGGGATGTCAGGCTCAGCTGTGACTCACCAAGCAAACGACTGGACCATCTAACTACCTGATCCAAGGATTTCCTCTGTTTCAGTTTTATCTGACCAAACCATGACACTAAAGAAAAGGATAAAACGGATTCAATAAAAGCCCGATAAAACATTGTCATTATGGTTTGGTCAGTTTGTAAGTGTGCAAGTTTCCTTAAACAATGCAAATGTTGCTGACCCTTTTTGCACACCCTTTCACAGTTCTCTTCAAAGTTTAAATTACTATCAATAATCGTCCCAAGATATCTGTAAGACTGCACACATTCAGTGGTCTGACCTTTTATTACAGTGACTTTGTGCATGGGAGTTTTCCTCCTAAAGTCAATAATCATATCTTTAGTTTTTGTCGTATTCAGCTGCAGGTAGGAATCCTCACACCAGTGAACAAAATCATCAACTACTGGGCCGTGGCCACTCTCACCATCCTGAAGGAGACTGACAACAACTGAATCATCAGCATACTTTATAATGCGTCTGTTGTCATGTCTGCTCCGACACACGTTTGTGTACAGGATGAAGAGTAGTGGTGACAACACACACCCCTGAGCAGAGCCAGTAGAAGAACACTTTTGGTCAGACAATGTACCATTGACCCTTACTCTCTGTGTCCTGTTGGTTAAAAAATCCAGAATCCAACCCACCAGATTATTACTCAAGTCAAACTGTTGCAGGAGCCTTTCAACTAATATATGAGGTTGGATTGTATTAAAAGCGGAAGAAAAGTCCACAAATAAATAATAATAAAAGCCTGGTGTGTGTTCCATTAAAATCCAGATGTTTAAAAAAGCATGTTAAACAGAGTGACAGTGGCGTCCTCCACTCCTCTGTGAGGCCTGTAGGCAAACTGCAAAGGATCCAGTGCATGCTCAGTCTGCTTTAGGACCTCAAATCTGACCAGTTTTTCAAAAATTTTCATTAAAATTGAAGTCAGAGCAACTGGTCTAAAATCATTTACCATTTTTGGACAGCTGGATTTTGGAACGGGGGCAACCACAGCATTTTTCCAGATCTTAGGCACATGTTGTGTCTGTAAGGACTTATTAAAAATGTAGTGAAACACAGGACTCAGTTCATGTGCACGGGACTTTACCAAGTGTCCACATATATTATCAGGGCCCTGACTTTTGTTCACTTTTACAGCACAGAATGCCCTTTTAACATCCTGCACCTCAATATTAAAGTGCTGATTGTCTTTGAGTTTGTTTCAAATCTTGGGTTTCTGTGCTAAAATCAAAGGAATCAAAATGACCATAAAAACAATTAAGAGCATTAACCAGCTCAGAGTCTGAATTAAAACCATCTAAAAACACACGATTACTGCGCTCTGTGGTCTGAAGGCCTGCAATAGTTTTCATACTAGCCCAGGCTGAACCAAGCTTCTTTGCTGCCATCTTGCTTTCCAATTCTGATTTATAATTCTGTTTTGCTATTAAAACTTCGGCCTTCAGCTCTTTTGTAGCAACCTGCAGCTCAGAAACAACCCCCTGTTTAAAGGCAAGTGTTTTCCTCTGTAAGCAGGATTTAACTGATTTAGTGACCCATGGCTTGTTGTTGGGATACATTTTGACACGTTTACGTGGAACGATCATATCCCTGCAGAAAGCCATGTATGAGCATGTCACGTCCACTAAAGAGTCCAAATCATCTCCGCAGGACAGTGTGAACACCTCCCAGTCCGCACAGTTAAAGCATTCCTGGAGGCAGTGCACTGAATCCTCTGTCCACATGTCTATGTCTCTGGTCTTCGCCTTCTCTCTTCTGAGAGTAGTTTTATATGTGGGCAGCAATTGCACACAGTTGTGATCTGAGGATCCTAAAGGAGGAAGGGGAAGAGATTTATAGGCCCTTTCTATGGATCCGTAGCACAGGTCCAATGTCTTTTCCTGCCTGGTTGGGCAGGAGACGTACTGATAAAAGATTTTAAGTGTCTCCTTTAGAGACACATGGTTAAAATCCCCAAGGACAAAATTTGGAGCCTCTGGAGAAATCGACTGCAACAGCTGAACCACATCAAAGACGGTGCTGGAGGCGGAGGCAGCGTCCACCCTCGGGTGAATGTACACAGTCATTATGAAAAGTTGGGGGAACTCGCGGGGCAGATAAAAAGGGCATAGTGACACGGACAGAAGCTCCACATCTGGTGTACAGATGCGCTCTCTGACCGTGACAGATTTACAGTACTGTTTATTAATATACAAACATACGCCGCCCCCCTGACGTTTCCCCATTACTTCTTCCTGCCGATCCAAGCGAAGTGGGGCTCCAAAGCCGTCAATGCACAGTTCCGGGTCCTGGTCATGCGCCGTAAGCCACGTCTCCGTGTAAGCCATGGCACAGCAGTTCTTGAAATCCTTCTGATATCGTACATTTCCTTGAATTTCATCCACTTTATTTCTCAGGGATTGTACATTCCCCATAATGGAAGGAAGAGGAATGCAGTTAAGCTGACGCCCCCTCAGGTTTAATCTTATGTCTCCACGCTTTCCGCGTTTCCTCCTCTTGTCTCTCTTTTCATCGCTGAGTCCATGAAAATCTCTTAAAATAAAGTCCGGCAGTTGCGGCACAGACTCAAACACAGATGCTGCATTATCCATGCTTAAATGCAGTAATATGTTTCTGGAATACTGTATTCTTCCCGGTGTGATTGTGCTGACGTCCCAGACAAAGAACCGGTAAGAAAGAAACCACAGTGCGAAAACAAGAAGGAAATCCATACTGATGGAACCTAAGAGCTCTTCATTATATAGTCCACAAACTTTCAAGGACAAAAACGGCACAGAGAATTACGTTAAAACACATTAAAGTGCATAAAAACAGAGACAAAGACGTTTAACTTTTTTCACCCGCTGCCGGTCACTGCGTGCGCATGCACCCTCTGTCATTGCAAATACTTTGCTTTAAAAGGGCCAAGTTGTCACACAGTGGGAGGGAAAAATCTTAAATAGAAAAAAAATGTGTCAGGCTGCATTGAGAATGTTTTAGAATCAAGTTGCAGTCCTGAATCATAATCGAATTATGAGGTGCGTAAAGATTCCCACACCTAGTTCGGACCTCGGCTGGGGAGGAGGACCGACTTATCGGACCTTTTGCAGTTTTAGTTGGTGACTCCTGGTTTTGACAATCACATAAAAAGGACCATCTCTTTTTTTTTTTTTACATGTACCATTTTCACTCATAATTTTGCAGTGTTATTAGAAAATAGTTTTTAATGTGCATTTAAGACTTGATTTTCATAAATTTCAGGTGTTCCTTCTAAATCATATATGAATAAAAAGTAAACATCAATAAGTTAAATATTTTCTAAGCCAGAGGAGAATAGCAAAAAAAAAACCAAAAAAACATAAAACATGTTTGAAAATGAGAAAATTACCCATCACTGCCATCTACAGATATAAATTAGTTGTGAGTTTAAATCAGTGAAAATTTGGTGTAGAGCTACACCCTGAAGATGCCATTCTGGCCTGATTTAACCTGCTTACTTCTTAGTAAAAAATATTTCGGATTGGTCATGATCTGAAAATCGAAGACACAAAAGCACTTGTGCAGCTTTAATAATTTTTTTTCAGACAAAACTAAGAAACTGAGCAGTAATTTAAACCAAAAAAAAAAGTGTGGTAGACTGCAAGTCTAAAATAGAACATTACTGGCACATGCCTCTAGGGGGAACTACCTGTATTGTTCAGCACTACTATGAAGGGGACACATTAGAATAAGAGTGTGAAAACCCCGCGCAGAATCCATGTTCAGTCTTATTATGTGTGTTGCAGAATAAATGGCAGAGTTAGCCAAAGAAATAACTCAAGTGTGATCCTTGCTACACGGTAGGATATCACACAATTGGCGACGAGGATTAAAAGAAAAAAATCAGCGGCGAGAAACAGAGAACATTGCGAGTGTGGCGAACTCAAGTGACTCCAGTAGTTCGAGTGCAAGTTCAGAGGAGGAAAAACGAGGTTTCCCCACCACGACGAGCAATGGCGGCTGTAATCGGAACGGTAACCCCTTTTGATAACTCGACTCAGTCATGGGAAGAATATAGTGAAATGTTGGACTTTTTCTTCCAAGCTAATGATATTGAGGAGCCAGACAAAAGGAAGGCTGTACTGTTGAGTGGAGTTGGTGCAACTACTTACAGCTTGTTGAGAAATTTAATAAGCCCTGCATTACCGAAAGATAAAACGTACGACCAGCTTACTGCTGAGCTTCAGAAGCACTTCAGCCCCAAACCGAGTGAAATCGTGCAACGATTCAAATTTAATTCACGCATAAGGAGGAACACTGAGTCCATAGCAGAGTATGTGGCAGAATTGAGGAAATTAACACTGCACTGTGATTACAAAGACTCATTGGAAGAAATGTTAAGAGACAGACTTGTGTGTGGAGTGAATGATGACCGTATGCAACGGCAACTTTTATTTGAAACAAAACTCACTTTTGCAAAGGCTTTGGAATTATGCCAAGCGATGGAAACAGCATCTAAAGATGTGAGAGAAATGCAAAGGAAACTAACAGAGGACACAGCAACGCATGTTCGTGTGCCTAAGACCCAAGTAGGTGTCCACAAAGTGTTGACTGACAAAACTCAGCACAAATTCCCCAGTTGTTATCGCTGCAAAGGCCAGCACAATGCCGCCGAGTGCAAATTTGCCACTGAGCTGTGTCATAATTGTGGCAAGCGAGGGCACATTAAGAAAGCATGTAGAATAAAGGTGGACAGCGCACAGGTGCTGAAAGCGACAGTTAATGGGCAAAAGTATGAAAACAAGGGCCCAGGAAAGGAACAGCAAGCGAATCAACTGAGAGGGGAGGGAGAAAGTGATACAGAAGACATGGGTTTTCACACAATTTACAACACGTCAGAGGAGCTGACCAAGGTAGCGCCCATCACGCGTACCATGAATGTTAATGGAATGAAAGTAACATTTGAAGTTGATACAGGCTGTGGAGTAACCATATTAAGTAAACAGCAATATACACAACTGTGGAAGAAAACAGACACAGCAGAATTAAATCCCTGTTCATTAAAATTAAAAACATACACAGGAGAGAAGCTAGACGTGCTAGGCATGGCACAAGTGAAGGTGCAGCACGAAAACAAAGAAAAGGACTTACCTGTAGTAGTAGTTGGGAGCGAAGGACCAAATCTACTAGGGCGAAGTTGGCTACAAGAACTGGCCATGATTGATCAGTTGGTGAATAAAGTGGAATCTCAGCCCAAATTGCAGCTGGAGGAGATCCTCGAAAGACACGCTGAGGTGTTCAAAGAAGGCGTAGGACAGCTAAAAGGTGTCACTGCAAAGATTAATGTGGACAAGGAGGCCCAACCACGATTCTGCAAACCCCGACCGGTACCCTATGCAGTCAAGCCACTGGTCGAAAGCGAGCTACAGAGGCTGCTGGATGACAAGATCATTGAGCCAGTGCAGGTTGCAGAATGGGCGGCGCCCATAGTCCCAGTGAGAAAGCCGGATGGCTCCATTAGAATATGTGGAGATTACAAACTCACTGTAAATCGAGCATCACGGGTGGATCAGTATCCAATTCCTAAAGTGGAGGACCTCTTCGCACAGCTGAACGGCGGCCGACACTTCACGAAATTAGACATGAGTCACGCCTACCAACAAGTAGTCCTGGAAGAAGAATCAAGAAAGTATGTAACCATCAATACACACAAAGGCTTATATACCTACACACGCTTACCATTTGGAGTAGCTTCCAGTCCTGCTATATTCCAGAGAACTATGGAGGGCATCCTAGGTGGAATTCCGAATGTTGCCATTTATTTGGATGACATCCTTTGTACAGGACCAAATGAACAAGAACATCTGAAAACGCTGAAGGAAGTGCTTCAACGGTTGGAGAAAAGCGGTCTGAGGTTGAAAAGAAGCAAGTGTGAGTTCATGGGAAAAGAGGTGGTGTTCCTAGGCCACAAGATCAACGCCAGTGGTCTACACCCTCTAACAGACAAAGTGGAAGCCATTGCGGAGGCGCCTGAGCCACAAAATGTTACTGAGTTAAAAGCCTACCTGGGCTTGTTGAACTATTACCATAGGTTCCTCCCAAAGCTCTCCACGCTGCTGGCACCACTACATACCTTACTTAAGAAGGAAGAAAAATGGTCATGGGGGGTCAAGCAGCAGAAGGCGTTTGAAGAGTCCAAAGCGCTACTTCAGTCCTGTAGTGTGTTAGTGCACTATGATTCAAACAAACCACTCATCCTGGCGTGTGACGCATCACCCTACGGTGTGGGTGCTGTACTCTCTCATCGTATGGAGGATGGCTCAGAGAGACCCATAGGGTTCGTCTCAAGAACTCTTAGTGCAGCTGAGAAAAACTACTCCCAGCTAGACAAGGAGGGCCTTGCAGTAGTATTTGGTGTAAAAAAATTCCACAAATACCTGTACGGGAGACAGTTCGCTATAGTGACTGATCACAAGCCACTAATTTCACTGTTCAGTGAAATGAGAGCCATACCCCAGATGACATCTCAGAGAATTCAGAGATGGGCCGTTACATTAGCAGCGTATGAGTACACCATCGTTTACAAAGCCGGACGGGACCATACGAATGCTGACGCGATGAGTAGGCTACCCTTGGATGGAGGAAGAGACAGCACGCCTGAGGAGGAGGAGAGAGTGCTATTGTTTGAAGATATCGGCGTGCCCCTGGTGAACGCACAACAAATAAAGAAGTGGACAGACAAAGACCCTGTTCTAGCAAGAGTGCGAGAATACATCTTGCGAGGATGGCCGAAGATGAACAGTCCTGAGTTCATTCCCTATGCCCGACGACAGGATGAGCTCAGCACCCAGGAAGGTTGTATCCTGTGGGGAGGACGCGTGGTTGTTCCACCACCTGGTAGGAATGCCTTACTGCAACAACTACACCAAGCACACCCTGGCATCACTCGCATGAAAGCGTTGGCGAGGAGCTACATGTGGTGGCCCAACATGGATGCAGAGGTGGAGGCGCTTGTGAAGTCATGTGCGGCATGCCAGGAGAACAGGAACAGTCCTCCAGCAGCCCCACTACATCCCTGGGAAGTTCCAGATAAACCATGGAGAAGAATTCACATTGACTACGCAGGTCCATGGATGGGAAGAAAGTTGAGGTCAACATTTGACTTAATACATCCAGACTTCAGAAACAAAGTGCATGATAAACAAGAGAAACAAAAAGGTTATCATGACATGCATGCTAGAGAGAGAATACTGAGAGAAGGAGACGTGGTCTACACCCGCAACTTTGGCTCAGGACCAGCCTGGGTACCAGGAGAAATAACAGAAAAAACAGGCCCTGTGTCATTCAAGGTGACATTAGGTCATGGACAAGTGGTGAGGCGACACATCGACCAAGTTCATGGTAGGAGCTCCATTCCCCTGCCGATGGCACCAGAGGTGTTGTCTGACACCCATCCTGAGGAGAGCATCAACGAACCACCACTTCAGGTGAAACCTGAGGTAACCGTCTCTGCAGATTCTACGGGCAGCACTGCAGCAGCCGAAACAGTGGAGCAGTCTGAGTCTTCACCTGCAGTTGGCTCACCCGCCGTGAGAAGATCTCAGCGAGCTAGGAGAGCTCCAGACTACTTGAAGGACTATACTTAGTCAGTAGTGAGTTCCCCAGCCACAGGACAAGAATGCGTCCTGGAACCTCACTGGGATGCGGTAGTCAAACCAATTCCCCAGTTAGACTGTTATGTGTGTTATACATGTGAAAAAAAAAAAAAAAAAAAAAAGAAAGAAAGAAATTATGTGTATGACACATGTGTTTAAGAAATTAAAAAGTAACTGTGATAGTTCAGGGTTAAATGGGAGTTCCAGGATGTCTAGTAATTGGCTAGTGTAAGTAAGAGTAGTTTAATCTAGAGGGGAGGGATGTGGTAGACTGCAAGTCTAAAATAGAACATTACTGGCACATGCCTCTAGGGGGAACTACCTGTATTGTTCAGCACTACTATGAAGGGGACACATTAGAATAAGAGTGTGAAAACCCCGCGCAGAATCCATGTTCAGTCTTATTATGTGTGTTGCAGAATAAATGGCAGAGTTAGCCAAAGAAATAACTCAAGTGTGATCCTTGCTACACGGTAGGATATCACAAAAAGATAGTCTGCTAAGGTTTCCAGTTAGCACAACTTGCATCGTCATTTAGCATTTTATAATTAGACATGACATTAACGTTACTTACATCCTATTAAAACAAGATTAGCAAACTATCCTCTCTGACGCAGCACAATGGAAAAAGGTCCCACATCCCTGGCAAACAGGAGTAGCTGTTATGGACTGGGTTGGACGCCTCCAACCCTGTTCCATGATTTGTGGTTGTATTTTCCCTGAACATTGTTTCCTTGATTTTCAGCTGGCAGCTCTTTAGGAGCCTCTGGGTCTTGGGCTCCCTGCCAGTCTACAGCCACACCTCGCTCTCCCGGCTGGCACCCACCAGCTGATTGTCATTATCATTTGTCTCCTCCTCTGTTCACTCACGCATGCACACTTTCATTCTTGGGCTGCACGGTGGCGCAGTGGTTTAGCACTGTGGCAGCACAGTTTTACCCTCGGCCGGGGGACCGCGGGGATCATGAGATCGTGGGTTCGATCCCAGCCCCCGACCAACAGTGAGCTGTGTGGAGTTTGCATGTTCTCCCCGTGTTGCGCGGGTTTACTCCGGGATTTCTCCGGTTTCCTCCCGCACACCAAAAACATGTAGGTTTAGGGCGCTCGCGCACGCAGCGACCAGCAGCCGGTGGCTTGTCACCAGACTGCAAACCAAGTCTACCTACGGGTACAAATAAGTAACAAAAAAAAAAAAAAAAAAAAAAAAAAAAAAAAAAAAAATTCTTACTCTCATGCACACTCTTTCATACATGCACAGACACACATTCATTCTTACTCACATGCTATGACATTCACTCATGCACCTGCTCAGCCATACTCCTGCATCCACTTGACATCATTAGCTCACTGGGTATTTATGTTTGTCAGTTTGTGCACTCAGTGTGGCGATGTAGTCAACGCTTGATGTCCGGGCACTACTCTAGTTGGTTTCTTCTCTTTTTTGGACTTCGTTTGGTGTTGTTTTTTCCAGAGCCCAGCTGCACTCCGACATGCTCATGTAAGTCTTCCTTTCCCGGTTTACATTTCTTGTTTTCCCCCAGCGACCAGTTTAACCCTGGGGCATGACGTAAACTTCCTCCTCCTGCCAACAGAGGTTGTGAACCTGCTCATCTGTATCATAACTTGTTTTGGAGTGTTATCATGGAACATTTTGTACTTTGATTCCTTGTTTAATAAATTCACAGACTTCACCTGCGTTTGGACTCGTGTCCTTTTACCTGTTCGCTGCGCAAAAACGCACGAACATGACAGTAGCAGCTATCTGAACCAGGAGATTGGAGTTAGCATTAGCAACCACTGGACTGAAGCCTAGCCACCCACCACACATCTGTTCTGCTGCACACAGTCACACACTGCGGGGGAGAGCTGACGGTTGACAGCTGCGTCTGACAGTCATCGCGTCAGAGTACTTTTTTCTTAGTTTTTGTTTGTTTTTAGTGATTGTTTTTATCGATTTTATTGGGGGGTTTTTTATCCCTGTTTGTTGTTATTAGTTTTTATTTACTGTTACCTCGGTATTGGCCTCGCCTAAAAGTCCATTCTGACGCACGAGTAGCTGTTTTTGGCTAGCTGCGGGCTACCCATCTCAGCGCCTGGAACGCCATGGCTCCTTCTCGGTCATGTTCCCGCTGTTTATCGCTCCTCGATAAGGTCTCTGAGCTGGAAACGAGGCTCTCCAATCTTTACAAGATTTGGGAGGCCGAAGACCACATCGACACCATCATTCTCGGGCGATCATCAGCTCTGCCTACTGCCTCGCAGATGGCTGAAACTGCTACTTATTTGGGTGAGCTCAGCATGCCCCCACCTACCTCCACACCTGCTCCAGCCTGCGCAGCCGACCATGGCCTCAGCAATAAACATTGGTTTCGTCTCGGGGCTAAACCAAAAGCTTCGCTTGGTCCCTCTCATCCTCCATCTGCGCCCTGGACCTTGGTTCGACCAGCTAATGGCCATCGTCGTTCGACCGGAAAGGGCCGCGCCTCTTCTCTTCCGCTGTCCTTGGATAACAGATTTGATATCCTTTCCCTGGAGGATTTTCCCCACCTGGACATTGGCCGCCCGCCCGTGGACGCCCCTCATCCTCCCTTCTCTCCTTCAGCGGCGGCTCATGTCCGCAAACCCCGGATGAAGACCACCCAGGGTGTGTCAAATTACACACCCGCTCCAGATAGAAGAAAAGAGCGCATCTCCCCGCCTTCACAACAACAGCATCATCCTCTTCATAATCCCTCTCCACGTCAGAATCCACCGACAACCCCCCCCCAGAAGACGCTGGTAATTGGTGACTCAATCGTGAGGAACGTCAGAAGCAGGTACTGTGTTACTCGATTTTTCCCGGGGCTAGAGTCTCTGACATTGAGGCTCTTATCCCTGACCTGCTGAATTAATTCCCACACATACAAACTGTCGTTGTGCATGTGGGATGCAATAACATCCCAGATGAAGCGTTGGAAATTTTAAAAAATGACTTCAGGAGCCTTCTGTCCACTCTTATGAACTGTGGCAGACGTGCGCTCATCTCTGGGCCTTTGGCACTTCTCAGGCGAGGCTGTAATCGTTTTAGCAGAACTCTCAGCCTTAATTCTTGGCTGTGTTTTACTTGTCCCATTTTTAACATTGGTTTTGTTCACAATTTTAACTTATTGTAGAACCGCCCATCACTCATGAGGCCTGAAGGCATCCACCCAAATAGACTTGGTGCACGTGTTTTAACAGACAATCTTCTCTATTTTATTCGGTGTTTTCTGGTACAGTGACTGAAATTTGGTGTGTTTACTCACTCTGAAGTTTCTGGGTTTGCCTAACTGCCCTTTTTTGGTTCTGTTCCCACGTATTGTATCGATCCCATTAACTCAGGTGGTCTTTACCGTTTGGATCAGCCTTTCATTTATAATCCTTCAGAGATTGAGTCTGTCTCCCGTTGCCCTAAATATTGTAACCCAGGACAAATACAACACAACCTGAAAAACACTCGCACTTCTGCTGCTCCTCCTCTTCCACCACCTTTCAACTTTGCCCCTGTCTCCTCCCTTAGAGAACCTTTTTCTGCTCCCTCTGTAACGGATGCCAACTAGTACTGTTCGGCGTAGAACGTTAGTAAACCTCCCTCCCGAAAGCCTCATACAGTATCGGTAGCGCTGAGCTATCGGTCGGACCTTTAGCTCAGCACGATCGTGCTGTGTGTGTCTCTGACCAGTTAACTGTGAGGTCGCGGGTTCGTGTCCTGTGTAGGGCGAACTGCGCTGATGACCTCAGTTACAAAGTGGTGCTGTGAGCCCCAGATGGTAGCGCTGAGCTACCGGTCGGACCTTTAGCTCAGCGCGATCGTGCTGTGTCTCCCATGCTCGAACTGTGTAGTTGACTGAGAGGTCGCGGGTTCGTGTCCCGTGTGGGGCGAACTGCGCAGGATGATCTCTGTCACAATGGTGCCGTGAACCCGGGATGGGAGTGAGGTTTAAGGGGGAGAGTGTAACGGATGCCAACTAGTACTGTTCGGCGTAGAACGTTAGTAAATCTCCCTCCCGAAAGCCTCATACAGTATCGGTAGCGCTGAGCTATCGGTCGGACCTTTAGCTCAGCACGATCGTGCTGTGTGTGTCTCTGACCAGTTAACTGTGAGGTCGCGGGTTCGTGTCCTGTGTAGGGCGAACTGCGCTGATGACCTCAGTTACAAAGTGGTGCTGTGAGCCCCAGATGGTAGCGCTGAGCTACCGGTCGGACCTTTAGCTCAGCGCGATCGTGCTGTGTCTCCCATGCTCGAACTGTGTAGTTGACTGAGAGGTCGCGGGTTCGTGTCCCGTGTGGGGCGAACTGCGCAGGATGATCTCTGTCACAATGGTGCCGTGAACCCGGGATGGGAGTGAGGTTTAAGGGGGAGAGTGTAACGGATGCCAACTAGTACTGTTCGGCGTAGAACGTTAGTAAACCTCCCTCCCGAAAGCCTCATACAGTATCGGTAGCGCTGAGCTATCGGTCGGACCTTTAGCTCAGCACGATCGTGCTGTGTGTGTCTCTGACCAGTTAACTGTGAGGTCGCGGGTTCGTGTCCTGTGTAGGGCGAACTGCGCTGATGACCTCAGTTACAAAGTGGTGCTGTGAGCCCCAGATGGTAGCGCTGAGCTACCGGTCGGACCTTTAGCTCAGCGCGATCGTGCTGTGTCTCCCATGCTCGAACTGTGTAGTTGACTGAGAGGTCGCGGGTTCGTGTCCCGTGTGGGGCGAACTGCGCAGGATGATCTCTGTCACACCTCTATAGTTAATAAAAAAGTTTTGAAAAAAAATAGAATGCATAAACTTCCCAGATTGATTAAACAAAATGTTGGTAAAATTCTAATCCAGCCTCAAGTCTCTAAAATCAATAATTTGGCCTCTGTCCCCCCCCAGAGTTTAAAAATTAAATGTGGCTTATTAAACATTAGGTCTCTATCTTCTAAGTCTCTTCTGGTCCATGATCTATTAATCAATCACCAGATCGATCTACTATCGCTCACAGAGACCTGGCTCGGGCTTGATGACTACGTCGGTTTGAATGAATCAACTCCCTCTGGGTATTTAAACTGTCATAACCCCAGAGGTTCTGGTCGTAGTGGTGGAGTGGCGGAAATTTTCCATTCTAAATTACTAGTTAATGTTAAGCAGAAATTATGTTTTAATTCCTTTGAAGGTTTGGTCCTCAGTGTGGGGCCTGTTGGCAATCTTGGCAAGAACCCAATTCTCTTTGCCATAGTTTATCGTCCTCCCACAGCCTATTCAGAGTTTCTATCGGAATTTGCCGAATTTTTAGCTGATTTAGTGCTGAAAACCGATAGAATAATTATTGTAGGGGACTTTAATATACATGTTGATGTTGAGAGTGACTGTCTTAATAAGGCTTTCAATTCAATTTTAGACTCAATGGATTTTTCCCAAAAAGTAGAAGATTCTACCCATTATTTCCATCGTACATTGGACCTTGTTTTGACTTATGGTATAGATATCGAAAATCTGGTTGTGTCTCCTCATAATCCTGTACTGTCTGACCATTGTCTATTAATTTTTGATTTCATTATCTCTGATCACTTATTTCCTAAAGAAAAATACTACTACAGCAGATGTCTTTCTGATTACGTTGTTGCTAAATTTTTGCAGATTGTCTCCTCTATGCCATGGGTCGACACAACAGAAACACCTGAAATAAGTGATGGAGAGTCTGTTCCATTCGTGATTGATAGCATGGTTGATGGTGTTACTGCCTCTCTGCATCGGACTCTAGATTTGGTAGCCCCTTTAAAAAAGAAAAAGTCTAACCACAGATTTCTTACCCCTTGGTTTAACTCAGAAACTCGTGGCTTAAAACAGAAAACTCGTCAATTGGAAAGAAAATGGCGCTCATCTAATCCAGATGAATTCTACTTGGCGTGGAGAAATCATCTCTTAATCTGTAAAAAATCTCTTAGAAAAGCTAGATCAAGCTATTATTCTGCATTAATAGAAGCGAACAGGAATAACCCCAGGTTTCTCTTCAACACTATAGCCAGGCTTACAAAGAGCCATGACTCGGTCAATCCTCGCATCCCCCCTGAGCTTTCTAGTCAGGACTTTCTGAACTATTTCAATCTTAAAATTTTATCTATTAGAGATGAAATCAGTCAGATTCTTCCTACCGTAAACTCTAGTACATTAACTACTGCAACTCCCTCAACATGATATCTGCTTAGATAAGTTTACTCCAATCGACCTCTTAGAGTTGGATAAAATAATTTCCTCGTCTAAGCCTTCATCTTGCCTTCTGGACCCTATTCCTTCCAGGTTATTTAAAATTATTTTCCCAATTATTGGTAGCCGTATTCTTCTTATCATTAATTCTTCTTTAACTCTGGGTTATGTTCCTCTGGCTTTTAAAACTGCTGTAATAAAACCTTTACTTAAAAAACCAACGCTCGATCCTGGAGTTTTGGCCAATTATTGACCAATATCTAATTTGCCTTTCATTTCTAAGATCTTGGAAAGAGTTGTTGCTGTGCAATTATCTGACCATTTGCAGGGAGTTTGTTTGTTTGAGGTGTTTCAGTCTGGGTTCAGAGCTCATCACAGCACTAAAACTGCCTTAGTGAAGGTCTCTAATGACCTCCTGACTGCATCTGATAATGGACTTGTCTCTGTTCTTGTTCTTTTAGATCTCAGTGCAGCCTTTGACACTATCGATCATGCCATTCTACTTGATAGATTGGAACACTTTGTTGGACTCAGTGGAACCCCCGTTGCAGTGGTTTAGCTCTTATTTGTCTGATAGATTTCAGTTTGTCCATGTCAATGATGGATTTTCTTCCAGCTCTAAGCTCAGTCACGGAGTTCCACAGGGATCTGTGTTGGGCCCTACTCTTTTTAGTCTATATATGCTCCCGTTGGGCAATATCATCAGAAAGCACTGTATTCATTTTCACTGTTACGCAGATGACACTCAACTATACCTGTCAATGAAGCCCAATGATTGTGATCAGTTGGCCAAGTTAGATGCCTGTCTTAAGGACATCAAAGCTTGGATGACTTGTAATTTTTTTACTGTTGAACTCTGATAAGACTGAAGTCATTGTTGTTGGCCCAAAACATCTTAGAAATTCCTTTTCAGACTATGCCCTTAATTTAGATGCGGCCACTCTCACTCTGAACTGTTGTGTGAGGAACCTTGGAGTGATTTTTGACCAGGATTTGTCCTTTAATTCACATATTAAAACTGTTTCTAGGACCGCCTTATATCATCTGCGCAATATTGCCAAGATCAGGAGCATCTTGTCTCTGGGTAATGCTGAGAAACTGATTCACGCCTTTGTCAGTTCGCGATTAGATTATTGTAATTAGCTACTATCTGGTTGTCCTAAAGTATCTTTGAAAAATCTTCAGTTGATTCAAAATGCTGCTGCTAGAGTTTTAACTGGTTCTAGAAAAAGAGATCATATTTCCCCGGTTCTGTCCTCCCTCCATTGGCTTCCCATTGAATTCAGAATCAAGTTTAAAATCCTTCTTCTTACTTTCAAAGCTCTTAACAATCTGGCCCCCCAATATATAAAAGATCTGATATTACCTTACCATCCTAATAGAGCATTACGCTCCCAAAATGCTGGCTTCCTTGTGGTTCCCAGAATCTCTAAAAGTACGGTGGGAGGCAGAGCCTTCTGCTACCAAGCTCCTTCTCTCTGGAACCAGTTACCACTCTGGGTCCGGGAGTCAGACTCGGTCTCTGTTTTTAAGAACAGGGAAAAATCCTTCCTTTTTTTTTTTTTTTTTAATAATTTAAGTTTTTGTAAAGGGTATACAGGTCAATACAGCATTGCATTGTTTACATTTTCATCACATGTTCCCTTATTTTTTGCTATTTGACAACATTGGTAGGATAATTATTACAACACCCCCTTTTTTTTAAAGTTAAAGAAAAAGTGAAATTAAAGAGAATAAAATAAAAAAACTAACAAACAAACAAACAGAACAGCAAAAAACAGAAAATTAAGTAATTAAAAGTAAAAGAGCATCTGAGTAGCGTTGGAACAAAGAGCGGGACCATTATTGAAATGGTATTTGTCAAAGATTAGATCTAATGGAAGACAGATATGCGATCCAGGGTTGCCAAAAGTTCATGAACCCATCCATGTCCTGTCTCAGTGCGAATGTCAACTTTTCCATCGAGTAAATGTCTTGAATCACGATAATCCAATCTTCAGGTGTAGAACAGTCCTTCAGCATCCATTTTTTAGTTAGGGCTTTTTTACTTGCCAATATTAAAACATTGAATAAGTATTTATCTCCTCGTCTTTCCAGTGAGTCCGGTAGTAAACCCAAATACAAAGTTACAAAAGAAAAGGGAACTGTTATTTTGAATATTTTTCCCAATATTGTCTGTGCATTGGTCCAATATTGGTGGATAACTGGGCATGACCAAAACACATGAAAATGATTTGCAGTCTTTTCACCACACAGGCGCCAACAGTTCAACCTCTTATGGGTAAATTTGTTTTGTGCAGGTGTTCTGAAAAATCTGACCAAATTTTTCCATCCAAATTCTCTCCACTGCAGGGATGAGGTACTTTTCCACTGCTGTTTATTTAGCTTTTCCCATATTTCCAATTGTAAAGTGAAATTCCCCCTCTTTTTCCCATCTCTCTTTTATATATGATGTGTTGTCTCCTTTTAAGTCTTGAAGACCTTGGTATATTTTAGAAATGTATCTGATCCCTGGGATCCCTTTATATGCCATTAAGAAGACCTTCAGAACACCTGACTGGGCCCTTTCCAAATCCTCCTTTTTAAGTATATTGTTTATGTGGTGTCTAAGCTGAAAGAACCTGTAAAGATCTTGATTTATTAGACCTTGTTTTTTCAAATCTTCAAAACTTCTTAAAGTTTGCCCCTTAAAAAAATCATAATATTTTATCAGCCCTTTCTCTTTCCACTCTTTAAATCTAGTGTCTGTTTTATTGGGGGTGAAGTCTTGATCATAGGCAATCCATTGCAGAAGTCGATAGGGCTCTTTAGCTTGATTCTCTCTGACCATCTTAAACCAAATTTTTAGCGGGGTCTCTATCCACGGGTTAGTGTTATTCAAGAGTTTAGGTAAGGCATTGTTCCCTATTATCGCCTGTAGGGGGATGTCACTTGTTATTTGGCATTCGATCTCCTTCCATTGTGCAGTGTAGACTGGGTTACATATCTCTACTAAAGTTTTAATTTGTGCGGCTTTAAAGTAGTCCCTGATATTTGGCAGCGCGAGCCCACCTTTGTCTTCGTTTAGCTGTAGGGTTCTATATCTGATTCTAGGTCTCTTGCCCTGCCATATGAATCTTGAGATCCTTCTGTCCAGCTCCTGCCATGTTTTTTTGGGAGGTTCTACCGGTATTGTTTGGAAAAGGTATAGAAGACGTGGAAGTATATTCATTTTGACTGCTTCAATTCTTTGTGCAGTACCTAAGAATGGTATCATATTCCATCTTGCTAGGTCAGATTTTATTTTTGTCACCAGTGGATCATAATTTAGTGTTATAATTTTGTTGAGTTGTTTCGGGATATTGACCCCCAGATATTTCATAGATTCCAACTCCCAGTTAGTTTTGAGTTCACTTAGTGAATAATGATTTGGGTCATAGTTGAATGTTAAAACTTGGGTTTTATGCATGTTTAATTTGTACCCCGATAAATCTCCATAGTCTGAAAAAACTGAGATTAGTTCTGGTAAAGAAGTGTCCGGCTGCCCTAGGTATATTAAAATGTCATCAGCAAAGAGTGCTATTTTAATGTGTTTAGGAATGTCTCGGATGCGTTTTTATGTTTTTTGTGGGAGTATAAGTTCTTATAGTAATTCTCGAAGCTTTTAAGAATATCCTGAATTCTGAATTTTATTTCCTTTGATACTGGGTCTCTGATTTTGTAGATTGCTCTTTCTGTTTGTTGTTTCCTCAATTTATAGGCTAGTAATTTTGCCGATTTACTGCCTGCTTCATAGTGTTTTTGTTTCAGAAATGTAAGTTTCTTCTGGATTTCTATTGTGTAGATCTCATTTATTTGATTTTTAATTTCTTTAATCTTGAGCGAGCCATTAGAATGAGTGTTGTCTTTGTGTTCTTTTTCTAGGTTCTTGAGTTCTGACTCTAGTGTGATTAGTTTTTCTTGTCTCAGTTTCTTTTGGGTTGCCAGTTTTGCAATAATTTTTCCCATTATTACAGCTTTGCACGCATCCCACAGTATTAAAGGGGATACTTCTCCATTATCGTTTTCTTCCAAATATCTGAGAATATCTGATTCCAATTCATCTTTCAGTGGTCCTTTCAGGACATTTGAATTCAACCTCCAGGAAAATGTATTATTTGTGTATTTTTGGATGTTTAAGTCCATATAGATCGGACTGTGGTCAGAGAGATCCATCAGTCCTATTTTACATGTTTTTACTCTTCCAATGTCTCTATTAAACATAAAAAAGTAATCAATCCTTGAGTAAGATGAATGTGGCGTTGAATAAAAAGTATAATCTTTTACATTGGGGTTGAATTCCCTCCATACGTCACAGATTCCCATTTCTTTTAATAGCATCCGAGTTTTCCTACTTTGAGTGTTATTTTGATGTGAAGAATTACCTGTTGCATCCCAGTATGGATTCAGTCTTAGATTGAAGTCTCCACCACATATCACTAAACCTTGGGCTTTAGTTATCATTAGGTCGAATACATTTTTATAAAATTTCTATTTAGCCCCTGGTGGTGCATATACATTCAGCAGGGTGATATCTTCTCCCTCTAGCTGCCCAATTACCAAACTGTACCTCCCTTCTTTATCTTTGTGTTCTGATTTTTTTTCAAATGTAATTTTGGTTGATATCAATGTCGCTACTCCCCTCCTCCTCCCTGACTTATATGAAGATGAAGAGATCATTTTAAACCCTTGTCTATTGAGTTTAGTGTGTTCCACGTCTGTTAGGTGGGTTTCTTGTAAAAATATTATTCCTGCTTTGTCTTTTTTCATTTTGCGTAGAATCTTGGATTGTTTAACTCGATTCAGGATCCCTTTTACATTATATGAGGCTATTTTGGTTACACCCTGTTTCTCCATTGTATTTTCTTATTTAGTATAACAGTGTGGTGGCCCTCTTTTTTGCTACTCAGAAACTGAAAGAACATTAAGAACATAAAAAACATTAAGAACATAGTGTACGAAACTTTAAAACAAAAAACTGTCAAAAAAACTTCCTGAGCTGGGGTCTCTTTAAAGACCCTGTAAGATCCCCGATGGAGTGTAGGCTCTGAGGGAAATTCCTCAAACTCTGTTACGTGTTGAGGGCCCTCTCTTACCCCTGTAAGTTGTCCCATGTTTTTAACGTGAATTTCAGATCCCAATCCGAATTTGTAATGGTTTTTTTATTTTTTATGCCTATACCCTATGAGATTGTGTGCACCCTCCCACCCCCATCACAGCAAACATTCACTCTAATACAGTATTTGTTAGTGTGGGGAGAACACGTGGGTCATTGTTACATTTCTATTTTAACAAGATTTTTTTTCCCTTTAAATTAAGAAGACATTTGTTTCTAATGCTATAACTGCTCCATGAAAGGTTTTACCACATGCTGATTCTGCATCTCCTGTAATGTTTGTTACCTTGTAGGAGGGGGGATGGAAGTGCAGAATGACTGAAAAGAAAAAAAACAAAAAGGTCGCTATTCCTTCCTGGAACTGGAAAGCTTATCTTTGTAGCTCTGGGGCTGGGTTTCCCGCTGCAGGCCCGTGGATTTTGAAGGTCTCTGAGTGGACCACGTTTGAGCCCTGATCCTCTCGCTCAGGTCCGCTGCGGGTTTAAACACCGATACCGGGAGCCCTCTTCTCGCCATGTCAATTGTTGCTTCTTCCGCCGAATTATAGAGACATGACTCTTTACCGTAAAAGACCCTTAACTTCGCAGGAAATGGCATCTGAAAGCGTAGATTCTGTTCCCGTAGAACCTTTTTGGCGTCGTTATATTCCCGTCGCTTTTTAAGAACCTCCGGGGCGTAATCGTGCTTCACGAAGACTTTTCTCTCTTGATGCATAAATCCTTTTTTTCTGCCAAGCCTGTCTTACAACCTCTTGTTTTATTTTGAAATTGGAGAATCTTACCACCACCAAACGTGGGGGCGCTTCTGCCGCTGGCTTTGCGGCTAATGTACGATGGGCCTTTTCTATCTTCAAATCGGTGGTTTGTGGAATATCCAACTTCTCTCTCAATAAGGATTCCACGCATTCCGCCATTGTGTTGAAACTATCTTCAGCTCCTTCTTTCAGACCGTGAATTCTGATGTTGTCTCGTCTCTGTCTTCCTTCTTGGTCGGTTAGCTTAGCCTCCAGCCTTGACTGTTTTTTGTGTAAATCCAGCATAGAATCTTCAAGCACTTTTATTCTTTCTTCAGCTTCCAAGATTCGGTTTTCGGCCTGGTCCATTCTGCTGTTCGTCCTTTTTAATTCCTCTCTGAATTCATGAAATTCGGCCCGAAATCGTCGTAATTCATCAAATAGCAATTTCAAGCTAACCTTCTTGTTAGCTAGGTTCAGCTCCTCATCTTCTGAACAGAGGTCCTCCGGTTCAGATTCTGCGGCCGCTGCGCGTCCTGGCCTGGGAAATGTCAGTTTCTTCTGTTTTTGGTTAGGCATGGTGTTTTTGTCTTTTGATTTTTATTCTTCCAAAAATCCGTTAAGTCTGATTTTGAAGATGTTTTCCTTGGATTGGGTCTGGGAGCTTCAGTGTTAAGTTGCTATCACCATGGCGTCCAGACCGGAAGTCCAAAATCCTTCCTTTTTAATATAGCTTTCATTTAAGGGGTTTTTTGTGTCTTTTAACCCTACTCTTGTTCTACTGTTATGTGATCCATACTGCTGGTTGACCTCCAATATTGTACTTGGCATCTTACTGCTGTTTTTTATGTCTGTCTTTTCCATCCTCCCTATCCCCTCATCCCCAGCCAGTCGCAGCAGATGACTGCCCCTCCCTGAGCCTGGTTCTGCTAGAGGTTTCTTCCTTCCAAATGGGAGTTTTTCCTCTCCACTGTCGCTTAGTGCTTGCTCATAGGGGATCGTCTGATTGCTGGGTCTTTCTGTGACTGTGTGGTTTTTTTTGTTGTTGTTTTTTTTCTGCACTGTGGCGCCACGAGACGGCTTTTGTTGTGATGTGGCACATTATAAATAAAGCTGAATTGAATTGAACTGAGAGACGGGGCACTGACAAGTAGTGGTGAGGAGCTTTACTGAATAAACGGGAGTATGTACATTTTAAATCATGCTATAAATGATAGTGTTCTATGAAATGATAGACATTTTTAGTTTATCATCCGATATATATAGTCATATCGCACAGCCCTAGGTAAGTATTTAATAGCCAGTTTAGTGGAAAAGGTGATCTTGCATGAAGCCACGGGAAAAGGTCTGAAGGCAGAGAGGCAAAACCAGGGGCAAGGCACACAGAGGAGAGCAGCTCTGGAAAGGTGAGGTGGCGACATCAGTGCAACATCATCAGCCGGATCCGAATTTATAAAATTATTCCTTGCTGAGGAGAAATTGTTTCACCCAAAAGTCTGGTCATAAACCTTTCCTTTTCACCCAAGACCAGAGCTGTGAAGCCTTATGCCATCAGCCATAAAGTGCCAGCTTCAAATACATTTATCTGTTCATTAATCTCCATTCCTTTTCAGGGTAACACAAATTTTCCTTTTTATAAACTAGTTCATCATTTTCTTCATAAAATTGCCTCCATTTTTCTTATCCATTGCTATTTTATGGTTTTTCATTTTTCATTACAGTGCCAATTTAAGCTGTTTTTCTTTGGTTCCACAAATGTTTGATAATACACTTTATGAACGAGCACCTCACAAAAGAAAATGCAGAAATAGCCAGAAAAGCAAGATTCATGAGAAAGCAGAAAAAGATTCAAAACACCTGGACATCAAACTGTAAAATATACATCAAATTAAATGGATCACCTGAAGAACCCAAGGTCATTAACATCCCACATATTATGGAACTGGACAAATATCAATGAACATTATGAACTGGAGTCGACAGCAACAAATGAAAACTGTAAGATACTGAAGGATTATACTCATCTGCATCACGACATTTAACAACATGAAACAAAAGATCATTAAACCCCAACAACAGGAACTGAAAGTTTTTGAATATACGGATCACAACCCACAGGACATAGAATATAACATAGACCCTGATAATAATTTATTTAGCTCCATCAATAATAACTGTAGTTACTACATGGATGAACAGTGTAACACAATGGTCATATCTGATTTCAATATTTCTATGATCCACTTCAACAGCAGAAGTCTCTATGCCAACTTTAATAACATTAAAGATTATTTACATCAGTTTAAAAAGCCATTCAATATTGTGACAATATCAGAGACGTGGCTCAGTGAAGAGAAAGGAGTGGATTTTACCATGGATGGCTATGAATTAAATTATTTATGTTGACAAGAGCTTGCAATACAAGGTTGTTGGAAATTTGTCAGTAACTGTGGACAATTTATTTGAATGTATTACAATAGAAATCTGTCTGGACAATGTGAAGAATATGGTCGTGAGCTGTGTATATAGAACACCTGGATCAAACATTGACTTATTTAAGGACTGGATGGAAAAAAATGTATACAAAACTAACTCATAAAGTTATGTTCATCTGTGGGGATTTCAATATAGATCTTATGAATTCCAAAACAACATAGTTTGACAGAAGAATTTATCAACACAATGTACAGTATGGGCTTACATCCAACAATTACCGGACCTAGCAGAATCACGTCACACAGTGCCACACTAATAGATAACATATTCACAAACATTATGGAAAATAATATCATGAGTGGGCTTTTATTGAATGATATCAGTGGCCACCTGCCGATTTTTGTTGTCTATCAATGTGATTATAGGAAGAAAAAGTATACCAAAAATATTAAATATAAAAGAATAAGAACTGAAGAATCTATGTATTTACTGGCAAAGGAATTATTAATACAAGACTGGAAGATAGTTTGTGATGAAAATGATATAAATAAAGCATATGATACATTTTTTTACAAATATTTCAATCATTGTACAATAAAAACTGTCCTATAAAACAATACAGTGACAGACAACAAAACAAAAATATTCCTTGGGTCACCAAGGGGTTACTAAATGCATATAAAAAGAAGAATACATTATATAAACAATTCATTAAGTGCAGAATGGTAGAGGCTGAGATCAAATATAAAAGATATAAAAATAAGCTTACTAATATAATGAGGATGTGTAAGAAAGAATACTACAACAGAATATTAGAGGATATAAAAATAACTTAAGACGAATATGGCAAGTACTCAATGGGATTATTAGTAACTGATCAAAGAATGCTAGTTACTCAGAATATTTTATTGAAAATGACAGTTTGATAAATAATATGGAGGATGTGGTCAGTGGTTTCAATAAATTTTTTGTAAACGTTGGTCTTGAATTAGCAAAATCAATAGTGATACCAGAAGCAAATAGCAGTGGTTCTGTAAATGAAATAGAAGATAGAAATCCAAACACATTCTTTTTGGGTGCAGTTACTGAAAAGGAAAATTATCGAGACTGTGAGTAAATTTAAGAACAAAAAATCAACTGACTGGAATGAAATTGACATGACAATAATGAAAAAAAGTAACTGAAGGAACTGTTAAACCACTCACCCACATCTGTAACCTGTCATTTCAAACTGGTACATTTCCAAACAAAATGAAAATAGCAAAAGTAATACCACTATACAAAACAGGAGACAGTCATTATTTCACAAATTACAGGCCGGTCTCTTTACTCTCACAATTCTCCAAAATACTTGAAAAAATCTTCACTAAGATAATTTCATTGAAAAACACAACCTCCTTACAGACAGCCAGTATGGTTTTAGAGCAGATAAATCTACATCTCTGGCACTGATCGAGCTTATAGAAGAAATTACTAGTTGTATAAATAAAAAAAGTTTGATGTAGGAGTATTTATAGATTTAAAGAAAGCTTTTGACACTATCGACCATAGAATTTTACTGAGGAAATTGGAAAGGTATGGGATAAGAGGGGTCGTACTGAGTTGGGTAGAAAGTTATTTAAGTAACAGACAACAATTTGTACAAATTGGTGAGCACAAATCACCCTTCATGGACATCACTTGTGGTGTGCCCCAGGGGTCAGTTTTGAGACCCAAACTCTTTATCTTGTATATAAATGACATATGCCAAGTATCAAAAATTCTGAAATTTATTTTGTTTGCAGATGACACAACTATCCTTTGCACTGGTGAGAATTTGCAGCAGGTTTTAGAGGTGGTCACAACTGAAATGAAAAGGTTAACGCAGTGGTTCAACAAAAATAAATTATCTCTAAATCTGATAAAAACAAAGATTATGTTGTTTGGAAATTATAAAATAAATCATGAAATAATGGTAATGATAGATGATACCAGAATAGAAACAGTACAGGAAAATAAGTTTCTGGGGGTGACGCTAGACAATAAAATCTGCTGGAAACCTCACATCAGTCACATCCAGGCCAAGTTGGCAAAATGTTTAGGGATACTGGGGAAAAACAAGACACATCTTGGACTATAAATCATTGTTCTTACTATACAATTCACTGTTTCTACCTTATGTTAACTACTGTGTAGAGGTCTGGGGAAACACCTACAAGACCAACCTACAGCCAATATGCATATTACAAAAAAAAAGCTATAAGGATAATAAATAATGTTGGATATAGGGACCATACCAACTTGTTTTTAAAGTCACATGTCATAAAGTTCATGGATTTAGTTAAATTTAAGACAGCACAAGTACTGTACAGGGCAATTAATAATCAACTCCCAACTAATATACATAAAATTTTTCAAAAAAAGAGATAATGATTATAATTTGAGAGGAGACTTAAACTTTACAAAACCAAAAGTACAAACAACTAAGAAAAGTCTGTGCATATCTGTCTGTGGGGTGGATTTGTGGAACAGTCTGGAGCTGGAACTGAAACTATGTACAAACAGAAATCAATTCAAAAATAGGTATAAACATTATTTGCTGAAAGAATATATGTTAGAAGGGTAGTATTTATATGTACGATTCACTATGCTCACGCTGGGACACTATGGAATGGTAGGTGGGACAGTACTGTGTATATCTGTGTTGTTTGGGGCTGGGTTTGACGTATGGACTGTATGTACAGTATGTTGGGATGGATGGGTGTTAATGTTGATATGTACAAAATATAGTTAATTGTTTACTTGGGGTCTTAAATGAGGTAATTTGTATATATTTCACATGGGTTGTATTTATGGAAAAGAGGAGTTGGAGTTAATAAGTGTTCACTTCCTCCTTCTCCCTTTCAAGCACTGTATACTGTCACTTTATCGCACTTGTCATTTGGTTTTTTTTACTTTTTTGTTCGAAATAAAGTATGCATCTATCTATCTATGCTCAGTAATCCATTAACAGTCTAATGTGCTCATGATACATGTTGAATTCACAGTCATAAAGTCATCTGAATGTGTTCATCCATCCTGAAATTTCTTATTAAACTGTTAAAAAGACATATGGGAGTTATTGTTTGATTTCATGTCCATCTTCTTGATCAAAAGCAGAAAAGAAGTCATAGGTTTTTGAGACTGATTCATCACTGGTAAAATATTGAATTATTAATAAATTTGTCCATTATTTTTTGGACCGGTGCCCCCTAACAAGTTTTATGTGTGCTGATAATGAAAAGGAATTTTCATTTCTACTCACATGGATATTTATATTAATATTTGTGCCAACAATAAACCACTACATCAGCATAGGAAGTTCAACAATCCTACAACCTAGGACAGCTTCTTCAGATCTTAACCTATTGACTGTGGATGGCGCGCCCTTGTGCCGTCAGCCCCTAGTGGTGAAGGTTTTTTCAAGAAAATATTCAGGTCAGATGTCAGAGATTTCCAAAGCTATAACTTGGTAAGAGATAATGGCTTACTGTCAATTAGAAAGATGTAGATTATGATCCAAAGTTTGAGAGGAGTAAATTTATGCATCTAATTTGCATAATGCCATGGCAGCCATATCGAATTACATAACTTTCAGTCAAAAGTGAACTTTGGACATATTTACACAAAGAATGGTTTTGCTTTTTGTCACCGTTTCTTGTTTGGGGCATTTTGTTGTCTTGTCTTCAAAGTATATGAACCAGAAAATCAGTACAATGCAGTACAATGTAAACAAAACAATAAACAAACACAGACATGTGTCACTTACCGCTGGCGAAGGCGGCTTGCTTCACCCTTTATGTGGCATCTTGGTCGTTATTTTCTCTTCTGTTGGGCATTTTTGCTTTCTCTCCCACATCCAGAAACTGATATGATTATCCCACCTCAATTTTGTTTTTATTCCGCCGCTATTTATGTTATACAACGACATGGAACTGGCACAATTGTTTTCTAGTCACATTGTTCTGGGGGAAGCAGCAGGTGAACATCAGGCAGCTTCGCCCACCCCCTGTTATAACAAGATATAAACATTTACCTTCATAAGCAAAATAATCTCTTTTTTGAATCATAGTTGGCAAATTTTGGAGCAAATGCTCCTCCGTCCGCGACCGAGTACGTCCACAGCGATCAGTAATGTCCATATGTGTTTGTCTAAAAATTTCTTCCTCTCTGGTACAAATAAGGATGCTTCTATGTCCGCCATAAGTCCTCCAAGGCAAGAGCAGTAAATTTTATGTGTCTACCACCTTGTGAGGTAGAATTCTTTGTACAACTGGGGAGTGTTTGGCATGTCACTTAACTGCGTCTGTCACAGTGGTAGCGCTGTCCATTCATGCAATCAACACTGACTAAGGGTTAAGTAGGCAGCTCCCTGATGAGCTGCAGGTGGTGCCAAGAGGCACCTGTACCTAATTAGGAGAGAGAGAGCTGCAGATGGTGAGGAGAGATAAGTGCAGTTTAGCCCGGATCATGACAATTTTTGGTGGGCCACCGCAATACCAACGATCATGGCCACTCACTGACCACATTTACATAGTAAACATATTATCAGGCAGTACACTAGAGGGCCTTTTCCACTAGCACGCTTTAGCGCGACACGGGACGGCTCAGCACGCTTTGTACGCTTTTCCACAAGCCCCAACACGGTTTAACAGCCGCAATTCTCAGCCCCGCTGAAGGGCAGGGTACAGCAGTGCTGAGCTGTGCCATGTTGTGACGTTAACAGACTGGTCGCCGCTGATTGGTCAGGTCGTAACCGGCGCTGATTGGTCAGGTTGTAACCGCCCCTCTCCTCCTCCTCATCTACCAAATCTTCACGACCTTCTCAATAAAGTTTAAAAAAAAAAAAAAAAAAGAATCTTCACGACCGCCTTTACTCAGCACGCAACCACTGTTGGCGGTTCCTTTTCAGTGTATTGCTGTGCTATTTTCATTTATTCTCTATCAAAAATGGCTTCGCGTAATAAGGGTGTTCCATGGACCAGTAAGGAGCCGCAGTGTCTGCTCACTGCATTGTCAGATGAACGTATTCAGCGCGAGTTAGACGGAGCCGCCCGGAATGAAAAAATATACCGGGAGGTCTCGACATCGGAGTCCTTTAACAGTGCATTTTAATTTTTTTTTATTGTGCGTTTTTTCGCAAATATATTTGGTAAGACGCTCAGTTTATTTATGCAATAAAAAAGCTGTTCATTTGTGGATGGATCGCTGCTTTATTGCAGCACACTGCGGACTAAAGCTTTTATTGTAATTATTCATGTGAACAATACGCTGAAATAAGCTTATGTATTCTTGTTAAAAACTATTGTCTTTTCTGTATATGTTTCGTGCTGTATTTTATTGTGTGCATTTTCCTTGTAGAATCATCCCACGCGTCCGCCGCGACAGCCCGCACGGATTAATTCAACCGAGCCTTGATGACCCACAGCTGGCAGAGACGGATTAATTCTACCGAGCCTCAGCACTCAGTGGTCGGCGTGTATAAAATGTCGATTAACCTTCATGTTGTGTTGCAAAGTTTTTTTTATTTTAATATTTTGTATATAATAAAATGGAATTGTTTTGGAAAGTGTGGTTTGTCTGTTATAACACTGAATTATAAAACAGTATAATTACATAGAAATTCCATTGCCTAGTCTGATCAAAATGATGCTGAGGGTCAACCATTGTAAAGGTAATGTAATTTTTAACTAGACCAAAAAAGAAATCTTTTTGTAAGCTTTCTGTTCTTTTTATTGAAATATCATAAAAAATTAGCACCAAGTCAAAGGTACAAGTATATGTAAATTGAATGTTCTATCGGCATTCCAAATTCAGAGATTTACAATACTTTAGAAGGAGTGTAGCATCATCTAAACGGAAAATAATAATACTGTTGTTCCAAACGCTGACCTGAAGGTGAAAAACATGAATTTTTTTAATTCAGTACATCCAAAATGCCCTAGGATGTGTGTGGTGTTGGACAGTGTGCCACCGTCTCATTATTTAATACGAATAAAAACAAGTTTCAGCTTATTATTTCTAGGTCATTTGGCAGTTAATTCAAAACAAAAGTGACTTGTGTTGTTGCAGCTTAATTATGAGATAAAATTAATTGTGAGATAAAACCACAGAGCGAACAAGGCAATAATCCTTGGATCCTCCATTTTTTGTCTCGTGTAAATAAGGACTCAGTCTGGTGCATAACATCATGGGAGTGTGGCCCCGCCTCGCTGAGAATCTGCTGCTGCCCCGCAACACTGTGCTAATGGAGACAGAAGCATTCCGAGCCGTACTGAAGTGAATCAAGCCGTACCGAGGTGTGCTGGGCAAGTGGAAAACAGGCTTAGGTGTGTGTATATGACACCTCGTCAGTGGTTAGCTGTCAGTAGCGGAGCAAATCATTCAGTCATTCTGTTTCTTTGATTATTACCACCCAGGGATGGTAAATTTATTATTGACCACTTAAATGTACATTTACGGATGTAAATGTGGTTTTATGAAAGAAAGTGAACTTGTAACCAAGTGACACCAATCCTTAGGGTAGGAGCATTATACCAAATTAACCACACCTGTGGATGCACACCCCATATATACCCCCTGCATCCACCCACTCTTTCTCTTTCTGAAGACTGAGAGGAGCCTGCATCCATTAACGAAGGACAATGAATGGTTACAGGTTCACTTTCATTCATAAAACCGCATTTACATCTGTAAATGTATGTTTTATTCCATTTCAGTGAACCTGTAACCAAGTGACACCTGTATACCAAATGAGTCCTGAGGAGAACGGGGCGTCATCCACAGGCTGAAGGAGCACAATGCCCCAACACGCCATAAAGTACAAACACAGTCAGATGAGTTTGGCTCTCTTACTGTACTTACCTGAGTATGTACAAGTTAAGCCAGTTCCTACAGGTAACCGGAGCTGAAACAAACCTCTTCAAGCACAAGGCACACATGCCACCTCATATGAGGGAGACTAAGACACAACTTGAGAACCTGTAGCAATCCCCAAAACAGATGAGTTGACTCCTTTATCGTACTGAACCGGGTACCTACAAGTTAAGCTGGTTCCTACAGGTAACCGGAGCTGAAACAACCCTCTTTGAGCACAAGGTACACATGCCGGTTCACATGAGGGAAGCTAAGATACGACTTAAGAATCTGTTGGGACCCCCAGACAGATGAGTTTGACTCCTTATTGCACTCAACTGGATACCTACAAGTTAAGCCGGCTCCTCCAGGCAACAGGAGCTGAACAAAAAACATTCTGGGCACAGGGCACACCTGCCGGCTCAACGAAGGAAAACTAAGATACAACTAAGAATCTGTTGCGACCCCTAGAACAGATGAGGGGATGACTTATGAGGCCAAATTGAGCCTATAGAAGTAGGTGAACGCTGAGGAAGAAGCCCAGCCAGTGGCTGTGCATACATCCTCCGGGGGTGCACCCCTGAACAATGCCCACGTAGTGGCCACTCCCTGAGTCGAGTGAGCCACCAGCCTATCTGGTGGTCCCACTCCAGCCTTTACATATGCAAAGCAATCTGATCAGCTATTCAATGGGACAGGCACTGCCTAGGAAAAGGCCTGCCCATTGTGGATTCCCCATAGGACAAAAAAAAAAACTTGTCTGAAGAGCAGACAGACCTTGTATGGTCAACATAAAGCTTAAGGGTCCCACTGGACAAAACTATGAAGCCTCTCAGCCTCTGAAGAGGTGCGCAAGGCGGGTAGAAGGCTTCAAGCACAAGAGGGTGGGAAACAACCCATTAGCCAGTACCCTGGGCTGAAAAGCTGGGTTGGGCTGCAGGCGAACCATCTGATCATCATCAAACTTAAGGCATGCTGCGTCCACAGAGAGCGCATTCAGTTCACAGACCCCCTTGGCGCAGACAATTGCCAAGAGAAAAACAGTCTTCCAGGAGAGCAGATGAAGGTCAGCACTGGGGAGTTGCTCAAAAGGGGGTAAGCATAGAGCCCTAATAACTGTCTGGAGATCCCAAGTGGGCAGTAATGGACACCGAGATGGATGGCTCCATTTCACGCCTCTCAAAAAGAACTGCTTAGCCAAGAGATGTGCCCCATGAGACAAGCCATCACATTCCTCATGGACAGTTGACACCGCCACCAGGTAGCCACTCATAGTCAACTCCGCCCAACCTCGGGCAAAGAGGTACTTGAGGTAAGACAAGATGACAGAGATGTGACATGCCAAGGGATCCTCCCCCTTGGTCCGGCACCAGTTCAAAACACTCCACTTCCCACTGCATTGCAGCTGGGTAGATGGGGCTCGTGAAGCCTGCATGGTGTCTATGACCTGCTTCTCCAAGCCCAGTTTCCACAATTGCTCCCGTCCAAGGGCCATACCTGATACCTCAGGAGCTGGAAATTCAAATGCCAACTTGCGCCCTGTGCCTCCAAGAGCATCTCCCGTCTGGTTGGGAGAAGCCAAGGATGGCCTCCCCAACATCTCGTGGATCTCTGCCATCCATGATCTTGTGGCAAATTCGGGCCATCAAAATTACTTGAAATGACAGCATTCTCACCTCCGCGAGGAAGCTGGCAGAAGCAACAGTAGTGGAAGTACAAACAGTCCACTGGAGGCCAGGCACGCTCAGAGCATCTGTAGCTAGTGGTCCTGGCAGGCTCAAGCCCACACAAGCAGATGACACACCCTTGCATGGAGAGGGGAACCCCAGTTCGTCCTGCTGATTGATGAAAGCTCCAGAGCCAAATGCACCATTTCCATCTTGAGATGGTTCATATGCCAAGACTGCTGTGCCAGAGCCCAGTCTCCCTGAACAAACCTGCCCTCCCAGGCTGCACATCAGCCTGCTTGGGAGGTGTCGGTTGTAATGGTCACCCTGCAGCCCTCTTGGGCCAGGGGAACACCATCCCGGACTGCTGATGAGTATCTCCACCACCTGAGAACCATGAGGCTTCCTTCGGAAGAACTAGCCTCCTCCTTTTGTCTCTGGGCAAAACCACCTTCTGAAATGTGAACCACCGCTGAAGGGGACGAGCATGTAAAAGACCCAGTGGCACCACCTGGGCAGCTGCAGTAAAGAGACCTAATATCCCCTGGCACTGCTGCACTGAGACAGTCCTCTGCGAGATGCAGTTCTTGATACACTGCCTGATAGTATGCCTTCTCTTTGGACTCAGGGATGCCCTCATTGCAACTGAATCCAGGGTGAGCCCTAAGTACTCGACAACCCTGGTTGGAACCAGGCAGCCTTCACCGCATTCAAATGCAACCCGAGTGCCGCCAATATGGTCTACATATTGCTCCCTGCTACAGCTTCTGATGGTGCACAAACCAGCCAATTGTCCAGATAATTGAACTCGATCACCCCTCTGCCGCAGTGGGCGAGTGCAGCATCCATGCACCTGGCAAACATCTGAGGACAGGGACAGGCCGAAAGGCAGGACGTCATAACCAAAGGCTGTCCTGAAGGAACCCTGAGGAACTTCCTGTGGCCTGATTTATGGAAATATGGAATCAGCATCATGAAGGTCCATTGCTGAGAACCAATTGCCTGGCCCTATGGCCTGAATAATGTCCTCAGCCTGAGCACCGGACAAGGGAGTGCCTTGAGATATCTGCTCAACCGTCTCAGGTCCAGTACCGGGCCGAGACCCCCGGTTTGTTTAGCTAGTTAGCTAATTCCCTCCCACAGCACATGGGACACCACACGGTGTATAGGGCGGCGCCTATCCCGTCCCTCTGACCTTAGGCCACACAGCCACTGTATGTAGTGAAACTACAGTAGCTGGGGGGGGGCAGTCCTCCGGTAGCTCTGTGCGTCACACACCAATCCGCTTGGAAACAAGGAATAGACAGTGTAAAAGCCTTGCCTCTCTTCTCCTGAAGACAGAGACCGTATCACTCTCTCTCTCTCCAAGAAGGGCAGAGACCTCACTGCCCAGAACTGCAGAAGAGAGTCCTCCTTACTTCTGGTTCCAAAGCTCCTTGAAGTTGGGAATGAGATCTCAATTGTAGGTGGTATCCATACTCCAGTGCATCGATCATCCATGAACCTGAGGTGCACCGATGTCAACTCATGAGGTGCACTGCGGAGAAAGCTGATATCAGGGGAAGCATACTGTCAGAGACACTGGCGGGGCTTAGCAGAACCACAGCCTACACGCTTCCGAGAGCACGGACGTGAGTGCTGCTGAACCTGCACCAATTGCCGAGAGGCCCTCCGCCTCAGGTAACCTGAGCTCTGAAAGGAACCTAGCTCTGTGAAACAAAGGCATTGTGGGTTCTCACACCCCTCAAGAGGTCTCCAGACACTCGACCTGGGTGGTCCTGGCTGATGAAAGCACTGCGTGCATTGTCTCACCTTCTGCACCTCATCCGACACCACCTCTGCTGCAGGGCCTGTCCGTATCCACCAATCCAGACCGGCTCAGCCACACATGCCACTGACCAAGGTCAGCTGGCCAAGGAATTTCTAAGAGCTATAGCTTGGAGCTAGCTCTTTGAATCACAGCGTCCACAATCCTACCAACTCTGGTAGAAGGTTAGTTCCGCTTTTGACTCTAGGTCCCTTATCAGACTTTCTAAATACACTAAAAGAAGTGTATTAGCGTTTGCCAGCCAGAGGCCCTAGCCACAGACTGGTAGGCGCTAGTCACTAACCCATCAGTGGCATGACATTTGTCGTTATGGTGGTGAATAGACTTGCTGCCTGTGGAGGGAGCTCAAGCCAGCAATGCAAGGTAGAGCCCATCTTCAATACACCATCCAAGCCTTGCTCCGCAGCACTACTCAGAACACTGAGCCCAGAGCGAGGAGCAGCAGCCTCCCTTGGACGAGCCCATGACTTCTGCAGACGACCCACAAAATCAAGATAACTGGCAAAGAAACCTGCCTGCTGGCTGCAGGACCCCTGTCCAAAGCTGAAGCCCTAGATGGAGAAGATGGAGAAGGAAGCCCAGCAGCTAATGCTTCTCTAGAGAGCAGTGCCCTGAGAGACACATCATAGGGCTTAGGAGAGTCCTTCTCGACCGGAGGGTCACTGTCGTCCTCATCCTAAGAGACATCCATTTGCCCACTGGAGCCACAGCCGGAGCTGATGGTCTTACCAAAATTGCCAGAGGCCGTGAGGGACACTGCATCAGGATGCAGTCCCGGGACACATACAGGAGCCTGGAAAAGCATACCCAAAAGGCAATACTGATTTGCCGTCATCTGTCCAATGGTCTTACACATTGATTTGCCACCATATGTTCAATGGTCTTACGCATTGATTTTACCGCCATACGTTCAATGGTCTTATGCATCTCCTCCAAATGCCTCTGCATGAAGTCCACCAGTGGGTTGTACAGCTGGCTTTCCTCAATCCGCTTCCTGCTGGCCTTCCCAGTTCCAGCTGGAGCAGCTAAGGCTGGAGGAATAGAGCCCTTGGCTGGTGCATCCCAATGTCTGGGGTATTTCATCTTCCTTCACTCCCGCAGAAGCTATTACTCCTCCAGGAGAACAATAAGAGAGAAAACAAGACAGTTACTCTCATTACTATTATTATTGTTATCATAAACAGGCCAAAGGGCTGTTCCATGAGGTACAAGCGTGCTAGTCATAAGACAACATAGAAATATCAGATTTCAGTTCCCACTGAATGCAGTACCACTCCCCCACAAAAGGTGGTGAGAGTGTACCAAGCACAGGAGCGCTCAGTACCAAGACAAAGAAAACATCTTTTTTTTAAGAAGACAGCTGTCAGTCAAGAAAAAGAGAAAAAAATACAGAATTAACGGCAAACTCTACCATGCTGTTAACTGTTAAGTAATTCCTCCTTGACGAAGGCACAGATATATCACATATCTCAAGCAGATAAGCATATCGCATGCTGTTAAGCTGTAAAAACAGTTCTGCCTGAAGAGAAGGCACAAAATACATCACAAACCTTAAGCAGGTAAGGGTAGCACATACCTCATGCCGCTAAGCTTGTCAACAGTTCTGGTTGAAAAACCGGCAAGTATTTATTACATACCTCAAGCGGGCACAAACTGTGCACGCCACGCTATACATCCGCTGCAAAACCTTATCTCATTCAGCAGAAAACCACAATTTTATGACACAGCGATGGGGTAGCCAGAGTAAGGTAGCCCAAACAGCACAAAGCATAATGTCAGTCAGATGGTATAAGCTCTTACCATACCAGGAGGAAAGAAAGAGGAAAAGTAGGTGGATGCAGGGGGTATATATGGGGTGTGCATCCACAGGTGTAGTTAATTTGGTATAATGCTCCTACCCTGAGGATCGGTGTCACTTGGTTACAGGTTCACTGAATTGAAATAAAACAACACGCCCCTGTCTCTGATAATGCTTTATTCAAGGTCTTAAATGCCAACATCCAGCCAATATTTGTCAGTATTTTGATTAGCCCAACAATTGACACTAAAAGCTAATGTTAGTCTCAAACGTGGTGTCGTCACCACCTCAGGGGATGGAAGAAAGAGAGAGGGTGAGATGAATTAGCACGTCACACGTCACAGACGTTTCATTAACACCTCTTGGAGCTGTGTCAACATGTGGGAAAAATGCATAAGACTACAGAAGTGCAGTAGTTGTGGTTTTGGTGGTATTAACCAGGGGAATCGGGTTTCTTAACACTATTGTCATTGATGCCACCACTTTGGCCATGAAAAATAAGACAGAAAAACACCAGAAATGAATTAAGTAAATGTTTGTACCTTGATCAGAATACTTTGTTTTGATCTAGTCTCGTTGCTGTTTTCTCTCTAGCATCTGTACTTTGAAAATTCAGCCCTTAATCATCCTATGGAGGCTGAAATTGAATAGGGAATTAAAAAGTGGATGAGGACAGGCTAGGAAGATGGCACAGAGCCAAACCACAGCCATGAAGGTAAGCCTGACCCGAGGTTGCCTTCACTAAAAATTGCATTAACTGAAAATTGTTCTTCATTGACAGATTTTTTTCAGCTGTGACTGAAAATTCTGAAAGCTGTCTTTCATTTGACAGATTACACTGAGGGGGATCTAATTAAAGTCAGTTAAAATGACAGATATTAGATAGGTTGTGGTGACCCAGCACACTGTGGACGGACACTATCTCACACTCATCAGGGCTGGAGGAAACGGAGGACAATTTACATATGGACAGAGAGCCCTAGGGGGCAATCAGATGGGACTGTTATGTATGCATCCTCGGAGAGGACGTCCGGACCAGGCGCTAGCTGATGTCATGCTAATGATGTGTATTGATTGATGTGTATTAGATGACAGTCACTATGCTAATGTGCCATGCATTCTCTCTGTCTGTATAACGTGTATAAAAGAGCTTGTTATACATGCCTCAGCAACGCAAAAACTCTCCTACCAGAGACTCGGCCCCAGTGGGCAATGCTGGGGTCCATCAGCTGTATTTATGTTAGAGAGTGAATATAGAACCTGTGTCGGCCTACGCTCGTGCCTCACCTCCACATCCTTTCCTTACACCCTCTACATTGACGACCTGATGTGAAATGGACTATCTCTCCCTTTCGCCGTGCTGTGGATTCCTTTTTCTCCACATTGGTGACCTGACGGAGATGAACTGTCTCTCCCTTATGCCGCACACCACATGGTGACCTGACATGGGATGACCGTCTGTTCCCTTTCACTGCTCTGTGGATTCCAGAGACCGGGGATCGCCTATATCCTTCGCATCCACACTGGAGCACACGTGCCTTATCCTCTCTCCACGATGGCAACCTCCAGGGCCGGACGGAGAGCGCGGCGCTGGGACCGAGATGCACAAGGATCAGCAACACAAGCAAAGCTCAGAAACAGCCAGAACAGGGAAGATCATCAGCACCGTCTGCGTTGATTTCCACCAAGCTCCCCGACTCTGACTCATCTCCTGACAGCGGACTTTCTGCACACAGAAGCCCCGCGCGCACACTGCAGGATTTCGAGGACAGAGCAACTTCCAGCTATGTGGTCACTGCGCCAGGCGCACGCCAAGCACCAGGGACAAACCGGCTCCACAGACTTATACATCGTCCTCCGCCGCTGCACATGCCCGAGAAACACAGCCAATCGCCATCCTTGGAACCTTTAGGGCTGCTCACGCACCTGAAGCAGACATGCAGCCCGTACACGGGACTTTGTATGGGTTTCTCAGCCATGGTGCACAATGGGAATTTAGCCGATTGCATTCCCCGATGATTTTAGGGCTGCTTCTGCACCTAAAGCCAAACCGCCAAGTCCCTCACACAGCTTCAATTTTTTTTCACAGCCACTATGCATCCTCGGGGAATTTGGCCGTTCGCCTTCCCCACATCCTTGCAGGACTGAGCCGTAAGAGGTGTCAGAGACTTAAATTTTTTCACAGCTGCTGCGTATCACCTCCAGGTTTACAGGGAAAGTTCCTCACCATGGTGGATCCACACACAATTTTTTGCACGGCCCAGACACTTTTGACGTCCCGAGCCGGCACTCACTTATTTCCACCCCCCCTCCCCCTCCTCCTCCACAGCGCTCTTCCCGCACCTCAC
This sequence comes from Pholidichthys leucotaenia, assembly GCA_020510985.1. Classification (NCBI taxonomy): domain Eukaryota; kingdom Metazoa; phylum Chordata; class Actinopteri; order Cichliformes; family Pholidichthyidae; genus Pholidichthys; species Pholidichthys leucotaenia. The sequence goes on from CM035848.1 coordinate 49,124,925, forward strand.
TCCCTAAAGCTGGCTGATCATCGGTTTGTTCCATTACGCACGACGCGCACCAGCCCTGTGCACCCATGATCCACGGCCGTTCAACGTATTGGAACTCGGAGCGGAGCACACTCTTTTCTACAGCAGGACAGTTCTACCAGAGCTGGAGCCCAAATGACCGGGGGGGGGGGGTCGTCACAGCCCCTTCTGGGGGGAGCCATGTGGTGACCCAGTACACTGCAGACGGACACTATCTCACACTCATCAGGGCTGGAGGAAACGGAGGACAATTTACATACGGACAGAGAGCGGGACTGTTATGTATGCGTCCTCGGAGATGGGCACTAGCCTCGGAGCTGGGCACTAGCTGATGTCATGCTAATGATGTGTATTGACTGATGTGTATTAGATGACAATAACTATGCTAATGTGCCATGCATTCTCTCTGTCTGTATAACGTGTATAAAAGAGCTTGTAATATATGCCTCAGCAACGCAAAAACTCTCCTTCCAGAGACTCGGCCCCAGCGGGCAACGCTGGGGTCCACTGGCTGTATTTATGTTAGAGGGTGAATAAAGAACCTGTGTCGACCTACGCTCGTGCCTCGCCTCCACATCCTTTCCTTACACCCTCTACAAGGTAGAATTTTTACGGGGCTGTACAGTTGTACGTGCAATGTCAAAATCGGTCTGTTCTAAGAATGAATTAACTGAAGTAGCACCGATGTGATGAGAAATAGACCCATTTCTCATCGCACTGGTAAAACTACAATTGGCAAGCTGCAGCCGTGAGTTCCATCAGCATAAATTCACACCTCAACAATGTCTCGCAGATAACAGTGCATGTCTCCTGGATATCAAGCTTCAGATGCTCACATCATTGATTGCACCTGGCTCAGCCCAGAAGCTGGTGATGCAGGCCGCCATGGAGTCACCTGCATTTTTATAAGTCTTAATTTTGTCACCCCGTGTCAAACTCAGCGCAGATCAGTGCTCAGTGGTGTGATGATTCGCTCTGCTTGATTATCGTCCTCAGCTGCGCGCACACCTGCGCTGCATCATCACCAGAGCTATTTAGACCGCGCTGCCCTCAGATCAGTGCGGAGTCGTCTGTCTCCTTGGTCAGATGAGACCTACACATGCCTTCGTCTTCCTCGCAGTCACAGCCTACACTCTCCCAAGATCATTGCTCCTTATCACCGGTCGTCAGGAAGGATTATCACCTCTACGACAAGTAAGCCACCTCAAATCTCATCTTTATCTACACTCATCCCCTGTGCACAGGCGGAGATCTGTAGTGGCGGAATGAGCTACACTCCACATCCACAAACATCCCGGCTGACACCGATTCCCACACCCACTCGCTTCAGTGGCAAGCTAGGGGAGGCTAGGGGGTTCCTTCTCCAGTGTGAGATAGTTTTCCAGCGGGTGCCCGGGGACTTCCTCACCAACCACAGCTGAATAGGTTGCGTGGTTAATCTCCTAGAAGAGCGGGCGTTAGCTTGGGCTTATGCAGTGATGGCTGGGGCTGATTGTGCTAATATGACATATGACCAGTTTGTCAGTGAATTTAACGAGGTGTCCGACCACTCCAACCGCGACAGTGTGCTTACATCCTGGCTGCTAAACTTAAGACAGGGAAGCAAGTCCGTAGCCAACTATGCCGTTGATTTCCGGGTGGTGGCCACAGAGGTGGGGTGGGAGGACGCCTCGCTCTGTAGCATATTTGTCAGGAGCCTTAGCCCTAGCCTGCGGGATGAGCTAGCCCACTTAGAAAAACCTAATAGGTTAACCGAGCTAATTTCTCTACCCATTAGCCTAGATAACAGGCTATGGGAGCGCGCTGCTGAGCGTAATACTTCCAGTTGCTCGGGCGCCCAGTCTCGCCGCTCCCTGCAGCACCTCCCTATTGGCCCTACCTCCCTCAGATTACCCTGATGCCCCTGAGTCAATAGTAGTTGGGCAGTCTAAACTGCCGTTAGCAGAGAAACAGCGCCGCCATGAGCTTGGGCTATGCCTCTATTGTGGAAGCGTGAGGTAGCATCCTGTCCTATACGGCCGAAAGGGGGAGTCCTTGCGTCTCAGTAGGGGGACTCACGGACTCACCTCAATCTAATCCCCTCACCAGATTCCTTTTACCCATCCGTTTTATTCACAACCAGACTGAGATAGCCACACATGCTTTAGTTGATTCGGGGGCCGAGCAGAGCTTCATTTTGGGGGAGCTGGCAACCCGGTTGGGGCTTCCCTGCCACCCACTGAAGACCCCCCTTAGACTCAATGCCCTGTCTAAAGCCCCTCTTGCCATAGTGTCCAAGCAGACCGCTCCTGTGTCAGTCATTATATCTGGAAATCATCGGGAGGAGCTCAGGTTGTTTGTGCTGTTAGTTTCATCCTCTCCTGTCATCCTCAGCTACCCCTGGCTCTGACTGCAAAACCCATCCATCGACTGGCGCTCAGGGAGCATAGTTTCGTGGGGCTCATTCTGCCTCAGTGCCTGCCTACAGTCCGCTGCTTGCTCGCCATCCGTGCCCCTCGGTGCCCCTGTCACCCCCGCTCCCGACTTGTCCAAAGTCCCTCCTGAGTATCATGACCTGGGGGCTGCTTTCAGTAAGTCCCAAGCTCTATCTCCCCCCCCCCCCACCCATATGATTGTGCTATCAACCTCCGGGCTGGAGCCTCGCTGCCGTCGAGTCGACTTTACAGCCTGTCAGCACCGGAGCGGGAGGCTATGGAGACCTATATTAAGGAATCTTTAAACTCGGGCATAATCCGGCCTTCGTCCTCGGCGGTGGGGGTTTTTTTGTGGTCAAGAAAGATGGCTTGCTGAGGCCCTGCATCGACTTCCAAGAACTTAATAATATCACTATCAAGGACAAATACACGCTACCCTTGATTAATACAGCGTTTGATTCCATCCGGGGAGCCTCCTGGTTCACCAAACTGGACCTCCGCAATGCATACCACCTGGCGCGGATCTGGGAGGGCAACGAGTGGAAAACAGGATTCCAGACCTCTAGCGGCCATTTCAAATACCTTGTTATGCCATTTGGGCTGACCAACGCCCCCACCGTATTCCAGCGCCTCATTATTCTCTGCACAACAATTGTCCGCATCTCTGCGCTGTTTTGATAAGGACGATCGTCCATGTCAAAACAGCGCAGAGAAGCAACAGTGTCTAAACTCGCCCAGAAAAGAGTTTGTGTAATTGATTTTATTTCCGCATAAGGCGATCATTATTTAATCGTTTGGTTTACAGAAATTTTGGCTTCAATTTTTTTTTTTATTTCCCTGATGGGGTGGTCAGGGAAATTTAAAAAAAAAAAAAAAAAAGCTCAGATATTCAGTTTCGGTAGGCAATGAGATTTATAAAAATGAAAACTGACAAAAAGTAATATAATGTTTTTTTTAACACAAAGTTGTTCCATTTGGAGTAACGTCAACACTCGGCTTCAAAATTCAAAGGGGAGGATTTTACTTTCAGTGGAAAAAATTTAATAAAATCACCATTGCCTTATGTGGAGAAAAAAAAATCAATTACACAAACTCTTTTCCGGGCGAGTTTTGACACTGTTGCTTCTCTGCGCTGCTATGATATGTTGATATTGTCTTGAGCTGTGGGTTTTTGTTTAAAAACCGTAGGTACGGCAGTCGGTTTTAGAACCCGTTTGTAACGAACTTTCAAACCTAAAGATTCCTGTATAGCAGACACCTCCTCAAAACTGTCTGCAGTGAAATGATCGCTACAGAGCACAGAAGATGGTGTTGGTTGCCATTTGTCCCTTGTTCTCTGTACGTACTTTGCCCATTTTTTTAAGAAGATCTGGATCTTTTGGGAACGAGAACAGGCTTGTACGTTCACTGGAGCAATTAGAACACCCAGCCGCCATGCAACGTTTCTGCATTTCTTCGCTGATATAGACGCTAAACAGCTTGTTTACACTGACAGCACACGGATCAGCCAAGATGAACTTCATCTCATGACGTCATATCCAGAAACGAGGCGAGTCTCAGGAGATCGCATTAGTGCAACACGGCGTTAAATTTGAATTCACTTGGAAATATTTTTCCACTTATTTAGCGTTCCAAGTCAAAAGAACCAACTATATAGACGATTGAGGATAAATTCATACTGAATATTGATACATTGTTCCTAAATCATGTCACAGACACTTTGACTGTAAGCAATAACTGCTTTGAATGTGTTTGGTAGAAGCACGTGTGGTTCACGGTGGCAGAGTAATTGACCCAGTCATGCAGGGTGATCTACCCGGTGGCCCAAGTTCTATTTCTCTGCCTGTTACAAAAAAAAAAACAAAAAAAAACTGCTGTTGTATGATGGAAAAAAAGAGAAGAGCTGCTGTGAATATTATGAAGCTGCTGTGAATTTAAAGTTCATAATGCTGTGAATGTTTTGTGCTTTTCCAAGGGGGAAAGTTAGCTTATAGCTATATTTGATACACGTGTACCACCCTGTGTGTTTGTAATAAAGTTTGTGTTCAGCATAACTCCTGATCCACTGCCCTGCATTCCAGACATAACAGTATGTGAATTTAAAATAATTTCTAGAGCTTGACAAGCTGTTTTTAATCATAAAGTGAAATACTCTATTTTTAATGGTAAATGGTGTTCACTTATTGTTCAAAAAATTATCTTCAACCAGTAGTCAAAGAATCAGGCAGGATTAAAGTTTCAGTAAATTTAATTGGCACTGATCAGTGGAGAACAATAAGTGATACACTTAGAGTCACCTCCGGAAATTGTTCTGAATCATATACAGTTTTCAGTCTTTAAGCATCTTGTTATCTCAAAACTGTCCATGAGAGAATATCTGGTCCAGGCTGGTTCTTCCAAACTGTCTCCCTCCTCAGACATAATCATAACAGCACAGAATGTTCACATGAGAACAACAAGATAAATGTCCAGCTGGTCAACCTTGTACATATTTCACCCAGACTCTGAGGTACCAAAGATGAATACAAAATTATTTTATCACTTCTATGGCACTTTTTCTCATCTCTAAATGACCAAAGCGCTTTACAGATCCTGCTATCCACCCATTCACACACTGATTTTTTTTTTCACCCTTATTGTCATTCAACCGTACAACCAATCACGTACAGCAGAACGAGATTGTGCTTTACCTATCTACAGTGTTAATCACACACACCCCAGTGCAGAATCAGAGGGCCGCTGCCATGCAAGGCGCCGCCACAGATTTCCCTCCTCCATTCCATTATTGGTGAGCAAGCTGGATGACAGAAAGTTTCACTTTTATATGGTCTTTGGCATGACCCGGCCGGGATTTGAACCCCTGCCTCCCGGGTGTGGGGCGGATGCTCTACCAATTGAGCCACCACTCCGGTATGATGACGGCGGAGCTGCCATGCACAGGTGCTGGCCTGACCCACCAGGAGCAACTGGGGGTTCAGTGACTTACTCAAGGACACTTCAACGCCACAACAAAGCTCTCTCGGGTCACCAAACTTGCTACACAGGTTCATCTCGGGATCCTGCACTACAACTATGGGTTGTATACTTTGTTGTATATTTGTGGTTGATGGGTTTATCATAATTTGATTCTGCCACAGTAATTATACTGAAAAGATGAAAACTGCTCTCTGCCAATAAGTATTGGGCTCTCCAAAGAAAACAGAGGCAGGGGATATTGCACTCACCTCAGAGTGCTCTTGTTAAAATTACACTTGTTAAGCCTTTGTATAACCAGTTTTTTTCCAGGGCTTGAAAGATCCAAACTTTGTTTTGAACTTGTACTCGTGTCTAGGCCTGTAACAATAATAAATTTTGATGGCTGATAATTTTTTTCTCAGTCGGGACAAACTTTATATTGTGAGCAGACCCCAGCTCTCTGCTTCAACCTTTCTGGCTGTCCCCACTTTGTAAGCATGAGCCCCGCCTCGCACGGGGAGTGTGTGGCCAGAAACAGCGCTGGTGCTTTAGTGTTGGTGGATTATGTAAAAAAGTTTAACACACATGTAAACTGAGACTTATTGTGGCCAGAAAACTTAGCTTAATCATTTTTTTCTTATCGTATGATTAATCATTGTAGCTGTTATTGTTACAGGCCTACTCATGACTATTCAGCAAAACCGTCGTCGGCCTCCGTCAGTCTATGATGACCATGGAAGAGAATCCTAAATGTCTACTCTGCTGGAACAGCACCGCCTGTGGCTGAACAGGCCGATGCGCGAATGGCAGTCCCTGTCACACAGGTCGCACTTGTGGGTGGTCTCCGTGCTGCTGGGTCTGTGGCGGTTCTTCCTGCGGGTCCTTTTTTCATCTGCTGCAGCAGTCAGTCTCTCTTCACCTGCCTTGAGCTGCCTGGTCAGGGTGCCTCTCCATTTGGAGCGGTCTGTTGCAAGGTCCTCCCAGTGCTCTGTGTTGATCTCCAGGGCCTTCATGTCTCTCTTGCAGACTTCTCTAAAGCGCAGCTGTGGGCGGCCAACGTCTCTGTTCTCCGTAGAGGATGTCTTTGGGGATTCTGCCATCCTCCATACGGTGAACGTGGCCTAGCCAGCGGAGCCTGCGCTGCCTGAGTAGAGTGAACATGGAGGGAAGGCCGGCGCGGGACAGAACTTCTGTGTTGGGCACTTTGTCCTGCCAGGATATGTCCAGGATGTGGCGAATGCAGTGCAAGTGGAAGGAGTTCAGTCTCTTTTCCTGCCGGGCGTATGTTGTCCACGTCTCACTCCCATAGAGCAGTGTGCTGATGACACAGGCGTTGTACACTGCCATCTTCATCTTGACAGAGAGTTTGGGATTCTCCCACATTCGTGTGGTGAGGCGAGCAAGTGTGAAGGTTGATTTTCCAATCCTCTTGTCGATCTCTGTATCAAGGGAGAGGTTGTTGCTGATAGTGGACCCCAGGTACATGAACTGATTCACGACCTCCAGCTCGTAGTCGTCGATGGTGATGGTTGGTGGTGCTTCCGTGCCTTGCGCCAAGACGTTAGTCTTCTTCAGGCTGATGGTAAGCCCGAAGTCCTTGCATGCCTGGGAGAAGCATGTCCATCAGGGTCTGAAGCTCCTGCTGTGTGTGGGTTGCGACTGCAGTGTCGTCTGCGAACAGCATGTCTCTGATTAGAGCCTCGTGTACTTTGGTTCTGGCTTTCAGGCGGGCGAAGTTGAAAAGCCTGCCGTCACATCTTGTGTGCAGGTAGATTCCCTCTGTTGCTGTGCTGAAGGCATGCCTCAGGAGCATAGCAAAGAAAATCCCAAAGAGGGTTGGCGCAAGTAGCCCTGTTTCACTCCGCTGCGTATGTTGAATGGCTCTGAGACGTTGCTGTCGTGCTGCACTATCCCCTGCATGTTGGTGTGAAACGATTCGATGAGGCTTTGCAACTTTGGTGGGCATCCTATCTTTGGCAGGATCTTGAAAAGGCCCTCTCTGCTGACCAGATCGAACGCTTTGGTGAGGTCGTTGAAGGCGACGTACAGAGGCATGTTCTGTTCTCTGCATTTCTCCTGGAGTTGGCGGATAGAGAATATCATGTCTACCGTCGATCGCTCAGCGCGGAAGCCACACTGACACTCGGGGTAGACACGTTCGGCAAGCTTCTGTAGACGAACGAGAACAACTCGTGCGTAGACTTTGCCAACAACGCTGAGGAGGGAGATGCCCCTGTAGTTGTTGCAGACGCTTCACTCCCCTTTGTTTTTGTAGAGGGTGATGATCTTGGCATCCCTCATGTCCTGTGGTACGGCACCTTCCTTCCAGCACCGGCAGAGGACGTCATGCAATGGCAGCAGTAGGGCGGTCTTGCAGTGCTTGATCAGGTCGGGGGGTATGCCGTCGTTGCCGGGTGCCTTGCCAGCGGCCAAGCTATCAATGGCCTTGCTGAGTTCGTCGATGGTTGGCTCGGCGTCAAGTTCGTCCATGGATGGCAGGCAGTCGATGGCATCAAGGGCTGACGGTATTACGGTGTTCTGTCTGGAGTAGAGGTCGGAGTAGTGTTCCACCCATCTCTCCATCTGCTTGTTCTTTTCTGTGATCATCTCCCCAGTGGAGGATTTGAGGGGGGCCGTCTTGCTCTGAGCCGGACCAAGTGCTTTCTTGATACCATCGTACATACCGCGGATGTTCCCTGTTATGGCAGCGGTTTGAATGTCTTGGCTGAGCTGAGTCCAGTACTCGTTGGCACAGCGCCGAGCAGTCTGCTGAACTTTGCTTCTCGCAGCCCTGAGAATCTGGAGATTCTTCTCGTTTGGGTACTTCTTGTACTCAGCAATTGCTGAGCACTTGGCTTCAATGACGGGGGTCATCTCGGTCAACTTGGCATCAAACCAGTCCTGTGACTTTGAGGCCTTCCTCCCAAAGGTAGCCAAGGTTGTGCGGTGGATGGTGTTTCACAGCTCTTCCCACTTCTGCTTTGCAGATTCTCCTTCTTGTGGTACACCAAGTTCCTTCTCAAAGGTGGAGGCAAACTGCTCAACAAGTTCTGGTTGGGCCATCTTGCTGGTGTCAATCCATGCCTTTCCAGGCTGTCTAGCATGATGGAATTTCTTCAGCTGCAGCTTGACCTTGCAACACACCAATGAATGGTCTGTGTCACAATCTGCACTCTGGAACGAACGGGTGATTAGCACGTTCTTCAGTGAGGTGCGCCTGGTCAGGATCAAGTCCAGCTGGTGCCAGTGCTTTGAGCGCGGATGTCGCCAGGAAACCTTGTGTTGGGGCTTGGTCTTCAAGAACGAGTTTGTGATGCACAGATCATGATATGTGCAGAACTCGAGCAGCCGCTGTCCATTGTCGTTCATTCTGCCCATACCAAATGGTCCAAGACAGGAGGGCCAGGAGTCGTGGTCAGCACCCACTCTGGCATTGAAGTCTCCAAGGAGAATGAGTTGTTCAGAGTTGGGGATGATCCTGACAGTTGTTGCGAGATTCTCGTAGAACTCGTCTTTTGCCTCTGGTGTGGCTGTCAGTGTTGGGGCATACACACTGACGAGGGTGGCTGGACCTTGAGTGGTGTTCAGGCGGAGGGTGAGGAGTCATGCAGAGCCATTGCTGCCCGGTTCCACCATCTTCAGCAAGGTGTTCTTCACTGCGAAGCCCACTCCGTGTTCCCTGTGTTCGTCACTGCCCTTTCCCTGCCAGTAGAACGTGTAGTCCTTCTCTCTGTGTGCCTGCGTCAGCCAACCGTGTTTCCTGGAGCGTGGCGATATCCACTCCCAGTCTCTTCAGCTCATTATTGATGATGGCAGTCTTCCTGGTGTCATTGATGTCCTTGAGGTTAGCAGCGAGTCCTGTCATCATAGTGCGGACGTTCCAAGTTCCCAGTTTTAGAGTTGGTCTCTTTTGTTTTGTTGTCTTGCCTGGTGCGAAGGTTCTCAGCCTGCTGTTCGGACTTCTCCTCATCCCCATGCACCCAATGAGGAAAGCAAGCTGTGGCGGGACAACACCTTATTGGCTGGGGGCTGCCCAGCTTGAGGCGGGCGGTAGCTGTCCAGTGAGATCCAATGATCCCTCCCACCGTCGGGAACAACCCCTGGCGCCGCCCTCTACGCCAATTGAGCGGTGGCTTATAACCGGTAACTGTCATTCCCCGTGTTTTGTCTACGCCAAAGGCGAAGCTGGAGTGTCCTCTCCAGTGATCCGGTGTTCTACCTTCCAGCGTTGGGCATTAGTAGGATTCAAGCCTGGGCAGGAAGATATGGAGGACAAGATGTTGCCCATGCAGCATGTCCCCCCTCTCCACGTCACTGATGAATCCAAAGGAACAGCAGGGCTGCTACAGTTTGGCACCAGCGCCGTCGCAGGAGCTACCAGAATGATGTTGAGCACAACAGAGAACTGCCTTAGGGGCTCCGACTCCGGATTTTTCCTCAGGGTTGACTCCCGAAGCCTTTCCCGTGACCAGGTGTGCCGCAAGGCAACGGAGGTTTGAAATCAGGGTTTACCTTCCCCTAGATGGGCTACCTTCCCAGGTTGACGAGCCACCATCTACCCGAAGCATCTGGTTTTAAGGCGCCAGAGATCCGCCCTCGCCCCTTCTCCTATTAGTAAAAGCAGTTCCGCTGGGCTTAGAGACTAAACCACACGGCCAGGCTAGGAGTTGGAGTTAGTTGTCAGAGGCTTTTCGAGACACACGCCATAAGGAGCATTTTATGAGCACTGGGAGCTTAACCCCAGTGCCACTCCTGGCTATAACAACCTTGGAACCAGCAAAACACTTTGTGTAAATAACCACATTTTAGTCAATCGTCATGATGCTCTCACATGTCAGGGGATAAACTGTATACAGGTGCATCTTAATAAATTAGAATGTTTTCAGAGTCGATTCATCTCAGTAATTCAATTCAAAAATGAAACTCCTGTACAGTGGTGAAGTGTTTGCCCCCTTCCTGGTTTCTCTTTTTTTGTGTGTGTGTTTGTCACACTTAAATGTTTCAGACCATCAAACAAATTTAAATATTAGACAAAGATAACACAAGTAAACACAAAATGTAGTTTTTAAGTGAAGGTGTTTATTATGAAGGGTAAAAAAAATCCAAACCTACATGGCCCTGTGTGAAAAAGTGATTGCCTCCTAAACCTGATAACTGGTTGGGCCACCCTTAGCAGCAACAACTGCAATCAGGCATTTGTGATAATTGGCAATGAGTCTTTTACAGCACTGTGGAGGAATTTTGTCCCACCCATCTTTGCAGAATTGTTGGAGTTTTGGGTTTTCGAGCATGAACCGCCTTTTAAGGTCATGCCACAGCATCTCATTTGGATTAAGGTCAGGACTTTGACTAGGCCACTCCAAAGTCTTCCTTTTGTTTTTCTTAAGCCATTCAGAGGTGGACTTGCTGGTGTGTTTTGGATCATTGTCCTGCTGCAGAGCCAAAGTTCTCCTCATTCTATTGCTCTCCATCTGGTGGGTCTTCTTCTTTGTTCAGACCACTGGTTGAGGGATAGGTGCGTCGTAATTTCAGTTCATGGGCAGGATCATGAAAATAGATCTGAGCAAAAAGTGGCTTTCGACCCTGAGGCCCGTGCATGCCTGTAGAAACCAAGAAACCAGAGCACCCAGAGAAAATCAGCGCTTTGCTTGGCATTTTACACATTTGTAGTGTAGACTGGCATTCTTCAAGGTTGCACATTTTTACTGTGTCAGCACCTCTTTAAAAACAATATTGCTGAGAAAGCGAAGCTTTTGCTTAGTTTCTTCATCATGAGCAACAATACGAAGACTGCTTGATCTGGCAACTGCTTGCGGCAACATAGAATTGGCCATGGCTGCAGAAATCTGTTGTGCAGAAAACACGAACGCACTGTAAAGACTGGCCCTGTGACTTATTCACCTTGCCAATTTTGAGCCATATGACATCATAAAGACACATTAGTCTAGGCATCGTGAGTGATGGTCTATATGACATCATAAAGACACATTTGTCTATGTGCCGTCATATAGACATCATATCTTTATGACGGCATCGCAAGTCCTATGATGCCTGAGTTCATAGGACGTCCTATGATGTTCAGGCAGAGATCATAGGCCGTCCTATGATGTTCTATAAATGTAACAGACACACACACAGACGCACAGAGATTTCTTGCTTTAATAGAGTGATGTTGGCCTACTGAAAACTATGTCCATGTACACACTCTACTTGGTCAGGGCTCCTTTTGCCTGAATTACTGCATCAATGCAACATGTCATGGAGGTGATCAGCCTGTGGTACTGCTGAGGTGTTATGGAGGCCTAGGTCGCTTTGGTAGCGGCCTTCAGCTCATCTGCATTGCTGGTCTGGTGTCTCTCATCTTCCTCTTGACAATACTCCATAGATTCTCTATGGGGTTTAGGTCAGGAGAGTTTGCTGCCCAGTCACGCAAAGTGATACCATGGTCATTAAACCAGGTTTTGGTACTTTTGGCAGTGTGGGCAGGTTCCAAGTCCTGCTGGAAAATTAAACCAGTATCTCCATACAGCTTGTCAGAACAGAATTCAAGTTTCTTGAGGTCCAGTGTGAAGTTTCTATAGTACGGTCGGTGGTGATTTGGGGAGCCATGTCATTTGTGGGTGTTGGTTTACTGAGCTTGACTGGCCAGCAAACTCTCCTGACCTAAACCCACAGAGAATCTATGGAGTATTGTCAAGAGGAAGATGAGAGACTGAAGGCTGCTATCAAAGCAATGTGGGCCTCCATAGCATTTCAGCAGTACCACAGGTTAATCACCTCCATGCCACGCCACACTGATGGAGTAATTCAGGCAAAATGATCCCCGACCAAGTATTGCATTGTGTACATGGAGATATTTTTCAGTAGGCCAACATTTCTATCAAAAATCAGCTTTTTAAAAATTGTTTTGTAATATTCAAATTTTTTAAGAAACTGAATTTGGGGTTTTCATGAGCTATAAGCCTTAATCATCAAAATGAAATTAACACTTGAACTATATCACTGTGTAATGAATCTATGTCTATAATATAGGAGTTTCATTTTTAATTGAATTACTAAAATAAATCAACTTTTTGATCTTCTAATTTACTGAGATGCACCTGTATAAGGGCATTACAGATAAATAAAAGTACATGGGCTTTGATTAATGAACAATATTTTCTGGAACTTTTCTTTAGTTTGAGATCAAAAATACATTGATCATCTACATTGCCATAGATTAGGATGCATTTTATGTATATTGTAGTTAATTGGGTAAATATCAGTGAGGTCTTCTCCAAAGCGAGACACCTATCCAAGTGACTTTCCAATTGCAATGAGTTTCTCTGAGGGGACGGACACCCCTCTGCACTGCTGCTGCTTGCTCAGTTTGATTTTAGGTCAGTCATTATCAAAGAGGTTTTCCTGGGTAAACGAAAACTCTTCACAGATCTCCTGTCAGACTCACAACTGAATACAAGAAACAAAGCAATGTGACAACCAACACAGCTCTACCAGTTCAAGCTACATGGAAACACTAACAGCATGCGTTACGTCTGGGTCAAGGTTAAAAACTTATGGTCTTAGTCCAAATATAAGAAACCATTAAACTGAAAAAAGTTTTATGACTTTGCAAAAAACAAATCATATGTCCTCATTGTTTGTTGTTTGTTTGTTGTTTTTCTCCATTTTGCAGATGAACCAGCAACGGCACAGGCGGGTGGTCATTACCAGTTTGTTCTGCTAACTCCTCCTAAAGTTTTCAAGCTAGGACTTTTTCATTTCACACAGTGATTGTGCATGTGTTGAAGATGTGCATATTATTAGAATCTTGGTTTTGGCTCATTTTTGTAAAAATTGCAGGTTTTAGAACTTTGTCATTTTTTCAATAGAGGGTACGCAGTTTGTCCAGCTAGCTCATCCTACAGTTTTCAAGCATGGGTATTTTCATTTCACACGTTTGTACATGTATTAAAGATGTGCATATTGCAACTAAATTGTTATTGGCTCCCAGTGCCATCCTTGATACCAGCCCACTGCTCTATTATTGGTCAACCCAGTTGTCTGTCATTGAGCTAACAAGCTTCCTTACCAAGCATTGTTTATCTTATTTTTTTTAGATTTCAGTCACCCTAACTAACTAACCTGCACTTATATAGCGCTTTTCAAGTCACAAAGACCACTCAAAGCGCTTTCACTAGCACTAACCCTCTATTCTAAGGGCCTATAGGAAACAGGTATCGAGGGACAATTTAGAACAACCAATTAACCTAACATGCATGTCTTTGGATTGTGGGAGGAAACCGGAGCCCCCAAAGTAAACCCACGCAGCACAGGGAGAACATGCAAACTCCACACAGAAAGGTTCCAACCCCTGCTAGCCTGGGGATTCGAACCAGGAACCTTCTAGCTGTAAGGCAACAGTGCTAACCACTGCACCACCGTGCTGCCCAGTAAATACCCCTGTTTCTACCTGGCTCACTAATCTACAGTCAATAATATCTTGTGTTGTTCTGAGTCATTAAGACATGTGAGCTGTTAAAATGTGGAAAAAAAGTGCAATCAATGACCCCTTTAAAGCAATATGCTGCAAAACAGCCTGTTTTGAAGGCTCCTTCTCTGTTTGTAAAATGCCACTTCAATGATTAAACCCTGAGATATTCTAACCAAACATCCATCCATCACACATCTGGTAGTTATCCTCGGGTTGGAGAAGGGCGGTCAGGCTGTGGTCTGTGGGACTGGCCGGTTCCACGAATGATGGATGGAGCTGTATGGGACGAACCTTCGCCTAGTAATCTGGACAATGTGCAAGACCAATTCCATTCAGGGCGATCGTGGGTGGGTCCCAGTGACAGCGCCTAAGTAACCCTAGTTGAGGGAACTGGGTGGCGTGGTGGGATGCCCGTGACGGTGGGTGACGACGAGTGGAGGACCCATTCTGCTTCTGGAGGTCGGCTGGAAGGTACCGAGGAGCAAGGGGTCACAACGGCTTCGCCAGCATCAAAAATGAAAGCGAGTGGGGCAGGACTGGCTGGCACAGTAAAACGACATGCCACACAGGGATAATGGAAGCCAAGTCAGGCTCCTCTGGGGGGTCGCTGATGTGGTCCGACCCAGAGGGGATGCCCGGTCAAGATGGGTTCGAGGCAAACAATGAGACGACCAGGGGCGTCTGTAGGTGGTGGCTGTTCGGGAGGATGGCTATCTTCAGCTGTCTGATGACTCAGGGGGGCATCCCGATGAGCTGCGGCACGCCAAAGAAGCGTTTGGGCTTCGGCGTGGGCCATCCCTGGGTGTGAAGAAAAGAAGGTGCACCGAAAGGGAACCATCAGAAGGTTTTCCGGGGGGTGGTTCCTCTACTGGGGTAGACTGATGGTTGGAGCAGTGTGCTTATTGCATGATGCTGGAATGGGGGAATAACCTCTTTGTATGTTCTGTTAAGGGGATTGTTTTAGGTTTTTTATGTAGGAACACAGCAGTTTTAGTTTAATGGACTGTGTTTAGTTGAGACGGCAGAATAATCCGTCTAGCTGTGTGGGGGGTGGAACAGTAGTCCACCTGTTCCCCCCTACTGTTAGTTGTTTTGTGTGAATGTTATAGGCCCTGATATATTTGTTTGCTTTTAGTGCGTGTCGGGTTCTAAATTGGGGAGGGTCTTGATTGTGTGTTTTGGACCATTTTGAAAGGGGGAGAAGTGTGATGTTGTTCATGGGACGTATTATTGTGTGACACGGGTGGTGGCTCCACCTTTATGGTTCCGCCGCCACCCGGGGTATAAGAGGGCTGTGAGGAAGAGGGGTGGTCTCTTGACCTCCTCTCAACCTGACGACAGCATCTTGTATTATACAAGTGAGTCTACAATGAAGTCGTGTTCAGTTCAACACTCTGTCTTGTCCTTGGCTCCTGTTTTACCGACATAACACTGGGTTTGTCAGTTTTGGTTCTTATGAATTACTCCCTCTTAGAATGGGCCTGCACATTGATTCAGTTTAATTTCCTCATTAATATAATTTTTTTACTTCATCATAAAAAAAATATCACCATTTATGTGCAGTCATAAATTGCATTACATGTTTGACCTTGAAGATGGCAGTTTTGTGAAAATAAACATACTACACAGTTTTCTGTTGTAATTTTTCATTAAAGTCATGCTGTTTGTTAACTTGTCTCAGACATTTTTTTCTCTTGCGTCTGCTGGGAACCCAAACATCTGGATCACGTTCTTATCATGATTTGTACATCCATAAGTTGCACAGAAAATCATGCTGAGAACCTGATCGGTGAACATTTTAGGATTTTATTGTTTTTGGCATCAAAATACAATTTATGAAGTCAAACCCTCTAACACTGAAGGGAAATATTCATTTTCCACAATTATGTGATGTTGCAATATGGATGAATAAAAAAAGATAGAAAAAAGGCTTACTTTGTTTTGAATGACTGATGCTGTTATCTAGTTGATAAATTCAGTTGTGTAACCCCAGTCATCACCTGGAAGAGGCGGCAATGGTGCCAACATGCTCCTCACAGGTTTAGACACTGAATAATTAGACAAAAAAAATGCAAAGACATGCTTTCATTAAGTAATTATTTTAAAAAATACAATTTCATGGTGCTTGTACTACATTGAATATAATCCAAAAAGGTTCATACGGTTTTCAAAATTAATTACAGAAAATTTCTTTTCTATCAGACAGTGAATAAAGTTGTTTATCTTGACATGCTTCGGCCACTTTTTGCAGCCTTCCTCAGAAGAGTCATGTGATGTGACAATCAGCCATTTTATCCAGGTTTACCAGATGGCAGAGGATGGCATCCCAGGTGTGGGGCTGGTATATGATCCCTCATCCCCGTTGATGGTTCTTGAGGTCCATTTTCTGATCTGGATGGCTTCCCTTATCCAACAGTGGTATTTGTTGCTTTCTGTGAAAGCAACAAATACCACTGACATTTGCCTCTTCCCAATCCATGATTCTCCTTTTCAATGGTTGGATATGGCAGATTTCAGGTTCTGTTGTTCAGCTATTACTTTTTGAACCTGTGTGTAACCTTGCCATCATCTCTCTTTCACAGTCTTTCCTGTTCCTTTTTTCTTGTTCCAAAGGTTCTTCCTGTTTCTCCTATGTAGGTTTTGTTGCATGATTGGCATGGCATTTCATAATTGACATTACTTTTGTCTTCTGTGGGTATTATGTCTTTGGGATGAACCAAGAGTTGCTTCAAAGTGGTGTGTGATTTTACTGGGGTGGTATCATTTCCATTGTCCTCTGTATTCTTTAATTGATGCCTCTCGGGTATGGTAATGTGACTGTTCCCGAGTTTACTTTTTGTGTGGTTCTTCTCTCCATTTTATGGCTCTTATTTCCACTTGCGTCTTTTGCTTCTCTATGGTCCATTTGGGGTAGTGAGTTTTCCAGAGCTTTCATTGTGTCCCTCTTTATCCTGTGGATTAGTAATGTTGGGCCGGTCTTATAACGTTCTAATAATGAAAAGTGTGGGCTGTGGGGTGTTCTGAAGTCCATAACATACTGATCAGTGTGTGTGCGCCGGTTTCCTGTATATTTCAAGGGAAGCCATCGAGATCAGAAAACGTACCCCAAGAACCATCAACAGGGTTGAGGGATCCTATACCCTGTCCCACTCCTGGGATGTCCTCCATAGGATACCAGACCGCAGGGGGTGTAGTCATCGTCTGCTATCTGGTAAACCTGGACAAACAGCTGATAGTCACAACATCACACGACCCTTCTGAGGAAGGCTGCAAGAAGTGGCCGAAACACATTAAGGTAAAAACATCCTCTACTGTAACACCTGTGGCCCAAAAGAGAGGAGACAAAAGTTTCAGCTTTCTCCTGTCAGCGCTCATTTAATACTGAACTACACACACAAAAAAAGCAATCAATTGAGGCTTTCCAGTTAGAGTGCAGTTTACATTCACAACATACCATAAAAATTAAAATAACACTTTACAAAATAAAACTGACAAAAAATAAATTACTCAAAATTCTTCTACAACAAAAATACATGAGTACAAAATGTGTTAAACATGACCAAAAGAAAATGATTAACATCAATCTCATACTTGATCCTGGCACCTCAAACCACACACGCACAAAATGGTGGACTCTCCATGTTAATGACCCGAAGTGAAGCGCCGTTTCAAGACTGTCTTTTCCAAGCTTATTTACCAACTAGCAGCTTACTCAAACTCTTAACATTTCAAACATACAAGTTTTACAGATCATTGACAACCAGCATCCAGAACACGCACTCAAAGAATGTGGTCAGCATACTTGGCACCGAGTCAGAACTTAACCTCTAAATGCGGCCCATTAAGATAAGTCTTTATTAGTCCCACAATGGGGAAATTCCAGGATTGCAACAGCACAGGGATAGCAATAATTCAGAAGATAAGAGCAGTGAATATACATATGTACACAAATATACACAGTGCAGAGCATTGTAGCTAGATGGAATAAACAGCATAATTGTCTATTCAGTTACCCCACATAGTATGAATATGTACCCATACAGTATATTTCATATCTGAATCAGCCTAGTTGTCACCCTCTGTAGCGATTGATATTGTCCTAGTTGTATAATGGAGGGAACCATTATTGTGCAAGTTTGTTACATTTTGTGCATTCAATACGACCTCTACGAGCAGCCCTGGTTAGGTTATAAAGTCTTGACAGCTGTAGGTAGGAAGGACCTGCGAAACCTCTCGGTCACGCACCTAGGATGGTACACCTTACTGCTAAATGAGCTTCTCAGTGCGTTCAGCATGTCCTGCATGGCGTGGGACTCGGACTCCAGCAGAGATGACCGCTTAGCCATCATCCTCCTCTCTCCGATCTCCTCCACTGGGTCGAGGCGCCACCCCAGGACAGAGCTAGCTTTTTTGATCAGTCTATTCAGTCTCTTCCTGTCGGCTGCCGTTTCCCCAGCAGACCACTCCAAATGTGATGGCTGATGCCGCCACCGAATCGTAGAAGGTCTTCAGCAGTGCCCCTTGTACACCAAAAGACCTGAGCCTCCTCAGGAGGAACAGCCTGCGCTATCCCTTCTTGTAGAGTGCGTCAGTATTGTGTGACCAGTCCAGTTTATTGTTCAAATGAACACCCAGGTACTTGTAGGATGTCACCATCTCAGTGTCTGCTCCCTGGATGTTTACTGGTGTTGTGAGGGGTTGTCCTCGCCTGCGGCAGTCCACCACTACTTCCTTAGTTTTCCTCGCATTGATCTGGAGGCAGTTCCGATGGCAGCAGTCCACGAAGTCCTGGATAAACCTTTACAAATGGCTGAAACACATCTTAAGACATCACAAAACATTTACACAGTACTCAAGCTCAATACTGAACCTTATTAAAGATGAAAAGGAAAGTTTTTCATTACCTGTGGACCAAAAGAGAGGAGACAAAAGTTTTAGCTTTCTCCTGCCAGTGCTCTTAATTCTGAACTGCACATGAGCAGGACTCTCCTTAGTGCAGGGGTGTCAAACTCATTCCATGGAGGGCCAAGACCCTGCAGGTTTTACTTCCACCCAGTCTCTTCAGCAGGTGTTTTCACTGATCAGAAATCAGTGGGAAGAAATTCAGAGAAAACACCTGTTGAAGCCACTGGGTGGAGGTAAAACCTGCAGGGTCTTGGCCCTCCATGGAATGAGTTTGACACCTGTGCCTTCGTGGAACCACACTGACACCATAACACCATCTACTGGCAGTAAAGTGCAATTACATTAAATAACACCAATTTAAAGAGTCGTTCAATTATTTAAAAAAAAAATCGGGGGTGTCTGTTCAAATCAAAAACTATGGATGTGGCATTTCCAACAGACTACAGTTGTAATGGTTGTGTGCTATGGCCATTCTATGATGACTTGTCAAAGAAAAATGGGCAGCTCACTTACACAGAGAGGCTGGGTACACCCTGGACAGACTGCCAGTCCATCATAGGGCCAACAAACAACTATTCACACCTACAGACAATCTAGAATTCTCTGTTAATGTCAATAAACCAAATGTGCATGTATTGGGACTGACAAGCAGGTGGTGCTGGTCTGAGCTCCTCGGCGCGGACGACCCCCACTGAGAACTCCCCAGGTAAATGACTCGTCAGCTCAGTCACAATGGCATGCTGAAGATGCCCCCCCACCCACAGATGGACGCGCCTCCAGGAGTGCCACACCGGCACAGCAGCGCCTCGGAGCTGGCAACCCCCCGTTACAGCCACTACAGACGGTGGCTGAAGCCCACAGGACATGAGGGTTAAGGCCCAGTCTGAGTTTCCGGGGGGGGGGGGGGGCAGTGTGGAGGACCCAGTCAGTATGTTCTCTACTCAGGCTGAATGGCACGGCAAGAGGAGATGCGTAAAAGCTGAGAAACGGATATGCATGGCAGTGTGTGGTTTTCTCCTTAAGACCGCATGATAATATGCATTCTCCTTCGGTCTGCATTATAATGCGCCGACAGGCTGGGTGACAACAGGTCTGCATAATAATGTGCCGACAGGCTGGGTGACCAAGGGGATTGTCATTGTAAATGTATGTATGTTAATGCCAACACCCCAGGTCGCGTAGTTGTATGGTATAAAAAGAGAGATACCCGCGACCTGGATCATGCTTCCCCTTCTTGTGGACTGATGATAGAGAGACATTAATAAAGTCTGCTCTGCTCCAGCTACCGCCTCGCCTGCTCATTCCTCTCTCTATAGTAACGTCATTTATGAAATGACATGCCGATCATGCAACAAAACCCACATAGGAGAAACAGGAAGAACCTTTGGAACAAGAAAAAAGGAACAGGAAAAAAAAAGAATGTGAAAAAGAGACAATAGCAAGGTACACACAAACAAAAAGCAACGGCTGAACAACAGAACCTGAAATCTTCCTCATCAGACCATTGCAAAAGAGAAAATCATATCATGGACTGGGAAGAGGCAAATGCCATCCGCACAGAAAGCAACAAATGCCACCATTGGATCAGAGAAGCCACCCAGATCAGAAAATGGACCAAGAACCATCAACAGGGATGAGGGATCCTATACTGTGTCCCACACCTGGGATGCTATCCTACACAGGATGCCAGACAGCAGGAGATGCAGTCATCCTCTGCTGTCTGGTAAACCTGGATAAAACAGCTGATTGTCACAACATCACATGACCCTTCTGGGGAAGACTGCAAAAAGTGGCCAAAACATGTCAAGGCAAAAACAACCTTATTCACTGTCTGATAGAAAAGAAATTCATTTTATAATAATGTTGTTTTAGTTTTTATTGACACATGTTATATCAATTACCCTCATTAAAAAGAAGCATGCAATTTCATTCAGGAAACATTTAGTTGCCCTGTTACTTTGGACCCCATTGTAAAGAAATTAAAATTAAGTTTCACTTTCTTGTTGGACTCAGTGACAAGATTTATATGAAAACCACTGAATTTAAAAATATCAAAATACAAAGTGGGACAGAGAAAGGATGGCAATTTCAAAGTCCTCGATGCCAAATGACAGCTTTCTTCAGGAATTTAAAAAAAAAAATGGTGTACACACTGTTGCACCAGCATGAACCACGCTGCCATCATTATTGAAACTGGCTGCAGTTTGTATTCTTGAGTTGACATTCCTCACTGAAAGATGCTGAAAGAAAAGGAAATGACCAATTAAAGCAAGTTTTTAAAAAGGCTATAAGACATCAGTAAATTGTGACCTCTACATTTGAGAGTTGTATAAAGACAACAAAGTAAACTCAGTGTCCCAAAATCCAGTGAAATTCTCTTGGTGTAGTTTCTAACAATGTAAAGTGATCAGTCATCAATAAGATGATCCCCGCCTTTTCCAACCATTATGAAGCGTGGATTTTAAGGCATTTTCTTTAAAGTGACACTGCCAAAAATCAAGTTTTCTGTTTACATGTTGCAGTTGTGAATTTCTAGTTAAGCATTCCCCCCCCCCCCCCGCTTAAAAAATATGAGTTTGGACAGAGCGTTTCTAGCTACGTAAGCATTCCTGCTTAGCCTGATTTGTTATAACATTAACCAGGCTAAGCACTGGGCATGACTACAGACCAAAGCTCACGCTCTCGGTGGAAGAGGAAGGAGCCAAGGAGCAAGCAGGAGCTCAGCTTTTACTAGCTGGGAAAGATGACAGATTATAGCAGGAAGAACAGGACATTGAGCTCCAAGAAGGCGACCCAACTTGATGAAATATCGTCGTAGGTGAACCTGCAGAAGGATCATTCTCGAGTCGCTGTCTGGCCCCACATGGAGGCTGGAGGGCTCTCCGCCGGTCTCTGGTTGCCCACTTGTTCAATTCAATTCAGCTTTATTTATATAGCGCCATTTCACAACAACAGTCATCTCATAGCACTTTCAACTGTAGGGGAAAACAAAACCAGCAAAAAAAAGAAAAAAATTCATTGAGAGTGAAGAAAGGAGTGAGGCTCAGTGCATTATTGGAGGTCCCCCGGCTGACTAAACCTATTAGCAGCATAACTAAGGGAGGGTACAGAAACACATGATCCCTCACTTGTTGAGGGTCTCCCCGGCTCACTCCATCTCCCCCGTGTGGGAGTGAAGGAGGCGAGCTGGCGGGCGGGCGCACCGGACCACTGGCCCCCAGCCGAGCAGTTTGCTTCATCAACGAGCTTCTCAGTGGTCCCCAAGCAGCTTGCTTTGCCGGCAGGCAGCGCCTCCTTCACTCCCATATGGAAAAGAATGAGTGAGCCGGGAACACCCTCGACAAGTGGGCAATCAGAGACCGGCAAAGAGCCCTCCAGCCTCTGTGTGGGGCCAGGCAGCAACTCTCCGCTCAACCGAGAATTTTCCTTCTGCAGGTTCACCTATGACGATACTTCCTAAAGTTGAATTGCCTTCTCAGAGCCCAATGTCCTGTTCTTCCTGTTAGTGGTGGGTGAGCGTATGGGTGGAGCCAATTAGAATATTCACAGATCTGTGGATACTTAAGTAGGTGGAAGATGTAAAAGCTCTTCCCAAGCAATTCTAAGGCAATGAAAGTTTTTTTGTGAGTAAAAAGCCACAATATACTATTTTGGGCAATACACATTGGTTTTTGAGGTGGTTTTAGAGCCCGAGTGCACCGGAGGTACAGGTGTTACTTTAACAAAGTGTCTTCATATTCAAAATCAGAAGTTATCATGGACTTCTCATGTTTTCTATATCAGAATATGTTTCAACCAATGAAAACCTGACATACTTTGGCACTCCTAAATGACCTTTTTTTAAATTAAATAAATAACTTGTGGTCAGTAACACACATTCAGAACTCCATTTTAACACCTCAGTGCCAAATAGTCACTAATAAGGTGATTGAACAATAAATTGGATCAAAAGAATATCCGGTACTTAGTAGGGGTGTAACAGTACATGTATTCGGATTTTTCGGTACGGCACCTTCGGTTTAGTACAGAGGTATGCCAAGGTTCCACATGGACCATGTTGAGTGACGGACAGGAAGTGTAACTGCCTCGTGCTGTACATGTAAAACAGTGCAGCCCAGCCTCTCACTAGGGAACGTCATGGCTGGCTGTACGGAGAAGCCAGAGCTTGAAGACCCTCTTCACAAGTCTCCTTTCTGGGAACACTTTGGCTTTCCGATGAAATATGTGAACGGACAAAGGCAAGTGAATAAGATGAAGACAGCATCGAATATTCTTTTGGCAATATGTTAAACTTGTTAACTTATTTGAAATGGCACCAGGCGAATGAATATTGTTGCAGCATGAGAAAAAAAAACAAAACCTAGAAGCGCAGCTTCCAGTGCCATTTAGACAGTCTCTCAAGACCTTTTCAGATCGAGCCAAATCAATAACAAATGCCATTGGTGTTTTTATAGCAGCAGATCTAAGGCCATATTCAGTTGTTAAGAACACCAGATTTAAACACATGCTGAAGGTAACTGAGCCCCTATATGAAGTTCCTCGTTGTGCCCACTTCAGCCAGAAAATAATACCATCCTTTTATGAAAAAGCTAAATCTGTTAATGCTGCACTTTAGGCTAGTGTTTTTCAAGGGCGCCCTGGTATGTTCAGATTTTTGTGGGACATTTAATTTAACTTCTTAATGGCCCAAAAACTTGCAAATAATTTGCTGTTGTGTATGGGTGCCTTCAGAACCCATACACAACAATGACAACTTATTTGCAATTTTTTAGACCAATTAAATGAAATTAGATAATTTCCCACAGAAACCCGAACATACCAGAGCACCCTGGTTCAATCACTTTATTTATAAAGCACTTTAAAAATGGCAGCTGACACAAAATGCTGTACAGCAATGATAAATAAAATGTAAAAACATGAAAAAATAAAATACAGCTAAAAAGGTTCAAAACAGCACAAAACAGTAGCCATACAATAGAGACAATCAGAACAAATAAGATCAATGTGTCAAACTGGGTCAAAAGCCAAAGAATAAAAATGGGTTTTAAGATGAAGTGAAGCGGCCTGTCTGATGGACAAAGGCAGATTATTTCACAAATTAGGAATAGCAACAGAAAAAGCTCTGTCCTCTCTGAGCTTTCTCTTTCATTTTGATATCTTCAGGAGCAGCTGATCAGCTGACCTGAGAGACCGAGCAGGAGCGTAAGGATGGAACAGCTCAGAGAGGTAAGGCGGGGCAAGGCCATTTAATGATTTAAAACAAAAGAATTTTAAAATGAACTCTAAAAAATGCACAGGCAGCCAATGAAGGGAAGCCAAAATGGGTGTAATGTGGTCCCTCTTATGCATTTCAGTTAAAAGACGTGCAGCTGCATTTTGAACCAAACAGAGGTTAAAAACACTGTTTCGGCAATAAGAAACTTTAAACTTGCTAAAAAAAAAAAAAAAAAGAATTCAGACTATTCAAACTTCTATTGTTGCACTTGTTTGCATCGTTCATTTGCTAAAAAGAGAATTTATTTGGGTTTGCGTGCCCCAGTGATCCCAGGAGCTATGTTGTCTGGGGCAATTTGCCTCTGGTAGAGTCACCCAAGACAAACTGGTCCTGGGTCAAGGGCCAGACTAAGAACGATCCAACAGACTCATGATAAATACTACAACAAGGATTCAGTGTACCCTGCCAGTGTACCCGGTAACACCCGGCATGGTGTTACCGGGGCCCCACTCTGGAGCCAGGCATGGGGGAGGGGCTCGATGGCTAGCGTCTGGTGGCCGGGTTTCCGCCCATGGGACCCGGACGGGCTCAGCCTGAAGGAGTTACATGGGTCCGCCCTCCAGTGGGCTCACCACCTGCAGGAGGGATCATGGGGGTCTGGTGCTATGAGGATCAGGTGGCGGTCAAAGGCGGAGACCTTGGCAGACTGATCCCAAGCTTGGAATGTCACCTCTCTGGTGGGGAAGGAGCCTGAGCTAGTGCATGATGTTGAGAGATACCGGCTAGATATAGTCGGCCTCACCTCGACACACAGCTCCGGTTCCAGCACCAGTCTCCTGGAGACGGGCTGGAGCTTGGCCTACTCTGGAGTTGCCCCGGGCGAGAGGCGACAAGCGGGGTGGGTATTCTTGTATCCCCCCACCTTGCTGCCTTTATATTGGAGTTTTCCCCGGATGACGAAAGGGTTGTTTCCTTGCGCCTTTGGGTTGGGAAACGGGTCCTGACCATCATTTGTGCCTATGCACCAAATGATGTTTCAGAGTACCCACCCTTTTTGGAGTCTCTGACTGGAGTGCTGGAGGGTGCTCCTCTTGGAGACTCCATTGTCCTACTGGGGGACTTCAATGCGCACGTGGGCAATGACAGTGAAACCTGGAAGGGGGTGATTGGGAGAAATGGCCTGCCGATCTGAATCCGAGCGGTGTTCAGTTACTGGACTTCTGTGCTAACCACAGTATGTCCATAACGAACACCATATTCAAGCATAAGGGTGTCCATATGTGCACTGGCACCAGGACACCCTAGGTCGCAGGTCAATGATCGATTTTGTTATTGTGTCATCAGACCTGCGACTGTATGTCTTGGACACTCAGGTAAAGAGAGGTGCAGAGCTGTCAACTGATCACCACCTGGTGGTGAGTTGGATCCGATGGCAGGAGAGGATGCCATTCAGACCAGGTAGACCCAAACATATAGTGAGGGTGTGCTGGGAACGTCTGGCTGAGGCCCCTGTCCGGGAGGTCTTCAACTCCCGCCTCCGGAAGAACTTCAACCACATTCCAAGGGAGTCTGGAGACATGGGAGTCTGAATGGGCCATGTTCTCCACCTCTATTGTTGAAGCAGCAGCTCAGAGCTGCGGCCACAAGGTTGTCGGGGCGCCTCGTGGTGGCAACCCCCGAACCAAGTTGTGGACACCAGTGGTGAGGGGGGGGCCATTAAGCTGAAGAAGGAGTCCTATCGATCTTGGTTGGCTTGTGGGACTCCCGAAGCAGCTGAGGTGTACCGGCAGGCCAAGCGGAGTGCAGCTCGGGTGGTTGCTGAAGTAAAAACTCGGGTGTGGGAGGAGTTCGGTGAGGCCATGGAACAAGACTTTTGGTCAGCCTCGAAGAGATTCTGGCAAACTGTCCAGAGGCTCAGCAGGGGGAAGCAGCTCCCTGTCCACACTGTGTATGGTGCGGATGGGGCGCTGTTGACTTTGAATGGGGATATCGTTGGGCGGTGGAAGGAATACTTTGAGGATCTCCTCAATCCCACTGATACGCCTTCCACAGAGGAAGCAGGGCTTGTGGATGAAGGGGGATGACTCACCTATCACAGGGGCTGAAGTAGCCAAGTTGGTTAAAAATCTCTTTGGGGCAGCCGGGCCCCGGGGGTGGACGAGATTCGCCCCGAGTACCTCAAGGCCCTGGATGTTGTAGGGCTGTCATGGTTGACATGCCTCTGCAACACTGCGTGGAGGTCGGGGGGCAGTGCCTTTGGCATGGCAAACTGGGGTGGCGGTTCCTCTCTTTAAAAAAAGGGGGCTGGAGGGTGTGCTCCAACATTAGAGGGATCACACTCCTCAGCCTCCCTGGGAAGGTCTATGCCAAGGTACTGGAGAGGAGAGTCCGGCCATTGGTCGAACCTTGGATTCAGGAGAAGCAATGTGGTTTTTGTCCTGGCCGTGGTACATCAGACCAGCTCTTTACCCTCTCGAGAATCCTCGAGGGTTCGTGGGAGTTTGCCCAACCAGTTTACATGTGTTTTGTGGACTTGGAGAAGGCATTCGACCGCCTCCCTTGTGGTTTTTTCTGGGGGGTGCTTCGGGAGTATGGGGTATAGGGCTTGTTGTTACGAGCTATTCGGTCTCTGTACGACCGTTGAGAGAGTTTGGTTCATATTGCCAACACTCGATCTTACTCATTCCCAGTGAGAGCAGGGCTGCCCTTTGTCACAATCCTGTTTAATTTTTATGGACAGGATTTCTAGGTGCAGCCAGGGAACGGAAGGTGTCATACTTGGTGACCACAGGATCTCATCTCTGTTGTTTCCAGATGATGTTGTCCTGCTGGCTTCATCCAGCAATGACCTACAGTTCTTGCTGGGACAGTTTGCCGCCGAGTGTGAAGCAGCTGGGATGAGAATCAGCACCTCCAAGTCCAAGTCCATGATCCTCAGCCGGAAAAATGTGGATTGTCCTCTCCGGGTTGGGAACAGGCTCCTGCCCCAAGTGGACGAGTTTAAATATCTTGGGGTCTTATTCACGAGTGAGAGGAGAATGGAGCGAGAGATTGACAGACGGATCGGAGCAGCATCTGCAGTGATGTGGACATTGTACCGGTCTGTTGTGGTGAAGAGGGAGCTTAGTTCTAAGGCAAAGCTATCGATTTACCAGTCAATCTACGTTCCTACTCTCACCTATGGTCACAAACTTTGGGTAATGACTGAAAGAACGAGGTCGTGGATACAAGCGGCTGAAATGAGCTTTTTCTCCATAGGATCACTGGACTCACCCTCAGAGATAGGGTGAGGAGCTCAGTCATCTGAGAGAGGCTCAGAGTAGAACTGTTGCTCCTTCACATTGAAAGGAGCCAGCTGAGGTGGTATGGGCATCTGATCAGGATGCTTCCTGGACGCCTCCCACTTGAGGTGTTTTGGGCATGTCCCACTGGGAGGAGACACCGGGGCAGTCCCAGGACTCACTGGAGACAGTATGTCTCCCAGCTTGTCTGGGAACACCTTGGTATCCTCTCTGAAGAGCTGGAGCAGGTGGCTGGGGAGAGGGAAGTCTGGGCTTCTCTGCTTGAACTACTGCCTCCGCGACCCAGACCTCCAAAAAAAGTGGTAGAAGATGGATGGATGGAGAATTTATTTATTTTATTGTATACATTTTATGTATCAGAGAATTTACTGCTGGCACTTTGCAGGGTTTTTTTTTTTTTTGTCTAAGCTGTTCCCACTTATACAAAAGATAAGCAGTTTTCTGTTTTACATTTTGCTTCCTTAATGTACTGAAAATGAACCAAACCTTTACCTTAAAACCAAGATACGTACCAAACCGTGATTTTAGGCATACCATTGCACCCCTAGTACTTAGTATAGGTTTGGGTGGATGGCTAAGATGGCAAATATTTCCACTTTGTTTTATTTTAACTTTACACGAAAAATCGGATACTTTTTTTAAAGAGACTTGCATTGACCAACATATGCGGAACTTTCTTTCCTAAAGAGCAGTAGTAATTGTACAAAACACTCAAACACAGGTACACATTTATTGCAATGCTTATTGCAGTGTTTACTGCATAGAATGCAACTCAACATTACACCATAAAGTTCCGTTCGTTAGCAGAGATGCTAATCGCAGTGGCTATATGTTCTTTGGTCATAAGCATAATTAGTGTAGCTGACTAAATTCTATTCATCTTAATTTAAAAGCTCAATCACGTATCTTGTCTCATGTGCACTGGCCGTGAATGATGTGGGATGCTTTCTGTCAAGACACTGTAACAACGACACTGTAGGATGCTAGCTTGCCACTCGGCTTTACCATGTACACACCACACAATGTTTTCCTTCAAAATTTGAGCTTAAAATGATCCCAGACTTGATACTTTTGTTTATTCTTCCTCTTTGCCGGCCCATCACTATGTCCCTCTGATACGGCACCATTAAACAAAGGTGCATCTTGTTTACATAGTATGACCGGAAGAAGGTCATACCAGAAGGTCATATAGACCAGAAGTGCTACAATAAACGACATCGAAGCATAGATTTTGAATACAGGAATTTTTGTAATCAAATTATTTGAGTAATCGTTCCAGCCCTAATTGTATCCATTTTTATTTTTTTTTGTTACCCATCTAGGGCTGTACATTAATCAAGTTGATACAATCTGGGCCGTTTACATTTTTCAATATTGTTGTGGATGCTGGGATGACTGGCCATCGTATATCCATAGAACTGGAAAAAAAAAAATGGACTCACTCAATGTTTCTCAGCAAGAATTTGGGGCAGCTTAGGAGTCCCTCGAGGACTCTGACTTTGGCATCGCTCATCTGGTTGCCTCTAAAATTCAGCACTGCAAGATGATTGGGGTTTGACTTCAAGGCAGATGATAGGAAGACTACGCTGATCGAGGTCAGACCACAGCTCCTCAGTCTGGAAAGAAACATTTACCAGCTCACTGACACACATCAGACATAAGTTATTAACTTTACAGAGGTTAGTAGAATGTGTTTAAAGTATGTCTAATGTGCTTTTTGGGCTTTTCTCTTTTAGTGGGTAATGTAGCATTTTTGTGGCATATGGTCTGTATTTATACTTCATCTGGTTTATAATCCATGATAAAAGAAAATATAAGAAACCGAAAAGGGTGTAGGCTGAAGGTGAGGCTTATATAAACACCTACCCCTAATACTGTACAAGAAAAATTCATTCATCTCCTCAACTGCTTAATGCCTTATGGGTTACGATGCAGCTGGAGCCCATCCCAGCATCCCAGGGCAGAAGGCAGGGCACACCCTGGACAGATCGCCAGTCCATCGCAGACAAAAATTTAAACTCTCAAATCAAATCCATCTTAAATAAAAACAAACAAATTCCAACAAGGAAGTACCAGTCTTACAGAACCAACATAAATGTCAAATTAATTAGCCACTTAAGAGCACCATTTCTCTACTCAACATGACAATACTGAGAAATTATATTTTCTTTATACATTTTTTTTTTTTTTTTTTTTAAACATTTCAAATATACTACACATTTTAATTTTGTCTGGACAACAGTTCCATAAAATACAGCCAACAGCAGAAACAGTGCTGTTTAGCATTTGTCCTGAACTTGGGTTTAACCAAAATACAATTTCCTCTCAAATTATATGTACTTTTTCTAATTTTGAACAGCTTTTGAAAATTTGATGGTAGTTGTTTGACTGCTTTAAACGCAGTTTGAATTGTGCTATATTCTACTAAATCCTTAAACTTTAGTGCATTTAACTGAGTAAATAGTGGATTAGTTGGTTCACAATATGGTTTTATTGCAATTATCCTAATAGTTTTGTTGTTAAAAAAAAATTGGGTGTATATTTGTCTTGCATTTCCCCACACCACTGAACAGTAGAACATATAGACAACAATAAGGGAATTATACAAAATGCATAATGATTTTTGACATAAAAGATCTTTTACTTTATACAGCATTGCAATTGATTTGACTCTTTTGGTTCTGACAGTTTATATGGGATTTCCAGTTTAGTTTGTTATCAGCAATTACACTTAAGAGTTTTGTTTCAACAACTGTATCTATTACATCATTATTTATTTTAATTTGGTTATTTGTAGTCTGATGTCCAAATATTATACATTTAGTTTTTACTAGGTGAAGAGATTTATTTAGGTCAAACCATTTTTTTAATAGTTGATAACTCCCTATTCACTGTATCCAGAATCTGCCCAAAATTATTTCCACTACAAAAAAAAGTTGCATCAACAAATAAAATACAACTCAGTTCCTTGGCAGCCAAACAAATCATTACTATACAATAGAAACAACAGTCCCAGCAGTAAGCCCTGAGGCACGCCACTCGTCATTTTTAACAAAACCGAATCGGCATCATTTATGTGTACATATTAGTGTCCATCATCCAAGTAGCTACATAACCAGTCATATGCAAGTCCTCTGATGCCATATTTTTGTATTTTCCTTAAAAGTAGTTCATGATCAACAGTATCAAATGCCTTTTGTAAGTCCACAAATATCCCTACTGTATGCCCTATCAACTGCATCGGTAATCTGTTCTATGAAATCAATTAAAGGGCTGATGACACGTTTTTGACATTTTTTAGCATGTTGTGTAAACCCAAAAGTCATTGTCTATGATCAATATAATATTTACAACAGTGCCTGCATAAACTAGTTATCAAAAAACCGCAGACGCTGACTGGACTGTGGTGCCACACACCGAATTAAGGGCGGCACCCCAATGACGTAATCGACAGAATGGACCCTGGTGTTGTTAACTGGAATGACAGCAGATTTGCAGCTCACAGTTTCTCTGGTTTCTTGTTTTAATTTTAGGGCTATGCCTTTGCGTTGTGTCACAGGCTTAGATAAACAGCAGGCCGTGAAAGACCACATCACAGGCTTCAGCTCCAACTGTCATAAGCCTCCTTGCGCGCTTCTCGTGCACTTTTACGCAGGAGGAGCGCACGAGGAGGGGAAGGATTAATGGATTGACGTGCAGCTTTGACCTACTTTCTGTGATCGCATGCTGACATCTCACCGGTCTGGCCACGTCCCCTCTGTCATCATCACCAGTTGATTCAAACTCCCGCTGATCATTTTTCCCGATCCTCGCCCAGGTGCTTCTCATCACACCATCACCAGCAGTGCGTGTACTTCGCAGCCATTTGCCAGTCACGCACTGCTGGTCAATATTATTGTCATCTGTGCCGTTAGTCTGCCAGTATTTTCAGCACTCTCACAACGTGTTATTCACTCCATGTTAGCCGTGGTTCTCGTGTGTCCTTGAAGCGATGTTGGCTCTGGGGCGCACCTGTGGCCAACATGTTTCCTCTCATTCGTTCTCTGGGTGATGCCGGCCCCCGAACTCCATCAGTAAGTTTGTTTGTGTTTTTTTGTATGTCTTCACCTTTTTGGGAATTGTCTGTCTTTCTGTATTAAATGTGCTGTGGCGAATCCTGCACGTAAATCCTCGTTATTTCATCCTCCCTCTCCATGCCCTGCGTAAGAGCGCACAGAGAGTCATGACAAGGAGCGCATGAGGAGGGGAAGGAAGAATGGATTTACGCGCATGATTCACCACAGCACATGTACTGAACATAAAGACTGATCTCAAAAGGTGAAGACTTACAAAAATACACAGAAACACAAACAGTAGGCGTTCGGGGCCGACATCGCCCAGCGAACATGGAGAGGAGACATGTTAACCACGGTTGCGCCCCAGAGCCGACATCGCTTCAAGGGGTGCAACAGAACCACGGCTGTGTGGAGTGGCTAACACGTTGTGATAGTGTTGGCAATATTGGCTGGCTGACAACACGGCAGATGATGCACACAAAACATGAACAGCTGACTGTCACTCTGAGTCTGATTCGCTAGGCACGATGCGCGCTTGGCACGGCTCAAACCTATACGGTCTGATGCCCGCAGATTCTTCATTGTCATCCCATTCTTAGGAACTATAATCGTCTGATGATTGGACAACACAAACCAATTCCAGACTACATGTGCTGGAACCATCGTCGATGTTTTCTACCGCTTCCATCCTGTGTATACAATGGGCAGCCAAGCACTGTGTTCTGTCGATGACGTTACAACATGGCCGGGGGATTTTCTAGTCACTGACGCAATTGGTGACATGGTGCTCATGAAAACGTTGGATATTCGCATTAAAAAAAAGCCTGTTTGACTTAGAACTGCACAGACCAACCTATTTCGTCATATTGTATTATGTGTTGAAAAATTAGATGAAGTCAAAAATGTGTCATCAGCACTTAAGATAAGATAAGCCTTTATTAGTCCCACAATAAAAAAATTCCAGGATTGCAACAGCACAGGGATAGCAACACTCAGAGCAACAATCAAGAAGACAAGAAAAACAAGGGCAGCGAATATACATATAAATATATAAACACACAGTGAGGAGCATTGTAGCTAGATGGAATAAATATATAAATATATAAACACACAGTGCGGAGCATTGTAGCTAGATGGAATGAACAGCATAACCGTCTACTTAGTTATCCTACATGGTGTGATTATGTACCCATACATACTGTCACCCTCCGTAGGGACCGGTATTGTCCTAGTTGTATATTGGAGGGGACCATTGTGTAAGTCTATTGCGTCTTTTGCATTCAATACTATTAGGTTGTCACGTTTTTTTGCTATCTCTGCGAGCAGCCCTGCTTAGGTTATACAGTCTGACAGCCGTAGGTAGGAAGGACCTGCGAAACCTCTCGGCTGCGCACCTAGGATGATGTAGTCTGCTGCTAAATGAGCTCCTCAGTGCGTTCAGTATGTCCTGCATAAGGTGGGACTCGGACTCCTGCAGAGATGACAGTTTAGCCACCATCCTTCTCTCTCCCATCTCCTCCAC
The DNA here is from genome assembly GCA_020510985.1 of Pholidichthys leucotaenia. NCBI lineage: Eukaryota > Metazoa > Chordata > Actinopteri > Cichliformes > Pholidichthyidae > Pholidichthys > Pholidichthys leucotaenia. The sequence continues at coordinate 49,157,784 of CM035848.1, forward strand.
TGGGTCAAGGCGTTGCCCCAGGACAGAGCTAGCTTTCTTGATTAGTTTGTTCAGTCTCTTCCTATCAGCTGCTGTAACGCCACTGCCCCAGCAGACCACTCCAAAAGTGATGGCTGATGCCACCACCGTGTCGTAGAATGTCTTCAGCAGCGCCCCTTGTACACCAAAAGACCTGATTCTTCTCAGTAGGAACAGCCTGCGTTGTCCCTTCTTGTAGAGTGCGTCAGTATTGTGTGACCAGTCTAGTTTATTGTTCAGATGATCACCCTGGTACTTGTAGAATGTCACCATCTCGATGTCTGTTTCCTGTATGTTTACTGGTGCTGTGAGGGGTTGTCCTTGCCTGCGGCAGTCCACCACCAGCTCCTTAGTTTTCCTCGCGTTGATCTGGAGGCAGTTCCGATGGCACCAGTCCACAAAGTCCTGGATAAGTCCTCTGTACTCAGCTTCATCTCCGTTGGAGATGAGGCCAATGATCGCAGAGTCGTCAGAGAACTTCTGTAGATGGCAGTGTGTTGTGTTGTGTGAGAAGTCCGCAGTATAAAGGATGAACAGGAAGGGAGCCAAAACCGTTCCCTGGGGGGCCCCCGTGCTACCGATGATCATGTTGGACACAGTCCCGGGTTCTCACAAACTGTGGCCAGTTAGTGAGGTAGTCCAGGATCCATGATGACAGGTGCTGGTCCACCCCTGTGCACAGCAGCTGGTCCTTCAGGATCATCGGTTGGATGGTGTTGAAAGCACTGGAGAAGTCAAAGAACATGATCCTCACCGCATTTCCGGGCTTCTCCAGGTGGGACAGAGAACGGTGAAGGAGGAAGATCACCGCATCCTCCACCCCAATGCCATGCTGGTAGGCGAACTGGAGTGGATCCATCGCTGGTCCCACCAGGGGGCGGAGGTGAGCAAGGAGCAGTCTCTCCAGGGTCTTCATCATGTGGGACGTCAGGGCCACTGGTCTGTAGCTGTTCAGATCTTTGGGTTGGGAAGTCTTTGGTACAGGTACCACACAAGATGTTTTCCACAACTGTGGTACCCTCCCTAGCTTCAGGCTCAGGTTGAAGATGACCTCCACAATCCCACACAGTTGGTCTGCACAGGACTTGAGGAGCTTTGCGCTGATGCCGTCCGGTCCCGACACCTTCCTCGCCTTGATCTTCCTCAGCTCCGTCCTCACCTGGGTCTTAGTGAGGGTCATGTTGGGGGGCTGTGTGTTGGGAGTTGGGGGGGGGTGTTGGTGGAGTGGGGTGTGGGCAGCAGGACTCGATGTCTTCAGAGGCAGCAGTGGTTGTTGTGTTGTCGGGGGGGAGGGCGGTTGGTCAAACCTATTAAAAAACAGGTTCAGATTGTTCGCCCACTCCCTGCCCCCTGTGGCCTGGGGGGGGAGGTATTCTGGAGCCCAGAGATTATTTTAAGGTTTCTCCAGACCCCACCAATGTTGCTCTGTTGCAGCTCGTCCTCCATCTTCTTCCTGAAGCTGTCCTTGCCTTCTCTGATCTTCCTCCTCAGCTCCCTCTGTACGGACTTCAGCATCTCCCTGTTCCCCGACCTGAAGATCCTTTAAACTTTAAAGCCACTTTAAAGGTCTCTTAACTTCTAAGTCTCTTCTGGTTCATGATCTATTAATCAATCATCAGATCGATCTATTATCCCTCACAGAGACCTGTCTTGGGCAAGATGATTATGTTGGTTTGAAGGAATCAACTCCCTCTGGGTATTTAAACTGTCATAACCCCAGAGGTTCTGGTCGTGGTGGTGGAATGGCGGCAATTTTCCATTCTAAATTACTAGTTAATGTTAAGCAAAAATTATGTTTTAATTCCTTTGAAAGTTTGGTCCTCAGAGTGGGGTTTGTTGGCAATCTTGGCTTGAACCCAATTTTCTTTGCCATAGTTTATCGTCCTCCCTCAGCCTATTCAGAGTTTCTATCTGAATTTGCCAAATTTTTAGCTGATTTAGTGCTGAAATCCGATAGAATAATCATTGTAGGGGACTTTAATATACATGTTGATGTAGAGAGTAATTGTCTTAATAAGGCATTCAATTCAATTTTAGACTCAATGGGGTTTTCCCAGAAAGTAAAAAATTCTACCCATCATTTCCACCATACATTGGACCTTGTTCTGACTTATGGTATAGATATCGAAAATCTGGTAGTGTCCCCTCATAATCCTGTACTGTCTGACCATTGTCTGTTAATTTTTGACTTCATTATCTCTGATCACTTGTTTCCTAAAGAGAAATACTACTACAGCAGATGTTTTTCTGATGACGTTGTTGCCAAGTTTTTGCAGATTGTCTCCTCTATGCCATGGGTCAACACAACAGAAATAATAGATGGAGAGTCTGCTTCATTCGTGATTGATGGCATGGTTGATAGTGTTACAGCCTCTCTGCATCGGACTCTAGATTTGGTAGCCCCTTTTAAAAAGAAAAAGTCTAACCAGAGATTTCTAACCCCTTGGTTTAACCCAGAAACTCGTGACTTAAAACAGAAAACTCGGAAATGGCATTCAACTAATTCAGATGAATTCTACTTAGCATGGAGAAATCATTTCTTAATCTATAAAAAATCTCTTAGAAAAGCTAGATCAAACTATTATTCTGCATTAATAGAAGTGAACATGAATAACCCCAGGTTTCTCTGCAACACTATAGCCAGGCTTACAAAGAGCCAGGACTTGATCAATCCTCGCATCCCCCGAGTTTTCTAGTCAGGACTTTCTGAACTTTTTCAATCTTAAAATTTTATCGATTAGAGATTAAATCCGTCAAGATTCTTCCTACCGTAAACTCAAGTACAGTGGGGCAAAAAAGTATTTAGTCAGCCACCAATTGTGCAAGTTCTCCCACTTAAAAGATGAGCGAGGTCTCCAATTTTCATCATAGGTATACCTCAACTATGAGAGACAAAATGAGAAAAAAAAAAAAATCCAGAAAAGCACATTGAAGGATTTTTAATGAATTAATTGGTAAATTCCTTGGTAAAATAAGTATTTGGTCACCTACAAACAAGCAAGATTTCTGGCTCTCACAGACCTGTAACTTCTTCTTTAAGAGGCTCCACTGTCCTCCACTCGTTACCTGTATTAATGGCACCTGTTTGAACTCATTATCCAGTATAAAAGACACCCGTCCAAAACCTCAAACAGTCAGACTCCAAACTCCACTATGGCCAAGACCAAAGAGCTGTCAAAGGACACCAGAAACAAAACTGTAGACCTGCACCAGGCTGGGAAGACTGAATCTGCAATAGGTAAGCAGCTTGGTGTGAAGAAATCAACTGTGGGAGCAATTATTAGAAAATGGAAGACATGCAAGACCACTGATAATCTCCCTCGATCTGGGGCTCCACGCAAGATCTCACCCCGTGAGGTCAAAATGATCACGAGAACGGTGAGCAAAAATCCCAGAACCACACGGGGGGACCGAGTGAATGACCTGCAGAGAGCTGGGACCCAAGTAACAAAGGCTACCATCAGTAACACACTACGCCTCCAGGGACTCAAATCCTGCAGTGCCAGACGTGTCCCCCTGCTTAAGCCAGTACATGTCCAGGCCTGTCTGAAGTTTGCTAGAGAGCATTTGGATGATCCAGAAGAGGACTGGGAGAATGTCATATGGTCAGATGAAACCAAAATAGAACTTTTTGGTAAAAACTCAACTTGTCGTGTTTGGAGGAGAAAGAACACCATACCTACTGTGAAGCATGGGGGTGAAAACATTATACTTCGGGGCTGTTCTTCTGCAAAGGGACCAGGACAACTGATCCGTGTAAAGGAAAGAATGAATGGGGCAATGTATCATGAGATTTTGAGTGAAAACCTCCTTCCATCAGCAAGGGCATTGAAGATGAAACGTGGCTGGATCTTTCAGCATGACAATGATCCCAAACACATCGCCTGGGTAACGAAGGAGTGGCTTCGTAAGAAGCATTTCAAGGTCCTGGAGTGGCCTAGCCAGTTTCCAGATCTCAACCGCATAGAAAATCTTTGGAGGGTGTTGAAAGTCCGTGTTGCCCAGTGACAACCCCAAAACATCACTGCTCTAGAGGAGATCTGCATGGAGGAATGGGCCAAAATACCAGCAACAGTGTGTGAAAACCTTGTGAAGACATACAGAAAACGTTTGACCTCTGTCATTGCCAACAAAGGGTATATAAAAGTATTGAGATGAACTTTTGTTATTGACCAAATACTTATTTTACCAAGGAATTTACCAATTAATTCATTAAAAATCCTTCAATGTGATTTTCTGGATTTTTTTTTTCTCATTTTGTCTCATAGTTGAGGTATACCGGAGTGGTGGCTCAGTTGATAGAGCATCCGCCCCACACCCGGGAGGCAGGGGTTCAAATCCTGGCCGGGTCATGCCAAAGACCATATAAAAGTGGAACTTCCTGCCGTCCAGCTTGGTGCTCAGCAATAAATGGAATGGAGGAGGGAACTCTGTGGCGGCGCCTTGCATGGCAGCGGCCCTCTGATTCTGCACTTGGGGTGTGTGTGATTAGCACAGTAGATAGGTAAAACACAATCTCATTCTGCCGTACATAATTGGTTGTACGGTTGAATGACAATAAGGGTGATTTAATTTAATTTAATAATTTAATTTAATTTTATACCTATGATGAAAATTGGAGACCTCTCTCATCTTTTAAGTGGGAGAACTTGCACAATTGGTGGCTGACTAAATACTTTTTTCCCCCACTGTACATTAACTTCTACAGCTCCCTCAATTGATATCTGCTTAGATAAGTTTACTCCAATCAACCTCTTGGAGTTGGATAAAATAATTTCCTCGTCTAAGCCTTCATCTTGCCTTTTAGACCCTATTCCTCGTAGGTTATTTAAAATCATCTTCCCAACTATTGGTAGCCGTATTCTTCTTATAATTAATTCTTCTTTAACTCTGGGTTATGTACCTCTGGCTTTTAAAACTGCTGTAATTAAACCCTTACTCAAAAAAACGACTCTTGATCCAGGACTTTTAGCACTGTGGAAGCACAGCAACTCACCCTTGGCCATGGGATCCCTGGTTCGATCCCAGCCCCTGACCAACAGTGATCTGTGTGGAGTTTGCATGTTCTCCCCATATCTGCGTGGGTTTACTCCGGGATTTCTCCGGTTTCCTCCCACAGGCCAAAAACATGCAGGTTAGGTTAACTGGAAACTCTAAAGTGGCCCTAGGTATGAATGTGTGTGTGAATGGTGAAGGGATAGCACCGTACCGTGGCTGCTTCATCCATCCAGGTGGATGCCCTCAATTTCCCCTCTGGGGATCAATAAAGTACACAAAATCAAAAAAAAAATTGCCTTTCATTTCAAAAATCTTGGAAAGAGTTGTTGCTGTGCAACTAACTGACCATTTGCAGGGAGTTGGTTTGTTTGAGGTGTTTCAATCTGGGTTCAGAGCTAATCACAGCACTGAAACTGCTTTAGTGAAGGTCACCAATGACCTCCCGATCACATCTGATAATGGATTTGTCTCTGTTCTTGTTCTTTTAGAGCTTGCTCTTTTAGAGCTTTGACACTATCGATCATGCCATTCTACTTGATAGATTAGAACACTTTGCTGGACTAAATGGAACTCCGTTGCAGTGGTTTATGTGGTCTATATTAACCATATATTCCATAACCTACATATGTTTAAGCATGTGAGAATGTTTGGTGATTACATATGTAAGGCGACTTCACACCTCAGAACAGGACAAAGAGTCTCAACCGCCAGTGAAGATCAAAGAGCATCCAAGGCGCTGCGGTGGAGACCGGATGGGTTGCCCTGACCCCCCAGGGCCAGGCGGAGGAGTACGAAGACAATGGGGGGATTAAGATAATGAGGGATGTCAGCTTTTGATATGCATGTCTTTTGTTATGTGCGAGTATAAGTTCGTAGAGCCGAAGGTGTTCGCTCTTACTTCTTCTGCTGCTGCACCTAGATGAGACTTGTTAGAGGAGCTGATAATAAACTTTGGTTTATGAATCACATCGCCTCGTTATTTCAAGCTCCTCTACAGTTTAGATCTTATTTGTCCGATAGATTTCAGTTTGTTCACATTAACGATGAAGTTTCTTCCAACTCTAGGTTCAGTCACAGAGTTCCATAGGGATCTGTGTTGGGCCCTACTCTTTTTAGTGTATATATGCTCCCGTTAGGCAATATCATCAGAAAGCACTGTATACATTTTCACTGTTACGCAGACGACACACAACTATACCTGTCAATGAAGCCCGATGATTGTAATCAATTAGCCAAGTTAAAAACATGCAAGTTAGGTTAATTGGCATCAAATCTGGGGATTCTAAATTGTCCTTAGGTATGAGTGTGAGAGTGAATGGTTGTCTGTCACTCTGTGTTGGCCCTGCGATGGACTGGCGATCTGTCCAGGGTGTACACTGCCTCTTGCCCAAAGATGCTGGGATAGGCTCCAGTCCCCCCGTGACCCCAAAAGGATTAAGCGGAAGAAGATGGATGGATGGATGGATGGATGGATAGATGCCTGTCTTAAGGATGTCAAAGCTTGGATGACTTGTAATTTTCTACTATTAAACTCTGATAAGACTGAAGTCATTCTTGTTGGCCCAAAACATCTTAGAAATTCCTTCTCAAATTATGCCTTTAATTTAGATGCCACCACTCTCACTTTGAATAGTTCTGTGAGGAACCTTGGAGTTATTTTTGATCAAGATTTGTCCTTTAATTCACATATTAATATTGTTTCTAAGACTGCCTTCTATCATCTGTGCAATATTGCCAAGATCAGGAGCATCTTGTCTCTAAATGATGCCGAGAAACTGATTCACGCCTTTGTCAGCTCTCGATTAGATTATTGTAATTCGTTATTATCTGGTTGTCCTAAAGTATCCTTAAAAAATCTTCAGTTGATTCAAAATGCTGCTGCTAGAGTTTTAACTGGTTCTAGAAAAAGATCTCTCCGGTTCTGTCCTCCCTTCATTGGATTCCCATAGAATTTAGAATCAAGTTTAAAATCCTTCTTCTTACTTTCAAAGCTCTTAATAACCAGGCCCCCCAATATATAAAAGATCTGACATTACCTTACCATCTTAATAGAGCATTACACTCCCAAAATGCTGGCTTACTTGTGGTGCCCAGAATCTCCAAAAGTACAGTGGGAGGCAGAGCCTTCTGCTACCAAGCTCCTTCTCTCTGGAACCAGTTACCACTCTGGGTCCGGGAGTCAGACTCTGTCTCTGTTTTTAAGAACAGGGTAAAATCCTTCTTTTTTAATATAGCTGACATTTAAGGAGGGATTTTGTGTCTTTTATCCCCACTTTTGTTCTGCTGTTATTTGATCCATACTGCTGGTTGACCTCCAATAATGTACTTGGCACCTTACTGTTATGTTTTTATGTCTGCCCTCTCCATCCTCCCCATCCCCTCACCCCCAGCCAGTCGCAGCAGATGACTGCCCCTCCCTGAGCCTGGTTCTGCTAGAGGTTTCTTCCTACCAAATGGGAGTTTTTCCCTCTCCACTGTCGCTTAGTGCTTGCTCATAGGGGATCGTCTGATTGCTGGATTTTTCTGAGACTGTGGGGTTTTTCTCTGCACTCTGGCGCCATGAGACGGCCTCTGTTGTGATGTGGCACAGTATAAATAAAGCTGAATTGAAGTGAAGTGGTGTGCTTTTTTCTACACCCATACTGTTGTCGACAGAGTATTTTGTGCTTATTGATGAAACCATTAATTCTTATGAAAAATATTTTTTTCTTATATTTTTGAGAACTGGGGCAACGGTGAAATTGGTCTATAGCTAGTCAACAAGCATTTATCACCAGATTTAAACAATGGAATTATTTCAGCCATTTTCATTTGCTTAGGAAATTTTCCAACTCTAAAAGACAAATTACATAAGAGTAAAAGGCTTGACAGCACAATATTTTTAACCAGAAACGTACTGTGACCATTACAATCTGCTGATTTGTTTTTAAATTTGTGTACAATTTCAAAAATTTCTTTTTCATCAGTATCAGCAATAAACAAAGTGAGCATTTATATTGATATTGTTAACTTCAACATCTCGTGGAACTATAGAGTCAGCCATTTTCTTTCCTAAATTAAAATATTCATTAAATTTATCAGCAATGAAGTTATTACTGGCAATAATTTAATTTCAAGAGTATAAACAGATTTTCACAGGATCTATCCATTATTTTATTTAATCTCCATGTATTGCTAATATTTCTGTTCTTTTCAAATAATTTACTATAATACATTTTTTGCTATGTCTTAAAATACTTGATAATTTTATAGGTTTTATACATTTGTCCAGCTTTCACTGTTTTTCACTTTTTATATAACTTTTTTTGTTTTGTTTTTTTACAGGCATTTTATAAAGTTCTAGTTATCCATGGCTTATATTTAGTTTTTAAATACTTTTGACAATAGGAGGCAATGCAAGTCATACAAATTAGATATAGAAATAAATTCATCATAGGCTTGATCAATATCATCATAGGCATTGCTCCAATCCTGGATTTTTAAAATCAGTTCTTAAATTTTCAACAGCTGTATCATTTACAAGTCTTGTTTAAAAAAAAAAAAAAAAAAAAAAAGTGGTAATCGTCTCATTAATGGATTCCAAAACAATATCCAAAACAAAAACAGGCAAATGATCACTTATATCATCCATAATGAGACCACTGGTTATCTTCTTTTCTATAACATTTGTAAAAATATTGTCAATGAGAGTAGCACTGTATTAACATAATCCTGCTAGGATGTGTGATTGTTGGATAAAGACCCATACAGAACATAGAATTTATAAACTCAGTAATTTGTGTTTGGCCATAAGGACCTAAAAGATCTATATTGAAATCTGCTTCTTATTCCTAATTCCATGATAGATTTCTAATAATTTATTTGAAAACGTACCAATGTTAGTACCCGGAGCTCTGTATATACAACTTACAATTATGTTTTTAGTATCCTGTTTCCATTTCAACTGTACCACATTCCATGGCATTCTCTACAACAAAAGACATATGTCCAACAATTTGATGTTGGTAGGAGGATTGTACAGTGGGGAAAAAAAGTATTTATTCAGCCACCAATTGTGCAAGATCTCCCACTTAAAAGATGAGAGGTCTCCAATTTTCATCATAGGTATACCTCAACTATGAGAGACAAAATGAGAAAAAAAAAAATCCAGAAAATCACATTGAAGGATTTTTAATGAATTAATTGGTAAATTCCTCGGTAAAATAAGTATTTGGTCAAAAACAAAAGTTCATCTCAATACTTTGTTATATACCCTTTGTTGGCAATGACAGAGGTCAAACGTTTTCTGTAAGTCTTCACAAGGTTTTCACACACTGTTGCTGGTATTTTGGCCCATTCCTCCATGCAGATCTCCTCTAGAGTAGCGATGTTTTGGGGCTGTCGCTGGGCAACATTGACTTTCAACTCCCTCCAAAGATTTTCTATGGGGTTGAGATCTAGAGACTGGCTAGGCCACTCCAGGACCTTGAAATGCTTCTTACGAAGCCACTCCTTTGTTGCCCGGGCGGTGTGTTTGGGATCATTATGCTGAGAGACCCAGCCACGTTTCATCTTCAATGCCCTTGCTGATGGAAGGAGGTTTTCACACAAAATCTCACGATACATGGCTCCATTCATTCTTTCCTTTACACAGATCAGTCGTCCTGGTCCCTTTGCAGAAAAACAGCCCCAAAGCATGAAGTTTCCACCCCCATGCTTCACAGTAGGTATGGTGTTCTTTGGATGCAACTCAGCATTCTTTCTCCTCCAAACACGACAAGTTGAGTTTTTACCAAAAAGTTCTATTTTGGTTTCATCTGACCATATGACATTCTCCCAATCCTCTTCTGGATCATCTAAATGCTCTCTAACAAACTTCAGACGGACCTGGACATGTACTGGCTTAAGCAGGGGGACACGTCTGGCACTGCAGGATTTGAGTCCCTGGCGGCGCAGTGTGTTACTGATGGTAGCCTTTGTTACTTTGGTCCCAGCTCTCTGCAGGTTATTCACTAGGTCCCCCCGTGTGGTTCTGGGATTTTTGCTCACCGTTCTCGTGATCATTTTGACCCCACGTGGTGAGATCTTGCGTGGAACCCCAGATCGAGGGAGATTGTCAGTGGTCTTATATGTCTTCCATTTTCTAATAATTGCTCCCACAGTTGATTTCTTCACACCAAGCTGCTTACCTATTGCAGATTCAGTCTTCCCAGCCTGGTGCAGGTCTACAATTTTGTTTCTGGTGTCCTTTGACAGCTCTTTGGTCTTGGTCATAGTGGAGTTTGGAGTCTGACTGTTTGAGGTTGTGGACAGGTGTCTTTTATACTGATAATGAGTTCAAACAGGTGCCATTAATACAAGTAACGAGTGGAGGACAGAGGAGCCTCTTAAAGAAGTAGTTACAGGTCTGTGAGAGCCAGAAATCTTGTTTGTTTGTAGGTGACCAAATACTTATTTTACCAAGGAATTTACCAATTAATTCATTAAAAATCCTTCAATGTGATTTTCTGGATTTTTTTTTTTCTCATTTTGTCTCTCATAGCTGAGATATACCTGTGATGAAAATTGGAGACCTCTCTCATATTTTAAGTGGGAGAATGTGCACAATTGGTGGCTGACTAAATACTTTTTTGCCCCACTGTAAGTACAAAGCCACACCGCACCCCTCATTTTTGTTCTACTAACAGTGTACAAATCATAACCTCTCATTCAAACTGTGTTTTTTGTTCATCTTTTAACCAGGCCTCTGATATTGCAACAGAATTTGGGTTTTTTTGTATTGTAACAAGCATTCGTCTCTGTGGAATCTACTGGATATTTTGGACAGTTTTTACGTTTTCCCTCCGTTCTTCAGTTTGAATATCTTCATTTGTAAAAGACATTTCAAGGTAAGATAGCTGTGTTTTATATTAAACTACTTTCCTTCTTGCAATACTCTTAACTTTAGTGTTATGTCACATCCTTCATTCATTCATCTTCTTCCGCTTAATCCTTTTCGGGTCGCGGGGGGGCTGGAGCCCATCCCAGAATCTTTTGGGCGAGAGGCAGGGTACACCCTGGACAGATCGCCAGTCCATCGCAGGGCCAACACAGAGACAGACAACCATTCACTCTCACATTCATACCGAAGGACAATTTAGAATCCCCAGTTTGATGCCAATTAACCTAACTTGCATGTTTTTGGCATGTGGGAGGAAACCGGAGAAATCCCGGAGTAAACCCACCAGACATGGGGAGAACATGCAAACTCCACACAGATCACTGTTGGTCGGTATCGAACCCAGAATCCCCCAGCCAAGGGTGAGTTGCTGTGCTGCCGCAGTGCTAACCACTGCGCCACCATGCTGCCCCCCCACCGCGCTGCTTTTCATGCAAATTAGAAACATTCTGTTGTAAATGTGAGGATTTTTCTCATAAATTTGAAGGATTTTCCTGCAGAGTTGCAGCCATTTTACTAAGAAATGTGCAGCTTCTTACTTGAAAATTTGCATCTTTTTATTATTCATAATTTTGCAGCTTTTTCCTCATGAACATAGAACTTTTCTTACTCTTGAATTTGCAGTTAAAAAAAACGCTTAAATTTTCAGCATTTTACTCAAATCTTATATTTGCAGCATTTTAGGTTGTAAACAGTTGGTAATCTACACATTTTTTTGCCTTTTTGCTAAAGTTGCAGCTTTTTTACCCATAAAATTCCACTTTTTTGGTAAGAAATTGGCAGCTTTTAACTGAGACTTACATCCTCTTTTTGTTGTTACCTCCGCCAAAGGGGGAGGTTATGTGATCATCGGCGTTGGTTTGTCTGTTTGTCTGTTTGTTAACCCCTTGCACTCCGGGCAATTTTCCTAAAAACGCCAAAAAATAACGTGCCCAAAGTAAATCGAAAGCTGTTCTTCAACCCTGTGCAGCATCTTCATGGGGTTGGTCTCATTTAAAAGAAAACACTGAATTTTTTGGCAAAAAAAACAAACACAATCTCTCTGCGTGCTCCGGCCACTGAGTTACAGTCATCTAAACATACTGAACTTGAAGAAAATAAACTTGGCCACGGTGTTTTTTTGGATACAAATGCTTGCAAATAACACACAGCTGTCCGATCCAGGTGGAAAAAGCAACAGAAATGTAGAACCAAGTGTTATCCAGCTGAGGTCCAAATTTTGTAACAATACCACAAAAAATGAATATTTTACACAGCTTTGTTCTCAGGCTGTTCCCAGGCGTTTTGGAACTGTGCCAAATTGTGCCAAATGGCACAGTTTGGAAAAACGTCTAACTTTTGAATAATTCAATGTAGAATCTTCATTTTGGGCTCTAATGAAAGGTCACATTCAGGGCTGTGTCTGTGTGTGTGTGTGGGGGGGTTGCTCCCCCCCCCCTACAAAGGACGGAGTTCGGCCCTCGCTACATGACGGATTACACTCGTTGCATGTTTCCACAGCAACGCTGTCACAGCAGCTTCCCCCCCCTCGCTACTGTGTGTGTGTGTGTGGGAGGGGGGGTTGTCCCCCCCTCGCTACAGAGGACGGCCATCGCTACATGACGGAATAGACTCATATGGCTATGTGGAGACCATGGCTTCCCCCCGCGGACCGGGGGCGTTCACGGTCCCAACACGGCAAATGAACCGTTTATCGCGGCGCACGCACTTCGTACTTCGTGCGCCGTACAGTTGTAATTTACCGATCGGTCAAAAGTCATTTTTGGATTACAGTTTTCAGGGAGAAATAATAATTTAGCTTATAACACCTTACCTCTTCACAGCAGCAGAGTCCTGGCGAACTTCTCTTCCCCATTGTCAGACAAACGCGACGCTGGTCTGCTCGTGGATCCCGGTCAAAACATAATTCCAATATTGCGGTTTTGGTGAATGATTTACGACCTTTGTCGTCGGCCTCCGTCGGTCTATGATGACGGAAGAGAATCCTAAACGTCTATTCTGCTGGAATGAGTGCAGGCCCCACTTGTGGGTGTTCTCCATGCTGCTGGGTCTGTAGCAGGTTCGTCCAGCGTCCTTTTTTTTTTTTTCTTCCCCATCAGCTACAACAGTAAATCTCTCTTCACCCAGCCCGAACTGCTATGCTTCAATTGGCTCCTGCATTCACAGTAGGCTGGTCATCTTGGGATCGATCCCAAGATGGCGCCCACAGCGGTCGACATGGTGCTTCGCTGCGCTCTTTGTTTGTTTTTGTTTGTCAATTGTGTGTCTGCTTGCACTTATACCCGTGAAGAACTTTTAAATATCAGGACTTTGACCCCCACGGACCTCCTCCCAGTTTTTCTAGCCCCTGCCGCCGATCTGGTTTATTGTTTGGCTCGGAAAGTGAGACGGCGGAAGAGAGGAAGACGAGCGGGCGCTCTCGTACGACTTCGCAGGAGAGGCTCGCGAACGGCGCTGCCTGGCATATTTCTGTCCAATACCAACTCTCTCTCTAACAAGGTGGATGAACTGAGACTGCTGATGCGTTTTAAGGACCTCGCCTCCTCAGCTGTCCTCTGCTTTACTGAGACCTGGCTCCGGGAAAATATACCGGACAGCGCGCTGCGCCTCGACGGCTTCCAGCTCTTCCGTGCTGATCGTGACACAGAGCTTTCCGGCAAGACCACAGGAGGCGGAGTCTGCTTCTACATCAACTGTAGCTGGTGCTCTGATGTAACGGAAATTTCCAAACACTGTTCTCCTGCCTTGGAATTTCTTGTTATCAACTGCAAGCCTTTTTATTCCCCACGGGAGTTTGCTTCTTTTATACTGATCGCTGTGTACGCCCCTCCCGACGCGGACACGCGCGAAGCTCAGCGCGTGCTCGCGGATCACATTCAACACACAGAGCGGAGTTTTCCAGACTCGCTGATTATTGTGGCTGGCGACTTTAATCAGTGCAATCTGAGCCACGATCTCCCCCGCTACAAACAGTTTATTAAATGCCCCACCAGAGGATTAAACACACTGGATCACTGTTACACCACAGTGAAAGACGCATATCGCGCTGTCCCTCGAGCTGCGCTGGGATTATCTGATCACGTGATGGTTCACCTCATTCCCACATACAGACAGAGATTGAAGCTCACTAAACCTGTTGTGAGCACTACGAAGATACGGACCAGTGATGCTGAGGAGAAGCTGGAAACGTGCATGGAAATATCTGACTGGGGCATGCTTAAAGGAGCCACGCATGATCTGGATGAGTACACGGACACTGTGAACTCATATATCCACTTTTGTGAAGAGAACATTCTTCCATCACGCACCAGGGTGAGTTACTCTAATGACAAACCCTGGTTCACAGCTAAGCTCAGACAGATCAGGAAGGAGAAGGAAGCAGCGCTGAAAAGTGGAGACAGGGACTGCTACAGGGAGGTTAAATACCGGTTTAACAGAGAGCTGAAGAGGGCTAAATCTGTGTACTCAGAGAGACTCCAGCAGCAGTTCACTGCTAATGATTCGGCTTCCGTGTGGAGAGGACTGAGGCAGATCACCAACTATCGGCCTCAGGCTCCTAAAGGTCAGGATGACAAAGCCCTTTGTCAGAGACTGTCCCAACACTATGCCCGTTTTGACACCTCGTCATCTGTGTCCAACTCCCCCCCTCCCTCCAGCTCCACAGCCTCCACATTCCCTACTTCATTTAAGGCACCCCCCCCCACCTCCCCCCCTCCCCTTATCATCAGTGAGCAGGATGTGCTCAAACAGTTCTCCAGACTGAACCCGCGCAAGGCCCCCGGCCCAGACGGCGTGTCTCCCTCCACCCTGAGACTCTGTGCGAAACAGCTGGCTCCTGTATTCACAGACATTTTTAACACCTCCCTTAAGTTATGCCACGTGCCGTCCTGCCTCAAATCCTCCACCATCATCCCTGTCCCCAAGAAGCCACGGATCACTGGACTTAATGACTACAGACCTGTAGCGCTCACCTCTGTAGTCATGAAGTCCTTTGAGCGCCTGGTCCTGTCCCACCTCAAGTCCATCACCACCCCTCTCCTGGACCCGCTGCAGTTTGCCTACCGAGCCAACAGGTCTGTAGACGATGCAGTCAACCTGGCCCTCCACTCCATCCTGCAGCACCTGGACTCCCCGGGAACCTACGCCAGGATCCTGTTTGTGGACTTCAGCTCCGCATTCAACACCATCCGCCCCGCTCTGCTCCGGGACAAGCTGTCCCTGCTCAACGTGCCTGACTCCCTCTGCAGGTGGATCATCGACTTCCTGACGGACCGGAGGCAGCATGTGCGGCTGGGAAAGACTGTCTCAGACTATACTAGCATCAGCACCGGATCACCCCAGGGCTGTGTACTTTCCCCCCTACTCTTCTCCCTTTACACCAACTCCTGCACCTCCAGCCACCAGTCTGTCAAGTTGATCAAGTTTGCGGACGACACCACCCTCATCGGGCTCATCTCCAACGGCGACGAGTCCGCCTACAGGAGAGAGGTGGCCCAGCTGGCGTCCTGGTGCAGCAATAACAACCTGCAGCTGAACGCTCTGAAGACAGTGGAGATGATTGTAGACTTCAGGAAAGTCACTACTCCTCTGCCCCCCCTCACCCTCTCAGGCTCTCCCATCACCACTGCTGATTCCTTCCGCTTCCTAGGCACTACCATCACCAGGGACCTCAAATGGGAGCTGACCATCAGCTCACTCATCAAAAAAGCCCAGCAGAGGATGTTCTTCCTGCGGCAGCTGAGGAAGCTCAAGCTACCCACCAAGATGTTAGTGCAGTTCTACACAGCCATCATCGAGTCCATCCTCACCACCTCCATAACCGTGTGGTACGCAGGAGCCACTGCCAGGGACAGACTAAGGCTGCAGCGCGTCGTGCGCACTGCTGAGAAGGTGATCGGCTGCAAGCTCCCATCTCTCCAGGATCTGTACATCTCCAGGACCCGGAGGCGTGCTGGCCGGATCATAGCCGATCCCTCACACCCTGGTCATGTACTGTTTGCCCCCCTCCCCTCTGGTAGAAGACTTCGGTCCATCCAGACTAAAACCTCCCGTCACATGAACAGCTTCTTCCCCTCTGCCATTAGACTGCTGAACACTAAGTGACTCTCGTGCACCATGTACAGCAGCTCAACCAGACTCATGTCAATCATCACTGTTTTCTTCCTGCATTACCGACTGCACTATATAGTTCTCCACAGTATCTGCTGCTGGCTAATATATATTTTAACTGTTGACCAGTATCACTTAATCTTATCCTACACTTTATTACATGTATAGTTTATTTCTCTTATCTTATCATGTTTAATGTTGCAGCATTGTACCGAGACAAATTCCTAGTTTGTGTACTACATGAACAATGGCAATAAACCTGATTCTGATTCTGATTCTGGTCCTCCTTCCTAGGTTTTCATTCATTGGTTCTTCAAGGTTTCAGAAACCCAATTCAAGGCTCTTATTAGTCGAATGAGAGGTCAATCAGATGAACTAATCTGTTCGGGGCTGTGTCTGCAGCTTTTTTTTTTTTTTTTTCCAGTGGCGCTTGGAGGCCTCACCACCTACATCACCACCATCAGTACCTCTATCATGCGTCCGAGCGCGCACGAGTGCGCTCTCATGCACCCTCGTGCGCCCTAGGACGCAGAGACTTGCCCGCCCGCGGAACAACGGAGTGCAAGAGGTTAACAAGATAACTCAAAAAGTTATGGACGGATTTTCATGAAATTTTCACAGATTGTCAGAAATGGGGTATCCTACAGATGATTAGATTTTGGTGGTGATCCGGATCACCGTCCACAAGAAAACTGCCATTACGCAAAATGCCATTTTCGTGAATAACTACTAAACCACTAATCCTATCATTGTCAATCCAAAATTGCTAGTCATATGTTTTCATGGTCAAGGAATCTGAAGACTGTATGGGGGGGGAACTGTGGTGCTAAACCGCCATTACGGAAAATGCCATTTTCGTCAATAACTACTGAACCACTAATCCTATCATTGTGAATCCAATTGCTAGTCATATGTTTTCATGGTCAAGGAATCGGAAAACGTACACACAAACACTGTATGGGGGGGAACTGTGGCGCTTGGCGGAGGTCTGCGCTCTCCGAGTGCTTTTCTAGTTGTTGTTGTCGTCATCAGGTCAGGCATTGGCTTGCTTGCTACTGGATAGCCATGAAAACCAGTACTACCTGTCTCATGGGTCAGGCTGTTGGCGACTCAACCGGCATCCCCGCCTTCCGAGGGTATGGAGGGTGAAACTGGGCATCTTGGCAGAACTAAAAACAATATCTGCCACAGGTCTGTGGTGGACCACTCCCAGTTACATGTGGTGAGACTGAACATACCGGCAGATAAACACATCTGTCGCAAGGTCCGTGGTGGACTGTGCCAGTCGGTACATCGTGACATGCACTACACAAAGAGCAGAGATAAACAAATCTATCATCTGGTCAGTCACTGCAACAGATACTGGAGTCAGCTTATCTTGGCTTGTCCTTACCACTGATAATACCCTTATCTGCCAAGAATGTGCTGCTAATCCAGCAAAAGCTAGCGATACTCAAATACTCTGCAAGCAGTTTCATGAAATGGTCAGTCAGAAAGCAGCTCATACTGGCTAACAAGGTCCGCGCTGATCTGTTCACACTCGGGCAGGCAGTGAAAAGTAAGCTAGGAGCAGGAAGACAGAAGAAGAGGAAAACAGCAGCCTTGTGTGTAGCAGAATGGAATGTACGCACTCTGTTGGACAGAACAACATCACAGCGCCCAGAAAGACAGACCGCGCTTGTGGCCCTGGAAATGAACAGATACAATGTACACATAGCTGAACTTAGTGAAACAAGACTGCCTGGATATGACAGCTTGGAAGACCATGAGTACATCATCTTTTGGAGTGGGAAATCAACTCAAGAAAGGAGAGAAGCAGGAGTGGGCTATGCAGTTAGAAAGGAGATGGCAGCAATGCTTTATGAGGAACCGGTGCCAATCAACGACAGGATAATGACTATGAGACTCCCACTACAGTGGAAGATGTATAGATAGATAGATGTACTTTATTGATCCCAAACTGGGAAATTACAGTGTAACAGCAGCATGACAGTTGACAGCCAAACAGAAACACACACGACAGACAAAGGGATTAGCCATGGAAAGTAAAAACTAACACAACTATAGAACCTATATACATCATAGCTTGATATATGATGACCCGTATAAAGACATGAATCATCCCATTGCACAAAGAAGGACTATCAGGAGTAGAGTGAAAAGTGTTGTACCAGTTAGTCTGTAAGATGCAGTGTGGCAGCATAGCTATGACCAGAATACAACATCATAGTGAGTTACTGTACAGTGAAATTGCATGTGGCAGGAAAGATTTCCTGTACCTGGCCGTTCGACAACAAAGCTGTAGTAGTCTACTGGAGAAAGTGCTTCGCTGTCTATCTAGTGTGTGGTGGAGGGGGTGATCAGGATTGTCCATGATGGATCGCAGTTTATTTAGTGTTCTCCTCTCCACCACTATCTCAAAGGTCTCCGGTCGGAGACCAATTACAGAGCCAGCCCTCTTGATAATCTTGTCAAGTCTGTTGGTATCTCTGGCCCTGATACTGCTACCCCAACAGACAGCAGCAAAGAAGATGGCACTGGCGACAACAGTCTGGTAGAAAAGCTCCAGCATCCTGCTGCACACATTGAAGGATCTCAGCTTTCTCAGGAAGTAGAGTCTGCTCATCCCCTTCTTGTGCGCAGCATCGGTGTTGGATCTCCAGTCCAACCCGCTGCTGATCCTGACACCTAGATATTTGTAGTCCTCAACCACTCCCACATCCTCCCCCCTAATCTGCAGTGGCTGAAAAGGAGCCTTCCTCTTCGTGAAGTCAATCCCCATCTCCCTGGTCTTGCTGACATTCAACCTCAGGTGATTCTGCTCCGTCTACTCCACAAATCTGTCTACCAGTGCCCTGTACTCCCCCTCCTCTCCTCCTCTTACACACCCCACAACAGCTGAGTCATCAGAGCATTTTTGCAGGTGGAATGACTCAGTGTTGTACTGAAAGTCCGTGGTGTATAAGGTAAAAAGACAAGGAAAGAGCACAGTCCCCTGTGGCGCTCCCGTATCACTAGCCACCACTCCAGACAAGACACTGCCCAGCCGGACAAACTGTAGTCTGCCTGTGAGGTAGTCGGTAATCCAGGAGATCATAGAGCTGTCAACCCCCATCACCCGCAGCTTCTCACCCAGCAGCAGTGGCTGGATGGTGTTAAAGGCACTGGAGAAATCAAAAAAAGTGATTCTCACAGTATCTCCACCACCATCCAGGTGCAGATGGGCTCGTTGCAGCAGGTAGATGACAGCATCTTCAACTCCTAAATGGGGCTGATATGCAAACTGCAGAGGGTCCAGCCACGTCTTCACCTGCAGCCTCAGGTGGGCTAAGACCAGTCTCTCCAAGACCTTCATCACATGAGATGTGAGGGCAACTGGTCGGTAGTCATTCAGATCCGATGGAGATGACTTCTTGGGGACAGGAACCAGGCAGGATGTCTTCCACAGCACCGGTACTCTCTCCAGACTCAGGCTGTACAGGTGTTTCAGTACCGGAGCTAGTTGGTTGGCACAGGTCCTCAGGGTCCTTGCGGAGATGCCACCAGGGCCCGAAGCCTTCCGCTGACGGAGTCTCTCCAGCTGTTTCTTCACCTGATCTGTAGTCACCATGTGAGTGCAGGGAGGGTCCTGGTGCCCCCTGGGGAGGAAGAGGGGGGAGATGGAGAGAGGTTCTGCATGGAAGCGTTGGTGGGGAGGGGTGCGTGGGGGTCTGGTTGTGTTGCTCGGGTGACAGACTGAGTTGAACCTATTAAAAAACAGATTCAGTTCCTCAGCTCTCTCCTGGCTCCCAGATGGCTGTCTGACTCTCCCCTTGTACCCAGTGATTTGTTTCATTCCTTCCCACACATCTTTAGTGTTATTTTGCCTGAGTTTCTCTTCCAACTTCCTCCTATAATTGTCCTTGCACCTCCTCAGCATCTCTCTCAGCTCATGCTGCACTCCCCTCAGCTTCTCCTTGCCTCCAGCCCTAAAAGCTCTCTTCTTTTTGTTCAGAAGTGTTTTCAGGTCACTGGTGACCCATGGTCTGTTGTTGGAGAAGCAGTGTACAGTCTGAGCTGACATGGTCATGTCTTCACAGAATCTGATGTATTCTGTGATGCAGTCAGTCATATTGTCTATGTCCACCCCATATATTCACAGAGTACGCTCCAGTCTGTCATCTCAAAGCAGTCCTGTAGTGCATCAGCAGCCTCCTGTGTCCACCTCCTCACAGTCCGTGTATAAGCAGGCTGCCTTTGCACAAGGGGGACATACTTGGGTGTTAACATGACCATGCAGTGATCTGATTTACCAATGGGGGGGGTAGAGCTGTGGCACTATATGCATCTCTGACATTGGCATACAGAAAATCCAGTCTTTTGTTCTCTGGTGGGACAGTCAACAAACTGGTGAAAGTTTGGTAGTGTTTTTCCCACTGAGACATGGTTAAAATCACCTGTGATGGCCATGAATGCATCCGGGTGCTTCTCCAGTAATGTGGCCGCAGTGGAGCTGATGACATCACAGGCCACCGCTGCGTCAGCTGACGGAGGGACGTAGACGATAACAATTAAAGCGCACTTCATTTCTCGCGGCATATAATAATGTCGCATACTCACAGCCAGCAGTTCAATGTCCGCGCTGCAGAACTTTTCCTTCACATAAATATGTTCCGGATGATACCATCGCTCATTAACAAGAAGTGCCACTCCTCCTCCTCTCTTTTCCTACTGTTTTTCACGTCCCTGTCTCCCCTTATAGTCCTGAAGCCAGGTATCGCTACCTTTACATCCGGGATCTGTGAGTGTAACCACATCTCCGTAAAACACATGAAACTACACTCACGATACTCCTTTTGCATCCTGACCAGCGCTGTAAGCTCGTCTGTTTTATTTCCCAGCGCTCGCACGTTCCCGGTGATGACCATCAGTACAGCCGGCTTATGCTTCCTCCTCCTCCGCCTCACCTTCGCTCCAGCCCTTTGCCCGCGGCATCTCCTCTTCAGCTCATCCGGGACGAGGGGCTTCACTGCCGGCTGCAGCTCTCCAGGCTCCGGCCTCCTCAGCGCAATCAGCTGTTCACGTGTGTAAACAATGCGTCTGCCCCCACCTCTGTTGAGCTCCATTGTCCGAGGAAAAGAAAAGATACGAAAACTAGAAAAAAAGACCGGCTAAATGGAGAGAAAAGTTGGTCCAGTCTTAGTCCGAGTATTCCTACAGAGCCCTGGTTAGTAAGAGACACACTATATACAGGTATAAACAGATAGAAACACACTTATGCCAGTATGAGTATGCCACACTCAGTGTATATGCCCCAACAATGACCAACACAGAGGAGGCAAAGGAAGAGTTCTACAGTGATTTACGTGAGACTATCAGGCGTGTACCAACTGATGACAGGCTGATAATCGGAGATTTTAATGCCAGAGTTGGTTCGGACACTGAGAAATGGAAAGGAGGCAGTCATGGAGTAGGCAAGTGCAATACTAATGGAGAACTTCTACTTGCACTATGTTCAGAGTACAACCTTGCGATAACCAACACTATTTAAGCACAAGGACACACACAAGAAGACATGGATGCACCCAAGATCCAAGCACTGGCACTTGTTAGACTACAGTTAGGCCCAGAAATATTTGGACAGTGACACAATCTTCATGATTTGGGCTCTGCATGCCACCACATTGGATGTGAAATGAAACAACTACAATGGAATTGAAGTGCAGACTAAGGTTTAATTCAAGGGGTTGAACAAAAATATATGATTAAACATGTAGGAATTGTAGCTATTTTTATACAAACGCTCCTCATTTCAGGGGCTCAAAAGTAATTGGACAAATAAACATAACCCTAAGTAAAATGTTACTTTTCAATATTTTGTTGAGAATCCTTTGCAGGCAATGACTGCCTGAAGTCTGGAACCCATGGACATCACCAAACGCTGGGTTTCCTCCTTTGTGATGCTTTGCCAGGCCTTTACTGCAGCTGTCTTCAGTTGTTGCTTGTTTGTGGGTCTTTCTGCCTTAAGTTTTGTCTTGAGCAAGTGAAATACATGCTCGATTGGGTTGAGATCTAGTGATTGACTCGGCCATTGCAGAATATTCCACTTCTTTGCTTTAAAATATGTTTTGGATCACTGTCCATCTGTACTGTGAAGCGCCGTCCAATCAACTTTGCTGCATTTGGCTGAATCTGAGCAGAAAGTATATCCCTATACACTTCAGAATTCATCTGGCTGCTTCTGTCTTTTGTCACATCATCAATAAACACAAGTGACCAGTGCCATTGGAAGCCAAGCGTGCCCATGCCACCACACTGCTTCCCCCATGTTTTACAGAAGATGTGGTGTGCTTTCGATCATGAGCTGTTCCAATTCTTCTCCAAACTTTCTTCTTCCCATCATTCTGGTACAGGTTGATCTTAGTCTCATCTGTCCAAAGAATGCTGTTCCAGAACTGGGCTGGCTTCTTCAGGTGTTTTTTGGCAAAGTCAAGTCTGGCCTTTCTATTTTTGAGGCTGATTAATGGTTTGCACCTTGTGGTGAATCCTTTGTATTTACTCTCATGAAGTCTTCTCTTTATGGTAGACTTAGATACTGATACACCTACTTCCTGGAGAGTGTTCTTCACTTGAGTGGATGTTGTGAAGGGGTTGTTCTTCACCATGGAAAGGATTCTGCGATCATCCCCCACTGTTGTCTTCCGTGGACGTCCAGGCCTTTTGAGTTCCCAAGCTCACCAGTGCACCATTTTTTTCTCAGAATGTACCAAACTGTTGATTTGGCCACTCCTAACATTTCTGCTCTCTCTCTGATTTTTTTTTTTTTTTCTCAGCCTCAGGATGGTCTGTTTCACCTCCATTGAGAGCTCCTTTGACCGCATGTTGTGTGTTCACAGCAACAGCTTCCAAATGCAAACGCCACACCTGGAATCAACTCTAGACCTTTAAACTTTTAACGAGGGAAGAGCCCACGCAGCCTTATTTTTTTTTTTTTTGCAGCCTTCTGAGTCAATTGTCCAATTACTTTTGGTCCCTTGAAAAAGAGGCGGCTACGTATTAAAGAACTGTAATTCCTAAACCTTTGCTCCAATTTGGATGCGAATACTCTCAAATTACAGCAGAGAGTCTGCACTTTAAGCCCATATTGATTATATAATTGTATCCTGAATATGTTTTCGTAAACGGCTAAAATAACAAAACTTGTGTCACTGTCCAAATATTTTTGGGCCTAACTGTACATCATAGTAAGGCAGAGAGACATAAGGGATATACTGGACACCAGAGCAATGAGAGGTGCAGATTGTGGTACTGATCATGTTATGCTGAGATCTAGATTAAGGATTTGCAGATGAAAACAGCACTGCAGGATGGGTGTGAAGCCACCACGGAAGCTAAACATGAGTGCACTGAAAGGCCAAAAGAAGCTGGAAGAACTTACACTGGAAATGGATGAAAACCTGAAAGACTGGGACACCAACAACTCAGAGAATGAGATAGAAGAGAAATGGGCAACATTGAAGGATACAGTATCAGACTGCGAGTGATGTATTAGGCCACCCTGAGAGGAAACATCATGATTGGTTTGATGAGCATGATGAACATCTGAAGAAACTACTAGAAGCGAGGAATACAGCTAGGCAGGAAAATCTACAGTGTAACAAGGTCAAAGAAGAAGAAATACTCAAAGGCTTAGAGTGAGCTACAGAAGTACACCAGAGAGATGAAGTCCAACTAGTGGGATGAAAAAGTGGAGGAACTTCAAACTGCAGCAGATAGGAAGGATATGAAAACATTCTTCACAGGTTTAAGAGAAATCTATGGCCCTAAACCAAGAGGATTGATCCAGCTAAAGGTTATGGATGGTGAAACGGTTTTGCAGGAGAAAGACAAGATCCTGGACAGATTTGCAGACCACTCTGACCAACTACTAAACAACCCTGGAGTTCTCACTGAAGAGGCTAAAGAAGCTCTAGTGCAGCGACCAGCTGTATCAAGTCTGGATGAACCACCAAGTCTTTATGAACTAATGGCAACTATCAGGACAACACAGGATGATAAAGCTCCAGGAAGGGATGGGATTCCAGCAGAAGTGTGGAAATTTGGTGGTGTTCAGCTGAACAATTGCCTGCACAAGCTCATCCAAGAGATATGGGATGCCCAGAAAGTACTTCAAGACTGGAAGGATGCAAGTATTGTGCCTTTGTTCAAGAAAGGTGACAGGAAAGATTGTGGAAATTACTGAGGTATATCACTGCTAGCCACTGTTGGTAAGATTCTCTCACGTGTACTACTGAACAGACTCAATGAACACATCTCGCAGAATGTACTACCGGAAACCCAGTGCGGCTTTAGAAGTGGAAGAAGCACAATGGACAAGGTTTTCTGCTTGAAACAGGTTCAAGAAAAGTGTATTGAATAGAACATGTCGTTTCATGTAGTCTTCATAGACTTCAATAAAGCCTTCAATACTGTTTCGCGACAAGGACTTTGGCAGGTACTCAAGAAATATGGCTGTACAGAGAAGTTTGTCAGCCTGATCGAGGCACTCCATACAGGTATGCAAACAAACGTGGCAATGAGTGGTTCAGTATCTAAAGACTTTTCAGTAAGCAACGGGGTGAAATAAGGGTGTGTGCTGGCACCTACACTCTTCTCACTATATCTGGCAGCCATGCTTGAGGTGGCCTTCAAGGACACTTCAGAAGGAGTATACATTCAAACAAGGAAAGAAGCAGGCTTGTTCAGTGTGGCACAGTTTAAAGCCAAGAGTAAGACGCCGATAAAGGTAGTAAGAGAAATGCTCTTTGCTGACGACAGTGCTCTAGTTGCACACAGTGCACTTGAAGATATGCAATCTTTAGTGGAGAAATTTGCAGAAGCAGCTGGCCAATTCACCTTCAAAATTAACATCAAGAAGACAGAGTGCCTTTATCAACCACCAAAATTCCAGTTATCAACATTACTACTAGAAGAGATCAGCATGGTACAGAGCCACTAGTCAAGTGCAAGACTTTCAAGTATCTAGGGAGTACTGTTTCAGAGAATGCTAGGCTGGAGGATGAACTTTCTATCAGAATGGGAAGAGCAAGCGTTGTGTTTGGAAATTTGAGGGAGAGACTGTGGAACAATCGACATGTGTCTATCCGTGTGAAATGCAAAGTGTACAGAGTGACAATACTGGCTACTCTACTGTACGGTGCTGAAACTTGGGACTGTCTACAGAGTGCAGGTAAAGAAACTCCACGCGTACATGATGAGACGCCTTCGAGCCATAATGAACATCTCATGGAAAGACAAGATAACCAACACAGAAGTGTTGAAATGAGCTGGCCTACCATCAATGGAGGACATGCTAATACAGATGAACCTGAGATGGCTTGGACATGTTGAGAGGATGGACTACCAGCATCTCCCTCGGCAGTTACTCTACTCACAGTTATGCGAGGGCAAACGCAATCAGGGTAGACCAAGGCTCAGATTTAAAGACACTGTAAAAAGAAACTTGAAGAAGCTGGATATAGACAGAAGTTCCTGGCAGCGGAAGGCTAAACACAGAGCTGCGTGGAGGAATCTGATCAGACCTAAATGAAACAGCCAATGTCACCCACGACAGACTGCTGTGATGATGAACAAGCATTCGTGAATGTTAGAAAAATTCATCTGCAGACTTCTATTAAAATGGATTACTGAAAATGTCTCACTAAATCTGACATTTGTTTCTCAGTAAAGTAACTACATTGATGATTTAAACTTAAAAAAAAAAGTTATCAGAATCAATATTTGATTCACTATCATATTGTTTATGTTCAGTGTATTCAAATAATTTCAGACAAGGTCCAATTTCTGATGTGAATGAGTACAGACAGTGTCCTTCATCTTGGCAAATTTATAACAAATCCATAAGGTGAGGTTTCCTTTGTGATAAACCTATTTCAGTATAAAGAATATGCATCTACCTTAAATTGTCACTTAAATTTGTCCAAGTCAGAAAGCTCCCTTACCACAATAACTTTGGCCTCCTCTGGTGTCCCATTCAGTTTAATCAATACTTTACAATTTCTTGTCTAAGTTACTTGTATTTTGTGTTTCTTGAGAATCCTAGCCTGCCTTGAAATGTCGTTCTTTGTAAGGTGTTCATTCACATAAGGGCCTTTTCCACTAGCCTCGCTTAGCCCTACACCACACCACTCAGCCCGCGTTTGAGCATTTTCCATTAGCCCCAGCACCGGTTAGCAGGCGCTATTTTAGTACCTGATCCAGGGCAGGGTCTAACCGAGCTGAGTAGGGCTGAGTATGGCTGTGATGTGACTTTAACAGACTGGTCGCCGCTGATTGGTCAGGTCGTAACGTCACGAAAGCGACTTTCTGCTGAATTTGCTACACGACCGCCATTTGTAGTTGTTCAGCCAGTGAACACAGTGCACGGCTTTAATACTGTATTTTCACACTCTGAAGATGTCTTCTCGTAAGGCTATCCCCTGGTCAAACGAGGAGGTGCGCAATTTTCTTGCTATATTAGCCGACGATCGCATCCAGTGCGAGTTGGACTGATCTACTAGAAATGAAAAAATATACCAGCAGGTGTCCGAGCAGATGGGTTCCCAAGGGCACATCCGTACTGCCAAACAGTGTCGGAAGAAGCTGAAAAAGCTGAAAAGCGATTACCGAGCAGTGAAGGACCACAATGATCGAAGTGGAGCGGATCGGAAGGAGTGGAAGTGGTTCGCTGAGATGGACGCGATCTATGGACATAGGCCTGCTAGCAATGGCAGAGACATTGGGCTCGACACGGCCACGGTCACGGCCTTGGAAACTGTGGATGGTGAGTGTTGTTTTGATATTGCACGTCTTTTCGCCAATTTATCCTTTCTGTGCCAAGCTCACTGTTTTTAAGAAATAGGAAGGTTGCTAGATTGTGGGTAATGGTTGTTACTGAGGCTTGCCTATTGTTTTGCAGCCAACTGCAGATTCACGCTTGCTTTGTGTTAAGTATTAGCGCGAACAAAACGCTGAATTAAGCTTATTGTATTCCGGTTAAAAACTTTAGAGTGTTGTGTACATGTTGCACTTTGGTGTTAAGTTTTAAATTGCGTGCATTTTCTTTCTAGAATCGCAGTTCATATCACAGGGGTCCACCTCAGTGGACATGGACACACCGGACTCTCCTGCCTCTGCGTCTGCCGGAGCGCCAGCTGGATTGACTCCGATGTCAGCCACATCACCAGCTCCATCTGGATCACATTCAAGTGCCGGTAAGGCACAATAACCACGATTTTTTTTTGTTTGAAACAGGTCCAGCGGAAACCAGGGTTGAAAATCCATCCATCCATCTTCTACCGCTTAATCCTTTACGGGTCGCGGGGGGGCTGGAGCCTAACAAGTTATGTACCAAATTGATTAATGCAATTTCCTGTAGCTGCATATTAATTAATTGAAAATGTCTTTTTAAATGTACTAAAAGGTTATCATACCTGTCAAGGCATACCTCATGCCTCCCTTATTGGGGGGGGGGGGGCTTTCACACCTGTACCGAGTACTTAAAAACTGTATTTATCAGCAGATGAAAGAAAACTGAACCAAAAAAAAAACAAAAACAAAAACCTAAACAAACAGCAACTGCAACATGAACTATTTCAAACATATTTATTCAAATGTACACTTATATGGACACAATCTTGAGCCACAACTTTTTGGTAATGTGAAAATAATAAGCCAAGTAGCACAAAAAAAATAAAATAAAAAATAAAAAAATAAAAAATAAATGATATTAATAATAAATAAATAAAAATAAATAAAAAAATATTTTTCAAATTTACATTAGCACAAGGTAGATTGCTTAATTTGAAAGTACACAATAAGAATTATTCTGAATATAGTTCTTAATTGTCAACTAGATACTGTATATATACTTGGAATTAAAGAGTTTTTAATTGTCAGCTTTGTTACACTAATGCACTTGGATGAACTTGAAACAAAAAAATGTTCACTGATGCTGCTTGTTATAGTTTCAAGTAGCAGCCTTTGCTGACTCTAGCATTTCTGAAGTGGCAGATCAGATCAGGTGGCAGATCAGAAGTGATCTGCCACCAATGGGGGTAGATTGCGCTCTGCCACAAAAAAATGACAAACCATCACTTCTGCTAGTGATGCATTGGATTTGGAAGGCGTCGGTTCTCTCACTGGCTGAAAATGTTCATCCATCAATCGATACGTTTTCGATTTGGCTACACAGTTTTTGTGGCCCTGTGTAGTGAAGTGCAACTTCAGGTCGAAAATCCCCGAAGCAATCACTTTTATGCTCCTCCTACATGGAACACAGAAGGAGTGTGTAGGGCCCTCTGGAGAAGCCTTTATCCATCCAGCGATTCCTCTCTGTTCCGGAGCCGCAGGACAACAGAAGGTGCGAGGCCATCAGCATAATGATCAGTCCACACCTCTCACTGTTGTGATAATTGCTCACGCTGAGCGCTCTGCAAGCCCCGTACGCTGTGGGGGTCACACACGAGGTGTTCCTCCACACTCTCAATATTTTTTTTCCCGTATATTTTTCTTTTTGGCATACAGAAATGGCAATACGCCCGTATTTGCTAAAATTGCATTTTCCCCGTATTAAAATGCGGCGAAACCGTATCACTTGACAGGTATGGGTTATTCTTTGGTCTTCACTTATCGGTGATCCACAACCCGGTCCCATTTTTAGGGGTGGTGATTGAAGTGCTGTTGTAACTCCTGTTTGAGAAAAACAAAGCTCATGAACTGCCGTTGAAATCAACATGCTTCACTGAAATGCTTCGCATCAGCTGACTGTATTAACCCATTCAGATTTCTGCGGCCACACTACAAGCAACTATTTTAAACATTAGCCATCCATCCATCCATATTCTTAATCTTAATCCTTTTTAGTTTTGCAGGGGGGCTGCAGCCGAAGACAGCACACTGCGTGTTGCAAAATCCGCTCTACTGAGGGGCAGCAACATGACAGTTCAGCTTATATACAGCAATGAAGCATAATATAATAGTGACATTCCACCACAGACTTGCACCAGTGTAATTCCATAATATATGTAGTAATCCAGCTTTAACAACCATGCCTTTCTGTCTTTCAATGTAGCCAAGAGGAAAAGGAACAACTCCATCGCTGACCTTACATCAGCGATAGTCTAGATGCATGACGAAGAGATGCGGCTCTTGGAACAGCAACATGACCAGCGGCAAGAACACCATCGGGAGTACATGCAGCATTTGCGACAGGTGGCCGCAGATGTGCGGGCAGATGCGCGTGAAGCCCTGGAGCAGGACGCTGCATTGCGAAGGGAAGAGCTCGCAGAAATGTCCACATTCAACCGAGATTTCCTGACCCTATTTGGCAGGCTGGTGGACGCATTTAGCAGTCGGCGTGTCTAACCATATCTCCCCACGCCCAGTCTGTTTTTTGGTTTGTAAATTGTTCTTCGGGAATAAAATTGTATTGTTTGCATCAAAAGTCTGGTTTATCTGTTATGACACCGTATGAGAAAAGCCAATAATTACATACACATTCCATTCTCTGTTCACTCCACATGCTGCTGTTCATCAGGTCAGGTGTATAGCCTTCTAATGGTAATTTAATTTTTAACAACACAACGAAATGTAATGTCTTGGTAGGTTTTTTTTTAATTTTAAACAAATTTGCAATGCTGAATCCATTTCTCTCGAACGGGTACATTTTTTATGTTATAAGCAGTTGTACAGGTGTGCTTTAACTTGTACAGTAGACACTGCTAAAGATAAGTACATGTAAGTTGAATGTTGCATCACCAGTCCAAATTTAATAAATTAAGAAGGAATCTAGCAAAAATTTGGCACTAATAACAGTAGACAAAAATCGGACAAGGAGACAACTGTGTTTTTGTTGCACACAACTGTTGTTACCAACAAGTTATGCCAAATTAATATTAGCTTTGCATTTCCACCAAAGCCAAAGTCGCTTGTCTGGCAGCATTTTTTGAACATGCTCTGTGAGGTGTTTCTGCATGTTATTCACAGTACCACAACTGTTGTTAACAACAACTTGTGCAAAATTTATATTCCCTTTTCCCAAAAATTAAAAATCAATTTGTAAGTAAAAGTGGGAGACCTTTACATGGGAATATGACATGTATCAGCACATGATTTATAGTTCAATTTGCATTTCCACCTAAGCAAAAGTGGCTCGTCGAGCTGGATTTTTGTGAAGATGGCCTGTGCGGTGTTTATGCATGTAATTACCCGTACCTTAACAGATAAGCGTTATGAACAACAGAGGACAGGTAGATGGAACATGCACAACATTTTATTTACAAAAAACATTTTTGAAATATGTATGCACATAAATGTGGACGAAATTACATTTCTACCTATTGCTAGACAAGTACTGCATCACAGCATCTCGTATATCACCACCCTGCTCCTCTGCTCCCTGGGTCGCTGCCACCACTGGTTCATCTACTGCATCATCCAATGTAGTGTCATACGTCTCTCCATGACTCTCACACAGATTATGCAGAGCACAACAAGTCAGCACCATAGATTTAACCAGTTTCATGTCACAGTCATTCCTTTTCAGAAGGCAGCGCCACCTTCCCTTTAGCCTGCTGAAAGCATTTTCCACAACCACACGTACTCGACTGATGGTCTGGTTGAACATGTGCGGTTCTGCAGTCAGCCGTCCGGTGTCATGGAATGCTTTCAACAGCCAGTTTTGCAGTGGATATGCAGAGTCTCCGAGGATGTAGTAGCCCACACGTACCGCACCAATGTTCCTGATGTGAGGTGGGAAGAGGTTTCCCTGACCGGCTAAATCCCACAGTGTAGACAGTCTCAGCACTCATCATGCATGCTCCCTGGCAGCCCTGCAAACACATTCCAGAACAACCCCTTTCCATCAACAACACCTTGAAGGATTATGGAGTGCCAGCCTTTACGATTAAAGTAGTCGGCGTGAAATTGTTGTGGTGCTATGATGGGTATGTGGGAGCCATCTATAGCACCAACACACAATGGAAGACCCCACCGATTCTCCATGTAGGCCGAAATTTCTGTGAACCTCCCTTCATCCGGAAAACGGAGTTGTTCTGGAACCAGCAATGACTCTGCTGCTGCACAAAAATCTTGCACACACCTGCACACCGTTGTGATGCTGACTCCAAACAGATGGCCTATAGTGCGGTACTCTGAACCGGTAGCAAGCTTCCACAGTGCAATGGCCACTCTCTTCCTCACAGGCACACATAGGCGGAATGTTGTATCTTGACGCTCCATGTGTGGACGCAATTTGTGCCACAGGTATGTAAAAGTCTCCTCGGATATCCGGAAGTTTTGCAACCACTCCGTGTTTGAGAAACCGGGAACAATATCCTCCCACCACTGCGAGGCACGGTTGACCGTCCACACCGAGGGTCTGCAGCGATTACTTTGCAACGAAGCAGCCAACTGAAACACACACACACACACACACAGCATACATAATGTAATGCATTTAATACCATTGACCTGGCGACATAAAAATGCGGGACATAAAACTGACATGACTATAAAATGACATTTGCAAGCATTAGCATGCGTTAACTTACCAAAATACGCTCCCTCATGTGTCGAGCATTTAAACTCAGAGTTGCGGCTTCATATTCCAATACGGCAGCCAAGAGCCTCCTGTACCCTTCCTCCAACCTTTGTCTCAACGCACGTCGTCTCAGTGCACATCGTCGTCTTATATGGCTCAATTGTCTGGCCTTCATTGTTGTAAAAAGCCACAGAGCGAGAAAAATGAAAATCCTCTCCTCGTCAGCCATTTTCTTTGTTGTGGAGGATTCGGTCGCGTGTTTCACGTCACGAGAGTGTGGCGCCGCCTCGCTGTTCAAGAAATCCCACCCACCGCAGGTGTGCCAGCAGTAATGTCGAAAAGCAACCGAGGCAGAACCGAATCGAAGTGAGTCGAGTTTTCTAATCGGGGCTGAGCGGGGCTAATGGAAAAGCGCCTTACATCTGTACCTCTGAGTTTTTTGTTGGTTTTTTTTGTCTTAACAGTTCGGTTTTGGCTTTTCTGTTTGTAAAACGAATGTTAATGGCTGGTGGTTTTACCTTTTTTCCCCCCTTTCTGTGGGAGTGTGTGGCAAACTGAGATGGAATTTCTGCCAATAGAAATGTCTCTGGAATAAAACTTGAGAACCTGCTGCTCCAGGGACTGCATCTCCCCTGGCATCTCATAGTCCACATCATGGCTACCTGCTCCAGCTGCAACCCGAGCATATGAGCAGTGTCTGGTATTTAATCCACTCACGATTATATCATCCATTCTTGTGTACTGTTCCAGTTCATCCACATGTTTTTCCAAGAAACTAATTTTCTTTTCTTTATCCAAGATAATTTTCTTTAACACACACACACACACACTTCATCCATTAGTTTAAGCAACTTGTTTTGTTGTTTGGACACGTCGGTGATGTCTTCTGACAAAGTTTAGAGAGCGCTTAATCTCATCCATTTCAGCATTAGTAGTTGTTTTCTTTGGTGGCATTTTAAACAATAGCCAAGGCAGGAAAAAAAAAAAAAATCAAGCCAACTGCTGGAGCCTCAGCCCAGCCTGATGGAGCCTTGGTCTGGTGGTAGGTGGCTAGCTACTGGAACCACAGCCTGCTGGCATCTTGCCACAGACAGTCGGTGTGTGGGTGTGAGTCTCTCTGGGGTGCCGTCAGTCGCTCAGTTAGCCTCCATAAATAGCTTCTCTCCCCCATCACCTGTCACCGTAGACACAGCTCTGTCAGTACCAACACACCGAGGCCGAGGTGGGAGGACACACCACCGCCTGGGTGAAAACACCGAGGGATGTGCGGCGTTGGCTGTTCGGACCGGAGGCGGAGGATTAGCCCGGGGGGTAGCCAACAGTGACGGTCCAGAAAACGTTGCACTACCTGGAGTACCTGAAGAACCTGCCAGCTCATGTTTGTGATCACTGCAAAGTCAACTACCCCCACCACCACCACCCATTTGTGCAGGTAATTGGTTGCATCAAAAGTCAGCCATGTTCTGAAATTATTCATCGCCACACCATTTTACATGTCACAAAAGCCCAGCACTTAACAAGGAATGCCATTGTATAATTCATCATATTCCCATATACAGTATATACCCCATATTCGTGCTGTCCAATGTGGTTATTGCACTTTTCCGTCTCAGTAGCTGCCATAACATGGTCAGCCAATGGCTAAGCAGACAGCTGAACTTGGCGATCTGTTGATGACAAAGTTTGGAAACTAAAACAGACATGATTTAAAGTAATCTCCACTAAGCTGTGTTTCTTTCTCCAATGGGTTATGCTGAAGATATGGATATATGGACAAAGTCATCTCCAGGACGAACCTACCAGCTAGTGACAGATTTTTTTTACCCACTGTTTTGTTTAAGCAATAATTCAGGGACTTTTCTCCCTTATATTATTTTCATGCCAACTTACCATTTTCTCTTTCCGTCAGTATCAATAATTGCTGCCTTTACACCCCCCCCCCCCAAGGGTTATTTACTGAATGCAACGTGTTCCGTTATGTATGAAATGAAATAACTTACGACAGCCTCTCAAGTGTGCAGCTGGGACTTGCGAGTGCATTACAAAGACTCTTCATTCCTTCATCTTTAATGTCGTTGTCCGACAAGTCGAGCTCAGTGAGCTTGCACTCATAGAGCCCCGCTGCGAGCTCTGCGCAGCCATCCTGAGTCACACCGCAGTTATCAAGTCTGAAACAAAGAATCGACTACAGAAAAAATTCCTTTCAACAAAACCAACATGACACCAACAAGATATCAATTGTTTTAAAATTATTAACTTAAGGATTCTCAGGTTGCTGGAGGAATTTCTTAGTATCGCAGAGAGTTGAAAGACTCCTTCATCTCCGATTGAATTCATGCCAAGGTCAAGCTCGCTGAGCCAGAGTGTTTTATGGTGGAAACACTGTGCACTTAGGAAGACTTTCAAGTAACTGCAGCCCAAAAACGTAATTCCACACCCTGAAACACTGAAGGAGAAATTAAAGAAAACTGTCAGCTGC
Source organism: Pholidichthys leucotaenia (assembly GCA_020510985.1). Taxonomy (NCBI): domain Eukaryota; kingdom Metazoa; phylum Chordata; class Actinopteri; order Cichliformes; family Pholidichthyidae; genus Pholidichthys; species Pholidichthys leucotaenia. Next base: position 49,191,864 of record CM035848.1, read on the forward strand.
TTAGAGACACCAAGCCATGAATACATGACCACTACATTAGATTTTTTTCAGAATCCAGACAGCAAACATCCTTACTTGAGTTTTTGCAGATCACAAAGCAGATTCATGAAACTGCAAATAAGATTAATTCCTTCATCCTTTATGTTGTTTTGACTCAAATCGAGCTCCACTAAAGTCTGTCTTGTGAAAATCAAAGATTTCATGGAGTCCATATTGCCTGATGCCATGATGCCACAGAAATACATCCTGCCGAAGAGAAATGGCATTTAACCGTTTGTGTTGCTTATTTTGACCAGCATCAATCAAGGCGTACACATAATGAACATAACATACCGTAGCTTTGTCAGCAGATTTGTCTTGAAGGTTTCAAAGACCTCGTTAGCTCCTTCACCTCTATTCATCTCCTTCAAGGAAAAATCCAGCTCTTGAAGAAAGTTGTGGCTCCCCATCAAAGATATGGCCACACTATAGCAGCCCATTTCCTCAATGTCACACTTTGACAGCCTGATTAAAAAAAAAGCAGAGCCTCATATTAAGCAAGTACATTGGATATAAAAAGTCTAGAGTAAATAATTTGATACTTCTGACAGTTTTCTCAGTTCTAATTTGATGTATAACCTACATGTGTGAACCAGGCTTTAGTGTGTGCAGATTTATGAAATTGCGTAATGTTAAAGGAGTCATTCACAAAAAGTATCATTGCATATTTTAACCTTCTGAAATGCATCAATTAGTCACGTTTATAAAAAAAAACCCCACTCATCTCTCTCCCTCTTAAACAAAACAGTCTTTACGTTGTTTTTCCTCTCCAAGGAGCCATTTTAACTCTTCCAGGTTTGCTGCAGAATGTCAAACATAGTAAATCCAGCATTGATATCCACTCACTGTATTATCAGCAAGCTTTGCTGTGTCACGTAGATGGGCAGGGAACCAAAGGCATGAGCTTCAGAGCTAACAGTGCTACTAGAGCGTGAGCTTACCAAGCCTAGTTTGTATCGTTATTTTCTTTATAGTTCAGTCACCCTAATGGATATCCTTTTCTCCACGAGTCACTAATTCACAGTGGATAATACATCTCCTGTCATTCTGTATTGTGTTGTATTTTCACTGTGATATGACCACATCAAACCATTAGCATTAGCTTGGCTAGGCAGTCAAGACTGGCCACCTGGCATTAGCTTAACTGTTGAGCCAGCGGACTGAGATCACCATTTTCTACTGAAAGGGTTATGAAAAGTTAGTGCCAAAATAATAATTCTGTAGGTAATCTCCCTTTATGCTTTACACATATTCTATACATAATCTTTTTGCATGCTTATGAACAAATATGTGGTGCTAAACTGGAATTAGGCAGAGCGCTCTCTCTCTCTCTCTCCTGATCTTACATTTTTGACTTGTACAATAAAGGGATTTTTTTAACCCCCCCCCCCCCTCCCTCTCTCTCTCTCTCCCGACCGACCGACCGACCGACCGACCGAAATAGGGAACTCCGTGTTTTGTTTGGACTTTTTTTTTTCCTGTTTTTTATTACTGGCCACATATTCAGTTTTTGTTTTTTTGGCTGGAGGATGGCAACCTTTGAGATGCCACCTCCGTCTATCCGGGAGGGAGTCAGGATCGTTCCCCCAGATAGCAGCGTTACTGTGGAGGAGGTCCTTCTTGCTGTGGGTGAGAAGGTGGGACATGATGCGATCTGCTTTGCGTCCCGAATGAATAAAGCTGTAGCTGTGTTTCTGGCTGGGCAGGAGTGTGTCCACAGTCTGGTTGGAAGCGGTGTTGTTATCGGGGATACGTATGTACAGGTGTCCCCCTTATCTGTCCCCTCAACGCATATCACCGTCGCAGGTTTCTTCCTTTCATCACTGACCAGCAGTTGGAGACGGAGCTCTGCAGGTTTGGGAAGTTTGCGGGCCCGTTTAGAACTGTGGGTTTGGGATGCAAGGATACCAAATTGAAACATGTAAAATCACTCAGGCGACAGGTGTTCATGTTTTTGGACTCGACCACTCAAACACTTGAAGTGTCCTTCCGGGTCAAACATGGGGACGGGTCCTACATGGTGTATGCGAGCTCAGGACAGATGAAGTGTTTTGAATGTGGAGACGTGGGCCATAAACGCTTCGCTTGTCCGCACAAGCAGCGGGCGGGAGGCTCTGATGGCGCCGTAGCTGACGCTGGCGGTGCGGCGTCCGCTCGCGCCACTACTGCAGACGCCATTGCGGGGCCTTCCGCCGGTCCTGCTCCGGAACCTGCTGCTGTTGCGGGGCCTTCCGCCGGTCCTGCTCCGGAACCTGCTGCTGTGTCTGGACAGCCCGGCTGTGGCGCCCGCAGCACAACTTACGGTTGGGAGCGTCGCTGGCGATGACGCCCAAACTGTCACTGATGGTGCGACACAATCTAGCTGTGAGAAAGAGCTTGTGACATCAGCGGCTGTGGTTCCGGTGGCTGCTACCGTTTCAGAGCAGCCACCGGAACAACGCCAGTCAGCTGTTGTAGGTGGCGTTCAGGAAAATGTAGCTCATGAGGAATCAGCTGGGACAGCTGAATCCAACAGTCAGCCACGTTATGCTGACGAGGAAATGGATTCTGAATCTGACACTGTTTCTAGTGGGCCAGCATGCAGTAGAAACACGAGTTTGTATTCACTGGAAGAAATAAATGTTTTTCTGGATGAAACCCATAACAGAGCCATTAAAGTCACTGATTACTTCAGTGACACTGAGAAATTTATTAGGTCTGTTAATGTGCTAAAAAGGCAGGTTGGTCTTGACCTCCTGGATGAAAGAAAACGTTTTCACCTTAAAAAGCACCTAACAGCCCTGCGTAAATCAGCAGGAGGACAAAAGGTCAAGCGCGCCCGACAGATGGAATAACTTACATGGGCACAGCACGGTGTTCCTTATATCTATCTCTCTATGCAAACCATAACATCAGGATCCTTAAATATCAATGGTGGGACGGCCAATCATAAGAGGGGATTAATTAGTGAACTGTTCATCTTCAGCAGATGAAGTGGACAGGGGCTTGTGGTGGAAGGGCCCTTTTTCACTCAGTCATGGTACAAATTTTAGTGCAGGAGTAGCCATTTTGTTTGGGGAATCTGCAAATGCAACAGTTTTATCTGTGGTGGAGGTAGTGAAGGGCAGACTGCTCCTTGTTAGGGCCGAAATAGGGAATTCTGTGTTTTGTTTGATCAACGTTTATGCTCCAAATCAGAGTTCTGAAAGGGTTGCCTTTTTCAATACACTGACAAATGAATTCCAGAGCTATCACCAAGACCAACTTATTGTTGCTGCTGATTTCAACTGCACCTTGGACTTCACTCTGGATCGCACTAATGCAGAACCTCATCTGCAGTCTTCAAGTTTTAAAAAATATCACTGTACAGGTTGACCTATTGGATACATGGAGAGTTAAACAGGCAAACACTAGACAGTATACCTGGGTCAGAGTCACAGATGATATGGTCAGTGCTGCTAGATTAGACAGAATATATGTTTCTCAAACCTTTGCCCCGGGAATCCTCCACAGTAACATAAGTCCCGTCGGTTTTACAGATCATCATCTGGCCTCTGTGGCATTAATTAGCTCACCAGGGGAAAGAAATAAATCTTATTGGCACTTCAATAACAAGCTCCTTCAGGACACCACCTTTTGTCAATATTTTGTGTGTTTCTGGGAACACTGGAGGACCACAAAGCCTCGTTTTAGTTCCCTGGAACAGTGGTGGGAGGTTGGCAAGGTGCAAATTCGCATTTTTTGTCAACAGTATACTGCGAACTCGACTGCCATCATCAAAACCAAAGTCGGTGAACTTGAGGACACTGTCAAGAGGCTGGAGGCCAGTTTTGTTAGGGATCAGGACTCTACCGCAGGTCCTTTGTTGCAGGAGAAGAGATCAGCCGTGAGCTCTTTCCTGCAGGAGAGAGTGAAGGGGGCACTTGTTAGGTCACGGTTTACTCGCCTGCAGGACATGGATGCCCCAACATCTTTTTTCTTCAATCTGGAGAAGTCTGCTGCAAAAAAGAAGTTGATGACTTGCTTAAAACTCCCAGATGGTCAAAGGACTACAAATCCATCTGAGATGCGGTGCCATGCAGTGGATTTTTACGGGGCCCTGTTTGGTTCAGAACCATGTTGCATAGAATCTCAAAACCAACTCTTTGAAGGTCTTCCCATGCTCAGCCCGGAGGACAGGGCTGCTCTGGACTGTGAACTGACTTTGGATGAGTTAACTGTAGCAGTTAATCAAATGGCTCTGGGACGTGCACCTGGAATTGACGGTCTTTCTTCTGACTTTCTTAAGCATTTTTGGGATATTATTGGATCAGACTTTTATGACGTTCTACTTGCCTGTTACAGAAATGGAACTTTACCTGTCTCCTGCCGGCGTGCAGTACTATCTCTGCTGCCTAAGGAAGGGGACTCGGCCTTGCTTAAAAACTGGAGGCCTGTGGCTCTTCTTTGCACGGACTACAAAGTGCTTTCTAAAGCCCTGTCAAATAGACTGAAAAATGTATTGGGTTTCATCATAGATCGAGATCAAACATACTGTATTCCTGACCGAACCATTATGGACAATATTTTTCTCGTACGTGACATTCTTCATCTCAGTAAATGTTATGATTTAGAGTTCGGTATTATGTCTTTGGACCAAGAAAAGGCTTTTGATAGGGTTGACCATTCTTATTTGTTTTCCACACTGAAGGGGTTTGGTTTTGGCAATATGTTTTTGAGGTGGGTCAATCTGCTATATACTGGAGCTGAGTGTTTGGTAAAGATGGGGCAGGGCTGAGTCGGCCAATCCCTGTACGTCGGGGAATAAGGCAGGATTGTCCAATCTCAGGTCAACTGTATAGCTTGGCTATTGAGCCTTTGCTGTGCAGGTTGCGCACTCAGCTGGGTGGTTTGCTTCTGCCGGGGCCCTCCAGCAGTTGTTGTCCAATCGTCTTGTCTGCTTATGCGGATGACGTCAACATTTTCATCACATCCCACAGGGATGTACAGCGTCTGGTGGACACTATATTTATGAGAAAGCATCTTCTGCACAGGTAAACTGGGCCAAGAGTGAGGGTCTATTGGTGGGCCAGTGGTCACATCAGGACATTCCTCAGCTTCCTGGAGGTCTTCTGTGGGGGAAAGCCGGTCTCAAAGTGTTGGGTGTATTTTTGGGTTCTGAGGACTTTGAACGCAAGAACTGAGAGGGAATTAAGGAGAAGGTGTGTGCTCGCTTTTCTAAATGGAAATGGTTGCTACCACAGCTGTCATATAGGGGAAGGGTTCTGGTCGCCAATAATCTGGTCGCTTCGGCTCTTTGGCATAGGCTTATTGCTTTGACACTGCCCAGGAGCCTGGCTGAGGAGGTTCAGAAGATCATCGTGGATTTCTTTTGGTCTGTTCGACATTGGATCCGTGCGGCTGTTCTCTACCTGCCTGTTGCCGAGGGAGGACAGGGCCTGGTGGACATACAGTCCAAGATCGTCTGTTTTAGGCTTCAGACTGCACAATGGCTCCTTTACGGATGTGGCCCCTGCTGGATGGACACTGCAAAACTGCTACTGAGGAGAGTTGGCCGCTTGGGCTATGATAAGCAGCTTTTTCTAGTGAAGTCCGGGGAGGTGGACCTTACTGGACTTTCTGCTTTCCACACATCTGTCTTACATGCATGGCAAGTCTTCACCATAGCCCGCATTCCTGAGGAGACACCAGGCATGTGGCTGTTCGAGGAACCACTGTTTTTCAATCAATTCATGGACACTCAAGTGCTGCAATCTGTTACTCTGCGAACTTGTTTAAGAGAAGCACGCTGTACTAAGCTTGGTCATCTTATGAAGATGTCAACCACGTCGATAGAAACGCTGCGGCGGAGTGCCAACATTACATCTGTCAGACTGGTGCATAGGGTGGTGAAGGAAGTGTGTGCTGCCCTGCCACGACCGCTTAGAACATTTGCTGAAAACTGGACTCTTTCCACTCAATGGGATGAGGGCACTGTGTCCAACTTTCCCGCCCTTTCCATAAGTCCAGCTGTGGGAGAGTGGCAGGAGGGAGAGGATCACCTGCTGTCCTTCAGAAATTCTCGTCTGGGCAAGTTCCAGTTCGTGGGGACGAAGACGGTGTATCACATCTGTGTGAAAGTTCTGAATCTGCGCTCTCTGACGGACGTCAGGGAGTCGAAGTGGGCGGGGGTTTTGGGGCCAGTATTCTCCCCGAAAGGCAGCTGGCGGTCCATGTACAAGCTCCCTATTGAGAAACGGATGGCAGATCTCCAGTGGAGGATTGTTCATGGGGCAATAGCTACGAATACATACAGAGCACACCTGGATCCGAATGTGGGGGAGGAATGTTTGTTTTGTTCCCAAGTTGAGACCCTGGAGCATTTGTTTGTTCAATGTTTTCGTTTATCTGGCCTTTTTGATCTTCTGAAAGTGTGGTTTCACGATTTGGGTGAATGTTTCTCTTTTGGTTTGTTTATTTATGGGCCAAAGTATAAAGTGGCAAAGAAGTCTGTGCATACTTTGATGAACTTCCTATCTGGTACTGCTAAACTTGCCATCTGGCTGACAAGGAAAAATCGGACTACTAACACTGGCAATGTGGATCCTGTGTTTGTTTTCAAGGCCTTGTTAAAAGTCAGACTCCAGGTGGAGCACTCTTACTATAAAATGGTGGACAATATGGAGGTATTCACCAATAGATGGACTTTAGGGAATATTTTGTGTTCTGTGGGGGAGGGGGATGAGTTATGTTTGCACTTTTGAAATGTGAGACACTTGGTGGAATGATATTGGTGATCTTACATTTTTGAATTGTACAATAAAGGGATTTTTTAAAACAAACCCCCCCCCCTCTCTCTCTCTCTCTCTCTCTCTCTCTCTCTCTCTGGGAGCGTGTGACAGCATGAGTGAGTTGTCTCAAACCTTTGTCTATCTTTTTGTGTTTAAGGTGGTTTTTTTTGTTAAATAATCTTAAGTTTTGTTGTTTTCTGTAGCTGGGGTGGGGTAGGCGTTCTGGGATGGGGGTTTCTGTTGCCAGCCTTGCTGGTCAGCATGGTTTTGGAGCCAGGCTCCGGGTTCGAGAAGCTGACATGCCGGCATGCTGTCAAACTGGCTCTGGCTGTCAGCTGCTCAGTGGAAGAATGTAGTCTGGCTGTGGGGGAGTTGGTCGGCTATGAAAGCGTTAGGTCTGCTTCTAGAATGAATAATGCCGTGGTAATTTTCCTAGATAGTGTTGAAAAAGTTAATCAGGTGGTGGAGAGCGGGATTGTAATTAAAGACACACTGGTTCCTGTTCTGTCTCTGGTAAATCCCGCAAAAAGAATTACAATATCCAATGTCCCACCATTTTTAAAGAATGAGCTGTTGGAGAAGGAGCTGTCGAGATACGGGCAGCTTTTGTCCCCCATTAAACACATCCCTCTCGGTTGTAAGTCCCCGCATTTAAAACATGTCATGTCTTTTAGACGACAGGTGCTCACGATTTTAAAGAACAGCGAGGAAAGCCTCAACCTCATATTTAAGTACCGGATTGACAGCTTTGATTACACCATCCACGTCACCTCTGATAATATGAAGTGCTTCAGCTGCTGAATGGAGGGACATTTGATTCGATCATGCCCTCAGGGAGTGGGGGGTGATTGCCAGGGGAAGGCCGCTAGTGCGGCCTCGTAGTCGGGCGCCGCGGCCGCGGGGCCATCCGGCAACGGAGCGGCTTCACTGTCCTCTGAGGCTGCTGACGTGGCCGTGCCATCAGGCGCTTTGGCCGAGGCCACGGGGCCGTCTGGCGGCAGGGCAGCTTCGCCGCCCTCTGCAACCAGCCTGTCAGTCATAAACGGAACAACAACAAAAGTTAAAGTGCATTGCAGGGCTAATGCACAGACCAACATTGTGGACAAGGGTGAGATTACCGAGAGGGATCACGCTCAGGACCAGACAGATGAGCCAAATGAAGCACAAGTAGATGGTGGGACTGTAAAGACGAATATAAAACCACAGCACAGGGTCAGTGAAAAACAAGAAGAGACAGCTACCAGGGTGGCTGAGTCAGTGTTGGAGGATGAAGATGACATTGAAATAGATGAAGAGTTATCTAAAGTTTCAGTCAAGCGGAAGAATTTAGAAAACAAACAGCAGAGGAGTAAAGCAAAAAGCGTTATCAAAGAAAATTCTGAGGTTTCTCTATCTCAACCAGATTCTTATGCTGGGTCTAAGATAGAGAGTGATGGTGAAAGCAGTGATGATGTGGCCAGTGGAGGTGGTTACCCCTTCACAAAAATACAGAAGTTTTTGCAGAACACTAAGGGATCCAGAATGGTTAGAGTTGGAAACTTTTTCCCTGATCTAAAACGTTTTGTTGACTCTGCTCGGGCCTACATGAAAAATAGGGGAGAGCTTGATCAGGAAAGTTTCACTGATCAGGAGATCTACAGACTAAAAAAGCTTGTACTAAAAGTTAAGAACCAAATTGCCCAGGATGATTAGTTTTTTATTGCTCATTCTTTTCTGTTTTTGTATTGGCTTTGCCCTCTCATACGCATGCGCAGTTTTAATTTTGGCACACTCAATATCAGTGAAGCAAGAGAAATGTCCAAGTGAGCATGTGTTTTTACTCTTGCAGAATGTTAGAAAATTAATGTTCTGTTTGTTCAGGAAACTCATAGTTCTGAGGACAATGCTGCTGACTGGAGGAGGGAATTTCAAGGGGAAATTATTCTCAGTCACAAAAATAGCAGCAGTGGTGGAGTGGGTATTTTATTTTCTCGAGATTTTATTCCACTTTCTTAAGACATTGATGAGATAATTGTAGGCCACATTTTAAAAGTTCAAGCTGTTTTTGAGAATGTGAAAGTTGTTTTTATAAATGTGTATGCTCCAACCGTAGGCACAGAAAGATTGGCCTTTTTAAATATTTTAAATGACACGATCAAAAATTGCAGTAATGACTTTTTATTTGTGGGAGGTGATTTTAATTGTACAGAAAATCCTTTTATGGACAGGAATCACCCACAGCCACATGCTGCATCCAAGGGGAGTCTAAAGGGTCTCATAGAAGCTCATGATCTGTGTGATGTGTGGAGGAATTTTCATGGCAAGGCTACACAGTACACGTGGAGCCATAGCAAGGACAATATTCTGTCCTTAGCTGGACTAGATAGGGTTTACAGTTTTAAGCACCATTTTAGCATTTTTAAAAGTGCTTTTATAGTCCCTGTTGGCTTTACAGATCACTCTCTGGTTCAGTGTTGTGTTTTTATCAAGAATATAAAGTGCAGTTGTGCATACTGGCATTTTAACACATCACTCTTATCGGATAACAGTTTTAAAACTGCTTTTATGGTTTTTTTTTGGAGTAATTATAAATTAAAATCAAATTGTAGTTCTTTGCAGCAGTGGTGGGATGTAGGGAAGAGCCAAATAAAGAATCTGTGCCTACAGTATACTCGCAATGTCACTGGAGACTTGGCCAGGTCTGCCAGGGACCTGGAGAGAGAAGTAGTGGAGCTGCAGTCTTTGGCAGGCTCCACAGGAGAAAGAGGACATTTTGAGGCCCTCAATGGCAAAAAGTCTGTTTTAACTGATTTACTGGGCGTGGCCGCTAGGGGAACTGTGGTACGCAGTAGGTTCCAGAACATCGCACCAACAGACACTCCATCTCATTTTTTCTTTGGTTTGGAGAGGAAGAATGGTCAGAGGAGGATGATCCACTCTCTCAGCTCCGAAGACGGGCGGCTGATCTATGAGTCTGCAGAGATCCGTCACTTTGCAGCTGCTTTCGATAAAGATCTCTTTAAGAAAGAATTTGTTGAGAAACCGCATGTGCCAAGTCATTTTTTGACGGACTTGCCGAAGGTGGCTAGCATGAATGCAGAGCTGGAGAGCGGGATCACTCTGCAAGAACTAGCAGTGGCTGTCCAATCTCTTCAGTGTGGAAAAGCCCCAGAGATAGACGGTCTACCATCGGAGTTCTACAGGGCGTTTTGGTCTGAGATCTGTGAGGACTTGCTGGAAGTACTGTCTGACAGTCTGCGGAAGGATCACCTGCCCCTAAGTTGTAGGAGAGCAGTCCTCACCCTCCTTCCCAAGAAAGGCGACTTGAAAGACATTAAAAACTGGCGTCCAGTGGCCCTCCTCTGTACGGACTACAAAATTCTCTCCAAAGTGTTGGCTACCGAGCAGGTCATACATGTAGACCAGACCTACTGTGTACCTGGTAGGTTGGTTACAGACAACACTTTTAATTCGTGATGTTTTGGACCTCTCCAGCTCATTGGTCAAGGAACTTGGTCTCATTTCAATAGACCAAGAAAAGGCGTTTGACCGAGTTGAACATCCATACCTTTGGCAGACACTAGAAGCCTTGGGTTTCAGCTCAGGGTTCATCGCCAAGATCCAGGCCTTGTATAGAGACATTGAGAGTATTCTTAAGATTAATGGTGGTTTGAGTCCTTCTTTCAAAATTGAGAGGGGTGTCCGACAGGGCTGCCCCCTCTCAGGTATGCTGTACTCTATTGCCATCGAGCCCCTCCTTTGTAAACTAAGGCAAGGCCTCACTGGTTTTAAAGTTCCCAACTCTGACTCTGTTTTTAAAGTGTCTGCATATGCTGATGATGTTGTTCTTACAAGAAATCAAAATGATGTAGACTACCTTTTAAGAACTGTTAATTTTTTTGGTGAGTGCTCCTCAGCGAGAGTGAACTGGGGTAAGAGTGAAGCTGTTGTGGTGGGGAGGAGACTATAAAAAATTGCCCTACCTGGTGGCCTTTTGTGGACACAAGGTGGTTTTAAATATCTTGGTGTGTTTTTAGGAAATCAGACTTTTACTGGGAAAAATTGGGAGTGTTTTTTGGAAAAAGTCGAAGGAAGATTAAAAAAATGGAAAAGGATTTTGCCAAACTTGTCCTTCAGAGGTCATGTTTTAATCATCAACAACTTGATTGCTTCAATGCTGTGGCATCGACTGTCTTGTCTGGACCCTCCAACCAATTTGCTGGCCAGAATGCAATCTAAAGTCGTGGACTTTTTCTGGGACCGTCTTCACTGGGTTCCACAGAGCATCCTGATTTTACCGAGGGAAGAAGGTGGTCAAGGGCTCATCCATCTGGCCAGCAGGGGGGCCGTCTTTCGCCTGCAGTTCATTCAGCAACTGCTGAGTGGCCCTCTTGAACTTGTGTGGAGGCCTATTGCCAGAGCTGTCCTGGCTCACTGTGGAAGGCTGGAACTAGAGGAGTCATTGTTTTTAATGGACTTAAAGAGCCAAAAATTCCCAGAACTTCCCCAGTTTTATCAAAGTGCTTTTAAAATCTGGGGACTTTTTAAAAAGAACTCTCCCCAGGCTTCCTTCTCACCTTTTTGGCTTTTAAAGGAACCACTTGTGTTCGGGACCCGTTTTGATGTGGGCAATGTTTTAGGACCTTCTGTTTTAAAAAAGTTCCTTTCTGCAAAGGTTACAACGCTGGGACACTTGGTGAACTTATGTGGTCCTAACCTGGACAATGCTGTTGCCCTGTGCTCGGCTCTTGGGATATCTTCAGTCAGAGTTATAATGAACTTGCTGAAAGATTGGAGAGACTGCCTCTCTGCAGAAGAACACTCTGCTATTGTTATACACTGCAAAAACTCTGTGCGAACTGCTGATGAGCCTTTTCCTTTTAGTGTTTTATCTCCTGATTTTAAAGATGGCACTGGTGTGTTTTTAAACTCTGAACCCATTAACATTTGTGACTCTTCTGGTAAAAAAATGTATGGACTCTTGGCGAAAGTTCTAAATGTGAATAAGTTAAAAGGTCGAGCTGATACACCATGGAGAAAACACTTGGGTTTGGGTTCAGAGGTGAGGCCTGCCTGGAGAGCACTCTATAAACCACCATTAACTAAGAAGGTTGGAGACCTGCGATGGCAAGTTTTACATGGTGCTGTGGCTGTAAATGCTTTTATCTCCATTTTAAACCCAAATGTTGTTGAGGTTTGTCCATTTTGTCCTCAAAGAGACTGTGTTCCATTGTTTTCTGGACTGTAACAGACTGCAATTGTTTGTTTTTTTGAGGAAGCTGTTTTATCTGTTTGGAGAAGTCTTTTCCCTGCACATTTTTATCTTGGGTTTTCCATATAGACAGAGAAGCAAGAAAAAAAGTGAACTTTTAAATTTCATCCTGTGTCAGGCTAAAATGGCTATTTATGTTAGTAGGAAAAGAAAAATTGAACAAATGCTGGATTGTAATGTAAAAGACATGCTGGTAGGCATGATCAAAACTCAAATAATGATTGATTACAATTACTATCATCTGATGCAAAATGTTGGAACTTTTGAGGCTATGTGGTGCTTTAAGCACATCCTGTGTTGTGTTAAGGAGGGGAAAATTACCTATGGTGTGGTTCTGATGTAAGAAGCAAGTTTTTGTTTCTTGGTTTAGTTGCTTGTGTCTTTGATTTCTTATCAGTGAAATATTTTACTTTTCATTGCTTCTTTTAGTTGGAGTGGTTTTTTTTGTTGAACTTGTGACAATAAAGGTGTGTTGAAAAATCAAATCTCTCTCTCGGTCTATCACATTAGTACACACCCAAACCAACATTCTCACACACACTTTTGATAGTACATTTTAGGAGATCGGTAACGTGAATAGCGGATGGCCTGTTCACATCAGAGTTAAACTGGCCAATCAGACGGTCGCGTACAAGCCCATCCTATTGTGCGGGGGGGTTGGTCCGACCCGCGAACCTGAGAAGATACAGTGGGGCAAAAAAGTATTTAGTCAGCCACCAATTGTGCAAGTTCTCCCACTTAAAAGATGAGAGAGGTCTCCAATTTTCATCATAGGTATACCTCAACTATGAGAGACAAAATGAGAAAAAAAAAATCCAGAAAATCACATTGAAGGATTTTTAATGAATTAATTGGTAAATTCCTCGGTAAAATAAGTATTTGGTCAATCCCAAAAGTTCATCTCAATACTTTGTTATATACCCTTTGTTGGCAATGACAGAGGTCAAACGTTTTCTGTAAGTCTTCACACGGTTTTCACACACTGTTGCTGGTACTTTGGCCCATTCCTCCATGCAGATCTCCTCTAGAGCAGTGATGTTTTGGGGCTGTTGCTGGGCAACACGGACTTTCAACTCCCTCTAAAGATTTTCTATGGGGTTGAGATCTGGAGACTGGCTAGGCCACTCCAGGACCTTGAAATGCTTCTTACGAAGCCACTCCTTCGTTGCCCGGGTGGTGCGTTTGGGATCATTGTCATGCTGAAAGACCCAGCCACGTTTCATCTTCAATGCCCTTGCTGATGGAAGGAGGTTTTCACTCAAAATCTCACGATACATGGCCCCATTCATTCTTTCCTTTACACGGATCAGTCGTCCTGGTCCCTTTGCAGAAAAACAGCCCCAAAGTATGATGTTTCCACCCCCATGCTTCACAGTAGGTATGGTGTTCTTTCTCCTCCAAACACAACAAGTTGAGTTTTTACCAAAAAGTTCTATTTTGGTTTCATCTGACCATATGACATTCTCCCAATCCTCTTCTGGATCATCAAAATGCTCTCTAGCAAACTTCAGATGGGCCTGGACATGTACTGGCTTAAGCAGGGGGACACGTCTGGCACTGCAGGATTTGAATCCCTGGCGGCGTAGTGTGTTACTGATGTAGCCTTTGTTACTTTGGTCCCAGCTCTCAGCAGGTCATTCACTAGGTCCCCCCGTGTGGTTCTGGGATTTTTGCCCACCGTTCTCGTGATCATTTTGACCCCACGGGGTGAGATCTTGTGTGGATCCCCAGATCGAGGGAGATTATCAGTGGTCTTGCATGTCTTCCATTTTCTAATAATTGCTCCCACAGTTGATTTCTTCACACCAAGCTGCTTACCTATTGCAGATTCAATCTTCCCAGCCTGGTGCAGGTCTACAATTTTGTTTCTGGTGTCCTTTGACAGCTCTTTGGTCTTGGCCATAGTTGACTTTGGAGTCTGACTGTTTGAGGTTGTGGACAGGTATCTTTTATGCTGATAACGAGTTCAAACAGGTGCCATTAATACAGGTAACGAGTGGAGGACAGAGGAGCCTCTTAAAGAAGTTGTTACAGGTCTGTGAGAGCCAGAAATCTTGCTTGTTTGTAGGTGACCAAATACTTATTTTCCACCATAATTTGCAAATAAATTCTTTAAAAATCAGGCAGACAATGAGATTTTCTGGATTTTTTTCCCCCTCATTTTGTCTCTCATAGTTGAGGTATACCTATGATGAAAATTGGAGACCTCTCTCATCTTTTAAGTGGGAGAACTTGCACAATTGGTGGCTGACTAAATACTTTTTTGCCCCACTGTAAATGTATGTCGCACCCGGAAGTCGTGGTCAGTGTGGCGACGCTCCAGAGGGAGCTGCGTCACGCTGCACCCAGCGCTGCTTGCTTTACTTGTGACTTCTAAATAAATGTTCCATCTTTAAATTGAAGAAGTCTTCAGCTTGTTCTTGGATCTTTCAAAGAGTCAGGTATTTTTCTAACACTACAAATTCCATACCCACCCACACACACACAGCAGAATCCTTGTTCATTTACCAACACTTGACCACTTGACGTCATTTTTAGCAGCTAGCTCACACTAGGTGCTTTGGGCCAACATTCACATTTGTTTCTGGTCTTATTGTACTCCAGGTACTGCTCATATCCTATCAACCACTAAAACCACACACTCCTGTCCACCAGTGATGCTTTATTTCATTCATTTTTTAAGACAAATTTGCATTAGTTGGCTCAGGCTCACTACCTGAGCTAGGAGCTAACTAGCTAAGATTAGCAATTGTGACTTAAGAGGGTGGGTGGAATAAACAGAGATTAGGCATTTAAATAGTAATGGCGTTCACTTATATAGCACTTTTTCCCTCATCTTTAGATGACCAAAGCGCATTACAGATCTTGCTATCCACCCATTCACACACATCCACACACTAATGGGGGCAGAGCTGCCATACACAGGCACTGACCTGACCCACCAGAGGCAACTAGGGGTTCAGTGTCTTGCTCATGGACACTTCAACATGCAGACTGAGCAGGAATCGAACCCCTGACCCTCCGATCAGTAGTAGGCCACACTACACCTGTGCCACAGCCACCAGGTGACATGCACTGAAACAAACTGTTCTGAGGAATGCTGCAAAAGATGATTCACAATTATGCTACAATAATTAAAGAAAATTTGACCATAATATGTCAAACATTTTATTCAGACCTGTGGGAACAGTCAAAAATAAGTGGAAAAAAATGCAGCCCATAACCCTTTTAAGCTTAACTGTATTTTTGTCTATTTTTTCCTTCAAAATGCACAGATTATAGACCATACACATTTTAAGGAATACCGTTCTTTTACTTGACAGACTTACAAATTATATCTTCTCCAGGATTCTTCATATTCATTACAAAGCTTTTTTGGGGGCAATAAATAGGTTTTTGGGATTCCTATGGGTCTATATAATGTTACACAAGTTTACAAAGTTATATTCTAGAATAATTCTTTTGCAATCATTTTCATTTCATAGTATACAAAGGAACATTTGGTATGGCTTAAAAGAACTTGCAATGTGATTGCATTAAAGGAGAGAAAATGCTATAAAAAGTGTATCAAAGTAATTTGAACTGTCAGAGGCCACAGTAGTATCATCTACAGATGCAGGAGTACAACTCTAAAATATGTCCTTGATGCAATTAGAAGCAAGAAGCAACATTTGGAAACAAATTTTTTTTCTTGTTCATCTGGATCTAAAATATATGCAAATAAATGAAAGCACCAAATCTTGTACATTTTGTGTACAAGACAATTCAAGTGCTTTACATAAAGCAGGACAGCAAGTTGCAAAAGGAAATACGTAAGAATTTTAAAAGCAAACTAAAAAATTAATTAAAGAGAAACAAAGACAAGCTAGAAATGGAATAAGAGAAATAAAGGTTATAGTACATTGCAGGAGATTAACAATTGTTCTACTGAAGGGCTGCGGCAAATGGGAGAGTTTTTAACCTCGATTTTAAAGCAGCTGAGAATTTCAGCAGCCCTGATGCTTTCTGGGAGTTTGTTCTATATGTGAGGGGCATAAAAACTGAACGCTGCCTCACCATGTTTGGTTCCAACTCTGGGCACAGATAGTAGGCCTGACCCTGACAACCTAAGGGTTCTGGGTTGTTCATAATGGACTAGCAGATCTGAAATGTATTTTGGCCCTAAACCATTCAGGGCTTTATAAACCAACAGCAGTATTTTGAAATCTGTTCTTTGACAGACAGGAAGCCAGTGTAAAAGACCTGAGGACTGGAGTTACATGATCTACTTTCTTGGTCTTAGTGAGGACTTGAGCAGCAGCATTCTGAACCAACTGCTGCCATCTGATGGACTTTTTAAGGAGACCTGTGAGGATAGCATTACAGTAGTCCAGTTTACTGAAGATAAATGCATGGACAAGTTTTTCTAGATCCTGCTGAGACATCAGACCTTTAATCCTTGCTATGTCCTTTAAGTTATAATAGGCTGACTTCAATACTGTCTTAATGTGGCTGTTAAAATTCAGGTCTGAGACCAGAACCACACCCAATTCTCTGGCTTGACTATTGGTATTTAGCACCATTGATTGAAGCCGAGTACCAACTTTGAGACTTTCTTCTTTGGCTCCAAAAACTATTATTTTGGTTTTGTCTTCATTCAACTGAAGATAATTCTAGAACATCCACTCTTTAATTTGACCAATGCATTTGATCAGGGTTTTAATTGGACCATAGTCTCCTGGTGAGATGGTTATGTAGATTTGTCTATCATCTGCATAATTATGGTAATATATTTTGTTGTTTTTTTTAATGATTTGAGCTAGTGGAAGCATATAGATTTTGAAAAGCAAAGGTCCCAAAATGGAACCTTGGGAACCCCACAGGTCATTTTTGTTTGCTCAGATTTGTAGTTTCCTATAGACACAAAACAGTCCCCATCTTTGAAATAGGACTCAAACCAGCTAAGTGCTGTACCAGAAAGTCCCACCCAGTTTTTCAGCCGGTCTAGTAAGATGTTATGGTTGACTATGTTGAATGTAGCACTGAGGTCCACCAGAACCAAGACTGAAATGTTGCCATTATTTGTACTGGAGCTGATGTCATTAAGGACCTTAACTAGAGCTGTCTCAAGTGCTGTGGTGTGGCCGAAAACCAGACTGGAAGACATCAAAACAGTTATTTAATGTCAGGAAGTTGTACAATTGTTGAAAAACAGTTTTTTCTATAATTTTATTAAGAAAGGGGAGGTTTGATATGGGCCTATAGCTGTTCATGAATAAGGTGTCTAGGTTGCTCTTTTTTTTTTTTTTAGAAGTGGCTTGATAACAGCTGTTGGATGCATGACCAACCAATTCCAACACTCTTCCATGAGTGTGGTCAAAATGACCCCAACTAGAATGTGTGTGTTTTACGCTGTAAACTTAAGAAATTTCTTTCATTTTGGTTAAAGATGATTATTTTTATTATATTTTGGGTGATTATTATTATTTTAAATTATATTTTGGTCAACAAAAGAAAGGGACAGCTTGGGGTCATTTTTGACCCCACATATGGAAAAGTGTGGTACTGATACAAAAAATGCAATTAAAAAATATAACAATTAGATACAAATCCAAATGGCCTCATGTCAAAGACAACCTATTTGAGGAATACATGGAAGATTAAATGATAAAAAATTAAAATTACAAAGATATTGCAAAAAAAAAAAAACAACTGCTCGGGCATTTTTGACCCCTGCATCTAACAATACCTACATTGTCCTCACTGTATACACTGTATTGGGTATTAGGGAGTATTAGGGAGTATTAGGGAGTTTTTCCTCTCCACCGTCGCCAAGTGCTTGCTCACAGGGGATCGCCTGATTGCTGGGGTCTTTCTGCAACTGTGGGGGTCCCCCCTACAGTTGATAGTGCTATGAGATGACTGTTGTTGTGAAATGGCGCTATATAAATAAAGTTGAATTGAATTGAATTGTATTGTCCTCATCTGTTTACCCTCTCTGTTTACCCTTGGCATCCAGTCTGAGATGCTAATCGCAGCATCTACAGTGTTACTTATAACCGTGGTGAAATTGAAAAGGGGACAGCTTGGGAAATGCTTGGGGTCATTTTTGACCCCACATATGCATCTAAAAAAAAAAAAAAACCTATTGTCCTCATCTGTTTACCCTCTCTGTTTACCCTAGGCATCCAGTCTGAGATGCTAATTGTAGCGTCTACAGTGTTACTGATAGCCATGGTGAAATTCAAAAGGGGACAGCTTGGGAAAAGCTTGGGGTCATTTTTTTTTTTGTAACTTAGATTTTTATTCATTTTTCATCATATATAATGCATTCAGATCACATTCTACATTTAAAAAACAAAGGGGTTAGGGTAGGGAAAAAAAAAAAAAATAAATAAAAAAAGGGGGGGGGGCAAATGTTGGAGCATCAAGTTTTTAGTTTCCATCTCTTAATTCTTCTGGTTTTTTCAGTGTCTTTGGTTATTCTTTCAATTTCTGCCTCGTTGTTGCACTTTGTAGTGTGTCCATTTCCGCCATTTTTTCTCCCATATTCCTTCTTGCATTCTTCGTCGATATGTTAGTTTTTCCATCATACGTATGTCCTCAACAATGTCAGTCCATTGTTCTTGGTCAGGAAGAACTTCTGATCGCCATTTTTTTGTGATAGTTTTTTTTACATGCAATCAACAAGATTTTAACTAGATATCTGTCCTCAGCCTGTATAACATTGTCTTTTTTAAGATCACATAAGTACATCAGGTTACAGTTCATTGGTATATTATATCCTAATATCCTCTGTATTGTCACATGCATAGATTTCCAAAATGATGATATTTTGTAGCATTTCCAAAACATATGTGAGTGGTCTGCATTTTGAGCCCCACATCCCCTCCAGCATAAAGATTGGGTATTTGTATATTTTCCTTGAATCTGTGGTGTAATGAAAAAGCGAATCAGGTTTTTCCATCCAAATTCCCTCCATGCCCTTGAATTTGTTGATGTGTGTTGTGTTTTCCATATTTCCTGCCAGCTTTCTTCTGTTATGTTTAAATTGAGCTCTTTCTCCCATTTCTCCTTTATATAGTTACTTGTATGATTGTTTGTCATAAGTTTCTGATATAGTTTTGAAATAATTCTTATTTTATTTCCTGCATATGAGCTTAAAATAAGTTGTATAATCTCGTTCACATCTGTTTGGAGGTTATGCCTAATCTTCTTCATATAGTAATCTCTCATCTGCAGATATCTGAAAAATTCCGATCTTTCTAATTTAAATTTTCTCCTGATATTTACAAAGCTCCCGAGATCTTTTTTTCCGATATTGCCCCATGCTGTGATTCCCTTGTTCACCAGATTTTTGTATCCCCCATCTTGTTTTGCCGGTTCAAACTGACTGTCAAATGCTACCCATTTCAATAGTTTTATGTCTTCCCTTATATTATATTTTTGTACTATTTTATACCACAGTTCTAAAGTAAATTTAGTGATTGGGTCTATTTGTTTGATTTGCTTATATGCATCTTTATCTCCTATTATGCTTTGTACTGGGAGTCCCTCAATTTCCTTTTCCATTTCTTTCCATTTTGCCTCATATCCCTCGTCGCACCAACATATGATATATCTTATTTGTGCTGAGTAGTAATATTCCTTTAGACTCGGTAGGCCCATGCCTCCTTTCTCTTTTGGTAATTGGAGGGTTTTATATTTCACTCTTGGTTTTTTACCTCCCCAAACAAATCTCGATATCATCCTGTCCCACTTTGAGAATTGGGCATCTGGAATCTCTGTTGGTATAGCCTGGAAGAGGTAAAGTAATCTAGGTTGTATGCTGATTTTGACTGTCTCAATTTTTGAATTCAGATCCATATTTAAGATTGACCATCTATCAATATCTTTTTTTATTTCTTGTTCCAACCTATCATAGTTTGCTTTATATATTTTGCTTAGGTCTTTAGGTATGTTCACTCCAAGGTATTTTATTTCTTTTTGGTTCCAGTTTAGTTTGATCTTATCAGTTATCTGGTTTAGAGGGTTATAGTGGAATGTCAGTATTTGTGTTTTTGTTATGTTTATCTTGTATCCTGATAATTTTCCAAAATTTTCTATCAAGTTCATCATTTCCATTATTGATTTATCTGGTTGTTCAAGGTAAACTATAATATCGTCTGCAAATAGCCCAATCTTGTGTTCCGCCCCCTTTATTGTTACACCTTTTAATTTCTTATTTTGTCGTATCGCTTGAGCCAATGGTTCTATGAACAGAGCAAACAAGGTGGGCGATAAGCAGCATCCCTGCCTAGTTGATCTTTGTATATTTACTTTGTCTGTTAAGCTACCGTTTATCTTGATTCTTGCCACAGGTTCTTGATATAGCGTCCTTATGCATTGTACTGATTTTTCGTTAAATCCAAAGCGCTCCAGTACACTATATAGGAATTTCCAGTTAACCCTGTCAAATGCTTTTTCTGCGTCTAAACTCATTATTACTGCGCTTTTCTTTTCTTTATGTATTTGGTTAATTATATGTATTGTTCTCCTGATATTGTCATGTGTTTGGCGTCCCTCTATGAATCCAGTTTGATCATCTTCTATCAATTCCGTCAAGAATGTCTTTATTCGTTTACATATAATTGTTGTGTATATTTTATAATCTACATTTAATAAAGAGATTGGTCTATAGTTTCCGCATTGTTCTTTATCTTTCCCAGGTTTTAAAATAACTGAAATGATTGCTTCGTTCCATGATGGAGGTATTTTGTTGTTGTTCAGCGTCCAATTAAATGACTTTAGGAGTTGTGGCGTGAGTTCTTCTATAAACAGTTTATAAAACTCAGATGGGTATCCATCACTACCTGGTGATTTACCATTTTTAAGTGACTTAATCACATCTCTGATCTCTTGTGTTGTTATTTCTGCTGTTAGTTTTTCATTTTGTTGATTTCCTATTGATGGCAAGTCCAATGTGTCTAGAAATTTTTTGATATCTTTAGTATTTGTTTCTTCAGGTTGCGAGTATAGTTCTTGGTAGAAATTATGGAAAATTTCTTCGATGTTTTCTGGGTTAACTGTGGTTTTATTTGTGGTGGGGTCTTTAATCTTGTATACATTATTCATTGTTTGTTGTTTTCTTAACCGTTTTGCCAGCAGTTTTGTGGCTTTTGGCCCCGTTTCATAATATTTTTGCTTTAGATATCTATTTTTCCTTTCAATTTCATCCATTTGTGTTTCTTTTATCTTTGTTTTTTCTTCTTTAATTTCTTGATATATTTTTGGGTCATTTGTGCTTTGATGTTTACGTTCTAGTTCCCTCAGTCTCTCACATCTTTGTTCATACGCTTCCAGTTTAGTCTTATTTGCTTTTCCTGTTTCAACAATTAATTTACCCCTTAACACGGCTTTTAGTGCGTCCCATAGTATTGTTGGGTCCACTTCTTCATTGTCATTCTCTTGGATATATTCGTTTATGTTTATTTTTATTCTTTCTTTCATTTTCTCATCATTTAACAGTCCTACGTTAAGTTTCCATGTTGTTTGTCATTTTCTATTGTTCAAATATATTTCCATGTATATAGGATTATGATCTGATATTTCTGCCCCTCCAATCCAACAATTTCTCACCCTGTGTCTGTCACCTTCATTCATAAGGAAGTAATCTATTCTAGAGTGTACTTTATGGACTGCTGAATAATGTGTATAGTCTTTTTCGAGTGGGTGCAGGTCCCTCCATATGTCTACCATACCCATTTCTGCCAGTGAGGTTCTTATGAACTTTGTTACATGTTTTTTTGTCTTCTTAACACTTGTTGTGTCAACTTCATGATCCATGACAGCATTTAAGTCTCCTCCACAAATTAGGACTCCTTCACTGTGTGTTGCTATGAGATCAAACAGTTGTTGAAAAAAACCCTTGTCACTTTCTGGTGGGGCATAGATGTTCACTAATGTAATCTGCATACCATCTATTCTTCCCTTTATTATTACATACCTGCCTTCTTTATCCTGGATTTCCTGTTCACTTTCAAATTGTATTTTGTTTGAGATTAGTATCATAACCCCCCTTTTTGCTCCTCCCTTAAATGAACTGTAGTAGGAGTTCTTATAGCCAAATCTCTTTAGTTTCACATGTTCTGTCTTGCTCAAATGTGTCTCTTGCATAAATATAATTTCAGCTTTTTCCTTCTTGAATTTTCTTATTATTCTTTCCCTTTTAACAGGTGAGTTCAGACCATTCACGTTTAATGTCATTATCTTAAGATTTTTACCCATATTCATGTTTTTCCATTTTTTTAACTTGTGCTCCTAGCCCCTTTAACAACAAAAATAACACATTTATATAAAAACACATTAAAAAATCTCGACCTCCGTACTTTGGGCCTTTCTTCTGCCCACTGGTCCCTGTTGGTGGGTGGGGGGTTTGTCTTCACAGAGTGAAGGGCCCTCCCTAGACTTCTAATTACTATCAAAGTAATAGTCATAAGTCTAGAAATGTCCAACAAATATCACTTAAACCTCTCCTAGCCGTCTGTTTCTCTTTTACCTTGTCTTCTTGGCCTTCATTTCTTCTGTGCCTTTCTTAATCTTTGTTATGATCTAGGCTTTCAGTTGAAAGCCTTGTAGCTTGTCCTGGGCCCGCTGCTCTACGTCTCTCCCCCTTCTTCCGCCGTTCACTCGTCTCCACTCCGTCTGTCGTGGTGCGTTCAGGGCCGCCGCTGCTCCAGCCGTCTCCTTCGGCACGCTCACCTCAAGGCCCCGCTCCATCATATCCCGCGCTGCCTCTTCGGCCGTGTTGTAGGTTCTTGTGCCTTCCTCCCAATGGATCCTCATTTTCGTTAGCGGCGTTTGGAATCTAATTTTTTTCTCTTTCAGCGTTTTTTTAATATTGGCATATTTCTTCCGCTGCTGCACGATTTCTGTCGGGTAGTCATGGTCAAAAAATACCTGTTTGTCGCCGATTCGTATCTTTTTTTTCCATGCTTGCGTCAGGATTCTTTCCTTTATGTCATATTTCACAAAGTTTACCACAACTGACCTGGGTGGAGAGTTTGTTTTCGGGTTCTGTGCCGGTGCTCTGTGCGCCCGTTGAATCTGCAGATCCGTTTCTCCGGGTATTTCCAGTTCTTTTTTTTAAGAACTGATCCATGAATTTTGTCATCGAGTTGCCTTCAATGCCCTCCGGAATTCCAAAGATGCGCATATTGCTTCGTCGGGATCTGCTCTCCAAGTCGTTTATTTTCTCCTGCATCCTCTGCGTTTGCGTCGTCAGGGTCTGTAGTTGTTCGTTTGCCTCGCTTTTCCAATCTTCTAGTTCCGAAATTCGGGTCTGCGCTTCTGTCATACACGCCCGCTGGGAGCGCAGCTCCTCCATGTTTTCCGTTAATTTACGCTCCATTTCTCTTCGGAGGTCCATGATTTCCTCCTTAATTTCTTTTTTCAGTTCCTCCTTAAGAGCCGCTAAATCCTGTTGTAGCTGTCGCTTGAATTCTCTCAACTCTTCACCCAAACTGGCGATGCCAGCGTTCATGTTGTCGAGTCTGGTGTCTTCCATTTTCTCTGCTGTAGACACCTCGTTTTTTTGGGCTTTGCGTACAGCGGTTTTTCCTGCGTTGTTGGAGAGGAATTCTTCAATTTTACCCTGTTTTTGTCCTTGTGCCCGGTTCCTTCGTGTTTTCATCCCTTAGTTTATTGATTCGTTTATGTCGAGTTGGCCATTTACCGATGATTTTTAATCCGGCTAGGGAGAGCTCTTTGTTTAAGTGTTATGTCTCTCCATCTTCCCGGAAGTCCGCTTGGGGTCATTTTTGACCCCACATATGGAAAAGTGTGGTACTGATACAAAAAATGCAATTACTTAAAAAATATAACAATTAGATACAAATCCAAATGGCCTCATGTCAAACACGACCTATTTGAGGAATACATGGAAGATTAAATGATAAAAAATTAAAATTTCAAAGATATTGCAAAAAAAAAAAAAACAAAACGAAACAAAAAAAACCGCTGGGGTCATTGTCACCCCGCTTATGCATCAAAGGGTTAAGCACTGAGGGAAGATACCTGAATGCAGAGACATATTTTTAATCTGTAGTAGATCTGAGGCCATACAATGTGAAACCTTTTTTTAAAAACCGTGTTGGGAGAGTATCAAGGCAGCAGGTAGTGGATTTCAGGTGGCATATGATGTCATTTAAGATTTTATGATTGACTGGAAAAAATTTCACCATGGTGTTTACATCTTCTCTACATGGACACAGAAGAAGCACATATCCAGCACCTGGCACAGGAGCACCAACTCCGATACCTTTTTTTGCAGCTCCATTGAGGGTGTAATGGTGAGTTAAATTTGTGTTTATTTTGAAAACGATGCCTTATCTCAGGAGTGCCCAACGTGGGGCTCCTGAAGCATTCAGGTTTCTGTGGGAAATTTTCTAATTTCACTTCTTAATTGGTCCAAAGGTTTGCAAATAATTTGTCATTATTGTGCATGTGTTCTGTAGGCACCCTTGCACCCATGCCCAACAGCAAATTATTTGCAAATCTTTGGACCAGTTAAGAAGTGAAATAAGAAAATTTCCCACAGAAACCTGAACGAGCCCCAAATTGGGCATCCCTGCCTTATCTCAAAATTCTGGCAAATTAAAAGTTGAGAAAACATGGTGATACAATGATACAAGCCTTTAGTTACACTTGATTTTGAGTGGGCACACTGAAAAGCTGGTAACAGACACACACACACACACACACAACTAACCACACAGACATACTGAGTGATTACCATATGCCTCTGTTGCACTGAGGCATAATAAATGTGTCCAAAACTTTCTGAAACAAATTCAAGTGTACTGCTCACTTACTTCAGTGTTTCCAAACAGCAACCTGGAACTCTCAAACCATAGGCGATGTGGCGTGCTCCTTCGTCTCCCAAGGAATTGAAGCTAAGGTCCAACTCTCGCAGATTTGGGGACCTTCCAAGGACTAAAGCTAGATATCTGCAGGACTCCAAGGTCAACTGACAACTTTTCAGAATGAGTCTTTTGAGTGAACAATATGGAGTGTCGAGGCCCTTCACAAGCTCTCTGACTCCGTTATCTGTGACACTGTTGTATGCCAAGTCCAGCTCTGTCAGATGGGACATTCTGAACTTTAAGACAGCAGCCAAACCTTGACAACTTCTGTCAGTCAGTTTACAGCGTTTCAGTCTGCAATGAGAATATTAAAACAAAGTCAAGAAACCTGCTTCCATTCAAACAAAAGTAAATGGATCTGTGTGACTCGAGTAAGTTTCAGAAAACTAACCAGAAGTTATTTTATTGAAAATTACAACTATAACTAAATTATAACTAAACCTTAACTTTATCTCCGTAGATAAATCACACTTCTCTGCCCTCCCTCTGTATGCAGAGTACAGCATTTTTAACTGCCCGTAATCACATTTTCCAATATGCTTTTTTTTTTTGTATTTTTCTTGTTTTATCCTTTTAAATAAGTCACATTTTGTGGCATTAAAACATTTTGGCCAGTCTCATCTTATTCTTGGGTGAGTAAATCGTTTTTGTTCTGACTTAATTTAAGGTACCAGGGTCAGAGGTACAGGAAGCCTAAAGGTTCATCTTATATCTTTCAGCAAATGTATAATCTGCTAATTTAGCCCAAAATAGCGTCTCCACACCTTTAATGTAAAAGTTTTATTACCATCAAGATACAGTGGTGTGAAAAAGTGTTTGCCCCTTTCCAGATTTCTCATTATTTTGTATGTTTGTCACACTTAAATGTTTCAGATCAAACAAATTTAAATATTAGACTGTGGTGACCCAGCACACTGCGGACAGACATTATCTCTCACCCACAAGGGCAGGACAATATATATATATTATATATATATATATATATATATATATACACACACACGGGGGCAGGACAATATACATACGGACAAAGAGCCCCAGGGGGCAATCAGACTGGACTATTAAGGTATGTGCCCCCCCCCCCCCCCCCCGCTGAGGACGGAAAGGACAACCGGGCGCCAGCTGATGTCATGCTAATGATATGTATTGACTGATGTGTATTAGATGACAATCACTATGCTAATGTGCCAGGCATTCTTTGTCTGTATAGCATGTATAAAAGAACTTGTTACACATGCCTCAGCAGCGCAGTAGCTCACACGAGCTACGAAGCGTGCTTCAATATGTTGGAGGAATAAAACCTTGTACCCTTCCAGCTAGTTGCCTCTCGCCTACCCCATTACCTCCACAAGACAAAGATAGCACAAGTAAACAAAATGCAGTTTTTAAATCAAGGTGTTTATTATTAGGAGTTAAAAAAAAAAAAAAAAAAAATCCAAACTGACATGGCCCTGTGTGAAAAAGTGATTGTCACATAAACTTAAAGACT
This sequence comes from Pholidichthys leucotaenia, assembly GCA_020510985.1. Classification (NCBI taxonomy): domain Eukaryota; kingdom Metazoa; phylum Chordata; class Actinopteri; order Cichliformes; family Pholidichthyidae; genus Pholidichthys; species Pholidichthys leucotaenia. The sequence goes on from CM035848.1 coordinate 49,218,273, forward strand.
GGTTGGGCCACCCTTAGCAGCAACAACTGCAATCAAGCATTGGCGATAACTGGCAATGAGTTTTTTACAGCACTGTGGAGGAATTTTAGCCAACTCATCTTTGCAGAATTGTAATTCAGCCACATTGGAGGGTTTTTGAGCATGAACCGCCTTTTTAAGGTTATGCCACTGCATCTTAATTGGATTCAGGTCAGGACTTTGACTAGGCCACTCCAAAGTCTTCATTTTGTTTTTCTTATGCCATTCAGAGGTGGACTTGTTGGTGTGTTTTGGATCATTGTCCTGCTGCAGAACCCAAGTGCGCTTCAGCTTGAAGTCACAAACAGATGGTCTGGCATTCTCCTTCAGGATTTTTTGGTAGACAGCAGAATTCATAGTTCCATTTACCACAGCAAGTCTTCCAGGTCCTGAAGGAGCAAAACAGTCCCAGACCATCACACTACCACCACCACATTTTACTGGTGGTATGATGTTCCTTTTCTGAAATGCTGTGTTACTTTTACGCTGGATGTAATGGGACACACACCTTCCAAAAAGTTCAACCTTTGTCTCGTCAGTCCACAGAGTATTTTCCCAAAAGTCTTGGGGATCATCAAGAAGTTTTCTGGCAAAACTGAGCCAAGCCTTTATGTTCTTTTTGCTCAGCAGTGGTTTTCGTCTTGGAAATCTGCCATGCAGGACATTTTTGCCCAGTCTCTTATGGTGAAGTCTACAGTGAGGCCTGCAGTTCTTTGGATGATGTTGTGGGGTCTTTTGTGACCTCTTGGATGAGTCGTCGCTGTGCTCTTGGGGTAATTTCGGTCAGCCAGCCACTCCTGGGAAGGTTCATCACTGTTCCATGTTTTCGCCGTTTGTTTATAAGGGCTCTCACTGTGGTTCAGTGGAGTCCCAAAGCTTTAGAAATGGCTTCATAACCTTTTCCAGATCGCTGGATCTCAATACTTTGTTTCTCATTTGTTCCTGAATTTCTTTGGATCGCAGCATGATGTTGAGCTTTTAAGGATCTTTTGGTCTACTTCACTTTGTCAGGCAGGTCTTATTTAAGTGATTTTTTGATTGAGAACAGGTGTGGTAGTAATCAGGCCTGAGTGTGGCAGAAGAAATTGAACTCTGCTTTCCAAAGATGTGATAAACCACAGTTTATGTTTTAACATGGGGGGGGGGGGGGGTCACTTTTTCCACACAGGGCCATGTAGGTTTGGATTTTTTTTTTTTTACCCTTAATAATAAACACCTTCATTTAAAAACTGCATTTTGTGTTTACTTGTGTTATCTTTGTCCAATATTTAAATTTGTTTGATGATCTGAAACATTTAAGTGTGACAAATATACAAAAAAAAAAAAAGAGAAATCAGGAAGGGGGCAAACACTTTTTTCACACCACTGTAGCTAAACATCCAGAGGTTAATACAGGTCACACACTTTGCTGCCTGATGAGCCAAACAAGCAGAGCCTGTGTTCCAATACACACACTTGTTAAGGGATACAGGGAAATGATGAGGAAAAGCAAGTGTGTGTTAAAATTATTAGGTCAGGGAGGAATGTTCACATCAAAAAATTGTGACAGTTTTCCCTTTGTTAAACTCCTGCCAATGTGGCCTTAACTTCGTAGGTCTGGTTTTGCCATTAGATTAGTTCTAAGTGTCTAAGACAGATGACAGTACTTGCCACACAGCATGTAGGGGCATAATGTACAAATTGCTACAAGCTGTGCTCTGTCCAGAGATATGACATACAGGTGCATCTCAATAAAGCAGAATATCAAAAGTTGATTTATTTCAGTAATTTAATTCATAAAATGAAACTCATTTTATATAGATTCATTACAGAGAGTGATATACAGTATTTCAAGTATTTATTTCTTTTAATTTTGATGATTATGGCTTGCAGCTCATGAAAACCCAAAAATCAGTTTCTCAAAATTAGAGTACGTATTACATAAGATCAATTTTAAAAAGTTGATTTTTTTTTTTTTTTTTAAATAGAAATGTTGGCCAACAAAGTATTTCCATGCACACATTCAACACCTGATCAGGGCTCCTTTTGCATGAATTAATACGGCATCACTGTGGCATGGCATGAAGGTGATCAGCCTGTTACTGCTGAGGCATTATGAAGGCCCAGGATGTTTTGATAGCAGTCTTCAGCTCATCTGCATTGTTGGGTCTGGTGTCTCATCTCCCTGATGACCATACTTCATAGATTCTGTCTGGGGTTTAGATCAGGAGAGTTTGCTGGCCAGTAAAATATGGCGATATGATGGTCATTAAACCAGGCTTTGGTACTTTTGGCAGCAGTGTGGGCAGGTGCCAAGTCGTGCTGGAAAATGAAATCAGCATCTCCATAAACCTTGTCAGCAGAGGGAAGCATGAAGTGCTCTAAAATGTCCTGGTAGACAGCTGCATTGACTTTGGACTTGATAAAACACAGCGGACCAACACCAGCAGATGACATGGCTCCCCAAATCAGGTGCCAAGTCCTGTCACTTGGAAATCAAGGTCCCAGAGTCTGGAGGAAGAGTGAACAGGCACAGAATCCAAGTTGCTTGAGGTCCAGTGTGAAGTTTCCACAGTCGATGATATGTGGAGCCATGCCATCTGCTGGTGTTTTTCCACTGTGTTTAATCAAGTCCAATGTCAGTGCAGCCATCTAAAAGGAAATTTTAGAGCACTTCATGCTTCCTTCTGCTTGGCAAGCTTTATGGAGATGCCGATTTCATTTCCCAGCAGGACATGGCACCTGCCCACACTGCCAAAAGTACAAATACCTGGTTTAATGACCATGGCATCACTGTGCTTGATTAGCCACCAAACTCTCCTGACCTAAATCCCATAACCAATCTATGGTGTATTGTCAAGAGGGAGATGAAATACACCAGACCCAACAATGCAGACAAGCTGAAGGCAGCTATCAAAACAACATGGGCTTCCATAACCCCTCAGCAGTAACACAGGCTGATCACCTTCATGCCATGCTGCAGTAATTATGCAACATGAGCCCCAAGTATTGAGCGTGCACATGGACATACTTTTCAATCGGCCAACGTTTCTATTAAATATCTTTTTTTTTAATTAATTGTATATAATATTCTAATTTTTACCTCCACCAAGGAGGTTATGTTTTCATCAGCGTTGGTCTGTCTGTCTGTTTGTTAGCAAGATAACTCAAAAAGTTATGGATGGATTTTCATGAAATTTTCACAGATTGTCAGAAATGGGGTATCCTACAGATAATTAGATTTTGGTGGTGATCCGGATCACCGTCCAGAAGAAAACCGCCATTACGCAAAATGCCATTTTCATGAATAACTACTAAACCACTAATCCTATCATTGTCAATCCAATTGCTTGTCATATGTTTTCATGGTCAAGGAATCTGAAAACGTACACACAAACACTGTATGGGGGGGAACTGTGGCGCTAAAACGCCATTACGGAAAATGCCATTTTCGTCAATAACTACTGAACCACTAATCCTATCATTGTGAATCCAATTACTAGTCATATGTTTTCATGGTCAAGGAATCTGAAAACGTACACACAAACACTGTATGGGGGAACTCTGGTGCTTGGCGGAGGTCTGCGCTCTCCGAGTGCTTTTCTAGTTTGAGAAACTGAATTTAGGGTTTTCATTTGCTGCAAGCCAAAACCATCAAAATTTAAAGAAATTAACACTTGAAATCTATCACTCGTGTGTAATGAATCTATATGTTTCACTTTAATTGAATTATTGAAATAAATGAACTTTTCAATGACATTCTAATTTATTGAGATGCACCTGTATTGCAAGTACGCAGCTTTTTTTTTTTTAAACAAGGGGGGCGGTCACCAATTTAGCATGAGGTATAAACAAATGTAAATCAGGTAAAATTTACAAGAATAAAAAGGCGCCAAGATATTAAAGAGTCCATCCATCCATCCATCTTCTTCCGCTTAATCCTTTTCGGGTCGCGGGTCAATTTAAAAATTAAAAAAAGCTGCAAATTACATTTACACAGAATAAAATTTAACTAGCATCCAGATGAGTGTTGCAAATTTACAAAAAAAAAAAAAGCTGAAAATTGACATGAAAAAACTTGAAGTTACAAGAAAAAAGTACAAGTTTCAGAAAAAAGTGGTACATTTACAGAAAGAATTGTAAGTTTCCAAGAAAAAAAGTTACAAATCAATAAGAAAAAAAGACGGATTTACAGAGAAAGTCAAATTTATAGGAAAAATCTTGCAAATTTACGAGGAAATTGTAAATCTGCAAGAAAAAAGTTGCAGATTAATGAAGAAAACAATGAAAGTTTACAGCAGAAATGTAAATTTGACGAAAAGATACAAATTTATGAGAAAGTCACAAATTTGAGGAAAAAGTTGTAAATCTACAAGGAAAAGTCAAATTTATGAGAAAAAAAGATGCAAATTTGAGAGAAGTCAAAATTATGAGAAAAAAGTTGAAAATTTACAGGAAAACAAGTTGCACATTTCTTGCAAACAAAGTCCATTTGAGGAACAAAGTTAAAAATCTATGAAAAAGTTGAAAATTTACAAGATTTCTTTTGCATTTCTGTTTAGAATTGATGGTTCAAGTCATTTTATTCAGCTACGTAACATGATACAGAAAGGTCTGATGATATTGAGGGGGACACTTCTGTTTTTCCAGTTCAAGTCTCTTTTTTGTCCCCCCCTTCCCCGATTTACACCTATGAATGGGAGGCGAGACGCTTTTGGGTCATTTTGCTAACAAGGGGGATAGCATCCCGCCTCAAATCACCAACTGGTTATAGTTAAAATTACACACGACAAACCAGAAGGCAAACTGTCGTGTCACAAAATAGAGCTCAAAGGAGCAGCACAGCATAACAAAAGTGACTGCAAGCCAAAGTCAAACAAATCTCTATTCTGTGGGAAACACTAGACATATTCAAGCATGTGGTCAACAGTCCTGGTACCCACTTACATCGCTTTCTTTGATCTTAAAAGAAGTGGAAGTTCTCCCAGGAGTTTCTCATCAGATGACTCTGCCACGTCAAGCTCAAATTTATCCCGTATTCCTTCAAAAGTTCGGAGTAGTCCAATCATCCACTTCCAATCCTCAGGTGCACTGCCCCTAATTGGAGGGGAGCCATGCTGCAGAAATAATATGCAGCCATCCATTAAAGCACAGCTGTCGTACTCCCTGTAACAGTGAAACAGACTGCTGCCAGTCCGAGACCTGATGTTGGCCAAGATCATCTCCTCGATCCAGAGCAAGACGGAATCAGAGAGCTCCAAACAATGCTCCTTAATGAGGCCAAAGATAAAACGGAGGAAGATATCAAATTTCCCCTCAGGACTGCCAATTGCTTTGTCCACCAGCTCCTTACAACAATTGCTGATTGATTTTTTTAATGTTTTCATGGTATCTAGCTCAAAACATGCAGCCAAGAACTCCTCGATGCTCGAGTGACCAAAGCGAAACACTGTGGTGTTGCTCAGCCCCATCTCCTCTCTCAACACAAATGGGAACGCTTTTGAAAAAGCTGATGCTTCCAATGCGCTTATATCACTCTGTAAAAGCTCATCCTCGGACATGACATTACCCTTGCCCATCCGATGCTGTGCCAATTTTTTTAGTTTGGCAAAAGTGTTTGATGCCTCTGTTGGACTCAAATAGCGAATGTAAATCTGGGTGAGACTCAGGGGGTCTATGACAAGTCCTTTTCCTTGAAGATGATCCTTCAAAGTTTTTGCCATCATAGCACAAATTGGAGGTATCTGACAGAGGAAGTCCAGGCTTCTAGACATGCGTACATGGTCCATAGCTTTGTTAGCAAGATCATCATCACCAATAGTATTGCTGAAGTACTCCATCTTCTGCTCATCATTGAACCCTTGTATTTCTGTCTCCTTAAGAATATGGACATCAGGAATTTGAGTAGCTGCTGAATATCTGGTCGTTATCCATATGTGAGACTTGGGAAGCAAGGTTCCCCTGATCAGATTTGTCACCAGAATGTCTACTGTGGAAGCCTGTGAAACATCACTCACAGCTGGACAGTCAAAGTTCAGCTGGCTGTTATACTCATCTAGACCATCAAGAACCAACCACACACCATCTTCATTTAGGCTGGAGGCATCAAGCTCCTTTAACTCTGGGTAAAATATCTGGAGAAGTTCAACTAGATTCAGTTCGTCTTTGAGCAAGTTCAACTCCCAGAAAGTGAGAGGAAACATGAAATGGATGTTATGGTACGCTCTTTCCTCAGCCCACTCGAGAGCACAAGTCTGCACTGTTGTGGTTTTACCGACTCCACTCACTCCTAAAGTGATCACTGTCCTTTTACTGCAATCGTGTTCACAATCACAGGACAAAATGTCTGACAGTGGAACAGTTTTAAAAGGGCTCCATTTAGGAAGGTATGACTTGTCAACATATCTGAACTCATGCTGTTTTAAATCACGCAATATGTTGTCTTGTTTAAAGTTGCGAAAGCATAGTCTTGGAGGAAGGAGTGAAAATTCCTCATTTAGGTGCTGATATCTGTTCCTCAGTGTGGTTTTGAGATGATCTGGGAGATCCATCCTCAAATATCCCTAAAAAGATGACAAAAAGATACAGATAGTTAGCTATGACAGGTTTTTGCAACAGTATATGGTTCTGTGAAATATGAACTTATCCAGTGGGTTTAAGGATATAAAATAAACAAAGCAGAGGAAGGATGCCAAGAGCCAACATGAGTAGATAACCACTAATGTGTGGTTGTGTTGGGCTAGAGCTAAAACCAGGCATATAGTTGGTCCACTGTGACACCTGTATGACTTGCTCAATGTCTACAGTTTTTATTTCATCCAGGAGACCAAACAACTATAAAATTCCAGTTCTATAAAGGCACTAGACTAAATGATCAGGCATAATGATCATCCACAAGTTCCATTTAACTCTAGGTCAGCAGTGCTGAACAATGGCATGGGTGGTAAAGCCCCAACTGGTGACGTCCAAACGGGGGATTGAACTCATAACCTCCCAAACCAGTCTCACATCCTACTTGTGTCACCAAGAGGGTCGATCCACTTGGCTTGCCAAGTAGGAACACCTTTAATGATTCTGTCACATGCCCCCCCGGCCCTTCCAGATTTTGATATTGTCCCAATGTCAGAAGTGCATTTAGGCTTTAGCGATGTCTGACTTCTGACTATATTACCAACAGTGAGTCCTACCAGCACCACAAGTGGGACAAAAACACCAGTGGTATCTACAGAATGGGACTAATACACCCTTAAGGTGCATTCAAACCAAACACAAAAGCGTGATTACATGTAAACTCAATGCAAAGATGCAAACAGACGTGAATTTGTGTCTGAGCGAGTTGCAGAGGGGGGAAGTTGCCTAAACTTCTGCAGCTGTTTTGGATCTGCTGTGGAAATCCCAAAAATGCCATCATGTTTAGGTGTCCAATGCTATCTCGTGGGGCTCACAGCTGGGAAAATGTCACTGTCTCCTCCAGAAACTGCACCTTGATGATGGGTATTTGTTTAAACTGCTAGCCCTCGTTAGCACATCTGTAATAGGAGTACATGGGTGGATAAACTATAGACACTCCAGTCCATTTGTCTGCAAGTGAAAAATTTCCCTTCACGTCTGGTGTGAATGCATCATAAGACCTGCCAAACATGGGCCAATCATGACCAAGGGGAGGAATCTTTGTGCCCTTTGTTCTGTCACCTTTTTGTTTCTGAAACAGAACAACCAAAAATGGCCATTATATGGTTTTGGCCTCGTCACAATAAAATCGTAATTGAGACATAACAGGAACATGAATCCGATTTTGTTAACTGTTTTTTTTTTATTTTATTGTTTTGGTCACAGCAGGAAGTGCATTTAACTTTTATTAATATTCATACCAGCTTATCCTTTTTTGTATAGTATCAGATTTAGCTTTTGCTAGAAATGTTTGTTTTATTGAAGCCATCACATTGACTTGTCAATAAATAGCAGGGCTTCCTCTGGAAACATTTCCGCGCGGTGGCCCACCGCACTTGAAATTATGCTGCCACTCTAAGAGGAAATATAAATTTAAGAAAAAATGTGAAGGAATGACGGTCCGCAAGCGTGCACACGAACAACACGCATGACCATCAACCGTGCGGAGTTTAGAAGCGCTCCGCCCACGTGACCACTCCAGTCAGCAGGCAGAGTGTCTCGCTGGCATCACTGTCCGAGAGAAACATGACCGTATTAAAGTACTTTAAATGCAGAAAAAAGCAGGAGAGGTATGCAAGCAGTGGAGACATTTATTGTGGTTTTAACCCGCTGGTAATGGGAGCAATAATGACGAATCGCTTAACTAACAGGTGTGATTGGGAGCTCAAGTAGGTTCATTTTGTCTTCTTTTTAATCAGTTTTTTTTTTGTTTTTCTTATTTCAGAGAAGAATAAAAAGGAGATTCTTTTATCTTTACCTTAGATAGATAGATGTACTTTATTGATCCCAAACTGGGAAATTACAGTGTAACAGCAGCATGACAGTTGACAACCAAACAACAGAAACACACACATGACAGACAAAGGGATTACCCGTGGAAAGTAAAAACTAACACGACTATAAAGCCTATATACATCATAGCTTAATATATGATGACCCGTATAAACACATGAATCATCCCATTGCACAAAGAAGGACTATCAGGAGCAGAGTGAAAATGTGAGGTACCAGTTAGTCTGTAAGGTGCAGTGTGGCAGCATAGCTATGACCAGAATACAACATCATAGTGAGTTATTGTACAGTGAAATTTCATGTGGCAGGAATGATTTCCTGTACCTGGCCGTTCGACAACAAAGCTGTAGTAGTCTACTGGAGAAAGTGCTTCGCTGTCTATCTATTGTGGGGTGATCAGGATTGTCCATGATGGATCGCGGTTTAGTGTTCTCCTCTCCATCACTGTCTCAAAGGTCTCCGGTCTGAGACCAATTACAGAGCCAGCCCTCTTGATAATCTTGTCAAGTCTGTTGGTATCTCTGGCCCTGATACTGCTACCCCAACAGACAGCAGCAAAGAAGATGGTGCTGGCGACAACGGTCTGGTAGAAAAGCTCCAGCATCCTGCTGCACACGTTGAAGGATCTCAGCTTTCTCAGGAAGTGGCGTCTGCTCATCCCCTTCTTGTGCGCAGCATCGGTGTTGGATCTCCAGTTCAACCCGCTGCTGATCCTGACACCTAGATATTTGTAGTCCTCAACCACTCCCACATCCTCCCCACTAATCTGCAGTGGCTGAGAAGGAGCCTTCCTCTTCCTGAAGTCAATCACCATCTTTCTGGTCTTGCTGACATTCAACCCCAGGTGATTCTGCTCCATCCACTTCACAAATCTGTCTACCAGTGCCCTGTACTCCCCCTCCTCTCCTCCTCTTACACACCCCACAACAGCTGAGTCATCAGAGAATTTTTGCAGGTGGCATGACTCAGTGTTGTACTGAAAGTCCGTGGTGTGTAAGGTAAAAAGAAAAGGAGGGAGCACAGTCCCCTGTGGAGCTCCCGTATCACTAGCCACCACTCCAGACAAGGCATTGCCCAGCCAGACAAACTGTGGTCTGCCTGTCAGGTAGTCAGTAATCCAGGAGATCACAGAGCTGTCAACCCCCATCACCCGCAGCTTCTCACCCAGCAGCAGTGGCTGGATGGTGTTAAAGGCACTGGAGAAATCAAAGAAAGTGATTCTCACAGTATCTCCCCCACCATCCAGGTGCAGATGGGCTCGTTTGCAGCAGGTAGATGACAGCATCTTCAACTCCTAAATGGGGCTGATATGCAAACTGCAGAGTGTCCAGCCACGTCTTCACCTGCAGCCTCAGGTGGGCTAAGACCAGTCTCTCCAGGACCTTCATCACATGAGATGTGAGGGCAACTGGTCAGTAGTCATTCAAATCCAATGGAGATGACTTCTTGGGGACAGGAACCAGGCAGGATGTCTTCCACAGCACCGGTACTCTCTCCAGACTCAGGCTCAGGTTGTACAGGTGTTTCAGTACCGGAGCTAGTTGGTTGGCACAGGTCCTCAGGGTCCTTGCGGAGATGCCATCAGGGCCCGAAGCCTTCCGCTGACGGAGTCTCTCCAGCTGTTTCTCCACCTGATCTGTAGTCACCGTGAAGTGAGGGAGTGTCCTGGTGCCCCCTGAGGGGGAGGAGGGGGGAGATGGAGAAAGGTTCTGCATGGAAGCGTTGGTGGGGAGGGGTGCGTGGGGGTCTGGTTGTGTTGCTCGGGTGACAGACTGAGTTGAACCTATTAAAAAACAGATTCAGTTCCTCAGCTCTCTCCTGGCTCCCAGATGGCTGCCCAACTCTCCCCTTGCACCCAGTTATTTGTTTCATTCCTTCCTACACATCTTTAGTGTTTTGCCTGAGTTTGTCTTCCAACTTCCTCCTATAATTGTCCTTGCACCTCCTCAGCTCATGCTGCATTCCCCTCAGCTTCTCCTTGTCTCCAGCCCTAAAAGCTCTCTTCTTTTTGTTCAGAAGTGCTTTCAGGTCACTGGTGACCCATGGTCTGTTGTTGGAGAAGCAGTGTACAGTCTGAGCTGGCATGGTCATGTCTTCACAGAATCTGATGTATTCTGCAATGTAGTCAGTCATATTGTCTATGTCCACCCCATGATTCTCTTTTCTAAAGCCCATCCAGGGACAAGAGTTGCAAATTAGCTAATAGCTATACACTCCATGTGCAACACATCAGATTGATTGTCATTGATTAATTGTCTATGTTTATTGCACTGTCCCTGTCAAATAAACTAATCTATCTATCTATCTATCTATGTGAAGGTGGGCACCCCCTGGGGCTGCACGGTGGCGCAGTGGTTAGCACTGTGGCAGCACAGTTTTACCCTCGGCCGGGGGATCGCGGGGACCGTGAGATCGTGGGTTCGATCCCTGCCCCCGGCCAACAGTGATCTGTGTGGAGTTTGCATGCTCTCCCCGTGTTTGCGTGGGTTTACTCTGGGATTTCTCCGGTTTCCTCCCACATGCCAAAAACATGCAGGTTAGGGAGTTAAAGGGCGCTTGCGCACGCAGCGACCGGCAGCTGGTGGTTTGTCACCAGACTGCAAAACAAATCTACCTACGGGTACAAAATAAGTAATAAAAAAAAAAAAATGTGGTTCACAGAGTACGCTCCAGTCTGTCGTCTCAAAGCAGTCCTGTAGTGCATCAGCAGTCTCCTGTGTCCACCTCCTCACAGTCCGTGTATAAGCAGGCTGCCTTTGCACAAGGGGGACATACTTGGGTGTTAACATGACCATGCAGTGATCTGATTTACCAATGGGGGGGGGGGGGTAGAGCTGTGGCACTATACGCATCTCTGACGTTGGCATACAGGAAATCCAGTCTTTTGTTCTCTCTGGTGGGACAGTCAAACTGGTGAAAGTTTGGTAGTGTTTTTCCCACTGAGACATGGTTAAAATCACCTGTGATGGCCATGAATGCATCCAGGTGCTTCTCCAGTAATGTGGCCGCAGTGGAGCTGATGACATCTCCACTTAAATGAAGAAAAAACAGAATGTATTGTGTTTGGGGATACTGTAACGGCTGGCTTTGGTACCCTCTCTTTAAGGCTCAGTTCAGCTGTCAGAAATTTGGGGGTGATTTTTGACAGCCATTTAAAATTTGATAAACAGATTGACAATGTAGTCAAAATGAGCTTTTATCAATTACGTTTGTTATCCAAAGCCAAACCTTTCCTGAGCCGTCATGATCTTGAGATAGCCATCCATGCTTTAGTCACGTCTCGACTTGATTACTGCAATGCACTTTATGTTGGCATCTCTCAGTCTTCTCTTGGCCGCCTTCAACTTGTGCAAAATGCAGCGGCCCGTCTTTTGACCAACACACCTAGGCGAGAGCACATTACTCCGATCCTTTTTTCACTTCATTGGCTTCCAGTCCATTTTAGAATTAATTTTAAACTTTTGCTTTTTGTTTTTAAAGCTCTTAATGGCCTTGCTCCGGTTTATATGTCTGAGGTTTTGACTGTCCGTGACCAAGGCAGAGCTTTGAGGTCATCCAATCAGCTTTTGCTGGATGTGCCTAGGTCAAGGTATAAACATTGGGGTGACCGAGCCTTTTCTGTTGCTGCCCCCAGGCTCTGGAATAATCTCCCCCCTGACCTACGTGCTATCTCTGACCTGACCCTTTTTAAATCTGAACTTAAGACATATTTGTTTATGATGACTTTTAATACCCAGTAGTGGTGATATTTGTCTTGGCATTTGTTTTTATTTTATTTTTAGGTTGTTTTTGTTTATGTTATTTGTTTTTAATGCTCTGTGTGTTTTTAATGCTGTTTATTTTTTGTAAAGCACTTTGGTCACCTACGGGTTGTTTTAAAGGGCTATATAAATAAAGTACATTACATTACATTACATTACATCACAGGCCACCGCTGCGTCAGCTGACGGAGGGACGTAGACGATAACAATTAAAGCGCACTTCATCTCTCGCGGCATATAATAAGGTCTCATACTAACAGCCAGCAATTAAATGTCCGGGCTGCAGCACTTTTCCTTCACATAAATGTGTCTAGGATGACACCATCGTTCATTAACAAGAAGTGCCACTCCTCCTCCTCTCTTTTTCCTGCTGCTTTTCACGTCTCTGTCCCCCCATATAGTCTTGAAGCCAAGTATCGCTACGTTTACATCCGGGATCTGTGAGTGTAACCACGTCTCCGTGTAAAACACATGAAACTACACTCACAATACTCCTTTTGCGTCCTGACCAGTGCTGTAAGCTCATCCGTTTTATTTCCCAGTGATCTCACGTTCAGAATCAGAATCAGATTTATTGCCATTGTTCATGTAGTACACAAACTAGGAATTTGTCTCGGTGCAATGCTGCAACATTAAACATGATAAAATAAAATAAATAAAAAACTATACATGCAATAAAGTGTAGAATAAGAATGAGTAATACTACTCAAAGCAGTTTTTTATTAGCGAGCAGCAGATATTGTGGAGTACCACATAGTGCAGTCGGTGATGCAAAAAGAAAACAGTGATGATTGACGTGAGTCTGGTTGAGCTGCTGTACATAGTGCACGAGAGTCAATAAGTCACTTAGTGTTCAGCAGTCTGATGGCAGAGGGGAAGAAGCTGTTCATGTGACGGGAGGTTTTAGTCTGAATGGACCGAAGTCTTCTACCTGAGGGGAGGGGGGCAAACAGAACGTGACCAGGGTGTGAAGGATCGGCTATGATCTGGCCTGCACGCCTCCGGGTCCTGGAGATGTACAGGTCCTGGAGAGATGGGAGCTTGCAGCCGATCACCTTCTCAGCAGCGCGCACGACGCGCTGCAGCCTTAGTCTGTCCCTGGCAGTGGCTCCTGTGTACCACACGGTTATGGAGGTGGTGAGGATGGACTCCCGGGACTTCCCGGTGATGACCATCGGTACAGCCGGCTTATGCTTCCTCCTCCTCCTCCTCACCTTTGCTCCAGCCCTTCGCCGGCAGCGCCTCCTCTTCAGCTCATCCGGGATGAGGGGCTTCACTGCCAGCTGCAGCACTCCAGGCTCTGGCCTTCTCAGCGCAATCAGCTGTTCGCGTGTGTACAATGCGTCTGCCCCCACCTCTGTTGATCTCCATTGCCCGAGGAAGAGGAAAAATAAAGAAAACTAGAAAAAGACTGGGCTAAAATAGAGAAAAAGTTGGTCCAGTCTTAGTCCGAGTATTCCTACAGAGCCCTGGTTAATAAGAAGCACACTATATACAGGTATAAACAGACAGAAACACAAAGACACGAGAGAGTTGCTGCTGGTACGGCCGCCCTGCCTCCGGCGCCATAAAAAAAAAAAAGTAAAAAAAAATATATATATATATATATATTACCTTAGTTAATATTAACTAATTTATGTTCATTATTATGTACCTGGCTAGTTAAGATGACCAAAATTCACAAAGTCAATGATTAATCCGTTAGCAGCCTTCAGACAAACTAAACGTGCCAACATTTGGATTTCAAAGTAAGGGAGGTTTTTCCTGCTGCCTGGGTGGTGAGGAGATTTCTAAAAAACTATAAATATATAGAAATATTATGACAGACATAACTGCATCTTTGGTCATTTAAGTTAATTTATTTCATTAAATACATCCATCCATTCCTCTTCTACCGCTTAATCCTTTTCGGGTCGCGGGGAGGCTGGAGCCTACACCAGCATCTTTGGGAGAGAGGCAGGGTCCACCCTGGGCAGATCGCCAGTCCATCGCAGGGCCAACACAGAGAGACAGACAACCATTCACTCTCACAGTCATACCTAAGGACAATTTAGAATCCCCTGTTGATGCCAATTACCCTAACCTGCATGTCTTTGGCCTGAGGGAGGAAACCAGAGTAAACCCACGCAGACATGGGGAGAACATGCAAACTCCACACAGAAGGGTCACCGATGGTCTGGGGGTGGGCTCAAACCCACGATGGTCGGGGGTGGAATCAATCCCGTGGCCTTCTTGCTGTGCTGCCATCATTAAATACAATTTTATTAATATTTTTTTCTTTGAAATCAGAGTTAAATTATTGTTCTGTTCTGCCTCTGCAAAATTATGGTCAAAAATGTAAATTGTGAACTGGTGACCTTCTGCTCACCAGTCCACATCCCTAACCATTAGGCCACCACTGCCCCTTACCTCCTATTAAAATGAGGTTAGCGGACTATCCTGCCTGATGCAGCACGATGGAAAACAGTCTCACATCCCTGGCAAACAGGAGTAGCAGCTATCTGACCAAACTGGTAGTTTGCACAGTGTTGCCAATTCCTCAATAAGGAAAAAAGTCCTAAAAGTTGCTAGAAGTCCTTAAATGGCACCACCGCCTAATTTGCATAATTGGCAAAACTTAATTGTAATGGATGCTGTAGGAGAGAATAATAATATTCTGGGACAGACAAAAAGTGGTGGCCTAGATAGTAGAGCATCCGCCCCACAACTGAGAGGCCGTGGGTTCAAATCCCAGTCGGGTCATACCAAAGACCATATTAAAAAAAAAAAAAAAAAAAAAAAAAAGAGCTTGGTGCTCAGCATAACAGAATGGGGAAAGGAAAGTTAACATGCAGAGCTACCAGAGGACTGACCCCCACCCCCACCACCACCACCACCCACCCACTGTAGCCTTCACTACTCACAATAGCTGTGTGGCGCAGGGTCAGCGAAACGGAGATGGGCACTGCCCCATACACCACGTGGTGTCCCACATGCTGTGGAAGGGATTAACTTAACTGACAAAAAGTGAGTAAAAAACACCCTAAATATGTCTAGAACTACAAATTTCTTCTGTTGATTCTTGGTTTGTTTGTGTTAATTTTGCCATTTAAATAGGCCATCACTTCCCAAAATAACTTCATACTTTAATGCTTTGTCTAGACCCACATTACATAAATTAATTTTGTCCTGCATTGTTAAATGTTTGAATATCAAATTTAATCAAAAGACTTATGTAGGGTGGAACTGCTACCTCCATGTCCAACTCTCCTCCTTTACCCGGGCTTGGGACTGTACAGGCAGTATGCCTATGAATCATCTCCAAAAAACGGCTTCAACCAGCCTTTGAATTCAGGGTTTGATTCTCACTCTTCTCTGCATTTTTGAGCATACAGTTTAGACTGGGACATAACAAGCTAGCTGCTAGATGTTTAACTTACGTCACAGAGACACACACACACACAGTGTGTCACAGGTGAGTAGGTAACTGAAGCTGTAAGTCAAATGCAGTGATTTACCGTATTTTTCACACTATAAGGCGCACTTAAAATCCTTTAATTTTCTCAAAAATCGACAGTGCGCCTTATAATCCAGTACGCCTTATGTATTAATTCTGGTTGCGCTTACTGACCTCGAACCGATTTTGTGTGGTACACGGCGCTCAAAAATCTGTCAAAATGTTTTAGTACGATTTTGGTAAGCTACGAAGCCACACCGCTTGATGGATTGTCGAAGCATTACGGCTACCGTAGTCAGGAGCCTCGCAGAGTAACAGCAACGAGAATGTTTACATGGACACAAGTAACCGGATTAAAAGCCTGATCGGAATAAAAATGCTTCATGTAAACATGGCAATATGAATATTCTAACCCGATCACGCTCATTCGGATCAAAATTTCATTACGATTGAGAGGGGTGGGTTATGCCGATTGTTAATCGGAATGGTGCGCATGAAAACACTTATTCCGAACGTAGGGCAGAAAATATGTTTACTGTGCATGTCTGTACACCAGCCGCACGTCGACGTGATGCATTTCCGCCTTAGCAGCAGCTAGCGGAAAACATAGTGGGAGTAAAACAAAACTGGTCTGTATCGTCCTGCTGTCTCCCTCTGTTCGTCATATGCAGAAGTATGTACTTGTAGCTTCATTACGGAGACCAGCAGAAGCAAAAGTACAGTCTGAATAACACAATACAGGTCAATTTCAACACGAAGCGGGGCTTGCTAACACCGCAAGTTGCTTCTTCTTCTCCTACTATTTTCGGAATGTCGAAATGTCGACGTGCGCATGTCAAAATGATTTATTCCATTCAAACGTGTGACACATGGAAACGCAAGTCCTAATCAGATCAGCTTTTTCAGGATCCATGTAAACAGTAAAATTCTGATCTGAATTGTAATCAGATTGAAGAAATTTTGCCCATGTAACTGACTCGGATAAAGACGAGAGGGATCCGGGCATGTTTGATGCCGAAATCGCCCAACTGTTAAAACTCAGACACTGAAGATGGAAGAATTTGATGCATTTGTGGAAGACGAATGAACTGAAAAAGTGAGTGTATTGTTTTGTATTTTATGTGTTACAACTGAACAATGTTGAGAGTTACTGTGAATGAGTTGAATAAAGTTTGACTTATGACTGTTTTGTTTCGCTTAATGTGCCTTATAATCCGGTGCGCCTTATGTATGAAAATAGACCCGTTCATTGATAGCGTGCCTTATAATCCAGTGCGCCTTATAGTGTGACACTGACAGTGAAAAAACATTTACATCCCACTCTGAAAAACAGGGCGGGACTGGCGGTAGGGTTGTGCACGCGCAATTCATTTGCAGTTTGGACAAGAGTGGCGTGGGTCTCCTCTCTGACTGCAGGCAACTGCTGCATGAGGCTACTGTGAGACTGACTGCCTGTGAGTGCTTTGGGACGGCCTCGTGGTAGCACCTGCTGCTTGTTGAGGACAGTAACTGTAGAGCAATAGTGCTTTCACGTCAGAGTCTCCAAAACACCAGAAAAGTCTCCAATAATAGGAAAAGTTGCTAGATTTGTCGCTAGTTGCTTTTGACCAAAAAAAAAAAAAAAGTCACCAAGAGGATTTGAAAAGTTGCCAGCTTTAGTGAGAATATCGGCAAGTTGGCAATACTGAGGCTGTGTCTCAATTCAGGTTCTGCGTCCTCCAAGTGGACATTTCTAGGCCAGATACGTCGCTATGCTGCATCGAAGGCTGTCCCGTTCCGTGGGCTCCTTCCCATGCGGCTGACAAATGCAGCCTTCAACACCCCAAAAACTAAGGATACATGAGAGGGTCCTTGTGGCCCTAACATATCCCAGCATTCAGCGCGTGGCTCAGCGTGGCTTCCCCCCCACCGCTCAGGCAGAAGTAGAACGAAGTCAGAAACGGTTCAAAGCAAGGTTTTTTGCTTGAATTCTGCAGCCGTTTGAACATAAAAACACCAATAATCCAGAAAATGGCAACATCTGATTATTTAAGCTCATGTTACGTGACATTTTTTCTGATGTGCTGTATGCCTCCCTTAATTTATTAAACACATTGAACTTATTTTTTTCTGAAGTCAAACCTTTTTTCCAATTAATGTCAGTTTATTAATTAATGTAAGTAATATAAAAATACAGTATGACGTGGTTGAAATAACTTGCTTTAATATAACTTTTAAAGTCATGTAGTGACATTGGGAAGCTGATGTTATTTGCTTATGTGGTGCTATTAAAAAAAAAAAAAAAACACCTAAGGTTATTTTTAGAGAAAACTGAGCAGTTAATGAAGCTGAGGAGGGACAGGACATCTGAAACAATTTTATTATGCGGATCTTAAAACTGTCCATCACATCTGAAGTGATCGCCAGATTTTTCTGATACTTTTCACTTTTTTTGGTTTATTTCTGAGGTCCACGGTGGAGGACCTGCAGGAACCGAGGGTCAGCTGTGAAGAGAACGGGCTGGACTCCAGATTTACAAAACCGATATTTGACCGAAATAAACACAAACGAAATTTGATGACTTGCTTCGATTGTGAGTTTTTAGCAGTTTACAAACTGAAACAAGCTAAATAAAAATATTGCATGTTTACTGTTGTTAGAAAAACTGCATTTCAATGAAGTAGTTTTTTGAAAAAGGCGATTTTTTTGCAAGACAATTCTAAAAGAGACTTTCATATATTTATTACAGAGTGAAACACTTTAAACCTGATTTAATATTGATATGATTATAGTTTTTAAAATTAAATGACAAATGATTTTCTAATTTACTGAGATGCACCAGTACAACTGAGATGAAGCCAAAGGTGGAATCTGTTCTACTGCTGCTGTTCATTGAGGGTCATCATCCTACAGTACAGGACTGTGGTCTGCTTTAGAACATTAAAATGTCAGAGCTGATACAAGGTAGAACATCTAACTATTTAGCTACATAATGGTCACAAATTATACAAGTAAACTGTCATTTTCTACTGCTAATGTAATTAAGAATATATTTTAAAGTTCAATCTAACTGGTATACATAAGTAATAAAAGTTAATTTATCCACATTGAGGTTTTAATTTACCTTAATTTTACCTGCTGACTTTAACATGAGTTAGTCTTATTTTATCTGTAAGGGTCCTCTTTCTGTCTGGTGAAAATTCTCCAGCAAAAGGTAAAGAAAATGCAATAATAAAGAAAAAAAAAGGTCTCTCTGTCAAAAATGTCAGCCAAAAAAGAACGCTGTCACAGTTGCTAGGCAACAGGGTAGAGCGTGGTCACGCAAACATATGTCCTCCAAAGACTAGACCGCCTCATTTAGCAGTCATAAATCAGCCCGTAGATGCAGCCTACCCGACCTTTGAGCGCTCTGGCCTCGGTCTACAAGGCTGTAACACCTGAATTGCGAGACAGCTTGAATTTGAAGCCAACCACCACCAGACTGAAGCCTCGCCACCCACCCCACACCTGTTCCGCTGCACGCACTGTGGGGGAGAGGCAGGGAGCTGACAAGTAGTGGGTGAGGAGCTTTGCTCAAAAAACGAGAGTATGTGCATTTAAAATCACAATATAAATGATAGCGTATTCTATGAAATGATAGACATTTTTATATTGTCATCCGATACATATCATCCTATCGCACAGCCCTACTTCAGCTATTCATTATCACTACTTGACTAATTAAAAATGATTAGAAATCACATTACATTAAGAGTCAGTTTGTTCCGCCGGCACATTTTAATTTATTTATTTAGTGTGTATGCAGCGTCTGTCACGCACTTTTGCAGCTTTAGTAATATTTTTTTCAGACAAAATTGAGAAACTCAGCAGTGATTTAAACCAGAACGATGGCCTGGTACACTATAATGTTTCCTATTAGTGACAAGTTGGCATCATCATTTAGCATGTGCAGTTTTATAATTAGAGACGGTGTGAATGTTAGTTACCTCTAAAACGAGGTTAGAGGACTATCCTCTCTGACGCGGTACAGTGGGGAAAAAGTCCCACATCCCAGGCAAACAGAAGTAGTGGCTATATGACCAAAACATTAGCTTGCAGTTGGCTGCTAACCACCGGAATCCACCACTGCACACACCCGACACACAGCGGGGGGAGAGGCGGGCGGCGACAAGTACAAACGGGGTGCGTGTCTTAAATCCCGACATAAATGACATAGTTTTGTATGAAACTGTAGACGTTTTTTAATCTCATCACCCATGTATATCGTTACATCACACAGCCTGACTGGTACGTCAGTAGTATTGAGCCAATCGGGACTCTCTGGCCTAAGTGAAGTGAGCATTTTTAAACCAGCTGCTTTGAAAACGACCCAAATTAAGATGAGTTTTAACCATTAAGCTGCTTTTAAGGGCCGATGCAGTTTCAGTTATTATCCTGGGCATGTCCTTCAACCATTAAGACTTTTTAAATCACAGGATTTAATCTGTTTAATGCAGCCCTAACCACTTAGCCTTGTGGTATGTGGGCTGGGCCTAGTCCCCACTTCTGGCAGTTAGGGGAGAGTGAGAAGATTCTGACACCAAACTGTAAGACAATGAAAGGTTTTGTTTGTAGGGGGGAAAATGGCGTAAGACACCATTTTAGAGAATGTAGATTTGTTTTTACAGGGGATTTATAGGCACTGGAGTGCACCTTTAATCTCTGCTCTAAAACGGACATTTCAAGCTGTACACCCCTAATTAAAAGAAACCTTTACCTGTTACACCAATAATGGTTTTACTAATTTCACCAAAGCAATTTCAGTGGCATTTAAGCAGTTTAAAATGAAGTAAACAGAGAGAAACTTTAAACATTTAACTTCTAATTTTTTAAATGCTAAAATGATCAAACTAGTTAAAAATATCCTTGTGAAAGCATTAACACGTGCATTAACTTACATATTGACCTTTTTTACTATAATGCAACTAAAACCAACTGTTTCTAATCACACAAAGGTGCTCATTTAGGCCTTTTTTTATCTTAGAGCTGCTAAATCTTCAGCTGACTGAACTTAAATTGTTAACTTAAAACAAAGTGTAACAAACTCACCAAAGAACACGCAACTCTTGTTTGAAGTTACTGAGGAAGAGTTTTCAATGAGTTAGTTCAGCTTCACTTACTCCTCTCCTTCTTCTGCTTCTTCTTCTTCTTTGGATTTTTACGGCCGCTGGCATCCAATGTGTTGTATTACTGCCTCCTACTGCCCTTTACCCCCCACGATCACACAACCATTTACAGACGTGGACAAAATTGTTGGTACCCCTCTGTTAATGAAAGAAAAACCCACAATCGTCACAGAAATAACTTGAATCTGACAAAAGTAGTAATAAATAAAAATTCTATGAAAATTAACCAATGAAAATCAGACAATGCTTCTGAATTGTGGTTCAACAGAATTATTTTAAAAAACAAGCTCATGAAACAGGCCTGGACAAAAATGATGGTACCCTTAATATTTCGTTGCACAACCTTTTGAGGCAATCACTGCAATCAAACAATTTCTGTAACTGTCAGTGAGACTTCTGCACCTCTCAGCAGGTATTTTGGCCCACTCCTCATGAGCAAACTGCTCCAGTTGTCTCAGGTTTGAAGGGTGCCTTGTCCAGACGGCATGTTTCAGCTCTTTCTACAGATGTTCAATAGGATTTAGATCAGGGTTCATAGAAAGCCTCTTTAGAATAGTCCAATGTTTTGCTCTTAGCCATTCTTGGGTGTTTTTAGCTGTGTTTTGGGTCATTATCCTGTTGCAAGACCGATGACCTGCGACTGAGACAAAGCTGTCTGACACTGGGCAGTACATTTCTCTCTAGAATACCTTGACAGTGTTGAGATGTCATTGTACCCTGCACAGATTCAAGACACTCTGTGCCAGATACAGCAAAGCAGCCCCAGAACATAACAGAACTTCCTCCATCTTTCACAGTAGGTACAGTGTTCTTTTCTTGGTAGGCTTCATTTTTGCGTCTGTGAACATAGCGTTGATGTGCCTTGCCAAAAAGTTCCAGTTTTGTCTCGTCTGTCCATAGGACATTTTCCCAGAACCTTTGTGGCTTGTCAACATGCAGTTTGGCAAATTCCAGTCTGGCTTTTTGATGATTTGTTTTCAACAGTGGTGTCCTCCTTGGTCATCTCCCATGAAGTCCACTTTGGCTCAAACAACGACGGATGGTGCGATCCGACACTGATGTACCTTGACCTTGGAGTTCACCATGAATGTGTTTAGAAGTTGTTCTGGGCTCTTTTGTTACCATTCGTATTATCCGTCTCCTCCTGCGGCCACATCCAGGGAGGTTGGCTACAGTCCCATGGATCTTAAATTTCTGAATAATATGTGCAACTGTAGTCACTGCTTGTCTATAATTTTCTTTCTAATCTCCTGAGACAACTCTCTCCTTTGCTTGCTCTGGTCCATGTTTAGTGTGGTACACACCATGTCAACAAACAGCACAGTGACTCCTTGTCACCCTTTAAATAGGCCGACTGACTGATTACAAGTTTGTAGACACCTGTGATGTTAATTAGAGGACATATCTTGGTTGAACATGTCCCTATGGTCACATTATTTTCAATCTTTTCTAGGGGTACCATCATTTTTGTCCAGGCCTGTTTCATGAGTTTGTTTTTTAAAATAATTCTGTTGAACCACAATTCAAAAGCATTGTCTGATTTTCATTGGTTAATTTTCATAGAATTTTTATTTATTACCACTTTTCTCAGATTCAGGTTATTTCTGTGACCATTGTGGGTTTTTCTTTCATTAACAGAGGGGTACCAACAATTTTGTTCACGTCTGTAGATCCTGTTAAATAGTCCTGTTGTGGAGAGTGTAAATAACGAGACTGATTTATGCAGCAGACGACTTTATTCACTCTCACATCAGTCATACACAGAAAAAGCATGTCTCAATACACCAGGGGTTCTCCTTTTATACCAACCGCCCATCTCACATCTGCATGACATCTCACATCACAATGCATTCATCCCTTCTCCCCCAACTCCTTCTTCCTGCTACCTCACCATAATCTCCATAGCTATTGTCCTTCTCTGTTTACCCTCTCCATCCAGTCTGAGATGATTAACCCAGCCTCTACACCCCCCCTCCCCAGAATCTCAGACCGAATTTCAGTCCTCACGTCCTTTTGGCTTCAGTCTCCTCCCATATCTGCTGTAATGGGGGTTTACCGCCTCCGCGGCGCTGCTGTGCTGGTGGGGGGCTCCTGGGGGTGTGTCTGTCTGCGGGTGGGCCACGGCGAGGGGGGGGGGGAACCTTTGACTTGCCCGTGTGGCTGCTCTGATGAATCGTTTACCTGGGGAGTTCTCAGTGGGGGTCTTCCACGCCGAGGGGCCCGAGCCAACAGCACTTTCTCGTCCACCACCACAAAGGCGGGCTTAAGTCTGTCTATGCATATTTTCTTCCGACGACCCCCCAAGTCTAACAAAAAATGTTTGTCCCCTGTTTCCAGCACTCTGAACGGGCCATTGTAGGGTGGGCGCAATGGAGGGCGGTGGGCATCTCGCCTAACAAACACAAACGCCGCGTTCTTCAAAGTTTTTGGCACAAAAGCGCGTGGAAAACAGTGGTGAGCCGAGCTGGGCAGCATGCCTGTGTCTGCACTATGCTGCAAACGCTGAGACGGGCAGTTGTCTGGCGCAGGATTATCTGGCAAAAATTCCCTGGGCAGCCCCAGTGGCTGAGAAAAAACAAGCTCCGCCGGGGAAGCCTTCAAATCCTCTTTTGGCGCGGAGCGCAACCCCAATAAAACCCACGGCAACCGGTCTACCCAATTTGCATCCGTCAGCGAAGCCCTGAGCGCTGCTTTCAGTGACCTATGAAAACGCTCGCATAACCCATTGGCCTGTGGGTTGTACGCGGTTGTGCGATGAATTGCAACACCCAGGTTACAGGCCATCGCGGACCAGAGGTCGGAAACAAACTGAGGGCCCCAATCGGATGTGATGTCCAAAGGGATTCCAAAACGTGCCACCCATGTCGTCAAAAAAGCGTGCGCCACGTCCACGGATGTGGTTGCCGCCAGCGGGACTGCTTCTGGCCAGCGTGTGGTGCGGTCCACCACTGTCAGAAGGTGCATGCACCCCTGCGATGGCGGGAGGGGGCCCACGAGGTCCACGTGAACATGGTCGAACCTCTTAGCCGGTATCCTAAACGGCTCCAAAGGAGCCTTCGTGTGTCTGTGTACTTTGGCTCGTTGGCACGCTACGCAGGCTGCAGCCCACTCTTTCACTTGTTTGCGCAGGCCTGGCCACACGAACTTCGCTCCCACCATTTTGACTGACGCACGCACTCCTGGGGGTGCCAGAGCGTGAACTGACTCAAACACGCGGCGGCACCAAGCGACTGGGTCTACTGGGCGCGGGCGTCCCGTGGAGATGTCGCAGATTAGGGGGGGCTTGCCGTCTTGCAGCACTCTTCTCCCCAGCCTTAACCCTGTTGGTCCAGACTGGAGTG
Organism: Pholidichthys leucotaenia; assembly: GCA_020510985.1. Lineage (NCBI taxonomy): Eukaryota > Metazoa > Chordata > Actinopteri > Cichliformes > Pholidichthyidae > Pholidichthys > Pholidichthys leucotaenia. Next base: position 49,242,415 of record CM035848.1, read on the forward strand.
CGCACACGTCCATATCGCCAATCTGCTCTGCGGCCATGGCTGTATAATCTATCCCCACGCAGACAGCGGCCACTACTGCACGCGAGAGGCAGTCCGCCACCACATTCAGTTTACCTGACACGTGCTGAATATCGGTCGTAAACTCCAAGATCACGGCCAGCTGTCTCTGCTGCCGGCCTGACCATGGTTCCGAAACCTTGGCCATCGCGAACGTTAGCGGCTTGTGGTCCACGAATGCAGTGAAGCTGCACCCTTCCAGCCAGAACTGGAAGTGGCATATGGCCAGGTGGAGAGCCAGCAACTCTCTGTCGAACGCGCTGTATTTACGTTCACTGTCGCGCAAAGCCCTGCTGAAAAAAGCGAGCGGCTGCCAAGAACCGGCGACATGTTGCTCCATGACGGCCCCTATGGCCACGTCCGAGGCGTCGGTAGTGAGCGCTATCCGGGCCACCGGGTCCGGGTGCGCCAACAGTGCGGTGTTTGCCAGGGCTGTTTTAACCTCAGAGAACGCCTGCTCTCGATTTGGAGTCCATTCGACTCTGTCCGCAGGTTTCCGTCTCTTGAGCACGGTGTACAATGACTGCATGAGTTGAGCTGCTCGGGGGAGGAGCCGGTTATAAAAGTTAACCATCCCCAAAAATTCTTGCAGCGCCCTGACCGTCTGAGGCCGGGCAAAATTTGCCACGGCGCGCACTTTGTCGGGCAAGGGTATCGCTCCCTCCTGTGAGACGCGGTGCCCCAAAAAATCAATCCCCGTCACGCTGAACTGGCATTTCACCATGTTGATTATTAACCCGTGCTCCTCCAACCTCCAGAAAACCGTACTGAGGTGGGTTACGTGTTCGTCCTCGGACGCACTGGCCACCAGGATATCATCCAGGTAGACGAACACAAACGGGAGATCGCGCAACACCGCATCCATCATGCGGTGGAATGTCTGTGCCACTCTTTTTAATCCGAAGGGCATGCATAAAAACTCAAACAAGCCAAACGGCGTTATTACCGCTGTTTTGGGTATATCCTCCGCGCGCACTGGGACCTGGTAGTAACCGCGGACCAGGTCTATTTTAGAAAAAATGCGTGCTCCGGCGAGATGAATGGAAAAATCCTGAATATGGGGAATCGGGTAGTGGTTGTGCGCTGTGGCGTTATTCAATCTGCGGAAATCTCCACACGGTCGCTACGATCCCTCGGCCTTAGGGACCATGTGTAGTGGGGATGCCCATGGGCTGTTCGATCGCCTGATGATGCCTAACCTTTCCAGGTTGGCAAACTCCTCGCGCGCTATGGCCAGTTTAGCTGAGTCCAAGCGCCGAGGTCGTGCGAACACAGGCAGCCCAGTGGTGGTGATAAAGTGTTCCACCCCGTGTTCAGCGATGGCCGCCGAAAACGTCGAGACCGTGAGTGCTGGGAACTGAGTGAGCAGTGTGTGGAACTTACCGCCTGGAGCTGTGACATTGGCTTGTGTTATTGGCCCCGCCCCTTGAGCTGTACAGGGGAGAGAATCAAAAGACAGTGCATTAACCAGGCGCCTGTTAGCAACATCAACTAGTAACCCATGTGCTCACAGAAAATCAGCTCCCAGGATTGGGAAACTCAGTGCCACTATGACAAAAGTCCACTCGTACATACAGCCATGTAGGGATAAAGTCAGTGTTCTCTCACCAAAAGTCTTAATGTCCGAGCCGTTCACTGCTACCAGCCCGGGGCTGCTAGCTCCCGCCAGCCGGTCGGCGTAGGACGGCAGGATGATGCTCTTCTGGGCTCTGGCGTCTACGAGGAACCGTCTCCCCGAGCGTGAGTCCATCACGTAGAGCAGCATGTTCTCTTCACCGGTGGTCGCAGCTGCTACCGACTGCCAGCCTTGGCATTTCCCGAGCACTTGAATTGGCACGGTGGCGCACATCTGCGTGCGTTCTCTCCAAAGCGGCGGTGGTAGAAGCAGAGCGTGTCTCTCTGGCGCTTCCTGGCTTCCGCTGCTGCTACTGTCGGTGGCTCCTCGCCCCTGCTGGTCATCTTGCTGGGTTCCGACGCCGCCGCGTTCACTGTGAGGGCTCTGGTGGTGAAGATGATCCGATCTGCCTCCTGGGCTAGTGCCCGGTAGTCATGCGTGGCCAGCAACGGTGAATTGGCAAGAACCGCTCTCACCTCTGTTGGGAGGTTCCGGAGGAAAAGGTGGGCAAACAGAAAATGCCCGTCTTCCGTGCCCATTAACGCCAACATCCTCTCCATCAGTTCCACCGCCGACCCATCTCCTAACTCGGAGCACCTCAGGAGCTTCTCTGCTCTCTCACAGTCCGAGAGCGTGTAGCTCCGGGTCAGCGCAGCCTTGAGAGCCCCGTATTTGTCGTGGGCTGGAGGCTGTTGGAGCAGGCTCGCTACTTGCTGAGACGTGCGAGCGTCCAGCGCTGCGACCACATAGTAATAATTGGTGTCGTCTGCCGTTATTCCCCGGAGGGCGAACTGAGCCTCGGTGTGGTGGAACCAAGACCGTGGGTCGTGCAGCCAAAAGTCCGTTAGTTTGACCAAAACAGCACACGCGTTGCTGGGGGTTCCCGTCCGGGCCGTCTCTGGGATGCCTGCCGCATTGGTGGGGCTTCCCGTCCGGGCCGACTCCGGGGTTGTTGCCTCGTGTTCCATAATTCGTCAAGGGGTCACCAGTGTGGAGAGTGTAAATAACGAGACTGGTTTATGCAGCAGACGACTTTATTCACTCTCACATCAGTCATACACAGAAAAAGCATGTCTCAATACACCAGGGGTTCTCTTATACCAACCGCCCATCTCACATCTGCATGACATCTCACATCACAATACATTCATCCCTTCTCCCCCAACTCCTTCTTCCTGCTACCTCACCATAATCTCCATAGCTATTGTCCTTCTCTGTTTACCCTCTGCATCCAGTCTGAGATGATTAACCCAGCCTCTACACTGTATTTTTTAGGAAGACCATTAACCTTTTCCTGCCCTCCTCTCATTCTGCAACCCTAATTATATCTTTTATACTGTTCACCACCGTTCCCATCCTCTGGAGCCTAGCCATAAAAAACCTTCTCTCCTTAATATGTCCTACTGTCTCTTCTTCACACTGATCACAATGGCCTGTCAGGTGTTTCCCCATTACAAAGAGAGAGCTCTTTAAATTGCCGTGACCAATCCTTAATCTGCTTAACACCACTTGTTCCTTCCTGTTACTTCCTGCAGTAAACAATTCCCCTACTTTATTCTTAATATTAAAGATGTCTTCCTTTTGTTTGATTTTCCCAGCACTGCTGCCACTGATTTATTATTCCTTTCCAGATTATACTTTTCTCTTCAGACTTTGAAAGCTTAATTTTAACCTCCAGTTTCCCTCTTGACTGCCTCTTTTGCCAACTTGTCTGCCTTTTCATTTCCTGCAATTTCTGCATGTCCTGGCACCCACATGAAGGTGATGCACTTTCCCTGCTCTTTGATTCTTGAGTTAGTAAAAAATACTTCATACAACAGGTCTTGATGGTGAGTGGCTGATCCTCCTTGGATACTAAGCAGTGCTGATACCGAGTCACTACATACAGTATGAGGACTTTACTGTCCCTCAGTTCCTCTGCCCTCTCCAAGGCCAGCAGGATTGCACCAAAGGTAGTTAAGATGGTCCAGTCGTTTGTTTGGTGAGTCACAGCTGACATCCCTGTACACCAGACAGGTAAGATAAGATAAGCCTTTATTAGTCCCACAACGGGGAAATTCCAGGATTGCAACAGCACAGGGATAGCAACACTCAGAGCAACAATCAGAAGGCAAGAAAAAAAAAACAAGCAAGCAAGAGCAGCTAATATACATATGTACGTATTACTATAAAATATATATATATACACACACACACAGACACACAGTGCAGAGCATTGTAGCTGGATGGAATAAATATATGAATATATGAACACACAGTGCAGAGCATTGTAGCTAGATGGAATAAATATGTAAATATATAAACACCCACAGTACGGAGCATTGCAGCTAGGTGGAATAAATATGCAAGTATATAAACACACACAGTGCGGAGCAATGTAGCTAGATGGAATAATATGTAGATATATAAATATATAAACACACCCAGTGCTGAGCATTGTAGCTAGATGGAATAAATATGTAAATATATAAACACACACAGTGCAGAGCATTGTTGCTAGATGGAATGAAACAGCATAACCGTCTACTTAGTTATCCTACATGGTATGATTATGTGCCCATACATATTCTCACCCTCCATAGCGACCGGTAAGTTCCTAGTTGTATGCCGGAGGGGACCATTGTGTAAGTCTATTGCATCTTTTGCATTCAAAAAACTATTAGTTTGTTACGTCTTTTTGCTATCTCTGCGAGCAGCCCTGCTTAGGTTGTACAGTCTGACAGCCGTTGGTAGGAAGGACCTACGAAACCTCTCGGTTGTGCACCTGGGATGATGTAGTCTGCTGCTAAATGAGCTCCTCAGTGCATTCAGTATGTCCTGCATAGGGTGGAACTCGGACTCCAGCAGAGATGACAGTTTAGCCACCGTCCTTCTCTCTCCTATCTCCTCCATCGGATCAAGGCGCTGCCCCAGGACAGAGCTAGCTTTCTTAATCAGTTTGTTCAGTCTCTTCCTATCGGCTGCAGTAATGCCACTGCCCCAGCAGACCACTCCAAAAGTGATGGCTGATGCCACCACCGTGTCATAGAATGACTTCAGCAGCGCCCCTTGTACACCAAAAGACCTGAGTCTCCTCAGCAGGAACAGCCTGCGCTGTCCCTTCTTGTAGAGTGCATCAGTATTGTGTGACCAGTCTAGTTTATTGTTCAGATGAATACCCAGGTACTTATAGGATGTCACCATCTCGATGTCTGTTCCCTGTATATTTACTGGTACTGTGAGGGGCTGCCCATGCCTGCGGCAGTCCACCACCAGCTCCTTAGTTTTCCTCGCGTTGATCTGGAGGCAGTTCCGATGGCACCAGTCCACGAAGTCCTGAATAAGCCCTCTGTACTCAGCTTCATCTCCATTGGAGATGAGGCCAACGATCGCAGAGTCATCAGAGAACTTCTGTAGATGGCAGTGTGTTGTGTTGTGTGAGAAGTCCGCAGTATAAAGAGTGAACAGGAAGGGAGCCAGCACCGTTCCCTGGGGGGCCCCCGTGCTACTGATGATCGTGTCGGACACACAGTCCCGGGTTCTCACAAACTGAGGCCGGTTCGTGAGGTAGTCCAGGATCCATGATGACAGGTGCTGGTCCACCCCTGCGCGCAGCAGCTTGTCCTTCAGGATCATCGGTTGGATGGTGTTGAAAGCACTGGAGAAGTCAAAGAACATGATCCTCACCATATTCCCGGGCTTCTCCAGGTGGGACAGAGAACGGTGAAGGAGGAAGATCACCGCATCCTCCACCCCAATGCCATGCTGGTAGGCGAACTGGAGTGGATCCATCGCTGGTTCCACCAGGGGGCGGAGGTGAGCAAGGAGCAGTCTCTCCAGGGTCTTCATCAAGTGGGACGTCAAGGCCACCGGTCTGTAGCTGTTCAGGTCTTTGGGGTGGGAAATTTTTGGTACAGGTACCACACAAGATGTTTTCCACAGCTGTGGTACCCTCCCCAGTTTCAGGCTCATGTTGAAGATATACGTCACAATCCCACACAGCTGGTCTGCACAGGACTTGAGGAGCTTTGCGCTGATGCCGTCCGGTCCCGGCGCCTTCCTCGCCTTGATCTTCCTCAGCTCCGTCCTCACCTGGGTCCTGGTCAGGGTCAGGATGGGGGGCTGTGTGTTGGGAGTGGGGGGGTGTTGGTGGAGTGGGGAGTGGGCAGCAGGACTTGATTTCTTTAGAGGCAGCAGTGGTTGTTGTGCAGTCAGGGGGGAGGGCGGTTGGTCAAATCTATTGAAAAACAGATTCAGGTTGTTCGCCCACTCCCTGCCCCCTGTGGCCTGGGGGGAGGTATTCTGGAGCCCCGAGATGGTTTTGAGGTTTCTCCAGACCCCGCTGATGTCGCTCTGTTGCAGCTTGTCCTCCATCTTCTTCCTGAAGCTGTCCTTGCCTTCTCTGATCTTTCTCCTCAGCTCCCTCTGTACGGACTTCAGCATCTCCCTGTTCCCTGACCTGAAGATCCTCTTCTTCTCTCTCAGAAGTGTTTTTATCTCAGGGTTGATCCAGGGTTTGTTGTTTGAGTGACGCCGTATGGTCTTGGTGGGAACGGATTTGTCCACACAGAAGCTGAGGTAGCCCGTGAAGGTGTGAATGAGGCCATCGATGTCCTCACCATGTGGATCGCAGAGCTGCTTCCAGGCGGTGGCTTCAAAACAGCCCTTTAGGGTGTCCATTGTCTCCTCAGACCATAACTCCACAGTGTGCATGGCCGGAGGTTGTCTGTGCACTAGGGGTTTGTACACCGGCCGGAGATGAACCAAGTTGTGATCCGATCTCCCGAGTGGGGGGAGTTGTGATGAGGTGTACGCCTCCTTAGTGTTTGCGTAGAATAAATCCAGTGTTTTATTGTCTCTAGTGTGGCATGTGACATACTGGGTGAACGTGGGTAGAATGGGAGACAGTGAAACATGGTTGAAATCGCCTGAGATGAGGAGAAGAGCATCTGGGTGTTCTGTCTGCAGCCTGCTGGTTACTGAATGGATGACGTCACGTGCTGTCCCAGCGTTCGCCGTCGGATTTGCATAAACAACAATGCAGATCACGTGTGAGTGTTCTCTCGGGAGATATGTAGGCCTCATGCTAACAGCTAGCAACTCAATGTCTTTGCTGCAGTGTCGTTGTTTAACAGTGATATGTCCCGGTCTGTACCAGTTGTTGTTAACATACATTATCACTCCACCGCCCCTAGCCTTGCCACTGTCTGGTGTTCGGTCAGCTCGTATCATGTGAAAACCCTCCAGCTCAATGTTAGCATCTGCTGCTAGTTCAGTTAGCCACGTCTCAGTAAACAAAAGGAGAGAGCACTCCCGGTATGTGCTATCATAACGGGAGATAGCCGCTAGCTCATCTAACTTTCCCAGTATCGACCGTACATTTCCCATGACAACAGATGGAAGGGAGGGTCTGTACCTTATATTTTTTGTCCTCCGCCTTACTCCAGCCCGGCAGCCGCGGCGTTTTCGCCTCAGTTCTCACGGTATGTCGAGTTTTTCCAATGGGACCGGGTGGCGGTTGAATGCTAGCAGCTGTTCTCTGCTGTATCGTATCCTGCTATAAACAGTGGCTCCGTCCACCGGCTCAGGAGACATTTAGGATGATCTGTGTGTCCGTGATATAAGTGGGGTGAAAAAAAAAGACGGATCAAAAGAGAGAGGAAGGGAAAAAGACTCGGAATCGAGCCGCTGTTGCAAAAGGCAGCCGACTGGTGTGGCGCCGAGAGAAAAAAAAAAAAAAAAAAAAAAAAAAAAAAAACACAGAGGATGGCTACCTCCATTTTAAATGATGACTCCCACCCTTTGCACTGCCACTTTCAGCTTCTTCCCTCCAGATGGAGGTTTGTTGTCCCAAAATGTAAAACCCAGCGCTACAAAAACAGTTTTGTTCCTGCTGCTGTCAAAGAGTTGAACAAGATGTAGCAATATATTGCACATAATTTAGTTATCTATTTATCAATTTTTATTTTATATTTATTTATTCTTGTAGGTTTTTATTTGGGTTTCAAATCTTTTATTGGGTTTTAGACTTTTATTGAGTTTTTAATCTCTTTGAGTTAGTTTTTACCTTTTTTAATATGACCCTTCTCTCTTATCTCTTTGTTTTTTTTTCTCTTGTCTCGTCTTATGTCCTGATTGGTGGAGCCTTGAGTACTTTTATCGTGTTTATAGTCAGCTTCATGTGTGCCTGTGTTTGTGTTCATGTTGAATGTAATTGTGGTTTGTAAATATGTCTAAAAGGATGTCACCTGACTGCAAAACAAATCTACCTCTAGGTACAAATAAAGTAACCTGAACCTGAACCTGAACTAACTCCACTGTATACACATTTAAACAATCAGATGTTCTTTTACTGACCTCTGTGTGGTACCTATCAATCACCACTGCTGCCCCTGTAGCTTCTGATGTCTCCTTTGACACATCTGTAAAAATCCGCACGATCATTATAATACTTTTCTGCATATCTATAATATTCCTGAACTAAATCTGCTAATTTATTTTTGTGTTTGAGTTTCAGCAGCCCCAGATCTACCATTGCATTTTGTAACACCCATTCTGGTCTCATAGGCCACCACACTGTTGGGCAGAGCTCTAATGAGTGCACGTTCAGTTCTTCTGCAATGCTTTCACCTATCCACCCAAAGCTTGGTTTAAAAGCTTTCCCCTTCTCCCAACAAGCCTCCAGGGCCCTTTTTTGCTGGATGCCCTTTATCATGGCCTCTCAGGTTGACCCAGTAATTGCCCATTAGCTGCTTCCTACGGAGATGCAAAGGTAACTCTCCTGCCTGGAGAGCACAAACAGGAGCTGTTCTCACTGCCCCTAAATAGATCCTCAGAGCCCGAGCCTGGATAACATCAAGATCTGACAGCACTGACTTTGCCACTGACCCATATACCACACATCCATAATCTATTCTTGCCCGAATTAAATCTACATAAATCTGTTTTAATGATGCTATATCTGCACCCCATTCTAATCCTGACAGACATCTCATCACATTGATCACTTTCTTGCTTTTCTCTATGATGCTTTTAACATGCACTTTCCATGTTAGTCTAGGGTCTAATTGAATACCTAAAAAGTGAAAGCTCCCAACATTCTCAAGGTTGTTTCCATTCAACTTCAATGTCATTCCCTCCCCAATTTTCTTTCATGTGAAGAACATAACCTTTGTTTTTTCCACTGAAAACTTAAATCCCCAGTCTGTTCCCCATCTCTCCACCTGGCTGACCCCTTCCTGCAACTTCTTACTTAAATAAACTAAATTTGCCCCTCTCACCCACAATGCCCCATCATCTGCAAATAGCAATCGACCCAGACTAGGCTGAATCTCTCCAAACATATTGTGAGTGTTCACACAAGAAAGGAGAGATGGATGTGATGAAGCAGGCTTTATTTTATACACACCCACTCAACACAGACAGGAGGGGAGGTAATTCACAGAGACCCCCGTCTCACTTACGGTGACACAAACACATGATCAAACACTGCTCTAACTGGTCTTAAAACACTGCTGTGTCATCATAACGCAGTTATGCTGGCACAGCAATAACACTTAGAACACACAAATAACACTCTTTGAATCCTCCACAGCCCAAGCATGCTGGGAGAAACCCCACCCCCTTAATTCAATTCAATTCAATTCAACTTTATTTATATAGCGCCATTTCACAACAACAGTCATCTCATAGCACTATCAACTGTAGGGGGAACCCCCACAGTTGCAGAAAGACCCCAGCAATCAGGCGATCCCCTGTCAGCAAGCACTTGGCGACGGTGGAGAGGAAAAACTCCCTTTTAACAGGAAGAAACCTCCAGCAGAACCACGTTCAGGGAGGGGCAGTCATCTGCTGCGACTGGCTGTGGGGTGAGGGGATAGAGAAGATGAAAAGAACAGACATGTAGAGAGCAAACAGCACGATGGGGACTCAATCTATGGGAGAGAATAAACAGATGTTAATGACCAGCAAAAAAAAAATATTTCACTGAGAGTGAAGAAAGGAGTGAGGCCCAATGCATTATTGGAGGTCCCCCGGCTGACTAAACCTATTAGCAGCATAACTAAGGGAGGGTTCAGGGTAACACAGCCCCGACATTACACTGTCCCCCCCGGACTGGTTTCTGTCCCCAGAATAATAAAGTCCAGCTCAGAAGTCCAACACAAATCCGTCCAGGTGTCGGGGTGGCTGCCGTTGTCGGCGACCAGTACGTACAGGCCCGCTAGTGTCCATCTGTGCCTCAGCCGGGGTATCTGGTCGGGATGAAGGCCCCAGCTTGACCCCCCCACGGGGAAGATGGCTGGTATGGGGCGAGACGGTTGTGGTGGAGTACCACGACCCAGTCTCTTTTCTGCAGCCTCACCCTGTACACTACATCCAACAGTCACTGTAGGACCTCGCACGGTCCCGACCAATGGCTCGCCAGTTTTAGTGACAGTCCCCTTTTTCGCTTTGGGCAGAAAACCCAGACTCGATCTCCTGCTGCAAAGTGCCTCCCCTGGCAGCGGGAGTCATATGTCCACTTCTGCCGGCTCTCTGCTGCTGCCGGGCACCAAATCCACCGGTGTGCGCAGCTCGCGCCCAAACATCAGCGCTGCAGTAGTGCACCGGATGGATTCCTGTGCTGCCCTCTGGTACGCCCACAAAACAAAGAGCAGATGCAGATCCCAGTCTCACTGTCGCTGGTCCACTAGGACAGTGAGCTGGGTGGTAAGGGTCCGGTTGAATCATTCGACCAGGCCGTCACTCTGTGGATGCAGCAGGGTAAATGGTAAATGGTAAATGGCGTTCACGTATATAGCGCTTTTATTCTCATCTCTTGATGACCAAAGCGCTTTACAGATCCTGCTATCCACCCATTCACACACACATTCACACACTGATGGTGGCATGCTGCCTAACATGGCGCTTCCAGACCCATCAGGAGCAATTGGGGTGAAGTGTCTTGCCCAGGGACACAACGGCAGGATATCTGGGGAGAGCGGGATTCGAACCGCCAACCATGTGGTTATTGGACGACCTGCTCTACCTCCTGAGCCACTGCCGTCCCCAGTGGTGGTCCAGGGTGGTCCGGGTCTTCCGGATGCCCAGCCGCCTGCAGACCTTCTCAAAGACCTCTGCCTCAAAGTTCTGACCCTGATCGCTGTGCAGCTCCTCCAGTGCGCCAAACTGACAAAACATCTCGTCCACCAGTTTTGATGCTGTGGTGGCAGTGCTCTGAGCAGGGACCGCGTACGCCTCTGGCCATTTGGTGAAGTAATCCATTGCGACCAGCACGTAGCTGTTCCCCCGGTCTGTGGTCGGGAAAGGGCCCAGAATGTCCACTCCTACCAGCTCCATCAGTGCTCCCACCCGGTACTGCTGCAAGGGGGCGTGGGATTGCTGAGTCGGCCCTTTCTGAGCCGTGCAGGTGTCGCAGCGATGGACATAGAGCTCTACATCCTGGCGACATTTGGGCCAGTAGAACCGGGCTCGAAGAAGCTGCAGAGTCTTCATCACTCCGAAGTGGCCCACCCCCACCGCCCCGTGGACCAGCTGGAGTACGTTGGGCCCAGCAGCTGCCAGACGTGACGCTGCCCAGCTGGAGTCTGCCACTGCCGATACACAACACCCTCATGACAGCGGAGATTGGCCCACTGGGAGTGTAGGGCCTTGGTCTCTGGGTCCAGCGTAGACACCACCTCCCAGGTGGGCCGCTGGCCCACGTCCAGCCACTGCCAAACCCAGGAAATGACCGGATCTCTGTCCTGCTCGCTCTGCAGCTGCTGTCTGCTGAGGGCCTCAGTGACGTCATCGCTGGGGGGAGCTGACTGATTATCCAAGGAGGAGCTGTGTGCCGCTGTGTTATTCCTGCTCACAACGGTCCAGAGAGCACCAGCCCGTGGGACGGCTTGGTCTCGATCTTCTGCCCACTGGCAGTGCCGACAGTCCTCCGCAGCACAGGGATGCTGAGACAGCGCGTCAGCATTGGCATGGAGGTGGCCTGCCCGATGCACCAGAAAATCATAATCCTGCAGTGCCTCCAGCCATCTCGCCAACTGTCCATCCGGCTCTTTAAAGTTCAGCAGCCAGGTCAGGGAAGCATGATCCATCCTGAGCTGGATCCTCCCCCATACACATACGGGCAAAAATGGTGAAGTCCCTGGATGACAGCCAACAACTCTCTGCGAGTAACGCAATAATTCCTTTCAGCTCTGCTGAGAGTGCAACTGAAGAAAGCAACTGCCTGCTCTCCGTGTTCTCCCTCCTGGGATAACACCGCCCTGATGCCCTGGTTGCTGGCATCCGTGTCCACGATGAAAGGGCAGTTTGGGTTGGGATACTGGAGGATGGGGGCTCTGATGAGCACTGAACAAAGCAGGAAAAAAGCAGCAGCACAGCTCTCACTCCACTGAAATGCACGGCCCTTCTGTGTCAGCTGATGCAGTGGGCTGGTGATGGTGGTGAAGTCTTTCACAAATCTCCTATAATAAGATAAGATAAGATAAGATAAGATAAGCCTTTATTAGTCCCACAATGGGGAAATTCCAGGATTGCAACAGCATAGGGATAGCAACACTCAGAGCAACAATCAGAAGGCAAGAAAAAACAACATCTAGTAAACATATGTCCATATTACTATAAATGTATATATATAGACACACAGTGCAGAGTATTATGGTTGGTGAATGTGCAGCAGAAAGTCTAAGTTCTCTCTCCGCGGATGCAGCGGGCCAGCTGGAAGTCTTTGGGCATGATGGTGACCCCCTTAGCGAAGAAGAGACCATCAGGTGGGCCTCGCTGGTCTCCTGCAGAGCCACGACGGCAAAGCTCAGGAAACGCAGGACGGTCTTGAAGTCCTGAGCGATCTCCCTCACCAGGCGCTGGACGGGCAGCTTGCGGATGAGCAGCTCCGTGGATCTCTGGCAGCGACGGATCTCTCTCAGAGCCACGGGCCTGTGACGGCGAGGCTTCTTCACTCTGCCGGTGGCCGGAGCGCCTCTCCGAGCAGCCCTGGTGGTGGTGGGGGGGGGGGTTCTTCCTCCAGTAGATTTTACGGGCAGTCTGCTTGGTTCTTGCCATCGCTCTTTATTATTCTGTCTTATATTTCTTTCACGCCGCCTAAACTCCAGCCCGGCACCGCGTCGTTTTCGCTACAGCTCCCGGTATGTCGAGTTTCCCATTAGCACCGGGCGGCGGCCAAGTGCTAGCTAGCACTAGCTCCTCCCCGATGTAACGTCTCCCGCTGCAAACCGTGGCTCCGTCCGCCGACCCGGGAGACCCCCGGGGCAATCCGTGCGTCCGTGATATATATACAGAGTGAAAGGTGTAGAAAGAAGAAGGAAGATAAAAAAAAAAGGCTGTTGCAACAGGCAGCCCACTCGTGTGGCGCCGCCGGTCCGGCGGAACCGGAACCGGAAAGAGGTGGTCAGTAATAGGAGGCCAGTCTGAGAAAACTCTGTAGCTCTCCCACATCCTGCGGCACTGGCCAGTTTTTCACCGCTGCCACTTTCTTTGGATTGGTGGTGACTCTCGCTGCGGTGACAACGTGGCCTAGGAAGGTGGTCTCCTGCCAGAATAAGTGGCATTTCCATGGGTGTAGCTGCAGCCCAGCCTGTCAGATGGCGTCCAATACCTCCCAGAGGTTGGACAGGGTGCCATCAAAGTCAGCCGCGTGAATCAGCAGGTCATCCAGGTAAACGATGCAGTGGCTCCAGGGCACGCGAGCCAACACTCGCTCCATCAGACGTCCAAAAGTGGCTGGGGCATTGCAAAGTCCAAACAACATCACCTTGAACTGATGCAGTCCCTGCCCGATGGAGAAGGCTGTTTTCTGGCAGGCCTCAGGTGACAGCTCTACCTGCCAACAGCCGCTGCGGAGGTCCAGCGAGTTGAACCAGCTGGATTCGGTGATGTAATCCAGCGAGTCATCGATGCGGGGCAGGGGGTAGGAATCCTTGCGGGTGACGTCATTCAGGCGCTGGTCATCCACACAGAACCGCCACGAACCGTCCCTCTTCCTAACCAGCACCACCGGCGGCGCCCAGGGGCTGCTGGAGGGCTCAATAATATCTGCCTCCAGCATTTCCCGTATTTTTTGTTCTGCCACCGCCCGTCTTGAAAAAGGCAGACGGTGTGGGCAGAGCCGGATCGGCCTGGTCTCACCGGTGTCGATCCCGTGCTGCACCAAGCTGGTTTGGGTGCACTCCTCATCCTTGGCAGCGAAGACGTCCATGTAGCAGTCCAACAGCTCCCACAGCTGGCGTCTCTGTCTTGATTCCAGTCCGCTATAGCTCTCCTGGAACAATTCCTCGACCGCCTGCTGCGTTTCTGCCGACACATTGACCCGCTCCGCTGTGGCCCTCCCCCTTGCTGTCTGTATCGGTGATCGCGCTCCCTCTGCTTGTGCTGGTGGCGTTGTTGTGTTCAGTTCTTGCGGTGATCCACCCGGTTTGGTATGTCCTGGCGGCCCCTCAATCACGCGGGCCCCCAGGTTCCCCCTCTGGGTCCCGCTGCAAAGCATGATGGTCCGAGCCCCCAGCAGGAGGGATGATCTGGCAATGTCAATTTTCGTGTCCCATGCTGCGAGCAGATTGAGTCCAATTGATTGAGTCAGCCAGAGTGGGTGGTTTGTGTTCTGGCCGGCCACCCCAACCACAAGAACTCACCGCCCTCCCAGTCTGGCGGGGTCACCGGTGGCCGTGGTGTTGCAGCGCCCGGTGGGTTCCCACCCCCGTGGTTCTGTCTCGTCCATACCTGGCAGCACTCTGGGTTGGACCAGGGAGATGGTAGAACCAGTGTCGATCAGGGCCCGGATCGGCGTGTTGTCCAACCTGCACTCAGGTACATCCCTGGTGAGTGTCCAATTCGGCCCACACGTGGTGACACAGTTCATCGGGGAAAATGTCTGTGGGAGGCAACAGGTCCCTGTCCATGCCACCTCGCTCTAGTTTAACGTCAGCAAGGGGCCAGTTTGGCATGGGGTGGGTGCCGGGCAGTACCGTGCAATGTGTCCTGGCTCCCCGCAGTGGAAGCACCCTTCCTCGTGCCGCCATGGCCGTCTTCTCCGTGGCCGCGCCGCTGTGGTCCAGCGCAGTTCCTCCTCCTCCTCCTCACTCTCAGCCATGGCCTGGAAGGCAGAGCCTTGGTGCCGATGCATCAGCTGCACAATCCATTAGTGGTTCCACCCGCTCCGCTTCTGCCACAGCCGTCTCCCAGTTGCTCACGGCGTGAATCCAGATGTGGCTCTGGAGCTGGGCTGGGCGGAGCCTCCGGATGAAGTTCCAGAGGGTGAGCTTCTCCACTGCTCCCGGCTTGAAATCTGGGTAACTACACCGTGTCAGCAGCCGTACGTCTGCTGCATAGGCTGCCAGGCTCTCGGCTGCGGCATTCCTCGGGCCGGAAATCAGACAGCGTGCAGAGAGCCCTTCCCTCCAGGGCCAGTGTGACCTGCACGGCAGTCTCTTCGGGTGGCCAGCCATTCAACGCAGCAGCCAGCTCGACCTGGACCAGATAGTCGTCCAGCAGAGTTTCACCGTTAAAGCGGGGAAGTTTGGCCCGTTGGTGGATAGGTGGGACGGTCACCTCTTGGTCGATTGCCGCCCCTGGTTGATCGTCGCTCCTGGTCGCAGTGGAATCGCCGGCCCATCCTGCCCTGAAAAGGGCGGGGAGCGGGGCTGATCTGCTCTGCTTAGCCCATACATCAGTCTCCCGTTAACCATACGTTCCATTAAGTTGCAAACATGGGACGTTAAAGCAATGGGTCTATAATTTTTCCGGCTTACTTGGATCTTTACCAGGCTTTCTGATTGGGATTTTGACTGCTTCCATTCAGCTCACAGGGATTTGCCCCTTTTCCCAAATTTTATTGTATAATGACAATAGCTTAGATAGCGCTTCTTCACTCAGATGTTTAATCATTCCATTGGTAACTTCATCCTTCCCTGGAGCACTCCTTCCCATTTTTGCCAAGGCCCTCTTCAGCTCTCCCATAGTAAATGGGGAATCAAACTCACTGCCATTACTAACTTTTTTCCTTAGTGCCTTCAAATTTCCACCTCTCGGTTTTTCCCTACTAAGTTTCCCCTCTTCAGTAAGGTTATTACAATTGTGAACAGCCACATAAGTTGATACAATTAACCCTGCTTTTTCTTTATTGGTTATAGCCAACTTATACACAGAATTCAGAACAGGATAATTCCAGTCCCTCCTATCTCCCCCATCTTCCTAATCATTCCCCACACTTCTCCCATCTGAGTGGTGGTCCCAGTTGTAGCACAGAAGTTCCTCCAGTGCATCCTCTTAGCCTGTTGTATTGTTTTCCTGACCAGAGCTTGGGCAAGCTTATACTGAATCATATTCCGAAAATTATGAGTCCTTTTAACCAGTTTGAATGCTTTGTTTCTATTTTTAACTGCCAACTTGCATTCATCATTCCACCACAGTACAAGCTTCCTTTCTGACCTTCCTGTAGTTCTGGGAATAGAATTCCCTGCAGCAGTTTTTATTCCCTGTATTATTTTATAGTTAGCCACATCAGTGCTCATGTCACTATTAGCATGGTGCAAAAGCCTGTCACATTCACCCCTGAACTTGCCCCAGTTAGCTTCGTCAAATATCCAATTACCCCCTGCATTAACTGTGGATTCTATCATAGTTATATTTACTTTGCTGTATACTGGATAATGATCACTGCTAACTGTACCTTTGTCATGTACAGTACATACCAGTCACATAAGGGTGCTAGAGAATTGGTCACCAGTGTCAGATCAATCACAGACTCTTTGCCACTATTCACATCCACCCTGGTGGTACTACCATTATTAATACACACTAGATGTTGCTCATCTAGTAGCTCTTCCACTATTTGTCCATTGTAATCAGTGTGATTGCTCCCCCATAAAACATCGTGGGCATTAAAATCTCCACACCAAATAACACATTCCCTATTGATTCCCACCTCCTCCAGCTTCCTAAATTCCAATTTTTTGCAAGGATTATAGAAGTTTATAAGTACCATCTTTTCTTTCCTACCCACACTTCAACAGCCACACACTCCAAATCATGTTTAGTATTCAGACACCTATAGGGAATGCCTTCTTTCACAAAGGTGGCACAACCCCCTCCTACACCCTCCTCTCTATCTCACCTGATTGCCACATATCTCTGTATATAAAGTCCAGCCTAGGTTTTAACCGTGATTCCTGGACACACATCAAGTCTGGTTTTTCCTTATGACTGTAGATAAATTGTTTGAAGTCCTGACCATTGGCAATCAAGCTCCTTGCATTCCACTGCAAGATTAACATTACTGTAATTAACCAATACATGGCGGCTCTTGACTGGACTGAATGCTCAACTCATCTCTAATTTCTTCCCATCTTACACCCCTCAGGTCCAAGTGACGGATAGCTGCTTTAACTATGATTTGGACCCTTTCTGTTTTAGAATTAACACCCACAGATGCATTAATAACCCCTGCAATGAATGTTACCAATTTCTTTTTCTCCTCAGCCATTTTTACCTCCGCCAAGGAGGTTATGTGATCATCGGCGTTGGTTTGTCTGTCTGTTTGTTTGTCTGTTTGTTTGTTTGTTAGCAAGATAACTCAAAAACTTATGGACGGATTTTCAAGAAATTTTCACAGATTGTCAGAAATGGGGTATCCTACAGATGATTACATTTTGGTGGTGATCTGGATCACCGTCCAGAAGAAAACTGCCATTACGGAAAATGCCATTTTTGTGAATAACTACTGAACCACTAATCCTATCATTGTCAATCCAATTGCTAGTCATATGTTTTCATGGTCAAGGAATCTGAAAACGTACACACAAACACTGTATGGGGGGAACTGTGGCCGCCATTACGGAAAATGCCATTTTCGTGAATAACTACTAATCCTATCAGCGTCAATCCAATTGCTAGTCATATGTTTTCATGGTCAAGGAATCTGAAAACGTACACACAAACACTGTATGGGGGGAACTGTGGCCGCCATTACGGAAAATGCCATTTTTGTGAATAACTACTGAACCAATAATCCTATCATTGTCAATCCAATTGCTAGTCACGTTTTCGTGGTCAAGGAATCTGCAGACGTACACACAAACACTGTATGGGGGGAACTGTGGCCGCCATTACGGAAAATGTCATTTTCGTGAATAACTACTGAACCACTAATCCTATCATTGTCAATTCAATTGCTAGTCATATGTTTTCATGGTCAAGGAATCTGAAAACGTACACATAAACAATGTATGGGGGGAACTGGGGCGCTTGGCCGAGGTCTGCGCTCTCCGAGTGCTTTTCTAGTAGTTTCTGCTATCTTCCAGGCACTTAGGCCCTTGCTACCTCCTGCTGTTTTCCGGACCCCTGGTGAGAGGTCAGTCTCTCTTGACCAGGTTTCTTCACTGCCTCTGCATAGACAGCTTCTCTCTAACTCTTATTTGCTGAGCTACCACTTCTCTCTTCATGGCTTCACATCCCCAATATGCAACACTGTGATCACCCCCACAGTTACAACACTTGGTTTAGCACCTGGTTCACACTTTCCATACTCATGGTCTTCCCCGCACCTAGCACATCTCCTCCTACCTTTGCACATTTTTGCAATATGTCCAAATTCCTGGCACTTGAAACATCTCATGGACTTGGGGACAAATTCCCTGACATTATGCTTAATAAAGCCAAAATGCAGTTCTTTTGGGATAGTTTTAGACTCAAATTCAATCAGCACAGTTTTGGTCTCCATTTTTTCAGTTCCCCTCGTCATTCTTTTTGCAAAATTAACAAAGCTGTTATGCACTTTTAAATTATCAACTAGTTCTTTCATACTGACGCTGAGGGGAACTCCGGTGATCACTCCCTTGCATTCATTCCAGCTATTTCCTCCTACTATCACAGTTCTTACCACTTTGGCCTTTCCCACAGTAGTCAGCTTTTTTGTCTTTTCCACTTGCATCTCAGAGGAGCACCCAATGACTAAATTACCATCGCATGTGTAGCGATATGTGATTTATAATTATGATCAGGTATAAAGATTATTTAATTTGTATTAAAGTATCGGGACCTGAGATTTACTCCGGGTCCACACGCAGGAAAAGTTTATGGTAAACACTCGTTGGGGCACCAGCTCACCTCTTTAGTGAGCACTTTTAGTCATTAATTTCACTTTATACCAGTTTAATCACTCAATAAATTAATTAATAATCAGTCTCAAAATATTAGTGAATTCGATACTGGGGCTTTGAAACCAGACTCAGAATGAAATAAATTCCCAACAACTTCTCTCATTTTTCACATCTTTATTAAATGAAATGATGATTAAAGGACATTAAAATGATTTGCATTAACCATTAAATTAAACTTGTAAATGATGGAGTAACAATGTGAACATTTGCTGAACCAGGGTGAAAATGTAAGCTGAATTTATATCAGTTTGAAGTTAATGGATTATTTAAAACTAAACACAAATTTATGGGGAAAATTAACCTAATTATATGGAAAATTCTGGATTACTCAAGAAAACGAAAATGGAATTTTAATGAAAAGAAGAGTTTGTGGTGCACATATGTAGTTTCATGGGCTCACATGTATATGACTGTTCATATGCTCTCATGTATATCCTGTGTGCTTACTTTGGCTTCACGTCTGAAGAGGAACAAAAGGTCTGGACCTCCTAGGGAGATGAGGAGGATGTGAGTGTTGACCTTTGGATATGCAAAGAGATGGACATGAAGGATTTCCTGACCACTGAGGTTTGGGTGAAAGAGATAGGAACTGCAGGGGGGATGCATTGTGTTTGGGATTTAAAGACAATGGGATTTTGTGCTTTGATGTCAGGGGTATAAGACTGGCAGAGGTTGGGGGTTCTGCCTCTTTCTGATTTGTATGTTGGAGAGTGTGTCGAGAATAAAATGGAACTTGAGAAATAACTCAGCCTCATCCTTTCCACACATTTCCACACTGGTGACCGTAAGACGTATTATGGCCGGTGACGATTCTCCTGCACCGGACTCATCAGGAGCCAGCCAGGCTAATGCAGCTACCACAGTCCAGCTACCTGATTTCTGGCAGCATAGCCCGCGCTCCTGGTTTAACGCACTTGAGGCACAGTTCCATCTTTGGAGGGTTTCGGCAGACGCCACGAAATTCTACCATGTGGTTGCAAAGCTGGACAGCCACACAGCCCAGCGAGTAGAGAGCCTGATTAACCACCCGCCAGACGACGACAAGTATGGCGCATTGAAGCCTGCTCTCATCCGTTTTTTCACCCCCTCACTGGGAGAGCAAGCAGAGAAGCTCCTGGCGTTGACTGAGGGCAAGGTCGACAGACCTGCAGACCTGATGGCAAAGATGCTGAGTTTGAGAGACTCCGAAGATGATGGTTTTATCTTCGCCCACCTTTTCCTCAGGACACTACCATCAGCGGTGAGAGTTACCCTGGCCAGTTCACAGCCGCTGGCCCACCGAGACTACCACGAGCTGGGCCAGGAGGCGCAGCAACTCGTCGACGCCCATAGACGACACACGGCCACGACCGCAGCAGCGGAGCTGGGCACAACATCCGGAGATGGCAGGGGGCCAGAGGCTGCAGCACCAGGCTCACCGACGACGGCAGCGGCGGAGGCCAGGAGACGCGGAGCGGACGACGTCCTTTGCTTTTACCATCGCCGTTTCGCCGAGAGGGCACGCAAGTGCATTCCACCGTGCCAGTTCAAGCGCTCGGGAAATGCCAAGACCGGGAGTCAGTAGCAGCTGCAGCTCTCGGTGAAGAGAACAAGCTGCTCTACCTGAGGGACGCGCGATCGGGGAGGCACTTCCTCGTGGACACAGGCTCCCAGCTGAGTTTCATCACACCTTCCTACGCTGACCGGCTGGCGCCTTCCAGTGGCCCTGTGGCGTCAGCAGCGAACAGCTCGGCGATTAAGACCTTCGGGGAGAAGACCCTGTCTCTCTCTTTCCACGGCCGTACATTTGAGTGGACTTTCGTCATAGCGGCAGTCAATTTCAACATGTTAGGGGCTGATTTTTTGTGCTCACATGGTTTGTTGGTCGATCTTGTTAACAGACGCCTGGTTAATGCACTCTCTTTTTCCTCTACTCCCTGTACAGCGCGAGTGACTCCGCCAACAGCACAAGCCAACGTCACAGCTGCAGGTGGTAAGTTTCACTCACTCTTCAATCAGTTTCCAGCACTCACGGTGCCAACGTTTTCGGCGACCGTGGCTAAACACGGGGTGGAGCATTTTATTACTACCACCGGGCCACCCGTTTTTGCAAAAGCTCGGTGCTTGGATTCAGCTAAACTGGCCATAGCGTGCAAGGAATTCGCCAACCTAGAAAAATTGGGCATCATCAGACGTTCAAACAGCCCTTGGGCTTCACCGTTTCACATGGTCCCTAAAACTGATGGCTCATGGCGGCCGTGCGGTGATTTTCGCAGGCTGAACAATGCTACAGCACACGACCGCTACCCAATCCCACATATCCAGGATTTTTCAGTTAATTTGGCGGAGACGCGCATTTTTTCTAAGATAGACTTGGTGCGCAGTTATCATCAGGTCCCAGTCCGCGCTGAGGACATACCCAAAACAGCGGTAATAACTCCTTTCGGGCTTTTTGAGTTTTTGCGCACGCCGTTTGGGCTTAAAGGCGCAGCGCAGACTTTCCAACGCATGATGGACGCAGTGTTGCGTGATCTTCCTTTCGTGCCCGTCTACCTGGACGACATTTTAGTAGCCAGTGCGTCCGAAATCGAACACGAAAACCACCTCACGGCAGTTTTCCGGAGGTTGGCAGAGCACAGGCTAATAATTAACCCAGCGAAGTGTCAGTTTGGGGTGGCGCAGATTGATTTTTTGGGGCATCGCGTCTCTCCCGAGGGTGCAGTTCCTCTGCCTGACAAGGTGCGCGCGGTGGCAAATTTTCCCCAGCCACAAACGGTCAAAGCATTACAGGAGTTTTTTGGGAATGGTGAATTTTTATAACCGTTTCCTTCCCCGCGTGGCACAGCTCATGCAACCATTGTACGCTGCGCTTAAAAAACAAAAACCCGCAAATAAAATCGAATGGTCCCCCGAGCGGGAGCGCGCATTCTCTGAAGTCAAAACAGCCTTGGCAAACGCTGCGTTATTAGCACACCCAGTCCCAATGGCCCGCATAGCGCTCACTACTGACGCATCAGAGGTGGCCATAGGGGTGGTTGTCGAACAGTATGCGGCTGGAGCCTGGCAGCCGCTCGCGTTTTTCAGCAGGACTTTGCGCGATAGTGAGCGGAAATACAGCGCATTCGACAGGGAGTTGTTAGCCCTCCATTTGGCTGTTCGTCACTTCCAGTTTTGGCTGGAGGGGAGCAGTTTCACTGCGTTTGTTGACCACAAGCCGCTGACTTTTGCGATGGCCAAGATTTCAGAACCTTGGTCGGGCCGGCAGCAGAGACAGCTGGCCGCAATTTCGGAGTTCACTACCGATATCCAGCATGTAGCGGGCAAACTTAATGTGGTGGCAGACTGCCTCTCGCGTGCCGTGGCTGCTCCAGCCCGCGTAGAGGTAGATTTCGCAGCTGTTGCCGCGGACCAGGGTAGCAACATGGAAGCGTGCGCGGCCCCAGTCCGCGTAGGGATAGATTATGCAGCCATGGCCGCGGAGCAGGGTGGCGACGTGGACGTGCGCGCGCTCCAGTCTGGACCAACAGGGTTAAGGCTGGAGGACAGGGTGCTGCAAGACGGTATGCCCCCCCTAATCTGCGATGTTTCCACTGGGCGACCCCGTCCGGTGGTTCCGGCCTCGTGGCGCCGCCGCGTTTTTGACTTGGTTCATTCTCTGGCGCACCCGGGGGTGCGCGCTTCGATCAAAATGGTGGGAGAGAAATTTGTATGGCCGGGCCTGCGTAAACAGGTTAGAGAGTGGGCGGCAGCCTGCATAGCTTGCCAGCGGTCCAAAGTGCATAGACACACGAGAGCTCCTTTAGAGCCGTTTCATATTCCAGCTAAAAGGTTTGATCATGTCCACGTGGACCTCGTAGGCCCCCTACCGCCCTCGCAGGGCTGCACACATCTTCTGACAATGGTCGACCGCACCATGCGCTGTCCGGAAGTGGTTCCCCTGTCGTCAACTATAGCCAAGGAGGTGGTGCGCGCTTTTTTAACTGCTTGGGTATCGCGTTTTGGAGTTCCGTTGGATATTACGTCTGACAGAGGCCTGCAATTTGTTTCCGAACTTTGGTCAGCGATGGCCCGCAGCCTGGGGGCAACGATCCACCGCACGACTGCGTATCACCCGCAGGCTAACGGGTTATGTGAACGTTTTCACAGGTCGCTGAAGGCGGCTCTCAGAGCGTCGCTTACGGATGCAAATTGGGTTGACAAACTGCCATGGGTTTTATTGGGGTTGCGTTATGCACCTAAAGAGGATTTAGACGCCTCCCCAGCGGAGCTAGTGTTTGCACAGCCACTTCGGCTGCCTGGAGAATTTCTCCCTGACAACCCAGAGCCAGAGTTGTCCTCGGCTCAGTGTTTGCAGAATAGCAATGGCCCGAGTGCCCTACCCGGCCCCGTTCACCACAGTTTTCCGCGTGTTTTTGTGCCTAAAGCTTTAAAAAATGCGGAGTTTGTTTTTGTCAGGCATGATGCCCACCGCACAGCTCTGCGACCGCCATACGATGGACCATTCAGGGTGCTGGAAACAGGTGATAAGCATTTTTTGCTAGATTTGGGTGGCAGAAAGGAGTTGATTGGCATAGACAGACTCAAACCTGCTTTTGTGATGGCTGACGAAACTGTGCAGTTGGCGAGAGCCCCGCGATGGGGTAGACCCCCTAGGGAGCATTCCCCAGTACACCCACAGAGATTGACTAACAGTTTTAACCCCCAGACAGCAGCTCCACAGCAGGAGGGCGCCGCGGAAGAGGTTAAGCCCGCCTGCAGCAGATACGGCAGACGGTTGAGACCAAGACAGCATGTGGACTGATGTGTGGTGATTTTATTATGACATGCAATCTGTGTTTGGTTGTTCCCTCTTAGACGTTTGGGGGGGGGGGGGTTATATGTGGTACACATATGTAGTTTCACGGGCTCACATGTATATGACTGTTCATATGCTCTCATGTATATTCCTGTGTGCTTACTTTGGCTTCACGTCTGAAGAGGAACAAAAGGTCTGGACCTCCTAGGGAGATGAGGAGGATGTGAGTGTTGACCTTTGGATATGCAAAGAGATGGACATGAAGGATTTCCTGACCACCGAGGTTTGGGTGAAAGAGATAGGAACTGCAGGGGGGATGCATTGTGTTTGGGATTTAAAGACAATGGGATTTTGTGCTTTGATGTCAGGGGTATAAGACTGGCAGAGGTTGGGGGTTCTGCCTCTTTCTGATTTGTATGTTGGAGAGTGTGTCGAGAATAAAATGGAACTTGAGAAATAACTCAGCCTCATCCTTTCCACACATCTCCACAAGTTATGTTAATTGTTCTTTAATTTTGTATCTGATCAGATACTGAATTATTCTCAAATCTCGGACGTTTTATTCAGCAGATGAATAAAGAATGCAGCTCATGTGACCTTGCGTGGTGGAGATCCTTCTTCTTGAAGCTTTAGTTGTCCATTGGCACCAAAACCAGAATATCTTGCCAGCAGATATTCAGACAAGGTACGGCAGCTTCCAAAGTCTACAGTCACAAGATGAGATTTTGAATGTGTTGATCACAGTTGGGCTGAGGCACAGCGAAGATGACGATGGTGTTTTCTTCAGGCAGTGTAATGGCGATGTTGAAGCTTTCATGGATCATTTCTTCCCAAGGGAATTTGAGAATAATTACAAAATCTGATCCAATAGCAAAATTAAAGGATCTTTCCGACTTCGTGGAGTTGAAATTAGCTTCTATTATGGAGATGGTCACTCAGTCCTTTTAAAGAAAATATATATAATTAAAATTAAAACTAAAAACGGTGAGTTTAAAGAAAGTTTAACAGGAGGAAGTTATAAAAATAGACGTCTAGGAGGGGGAGTTTGACTCCAAATTAGGATTTGAGCTCAGGAAAGAAAAGAATTTATTCCTAGACGTTTAAAGAAAAACATTAAAATACACAGAAGTTTACACAAACGCAATATTTCATGTTCTCTGCTCTGAGGTGATCATAGAAAAAGCATGTGCGAGAAGTCTCCTTTGCTCTGTGGCAGTGAAGTGATCTGAAGTCTTTGTTCTCCTGTGGTGCTCTGCCGTGAAGTGAAGGAGAAGAAGAAGAAGAAAAGGGGGTTGAAAAGAGGCTGTCTCTCCTTTTTATCTGAGGACAACTTTTGCGGGCTTCTGGGGATTGGCAGGAGCCCCAGCCAATAGTCTTCCTTCGTGGGTGGTTTTATGAACTTTAGTCCAATGAACAGGCTTTTGTCTGTAAGGAACCAATGGAATGAAAGAGCTGGAGCCCAGCAAAGGCTGGGGTGGTGATTGATACTGGTCCTCACAGGATGACACACAATTTTAATACACTGGGGATTCCTTAACCTACTTATGTATAAAGTCTAAGCTAGCTTTAGTGATTCATGCATCTTTATAACTAGTGCTTTTAAATTAACATGCAAGAATAAACATTCATTGAAACATTTTAACATGCACATATTTAAAACCAAGGATTAATGTATATTTCAAACCCATTGATTGTCCACAGAATATCAAAGTCCCACCGAGGCAGTGATCTTCAACAAATGGGTGTCCTTAGAATTGTCCTGAGAAATGAAACCTGAAGAGTTAATTTCATTTCAAAACTTGTACAGTCAAAGTGAGTGTCTACTCCATAGACGTCCACCAGGGGTAGTGTTGAGCTGTGGCCAATCCAAGGCCTTAGTGAATGCTTTTAAGGTTTTATGGTATGCCTGTTGAATTATGATGTGAGTTAATAGATTGAGAGCATTCCTTAGCTTTGCTCAACAAAGGAATGTTGGTTCAGCTGTGGTCCTGAGATGAAAAAGCAGTTTGTCAAACAATCCACAAAAGTATTGAAACCGTGCTTTTCCAAATTAATCGCAAACAAATTAAATCTCCCACCAATCGTCCTCAAACAATGTCGTCCACGAGCGTTTCCTCCAGCGACTGGCTGACCATCCCTCCTATGCCTACTCAAGTCAAGGTCAGTCTTTAGGTTGCTTCTGTCTTCTTCTTTTCATTTCTGACAGACTTAATAGGGTGTGATGCTGCCCCCTACAGGCCACTAAGATTATTACATGTAGTGAAATCAACAAATCCTCCATCTTACACACCGTATAAAAGGTGATTCTAAGTTGTTCACCCCAGAACACACCCATTTGTGTCTCCTCATTTCGAAACCACTCAAACATAAATTTACCACTTTGCTACTAATACGACTTTTTTAAATCAAAAATTTCTCTTAAAGTTACAACTTTTTCTCAGAAATATGCAAGTTTTTTTTCTTGTGACCTTTTTTTTTTATTTGCAAATTTTACTTTTCATAACAGGGCGGCGCGGTGGCGCAGTGGTTAGCACTGCAGCAGCACAGCAACTCACCCTTGGCCGGGGGATCCTGAGTTCGATCCCAGCCCCCGACCAATAGTGATCTGTGTGGAGTTTGCATGTTCTCCCCGTGTCTGCGTGGGTTTACTCCGGGATTTCTCTGGTTTCCTCCCACATGCCAAAAACATGCAAGTTAGGTTAATTGGCATCAAGCTGGGGATTCTAAATTGTCCTTAGGTATGACTGTGAGAGTGAATGATTGTCTGTCTCTCTGTGTTGGCCCTGCGATGGACTGGCGATCTGTCCAGGGTGTACCCTGCCTCTTGCCCAAAGATGCTGGGATAGGCTCCAGCCCCCACCCCCACCTCCGCAACCCGAAAAAGGATTACGCGGAAGAAGATGGATGGATGGATGGATGGATGCAAGTTTGAAACAAGAAATTTTGCAATCCGGTCAGAAATTCCGGCCACTACTCAGAGACCCCAAATCAAGGTATTGTGCTCATATGTGGCACTATAATAATAATAATAATAATGATAATGATAATGATAATGATAATAATCATTTTACATTTGTGCAAACATCTGCCTAGTTGTCAGTGATGTTTCAGAGGCTTCAACAGATGACGTTCTTGTGATCAGTCTCATTGGGGGTAACATGCTTCCCAAGGCTCACATCAGCAGCGTAGTAACTCAAGTAGGTTCAATTGTCTTCTTTTTCACTTTCATAGTTTTTTGTTTTTTCTTATTTCAGAGAAGAACAAAGTAACAGACAGAAACACTGGATCAAGGAGGTCACAGAAATCAGGAAGTGGGGAAAAGACGGCATGAATCAGGATGAGGGGGCATTTATGCTTTCCTACACCTGGGACTACATTCTCCAGAGACCATCAGATGGGGGGGGGGGGGGCTGACCAGCCCAGTGGATCTGACAGTTCCACTGGACTGGCCCTGCCTAGGAAAAACAGCTGATAAATGGCACTTCACAGCAATCAGCTGACACTTCTGAGGAAGACTGCAGTCGCCAGTCAATTATTTAGAGCTTATAGGACTTGATGGTACAATCCCTTAACATAACAGCATTGCTTCTTGCCTGCTGTCTTGAGTGGGAGAGGGGTAAATTGCTTCATTGGGGTCATCAGGTGGGCACCTTCCATCCTCAGTGTTCCATTGATTTATGTCCACAACACCTCCAGAGGGCTCAACAGCAGCAACCTGGCATACCAGGTGTGCCCCCTCTGCTATTAACCCTGTGGTCATATTGCAGCCCAGTTGAAATCTTTCTTTTTGATCCACAATGAATTGCTACTTCGCTCGGCAGCCTCAGACAGTGATCTTATTGCTTGCCGGAAGGCCTGTCCTTGCACCCCCATTCTCTTCAGCAGCCTAGATGTAGTCTTGGCAACAAACCCTCTACACCAAACCTCCACCAGGAACACCTTGGTACACCAATTATGTTGTTCTGCCTGGGCTGCTATGTCATCATATTTTATGCTTTTCCATTCATACGCCTCTCCCACTGCAGCTTCCCAAAGTACCGTTAGTTCCAGGATGTATAGTAACTTCTGCAACAATGACCACAAGATGAGGTCTGGTCTGAGATTAGTTGTTATTATCTCTGTTGGAAAGACCAGTTTATGATCAAGGTCAACCTGCATCTTCCAGTCATGGGCCGGGTCAAGAAGGGTCAGGTTCACGCTTGCTGATGAGTTCACCACACGTTCGCCTGCTCTGGCAAAAGGAATGTTGCTTGGTAGTCCAATCACTGGGGAGCAAGGGCATTGATGGTAGTTCTCCTTCCTTCTAAAATGATTCCTAGTTGTCGCAAGACCTGGTTGTGCCTCCAGGTGTAGCAGCTTTGGGACAGGCTGGTTTTGCAGGCAGTAAGGATATGTTTCGTCAAAACATGTAAAGGTAAAAACATCTCCTTTTTGTTCTTATTTGAAATAAGAAAAAACAAAAATCTAAAAGAAAGCCAGATATTCAGCAGCAACACAAATCCATGATTGCCATACTATTAAGGAGACAGAAATAAAAGGGTTCAGTGATGAGCAGAAGCTGGAGTACTTGAACTCACTCAGAGAGCACATACCTCCACCAAGGCACCATCTGTCTGACCATCCATAAATCCCCCGTCCCCCACCTTTCCCCCAGTCGGTTCGTCCATATCTTCATATCGCCGGCCATCTGAATCTTCATCTGTACCTCCAAATTTGTCCAGTAGTCTTTGCGTAATCATGCTGCCAGACGGGCAATCACATTACATTGTGAGAGAAAGCCTTGGCGGAAGTATGCACTCAAGGATGACCTCGAAAATCTAATGGGTTCATCCATAGCCCAAGGGCCACATCTGGTAAAAGAAATTCATGAAAATCCATCCAGTAGTTTTTGCATAATCCTGCTGAACTAGTGCTGGAAATATTAACACGTTAATGTGATTAATTACAGTAGTTCAATTAATCCATAAAATATGTTTTAATGCAAATTAATGCCCCCACTGCACTTTTTGCAGAACTCACAGCCTGGGCAGTCTTTGGTGCTGCAGACAATGGCCGTTTCTCAAAACCAAGTTCGCCAAGTTTGGTTTTGTGGACTTGGGAGTTTGGACTTGTCAGGTTCGACTTGGAAGTCCTGACTCCAGAGGGAGAGGAGGAGACAGTTCACTGAACTTGCCATTGGAACGCTATGTTTTCGCTGACGTCATCCTGGACTGGGATGGACTCAGGTCTACAGTCTGCCCTGCATTGCTCTTGTATCTTTACTCAATGCTAAATATATATATATATATATATATATACTGTATATATATATATATATATATATATATATATATATATATATATATATATATATATATATATATATATATTAAAAAAAATATTACTCTAGCCAAAATCATTTGCCTGTGTTTATCTTCATATCTAAAAATACTCATCAAAAGGGCTAGTGGGGGGGAAATATTTGTGGGTTTATGTAGTTGAAGTTGGAATACTGATTGATTGGCATTTTTCACACACACACACACACACAACCATGGATGGTGTGGTGGTCCCTCTGATCCCTGGTATCCTTTACCATCAAGCCAAGTAGGAGGCGACGGAGACAAGAAGGCATATACAGAGTAGCTTTGTTCATACAGAAGATACATCAATATACAGTTAATAAATATCCAATAAATAAATATATAGTAAATTTAATAAATGGAGGTATGACTGCATTAATGATTAATACTTGATTTTATGGAGGTATGATTTTGTAATTTCATTAATAATTTGACTGAGTGTGATTCAAAATAAGGCAGGACAATTAATTAATGATTTGTTTGTCTTTAAAACAGCAGCAGCCCATATTAAAAGACTTGTCAGGATGCAGCTTCTCTTGTCTTTTTTAGACAGTTTTTGTAACTTACAGGTGTGAGCTCTGTCCTCCTTGGTAGTGCTCTAAAGCTCATCAAAAGCATTTCACCAAAAAATTTTACTCCTTGTCAAAAATGCTCTATTCTACAGCCCATTAAAGAATGGATTCCCTAAAATTTCAGTTGGTGGGAAAAAAAACTTCTTGATTGCTCATGTAGCAATGGTCACATAAGAAATGTTACCACTGCAGATCAGAGCTGTTCCCCAAATTCTGTAATGGTATGGAAGATATTGTAACATCATCTCACTTTGGCTCATCAATAAGAATTATTCTTCTGCTTAAAGACATTGTTTCACCCAGGAAAAGGACAGTCAAGAACTACTCTGTCATTCCCCCAGGTCACAGTTCAACTCACATTCCTTTGTTAAAACCAGTCTAAGGAATTCACCCTAATGCATTTCCTGTTTTGACTTTTATGGCCCCATAAATGTGACATGGAACAGAACTGTGGAGTACGTCATATGGTCACTACAAAGATCCACAGCTCAATATTGCCACCTTCTGGCCACTCTGGGACATGCCGATCTAACCAGTGCAGCTTTTCATCACATTGTGGCACACATACAGTATATGCACATATGTTGGTTTCAGATGCTCCACAGATATATCACTGTATGCTTATTGTATACTTCACATCTCAGGGGAACAAAGGGACTGAGCCTTCCAGAGGTAACGGGAGGGTGTGAGATCTGGCCTTTTGTTTCAAGGAGATGGCCTTGAGAGATTTCCTGACCACCGGAGACTAGGAGGTGGATGGTGTTAAGATCAGGGGAAGTTACATTGTGACTGGGATTAAGTACCATGTGACTGTATGTTTGATTAAGCACCACGTGATTGTATGTTTGATGTCCTGGTATAAAAGGACAGATGTGAGAAGATTCATCCTCTTTTTCTGCTTTTGAATGTTGGAGAATGTTATTGTGAATAAAGCTAAACCTGAGGAAAACACTCAGTCTCATCCTTCACAACTCTCCACACTGGTGACCTTACGACGAAGCATGAGCAGAAGTAATTCTCCTGAGCCGGACTCGTCAGAAGCCAGCCTGACGAATGCCGCCACACTCCAGCTGCCGGATTTCTGGCAGAACAGTCGCTCCTGGTTTAGCGTGGTCGAGGCGCAGTTCAACCTCCGGAGAATTTCGAGAGACAACACAAAATTCTACCATGTGGTGGTGAAGCTGGACAACCACACAGTCCAGAGGGTGGAGAGCCTGGTCAACCACCCACCGGACAGCGACAAGTACGGCACATTGAAGGCCGCGCTTATCAGCCACTTCACCCCCTCAGTGCAACAGCGAGCAGAGGGGCTCCTGGCGTTGACGGAGTTTGAGAACGACAGACCCGCAGACCTGATGGGGAAGATGCTGAGGTTGAGAGACTCCGATGATGACAGCTTTATCTTCACCCACCTTTTCCTCAGGACCCTACCGTCAGCGGTGAGAGTGACCCTGGTCGGTTCACCGCTGTTGGCCCAACGAGATTACCACGAGTTGAGCCAGGAGGCGCAGCGACTCGTCGACGCCCACAAACAGAGCGCAGCTTCGGCCGCAGCAGCAGAGTTAGGCGCGACGTCCGGAGACGGCATGGTGCCAGAGGCTGCAGCACCAGACTCACCGACGACGGCAGCAGCAAGGGCCAGGCGACACGGAGCGGACAACGTCCTTTGCTTCTACCATCGCCGTTTCGCAGAGAGGGCACAAAAGTGCATCCCACCGTGCCACTTCAAGCGCTCGGGAAATGCCAAGGCCGGGGGTCGGTAGCAGCCGCGGCCCTCGGAGAAGAGAACAAGCTGCTCTACCTGAAGGACGCACGCTTGGGGAGGCAATTCCTCGTGGACACAGGCTCCCAGCTGAGCTTCATCACGCCTTCCTATGCGGACCGGCTGGGGGCCTTCCAGTGGTCCCCAGGTGACAGCAGCGAACGGCTCGGTGATTAAGACCTTCTGTGAGAGGACTCTGCTTCTGTCTTTGCAGGGCCGTACATTCGAGTGGACTTTTGTTGTAGCGGCAGTCAATTTCAACATGTTAGGGGCTGATTTTTTGTGCTCACATGGTTTATTGGTTGATCTTGCTAACAGACGCCTGGTTAATGCACTCTCCTTTTATTCTATTCCCTGCACAGCTCGAGTGGCCCCACCTACTGCACAAGCCAAAGTCACAGCTGCGGGTGGTAAGTTCCACACACTCCTCGCTCAGTTCCCAGCACTCACGGTCCCAACGTTTTCGGCGACAATGGCTAAACATGGGGTGGAACATTTTATTACTACCACCGGCCCACCCGTTTTTGCAAAAGCTCAGCGCTTGGACTCAGCTAAACTGACCATAGCGCGCGAGGAGTTCGCCAACCTGGAAAGACTGGGCATCATCAGGAGGTCGAAGAGCCCCTGGGCTTCGCCGCTCCATATGGTCCCAAAGGCTGATGGCTCGTGGCGACCTTGCGGTGATTTCCGCAGGTTGAATAATGCTACAGCGCACGACCGCTATCCGATCCCGCACATCCAAGATTTTTCGGTGCATTTGGCGGGGGTGTGCATTTTTTTCTAAAATAGATTTGGTACGCGGTTACCACCAGGTTCCAGTGCGTGCTGAGGACATACCCAAAACAGCGGTAATAACTCCTTTCGGGCTTTTTGAGTTTTTGCGCATGCCGTTTGGGCTTAAAGGCGCAGCGCAGACGTTCCAACGCATGATGGACGCGGTTCTGCGCGACCTCCCCTTCGTGTTCGTCTACTTGGACGACATATTGGTAGCCAGCGCGTCCGAAGACGAACACGAAAACCACCTCACAGCAGTTTTCCGGAGGTTGGCAGAGCATGGGTTAATAATCAACCCAGCGAAGTGTCAGTTCGGGGTGGCGCAGATTGATTTTTTGGGGCATTGCGTCTCTCCAGAAGGAGTGGTTCCTCTGCCCGACAAAGTGCACGCAATAACAAATTTTCCCCAACCACAAACGGTCAAAGCGTTACAGGAGTTTTTGGGAATGGTGAATTTTTATAACCGTTTCCTCCCTCACGCAGCGCAGCTCATGCAACCATTGTATGCTGCACTAAAAAAACAAAAACCCACAAACAAAATCGAATGGTCTCCGGAGCGGGAGCGCGCATTCGCTGAAGTCAAAATAGCCCTGGCAAACGCTGCGTTGTTGGCACATCCAGACCCAATGGCCCGCATAGCGCTCACTACTGACGCGTCAGACGTGGCCATAGGAGCGGTCGTGGAACAGTATGTAGCAGGAGCTTGGCAACCGCTCGCCTTTTTCAGCAGGACCTTGCGCGATAGTGAACGAAAATACAGCGCATTCGACAGGGAGTTGTTAGCTCTCCACTTGGCCATTCGCCATTTCCAGTTTTGGCTGGAGGGACGCAGTTTCACCGCGTTCGTGGATCACAAGCCACTGACTTTCACGATGGCCAAGATTACAGAACCGTGGTCGGGCCGGCAGCAAAGACAGCTGGCCGCCATCTCGGAGTTTACTACCGATATCCAGCATGTAGCAGGTAAACTTAATGTAGTGGCGGACTGCCTCTCGCGCGCCGTGGCGGCTCCAGCCCACGCAGAGGTAGATTTTGCAGCCATGGCCGCGGACCAGGTTAGCGACGCGGAAGTGCGCGTGGCCCCAGTCCGCGTAGGGACAGATTATGCAGCCATGGCCACGGATCAAGTTGCCGACGCGGACGTGTGCACGCTCCAGTCTGGACCAACAGGGTTAAGGCTGGAGAACAGGGTGCTACAAGATGGTATGCCCCCCCTAATCTGCGATGTCTCCACGGGACGACCGCGCCCGGTGGTGCCAACCACGTGGCGCTGCCGCGTTTTTGACTCAATTCACTCTCTGGCACACCCGGGGGTGCGCGCGTTGGTCAAAATGGTAGGAGAGAAATTTGTATGGCCATGCCTACGCAAGCAAGTCAAGGAGTGGGCAACAGCCTGCGTGGCTGGTCAGCGAGCCAAAATACACAAACACACTAGAGCTCCCTTGGAGCCTTTTCACATCCCAGCTAAGCGATTCGATCACGTGCATGTCGACCTTGTAGGCCCCCTCCCACCGTCACAGGGGTGCACACACCTTTTGACAATGGTGGACCGCACCACGCGTTGGCCGGAAGTGGTCCCACTGGCATCAACCACAGCCGAGGAGGTGGCGCGCGCGTTTCTAACAGCATGGGTAGCGCGTTTCGGAGTTCCGTCGGACATTACGTCTGACAGAGGTCCTCAATTTGTTTCCGAGCTCTGGTCATCGATGGCCCGCAGCCTGGGGGTAACGATCCACTGCACTACCGCGTACAGCCTGCAGGCTAATGGTTTATGCGAACGTTTCCATAGGTCATTGAAAGCAGCCCTCAGAGCGTCGCTTACGGATGCAAATTGGGTGGACAGGCTACCATGGGTTTTATTGGGGTTGCGTTCTGCACCTAAAGAGGATTTAAAAGCCTCCCCAGCTGAGTTGGTTTTTGCGCAGCCATTCCAGCTGCCCAGGGAGTTTCTCCCGGATAATCCTGCGCCAGAGTGCCCCCCCACTCAGCAGTTGCAGAGCAACACGGGAGCGAGCACGCTTCCTGGCCCAGTTCATCACAGCTTCCCGCGCGTTTTTGTGCCTAAAGCTTTAAAAAATGCGGAGTTTTTTTTTGTCAGACATAATGCACACCGCCCACCCTTACACCCACCTTATGACGGACGATGCAGAGTGCTGGAAACAGGGGACAAGCATTTTTTGCTTGATTTGGGGGGCAGGAAAGAAATGATTTGTATAAACAGGCTCAAACCCGCTTTTGTGCTGGCTGACGAAGTGGTGCAGTTGGCGAGGGCTCCTCGGCGCGGCAGACCCCCTAGAGAGCATTCCCCAGAAGACCCACAGAGATTAACTAACAGTTCTAATCCTCCAACAGCAGCTCCACAGCAGGAAGACGCCGCGGGGGTGGTAAAGCCCGCTTACAGCAGATATGGAAGGCGACTGAGGCCCAAGCAACATTTGGACTGATGTGTAATAATGTGACCATGACTTGCAAACTGTATTACCTTTGTTCCATCTTAGACATTTGGGGGGGGGGTCATGTGGCACACATATATGCATATACTGTATGTTGGTTTCAGATGCTCCACAGATATATCACTGTATGCTTATTGTATACTTCACGTCTCAGGGGAACAAAGGGACTGAGCCTTCCAGAGGTAACGGGAGGGTGTGAGATCTGGCCTTTTGTTTCAAGGAGATGGCCTTGAGAGATTTCCTGACCACCGGAGACTAGGAGGTGGATGGTGTTAAGATTGGGGGAAGTTACATTGTGACTGGGATTAAGTACCATGTGACTGTATGTTTGATTAAGCACCATGTGATTGTATGTTTGATGTCCTGGTATAAAAGGACAGATGTGAGAAGATTCATCCTCTTTTTCTGCTTTTGAATGTTGGAGAATCTTATTGTGAATAAAGCTGAACCTGAGGAATACACTCAGTCTCATCCTTCACAACTCTCCACAACATCTGTGTTAACTCAATTCTAAACCTTCTCTTCTTTTCCAGGACCATGAAAAGCAAATGGACTCTTGATGTTTATTCTGGACAATCAGTAATAGGTCTGAAATATATTAATCCCTGATTTTACATATAAATGCATGTTAAAAATGTTTAAATGAATGTTTATCCCTGCATGTTAATTTATAAGCACTGGGTATATGTTACATTAATCATTAAGGTTAGCTTAATTTATACATAAGGGTATAGAGGAATATTCCAGTATTAAAATGTGTATTAGATTTGCCAAAATATATCTCAAATCATGTGACCGATCTCAGTCAATCTCTGCCTGACAACAGCTCTCTCAAAGTTCAGACAAAAGACTGTTTGCTCATTGGACTAAAGTTCAATAAAGCCCGCCCACAAAGGAAGCCTATTGGCTGAGCTCCTGTCAACCCGGAAGCCCACGAAAGCTCGACTGAATTTATCAAAGGAGGGAGACCCCTCGCTACTTCCTCTTTTTGCCATCTCTCTTTCGGCTTTTCACTTCTATTGTCTTCACGTCTGTCACAGCAGAGAACTACCGGAGAGCAAAGGGACTTATCCCACATGTTTTCTTTTCTACGATGACAGAGCCTGAAGTATCCTGTTTTTTTGTAATCTCTTTGTATCTTAATGTTTCTTTAAATGCCTAGGAATTCTTTCTCTCTGAGCTCAAATTCGAATTAGGAGTTAAACTCCAATCTTAGATGTTTATTTCTATCACATTTTCCTGTTAAAACTTTCTGTAAAACCACCGTTTTTAATTTCAATTTTAATCTTGACTTTCTCCTTTTTTTATATACAGTTAGGCCCAGAAATATTTGGACAGTGACACAATCTTCATGATTTGGGCTCTGCATGCCACCACATTGGATCTGAAATGAAACAACTACAACGGAATTGAAGAGCAGACTTTAAGGTTTCATTCAAGGGGTTGAACAAAAATATATGATTAAACATGTAGGAATTGTAGCTATTTTTATACAAACGCTCCTCATTTCAGGGGCTCAAAAGTAATTGGACAAATAAACATAACCCTAAGTAAAATGTTACTTTTCAATATTTTGTTGAGAATCCTTTGCAGGCAATGACTGCCTGAAGTCTGGAACCCATGGACATCACCAAACGCTGGGTTTCCTCCTTTGTGATGCTTTGCCAGGCCTTTACTGCAGCTGTCTTCAGTTGTTGCTTGTTTGTGGGTCTTTCTGCCTTAAGTTTTGTCTTGAGCAAGTAAAATGCATGCTCAATTGGGTTGAGATCTGGTGATTGAGCAGAATATTTATTGCTATTTCTGCCACCATTGCAGAATATTCCACTTCTTTGCTTTAAAAAACTCCTGGGTTGCTTTTGCAGTATGTTTTGGATCATTGTCCATCTGTACTGTGAAGCGCCGTCGAATCAACTTTGCTGCATTTGGCTGAATCTGAGCAGAAAGTATATCCCTATACACTTCAGAATTCATCCGGCTGATTCTGTCTTTTGTCACATCATCAACAAACACAAGTGACCCAGTGCCATTGGAAGCCATGCATGCCCATGCCATCACACTGCTTCCACCATGTTTTACAGAAGATGTGGTGTGCTTTCGATCATGAGCTGTTCCAATTCTTCTCCAAACTTTCTTCTTCCCCTCATTCTGGTACAGGTTGAGCTTAGTCTCATCTGACCAAAGAATGCTGTTCCAGAACTGGGCTGGCTTCTTCAGGTGTTTTTTGGCAAAGTCAATTCTGGCCTTTTTATTTTTGAGGCTGATTAATGATTTGCACCTTGTGGTGAATCCTTTGTATTTACTCTCATGAAGTCTTCTCTTTATGGTAGGCTTAGATACTGATACACCTACTTCCTGGAGAGTGTTCTTCACTTAAGAGTGGATGTTGTGAAGGGGTTGTTCTTCACCATGGAAAGGATTCTCCGATCGGACGTCCAGGCCTTTTTGAGTTCCCAAGCTCACCAGTGCACTCATTTTTACTCAGAATGTACCAAATTGTTGATTTGACCACTCCTAACATTTCTGCTATCTCTCTGATGGATTTCTTCTTTTTTTTTCAGCCTCAGGATAGTCTGTTTCACCTCCATTGAGAGCTCCTTTGACCGCATGTTGTGTGTTCACAGCAACAGCTTCTAAATGCAAACACCACACCTGGAATCAACTCCAGACCTTTTAACTGCTTAATTGATGACAGGTTAACGAGGGAAGAGCCCATGCAAAGCCCTTGTTTTGTTTTTTTTTTGCAGCCTTCTGAGTCAATTGTCCAGTTACTTTTGGTCCCTTGAAAAAGAGGCGGCTACGTATTAAAGAGCTGTAATTCCTAATTATGATTCTGATTCTGATTCTGATTCTAAACCCTTGCTCCAATTTGGATGTGAATACTCTCAAATTACAGCTGAGAGTCTGCATTTTAAGCCCATATTGATTATATAATTGTATCCTGAATATGTTATCGTAAACAGCTAAAATAACAAAACTTGTGTCACTGTCCAAATATTTCTGGGCCTAACTGTATATTGACCAACTTACACACTAGAAACTATTTTCATCTCCACCAGTCCGAAGATCTGTTGATTTTGCTATCAGATCAGATTTTTAATTATCCTTAAATTCCTCATGAGAAGCCACAGATTCTCAACACAGCTCGCCACGACCACGCACAGCTGAAGAAATCACCACGCCACTAGGAGGAGACGCCCTGGGCCAGATCGCAGTCCAGGTGATCAACACATCAAAATCTTATCTTGTGACAACCAAATATTTGCTGGACAAATATTCTGGGTTTTGGCACTTTTCCACATTGAAAGCTTGACAAGGACGATGAAAGAACGCAACTTCAAATCTTCAACAAGGAAGCACGTGAGCTGCACTTTCTTTATCTATCTGCTGAATCAAACGTCTGAGATTTGAGGATAATTTGATATCTAATCAGATGCAAAATTAAAGAGCAAGTAATATAACCTTTCTTTTCATTAAAATCCCGTTTTCATTTTCTTAAAGGGTAATCCAGAACTTTTCATATAATTAGTTTAATTTTCCACATAAATTTGCATTGTTTCCATAATCTGTTAATTTCAAACTGATCTAAATTTATTTCACAGTTAACCCTGGTTCTGCAAATGTTGACATTGTTAATCCATCATTTACAAGTTTAATTTTATGGTTAATGAAATCACTGCAATGTCTTTTAATCATCATTTCATTTAATAAATATGTGAAAATGAGAGAAGTTGTTCGGAATTTATTTCATTCTGAGTCTGGTTCAAGTCCCCAGTATCGAATTCACTAAAATTTTGAGACTGATTATTGATTAATTTATTGAGGGATTGAACAGGTATAAAGTGAAATTAAAGATTACATTGCTTCTTAGAGATAGAAGCTGGTGCCCCACAAGTGTTATATTAATTCTTCCTGTGTGTATGAACCGAGAATTCATCTCGGGTTCCAATACATTAATATAAATTAAATAATATTTATACCTGATCATAATTATTAATTCATATACTGTTACAATATCTTTCCCTAACATAAAGACAACAAATATTTGGACAGACCCATACAACATCCTTACCCCTAATAAAATCAAAGAAATGCACTTTAAAATTCTACACAGATTCTATTTTATAGTTACAGTGCATCCAGAAAGTATTCACGGCGCTTCACTTTTGCCACATTTTGTTACATTACAGCCTTATTCCAAAAGGGATTAAATTAAATTTTTCCCTCAAAATTCTACTCACAATACCCCATAATAACAATGTGAAAAAAAAAAAAACTTTTTTTGAGATTTTTGCAAATTTATTAAGAATAAAAAACTAAGAAATCACATGTACGTAAGTATTCACAGCCTTTGCCATGAAGCTCAAAATTGAGCTCAGGTACATTCTGTTTCCACTGATCATCCTGGAGATGTTTCTACAGCTTAACTGGAGTCCACCTGTGGTAAATTCAGTTGAGTGGACATGATATGGAAAGGCACACACCTGTCTATATAAGGACCCACAGCTGACAGTGCATGTCAGAGCACAAACCAAGTATGAAGTTAAAGGAATTGTCTGTAGACCTCTGAGACAGGATTGTCTCAAGGCACAAATCTGGGGAAGGGTACAGAAAAAAATTCTTCTGCTTTGAAGGTCCCAATGAGCACAGTGGCCTCCATCATCCGTAAATGGAAGAAGTTCAGAACCATCAGGACTCTTCCTAGAGCTGGTCGGCCATCTAAACTGAGCGATCGGGGGAGAAGGGCCTTAGTCAGGGAGGTTGCCAAGAACTTGATGGTCACTCTGTCAGAGCTCCAGTGTTCCTCTGTGGAGAGAGGAGAACCTTCCAGAGGGACAACCATCTCTGCAGCAATCCACCAATCAAGCCTGTATGGTAAAGGGGCCAGACGGAAGCCCCTCCTTAGTAAAAGGCACATGGCAGCCCACCTAGAGTTTGTCAAAAGGCACCTCAAGGACTCTCAGACCATGAGAAACAAAATTCTCTGGTCTGATGAGACAAAGATTGAACTCTTTGGAATGAATGCCAGGTATCAGGTTTAGAGGAGACCAGGCACCGCTCATAACCATGCCAATGGTGGTAGCAGCATCATGCTGTGGGGATGTTTTCCAGTGGCAGGAACTGGGAGACTAGTCAAGATAGAGGGAAAGATGAATGCAGCAATGTACAGAGACATCCTGAATGAAAACCTGCACCAGAGCACTCTTGACCTCAAACTGGGGCAACAGTTCATCTTTCAGCAGGACAATGACCCTCAGCACACAGCCAAGATATTGAAGGAGTGACTTCAGGACAACTCTGTGAATGTCCTTGAGTGGCCCAGCCAGAGCCCAGACTTGAATCCAACTGAACATCTCTGGAGAGATCTGAAAATGGCTGTGCACCAATGCTTCCCATCCAACCTGATGGCGCTTGAGAGGTGCTGCAAAGAGGAATGGGCAAATCCGCCCAAAGGTAGGTGTGCCAAGCTTGTGGCATCATATTCAAAAATACCTGAGGCTGTATTTGCTGCCAAAGGTGCATCAACTAAGTATTGAGCAAAGGCTGTGAATACTTATGTACATGTGATTTCTTAGTTCTTTATTTTTAATAAATTTGCAAAAATCTCAAAGAAACCTTTTTTCACATTGTCATTATGGGGTATTGTGTGTAGAATTTTGAAGGAAAAAATGAATTTAATCCATTTTGGAATAAGGCTGTAACATAAAAAGTGAAGCGCTGTGAATACTTTCCAGATGCACTGTATTTATATGGTTCTTGTTATTGTGTGCTTTTATTTGTGAAGCACGGTGTGGTGACTCTTGGTTCCGGTTCCACCACCAGCTGTGCCTATAGAGGGATTGCACCGAAGTCACACGGGTCACATGTCTTTTGTTTACTGCACCATTTTGGACAGCAATGAACAGTCAAATCACCAACAGCAAGCGTGGGTGAATGTAATCAAGGAGATAAATGGCTACACACAAATCAACACCGTGGTCCACCATCGAGGTGCAGACTTTTCTGTGCTTGGTAGCTGATTAAAGAAATCCAGAGGGAGCTGGACGGAGTGACCTGAAACGAATTCACGGCCATGGCGGAGACAGACAGGAGGCAGAGTGGTGTAGACCCGACCACAGCATCATCATTGTTGAAAACAATGATAAAGGATGGTGAGTGATGTGATATTATGCATCTTTGCCATTATTTATCCCAGTGGTGGAAAACACACTTTGAACAAACAACATCGTTGTCTCCTGTATGCAGACAATGAGCTAACTAACACACACAGCATACATATTTTAGTACCTAATAACGATAACTTGCCGTGATTACAATGTAGTACAGGGGACTTATTAGTGCTAGCTAGTATTAGCAATCATTAGCTTACCTTCATTTGTGATCTAGTTCGTATCCTCATGTCTTCCGCTGCTCCATGGCTTCCTGAACTCTCCGGTACTTTTCCAGTGTTTCGTCTTGCCACCTGTAGCCTTTTCTGGCTCTCCTTTTTTGCCTTTACTCTGAAAAAAAGCCAGCAAGCAGCAGGCTCGCCTTGATATCCATCTTGTGTTTTTCTTGTCACATACAAATGATGTCATGGGAGTGTCAGGCCGCCTTGCTGTAAAGATCTCACTCACTTAAGGCGGTATTCAGTCGTAATGGAAAACGAACAACACCATGGCAAGTCGTACTGAGTACGTGCTAGGGGAATTATTATTATTCTCAATACAGGATCCATGCTATTTGCCATCCAAAATGGCAGAAAAACAATGTGGCACATGACCACTGATGTCACGTGCAACCCCTCTATAAGAGGGCTGCAGGCAGGAGGGGCGGTCTCTTGGCCACCTGCTCTGCCTAGTGGTTAGGTGTGGTTTGGTTGCACTGCCATATTAAAAAACGTGAGTTCAATTCAGCACTTGGCCTCATCCTTTGGCTCCAACCTCTGACATAACATTTGGCAACGAGGACTAAAGCGGAAAAAGGTATGGAAGCGGGTGGTTCACCAATTCTGCCGTTTTTGGAGCTCCCTGGCATAGGTGGTACGGCGCCTTTCAGACGTACATGGTGGCACTGAACCTGGGAAGGATGGACAAATTTAGGGCACATGCGCTGCTAGTGCATAACCTGGGAATGGAGGGACAGTGGATTTTGGGTACGCTCGGCGCGGCAGACGATTATGACGAAGTGGTCGAGCTAATGGCGTGCCACATACCAACTATGCTGCAATCTGGTTGAAGCTGCTCACCTTTCCGGGTGACTTGACGCTGTCCAGGGGTGTCGAGTTTGCTCTCCAGTTGGAGGCAACAGACAAGCTAACTTGGGAGCTGAGTGAAGGTCTGTCACCGCAAGAGTTAGGATCCCCTATGGCTACACAAGTAGTGGACCTGGACAGTGATGGGAGCGTTGAGGTCAACGCAGGAGGTGCCAATGCTGTGGTGTTGAGGTCTGCCCCAGGGAAGCCCAGGTGTATGGGCTGCGAGTCCGTGAAGCACCGCTATAAAGCCAGAGAGTGTTCAGCAAGAGGGAAGCACTGCAGCAGGTGTGGCCGCTTACATCATTAAGTGAGGGTGTGCCATTTGGTTGAGCAAAGGAGCCCGCAGAAGAATTCAACCCCTCCCACCCCGACGGTGATCCACACTGTGTCCCCGAACACCAATGGGTACACGTACTGCACGGTAGAGTTGCATGGAGTGGAGGTGCTGTTGCTCATCAACATGGAGGCGGAGGCTTCCCTGCTGAACTGGACTACAGTGAGGCAACTTTTCCCACACTTCAGGATTGGAAGTGAGCCAGCGCCGCTTTGTGGCTATGGAGGAGGGTGGCTGGCCACGGTGAGAACACTCAGACTGATGGCCCGGTACAAGTCGGCAGAGATGTCTGATTTGGAGTTCACTGTGACGTCTCGTGGTGATAACATCATGGGCTGCGACCTCTTTTATGGCCTGGGCTTCCCCATTAAGAGCGGTGCTGGGAAAGAGTGGTCAGGCTGTGGACTGTGGGACCAACCGGTTCCAAGAGTGCAAGATGACGCAATGTGGGATGAGGAATTGCCCGGCGCCCCGGAGAGTGGGCAGGCCTTGTCTCACTCAGGGTCACCACAGGAAGGCCCCAGTGCCAGAGCCCAAGTCACCCTGGATGAGGGTACTGGGTGGCACAGAGGGACACTTGCACCAACCCGCGATGCCATGGAGCTGGTCCTAGCTGTTCCTGGAGCTCGGCTAAAGTGGGCTGGCGAACACGGGGCCATGAAGGCAAGGACCACAGCAGATTTAGAAGAGGTCCGGGCAAGACAGACTGCCACAGAGAAACGGCATGTCAGGCAGAGACCCTGCAAGCTGAGCACAGCCCCTCTGGGAGTCGCGGACTGGGTCTGGGCTCGAGTGGAGGCGAGATCACAATGGGTACAGGCCAAACGGCAGGTGGATAAGCACAAGGGACAGC
Source organism: Pholidichthys leucotaenia (assembly GCA_020510985.1). Classification (NCBI taxonomy): domain Eukaryota; kingdom Metazoa; phylum Chordata; class Actinopteri; order Cichliformes; family Pholidichthyidae; genus Pholidichthys; species Pholidichthys leucotaenia. The sequence goes on from CM035848.1 coordinate 49,285,335, forward strand.
TACGTGTTGTGGCTAGATGGAGTGACGCTTACCTTCAGCTGTCGGATGGCTCATGGAGACACCCGAATGAGCTGCGGCATGCCCAGGAGAAGGCTGAGGGATGTGGGCCCGGACGAGTGGAGCATCTAGCGGTGAGAAGGAGGAGGCGCACTACGGCCGAGGAGACTAGCTGCGGCCCGGGAGACAGGCTACCTCCAGGGGCAGACTAAGGAAAGGACGGTCCAGGGGGCCCACAGGGTCATCTTCTCCAGCTGTGTGTATATAGATTCTTGTGCATGTGTTTGATCTGTTTTGTTGTTTTATGTATGTAGTTTTGGGGATTAATTAATGTGTTTTGTTTTTAGTTTAGGAGACACGGCAGCATTCTTTTGTTTGTTTATAGATGGACTTTAATTTATTACAAGCGGCAGAATGATCTGTTTTGCCATGTGGGGAGGGACAGCAGTCCACCCGTTCCCCCTAGTTTTAGTTGTTTTAGGTGTGATTGTGTTAGGCCAATTTGAGTACATTGTTTTGCATTATGTTAGCGCACGATTCGGGTCCTAAATTGTGGTGGGTCTGAATTGCATGTGTGTGCTTTGGACTTTTATAAGGGGGAGGGAGAATGGCGTATAGTTATTTATATGGTTCTTGTTATTTGTGTTATTGTGTGCTTTTATTTGTGAGGCACAGTGTGGTGGCTTTTGGTTCCGGTTCTGCCACCACTCGTGCCTATAAGAGGGCTGCAGGCAAGAGGGGCAGTCTCTTGGCCACCTGCTCTGCCTAGCAGTTAGGTGTGGTTTGGTTGCACTGCCATATTAATAAACGTGAGTTCAGTTCAGGATTTGGCCTGGTCCTTTGGCTCCAATCTCCGACATAACACTACCCCTGTAACAAATTCTTAACATTTATTACTGGAGTGGTGGCCTAGTTGATAGAGCATCCGCCCCCACAACCAGGAGGTTGGGGGTTCAAGCCCCGGCTGGATCATATCAAAGGCAATATAAAAATGGCACTTCCCACCTTCTAGCTTGGTACTCAGTGTAATAGAATGGGGGAAGGAGAAGTTGTTTGTGGCAGTGACCCATGTGATTAACATTGTAGAAACGTAATCTTGTTCTACTGTACATGATGGACTGAATGACAACAAAGATAGCTTTTTCTTCTTAAGCAATGTTATGTTCTTTATGCAATAATGAAGTTCCCACTTATTTTTTTTTTAATTGCACACTTCTTTTCTCAATGAATGTGTCAACTTTCTTTGTTTGGTTGGAAAATATCATATTCATAAATCAACGTTTCTACAATCCACCCCCAATATTGTGATTTTTTTAGAATGAGCTCCAATGTCTGTATACATCATGTTCCAGTATTATCTTTAACAAAAAGCAGCAAAAACTCTACGTATTGTCAAGAAAATCCTGAAGAAATTAATGGATTTGTGTCTTCTATAAAATGAGCAAATTTCAATTTTAAGTGATATCCCTCGTACATTGTGATTATCTATGAATACTCAAATTTATTGTATTTTTTGATTTGTTGTTTGTTTTTTTTCCTTATTATCTCTCTTGTTGTTTTCTTTATACTGGAGCGGTGGCCCAGTTTGTAGAGCAAACGCCCCACAATCGGGAGGCTGGGGTTCAAATCTCGGCTGGGTCATACCAAAGACCAGGTAAAATGGTACTTTCTGCCCTCTAGCTTGGTGCACATCATAATAGAATCAGGGAAGGCAGGCAGTGAGGAGTGGTGACCCCTGTCCTGTATTAGCTTTGTAAAGTGACTTAGATGTGGTTGTTCGCCTTATAGGCAACCAAGTAATATAATGTTTTCTTTATTCTTGTTTGCTCTCTTTGGTTCTAAATAAAGCTGAGTAAATAAAAAAGCACTCTCTCCGGTGAAATGGATTACATAAGGATAAGGGCCTGTACTTACATAGTGCTTTTTTTAGTCTCAAAGACCACTCCACTAGTACTAACCCTCTATTCTAAGGGCCTATAGGAGACAGATATCTAGGGACAATTTAGAAGAACCAATTAACCTAACATGCATGATTCTGGATTGTGGGAGAAAACTGGGGCCCCTGGAGTAAACCCACACAGCACAGGGAGAACATGCAAACTCCACACAGAAAGGTTCCTACCCCTGCCAGCCTGGGGATTCAAACCTGGAACCTTCTAGCTGTAAGGCAACAGAGCTAACCACTGCACCACCATGCTGCCCAATGACTGCTCCAAGTCTGCACAAGTCACCTTGATGCATCCCTGGTAAAATAGGTGGAGCGAGAACACATCTGGGCATTTTGCCCGAACTTGGCTTGATGCAAACTTTTAATTGGAACAGGATTTGGGCTGTGACCATAGGTGTAATTTATGGGGGGATGGGGGGGTGTAACCCCCCAAAAATCAAATCCATCCAATATAACCCCCGGCCCCATTAATCATCCATCCATCCATCCATCCATCCATCTTCTTCCGCTTAATCCTTTTCGGGTCGCGGGGGAGCTGGAGCCTATCCCAGCATCTTTGGGCGAGAGGCAGGGTACACCCTGGACAGATCGCAGGACCAACACAGAGAGACAGACAACCATTCACTGTCACAGTCATACCTAAGGACAATTTAGAATCCTCAGTTTTGATGCCAATTAACCTAACCTGCATGTTTTTAGCATGTGGGAGGAAACCGGAGAAATCCCGGAGTAAACCCACGCAGACACAGGGAGAACATGCAAACTCCACACAGATCACTGTTGGTCGGGGGCTGGGATCGAACCCAGGATCCCCAAGCCAAGGGTGAGTTGCTGTGCTGCTGCAGTGCTAACCACTCCGCCACCGCTATGCCACATTAATCATATAATTATAATCAATTAAAAAAATATCTACAAGTGAATATGAAGAAGTTGTCATTTTTTTTCATTTGCAAGCAACGAAAAGTAACATTTCTAATAATCAGAAAATGTAGCCCACACCACCTCCCTGCAGACTCGGAATTGCCCAACCAGTCCATGTGCCTTCTCTGGTGTTATGGCCTCGCTCCTCTCTGGAGTGGGACCTCCGTGTGTTTTTTCCTATGCTGTAGGTGGAGCTGCAAAGGACCACCTCTGGCTGAGAGGTGTGCTATATAAGTGCACCTGTCAGTAGCGCTTCTGCTCCTGTTGGAGGCCAATCACTTCCCTGGTGTTTGTGCTCTGCCTACTGTTTTTGTCTGTCACTTGGTCGGGGTTGTGCTGGCGGCCCCTGTTTGTGTTGTCTGTAGCCTGTGGGCTTTCTGGTTTTGGGTTGGCCACTGGGCATAATTACAGCCAATGAAAGAGGCGTGTGGTTGCTGGGCTGGCCAGTGACTAGTCTGTTGGTTTTTTTGTTTGTTTTGTGCATCCAACACACACACACACACACACACACACACACACATCACTGATTATTACAGACACCTTCTTTATATTGCTTTTCTTTAAAAATAAACTTGTGTTTAAATTGGCACCTTCGTGTGGTCTCCCTTTTTTGTCCAAGCCGCAAGCCAGGTCTGTGACACTGGTCAATACTCAGAGTCATTTATAGGGGTGGTAGGTGAGGACGGTCATCTAAGTCTAGAAGGCATTTAGCTCAAGTGAGACAGAATGAAAAGAGCTCCACAAGGGCAACAAACCATTTTAAATTGTTGTTTGTCAAATAAAAAGACAAACCCCTCTGTCCAAAAGGAGGTAAATATCATATTGTGGTGGAACACTGGGAGGTCCTACTCTCACCCTTGGGGAGATAGGTGGAAGGGGCAAGAAATGTAATTGTGTGCGCTTCAGGCAGGAGAGGCAGATGCAGGTGCTGTGGCACCCGGGGGGGAGAAATGAAGTGATGCAAATGTAGGCGCCCGGGGGGGCAATGTGTGAAGATATGTGCCTTGACACCTGGGGTACCAGGTGTGAATGTATGCTGTTAATGTATGTGCTCTTGGCATCAAGGAGGAGGAGAGAGAGAGAGTATAAATATGTACACCTTGGTGCCCGGCCGGAGCCCAGTCCTGTTGTTGGAGGAACAAAGTCTGAATTGGCAGCGCTTGTGTCTCGTCTTGTCATTTCCTCCACACTGGTGACCTATGACATGAGAATGCCCAGGCTGGAAGACAAAGCGAGCCTCTCTTCGGGAACATTCATGCTAGGGTTTCTCCCGGGACCCCAGCCTCATGCGCCATGGTGATCAAGCTCCAGGACTTTTGGCTTTGTTGCGCTAAAAATATCTTAACCCCCAGTTCTTTTATACGACGGCCAAATAACCAGACTGAGAGATGAAGTACACTTTCACTTATTTTACTGAAGCTGAGATATAGTACCTGTTACAGCGCTGGAGCATTACTCTTAGTACATGTCAGGAGAAAATGCTATAGAAAAATGGGTCCTACACTTTTTATAAAACTTCCCCACTCCCTCATGCAAGAGGGAGGGGTTTCCTCATTGTATCAGTAATTTTCCGCAATGTGACAACTCTGCTGAAAGCAGAATTGAGTCTAACTGTTTTCAACAAGTTTGTCATAGGGTGTAACCTAAAAACAGCAATGTAGCATGTGTAGCAAGCAGATAACGTGTGTGAAAGGTCACTGTAACAAAGTTTAACTAACATTTCTGAGAAATATCAATTGCTTCATGGATTTTTACCAACAGCTTCATGACCCGGCTGTCTGGTTCATCCACGTGGAAGCTCAGTTTGCTCTCCGCGAAATTTCTGCTGAAGACACAAAGTACCATTACGTGGTGGCTTTGCTAGACCTGCACTCCACACAGCATGCCATGAGCCTGCTCTGAGCCCCCTCCCAGCACAAGGGAAATACGGCGCTCTCAAACAACTGCTGTTATGGTGTTACACCCTGTCTGGTGGAGAGAGAGCAGAGAAGCTCCTCACCCACTCGGAGTTAGACGACGGCTCGGCTGTGGAGTTAATGGAAAGTATGCTGGCGTTGATGGGCACAAATGGCGGATCTTTTCACTTCGCCCATCTCTTCCTGAGGAAACCTCTGGTTATGGCATGGACAATTTTGGCCAACTCATCGCTGCTGGCTGCCAGGGACTACCGCTCGCTGGCGGAAGAAGCAGACTGCATTTTCCTGGCGAGTAGGAGTTTCGGAGTCCAGACAGTGGAACCGGCATCTTCGGCGGAGTCTACTGAGGTTGAGGAGCCGAAGGTTGTGGCCGGAACAGCCACTCGGAGAAGCCGGAACAGGACGATGTGTTTCTACCAGCGTTTTGGCCCTGACACGCAGTGTTGTCACCCGCCATGCCGTTTCAAGATGCTGGGGAAACAGGCCAGCCAGCAGTCAGTCGCAGCTATGACCGCTGGCAACAGGGAGAAGCTGCTTTTCATCAAGGACACATGTTCTGGGAGACGTTTTTTGGTGGACTCTGGCTCCCAGAAGAGTCTTATTTTGCCAGTCTCAGCTGATAGGCTGGCAGAAGGCTGCGGCCCATCATTTATGGCCACCAATGGATCCCCGATCAAGATTTTTGGAGAAAGGTCAGTGACTGTGTGTTTGCATGGACCCAACTACAAGTGGGACTTTGTGGTAGTTGCCTGCTTGATTCCTATCTTAGGTGCTGATTTTCTGTGTGCTTATGGTCTCCTTGTAGATGCTGCTAACAGACGTTTAGTGGATGCTATGTCTTTTTTTCCACTGCTTTGTATGACTCAGGGAGCTGGGCCACTAACACATGCTAATTTTTTAGCCTTGGGTGATGTGCATCAACGTTTGCTTTCCGAGTTTCCTGCGCTCATGGTGCCTACCTTTTCCGCTACTGTGACCAAGCATGGTGTTGAGCACTTTATCACTACAAAGGGCCCGCCAGTTTTCGCGAGTCCGTGCAGCATGGACGCAGCTAAGCTAGCCATCGCGCGGAAAGAGTATGCTAACTTGGAATATTTGGAGATTGTTAGGCACTCCAATAGTCCTTGGGTGTCCCCACTGCACATGGTGTCCAAGTCCAATGGTTCATGGCGGCCGTGCAGTGATTGTTGCCTGAACAGCATCACTGAGCACAACCGCTACCCCATCCTGCACATTCAAGATTTTTCGGTGCACCTGGCCGGAATGCGCATTTTTTCTAAAGTGGATCTGGTCCACGGCTCCCACCAGGTCCCAGTTCACACCGAAGACGTACCCAAAAACAGCAGTGATAACACCTTTCAGCCTCTTCGACTTTTTACGCATGCCATTTGGGCTGAAGGGCACAGCTCAGACTTTTCAGAGGATGATGGATGTGGTGCTCCACAACTTGCCATTCGTGTTTGTCTACCTAGATGACATTCTGGTGGCTAGCGCATCAGAGGAGGTGCACCGCTTGCATCTGAAACAAGTTTTCCATCGGTTGGAAGCACACGGTTTGATAGTTAATCCAGCGAAGTGTCAGTTCAGGCTGCCAGTGATCGATTTCTTGGGCCACCGCATCTCCTCTGAGGGCGCGATTCCGCTGCCGGATAAGGTACAGGCTGTATCAGATTTCCCACATAAGCAGACTGTGAGGGCGCTGCAGGAATTTCTGGAAATGGTCAATTTTTTACAACCGCTTCCTTCCCCGGGCAGCCCAGCTGCTGCAACCGCTATACGGCATGCTCAAGAAGAAGAACCCCACGGATAGCGTTGACTGGACCCCCAGTCGGGTCCAGGCTTTTGCAGGCGCCAAAGTGGCGCTCACCAGTGCAGCTTTGCTGGCCCACCCATCCCCGTCGGTGCGGATTGTGCTCACTACAGACGCGTCTGATGTCACAATAGGAGCAGTCGTGGAACAGTACATCTCTGGTTCATGGTAACCTCTCGCCTTTTTCACCCGCACTCTGCGCGACAACAAGTGTAAGTATAGTACTTTCGACAGAGAGTTGTTAGCCCTCCACCTGGCCATGCGTCACTTTGGCTCAAGGGTTGCGAATTCACAGCATTTGTCGACCACAAGCCTCTAACCTACGCAATGTCCAAAATCTCAGAACCGTTGTCGGTTCGGCAGCAATGGCACCTAACCGCAGTATCGGAGTTCTCTACTGACATTCAACATGTGGCCAGAAAGTTCAATGTTGTGGCTGACTGTTTGTTGTGCACGCTGGTTTCTCCGGTCTACGTGGAGTCTAACTTCGTCTGACCCCGCTTACACAAGGATGTGATGGAGTGGGCTGCGGCGTGCATTGTGTGCCAACGGGCTAAGGTTCAGAGGCACACCAAGGCCCCCCTTGAACTTTTCCAGATTCCAAGCAGGAGATTCGACCACGTCCATGTGGATTTAGTGGGCCCCCTTCCGCTGTTGCAGGGTTTCACGCACCTTTTGACAAGAGTGGACTGCACCACGCGTTGGTCAGAAGTGGTTCCGCTGGCTTCCACCACATCTGCCATCATTGCCCCGGCTTTTTTGTCATCCTGGATCTCACGTTTCAGTTCCCTGTCAGATATCACCTCCAATAGGGGTCCCCAGTTCGTTGTGGAACTCTGGTCTGCTATGGCTGAGAGCCTGAGGGTCAAAGTCAATTCAATTCAATTCAATTCAACTTTATTTATATAGCGCCATTTCACAACAACAGTCATCTCATAGCACTATCAAATGTAGGGGGAACCCCCACAGTTGCAGAAAGACCCCAGCAATCAGTCCACCACACCACAGCATACAACCCACAGGCTAATGGTTTGTGCGAGAGGTTCCACAGGTCACTTAAAGCCGTGCTCAGGGCCTCATTGACAGATGCAAATTGGGTTGACTGCCTGCCTTGGGTCCTACTGGGGTTGCGCTCTGTGCCTAAAGAGGATTTGGCAGCTTCCCCGGCTGAGCTCATTTTTAGTCAACCATTGCGGATCCCAGGTGAATTTTTGCTGGAAAGTCCCTCGCCCAGTACTGACTCGTCCATGCACCTTTTTCCTAGGGCAGAGGCAAGCAGCAGTCTGGGGCTGGTGCACCATTGTTTTCCCTGCGCTTTTGTTCCGAAGCATTTGGAGAATGCCAAGTTTGTTTTTGTTAGACGCGAAACCCACAGAACCCCGCTGTGTCTGCCTTATGACAATGCTTTCAGAGTTTTGGAAACGGGGGCAAAACATTTTGTGTTGGATTTTGGGGGACACAGGGAAACCATCTGTATAGACAGACTTAAGCCCGCTTATGTGTTGGCAGATGAGCAGGTGATGCTGGCCCAGGCTCCCCGGCGTGGACACCCACCTGCAGCGGGTCCACAGGTTGGTTTTCTTCAGAGAACTGTTCCCAGGAGACCAAATCTTTTCCCTCCCCACCTTTTCCTCCTTCAGAGGACTGTTCGCTGGAGATCGAGTTTTTTCCTCCCCACCTCAACAGGAAGGTCCTTCGGTCGGCCCGGCTGCTCCACGTTACAACCATCATGGGCGATTGCTCAAGCCCAAGGTACCGGACGGTTAAGGCCCCTTCTGGGAGTCCAGGAGAAAGGGGGGGGGGTGCACCTTGGTGCCCGGAGCCCAGTCTTGTTGTTGGACAAATAAAGTCTGGATCACCAGCGCTCGTGTCTCGTCTTGTCATTCCTCCACAATATCATTGATTTAGCTGGTGAATTGCTGTCTGTAGTTAGCAAGTTGCTAGTTTGCCGATGTGAGTTAAAGCTATGGGAGTACACCACAGAATTAATATGCTGCCTGGTAGGATTTAGCTGATCTGAGAAATGATTAGCTCTTCTCATGCAAATTTGGTCTTTACATTGTATTAACCATTCATGAAATGCGATCAGAATGGATTTGTTCTTCAACTGTTACAGTGAAATTTACATATTTCAGCATTCATCTAAATGTTAGCAGCTTCGAACATTTATCAGATACAAACAAAATCTCTATACCACTGGTCCTTCAATATAAATGCCTTTAAATTGTTATGACCCGAGCGTCGGTTCTGATCGCGCTCGGGTTAAAGTTATGTCTCGCTGCCGGCCTTGACAGCTGCGGGCGGTATTTTGGCCTCTCCGGGCTCTTATTGTGAAAGTGCTCGGAGGGGTTTCTGCCTGTCAACGGTCGGTCAGCTGTGTGTCATCTGTCATCAGTCCCTGGTTATTTAAGCTGTGTGCTAGCGTCATTACGACGCAGCAGTGTCTGATCGCTAATGGTCACATTACTGATCGTTATTTTCTGTTCACCCATCGTCACGGATGCCTGGACTATCTTCACCTGAGCTGCCTAAGGGCTTGACCGTCTGTTCACCGGCATAGTAAGTGAGCTGTATAGCCTTATTCCCTCCGGTGTATTTGGTGCTGTAAGTCCCTGCTTTAGCAGTCCAGGTGCAATTATTACCTAGCTTGTCTGTGTGTGACTGTTTCCTGCCCTGGACGCGTAGTGTGCTGGATAGCCTATGCTTCCTGTTCTGCAAGGACTCTGTCATCAGCTCAGCAGCTTGTGTAAACACCCTTATCACCGTAATAAAACTCACTAAAACTCACTGGTGGACTTGTGTGTGTCTTATTGGTGGCCCGCGAGGGCTACCATGACAGTACACTGCTGCCCAAACAGCGTTACGGTGACGCCATTTTGAGACGCTTTTTCACCAGTGAGTTGAGTTTTGGACGTTGTTTTCCCTGTCTGCGACCTTTGTATGCGAGGAATGCCGTCACCGAGGAGTCACGTGCTGACGTGTGTCTTGGAAGCGGTAGATGAGTTACTCATCTCCGCTTCCATGTTGGACTACGCCCCCGGCATACATTGGTACCTGGACGCCGCCGAAGATGTGCTCTGTAACCTCTCTCCCTGCTTCGCCAACCACCCGGAAGTCGACGTTAGGAGGGAGGACATCGCTGCCCAACGCGAACTGTTCCTGTTGATGGAGGAGGAACGCGGCATGGAGCAGGTGAAGAGGCACACCTGCTTGTCGCCTAGGGATCCATTTCGGGAGTTCGCACCATCTAGGGGCCGGCGAGGGCGTCGGCGTCACGGCTGGGCGCATCTTCGGCAAGCTCCAGCTCCAGATCCAGTTCCGGGCCGCCGGGATGACCCCCTCAACCAGCCAGCTGCTGAGTGTGAGCTGAGTCCTGCGCCGGTGGGCTCCGTTCTTGGGTTTTTCAGCATCCAGCGAGCGAGGGAAGGAGCAACGTTCGCTACAGCTGATAACATCCTCCCGCCGGGAGACAGGCAAGTCCAAGTTCACTTTTCTAGTAGTAATAGTGATCTGTCTTGTCTGACTCCTGGGGGTGAGGCTCAGGGTCCGCAGCTCCCTGAGTTTCTTTCCCCAGCTGTAGCTATTAACATTAAACCTGCTGCCTCTGTGTCTCCTCCTGCGGAGTGGTCCTCGGCGTCAGTCCCATGCCGGCGAACGAGGGGGAGGCCTGCAGCTCTGGGAGATATCCCGGTCGTGCAGCCTTGTGTTGGACAGAGGAAGAGAACGGACTGCAGTGAGGAGCCAGAGCCGACGAGAGAGCGTCCCCAAGGTTCTTCAGGGATGCAGCCCGAGTCAGCAGGTTCAGGGTCCTCTGCCTCCATGCCATACGGGTTATTGGCACGGACGTCTGCGCATGAGGATCCAGCTGCAGAGACCATCAGGCCGGTTGTGGAACCCGACACAGCCGAGTGGGAGCCCGACGACAAGCATCTTCATGAACCTGGATCGGCGAAGTCCTGGACGGCTCCAGAGCCCGAGTGCAGGCAAGTGCTCTTTCTTGTTTTCCTGTATGGTGTATTAGAGCATTTTTGCCTGCCTCATGGGGAGGCGAGTGAGGGGCAGCCGGCCGCTGCACCCGAGCTCGTCTCACTGGGCTCTGGCGCTGCCGGTGGAACTGATCCCGGTTCTTCCTTGTGTTTTGAGCACCTCCACAGCGTTGCCGGTCCGGAGCCAGTCAAGGTCACGGGACCGGGGGTTCCAGGTTTGGAGATGGAGGTCGTCGCCGGAGCAGTCCTGACCCAGTCGGGGTCCGACGTGTGGGCCGAGGAGACCCGGTTGGGGTCCGACGCGTGGTCCGAGGTGACCCAGTCGGGGTCCAACGTGGGTGCAGCGGTGACCCAATCGGGGCTCGTCCTGACCCAGTCGGGGTCTGACGCATGGGCCGAGGTGACCCAGTCGGGGTCCAACGTGGGTGCAGCGGTGACCCAATCGGGACCCGTCCTGACCCAGTCGGGGTCCGACGTATGGGCCGAGGTGACCCAGTCGGGGTCCAACGTGGGTGCAGCGGTGACCCAATCTGGGTCCGTCCTGACCCAATCGGGGTCCGACGAGGTCCAGTGGGGGTCCAGCACAGGTGCGGCTGTGACCCAATCAGGATTCGAGGGGGCCCAGGGTTTTGGTTGTCCCCCTCTCAGGAGCCACCAGCTGGGGGCCATTAGTGGGTTTTGTTTGTCAGATCGGCGCTCTCCTGTTTTGTTGTTTTCAGGTGAGCGGCTGCACGCAATCCCTCCACGGTCCTGCTGGTTGTGGTATGCGGGTCGGCCACCCGAGGAACTGCTTGGAGCATTCGGCGTCTTGGGGTGGCCACCCAATATATTGTGTGGGTTACGGGGTGACCTGGTTCGGCCACCAGAGGACGTATTCCTGGGGGCATGGGACTGGGGCAGGCCACCTGACTGTTTCATGTACTGTGGGATTTTCTGTGGGCCCTTATGGTGCCAATTCTGGTCTTGTACATCTTGTAATTTTTTTGTTGTGTTTCAAAGTCACAGTCTTAGTCAGGTCAAGTTCGAGCAATTTTTTTTTTTTGATTGTCTCGTGCTTCTTTGTTTGTCACAGTCTTAGTCTGGTCTGTGCAATTTTAGATTGCCTCTTGTTTTTTTTCTTGTTTCCAAGTCATAGTCCTAGTCTGGTCTGAGCAATGTTAGATTGCCTCTTGTTTTTTCCTTGTTTTCAAAGTCATAGTCTTAGTCAGGTCAAGTTCGAGCAATTTTTTTTTAATTGTCTCATGCTTCTTTGTTTGTCATAGTCTTAGTCTGGTCTGAGCAATTTTAGATTGCCTCTTGTTTTGTTTTTTTCTTGTTTTCCAAGTCATAGTCTTAGTCAGGTCAAGTTCGAGCAATTTTTTTTTAATTGTCTCGTGTTTCTTTGTTTTGTCATAGTCTTAGTCAGGTCTGTGCAATTTTAGATTGCCTCTTGTTTTTTCCTTGTTTCCAAGTCATAGTCTTAGTCAGGTCTGAGCAATCTTAGATTGCCTCTTGTTTTTTCTTGTCATAGTCTTAGTCAGGTCTGTGCAATTTTAGATTGCCTCTTGTTTTTTTGTTTTTTTTCTTGTTTCAAAGTCATAGTCTTAGTCAGGTCAAGTTCGAGCAATCTTTTTAATTGTCTCGTGTTTCTTTGTTTGTCATAGTCTTAGTCAGGTCTGTGCAATTTTAGATTGCCCCTTGTTTTTTGTTGTAACCAAAGTCACAGTCTTGATCACGGTTAAGTCCGAGCAATTTTTGTTTTCCCCTTGTTTCTTTGTAAACCATAGTCTTTGTCTTGTCTGAGCAATTTGTGTTTGCCTCTTGTTACCTTGTGAGTCCTTGCCATAGTCAAGTTAGAGCATTTGTTGTCTCTTGTTTTTTTTTTCCCTTGTGAGTCTGTCTTGTCATAGCCTTGTTTTGTCATGTATCTCTTGTCTGGTCTTAGTCTTGTTTTTCCCCAGAATCATGTAGTTGTATGTATTTCTTGTCTGGTCTTAGTCTTGTTGTTTTTCCCCAGAGTCATGTATTTTCTGTATGGTTTTTTTGTCTGGTCTTAGTCTTGTTTTTTTCCCCAGAGTCATGTATTTTCTGTATTTTTTTTGTCTGGTCTTAGTCTTGTTTTTTTTCCCTGAGTCATGTGTTTGTATGTGTTTCTTGTTTTGGTCTTGTCTTGTTTTTGTTGGTTGGTTTCTCTCCCTCCGTACCTGTCCCCCTACCTCCCACCCTGGGGGGGCGGGGGGGCAGGGTGGTCCCTTGGGGCGTCCGGAGTTCGCCCGTGGAGGGAGGGTACTGTTATGACCCGAGCGTCGGTTCTGATCGCGCTCGGGTTAAAGTTATGTCTCGCTGCCGGCCTTGACAGCTGCGGGCGGTATTTTGGCCTCTCCGGACTCTTATTGTGAAAGTGCTCGGAGGGGTTTCTGCCTGTCAACGGTCGGTCAGCTGTGTGTCATCTGTCATCAGTCCCTGGTTATTTAAGCTGTGTGCTAGCGTCATTACGACGCAGCAGTGTCTGATCGCTAATGGTCACATTACTGATCGTTATTTTCTGTTCACCCATCGTCACGGATGCCTGGACTATCTTCACCTGAGCTGCCTAAGGGCTTGACCGTCTGTTCACCGGCATAGTAAGTGAGCTGTATAGCCTTATTCCCTCCGGTGTATTTGGTGCTGTAAGTCCCTGCTTTAGCAGTCCAGGTGCAATTATTACCTAGCTTGTCTGTGTGTGACTGTTTCCTGCCCTGGACCCGTAGTGTGCTGGATAGCCTATGCTTCCTGTTCTGCAAGGACTCTGTCATCAGCTCAGCAGCTTGTGTAAACACCCTTATCACCGTAATAAAACTCACTAAAACTCACTGGTGGACTTGTGTGCATCTTATTGGTGGCCCGCGAGGGCTACCATGACATAAATATTGCTTGTCATCCCCACAAAATTCAAGTTAACCTTAAACTGTTCTGTATTTTTAAAATGTCATGATTTTGATAATTATAAAATTCAATTAAGATAAGATAAGATAAGATAAGCCTTTATTAGTCCCACAATGGGGAAATTCCAGGATTGCAACAGCGGATAGCAACACTCAGAGCAACAATCAGAAGGCAAGAGAAAAAAAACCCACCAAGAGCAGCAAGTATACATATGTACATATAAATATATATATATATATATATATATATATATATATATATATATATATATATATATATATATATATATATATATATATATATATATATACGTATATATACATATATATATACACACACAGTGCGGAGCATTGTAGCTGGATGGAATAAATATATGAGTATATAAACACACAGTGCGGAGCATTGTAGCTAGATGGAATAAATATGTAGATATACAGTATAAACACACACAGTGCAGAGCATTGTAGCTAGATGGAATAAATATGTAGATATATAAACACACCCAGTGCGGAGCATTGTAGCTAGATGGAATAAATATGTAAATATATAAACACACACAGTGCGGAGCATTGTTGCTAGATGGGATGAAACAGCACAACCGTCTACTTAGTTATCCTACATGGTATGATTATGTACCCATACATATTCTCACCCTCCATAGTGACCGGTATTTTCCTAGTTGTATGCCGGAGGGGACCATTGTATAAGTCTATTGCGTCTTTTGCATTCAAAACTATTAGGTTGTCACGTCTTTTTTTTTTTTCCACAATATCTTTATTGAACCTTTTTTTTTTTTTTAACAAACATGATACAAACAATCAAACACTAACACTAAAGTACTACAAAAAAAGAAAAAAATGCACTAAAAACACCAACAACCACCAACAAAATCAAGTCTTTAACAATGCTCCTCTGTTTAGTCTAGACAATCCAATACATAAGTATACATATTATGTTCACCAGTTTGGAATTTACAAGGTCCACACACATCATTCACCTTCTTCTTCAAGAGTTATGTTTAAATTTTTTACATAATCAATAAAAGGTCTCCATATATTCTCAAACACAATTTCCTTTGATTTCAGTATATATGTTATTCTTTCTAATGGAAGGTTTGTTAACATCTGTCTTAACCACTGAGTCACATCTGGTCTATGAGTCTTTTTCCATAATAGTGCAATACATTTTTTGGCATTAAGCAAACTGAGGTCTATGAATGTTCTTTCACTTTTATTAAAATTATGCTTTTCTGGGTACAGACCCAACAAAAACAGTTTAGGATTCAATATGATTTGTTTTGAGATTATTTTTTCAATTGTTACCCTCACCTCTTCCCAAAACATTCTTATTAATCTACATTCCCATAAACAATGAAATAGGGTTCCTTTACTTTCCATGCATTTTGTGCATGTATCTGGTATATTTTTGTTATATCTATTTAACTCCTCCGGTGTAACATACATCCGCATTAACCATTTGAAATGTATCAATTTAAGGCGTGCATTTATTGATTTGGTTTGAGCTTCTGTACAAGCCAATTCCCATTGTTCCTCTGAAATTTCAATTTGCAGATCTTCTTTCCAGTAGTTTAATCTTTTCAGTGAATTTTCACTTGAAGATAGTGTCAATGAGTTATAAAACTCTGAAATAATACCCTTTCTTTTACTATCTTTCATCATCATTTTTTCCAAGGATGAATAAATAGGTCGAGTGAGAGCTTTATTTTGATTTGATCGAATAAAGTTTCTAAGTTGAAGATATTTAAAAAAATGTGTTCTATTGAGATTAAATTTGATCCTCAGCTCTTCAAAAGACATTATGTTGTCTGCACATGGCAAATATAAATCCTGAATCTTTTGTATCCCTTTTAAATTCCATACTTTAAATACAGCGTCCGCTCTCCCTGGTTTAAAATATTGATTACCCCATATTGGACTAAATTGTGACAATAACTGTGGTTCTTTTAAATAGTTTTTAGCTTCACACCATATTTTGATCATATGCTTTACAAATGGATTTTTAACTTGTTTTTGTAATTTTTTTGCCGAATCTGAGTATATGAATATGGGAAGAGGTAAAGGTAAATTGTATGATTCCATTTCAGTCCAGTGAGGGAGATCATTTGATGAAAAATAATATGTCATAGACCTCAGTTGTGCCGACCAATAATACAACATAAAATTTGGACATTTCAGACCTCCACGATCAAATGGTAAATATAATAAAGACAAACGTAATCTAGCCCTCCTGTTGTTCCATATAAATTCCACTAACTTTTTTTTTATTCTTGAGAATAGATCTAAAGGTGGTGATAAGGGAATGTATTGAAATAAATAAAGTATTTTAGGTAAAATATTACTTTTAAGTATATTGATTCTCCCAATCATCGACATTGGTAGTGACATCCATCTCTGAGTTAACTCATTGATATCTGACATTAAGGCTTCATAGTTGACACTGGCGACTGATTCTAGCTTAGGCATAATTTGGATTCCTAAATATTTAAACTCATTTACAACATTGAATTGATTTACCTCAGGGGCTGGGTAATTTCTCTGGGTCTCATTTAGCATTAATATTGAAGATTTAGTTTTATTTATTTTATATCCTGATATTTCCCCAAAATTCTTTATTAAATTCAACAAGGTTGGAATTGATTTTTTTAGATTCGACATAAACAAAATTATATCATCGGCGTACAGGGAGATTTTATGTTCTGTTGGTCCAACTTTAATTCCATATATTTGTGAATGTAAACGTATCACTATCGCTAAAGGTTCAATTGCCATAGTAAACAGTAAAGGTGAAAGTGGACAGCCTTGTCGACATCCTCTATTGATTTTTATTGGTTTTGAAATATTGTTATTTGTTAGGATTTCTGCTGTAGCATTATTGTATATTATTTGAACCCATTTTATGAAATTATTTCCAAGTCCAAACCTTTGTAGGACTTCAAAAAGAAAGGGCCATTCAACTCTATCAAAGGCCTTTTCGGCGTCCAATGATAGGAGAGCTGTATCCGGTGCTTCTTTATTAAAATAAATAATATTAAATAGTCTTCTTACATTATGGAAGCCTTGTCTACCCTTTATAAAGCCATTCTGATCTCGATTAATAATATTTGGTAAAATTTCTTGTATTCGTCTTGCTAAAATTTTACAGATTATCTTAAGGTCGGCGTTTAATAGGCTTACTGGTCTCATATTTTCACATTTATTAGAGGGCTTACCTGGTTTTGGCAGCAGTATAATTAAGGCATTATTTATGTATGATGGTAAATTATTATTTTGAAATGCTTCTAAAACCATTTCCAAAAAAGGTTTTATTAATTTATTCTTAAATTTTTTAAAAAGGTCAACTGGAAGACCATCTGGTCCTGCACTTTTTCCTGATTTCATATTATCAATGGCTAGCCCAACTTCTTCTTGACTAATTTTAGACTCCAATATCTCCCTGTTTTCATTTGGAATACACGGTATAGATAGTTCGTTCAAAAACCCATTTAGTTTTGTTAAATCAGGTTCATTTTTGGTATCATATAATTTTTCATAGTAATCTCTAAAGGCTCTATTAATTTCTAAAGGATCTATAACTACCTGTCCGTTACTTATAATACTGGTAATTGGTGTTTTAATTTCCAATTGTTTAATCTGCCATGCTAATAATTTTCCTGATTTTTCACCTTGTTCATAAAAAGATTGTTTCAATCTTAGAAGACTCGAGGCAGCTCTATTCGCTGATTTTTTGTCGTATTCAGCTCTCAAAATCAGTAATTCATTCTCCAACCTTGGGTCACTTCCTGCATACACTTTTTCCTGAAGACTTTTTATTTTATGTTCCAATTTAGCTCTCTCCTCTCGAGTCTTCTTAGATTTTGATCCTGTATAACTAATAATATGTCCCCTAATAAAAGCTTTGAAAGCCTCCCACTTTACACATGCTGATGTTTGTGTAGTATTGATGTCAAAGAACTCGTCTATCTGTTTTTCTATATACTTGACAAATTCCTCATCCTGAAGCCATTTATGCTGAAATTGCCATCTACCTGATTTCTTTGTCAATTTTTTATCTACATATATTAGACAACAGGGTGCATGATCAGAGATCACGATGTTATCATAAAAGCAGTTTTGAATCTTGGACCTTAATTCTGTGGAAATCAAAAAATAATCAATACGTGAGAATGTCTTGTAGGTACTGGAATAACAAGAATAGGCTTTAACTTGTGGTTTCATTTCTCTCCATATATCTAACAATCTCAATTCTTTCATAAAATGATTAATAGTCATCCTACATCCAATGTGCGTACAATCCAGTCCTGTTGATCTATCCACACCTGGATTCAATGTACAATTAAAATCCCCTGCTATTATATGTTGCCCTGTAAGTGATGATAAGATGAGAAATAAATTAGCAAAGAACTTCTGATCATCTATATTGGGACCATATAAGTTCACAAGATTTATATTTTCTAATAGCAAAGAACCTTGAATGATTACATATCTTCCAAATTTGTCTCCAATTACATTTTTCACTTGAAAAGGAACTGATTTATGTATGAGAGTCATAACTCCCCTGGCTCGGGATGAAAATGAAGAGGTGAATACACTTCCCTGCCATCTACTCCTAATTCTTTTAACATCCTCCTCTATCAGATGAGTTTCTTGTAAAAACACAATTCTTGAACCCATGTCCTTTATTTTATTCATAACTTGTTTAAGTTTTTTTAAATTTTGTAGACCTCTGCAATTCCATGAAGTTAAATTAAGATTAACACTTTGGTCCATGATCAATAGAGAGTTTGGGATTACCTTGCAGTGTAACCATGCTCATACAGAGAAGCAAAAACATGAGTGGTTGAACATTCATCCTACAAACTACACACAAACAAATTTCCCCTTCCCACACTTGTGGCAAACCCCCCAAAATCAAAAGAAAAATTCTGTCTCCCGATATAGCCATCGACCGTTCCACACCCACGGGGAACAGCCTAAGCCACTCCTTCTTCATCCTCCCAATCACCCTAACTCTACTGCTTTTAATGACGTAACATTAACTCTCCTCTGTAGTTTTCCAACTTAACTCCAAAATTTTTAACAACTTTGTACATCATAGTTTTTTTTTTGTTTGTTTGTTTTGTTTTTGTTTTGTTTTTTTAATATATAATACAATCTATATTTTGTAACCTTACTATTTACTTCAAGTCAGTCAGATGCCTGTGCAAATGCTTAATTATTCTACCTTATATTTTGTTCATGCTTAGCTCCCACCAGTCTCTTCTTCTTCTTTGATCTTTTTGATGAACTCCTGCGCCTCCTCTGGGGTCTTGAAGATGTGGGTTCTGCCCTCATACGTGGTCAGCAGTCTCGCAGGATAGATCACACCATGACGAATCCCAAGGTTGCGCAGCTCCTCACGTACGGGATCAAACTGCTTCCTCAATTGCTGGATTCCTGTGGCCAAATCTGGGTAGAACCGCACCTGCTGGTCCTGGTGTTTAATCTCCCCCTTAGCTCGTGCAGCGCTGAAGATCTTCATCCTGTCTCTGTTGCTAAGAAACTTCATAATTAAGGTCCTCGGCGGTCCCTTATCTCTCCATGGGCCAATACGATGTGCTTTTTCCAGAACCACTGCTGATTGCAACTCCTCGCTGCCCAGCACCTCCGGAATCCACTTTTCCAGAAAGGAACATACGTCCCGACCTTCTGATTCCTCTGGAAGACCCACCAGCCTCAAATTATTCTGTCTCGACCGAGATTCCAAATCCAAAATATTATCTTCCAGAGATTTATTTTTTTTTTCCAAAGTGCGCACCTTTAATTGAAGACGGGTGACGTCATCTTCAGCACTAGCGAGACGGAGCTCCATCTGCGCCGTTCGTTCTACACAGTCACCCAATTCCTTTCTTATTCCTTCCAACGCTGTCATAATCCCATCAAATCTAGAGGAAAAGTCCGCTCTCATTGAACTCATGGCAGCCATCAGCGCATCTGCGCCATTCCCCGCAGATATCGCACCGTTGCCAGCCTCCTCCGCCATATATGGAGTTTTGTTTGCTGCGTCACAGACCTGAAAGTCCGTTAATTTGGACTGTTTCGGCGGCTCGCTTTTTCCTTTTCCTAGTTTTCCAGCCTTAGGCTTCGCCGACATATCCTCGCCCAAATGCTGGGATACGTTCTGTCCCAAATGAGAGAGTTATTTGCCGATTTTTTTTCTCCAGGAGCAGAGCAGAGCGAGACACGTCCGTCCTACGTGGCAGCCATAACCGGAAGTCGGTTGTCACGTCTTTTTGCTATCTCTGCGAGCAGCCCTGCTTAGGTTGTACAGTCTGACAGCCGTAGGTAGGAAGGACCTGCGAAACCTCTCGGTTGTGCACCTAGGATGATGTAGTCTGCTGCTAAATGAGCTCCTCAGTGCATTCAGTATGTCCTGCATAGGGTGGAACTCGGACTCCAGCAGAGATGACAGTTTAGCCACCATCCTTCTCTCTCCTATCTTCTCCACTGGGTCAAGGCGCTGCCCCAGGACAGAGCTAGCTTTCTTGATCAGTTTGTTCAGTCTCTTCCTATCGGCTGCCGTAATGCCACTGCCCCAGCAGACCACTGCAAAAGTGATGGCTGACACCACCACCGTGTCATAGAATGTCTTCAGCAGTGCCCCTTGTACACCAAAAGACCTGAGTCTCCTCAGTAGGAACAGCCTGCGCTATCCCTTCTTGTAGAGTGCGTCAGTATTGTGTGACCAGTCTAGTTTATTGTTCAGATGAACACCCAGGTACTTATAGGATGTCACCATCTCGATGTCTGTTCCCTGTATATTTACTGGTGCTGTGAGGGGTTGTCCTTGCCTGCAGCAGTCCACCACCAGCAACTTAGTTTTCCTCGCGTTGATCTGGAGGCAGTTGCGATGGCACCAGTCCACGAAGTCCTGGCTAAGCCCTCTGTACTCAGCTTCATCTCCATTGGAGATGAGGCCAATGATCACAGAGTCATCAGAGAACTTCTGTAGATGGCAGTGTGTTGTGTTGTGTGAGAAGTCCGCAGTATAAAGGGTGAACAGGAAGGGAGCCAAAACCATTCCCTGGGGGGCCCCCGTGCTTCCAATGATCGTGTCGGACACACAGTCCCGGGTTCTCACAAACTGTGGCCAGTTAGTGAGGTAGTCCAGGATCCATGATGACAGGTGCTGGTCCACCCCTGCGCACAGCAGCTTGTCCTTCAGGATCATCGGTTGGATGGTGTTGAAAGCACTGGAGAAGTCAAAGAACATGATCCTCACCGCATTCCCGGGCTTCTCCAGGTGGGACAGAGAACGGTGAAGGAGGAAGATCACCGCATTCTCCACCCCAATGCCATGCTGGTAGGCGAACTGGAGTGGATCCATCGCTGGTCCCACTAGGGGGCGGAGGTGAGCAAGGAGCAGTCTCTCCAGGGTCTTCATCCTGTGGGACGTCAAGGCCACTGGTCTGTAGCTGTTCAGGTCTTTGGGGTGGGAAGTCTTTGGTACAGGTACCACACAAGATGTTTTCCACAGCTGTGGTACCCTCCCCAGCTTCAGGCTCAGATTGAAGATGTACTCCACAATCCCACACAGCTGGTCTGCACAGGACTTGAGGAGCTTTGCGCTGATGCTGTCCGGTCCTGACACCTTCCTCGCCTTGATCTTCCTCAGCTCCGTCCTCACCTGGGTCTTAGTCAGGGTCAGGTTGGGGGGCTGTGTGTTGGGAGTGGGGGGGTGTTGGTGGAGTGAGGAGTGGGCAGCAGGACTTTATGTCTTTAGAGGCAGCAGTGGTTGTTGTGCAGTCAGGGGGGAGGGCGGTTGGTCAAACCTATTGAAAAACAGATTCAGATTGTTCGCCCACTCCCTGCCCCCCGTGGCCTGGGGGGAGGTATTCTGGAGCCCAGAGATGGTTTTGAGGTTTCTCCAGACCCCGCTGATGTCGCTCTGTTGCAGCTTGTCCTCCATCTTCTTCCTGAAGCTGTCCTTGCCTTCTCTGATCTTTCTCCTCAGCTCCCTCTGTACGGACTTCAGCATCTCCCTGTTCCCCGACCTGAAGATCCTCTTCTTCTCTCTCAGAAGTGTTTTTATCTCAGGGTTAATCCAAGGTTTGTTGTTTGAGCAACACCGTATGGTCTTGGTGGGAATGGTGTTGTCCATACAGAAGCTGATGTAGTCCGTGATGGTGTGAGTGAGGCCATCGATGTCCTCACCATGTGGATCGCAGAGCTGCTCCCAGGCGGTGGTTTCAAAACAGCCCTTTAGAGGGTCCATTGCCTCCTCAGACCATAACTTCACTGTGCGCATGGCTGGAGGTTGTCTGTGCACTAGGGGTTTGTACACCGGCCGGAGATGAACCAAGTTGTGATCCGATCTCCCGAGTGGAGGGAGTTGCAATGAGGTGTACGCCTCCTTAGTGTTTGCGTAGAATAAGTCCAGTGTTTTATTGTCTCTAGTGTGGCATGTGACATACTGGGTAAACGTGGGTAGAATGGGAGACAATGAAACATGGTTGAAATCGCCTGAGATGAGGAGAAGAGCATCTGGGTGTTCTGTCTGCAGCCTGCCGGTTACTGAATGGATGACGTCGCGCTGTCCCAGTGTTCGCCGTCGGATTTGCATAAACAACAATGCAGATCACGTGTGAGTATTCCCTCGGGAGATATGTAGGCCACATGCAAACAGCTAGCAACTCAATGTCTTTGCTGCAGTGTCGTTGTTTAACAGTGATATGTCCCGGTCTGCACCAGTTGTTGTTAACATACATTATCACTCCACTGCCCCTTGCTTTGCCACTGTCTGGTGTTCGGTCTGCCCGTATCGCGTGGAAACCCTCCAGCTCAATGTTAGCATCTGCTGCTAGTTCAGATAGCCACGTCTCCATAAACAAAAGGAGAGAGCATTCCCGGTATATGCTATTGTAGCGGGAGATAGCCGCTAGCTCATCTACCTTTCCCAGTAACGACCGTACATTCCCCATGACAACGGATGGAAGGGAGGGTCTGTACTTTATATTTCTTGTCTTCCGCCTTACTCCAGCCCGGCAACCACGGCGTTTTCGCCTCAGTTCTCCCAGTATGTCGAGTTTTTCCGTTAGCACCAGGTGGTGGTTGAGTGCTAGTAGCTCTTCCCTGCTGTACCGTCTCCTGCTATAAACAGTGGCTCTGTCCACCGGCTCGGGAGACATTTGGGACGATCTGTGTGTCCGTGATATAAATGGAGTGAAAAACCGGATCAAAAAGAGAGAGGAAGGAAAAAAAAGACTCAGAATTGAGCTGCTGTTGCAAAAGGCAGCCGACTTGTGTGGCACTGGAAGTGAACATTAATTATTAATATTTTAAAATTATTAATAATTAATTAATAATTATTAACATTAATTAAAAGGCTAGTTTTACCACTTTTGATTACTAAGTCATTCTGAAGGCTATTCTTAAATATCCACATTAAAAGAATTTGATTATTTTCCCTGCAGATTATTTTAAGATCTTCTATCCTCTGTTAAAATACCACAACTGCACAAAAGCGTATCCAAACAAATATATAAGAAATAAAACACCAAATAGATGAATGAAAGAATAGATGCATTTTGATAGAAAAGTTTCATATTTGTAATTTGCTTTGTCTCAGAGTCTGTGTAAAAGTGCTTAAGATGCTGATGCAGCTGCATTGTGTTATTTCTTTGTTTTAGTTCGCATGTACTGTTCTGGTGTGACTGGTGCTGAGAGAGTGTGACGGTTCCTGAGAAAGAGATAATCTATACACCAAGTTTTGACCAGATGTACTGAACCAATCACCATGGACATTTTCTCCTCCACCTCTTGGATAACAGAGGGCTTAAAGGACTGAGTGATGTGTGTTTGAGTCAGAATGATGCACAAATACGCTCTGAGACTGTTTTTGTATTGTTCTCCACCGGCCAGTGTAATTAAATTTGCTGAACCTTTGATCCTGCCTGATTCTTGACTGAAGGTTAAGAAGAATTTTTCCAACATACTTGGCGCCCAAGCACAAGGACTCCAGATATCTCTCCTCCTGCCGCCGGTGTTTTTGGACCGAGACAGCTAGTGCACGGCTGCGGAAGAAGTCCTCCCCCACCGACTCCAGTGGGCCGGCTTTGTGGAAGTGAGGCAAGGTCCGGAGATGCTGGAGGCAAACCAGAGAGTGACGGAGCCGACCTACAGGCGGATTGAAGTGAGTAAATTTAATTATTAATGATTTAAAGACATTTCGTCCCAGTTAAGAGTCTGTGGTCACTCTGAAAATAAGCATAAAGAGTTGAGAATTAAGAGTTAAGCATTAGTTACTGTAGGCCGAGGTCCCTTTGGTAAAGTTTAGCTGTGCCCCGGTTAGAGTCCCTCAGAGAAGTGCATTTCTGCTGAGTAAGCGGGCACAAACAGCGTGCGTGGGATATCGCAGCAGGAAACCCCAGAAAAAAATACAGTGGCAGGTTTCCGCGGATACCCCAAGATGGCGCCCACAGTGGTCGCCATGGTGCTTCGCTGCACTTTGTTTTGTTTGTTTTTGTTCGTCAATTGTGTGTCTGCCTGCTCTTACACCCGTGAAGAGCTACTAAATATCAGGACTTTCACTTCCACGGACCTACTCCTAGTTTTTTTGGCTCCTGCCGCCGATCTGGTTCACCCTTTAGCCCAAAAAGTGAGATGGCGAAAGAGAGGAAGACAAGCGGGCGCTCTCGTGCGGCTTCGCAGGAGAGGCACGCGCACGGCTTTGCCTGGGATATTTCTGTCCAGTGTCAATTCTCTCTATAACAAGGTAGATGAACTGAGACTGCTGATGCGATTTAAGGACCTCTCCACCTCGTGTGCCCTCTGCTTTACTGAGACCTGGCTCAAAGAAAAAACACCGGACAGCGCGCTCCTCCTCGAGGGATTTCAGCTGTTTCGTGCTGATCGAGACTCGGGGCTCTCTGGCAAGACCACAGGCGGAGGAGTCTGCTTCTACATCAACAGCAGCTGGTGCGCCGATGTAACTGTGATCTCCCAACACTGTTCTCCCGCTCTGGAATATTTATTCATCAACTGCAAGCCATTTTATTCCCCGCGTGAGTTCGCTTCATTCATCCTGACCGCTGTTTACGTCCTGCCCGACGCGGACGTGCGCGAGGCTCAGCGCGCGCTCGCGGATCACATTCAGCAAGTGGAGCAGACTTTTCCGGACTCTCTGGTTATTGTGGTTGGCGACTTTAACCAGAGCAACCTGAGCCACGAACTCCCCCGTTACAAACAGTTTATTAAATGCCCCACCAGAGGAGAGAACACGCTGGATCACTGTTACACTACAGTTAAGGACGCGTATCGCACTGTTCCCCGCGCTGCGCTCGGACTATCTGATCATGTGATGGTCCACCTGATTCCCACATACAGACAGAGAATGAAGCTCACATAATCTGTTGTGAGCACTACGAGGAAATGGACCAGTGAAGCTGGGGAGGAGCTGCGCACGTGCTTGGAAATAACTGACTGGGGCATGTTTAAAGGAGCCACGCATGATCTGGATGAGTACACGGACACTGTGACCTCATATATCCACTTTTGTGAGGAAAGCATTCTTCCATCGCGCACCAGGGTGAGTTACTCCAACGACAAGCCCTGGTTCACAGCTAAGCTCAGACAGATCAGGAAGGAGAAGGAAGCAGCGTTGAAAAGTGGAGACAGGGACTGCTACAGGGAGGTCAAATACCGGTTTAGCAGAGAGCTGAGGAGAGCTAAATCTGTGTATTCTGAGAGACTCCAGCAACAGTTCACTGCTAACGACTCTGCTTCTGTGTGGAGAGGACTGAGGCAAATCACCAACTATCGGCCTCAGGCTTCTAAGGGTCAGGATGACAAAGCCCTTTGTCAAAGACTGTCTCAAAACTATGCTCGTTTTGACACCTCGTCAGCTGTGTCCAACTCCCCCCCTCCCCCCAGCGCCACTGGCTCCATGGTCCCCACTTCATCAAAGGCGGCCCCCCTCCTCCCCCCCTGCCCTTGCCATCAGTGAGCAGGACGTGCACAGACAGTTCTCCAGACTGAACCCGCGCAAGGCCCCCGGTCCGGACGGCATGTCTCCCTCCACCCTGAGACACTGTGCGGAAGAGCTGACTCCTGTCTTCACAGACATTTTTAACACCTCCCTGAAGTCATGCCACGTGCCGACCTGCCTCAAAACCTCTACCATCGTCCCTGTCCCCAAGAAGCCACGGATCACTGGACTTAACGACTACAGACCTGTAGTGCTCACCTCTGTAGTCATGAAGTCCTTTGAGCGCCTGGTCCTGCCCCACCTCAAGACCACCGCCACTCCCCTCCTGGACCCACTGCAGTTTGCCTACAGAGCCAACAGGTCTGTGGACGACGCAGTCAACCTGGCCCTCCACTCCATCCTGCAGCACCTGGACTCCCCGGGAACCTACTTTGATTAATTGTCTATGTTTATTGCACTGTCCCTGTCAAATAAACTAATCTACTACTACTACTACGCCAGGATCCTGTTTGTGGACTTCAGCTCTGCATTCAATACCATCCACCCAGCTCTGCTCCAGGACAAGCTGTCCCTGCTCAACGTGCCTGACTCCCTCTGCAGGTGGATCACTGACTTCCTGACGGACCGGAGGCAGCATGTGCGGCTGGGAAACACTGTCTCAGACTCTGTTAGCATCAGCACCGGATCACCCCAGAGCTGTGTACTTTCCCCCCTGCTCTTCTCCCTGTACACCAACTCCTGCACCTCCAGCCACCAGTCTGTCAAGCTGATCAAGTTTGCAGACGACACCACCCTCATCGGGCTCATCTCCAACGTCGACGAGTCTGTCTACAGGAGAGAGGTGGCCCAGCTGGCGTCCTGGTGCAGCCACAACAACCTGCAGCTGAACGCTCTGAAGACAGTGGAGATGATCGTGGACTTCAGAAAAGTCACAGCCCCTCTGCCCCCCCTTACCCTCACAGACTCTCCCATCACCACTGCGGATTCCTTCTGCTTCCTGGGCACCACCATCACCCGGGACCTCAAGTGGGAGCCCACCATCAGCTCCCTCATCAAAAAGGCCCAGCAGAGGATGTTCTTCCTGCGGCAGCTGAGGAAGCTCAAGCTACCCACCAAGATGTTGGTGCAGTTCTACACGGCCATCATCGAGTCCATCCTCACCACCTCCATCACCGTGTGGTACGCAGGAGCCACCGCCAGGGACAGACTAAGACTGCAGCGCGTTGTGCGCGCTGCTGAGAAGGTGATCGGCTGCAAGCTCCCATCCCTCCAGGACCTGCACATCTCCAGGACCCGGAGGCGTGCAGGTCGGATCATAGCTGACCCTTCACACCCTGGACATGCACTGTTTGCCCCCCTCCCCTCAGGTAGAAGACTTCGGTCCATTCAGACTAAAACCTCCCGCTACATGAATAGCTTCTTCCCCTCTGCTATCAGACTGCTGAACACTAAGTGACTTATTAGACTCTCGTGCACTACGTACAGCAGCTCAACCGGACTCATGATAATTATCACTGTTTTCTTTTGCACTACCGACTGCACTATGTGGAACTCCACAATATCTGCTGCTTGTTAATATATTTTAAATTGCATAGATTAGTATTACTCATTCATATTCTACATTTTATTGCATGCATAGTTTTTTATTTTTATCTTTAGTGCTACTCCATGTTTAATGTTGCAGCATTGCACCGAGACAAATTCCTAGTTTGTGTACTACATGAACAATGGCAATAAATCTGATTCTGATTCTGATTCTGATAATAAGAAATAACCTTAAAGTAGAAAGACAGAGAGAGAGAGACAGAGAAAAAAATACTAAAAGACAAAAAATAAAGAAGATAAAGATTATAATTAGAAATAACCTTGAAGTAGAAAGAGGATAGAGTGATGTCATCCAGTTGCCATGGTCAAGATGTGTAGAGTGACGATATAGAGTGAAGTGATGATATAGAGTGAAGTATGTGTCGTGAATTCCTGCCTTTCTGAGGCAGGACAGACTGAATCCCAAACGCAGGAATTCCTCTTCTTCTTTTAGATTTGATTGGCGGTTGGCAACCAGCTTACAGGTGCATTACCGCCACGTACTTCACTCTATATCATCACTCTTATCTGGTCAGGAGCTGTAGTCCTATCATCATTGCTGTGTCCAATCGAACCTCAACCCGTATGCATTTGTCCTTCAATTCACATATTAAATTTGTTTCTAAGACTGCCTTCTATCATTTGCGTAATATTGCCAAGATTAGGAGCATCTTGTCTCAGAGTGATGCTGAGAAGCTGATCCACGCTTTTGTTAGCTCGAGATTAGATTATTGTAATTCTTTATTATCAGGCTGTCCTAAAACATCTTTAAAAAGTCTTCAGCTGATCCAAAATGCTGCAGCAAGAGTTTTAACAGGTACTAGAAAGAGAGCTCATATCTCTCCGGTTCTGGCCTCCCTTCATTGGCTTCCCATAGAGTTTAGAATTAAGTTTAAAATCCTTCTTCTTACTTACAAAGCTCTAAACAATCAGGCTCCTTTTTATTTAAAAGATCTGATACTACCGTATCATCCTAACAGAGCACTACGCTCCCAAAATGCAGGTTTACTTGTAATACCTAGAATCTCCAAAAGTACAATGGGAGGCAGAGCCTTCAGTTATCAAGCTCCTCTCCTGTGGAATCAGCTGCCAATCTGGATTCGGGAGTCAGACTCGATCTCTGTTTTTAAGAATAGGGCTAAAACCTACCTTTTTGATATAGCCTACAATTAGGGAGGGATCATGTGTTTCTGAACCCTCCCTTAGTTATGCTGCTAATAGGTTTAGTCAGCCGGGGGACCTCCAGTAATGCACTGGGCCTCACTCCTTTCCTCACTCTCTATGAAATATTTTTTTTTGCTGGTCATTAACATTTGTTTGTTCTCTCCCATAGATTGAGTCCCCATCGTGCTGTTTGCTCTCTACATGTCTGTTCTTTTCTTCTTCTCTGTCCCCTTACCCCCCAGCCAGTCGCAGCAGATGACTGCCCCTCCCTGAGCCTGGTTCTGCTGGAGGTTTCTTCCTGTTAAAAGGGAGTTTTTCCTCTCCACCGTCGCCAAGTGCTTGCTCACAGGGGATCGCCTGATTGCTGGGGTCTTTCTGCAACTGTGGGGGTCCTCCCTACAGTTGATAGTGCTATGAGATGACTGTTGTTGTGAAATGGCGCTATATAAATAAAGTTGAATTGAATTGAATTGAATTTATCACTCTATCACTATAAATTCAAGAAATCTCTGTCAGTGTGTGTGTGTCACAATCATAGGCCGCCTATGATGTTCCTATGAGGTCTCTATAAATTCAAGAAATCTCTTGTCAGTGTGTATGTGTGTCACGATCATAGGCCGCCTATGATGTTCCTATGATGTCTGCATGATGTCCTATGATGTTCCTATGATGTCGCCGACCATAGGACCATCTACCTGATGTCTATATGACATCAGATAAACTGTGGTCTTTATGACGCCAGATTAACTGTAAGGCTGATGCTCCTATGATCTCTGTAGGATGCCTATATGATGTCATACAGACCGCAGGACTCCCTACAAGACATCATTGTATCAATTCAAGAAATGTTTGTGTGTCTGTCACGATCATAGGACATCATAGGATGGCCTATGATGTCTGCAGGATGTCCTATGATGATCCTATGATCTCAGGGTACATAGGACTTGCAATGATGTCATTTAGGCGCAATGTTGTCATATAGGCAATAGGACTGGCTGCCTGTGACGTAGTGTCCTATGATGCCAGCCTGGATGTCTTTATGATGTCATATAGACTATCAGGCTACCTGTGATGTAGTGTCCGATGATGCCAGCCTGGATGTCTTTATGATGTCATATAGACCATTACTCACGACGCCTGCCTACCTATGATGTAGCATCCTATGATGCCTGCCACAGGAGGAAACCCTTCACCAGCATAAGGTACATCAGACGAGGGATGCACAGACAGATAGGAAACATGTGGCAGTGCACCATGCACGTGCTGAGTCACTTGAAGCCCGAAATGCCCACAAACCAAGCAATGCTGCACGCCACGCAAGGCACACACAAGCTGAGACCCAGGAGATGCGGAATAGTCGGCTGGCCACCAACGTTGCATGCCAGGCAAGGCACAGAGAAGCTGAGACTGAATACGACACACTACTTTAAACCACACCCATTCGAACCAGGACATTGGGAAATCTCACTCAGTAAGGCAGAAGGCACTCTAAATTGAAGAAATCTCTGTCATGTGGCATGACTGAACAACGCAGCTGTCTCACACAGGTGAACACCCGACGCAGACAAGCTGAGACCCAGGAGATGCGGAACAGTCGGCTGGCCGCCAATGCTGCACGCCAGGCAAGGCACAGAGAAGCTGAGACCGAATACGGCACACTACTTTAAACCACACCATTCGAGGCAGGACATCGGGAAATCTCACTTAGTAGGAGGAGACCCTTCAGCAATGGGCATGCAGAAATACTTGCTTATACTTGGTTTCTATGGGCATGGACAGGTATGCACGGGTATGTACTAGTATATATAGACACAGGTAATCAACATAACAGAACAGCACCAGGCAGGAGAAGAAGTAACAAGCAGGGGCAAACAGAGACGGCAGGGCTTGGTTACAGAAAACAACATGAGCGGGGCTGCACAGATAATCACACACAGGGGACCAGAGGGGGAAACAAGACCAAGGCAATAATGATAATGATAATGACGATAATAATAATGAAGAGGAAGACCAATGAAGAAAAAAATATGCAAGACAAAGTAATAATAACAATAATAGCAACCCAGGATAATAATAATAAGGTGAAATACAGAAAATCCCAACTTATAGCGAGGATGTGGTCTGGGACCCATGCCCTGGAGACAAAGAATATCACTCTGTATATCATCACTCTATATATAATTCAAGAAATCTCTGTCACGATGTCATGTCATGATCATAGGACTCTATAAGATCATAGGACGTGCAATGACATCAAAGGCAGGCTGCACTCACGATCATAGGACTCACTGCAACATCATCACAAAGCAAAGGCAGGCGCTACTCATGATCATAGCACTCGCAATGACATTAGCAAAGATCAAAGGCAGCCATCACAGATCAAAGGCCGGCATCAACGAACGAGTAGTGATGTCAAAGATCCAAGGAAGGTTTCACCATGGTTGCTGTTGCCATGGTAACAGTAACTTTCTACGGCCATGCAGAAATGTTTGCTTACACTTGCTTTCTATGGGCATGCATGGGTATGCACGGGCATGCACAGGTATGCACTAGTTGAACAAAAGTAATGTGACAGTCCAAATAAACAAACTGACCAATAGTACAAGACACAAAGGGATGACTCCAGGACACTCAACAGCTCGCTAGTGAGTACAACCTGAGAAAAATAACCCAAGGCGCTACTGGCGGAACAGATAGAGAGGGCAGCCAAAGAGAAAACCAAGGTGCTCCAGACGGGACTGGAAGCAGGGGGAACGAAACAGTACCCACCGGGCTGGAGCCATCCGAGTCAATCCCAGAACATGCTGAGGACAAAACAGGAGACCATGCAGAAGACAATACAATAATCCGGCCACAAGCAGAGGGGACACAGAGCTTAACCTGTTGAACTCTGTTCAATTTCCCTAAAAACGCCTAAAAATAACATACCCAAAGTAAATCAAAAGCTGTTTCTTCAACCCTTTGTAGCATTTTCATGGGGTTGGTCTCATTTAAAAGAAAACACTCTCAATTTTTGGGCAAAACAGTCATAATCTCTCTAAGTGCTCCTGCCACTGAGTAACAGTCATCTAAACATACTGAATTTCAATTCAATTCAATTCAACTTTATTTATATAGCGCCATTTCACAACAACAGTCATCTCATAGCACTATCAACTGTAGGGGGGACCCCCACAGTTGCAGAAAGACCCCAGCAATCAGGCGATCCCCTGTGAGCAAGCACTTGGCGATGGTGGAGAGGAAAAACTCCCTTTTAACAGGAAGAAACCTCCAGCAGAACCAGGCTCAGGGAGGGGCAGTCATCTGCTGCGACTGGCTGGGGGGTGAGGGGATAGAGAAGAAGAAAAGAACAGACATGTAGAGAGCAAACAGCACGATGGGGACTCAATCTATGGGAGAGAACAAACAAATGTTAATGACCAGCAAAAAAAAAAAATATTTCATAGAGAGTGAGGAAAGGAGTGAGGCCCAGTGCATTACTGGAGGTCCCCCGGCTGACTAAACCTATTAGCAGCATAACTAAGGGAGGGTTCAGAAACACATGATCCCTCCCTAATTGTAGGCTATATCAAAAAGGTAGGTTTTAGCCCTATTCTTAAAAACAGAGATCGAGTCTGACTCCCGAATCCAGATTGGCAGCTGATTCCACAGGAGAGGAGCTTGATAACTGAAGGCTCTGCCTCCCATTGTACTTTTGGAGATTCTAGGTATTACAAGTAATCCTGCATTTTGGGAGCGTAGTGCTCTGTTAGGATGATACGGTAGTATCAGATCTTTTAAATAAAAAGGAGCCTGATTGTTTAAAGCTTTGTAAGTAAGAAGAAGGATTTTAAACTTAATTCTAAACTCTATGGGAAGCCAATGAAGGGAGGCCAGAACCGGAGAGATATGATCTCTCTTTCTAGTACCTGTTAAAACTCTTGCTGCAGCATTTTGGATCAGCTGAAGACTTTTTAAAGATGTTTTAGGACAGCCTGAGAATTACAATAATCTAATCTTGAGCTAACAAAAGCGTGGATCAGCTTCTCAGCATCACTCTTGAGACAAGATGCTCCTAATCTTGGCAATATTACGCAAATGATAGAAGGCAGTCTTAGAAACAAATTTAATATGTGAATTGAAGGACAAATCCTGATCAAAAATAACTCAAAGGTTCCTCACAGAGCTATTAAGAGAAAGAGTAACTGCATCCAAACTGAAAGTTTGATTTGGAAAGGAATTTCTAAGGTTTTTTGGACCAACAAGAATGACTTCAGTCTTATCTGAATTTAATAGCAGGAAATTACAAGTCATCCAAGCTTTAATTTCCTTAAGACAGGCTTCTAACTTGGCTAATTGATTAGTATCATCTGGCTTCATTGACAGGTATAATTGTGTGTCATCTGCATAACAATGAAAATGTATACAGTGCTTTCTAATAATGTTGCCTAACGGAAGCATATATAAACTAAAAAGAGTAGGGCCTAGCACAGATCCCTGTTGAACTCCATGACTAAGCTTTGAGCTAAAAGAAAACTCATCATTTACATGAACAAACTGGAACCTATCAGATAAATAAGATCTAAACCACTGCAACGAAGTTCCATTAAGTCCAACATAGTGTTCTAATCTATCAAGTAGAATATTATGATCAATAGTATCAAAAGCTGCACTAAGATCTAAAAGGACAAGTACAGAAACTAGTCCATTATCAGATGCAATGAGGAGGTCGTTAGTGACCTTCGCTAAGGCTGTTTCAGTACTATGATGGATTCTAAACCCAGATTGAAACTCTTCAAGTAAACCATTTCCCTGCAGGTGGTCAAATAATTGCGTAGCAACAACTCTTTCTAAGATTTTTGAAATGAAAGGGAGATTAGAGATTGGTCTATAGTTAGCTAAAGCTCCTGGATCTAGCGTTGGCTTTTTGAGTAAGGGTTTAATTACAGCCATTTTAAAAGCCTGCGGTACACGGCCTAAAGTTAATGAAGAATTGATTATATGAAGAATAAAGCTACCAATAAGTGGGAAGACTTCTTTAAATAACCTGGTAGGAATAGGGTCTAAAAGACAAGTTGAAGGTTTGGATGAGGAAACTATTTTGTCTAACTCACAAAGGTCGATTGGAGTAAACTCATCAAGACAGACATCAATAGAAGGAGTTGTAATAGTTACAGTATTTAAGTTAACTGTGGGAAGAATCTGATTGATTTTATCTCTGATGGATGAAATTTTATTATTGAAAAAGTTCATAAAGTCCTGACTAGTAAGCTCTAAGGGGATGCTAGGATTGACAGAGTCCTGACTCTTTGTCAACCTGGCTACAGTACTGAAAAGAAACCTGGGATTATTCTTGTTCTCTTCTATTAATGCAGAGTAATAACTCGTTCTAGCTTTTCTAAGAGATTTTTTATAAATTAAAAGATGATTTCTCCAAGCTAAATAGATTTCATCTAAATTAGTAGAGCGCCATTTTCTTTCTAATTGACGAGTCTTCTGTTTTAAGCTATGAGTTTCTGTGTTGAACCAAGGAGTTAAAAATCTCTGATTAGACTTTTTCTTTTTTAAGGGGGCCACCAAGTCTAGAGCCTGATGCAGAGAAGCTGAAACACTATCCACCATGTTATCAATTACAGAAGGAGCAAGCTGTCTATAGCTTATTTCCATTGTGTTGACACATGGCATAGAGGAAACAATCTGCATAAATTTGGAAACAGCATCATCTGAGAGGCATCTACTGTGATAATATTTTTCTTTAGGAGCCAAATAGTCAGAAATAGTAAAATCAAAGGTTAACAGACAATGGTCTGACAGTACAGGGTTATGAGGAGACACTACAAGATTTTCTATTTCTATGCCATATGTCAGAACAAGGTCCAATGTATGGTGGAGGTAATGAGTAGAATTTCCTACTTTCTGAGAAAACCCAATCGAGTCTAATATTGAATTAAAAGCCACATTAAGGCAGTCACTATCTACATCCACATGTATATTAAAGTCCCCTACTATAATTATTCTATCAGATTTCAGCACTAAATCAGCTAAGAAATCAGCAAATTCGGATAAAAATTCTGAATAGGTTGATGGGGGACGATAAACTATGGCAAATAAAATTGGGTTTAACCTGAAATTGCTAAAGTGCCCAACACTGAGGACCAGGCCCTCAAAGGAATTATAACATGTTTTTTGCTTTACATTAACTAGTAATTTGGAATGGTAAATTGTTGCTACTCCTCCTCCACGACCAGAACTTCTGGGATTTTGACAGTTTAAATAACCAGAGGGAGTTGATTCATTTAAACCAACATAATCCTCTTGCCCTAACCAAGTCTCTGTAAGGGAAATTAAATCAATCTGATGATCAATTAACAGATCATGGACTAACAGAGACTTGGGAGTTAGAGACCTAATATTTAATAAACCACATTTAATTTTTAAATTATGAGGAGGAACAGAGGCCAAATCATTCAATTTAGAGGCTTTATGTTTAATTTGAGTTTTACCAATATTTTGCTTTATCACTTTGGGATGCTTATACATTATATTTTTATTTACTTTGGAGGGAGCAGACAACGATTCTCTGATGGGGAAGACAGGGGCTAAGCTGAGGGGTGGCGGATGAAGAGGAGCTGCAGAGAGGCATGTAAGACTGCGACTCTGCTTCCTGGTCCCAACTCTGAGTAGTCATGGTTTTGGAAATTTGGATAAAAAAGATGCCAGATTGTTAGATAAATGAGAAGCACCATCCAAAGTGGGATGAATGCTGTCTCGTCTCATAAGACCAGGTTTTCCCCAAAAAGAGCTCCAATTGTCAATGTAGCCCACGTCATTTTTAGGACACCACACAGACAGCCAGCGGTTCAAGGATGACGAGCGACTAAACATGTCATCACTGGTCAGATTGGGGAGGGGCCCAGAGAATACTACAGTGGCAGACATCGTTTTTGCAAACTCACACACCGATTCTATATTAAGTTTCGTGACTTCCGACTGCCGGAGACGGATGTCATTAATGCCGGCGTGAATAACAATTGTGGAATATTTACAGTTACTTTTAGCCAGCATTTTCAAATTTGACTCGATGTCGCCTGCTCTGGCCCCAGGAATACATTGGACTATGGCCGCTGGAGTCTCTAGGTTCACGTTTCTGACTACAGAGTCGCCAATGATCAGAGTTTTTTCCTCAGCGGGTGTGTCGCTGAGCGGGGAAAAACGATTAGAAACGTGAACAGGTTGGTGGTGAACCGGGGCTTTGCGACTAGGCTTCCTTCTCACCGTCACCCACCCAGTCTCCTCGCTGCTGAGGAGAGCCGGGGAACCGCTGACAGTGGGACCTAAGCTAGCTAGCTCCGCTGCAGCTAATGGGCGTCCGTCGAGATTAACTGGCGCAGACGGTGTTTCAATGCAGCGGAGCCGGGATTCCAAATCAGACAACCTCGCCTCGAGTGCCCCAAAAAGACAACATTTATTACATTTACCGTTATCACTAAAAGAGGCAGAGGTGTAGCTAAACATCTGGCAGAGAGAGCACACCAGAGGAGGAGAGGAAAGAGAGGTAGTAGCCATAGCTAGTGGCTAGCTAGTGGCTGGAGAGCTGGAGAGCAAACCACACAGGCAGACAGCAAAACAGGAAGTGACGATACGTTACCACAAGGAAGTGACGATCAGTCAAGTCAAATTTGAAGAAAATAAAGTTCGCCTGGGTGTTTTTTTTTAGATACAAATGCTTGCAAATAACACACAGTTGTCAGATACTGGCTGGAAAATGCAACAGAAATGTAGAACCAAGTGTTATCAAGCTGAGGTCAAAATTTTGTAACAATACCACAAAAAATGAATATATTACACAGCTTTTTTCTCAGGTTGTTCCCAGGCGTTTTTGAACTGTGCCAAACTGTGCCAAATGGCGCAGTTTGGCACAGTTAGGAAAAACATCTATAACTTTTGAATGCTTCAACATAGAAGCTTCATCTTGGGCTCTAATGAAAGGTGACACTCAAGGCTATCTTGTTAGATATCCAGAAACACTGTCAGTAGTAATGATGCAGAGAAAATGAAGTTTAAAATATAAACACGCTTTACTGAACAAAAATGTCAATATACAAAACATACTATTTACAAACAACAAATGTGAATATGAAGTCCTTTATATGTTATTGGCAATATGCCAGTTATTGTAAAATATAAACACGCTTTACTGAACAAAATAGTCAATATACAAAACGTACTATTTACAAACAACAAATGTGAATATGAAGTCCTT
Organism: Pholidichthys leucotaenia; assembly: GCA_020510985.1. Lineage (NCBI taxonomy): Eukaryota > Metazoa > Chordata > Actinopteri > Cichliformes > Pholidichthyidae > Pholidichthys > Pholidichthys leucotaenia. Next base: position 49,321,789 of record CM035848.1, read on the forward strand.
TATATGTTATTGGCAATATGCCAGTTATTGTAAAATATAAACACGCTTTACTGAACAAAAAAGTCAGTATACAAAACATACTATTTACAAACAACAAATGTGAATATGAAGTCCTTTATATGTTATTGGCAATATGCCAGTTATTGTAACAGTCTCGGTTTGGGATCAAACAGAGAGAGGCACATCACAGGTGGAGCACTTGAGTGGTGTCTTTTTACGGCAGTGCCTGTATAGTGCCCGTCCATTCGTGTGGTGCCCTGAGATAAAGACGATCCTGTGATGTGCAGTGGGTGTAGGATGAGGTGGTGTGGGTGTGGCTGATCGAGAGCGCACCTGTGCCAGCTGCTTAGCAAGGGTCTCCCAAAATGCCTTCTGTCTCAATGGCTTCTCTCCTCTTCCAGAGGCGAGTGCCTTGTGGAGGATGTAGGCATTGACGATGGCAATGTCCATGAAGTGGTAAAAAAAGCTCTTATACCACTTCACGGTCTTATGGAGAACAATGTAGTAGCCTATCAGGGCATCTGATAGGTCCACTTCACCCATGCACCTGAATGGACAAAAAAACATAATTTTTAGAATAAAAGGGAAAAAAAAACACTTCAATATATTACTCAAGCCAATTGTTACATTTTCAAATCATTACATACCTGTTGTAGTCCTTTACGCAAGGCGGTACGGAGAGTACTCGTCTGGCACCCACTCCTCACCAGAGTCTTCATCTGAAGTTTGTCTATTATGTGAAAATAAAAAATCATTTACAAAGTTCAATTTTTATTTTTCACTATTCTCCTATTTTCCCAGAGTTCACATACACAGCACAGTTCCTGTTTTTTTTTTTTTACAAGAAAAAATAGCCTAAAGTGCAATAAAAATTATATTAAAATGTTATCACATTTCTAGAGGGTAACAAACACATTTTTAGGTGGCATGCTCCTTTGTGTGGGGGTGAGGGTTGTTTGTTCATTCATGAATGAATGAATGAACAAACAAGCCCCCCCCCCCACACACACACACAAAGGACCATGCCACGTAAAAAATGTGTGGCCTTTTTTACAAGAAAAAATAGCCTACAGTGCAATAAAAATTATACTAAAATATTATTACATTTCTAGAGGATAACAAACAACCCCCCACCACACACACACTCACACAAAGAAACATGCCACGTAAAAAATGTGTGGCCTTTTTTTACAAGAAAAATAGCCTACAGTGCAATAAAAATTATACTAAAATATCTGCAATGTAGAGGATAACCCCCCCCCCCCCCCGCCCCCGCTACAGAGGAACTTGGCACACAAAAAAACTTGTGGCCATGAGGGACCGTTGTAATTACCGATCAGTCAAAAGTTATTTTATTACTGTTCTCATCGATAAAGAATAATTTAGCTTATAACACTTACCTGTCCACAACAGCAGTGTAGTTGGCGAACATCTGTTGTCGAAGTTCCTCATTGTCAGACGAACATGAAGCTGGTCCAGTTGTTACTGACTCGTGGTTCTGGTCACCCGACCCGGTCAAACCATCTCCACTTCCATGCTTGCAGTTTTTGCGAACCATTTTTCAAAACAAATAAGAACAGTAGTAATAAAAAAAAGACTAGCTAATGGCTAAGAGTGGCTAATGCTGCCGTTACGCACAGGTCTCAATGTGAGTCACCCAGCAGCTTAGGCAAAATAGATTTTACGCACGGGGACGCACGTGTTTTAACGGCAACATAAACATAACAAAGGCATGTCAGGTATTGCTGAATTCAGAATTTCATTGGCTAAACGACACGTCAATCGTCAAACTTCTCTGCTTCAATTGGCTCGTTGTATTCGCGGTCGTTGGTAGGCAGGTCCTTCTTGCTAGGTTTTCAGTCATTGGTTCTTCAAGGTTTCAGAAACCCAATTCAAGGCTCTTATTAGTCGAATGAGAGGTCAATCAAATCTATACCAATCAAACACTCCTTTGGCTTTCTGTTCACGACTGTGTCTGTACTGGAAGAATGGAAATGCAGCTTTTTTTTTTCAGTGCGCACTGAGACGCACTACGACTCAGAGACGTGACCGCCCGCGGAATCTCCCGAGTTCAGCTGGTTAAATAATACACAACATAATGACCAAAGTGATAGCCGGTGTGAGTGGGTGTGTGTGAACTGAGTGAGTGCAGGTGTGTGTGTGTGTGTGCATGTGTGCATGAGAGTGGATGTGTGGACCTGAGCAGGGAGAGGAGCAGACAATGCCAGATTGGAATCACCTGTCAGTGGTAAACAGGAGAGGGAAGTGTGGCCGTGAGACACAAAAATAAATAAACACAAAACCAAACACAGACTAAGGAATGATTACAAATAACTCACAAGATAATCAAATGACAAAGAGCAAATAATAAGAATCAAAAATACAACAGAACATGGCTAAGCAATGAAACACAATATGGAACTCAAAAGGTATCATAAAGCACAGATAACAGAGGAACAGAAAACAGCCATGAAGCCAAGCTCAGGATGATCCCCAGCTCGGTTCATGACAGCGCCACCCTCTCAAGGGGTGGATTCCAGACACCCAAAGCACTATAAAAAAAAAAAGAAACAAGAAAAGAACACCCTGCCCCCCCAAGCAGGAACTGCAAAAAAATGCCAAGGGCGGGAGGTGGGGGGAACAGGCTAGGAGGGAACAAAAAACAACCCCTGCTCAGGACCCAAAACAGAAAAACACAAAATTAACCCCCCTCCCCAAGTCCTAAAGTCACAAGGTTCGGGAGGCCGCCCAGAGTCCCAGGCCAACCAGACAACCAGGTGGGGTGAGTCAGGTGCCCTACCAGGAAACACAAGCTGCCCGACTCCGTGACGAAGTCCATCGGGCGGCCGACCCGAATCCTTCAGCCACCATGACCGAGAAACTGGCCCAGGAGGCAGCTCCCCCACAGGGAGACCCAAAACAGGAGAGGAAAACCAAGGAAGGGACCCTCCAGCGGCGTCGGACTGATGAGCAAAGAAGACCACGACCGCATCCAGCAGGGAAGAAGAGGAAAACATGACGCCGTCCAACAAAGGAGGAGAAGGAACGACGACTTCGCTGGTTCTAGGAAAGAGAACAGTAGAACCCGAGGGGGTCCCCGCCTGGGACTTGGTTGCACACACAGTGGGCCCGGATTGGGCCAATGTTGTACCCACGGTGGGCCCAGACTGGGCCAACACTGCACCCACGATGGGCCCGGACTGAGCCAACACCTCACCCACGTTGGGCCCAGACTGGGCCAACATTGCACCCACAGTGGTCCCGGACTGGGCCAATGCTGCCTTAATGGCGAGCCAGCCGGCCCGCTTGAGCACCTGGGCCAGGAGGTGGTTGATTAACGGGACCCTGGGTGAGGAAGAGGAAGAAGGGTCCATAACAACCTCGACGGGGGGAGCTGGACTCACGACATCATCGGGCAGAGTAACCGGATCCACGGAGACCTCTGGCGATGGTGGATCTTCTCCGGCGACCCTAGGAAGAGGCTCAGGAACAACAGGAGAAGAGAAGTGGTTAGGGTCGCCAGCAGTGGCAGAGCCCAGCGAAGTGAGTTTAGATGCAGTTGAGAGCTGCACCCGACTCTCTTCACCAAGAGCCAGACAGGATCTCTCCAAAACAGACATGAGAAACACAAGAGAGATCACTTGCCTGAACTCGAGCTCCACCGCCATCCAGGGCTCCGACAATCCCAGCGATGACGTCTCGGGCCTGGCCTCCAAGAGGTCCAGCTCCAGCTCCCACTCTGCTGTGGTGACCTCCGCAGCAGGCATGTTGATGGTGGCAGTCCCGGTACGCCCAGGCGAAATCCCCCACGCTGGTGGCTCCTCCAGCGTGGCGGCTGGGGGAGTACTCCGTGCTGGCGCTGGTCTAGGATCATCCAGAGCCACAGGCTCCTCCACCATCCAGTGGCTTGGTTCCTGGGCCGGTGGACACTCAGGAAGGAAAGGAGGAGACACGGAAAGGATTGAAGAAGAGTTATTGACTGCTTGTTGCTGTGTTGCTGGTTACATGCTGCGTTGCTGGTTACATGTAAAGATAGTGCTCAACAAGGAAAAGCAATCAGAGTAACTAAGATGGAGGGAAAAAATGTGCATTGTTAGTATTGGAAGGAAATAAGGTAATGAGAGGAGTGATATCGGGCATTTCAACAGCTGTCTCAACTGATTAAATAATGAGGAACTTAACTGGAGATTGAAAGCTAATAGAAATGGTGAAAAATGTGATAGTCTGTCAGTAATGTTCATATTTGATGAAACAAAACTGCCAAGTAAGGTGTATATTGGCTACATGAGCTATGAAGTCAGACTTTATGTTCCTCCTCCACTCAGATGTTTCAAATGTCAAAAGTTTGGTCATGTAGCAGCGATATGCAAAGGTAGACCGGAGTGGTGGCTCAGTTGGTAGAGCATCCGCCCCACACCTGGGAGGCAGGGGTTCAAATCCCGGCTGGGTCATGCCGAAGACCATATAAAAGTGGAACTTCCTGCCGTCCAGCTTGGTGCTCAGCAATAAATGGAATGGAGGAGGGAACTCTGTGGCGGCGCCTTGCATGGCAGCGGCCCTCTGATTCTGCACTTGGGGTGTGTGTGATTTACACTGTAGATAGGTAAAGCACAATCTCGTTCTGCTGTACATGATTGGTTGTACGGTTGAATGACAATAAGGGTGATTTAATTTTTTAATTTTTTTAGACAATGATGTGCCAGATGCTCTGGTGAACATGAATATGGAAAGTGTGAAAGAGGAGCCAAGTTAAAGTGCTGTAACTGCGGTGGTGAACACAGCTCTGCATATCGAGGTTGTGAAGCAAGCAAAGGAGCCGCAGAAATTCAGTGGAAAAAAGTCTTCCAGGGATTAACATATGCAGAAGCTGCAAAAAAGGTGCCAGCTAAAAAAAGTGCGTGGGCTCGAACAGGGAAAGTGTGCAGATTTGCAGTGCATGTAGTAGAATTAAGGAAGATACTCTGGTTTTGAAGGAAAAAATTTTTCTTATTTGTGGTAGATGTGATAAACTGCATTGCGCAGACTTCCTAGAAGACCGATGGTTCCAAGGACCCTGCAATTGGTCGTAATGGAGCTGCGGTATACATTCCTCAGTATAAAAAAATCTATCAATAAAAGAACCAGCAATCACTTATCAGTATACACAGTTGAGCAAGCTGCCATTATACTAGCTCTACAGTGGTTGGAGATAAATTATAGGAATAATGCAGTCATTGCTTCAGATAGTTGGGCAGTTCTCAAGAGTGTTCAAATGCTGCAGTCGTGTAGGCAGGACCTAATTGTAGAAATCCAATCCTTAATTTACAACCTCTACAGTAAAGGTCAGTCAGTAAGCTTTCTTTGGGTTCCAGCCCATGTTGGAATAGAGGGTAATGAGGATGTGGACTTATTAGCGAATATTGGGACTCAGTAGATACAGGAAGATCTCTTTATGACATTCAAAAGCGGGTGGTCTCTGGAATGAGACTTTGCAGAAACAGGAAAGAAGAGATACTCATCACCCAATTGAGAATAAGTCATACTACTTTGAACCAGACGCTACATAGAATAGGTAAACATCCAACTGGCAGCTGTGCACATTGTGGTTCTCCGGAAACAGTTCAGCATGTTTTGTTGGAATGTCAGGGATACCTGAAATGAAGGAAATATCTGATTGCAGTAATGGAAATGGCTAATTTAAGTTTTGGTTTGGAAAAAATGTTAGGAACCCCAGTCAAAGAAATCTATGTAGATCTACTTAGATATTTAAGTGCAACTGGATTAATCAAAAGAATTTAGTTTTTTTTTTTCCTGCCATTCTCTTGTCCACGCTCCAACCCAGTGGGGTGGCGATGGTGCACCGGCCGGCAATCAGATGTGGAGGAAGAATAAGAAGAGTGATATAAGCAGTGACGCGGGTGACGACAGACAAATTAGCAAAAAGCGCTCTTGGGAAAGAGATAACTACACCATTGTCTCTTGGAAAAGGTGAAGGGAAAGCAGTAATCAAGAAAAAAGGAATTGAGCTATGGCAAAAAAGATGGGATGAAGATCATAAAGGTAGGTTGTATTACAAAATACAAAAATCTATTGCAATAAAGAATTATGAAACAACAAACAGGAGGGAAGACATCATTATGGCAAGACTCAGACTGGATCATACAGGTTTAAACGGCACTTTATTCACTATGGGGAAAAGCAAAAGTGACAAATGTAGAGAATGTGAAGTAAAAGAAAATGTCGAACACATATTATTACCATGTCACAAATATGGAAATTAAAACACAAATAATGAAAAATTAAGTTCGAGAGGCCGGTAGGGAATGGGATTTAACTGGGATTCTGGGAACAGATGGAGATGGAGAGGCAATAAGAATCATGAGAAGGGCTCTTTTCTCTTTTTTAAATAACACAGGATTGGGGACTTCCGGTCTGGACACCATGGTGATAGCAGCTTAACGCTGAAGCTCCCAGACCCGATCTGTGAAAATACCTTGAAAATCAGATTTAACGGATTTTTGGAAGAGTGAAAATCAAAAGACAAAGTCATTATGCCTAAAGGAAAACAGAAGAGATCGACATTTCCCAGGCCAAGACACGCATCAGCCGGAGAATCTGACCTGGAGGACATCCACTCGGAAGTGGAGGAGCTGAATAAAGCTAGCAACATGGTTAGCTTAAAAATGGTACTTCAAGAATTAAGACAATTTCGCCGAGAGTGTTGTGCCGAATTTTGTGAAATTAAAGACGAAATAAAAAGGACAAACAGCAGAGTGGACCAGGCTGAGGACCGAATCATGGAAGCAGAGGAAAGAATAAAAGGGCTGAAAGAAACCGTGCTGGAACTACTCAAACGACAGTCAAGACTGGAGGCTCAGCTAACCAACCAAGAAGGAAGACTAAGAAGAGACAACATAAGAATTCATGGTCTGAAAGAAGGAGTCGAGGACGGTTTCACCACAATGGCTGCATGCGTGGAATCCATACTGAGAGAGAAGTTGGAAATTCCCCAATCCACCGACTTGAAGATAGAAAGGGCGCACCGTACATTAGCCCCAAGGCCATCGGCGGAAGCGCCACCAAGATCGGTGGTGGTGAAGTTCTCCAACTTCAGAATAAAAGAAGAGTTTGTGAGACTGGCTTGGCAGCAAAAAGGATTTATACACGAAGAGAGAAAAGTTTTTGTGAAGCACAACTACGCCCCGGAGGTCCTTAAAAAGCGTCGGGAATACAACGACGCTAAAAAGGTACTATGAGAGAAGAAACTGCGCTTTCAAACTCCATTTCCGGCAAAGCTGCGGGTTTTTTACGGGGACGAGACGTGTCTCTACAACTCGGCGGAAGAAGCAACCACAGATATGGCGAGAAGAGGGCTCCCGGTAACGGTGTATAAACCCGCAGCAGACCTGATTGAAAGAATCAAGGCTCAAACGTGGTGCACACAGAGACCCTCAAAATCCATGAGCCAGCAGCGGGAAACCCAGCTCCAGGGCTATAAGGAAAAACTGAGCATTTACAGGAGGGAATAACGATATTTTTAGTCAATCTGCGCATCCAACCCCCCTCCTACAAGGTAATAAACATTAAAGGAGAAGCAGAATCAGCAAGTATTAAGTCAGAAATCAGAAATCAGAAATCAGAAGAAGATTTATTGCCAAGTACATTAACAGATCACTGATAACATACGAGAGAATTTGACTTGACACAGAAAATGAACCTGCATTTCCAGTGACACGGCTGCATCGGGGACGCGCCTGCCAATAGGATGGTACAGATAAGAAATCATACAATAGGAAGGAGTAAAAAAATCATTGAATTCAGAATATTGACCATAAGTAATCAATATTATGATTACAAAGACAAAAAAAGCCCACGATGCACATTCAAGACCAGAGTTCACAGGACACAAGGAGAGCAGTGAATGTTATCTTGTTGTCAGTTTCTGGGTCAGTGTGGATGTAGTGTTGAAGCAATGTTGTATCAATATGAGCACAAGGACACTTTGGCAGAAGATGTTTTGTCTGGCTGCAGCAATTGTCCTTGGCAATTGTCCCAAGCAGCTACTGTCCAGAGGCCGTGTGCTCAGTGTTTTGAAAAACAAAGACTGGGGATTATCAGGAGGATTTTTGTAAGGGAAATTGAGCCAAATAGACTGAACACAGAGAAAGAACTTTATTTTCTTCTGCAGATTCAGTGCTTAATCCTTCATTGCGGGGCTTTGAGTCCGTCGTGGATAGACTTAAGCGTAGATGTAATCCACCTTCCGAGACAGTTCTCCATTTGTCGCTATCAAAGTCTCCTCCATTTTTCCAATTTGATGGATGCACCTTGCGTGGCCAGCATTTTGATAGGTTGTATCCATCTTCAGCAATTTGCGGTACACCAGGACAATCCCAGTTCCAATCAGAACGATCCCAGTCACCATTATTACGAAGATATACAAATCTTCAATATCTTCGATAGAGAGATTACTCAGGCACAAGATCCTCCAAACACTTGTCACCCGTAAATAGCCCGCTGGAGCCGTCCCTGCGGGGCAAACAGCTTCCCCCGGAGCACTATTCCTTGTTGAAAAAATAGTGTCAATTGCGTTCAAAGCCCAGCTTATCAATTCCATAATTTCTTTCGATAATCAGCAGTAGATGCAGACAGACAACAGCAAGCTGGGATCCAGTTAGTTAGGGAAGTGGGGAGCTAGAGCAGAGAGAAAAGAGAGAAGCGTCTACTCTCCTTGAAGAGCGGAAGTGAAGAGGTGGTAAAACATTTCATGGAACAGACATAATATTAGAAACAAATAAGTCTTTAAAAAAAAAAAAAACTTGTTAAAATAGAAATGTGACAATGAACCACATGATCTCTCCACACTAACAAATACTGTATTAACGTGACTGTTTGCTGTGATGGTGGTGGGAGGTTGCACACAATTTCATAGGGTATAGGCATAAAAAAATAAATAAATAAAATAAAATCATTACAAGTTTGGATTGGGATCTGAAATTCACGTTAAAAACATGGGACAACTTACATGGGGTAAGAGAGGGCCCTCAACACGTAACAGAGTTTGAGGAATTTCCCTCAGAGCCAACACACCATCAAGGCTCTTCTAAGGTCACTAAAAAGACCTCAGCTCAGGAAGATCTTTTGTCAGTTTTTTGTTTTAAAGTTTTATATACTATGTTCTTAATGTTTTTTATGTTCTTAATGTTCTTTCAGTTTCTGAGTAGCATAAAAGAGGGCCACCACACTGTTATACTAAATAAGACAACACAATGGAGAAACAGGGTGTAACCAAAATAATCTCATATAATGTAAAAGGGATCCTGAATCCAGTTAAAAGATTCAAGATTCTAGGCAAAATGAAAAAAGACAAAGCAGGAATAATATTTTTACAGGAAGCCCACCTAACAGACGTGGAGCACACTAAACTTAATAGACAAGGGTTTAAAATGATCTCTTCATCTTCATTTAAGTCAGGGAGGAGGAGGCGGGTAGCGACATTGATCTCAACCAAAATTATATTTGAAAAAAAAATCAGAACACAAAGATAAAGAAGGGAGATTCAGCATGGTACTTGGTCGGCTAGAGGGAGAAGATATCACGCTGCTGAATGTATATGCACCTCCAGGGGCTAACTGGAAATTTTATAAAAATGTATTTGACCTAACAATGGGAATTGGCTTGTACAGAAGCTCAAACCAAATCAATAAATGTACGTCTTAAATTGATACATTTTAAATGGTTAATGCAGATGTATGTTACACCGGTGGAGTTAAATAGATATAACAAAAACATACCAGATACGTGCACAAAATGCATGGAAAGTAAAGGAACCCTATTTCATTGTGTATGGGAATGTAGAATAATTAGAATGTTTTGGGAAGAGGTGAGGGTAACAATTGAAAAAATAATTTCAAAACAAATCATATTGAATCCTAAACTGTTTTTGTTGGGTCTGTACCCAGAAAAGCATAACTTTAATAAAAGTGAAAGAACATTCATAGACCTCAGTTTGCTTAATGCCAAAAAATGTATTGCACTACTGTGGAAAAAGACTCATAGACCAGATGTGACTCAGTGGTTAAGACAGATGTTAACAAACCTTCCACTAGAAAGAATAACATACATACTGAAATCAAAGGAAATTGTGTTTGAGAATATATGGAGACCTTTTATTGATTATGTAAAGAATTTAAACATAACTTTTGAAGAAGAAGGTGAATGATGTGTGTGGACCTTGTAAATTCCAAACTGGTGAATATAATATGTATACTTATATAATGGATTGCCTAGACTAAACAGAGGAGCATTGTTGAAGACTTGATTTTGTTGGTGGTTGTTGGTGTTTTTAGTGCATTTTTTTTTTGTAGTACTTTAGTGTTAGTGTTTGATTGTTTGTGTCATGTTTGTTAAAAAAAAAGGTTCAATAAAGATATTGTGGGAAAAAAATGTATTTGACCTAATGATAACTAAAGCCCAAGGTTTAGTGATATGTGGTGGAGACTTCAATCTAAGACTGAATCCATACTGGGATGCATCACGTAATTCTCCACAACAAAATAACACTCAAAGTAGAAAAACTCGGATGCTATTAAAAGAAATGGGAATCTGTGACGTGTGGAGGGAATTCAACCCCAGTGTAAAAGATTATACATTTTACTCAGCACCACATTCATCATACTGAAGGACTGACTATTTTTTTTATGTTTAATAGAGACATTGGAAGAGTAAAAACATGTAAAATAGGACTGATGGATCTCTCTGACCACAGTCCGATCTATATGGACTTAAGTATGCAAAAATACATAAATAATACATTTTCTTGGAGGTTAAATTCAAATGTGCTGAAAGGACCACTGAAAGATGAATTAGAATCAGATATTCTCAGATATTTGGAAGAAAATGATAATGGAGAAGTATCCCCTTTAATACTGTGGGACGCATGCAAAGCTGTAATAAGGGGAAAGATTATCGCAAAACTGGCAATCCAAAAGAAACTGAGACAAGAAAAACTAATCACATTAGAGTCAGAACTTAAGAAACTAGAAAAAGAGCACAAAGACAACACTCATTCTAATGACCTGCTCAAAATTAAGGAAATTTAAAAAACAAATAAATGAGATCTACACAATAGAAATCCAGAAGAAACTTACATTTCTGAAACAAAAATACTATGAAACAGGTAGCAAATCGGCAAAATTACTAGCCTATAAATTGAGGAAACAACAAACAGAGAGAGCAATCTACAAAATCAGAGACCCAGTATCAAAGGAAATAAAATTTAGAATTCAGGAAATTCTTAAAAGCTTCGAGAACTACTACAAGAACTTGTACTCCCTCAAAAAACATAAAAACGCATCCAAAGCCTTCCTAAATACATTAAACCTTCCCCAACTTACTGAGTCACAAAATAAAACACTATTGTCAGAAATACAACCTAAAGAATTAGAAAAAGCAATTATGAAACTTAAAGCTAGCAAATCCCCAGGAGCAGATGGCTTTACAGCAGAGTGGTACAAAACCTTTAAACAGCAACTATCTCCTCTCCTCCTGAAAACATTTAACTATGTCCTCCACACAGGGGAACCCCCCCCCCCTCCCGGAGAGAAGGGGTCATTGCAGTCATACCTAAACCTGAAAAGGATAAACTAGACTGCTCCAACTACAGACCAATCAGTGTGTTAAATCAGGACTATAAGCTTTTTACCACTATCCTTGCCAAAAGGTTAGAAAATATACTGACAGACTTAATTCATTTAGACCAAACAGGTTTTATAAGACAAAGACAGACACAAGATAACATTAGACGCACTTTACACATCATTCATCATATAAAAAAATATAATTTAAATGCAGCCATATTGGGATTAGATGCTGAAAAAGCATTTGATTCGGTTGACTGGTCTTTCCTATATAGAATCTTATCCAGTTTCAATTTTCATAACAACTTTATTAGAACTATCCAGGCATTATATAAAAAACCAACAGCTAAAATAAGGATTAACGGTAAATTATCATCATCTTTTGAACTGGAAAGAGGATGTTGTCAGGGCTGCCCCTTGTCTCCACTGCTCTTTGCAATCTTCATAGGACCTCTGAGCCAATGGATAAGACAGAATCAAAAAATTCAAGGTATTACACTTGGTCAGAAAGAACATAAAATAGCACTCTTTGCTGATGACATTTTAATATACCTGGGGCAGCCGGACACCTCTTTTCCAGAGCTAATCTCGGTTTTTTCAGAGTATGGAGATTTATCGGGGTACGAATTAAACATGCATAAAACCCAAATTTTAACATTCAACTATGACCCAAATCAATATTTACTAAGCAAACTCAAAACTAACTGGGAGATGGAATCTATGAAATATCTGGGGGTCAATATCCCGAAACAACTCAACAAAATTATAACACTAAACTATGATCCACTGATGGCAAAAATAAAATCTGATCTAGTAAGATGGAATATGATACCATTCTTGGGTACTGCACAAAGAATTGAAGCAGTCAAAATGAATATACCGGTAGAACCTCCCAAAAAAACATGGCAAGAACTGGACAGAAGGATCTCAAGATTCATATGGCAGGACAAGAGACCTAGAATCAGATATAGAACCCTACAGCTAAACATGTCACCATGGGTTGAGATGCCGTCTCAGCGCTCAGCCCATGTTTTCCTTCATCCCTGCTTCTCATTGAGCAGCGTCTCAGCAGGCTCCCAGCTGGCAGCATTACGGACGGCTGGGGCCAATTAGTCCTCATCAGCTGGGGCGCTGCCAATGAGAATAAATAGGAGCAGCCTCGATGACTCGGGGCTGCGACATAAGCACTGCTAGGCTGAAGCCCCTTCGTCTGGTGTCAGCCTCTACTCCCTTTACAGCATTCCTGTGTTTGTAACCCGCTGTGAGTATGCACGCCTTGTTACCCCTATGTCCGGTACGAGCTTCCTGCTCCTGCGCTATGCAACCTGTGAGTGTACCACTGTATGAGTATCTGTGCTCTCCTCATCCCTCATCCCTCACCTGTAATAAAACATCACGACTCACTGGCTCGCCCTTGGCTCTTATTGCGCGGCTCCCTAGAGCCGTGCGTGACAGAACAAAGACAAAGGTGGGCTCGCGCTGCCAAATATCAGGGACTATTTTAAAGCCGCACAAATTAAAACTTTAGTAGAGATATATAACCCAGTCTACACTGCACAATGGAAGGAGATGGAATGCCAAATAACAAGTGACATTCCCCTACAGGCGATAATAGGGAACAATGCCTTACCTAAACTTTTTAATAACACTAACCCGTGGATAGAGACCCCACTAAAAATTTGGTTTAAGACAGTCAGAGAGAATCAAACTAAAGAACCCTATCGATTACTGCAATGGATTGCCTATGATCAAGACTTTACTCCTAATAAAACAGACACTAGATTTAAAAAGTGGAAAGAGAATGGACTGATAAAATATTACGATTTTTTTAAAGGGCAAACTTTAAGAAGTTTTTGAGATTTGCTTGACCAAATCAAGACCTTTACAGGTTCTTTCAGCTTAGACACCACATAAACAAAATACTTAAAAAGGAGGATTTGGAAAGGGCCCAGTCAGGTGTTCTGAAGGTCTTCTTAATGGCATATAAAGGGATCCCAGGGATCAGATACATTTCTAAAATAATACCAAGGTCTTCAAGACTTAAAAGGAGACAACACATCATATATAAAAGAGAGATGGGAAAAAGAGGGGAATTGCACTTTACAACTGGAAATATGGGAAAAGCTAAATAAACAACAATGGAAAAGTACCTCATCCCTGCAGTGGAGAGAATTTGGATGGAAAAATTTGGTAAGATTTTCAGAACACCTGCACAAAACAAATTTACTCGTAAGGGGTTGAATTGTTGGTGCTTGTGTGGTGAAGAGACTGCAAATCATTTTCATGTGTTTTGGTCATGCCCAGTTATCCACCAATATTGGACCAATGTACAGACAATATTGGGGAAAATATTCAAAATAACAGTTCCCTTTTCTTTTGTAACTTTGTATTTGGGTTTACTATTGGAATCACTGGAAAGACGAGGAGAAAAATACTTATTCACTGTTTTAATATTGGCAAGTAAAAAAGCTCTAAAAAAAAAAAATGGATGTTGAAGGACTGTCCTACACCTGAAGATTGGATTAACGTGATTCAGGACATTTATTAGATGGAAAAGTTGACATTCGCACTGAGACAGGACATGGATGGGTTCTTGAACTTTTGGCAACCCTGGAACGCATATGTGTCTTCCATTAGATCTAATCTTTGACAAATACCATTTCAATACCATTTCAATAATGGCACCTCTCTTTGTTTGTTTGTTTTTTCTTTTGTTTTTTTTGTTTGTTTTTCTGTTCTTTAATTTCACTTTTTCTTTCACTTTAAAAAAGGGTGTTGTAATAATTATTTTTCCAATGTTGTCAAAAAACAAAAAAAGGGAACATGATGAAAAGGTAAACAATGCAATGCTGTAATGACATGTATACCCTTTACAAAAACTTAAATAAAAAAAAAACAAATAACAGATTAAGTCATAGAATTTAGGGGTCAGGCTCAAATGACTCATGGATGAATAATGTTACACACTATCCGCCAGTAACCGAGAGAAGAAGAAGAAGGAGAAAGAGAAGAAGAAGAAGAAGAAGAAGAAGAAGAAAAAGAAAAAAGAACAAGAACTAGAAGAACAAGAAGAATCCTGGTCAAAAAGTCGCAAAGCTATGAGGAAGATGTCACAAAGCTACAAAGCTATGAGGATTACAACAGAAAGCTATGAGGAAGACGTCGCAAAGCTATGAGGAAAACATCACAAAGCAATGAGGAAAACGTCACAGAACAACAAAGCTATGAGTAAGAAGTCACAAAGCTATGAGGAAGATGTCACAAAGCTATGACGAAAATGTCACAAAGCTATGAGGAAAACATAATCAAGTCAGTGAGATAGTCTTCATAGGACATCACCATCATCTCGGCCGCACCTTGGACACAGTCCATCCATCCATCCATCTTCTTCCGCTTAATCCTTTTCGGGTTGCAGGGGGGCTCCAAGGATGGATAATTTTTTCACACATAAGGAGTTGTTCATAACTCCTTATACAAAGATATAGAGTGATGATAATCAAGTCAGTGGCAGTAATGCACCTGTAAGCTGGTTGCCAACTGCCAATCAAATCTAAAAGAAGAAGAATGCACCTTTGAGCTGGTTGCCAACTGCCAATCAAATCGAACAGAAGAAGAAGATATGAGGCAGCTCGCTTAACGATCTGAGACGAAGGGCTGGCCGGCTGGCTGGCACAGCTATTAACACCGCCAAGGACACAGTCCAAGGACAGATAATTTTTTCACACATAAGGAATTGTTCCGAACTCCTTATAAGAACTTACACAAAGATATAGAGTGATGATTATCAAGTCAGTGGCGGTAATGCACCTTCAAGCTGGTTGCCAACCGCCAATCAAATTCAAAAGAAGAAGAAGAAGATACAGTGATGATGGTCAAGTCAGTGGCGGTAATGCACCTTCAAGCTGGTTGCTAACCGTCAATCAAATCTAAAAGAAGAAGAAGAGGTAGCTTGCTGGCCGGCTGGCTGGCACAGCTATTGATGCCCCCAAGGACACAGTCCAAGGACAGATAATTTTTTCCACTTATAAGAACTCCTTATACAAAGATATGGAGTGATGGTAATCAAGTCAGTGGCGGTTATGTACCTGTAGGCTTGTTGCCAACCGCCAATCAAATCTTCTTTTAGATTTGATTGGCGGTTGGCAACCACCTCACAGGTGTATTACTGCCACACACTTCACTCTATATCATCACTCTATCTGGTTAGGAGCTGTAGTCCTTCTATCGTCATTCTTCTTCTTCTTCTCTCGGTTACTGGCGGATAGCAAACAACTGAAAGGTGCATACCGCCACCTACTGTACAAGAGTGTGTAACATTATGTCATCTGAGCCCAACCCCTAAATTCTATGATTTAATCCTGTGTTATTTAAAAGAGAGAAAAGAGCCCTTCTTGTGATTCTTATTGCATCTCCATCTCCATCTGTTCCCAGAATCCCAGTTAAATCCCATTCCCTACCGGCCTCTAGAACTTCCATTTTCCATTATCTGTCTTTCATTTCCATATTTGTGACATTGTAATAAGATGTGTTCGACTCGAAATAGCTAAAGTAATTCCGATTTACAAGACAGGCGACAGAGGGGAACTCTCCAACTACAGACCAATTTCACTATTACCGCAATTTTCCAAGATACTTGAAAAAATATTCTATGAGAGAATTGACAACTTCATACTGAAGAATGATTTATTGTGTGAGCAGCAATATGGGTTCAGACACAAAAGGACAACAGCATATGCCTTAATGGAATTTACAGAAAAAATATCAACAGCCATTGAAAATAAAGAGTATTCAGTTGGAGTATTCCTGGATCTTAAAAAAGCATTTGATACAGTAGATCTCAATCTATTATTAAAGAAACTACAAAATTGTGGTATCAGAGGGGTAGCACTGTCCTGGTTAAGAAGTTACTTAAAGAATAGATATCAGTTTGTATGTGTTAACAACAAAAACTCAGAGCTACTGAAGGTCACCTGTGGAGTCCCACAGGGTTCAGTTTTGGGACCATTATTATTCAATATGTATATAAATGATATATGTAAAGTTTCAGAAAAAATGGACTTAATATTGTTTGCTGATGACACTAACCTGCTATGTAGTGGAAACAATTTGGAACAACTTCTGGATACACTCGGAAAGGAATTAGGAAAGCTGAAACTGTGGTTTGATTCAAACAAATTAACGCTCAATTTAAGCAAGACAAAATTTATAGTCTTTAACAACCATCACAACTACCCAGTACCCAAACTCAGTGTAAATGGTGTAGAGATTGAAAGGGTATCCGAAACTAAATTCCTTGGAGTAATAATTGATAACAAACTGTGTTGGAAGCCACATATTAATTATATAAAAGGTAAAGTATCCAAATCAATTGCAATATTACACAGAGTGAAAAATTTGCTGAATCAACCCACACTATACACCTTGTATCATTCATTAATACTCCCATACATGACATATTGTAATGAAGTATGGGGAAATACATATAAAACAAACATATATCCACTCTTTATGCTTCAAAAGAGAGCTATTAGAATAATCAACAAAGCAGCTTACAGGGAACCAACAAACCCACTTTTTCTTAAACAAAAAACTCTCAAGTTGAAAGATCTGATCGACTTTAAAACCGCAATAATAATGTTCAAAGTGAAGAATCTATCACTGCCCGCAAATATCCAAAAGTTGTTCCAAACAAGGGAGAAACGATATCACTTCAGAGGAACATGTATATTTCAAAAGCCTACAGTGAGAACAACTACCAAGCAACACTGTATTTCAGTGCAAGGTGTCAGATTATGGAACGATTTTGGACCTGAATTAAAATCATGTACAAAGCTTGGACAATTTAAACAAAAACTAAAGGAAGAAATACTCCAAACATATTTACAAGACGACATGTAAACTCACATAAGGATTGACATTTCCAGCCTGTGTTGTGTTATAGCTTAGTTTTTCTTTTTTCTCTGTGACACTATGTCTTAGATTTGTTTTTGAATAGTAACCGCTTAACTTAGACTAGCTCAGTTTTCTTTTCTCTCAGTCATATTTTGTCTTAGCCTTGTTTTAAATTGTAATCGCTCTTGTCTTGTTTTCTCCTTTTTCTCCTTTGAATTCTTGGATGGAATATGGGTGGGCAATATAAGCTGCGGCTTCAGCCATCACCCATTTCGGATAACTCACGTGGAATTGTATAGTAGAAGGAGTCTTTGTCTAATTTGACCTTGTTGTTATATTATACAGTTTCTTTTAACCTGTAATGTACTATCCGAAATAAATAAATTCATTCATTCATTCATGTGTTCGACATTTTCTTTTACTCCACATTCTCTACATTTGTCACTTTCGCTTTTCCCCATGGTGAAAAAAGTGCTGTTTAAACCTGTGTGATCCAGTCTGAGTCTTGCCATAATGATGTTTTCCCTCCTTTTGCTTGTTATGAAATTCTTTATTGCAATAGATTTTTGTATTTTGTAATAGGATCTACCTTTATGATCTTCATCCCATCTTTTTTGCCATAGCTCAGTTCCTTTATTCTTGATTACTGCTTTCCCTTCACCTTTTCCGAGAGACAATGGTATAGTTATCTCTTTTCCAAGAGCACTTTTTGCTAATTTGTTTACACAGTCATTCCCTTTCAATCCTTCATGTGCAGTCCAATCAAACCTCAACTCTGCTTCTTCTTCTTCTTCGTCTCTCGGTTACTGGCGGATAGCAAACAACTGAAAAGCGTATACTGCCACCTACTGTACAAGAGTGTGTAACATTATGTCATCTGAGCCCAACCCCTAAATTCTATGACTTAATCCTGTGTGATTTAAAAAAGAGAAAAGAGCCCTTCTCGTGATTCTTATTGCCTCTTCATCTCCCATCTGTTCCCAGAATCCCAGTTAAATCCCACTCCCTACTGGCCTCTAGAACTTCATTTTCCATTATCTGTCTTTCATTTCCGTATTTGTGACAGTGTAATAAGATGTGCTCGACATTTTCTTTTACTTCACATTCATTCATACATTTGTCACTTTCGCTTTTCCCCATGGTGAATAAAGTGCCGTTTACTGTGTGATCCAGTCTGAGTCTTGCCATAATGTCTTCCCTCTTTTAGGTTGTTATGAAATTCTTTATTGCAATAGATTTTTGTATTTTGTAATACAAGCTACCTTTACAATCTTCATCCCATCTTTTGCCATAGCTCAGTTTTGTTTTTTTTTTGATTACTGCTTTCCTTCACCTTTTCCAAGAGAATGGTATACTTATCTTTTTTCCAAGAGCACTTTTTGCTAATTTGTCTGCACAGTTATTCCCTTTCAACCCTTCATGTGCAGGAACCCAACAAAACTGAACTTCTTCACCACCCTTGTGTACCCTAAATAAACTGTGATATAGCTCAGTCACCAAGTCTTCCCTTGTAGATTTTATTGTCTGTATGGTTTTTAGCGCTGCAAGTGAGTCTGTGCACACCGCCACCCGGTCCGGTCTGATCTCCTCCACCCACTGCAATCCAATAATTATTGCCACCATCTCTGCTGTAAACACGGATATATTGTTGGAGTCTTTTTGCGATGGTCACTTTAAATTCTTGGATGTATACTCCAACTCCAACAGAGCCCTCTTTATTCTTTGAATCATCAGTATAGAGCTGCAAGAGGTTACAGTAATTGTTCCTGAGGTAAATGCTTGTTTGAACACCAACTTCACTCATATGCAAATCCTTTTTCCTCATTAGTAGACTAGTGTCTACTTCTATTCCTGGAAATAGCCAAGGGGGAACATTACTCACTGGACTGGTGTTAGCTATATCAATAGTGTGCAGCCCATACATTCTGGTCCGTCTTTCAATTGTCCACCCAAACCCATCTTCAGACATCACTTTTAAAAGAAGAAGAAGAAGAAGAAGAGATTAAAGACGAAGACTGTTACAAAGCTATGAGCTAAATGTCATAAAGGAATGAGGAAAATGTCACAAAGCTATGAGGAGAACATCACAAAGCTATGAGGAAAATGTCACAAAGCGGTGAGGAACACGTCACAGAGCTGTGAGGAGAACGTAACAAAGCTATGAGGAAAACGTCACAAAGCCATGAGGAATACGTCATAAAGCTGTGAGGAAACATCACAGAGCTCTTAGAAGAACGTCACAGAGCTATGAGGAAAACATCACAGGGTTGTGAGGAAAAACAGGCACACGGAAGAACAGACGTATGTGGAGTGTATGGCGCCCGGTAGGTATTGCACCTGTAAGCTTGTTGCCAACCGCCAATCAAATCTAAAAGAAGAGGAAGATGATGCACCTGTAGGCTGGTTGCCAACCGCCAATCAAATCTAAAAAGAGAAAGGCTCGTTTCTCTTTTTTAAATAACACAGGATTAAGTCATAGAATTTAGGGGTCAGGCTCAGATGACATAATGTTGCACACTCTTGTACAGTAGGTGACGGGATGCACCTTTCAATCATTTGCTACCCGCCAGTAACCGAGGGAAAAATCAAGAAGAAGAAGCGATTTCTTGAAGGAACAACTGGCGACGTGGCCTGGCACAGACACACAGCTGGTTGCCAACTGCCAATCAAACCTAAAAGAAGAAGAAGAAGAAAAAGACCCGGAATATAAAGGGCACGGACACAGTCCAGAAGAGTAAGATCCGCAGTGAATGCTCTAGTTGGGTAAGTAATGATATTGAAAAGACTCAAAATGAAAGCAGTAAAGGTTATAGTTTATCTGGATATTGAAAAGGCATATGATTCACTGTGGAGGGATAGACTTATCAAATTGAACAAAATGGGCATTGGTGGTAGGATGTATAATTGGATAATGGATTTTTTAATACACAGGACAATTAGGGTTGAAGTAGGATCAGAAGTTTCTAATGACTTTGACATAGAAAATGATGTTCCTCAGGGGAGTGTGATAAGCAAAGTTTTGTTCAACATAATGATTAATGACATGTTTGAGGATCAAGAGGGACCCATCAAAACAGCACTATACAGTATACAGATGATGGAGCCATATGGACGAGGGGAAGAAATGAGAAATTTGTGTTGAAAAACAACAGGAAAGCAATGGAGAAAGTGGAAATGTGGTCATATGAGTGGGGATTTAAATTTTCAAACAGTAAAACCTGCAATATGATTTTCACCAAAAAAAAATGCAGAACTGCTACAGAACCATTAACATTATATAATCAATCAATAGAGAAAGTCAGTGAGTTCAAATATCTAGGACTGTGGTTTGGTAGTGCATACACATGAAGAGTTCATGTTGAAAATCTGGAGACAAAGTGCAAAAAAGTCATTAATCTCAAAAGCTGTAGCTGAACACGAATGGGGTGTAGATAAACAGGCATTAATTGACATTTACAGAGCACTAAGGAGATCGACAATAGACATGGATGCATGATTTATGGAGTAGCAGCAAAGATGACTCTGGAAAAAACAGAATGCAGCATAGAGCCCCCTTTGCCTGTGCACTGGAGCCATCAAAACAACACCAAACATGGAGTTTTAATAGAAGCAGGAGAAATACAATATCACAGTTTATTTAGGGTACACAGGGGTGGTGGAGAAGTTCACTTTCATTGGGTTCCTGCACACGAAGGGTTGAAAGGGAATGACTGTGCAGACAAATTAGCAAAAAGTGCACTTGGGAAAGAAATAACTATACCATTGTCTCTTGGAAAAGGTGAAGGGAAAGCAGTAATCAAGAAATAGGAAGTGAGCTATGGCAAAAAAGATGGGATGAAGATCATAAAGGTAGTTCACAAAATACAAAAATTTATTGCACTAAAGAATTATAAAACAACAAACAGGAGGGAAGACATCATTATGGCAAGACTCAGACTGGACCATACAGGTTTAAATGGCACTTTATTCACCATAGGGAAAAGAAAAAGTGACAAAATGTAGAGAATGTGGAGTAAAAGAAAATATCAAGCACATCTTATTACACTGTCACAAGTATGGAAATGAAAGAGAGAATGAAAAATGAAGCTCGAGAGGCCGGTTTAAGTGGCATTGTGGGAACAGATGGAGAGTCACTTACGAATTACGAGAAGGGCTCTTTTCTCTTTTTTAAATAAAGGATTAAGTCATAGAATTGGGCGGCACAGTGGCGGAGTGGTTAGCACTGCGGCAGCACAGCAACTCACCCTTGGCCGGGGGATCCTGGGTTCGATCCCAGCCCCCGACCAACAGTGATCTGTGTGGAGTTTGCATTGGAGTTCTCCCCGTTGGATTGGAGTTCTCCCCGTGTCTGCATGGGTTTACTCCGGGATTTCTCCGGTTTCCTCCCACATGCCAAAAACATGCAAGGTAGGTTAATTGGCATCAAACTGGGGATTCTAAATTGTCCTTAGGTTTGACTGTGAGAGCGAATGGTTGTCTGTCTCTCTGTGTTGGCCCTGCGATGGACTGGCGATCTGTCCAGGGTGTACCCTGCCTCTCGCCCAAAAGATGCTGGGATAGGCTCCAGCCCCCCCCCCCCCCCCCCCCCGCGTCCCGAAAAGATTAAGCAGAAGAAGATGAATGAATGAATAAGTCATAGAATTTAGGGGTTGGGCTCAGATGACATACTATTACACACTCTTGTAGGTGGCGGTATGCACCTTTCAGTTGTTTGCTATCCGTCAGTAACCGAGAGAAGACAAAGAAGAATGCGCCTGTAGGCTGACACACTCGGCATGGCCAAGATGTGTAGAGTGATGATAGAGTGAAGTGATGATAATAGTGAAGTACTAGGAGACAAAGAAGAGTGATGTCTGAAGATAGAGTTGAGGTTCGACTGGACACAGCAATGATGATAGAAGGACTACAGCTCCTGACCAGATAGTGATGATATAGAGTGTCTGTGTCAAGTACTGTATGTGGCAGTAATGCACCTGTAAGCTGGTTGCCAACCGCCAATCAAATCTAAAAGGACACAGCAAGACAAAAGAGTGCTGATGTGACAGAAGAAAAGACACTGCAGGGGACTTCAACAGGTGGAAGGTTGAGATGGCAGTTACGCCTGTGTTTGGCTGGCAGTAGGAGTGATTTGTCTGTGGTGGACAGCATAAACTGTATGAGAGAGATGGTGGCAATAATTATTGGTTTGCAGTGGGTGGAGGAGGTCAGACCAGACTGGGTGGTCGTGCGTACAGATTCACTTGCAGCTTTTAAAAACCATACAGACACTAAAATCTACAAGGGAAGACTTAATGATTGAGCTATATCACAGTTTATTTAGGGTACTCAGGGGTGGTGGACAAGTTGTTTCGTTGGGTTCCTGCACACAAAGGGTTGAAAGGGAATGACTGTGCAGACAAATTAGCAAAAATTGCACTTGGGAAAGAAATAACTATACCATTGTCTCTTGGAAAAGGTGAAGGGAAAGCAGTAATCAAGAAAAAAGGAACTGAGCTATGGCAATAAAGATGGGATGAAGATCATAAAGGTAGATCGTATTACAAAATACAAAAATCTATTGCACTAAAGAATTATAAAACAAACAGGAGGGAAGACATCATTATGGCAAGACAGACTGGATCACACAGATTTAAACAGCTCTATTCACCATGGGGAAAAGCAAAAGTGACAAATGTAGAGAATGTGGAGTAAAAGAAAATGTCGAGCACATCTTATTACACTGTCACACGTATGTAAATGAGAGAGGTTGAAAAACGAAGTTCTAGAGGCCGGTAGGGAATGGGATTTAACTGGGATTCTGGGAACAGATGGAGATGGAGAGGCAATAAGAATCACGAGAAGGGCTCTTTTCTCTTTTTTAAATCACACAGGATTAAGTCATAGAATTTAGGGGTCGGGCTCAAATGACAATGTTACACACTCTTGTACAGTGGGTGGCGGTATGCACCTTTCAGTTGTTTGCTATCCGCCAGTAACCGGGAGAAGACGACAAATATTATCATATTTTTCCTCATATTTTAGACAGAGGACCTCGAGCTTCAAACAGGAATATATGGTAGGTGTTGCGATTCTTGAAGGACAGAATTTTTTCACACATAAGGAGTTGTTCAGAACTCCTTATTAAGAACTCCTTATACAAAGATAAGAGTGATGATAATCAAGTCAGTGGTGGTAAGCTGGTTGCCAACCGCCAATCAAATCTAAAAGAAGTGGCAGTAATGCACCTATATAAGCTGGTTGCCAACTGCCAATCAAATCTTAAAGAAGAAGAATAGGTTATCTTCAATTTTCAGCATATTAGTACATTAGTGAATTTATTCTGTCATAAATTTGTGACAGCTTTTTTTATGTAAATTTGAGAGTTTTTTAAAGTTACAGGGAGCCACTCAGTATAGGCAAAAGAGCCACAGGTTGCTGGCCCTTGATCTACTGTAGATGAACAGAAAATGTTAAACCATTACACAGAACAATAAAAATGTAAACATGATCCGCGTGAATGTTGCAAATTTACAATAAAAAGTTGCACATTTATGAGAAAAAAGTTGAAACGTTAGTCACATAGAATCTATCTCCCACAGTGAGCCGCCATGGGGAAGGAGAAGCTCCACATCAACATTGTGGTCATTGGACACGTGGACTCAGGCAAGTCCACCACCACCGGCCACCTCATCTACAAGTGCGGAGGCATCGACAAAAGAACAATTGAGAAGTTTGAGAAGGAAGCTGCTGAGGTACTGTGACTCGTGCTGTTCTCACTTCACTGTGAAATCTGAAGGATTTTTCTGCCACACAACACCTTGTACTGTAATATAGTTAGAAGAACAATAAGACTAAAGCTGAAAGCGGCCCCTATCGGTCCCATCATATTTGACCAACTGCCATGCAATCTGAGCATGTGCCCCCTAAAAAGCAATTTTCCATTGTTTTCCATGTCCAACCCAATTAACACTGTTTACAATGGGAAAACCTCATTCACCGAAAAATTCAGAACCCCAAGAAAAAAAACTAACTGCATAGTTCCATTTAGAGTCGGATCAGTATCCATCATGAAAATTTTGGTGCAAATTGGAAATTGTGTGTCAGATATACAGCTTTCACATGTTTCATGGTGAGGTACCAAAACTAGTCGGTCACTGTGGAAACAGTTATATACTATGTACAAGTTCCAGATCCATATATGTCTACAGATGACAGTCACCTTGACTTAATGTTCCAAATTTCGTGACTCTCGGACCTTCCTAACCCTCCAAAGTAAAAAACAGATTGAATGGCGAAGGGTGGGTTTCCATGGTTACAAAAGTGAAGGAATGGTAAACTTGACTTACGTTGAGGATCATCCATCCACTCTGATAAACCTCAGAAAATTTCATGTCATTGTGACAACCAGTGCTTGAGTAATAAATAAAACAATTTGGTGCTATTCTTCCTTTCACCACTAGGTGGCGTTATTACGTTGTAGAATTATTTCTATATAGAAGCATTCAGGGTTGGACTAATTGTCACAACTCGCTCTCGCCCGTCATCAGTTCCAGCGGCGCGCACACCTGCGTCTCATCAGCAGCGGACTATTTAACCCGCTCTGCCTACAGCCTCAGTCTGGAGCCGTCTGCTTGTCTATGCTCCCAAACTCCAGCGCATGACCATCTCTCCCCAGCCTGCAGCCATCCTTCACCCAACACGTAAGCTGTCCATTTCCTTACCTGCTCTTCAGTCTTTCCCCTGTGCACAGGTGATCCTCCAGGCGGTGGATTTCCTCATCCTCGCCTCAATCTCCGCAGCTCTCTCCCCTCCTTGCCGAGTGCGCACCGGAGCACTGTCTCCCAGGCAGAAGTCCTGCGTCAGCCAACGCCAGCCACTACAACACCTGCACATAAGCAGTACACTGAATGTTAACCCCACAGGGAGTGTGACTGTCTTTAACCTGCATCTCTGCTCTGCCCGTAGGGTTGCCTGGCTGCACAGCGAACTGTTCCGCTCTCGGCGCTTCCTGTTCACCATCAATCCATTCACATCCCTCATACACGCATCCAAACACCCACTGTTGTTGAATAAAGCTTTGAATCTAACTTGAGCCTGTGTGCGTGTTCCCTGAGCCCAATATCATGTCACTAATATCCATTGTGGAAAATTTGGTGAAAATCAAACATTGTCTGAGTTATAACTGTCACGGGTTTGATGGCGAGGAGCCAAACTTCACCATGTGCCAACACCTTTGAGGTTTTACAAGACATTTATAGAACATCTAATGCCACATGCCTATAGATGCCCCCATGCAAAAATAATTCTCAATTGGAATACAGTAGGTCCTTAGGAGGAGTTAGTTAAAGGGCAAATTGGCGCCGGCACCTCTTTGAGGCAAGATGGCAGACCTCCTGTTGGTTGTGAGTCACGGCACCAGTGAAGTTTTTTGCATGCCTTGATGTGATACACACCTGAGCTGAATTTTGTGCCTCTACACCAAACAAAATTTTGAGACTTTCCTTTGACCTTTAAGGGCCCCCAGGGACCAATTTTTTGTGGGGCCTCGTATTTTCCTCAGTTTGTGAGTGGGCTGGGGCCCTAATTAGAATAATGTCGTGGTAGAAAAGGTTAGGCCAGATGAACTATTTCCACACACAATTTATAATTAAACAGGTCTTCAGATAAGGCTCCCAAAAACATCTTGAATAATTCCAAAGGTAGTAGAATCCTTGCAAACATACAGGGAGGAGGTTATGATGTATTGGACAGTTTTTAAAAAAAAACATAATTTCTGTTTATTCTTCAAAGACTAGGCATATATGACAGTCTTTTAATTTACTGGTTTTCTCTGGCCGGCATCCAACCCCCTCCCCCCGTGTCCAGAAGCTGTGTGTGCATGTGAATAATAGGGGCCAACAGCCCCTCCCAACACTCAGTCTGTGTGGGTTACTTCAGGTCACGTCTGCCAGGTTAACCATTTGGTGGGGTCCACATGGACATGCTGGCTGGGATGTAGGTCTTGATCTCAACTTGGTCTTGATCCCTTATAGTCTATTGAGTCTGAAGAAAATCTATTGATTCTGACCCTGAAACCTTCTACACATTGCAGAATTAAAGTGTAGGGCTGGGCTATTAACTGAAAACTTAACATGAAACCCTTCATATGAAGTAAATAACTTAAAAGTTCTATCATGTCACTGCAGCTCTAAGCTCTATGACTAATTTAACTCCAGAGGACTACACCACATTCCAAATTATTATGCAAATGATGTTTGTCTCTGATTTTACTAAATAGTCAATGCAAATGACAGTCAGTATAATTTTGAGGTCATCAACCGTTAGAGCAGAATTCAAATTTTATTGAACAAGCCTCCCAATCTCAAAATGCACTGTTCTAAATTGGTATGCACAACAGTTTCAAAATATTTTATTGGTTGTAAAGAACTGAAAATGGTCATTTGTTGAATTTGCAGCATTAGGAGGTCATGTTTACTGAAATCAAAAGCTATTTCAGATAGATACATACTTTATTTTGAACAAAAAAGTAAAACAAATGACAAGTGCGATAAAGTAACAGTATACAGTGCCCGAAAGGGAGAAGGAAGAAGTGAACACTTACTAACTCCAACTCCTTTTTTCCATAAATACAACCCATGTGAAATATATACAAATTAACTCATTTAAGACCCCCAAGTAAACAATTAACTATACTTTGTACATATCAACATTGAGACCCATCCACCCCAACGTACATACAGTCCATACATCAAAACCCAGCCCCAAACAACACAGATATACACAGTACTGTCCCATCTACCATTCCATAGTGTCCCAGAGTGAGCATAGTGAATCGTACATATACTGTAAATACTACCCTTCTAACATATATTCTTTCAGCATACCTATTTTTGAATTGATTGTACATAGTTTCAGTTCCAGCTCAAGACTGTTCTACAAATCCACCCCACAGACAGATAGGCACAGACTTTTCTTAGCTGTTCGTACCTTAGGTTTTGTAAAGTTAAATAAGTCTCCTCTCTTTGTGTATTAGTTGGGAGTTGATTATTATTGCCCTGTGCATTACTTGTGCTGTCTTAAATTTAACTAAATCCATGAACTTTATGACATGTGACTTTAAAAACAACGAATTGGTATGGTCTCTATATCCTACATTATTTATCCTTATAGCTTTTTTTTTGTAATGTTTATATTGACTGTAGGTTGGTCCTGTAGGTGTTTCCCCAGACCTCTATACAGTAGTTAAGGTAGAAACAGTGAATTGTACAGTAAGAACAATGATTTATAGTCCAAGATGTGTCTTGTTTTCCCCAGTATCCCTATACATTTTGCCAACTTGGCCCGGATGTGACTGATGTGAGGTTTCCAGCAGATTTTATTGTCTAGTGTCACCCCCAGAAACTTATTTTCCTGTACTGTTTCTATTCTGGTATCTATCGTTACCATTATTTCATGATTTATTTTATAAAAAATATTTATATTATTTATAATAACAATATTTATTATGCTGATATTTCAATCAAAAATATCAACAGGCCAAGTTACATGTTAACATAGGACCCCTTCTTTGATAAAACCTTCACAATTCTTGCATCCATTGAACCTGTGAGTTTTTGGAGAGTTTCTGCTGAATTTTTTTTTTTTTTTTTGTCCTGTCAGACAGCTAGGTAAGCAGAACAGAAATCTGCTTCCCTTATTGTGCCAAAAAGATTTACTTAGTCAAAACCTTTATACGGTACATATACAGACGTGGACAAAATTGTTGGTACCCCTCTGTTAATGAAAGAAAAACCCACAATGGTCACAGAAATAACTTGAATCTGACAAAAGTGGTAATAAATAAAAATTCTACGAAAATTAACCTATGAAAATCAGACAATGCTTTTTGAATTGTGGTTCAACAGAATTATTTTAAAAAACAAAACTCCTGAAACAGGCCTGGACAAAAATGATGGTACCCCTAGAAAAGATTGAAAATAATGTGACCATAGGGACATGTTCAACCAAGATGTGTCCTCTAATTAACATCACAGGTGTCTACATATTTGTAATCAGTCAGTTGGCCTATTTAAAGGGTGACAAGTAGTCACTGTGCTGTTTGGTGACATGGTGTGTACCACACTAAACATGGGCCAGAGGAAGCAAAGGAGAGCGTTGTCTCAGGAGATTAGAAAGAAAATTATAGACAAGCATGTTAAAGGTAAAGGCTATAAGACCATCTCCAAGCAGCTTGATGTTCCTGTGACTACAGTTGCACATATTATTCAGAAATTTAAGATCCACGGGACTGTAGAATCAGAATCAGAATCAGAATCAGAAAAAGATTTATTGCCAAGTACATTAACAGATACTGATAACATACGAGGGATTTGACTTGACACAGAAAAATGAACCTGCATTTCCAGTGACACGGCTGCATCTGAAACGCGCCTGCCAACAGGATGGTACAGATAAGAAATCATACAATGGGAAGGAGCAAAAAAATCATTGAATTCAGAATATTGACCATAAGTAATCGATATTATGATTACAAAGACAAAAAAAGCCCTCAATGCACATTCCCAAGACCAAAGTTCACAGGACACAAGGAGAGCAGTGAGTGTTATCTTGTCAGTTTCTGGATCAGTGTGGATGTAGTGCTGAAGCAGTGTTGTATCAATAAGAGCACAAGGACACTTTGGCAGGAGATGTTTAGTCTGGCTACTGGCAATTGTCCCAAGCAGCTACTGTCCGGAGGCCGTGTGCTCAGTGTTTTGAAAAACAAAGACTGGGGATTATCAGGAGGATTTTTGTAAGGGAAATTGAGCCAAATAGAACTGATCACAGAGAAAGAACTTTATTTTCTTCTGCAGATTCAGTGCTTAATCCTTCATTGCGGGGCGTTGAGTCCGTCGTGGATAGACTTAAGCGTAACCATGATGTAATCCACCTTCCGAGACAGTTCTCCATTTGTCGCTATCAAGGTCTTCTCCATTTTTTCAATTTGATGGATGCACCTCGCCTGGCCAGCATTTTGATAGGTTGTATCCATCTTCAGCAATTTGCGGTACACCAGGACAATCCCAGTTCCAATCAGAACGATCCCAGTCACCATTATTACGAAGATATACAAATCTTCAATATCTTCGATAGAGAGATTACTCAGGCACAAGATCCTCCAATTACTTGTCACCCGTAAATAGCCCGCTGGAGCCGTCCCTGCGGGGCAAACAGCTTCCCCCGGAGCACTTTTCCTTGTTGAAAAAAGTGTCAATTGCGTTCAAAGCCCAGCTTATCAATTCCATAATTTCTTTCGATAATCAGCAGTAGACGCAGACAGACGACAGCAAGCTGGGATCCAGTTAGTTAGGGAAGTGGGGAGCTAGAGCAGAGAGAAAAGAGAGAAGCGTCTACTCTCCTTGAAGAGCGGAAGTGAAGAGCCAACCTCCCTGGACGTGGCCGCAGGAGGAGACGGATAATGGTAACAAAAGAGCCCAGAACAACCTCTAAACACATTCATGGTGAACTCCAAGGTCAAGGTACATCAGTGTCAGATCACACCATCCGTCATTGTTTGAGCCAAACTGGACTTCATGGGAGACAACCAAGGAGGACACCACTGTTGAAAACAAATCATAAAAAAGCCAGACTGGAATTTGCCAAACTGCGTGTTGACAAGCCACAAAGCTTCTGGGAGAATGTCCTATGGACAGACGAGACAAAACCTGGAACTTTTTGGCAAGGCACATCAGCTCTGTGTTCACAGACGCAAAAATGAAGCTTACCAAGAAAAGAACACTGTCCCTACTGTGAAACATGGAGGAGGTTCTGTTATGTTCTGGGGCTGCTTTGCTGCATCTGGCACAGGGTGTCTTGAATCTGTGCAGGGTACAATGAAATCTCAAAACCATCAAGGTATTCTAGAGAGAAATGTGCTGCCCAGTGTCTTGACAGCTTGGTCTCAGTCGCAGGTCATGGGTCTTGCAACAGGATAATGACCCAAAACACAACTAAAAACACCCAAGAATGGCTAAGAATGAAACATTGGACTATTCTAAAGTGGCCTTCTATGAGCCCTGATCTAAATCCTATTGGAACAGCTGTGGAAGGAGCTGAAACATGCCGTCTGGAGAAGGCACCCTTCAAACCTGAGACAACTGGAGCAGTTTGCTCATGAGGAGTGGGCCAAAATACTTGCTGAGAGGTGCAGAAGTTTCATTGACAGTTACAGAAATCGTTTGATTGCAGTGATTGCCTCAAAAGGTTGTGCAACAAAATATTAAGTTAAGGGTACCATCATTTTTGTCCAGGCCTGTTTCATGAGTTTTTTTAAAAAATAATTCTGTTGAACAACAATTCAAAAGCACTGTCTGATTTTCAATGGTTAATTTTCATAGAATTTTTATGTATTACCACTTTTGTCAGATTCAAGTTATTTCTGTGACTATTGTGGGTTTTTCTTTCATTAACAGAGGGGTACCAACAATTTTGTCCACGTCTGTATTATATATAAATTCCTCTTGTAATAACATTTAATACTTTATTTAAATTGTTTTAGCCATTGAAGGACTGTCACGAACCGAGCCGGTCTAGGCACACCAGATCAGAAACGAAGGCTTCCAGACAGTTTGCAATCAGCAATTTTTCATTTATTCCAAAATCTTCACAGGCAATAACTTCAGCGAACATCCGACACCACACACACACGCCATAAACCAACACCTGTTATATACTCTGTGAGATAATTAGTTAATTGGCACATACCATAACCCCCCAGGTAAGACAAACATTTTCCATTTTCCACATACCCAATAACATCTAAAAGAGACATAAATACATAAATAATTCCCACCTATTTACAGAATAAATAATACACCATAAATACACCATAAATAACACAATAAATAATTTAAACCCCTATTTACATATTTAAATCACCCCTAAACTCACTATCACATGCTTCCTTCCTCCTGGTATCCTTTAAAAGGCATTCAACCCCTAAAGAGTCTTTTGCCTGGACACCACCAGGAACCATGCTGGCTAAGGTACGTGGTTTTAAGATTCACTTTTTTTACCCAATTAATACAATTAACCGTAACAATTATCTCACAAAAGGAATTCAAATTAGTCAAAAACAGATCCTCAAATAATATGTGCACTTTATCAAAGAATCATATTAACATTTACAAATACTACACATATAATCGCAATTACAGGAAACCATGGCAGTGGCGACACTCAGTCGTCACAAGGACACAACGGGGGGGGGGGCAAGAAAAGAGAGAGGAACAAACAGAAGACAGTTTCTTCTATTGAAAAGGTCTCACCACAAGTCTGGTATCTGCACCTGTTAGATGTTCAATTCAATTCAATTCAACTTTTATTTATATAGCGTCATTTCACAAACAACAGTCATCTCATAGCACTTTCAACTGTAGGGGGGACCCCCACAGTTGGCAGAAAGACCCCAGCAATCAGGCAATCCCCTGTGAGCAAGCACTTGGTGACGGTGGAGAGGAAAAACCCCCTTTTAACAGGAAGAAACCTCCAGCAGAACCACGCTCAGGGAGGGGCAGTCATCTGCTGCTACTGGCTGGGGGGTGAGGGGATAGAGAAGATGAAAAGAACAGACATGTAGAGAGCAAACAGCACGATGGGGACTCCAATCTATGGGAGAGAACAAACAGATGTTAATGACCAGCAAAAAAAATTTCATTGAGAGTGAAGAAAGGAGTGAGGCCCAGTGCATTATTGGAAGTCCCCCAGCTGACTAAACCTATTAGCAGCATAACTAAGGGAGAGTTCAGAAACACATGATCCCTCCCTAATTGTAGGCTATATCAAAAAGGAAGGTTTTAACCCTATTCTTGAAAACAGAGATCGAGTCTGACTCCCGAATCCAGATTGGCAGCTGGTTCCACAGGAAAGGAGCTTGATAACTGAAGGCTATGCCTCCCATTGTACTTTTGGAGATTCTAGGTAGTACAAGTAATCCTGCATTTTGGGAGTGTAGTGCTCTGTTGAATAGTACGGTAGTATCAGATCTTTTAAATAAAAAGGAGCCTGATTAGAGCTTTGTAAGTAAGAAGAAGGATTTTAAACTTAATTCTAAACTCTATGGGAAGCCAATGAAGGGAGGCCAGAACCGGAGAGATATGATCTCTCTTTCTAGTACCTGTTAAAACTCTTGCTGCAGCATTTTGGATCAGCTGAAGACTTTTTAAAGATGTTTTAGGACAGCCTGATAATAAAGAATTACAATAATCTAAATCTCGAGCTAACAAAAGCATGGATCAGTTTCTCAGCATCACTCTTGAGACAAGATGCTCCTAATCTTGGCATCCATCCATCCATCCATCCATCCATCTTCTACCGCTTTTCCGGAGGTCCGGGTCGCGGAGGCAGCAGTTCAAGCAGAGAAGCCCAGACTTCCCTCTCCCCAGCCACCTGCTCCAGCTCTTCAGAGGGGATACCAAGGCGTTCCCAGACTAGCTGGGAGACATAGTCTCTCCACCGAGTCCTGGGTCTGCCCCGGGGTCTCCTCCCAGTGGGACGTGCCTGAAACACCTCAAGTGGGAGGCGTCCAGGAGGCATCCTAATCAGATGCCCATACCACCTCAACTGACTCCTTTCAATGTGGAGGAGCAGCGGTTCTACTCTGAGCCTCTCCCGGATGACTGAGCTCCTCACCCTATCTCTGAGGGTGAGTCCAGCAATCCTACGGAGAAAGCTCATTTCAGCCGCTTGTATCCGCGATCTCGTTCTTTCGGTCATTACCCAAAGCTCGTGACCATAGGTGAGAGTAGGAACGTAGATTGACTGGTAAATCGACAGCTTTGCCTTAGAACTAAGCTCCCTCTTCACCACAACAGACCGGTACAACGTCCGCATCACTGCAGATGCTGCTCCAATCCGTCTGTCGATCTCTCGCTCCATTTTCCCCTCACTCGTGAACAAGACCCCAAGATACTTAAACTCCTCCACTTGGGGCAGGAGCCTGTCCCCAACCCGGAGAGGACAATCCACCTTTTTCCGGCTGAGGACCATGGACTCGGACTTGGAGGTGCTGATTCTCATCCCAGCCGCTTCACACTCAGCGGCAAACCGTCCCAGCAAGAGCTGTAGGTCATTGCTGGATGAAGCCAACAGGACAACATCATCTGCAAACAACAGAGATGAGATCCTGTGGTCACCAAGCATGACACCCTCCATTCCCTGGCTGCGCCTAGAAATCCTGTCCATAAAAATTATGAACAGGACCGGTGACAAAGGGCAGCCCTGGCGGAGTCCAACTCTCACTGGGAATGACTCCGACCGAGTGTTGGCAATGCGAACTAAACTCTCACAACGGTCGTACAGAGACCGAATAGCTCGTAACAACAAGCCCGATACCCCATACTCCCGAAGCACCCCCCACAAAAATCCACGAGGGACGCGGTCAAATGCCTTCTCCAAGTCCACAAAACACATGTAAACTGGTTGGGCAAACTCCCACGAACCCTCAAGAATTCTCGAGAGGGTAAAGAGCTGGTCCGATGTGCCACGGCCAGGACGAAAACCACATTGCTCCTCCTGAATCCGAGGTTCGACCAACGGCCGGACTCTCCTCTCCAGTACCTTGGCATAGACCTTCCCAGGGAGGCTGAGGAGTGTGATCCCTCTAAAGTTGGAGCACACCCTCCGGTCCCCTTTTTTGAAGAGAGGAACCACCACCCCGGTTTGCCATGCCAAAGGCACTGCCCCCGACCTCCACGCAATGTTGCAGAGGCGTGTCAACCATGACAACCCAACAACATCCAGGGCCTTGAGGTACTCGGGGCGAATCTCGTCCACCCCCGGGGCCCGGCCACCAAGGAGATTTTTAACCACCTTGGCGACCTCAGCCCCTGTGATAGGCGAGTCATCCCCCTCGTCCCCAAACCCTGCTTCCTCTGTGGAAGGCGTATCAGTGGGATTGAGGAGATCCTCGAAGTATTCCTTCCACCGCCCGACGATATCCCCAGTTGAAGTCAACAGTGTCCCATCCGCACCATACACAGTGTGGACGGGGAGCTGCTTTCCCCTCCTGAGCCGCCGAACAGTTTGCCAGAATCTCTTTGAAGCCGACCGAAAGTCTTGTTCCATGGCCTCACCGAACTCCTCCCATACCCGGGTTTTTGCTTCAGCAACCACCCGAGCTGCACTCCGCTTGGCCTGCCGGTACACCTCAGCTGCTTCGGGAGTCCCACAAGCCAACCAAGCTTGATAGGACTCCTTCTTCAGCTTAATGGCCCCCCTCACCACTGGTGTCCACCACTTGGTTCGGGGGTTGCCACCACGAGATGCACCGACCACCTTGCGGCCGCAGCTCTGGGCTGCCGCTTCAACAACAGAGGTGGAGAACATGGCCCATTCAGACTCCATGTCTCCAGACTCCCTCGGAATGTGGTTGAAGTTCTTCCGGAGGTGGGAGTTGAAGACCTCCCGGACAGGGGCCTCAGCCAGACGCTCCCAGCACACCCTCACTATATGTTTGGGTCTACCAGGTCTGAATGGCTTCCTCCCCTGCCATCGGATCCAACTCACCACCAGGTGGTGATCAGTTGACAGCTCTGCACCTCTCTTTACTCGGGTGTCCAAGACATACGGTCGCAGGTCTGATGACACGATAACAAAATCGATCATCGACCTGCGGCCTAGGGTGTCCTGGTGCCAGGTGCACATATGGACACCCTTATGCTTGAACATGGTGTTCGTTATAGACAGACTGTGGTTAGCACAGAAGTCCAATAACTGAACACCACTCGGGTTCAGATCGGGCAGGCCGTTCCTCCCAATCACCCCCCTCCAGGTTTCACTGTCGTTGCCCACGTGCGCATTGAAGTCCCCCAGTAGGACAATGGAGTCTCCAGGAGGAGCACCCTCCAGCACCCCAGTCACAGACTCCAAAAAGGGTGGGTACTCTGAAACATCATTTGGTGCATAGGCACAAATGATGGTCAGGACCCGTTTCCCAACCCGAAGGCGCAGGGAAGCAACCCTTTCGTCCACCGGGGAAAACTCCAATATAGAGGCAGCAAGGTGGGGCGATACAAGAATACCTACCCCTGCTCGTCGCCTCTCGCCCGGGGCAACTCCAGAAAAGGCCAAGCTCCAGCCCCTCTCCAGGAGACTGGTTCCGGAACCGGAGCTGTGTGTTGAGGTGAGGCCGACTATATCTAGCCGGTATCGCTCAATCTCGTACACCAGCTCAGGCTCCTTCCCCACCAGAGAGGTGACATTCCACGTACCAAAAGCCAGTTTAGAAAGCTTGGGATCAGTCCGCCAAGGTCTCCGCCTTTGACTGCCACCTAATCCACATAGCACCGGACTTCCATGATCCCTCCTGCAGGTGGTGAACCTACTGGAGGGCGGACCCATGTAACTCCTTCGGGCTGAGCCCGGCCGGGTCCCATGGGTGGAAACACGGCCACCAGACGCTAGCCTTCGAGCCCCTCCCCCAGGCCTGGCTCCAGGGTGGGGCCCCGGTAACCCCATACCGGGCGGGGTACACTGAATCCTTGATATACAATTTATCATGAGAGTCTGTTGGATCGTTCTTCGTCTGGCCCTTCACCCAGGACCAGTTTGTCTTGGGAGACCCTATCAGAGGCAAATTGCCCCGGACAACATAGCTCCTGGGATCACTGGGGCACGCAAACCCCCCCACCACGATAAGGTGACGATCCATGAGGGGGCTAATCTTGGCAATATTACGCAAATGATAGAAGGCAGTCTTAGAAACAAATTTAATATGTGAATTGAAGGACAGATCTTGATCAAAAATAATTCCATGGTTCCTCACAGAGCTATTAGGAGAAAGCGTAACCACATCCAAACTGAAAGTTTGATTTGGAAAGGTATTTCTAAGGTTTTTTGGACCAACAAGAATGACTTCAGTCTTATCAGAATTTAATAGCAGGAAATTACAAGTCATCCAAGCTTTGATTTCCTTAAGACAGACTTCCAACTTGGCTAATTGATTACTATCATCTGGCTTCATTGACAGGTATAATTGTGTATCAAATGCATAACAATGAAAATGTATAAAGTGCTTTCTAATGTTGCCTAACGGAAGCATATATAAACTAAAAAGAGTAGGGCCTAGCACAGAAGCCTGTGGAACTCCATGACTAAGCTTTGAGTTGAAAGAAAACTGGAACCTATCAGATAAATAAGATCTAAACCACTGCAACGACGTTCCATTAAGTCCAACACAGTGTTCTAATCTATCAAGTAGAATATTATGATCGATAGTATCAAAAGCTGCACTAAGGTCTAAAAGGACAAGTACAGAAACCAGTCCATATCAGATGCGATGAGGAGGTCGGTAGTGACCTTCGCTAAGGCTGTTTCAGTACTATGATGGATTCTCAGCCCAGATTGAAACTCTTCAAAAATGGTCAAATAATTGCGTAGCAACAACTCAGTTTCTAAGATTTTTGAAATGAAAGGGAGATTAGAGATTGGTCTATAGTTAGCTAAAGCTCCTGGATTGGTCTATAGTTAGCTAAAGCTCCTGGATCTAGCGTTGGCTTTTTGAGTAAGGGTTTAATTACAGCCGTTTTAAAAGCCTGCGGTACATGGCCTAAAGTTAATGAATTGATTATATGAAGAATAAAGCTACCAATAAGTGGGAAGACTTATTTAAATAACCTGGTAGGAATAGGGTCTAAAAGACAAGTTGAAGGTTTGGATGAGGAAACTTATTTTGTCTAACTCACAAAGGTCAATTTAAACTCATGAGTTTACTCCATCAATTGAAGGAGCTGTAGTAGTTAATGAGTTTACACCATCAATTGAAGGAGTTGTAGTAGTTACTGTATTTAAGTTAACTGTGGGAAGAATCTGACTGATTTTATCTGTGATGGATGAAATTTTATTATTGAAAAAGTTAATAAGTCCTGACTAGTAAGCTTTTAAGGGAATGCTAGGATTGACAGAGTCATGACTCTTTGTCAACCTGGCTACAATTTTTATTCAATTCAATTTTATTTTCTTCAATTTTTATAAATTTGGTAACAGCATCACCTGAGAGGCATCTACTGTAGTAATGTTTTTCTTTAGGAGCCAAATAGTCAGAAATAGTAAAATCAAAGGTTAACAGACAATGGTCTGACAGTCCAGGGTTATTAGGAGACACTACTAGATTGCCATATGTCAGAACAAGGTCCAACGTATGGTGGAGATATTCTGAGAAAACCCAGTTGAGTCTAATATTGAATTAAATGCCACATTAAGGCAGTCACTATCTACATCTACTGTACATGTATATTAAAGTTCCCTACTATAATTATTCTATCAGATTTCAGCACTAAATCAGATAAGAAATTAGCAAATTCGGATAAAAATTCTGAGTAGGTTGATGGAGGACGATAAACTATGGCAAATAAAATTGGGTTTAGCCTAAAATTGCTAAAGTGCCCAGTACTGAGGACCAGGCCCTCAAAGAAATTAAAACATGTTTTTTGCTTTACATTAACTAGTAATTTGGAATGGTAAATTGTTGCTGTTACTCCTCCATGACGAGAACTTCTGGGATTTTAACAGTTTAAATAACCAGAGGGAGTTGATTCATTTAAACCAACATAATCCTCTTGCCCTAACCAAGTCTCTGTAAGGGATATTAAATCAATCTGATGATCAAATAACAGATCATGGACTAGCAGAGACTTGGGAGTTAAGAGACCTAATATTTAACCCCTTGCACTCTGGTCAATTTCCCTAAAAACGCCTAAAAATAACGTACCCAAAGTAAATCAAAAGCTGTTCTTCAACCCTTTGCAGCATCTTCATGGGGCTGGTCTCATTTAAAAGAAAACACTTTGAATTTTTTGGCAAAATAGTCATAATCTCTCTAAGTGATCCGGCCACTGAGTAACAGTCATCTAAACATACTGAACTTGAAGAAAATAAATTTCGCCTGGGTGTTTTTTTGGATACAAATGCTTGCAAATAACACACAGCTGTCAGATACGGGCTGAAAAATGCAACAGAAATATAGAACCAAGTGTTATCCAGCTGAGGTCAAAATTTTGTAACAATACCACAAAAAATGAATATATTACACAGCTTTCTTCACAGGTAGTTCCCAGGCGTTTTTGAACTGTGCCAAATTGTGCCAAATGGCACAGTTTGGAAAAACGTCTTAACTTTTGAATGATTCAATATAGAAGCTTGATGTTGGGCTCTAATGAAAGGTGACACTCAGGGCTGTGTGTGGGGGGGGGAGAAAGAAAAACACTGTTTTTTTCAATGAAGATAACTTTAAACTAATCAGAAATACACTCTAATATCTAATATATGTCACGCCGCGCCATTCATCAGCGGCGCCACCTGCTCACGCACCTGCTACTCGTCAGCGGTGAAGGATAAAAGCCGCCTCGCCCTGAGCGTCGGCCTGAAGCCGTAGACTTCATTTCCTTTGTATGGACTTCTACCACATTCTCTTCAGCATCCTCATCTTCGGTAAGAAGTTCACTTACCTCATCTCTCCAGTCTGCTCCCCTGTGCACAGGTGGATTCCTCGGCGGCGGACAATCCCGTCCCTCGTCTCTCCTCGCTGCTGCACCGAGCCCTGCAGGTGGCTGTCTCCCGGGCTTCCATCCTTGAAGCGCCAGTCATCTGCCCAAACAAGTAAGCTTCTCTCCCTCGCCTATTCTCCTCCCGTGTTGGTGTGTGCTCATCACCCTGTCTGATTTCTCCCATAGGGTTGCCGGCTGAACGGTCTCCTGCCTCTGGGTCCGAAGCAGACGCCACCACCAACACATTAACATTCCGCAGACTCGCACCCAAACATCCCTGTTGTTAATAAACAGTTTGAACTACTCTGAGCCTGTGTGTGTGCGTCTCCTGAGCCGAACGTTATGTCAGTACGGCTTCAGCAGAGCGGCTCGGCGGACGGCGGGCTCGCACACCGGTTTACCATCCTCGAGGCTCGGGTGGATCAGATTGTTTATCAGCAACAGGTGGTTCTTCATCAATTATTAGAACTGACTAACCGATTGAACCGCTTGGACCCCCAACAGCCGTTCCTCCCGACTCACCAGGGTGGCGCGGCTCCTGCTGTTCCAGCGGCCGTCCAGCCGGCTCCAGTGGCACCGGTTCGGCTCACGCCGATTCCGACCCCCGCCCGCTTTAGCGGTAAGCTCGGCGGAGCGCGGGGGTTTATTATGCAGTGTGAGTCCGTGTTCCACCGTGTGCCCGGAGATTTTCCCTCGGATCACAGCCGAATTGGTTACATAGGGAATCTTCTGGAGGGGCGTGCGTTAACCTGGACCTACGCCGTAATGGCGAGGCCCAGTTATGCCACCCTCACCTATGACCAATTCGTGAGGCGCTTTCTGGAGGTCTTTGACCACTCACAAACCGAAACGGTCCAGGTCGATCGGCTTCTCGCTCTCCAGCAGGGAAGCCGGTCGGCAGCGGACCACTCGGTCGACTTCCGGGTAGCGGCGGAGGAATTGGGCTGGGAGGAACGCTCCCTCTGTGGCCTGTTCCTCCGCAGCCTCAATAGTGATCTGAGGGATGAACTGGCTGGTCGGGATATCCCTGGGACGCTAGCGGAGCTGACATCCTTAGCGATAAGTTTGGATAACAGGCTGCGCGAGCGCTCCTCGGGGCGGAGGTCTTCTTCTTCTCGCCCTCGTGGAGCCTCGCCGCACCTGTTCCAAGCTCGCCCCCTGGCGGCGCCGCCAGCATCGCGCCCCGAGGAGTCGGAGCCGATGGTGACGGGCTGGACTAAACTTTCCCCTGTGGAGAAACAACGCCGCCGTGAGTTGGGCCTC
Organism: Pholidichthys leucotaenia; assembly: GCA_020510985.1. Classification (NCBI taxonomy): domain Eukaryota; kingdom Metazoa; phylum Chordata; class Actinopteri; order Cichliformes; family Pholidichthyidae; genus Pholidichthys; species Pholidichthys leucotaenia. The sequence continues at coordinate 49,362,062 of CM035848.1, forward strand.
TGCATGTATTGCGGAGGCGACCAACACACCGTGGAGCGTTGTCCACGGAAAGCCAGTCGGTGGGGTCCGCGAGTCACTGTTGGAAGCCTCGCGGATGTCAATCGGTTAGGATCACTTACTCAATTGAAGCTGCCCATCCGTTTCTGCCATAACTCTACTGGGCACCTCACCCACGCACTGGTGGATTCGGGCGCAGAAGGCAGCTTCATTTCACAAAGCCTGGCAACCCGATTGGGCATCCGCTGCCAGGCACTCAACACTCCCATCTCCCTGATCCACCTCTCCCGTGCCACCCTCGGGAGAGTGACACATCAAACTGTTCCCCTACCGGTCATCATCTCTGGAAACCACCGGGAGGAAATGACCTTTTACGTCCTTCCCAACTCTGTGTCGCCCGTCATCCTGGGGTATCCCTGGCTCCGCCTTCACAATCCGGTCCTGGATTGGAGATCAGCTGGGATCTCGGCATGGAGTACGTTCTGTATGGGCACCTGCCTTCAGTCCGCTGCCTGCTCTCCGTCCGCTCCTCCCCCTGCTACGGACGCTGCACCCCCGGATCTGTCTCTGGTGCCCCCAGAATTTCACGACCTGGGTATAGTGTTCAGCAAAGCGAAAGCTATGTCTCTTCCCCCTCATCGGCCCTATGACTGCGCCATCAACCTCCGCCAGGGGGCTCCCTTACCTTCTGGTCGCCTTTACAGCCTGTCTGCGCCGGAGAAGGAGACGATGAACGCCTACCTGAAGGAGTCATTAAGTGCTGGGATTATCCGCCCATCATCGTCACCCGTGGGGGCAGGGTTCTTCTTCGTGGGGAAAAAGGATGGGTCCCTCCGCCCTTGTATCGACTACCGGGCCCTCAACAATATCACGGAGAGGGACCGTTACACCCTGCCTCTCATGGACACTGCTTTCCACTCCCTCCAGGGGGCGACCTGGTTCACCAAGCTGGACCTACGCAGCGCTTACCACCTCGTCCGGATCCGGGAGGGAGATGAGTGGAAAACGGCCTTCCGTACCCCGAACGGCCACTTTGAATATCTGGTGATGCCGTTCGGGTTGACCAACGCTCCTGCAGTCTTCCAGCGCCTCATTAATGACGTCCTCCGGGACTTCATTGGCCTTTTCGTGTTCGTCTACCTGGACGATATTCTCATCTTCTCCAAGTCCAGGGATGAGCACCAGGTCCACGTGAGGCGGGTCCTCCAAAGGCTGCTGGAGAATCGTCTGTACGTTAAGGCGGAAAAGTGTGAATTTTACGCCAGGAGTACATCCTTCCTGGGGTTCATCATCGCCCACGATAAGGTGCTCCCCGACCCAGAGAAGGTAAAGGCGGTGGTGGAATGGCCCACACCTGCATCTCGGAAACAGGTGCAGCAATTTGTTGGCTTCGCCAATTTCTACCGCCGCTTTGTCCCCAACTTCAGTGCCATCGTGGGACCACTGACCCGCCTCACGTCCCCGAAGGTCCCGTTCCGGTGGACCGAAGAGGTCGCTGCCGCCTTTGAGGCGCTGAAGGCGGAATTCTCCTCCTCCCGGGTCCTTCGCCAGGTCGACCCCGCGCTGCAGTGCATTGTAGAGGTAGACGCCTCGGACACGGGAGTGGGAGCAGTGCTGTCCCAGCGGTCACCGGACGATGGCGCCAAGCGACCGTGCGCCTTCTTCTCCCGGCGCTTGTCCCCGGCGGAGAGGAACTACGATGTGGGGGACAGAGAGCTCTTGGCCATCAAGCTCGCCCTGCAGGAGTGGCGCCACTGGTTGGAGGGGGCAAGCCTGCCGTTTGTGGTCCTCACGGACCACAAGAACCTGGAATACTTACGGTCTGCCAAGCGCCTGAACGCCCGCCAGGCGCGCTGGTCCCTGTTCTTCGCCAGGTTCCAATTTTCCATCACCTTCAGGCCTGGCTCTAAGAACGTCCTGCCTGACGCCCTCTCCAGGCAGTTCGCCCCCGTGGAGTCGGAGGAGGCGCCCCACTCCATCCTGCCCAGGTCGTGCGTCGTGGGAGCCATCTCGTGGGACATTGAGAGCAAGATCCGGAAGGCACAGGAGGTGGAACCTGACCCTGGCGGCGGACCGGAGGGGAGGCTGTTCGTGCCATCCGCGGTCCGAGGAGAGGTCATCCACTGGCTCCACACCTCCAAGCTCACCTGTCACCCTGGCACCTCCCGGATGATAGATCTCCTCCAACGGTCCTTTTGGTGGCCAGGCCTGCGGAGGGATGCAGCCCGCTACGCCCGGGCTTGCCCAATCTGTGCCACCTGCAAGTCGGGAAATGCCCCTCCAGCGGGTCTGCTCCAGCCCCTGCCCGTCCCTGGCAGGCCCTGGTCGCACATCGCTCTGGATTTCGTCACCGGACTCCCCATCTCCAACTCCTATGACACCATCCTGACCATCGTGGACCGCTTCTCCAAGGCCGTGCACTTCGTCCCCCTGCGAGGCCTCCCTACTGCCCTGGAGATGGCGGACCTCCTCGTCCAACACGTGGTCAGGCTGCATGGGATTCCGGTGGACGTGGTCTCGGACCGGGGCCCCCAGTTTTCATCTGAGGTTTGGAGGTCTTTCTGCAACGCCATCGGAGCCAAGGTGAGCCTCTCCTCTGGCCATCACCCCCAATCCAACGGGCAGTGTGAGAGGACCAACCAGGAGCTGGAGGCTGCGCTCCGCTGTGTGTCCAGATCCAAACCCGCGTCCTGGAGCAACCATCTTGCCTGGGTTGAATATGCCCACAACACCGCTCGCTCTTCTGCTACAGGGATGTCCCCCTTCAAAGCGTCCCTGGGTTACGACCCCCCGCTGTTTCCGGAGCAGGAGAGTGAGGTAACTGTCCCGTCAGTTAGGGCCCATCTCAGGCAGTTCCGCTCCACCTGGGCTGCCGCGCGCCATGCGCTATTGCGCACGGCGGAGCGCAACAGGACTGTGGCGGACCGGCGTAGGAGACCTGCCCCGGCGTACAGAGTTGGGCAGCTTGTTTACATTTCCACCCAGGACGTCACTCTGAAAGGCGAGAGGAGAAAGCTGGCACAGCGCTTCATGGGTCCCTACCCCATCACCCGGATCATCAACCCGGTCGCTGTGCGCGTGGCTATTCCCCCCTCCCTCCGCATTCATCCTACTTTCCACGTGTCGAAGGTGAAACTGGCGGTTACTGACCCCCTTTGCCCTCCTCCTGCAGCGCAACCCACGCCCCGGATGATTGGTGGCCATCCGGCCTGGTCCGCCTCCTCCATCCTGGACTCCCGGCGCCGGGGTCGTGGGTTGCAATACTTGGTGGACTGGGAGGGCTATGGGCCCGAGCATCGACAGTGGGTGCCCCCGTCGTTTGTGTTGGACCCATCGCTCATCGCGGACTTCCACCGAGCGCACCCGGATAAGCCATCGCCAGGAGGCGCTGCTAGAGGGGGGAGTACTGTCACGCCGCGCCATTCATCAGCGGCGCCACCTGCTCACGCACCTGCTACTCGTCAGCGGCGAAGGATAAAAGCCGCCTCGCCCTGAGCGTCGGCCTGAAGCCGTAGACTTCATTTCCTTTGTATGGACTTCTACCACATTCTCTTCAGCATCCTCATCTTCGGTAAGAAGTTCACTTACCTCATCTCTCCAGTCTGCTCCCCTGTGCACAGGTGGATTCCTCGGCGGCGGACAATCCCGTCCCTCGTCTCTCCTCGCTGCTGCACCGAGCCCTGCAGGTGGCTGTCTCCCGGGCTTCCATCCTTGAAGCGCCAGTCATCTGCCCAAACAAGTAAGCTTCTCTCCCTCGCCTATTCTCCTCCCGTGTTGGTGTGTGCTCATCACCCTGTCTGATTTCTCCCATAGGGTTGCCGGCTGAACGGTCTCCTGCCTCTGGGTTCGAAGCAGACGCCACCACCAACACATTAACATTCCGCAGACTCGCACCCAAACATCCCTGTTGTTAATAAACAGTTTGAACTACTCTGAGCCTGTGTGTGTGCGTCTCCTGAGCCGAACGTTATGTCAATATACATTGCTAATGTGGTAAATGACTATTCTAGCTGCAAATGTCTGGTTTTTGGTGCAATATCTACATAGGTGTATAGAGGCCCATTTCCAGCAACTATCACTCCAGTGTTCTAATGGTACAATGTGTTTGCTCATTGCGTCAGAAGGCTAATGGATGATTAGAAAACCCTTGTGCAATCGTGTTAGCACAGCTGAAAACAGTTTAGCTGGCTAGAGAAGCTATAAAACTGACCTTCCTTTGAGCAGGTTGAGTATCTGGAAAAAAATATTATTTCAAATACATCACTATTTCTAACCTTGTCAATGTCTTGACTATATTTTCTATTCATTTTACAACTCATGGTGGTAAATAAGTGTGACTTTTCATGGAAAACACAAAATAATTGTCTGGGTGACCCCAAACTTTTGAACGGTAGTGTATATAATATTTTCATTTGCTTTGGAGGGAGCAGACAATGATTCTCTGATGGGGAAGACAGGGGCTAAGTTGAGGGGTGGCGGATGAAGAGGAGCTGCAGAGAGGCGTGTAAGACTGCGACTCTGCTTCCTTGTCATAACTCTGAGTTGTCAAGATTTTGTAAATTTGGATAAAAAAGATGCCAGATTGTTAGATAAATGAGACGCACCATCCAAAGTGGGATGGACGCTGTCTCGTCTCATAAGACCAGGTTTTCCCCAAAATGAGCTCCAATTGTCAATGTAGCCCACGTTGTTTGCAGGACACCACACAGCCAGCAGTTGAAGGATGATGAGCGGCTAAACATGTCATCACTGGTCAGATTGGGGAGGGGCCCAGAGAATACTACAGAGTCCGACATTGTTTTGGCGAAGTCACACACGATTCTACATAAAGTTTCGTGACTTCCGACTGCCGGAGACGAATGTCATTAATGCCAGCGTGAATAACAATTGTGGAATATTTACAGTTACTTTTAGCCAGTATTTTCAAATTTGACTCGATGTCACCTGCTCTGGCCCCAGGAATGCATTTGACTATGGCCGCTGGAGTCTCTAGGTTCATGTTTCTGACTACAGAGTCACCAATGACCAGAGTTTTTTCCTCAGCAGGTGTGTCGTTTCCCCGCTCAGCAACGTGAACAGGTTGGTGGTGTATCGGTGCTTTGCGACTAGGCTTCCTTCTCACCGTCACCCACCCAGTCTCCTCGCTGCTGAGGAGAGCTGGAGGATCGCTAACAGGGCCTATGCTAGCGAGCGCCGCTGCAGCTAGGGGACGTTCGTCGAGAGTAACTGGCGCAGACGGTGTTTCAATGCAGCGGAGCCGGGTTTCCAAATCAGACAACCTCGCCTCGAGCGCCTCAAAAAGACAACATTTATTACATTTACCATTATCACTAAAAGAGGCAGAGGTGTAGCTAAACATCTGACAGAGAGAGCACACCAGAGGAGGAGGAGAGGAAGGAGCGCTAGTAGCCATAGCTAGTGGCTAACCCAAAGCTAACAAAAACACCGATGAAAGGTGAACAGAAGGCTAAAGAGGGTGATTAGGTGACATGGAGTGCGCACACAGGTGCAAGAGGCTTGATAAACAGAAATGAGAGCTAACGGTAGATGGAAAAAAGTGGTTAAAATACAATTAAAAGCAAAAACCTCAGGAGAGTGGGGAGAGCAAACCACACGGACAGACAGCAATACAGGAAGTGACGATACGTTACCACAAGTCCAGTAGTTTTTTTGTGTGTGTGTGCTTGTGTATGAGAGGGCGCACAAAGTAAGTGTGTGCGTGTGAGTGGTTTGCCAGGAAACATACAAAGAGGGTGGCAGGTCACAGCAACACCCCCCACCCGGAGCAAGCAAGACAGCGCAACCAACCCCCACAGAGTACAAATGTCCCAAGGCCAACAAGCCCCAGGACAACCAGGCATCTGCACCAGGAGGGATGGCTGAGGGAGGCTGGTTTGCCAAGCAGCTGGCGTGGCGCACCCGCAAAATTCTGCTTTAATTCCTTTGCAAGATGTCAAAATAGCCTCCCACAGCTGTTGTTTTGATGTGAACTGCCTCCCGCCCTCAGATATTTTGCTTAAGGATGCTCCAAAGGTTCTCAACAGGGTTGAGGTCAGGGGAGGATGGGGGGCACACCATGAGTTTCTCTCCCTTTATGCCCATAGCAGCCAATAACACAGAGGTATTCTTTGCAGCATGAGATGGTGCATTGTCATGCTTGAAGATAATTTTGCTATGGAAGTCACGATTCTTCTTTTTGTACCATGGAAGAAAGTGGTCAGTCAGAAACTATATATACTTTGCCGAGGTCATTTTCACACCTTCAAAGACCCTAAAGGGGCTGACCAGCTCTCTCCCTATGACTCCGGCCCAAAACATGACTCCGCCACCTCCTTGCTGACGTTGCAGCCTTGTTAGGACATGGTGGCCATCCACCAACCATCCACTATACTATCCATCTAAACCATCCAGAGTTGTACGGCATTCATCAGTAAACAAGACTGTTTGAAAATTAGTCTTCATGTATTTCCAGTCCCATTACAGCCGTTTCTGCTTGTGAGCATTGGTTAGGGTTGGCCGAATAGTAGGTTTATGCACAACTGAAAGCCTCTGGAGGATCTTACACCTTGAGGTTCGTGGGACTCCATAGGCACCAGCAGCTTCAAAATACCTGTTTGCTGCATTGTAATGGCATTTTAGCAGCTGCTCTCTTAATCTGATGACTTTGTCTGGCAGAAACCTTCCTCATTATGCCTTTATCTGCACAGACCCATCTGTGCTCTGAATCAGCCACAAATTTCTTCACAGTACAATGATCACGCTTAAGTTTTAGTGAAATTGTCATATTGATAGACTAGTCAGCTCACGTGCAGGAAACCACACCAGAGAAAAAACTCACTCAACACAGAGAAGCAAAGTTTGCACAGTTTATTAATTTCAAAATGTGGAGCACAGTTAAGGACATTGTCACTCGCCAGAGGAAGACTAGGCCTTTGGGGAGAGATGAGAGCAGATTAATATGAGGAGGGAGGAAGAGAAGTGGAAAGACAAATCTGCCACTTGCGTGAGTGGAGCAGAGAGCCCAACAGAGAGATCCAGCAGGAATAGACAAACCAGCAGGGTGAAGCTGGCTTGGGAGTAGGAGAGGAGAAGGAGCTGGGTGGTGTCTGACTGGGTGGAGACACGTAGCCGAGGAGGGATGAGGATGATGGAGCAGGTGAGCACACAACAATCCCCAAAGACGCACCGCACCGATGGCACCAACCTGTGAGGAGAAGAAGAGAGCGGAATTCAGCATAAATCCTCTGACACAATAAAGTAACTTACTTGGGACATTGCAGGTAGTATACCCAATGAGGTAGCGCTGAAGCCTCCAATTGATGGTCCTTTATGTGCTGGCGAGGAAGGAGAAGCAGGTGCGTTGATTACCAGAGGAGTCAGGGAATCCTAAACAGGAAGGAGGTGGGGGGTGCGCTCACCTAAACATGACAGTGCCCCCCTCTTCAAGGGGCGCCTCCTGGCGGTCCACTGGGTTTCTCAGGGTGAGCCTGGTGGAAGGCCCGAACCATCCCTTTATCATGGAAATTGGACTTAGGGAGCCACGATTGATGTTAAGGGCCATAGCCCTTCCAGTGAACCAAGTATTGCAGGCTTCGGCCCCGGCGGCAAACATCCAGAATCTTCTGGACCGTGTAGGTGGTATGGCTGTCGAGGGTCCGAGGAGGAGGAGGAGGAGGAGGCGGCTCGGGGGGGGGGGGGGGCGCAGAGAGGACTGGCGGAGAGGGGTTTGATCTGATTTGACGTGAAACGTCGGATGGATGTGAAGAGTCCATGGAAGCTGTAGGCGGACCGTGGCATCGTTAATGATCTTGAAGATGAAGAATGGGCCCAAGAAGCAGGGTGATAGTTTTTTAGAGTCCGTCTTCAAGGGTACCTGTTCCACAGACAGCCAAACCTGCTGCCCAACCCTATATTTGGGAGCAGGGATCCGCTTCCGGTCCGCATACTGGCGGTTGCACTCCGTAGAGCGAAGGAGGGTGGCTCGGGTGGCTCTTCAGAGTCGGCGGCAGCGGCGTGCGTGAGCCCTCGCGGACACCACAGCAATCTCCCTCTCCGCCATGGGCAAAAGGGGGGGGGTGTATCCCATGGAGGCCTTGAAGGGTGTGAGACCCGTGGCAGCAGAGACAGCAGAATTTTTGGCCATATTCCACCCAGCTCAGATGAGTGCTCCAGGTTGTGGGGTTGTAGGCTGCTACGCATCTGAGGGCGGCCTCAAGAGATTGGTTTGTATGCTCAGCCTGCCCATTGCTCTTGGGATAATAACCAGAAGTGAGGCTAACTGAAGTACCCAATGATCTGCAGAAAGACTTCCAAACCAGTGACGTGAATTGTGGGCCCCGGTCAGACACACTGTCGAGGGGAATACCATGAATAACATGGATAACATGGGTGGTGAGAAGGTTGGCGGTTTGTGATCTGGAGGGCAGCTTGGGGAGGGGAACCAAGTGAATTGCTTTAGATAAATGGTTGACGAAGTCCAAGGCAATATGGGACCAAGGTCGACTGGGGACGGGTAATGGGTGAAGCAGACCAGCCGGTGGTGAGGAGTTGGTCTTGTTGTGTGTACATGTCTGGCATGCTTTCACATAGTCCTGGATATCCGGACTCAGTTTGTGAGAACCCGGGACTGTGTGTCCGACACGATCACAGGTAGCACGGGGGCCCCCCAGGGAACGGTGCTGGCTCCCTTCCTGTTCACTCTTTATACTGTGGACTTCTCACACAACACAACACACTGCCATCTACAGAAGTTCTCTGATGACTCTGTGATCGTTGGCCTCATCTCCAATGGAGATGAAGCTGAGTACAGAGGGCTTATCCAGGACTTCGTGGACTGGTGCCATCGGAACTGCCTCCAGATCAACGCGAGGAAAACTAAGGAGCTGGTGGTGGACTGCCGCAGGCATGGGCAGCCCCTCACAGCACCAGTAAATATACAGGGAACAGACATTGAGATGGTGACATCCTATAAGTACCTGGGTGTTCATCTGAACAATAAACTAGACTGGTCACACAATACTGACACACTCTACAAGAAGGGACAGCGCAGGCTGTTCCTGCTGAGGAGACTCAGGTCTTTTGGTGTACAAGGGGTGCTGCTGAAGACATTCTATGACACGGTGGTGGCATCAGCCATCACTTTTGGAGTGGTCTGCTGGGGCAGTGGCATTACTGCAGCCGATAGGAAGAGACTGAACAAACTGATCAAGAAAGCTAGCTCTGTCCTGGGGCAGCGCCTTGATCCGGTGGAGGAGATAGGAGAGAGAAGGACGGTGGCTAAACTGTCATCTCTGCTGGAGTCCGAGTTCCACCCTATGCAGGACATACTGAATGCACTGAGGAGCTCATTTAGCAGCAGACTACATCATCCCAGGTGCACAACCGAGAGGTTTCGCAGGTCCTTCCTACCAACGGCTGTCAAGACTGTACAACCTAAGCAGGGCTGATCGCAGAGATAGCAAAAAGACGTAACAAACAGTTTTTTGAATGCAAAAGATGCAATAGACTTACACAATGGTCCCCTCCGGCATACAACTAGGAAAATACCGGTCGCTATGGAGGGTGAGAATATGTATGGGCACATAATCATACCATGTAGGATAACTAAGTAGACGGTTATGCTGTTTCATCCCATCTAGCAACAATGCTCTGCACTGTGTGTGTTTATATATTTACATATTTATTCCATCTAGCTACAATGCTCCGCACTGGGTGTGTTTATATTTATATATCTATATATTTATTCCATCTAGCTACAATGCTCCGCACTGTGTGTTTATATATCTACATATTATTCCATCTAGCTACATTGCTCCGCACTGTGTGTGTTTATATATTTACATATTTATTCCACCTAGCTGCAATGCTCCGTACTGTGGGTGTTTATATATTTACATATTTATTCCATCCAGCTACAATGCTCTGCACTGTGTGTCTGTGTGTGTGTATATATATATTTTATAGTAATACGTACATATGTATATTAGCTGCTCTTGCTTGTTTTTTTTCTTGCCTTCTGATTGTTGCTCTTGAGTGTTGCTATCCCTGTGCTGTTGCAATCTTGGAATTTCCCCGTTGTGGGACTAATAAAGGTTTATCTTATCTTTATCTTATCTTATCCCTCCACAGCGTGGGCCACCAGAACACTTGTTTAACTAGGTTGATGGTCCGAGACACTCCAGGGTGGCAAGCAAAGGGGCTGGAGTGGTCCCACTTGATGACATCACTGCGGAAGGCAACTGGGACAAACAGATGCCTTGAGAGACCCCCACTGGTTCGGGTTCCAGGGCCTGGGCCTGTCAGACCCTCTGCTCAATCTCCCACGTAAGGGCTCCGAGGATGCATGAAGGTGGCAAAATCGGCTGAAAGTGGGTCAGGGGGGCTGAGTGGTCCAAGCAGAACTGTCGGGAGAGAGCATCCGGTTTGATATTACGGGCCTGCTTGGCATTGAGTCAGCGGGCCGACCGAAGGTACTCTAAATTGGTCGGTCCACACAACTACGGGATGGACTGCTCCCTTCAACCAGTGCCTCCACTCTTCAAGGGCCAATTTTATGGCCAGAAGCTCCCGATCCCCTATGTCGTAATTCCTCTCAGCTGGGGTGAGCCGCCGAGAGAGATGCATGCATGGGTGGAGCTTCTGGTCGGAGGTTGAGTGCTGCAAGAGAACAGCACCCACCCCTGAGTCAGAAGCATCCACGTCCAGGGTGAACTGGAGCTGAGGGTCGACCTGAGCCAGGATGGGCATATTGGGGAACAGGCTTTTTAATTTGGAGAAAGCCTGTTCAGCTGCCTCAGACCAGAGAAATGGCACCTTAATGGAGGTCAGCTGTGTGAGTGGCTGTGCTACCCCACTATAGTTTCTGATGAACCTGCAGTAAAAATTTGCAAATCCCAAGAAGTGCTGGAGCTCCTTGCAGTAGTGGGGTGTAGGCCAATCCAGCACAGCCTTCACCTTGGCCGCGTCGGCTCTCAGCTCCCCCTCCGCCACAATAAATCCAAGGAAGGAAGTGGAGCAGGTGGAAAACAAACACTTTTCTGCTTCCACAAACAGTTGGTTCTTCAGGAGCCATTGTAACATGGCCCTGACGTGAACCTTGTGTTCCTCTGGCGTGCGGGGAAAAAAAAATCAGTATATCATCGAGATAAACAAATACAAACTGAGTAACCATGTCACGGAGGACGTCGTTGATGAGGTATTGGAAGACGGCAGTGGCATTAGTGAGTCTGAAGGGAATTACAAGATACTCGGAACTGCCCCAGGTGTGTTTTGAAAGCCGTCTTCCATTCGTCCCCCTCCAGGAGTCGGACCAAATGATACGCATTGCGTAGGTCAGATTTAGTGAACACCCGTGCATGCCGAAGGAGCTCAGGGGCAGAGGATATTTGTCTTTGATGGTGATCGCGTTAAGCGCCTGGTAATCAATGCACAGGTGCAGGGATCCATCCTTCTTGCCGACAAAAAGAAACCCTGCCCCCCAAGCAGAGCTGAGGAGGGCCAAATAAGGCCGGCGTTCAGCGAGTCCTTAATATACCTCTCCATCGCCTCCCTCTCCAGACCAGAAATGCTATAGAGCCAGCTGGACGGCAGCCGCACACCCAACCCAGGAGGAGGTCTATAGCACAATCCTATGAGCGGTGAGGTGGTAAGGAGAGCGCTCTCGAGTTGCTAAAAACCTCCCCAAGGTCATGATAGACCTCGGGCACGAGGGTGAGATCCGGCAGCTCCACCGGAGGGGAGGAGATGGGTAAGGACGGCGAACACTTGGCCGAACTGAGACACGATGCCAAACAGTGAGGACTCCACAAGGAAATTGAGTTTTGTGCCCAATTAATTATAGGTTTGTGCCTCCGGAGCCACAGATAACCCAAAACCACTGGGGAGGAAGAAATTGGGAGAATAAGGAACAACAGCTCCTCCCGGTGGTTCCCGGAAAGAAGGCTGGAGATCAGCGCTGTGCATTCAGACACTGAGGCCACATTTTTGCCGGATAAAGTGGTGACATTGAGTGGATTGGACAATTTGGTAGTGGGAAAGCCCATCTCCCGCATGAGCCAGGAAGAAACAAAATTCTGCTTAGCCCCTGAATTGATCAGCACCATAACCCTCCTCTCGACTCCCAGCAATTGAATAAGGGTTGAAATGGAGAAATTACTGGGGGGGATGAAGAAACGTCAAGCCCGTCAGACCCCCCACGGCTACTGACAGGCCACGTCTTTTTAGCTTCAGGTGGCAGTCCTCTAATTTGTGCTCTAATGAGCCACAGTAGAGACATGCACCAGCCCTCCTCTGCCACTTGTACTCCTCTGGCGTCAAACAAGCCCGGCCGAGCACCATCGGTTTGGAGGAAGGGTCGGCGCCACCTGTGTCAGTAGCCTGGATGGGCACGCACGCGAAGGGCAGGTGAGAGGAGGATTTATGCTCCTTCACACACTCACAGTACTGGTTGTCCAAACCGACAGCCTGATCAATTAAACTGTCCAGAGAGGAGGGAACAGCGTGAACCGCCAGGTCGTCACGGAGGTGGGTGTTGAGACCCTGGAGGAAGGCACTGCGTAACGTAACATCGTTCCATCCAGAATCCACCGTGACGACCCGAAACTCACTGAAAAATCTGCAACAGACCAACTTCCCTGACGGAGAGACAGAATGTGGCTCATAATATTGCCCTCACTCTCTGTTCGGTCAAATGTACGGGAAAAATCAGAAACAAAATGATCAAATGTATAATTGGGGCCCTCTGGACTGTCAACGACAGATCAGGCCCAATTATGGGCTCGGTCCTGCAGCAGGAGGGTCATAAAATTAATTCTGGAAACATCGTCCGGGTACTCCCCACCCACCTGGCCCAAATAAAGCTGAACATGGCACAAAAAGTCCTTGCATTTCCCCACCTCCCTCGCGTGCGGGGCAGGTGAGGGAACGGAAGTTGTTTGCCGAACGGTGGAAGAAATGGGAGCAGCAGGTGGAGTGGAAGGACCCGGGCGAGAGATGTAAGATAAGGTAAGATAAGCCTTTATTAGTCCCACAGTGGGGAAATTCCAGGATTGCAACAGCACAGGGATAGCAACACTCCGAGCAACAATCAGAAGGCAAGAAAAAACAAGAGCAGCGAGTATACATATGTACATATAAACATAAATATATAGACACACGATGCGGAGCATTGCAGCTAGATGGAATAAATATATAAATATATAAACACAGTGCGGAGCATTGTAGCTAGATGGAATAAATATGTGAATATATAAACACACACAGTGTGGAGCATTGTAGCTAGATGGAATAAATATATGAATATCTAAACACACACAGTGCGGAGCATTGCAGCTAGATGGAACAAACATGCAAATATCTAAACACACACAGTGCAGAGCATTGTAGCTAGATGGAACAAACATGTAAATATATAAACACACACACAGTGCGGAGCATTGTAGCTAGATGGAACAAATATGTAGGTCAAATGCTCGGTGACCATGCTCAGCTGCTGCGTAATTGTCTCCAGCTGCTGAGTGAGCACAGTCGCCTGCCTCTCTGTTGCGTTTGGGTGGTGAAGAGCAGAGTGTTCCGCTGATGCAGCCCCCGCTGAGGTTACGTAATGACTGGCTCGTTCTGTCACATTGATAGACTAGTCAGCTCACATGCAGGGACCACACTAGAGAAAAATTCACTCGGCACAGAGAAGCAAAGTTTGCACAGTTTATTAATTTCAAAACATGGAGCACAGTTAAGGAAATCGTCACTCGCCAGAGGAAGACTAGGCCTTTGGGGAGAGACAAGAGCAGGAGGAAGGAAGACAAGTGGAAAGACAAATCTGCCACTTACGTGAGTGGAGCAGAGAACCCAACAGAGAGACCCAGCAGGAATAGACGAACCAGCCGGGTGAAGCTGGCTGGGAGTAGGAGAGGAGAAGGAGCTGGGTGGTGTCTGACCGGGTGGAGAGAGGTGTGGAGCAGGTGAGCGCACAACAATCCCTGAAGGTGCACCGCACTGATGGCAGCAACCTTTGAGGAGAAGAAGAGAGAGGAATTCAGCATAAATCCTCTGACACAACAAAGTAACTTGCTACGTTGCAGGCAGTATACCCAACGAGCCAGCGCTGAAGCCTCTGCTTGATAGTCCTTTATGTGCTGGCGAGGAAGGAGCGGCAGGTGTGTCTAATCACACAGGTGCGTTGATTACCGAAAGAGTCGGAGAATCCTAAACAGGAGGCTGGGGGCGTGCGCTCACCTGAACATGACAGAAATAAATGTCTGTTTTCATACCTTGTCCAAGGCATTGCACTCTTTGACACTTTTTGGCAGCAGAGATCCTTTTTCTTTCCCATATTGCTTGAAACCTGTGGCATGCTTAATAATGTGGAACATCCTTCTTAAGTAGTTTTTCTTTAATTGGACTCATCTGGCAAGCTAATTTTGACAGGTGTCTTGAGATATCAGTGATCCAAAGAGCCCTGAGACACAATGCCATCTATGAGTTTAATTGAAAAACAAAAAATTGAATTCCTATTTGCATAATAATTTGGAACACGGTGTAATAATTGATGATCCAGACCAGAAAATATTGCAGGTATAACACACTAACTTTGGATGAAACTGTCTTTTTTTTTGTATTGATCTGTTGTCTTTTTCCCTCCTCATCAACAGATGGGAAAGGACTCCTTCAAGTACGCCTGGGTCCTGGACAAGCTGAAGGCGGAACGCGAGCGTGGCATCACCATCGATATCTCGCTCTGGAAGTTCGAGACCAGCAAATATTGTGTCACCATCATTGACGCCCCGGGACACAGGGATTTCATCAAGAACATGATCACTGGGACGTCTCAGGTAGAGTCAGACGAGTCAACCTGTGGCTCTGTGTCATTGCAGCTTCTCAGGTGGACAAGACCGTCATTTGTTTTTTTGTTCTTCTTTGGGGTCTTCGTTCAGGCCGACTGTGCCGTGCTGATCGTGGACGCGCGTGTGGGTGAGTTCGAGACCGGCATCTCGAAGAACGGGCAGACCCGTGAACACGCCCTCCTGGCCTACACCCTGGGGGTGAAGCAGCTCATTGTGGGCGTCAACAAGATGGACTCCACCGAGCCCAACTACAGTCAGAAGCGCTATGAGGAGATCATGAAGGAGGTCAGCACCTACATCAAGAAGATTGGCTACAACCCCGACACCGTGGCCTTCGTGCCTATTTCCGGCTGGAATGGGGACAACATGCTGGAGCCCAGCCCCAATGTGAGTTGGCGGAGAAACGTGCGATAGCAAGCTAATTGACATGCCCACTTTATACTGTATCCATTTGTACCTACTGAGTGATCTTTTCTCCTCGCACAGATGACCTGGTTCAAGGGCTGGAAGATCAACCGGAAGGACGGCAACGCCTTGGGAACCACGCTGCTGGAGGCCCTGGACGCCATCCAGCCTCCCACACGTCCCACGGACAAGCCCCTCCGCCTGCCTCTGCAGGACGTCTACAAGATCGGAGGTGAGGGCGATGTATGTGGCCATCGGGGTGGAGATTCTAAGGTGGGGGTTGCCAGCCTGGACTGACACAAAGAGCCGCTTTGAGTGATCTGGCCTGACAACATCACGATTAAAAGAGGTTTTACTCATAAATTTGCAGCTATTTTTTGTTGCAAATTTGCTGTTTATCCTCACAAAATTACATTATTTTTTCTGCACGTTTATGTGGCTGTTTTTCTCATTGAACTGTAATGTTTTTTGCTAAATTTGAGGTATTTTTGGAATAAATGTGTTCTGCTTTTTTCATAAATTTGGCACAATTTCCTTTGAAAATGTGATACCGTCGCTGAGTAAAACTGAAGACTTTTTAATGTACATTTGTGTCATTTTTTACAATTAAATTGCAACTTTTTCATAGACTTTGTTCCCATTAAAAAAAAATTCTAAATTTGTTACTTTTTCAGGTAAAAATTTTGTCATATAAATGTGCCTGCCAGTTTTCTAACCAAATTTCAACCTTCAACTTTTTCTGGTAAATTTCTTTTTTTTAGCAGCTCTTGTGTGACTTTTTTCTTAAGTTTATGGATTTTTTCCTCATAAAATTGTAGCTTTTTCTATAAATTGAGTATTTTTGGCATAAATTTTTGGCTATTCTCATAAATTTATGACATTTCTCTTTGTAAATGTAACTTTCATTAGTAAAATGGCAGCATTTTTAGATAAATTTGCTACATCTTTCTCATCAAGTTTTCCAGTTAATTTGTGATATTTTTTCCCCAGAAATTTTTTTTTCCTTGTAAATCCTGGGAATGTTCCAAATTGCAACATTTTTTCCAAATTTGCAAGATTTTTTTGGAATACAATTTTACTTTTTCTCTCTTTTTGCTTTATTTTCTTGATATTTTTCTCATTCATACACAACCATTTTTCTTAAAAAGTTGTTGCTTCTTTTCCTGGAAGTGTTTTTTCCTTAAGCCTTCATGGAGTCTCTGGCTTTGTGGGAAAGAACCACATTTGGCTCCAGAGCCACAGGTTACAGATCCCCATTCAGCCAGCGTGTCCATGTGGGCCCCACTGTAGGTTAAACTGGGGTGTCTTATGGGTCCTATGTGGGTTTGTCCACTTGGACTTTACCTGTTTACCTATTTTCAACTTATTTTCCAGAAATTTGATACTTTTTTTTTTGAAAAATTGAAATGGCAAATTTATGAGAATATTTCATTCATTCATTCGAATGAATGAAATATTCTCATAAATTTGCCATTTTTTTTACTGTAAACTTGCAACTTTTTCTCATAAATGTGTTAGTTTTTCTTGTAAAACTGTGACTTTTGCTTGAATTTGCTAACTTTTTCTTTTCTCATAAATCTGGCACTTTTTTACTGTAATCCAGCAACTTATTCTCATAAATTTGTTACTTTTTCCCTTATAAATTTGCTATTTTCTTGTAAATTTGTGAACTTTCTAAAAAAATTTTGAACTTTTTTACTGTAGTCTTGCAGTTTTTTCTCATAAATTTGAGACTTCATTCATTCATCTTCTTCCGCTTAATCCTTTTCGGGTCGCGGGGGGCTGGAGCCTATCCCAGCATCTTTGGGTGAGAGGCAGGCTACACCCTGGACAGATCGCCACTCCACCGCAGGGCCAACACAGAGAGACAGACAACCATTCACTCTCACAGTCATACCGAAGGACAATTTGGAATCCCCAGTTTTGATGCCAATTAACCTACGTAACGTGCATGTTTTTAGCATGTGGGAGGAAACCGGAGAAATCCCAGAGTAAACTCACGCAGACACGGGGAGAACATGCAAACTCCACACAGATCACTGTTGGTTGGGGGCTGGGATCGAACCCAGGATCCCCCAGCCAAGGGTGAGTTGCTGTGCTGCCGCAGTGCTAACCACTCCATCCACCGTGCCGCTTTTTTCTTTTAAATTTGCTATTTTTCTTTGAAGTTTGTAATTTTCTTTTTTTTTGTTGTAAATGTGCAACATTTTTCTCATAAATTTTAAAATTTTTTCCCATAAATTTGCAACCTGCCCACCCTCATTAAAGCCATATTGAGCCCAGATGGGTTTAAAGCACACAAGCAGATTACCCGCTGACAGTGGTGTGAAAAAGTGTTTGCCCCCTTCCTGATACAGACATGGACAAAATTGTTGGTACCCCTCTGTTAATGAAAGAAAAACCCACAATCGTCACAGAAATAACTTGAATCTGACAAAAGTGGTAATAAATAAAAATTACATGAAAATTAACCAATGAAAATCAGACAATGCTTTTGAATTGTGGTTCAACAGAATTATTTTAAAAAACAAACTCATGAAACAGGCCTGGACAAAAATGATGCTACCCTTAACTTATTATTTTGTTGCACAACCTTTTGAGGCAATCACTGCAATCAAACGATTTCTGTAACTGTCAATGAGACTTCTGCACCTCTCAGCAGGTATTTTGGCCCACTCCTCATGAGCAAACTGCTCCAGTTGTCTCAGGTTTGAAGGGTGGCTTCTCCAGACGGCATGTTTCAGCTCCTTCCACAGCTGTTCAATAGGATTTAGATCAGGGCTCATAGAAGGCCACTTTAGAATAGTCCAGTGTTTGGCTCTTAGCCATTCTTGAGTGTTTTTAGCTGTGTGTTTTGGGTCATTATCCTGTTGCAAGACCCATGACCTACAACTGAGACCAAGCTGTCTGACACTGGGCAGCACATTTCTTTCTAGAATACCTTGATAGTCTTGAGATTTCATTGTACCCTGCACAGATTCAAGACACCCTGTGCCAGATGCAGCAAAGCAGCCCCAGAACATAACAGAACCTCCTCCATCTTTCACAGCAGGGACAGTGTTCTTTTCTTGGTATGCTTCATTTTTGCATCTGTGAACATATGCCTTGCCAAAATGTTGCAGTTTTGTCTCGTCTGTCCATAGGACATTCTCCCACAAGCTTTGTGGCTTGTCAACATGCAGTTTGGCAAATTCCAGTCTGGCTTTTTTATGATTTGTTTTCAACAGTGGTGTCCTCCTTGGTCGTCTCCCATGAAGTCCACTCTGGCTCAAACAATGACGGATGGTGCGATCTGTTACTGATGTACTTTGACTTTGGAGTTCACCTTGTATGTGTTTAGAGGTTGTTCTGGGCTCTTTTGTTACCATTCTTCATCAAGTTTCCTCCTGCGGCCACGTCCAGGGAGGTTGGCTACAGTCCCGTGGATCTAAAATTTCTGAATAATGTGTGCAGCTCTAGTCACAGGAACATCAAGCTGCTTGGAGATGGTCTTATAACCTTTACCTTTAACATGCTTGTCGATAATTTTCTTTCTAATCTCCTGAGACAACGCTCTCCTTTGCTTCCTCTGGTCCATGTTTAGCGTGGTACACACCATGTCACCAAACAGCACAGTGACTACTTGTCACCCTTTAAATAGGCCGACTGACTGATTACAAGTTTGTAGACACCTGTGATGTTAATTAAGAGGACACATCTTGGTTGAACATGTCCCTATGGTCACATTATTTTCAATTTTTTCTAGGGGTACCATCATTTTTGTCCAGGAATGTTTCATGAGTTTTTTAAAAAATAATTCTGCTGAATCACAATTCAAACTGTGAATTTTGAATTGCCACATTGGAGGGTTTTCGAGCATGAACTGTCTTTTTAAGATGATGCCACAGCATCTCAATCGGATTCAGGTCCGGACTTTGACTAGGCCACTCCAAAGTCTTTGTTTTGTTTTTCTTAAGCCATTCAGAGGTGGACTTGCTGGTGTGTTTTGGATCATTGTCCTGCTGCAGAACCCAAGTGTGCTTCAGCTTGAGGTCACAAACAGATGGCCAGATATTCTCCTTCAGGATTTTTTGGTAGACAGCAGAATTCTGGTTCCATTTACCACAGCAAGTCTTCCAGGTCCCGAAGCAGCAAAACAGCCCCAGACCATCACACTACCACCACCATATTTTACTGTTGGTATGATGTTCCTTTTCTGAAATGCTGTTACTTTTACGCTGGATGTAATGGGACACACACCTTCCAAATTTGTCTCATCAGTCCACAGAGTATTTTTCCAAAAGTCTTGGAGACCATCAAGATGTTTTCTAACAAATCTGAGACGAGCCTTTATGTTCTTTTTGCTCAGCAGTGGTTTTCATCTTGGAACTGTGCCATGCAGGCCATTTTTGCCCAGTCTCTTTCTTATGGTGAAGTCATGAACACTGACCTTAACTGAGGCAAGTCAGGACTGCAGTTCTTTGGATGTTGTTGTGGGGTCTTTTGTGACCTCTTGGATGAGTCACTGCTGCACTCTTTGGGTAGTTTTAGTTGGCCTGCCACCCCTGGGAAGGTTCACCACTGTTCCATAATTGCACCATTTGTGGATAATGGCTCTCACTATGGTTTGCCGGATTCCCAAAGCTTTAGAAATGGCTTTATAACCTTTTCCAGACTGATAGATCTCACTTTGTTTCTCATTTGTTCCTGAATTTCTATGGATTGCAGCATGATGTCTAGCTTTTGAGGCTCTTTTGGTCTACTTCATTTTGTCAGGCAGGTCCTATTTAAGTGATTTCTTGATTGAGAACAGGTGTGGCAGTAATCAGGCCTGGGTGTGGCTAGAGAAATTGAACTCAGCTTTCCAAAGATGTGATAAACCACAGTTAATTTATGGTGTAACAGGAAGGGCAATCACTTTTACACAAGGGCCACGTAGGTTTGGATTTTATTTTTACCCTTAATAATTACACTTTTATTTAAAATCTGTATTTTGTGTTTACTTGTGTTATCTTTGTCAAATATTTAAACTTGTTTGATGATCTGAAACATTTAAAGGCACATTCACAAGCCACTGTTTGGTCCAGACTAAAGGACCAAAGTGTGTATTCCGTGGATAGTTCGGTTTGTCTGGCGCTGAATGCACCTGGAACTCTGCTGCTGCACCAAACAAGTGAACTCTGGTCCCCCTGAAAAGGGGGGGGGGGGTCTCGGTTCACTTTGGAAATGCAGTCTGGTGCGCTTGGCTTTCTCTGTGAATGCAAACGGAGTATCCAGCAGACCAAAGGGCGGACATGCCCCTCTGCATTTGTGTAACCACAGCAACACATAGTGAGAAGAGAAAGTGGCATTTACTGTTAAGGTGCCTGCACATCAAACGCGAATGGGCGAATTTTTCGTGCAGCACAGTTACATTATAACGCAATGTAAATACATGAAAAGACATGACTTCACCGTCTGGGTGAGATACAGACAAAGTTGGCACTCACCTGAAAAAGCTGTCCTTGTTGAAAACTTCATGCGTGTTTGCGTGGCAGGAATCCATGGGTAAAATAAAATCCAACACCCCGATTCAGCTGAAGAGCTCCTGGTTCTTCAGCCTCCCTTTTGGGTAAAAAATAACAAGACAACCGCGCAGATCCAAGAAATACTTATACCGGAGAAAACTGAGGAGAAAAGTTTAAAAAAATTTGCCTCTGAACTTGGAGGAGTGAGGAGTAAGGAGATGCAGGCTCTGATAGACAGTTGGTCTGAGAACCAGATTTCTCAGCTGCTTGTGGCTACATACAAGAAGACCGATGTTTTTAAAATGTTTAGCGACATGATGGCGGCACGGGGGTTTATACAGACAGCGGAGCTTTTCATTTTTATTAGTTTGTGGTGCATAAACACCTTGCTGAAGGGAACGGTGTTATGCTGAGAATTGCTCGCTTGCCGAGAATTGCATCCCATCGTCGAAAAAACATAATTTAAAGATAATTTACAAGAGGTAATCACAATTTTTATTTCTAAAAATGTATAATGAGTACTTTTAAAAATGCACAAATGGTTACAAGCCTGGCTGTAGTGTTATATTTTATAGTTTTGGTGCATGGGATGCAATTGTATATATCTTATACTGTATATACTATATATATATGTGTGTGTGTGTGTGTGTTTGTGTGTACACACACACACATATACAGTATATATAAATGTATATATATATTTATGTGTACATATGTATATTCACTGCTCTTATTTTCTTCTAAATTATTGCTCTGAGTGTTGCTATCCCTTGGCAAGCAAGCAATTCTCGGCATAACACCGGTCCTGGCCAATCTGGCCAATCGATGAGCCAGATTTCTCTTCTTTGCCGAAATTTTTTCTTCCTGGTCAGTGGTGTCTTTGTCTACAGCGCCACAAATGAGCAGCTGTTGTAACTGCATAACGTTGTCCAAGCAGTTTGGTCCGCTTGAGTGAAGTGCTGTGTGAATGCAAACTGAACAAAACGAAGGTGTGAAAATTCTCGCCAACCCCCGCCGAGTCAAACCAAGACTCCCGGACTATCCTTGTGTGAATACAGCCCAAAGAGTGGCGCGAATCCATACAAAGTGAATGGGAAGACGCGAGTATGTGTGAATTTTCGTTGTCGCACGTTTGTGTCCGCTAGCTAGCTATGCTAGCAGCTAGCTAGCTAGCGGGCAGAGTAAAATTATCACCATTGCAGAGTAAACTAGTTAGAAAATGAAACTCACTTACCGGAAGACAGGAGGACCAGGAACTCGGAGTTATTTACCCACGGTTTCCTGCCACGGACGTACTGATGAGGCTAGCAAGCTAGCAACATAAACACTGATCATCCGTGAAGTGTTGGAGGCTTGAGACAACATTTTCAGGTGAGCACCCAGTCGGATAATGTAAACATAAGCATGACGTTATGGGGGAATTTCCACAGTAGGTTGAACACACAGCTGCAGAAGTTTTAAAGACAACGTCACCTGTCTGCATCTTACTATTTCATGTCTGTAGGTGTGCTTACATTGAGTTATAATGTAATCGTGCCACGCGAAAAATTCGCCTGTTCGTGTTTGGTGTGAACACACCTTTAGTGTGACAAACATACAAAAAAATGAGAAATCAGGAAGGAGGCAAAACACTTTTTCACACCACTGTACCACAGGTAAAGTCCATGTGGGCAAACACAGATGGGCCAACATGGAACCCGTGGACAAACCCACATGGGACCCATAAGACAGCTCAGATTTAACCTTTGGTGGCCCATATGGACATGCTGGCTGGATCGGTACAACCGTAGGGGTACCAAGCTGGGTGCTGCAAACGGCCCTCCACATGTATCAGCTTTGGTGGAACCAATTCAGTTCAACTTCATATAGCGCCATTTCACAACGACAGTCATCTCATAGCACTTTCAACTGAAGGGGAAACCCCACAATAGCAGAAAGGCCCCAGCAATCAGGTGATCCCCGTGAGCAAGCACATCATGTTCTCTCAGCATTTGGTGAATGAGAGCACTGCGCAATAAAATGGACCGGACAATAGTCCCTTTAGACAAGGGGGTCTGCAAACTGCAGCTCTGAAGCCACATGTGATTATTTTGCCCATAGGCAGGGGCTCCCCGAAGCCTTGAGTAAAAAAAAAAAAACCCACACAGACACACTTCCAGGAAAAAAAAAGGAACAACGTTTTAAGAAAAATGATTGTGCATCCATGAGAAAAATATCCCTAAAATTAAAAGAGAAACCCTAAAATTTCATTCAAAAAAAAAAAAACTTGCAAATTTTAAGAAAATGCTGTAATTTTCCAAGGAAATCATTCCCACGATTTGCAAGAAACAAGTCAAAATTTCTGGGGGGAAAAAAGCAAAAAATCACAAATTAACTAGAAAACATTGGAGTTTTATGAAAGGTCATACATTTACAAAGAGAAATGTAATAAATTTATGAGAATAGCTCAAAATTTATGCCACAAATATTCAAAATTTATGAAAAAAGCTACAATTTTATGAGGAAAAACAGCCACAAATTTGCAAGAAAAGTCACAAAAGATCTGCTGAAAAAAAGACAAATTTACCAGAAAAGCTACAATTTTGTTAGAAAACTGCAGCACTCTCATATGACAAAGGCTGCATTTTTACCTGAAAAAGCAACAAATTTAGACATGAAAAAAGACATTTTTATGAGAACAAAGTCTATGAAAAAATTGTAATTTTATTTTGAAAACGACACAAATTTACATTAAAAAGTCTTAAATTGTACTCGACAAAAGTATCAAATTTTCAAAGAAAATGTGCCAAATTTATGAAAAAGCAGAACATGTTTATTCCAAAAATAAAACAAATTTTGCAAAAACATTACAGTTTAATGAGGAAAACAGCCACAGAAATGTGCAAGAAAAAAAACTGCAATGGTTTTGCAAATAATCAAAAATTTACTGGAAAACAGAAAAACATAACAAATTAGCAATCAAAAAAGCTGTAAATTTATGAGAAAAAGCCTTTTAATCCTGATGTTTTCAGGCCAGATTGCAGTGTTCAGGCTCTGATGTTGTTGTGGCTCCATGCTGATTTTTTAAACACAAAAATCACTCAAAGCATTTTTTTGTGTCCGTACAGGCTGCCGACCCGTTGAGATGATTCAGTCCCAAATGTTCATGCCTCACTTTTATCTCATGCAGTTGCGGTGTGTCTAACTTGCCTCTCCTCCAGGCATCGGTACCGTACCCGTGGGTCGAGTGGAGACAGGAATCCTTAAACCCGGTATGGTGGTGACCTTCGCCCCCGTCAATGTGACCACGGAGGTCAAATCGGTGGAGATGCACCATGAGGCCCTGACAGAGGCGCTGCCCGGTGACAACGTGGGCTTCAACGTCAAGAACGTGTCGGTCAAGGACATTCGCCGTGGCAACGTGGCCGGAGACAGCAGGAACGACCCCCCAAAGGAGGCAGTCAGCTTCACCTCTCAGGTCCACTTTGATCATGATGCAGTGGTCAAATTTGACCAAATGTGGTTTATTTTCCAACATATTTTTCAACATTTCAACATTGGTGTTGCAGCACTTGGATCCCTGTGGTATAGAAGCTCTCTTCTTCATCCTCGAAGACATACTGTAACTCCTTCTTAGTCAGCTTGTGAACTTTTCAGCACCCCCCCCCCCCCCAATATGTCACTGTTGGGGGGTGGGGGCAATAAATAGAGCATTTTCTCCAGAGTAAAGATTGAGGGGGACTCTATAGGTAGTCAGGGCCCAATGCGAGTTTGTGTTTAGGGGCCCCCATTTTTTAATAAGGAACAGTTCAAACCCATTAAAACAAAAACATTATAGAAACAAACGAGTCATTTTCTAGATGTGTGGCACATATGTTGGGCTCATATTTTCCACAAAGGTATGACTGCATGTTTATTGGAGGCTTCACGTCTCGAAGGACAAAAGGCCCGGATCTGCAGAGGATGACGAGGTGGTGTGAGATTTGGCCTTTGTCGCGGAGAAGATGCCCCAGAGAGATTTCCGGTTCATCAATGAATAAGAGACAATGGTGAAAGTTCAAAGGGTTGCATTGTGGCTGGCATTAAGTACCATGTGACTGTATGTTTGCTAAAGCACCATGTGACTTGCGTTCAGATGCTGGAATGGTATAAAAAGGTGATGTGATATAGTTCTTTCTCTTCTTCCTGCTTTGAGAATGCTAGAGTATGTGTTCCGTCAATAAAGCTGAACCTGAGAAATAAAACTCAGCCTCATCATTGAACGCATCCTCTACACTGGTTACCCTACGACAAAGAATGAGCAGACAGAATTCTCCCGAGCAGGGCTCGGCGGAAGCCAGCCTGATGGCCGCCTCCACACTCCGGCTGCCCGACTTCTGGCAGCATAGTCCACGCTCCTGGTTTAGCGCAGTCGAGGCACAGTTCAACCTCCGGAGAATCTCAAAGGACGACACAAAATTCTACCATGTGGTAGCGAAGCTGGACAGCCACACGGTCCAGAGGGTGGAAGATCTGGTCAATCATCCACCGGACAGCGACAAGTACAGCGCATTGAAGGACACGCTGATCAGCCATTTCACCCCTTCGGTACAACAACGAGCAGAGGGGCTCCTAACGTTGACGGAGTCGGAGAACGACAGACCTGCAGACCTGATGGTGAAAATGCTGAGGCTGAAAGACTCCGAGGATGGCGAATTTATTTTCGCCCAGCTTTTCCTCCGGACCCTGCCGCCAGCAGTGAGAGTAGCCCTGGCAGAGTCGCCCCGATTGGCCAGGCGAGACTACCATGGGCTGAGCAAAGAGGCGCAGCGGCTCGTCGACGCCCACAAGCGGAGCGCGGTTTCGGCCGCGGCAGCTAGACCAGGAACGACGTCCGGAGACGGCTTGGAGCCAGTGGTTGCGGCGCCAGACGCACCGACAACGGCGGCGACGGGTACCAGGCGGCGCGGAGCGGATGATGGCCTGTGCTTCTACCATCGCCGTTTCGCAGAGAGGGCACACAAGTGCGTCCCACCGTGCCACTTCAAGCGTCCGGGAAACGCCAAGACCGAGGGTCGGTAGCAGCTACGACCCTCGGGGAGGAGAACAAGCTGCTTCACCTGACGGATGCACACTCGGGGAAACAATTCCTTGTGGACACGGGCTCCCAGCTGAGTTTCGTCACACCTACCTATGCGGAACGGCTGATGCCGTCTAAAGCTCCCTGGGTGTCGGTGTCAGCAGCAAACGGCTCAGCGATTAAAACTTTCGGTGAGAGGACTATGCTTCTGTCTTTACAGGGCCGTTCATTTGAGTGGACTGTTATTGTAGCAGCAGTCAAGTTTCAACATGTTAGGGGCCGATTTTTTGTGCTCACATGGTTTATTGGTTGACCTTGCTAATAGACGTTTGGTTAATGCACTGTCTTTCCATTCTATCCCCTGCACAGCTCGGGTGGCCCCGCCAACTGCACATGCCAGCGTCACAGCTGCGGGTGGTAAGTTTCACGCACTGCTCGCTCAGTTCCCAGCACTCACAGTCCCCACGTTTTCGGCGACAGTCGCTAAACACGGGGTGGAGCATTTTATCACCACCACTGGGCCGCCCGTTTTTGCAAAAGCTCGGCGCTTGGACTCAGCTAAACTAGCCATAGCACGCGAGGAGTTCGCCAACCTGGAAAAACTGGGCATTATTAGACGCTCTAAAAGCCCCTGGGCTTCGCTGCTACACATGGTCCCAAAAGCTGATGGCTCGTGGCGGCCTTGCGGTGATTTCCGCAGGTTGAACAACATTTCAGCACACGACCGCTACCCGATTCCGCGCATTCAGGATTTTTCAGTTCATTTGGCGGGGCCGCGCATTTTTTCTAAAATAGATTTGGTGCGCGGGTACCATCAAGTCCCAGTGCGCGCCCAGGATATACCCAAAACAGCGGTTATAACTCCTTTCGGGCTTTTTGAGTTTTTGCGCATGCCGTTCGGTCTCAAGGGTGCCGCGCAGACTTTCCAACGCATGATGGATGCAGTTTTACGCGACCTCCCTTTCGTGTTCGTCTACTTTGATGACATTTTAGTAGCCAGCACGTCCGAAGGCGAACACGAAAGTCACCTCACAGCAGTTTTTCGGAGGCTGACAGAGCATGGGTTAATAATTAACCCAGCGAAGTGCCAGTTTGGGGTAGCGCAAATTGATTTTTTGGGGCATCGCGTTTCGCCAGAAGGAGCAGTCCCCTCTGCCCGATAAAGTACGCGCAATAACAGATTTTCCGCAACCTCAAAACGGTCAAGGCGCTGCAGGAGTTTTTGGGAATGGTTAATTTTTACAACCGGCTCCTCCCGAGCGCAGTGTGGCTCATGCAACCATTATACACTGCGTTAAAAAAACAAAAGCCCACAAATAAGGCTGAATGGTCTCCGGAGCAGGAGCGCGCTTTCGCCCAGGTCAAATCAGCCCTGGCGAACGCAGTTTTGTTAGCACACCCAGTTCCAACGGCCCGCATGGCGTTCACCACTGACGCTTCTGATTTAGCGGTGGGGGCGGTCGTTGAACAGTTTGTGGCCGGGACCTGGCAACCTCTCGCGTTCTTCAGCAAAAACCTTGTGCGATAGCGAGCGTAAATACAGTGCGTTCGACAGGGAGCTTTTGGCCCTACACTTGGCCATCCGCCATTTCCAGTTCTGGCTGGAAGGGCGCCGTTTCACCGCGTTTGTGGATCACAAACCGCTAACGTTTGCGATGGCCAAGATTTCAGAACCCTGGTCAGGCCGGCAGCAAAGGCAGCTAGCCGCGATATCGGAGTTCACCACCGATATCTAGCATGTCGCAGGTAAACATAATGTAGTGGCAGACTGTCTCTCGCGTACGGTAGTTGCAACGCCAGGCCCCGTGGGGGCAGACTCTGTAGCCGTGGCCGCGGGCCAGGGCAGCGACGTGGAAGCGCGCGCAGCCCCGGTCCGCGTAGGTTTAGATTATGCAGCCATGGCCGCGGAGCAGGTTAATGATGCGGACGTGCGCGCGCTCCAGTCTGGACCAACAGGGTTAAGGCTGGAGCACAGGGTGCAGCAATTTGGTATGCCCCCCCTAATCTGCGATGTCTCCATGGGATGGCCTCTCCCCGTGGTTCCAGCTGCATGGCGTCGCCGCGCTTTTGACTCGGTCCATTCTCTGGCGCACCCGGGAGTGCGTACATCGATTAAGATGGTGGGGGAGAAATTTGTTTGGCCCAGGTTGCGCAAACAGGTCAAGGAATGGGCAGCAGCCTGCATAGCGTGTCAGCGAGCCAAAATACACAAGCACACTAGAGCTCCGTTGGAACCTTTTCAAAACATCCCGGCTAAGCGTTTTGATCACGTGCATGTTGACTTGGTGGGCCCCCTTCCGTCATCACAAGGGCACACACACCTTTTGACGATGGTGGATCGCACCACGCATTGGCCAGAAGCAGTTCCTCTGGCATCAACCACAGCGGAAGAAGTTGCGCGAGCGTTTTTAACAGCGTGGGTTGCATGTTTCGGAGTCCCGTCGGACATAACTATGTCCGACAGGGGTCCCCAATTTTATTTCCGAACTATGGTCGTCGATGGCCCGCAGCCTAGGGGTGAAGATTCACCGCACTACCGCGTATAACCCCCAGGCTAATGGTTTATGCGAACGCTTTCACAGGTCGTTGAAAGCAGCCCTCAGAGCGTCACTTACGGATACAAATTGGGTGGACAAACTTCCATGGGTTTTATTGGGGTTGCGTTCTGCACCTAAGGAAGATTTGCAGGCTTCCCCGGCTGAGTTAGTTTTTGCACAACCTCTCCGTTTGCCGGGGGAATTTCTTCCCGACAATCCCGCACCAAATTGCCCCCCCGCTCAGCCGTTGCGGAGCGATACGGGATCAAACACACTCCCTGGCCCGGTTCATCACAGTTTCCCACGTGTTTTTGTGCCAAAGGCTTTGAAAAATGCAGAGTTTGTTTTTGTTAGACATGATGCTCAGCGCCCAAGTTTGCGGCTGTTTTATGATGGACCCTTCAGAGTGCTGGAAACCGGGGGGAAGCATTTTCTGCTGGATTTAGGGGGCAGAAAGGAGTTGATTTGCATAAACAGACTCAAACCCGCTTTTGTTCTGGCTGATGACCACGTGCAGCTGGCGAGGCCCCCCCGCCATGGCAGGCCCCCGAGAAGGCATTCTCCAGAACCCCCACAGAGATGTGCTAACAGCTCTAATCCACAGAGGCAGAAAGACGCTGCAGAAGTAGCAAAGCCGGTTTACAGCAGATTCGGCAGGAGGTTAAGACCTAGGTATCTGGTGGATTGATTTGTGATATGTGGGAGTGTTTTTATGCCATGCATGTTTTGTCCTTTAATAGACGTTTGGGGGGGTTATGTGGCACATATGTTGGGCTCATATTTTCCACAAAGGTATGACTGCATGTTTATTGGATGCTTCACGTCTCGAAGGACAAAAGGCCCGGATCTGCAGAGGATGACGAGGTGGTGTGAGATTTGGCCTTTGTCGCGGAGAAGATGCCCCAGAGAGATTTCCGGTTCATCAATGAATAAGAGACAATGGTGAAAGTTCAAAGGGTTGCATTGTGGCTGGGATTAAGTACCATGTGACTGTATGTTTGCTAAAGCACCATGTGACTTGAGTTCAGATGCTGGAATGGTATAAAAAGGTGATGTGATATAGTTCTTTCTCTTCTTCCTGCTTTGAGAATGCTAGAGTATGTGTTCTGTCAATAAAGCTGAACCTGAGAAATAAAACTCAGCCTCATCATTGAACGCATCCTCTACAGATGAAGAGAAAAAATTTAAGCGTTACAGAGAATAAAATCTTAACCACCATTCATATAAATGTTGCAAATTTTTTTTAAAAAAAGTCCCCCATCTTTTCAGCAAAAAAAGTTGCAGATTTATGATTAAAAACAAAGTGAATTTACAAAAAAATAGCAAATTCATGAGGAAAAAAGTTTCATGTTCACAAAAACATTGAAAATTTATGAGAAGAAAATTTCAAATTTATGAGGAAAAAGTTGCAACTTTACAGCAAAAAAGTAGCAAATTTATGAGAAAACAGCTGCAAGTTTATGAGAAAAAAGTTGCAGATTTAAAAGAAAAAAATTGCATATTTGGAAAAAGTTGTTGAAAGTACAATTTGATTTAAAAAAAGTTGCAACTTTACAACAAAGAAGTAACAAATTTATGAGAAAAAAGTTGCAGATTTAAAAGAAAAAGCTGCAGATTTACAAGAAAAACGTTGCAAATTTATGAGGGAAGAAAAGTTGAAGATTTAAAAGAAAAGTTACAATTTGATTAAAAAAGTTGCAACTTTACAACAAAAGTAGCAAATTTTTAAGAAAACGGTTGCAAATTTTATAATAAAGTTGCAGATTTAAAAAGACAAGTTGCAAATTTAAGAAAAAGTTGCAGATTTGCAAGAAAAAAAACTGCAAATGAGACAAAAGTTGCAGATTTAAAAGAAAAAAGTCACAATTTGATTTAAAAAGTTGCAACTTTTACAACAAAAAAGTAGCAAATTTTATGAGAAAATTTCAAATTTATGAGGAAAAAGTTGCAAATTTACAACAAAAGTAGCAAATTTATGAGAAAACAGCTGCAAGTTTGAGACAAAAGTTGCACATTTAAAAGAAAAGTTGCAGATATACAAGTAAAAGTTGCAGATTTACAAGAAAAAGTTGCATATTAAAAAGTTACAATTTGATTTAAAAAGTTGCAACTTTACAACAGAAAAGTAGCAAATTTATGAGAATACAGCTGTATATGAGGAAAAAAGTTGCAAATTTATGAGAAAAAAATCACAAATTTACAAGAATAAAGTTGCAAAATTATGAGAAAAAAACTTACAAATTTCTGAGAAAGAAGTTGCAAATTTACAAGAAATGTTTGTGTTTTTTGCATTTCTATTTGATACGTCAGTCTCATGTAACATATGAATCCTTTTGTCCAATCAGACTGCTCAGCTGGAGCTAACCTCTGTTCTTGGCTTACACTCTCACCCGTCTCTGCCGCCCTGCAGGTGATCATCCTGAACCACCCGGGTCAGATCAGCACCGGCTACGCCCCCGTGCTGGACTGCCACACCGCGCACATCGCCTGCAAGTTTGCGGAGCTCAAGGAGAAGATCGACCGTCGCTCTGGCAAGAAGTTGGAGGACCACCCCAAGTCCCTGAATTCTGGAGACGCCGCCATTGTGGACATGATCCCCGGCAAGCCCATGTGTGTGGAGAGCTTCTCCGAGTATCCGCCTCTGGGTGAGTTTCAGTCACCTTATGTGATGGTCACATAAGCACAGGTGAATATTCTCAGCTAAATGTGGGATTAAATTAGGATATTAATTACTCATGTATTTTAAGAACAGTTAAAAGTAAGGACTTCCTAACATTTTCTGAGTTTTTTTTCTTTACATTGTGATTATTCACATAAGTACATTTTCAAGACACATTCAATGTTTTCCAGTTTTAATGCACACATTTTCATAGTTTTCTTTTACTCCTGAATACTGTAAATTTGCTAATCTTTGCAGTACAGTTTTTGTGTTTACTATTTCCCCCCAAATTTTTAAGAATTACTTAACTTTTTTTTTATTTTTCATGTATAAATTTTCACATTTTTTGTCTTAAATTTCCTTTTATTAATAAATTTGTTTAAAGTTTCTTTTACTTGTAATTTTACATTTTTTCTTTTTAAATTTGCAGTTTGTGCATTTGACTTTTCTATAGCATACTGTATACAAAATTAATGAGGTTCTTTTTAATTTTTTTAAATTAACAAGTTAGCTTTGTAAATTTGCTTTTTTCAGCATTTTACAAATATTTTACTATCTTTTTACAAGCTAAAATGGTGTACATTTTTGCAATATAAAGATAAAAATGGAATAGCTTTTTTGAAGAAATAAGTCCAAATAAAGTTCAGATAAATGGAGTTGTGTCAGGAAGGGCATCTGACGTAAAACCTTTGCCAAAATAAACATGCGGCTCATGATGAATGAGACTTTCATACCGAATCAGTCGAAGCGTGGGTTAACAACAATCGCCACCGGTGCTGTTAACTGACAGGGTGCTGGTGGAAATTGGGCTACTGTTGGTCAAAGATCGAGGAGGAGGAGAGGGGAAGGCATGTTAGGAGGGAGAGAGAGAAAAGGAAAGGTAGAAGTGTGGCGGTAATAGTAGGGGCATTAAATGTAGGGACAATGGCTGGTAAAGGCAGAGAGCTGGCTGATATGATGGAGAGAAGAAAGGTAGATATACTGTGTGTTCAAGAAACCAGATGGAAGGCAAGCAAGGCTAGGAGTATTGGAGGTGGATTTAAACTGTTCTACCATGGTGTCGATAGGAAGAGAAATGGAGTGGGAGTGATCTTGAAGGAAGAATATGTGAAGAGTTGGTAAAGAGGGAGTCAGACAGAATCATGAGTTGGAAGCTAGAAGTCAAAGGTGTGATGTTGAATGTTGTCAGTGCATATGCCCCCCAAGTTGGATGTCAGGTAGAAGAGAAAGAGGAATTCTGGAGTAAGTTGGATGAAGTGGTAGAGAGTGTTCCCGGGAGGAGAGAGTGGTGACTGGAATGGACTTTTATGGACATGTAGGTGAAGGGAACAGAGGTGATGAGGAGGTTCTGGGTAGGTATGGGCTTTAGGAGAAAAATTAGAAGGACAGATGGTTGTGGATTTTGCTAAAAGGATGGAAATGGCTGTGGTGAACACATACTTAAAGAAGAAAGAGGGGGACAGGGTGACTTACAAGAGTGGAGGAAGGTGCACACAGGTGGACTACATCTGATGCAGAAGGAGAAACCTGAAAGAGATAGGAGACTGCAAGGTGGTGATGGCGAGAATATAGCTAGACAGCATCAGATGATAGTCTGCAGAATGACTTTGCAAAGCAAGAAGAGGAAGACAGTGAAGACAGAGTCAAAGATTTAAGCGGGAGAAGTTACAGAAGAAGGTTGCACAGAGTTCAGGAAGGAGTTTATACAGGCTCTGGATGGCTCTGGGTGGCTGGGAAAGGACAGTAAAAGTATTGAGGGAAACAGGTAGAAAGGTATGTGGTGTATCCAGTGGACAGAGGAAGGAAGACGAGGAGACTTGGCGGTGGAATGAGGAGGTACAGGAAAGTATTCAAAGGAAGAGGTCAGCAAAGACAAAGTGGGATAGACAGGGGGATGAAGAAAGTGGACAGGAGTATTTGGAATTGAGGCGTATGGCAAAGAGAGAGGTAGCAAAGGCATATAGTGAGTTGTATGAGAGGCTGGAAACTAAGGAAGGAGAAAAGGACTTCTATCAACTGGCTAGACTGAGATCGAGCTGGAAAGGATGTACAGCAGGTTAGGTTGATTAAGGGCAGAAATGGTAACGACTAACAAATGACGAGAGTGTGTTGCGAAGGTGGAAGGAGTACTTTGAAGAGCTGATGAATAAAGAAAATGAGAGAGAGGAGGATGGATGAAGGAAAGATGATGAACAAGGAAGTCCTGAGGATTAGCAAGGCAAAAGAGAGAGGGCAGCTTTGAAGAGGATGAAGAATGGAAAGGTGCTTGGTCCAGATGACATACAGTACCTGTGGAGGAATGGAGATGTTTAGGAGAGATGGCAGTGGACTTTTGAACCAGATTGTTTAACACAATCTTGGAGAGTGAGAGGATGTCCGAGAAGTGGAGAAGTGTTTTGGTACCAATTTTCAAGAACAAAGGTGATGCTCAGAGCTGTAGTAACTACAGAAGCATAAAGTTGATCAGCCACACTATGAAGATAAGGGAAAGAGTTGTTAAAGCCAGGTGAAGAGGAGGAAAAGGTGACAGTGAACAGCAGTAAGGTTTTATGGCAAGAAAGAGTACTACAGACACATTTTTTGCTCTTAAGAGTGCTGAGGGAGAAGTACAGAGAAGGTCAGAAGGAGTTGCACTGTGTCTTTGTGGATCTAGAGAAAGCATATGATAGGGTGCCAGGAGTGGCAGAGGAGTATGTGAGGGTGGTGCAGGACATGTACTGTATGAGGACAGCGAGATGGTGGTGAGTTGCGCTGTAGGAGTGACGGATGGATTCAAAGTGGGGGTGGGGTTAGATCAGGGATTGGCTCTGAGCCCCTTCTTGTTTGCCATGGTGATGGACAGGCTGACAAACGAGGTCAGGCAGGAGTCTCCGTGGACCATGATGTTTGCAGATGACATTGTGCTCTGTAGTGAGAGTAGGGAGCAGGTGGAAGAGAACCTGGAGAGGTGGAGGTATGCTCTGGAGAGAAGAGGAATGAAAGTCAGTAGAAGCAAGACAGAATACATGAGTGTGAATGAGAGGGAGGCTGGTGCAACAGTGAAGATGGAAGGAGTAGCAGTAGTGAAAGTAGATGAGTTTACATAAATACCTGGGGTCAACCATCCAAAGCACTAGAAAATGCACAAGAGAGGTGAAAAAGAGAGAGGCAGGGTGAAGTGGGTGGAGACGAGTGTCGGGGGTGATTTGTGACAGAAGGGTAGCAGCAAGAGTGAAAGGGAAGATTTAAAAGGCGGTAGTGAGACCTGCTATGATGTATGGTTTGGAGACGGTGGTGCTGACAAAAAGACAGGAGGTGGAGCTGGAGGTGGCAGAGCTGAAGATGCTAAGATTTTCATTGGGAGTGACAAGGGGAGACAGGATTAGAAATGAGCATATCAGAGGGACAGCTCAGGTTGAGCGGTTTGGAGGCAAAGTAAGAGAGGCAAGACTGAGATGGTTTGGACATGTGCAGAGGAGGATATATTGGACAAAGGATGTTGAAGATGGAGCTGCCAGGCAGGAGGAGAAGAGGAAGACCACAGATTCAAGGATGTAGTGAAGAACAACATGGAGAGGGTTGGTGTTACAGAGGAAGATGCAAGGGACAGGGTGAGATGGAGACAGATGATCTGCTGTGGAGACCCCTAAAGGGAGCAGCCGAAAGAAGGAGGAAGAAGAAGAAGAAAGTCCAGTCATGCTAGCTTAAAAGCTAAACATGCTGAAAGTTGTGCAGTGTTATTGTAAAAGCTTAAATGAGTTTTAAGCTGAACAAATAAAACTTAAAAGTGCTATCTTAAAAGCTAAACTGGTGTAAAGTTGTACAGTGTAAACATAAAAGCTGGTATGGCTTTAGTTTGAATAAAATTTGCTGAAAAATTCTAAATAAAAATTTTAATATTGAAATGCTAGCTTAAAAACTGAACTGGTGTAAAGTTGTACAGTGTGAGCATAAAAGCTGGCATGGATTTAAATTGGACAAAGTTAGCATAAAAATGCTAAATGAAAATGCAAGCTTAAAATTCTAGCTTAAAAGCTAAAATAGCTTCAAGCTGAAACGTTTTGCTCATTAAAAGTCAAATAATTTTTCTTGCTAAAAGTACGCTGAAGTTTTTAGCCGTAAAGACTGAAGAACTTCTCCATTCACTTCAGTTATATGTTTTTAGCTAAAAAGCATATGGAAGTTATACTTGAATGCTAAACACTATTCACTTTTGCCAGAGCCTTAATTGTGTCGCTGACCTCACAGGTTGTGTTTCCCCTCCTCAGGGCGCTTCGCTGTTCGTGACATGCGTCAGACGGTGGCAGTGGGGGTGATTAAGGGTGTGGAGAAGAAAGCCCCCACCAGCGGTAAAATCACCAAGTCTGCACAGAAGGCGCAGAAGGCCAAATGAACGTTGTGCTGGGCTGCTGCCCCGAACGTTCACCGCAGCCGTCAACGTGCCGGCGTCCCACCCCTTGTGCGCCCCTTAGTCACCGTCTGGTCTGTTACCACAATGCATCGCAAAAGCAGACGAAGGAAAAAGCGCCCCACCCTCTGCACTGCTAGTGGTTAACATATTGACAGCATTCTGTAGGTTCTGTAGGAACTTGGTTACACTTTAATAGTTTCCCACCACTTAATAAACTAGCTAACAATCGTAGTTATAAGGCAGCGTGTTTTATCGTAGCTCTCTGCTGAATTAAGCAATGCTCAGTACCCAGCCAGCACGCCCATGTGGGCCCCACCAAGGGCTCCCATATGGCTTTGTGTTGGCCATGCCATATGTGTTGGCCCACATGGACTTTACCTGTTGACCTATTTTCAATTTATTTTATCATAAATTATTTCTTGTAAACTTGACTTTTCCTCCATAAATTTAACACATTTTTCTTGAAAATTTGAAACTCTTATATATTTGCAACTTTTTTAATGTAAACTTGCAACTTTTTTCTCATAAATTCCTGATTTTTTTTCTTGTAAATTTAAAACTCTTTCCCTTATAAATTTCTTAAGTTTTTCTTGTAGAATTTTGACTTTTTTCTTGTAATTGCAATTTGCCACTTTTTTAACTGCAATCCTGCAGCTTTTTCTCATAAATTTTAATTTTTTTCTTTTAACTTGTCAATTTATTTACTCATGTATGCTACTTTTTTTTGTTAATATGCAACCTTTTCTAACTTTCTGTCATGAACACACCCGTTCACGGGCAAAAAATAGGACGCCAAACGCTCGCTATAGTTTTGCACATTTATTAACATAAACACAAACAAAAAACGTAACATACAATTACAATGAAAGAAATGAAATAACATAACTGCTGGAGGAGAGTTGGACTCAACATCAAAGGTACAAAGTGAGGGAACGCCTGACCAGGGAGAAAGCTCAGCCGGAGGACCCCGAGAGCAATGGGGCTTGACGGCTGAGAAAAACAGAGGGGGAAAAAAGTACCAAGACCTAACTAACCAACTTACCTCAACAGTGGGACCTAAACCATGAAAAATAGGTCACGGCAGGAGAAGAGGAAGGAGGACACGGCAACAGCAGAAGTTGTCGCGTCCCTTAAATACACACACATAATCAAAGACAGGTGTAATCCATGAGTAGCAAAATGAGCAGCAGCTGTGCAGCCCCGAAGGAATTGACAGCTGGAAGGTGCACAGCGCTGTCAAAATAAACAAACCGGAAACAAGAAACTAAAACACAACGAAACTAGAAAACATAATTATCTTAGAGAAAACAGAAAATAAACAGAAAAACGCTCACTGGTCAGAGAACCTGTGCACGGCGTAATCCGTGCCCCAGGACCATGACAAGAGCCCCCCCCCCAACAAGGGGTGGAAACCAGACCCCCCAGAGTAACATCACAAAAAAGACAAGAAAAAACAAAATCGCCCACACACAAAGAAAACAACCCACCATGGGGGAGAAGGAGAGGGACCACAGGAACAGAGACCAAACCCAGAACAAAAGCCAAAAGAAAACACTCATGAATCACACTCAGTGGTGGCCAAATGGGACTCTTAAGCTCGACCAATGAGTGGGATGACACAGTTCAGGCGGTCTTCCCGAGTCCCATGGCCACCGACATGTGTGCTGGAACACAATGGGCAGCCTCCCCCATGTCCCAGCACCAACGAAGAAGCAGGGGCAGATCCAGCGGTTTTCCTAAGTCCCAAGACCATGGCATCTGTGCTGGGACACGTCAGGTGGTCTTCCCGTACCCCAGAACCAACAAGACTGAGGAAGCAGTTCGTCAGGCGGTCTCGGGATGCACCTGCAATGGCCCCGGGCTGGGGCTAAGTTGCACCCATGGTGGCCCCAGGCTGGGGCTGAGTTGCACCGGGAGTGGCCCTGGGCTTGGGCTGAGTTGCACCCGCGGTTGCAACTAAGCCCCCACCACCGCTGGTGAAACTTGGCCCAAGCCAGGGGGGCCACCGCGGGTGCAGCTCGGCTCCAGCGCGGGTGTAGTGTTGCTCCCACCCAGGGCCACCGTGGGTGTGGCGTTGCTCCCGCCCGGGGCCACCGTGGGTGTGGCGTTGCTCCCGCCCAGGGCTACCATGGGTGCAAATCAGCCCCAGCCTGGGACCACCGAGTGTGCAGCGTTGCTCCCGCCCGGGACCACTGCAGGTGCGGCGTAGCTCCCGCCCGGGGCCACCGAGGGTGCATCTCGGCCACAGCCCGGGGACACCGTGGGTACAACTCGCCCCCAGCCCGGGAAAACCACAGGTGCAACTCGGCCCCAGCCCGGGGCCACTGCAACTGCAACTTTGCCTCAGCCCAGTGCCATCCCGGGGCCACCGCTTGTTGCAACTCGGCCCCGGCCCGGGGCCACCGCTTGTTGCAACTCGGCCCCGGCCCGGGGCCACCGCTTGTTGCAACTCGGCCCCGGCCCGGGGCCACCGCTTGTTGCAACTCAGCCCCGGCCCGGGGCCACCGCGAGTTGCAACTCAGCCCCGGCCCGGCGCCACTGCGGGTTGCAACTCAACCCTAGGCTGGGGCCACTGCGAATGCAGCTTGACCCAAGCCCGGGGCCACCGCAGATGTGGCGTTGCTCCCGCCCGGGGCCACTGCTGATGAAACATTGCTCCCACCCGGGGCCACCACAGGTGCAACTCTGCCCCTGCCCGGGGCCACAAGCATGGTGTTGCTTCCGCAAGGGGCCACTGCGAGGGGCCACCGCAGGTGCGACATTGTTTCCGCCCGGGGATACCGCGGGTCCAACTCTGTGCCAGCCCGGGGCCACAGCAGGTGCAATGTTGCTCTCGCCCGGGGACACCGAGGGTGTATCATCGCTCCCGCCCGGGCCCACCAAGGCTGCATCATTGCTACCGCCTGGGACCACTGAGGGTGCAACTGAGGCCCAGTTCGGGGCCACTGCAAGTGCAACTGAGACCCAGCCCGGGGCCACTGAGGGTGCAACTCGGCCCCAGCCGAGGCCACCATGGGTGCAACTAAGACCCACACTGAGGCCACCGAGGGTGCGGTGTTGCTCCCGACCGGGACCACTGCAGAAGGGGTGTAGCTCCCGCCAGTGGCCTACGAGGGTGCAACTCGGCCCCAGTCCAGGGCCAACACGGGTGCAACTCGGCCCCAACTTGGGGCCAGCTCGGGTGCAACTCGTCCCCAGCCCAGGGCCACTGTTGATGCAACTCTGCCTCGTCCCGGGGCCACCGCAGGTGTGGCGCTGCTGCGGCCTGGGGCCACTGCAGTTGCGGCATTGCTCCCACCCTGGGCCACCATGGGTGCAACTCAGCCCAAGCCCGGGGCCACCGCGAGTGCGATGTTGCTCCCGCCTAGGGCCACTGCGGGTTTTGTGTTGCTACCACCCAGGGCCACCGCAGGTGCGACTCAGCGCCAGCCCAGGGCCACCGTGAGTGCGATGTTGCTCCCGCCCAGGGCCACTGTGGGTTTTTCCTTGCTTCCGCCCGGAACCACCACGGTTGCAGCTCAGCCCCAGCCTGGGACCACCGAGTGTGCAGCATTGCTCCCGCCCAGGACCACTGCAGGTGCGGCGTAGCTCCCACCCAGGGGCACCGAGGGTGCAACTCGGTCACAGCCCAGGGACACCATGCGTACAACTCGGCCCAATCTCGGGGAAACCGTGGGTTCAACTCAGCCCCAGCCCGGGGCCACCAAGGGTGCAACTCGGCCATAGCCCGGGGACACCGTGGGTGCAACTCGGCCCCAGCCCGGGAAAACCACAGGTGCAACTCGGCCCCAGCCCGGGGCCACCGCAAGTGCAACCTGGCCTCAGCCCAGGGCCACTGCGGATTGCAACTCGGCCCAAGCCCAGGGCCACTGCTTGCTGCAACTTGGCCCCAGCCCGGGGCCACCACTTGTTGCAACTCGGCCCCATCCTGGGGCCACCGCTTGTTAGAACTCGGCCCGGCACCGGGCTGGGGCTGAGTTGCAACCCACAGTGGCCCCAGGCTGGGGCCACTGCGAATGCAGCTTGATCCAAACCCGGGGCCACCGCAGATGTGGCGTTGCTCCCACCCGAGGCCACTGCTGGTGCAACTTTGCCCTCACCCGGGACCACCACAGGTGCAACTATGCCCCAGCCCGAGGCCACCACAAGCATGGTGTTGCTTCCGCAAGGGGCCATTGCGAGGGGCCACCGCAGGTGCAGTATTGTTTCCACCCAGGGCTACCGCGGGTCCAACTCTGTGCCAGCACGAGGGTGCAACTCGGCCCCAGTCCAGGGCCAACACGGGTGCAACTCAGCCCCAGTCCAGGGCCAACACGGGTGCAACTCGGCCCCAGCTTGGGGCCACCGCGAGTGCAACTCGGCAGCCCAGGGCCACTGTTGGTGCAACTCTGCCCCGTCCCGGGGCCACCGCAGGTGTAGTGTTGCTGCGGCCCAGGGCCACTGCAGCTGCGGCATTGCTCCCACCCTGGGCCACCACGGGTGCAACTCAGCCAAAGCCTGGGGCCACCGCGAGTGCGATGTTGCTCCCGCCCAGGGCCACTGCGGGTTTTGTGTTGCTACCACTCGGGACCACCGCAGGTGTGACTCAGCCCCAGCCCAGGGCCACCGTGAGTGCGATGTTGCTCCCGCCCGGGGCCAGGGGCCACTGCGGGTTTTGCCTTGCTTCTGCCCGGGACCACCACGGTTGCAGCTCAGCCCCAGCCCAGGGCCACCAAAGATGCTGCGTTGCTTCCGCCCAAGACCACTGCGGGTGCAGCATGTAGCACCTGCCCGGGGGCCACCGAGAATGCAATTTGGCCCCTGCATGAGGCCACCACAAGTGCAACTTGGCCCCAGCCCAGAGCTTCCATGGGTGCAACTCAGCCCCCAGCCCGGGGCCACTGCAGGTGCATCGTTGCGCCCGCCCTAGGCCACCATCGGAGCATCGTTGCTCTCACCCAGGGCCACTGAGGGTGCATCATTGAGCCCGCCCGGGGCCACTGTGTGTGCAACTCAGGTCAAGTCCGGGGCCATCACAGGTGCAGGTTTACTCTAGCCCGGGGCCACTGCAGGTGTGGCGTTGCTCCCACCCGGGGCCACCACAGTTGCAACTCAGCCTTAGCCCGGGGCCACCGAGGCTGCATTGTTGCCCCTGCCCGGGGCCACCGCAGGTGCAACTCAGCCACTGTCCAGGGACACCAAGGGTGCATCGTTGCTCGGGTGAAGCTCGGCCTCAGCCTAGGGTCACCATTGGTGAAACTCAGCCCCAGCCCAGGGCCACCGCAGGTGCAGTGTTGCTCCCACCCGGGGCCACTGCAGATGCAGCGTTGCTCCCACCCGGGGCCACCACGGGTGAAACTCGGCCCCAGCCCGGGGCCACCATGAGTGCGGTGTTGCTCCTGCCCGGGGCTACTGCAGGTTTTGCATTGCTCCCGCCCGGGACCACCACAGTTGCAACTCAGCCTTAGCCCGGGGCCACCGAGGCTGCATTGTTGCTCCTGCCCGGGCCACCGCAGGTGCAACTCAGCCGCTGTCCAGGGCCACCAAGGGTGCATCGTTGCTTGGGTAAAGCTCGGCCTCAGCCCAGGGCCACCGTTGGTGCAACTCAGCCCCAGCCCAGGGCCACCACAGGTGCAGTGTTGTTTCCACCCAGGGCCACTGCGGATGCAGCGTTGCTCCCACCCGGGGTCACCACGGGTGCAACTCCGCCCCAGCCCGGGGCCACCACGAGTGCGGTGTTGCTCCCACCCGGGGCTACTGCGGGTTTTGCATTGCTCCCGCCCGGGACCACCACAGTTGCAACTTAGCCCCAGCCCGGGGCCACCGAGGATGTGGCATTGCTCCTGCTCGGTACCACCTCGGGTGTGGCGTAGCGCCCACCTGGGGCTACCGAGAGTGCCAAGTCGGCCCCCTGCACAGGGCTACCGCAGGTGCAACTCGGCCCCAGCCTGGGGTCACCACAGGTGCATCATTGCTCCCATCCGAGGCCACCGTGGGTGTAAAGTTGCTCTCGCCCG
Source organism: Pholidichthys leucotaenia (assembly GCA_020510985.1). NCBI lineage: Eukaryota > Metazoa > Chordata > Actinopteri > Cichliformes > Pholidichthyidae > Pholidichthys > Pholidichthys leucotaenia. The sequence goes on from CM035848.1 coordinate 49,403,410, forward strand.
GGACCAAGAAGGGTGCATCGTTGATCCCGCCTGGGATCACCAAGGCTGTATCATTGCTCCCGCCCGGGGCCACTACAGGTGCAACTTGCCCCAAGGTCAGGGCCACCGCGGGTGCAGCGTTGCTCCCACCCGGGGCCACTGCAGGTGCATCTTTGCTCCAACCCTGGGCCACTGCAGCTGCAACTCAGCCCCAACCCGGGGCCACCACGAATGCAACTCAGCCCAAGCCCGGGGCCACCACGAATGCAACTCAGCCCAAATCCAGGGCCACTGCGAGTGTATCGTTTCTCCTGTCCGGGGCCACCGCAGATGCAACTCAGCCCCAGTCCGGGGCCACCGCAAATGCAACTCAGCCCAAGCACCAGGGCCACTGCGGGAGCATTGTTGCTCTCGCCCGGGGCCATTGAGGCTTCATTGTTGCTCCTGCATGGGGCCACCAAGGATACAACTCAGCCCTAGTCCAGGGCCACTGCGGTTGCGGCGTTGATCCCACCCGGGGCCACCGCGGATGCAATTCAGCCCCAGCTCGGGGTCGCCACAGGTGCAAGTCAGTCCCAGCCCAGGGCCACCGCGAGCGCAACTCAGCCACCATGGGTGCAACTCAGCCCCAGCCCGGGGCCGCCACGAGTGCAACTCAGCCGCCACAGGTGTAACTCAGCCCCAGCCCGGGGTCACCGAGGGTGCGGGGTTGCTCACTCCCAGGACCACTGAGCATGCAACTTGGCCAAAGCCCGAGGCCAAAGCAGGTGCGGCATTGCTCCAGCCCGGGCCCACTGCAGGTGCGGCGTTGCTCCAACCTGTGGATACCATGGGTGCAACTCGGCTCCAGCCCAAGGCCAATGTGAGTGGTGTTGCTCCCACCAGGGGCTTCTGCGGGTGGAGCGTTGCTCCTGCCCGGGGCCACTGTGGGTGTGGTGTAGTGCTTGTCTGTGGCTACCGAGGGTGCAACTCTGCCCCAGCCCGGGGCCACCATGGGTGAAGCTTGGCCTCAGCTCAGGGCCACCGCAGGTGCGGTGTTGCTCCCACCCGGGTCCACTGCGGATGCAGCGTTGCTCCCACCCGGCGCCACCACGGGTGAAACTCTGCCCCAGCCTGGGGCCACCATGAGTGCGGTGGTGTTCCCGCCCGGGGCTACTGCAGGTTTTGCATTGTTCCCGCCCGGGACCACCACAGTTGCAACTAAGCCCCAGCCCAGGGCCACTGAGGATGTGGCATTGCTCCTGCCTGGGAACACCGCGGGTGCGGCATAGTGCCCGACCGGGGCTACCGAAAGTGCAAGTCGGCCCCTGCACAGAGCTACCGCAGGTGCAACTTGGCCCCAGCCCAGGTCTTCCACGGGTGCAACTCAGCCCCAGCCTGGGGCCACCGCAGGTGCATCATTGCTCCCATCCGAGGCCACCGCGGGTGTATCGTTGCTCTCACCAGGGACCACGAAGGGTGCATCGTTGATCCCGCCCGGGGTCACTGAGGCTGCTTCATTGCTCCCGCCCGGGGGCACTGTGGGTGCGGCTTTGCTCCAACCTTGGGCCACCGCAGCTGAAACTCGGCCCCAAACCGGGGCCACCATGGGTACAACTCGTCCCCAGCCCGGGGCCACCACGAATGCAACTCAGCCCAAGCCCAGGGCCACTGCGAGTGTATCGTTTCTCCTGTCCGGGGCCACCGTTGGTGCAACTCAGCCCCAGCCCAGGGCCACCACAGGTGCAGCGTTGCTCCCACCCGGGGCCACCACGGGTGCAACTCTGCCCCAGCCCGGGGCCACCATGACTGCGGTGTTGCTCCCGCCCGGGGTTACTGCGGGTTTTGCATTGCTCCCACCCGGGACCACCACGGTTGCAACTTAAGCCCCAGCCCAGGGCCACCGAGCATGTGGCATTGCTCCTGCCCGGGAACACCGCGGGTGCAGCATAGTGCCCGCCCAGGGCTACCGAAAGTGCAAGTCAGCCCCTGCACAGCGCTACCGCAGGTGCAACTCGGCTCCAGCCTGGGGCCACCACAGGTGCATCATTGCTCCCATCCGAGGCCACCGCGGGTGTATCGTTGCTCTCACCAGGGACCACGAAGGGTGCATCGTTGAATCCCGCCCGGGGTCACTGAGGCTGCTTCGTTGCTCCCGCCTGGGACCACTGCAGGTGCAACTCGGCCCAAGCTCAGGGCCACCACGGGTGCAACGTTGTTCCCACCCGGGGCCACTGTGGGTGCGGCTTTGCTCCAACCTTGGGCCACCGCAGCTGAAACTCGGCCCCAAACCGGGGCCACCATGGGTGCAACTTGTCCCCAGCCCGGGGCCACCACGATTGCAACTCAGCCCAAGCCCAGGGCCACTGCGAGTGTATCGTTTCTCCTGTCCGGTGCCACCGCAGATGCAACTCAGCCCCAGCCCGGGGCCACCACAAATGCAACTCAGCCCAATCCCAGGGCCACTGCGAGTGTATCGTTTCTCCTGTCCGGTGCCACCGCAGATGCAACTCAGCCCCAGCCCGGGGCCACCACAAATGCAACTCAGCCCAATCCCAGGGCCACTGTGGGTGCATCGTTGCTCTCGCCCAGGGCCACTGAAGGTGCATCATGACTCTCGCCCGGGGCCACTGAGGTTTCATCGTTGCTCCTGCATGGGGCCACCAAGGATGCAACTCAGCACTAGTCCAGGGCCACTGCGGTTGCGGCGTTGCTCCCGCTCAGGGCCACCGCAGATGCAATTCAGCCCCAGCCCGGGCCCGCCATGGGTGCAAGTCAGTCCCAGCCCAGGGCCACTGCGAGTGCAACTCAGCCGCCACGGGTGTAATTCAGCCCCAGCCTGGGGGGTCACCTCAGGTGCATCATTGCTCCTGCCTGAGGCCGCCGAGGCTGCATCGTTGCTCTCACCTGGGGCCACCGCAGGTGCAACTTGGCCAAGCCCGGGGCCAATGCAGGTGCGGTGTTGCTCCCGCCCGGGGCCACTGCGGGTGCAACTCTACCCCAGCCCGGGGCCACCATAGGTGCATCGTTGCTCCCATCCGGAGCCACCGAGGGTGCATTGTTGCTCTTGCCCGGGGCAACCGAGGGTGCATCATTGCACCCACAGGGGTCCACCGAGGTTGCATCATTGCTAATGCATGGGGTCACCAAAGGTGCAATGCAGCCGTAGTCTGGGGCCACCACGGGTGCAACTTTGCCCAAGTCTGGGGCCACCGCGGGTGCAACTCGGCCCCAGCCTGGGGCCACCCTGAGTGCAACTTGGTCGAAGCCCGGGGCCACCGCGGGTGTGGTGTTGCTCCAGCCCGGGGCCACCGCAGGCCTGGTGTTGTTCCTACCTGAGGCCACCGCGGGTGTGGTGTTGCTCCCGCCCGGGGCCACCGCGGGTGCGGTATTTCGCCCGCCTGGGGCCACCGCGGGTGCAGCGTTGCTCCCTCCTGGGGCCACCACAGGTGCGGTGTAGCTCCTGCCCAGGGCCACGGAGGGTACAACTCAGCCCCAGTTCAGGGCCACCACGGGTTCTACCCGGGAGCACCGATACATCGTTGGTGGCCCCGGGCAGGAGCAACAATACACCTCGTTGGCCCCAGGAAGGAGCAACAATGCATCCTCTGTGGCTCCGGGCAGGAGCAACACCGCACCCTCACAGGTTCCAGGCCATTGCTCACCCCCGGGGCCACTGCGGGTGCATCGTTGCTCCTGCCCAGTACCACCGAGGGTGCATCTCAGCCCCAGACCGGGGCCACTGTGGGTTCAACCCGGGAGCACCGATGTACCCTCGGTGGCCCCGGACTGGGGCTGTTTCACCCTCGGTAGCCCCAGGCAGGAGCAATGATGCACCCTCGGTGGCCCCAGGCAGGAGCAACGATGCACCCTCGGTTGCCCCAGGCAGGAGCAACGATGCACCCTCGGTTTCCCCAGGTGGGAGCAACACCACACCCTCAGATCCCAGGGTGGGATGGAGTGTCCACAACAACCTCAGCAGGAGGAACCAAACCCACGATGACTCCAGGCAGCGAGCCTGGACCTACGGAGACTTCTGGCTCAGGTGGATCTTACCTGGCGACCCTGGGAGAAGTCTCATCAGGAAAAACAACCAGAGAAACAAGCAGAAAAACAGCGTCAGGGTCACCAGCAGCGGCGGAGCCCAGCGAGGTGAGCTCAGGTGCAGCTGATGGCTGCACTTAGCTCTCCTCCCCATGAGCTAGACAAGACCTCTCCAATATGGAAACAATAGGAACAGAGGAAGGCACTTGCATGAACTCGAGCTCCACCGCCATCCAGGACTCCGTCGATCAAGGTGGCGATGCTCCAGGCTAAGTTCTCTGGAGGTTCAGTTGCAACTCTGCTGTGGCGGCCTCCGCAGCAGGCGTAATGGTGTGTGCAGTCCTGGTGCCCCCAGGCGAAGTGACCCATGCTGGTGGCTCATCGTCGTGGCAGCTGGGGGTGGACTCTCTGCTGGCACTGGAACAGGGTTCCCAAGGAACATAGGTTCCTCCCATCGACCGGCGGCTCAGTTCAGGGACCGGTGGGCACTCAAGGACGGATGGAGGAAACACAGAGAGGGCAAGAGAAGAATTAATTGCAGAAGGCGGAGAAAGCCCAGTGGACTGCAGGGACTGGGCTTTCTCTCCAGGAATCAGACAAGAATATTCGGTTTTTTAGAGATGGAAAACAAGAGTTCACTTGCCTGAGTTCCTGGGAGGTGATGGATTCCGCTGCTGCTTGAGGGTCAGGCACCGTCTCTCCGGGAGCCTCGAGAGCAGTCTGGGTGGAGGGTGATGACGTGGACTTGAGGCGGGAGTGGCGAGCCTTCTGCCCCCGTGAACGCTTCTTCTGCCTGGGTTGAACTGAGGGGGAATCATCCAGCAGCTCCACAACTCGTTGTCTAGTTTCGTATATTGTGAGAAGAGGAGTCAGAGCTGGGTAGCTCAAAAGATTAGGGCAACTCTCAATTAACCCAGCAGCAAAGTCCACGAAGCCATAGACGATCTCGGGAGTGAGGGTGACCTGAGCCTTAGAGGCAAAATCCACAACATGCTCTGCTACCGCACACTCCTCGTCACTCAATCCCAAAACCCTGAACTCCATGGTAAGCTCTCAAGCGGGTAGGAGAAAACACAAAAAAGTGGAAAAACTCAGACAGCACAGCTGGGTTTCACTGGCCGTTGGACGCAACGCTAAATGGTGCTGTGCAATTTATTAAACAAAAGAATAAGCAATAAAGTGCTCCAGCAGGCTTAGTGGTGGGCAAAAAATCAAGGATAACACTAGAGTGCTCCCAAACTAACTGGTGAGTGAGGAAGGAGGTAAAGAATTAACCAAGAGCGCTCCCACATACAAACTGGCGAGCAAGGGGAAAAGATTACTTACAGAAGATTCACCAGAGCAGACGGTGCTCTGGTGGAGGAGAGGGTTGGCACTTCAAACAACTCAAAAAAGAAAAAACGCCAAAACCTACAGCAGCTGGTGTCCACACTGGCCGTGTCCTGTCATGAACACACCCGTTCACAGGCAAAAAATAGGACACCAAATGCTTGCTATACTGTAGGTTTGCACATTTATTAACTTAAACACAAACAAAAAATGTCACATACAATTACAATGAAAGAAATGAAATAACATAACCGCTGGAGGAGTGTCGGACTCAATGTCAAAGGTACAAAGTCAGGAAACACCTGACCAGGGCGAAAGCTCAGCCGGAGGACCCCAAGAGAAATGGGGCTCGATGGCTGAGAAAAACTTGAGGGGAAAAAGGCACCAAGACGGAGCTAACCAACTTACCTCAACAGCAGGACCTAAACCATGAAAAATAGGTCACGGCAGGAGAAGAGGAAGAAGGAGGAGGACACGGCAACAGCAGAAGTTGTCGCGTCCCTTAAAATACACACACACATAATCAAAGACAGGTGTAATCCATGAGTAGCAACATGAGCAGCAGCTGTGCAGCCCCAAAGGAATTGACAGCCGGAAGCTGCACAGCGCTGTCAAAATAAACCGGAAACAAGAAACTAAAACAACAAAACTAGAAAACATCATAATCTTAGAGAAAACAGAAAATAAAGAGAAAAATGCTCACTGGGCAGAGAACCTGTGCACGGCTCTAACCTGTGCCGCAGGACCATGACCCTTTTTCCTCATAAATTTGTGACTTTTCTAGTAAATTTGACAAATTTTTCTTGTAAGTTTGTACCTTTTTTCAAATTTTACTGTTTTTTTCTTGTGAATTTGAATTTTTTTTTTCCCTAAAATTTGTGACTCGTTTCTAGTAAATTTGTGACTTTAAAGCGGGTAAGCAGATTACCCGCTGACCTGTACCACAGGTAAAATCCATGTGGCCAAGCACAGATGGGCCAACATGGAGCCTGCAGACAAACCCACATGGGACCCATTACACAGCCCAGGTTTAACCTACAGTGGGGCCCACATGGACATGCTGGCTGGGTGTATTAGGCAAAGGTAGATGGGCTTATTGCATGTTTGCACCTGAGTGAAATCAGCTTCAGAAACTCTCGATGAGCATTTTAAGTTCCCTTGCAGTAGCTCTAGTAGTTAAGTTCATGCACCTTCATCACTTGTTGTGAGTGTACCTTCATATGAATAAAGGCGTTGAAACAGTCATTTGGTGTTTGTCATGTCACTGCCAAGTTTGAACTCATAGCCATTAAAACACACACATGAAAAAAAAAATCTTTTCATAGAATTTCCTTTATTGATGAATGAGAATAAAAGTTCACTTGCATTTTCCATTACATTACAGGCTTCATAAACCGGAGATTATTACGAGCGTGTAAATATGTGCACATAATTTAAATAAATTAAAAGACAGAATGTTAACTTGTTGAGCTGTATGCCCAGTAGCAAAATGATTTAAAACAAACTGTAAAATGCCTCGTTTGAACATGAAAGACTGTATATGACTTTTGGAAACAACAGGTTTTTTTCCTCACATTTAAAACTTTATACTTTTGAAACACCTTTTCTGTATAAATTTTCATGAAGCTGTTTTCATCTATAAGTTTCACTTTGTTATAAATTTCCCATTTTTTAAAAAAAATTGTGTACTTTTTTCCATAAATTAAAATTTTTTCCAGTGATTTTAACATTTTATATAAAATTTATAAATTATATGGCACATACAGTATATAATTATATATAAATTTTCAGATATAATTACATTTTCCTCATTTTTTAAAATGGGTGTACCTTTTTCATAAAGTATTTTTTTTTTACTTTTATGTATACAGTATCTCACAAAAGTGAGTACACCCCTCACATTTTTGTAAATATTTTATATCTTTTCATGGGACAACACTGAAGATATGACACTTTGAAGCAAAGTAGTCAGTGTACAACTTGTATAACAGTGTAAACTTGTTGTCCCCTCAAAATAACTCAACACACAGCCATTAATGTCTAAACCGCTGGCAACAAAAGTGAGTACACCCCTAAGTGAAAATGTCCAAATTGTGCCCAAAGTGTCAATATTTTGTGTGGCCACCATTACTTTCCAGCACTGCCTTAACTCTTGGGCATGGAGTTCACTAGAGCTTCACAGGTTGCCACGGGAATCCTCTTCCACTCCTCCAGGACGACATCACAGAGCTGGTGGATGTTAGAGACCTTGTGCTCCTTCACCTTCCATTTGAGGATGCCCCACAGATGCTCAACAGGGTTTAGGTCTAGAGACATGCTTGGCCAGTCCATCACCTTTACCCTCAGTTTCTTTAGCAAGGCAGTGGTCATCTTTGAGGTGTGTTTGGGGTGGTTATCATGTTGGAATACTGCCTTGCGGATCATGCTCTGCTTCAGTATGTCACAGTACATGTTGGCATTCATGCCTCCTTCAATGAACTGTAGATCCCCAGTGCCAGCAGCACTCATGCAGCCCCAAGCCATGACACTCCCACCAACATGCTTGACTGTAGGCAAGACACATCAATCTTTGTACTCCTCACCTGGTTGCCGCCACACACGCTTGACACCATCTGAACCAAATAAGTTTATCTTGGTCTTGTCAGACCACAGGACATAGTTCCAGGAATCCATGTCCTTGGTCTGCGTGCCTTCAGCAAACTGTTTGTGGGCTTTTCTGTGCATCTTTAAAAGGGGCTTCCTTCTGGGACGACAGCCATGCAGACCAATTTGATGCAGTGTGCGGCGTGTGGTCTGAGCACTGACAGGCTGACCCCCCACCCCTTCAACCTCTGCAGCAATACTGGCAGCACGCATACGTCTATTTTCAAAAGGCAACCTCTGGATATGACGCTGAGCACGTGCACTCAACTACTTTGGTTAACCATGGCAAGGCCTGTTCTGAGTGGAGCCTGTCCTGTTAAACCACTGTATGGTCTTGGTCACCGTGCTGCAGCTCAGTTTCAGGGTGTTGGCAATCTTCTTATAGCCTAGTTCATCTCTAGGTAGAGCAGCAATTCTTTTTTCAGATCCTCAGAGTTCTTTGCCATGAGGTGCCATGTTGAACTTTCAGTGACCAGTATGAGAGTGTGTGAGAGCGATAACACCAAATTTTAACACACCTGCTCCCCATTCACATCTGAGACCTTGTTAATATTAATGAGTCACATGACACCAGGGAGGGAAAATGGCTAATTGGGCGTAATTTGGACATTTTCTCTAGGGGTGTACTCACTTTTGTTGCCAGTGGTTTAGACATTAATGGCTGTGTGTTGAGTTATTTTGAGGGGACAGCAAATTTACACAGTTATACAAGCTGTACACTGACTACATTGTATCAAAGTGTCATATCTCCAGTGTTGTCCCATGAAACGATACATTTACAAAAATGAGAGGGGTGTACTCACTTTTGTGAGATTCTGTACATTTCCATAAAGTTTTAGTCATCCGTAAATTAGCATTTTTGTGATTTCATTTCCCACCCACATTTAAAAATTTTACTACCTTTTCTCATGAATTCACAACTTTTTCCAGTTATTTCTGACTTCTTGCAACTTTTTATGTACAGATTTGCATAAATTTCTTTAGTTATGAATTTGCATTCCCCCATTTTTTAAACTAGTGTACTACTTTTTTCATAAACTTAATTTTCCCCAGTCATTTTATACTTTTTTACAATTTTTTAAAATGTTACATTTTGTGATAAATTTTCATCCTCCCATTTTTAAAAATTACTTTACTATCCACCTTATTCCTGGGGGTGCCGCTGTAGGAACGATTATGGGCGGAGTTTCCGGTTTCGGCTGATCTAGTGTTAAATAAGAGTGGAGTAGCAGGGGCATTTAAAATAGCATTTTTATAAGTTCTTTTTTTAATGTATAGTCCACATATGTATTTTGCACTCAAGTAGCAGCTAACTTCAGCTCTTCTAGTTTTTGTATTTTTTGAATGTTTTGGCGTAGTTCTGGTACTTGCTGGTGTTCGGGGTTGTGCCAGACTGGATAAATGGAGGCTTCTCACCATACAGCGACAGACGACATCCAAGCACGGTGTTGTGGCGTACATCTGCTCTAAGGTAAATTTGATTATGCCCAGCATATTTTAACAAAATGCAGCCGACTTTATTGCAGTGGAGACGTGCTTGTTGGAATGGCCACCGTGTCATTATGAGTACAGGCAACGAGAAGTCATAAATCATGACTCTTTCTTTGTTTGGTAGCAGCAAAGTCCCAGGAAAACCCCATGAGTGTCTGGTATAACTGGAAAGCTTAGAAATTGTACTTTCTAAAACTACCTATGTTTTTGCGGAAGACATAACTCCCGACCGAGCGAACGCGAGTTTTCAACCTAGCCAAAATATAAACAAATCGTCTTTTTCTGGGTCAGTTTTGTGACTTCCTACAAATTAAATATCATTTTGAAGATCTTTCAATACAGAATATGACAATAACGTTACCTCAGTTTTGAAAATGTCCTCAAAGTGACTTTGCCAGCACGGGTCATTTGTTTACAGCGTTGGCCTCTTAGCAGCGGTACTAACGGAGCTACTGTGTGCGAGGCCACTTTTTAGGCCATCTTCCCAGCCCTCGATAGTCGTGGAAGTGGTATGATTATATTACTGTTTTTGAGGTGCAAGAGGCCGTGTTCCCGCATTTCTGATGCCGAAGTCATTGTTTTTTTTAACAAAAGTGTCCTGTTTCAGTGACAACCATATGTTCTAAACTAGTACCAGAAGTTGCTACCATAATTCACGCAAGGCATCATGGGGCCTAGGAATAAGGTGGATATTTCATACAAATGATTTTCTCCTGGCCCTGCAATGGACCGCTGATCTGTCCAGGGAAACCCTGCCTCTCGCTCAAAGATGCTGGGATAGGCTCCAGCCCCCCCCCCCCCCCCGGCAAAAAGGATTAAGCAGTACAAGATGGATGATTTTCTCACAGAAATTTTCAACTTTTTGTCACTTTTAAGTATAAATTTGCATAAAAAGCTTTACCATGAATAGATATGCATTTTAAATAAATTAGCATTTTTTTCAAAATCTTTAAAATTAGTGTACCTTTCTCATAATTTTCTCTGACATTTTCAACCATTTCAGATTTTAATGTATGAATTTTCATAAGTTTTCATCAATTTACATAATTTGTTATAAATTTGTATACTCCCATTTTTTTAAGTTTTCCATATTTTTTCAACTTTTTATATATGTTTTCATAAGTTTTTTCATCCATAAATTTGTATTTTTTGTTATAATTTTGCAGTCTTTCTATTTTTAAATGTATTTGCTGCCTTTCTCATACAAACTTTTTCCAGATATTTTCAACTTTTATGCATAAATTTTTATTACAACACCTTTGATACATTAATTACCACTTTATTATACATTTGCAAAATATTTCCCAAATTTGGGAATTTAAACTACCTTGAAACTTTTTACTACAGACATTTTCTTTTTGCAACGTTTTTTTATATTTTCATAAAAAGATTTTTAATTCTTGAATTTACATTTTTTCCAATATTTTATTTTTTAAATTAGTTGACTATCTCATATTTTGTTTTCACTGCTCAACTTTTTTAATTTACAGGAAAAAAAAGTAAATTCACAAGAAAAAATATTGCAGATTTATGAGAAAAAAGTTGCAAATTTGTGACAAAAAGGTTAGAAATCTACAAGAAAAAAGTTGAAAATTTACATGAAAAAATGCAAATTCACAAGAAAAAATATTACAAATTTATCAAAATAAAGTTGCAAATTTATGATAAAAAAAAAGTTAAAAATTTAAAGGACAAAAACCGCAAATTTACAATAATTTTTTTTTTGCAAATTTATGAGAAAAAAAGTCCAAAAATTTATGAGAAAGTTACAAATCTAAAAAAATAGTTGAAAATTTACAGGAAAAAAAAATGCAAATTCACCAGAAAAAATATTGCAAAAAAAAAAAATCAACTTTTTTTAATCTTTAAAATTTTTTTTTTTTTTACTCAAAAAATCTGCATTTTTGTTGTACATGTGCAATTTCTCCCAATTTTTAAAAAAATAGTTAACTACCTTTTCCTTCTAAATTTGAAATGTTTTTGTGGTTCGTCGTGTCATTGCTCTGAGTTAATTCTGAGCTGAGTAAACTGCAGCTGCATTCATATGAATGACCACAAGGGGTCACTTAAACCCGAGTTTCCAAATGTTACATCCAGCACCTTCAATGGAGGAAGATGAAGACAGTGCAACAATGTCCGTTTGAAGAAACCCAAAGCACATTTCAGAAGACTAAATAAAAAGACGGAAGTGTACCACAAAAGCAAGGCACCAGTTTACTGTGTGCATTGCACATTTTAACTCTTCGTATCAAAGCTGGACTTCTTGAGCTCTTCACTTTTTATCTTCTGACACAACCATTAACGTAATAATAGTATAAATTAATGTGCAGCATTCCTTCTCAGTTTGCAAAGCCCCTTCATGCAAAAACACATGTGACAGGAGAGGAAGGTGGATCCCCAAAGCCCGTTAGCGTGGTCTGAGGGGTGCACGGCAGAGCAGCCTCCATGGCAGCCTCATCTGGGCTGGCCGCCACTTCTACAGAAGCATTCGGCAGGTTCCTCTGTTAACGCATGGTGGTTAAACATTTGGCACTCATAGAAGGGGGCTTTATCAGATGAAAAATATGGGAAATTTAAAGAATACGTACAAAAAAAATGTGTAGAGGAAAATAAAATTTGTAAATCTATAAAGAGCTGCAATCGTGCTCTTTTCCACACTGCACTGGCACGACTCCCAGAGGTGCTTTTCTGTCAGAACACATTAGGGTTTGATTATTACACTTGCACTTTACACGCGCGCTCGTCCTCAAAACAAGCTGTTTTATGGTGTGCTTTTTAAATGCTAATGAGCCCCAGCTCACCCCACGCTCCCTCTTCTATCATTTTGTCTGAGATCTCCATCTTGATGGCAATGCCTTGCAACACTAGCCGTTAGCTTTGGTCATCAGACTAACTAATACACTAACAAATACTTGCTAAATTTGAACATTTTCAAGCCCGAATTAAGCATTATCGATGTTTTGAGTGGCTGATGGCATATCGCTGGTCCCTGGGCTGCAATAATGCACAGAAACAAACTGAATGAATGGATGGATGGATGATTTTTAAAAAAAAAAAAATTATTTGGCCTTTATTTTACCAGGTCAATGTTGAGAACCAGCTCTCATTTACGAACATGACCTGGCTAACTCTGCTAATGACAGCTAACTGCTGGTCACTGAAGAAGTGTCTGGTGCAGACTATAATAAAGTAATTAAAATAAGGTCTATGAATAAAATATATGTTCAAGGGTTGATAGATGACCGGGCTGAATGTCTTGCGGGAATGGATGGGACATTTTGAAAACGGACATAAATGGACATCTAGTGTGGCTAGGTGTCCATTTACCCCCAAACCCCCCCAAATTTATCTAATTTATCCCATTTTGTTGTTCCAGTTTCTTGTACACTGTGGAACATCCAAACTAAAATAGGAAACTCGTCTCTCAGTTTCTACTCGGCAGTAGAGAGTAGAACTCTGCTAGTGAGACGAGCGCTGACCCTTCACGGGAAACTTCCTGCCCTCTTTCAATGAGACGGTGCACCACACTACCCAGAGATCAGGTCTGTATCAGGTCATTTAGTAGTGATGTGATGACCTCACAGAAGAGAACAGCCAATCCAAACCAGGCATGGCGAGAGCTGTGGTCCTAGATTCTGTGGGAGAGCAGAACTCCTGTGCAGGAGGACTTTGGGCCGTTTGACTTTGCAGATCATAGGCCACAGAAATCCTACATAATCCACTAAAGTGAAGGGGAAACCTCTAAATGCATAATAGGGGCTCTTTAACTGCCTCAAATTTGCCAGTAATAATATATCTTTAAAGTATTGGCTTCAATTCAGTTTTAATTTGAAAATATGATTTTGCTCTACAAGTGGATCCTCTTGAATTAAATCCTTGTTTTAACGCCTATGAGTTCTCTATGAGTTACTTTGTATTTTGTTGGGTATATACTGTGTATATACTGTACACCACACCATGTCAGGAATTATTTGTAAAAATGCAAAAACTTCAACATGGTTTGCCTGAATGACAAGTGTGAAAGAGCCATTTTGAACACTTTTTGGTTTAAAAAAATACTTAAAAACAGATGTAAAACAGCTCAGCAGAAGCAGAAACTGACCTGTAGACTTTAATAAGAGGTCAGTTTTCTTTGCAAATTTGCAAAATCTTCTTGCAACATTTTTGGGGGAAATTTTTGTGTTTTGTACATCACCATGGTTTCAAAACAGTGACTTTTCTCAAAAAAATTGCAACATTTTCATTCATAGAGACCATTTTTCATGCCAATTTGTGTTTTTATTCTTAATAAATTTGCCACTTTTTGAGACTTAGCCACAGACTACAGGTTAAAAAAAAGAAGATGTGAGCATGGCTCTGACTTGACATTCTACTTCACTAACCGTCTCTTTTCGTAGAACACCCCGCTGGTTTTTGTTTGTGTTTTGCAGAATTCAGCGAGGTGCCGCTCTCTCAGAGTAACGACTCTCCTCTGAGGGTTTCTGGGTAAATTAAATTCTTAAACCTAGAAGAAAATCCACTCTGCATCAACTAAAGCACCCGATTCTCTACCATCCAAAAGGAAAATAAAGTTAAATCGACGTGATATCACTGCTCAGCAGCTGGATCAACAGATGTTCTGGTTTTAATAGTGAGTGATACATTCTGCAATAAGTCCACTTCAGAAAAGCCAAAATAACCCACATTATGACACTAAAAAAAACATGGGCATGATTTACAAGAGATGCTAAAATGTCTAAAAAAAAAAAAAAAAGCTGGTGGAAAACTTGCATGGGTGGACATTTGTTTCAGTGTATCTGTACTTTTTGCTCAAAATTTGTTCAACAAAACAATTTTTTAAACAAGATAACGACATTCATGATGCGCTTCGGTCCATGGCTGTCAGCTGATCGGTGCATAAGTTACCAGACAAAGAGCAGCGGCTTCTCCTTCATCCTCCTCTGATATCATAACGGATGCTTGTGTTAAAGGTCCCATATTGTGCATCTTCCAGAAGTCAATTTTAATATGAATGAGTCACTAATCTGATTGGCCCGCTCAAAAAACTTTCACCCAATCACAAGTAAGGAGGTAGTCAACTTAAGAGAAGTGAAGGTGGGGTTTGTTGGTGGTTCTTTAAAGGTGCGTTCAGACCAAACGCGAAAGCGCGATGCAAATACATGTAAAGTTAATGTAAAGATGTGGAACACGTGCAAATTTGGGCATTCGCGCCTCCAACAGATTTGGAAGCGCTAGCTAGTAATCAGCCTTGACATTCTGGCATCATCGGAGTTAAAGTATCAGGACGGGAGCTCTGCAGCTGAATCGGAGTGTCAAGAGTTATCCACCCACGGACTCCTGTCATGGATGTGCTAACGACGGCTAGCAGTGTAAACAACCGTCATCCAAGTGAAGCTTTGGAGGAAGGGACAATTTTTCCAGGCAGGAGCCCCATCGAATAATGTAAACCTAAACATGGCGATGTTGTGGGGATTTCCACAGCTGCAGAAGTCATAAAGGCAACTCTGCCCGTCTGCAAGTCACTCAGATGGTAAATTCGTTTCTATTCGCATGTTTACATTGAGTTATAATGTAATCTTTTACACTTGTGTGTAATTTGTGCTTTCACATTTGGTCTGAACACATCTTAAGAAATTAGTTTTTTAATATTTTAAAAGGCATACAGTACATGTTTTAATAGGAAAATACATAAAATTTTGCACAATGTGATCTTTAGATGTTTGGGTGCATGTACAAAGTGTACATGCCTGTACTTGTAAACATGATACAGAGCGATTATTGACGTGATACATTAGCAGTACTTTCAGTTCTGTTTTCTGTCCGGATGAGGAGCAATTTTTGACCCTTGAGCCTCAAAATTATGGTTAAAAATTTAAAACAAATTAAAGCTCTTTTGGTGGAAATGATGAGCAAGGAGATGTAGTTACAAACGGAACCGTCAAGAAAAAAATAAGGTAAAACAGCCGAGTTCTGGGTATAAAGTGGTCTGTGAACTGTGGAAATACGAGAGAATGTTTTTATTTCTCCTGGAAACCGTTGCTAGGTAAACTGCCTGATTTGCCTGTAGGACAGGCCGCCATTGGCTGAATATGCCGGAGTATTATTTTCATGCATCTAAAACCTATGAGCGTAGACTGTACCACTCAAATCTTTGTACCTTTGACTGAAATCATGCACTTCATGCTATAGGTCAAACTCCTTTAAAAACTACGTGCTACCTTGGTCTTACCAAGTCTCAGTTTGCCAGTGAAGGTTTTTGGCCGTCACGTTTCAAGTTTTTGGATTTTATCTCAGGTTTTGTCGAGGAACAGGAACTTGTGCACCGATATGCCATATACGGTAAGCTTGTAAAAAAATACTGTAATTCTTATCAAATGGATCAACATGAAAACAGCAGAGTGACCCCCCCCCCCCATTGAGATTGCACTATGGCTGTACCCAGATATTTTGTTACATTGATATTATTTGTTATCGAAAGTCAGTCTCCTGATGGTTTGCTTTCTTCTGAGTGTGTGATTTAATAAAAATAAACTGTCAATAACATTTGAATAATTACTTGGAAGTTCTCCTGTAAATTTGAAGCCCCAAAACTGGTATCAGGACAGACTAGTTCCCACCCTCCCACATCCCTCTGAAGGAAAATTTAAAAAAAAGAAACAAACAATAAAAACTTTCTGTGAGGTGACATTTGTGCGTCTTCCTAGAAAGCAGTTGGGTCTATTTTAGCCGTACGTGGGGCATGTTCAGCAATTCGGAGCTGCCGGTAGACGGGGAGGACGCGTGGCCACTGCCTAGGCTGTGGCTCGAGCTTTGGGGCCCCACCCCCACTCTGCCCCCTGTCCTCAGGAGCTCAGAGGAGTAGGTTTGGGCCTCAGTAGTCCCCTGTGACAGGAAGGTCAGTCCCTGCACCTCAGTGTCCCTGTCACTGATAAAAAGATCGTCCTCACCCCACCCTCCCCTGCCACTCATGCTGTGGCCCCTCCCTCCCCCGGGGTCTTGGCTACAGCTGTGGAAGCCGACGGGGGAGTCGCTGCTCGTGCTGGGGCTCGGGGACGACAGGCTGTGGCGGGCGTCGTGGATGCTCCCCGGGGCGGCCTGTATCAGGTCCTGCACTGACACAGACTTGCCCAGTTCCTGGTTCATCTTCATGGGTCCGGAGAAGCGGGACGGAAGCGGGGGCATCAGAGGCTCCAGTTCCAGGCTAATGTGCCTCTTCCAGGAACTGTCTTCCTTCGAGTTGAGCGTGCCGTTGCCGTTGGTCCCGAGACCAGCATCCTCCCTGACGCAGCTGTCCTCCATCGGCGTCCCCAGACCTGTGCAGAAGTCCTCCATTTCGGGGGGCACTTCTATTGAGGCGGCTCTCACCAAGCTGCCCGGGCCACCGCCTCGGCTGGGAGGTGGTGGGGGCGGGAGCCTCGCCAGAAGGGGGAACCCTCCATCTCCTGCTCCTCTGCCCCCAGAGCTGCCATTGCGAGTTGGGGTGAGGGTGGCCTCATCAGTGCCACTCTCTGGCGTAATAGCCTGAGGCTGGCTGTAGTTATGGTGGCGACGATGATGATGATGGTGGTGGTGATGAGACAACGGCGATGGACTGAAAGGTGAGGACGGGAAACCAGAGGGAGACATGGTGGAGGCGGTGTTCAGGTTGAGGTTGAGCTCGTTGTGGGGCACCAGGTTGAGATGGAGTCCTCCCTGGGAGCTGGTGGATGAACGCGTGATGAAGCCACCAGGCGCAGGCACTCCGGAGCTGCTGACCTGGGTGGAGTAGGACACGTCCTTGCTGAAGACAGAGGAGTTGTAGTCGGAGGCCTGCTCCATCTCGAACAGGGGCAGCGAGGAGAGCGTGAGGGCCGAAGACGAGCCTTTACGCAACACCTGACGATAAATGTCGAGAAGGGAGTCCAGCTTCGACTCGATGGACTGGACCTGTGAGGAGAGAAAAGAGAGAAATGAATTAAGGACAGCAACCATGTGTATCTTACTATTTACGTCCATATCTTCCTAAATACCAAAGAACACAACCAACAATTCTTTTCACTTCCACCAAGATGATGTTTTTTGTACCATAATCTGATTGTCTGTCTGGAGGTTGGACCACAGAAGAACCCACCATCTCACCTTTATATGTATGTCAATAGATGGGAAATGACAAAACTTGAATCTTTCCCAAGGACATATCAACATTTAGACTGGAAGAGCTGGGGATCATAATGCTTTTCCAATTAACAGACACCCCATAGTGTCTCCTCAGTTGACACATTGTTACTAATATTGTCTACATTATGTTTATCTACAGACTGTTAGACTAAGGGTGCGTCCCAATTCACGCATGCATGCGCAAAACGGGGGTAGGGCGAAGGGGTGAATTGGGATGCACTATAGGTCCAGATAAATGACTGATGATTCGGTGCAACACTTCAGAAATGAAGCTGAAAACACGAACCTGCCGCTCCACCTTACAGACGCGGCCCAGCATACTCATGTCCTCTAAAATGTCTCCGTCAGACAGCAGCTTCTCACGAATCTTCTTATCCAGAGGAATCGTGCCCTTCCCGAGGATTTGATCCACCCTGGAACACACACACAGCCGACATGCAAACACAGCAATTAATTCAATATGAGCAAATGTATACAGTAGTTTACTGAATTCAAGCATTTGGAAAGGTAATTTGAAGCAACAGTAGAAAATCACACAGATGGTACAAGTGTTAAGAGCTCCTCACTGGATTAGAGATGTTCAAATTTATTTATTTATATAGCTGAACATCAAGACAACAAAATTAAAAACAAGGAAACAAAACCAAAAAAATAAACAAAAAAAATTAACCAAACTGTCAGTGATGGAGTAGCTCACTTCAGCCTAATAAAATCACCACAACAGTGCTCAGATCTCCTGAAATGTGATCTGGTCCTTGAGCACAACCTGCATGCAGCCCAAATAGAGGATCAGTGTGCATGACTTCGCTGATCACTGGGGCAATTGCCTAGGAGGAGTAAAGATTTTCATGAGATAATAAAAGCCCAGATCTCCTGACCTTTGACAATGATCTTCAGCTCAATCTGGATGTCGTCCCACCAGAGGATAATTGCATGTGA
This sequence comes from Pholidichthys leucotaenia, assembly GCA_020510985.1. Classification (NCBI taxonomy): domain Eukaryota; kingdom Metazoa; phylum Chordata; class Actinopteri; order Cichliformes; family Pholidichthyidae; genus Pholidichthys; species Pholidichthys leucotaenia. Next base: position 49,421,971 of record CM035848.1, read on the forward strand.
GTTTGTTGAGAATTAGGGCAATTGCCTCGGAAGAGTATTGATTTTTCTGAAATCATGTAAGTGTCTAGATCTCTTGACCTTTGACTTTGATCTTGACCTAGAGCACAACCAGGAGGCAGACCCACCTGAGGATCATTGATTGAGTGAGTTTGCAGAACTGCCTAGGAGGAGTAAAGATTTTCATGAATGCATAAATCCCCAGGTTTCCTGATCTTCGACCCCAACCTTGACCTTTAGCACAACCTCGACGCAAACCCACCTGATGGTGATTGTGCATGAGTTTGTTGAGAATTAGGGCAATCACCTAGGAGGAGTAACAATTTTCTTAAAATAATATTAGGTTTCTGATCTCCTGACCTTTGACTTTGGTCTTGACCTTGAGCATGACCTGGAGGCAGACCCACCTGAGGATCACTTTGAGTGAGTTTGCTGAATATTGGGGAAATTGCCTAGGAGGAGTAAAGATTTTCATGAGATAATGAAAGTCCAGATCTCCTGACCTTCGATAATGACCTTCAGCTCAATCTGGATGTAGTCCCACCAGAGGATGATTGCATGTGAGTTTGTTGAGAATTAGGGCAACCGCCTAGGAGGAGTAAAGATTTTTGTGAGCGCATAAATCCCCAGATTTCCTGACCTTCGACCCCGACCTTGACTTTTAGCACAACCTTGATGTAAACCCACCTGATGGTCATTGTGCCTGAGTTTGTTTAGAATTGGGGCAATCACCTAGGAGGAGTAACAATTTTCTTAAAATAATCTTTCTGATCTTCTGACCTTTGACTTTGACCTTAACCTTGAGCACAACCTGATGATCATTCTGAGGTAGTTGGGCAAGCATCGAGGCAAATGCCTAGGAGGAGTAACGATTCTCGTGAAATGTGGAAGGACGGACGGACGGACACTGCACCATTGCATTTGCTCCTTTTGGCTTTGCCAGAATTACAAAGGTAAATGTTTTAATTGAGGATGTTGTGGAAATACAGACTATTGTCAGCTGGTAAGAAATGGTCAGTAAATTAGGAAGTGGGCGAATGAATATATAAACCCACAGAATATAGACCAAAATAAAACTGTGAGTTCTGGCAGATGTCACATGACCTTGAATTGCAGTATATGACATCTGACAAAACAGTCATCTTTTAATCATCTACACTCCTGGTAGAAAGCAGCTGCAAAAATAAGGATGTTAGCAGAATTACAGTTACAGGAGAAATGTAATGATTTTTAATTAGGCCAAATTTATCAATATCACTTTTTTGAATAAATTGGGATCTCGAGACAGAAAAAAGTTAGCGAAAGTGGCGGTTTCAGATGACTGAAAATTGGTGGGAATGTTGACCTGAAATGTGTGACATCACCAATTGAACAATTAATTACTAGTCTTGTTACAATCTGAAAACGAGATCACGTTCATATTTTGAGGAAAATGGAAGAAAGCATTCTCGATCTGAGTTTCGAAGTGGGTACCAATAAAGAGGACGAGAAGGTGAAGAAAGTGATTTAGCAGACAGTGATAATGATGACTGAGTTTTGAGAGATTTTGACCCTGAAGCCGACGACGAAAACCAAGCTAGTGCTAATGCTGCGGCTGCAGTCCCTGCAGCTTACCTGGATGAACTGGGTCCAAGACAGCTGGATGGTGAGTTCCTCTTTAATCCGTCCTGTTGGGTTTTTTTTTCCACCATCCAGCTGCTTCCTGTTAGCCGTTAGCTCCAGTCCTCCTGCCGGCTGCTCCTCCCTCATCATCCCACCGCCACCGGTGGCTGAAGCGGCTTTTAAACTTCCCCTAAACCGGTGTCCGAGTCCACCATTGGTCCCTCCTTCACCTTCAAGCCCTGGCGATGTGAGCCCTGCGGCGGCTGTTCGATCCCATGCGAGCCGCTGGATCAGAGGGGAGACACACGGGGGATCGGTGCGCCTCCTTCTGGCCTGAACCTCCATGATGATAAACCGAGGAGAAATGAAGACGAGTCGCTGCTTGACCTTGACAACACTGTGAACCGGTACGTGCAAATGTATTTATTGATGTTTCTTGTCTTACTTTTATATTATAGAAAATTTAGAAATCCACTTTGCAATTGTCTTTTCTCTAAATTAAAAACAAAAAAAAAGTGTAAAAGTGACCCTGAGTGATGGGCAGCTCACCCGAAATTATTCATCAGATTTTAGAGAGACAAGAGTGTTTCTGATTTTAATACCAAATTATGTTTTTAGCAAGCGCAGACCTTAATCTTCAAATATACTGTATGTGCTTTCTTGATCAGGATGATTTTTAGACAAGTCTTGAGCATCATTTTTGCTTCACATCTTCATCTTCTCCATGCAAGTTGCATGCTTGCAGTGAAAACAGTGATCTCGCCACAGAGCGACTGAGCCATCAAAATCAAAAAAGGTGTATTGTCTGCAATATTCATTTATTTCTACAAGCTAGATGCCTAATCAAGAGTGCGGGTTGGATCTGCTGGAGCCACTGAGCTTTTAGTTTGTTCAATCGGTGATGTCACCAAATTCAGTCGGCAAATACGGAAGTCAGAGCCTCGACGTAGGTGAAAAAATTGTAATTTCTTTCTAGACAAAATTAAGGCTACAAAAGTATCATTCATGTTTATTATGTTCTCAGCTTTTGGTAGAGGTAATGCTTATTTTAGGATTCTCAATGAGTATTCTCTTTGAAATAAAATGGGTTCTACTGTGGAGTCAGAGCAGCACTACCCAGTCAGAACCAACAGGGGGCGACGTTACAACAGAAATGACCCACAGGAGTGCTGAAGAAGATGTTTTAAACTTGTGAGTGTCCACCCCAGAACCAGTGAGTCCATTTACTGTTGTATTAGTTCAGGGGTCTACAACCTGCAGTTCCAGAGCCACACATGGCCCATCTGCGTATAACCGGTGGCTCCCCGTGGCCTTGATTGGGAAGGAAAAAAAAGTAAAATTAAAAAAAAGTGTGTGTGTGTGTGTGTGTGTGTGTGTGTGTAAAACCCAAACAAATTTATGAGAAAAGCAGCAAATCCATTTCACAGATTTACAGGAAAGGCAGTACATTTGAAAGGGAAAAAAGCAAAGAAATGTAAGAAAAACATCACAGATTTAAGAAACTATGAAAAATGTTGCAATCCTGGAATTTCCCCATTATGGGACTAACAAAGGCTTATCTTAAAATGTTTAAAGGGCGCATATTCTGCAAAAGTGTATTTTTTGTGGGTTTTGCTGGTTAAACAAAGGTGCAGGTTACATGTTTAGAGTTAAAATAATAACACTCTCACGTCACGAGGACATACACACGGCCTTTATTGTGTTTATCTCTTTAACAATAACTAGTACATACCCGTGCATACCCGTCCATGCCCGTAGAAACCAAGTATAAGCAAGTATTTCTGCATGCCCGTTGCTGAAGGGTCTCCTCCTGTCTCAGACGGGCTGTGTTGCTCACAGTCATGTCTGTGGCGTACTGGTGGAACCTGAGGTGTTTCGTGTTCACGGCATCTTTTCTGACGTGCAGCAGTTCTCATTCTATTGCTCTCCATCTGGTGGATCTTCTTCTTCGTTCAGACCACTGGTTGAGGGATAGGTGCATCGTAATTCTAGTTCATGGGCAGGATCATGAAAATAGATCTGAGCAAAAAGTGGCTTTTGACCCTGTTCAGGAAGGCCCGTGCATGCCCGTAGAAACTAAGAAACCGGAGCACCCGGAGAAAATCAGCGCTTTGCTTGGTATTTTACACATTTGTAGTGCAGACTGGCATTCTTCAAGGTTACACATTTTTACTGTGTCAGCACCTCTTTAAAAACGACATTGCTGAGAAAGTGACGGGTTTTCTTAGTTTCTTCATCATGAGCAACAATACGGAGACTGCTTGATCTGGCAACTGCTCGCGGCAACGTAGAATTGGCCATGGCTGCAGAAATCTGTTGTGCAGAAAACACGAACGCGCTGTAAAGACTGGCCCTGTGACTTATTCACCTTGGCCAATTTTGAGCCATATGACATCATAAAGACACATTAGTCTATGTGCCGTCATATAGTCATCATATCTTTATGACGGCATTGCGAGTCCTATGATGCCTGAGTTCATAGAACGTCTTATGATGTTCAGGCAGAGATCATAGGCCATCCTATGATGTCCTATAAATGTGACACACACACACACACACACACACACACACACACACACACACACACACACACACACAGACAGAGATTTCTTGCTTTAATAGAGTGATGACTTTATCTTCAAAGCCAAGGAACAGAAGGAATCAGTTTCCAGATCTAAATATCTTGCAGGTACTAGCCTTACAGAGTGAAAGAGAGGTAATTATGAAAAAAATAATTTTACTTTTTTTATGACAGTTACACAAAGTAGTTGATAAATAATGTCTGCACTGTAGTGTATTTATTTTTTATGTATTTATACGTACAGTATGTGTTAAATGCAGCATCTTAAATCCTTAGTTATAGTCATCCACTGGCTTACTAAATAATCATAATCTATAATCAATCAATATACCAGCTGAACACTTCCTTGAAACCTTGAGCAGATGTGTTTCTGTGGCCCGGGAATTTGGAGTCATGTTCAATACAACGCTCAGTAAATTGCAATGTTTGATCATTGCTTCCTGTTTGTAAATAAAAAAATGTTTTATGATGCAACTATAGACACACCGCAGACCAGTGAGCTACAGGTACATCTCCAAAAATTAGAATACCATGAATATTTTTTTGTCACTCATTTCAGAAAATGAAACCCATATATTATATAGATTCATTACACAGAGACTAAAATATTTCAAGCGTTTATTTTAATTTTGATGATTATGGCTTACAGCCCATGAAAACACCAAATTCAGTTTCTCAAAAAATTTGAATATTACATAAAAATTTATTTTTTTTAATGGAAATGTTGGCCGACTGAAAAATATGTCCATGTACACACTCAGTACTTGGTCGGGGCTCCTTTTGGATTAATTACTGTATCAATGTGGCGTGGCATGGAGGTGATCAGCCTGTGGCACTGCTGAGGTGTTATGAAGGTCCAGGTTGCTTTGATAGTGACCTTCAGCTCGTTTGCATTGTTGGGTCTGGTGTCTCTCATCTTCCTCTTGACAATCCTCCATAGATTCTCTATGGGATTTAGGTCAGGAGAGTTTGCTGGTCGATCAGACACAGTGATGCCATGGTCATTAAACCAGGTTTTAATACTTTTGGCAGTGTGTGTGTGTGTGTGGGGGGGGGCAAGTCCTGCTGGAAAATGAAATCAGCTTCTCCATAAAGCTTGTCAGCAGAAGGAAGCATGAAGTGCTCTAAACTTTCCTGGTAGACGACTGCACTGACTTTGGTCTTGATAAAACACAGTGGACCAGCACCAGCTGACGGCATGGTTCCTCAAGTCATCACTGACTTCGGAAACTTCACACTAAACCTCAAGCAACTTAGATTCTGTGCCTCTCCACTCTTTCTCCAGACTCTGGGACTTTGATTTCCAAATGAAATGCAAAATTTACTTTTATGTGAACAGAGGTCATCTGCTGGTGTTGGTCCACTGTGTTTTATCAAGACCAAAGTCAGCGCAGTCGTCTACCAGGAAATTTAAGAGCATTTCATGCTTCCCTCTGCTCACAAGCTTCATGGAGAAGCTGATTTCATTTTCCAGCAGGACTTGGCACCCCCCACACTGCCAAAATTAATTAATTAAATTACCCTTTATTGTCATTCAACCAATCATGTACAGTAGAACGAGATTGTGTTTTACCTATCTACTGTGTTAATCACACACACCCCAAGTGTAGAATCAGAGGGCCGCTGCCATGCAAGGCGCCGCCACAGATTTCCCTCCTCCATTCCATTATTGCTGAGCACCAAGCTGGACGGCAGGAAGTTCCACTTTTACATGGTCTTCAGTATGACCCGGCCGAGATTTGAACCCCTGCCTCCCGGGTGTGGGGTGGATGCTCTACCAACTGAGCCACCACTCCGGTATCAAAAATATCAAAACCTGGTTTAATGACCATGGCATCACTGTGTTTGATCGGCCAGCAAACTCTCCTGACCTAAACCCCATAGAGAATCTATGGAGTATTGTCAAGAGGAAGATGAGACACCAGACCCAACAATGCAGACGAGCTGAAGGTCACTATCAAAGCAACCTGGACCTTCATAACACCTCAGCAGTGCCACAGGCTGATCACCTCCATGCCACGCCACTTTCATACAGTAATTAATCCAAAAGGAGCCCCGACCAAGTACTGAGTGTGTACATGGACATACTTTTCAGTCGGCCAACATTTCCATTAGAAAACTATTTTTTAAAATTAATTTTATGTAATATTATAATTTTTTGAGAAACTGAATTTGGTGTTTTCATGGGCTGTAAACCATAATCATCGAAATTATAAATAAACACATGAAATATATCACTCTCTGTTTAATGAATCTATATAATATATGGGTTTCACTTTCTGAAATGAGTGACAAAAAATATTGAACTTTTCCATGATATTCTAATTTTTTTAGATGTACCTGTACATTATACTGACATGGAAACATCTTTTCAGTGATGTTTGAAGTTGTTCCTTCCATGCTTGTGTTGCCGTGGGGTTTTTTTGTTTTTTGGGGTTTTTTTGTGGTGTAGAGCAGGGGTGAAGGGGTGGTCAGTGATGAACAGGTGACGAATCAGGAGCTTTTCCTTGAGAAACCCCAGCATGGCACTCTGAACTGTGGGAAATTCCCTTACCTTAAGTCAGCATTAAGGTTAGGGCTCCTGAAGTCAGCGAGTGAACAGTCAGCCACTTGCTGATTTCAGATTGGGACAGCCCTTCACTTCATGTGAACACGCCTAAAGTCAACGAGTCTGCAAGGGAGGAGAATGGGATTCGGCCCTGGGTTCTGACCCTAGTGTACTTCAACAGTATCCCACACTCCCTACTCAATTAAGGGAAGTTCCTTCAACAAAATCTCTCCATTTCAAACGCCCTGCAACCTCACCTCCATTCTCTGTTCATTACCATGGTAACCATGGGTATGTGCTGCTGCTTAATAGAAAATTATTGGTAAAACATTGATTTCTTAAAAATATGGTACTGTTGCATTTCATTCTCTTTCACTAACTGCACAATGCATAGATTTGAGTTCATTCAAGTTAAGATAAGACTTTATTAGTCCCACAGTGGGGAAATTCCAGGATTGCAGCAACAAAGGGATAGCAGCACTCAGAGCAATAGTAAATAAGATAATAAGATGTGTCTGTGTGTGTGTGTGTGTATATATAGATTTTATAGTAATATGTACATATGTATATTAGCTGCTCTTGCTTGCTTGTTTTTTTTCTTGCCTTCTGATTGTTGCTCTGAGTGTTGCTATCCCTGTGCTGTTGCAATCCTGGAATTTCCCCGTTGTGGGACTAATAAAGGCTTATCTTATCTTAAGATAAGAACTGGTTAGCCAAAGCAGTAAATAAATACACAGTACATATGCACACAGTGCAAAAGCATTGCAGCTAGACGGTATTAACAGTATTACGGTTAGTTACATTACTGGCAAAATATAAACATAAATATAAATACAGACCCAGACAGTATATTTCACAGTTGAATGAACAGTGTTGTTGCCACTCTTGATAATAATTGTAACTGTATAAGTTGTGTATTGGAGGGGACGATCTCTATTGTGCAAAGTTGTGATGCTTAATACGGTCTCTTTGAGCAGCACCGGTTAGATTATAAAGTCTGACAGCCGTAGGTAGGAAGGACCTGCGGGACCTCTCCCTCAAGCACCTAGGATGGCACAGCCTACCGCTAAATGAGCTCCTCAGTACGTTCAGAGTGTCCCACCTGGGGTGAGACTCGGACTCCAGCAGAGATGACAGCTTAGCCACCATCCACCTCTCTCCTCCACTGGATCAAGGTATCGCCCCATAACAGAGCTGGCTTTTTTGATCAGTCTGATCAGTCTCTTCCTGTCAGCTGCCATGATGCCACTGCCCCAGCAGACCACTCCAAATGCGATGGCTGATGCCACCACAGAATTGTAGAAGGTCTTCAGAAGTGCCCCTTGCACTCCAAAAGACCCGAGTCTCCTCAGGAGGAACAGCCTGTGCTGCCCCTTCTTATACAGCACATTGGTGTTGTGTGTCCAGTCCAGTTTATTGTTCAGGTGAACACCCAGATACTTGTAAGGTGTCACCAACTCAATGTCTGTTCCTTGGATGTTTACCGGTGTTGTGGGGGGTTGTCCACATCTGCAGCAGTCCACCACCAGTTCCTTGGTTTTCCTCACATTGATCTGGAGGCAGTTCCGCAAGCACCAGTCCACAAAGTCCAGGATTAGTCCTCTGCACTCTGCATCATCCCATCAGAGATGATGCCAATGATCACAGAGTCATCAGAGAACTTCTGTAGATGGCAGTGTGGTGTGTTGTGTGAAAAGTCAGCAGTGTAGAGCAGGGTTTCGTCTGGTAACATTTCTGTGTGGCGGCCTGCCGAAGTTTGCCGCCACGCCTAAAATATATTAACTCTTTGAGTGTGTCTGTCGCCGAATTGCAAAATAACCCCTAGTGGTTAAGAGTGGTAAATATTTTTTGTCAATAAAATAGTTCAGATTTCCAAGGCTATAACTTGAAAGTGGTAAGCGATAATGGCTTACCTGTCAATTAGAAAGATGTAAAATATGATCCAAAGTTTCAGATAGGAATAAATTACGCATCTAATTTGCATAATGTCACGGCACCTATTTAAATTCCATAACTCAGTGAAAACTGGACTTTGGACGTATTTACACAAAGAATGGTTCAGTATTTTGACACCGTTTTTTGTACAGAGGTACCTCATCATCTTCAAAGTATATGAACAAGAAATCAGTACAATATTAGAAAAAACACAGAAATTCCTCACTTACCAGCGGCTAAGGGGACTTGCTCGCTGCCGTGGTCGCTGCGTTTTCACCCACCGTGGTCATTATTTTGCGTTCTGTCAGTCATTTATGCTCTCCATCACATCTACAAAGTCTTATGATTATCCCACATAAATTTTGCTTGTATCCCGCAGCTATTTTCCACGTACAAAGCCGACTAAGCGACGGTGCACGATGACGGAGGGCAGCCATATTAGCTTTCTGGGCTAAAATGCTAAAAACAGGAAAAGAAAATGAGTTCTTCTTTGGTGTATTACGTGTCATCCACTGAGTCCTCCAACGGATGTCTGCCACGTTCTGAAACTGGTGTATCAGTACAAATCAGTACAAATCCTGAATGGAGCTGATCATGTCATAGTGAGTTGACAGGCGCAGCGCCGTGTTCTGCCACTAGGGGCATGCAAAATCTCACACTCAAAAGGTTAATTTAAGAAAAATTAAATATGAAAGAAACGCTCCACAAGCGCACACACGAACAATGCGTGTGACTGTCAACCACGCTGAAGTGCCCCGCCTGCTTGGGGCTCGCGTGACCGTTTCTGCAAGCAGAGCGTGTCTCTGTTGCGTTGCTGTCCAAGAGAAACTTGAGCTTATTAAAGTACTTTAAACGTGGGAAAAAGTACAAGAGAGTGGAGGCGTTTATGGCGGTTTTAACCCGCTGGTAACTGGAACAATGAGGAATCGCTTAGCTAACAGGTCTGGTTAGGCTTCATTACAGGGAAAGGAAAGAATGACTGATGAATCACTGAGAATTTACTTCACCAGCTACTGCAATATTAACTAATAATTTATGTTCATTATTATGCACCTGGCAAGTTAAGATGACCGAAATTCATGAAGTCAATGACTTTAATCCGTCAGCAGCCTTCAGACAAACTAAACGTGCCAACATTTGGGTTTCAAAATAAGGGACATTTTTCCTGCCGTCGGGTTGGTGAGGAGATTTCTAAAAAACTATAAATACATAGAAATATAACAGAAATAACTGCATATTTGGTCATTAAGTTAATTTATTTCTTTAAATATAATTTTCACAATTATATTTCTTTGAATTCAGAGTTATTGTTCTGTTCTGGCTCTACAAAATTATGGTCAAAAGTTTAAATTGTATGAGGAAAAAAGTAAAAAAATTGCCACATTCTGTTTCACATTTAATAACTAAAACAGCAATTTTATAATAATCTGCCTTTGTCCATCAGACAGGCCTCTTCAATGTCCAGTTTTAAAACTCCTCTTAAAACCCATTTTTATTTTCTGGCTTTTGACCCAGTTCGAGACATTGATTTTATTTGCTCTTGTTGTCTCTATTGTATGACGATTGTTTTGTTTGTGCTGCTTTGTACTTTAGCCTTATTTTGTTGTTTTTATATTTTATTTATTGTTGATGTACAGCACTTTGTGTCAACTGTCGTTTTTAAAGAGCTTTATAAATAAAGTTGGATTGGATTAAAAAAAGATAAACATTAACCATAAAATAATCCACAAATTTATAATAGTCTCAAATGTACAAGAGAAAATTACAAATTTGAGGAAAATGGTTGCAAATTTAGATAAATTTACAGAGAAAAGTAGAAAACTATAAGAAAATTGTTATAAATTTTGGAGAAAAACCTCAAACCTTCAAGACTGAAGTCATTACTCAAGTTTTTAAGTGGGTGCTCTTTGTACCCTTAACTCAACTAGAAATTTTTGGTTGTCTACTTTTAATTATTAATTTCAAAGCACTGGTTTTACATGAATAGAATTTCTGGCTACTACAGTGGGGCAAAAAAGTATTTAGTCAGCCACCAATTGTGCAAGTTCTCCCACTTAAAAGATGAGAGAGGTCTCCAATTTTCATCATAGGTATACCTCAACTATGAGAGACAAAATGAGAAAAAAAAAATCCAGAAAATCACATTGAAGGATTTTTAATGAATTAATTGGTAAATTCCTTAGTAAAATAAGTATTTGGTCACCTACAAACAAGCAAGATTTCTGGCTCTCACAGACCTGTAACTTCTTCTTTAAGAGGCTCCTCTGTCCTCCACTCATTACCTGTATTAATGGCACCTGTTTGAACTCGTTATCGGTATAAAAGACACCTGTCCACAACCTCAAACAGTCAGACTCCAAACTCCACTATGGCCAAGATCAAAGAGCTGTCAAAGGACACCAGAAACAAAATTGTAGACCTGCACCAGGCTGGGAAGACTGAATCTGCAATAGGTAAGCAACTTGGTGTGAAGAAATCAACTGTGGGAGCATATTATTAGAAAATGGAAGACATACAAGACCACTGATAATCTCCCTCGATCTGGGGCTCCACGCAAGATCTCACCCTGTGGGGTCAAAATTATCACGAGAATGGTGAGCAAAAACCCCAGAACCACATGGGGGGACCTAGTGAATGACCTGCAGAGAGCTGGGACCAAAGTAACAAAGGCTACATCAGAAACACACTACGCCGCCAGGGACTCAAATCCTGCAGTGCCAGACGTGTCTCCCTGCTTAAGCCAGTATATGTCCAGGCCCGTCTGAAGTTTGCTAGAGAGCATTTGGATGATCCAGAAGAGGATTGGGAGAATGTCATATGGTCAGATGAAACCAAAATAGAACTTTTTGGTAAAAACTCAACTTGTCGTGTTTGGAGGAGAAAGAACACCATACCTACTGTGAAGCATGGGAGTGGAAACATCATACTTTGGGGCTGTTTTTCTGCAAAGGGACCAGGACGACTAATCCGTGTAAAGGAAAGAATGAATGGGGCCATGTATTGTGAGATTTTGAGTGAAAACCTCCTTCCACCAGCAAGGGCATTGAAGATGAAATGTGGCTGGGTCTTTCAGCATGACAATGATCCCAAACACACCGCCCAGGCAACGAAGGAGTGGCTTCGTAAGAAGCATTTCAAGGTCCTGGAGTGGCCTAGCCAGTCTCCAGATCTCAACCCTATAGAAAATCTTTGGAGGGAGTTGAAAGCCTGTGTTGCCCAGCGACAGCCCCAAAACATCACTGCTCTAGAGGAGATCTGCATGGAGGAATGGGCCAAAATACCAGCAACAGTGTGTGAAAACCTTGTGAAAACTTACAGAAAACGTTTGACCTCTGTCATTGCCAACAAAGGGTATATAACAAAGTATTCAGATGAACTTTTGTTATTGACCAAATGCTTATTTTACCGAGGAATTTACCAATTAATTCATTAAAAATTCTTCAATGTGATTTTCTGGATTTTTTTTTTCTTATTTTGTCTCTCATAGTTGAGGTATACCTATGATGAAAATTGGAGACCTCTCTCATCTTTTAAGTGGGAGAACTTGCACAATTGGTGGCTGACTAAATACTTTTTTACCCCACTGTATACCCACCTCTGATCATATAATTTAAGTATGAATGAGTAAATTCCTATTATGAATGTTTTTTCCCTTCCCTTTCCTACTCTTTGTCAATGGAAAAAAGAAATACTAGAATAAAAATACAAAAAACACACATTTTGGTTATTTATGTAAACCATGAAAATAAAAATCCTGCAGGACAAAACGTGACACTTGGTATTTTCTAACCTGTTTGTATACCACCATAGACAGAGAGAGAACCTGAATTAGACTGGGCTCAGAGAAGGAAAGATGAGACAGAAGAGAGGAGCCAAGGAGAGGAAAGTGTTCAGGCAGAGGGTCCAGGAGAGGTGAGAGCAGAGGGAGGAGAGAAGGATGACACCAGTAAAAAGTCCAAACACAGGGCATCTGGGTGGGACCCAACTGGCCCAATATTCCACATTCAAGCCTTGGTAGTACAATACTTCAAGTGGTAAGTTCCATTATGCAATATTACTGTGCAAAATAAAAAAAAAATAAAATAAAAAGAAATAGTGTAAAATTAACATCTCCGGTTACAATCGTGTCACCCCCCCCCCCCCCCAAAAAAAAGAAAAATATGTTGCCACCACGCCAAGGTCTTTAAGCCAGAGGAAACACTGGTAGAGGGTGAACAAGAAGGGAGCCAGACATGTTCCCTGGGGGACCAAGTGCTAGTCCACCCCTGCACACAGCAGTTCAATGTATTTTCTTTCTCCTGTTTCAAGTGAGGGGCTTTGACCTTGAAGATAAGAAGATCTGGCACGGAGCAGTACGGGAGAAGTTTCAACTCCCTCCCTCCTCCTCCTTCTTCTCTTCTTTCATTCTCTCTCTCTCTCTCCTTCTCACTCACCCAAAACATGATGCCATTGTTCATATAAAAAGACTTGTTGTTATTGTGACGCTTCAATGCGCTCTCTGCAATAAAGGACGGACAATCACTTTAAACTTTTCTAAGACTCATTTCTGACAGTGCTGCTGTGGACATTTTATACTACTAAAACAAAATATTAAAACAAATAGATTTTTGTTCATCTAAATTAATATGAATGTCAACCAATGTTAGTTTAGTTTATGAGTAACATCAGCAACAATAATTTGTTTCAGTCATATTTGAGGTGCATTGACTTACGGGTAATCTTTTGCTCCCTACGGTTTGGATTCTCACTTAATATGACTATGAATATTCTATGCAGCCCACTTCCTAGGGCACTACTGGGCGATCAAAATGCACCCTTCAAACACACCCTGCCTACTTAACTGTGACTGGTGCACTCAAAGCAGCTTCACCCAATCAGATTAGGGACTCGTTAATATTCTCAATATTCACAAATGATACGCCACTCACAGTTAAACTGGCTAGCTAAACACTGTATGCTGATGATTCCACAATTTACTTTGCAGCACCAACTTGTTTAGATCTTGACCTGAGGGGTATTGCATAAAAGAAGAGTTAAGAAAGCCAGGATAAGTGAAAAATTGTGGCTTGACACAGTTGGACCAGCTTATCCTGGCTTAATCAGTTGCACCATTGTCAAGCCAGATGTAGATAGATGGGATAAGTGCACGTTCACAGCAAACTGAAATAAACCACGTCATCGATCACAGAATCACTGATCCAACTACAGATAAGACAGCAGGCAAACATGAGCAGATTTCTCACCAGCAGAACAGCAGCTTCTCATGGAAACCTATGAGGAGGTGAAGCATACAATATCTAAAAAAGGAAAAAATGACTGCTATAAATAAAGACAGACAAACACTGTACATTCTGGGGGAATGCAACCGCAAAGGCTGATGGGAAATGTTTAATGTCTCAAAGTGAGCATAAACAAATTATATGAAAACAAGGTGCATGGCCAGTTACTGTGCTAAAGTTTCCTTGTTGAGATGCTTTTTTTGTTGCAGTTTTTATGTCGGCATCATCAGTGTGAGCGCTGTTGTGGGAAGAAACACCCCCCCCCACACACACACACACACACACTTTTGTTGTAGTACTGAAAAGAGAGAATAAAGTTAGATTAAGGTGGGTGCTGTATTTAATTATTGTAGACTGTTGAACTTCATGTTAAGGGCTAGTCACTAGTCAGAGAGTTACTCATCCTGTCTTATAATTAACAGTTGCAGACTCTGACTTAAATGTGACCAGTGGAAGTGAATGCTACTCAGAATATTTATACATTTAGATTAGTTGCACTTTCCCCCAGTGTTTTTAGTATTAAAGTTGTAATTTTTTTTTATCCGTCCTTCATAAAGAACAAACACGTGTCCATAAAAGGACATGGCATACAGTATGTGCTGACCAACTTTAGCTTACCTGCAGTGTCTGATAACAGTTAAACTTCATGAGCCATGAGATGAGGATGACGCTGTGAGTTCTCTAATTAAAATTATAATCATAGGATGTCCTAGGGCTGTGCGATATGACGATATATATTGGTGACGTGATAAAAAAACATCTACCGTTTCATATAAAACTGAATCATTTATATCAGGATTTAAGAGACATAACCGTTTCTACTTGTCACTGCCCTGCCTCTCACCCACAGTGCGCCAGGTGCGCCACAGCAGCTAACTGCAAGTTAATGTTTTGCCACTACTTCTGTGCTAGCCAGGGATGTTGGACTTTTTCCCACCGTGCTGTGTCAGAGAGGATAGTCCTCTAATCTTGTTTTAACTTGAGGTAAGTCACGTTAACACCGTCTCTCTGTAATTATAAGATGGTAAATGATAAATGACGATGCTAACTTGTCGCTAATAGGAAACAGTGTATCAGCCCATCGTTCTGGTTTAAATTACTGCCGAGTTTCTTAATGTTGTCTGAAAAAATATTACTAAAGCTGCAAAAGTGCGTGACAAGTGGCCGCATACACACTAAATAAATAATAAATAAATTAAAAATGTGTCGGAGGAACAAATTGGCTCTTAATGTAACTTGATTACTAATCATTTTTAATTAGTCCAGTAGCGATAAATAATAAAGCTGACGTCATCTCAGACGCATATTAAAAACAATTTTATAACACACTGCAAAATTAAGAGGGGAAAAAAGGTGCATAAAATTAATGACAGATGAATTTGTACAATTGATTTTTTTCAGTACTGGTATGTTATTTAAAATGTAAAAAAAAAGAGATGGTCCTTTTATTGGTTATTGTATATAAACTATAGGATTTACAGAAAATGTATATTGTGATATACTGTATGTTGTTATCATCAAATAAGATTACTTATATCGTGATATGAAATTTTGGTCATATCACACAGCCCTAGGATGTCCTTTCAGAACTGTTAGTATAAGTGCTATTAAATATGGCAGGTTAGGCACATCTGCAAGAGTCAAGTGCACATCTGCAGATGAAGAGACTACTGCTGGACTCAAGAAGGCTTGAGATATCATAAGATGTCTCTACCCAATGCGCGTAAAGACACAAATATGGCAGAAGGCAAAATAAGACTGAAAGAGAGAAATTTTTGATTCTGGATTTAGGAATGGAAATAAAGACTGAACGTCAGCAGGGCCAGAGAAATGGTGATTGACTTCAGGAAGAAGAGGACGCCTTCACAGCCATTGCGGATTGGGGGGAGGATGTGGGGGTATTGGAGGACTACAAATACCTGAGTGTCGCGATCAGCAGCGGCCTGGACTGGAAATCTAACAACGATGCTGCATACAAGAAGGGGTTGAACAGACTCTACTTTCTGAGATCCTTCAATGTGTGCAACAAGATGCTGGAGCTTTTCTGTCAGGCCATTGTTGCCAGCGCCATCTTCTTTGCTGCTCTCTGTTGGGGTAGTGGCATCAGAGCCAGCGACACCAACAGACTTGACAAGATTATCAAGAGGGCTGGCTCTGTGATTGGTCTTAGGCTTGAGACCTTTGAGACTGTGGTGGAGAGGAGAACACTGAACAAACTGTGATCCATCATAGACAACCCTGATCACCCCCTCAACCACACACTGGACAGTCAGCGGAGCACTTTCTCCAGCAGACTGCTACAGCTTCACTGTCGAATGGTTAGGTACAGGAAATCTTTCCTGCCACATGCCATTTCCCTGTACAATAACTCACTCTAATGTTGAATTTTGGTCATAACAATGCTGTCATACTGCATCTTACATTGGTACCTCGTATTTCACCCTGTGCTTTATAATCCTTCTCTGTACAGTCAGTACTATCCATAGACTCATAAGGTTCATCATCTATTTAATCTAGTAGTAGCCCATGTTGTATATAAAGTTATCTGAGCTTTTTTATTTTACTTCCCTGGCTAACTCCTTGTCCGTCCGTCCGTCCGTCCGTCTGTTATCTATCTATCTAAAATGGAAGATATTGAGAAAACTGGACCTGGAGATCCAGTAACTAGAAATGTAACTGAATATCTCTCTACACACTATAACCGGGTCTGTAAAATTATATATTCATCTTAATTTTCTTCTCCAGCTTCAAGATGACAAGTACACTATCCAGTACACTGTTTTATAGAACCAGTTTAAGTGAAGGAACGATAATGTGCTGTGACAGTAATGTCATATAAATGTACTTACACAGGAACGTCAGACATTCATGATGTCAGTGACTGTAGTAATATAGGCTGTGTATCATTACACCTCAGACAGTAATATAAATGACCATCTTCATAAAAATGTGTAATGCTGGGCCTGACACTAATATTGACTACCACATGGATGAATATAAAAATGATTGGCACAATTAAAATAAGTGGGCGTATTTAAATGAATGACAATATACTGTATGTGTATTATTTTAATGCACTATACATTTTTCTTCATCTCTTTTGAGTTTCATTCAATGCAGGATAATTAAAATGTTGCAACTTATTTACATTAGACCATGGAATAACAATGAAAAACACTGATTTCTCATAGCATTGACCCCTGCCCTGACAGACAAGTCACCAGGACTAATCTTAGCCTGACTCAGCCTGGTCTGGACCAGGCTAGCCCCAGAGAATAAATCTCCATAGCAACTGAGCTGGGTGTCATTTATCCTACTTTTATACAACCAGTCAAGTATAAATTAAGCCAGGATTACTTTAAAATTCTAGCTTAATCCATTATCTTGGTTTTATGCAATACCCCTGTGGTCCTGATAAGGGAGCTTCACTTTGTTTATGACTGGGAAAGGGCTAACAAGTTGGTGCTTAATACATCCAAAACTGTTAGTATTTTTATTTGGTTCAAATTTCAGATTGTGTAATGATCCCAATTTAAGTTTATTGTTTAATGGTAATGTCATTCAACAGATCTCGAAAACTGACATTTTGGGCCTGTGGTTTGTTACTTCATTGTCTTTCTTGGTCTGAACACATCAACACAATAATCTCTAAAATGAGCAGAGCAGCTGCCATCACGAGAAAATGTGCAACATGT
Source organism: Pholidichthys leucotaenia (assembly GCA_020510985.1). Lineage (NCBI taxonomy): Eukaryota > Metazoa > Chordata > Actinopteri > Cichliformes > Pholidichthyidae > Pholidichthys > Pholidichthys leucotaenia. Next base: position 49,439,608 of record CM035848.1, read on the forward strand.
TCTTCCTTCTTTACTGTTGAATCAAATTTTTCATTCTTTGGCTTTATGCCCTTTGGATTATTGCTTGCTAGTACTGTCATCCGCTTCAAAAGGCCAACTCAGCAGGTTCCAAGTTGCGCAAAATAAAGCAACCAGACTTGTTTTGGGCTGCTTTTCTAGGACCAATATTCTTGATATGCATCGGCATCTTAATCGGATAACTGTTGAAAAAAGACTCTTAGCTAATTTACTAATATTTTTTCATAAAGTAATTCATACAGAAAACCCAAAATTTATATTTGAAAAAGTTATTCACAGTTCAGCTGTGCATGATCATGTTACCGGGGGGGCCAGTAGTGGCCTGATGATCCTACCCTGTGCAAAATCCAATAAAATGCAAAATTCTCTTTTATAAAGGGCAATATACCCAGTCCCCACCAAAGGTTAAATCTGGGCTGTCTTATAGGTACCATATGGGTTTGTCCATGGGTTCCATGTCGGCCCCACTTGTGTGCCGGATCTCCTCCTTCCCTCCCACCCAGGAGGGACTGGGACAGAGAGCGGCAAACCTGGTGGGAGGGAAGGAAGAGATCTGGCATGGCTTCCCAACCACCATCGACCCCGCCACAAAGTGAACCCGCTCTTGGCGGCCTCTGCCGGGGGAAGATGGGTGGCAGTCAGGGAGCTTCCTGGGGGAGAACAGTGACCCTAGGTGCGGTACGGGTGGCCTCGGCCCAGCTGGAAACCCAGGGCGTGTGGCTGAGGCAGATGTGGACACTTCTCCTGTTTCTCTGGGGAGTTACAGTGAAAAGTAAAATGCTGCACACTCCTTGTTCATTCATTTATTCCCCTTGAAATAAACACATTAATGCCTAATAAGCCCGTGATGAAAACAAAAATGTGGATGGAATAAAAACCTTCAGACTGACACACCTCCCCCCCGTGCACCACGCATCACACTGGAACGCACACATCCTCCATGTTCATTCATTCACCCCCCCAAAAAAATTCCTACATTAATGCCTAATTTATAGACTCCAGTGGTAAGTTCGCAATTAAAATGAGAGTGTGGATGGAATAAAAAAAACTAGTGTGTGATCATCATAGTATAATTAAAACGACAGGCGATTATATCGTGACTGTTACAAATCTCTCCATTAAAATAAAAGAAGATCCCAGCGTGTGCTGTTTCCTCTTGAGCTCTGGAGCTGCATGATTTCAAAACACGCCACTGAAAGAGCATTAAACAATGCGCTCCTGATGACAGACCTCCTTTTTTCTGATCAAAAGTGGATTGTCATGACATGATAAATGGCGTTCACTATACAGCGCTTTTTACTCATGTCTGGATGACCAAAGCGCTTTACAGATCCTGCTATCCACACATTCACACACTGATGGCGGAAGAACTGCCATACACTGGCGCTGGCCTGACCCACCAGGAGCAACTGGGGGTTCAGTGTCTTGCTCAAGGACACTTCGACATGCAGACTGTAGACAGAGCAGGAATTGAACCTTTGACCCTCCGATCAGTAGTTGACCACACTACACCTGCGCCACAGCTGCCGACATGACATGCACTATAAGAGTAATGTGCTTTGAAATGAGCCTCCTCCTCCCAGTGCAAAGCGGGCACACTGTCTACTGGTAATTAGATGGCATGACGCAAAACGTAAAAAACAGACAATGCGCTGACAGAAACTAACAAAAATACTGGCGTACAGCAGAAAATCTGGCAGAAAAGTCCACTGATGACCGTCAAAATAGGGCCCAAAGAATACAAATGTAACTCATTACTACTACCCACTTCTGCCTGGACATAATCAATACTGAACATCTGTCAAGTGCAAACATACAGTATCTATTTATGATATCAGGGATGGCAACAGGAAATTCTGATTTCAGCTGAAATCTAATTTGGTCGATTGACTTATGGGGGGGCCGGGGGGGGGCACAGCCCCCCTGAAGCTGGGAGGTTTTCAGTAAAACAGAAGTAATTTAGACTGAAAAAAATGATTTAAAAAAATGAAATACTAGACTTATATAAATCATTAAATTTAATGAAAAGTTAACTTACTTTTTCTTCAATGTTGTCTCACTGTCTTTAGTCCAACATATTTAACAGTTCTATAAGAGTTTATTACACTATTTACACTGGTCACCAAGTCACTTCTAATGTGAAGCTTTCTTCCTTTTGGCAGCAAGCTGTGTCAGTCTCTGAACTTTGAACTTCATCTCCTTTTCTGGTTTCTTCAGAAACTGTCCGAGTGTTTCTGTTACCTCGTCGAACTTTGAGCCAATTTTCACCTTTACTGTCACTTTTCTCTCAAGCCAATTCCATTGGAACTTATTTTTGACACATTTGTCTATTTCTAGCACTGATGACTCCTGATCCTTCAATAAAAATCTCATAATTCCGCTGAAAACAATACTGAAAGCTCAGAATTCCAACATGAACCAGGGATGTGATTTGGGGTTGGGGAAATTATCTGAAAATTTAGCAGGGGGTCTGGGGGACGCAGTCCCCCAGCGGGGTCCTGGGCAGAGCCCCAGTGGGGGGGTGGGGCAAGGGGGGGGGGGGCGATGCCCCCCGAAGCTCCTGGGTTTTTATGATTTTTAAGTACCAGAACTGTGCTTAAATGACATAAAACAAACAGCTGAATGCCACTTATTACTGTATAATATTGACTTATGTTCCAAGAAGATAGCATTCCTAAAATATTCCAACAAGCATTATCCATCACATGTTTTAACACTTGATCAAATCAAAATCAGTTAATTTTATCTATTCCATAATAGAAATAAAATTCCAACATACCATTACTTTTTATAATTTCAGCATTCATTTCAGATCACCAGTTTCAATCTCCACTGAGTCTTGAGCAGTTCATTTTGCACAATCACTGATGCAGCCAAGTCTTAGAAATATATTCAAAAGTTATGAGTCAATATCCACTGTGCACTGTCAATTTCAAACTGTTTGGAATCATAAAAGTAATCTAACTAAATTGTTTTGCTATTTTTTTCTCCTCAACATCAATGTCAGGGCACTGCAAGAGTTTTTGGGGATTGTTAACTTTTATAACCGTTTCCTCCCCTGCGCAGCCCAGCTCATACAGCTGTTGTACGCCGCACTCAAGAAACGGAAACCGGCGGACAGAGTGGACTGGACTCCTGAGCGGCAGCAGGCGTTCTGAGGTTAAAACAGTGCTCACTACCGACGCCTCGGACATGGGCATAGCGGCCGTTGTGGAGCAATGCGTTGCCGGTTCTTGGCAGCCGCTCACCTTTTTTATTTTTAGCAGGTCTTTGCATGACAGTGAGCGTAAATACAGCGTGTTCGACAGAGAGTTAATGGCTCTCCACCTGGCCATACGCCTCTTCCAGTTCTGCCTGAAAGGGCGCACCTTCACTGCGCTCGTGGACCACAAGCCGCTAACGTACTTTTTTTTTTTTTTTTTTTGTTACTTATTTGTACCCGTAGGTAGATTTAGTTTGCAGTCTGGTGACAAGCCACCGGCTGCCGGTCGCTGCGTGCGCGAGCGCCCTAAACCTACATGTTTTTGGTATGCGGGAGGAAACCGGAGAAATCCCGGAGTAAACCCACGCAACACGGGGAGAACATGCAAACTTCACACAGCTCACTGTTGGTCGGGGGCTGGGATCGAACCCCCGATCCCCGCGATCCCCCGGCCGAGGGTAAACTGTGCTGCCGCAGTGCTAAACCACTGCGCCACCGTGCAGTACTTAACGTACTTTATCTTCCTGGAAGATAAAATAAAGCGGAATTCGGCGAATTACCGGAAAAATCACATCCCTGAGAACAAGCCGCCATGAATTTTTGACAAAGCATACAACGAGCCATTTGATTGGTCCAATCGTTTGCAACTATCCAATCACAGGGCTGTTTACAATACAGCAGTAGCTTGAGTACATCTGGGTTATCGCAGGAGACTCGACCCGGGGAAGTGCCGAGTGCTTATGTAATCGTGTTGATTTTCGCTAAAATCGGTAACAATAAGGTACCTTACCCCCCCTAAAATTTTCTCAACGGATTTAGACGATTCACAGAAATGATCAATTTGAAAATAAATTGGCGGAAATCCGCGGATCGGCGGAAAATTGCCATCCCTGTGATATGTCTCTCTCTCTCTCTCTCTCTCGTTCTCTCTCTCATCCAAAATATGTCATTGTTCATATAAAAAGACTTGTTATTGTGACGCGTCAGCGCGCTCTCTGCAATAAAGTACAGACAATGACTTTAAACTTTTCTAAGGCTCATTATTTCTGACATTAAGGAAACAGTGTTTTTTGTGGAATGTTTTTGGATAATCATGTGACCAAAAACCTACAAAAACACAATTTCTCAAAGATCCCTTAAAGGTGAAAATCTTAATAGTGTTGCTTTAATGTGTGGTGTTATGATGAGGGATAAATAAAGTGACACTGAACACCTTGTTGATTGGATGACTATGTGTATACTGAGCACTGAACGTTATTCCCTGTTTATCATTTTTGGACCTTGATTACTCCTTCTGTTTTATTTATTATAATAACGTTAACCCGAACCTGAGCGAAGAGCGAAAACCGTTGGCCGACCCTCCTACCTGGTCTGGAGACTCTTGATCCGACACAGCATGTCCAGGTGACCGGCAGAGTACTGCTCGATCACGTCCTTCACGTCATACGGACGCAGCGTCTCCTTAAACTTCTTCTTGGCCACAAGGAACTTCATGATCCTACAGGAGGAGAGAAAGGAGGGGCAGAAACACAACTTGAGGGGGAGCTCTGATGCAACAAAATCAAAGCAGGCACCTCCCTGTCTCGAGTGCACATCACTCCACCATGGGTGGATGTTTCATGTCACTGCTGGGGGGGGGGGGGGGGCAATAAACAGAACAGTTTCTCCAGAGTAAAGATTGAGGGGGACACCATAGGCAGACAGGGCCCAATGCAAGATTGTGCTTAGGGGTCCCTATTTTTGTAATAGGGAAGAGTTCAAACCCTTTAAAACAAAAAAATAATAAAAACAAACGTGAGTCATTGTCTAGATGAAGACAGAAAATTTAAGGCATTACATAGAATAAAAAAAATGGAGTGGTGGCTTAGAGGTAGGGCATCCGCCCCACACCAGGAGGTCATGGGTTCAAGGTCGAGTCATACCCAAGACCATAAAAAAATGGTACTTTCTGCCTTCTAACTTGGTGCTTAGCATAATAGAATGGGGAAAGGAAAGTTACCGCACAGAGCTACCAGAGGACTGACCTCCCACTGTAGCTTTCACTGCTTACAGCAGCTGTGTGGCCTCGGGTCAGAGAAACAGAGATAGGCACCGCCCCTATACACCACATGGTGTCCCACATGCTGTAGAAGGTATTAACTTACATAGAATAAAAACTCAACATGCATTCATATGAATGTTGCAAATTTAAGACAACAAAAAGTCTCAAATTCAGTTTTTAAAAGTTATTTAAAGTTGCAGATTTATGATGAAAAAAATTGTGAATTTATGAGAAAAAAGGCAAACTTGTGAAAAAAGTAGCAAATTTACAAGAAAAAAAGACAACTTGATTAAAAAAGTCCAACTTTGCAACAAAAAAGTAGCAAATTTATAAGAAAGAAGTTGCAAATTTATGAAAAAGTTGCAAATTTACAAGAAAAAAGTTGGAAATCTATTAGAAAAAAAAGTTGCAAATTTACAGTATATACACAAGATGCAAATGTTCCAAATTTGCACGCTTTGTTTTTGCCCCCCTTCCCCCCGATATCGGTCTGCTCCACTGTAACCAAACAATCACTTCATGTGTCTGCAAGAAAAAATGTTGAAAAGCAGCATTCAGTCTGCACCTGTGGAGCCCTGACACTGGCAGAGATAAGACAAAGCAAAGGGAGAAAACTCGATATTTGAGGAAAATGTTTCTTTGGTCAAGCATATTTCACTGATTGTAATTTTGTGATTTAGAGGGTTAAGTCAACAGTCAGCAGCCTCTGCTGCAGGGGTCTGCAACCTGTGGCTCTTTTGCCAATAACCAGTGGGTCCTTAAGGCCTTCACAAAATAGTCATAATGCTCAAAAGAGGGCACAGATCTGTGAGGACAAAAATACATAAAATATATAAATTCATGAGGAAAAACTGAAAATTTATGCCAAAAATGATCACAAATTTAGGAAAAAACAGGGAAAAATACAAAGAAAATGTCACAACATATTTCCAAGAAACAAAAAATTTCTTGGGGAAAAAACCCACCACAAATTTACTGAAAAGTTACAATTTTTGAAAAAAAATCTAATAAATTTATTTGAAAAGTGCTGCAAAATTAACTGAAAAAGGTAAGAAATTTGCAAGGGAGAACAGTTTCCAGGCTCAGATATTTTCGTGGCTCAGTGCCGATTCTGCTGCTTAAAAATCTCTCAGAACGGCTCTCTGGGTAGCAGAGGTTGCCAACCCCTGATGTGAGCCATTCTGAGCATTTTCTGGCTAAATGAGTTAGAATGGAGCTGCAAAACATATCAGAACCTTAAAGCTGCAGTTGGCAGAATAATTTTGTTTAAATATGAAAATAAACACATTTTTAAATTTTGTTTTTGTTTTATTTAACCTTTATTTAACCAAGAAAACCTCATTGAGATTAAGGGTCGTATTACAAGGATGCAGTCAGTTGTCAGCTGTCAGTGACATAGAACGCATTTATGGGCATTTCCAAGTTCACTTCTTTATCAACACAGCGCAGAAATGAATTTTCTACCGAACACAAAGTTGAAAAGGGCTGTCCTAACGCTCTTAATAATTCAGAGGTGTGTTTAGGGCATAATGTTTAATAAACCAATCACTGCCTTTGCTCTCATTCCCTTTAATAAACCGGGGCACAAGATCAAAGATGTGATGCTAACACGAAAGAGGTTTAAGTGGGAGGACAATTCCGTTTTGCGGTACAGTTACAGTGTAGTGGACAAAATGTTTTCAAAGAAGAGGTCTGTTGTTTAAAATGGTCAGACTGACCGTAGCCTATCCCCCCTGGGTGTGCCACACACCCACACCTGAATGCACACACACTCCCTGTTCATTCATTCATTCCCCTAAAAAATTCATACATTAATGCCTAATCTATAGACTCCCATGTTAAGTCCGCAATAAAAATGAGAATGTGAATGGAATAGAAAAACAATTTGGTATGTGACGATAGTACAGTATAACTAAAATGAAGGGCAACTACATTATGACTGTTACAACTCTCCCCATTAAAATAACAGAAAAACCCAGCGTGTGCTGTCTCCTCATGAGCTCCGGGATTTCAAAACACACCACTGAAATAGCATTAAACAATGCGCTTCTGACAACAGATCACCTTTTCCTGATCAAAAGCTCATTGGCGTAACATGTACCATAATAGTGATGTGCCTGAGACTGCATGCTGCCACATCACTTTGAAATGAGCCTCCTCCTCCCAGCGCGAAGTGGGCGCACTGTCTACTGGTTAATAGGGGACGTCTGTGGCGCAGGTGTAGTGTGGCCGACTACTGATGAAAGGGTTGGTGGTTTGATTCCCACTCTGTCTGCAGTCTGCATGTCGAAGTGTCCTTGAGCAAGACACTGAACCCCCAGCTGCTCCTGGTGGGTCAGGCCAGCACCATGCATGGCAGCTCCACCGCCATCAGTGTGTGAATGTGTGGATAGCAGGATCTGTAAAGCGCTTTGGTCATCCAGAAATGAGTAAAAAGCACTATATAAGTGAACACCATTTACCATTTGATGGCGTGACGCAAAACGTAAAAAACAGACAATCCACAGACAGAAAGTAACAAAAACATTGGCGTATGGCGGAAAGTCTGGTGGAAAAGTCCACTGATGACGGTCAAAATAGGGCCCTTCAAGTGTCCTGGCCAAGAGGCAGCAGCACGTTTAACAACGCAGCCAGCATGCACTGATTCGAGCAGGGTTCAAAATACAAGATCGTGCAAGAATTATATAAAATAACACGAGATCTCGAGAAAGACCAGAGAAAGACTGACTACGATCATGTGATAACAACAAGGAAGCATGATGGACCGGCTCTCCACCTGGACTTTTATGCTCTAATGATACGTAAGTAGCCCATTAATTTTAATTCTATGAAGTGTTTGTATGTTATGTCAGAGTTTTCATCTTCTCTGACACAGTGGTGGAGTAGACCTCAGAAAATAACGGATGATCCTCAAATTGTTTGTAATGATACCACGAGATACCGCGGCATTTCCTTGTGGATTGGATCTGGCATCTGTCAGAAATAGACTCCTTGTGTTTCATTAGCGATCTGAATCAGACGAGCCGGATTGATCCGCTGTGTCCGGACCAGCTGGGGATCAGAACATTGATTAGAATGGGAACTATATGCTGCAGAGTGTGGATCACAGCTTTAATGGACTGCATCAGCGTAAATCCAGGGTTAAACCCTTCTGGGCCCCACATGGGTTTAATGGGGGTGAGAAGGTTTCAGTAACTCTGTGGCACCAAAATTACAAGAAAAAAAAGTCTCAAATTTATGAGAAAAAGTCACAAATTTACAAGGGACAAGTAACAAATTCATGAGAAAAAGTTGCAAGATTACAGTAAAAAAGTGGCAAATTTATGAGAAAGTTCCAAAATTACAAGAAAAAGTTAGCATATTTGCAAGAAAAAAGTCACAATTATACAAGAAAAACTAAATCATAAATTTATGAGAAAAAAGTTGTAAGTTTACAGTAAAAACTTGAAAATTTATGAGAAAGTTTCTAATTTTCAAGAAAAATTTATCACATTTATGGGAAGAAAGTCACAAGTTTACAAGAAAATAGCAAATTTATGAGAAAATCAGTTGAAAATAGGTAAACAGGTAAAGTCTATGTGGGCAAACACAGATGGCGCCACCATGGAACCTGCGGACAAACCCACATGGGAGCCATAAGACAGCCCTTTTTTAACCTTTGGTAGGGCATACTGGGAATACTGGCTTGGAAAATTACAGACAACCAGCAGCCGTACATAACTATAAAACTATAAAAACATAACTTCCGGCCACACGGCGCCACACGAGTAGGCTGCCTTTTTGCAACAGCGGATCAATTTCTTCCTATTTCTATTTACTATCTGGCTCTCTTGATAATCTTTCTGATCCGGCGACACCTTTATCCATCACAGACACATAGATCGCCCAAATGTCTCCTGAGCCAGTGGACGGAGCCACTGTTTCTTGCAGGAGGCAGTACAATAGAGACCAGCTGTTAGCACTTAACCGGCCCACGATGCTAACGCAAAAACTCGACATACCGGGAGAAATAAGACGGAAACGGCGTGGATGTCGAGCTGGAGTAAGACGGCGGGCAAGAAATATAAGGTACAGACCCGTCCTTCCGTCCGTTATTATGGGGAATGTATGATTGCTACTCAGTAAGACTGACGAGCTAGCGGCTATCTCAGAATCAGAATCAGAATCAGAATCAGAATCAGAATCAGCTTTATTGGCCAAGTATGCACAACACATACAAGGAATTTGACTTTGGCTAAAAACTTGCTCTCGTTGTTCAGGTGAAGGATTTAAATAAGGATTCAATGACAACCACAGTATGTACAGTAAATTACAGTCTGTCCACGTTTCTATAAAAGGATGCAAATATATACAGGAATATATGCAGTTATTTACTCGGACTAACCACACTTTGCAGAAATATATGAAAAAATATACAATCACACAGTATTTCAATGTGGACTCAGATTCAGTGATATAATGTGAATGAAGTAAAAAGCAGTGTGAGAGTTATGTGCAATGTAATAATGGATGAAAAGTCATGAGTACAGCAACAGGTAGGCCTAGGTGAATGTTAGGAGTTCATCAGAGTGATGGCTTGAGGAAAGAAACTGTTCCTGTGACGGGTGGTTTTGACCTTCAGTGATCTGTAACGACGACCAGAAGATAGAAGTTCAAACAGTTTGTGGCCGGGGTGTGATGGGTCAGCACAGATGTTTCCCGCCCGTTTCCTGGTTATGGACCGATATAAGTTCTCAATGGAGGGTAGGTCGGTACCAATGATCCTCTCCGCAGACTTAATGATCCGCTGCAGTCTGGTCTTGTCCTGTTTAGTGGCAGATCCAAACCAGACAGTGATGGAAAAGCAGAGGACAGATTGGATGATGGCGGTGTAGAAGACAACCAGCAGCTCCTGAGGCAAATCAAACTTCTTGAGCTGACGCAGAAAAAACAACCTCTGCTGGGCCTTTTTCCGGACAGTGTCAATATGGGAGGACCACTTCAGGTTCCGGGAGATTGTGGTACCCAGAAACTTGAAGGAGTCCACAGTGGACACTGTGCTGTTGAGGATGGTGAGTGGGGGGAATGAAGGGGGGTGTCGCCTGAAATCCACAGTCATCTCCACCGTTTTGGCTGGGTTAAGTTCAAGATGGTTCTGGCTGCACCAGAGGATCAGCTGCTCCACCTCCCGCCTGTATGCAGACTCATCATCATCCTGGATCAAACCGATGACTGTGGTGTCGTCCGCAAACTTCAGGAGCTTCACCGAAGGGTCCTCTGAGGTGCAGTCGTTGGAGTAGAGGGAGAAGAGCAGTGGGGAAAGGACACATCCTTGGGGGGCGCCAGTACTAATTTTTCGGGAGCTGGATGTAAATCTCCCTAGCTTCACCTGTTGCCACCTGTCAGTCAGAAAGCTGGAGATCCACTGGCAGGTGGAGGGGGGCACCTTGAGCTGGAGGAGTTTCTGATGAAGAATGCCTGGGATGATGGTGTTGAACGCTGAGCTGAAGTCGACAAACAGGATCCTGGCGTACGTCCCTGGGGAGTCGAGGTGTTGCAGGATGTAATGTAGTCCCATATTCACTGCATCATCCACTGACCTGTTTGACCGGTAGGCAAACTGCAGTGGGTCCATCAGGGGGCCTGTGATGACCTTCAGGTGGTTCAGCACCAATCTCTCCAAGGATTTCATGACCACAGAGGTCAGGGCAACAGGTCTGTAGTCGTTTAATCCTGTAATAGAGGGTTTCTTGGGAACTGGAATGATGATGGAGCGTTTGAAGCAGGAAGGCACTTCACACAGCTCCAGTGATCTGTTAAAGATCCGGGTGAAGATGGGGGCCAACTCGTTGGAGCAGACTCTCAGGCAGGACGGAGACACACCATCAGGTCCTGCAGCCTTCTTGATCTTTTGTCTCTGAAAGACCCGGCGCACCTCCTCTTCACAGATCGTTAGTGCTGGTGGGAGGTCAGAGTGGAGGAGGGATGGAGTTCCTGGGGCTGCAGATAATCCTTTTGTGTGGGTGGGAGGTGAGAACTGTAGGTTCTTTTCAAACCTGCAGTAAAAGCTGTTTAGGTCATTAGCCAGCTGGAGGTTTTCCGCAGGGTGGGGGGATGGTCTCCTGTAGTTGGTGATATTCCATAGGCCTCTCCAGACAGAAGCAGAGTTGTTAGCTGAGAAGTTTTTTTGTAACTTCACACTGTAGCTCCTCTTAGCAAGCCTGGTCTCCTTCGTCAGCATGTTTCTGGCCCGCTTATACAGAGTCCAGTCACCAGTCCTGTAGGCCTCCTCCTTGGTCTGACGTAGCTGCTTCAGTTTAGGAATGAACCAGGGTTTATTGTTGTTGTATATGCAGAAGGTCTTGGTCTGCACACACATGTCCTCGCAGAAACAGGTGTATGATGTCACAGTGTCAGTGAGTTCATTTAAGTTAATGGCTGCAGCTTCAAAAACACTCCAATCTGTGCAGTCAAAGCAGGCTTGTAACTTCAGCTTTGATTCCTCAGTCCATTTCTTCACAGTCCTTACAACAGGCTTGGAAGTTTTTAGTTTCTGTCTGTATGTTGGAATAAGATGGAGCAGGCAGTGGTCAGAAAAACCCAGAGCTGCACGGGGGACGGCATGATAGGCGTTTCTTAAAACTGTGTAACAGTGGTCAAGTGTATTTGTGTCCCTGGTGGGACATTTAATATGCTGTCTGTATTTAGGAAGCTCATTTGTGAGATTAGCTCTATTGAAATCACCCAGAATGATAAGCAGAGAGTCTGGATGTTTTTCCTCCACGTCTGCTATCTGGTCAGCGAGGAGCTGCAGTGCCTCCGTTGTACAAGCAGCAGGCGAGATATAAATTCCGACCAGAATAAATGAGGAGAACTCTCACGGTGAATAAAAGGGTTTACAGTTTATGAACAGTGACTCTAGGTTAGGGCTACAAAACTTCTTCAACACTGTGACATCAGTACACCAACCTTCGTTTATGTAGAAGCAGATTCCACCACCCTTAGTCTTTCCAGAAAATTCTCGGCTGCGATCAGCGCGAAACAGTTGAAATCCGTCCAGACGGACCGCGCTGTCCAGGATGTGTTCACTCAGCCAGGACTTCGTGAAACAAAGGGCGCCAGATCTGCTAAAATCCCGGTTTTTGTGAGTCAGGAGCAGCAGTTCATCCATTTTGTTCGCCAAACTGCGGATATTTGCCAGATGGATCGATGGGAGCGGCGTGCGAAATCCTCGTTTCTTCAGCCCGCTACAAGAGCGTCTTCAGAGAGAGTAGCTTGATGTTGTTTACTGAGACGTGGCTAACAGAACTAGCAACAGATGCTAACATCAAACTGGAGGGTTTCCACGCAATACGGGCAGACCGGACACCGGACAGTGGGAAGGCAAGGGGCGGAGGAGTGATAATGTATGTCAATAACAGCTGGTGCAGACCAGAACATATCATGGTTAAACAACAACACTGCAACAAAGACATTGAGTTGCTAGAGCTGTTAGCATGCAGCCTACCCATCTCTTGAGGGAATACTCACACGTGATCTGCATTGTTATTTATGCAAATCCGACGGCGAACACGGGGACAGCGTGTGGCGTCATTCACTCAGTAACTGGCAGGCTGCTGACAGAACACCCAGATGCTCTCCTCTTCATCTCAGGTGATTTCAACCAAATTTCACTGTCCCCCATTCTGCCCACGTTCACCCAGTATGTCACATGCCACACTAGAGACAATAAAACACTGGACTTATTCTATGCAAACACTAAGGAGGCGTACACCTCATCACCACTCCCCCCACTCGGGAGATCGGTTCACAACTTGGTTCATCTCCTGCCGGTGTACAAACCCCCAGTTCACAGACAACCTCCGGTCATGCGCACGGTGAAGCTATGGTCTGAGGAGGCAATGGACGCTCTAAAGGACTGTTTTGAAACCACCGCCTGGGAGCAGCTCTGCGATCCACATGGTGAGGACATCGATGGCCTCACTCACACCATCACGGACTACATCGGCTTCTGTGTGGACACCACCGTTCCCACCAAGACCATATGGTGTTGCTCGAACAACAAACCCTGGATCAACCCTGAGATAAAAACACTTCTGAGAGAGAAGAAGAGGATCTTCAGGTCGGGGAACAGGGAGATGCTGAAGTCCATACAGAGGGAGCTGAGGAGGAAGATCAGAGAAGGCAAGGACAGCTTCAGGAAGAAGATGGAGGACAAGCTGCAACAGAGCAACATCGGCGGGGCCTGGAGAAACCTCAAAACCATCTCTGGGCTCCAGAATACCTCCTCCCAGGCCACGGGGGGCAGGGAACAATCTGAACCTGTTTTTTAATAGGTTTGACCAACCGCCCTCCCCCCCGACTGCACAACAACCACTGCTGCCCCTAAAGTCATCGAGACCTGCTGTCCACACCCCACTCCACTAACATCCCCCCCCCCACTCCCAGCACACAGCCCCCCAACCTGACCCTCACTAAGACCCAGGTGAGGACGGAGCTGAGGAAGATCAAGGCGAGGAAGGCCTCAGGACCGGACGGCATCAGCGCAAAGCTCCTCAAGTCCTGCGCAGACCAGCTGTGTGGGATTGTGGAGCACATCTTCAACCTGAGCCTGAAGCTGGGGAGGGTACCACAGTTGTGGAAAACATCTTGTGTGGTACCTGTACCAAAGACTTCCCACCCCAAAGACCTGAACAGCTACAGACCAGTGGCCCTGACGTCTCACACGATGAAGACCCTGGAGAGACTGCTCCTTGCTCACCTCCGCCCCCTGGTGGGACCAGCGATGGATCCACTCCAGTTCGCCTACCAGCATGGCATTGGGGTGGAGGATGAAGTGATCTTCCTCCTTCACTGTTCTCTGTCCCACCTGGAGAAGTCCGGGAATGCGGTGAGGATCATGTTCTTTGACTTCTCCAGTGCTTTCAACACCATCCAACCGATGATCCTGAAGGACAAGCTGCTGTGCGCAGGGGTGGACCAGCACCTGTCATCGTGGATCCTGGACTACCTCACTAACAGGCCACAGTTTGTGAGAACCCGGGATTGTGTGTCCGACACGATCATCGGTAGCACGGGGGCCCCCCAGGGAACAGTTTTGGCTCCCTTCCTGTTCACCCTTTATACTGCGGACTTCTCACACAACACAACACACTGTCATCTACAGAAGTTCTCTGACAACTCTGCGATCGTCGGCCACATCTCCAACGGAGATGAAGCTGAGTACAGAGGACTTATCCAGGACTTTGTGGACTGGTGCCATCGGAACTGCCTCCAGATCAACATGAGGAAAACTAAGGAGCTGGTGGTGGACTGCCGCAGGCAAGGACAACCCCTCACAGCACCAGTAAACATACAGGGAACAGACATTGAGATGGTGACATCCTACAAGTACCTGGGTGTTTATCTGAACAATAAACTAGACTGGTCACACAATACCGACGCACTCTACAAGAAGGGACAGCGCAGGCTGTTCTACTGAGGAGGCTCAGGTCTTTTGGTGTACAAGGGGCGCTGCTGAAGACATTCTACGACACGGTGGTGGCATCAGCCATCACTTTTGGAGTGGTCTGCTGGGGCAACGGCATTACAGCAGCCGATAGGAAGAGACTGAACAAACTAATCAAGAAAGCTAGATCTGTCCTGGGGCAACGCCTTGACCCAGTGGAGGAGATAGGAGAGAGAAGGATAAGATAAGATAAGCCTTTATTAGTCCCACAACGGGGAAATTCCAGGATTGCAACAGCACAGGGATAGCAACACTCAGAGCAACAATCAGAAGGCAAGAAAAAAAAAAAAAACAAAAAAAAACAAGCAAGCAAGAGCAGCTAATATACATATGTACATATTACTATAAAATATATATATACACACACACACACAGACACAGTGCAGAGCACTGTAGCTGGATGGAATAAATATATGAATATATGAACACACAGTGCAGAGCATTGTAGCTAGATGGAATAATATGTAGATATATAAAAACACAGTGCAGAGCATTGTAGCTAGGTGGAATAAATATGCAAGTATATAAACACACACAGTGCAGAGCATTGTTGCTAGGTGGGATGAAACAGCATAACCGTCTACTTAGTTATCCTACATGGTATGATTATGTGCCCATACATATTCTCACCCTCCATAGCGACCGGTATGTTCCTAGTTGTATGCCGGAGGGGACCATTGTGTAAGTCTATTGCATCTTTTGCATTCAAAAAAAACTATTAGTTTGTTACGTCTTTTTGCTATCTCTGCGAGCAGCCCTGCTTAGGTTGTACAGTCTGACAGCCGTTGGTAGGAAGGACCTACGAAACCTCTCGGTTGTGCACCTGGGATGATGTAGTCTGCTGCTAAATGAGCTCCTCAGTGCATCCAGTATGTCCTGCATAGGGTGGAACTCGGACTCCAGCAGAGATGACAGTTTAGCCACCGTCCTTCTCTCTCCTATCTCCTCCACCGGATCAAGGCGCTGCCCCAGGACAGAGCTAGCTTTCTTAATCAGTTTGTTCAGTCTCTTCCTATCGGCTGCAGTAATGCCACTGCCCCAGCAGACCACTCCAAAAGTGATGGCTGATGCCACCACCGTGTCATAGAATGACTTCAGCAGCGCCCCTTGTAAACCAAAAGACCTGAGTCTCCTCAGCAGGAACAGCCTGCGCTGTCCCTTCTTGTAGAGTGCGTCAGTATTGTGTGACCAGTCTAGTTTATTGTTCAGATGAATACCCAGGTACTTATAGGATGTCACCATCTCGATGTCTGTCCCCTGTATATTTACTGGTGCTGTGAGGGGCTGCCCATGCCTGCGGCAGTCCACCACCAGCTCCTTAGTTTTCCTCGCGTTGATCTGGAGGCATCAGGATGCCTCCAGATCAACGGATGGTGATTCAGATTCAGATACAGATTCAGGATGGTGGCTAAACTGTCATCTCTGCTCGAGTCTGAGTCCCACCCTATGTAGGACATACTGAATGCACTGAGGAGCTCATTTAGCAGTAGACTACATCATCCTAGGTGCGCAACCGAGAAGTTTCGCAGGTCCTTCCTACCTACGGCTGTCAGACTGTATAACCTAAGCAGGGCTGCTCGCAGAGAGAGCAAAGAAACGTGACGACCTAATAGTATTGAATGCAAAAGATGCAATAGACTTATACAAATAGTCCCCTCCAGCATACAACTAGGACAATATCAGTCGCTACGGAGGGTGACAATATGTATGGGTACATATTCATACCATGTAGGGTAACTAAATAGACGGTTATGCTGTTTATTCCATCTAGCTACAATGCTCCGCACTGTGTATATATATTTATATATTTATGTGTACATATGTATATTCACTGCTCTTATTTTTCTTATCTTCTTAATTATTGCTCTGAGTGTTGCTATCCCTGTGCTGTTGCAATCCTGGAATTTCTCCATCGTGGGACTAATAATGGCTTATCTTATCTTATAAATAGTCATTTACATAAATTTCTGTCAGATCACAAAATAAAAACCCCATAGATTGTACAGAACATCTGCAAACAGATGTTTCTGCCTCCAAATTGTCCAACATTCCTTGAAACCAACCCAAGAGTTAAATTTCAAGTCTTTTTGTATCTTTATCACCCTGAAGGAAAATGTAACCTAAGTGGTCTGACGAGAGACTTTGCTATTGGCTGAGCTACAACAGCTGATGCGCCTCATAGACGTGCCCTTCCTGATATGGAGTGGCTTAGGACAGGAAAGGGAGGGGAAACTGGTCTGAATTTCATGCAGTTTTTTGTTAACCGGTTTCTCGGATTTCTGCCTACTGCAGCTTTAAAATGAAGGTAAAATAACCCAGTTATAAGAAATCACAAAAATAATAGTAATGCAGTCTTTTCATTTGAATAGCTATCCAACTTTTCATCTTCCTTTTTGTTGATGTTTATCATATTTCATTTTTGGCTCCAAGCAAATTTCCGGCTAAAAACTGCTTACATGTGCTCTTTCCACAGCAGAGTTGTCCTCACCTGCTCTAATCCTGTTTCCTGCTGCTTTATCAGACTCACGAAAAAGATAATCTGACTCTGACTCTCATCGTGTCATGTTAATTCTCCCACCGGCCATATTTCCTGTCTCCCTACGCTGAAGCACAGATGATCCAAAAACAAACGAAAAGACATTTAAAAAAAAACAAACTTCCAGTTTAATCCCCTCAGCACGTTCAATCAGGAGATGAAATTGCATTTCCTGTCAGCTCACCTGACAGCTCGGATGACCGACTTGACTGAGGGCAGCAGGTCCTCCACGGAGATCTCGCAGTGACAGCCCTTCTCGTCGAAGCCGTCCTCCCCTGCCGCGTTGGAGTCTGCTGTTTTGAGGAGAGGAGGAAGAATATTAACGCTTCCGTTCGTCGACACGACGCTTTGTTTCACCGGTGACATTTTACAAGAAAGCAAACAACAGATTTCAGTGAGCTGAGTTACGTGAGCGGATTCCTTCCCAACCAGCATGTCCATGTGGGCCCCGCTACAGGTTAAATCTGGGCTGTTTTATGGGTCCCATGTGGGTTTGTCCATGGATTACATGTTGGCCCCACCTGTGTTTGCCCACATGGTCTTTATCCGTTTTTGACTTATTTTCTCATAAATTTGCTATTTTCTTGTAAAGTTGTGACATTTTCCCCCTAATTTGATACATTTTTCTTGAAAATTTGAAGAAACTCTTTTGTAAATTTGCCACTTTTTTACTGTAGTCTTACAACTTTTTCACATAAATTTGCTATTTTTTTTGTTGTAAATTTGCTCTTTTCTGGAAAATTTGTGACTTTTTCCATAAATTTGCGACATTTTTCTGGTAAATTTTCAAGTTTTTTTCACTGTAAACTTACAACTTTTTCTCATCAATATGGGACTTTTTTCTCATGAATTTGTAACTTTTTCTTGTAACTTTTCAATTTATTTACTCATATATTTGCTACTTTTTCTGCTTCCTCATAAATTTGGAACTTTTTTCTTGTAAATTTGGTAATTTTTTTGTAAGTTTTCAACTTTTTTCTCCTAAATTTTTGCCTGTTTCCTCATAAATTTGCAACTTTTTCTAGTAAATTTGTGACTTTTTTTTTTCAAAATAAATTTGCTATTTTTTTGTGAATTTGTCACTATTTTTTTTTAAATACCTTTTCACATTTTTGTCATGAATTTTTGACTTCTCGTATTTTTGCCTATGGTGCCAGAGTTACTGAAACCTGCTCACCCACATTAAACTCATGTGGGGCCCAGTTGGGTTTAAAATGGGTAAACATTACCTGTTTGATGCTAAGATTTTCATTGGAAGTGACTAGGAGGGACAAGATTAGAAATGAGTATATCAGAGGGACAGCTCAGGTTGAGCGGTTTGGAGACAAAGTAAGAGAGGCAAGGCTGAGATGGTTTGGACATGTGCAGAGGAGGGATAGTGGATATATTGGACAAAGGATGTTGAAGATGGAGCTGCCCGGCAGGAGGAAAAGAGGAAGACCACAGAGAAGATTCATAGATGTAGTGAAGGAGGACATGGAGAGGGTTGGTGTTACAGAGGATGATGCAAAGGATAGGGTGAGATGGAGACAAATGATCCACTGTGGCGACCCCTAAAAGGAGCAGCCAAAAGAAGAAGAAACATATTACCTGAACCACAGGTAAAGTCCATGTGGGCAAATGGGGCCAATATGGAACCATAAGACAGCCCAGGTTTGTGGGACCCACATGGGCTTGCTGGCTTACTTACCACCAAAAACAATCTTCACAGCATTTTACAACAACACACTGAATGTGCTCCTTAAAAGACAAATGTTCATCAATTAAAAACTCTAGATATTTGAAAGACAATACCAACTATTTGTTCGTGTTAATTTTTTTTCACATAGTGCTGAGCTTGCTGTATTTGCGGTAGTGAAGAACATGAGTTCTGTCTTCTCTGTTGTAAATGACTAAGCTGTCCCTGTACTTTGCCAAAAACGTGCTGAATACTGTATGTTCAACAGCCTTTGCAGGCATGGTAGCACAGCAGTATATGACAGTGTCATCAGCAGAGAGGTGAAAAGTTGCATCTGGAATGTAAAAAACAAAGAGCCCAGAATTGAACCTTGTGAAACCCCGTTTTGTACTTGTAAAAAGTCTGAAGTAGCACCCTCAATCTCAGGGGTGGGCAGTCATGTGCTATGGAGGGCTATTCCACTGCAGGTTTTCCATTCCACCCAGTCGCTTCAGCAGGTGTTTTCACTGATTAGCAATCCTTGAAGTTGATCAGAGCAAACACCTGCTGAAGAGACTGGGTGGAACAGAAAACCTGCAGTGGAATGGCCCTCGCTGCCCACCCCTCCTCTATCTGAACAGCCTGGATTCTGACCTGTGAGGTAATTTGTAAACCACCCAACTGCTTGTTTAGAAAAACCTACAGCTGTGAGGTGATTAAGGTCAACTGATCAACTTTTGAAAGATCTAAAAACAAGGAAAAACAGCACTGCTTGTTAAGAGTTGTCAAGAGCCTCTGTTATATCATTTTGCAATTATCGTCTCTTGTAACTGGAGTAGTTTATAATGTACTCATGTTAACACTGTATAGATACACTACCTGTGCTGTTACACGATGCACAGGAATGAACGTCAAGTGGTGGCCCGTCCTGTGGGCCACATCTGGCCTGCCAGAACTTTCCGTCTGGCCCCCATAATCTTACAGAATTCAGGAAGAGTTAAGCTCAAACTTTGGTTCATTTATTAAGTTATATTTATAAAAAGTTACGATAATCAAATTTCTGAGTGTAAGTGAATGCAGTGTCAGCTTACTCACCCCTCCCTTCCCAGACAATGGGAAAGTGTGAGAAGGAGACGGGCGGCCTGCAGATCTTCTACACATGACCTACTTTTAATTCACATGATGATGGAAGCTTTGGCTTTTATTATTATTAAGCAAAGTGCTGAATATTTTTGGGTGTTTCTGAAATTATTAGGTATAGTAGAGAATGCATACAGTACCTGCCAATAGCTAGGTTTTAAGGATAAGAGCCTGTACTTATAGCACTTTTTCTAGTCTCAAAGACCACTCAAAGTACTTCACTAGTGCTAACTCTCTATTCTAAGAGCCTATAGAAGACAGATACCTCGGGACAACTTAGCATGACCAATTAACCTAACATGGATGTGTTTGGATTGTGGGAGGAAACCGGAGCTCCCGGAGTAAACCCACACAGCACAGGGAGAGCATGCAAACTCCACACAGAAGGGTTCCTATGCCTGTCAGCCTGGGGATTCAAACCTGGAACCTTCTAGCTGTGAGGCAACAGTGCTAACCACTGTACCACCGTGTTGTCATTTTATAGAACTGGAGGTATTAGCCAGGTGGCAGGGAGTTTAGGTATAAAAACTTAGATAATATTATAAAAGAAATGACTATCTTTCTTTGGTTGTTTTAATTATTTTTTATGAATTTTGTTTTATTTTATTCATTTTTTTGAGACTGGCTCTGCAAATTAAGTTTAATATAGGCTATATGTGGAAAAAGGCACAATTTTACCACTAGCTTTTCAAATTTGTTAGGAAAAACACAGTAATTCATTTTAAAATAGACAGTCTGAGCAGTGAAAACAAAAGAATGCTTTATCAAGCAAATAATTTTATAACTAATTTGTTTAAATTCTTGAGTTTTGCTTTTGAGATGAAATATTTTATGCAAGATTGGCATCTTTTGCTTGATATTCAAGAAGATTCCTTTAAAAAGTTCTGGCACAAATCCATCTGAGTGAGGATTGTGCCAGAATTGTAAGTAAAAAACAGGAATCAAAACCAAAGGAAAAAATTAAACAAAAATGCAAAAGTTTGGGCAGTGAAGACAAAATAATTCTTTATCAAACAAAGAATTTTATAAAAAAAAATGCTTTAAGATAGGATTTTTGCTTTTGAGATGAAATATTTTATGCAAGACTGTTATTTTTGTTTGATATTCAAGAAGATTTCTTTAAAATGTTTCATCACAAATCTCATCCCATGGACATAAATTTAGTGAAAAATCCACAGACTGATGTGGGAAAAGTAATAAATTTACTAGAAAAAAATTCTGAAATTTATGAGAAAAGCCCTTACAAATTTATCAGAACAAATCTCAAATGTATAACAGTCCTAAATTTACAGTGGCAAAAACACAAATAATGAGGGGAAAAAGTTCATAATTTAAGTGACAAAAATCTTTCAAATGTACAACAGAAAAGTCTTTAAGTTACAAAGAAAACTGTCAAATTCCTGAGGAAAACCCCTCAAACTGTCAAGAATAGAATCACAAATACAGTGGTGTGAAAAAGTGTTTGCCCCCTTCCTGATTTCTCATTTTTTGTATGTTTGTCACACTTAAATGTTTCAGATCATCAAACAAATTTAAAGATTAGACAAAGATAACACAAGTAAACACAAAATGCAGTTTTTAAATCAAGGTGTTTATTATTAAGCGGAAAAAAATCCAAACCTACATGGCCCTGTGTGAAAAAGTGATTGCCCCCTAAACCTAATAACTGGTTGGGCCACCCTCAGCAGCAACAACTGCAATCAAGCGTTTGCAATAACTGGCAATGAGTCTTTTACAGCACTGTGGAGGATTTTTGTCCCACTCATCTTTGCAAAATTGTTGTAATTCAGCCACATTGGAGGGTTTTCGAGCATGAACCTGTCATGGCCGCCAATCTGTCACACCTGTGTGCGCACCTGCCTGCCATCTCCCTCTGCCTATTTATTCCATCAGGTCCAGTGTTCAGGGTGGAGTCGTCTGGTTCTCTACCTTGAAACCTGCTACGCCAGCCTTCGAGCTTCCCAGCCTCGTTGTGTGTTTCCACGTCGGCTTCCAAGCCATCGTTTCTCTCTGTCCGGGCCTGCACCTCCCGGACCACCAACTACCAAGTAAGCCACCATGATTCTTCCTCACCCTGTCAGCTTCCCCTGTGCACAGGCGGAGATCCATGGCAGCGGACCTCTCTCTCCCTGGTAGCGGATTGTCTGCCTTCCTCACCAGCATCCAGCTCACTGGCCACCTGCAGGCACTATCCTCCTGGCTGCAGCTTCAGCACTTACCTGGACTACTCTCCACCATCTCAGACAGGTTGCCAGGTCGTATGGTGCTCTGCCGGCCCCAGCTGGAACTCCTGATTACACTACACTACACTACACAACCCTGCATGCACGCATCCACTCACGCACACTTTATTAATAAATGGTTAATTGTATCTGCCTTGAGTCGTGTCTGCTTTGTGGGTCACTAGAACTATGTCAGAACCACCTTTTTAAGGTCATGCCACAGCATCTCATTGGGATTCACGTCAGGACTTTGACTAGGCCACTCCAAAGTCTTCATTTTGTTTTTTCTTAAACCATTCAGAGGTGGACTTGCTGGTGTGTTTTGGATCACTGTCCTGTTGCAGAACCCAAGAGCGCTTCAGCTTGAGGTCATGAACAGATAGCCGGACATTCTCCTTCAGGATTTTTTGGTAGACAGCAGAATTCATGGTTCCATTTACCACAGCAAGTCTTCGTCTTCCAGGTCCTGAAGCAGCAAAACAGCCCCAGACCATCACACTACCACCACCATATTTTACTGTTGGTATGATGTTCCTTTTCTGAAATGCTGTGTTACTTTTACGCCAGATGTAATGGGATACACACTTTCCAAAAGGTTCAATTTTTGTCACATCAGTCCACAAAGTATTTTCCCAAACGTCTTGGGGATCATCAAGATGTTTTCTGGCAAAACTGAGACGAGCCTTTGTTCTTTTTGCTCAGCAGTGGTTTTCATCTTGAAACTCTGCCATGCAGGCCATTTTTGCCCCATCTCTTTCTTATGATGGAGTCATGAAGACTGACCTTAACTGAGGCAAGTGAAGCCTGCAGTTCTTTAGATGTTGTTGTGGGGTCTTTTGTGACCTCTTGGATGAGTTGTCACTACGCTCTTGGGGTAATTTTGGTTGGCCGGCCACTCCTGGGAAGGTTCACCACTGTTCATGTTTTTGCCATTTGTGGATAATGGCTCTCAGTGTGGTTCACTGGAGTCCCAAAGATTTAGAAATGGCTTTATAACCTTTTCCAGAATCTAAATTACTTCGTTTCTCATTTGTTCCTGAATTTCTTTGAATTTCTTTAGGCATGCTGTCTAGCTTTTGAGAATCTTTTGGTCCACTTCATTTTGTCAGGCAGGTTCTATTTCAGTGATTTCTTGACTGAGAACAGGTGTGGCGGTAATCAGGTCTGGGTGTGGTTAGAGAAATTGAACTGAGCTTTCCAAACGTGATAAACCACAGTTAATTTATGTTTTAACGGGGGTGGGGTGGGGTGGGGGAGGTGGAATCACTTTTTCACACAGGGCCATGTAGGTTTGGATTTTTTTTACCCTTAATAATAAACACCTTCATTTAAAAACTGCATTTTGAGTTTACTTGTGTTATCTATGTGTCTATTATGTCTAATATTTAAATTTGTTTGATGATCTGAAACATTTAAGTGTGACAAACACAAAAAAATGAAAGATCAGGAAGGGGGCAAACACTTTTTCACACCACTGTAAGTTCTGAAGTACACTTTGATGCTCTTACTATGATAATAATCTAAAAAGTAAAGTAAATTTGGAAGGAAAATGAATTTATCAAATAATAATATATTACTTGGGATACAATATTAATCTCATTTTATTTTACCAGAGCATCTGGGCCTCACAGCGTGTGCCGAGAAAATCTCTGGCCCTTGGACGAATGTAGCTGATGACCCCTGATGTACGGGGGAGCGTGGCTTCCATGTGACCCCAGAGAAATCTGATAGGCTCCCAAAGAGTTACACCACTGGAAGGGGAGGGACGGGGACCAGAGGAGCCACACGTCCCATGAGGAAGGGACCTTTTTGGAAGCGGACTAATATTTCCCTTCAAAGAGAGAACAGTTCTGTTTCTTTGTCACATCTAACTAAATACTGTGAGAAGCCAGGATTGGCTGATCAGATGAAGAACACCAGGTGTTTGGGAGGGCCACAGAGGGCAATAAAACCTACAGGTTTTCTCTCCCACCCAGTTTCTTCAGTAGTGGGAAGAAATTCAGTGAAGTCACCTATTGAAGACACTGGTTGGAGGTAAAAGCGGCAGGGTCTCACCCCTTCATGGCACATGTTTGGAGACCCCTGGATTAGATGAAACTATTATTTGAGGGGGCATAGACATCAGCTGCATTCACTTGAACTGCTTCCCTAATTCAAGAGGGATGAATGGAGCAGCATCTGCCGTGATGCGGACACTGTACTAGTCTGTTGTGGTGAACAGGGAGTTGAGCTGGTCAGCCCATGTTCCTTCACCGACGTCATAAACTCTAGGTAGTAACCAAGAGAATGAGATTGCACATACAAGTGGCTGAAATGAGTTTTCTCTGTAGGGTTGCTGGACTAGGGGTGGGCAATATGGCCTAAAAAGATTTCACGATATTTTGGAAATTTTCACAATAACGATATTATTCACAATATTACAAATTTTTGTTTTTTTCTTTTTAATTTATGAAGAACAGTTTCACAGGCCAGTGTTATTTACCTTCAACATGTTTAGTAAAAACAAAACAAAAACTCTTCAAGTTTATAAACAGCAGCTCAGGTGGCGTTTCAATTTTTTTTTTAAATTCTGTATCAAATATCACAAGAAAATAATATAAACCACACCATTTTTTAACATGGCAGCAGTCTGAAACTGCGTTAAAACTAAAAATATTTCAACACAACTGGATGCAGACACTCTGACCACGGAGCGGTAACTTCCCGCGCCATGTCTGCTTTGCCATTTCTATGGCAACATGTAACTTCCATTAGCTGCGTAACAGTGTGGCATCGTTACGCAGCAGGCCCCAACTATCGCGATTTTCTTTTTTACACTGGTATCTAAATTTATACCAGTATGATCATAAATGATACCATATGGCACACCCCTACTTGTGAACATCTCTGTCATCTACCTTCACTGCCACTACGAGAAGATTCAAAGTCTCAGAACAGACCAAAGTTTTAATACAATCGACCAAACAGATAAGCATTGTTTTGAGAATGCTGAGTCGGCAGTTGCCGTCTAAATGTTCTGCTACAGTGTTCAAGGCTGGGCTGGATCCTCGATGTCTCATGGGAAAAGTACTGGGTGTAAAGCCATTTATGATTACAAGAGACAGAATGAACAAACAATATTAAAAAAAACTGTAAAAGGACACACGGTGGTGCGGTAAACTGCCTTCTCCACTCCCTCATGCTGACTGGAGAGCTCTGTCATTCTTTTAAGATATGTACAACACTCACGTGCTGATGCCTCTAGATGTTTTCAAACCGTGTGTTTACCATAGGTGGCAGTAACAGTGCAAGGTGTGTGGGTAGTGGTGGTGGTGGTGGGGGTGTTGTGACGCTTCACAAAAAATAAACCAAAGATGTCTGTCTTCACCCCTATTTTTTCTAGTAAAGATTCAAGACTTTATCTGTGCCCACAAAAGCCACCCTGTACTTCTGTGTTCATATGTCCCACAAGTATGTTGTATCATACAGTAGATGAGCCCAGGTAAACATCACTTTAGTGCACCCATATGTGTGTGAACGAGTCAGATCTCCAGTGTGTGACCGAAGGAAACAGAGGACTGATTAATGACTCTCTCCATTACAATTTTTCCACTAAAACAACCTTGTTTTCACTTCTAATTAAACCACAACAAAAAGGCAAATGTTTCCCATCCTCTAACGTCTCACTTGGCCAGAATGTCAGCGATCAGACGTGGCACGGCCAGCCAGCCAATCAGTTTTGGTTTTGGCTAGCATCATCAGCCAATTCTTCTCTGCCAGCTGGACGGCTCTGATACCCTGTATGGCTGCTGGAACTCACCGCCCCCCCCCACCTTCCAGCCATCCATCAGTCCACCCACAACCACCAGCTGGCTGTGACCCAGGGGAACTCGCCAGGCCGGCAGTGAAAGGCCAAAGGATTGGAGCGAACCAATTACCACAATCTACTACAAGAAGTTTGCTGGATCAATGAGCTAAAAAAAAAAAATGCTGCTACCGGTGCATTCTTTCTAACGGGCAACAGATGGCAACTCCTCTAGGTGCAAAAGTCCTTCTCTACTCCCCTTGATCTGTTGTTTTAGTATATTTTTTCTTCACGAGTTTAAGGGGCCAGCAGTTATTTTCATGACTTATTTAACACAGCCTGATGTTTCCTTAATCACGTTCCAATTCTCAGGTTGAGCTTTAGGAGCAATAACTTCACTCTGGTCCTCAGTTAGATCAACTCTTCCAATTGCCGTGTCACGTTTCAAAAAGTTGAGGTCAAAACAATCAAGCTTGAGGCGTCGGGAGGCTTTATAGGAATTTGCAAAGCAAAAGCTGACATCAGTGTGGCTCTGCATCTGTCTTTTAAACGCACCGCGTGGTTCCGTCAAATGTAGAAATTTAAAGATCGGGTCACTGTGACCTCCCAGAACATGTTGTTCAGTCATAACTCAAGAAATTACACCCCAATTATGACAAAAATGTTCTCCAGCAACACTCAGCTCTTGGATTTGAGCATTTTTAACTTTCTGTGCTATTCTGAGTTTGCAGAACTCACTGATCTTCAGGGCTAAAGTGAAACTGCAATGATTATAGAGCTCTTTAAAGAATTTGCAGCTTCTTGACAATAACATCCATATTTGAAGGATTGTCTACTGATATGTCAGTGAGATAAAATTATTTGTAAAACATGTGGTCTTGCTGTGGGGGCAGCTCAGTGGAACAGTGGTTAGCACTGTGGCAGCACAGCAAGAAGGTCACAAGATCGATTCCACTCCTGACCATCGCAGGTTTGATCCCACCACCTGTGTGGAGTTTGCATGTTCTCCCCGTGTCTGCGTGGGTTTACTCCGGGTACTCTGGTTTCCTCCCACAGGCCAAAGACATGAAGGTTAGATTAACTGGCATCAACTGGGGATTCTAAATTGTCCTTAGGTAGGAATGTGAGAGTGAATGGTTGTCTGTCTCTCTGTGTTGGCCCTGTGATGGGCTGGCGAACTGTACAGGGTGTACCCTGCCTCTCGCCCAAAAAGACTCTGGGATAGGCTCCACCCACCCCCCCCCGCCCGCGAAAAGGATTAAGCGGTAGAAGATGGATGGATGAATGGTACTGTTGCATTTCATTCTCTTTTACTAACTGCACATGACTTAGATCTGACTTCATTTGAGTTCAGTGTATTTTCTTTCTCCTCTTTCAAGTGAAGGGCTTTAATCTCGAAGATAACACAATCCAGCATGGAGCAGTACGCAGAGATTTCTGTTATGTATGTAAAATGAGGGACAGGAGTCTCGTCTGTCATGCAGCAAGTTCCCCCTTTATTATGAGAACCAAACTATTTATATACAAGGGCCGTGCCCGCCTGACGTCACACCAGGGGCGGGTACAACAGTACACACACACACACCACACTCACTACACCACAATTCCCCTCCCCCTTACAAAAATGCAAACCACACACACAATCAAGACCCTCCCCAATTTAAGACCTGAATCGTGCACTAAGGAACAAGGAATTATGAACTGTAGGAAAATGGCCTATCACATTCACAAAAAATAACTCAAACTAGTGTTTTTCCACTTTTTTTTCTTTAAAATATATATACAAAACTAGAAAAGCACTCGGAGAGCGCAGACCTCCGCCAAGCAGCACAGTTCGGCCCATAGAGTGTTTGTGTGTACGTTTTCAGATTCCCTGAACATGAAAAGATATGAGTAGCAATTGGATTCACAATGATTATTTGTTTATTTGACATGGACAGTGCAATAAACAGACAATTAATGAATGACAATCAATGTGATAGTGATAGGATTAGTGGTTCAGTAGTGTAAAACGGGGCTATAAGGGACGGCGGGTTAATAAGGGACACTTTTGTGGGAAATGTTTTAAATGTAATTCTGCTTTTTTTATTTTGAGCAGGACGCTGAGTTGTGTTGTTATTGTCAAATATCCATGAATCCTTCATCAAATCTAGGCGGAAGCAAAATTAAAAAAGCAGAATTACATTTAGAAAAGTGTCCCATATTACCCCGCCGTCCCTTATAGCCCCGTTTTACGGTTGTAAAAGCATTGCCTCCTTGGCGGAGGTAATAAACTGAAGTGTTGGTGTGTCCATCTCCTCCACTGACGGATGCAGATTGGTTAGACAGGTTGCCGTGGGTTTTATATTATATTGGGGTTGCGCTCCGCGGCAAAACAGAATTTAGAGTCTTCCCCGGCAGAGAGGTCGTTTTTACGCAGCGCCTATAGCTGGGCGGGGAATTTGTGGCAAATAATGGGGCGGCGGACAGGTGTCCGTGTCAGGTTTTGCAGCGTGGCGCAAAAGCAGGCACGCTGGCGTGCCCAGGGCAGCAGTGTTTTCCGCGTGCTTTTGTGCCTAAAACGTTGAAGAACGCGGAGTTTGTGTTGGTCAGACACGACGACCAGCGCAATGTGCGCAGCGCCTATGGCTGGCACAGGCACGCTGGGGGTCCGAGGCCAGCAGTGTTTTCCGCATGCTTTTGTGGCTAAAACGTTGAAGAAGGCGGAGTTTGTGTTGGTCAGACACGACGCCCAGCGGCCTCCATTGCGCCTGCGCACATGTTGAAAATGGCCCTATGTCACAGTGTTGAAAAATGCTTTAAAAAAATTCCTGTATCCAGACGGTGAACCGGATCACCCCCAAAATTTAATCAGTTCTTCCTTGTACCATTTCCAACAACGCCTGAAAGTTTCATGCAAATCCGTCCAAGACTTTTTAAGTTATCTTGCTAACCAACAGACAAACAGACAGACAAACAGACAGACAAACACACAAACACACAAACCCTGGCAAAAACATAACCTCCTCCTGGCCTTTTCGGCCTGGCGGAGGTAAAAATAACTAAGTAAAATAATCCCATAACATACTGTACATACTCACATGCACACCAGTAGAGTATATACTGTATCTACATATTTACATCAATGATATTTAAGTCACACCTATGTCCACCAGCAGCCAGAGGTAACACCAACCCAGGGGACCAGGGCAGCCCCAAATCATGCACGCACCTGGCGACTGTAGATAAGACCGGCTTGGAGGTCCCGGGCAGCCCCACGGCACGAACGCCCCTGGCCACCATCTGCCTCCGGGATCAAAACCAACCTTTCCTGCAAAAATGTCACTCTTCACCACCAACTGCTTCATTGCTCGGGACCCGCCGTGCTGCTGTCAGGCACACCGTTTCTCCGTGCTCGTCGGTCCATTCCCGACCACTTTCAACACTGCTGCAGCTGCCATCGTTGTCCCAAACACTCCGGCCCCCCGTGACCGAACTCCGGAGAGACCCGAAGCCTGCTCGTCGGCACCACTCGCTGTCTCGGGCGCCTCACCGTAATGCCTGGCATCCTCGTCCAGGGCGGCCTGAGCTCTGGTACTGAGACACTGCCCGACCTCCGTGGCACACAGTTGCTGTCGCTCACTCCCGGGGCTTACAGTATCGCTTTTGCCAGCGTCGTTTCCCGACCCCGGCACCTCGCCGCTGCTCCCAGCACCCTTGTTCCAGGCGCTCTGCTGTGCTGCTGACATGTCCGGCTGCTGTTGCTCTCCTTCGGGGATTTCAGCATCACTCTCGTCGGCATCACTCTTCGACCTGGGCGTTTCATCACTGCTCTCGGTACCCTTGTTCCAGGAGCTCCGCTGCGTCGTCTCCGTGCCCGGCTGTCGCTGTTCTTCCCCGGGGCTCTCAGCTTCCATTGTCCCGCTCACTCGCTGCCTAGCCTCCAGCTGCGGGGATGACTCCTGCTGCTCTCCCTCTCCGCTGTCGCTGCACACCGTGCCGTCCAACTCATCAGCGCTATGGTCCTGTACCATGCTGAACTCCTTGACTGGCCCGCCATCTTCAGTGACCGGGGACTCTTCCACTTGTGGCCCCAGTCCGAACTCGAGGTCTAGCTGGGAGCTCGTAGCTTGGTTTTGGCACGAAGTTAGCTTAGCGGCTAACCTGTCCATAGGCACAGAACAAGTCGTTAGCTTCCCCAAGCTAACTAGCTTAGCCATTCCTGGCGCCAACAGTTCCATTACCCACAGCTTCGTGGTCCTCGTCTGCTCATCGAAGTACTCGGCCAACCGCTCAACAGTATCCTCATAGTACTCCGTTTCACCCAACTTACCGAGAATTCTTCGGGCCTCCGTGCAGAGATTGTGGGCCAGGAGTGCTTGCCGTTGTCTCCCGTCAAGCCTAATTAAGCCCAGCGCCCTGATGTAATCCTAGAACATGCGGCCATAGGATCACCGGCTCTCCCGTGTACTCTAGAAACGGTGCTAGTGGTGGAGGTATCCCGTACGCTCTCATAATTTTTTATCCTCGTTGCCAAATGTTTTGTATGTAAAATGAGGGACAGAAGTCTCGTCTGTCATGCAGCAAGTTCCCCCTTTATTATGAGAACCAAACTATTTATACACAAGGGCCGTGCCCGCCTGATGTCACACCAGGGGCGGGTATGGCAGCACACACACACCACACTCACTACACTACAGTTTCAACTCTGTCTCTCTCCTTCTCACTCATCCAAAATATGATGTCACTGTTGGTAATTAAAGAACTGTATTGTGCTGTGGCACTTTTAGAGCTCTCCTGATTAAAGAACAGATTAATCACCTCAATCTTTTCTGAGATTCTTTATGTAGATCTGACAGTCAACACCTTTAAAAACAAGCAATTTCACTTCACAATCCTCCCTGTAAATCCACTAACTCAAGGAGCAGCGAATGCTGATCAACACTGCAATTTTTGGATTTGTTAACTTTTGTGATGAATATTCACAAAAATCAGTTTTTGCCTCTGTCATTAGCTACATTTAGAGGCAATTAGCAACATTCGTAAGAATGTTTGCAAAACTGTTCACGAAAGAAAGTTGGCAAACATTAGTGGCTGTTAGCAAACGTTACCAACAGTGTTTGCGATAATTAGCAACTACTTGCCACTGTTTGGGGAGTACCTGTACAGTGCATCCGGAAAGTATTCACATCACTTCACTTTTTCCACATTTTGTTATGTTACAGCCTTATTTCAAATGTGATTAAATTCATTTTTTTCCTCAAAATTCTACACACAATACCCCATAATGACAATGTGAAAAAAAGCTTTTTGGATATTTTTTGCAAATTTATTA
This sequence comes from Pholidichthys leucotaenia, assembly GCA_020510985.1. NCBI lineage: Eukaryota > Metazoa > Chordata > Actinopteri > Cichliformes > Pholidichthyidae > Pholidichthys > Pholidichthys leucotaenia. The sequence goes on from CM035848.1 coordinate 49,471,009, forward strand.
AAATAAAAAACTAAGACATCACATGTACATAAGTATTCACATCCTGTTTCCACTGATCATCCTTGAGATGTTTCTACAGCTTAACTGGAGTCCACATGTGGTAAATTCAGTTGATTGGACATGATTTGGAAAGGCACACACCTGTCTATATAAGGTCCCACAGTTGACAGTGCATGTCAGAGCACAAACCAAGCATGAAGTCAAAGGAATTGTCTGTAGACCTCCGAGACAGGATTGTCTTGAGGCACAAATCTGGGGAAGGATACAGAAAAATTTCTGCTGCTTTGAAGGTTCCAAAGAGCACAGTGGCCTCCATCATCCATAAATGGAAGAAGTTCGGAACCACCAGGACTTTTCCTAGAGCTGGCCAGCCATCTAAACTGAATGATCAGGGGAGAAGGGCCTTAGTCAGAGAGGTGACCAAGAACCTGCTGGTCACTCTGTCAGAGCTCCAGTGTTCCTCTGTGGGGAGAGGAGAACCTTCCAGAAGGACAACCATCTCTGCAGCAATGCACCAATCAGGCTTGTATGGTAGAGTGGCCAGACAGAAGTCACTCCTTAGTTATAGGCACATGGCAGCCCACCTGGTGTTTGCTAAAAGGCACCTGAAGGACTCTCAGACCATGAGAAACAAAATTCTCTGGTCTGATAAGACAAAGATTGAACTCTTTGGCATGAATGCCAGGCGTCATGATTGGAGGAAACCAAGCACCGTTCATAACCACGCCAATGGTGGTGGCAGCATTATACTGTGGGGATGTTTTTCAGCAGCAGGAACTGGGACACTAGTCAGGACAGAGGGAAAGATGAATGCAGTAATGTACAGAGACATCCTAGATGAAAACCTGCTCCAGAGCACTCTTGACCTCAGACTGGGGTGACAGTTCATCTTTCAGCAGGACAACGACCCTAAGCACACAGCCAAGATATCAAAGCAGTGGCTTCAGGACAACTCTGAATGTCCTTGAGTGGCCCAGCCAGAGTCCAGACTTGAATCCAATTGAACATCTCAGGAGAGATCTGAAAATGGCTGTGCACTGATGCTTCCCATCCAACCTGATGGAGCTTGAGAGGTGCTGCAAAGAGGAATGGGACAAACTGCCCAAAGATAGGTGTGCCAAGCTTGCGGCATCATATTCAAAAAGACTTGAGGCTGTAACTGCTGCCAAAGGTGCATCAACAAAGTATTGAGCAAAGGCTGTGAATACTTATGTACATGTGATATCTTAGTTTTTTATTTTTAATAAATTTGCAAAAATCTCAAAAAAACTTTTTTTCACATTGTCATTAGAATCAGAATCAGAATCAGATTTATTGCCATTGTTCATGTAGTACACAAACTAGGAATTTGTCTCGGTGCAATGCTGCAACATTAAACATGCTAAAATAAAAGAAATAAACTATACATGCAATAAAGTGTAGAATAAGAGTGAGTAATACTAGTCAGCAGTTTAAATATATTAGCGAGCAGCAGATAATGTGGAGAACCATATAGTGCAGTCGGTAGTGCAGGAAGAAAAGAGTGATGATTGACATGAGTCTGGTTGAGCTGCTGTACATAGTGCACGAGAGTCAATAAGTCACTTAGTGTTCAGCAGTCTGATGGCAGAGGGGAAGAAGCTGTTCATGTGATGGGAGGTTTTAGTCTGGATGGACCGAAGTCTTCTGCCTGAGGGGAGAGGGGCAAACAGTACGTGACCAGGGTGTGAGGGATCGGCTATGATCCGGCCAGCACGCCTCCGGGTCCTGGAGGTGTACAGATCCTGGAGAGATGGGAGCTTGCAGCCGATCACCTTCTCAGCAGTGCGCACGACGCGCTGCAGCCTTAGTCTGTCCCTGGCAGTGGCTCCTGCGTACCACACGGTTATGGAAGTGGTGAGGATGGACTCGATGATGGCTGTGTAGAACTGCACTAACATCTTGGTGGGTAGCTTGAGCTTCCTCAGCTGCCGCAGGAAGAACTTCCTCTGCTGGGCCTTTTTGATGAGGGAGCTGATGGTCGGCTCCCACTTGAGGTCCCTGGTGATGGTGGTGCCTAGGAAGTGGAAGGAATCAGCAGTGGTGATGGGAGAGCCTGTGAGGGTGAGGGGGGGCAGAGGGGTTGTGACTTTCCTGAAGTCCACAATCATCTCTACTGTCTTCAGAGCGTTCAGCTGCAGGTTGTTGTTGTTGCACCAGGACGCCAGCTGGGCCACCTCTCTCCTGTAGGCGGACTCGTCGCCGTTGGAGATGAGCCCGATGAGGGTGGTGTGGTCCACAAACTTGATCAACTTGACAGACTGGTGGCTGGAGGTGCAGGAGTTGGTATAAAGGGAGAAGAGTAGGGGGGAAAGTACACAGCCCTGGGGTGATCCGGTGCTGATGCTAGCAGAGTCTGAGACAGTCTTTCCCAGCCGCACATGCTGCCTCCGGTCCATCAGGAAGTCGGTGATCCACCTGCAGAGGGAATCGGGCACGTTGAGCAGGGACAGCTTGTCCCGGAGCAGATCGGGGCGGATGGTGTTGAATGCGGAGCTGAAGTCCACAAACAGGATCTTGGCGTAGGTTCCCGGGGAGTCCAGGTGCTGCAGGATGGAGTGGAGGGCCAGGTTGACTGCGTCGTCTACAGACCTGTTGGCTCAGTAGGCAAACTGCAGCGGGTCCAGGAGGGGGGTGGTGATGGACTTGAGGTGGGGCAGGACCAGGCGCTCAAAGGACTTCATGACTACAGAGGTGAGCGCTACAGGTCTGTAGTTGTTAAGTCCAGTGATCCGTGGCTTCTTGGGGACAGGGATGATGGTGGAGGATTTGAGGCAGGACGGCACGTGGCATAGCTTAAGGGAGGTGTTAAATATGTCTGTGAAGACAGGAGCCAGCTCTTTCGCACAGTGTCTCAGGGTGGAGGGAGACACGCCGTCCGGACCGGGGGCCTTGCGCGGGTTCAGTCTGGAGAACTGTTTGAGCACGTCCTGCTCACTGATGACAAGGGCAGGGGGGGAGGGGGGGTGCCTTTGATGAAGTAGGGATCGTGGAGGCTGTGGAGCTGGAGGGAGGGGGGGAGTTGGACACAGATGACGGGGTGTCAAAATGGGCATAGTGTTGGGACAATCTTTGACAAAGGGCTTTGTCATCCTGACCTTTAGGAGCCTGAGGCCGATAACTGGTGGTTTGCCTCAGTCCTCTCCACACAGAAGCCGAGTCATTAGCAGTGAACTGCTGCTGGAGTCTCTCAGAATACACAGATTTAGCTCTCCTCAGCTCTCTGTTAAACCGATATTTAACCTCCCTGTAGCAGCCCCTGTCTCCACTTTTCAGCGCTGCTTCCTTCTCCTTCCTGATCTGTCTGAGCTTAGCTGTGAACCAGGGCTTATCATTAGAGTACCTCACCCTGGTGCGCGATGGAAGAATGCTCTCCTCACAAAAGTGGATATAAGAGTTCACAGTGTCCGTGTACTCATCCAGATCATGCGTGGCTCCTTTAAACATGCCCCCAAACAGTTATTTCCATGCACGTTTCCAGCTTCTCCTCAGCTTCACTGGTCCATTTCTTCGTAGTGCTCACAACAGGTTTAGTGAGCTTCAATCTCTGTCTGTATGTGGGAATGAGGTGGACCATCACGTGATCAGATAGTCCGAGCGCAGCGCGGGGAACAGCGCGATATGCGTCTTTCACTGTGGTGTAACAGTGATCCAGCGTGTTTTTTCCTCTGGTGGGCATTTAATAAACTGTTTGTAGCGGGGGAGATCGTGGCTCAGATTGCTCTGGTTAAAATCGCCAACCACAATAACCAGAGAGACTGGAAAAATCCGCTCCGTGTGTTGGATGTGATCCGCGAACACGCGCTGAGCTTCGCACGCGCTGAGCTTCGCACGTGTCCGCGTCAGGAGGGACGTACACAGCGACGAGGATGAATGAGGCGAACTCCCACGGGGAATAAAATGGCTTGCAGTTAATAAAAAGAAATTCCAGGGCGGGAGAACAGTGTTTGGAAATTACCGTTACATCAGAGCACCAGCTGCTGTTGATGTAGAGGCAGACTCCTCCTCCTGAGGATTTACCGGAGAGCTCTGTGTCACGATCAGCACGAAACAGCTGAAATCCCTCGAGGCGCAGCGCGCTGTCCGGTGTATTTTCCCTGAACCAGGTCTCGGTAAAACAGAGGGCAGCCGAGGAAGAGAGGTCCTTAAAACACATCAGCAGTCTCAGTTCCTCTACCTTGTTAGAGAGAGAATTGGCATTGGACAGAAATATGCCAGGCAAAGCCGTGCGCGTGCCTCTCCTGCGGAGCCGGACGAGAGCGCCCGCTCGTCTTCCTCTCTTTCGCCGTCTCACTTTTCGAGCTAAGCAATGAACCAGATTGGCGGCAGGAGCTAAAAAAACTGGGAGTAGGTCCGTGGGAGTGAAAGTCCTGATATTTAGAAGCTCTTCACGGGTATAAGAGCTGGCAGACACACAATTGACAAACAAAAACAAACAAAGGGCGCAGCGAAGCACCATGGTGACCACTGTGGGTGCCATCTTGCGCATCTATTATTGGGGTATTGTGTGTAGAATTTTGAGGAAAAAAATTAATTTAATCCCTTTTGGAATAAGGCTGTAACATAACGAAATGTGGAAAAAGTGAAGCGCCGTGAATACTTTCCAGATGCACTGTATCTGATTTTTTTTGGATTAGCCAACTTTTCTGATGAAAGTCAGTGAATGCTGGCAAATGCTGTACTTTTTGTTTCATCAGGATCCGTAAAAGAGTTTGTGCAAAAAACGTTTTTAAGCTAGCAAACAGTTTTGTTGTAAAGGTAGTATTGCATGGAGCGGCAAATCAATCAATCAACTTTATTTATGAAGCACTTTAAAAGCAACACTCGCTACACAAAGTGCTGTACAGAAAGAAAACACATGAAAACATAAAAGCAGGAAGCAGGGCACTAACACAAAAACAATATAGAACCACAGTCAAAAGAAACAATAAAATAAAAGGTAAAATACATAAATAAAAATCCATTTCATTCAATAAAATCAATGTCTCACACTGGGTCGAAGGCCAGGGAGTAAAAGTGTGTTTTAAGACAGGTTTAAGACAGGGAAGGTACTTGTCTGATGTCCAGGGGTAAATCATTCCATAACCTAGGTGCCATGATCGAAAAGGCCCTGCCCCTCTGAGCTTCCACCTCGCCATTGGCACCCCCAGAAGCAGCTTTACAGCTGACCTGAGGGACCGGGTGGGAGCGTAGGGATGCAGAAGCTCAGAGAGGCAAGGTGGAGCAAGACTGTTCAAGGATTTAAAACAAAGAAGAATTTTAAAATGAACTCTAAAATGCACGGGCAGCCAGTGGAGTGAAGCTAAGATGGGTGTGATGTGATCTCTTTTACGTGTACCTGTTAAAAGACAAGCAGCGGCATTTTGAACTAGCTGCAGACGTGAAAGAGATGACTGGCTGACACCGGCGTAAACTGCGTTACAGTAATCCAACCGAGATGAAATAAAAGCATGGATTACGGTTTCCAGGTGTGGTCTAGAGAGAATGGGTTTTACTTTTGCTAAATGCCTTAGATCAGGGGTGTCAAACTCATTCCATGGAGGGCCAAGACCCTGCATGTTTTGCTTCTACCCAGTGTCTTCAGCAGGTGTTTTCACTGATCAGCAATCAGTGGGAAGAAATTCAGTGAAATCACCTGTTGAAGACACTGGGTGGAGGTAAAACCTGCAGGGTCTTGGCCCTTCATGGAATGAGTTTGACACCTGTGCCTTAGATGAAGGAAGCTGGATTTTACCACAGAACAAATCTGAGTGTGTAATTTAAAATCACTGTCCATGACAAAACCAAGGTTCTTAACTGTGGATTTCATGTAAGGAGTGAGGGGGAGCCAAGTTTACATGAAGGAACTCACAGGGGCCGCTAGGTCCAAACACTGTCACTTCTGTCTTCTTATCATTAAAATTTCGAAAGTTTCGGGCCATCCAAGACTTGATGTTTTCAGTGCATGCCAGGAGTGGGTTTACTGATGAGGCAGCTTTTTGTTTTAGATGGACATATATCTGACAATCATCAGCATACAGGTGGAAGGAGACACCATGCTTTTTAAAAATGGAACCCAGCGTAAGTATGTACAGAGAAAAAAGCATGGGCTTTAGAAGTGACCCCTGTGGGACCCCGTGTGACAGAGGAGCAGAAGAGGATTCAAACCCAGAGATGTTAACTTTAAAACTTCTGTCAAATGTTGACGAACATGCCAATTTTTGTATTTGCCAACTTTTCTGACAAATGTCAGTGAAAATCAAGCTAGTATTTCATGAATGCTAAGGAATGTTCAAGAACTCTATGCTTTTTGGCTTTTATCAAAGTTTGTAAAAGGTCACAAAACAGTTTGCCAACAGTTTTGTCGTAAAGGTTCTTAAACAGTTGCTAGTGTTTACTACTTGGTGAACCAAAAAGAACGTTAGCGATGTGTTACAGCCATTTGCAAACACGTTACAACCGTCTGCAAACGTTTGCACCTGTTTTCAGAAAAAATACATTTGCCCCCAAAATTTGAATGCTTTCAACATTTTTTCATGACAAGAAAAAGTATTTGGGACCTTAAAAACTATTTGTGAAATGTTTTGGAACCTTTCATGAACCCGTACGAAACCCCAAAATTGCCACATAAAGGTTCTTAAACAGCTGCTAGTGTTCACTTCTTGGCAAACCAAAAAGAACTTCATTAACACACTTTACAACTGTTTGCAAATGCTTACATCTATTTTGCAAATATTTCCAGATACATTGTTTTGCAAATACATTTGCAAAACAATTTTGAACAGTTGCTAGTGTTTGGTATTATGCGAACTGTAGTAACATGTTCTACAACCGTTTGCAAACTATTTTGCAAATGTTTGCAACTGCTTGCAATAAGAAAAACTGTATAACTTTATTGCAAACTGTTTTGCACCTTTTACAAAACCTGATGAAACCCAAAGATCACAACATTCATCGGAATTCACCGCTCCATGAGATACTCCCTTAAGAGATAATGCCATCCATCTACCCTCAGCATGTATGAACGACCAATGTTTATTAAGAGGACAGAAGACAGAAGAAAAACAGATGTAACTATGGGCATAAACCATTAGTAGTGACTGAACAAACAAAAGCAGAACAAAACTTTCTATGATTGGTGGCTCCAAGAGTTTGGGTGATTTTAGCTGTCTTAAAGTTCACAATCAGCCTCATTGTGGTTTTAGATTTAGAACAATGAAACCTAGACAACAGTGCATGATTCCTTTTGTCTTTCATCTAGTCTTTCATTGTAGCCAAAGACTGTACATGGTTCAGATGTCTTGCATTGAGCTGCTGCTTCCCTACATTAAAATGATTCAGTCAGGGTGACCCAGACATTTTGAGCACAATACTTCCCGGATGCCTCCTCTGTGAAGTGCTTTGTCCATCTGGAGACCCAGTGTCAGGTCCAGGACATGCTCAAGAGAGTTACCAGTCAATCTATGCTCGTACAATATGTCACCCGCCTGGAGAATCGTGAACAGCAAATGAAACGCTGGGTGGAGCACTACTCAGTTCTCTACTCCTGAGAGAACACGGTCAGCACAGAAGCCCTGGATGCAGTAGAGTGCCTGGCCACTGTGGAAGAACTTAATCGCGTGCCAACTGTGGAAGAAGTCATGAAAGCACTGGATGCACTTTCCTCTGGGAAGGCCCTGGGAGGCGACGGCATCCCGCCTGAAGTTCTCAAGTGTGCCAAGGGGTCACTCATCACAGAGCTCCACGAACTTCTGAGTCAGTGCTGGAGAGCGGGTTCGGTGCCCCAAGACATGAGAGATGCAAACATCATTACTCTACAAAAACAAAGGGGACAGGAGTGATTGCAACAACTACAGTATCATGGTATCTCGCTCCTCAGCACTGTTGGTAAGTTTTATGCCAGTGTGATCTTGGGCAAGCTCCAGACTCTTGCCGAAAGAGTGTACCCGGAGTCACAGTGCAGGTTCTGAGCCAAGAGGTCATCCATCGACATGGTGTTCTCCCTGAAACAACTCAAGAAAAGTGCAGGGAGCAGAGAAAGGCCTTGTATATCGCCTTCACTGACCTAACGAAGTCCTTTGATCTTGTCAGCAGGGATGGACTTTTAAAGATACTGGCCAAGATTGGTTGCCCACATACACTGCTCAGCCTGGTACAATCATTCCACAGTGGCATGAGGGGCACCGTCGTATACGACGGCACAACATCCGAGTCATTTAACATCATCAGCTGTGTCAAACAAGGCTGTGTCCTTGCACCGACACTATTCGGTATTTTCTTTTCTGTCTTGCTGAAACATGACTTTGGAACAGCCACAGAAGGCATCTATCATCATACTAGGCCTGATGGGAACCTCTTCAATCTCTCCCGACTCTGAGCCAAGAAGAAAGAGCAGATGAAACTCCTCAGAGATTTCCTTTTTGCCGATGATGCTGCGATCACTACGCACACAGAAGAGGACCAGCAGCAAGTGCTAATTCGCTTCGCCAAAGCCTGCAAGGCCTTTGGCCTCACAGTCAGCCTGAAGAAGATGCAGGTGATGGGACAGGATGTCAATGAGCCACCCTCTGTAAGTAACACAGACTATAAGCTAGAAGCAGTCCATGAGTTTGTCTATCTGGACACTACAGTTTCCGACAACCTTTCCGTTGACACTGAACTCAACAGACGCATTGACAGGGCAGCAACAACACTGGCAAGGTTGACAAGGCATGTTTGGGAAAAGGGAAAGCTGACAGAGCACACCAAGGTGCAAGTCTACATGGCGTGTGTTGTGAGCATGCGCCTTTATGGCAGCGAAACATGGACATTGCATTTTCACCAGAAGAGATGACTTAGCACCTTCCACATGCGCCGTCTGTGGCGCATCCTGGGTATTTCGTGGACAGACTACAATACCAACATCACAGTGCTTGAGAGGGCAGGAGTTTCCTTCATGTTTGTCCTCCTGAAACGGAGATGTTTGCGCTGGCTGGGCCATGTCACCCACCTGGAGGACGGACGCATCCATAAGGATCTCCTTTACAGAGAGCTGGCATCTGGAAAGAGGCTAACCGGAAGAGACCAGCTGTGCTTTAAAGACACCTGCAAATGGGATCTCAAGGCACTTAGCATGTACACCAACACCTGGCAGGCAGTAGCTGCAAACAAATCTGCTTGGAGGCATCAAGTGCAGAAGGGGCTCCAGCAGTTTGAGAACAAACTGACGCGGCAGGCGGAAAAGAAGAGACTCCAGAGAAAGACTCAGCCACAAGCAGACAGACCCGCCTCAGTGTTCATTTGCATATGCTGCGGCCGGGAATGTCGTCCCCGCATCGATCTCTACAGTCACAGCAGACGCTGTACTAACCTGGATATACAGTGAATATAGAAAGTGTACACACCCCTGTTCAAATGCCAGGTTTTTGTGATGTGAAAAATGAGACCAAGATAAATCATTTAAAAACTTTTTTCCACCATTAATGTGACCTATAGCCTGTACAACCCAATTGAAAACAAACGGAAATCTTTTAAGGTGAAAAATAAAAAATAAAAAACTTACAATAACCTCCATCCATCCATCCATCTTCTACCGCTTTTCCGGAGGTCCGGGTCGCGGAGGCAGCAGTTCAAGCAGAGAAGCCCAGACTTCCCTCTCCCCAGCCACCTGCTCCAGCTCTTCAGAGGGAATACCAAGGCGTTCCCAGACCAATTGGGAGACATAGTCTCTCCACCGAGTCCTGGGTCTGCCCCGGAGTCTCCTCCCAGTGGGACGTGCCTGAAACACCTCAAGTGGGAGGCGTCCAAATCAGATGCCCATACCACCTCAACTGACTCCTTTCAATGTGGAGGAGCAGCGGTTCTACTCTGAGCCTCTCCCGGATAACTGAGCTCCTCACCCTATCTCTGAGGGTGAGTCCAGCAATCCTACGGAGAAAGCTCATTTCAGCCGCTTGTATCCGCGATCTCGTTCTTTCGGTCATTACCCAAAGCTCGTGACCATAGGTGAGAGTAGGAACATAGATTGACTGGTAAATCGACAGCTTTGCCTTAGAACTAAGCTCCCTCTTCACCACAACAGACCGGTACAACGTCGGCATCACTGCAGATGCTGCTCCAATCCGTCTGTCGATCTCTCGCTCCATTTTCCCCTCACTCGTGAACAAGACCCCAAGATACTTAAACTCCTCCACTTGGGGCAGTAGCCTGTCCCCAACCCGGAGAGGACAATCCACCTTTTTCCGGCTGAGGACCATGGACTCGGACTTGGAGGTGCTGATTCTCATTCCAGCCGCTTCACACTCAGCGGCAAACCGTCCCAGCAAGAGCTGTAGGTCATTGCTGGATGAAGCCAACAGGACAACATCATCTGCAAACAACAGAGATGAGATCCTGTGGTCACCAAGCATGACACCCTCCATTCTCTGGCTGTGCCTAGAAATCCTGTCCATAAAAATTATGAACAGGATCGGTGACAAAGGGCAGCCCTGGCGGAGTCCAACTCTCACCGGGAATGACTCCGACCGAGAGTTGGCAATACGAACCAAACTCTCACAACGGTCGTACAGAGACCGAATAGCTCGTAACAACAAGCCCGATACCCCATACTCCCGAAGCACCCCCCACAAAAATCCACGAGGGACGCGGTCAAACGCCTTCTCCAAGTCCACAAAACACATGTAAACTGGTTGGGCAAACTCCCACGAACCCTCAAGAATTCTCGAGAGGGTAAAGAGCTGGTCCGATGTGCCACGGCCAGGACGAAAACCACATTGCTCCTCCTGAATCCGAGGTTCGACCAACGGCCGGACTCTCCTCTCCAGTACCTTGGCATAGACCTTCCCAGGGAGGCTGAGGAGTGTGATCCCTCTAAAGTTGGACCACACCCTCCGGTCCCCTTTTTTGAAGACAGGAACCACCACCCCGGTTTGCCATGCCAAAGGCACTGCCCCCGACCTCCACGCAATGTTGCAGAGGCGTGTCAACCATGACAACCCAACAACATCCAGGGCCTTGAGGTACTCAGGGCGAATCTCGTCCACCCCCGGGGCCCGGCCACCAAGGAGATTTTTAACCACCTTGGCGACCTCAGCCCCTGTGATAGGCGAGTCATCCCCCTCGTCCCCAAACCCTGCTTCCTCTGTGGAAGGCGTATCAGTGGGATTGAGGAGATCCTCGAAGTATTCCTTCCACCGCCCAACGATATCCCCAGTTGAAGTCAACAGTGTCCCATCCGCACCATACACAGTGTGGATGGGGAGCTGCTTTCCCCTCCTGAGCTGCCGAACAGTTTGCCAGAATCTCTTTGAAGCCGACCGAAAGTCTTGTTCCATGGCTTCACCAAACTCCTCCCATACCCGAGTTTTTGCTTCAGCAACCACCCGAGCTGCACTCCGCTTGGCCTGCCGGTACACCTCAGCTGCTTCGGGAGTCCCACAAGCCAACCAAGCTTGATAGGACTCCTTCTTCAGCTTAATGGCCCCCCTCACCACTGGTGTCCACCACTTGGTTCGGGGGTTGCCACCACGAGATGCACCGACCACCTTGCGGCCGCAGCTCTGGGCCGCCGCTTCAACAACAGAGGTGGAGAACATGGCCCATTCAGACTCCATGTCTCCAGACTCCCTCGGAATGTGGTTGAAGTTCTTCCGGAGGTGGGAGTTGAAGACCTCCCGGACAGGGGCCTCAGCCAGACGCTCCCAGCACACCCTCACTATACGTTTGGGTCTACCAGGTCTGAATGGCATCCTCCCCTGCCATCGGATCCAACTCACCACCAGGTGGTGATCAGTTGACAGCTCTGCACCTCTCTTTACTCGGGTGTCCAAGACATACGGTCGCAGGTCTGATGATACGATGACAAAATCGATCATCGACCTGCGACCTAGGGTGTCCTGGTGCCAGGTGCACATATGGACACCCTTATGCTTGAACATGGTGTTCGTTATGGACAGACTGTGGTTAGCACAGAAGTCCAATAACTGAACACCACTCGGGTTCAGATCGGGCAGGCCGTTCCTCCCAATCACCCCCCTCCAGGTTTCACTGTCGTTGCCCACGTGCGCATTGAAGTCCCCCAGTAGGACAATGGAGTCTCCAGGAGGAGCACCCTCCAGCACCCCAGTCACAGACTCCAAAAAGGGTGGGTACTCTGAAACATCATTTGGTGCATAGGCACAAATGATGGTCAGGACCCGTTTCCCAACCCGAAGGCGCAGGGAAGCAACCCTTTCGTCCACCGGGGAAAACTCCAATATAGAGGCAGCAAGGTGGGGCGATACAAGAATACCCACCCCTGCTCGTCGCCTCTCGCCTGGGGCAACTCCAGAAAAGGCCAAGCTCCAGCCCCTCTCCAGGAGACTGGTTCCGGAACCGGAGCTGTGTGTTGAGGTGAGGCCGACTATATCTAGCCGGTATCGCTCAACCTCGTACACCAGCTCAGGCTCCTTCCCCACCAGAGAGGTGACATTCCACGTACCAAAAGCCAGTTTAGAAAGCTTGGGATCAGTCCACCAAGGTCTCCACCTTTGACCGCCACCTAATCTACATAGCACCGGACCCCCATGATCCCTCCTGCAGGTGGTGAACCCACTGGAGGGCGGACCCATGTAACTCCTTCGGGCTGAGCCCGGCCGGGTCCCATGGGTGGAAACCCGGCCACCAGACGCTAGCCTTCGAGCCCCTCCCCCAGGCCTGGCTCCAGGGTGGGGCCCCGGTAACCCCATACCGGGCGGGGTACACTGAATCCTTGATATACAATTTATCATGAGAGTCTGTTGGATCGTTCTTAGTCTGGCCCTTCACCCAGGACCAGTTTGTCTTGGGAGACCCTATCAGAGGCAAATTGCCCCCGGATAACATAGCTCCTGGGATCACTGGGGCACGCAAACCCCCCCACCACGATAAGGTGACGATCCATGAGGGAGCTTACAATAACCTGTTTGCATAAATATGCACACCCTGTTATAACTAGGGATGTGGCTGTATTTAGAATTAACCATTCACATTCAAACTCATATTCATTGGGAGTCAGCACACACCTGCCACCATTTAAAGTGCCTCTGATTAACCCCAAATAAAGTTCAACTGTTTTAGTAGGCTTTCCCTGACATTTTTGTAGTCACATCTTGCAGCACAAGCCATGGTACACAGAGAGCTTCCAAAGCATCAGAGGGATTTCATTGTTCAAAGGTATCAGTCAGGAGAAGGGTACAAAAGAATTTCCATGGAACACAGTGAAGACAATCAACATCAAGTGGAGGAAATATGGCACAACTGGGACATTACCAAGAACTGGAAGTCCCTCCAAAATTGATGAAAAGAGGAGAAGAAAACTGGTCAGGGAGGCTGCCAAGAGGCCAAAAGCAACATTAAAGGAGCTGCAGGAATTTATGGCAAGTACTGGCGGTTTAGTACATGTGACAACAATCTCCCATCTAGGGTGGCAAGACAGAAACTTTATCTTATGAAGAAAAACATCTAAGCCTGACTAAATTTTGCCAAAACTCATTTGAAATCTCCCAAACGCATGTGGGAAAATGTGTTATGGTCCGATGAAACCAAGGTTGAACTTTCTGGCCATAATTCTAAAAGGTTTATTTGGCGCAAACACAACAATGCTCATCACCAAAAGAACACCAAACCTACAGTGAAGCATGATGGTGGCACCATCTTGCTTTGGGGCTGTTTTTCTTCAGCTGGAACTGGGGGCTTAATCAAGGTGGAGGGAATTATGAACAGTTCCAAATAACAGTCAGAGTTGACACAAAACCTTCAGTCTTCTGCTAGAAAGCTGAAGATGAAGATGAACTTCATCTTTCAGCACGACAATGACCCAAAGCACACATCCAAATCAACAAAAGAATGGCTTTACCAGAAGAAGATTAAGGTTTTGGAATGGCCCAGCCAGAGTCCAGACCTAAATCCAATCGAACATCTGTGTGGTGATCTGAAGAGGACTGTGCACAGGAAATGTCCTCACAATCTGACAGATATGGAGCGTTTTTGCAAAGAAGAGTGGGCAAATATTGTCACATCAAGATGTGTCACGCTGATAGACTCCTACCAAAAAAGACTGAGTGCTGTCATAAAAGGCAAAGGTGCTGCAACAAAGTATTAGTTTAAGGGTGTGCATATTTATGCAAACAGGTTATTGTTAGTTTTTTTATTTTTTATTTTTCCCCTTAAAGGATTTCAGTTTGTTTTTCATTTGGGTTGTACAGGTTATAGGTCACATTAATGGTTTAAAAGGTTTTGAAATGATTTATCTTGGTCTCATTTTTTTTACATCAGAAAAACCTGGCATTTAAACAGGGGTGTGTAGACTTTTTATATCCACTGTACAGGGTACTACTCCATGATTCTACGGCAAGGGTGTCAAACTCATGCCATTCTGGGCCAAGGCCCTGCAGGCTTTATCTCCACCCAGTGCATTCCACAGGTGATTTAAATGAATTTCTTCCCACTGATTGCTGATTAGCAAAAGCACCTGCTGAAGATACTGGCTGGAAGTAAAATGTGCAGGGTCTTGGCCCAGAATGGCTCGAGTTTGACATCCCTGTTCTATGGGATCAATTGATGCCTACTACTATGCTCGTGCAACAACCTATAGCTACAAACACCCCAAAAAATTAAAACTCATGGTGCAAGTGGCTAACATTTGCTTAATCTGTAGGGTGGATAAGATCACCTGTAGTAGAAGTCAAAATCATTCAACATAGTTTGACAGAAGAATTTATAACACAATGTACAGTATGGGCTTACATCCAACAATTACCAGACCTAGCAGAATCACGTCATACAGTGCCACACTAACAGATAACATATTCACAAACATTATGGAAAATAGTATCATGAGTGGGCTTTTATTGAATGATATCAGTGACCACCTGTCGATTTTTGTTGTCTATCAATGTGATTATAGGAAGAAAAAATAAGAACTGAAGAATCTATGTATTTACTGGCAAAGGAATTATTAATGCAAGACTGGAAGATAGTTTGTGATGAAAATGATATAAATAAAGCATATGATAAATTTTTACAAATATTTCAATCATTGTACAATAAAAACTGTCCTATAAAACAATACAGTGACAGACAACAAAACAAAAATATTCCTTGGGTCACCAAGGGGTTACCAAATGCATGTAAAAAGAAGAATACATTATATAAACAATTCATTAAGTGCAGAATGGTACAGGCTGAGATCAAAAATAAAAGATATAAAAACAAGCTTACTAATATAATGAGGACTTGTAAGAAAGAATATTACAACAGAATATTAGAGGATAATAAGAATAACTTAAGAGGAATATGGCAAGTACTCAATGGGATTATTAGTAACCGATCTAAGAATGCTAATTATCCAGAATATTTTATTGAAAATGACAATTTGATAAATAATATGGAGGATGTGGTTAGTGGTTTCAATAAATTTTTTGTAAACGTTGGTCCTGAATTACCAAAATCAATAGTGACACCAGAAACAAACAACAGTGGTTCTGTAAATGAAATAGAAGATAGAAATCCAAACACAATTTTTTTGGGTGCAGTTACTGAAAAGGAAATTATCGAGACTGTGAGTAAATTTAAGAACAAAAAATCAACTGACTGGAATGAAATTGACATGACAATAGTGAAAAAAAGTAATTGAAGGAATTGTTAAACCACTCACCCACATCTGTAACCTGTCATTTCAAATTGGTACATTTCCAAACAAAATGAAAATAGCAAAAGTAATATCACTATACAAAACAGGAGACAGTCATTATTTCACAAATTACAGGCCGGTCTCTTTACTCTCACAATTCTCCAAAATACTTGAAAAAATCTTCATTAAGAGACTGGATGATTTCATTGAAAAACACAACCTCCTTACAGACAGCCAGTATGGTTTTAGAGCAGATAAATCTACATCTTTGGCACTGATCGAACTTATAGAAGAAATTACTAGTTGTATAGATAAAAAAAGTTTGCTGTAGGAGTATTTATAGATTTAAAGAAAGCTTTTGACACCATTGACCACAAAATTCTACTGAGGAAATTGGAAAGGTATGGGATAAGAGGGGTCGGACTGAGTTGGGTGGAAAGTTATTTAAGTAACAGACAACAATTTGTACAAATTGGTGAGCACAAATCACCCTTCATGGACATCACTTGTGGTATGCCCCAGGGGTCAGTTTTGGGACCCAAACTCTTTATTTTGTATATAAATGACATATGCCAAGTATCAAAAATTCTGAAATTTATTTTGTTTGTGGATGACACAAATATCCTTTGCACCTGGTGAGAATTTGCAGCAGGTTTTAGAGGTGGTCACAACGGAAATGAAAAGGTTAACGCAGTGATTCAACAAAAATAAATTATCTCTAAATCTGAAAAAACAAAGATTATGTTGTTTGGAAATTATAAAGTAAATCATGAAATAATGGTAATGATAGATGATACCAGAATAAAAACAGTACAGGAAAATAAGTTTCTGGGGGTGACGCTAGATAATAAAATATGCTGGAAACCTCACATCAGTCACATCCGGGCCAAGTTGGCAAAATGTATAGGGATACTGGGGAAAACAAGACACATCTTGGACTATAAATCATTGTCCTTACTGTACAATTCACTGTTTCTACCTTATCTTATCTACTGTGTAGAGGTCTGGGGAAACACCTACAGGACCAACCTACAGCCAATATGCACGTTACAAAAAAAAGCTATAAGGATAATAAATAATGTAGGATATAGAGACCATACCAATTCATTGTTTTTAAAATCACATGTCATAAAGTTCATGGATTT
The DNA here is from genome assembly GCA_020510985.1 of Pholidichthys leucotaenia. Lineage (NCBI taxonomy): Eukaryota > Metazoa > Chordata > Actinopteri > Cichliformes > Pholidichthyidae > Pholidichthys > Pholidichthys leucotaenia. The sequence goes on from CM035848.1 coordinate 49,487,779, forward strand.
AGATAAATTTAAGACAGCACAAGTAATGTACAGGGCAATTAATAATCAACTCCCAACTAATATACAAAAAATATTCAAAAAAAGAGACAATGATTATAATTTGAGAGGAGACTTAAACTTTACAAAACCTAAGGTACGAACAACTAAGAAAAGTATGTGCATATCTGTCTGTGGGGTGGATTTGTGGAACAGTCTGGAGCTGGAACTGAAACTATGTACAAACAGAAATCAATTCAAAAATAGGTATAAACATTATTTGCTGAAAGAATATATGTTAGAAGGGTAGTATTTATATGTATGAATGAATGAATGAATTTTATTTATTTCGGATAGTACATTACAGGTTAAAAGAAACTGTATAATATAACAACAAGGTCAAATTAGACAAAGACTCCTTCTACTATACAATTCCACGTGAGTTATCCGAAATGGGTGATGGCTGAAGCCGCAGCTTATATTGCCCACCCATAGTACGATTCACTATGCTCACTCTGGGACACTATGGAATGGTAGGTGGGACAGTACTGTGTATATCTGTTGTTTGGGGCTGGGTTTGATGTATGGACTGTATGTATGTTGGGATGGATGGGTGTTAATATGTACAAAATATAGTTAATTGTTTACTTGGGGTCTTAAATGAGGTAATTTGTATATATTTCACATGGGTTGTATTTATGAAAAAGAGGAGTTGGAGTTAATAAGTGTTCACTTCTTCCTTCTCCCTTTCGAACACTGTATACTGTCACTTTATCGCACTTGTCATTTGTTTTGTTTTTTACTTTTTTGTTCGAAATAAAGTATCTATCTATCTATCTATCTATCTATCTGCAGCTCAACGGGACGCCTCCAGGACGTTTACAACAAATGAGGTTTTTCAGGCATATCCCACTAGGAGGAGACCCTGGAATGTTTTGAGGAATTATGCCTCTCCGCTGGCATGAGAATCACTCAGTATCACCCTGAAGAGTTTGAGATGGTAGCTGGGGAGATTAAAGTCCAGACATCTATGCCTAGACTGCTGCCACCACCTAAACTCCTTAATTTTTCGACAACAGGTAGAAGAGTGGACTGTTTTTCAGATAATTTGCATTGATGATCAATTCATACCAACTTGACACTGAAATAAAACCTTTCTTACATTAATTACCTTGCACCTTTGTAAAATAACACAGTAATGAAGCACTCACCATCGGTGGTGGAGCGGGACTGGCTCTTGAGGCGTAGCGATGGTCTGAAGCGCGTCCTGTCGTTGAAGCTCCAGCTCTTCTGTACCTTGGCGGGACTGGTGCCCTCGGTACCCGCGTCGGCCACTGGAGAGCGCCGGTCATTCACCGAAGATGTCTGCCGGTTTTTGATGCTCTGACCCCGGGGGCTTGCCATCCTCACCCGCTCCTTGAAGCTCAACTTCTGGCTGAAAGAGGGATGAGGGGTAATTTGGTGGGATTACAATGGAAAAATGATATGCTAGCAAAAGAGGGTTGATCATGCGAGTTTCCGGGTCATCCTGGAATTCCCTTCGTCACACTGCAGCCATCATTCAAAACTCAAACATGATGAAAGGTGAAGGGCTGCAGGACAACATGGAGAGAGACCAGCATGCATTGCAGCAGATGCTTGAGACAAAATGCAAGCTCTGGTTAGGTGCAACATTTTGGCTCTACGTTATGTGCATTTGGGTTTGGATGGTAACATAATACACAATCCGAGGACCAATTTAGCATAGAGCTAATACACTTTTATAGTAAATGAAAGAACGGTTCCTGTAATATAAAGCTTGTGAAAGTGTGAGTTTATGGATGAAGTTAAACTAGAGGATGAGAACAAAGAGGACAATGACAGGTAGGGGAAGATGGAGTGGTTGATTCTGAGTTTCTGCAGAGCAGCGGCATGCAAAGGCGGTGCACAGGCATCAGCCATGGATCATTTAGAAGCTGGACCATGTTTAGGATTAAAAGAAAAACAGACTTGTATCCATAAACAAACAGCAGCTTTTTAATGATGTGTCAGCTTTGTTTAATTTAACTAATAAAATATTACAGTCCAGTACTGCCATAGATTTAAAACTGTGGTTACAGAAACACACAGTACACTAATAATTAAAGAAATACATATCTCTGAAGGTTTTTTGTTTTTTTTTCCAATTTTATGAGTTTTGTTGTTTTTTTGAGAGAATAAAGCAAAAGTTTGCAACCGGAGTACTAAAGTTGGCAGGAATCTATAATGAGAGATTGAACATTTCTAATTTGGAGCTGAGAAATGCAAGGCAAGCATATTTTTCTGACATCATTGCTAAAAACAACAATAATGCACGCACCTTGTTCACGGCTGTTGACAGGCTAACAAATCCGCCTGTGTCAGTAGCTCCTGTACTTCTATCCAACTGTGCCTGTAATGACTTTGCCTTTGTCTTTACTGACAAAATTCAGAAAATTAGACAGCCAGTCAGTGCTCCTATGTCAGGTGCTGGACATGTGCTTCCTCTGTGTCCACGTAGATGAGATGTAAACACCATGGCAAAATTTTTTTCCAATCAATCATAAAATCTTGGATGACATCATATGCCACCTGAAATCCACCACCTGCTGCCTTGATACTCTCCCAACAGGATTTTTTTTTTAAAACGTTTCATATTGTATGGCCTCAGATTTACTACAGATCATAAATATGTCTCTGCATTCAGGTGTCTTCTCTCAGTGCTTAAAAACAGCTGCTATCAAGCCACTTCTAAAAAAGAGCAACCTAGACACCTCACTCATGAACAGCTATAGGCCCATATCAAACCTCCCCTTTCTTAGTAAAATAATAGAGAAAGCTGTTTTTCAACAATTGTACAACTTCCTGACATTAAATAACTGTCTTGATGTCTTCCAGTCAGGTCTTCGGTCACACCACAGCACTGAGACGGCTCTAGTTAAGGTCCTTAATGACATCCACTCCAATACAAATAATGGCAACATTTCAGTCTTGGTTCTACTGGACCTCAGTATTCAACATAACATCTTACTAGACCGGCTGAAAAACTGGGTGAGACTTTCTGGTACAGCACTTAGCTGGTTTGAGTTTTATTTAAAAGACAGGGACTTTGTGTCTATAGGTAACTACAAATCTGAGTGAACAAAAATAACCTGTGGATTTCCCCAAGGTTCCGTTTTTGGACCTTTGCTGTTCAACACCTATATGCTCCCACTAGCTCAAATCATAAAAAACAACAAAATACATTATCATAATTATGCAGATGATACACAAATCTACATAACCGTCTCACCACAAGACTATGGTCCAATTAAAACCTTGATCAAAAGCACTGGTCAAATTACAGAGTGAATGTGCCAGAATTTTCTTCAGTTAAACAAAGACAAAACCGAAATAATAGTTTTTGGAACCAAAGAAGAAAGTCTCAAAGTTAGTACTCGGCTTCAGTCGACGGTGCTAAAAACCAACAGCCAAGCCAAAAATCTGGGTGTGGTTCTGGACTCAGACCTGAATTTTAACAGCCACATTAAGACAGTATTGAAGTCAGCCTATTATAACTTAAAGGACATAGCAAGGATTAAAGGTCTGATGTCTCAGCAGGATCTAGAAAAACTTGTCCATGCATTTATCTTCAGTAAACTGGACTACTGTAATGCTATCCTCACAGGTCTCCCTAAAAAGCCCACCAGACGGCTGCAGTTGGTTCAGAACGCTGCTGCTCGAGTCCTCACTAAGACCAAGAAAGTAGATCATATAACTCCAGTCCTCAGATCTTTACACTGGCTTCCTGTCTGTCAGAGAACAGATTTCAAAATACTGCTGTTGGTTTATAAAGATCTGAATGGTTTAAATGTCAGAACTGCTAGTCCATTATGAACCACCCAGAGCCCTCAGGTCAACAGGGTCAGGCCTACTATCTGTGCCCAGAGTTAGAACCAAACATGGGGAGACATGCTCCTCACATGTGGAACAAAGTCACATAAAGCATCAGGGCTGCTGAAACTCTCAGCTGCTTTAAAATCGAGGTTAAAAATTTTCCTATTTGCCATGGCCTTTCAGTAGAACAATTGTTAGTCTCCCACAATGTACTGTAACCTTTATTTCTTGCACTTTATCTGTCTTGTTTCGGTTTCCCTTTTAATTTACTTTTTAGTTTACTTTTAAATTCTTAAGTATTCCTTTTCCAACTTGCTGTAATGCTATGATGTATTATGTAAAGCACTTTGAATTGTCTTATTTGTCTTTTGTCTTTTTGTGGAGTTTGTGTCACAATCCATTTAGCCTGGATTTCCAAGCTAATTATTTTAACTTGCCACAGCTTGCCGTCGTGTTTTTGATTTATTTTCTCCTATTTCCTGACAAAAATAAACAAAATGTGCATCACCAGTGAAGGGAAGGTACGTAAATGAGAGGTGTTTGTCAGGGTGCGGGGCGCAGTTGATGTTTTATATGCGAAACAAGGAGCGAGAAGAAGAAGAAGAAGAAGAAGAAATAGCCCCAGCACACACACAGTTCTCACTACAGCTAGAAAAAAAATAAAAAAGTTATTAGTTATTTCACAGGATCTGCTGCTGAGAATAAACCCCTGGCACAGAAGACTGTAATGCTCTAACAGTCAAAAAAACCCAACATCATCACAACAGGCAGAAGTAGCGCATTACTCAGGCAAAAAAAAAAAAAAAGGCAGTGTATTACTGTGAAGACGACTCATGTCTCCCTGCAGGATTTACTGGCTCTGCTCTCTTTGAGGCTGCACAGCCTCCTACGGATACCCATGCACCAAGAATTAGTCAGCATTCCCAAAGAAAAGCAAAACAACATCATGTAGCAGGAGAGCAGAGATGCTGGGTACCTATGTCTCCGAGTAGTACACCTCCTCAGTAGCTTCTGCTTATTACTATGAATCTGACTAAAAACCAGAAGGAGATAGACACACGGTGATGTTACATAAGGCAGGAACAGAGCAGGGAATGTCTGTTTCGAACACTGATATAACCGAGTGACTATGCTAAATATTTCTCATGGAAGAAGACATTTTGAGCAGTTTTTTGGAAACATAAAGTCAGCACGGAGCCGTAAAACACACCTGAGCGTTAGACTGCAGGAAAAATAGTTAAGCTAGAAGAACGGACCGGACCTGACAGCATTGGTAATATGTTTTCTCAATTGTTCTCCCCAAAATTTGCAAATTTAGGCTGTGTGTCTTTTTTCTGCTAGGAGTGTCCTGTTTTCTGTTCATTTTCTATGTAGTCCAGTGTTTGTTGGAAAACTTTCAAGTTTTGGAATGCCACATCACTCCGTAGCCAGTCAATCAGAATTAGGCTAAAATGACACTATGATCAATATCTGAGAGCAAAAGCTTTGATGCAGGTTTTCTTACTAGTTTACTGTGTTATAGTGCAGTTAGAAGACCATTTCATTGCAAAATGTAGGAGCCAGTTGTGAGTGACAGGTGAAACGGTTGCTAGGATACAGGGAAAACCTTTTTTGTGGCCTGAAAAATAGGTCCAGAGCTTCTAGTAAGAAGAAACACACTCTCTCCTTTTAGTCTAATTCTGACTGGCTGGTTAGAGAGGTGTGCCAATGACGAGCAATGCAGCATTCCAGAGTTGACCTTTTTTTGAAACTCTTAGTATTCTGGGCACTGTCACAAAAATGGCTGACCACCCAGATTCCTTACAGGTAAATTTGAAACTTTTTTATGTTAACTTTTTGTGGTTTTTGATCATTTTTTTGCTCAGAGTTACAGGGAGCTAATGGTGATGTTCAGAAGGAGAGTTGTTATTTTTTAACAAGGAGGATGGCAGCGTATTCACCAGCTTAGTATAAGGTAGAAATATAAAAATGTAAATTATGTACAAATTTGCAAGAATGAAGATGCAAAGACACAAAAAGACACCAATGTAAAAATTTAGAAAGTCACAAATTACAATTTAATTACACAAAAAAATGTATAATTTAAGCAGTATTGAGATAATTGTTGCAAATTTATGAGAAAAAAGTTGAAAATTTACAGGGAAAAAAGCTAATTTGAGAAAAAGTTGCAAATTTAACAGAAAAAGTTGAAAATTTATGAGAAAGTCACACATCTATGAAAAAAGTTGCAAATTTATTAGAAAAAAATTAAAATTCATAGGAAGAAAGTTGCACATTAATGAAAAAAGTTGCAAATTTTTGAAAAAAAAAAGTAAAAATTTTCAGTAAAAAGTCACAAATCTATGAGACGAAAGTTACAAATTTATGAGAAAAAGATGAAAATTTATTTTTAAAAAAGCTGAAAACTTACAGGGGAAAAAGTTACAAATTTATGAGGAAAAGCTGCAAATTTACAAGGAAAAAGAAAATTTGAGGAAAAAAAATTGAAAATTTAGAGGGAAAAAGGTTGAAAATTTTTGAGAAAAAAGTTACAAATCTTTGAAAAAAGTTGCAAATTTATGAGAAAAAAAAAAGAAAAATTATGAGAAGAAAATGAAAATTTATGAGGGATAAAAAGAAAAATCTTTGAGAAAAAAGTTGCCAATCAGAAAAACATTTGCAAGAAAAAAAGTAAATTTATGAAAAAGTTGCAAATTTATGAAAAAAAGTTTAAAAAAATTTACAGGAAAAAAGTTGCAAATTTTTGAGATTTTTTTCTGCAAATTTATGAAAAATGCCATAAATTTTTGAGAAAAAAGCTGCAAGTTTTTGATAAAAATTTTTTTTGAAAATTTAGAGGAAAAATGTGAAGAATAAAAAGAAAAGAAAGAAAAAAATTGCAAAGTTATGAGGAAAAAGTCACAAATTCTTAAGAAAATGTTGCAAATCTACAAGAAAAAGTCGAAACAGAAACAGGTTTATGATGGGCGGGCTATTCTCTCTGTTTCTCAGTTTTGTTTGGTAAAAATAGTTTTTTTTTTAAAAAATCGCTGTTTACACTACATGTATTTTTTTTTAATTCTTGTGGGTTTTGAACATCAGGAAAGCACTTTTCTGTCTGTGTTTCTGCCTTTTCTTTCTTTCTTTTCTAGAAATCCAGCTGCCAAACACTGCGACAAGTTCAATCACTGAACTTGAAAGGCTGAAAATGTTGAAAATCTGGACATAAGACTTGAATCAGAGAGGGAAAAAAAAGTCTTATTTGGTGAACTCACTCTGAAAAATGCCTGAAGTCACCCATCACTTCTGCATTTAGCAGATAAAAAAGTGCACCCCCAGCCTTTCACACGGGTCCTCCCTTCCATTTAGACTATCAACACACAGTAACAGAGCTGCAGAGTCGCTGCTGACATTTAGAGGCGGCAGAATGAACTTGGCTCGGTGGTGGAAAATGATCATGTATGGCATTGTCTGAAAAGGGGCCTACAATTTGGTGACTCATTCACTTCTCTCCGATATCCCTCATCTAGCTGTGCGCAGCTGGTGGATGGGCCATGGAAACGAGAGCCTGAATCACCAGTGAGAGACCGCTAACCTTTAGAAGGACATGTGTGGGCTTCATGGTGTGGGCACCTTTAGCTTTTATGTCCTATTTTACCTGCAGGGCAGTTTTCTTTTAGGTAGAACCCTCCTCTAGCACAGCTGCGGACCGTTCCCAACCTGTTTCTTTTATCAACTTGTACAGTATAAATAAAAACACAAAGACACAGAGTAGCTGGACTGGCATCTGTGCAAACATTTGCTCCGTATTTCATAACTGCAAACTCAACATATTACATTACATATTACAACTGCCTGGCACTGCTGTCCTCTGCAGCCACGTCGTAAATGCATTAGCATCAGCGGCATCAGGAGCACACAGTTCATTAGAAAATACAGAGAAAATAAACAGACTCACGCACAATTACAGTCCTAATAACGGTGTAATCGATGCTTGAGGCAAGAGGATGGTGGGGAAAAAACCCAAACAAAAACGTGTGTTTCAGCAGAAGCAGGAACATGTGCACGTTGTTTTTGAGGGGGTGGCAAATAAGCACCGAGCCGAAAGACAAAATACTGAGTCACGGGGAGCGAATGCGTAAAAAAAAAACGGCTGCTCGCCAGGGCCCACGGCCTTGACTGAAATTGCCGTTACAGTGTCGGTGTCAGAACAGATCACACGGAAATGCAGCAACTAAAAAATAGAAGGTTGTGGTTTATTTGCTGGAACAACCAAACTGTGGAACAACCCTCCATCCTCTCGGAGATACAGTACTTGAGGGTGCGTGGCAGTCTGCCCAGCCAGTCGTTGGTGCACTTAGAGCATCTGACCCCTTGGTACGTTACTGTGCAAAAGTCTTGAGCTAGCCCTTATTGCTTTATATTTTGCTACAAAGGTGGAGAATAGGCGCAGTGATTTATTTCAACATGTGCAAACATAAATGGAAATCTAGTATGTAAGAAAAGCAGACAGTCAGTGACAGACAAGCTCATTCCAGTCTGATGAAGTCACCTCGGGGGTGCTCAGGTCTCTTGACTGCTGAACTTGAGCCTGGCCTAGAAACAGACCCACTTGAGGATCATTGTGCATCAGCTTGGAGCAGTTGCCTAGGAGGAGTAATGATTTTTGTGAAAACCTAAATGCCCAGATCTCCTGACCTTTGACAGCGGCCTTGACCTTGAGCTCAACCTGGATTTAGACCAACCTGAGGATCATCGTCTGTGAGTTTGTTGAGAATCTGGACAGTTGCCTAGGAGGAGTATTGATTTTTCTGAAATCACATAAGAGCTTAAGACATGTTCAGACCAAACACAAAAGTGCAATGCGAATACACGTAAAGTTAACGTAAACATGTGGAAAACGTGCAAAGTTGGGCATTCGCATGTCCAAAGGATTTGGTAGTGCTAGCTAGTAATCAGCCTTGAGATTCTGCCGTCATCGGAGTTCAAGTATCAAAACTGGAGTGTAAGCTAGTTTGAAAATGAGACGACCACTCACCTGCAGACAGATGGACTGGAGCTCTGCAGCTGAATTGGAGTGTCGGAGTTATTCACCCACGGACTCCTGACACGGATGTGCTAACGAGGGCTAGCAGGCTAGTTAGCGTAAACAACCCTCATTCAGGTGAAGTTTTGGAGGCAGGGACAGTTTTTCCAGGTGAAAACCCCGTCGAATAATGTAAACCTAAGTATGACAGTGTTTTGGGGGATTTCCACAGCAGGTTGAACACAGCTGCAGAAGTTATAAAGGCAGCTCCGCCCGTCTGCAACCGGTTCAGATGGTGAATTCATGTCCATTCACATGTTTACATTGAGTTAACATGGAACCGCACCACGCAAAAAAATTTTCACTTTCACATTTGTTCTGAACGCACCTTTAGACCTCCTGATCTTTCACCATGACCTTGACCTTGAGCACAACATGGATGCAGACCCACCAGAGGATTATTGTGTGTGAATTTTGGGACCATCGGGGCAGGGGCCTCTGAGGAGCAGCGATTCCTGTGAAATGTGGATGGATGGATAGATGGACGGACACCTCACCATCGCATTAGCTCCTTTTGGCTTTGCTGCAATGAACTAAAAACTGAGTTGTACAATTCTGCCAGTTTTCAAAGTAAATATATGGTATGAACATCTTTAGGCTGCATGTCCACAGAGAGTGTTTTTCCCCCACTGGGAGTTTTCTGTTCATTTTCTATATAGTCGAGCATTAACAGTGTGTCCCATTTTACATGATGATGTTATCACACAAAGCAATGCAGTAAAGGTTGAGTGAAACAGTCACAAACCTCGTGGCCGACTCTCCCTGCTCCTTCCTGTAGTCGACAAATGAGAAACAAACAAAAACAAAAAATGATAATCAGGATACATCGTTATTTAGATACTCTTTATTCAACCCTGGATTTTAGTGACACCTGTGGCCAATGAGTGAACTGCAGCAGCAGGAATGAGCATAATACGCCACAACTTTAGCTTCATCGATTTAAAAAAAATCTGACCAGCAGTTTTTCACGGAATTAATGAAGCTGCAGTTCAGCTGCTGACCACAGGTGTCACTAAAGAAGAGGTTTCTCCATCATGTGTTACAGGGGTCTGCAACCTCTGCTATGAAAAGAGCCATTTTAAGCAAATTTTGTCCCGCAAATTATATTTTCCTTTTAAATGTGACACCCTTGACTTAGAAAACAGCTTTCACTCATAAACTTGCAACTTTTTTCATCAAAAATTACAATGTTATTTGGAAAAAAGTTAGATTTTCGTTATATAAATGTATTGTTTTTGTCCTCAGATTTATCAAATTTCTTGCATTTTTTTGTCATAAATTTGCTACTACTAATACTTGGAAATATAACTTTTTTTTCTCAAATTGCAAATTCTTTTTATAGATGTAACATTGCAATTTGTAGATTTTTCTGTTGTACTCTTTCTGTGCAAAATTTGTAGCTTTTTTTCCCTAAATTTCTTATTTTTTTATTCATGCACATTTGGTACTTCTTGCTATTGTATTTATTATCTTGTATTATATGTATTAAGGTTTTTTTATTTTTGCCTAAATCCTTTTGCTGAAAAATTGTGACTTTTTCCACATAAATTTGAAGCTTTTCTGGTAAAGTTTATCATTAATTTGAGACTTTTCTCCATATAGATTTCAAGATTTCCTTATAAATGCAACATTTCTGTTAAAACTCTGCTATTTTTTTTAATCATAAATCTGCCACTCTTTATGCTAAATCTGCAGCTTTCCCAATGTAAATTTGTAAGATTTTTACATTTTGGTCTCTTGCATATAAACTTGTTGGGCTGTTTTCAGTGTTGTTGAACCCACAGTGAACTAGTGATTACGGGCAAAAGAGCCACAGGTTGCGGACCCCTGGTCTGTCAGGACTTTCTTTGCAGTGGTGAGAAGACGATGCTGGTGCTACTGCAAGCTTTAGCTCGTCTGAGGTCACTCACAAGTTTGCTAATATTTTCTTGTGAATTCACAAGTCTAATCTATTCTATTTTATTCTAGTCTGTGTGACTTTTTCATATTCTAATTCAAATTCGAGAGCATTTCCTTGTAAATTTAGGAGCTTGTCTAAAGAGAAATGAGTGAATCTGCACTGCGCTAAAATGTGAACGAGCACAGAGCTCATACATGTTTAAACACCCCTCTAGTTTACAATTACAATATCTGTTTTGCACAGCAGTTGATGAAAATCAGTGGACAGCCTGAAGCTAAAGAAATTCATTGAGGGAAGTCTTACGGAGGAGGAGCTAAGACCAGCAAACACACCAGCGTGGTTCTTTAAATCAGCACCACCACAAACTGTTTGTTTTCTATGTTCAGGGGATCTGAAGGCAGCAGCACGTCAATCAATACGAAGCATCTCGGGGAGATGAGAAGAGAGAGCAGGCAGAGAACAAGCATGCAGATGAAAAACAACTGAAGAAGAAAAAGCAGCAGCACAGAAGAAGGGAGATCAGATCTGTTCACAAAATCACTTTAGGGAGATTACTATTATGAGCATCATTAAGCAGATAATACTGTACTACACACTGTATTACATATACAGTTTGCAACCTCCATTAAGGAAAGATACTGTTGAGTGGCAGGTGATTTATTATTTTTTAACAAGGGGGATGGGAGTTTAGCATTCAAATGTAAATTAGGTACAAATTAGCAAGAATAAAGCTGCAAAGATATGATAAATGCTGCCAATTTAAAAATTAAATAAGTCACACATTGCAATTTAATTACACAGGATAAAAATTTAACCAGCATCCAAATAAGCGCTGCAAATTTGAGAAAAAGTTGCAAATTTAAAGGAAAAAGAACATCAGGTTTTTGAGAAAAAAGTTGCAAATTTATAAGAAAAAAGTTGAAAATTTACAGGAAATTTTTTAAATTTACAAAAAAAAACCCCAGCAAATTTGTGAGAAAAAAGTCAAATTTTTGAGAGGAGTTGCAAATCTGTGAGGAAAAAAGTTGCAGATTTATGAAGAAAAAAGTTGCAAATTTATGAGGAAAAAAAATTTGAGACAAACTTTGCAAATTAATGAGAAAAAAGTTGAAAATTTACAGGAAAAAAACTTGCAAATTCATGAGAAAAAGTTCAAAATCTACAACAAAAAAATTAAAATTTACAGGAAAATTTTGCAAATTTACAAGAAAAAAATTCAAATTTATGAGAAAAAAGTAATAAATTTGTGAGAAAAAAGTCACAAATTTTTGAGAAAAGAGCTACAAATCTGAGGAAAAAAGTTGCAAATTAATGAGAAAAAAAGTCAATTTTCTGAGAAAAAGTTGAAAAACTACAAGGAAAAAAAGTTGAAATTTAATGAAAAAATGTGAAAATTTACAAGAAAAAAAATGGAAATTTCTGAGAAGAATGTGTTACAAATTTGTAAGAAAAATGTTGCAAATTCATGAGGAAAAAAGTTGCAGATTTATTAAGAAAAAAAGTTGAAAATTCACAGGAAAAAAGTTGCAAATTTATAAGATTAAAGTAACAAAAACTTTTGAGTAAAAAAGTTGCAAATCTACAAGAAAAAAGTTAAAAATTTACATGGAAAAATTAACAAGAAAAAAAGCTGAGAAAAAGTAAAACTTTTGAGAGAAAGGTTGCAAATCTACGAGAAAAAAGTTGCAGATTTATGAGAAAAAAAGCTGAAAATTTACAGAAAAAAGATGAAAATTTATTAGAAGAAAGTCAAAAAAATTTTTAAGAAAAAAGTGGCAAATTCATCAAACAGTTGAAAATCAGCAGTTGAAAATTTACAAGAAAAATACTGCAAATTTATGAGAAAAAAAGGTCAATTTTTTTAAGAAAAAAGGTGAAAGTCTATGAGGAAAATGTTGCAAATTTGTAAGAAAAAGTCACAATTTTTTGAGGAAAGAGTTGCAAATCTATGAAGAAAAAAGTTGAAAATTTACAGGAAAAAAGTTGCAAATTTATGAGGTAACAAATTTTTCAGAAAAAAGTTACAAATTCATGAGAAAAAAAGCACAAAATTTACAACAAAAAGTTGCAAATTTCTGAGAAAAAACTACAAAGTTTTGAGAAAAAGGTTGCAAATCTACAAGAAAAAAGCTGAAAATTTACAGGATGAAAATAGCAAATTTACAAGAAAAAAATGGAAATTTATGAGAAAAAGTCACAATTTTTTTTTTTAAAAAAGTTGCAAATTTATTAGGAAATGTAGGTCACAAATTTTTAAGAAAAATGCCACAAATTTATGAGAAAAAAGTCATAAATTCTTGAGGAGAGTTGCAAATCTATGAGGAAAAAAGCTGCAGATTTATGAAGAAAAAAGTTGAAAATTTACAGGAAAAAAGCTGCAAACATGACAAAAAAAGTCACATTTTTCAGAAAAAGCTGCAACTCTAAGAGGAAAAAAGTTTCAAATGTACAAGGTGTGGGCACATATGGGCACATATGTTGGTTATATATGCTCCACAAATACAGTATATTGCTGTGTGTTTATTGTGTGCTGCAGGAACTGCTGGAACAAAAGCAGGAACTGCTGGAACAAAAGGTCTGAGTCTCCAAGAGACAATGAGAGAGTGTGGGATTTGGCCTTTGTTTCAGGGAGATGACCTGGGGAGATGTAAGGACCACCAAAGACTAAAGGACAATGGTGTGGAAGATCAAAGGGGTTACAATGTGACTGTATGCTTGCTTAAACACCATGTGACTTCAGTTTCGATGTCCGGGGTATAAAAAAGGAGTTGTGAGATTATTCTTCCTCTTTTCCTGCTTTGAGATTGTTGGAGTATGTGATCTGTGAATAAAGATGAACCTGAGGAATAACTCAGTCTCATCCTTGTGCACATTTTCCACACTGGTGACCTTACGACGAAGAATGAGCAGAGATAATTCTCCCGAGCGGGGCTCGGCAGAAGCCAGCCTGTTGGCTGCCACCACACTCCGGCTGCCCGACTTCTGGCAGCATAGTCCGCGCTCCTGGTTTAGTGCGGTCGAGGCGCAGTTCAACCTCCGGAGAATCTCGAAGGACGACACGAAATTCTACCATGTGGTGGCGAAGCTGGACAGCCACACAGTCCAGAGGGTGGAAGATCTGGTCAATCACCCACCGGACAGCGATAAATACAGCGCATTGAAGGCTGCGCTTATAAGCCACTTCACCCCCTCGGTGCAACAGCGAGCAGAAGGGCTCCTAACGTTGACGGAGTCGGAGAACGACAGACCCGTAGACCTGATGGTGAAAATGCTGAGGCTGAAAGACTCCGAGGATTGCGAATTTATCTTCGCCCACCTTTTCCTCCGGACCCTGCCACCAGCGGTGAGAGTTACCCTGGCAGACTCACCTCGGTTGGCCCGGCAAGACTGCCATGGGCTGAGCAAGGAGGCGCAGCGACTCGTCGACGCCCACAAACAGAGCGCGATTTCAGCCGCAGCAGCAGAGCTAGGAGCAACGTCCGGAGACGGCATGGGGCCAGTGGTTGCAGCACCAGACTCACCGGCGACAGCAGCAGTCAGGACCAAGCGACACGGAGCGGATGACGTCCTGTGCTTCTATCATCGCCGCTTTGCAGAGAGGGCACACAAGTGCCTCCCACCGTGCCACTTCAAGCGTTCGGGAAACGCCAAGACCGGGGGTCGGTAGCGGCTGCGGCCCTCGGGGAAGAGAACAAGCTGCTCTACCTGACGGATGCACGCTCGAGGAGGCATTTCCTCGTGGACACAGGCTCCCAGCTGAGCTTCATCACGCCTTCCTACGCGGACCGGCTGACACCGTCTAAGGGCCCCCTGGTGTCAGCAGCGAACGGCTCAGCGATTAAGACCTTCGGTGAGAGGACTCTGCTTCTGTCTTTGCAGGGCCGTGCATTTGAGTGGACTTTTGTTGTAGCTGCAGTTAATTTCAACATGTTAGGGGCTGATTTTTTGTGCGCACATGGTTTATTGGTTGATCTTGCTAATAGACGTCTGGTTAATTCACTCTATTCCCTGCACAGCTCGAGTGGCGCCGCCAACTGCACAAGCCAACGTCACAGCTGCGGGTGGTAAGTTCCAAGCACTCCTCACTCAGTTCCCAGCACTCACAGTCCCAACATTTTCGGCGACAGTGGCTAAACATGGGGTGGAACACTATATCACTACCACCGGCCCACTCGTTTTTGCAAAAGCTCGGCGCTTGGACTCAGCTAAACTGACCATAGCGCGCGAGGAGTTTGCCAACCTGGAAAAACTGGGCATCATTAGGCGTTCGAAAAGCCCCTGGGCTTCACCACTGCACATGGTCCCAAAGGCTGATGGCTCGTGGCGACCTTGCGGTAATTTCCGCAGGTTGAATAACGTCACTGCACACGACCGCTACCCGATCCCGCACATCCAAGATTTTTCAGTCCATTTGGTGGGGGCGTGCATTTTTTCTAAAATAGATTTGGTACGCGGTTACCATCAGGTTCCAGTGCGCGCTCAGGACATACCCAAAACAGCGGTAATAATTCCTTTCGGGCTTTTTGAGTCCTTGCGCATGCCTTTCAGACTCAAGGGTGCGGCGCAGACGTTCCAACGCATGATGGACGCGGTCCTACGCGACCTCCCTTTCGTGTTCGTCTATTTGGACGACATTTTGGTAGCCAGCACGTCTGAAGATGAACATGAAAGCCATCTCACAGCAGTTTTTCGGAGGTTAGCAGAGCACGGGTTAATAATTAACCCAGCGAAGTGTCAGTTTGGGGTGGCGCAGATTGATTTTTTGGGGCACCGCGTTTCACCAGAAGGAGCGGTCCCTCTGCCCGATAAAGTGCGCACAATAACAAATTTTCCCCACCCTCAAACGGTTAAAGCGTTACAGGAGTTTTTGGGAATGGTTAATTTTTATAACCGTTTCCTCCCCAGCGCAGCGCAGCTCATGCAACCATTGTATGCTGCACTAAAAAAACAAAAACCCACGAATAAAATCGAATGGTCTCCTGAGCGGGAGCGCGCATTCTCCCAAGTCCAATCAGCTTTGGCAAACGCTACCTTGTTGGCACACCCAGTTCCAACGGCACGCATGGCGCTCACCACTGACGCGTCCAATTTAGCAGTGGGGGTAGTCGTTGAACAGTATGTAGCTGAGACCTGGCAACCGCTCGCGTTTTTTAGCAAAACCTTGCGCGATAGCGAGCGAAAGTACAGCGCGTTCGACAGGGAGTTGTTAGCACTACACTTGGCCATCCGCCATTTCCAGTTCTGGCTGAAAGGACGCCGTTTCACTGCGTTCGTGGACCACAAGCCGCTGACTTTTGCAATGGCCAAGATTTCGGAACCTTGGTCGGGCCGGCAGCAGAGACAGCCGGCCGCGATATCGGAGTTTACCACCGATATCCAGCATGTCGCAGGTAAACATAATGTAGTGGCAGACTGCCTCTCACGTGCTGTGACAGCTCCAGGCCCCGTGGGGGCAGACTCTGCAGCCATGGCCGCGGGCCAGGGTAGCGACGCGGAAGCACGCGCAGCCCCGGTCCGCGTAGGGTTAGATTATGCAGCCATGGCCGTGGAGCAGGTTAGCGACGCAGACGTGCGCGCACTCCAGTCTGGACCAACAGGGTTAAGGCTGGAGGACAGGGTGTTGCAAGGTGGTATGCCCCCGCTAATCTGCGATATCTCCACTGGGCGGCCGCGTCCGGTGGTACCAGCTGCGTGGTGCCGCCGTGTTTTTGACTCGATCCATTCTCTAGCGCACCCAGGGGTGCGCGCATTGGTCAAAATGGTAGGAGAGAAATTTGTATGGCCGGGGTTGCGCAAACAGGTCAAGGAATGGGCGACAGCCTGCGTAGCGTGTCAACGAGCCAAAATACACAGACACACTAGAGCTCCTTTGGAGCCTTTTCACATCCCGGCTAAGCGCTTTGATCATGTGCATGTCGACTTGGTAGGCCCCCTTCCGTTGTCACAGGGGTACACACATCTTTTGACTATGGTGGACCGCACCACACGTTGGCCGGAAGCGGTCCCACTGGCATCAACCACAGCCGAGGAGGTGGCGCGCGCGTTTTTAACAGCTTGGGTAGCGCGCTTTGGAGTTCCGTTGGACATAACGTCCGACAGAGGCCCTCAATTTGTTTCCGAGCTCTGGTCATCGATGGCCCGCAGCCTAGGGGTAACGATCCACCGCACTACCGCGTACAACCCACAGGCTAATGGTTTATGCGAATGTTTCCATAGGTCATTGAAAGCAGCCCTCAGAGCGTCGCTTACGGACACAAATTGGGTAGACAGGCTTCCATGGGTTTTATTGGGGTTGCGTTCTGCACCTAAGGAGGATTTGCAAGCCTCCCCAGCTGAGTTAGTATTTGCACAGCCTCTCCGTCTGCCCGGGGAATTTCTCCCCGATAATCCTGCGCCAAATTGCCCCCCCGCTCAGCTGTTGCAGAGCGACACGGGATTAAACACGCTTCCGGGCCCGGTTCATCACAGTTTTCCATGCGTTTTTGTGCCGAAAGCTTTAAAAAAATGCGGAGTTTGTTTTTGTCAGACATGATGCCCATCGCCCAAACTTACGGCCGCCTTACGATGGACGTTTAGGGTGCTGGAAACAGGAGAGAAGCATTTTTTGCTGGATTTGGGAGACAGAAAGGAGTTAATTGGTATAAACAGACTCAAACCCGCTTTTGTTTTGGCGGATGAAGCAGTGCAGTTAGCGAGGGCCCCCCGTCGTGGCAGACCCCCTAGAGGGCATTCTCCAGAACACCCACAGAGATTGACTAACAGTTTTAATCCACAGGCAACAGTTCCACAGCAGGAAGACACTGCGGAAACAGTAAAGCCGGCTTACAGCAAGTACGGCAGAAGACTTAGACCTAGGCAACTGGTGGATTGATATGTAGTAATGTTATTATGTCATGCATCTCTGGTTATGTTTGTTCCATTTTAGACGTTTGGGGGGGGGGGGTCATGTGGGCACATATGTTGGTTATATATGCTTCACAAATATATTGCTGTGTGTTTATTGTGTGCTGCACATCTCAGGGAACAAAAGGTCTGAGTCTCCAAGAGACAACAAGAGAGTGTGGGATTTGGCCTTTGTTTCAGGGAGATGACCTGGGGAGATGTAAGGACCACCAGAGACTAAAGGACAATGGTGTGGAAGATCAAAGGGGTTACAATGTGACTGTACGTTTGCTTAAACACCATGTGACTTCAGTTTCAATGTCCGGGGTATAAAAAAGGAGTTGTGAGATTATTCTTCCTCTCCCTGCTTTGAGATTGTTGGAGTATGTGATCTGTGAATAAAGCTGAACCTGAGGAATAACTCAGTCTCATCCTTGTGCACATTCTCCACAAAGGAAAAGTTGAAACTTTCTAAGATTTCTGTTTTCTTCTTAGAATTAGCCTTTCAAAGCCAAAGCCAGGAATAGCTGAGCTATTGACTTCCACTGTTTTGTCTATTCTTGGTTAAAACCAGGAAGGGCGGAGGCAGATCAGTGTTAATACATTCTGTTCAATTGCTGACTGCGCTGCACTTTCAGATTCACTTTGATGGCAGTCTTCAACCAAAAGCTGTCATAAAGTTCTTTCAGTAAAACATTTGTGTCATCTGTTTTTCTCTTTCTGAAGTCTGGTCCAGAGTTTTTTAATCATCATGTTATGATATCACAAAATTGTCACATACATTTACAACTTTTGTACTTTTTAAAGAAAAATTTAAATCAAAGGAAAATTTGGGAAAATTATTTGTACACGTTAAATTAAACCTCCGGGTCTGCCACCTGTCTTTTTGTCAGTGCTACTGTCTCCAAACCATATATCATAGCAGGTCTCACTACCGTCTTGTAAATCTTCCCTTTCACTCCGACTGCTATCTTTCTGTCACAAATCACCCGACACTTGTCTCCACCCGCTCCGCCCTGCCCACGATCTCATCTTCACCTCTCGTGCAATTTCCATTGCGTTGGATGGTCAACCCCAGGTATTGTATTTAAACTCATTTACCTTCACTACCTCTCCTCCTCACAGCTTTACCATTGCACCTTCTATGAAAAAAAGATTGGGAACCACTGCTGTAAGGAGCCACTGTCTCAGGCAGGGGTCGGTAAAAGTCACAGAGAGTGATTTTTGTATAAAAAAATCAGCATGGAGCCACAAAAGTATCTGAGCCTAAAAACTGAGGTAAAGCAGCAGAACCACAACAACAACCTGGCTTGACAACATCAGGGTTAAGAGGGTTTTTTTCTTATAAATTTGCAGCTTTTTAAAAAATTATAAATTTGTTACTCTTTTCTCACAAAACTGTTACTTTTTCTGGTAAATTTTTGAATCTTTAAAAAAGTCTCATTTTTTCTTGCAGAATTGTGTTTGTGTTTTCCTCAAACTGTTTTTTTTTTTCATAAAATTTTTATATTTTTTGACATAAATGTGTTTTGCTTTTATTTTCTAAATCTGGCATATTTTTCTTTGCAAATTTAATACCTTTTTTAAGTTTAACTGAAGATTTTTTTTTCATGTAAATTTTTGACATTTTCTCTGACATTGTCCCATTTAATTGTTTCCATTTTCAGGTAAAAATTATGCCTTTTTCATATAAATTTGCAATTGTTTTCTAATAAAATTTGAATTTGTGGGTATGCTTTCCTCAGAAAATTACAAAAATTTTCCCTAAATTTGTGAGATTGTTTTTTTTTTTTTTTTTTTTTGCCAAAGTTTTCAGTTTCTCATTTTCTGCTTTTTAGGATATTTTTCTCATGAATGTGCAACTTTGTTTTCTTGTAAAGTTCTTGCTTCTTTTCTTGGAAATGGATGATTTTTTTTCAAGGTCTCAGGGAACCACTATCTCTGGGCAAAAGAGCCGCATGTGGCCGCAGAGCCACAGGTTGCAGACTCCTGATCTAGGGATATAAGAGTTAGATGTTCTGGCTCTTAAACAGAGGTTACATTACCTGAATATTGTCGGTCATGTTGACAGATTACACAGAGAGTGACCTATTGTACTTATAATTCCCACTTGTCCACTTTATGGTGCGGATTAAACAGTGATTACCTATTACTAACCTCCCTTTGATTTTAGTGGGTTAACTCTTTGTGACAGCTGTATGTTTTATATTTTTATGTTCATGATTAAAACTGAACACGTGAACAAATTCACAAGCTACTCAGCAACTTATTAACCCCCCCTTCACATTTAACTGACAGGTGCTTTTCTGTCTCTATGAACCAGTTTATGTCTGAGCAGCCGTGTCACACCGGGTTCCTCAGGACTCCATTTTGGGTCATGATTTTCCTTATACTTGCCTCCACTTGATCAGTTAAATGCTACATTCAAGGATATTTCTTATCATTTTTATGCTGATGATATAAATCTATATTTTTCTTTTAGACAAGAAGAACCTGATAAACTTTCAGTTTTAGCAGACTGTATAACAGCTGTCAAGAACTGGATATCTGCAAACTATGTACAGTTAAATGACGCTAAAACCGAGACTCTAAATGATCGCTCCTGACAGTGTGATCCCTGCAGTCAGACAGTCCCTTTGGACACTCAGTTCTTCCATCAAGTCTCCTGTACCTAATCTTGGTGCAGTTTTTGACAGCTCTTTATCTCTAGATGTTCGTCAGAATTTGCCACTCTGTGAGATACTAGCTTAGAAAAATTTGTGAACTGGACAAGAATGACTCATTTGTAGAAGGGCTGCAAAAACACAGGCTTTGGTTTTATACTTTCTGATAACTGAAGCCTGAAAATGATCAGAGGTTAGCCATTTGCTCACGAGAACAAGAAAAAAAAAATCAGATTTGTAAAACGATAAAGCAGAAACAGAAGAAAGTGAAAGGATGGATACATGACAAATTTACACATCAAAGAGGAAAAGACAGCACACACAGACAGAAGTTGCCATAGTTGTACCTACTTTGTAGGGCTGCAGGTATGCAATGCCTTCAAGTGAGGCTTCCAGGTAGCAATGGAAACCGAGTTCTCGTCAGCCGCATAACTACGCCAAACACACTGCATGCAGAATACACAAAACCAGGGAGGAAGTGGGGGAAAAACAGCCCCAGACCCCAAAAAGATAAAAAAAAAAAAGAACAAGGGAGGGGGTGAAGAATGGAGAAAAGAGAAACAAAAAAAGCAGATTAGTGAAACAAACACACAACTGTGTCACACGTCTTGCACAGGCATAGGGTCACATGCCTGCGAGGGGGCAGGAGGCTCTTATAGTGCTGCCACGTGGCATCCAGGTAGGACCTGCTGCTGTCGGTGGAGTAATGACGCCACGCGGCCTGGTACAACATGGGCACGCACGGGAGGGAGAGGAGCTGGATTAGGGAAATCTGATGTAGGCGAGGACGAACAAGGTAATGCAGGAGCACAACAAGAGTCGCGATGAAGTGAAGACAGGCTGGGCGACTGAAAGAAGATCAGCTGTTATGTGTGGGCATGAAAATGTAGAAAACAAGCCTGTGTGGGAGGAAATAAGCCGGAAGATGGGTGGACTGTATGATAGGACGTGTATCCAGAGCCCCGTTTCCACTACAAGAACCAGGAACCAATTTTAGCTTTGCTGTCAGGAGAGGACCAGAACGATTATATGGCACTAGTGATTATACGGCTTGTGCCATATAATCTGGAAACACAACTGGGGAAGTTCCTGTAAAACTGGTTCCTGGTTCCCCCCAGCCAGCATGTCCATGTGGGCCACACCACAGGTTAAACTGGGCTGTCTTGTGGGTCTCATGTGGGTTTGTCCATGGGTTTCTTGTTGGCCCCATCTGTGTTTGCTCACATGGACCTTACCTGCTGTGCAGTGAAGCAGGTTTACCCGCTTTAAACCCAATGGGCCCTGCACGGGTTTAATATGAGTGAGCAGGTTTCAGTAACACTGGTGCCAGAGGCAAAATTATGCAAAAAAGTCACAAATTTCTGAGAAAAAAAAAGTGGCAAATTTACAAAAAAATTGTACAAAATTTATGAGAAAAAAGTCACAAATTTACTAGAAAAAAAAGTTGGACATTTATGAGAAAAATGTGAAAAGTTACAAGAAAAAAATTGTAAAATTACTTGAAGAGTTACAAACTTGCAATTTTTTTTTGCAAATTTACAAGAAAAAAAGTCACTGATTTATGAGGAAAAAGTTATAAAAAAAGTTGAAAATTAATTTTAAAAATTAGCAAATATATGAGTAAATACATTGAAAATTTATGAAGGAAAGTGTTAAGTTTACGGTAAAAAAAAGTTGAAAATTTTTGAGAAAGTTCCAAATGTACAAGAAAAATGTTATAAATTTATGGGAAAAAACACAAATTTGCAAGAAAATAGCAAATTTACAAGGAAAAAAGAAACAAATTTATGAGAAAAAGTTGCAAGATTACAATAAAAAACAAATTTATGAGAAAGTTTCAGAATTACAAAAGGCTAATTTACAAGAAAAAAAATCAAAATTTTACAAGAAAAACTAACACATTTATGAGAAAAAGTTGCAAATTTACAGTAAAAAGAGTTTGAGAAAGTTTCAAATTTTCAAGAAAAATTGATGAAATTAGGGGGAAAAGATCACAAATTTACAAGAAAATAGCAAATTTATGAGAAAATAAGTCAAAAATTGGTAAACAGATAAAGTCCATGTGGGCAAACAGAGATGGGGCCAACATGGAATCCATGGACAAACGCACATGGGAGCCACAAGACAGTCTAGATTTAGCCTTTGGTGGAGCCCACATGGACGTGCTGGCTGGGCTGCAGTGGAATCGGTACCATAGTCAGGCAGCTGGAACCATGTCCAAGCTAGGAGGAGTTAAGCAGTCAACATGACTGATTGCTGGGGTCTTTCTGCAATTGTGGGAGCTTCCCCTACAGTTGAAAGTGCTATGAGATGACTGTTGTTGTGAAATGGCGCTATATAAATAAAGTTGAATTGAATTGAATTGAATTGAATTGAATTGAATGACTGCACACGGCATCAACAGCAGGTGGAAGCTCAAGTAAAATTACATGGAGGTGTCTATCTTGATTTTCTGACCTTGTGAAACTGTTGTAATGGGACAAGTTTATGGTCCGAAATTCAACTTCAGGGCGCGGAGCATCGGATCACTTCCGAAACTCTTGGAACACATTAGAATATTGTATTTGTGTGTCGATTGTATGAAAAATCAGAAGTTCCAATCTTTTTGATGAGATGATGAGAAAGAAACTGGACCACAGCTGGCTTTCACGGCACACAGAAAGAAAAGCTGACTGGGCAATAGTAACATACTGCTAGTTGGCAGTTCTGCTGATTTCCTACTATTTTTGGGGGGGTCAGACAGTAAGGGGGAGTTTCGATACGTTGTAATATTATAAAACTTTCTGGTGGTGATATTGCATTGAGTCAGAGACACTGGGATTGTGATACTTTATTAAGAATTATTAATAAATGTTACAAATACAATTGCACCTATTTAGATACAGAGAAAAAAATTGACTTTTCAGTCCACCAGATGGTATTAACACCAGCTAGCGGACTGAAAAGTCAATTTGTTACTTACTTTGTTGCTTACTGTCTGGTTAGGTCAGCACAGCAAAGCAGTGTCTCCTGAAGCCAAATATTGCTGATGAACATTGTGATTTTTGAGTTTTGTCAGGGTTTGTGAAAGGCTGCCGAATAGTTTTTGAGGTCCCAAACAGCTTTTCTTGTTGCCCGAAATTTTGAGGATGTTCAAAATGAATTTTTCCCTAAATCGTTGCAACACTTTTGCAAATGGTTGCAGCACGTGTCACTAAAGTTCTTTTTCATTTGCAAAGTAGTGAACACTAGCAACTGTTTAAGAACCTTTATGACAAAACTGTTTGTGACCTTAAAAATTATTTTGCAAACTATTATGAACCCTGACAAAACCCAAAAAGTGCAACGTTTGTCAGCATTCGCCGCTCTGTGAGATACTAGCTTGACTTTTGCAAACATTTGTCAGAGAAGTTGGCAAATCTAAAAATCACATTTGTCATAGTTTGCCACTCCGTGAGATACTAGCTTCATTTTCATGAAGACTTGTCAGAAAAGATGGTGAATCCAAAAATCACTACATTTATCAGCTTTCACCGCTCCGTGAGATACTGGTTTGATTTTTGTGAACATTCGTCAGAAAAGTTGGCAAATCAAAAAATTGCTATGTTCGTCAACATTCGCCGCTCCGTGTGATACTAGATTGATTTTCATGAACATTCGTCAGAAAAGTTGGCGAATCTAAAAATCGCTATGTTCGTCATTATTTGTCACTCCGTGAGATACAAGCCTGATTTTTACGAACATTCATCAGAAAAGCTGGTGGATCCAAAAATTGCTATGTTCGTCAGCATTCGCTGCTCCCTGAGATGCTAGCTTGATTTTCACAAACATTCGTCAGAGAAGTTGGCAAATCTTAAAATCACAATCATCATTCACCGCTCCGTGAGTTACTAGCTTGAGTTTGTGAACATTTGTCAGAAAAGTTAGCGAATACAAAAATCACTACGTTCATCAGCATTTGCCGCTCCATGTGATACTAGCTTGATTTTTGGAAACATTCGTCAGAAAATTTGGCAAATCCAAAAATTGCTGTGTTCATCAGCATTCGCTGCTTTGTGAGATACTAGCTTGATTTTCGCAAACATTCATCAGAAAAGTTGACGACTTTAAAAATCACTACATTTGTCAGAGTTCATCACTCCATGAGATGGTAACTTGATTTTCACAAACATTTGTCAGAAAAGTTGGCAAATCAAAAAATTGCTACGTTCATCAACATTCACTACTCCCTGAGATACTAGCCTGATCTTCGTAAACATTCGTCAAAGAAGCTGGTAAATCTAAAAATCACAGCATTCATCATTCGCTGCTACGTGAGATACTAGCTTAATTTTCATGAACATTCATCAGAAAAGTTGGCAAATCCACAAATCACTACTTCATCAACATTCACTGCTCTGTGAGATACTAGCTTGATTTTCACAAACATTCATCAGAAAAGTTGGTGAATCTAAAAATCACTACATTCATCAGCGTTCGCTGCTCCATGAGATACTAGCTTGATTCTCATCAACATTCGTCAGAAAAATTGCCCGAATCCAAAAATCGCTACGTTCGTCAGCATTCACCAGTTTGTGAGATACTAGCTTGATTTTCGCAAACATTCATTAGAAAAGTTGATAAATCACTACATTCATCAGCATTTACCGCTTCCATGAGGTACAAGGGGGGGCTGAAAAGTTCATACGCTGAAAAGTTCATAGTGGTCAAATTTGACCAAATGTGGTTTATTGTTCAACCACAGGGATCCAAGCGTTGCAACACCAATGAAAGAAATGTGTGAACCAAAGGGGAGACTATTTTGAAAAATAAACCACATTTTGTCAGATTTGACCACTATGAATTTTTCAGCTGATGAACTTTTCAGCCCCCTTGATTTTCACAAACATTTGTCAGAAAAGTTGGCAAATCCAAAAATCACTACGTTCATCAGAATTCACCGCTCCGTGAGATACTAGCTTGATTTTTGCAAACATTCATCAGAAAAGTTGGCAAATCCAAAAATCGCTATCTTCGTCGGGATTCATTGCACCAAAAGATGCTAGCCAGAGATCTAGTTGGGAGTTGGACAAGACAAAGATCAGGATGGAAAATCATAATATAGGATATCACGATACTCAGCGTATCACAAGATCAAGGTAATATTGCATTGTGGCCCGAGTACCATGATGATATCATATCGTGGGGCTTCTGGTGATTCCCACCCCTACCAGACAGTGTCTGACCTTTTTTTTTAAAAAAACAAAAAAACCCAAAAACAGCCCAAACCAGAGCTTTCCTACCATTAATCAATCAAAACTTTATTTATATAGCACTTTTCATGCAAAAATTTGTAGCACAAAGTGCTTTACAAATTAAAAAGATAACACAATTACACTCCCTTCCCACCCCACCCCATACAAAAAGACACACACACACATCAATGTAAGACATGGCCAAGCGCCAAGGATCCAGGTGTAGAAGCACCATCTTAGGGAGCCATCAACACGAGCGAAGCGCCAAGTCCGCAGCTACAGGGACACCACCCCTGCCACCGCACAAGACCAGCTATCGGGTGGGCCAGGGCAATCACAGGCCAGCACCCTACAGCCAGAACCAGTCAACCCCTCGTGGGAGGGCCCCCCCATGAGGAAACACTGGAGTTAGGACAGGATAATAAGATGAATAAAATTATCAATAATAAATAATAATAATAATAACATACATAATTTGTTAATAAAAAGATAACCATAAACACACACACCATTTAAACTCCAACAGTTTAAAATGTAATAGTATTTAATAACAAAGTGAATAATTATAACAAGAACAACATAAAATAAGTTTAAAATTAGAAATTAAGAAAATTAAAATAGGAAACTAATCAAAAGAAAGGTTAAAATAGTAGGTCTTGAGCCTGCTTTTAAAAACATGAACACTCTCGGCAGCCCTGATGTTCTCCGACAGTCTGTTCCACAACCGTGGGCCATAGTAAGTAAAAGCCGCCTCACCATAGGTGTGTGTTCTGACAGTAGGAATAATTAAAAGACCAGTGCCAGAGGGCCTCAGGGGCCGTGGAGGCTTATATGTCAAAAGTAGTTCTGATAAAGCAGAAGGCCCAAGACTGTGTAGACATTTATAAACCAGTAAAAGAACCTTAAAATCAATCCTGAAGGACACAGGGAGCTAATGCAGTGATTCTAAAACCGTGGTGATGTGAGCCTGCCGTCTGGTCCTCGTCAGAACACATGCAGCTAAATTCTGTAATAGCTGCAGATTTGAAATTGTCTTTTTGGGAAGACCAGAGAGCAGGGCATTACAGTAATCAATACGGCTGGTGATAAAAGCACGCATCAGTATCTCAGTGTTTGCTCGAGAGAGAGGTGGGTGGACTCTGGCTATATTCTTTAGGTGGTAGAATCCTGTCCGTGATATATTTTTAATATGTGGAGTAAAACCAAGCTCAGAGTCTAATATGACACCCAAATTCTTAAATTAATAAAATATTTTCAAAAAGATGAAACACTTCAGCATCCTCCAATATTTGTTCACATTCAATCACCATGGCAACAGTTCCTGTCTACTGTTATCATCTGCCGTTTGGCACAGCAGGAAACAGAAATTTTACCATCAACATGTAAATGCAGCATAATATCTTCATTTTCCAGAGTGGTCATTCATGTCTGAGAGGGTAAACGTGTCATCTGATTTACCTGGATGAGGTAGGCGGCTGGATTTCTCCTTTTCTCAAAGTGCTTCTGTCTGTGCTGCTCCTGAACCTTTAGAGCAAAGCCTGAGCCCAGAATACCCTGGAATGATACAAATATGATAAAAGAGTGAATGTTACACTAAAGTATCATTTAACTGCTAAGACACAGTGCTTCTGACCTTAACAGTGAGTTAGAAGCTATTATTCACTATATATCGGAGTGTGTTTTTCTCAGCTTACGCTAACAGAAACTCTCCCTCTTTTCCTACTTTTGAGTGAGCAGCCCCAATCAACGACGCTAGGTCAGATGTGTGTGTGTGTGTATTTGGTGTGTGTGTGTGTGCGCGCACGGGTGTGTGCTTTAAGTGGGGCTTGCGTGTGCAGAATGATGTCGCCCCAAGTACTGGAGGATCAGTTTAATGTGGTGTCAATTTAAATGCTGGATAAACAAGACCTACTCTTGTTTTAAGCTGAGCCAGCCACTGAGACAAACCAGTCACTAGAAATGGAAACAAAAGAGCAGCAGCGTGGAAACTTGCTGCCTCAGACTGGGTATTTCAGGTAAGTTTACATTAGTTTAGCTTGTTTTTATACAAACATTACAGAACACCAAAATTTCAGGACTGTCAACTCACAATAATCAACATTTTCATCAAAAGTAATACAAATGACACTGTTGTTTATGCATACCACATGGAACCCCCATGACTTCAAAGAAAGTGGCTAATGCTGCTTTTTTCTTTATTTATAATCATTTGCATCCTGTAATAATTCACCCTTGTTAGCAACAGCCTTTAGCTTGTGAAATTAATTTCACATAATAGCTTATGACAAGTTCCCCCAAAACTGCTATTTTACTGCTCTTAAATGTGAAGTTGTTATAGCTCTCAAGGTTTGTGGCACAGGACTCAGAAGCAGGCAGAGATACGGTGCTGAACAATGATTTATTAACCAAAACTTGAACACAAAAGAATGGCAGCACGTGGGCTGTAAACAAAAACAAAAGAAAAACAGATCGGCCGACAAAGCTGGGCTTGACTAGGATTAAACACAGACACTGGGATACTCACTGACAGGACTGGCATGAAGACATTAATGGCGCCACATCTGACAGAGACTGACACTGAAACAAATCCACCCCTCCTTCCCCGCAGTGTCCAACAAAAACACAGTTTACATTCAACAAAGTCCAAGGCCCCAAAACAGGTCAGGTGTCCGGTCCAAGTCCATGGTCGACCGGGCCGGAGCATAGGACGGATCAGGTGGCCTCCCAAAGTCCAAGGACCATCAGATGGGTGCACACAGTGCACTGGGTAGTCTACCAAAGCCCCAGGGCCACCAGACAGATACACACGGTGCGTCGGGTGGCCTACCAAAGTCCAAGGGCCACCAGACAGGTGTACACGGTGCGTTGGGTGGACTACCAAAGTCCAAGAGCCACCAGACAGATGAACACGGCGTCATGGGAATGCCAAGCTCAGGAGCTTTTAACACAGAAGCTAGCATGGAGGCCCTTTGTTCTGGAGATAACATAGGAGCTTCTGGCTCTGAGGACAGTACCTAAGTGACCTTCAGTGCAGAGGCGTTGGACTCAGAAAACAGTAACTCTGACCTCAGGGATGACAGGTGGAGGTCCCCCGACTTCTGGGACGACGGGTGAAGCAGACCGCTCGACCTCTTGGACGATGGGTGGAGCGGACTGCTCAACCACTGGAACAGCAACAAGTGGAGCAGACTGCTCAACCACTGGAACAGCAACAAGTGGAGCAGACTGCTCAACCACTGGAACAGCGACGGATGGAACGAACTGCTCGCCCTCAGGAACAGATACAGGTGGAGCGGACTGCTCGCCCTCAGGGACTGCAATGGGAGGATGAGGTGGAGCATGGTCCTCCTGCAACTCTATCCTCAACCAGACCACCTTGGACGAGGGAGGAGAACAGGTGGTCAATGAGGCGACGCCACAGTCATTAGCAGCAGAGACTGATGGGGAGGACCCAAGAGCTGATGGACTCTGCGCTTGGGTTCCCCCACCAAGAGTAAGGCAAGTCTTTTCTAAAATAGTTGTAGAGATTAATGGAAAAAGTACTTGCCTTGGCTCCTGGTCTCCTGCTGCCGGGGTGGCAACTTCAGAATCAGCTGCACTGGCTGTGGCCTCTGGGAGAGCTACAGGAGCAGTGGCCTGAGCCGCTGGAGCAGATGATGGTTGGGGTGCGTTGACTTCAGGTGCTGATGGTTGGTATGCACTAACCTCAGGTATTGGTGACAAGGGCACACTGACTTCAGGGACAGATAATGGCAGCGCGCAGTCCTCCAGAGCAGGTGTCAGCAGCACACTGAACTCAGGAGCACAAGGCAAGGGAGCGCTGTCCTCTGGAGCAAATGGTGAGTGTGCACTGGCCTCTGGAACAAACTGCAGCTGCGCACTGGCCTCTGGAACAAACAGCAGATGCGCCCTGGCCTCTGGAACAAATGCCGGGTGTGCACTGGCTTCAGGAATAGATGATGGATGCACTCTGGCTTCTGGAACGAACGGTGGATGCGCACCGGCTTCAGGAACAGATGATGGATGTGCACCGGCCTCAGGAACAGATGACGGGGTGCACCGACCTCAGGAACAGCTGATGGAGGCTCATCTGCCCCAGGAACAGATGGCAACGATGCGGGGGAGAGGCGGAGAGCTGTGACTGGAGAGGAGAACCCTTTCTCCGGTGAGCCAAAAGCAAATAGCTCATCTACCTCTGCCGTGCAGGAGAACTCATTGGAGAGCACATAGGCCTGAAGGAAGGCTGGGATGTCCTCCCACAAGTGGGGTGTGGATGTCGCTATCCCACAAGCCCTTCTCCACGCCATGCCCTGCCACCCATTCCTCTGGTGACTGAGCTTAAAACACTCTACCAACTGGTTGAAGACTGTCCATGGATCCTCATGGGTGGCCAAGTCCTCGGGCATGGAGCTCAGGAGACAGGAGAGGCAGGTGAGAGTATAGGAGCGGTAGAAATTACAGCAGAGACAGGGAGAGAGAGATCAGCAGTGGTGGATGGCTGTCGCTGAGTCCCCTTCAAAGGAACAGAGCAAGACCCTTCATTAATAGATGTAAAACAATGATAAGGTACTTGCCCTTGTCCCTACCCTGCTGCTGATGAGTCAGGCGAGTCCTCCCGGGAGCTGCTGGAATGCATCCGACAGAGGGTCTCTGCCCAATGGTGTGGAGCTGCAATGTGTCCCTCTGGCACAGACAGCTGGGGCGCGCTGACATCCCGCTCTCCAGCCACTAGAGCTGCTGCTGATGGGGCACTCAAGGAAGGTGGGGCTGCGGCAGTAGAAACCCTTGCAAAACCTTGAGTGAAGGGCCTGATTGGCGAGCGGAGTGACACTTCCTTGAGGCTCGCTTACCCGCTGGCCCTATAGATGGTGGCTAGTCCTCACACGACAGGAAAAATACTTCCAGAGCGAGCCAGGACTTATATTTGGGCTGGATGTCGATTTGTGTCAGGATCATCTGCCTCCGCTCCTCCTGCTCCAACACGTCCACAGCCGTGGCTGATTGGACCTCTTCCCAAACCAACCGGTTTCCACCCAGTATGGGCAAACTCTCTGAGAAAACAGCAGAAACGTCAGACAGCCCAGGAGTGACGGGGAAGGAGGGAAACAGCGCACCGGAGACAGGTGTACGAGGTGATGATCCGGGGCCTGGCTGGATGGGGCTGTCTGGGAAGCACCCTCGCCTGTCCCAAAGCTGTACAGCACGGGAGATCTGGTCCATCAAACGAGTGGCCTGGGCAGAAACCTTCACCAACTTATTCCAACCCGAGCCCTTCCTTCTCCTGCCAATCTTGCCCGCTGAGTCCTTAATTGGTGGCGTCATTCTGTCAAGGTTTGCAGACACAGGACTCAGAAGCAGGCAGAGATACAGTGCTGAACAACGATTTATTAACCAAAATTTGAACACAAATGAATGGCAGCACGTGGGCTGCAAACGAAAACAAAAGGAAAACAGACCGAATGACAAAGCTGGACTTGACTAGGATTAAACACAGACATGGGAGACTCACTGACGGGACTGGCATGAAGACATTAATGATGCCGCATCTGACACTGACTTACACAATGTGGGACAGGTGAGAACCATCAGGAGCAATTAGAGAACAGCAGGGAGTGGCTATCAGTATGGAACAACATAATGGACTGAGACAAAAGGGTAAAAAGGGGTAAACATGAGGCATGAACAGAGGACCAGGAGAGACAGGACCATGGCAATGACAATAATAATAATAATAATAATATAATAAAAACAACTAAGAATATGTGGATGCAAGGAAAACACAGAGAAACATAATAAAGGACGAGGACATGGCTGAACGTATGTCCTGAAGATAACAGAAATACCAAATAAGAACATAAGGTGAGGAGGACATGAGCACAGCCATGTCCCATCCTTACAATAGCATTCTTATTATAATACATGAATGCAAGTTTTATTCTAGGGAATAGATTTTGAGGCTCATAGGCAGGTGCTTTAAAGGGGGAGGGGTGCCATTCCCACTGTTAGCAAAATGACCCAAAATCAACCCCCTTGTTAACCTACCCTCCACCCATCCCCATCATAGGCATAAATCAGTGCACAGAAAAAAGAGAGAATTGTTCCCTCAATATAATCACAACCCTTTTTTTAAACTCATGTTACATAACTGAATAAAATGGATTTGAAACATCGATTCTAAGAAGAAATGCAAAAAAGTTACCACCTTTCAACTTTTCTGAATTGGCAATTTTTTTCCTGTAAATCTTCAACTTATTTCTCAAAAATCTACGAGTTTTTGCAGCCTTTTCCTATTAATTTGTAGGATTTTTTTTTCTCATGGATGTACAACTTTTTTTCTGAAAAATTTGCAATTTTTTTTCCTCAGACATTTGCAATTTTTTCCTGTAAATCTGCAAGGTTTTTTTTCTCATGTAAACCTCCAATTTTTTTCTTATAAATTTGCCACTTTTTCCTCAAAAATTTTAAAGTTTTTTCCTTGTAGATTTTCAACTGTTTTTCTCATAAAATTGCAACTTTTTTCCTCAAAAATCTGCAACTTTCTTCAAAAGAGTTTGCAACGTTTTTCTCATAAATTTGCAGTCTTTTCCTGTTAATTTGTAGTTTTTTCCTAGTAGATTTTCAACTTTTTTCCTCATACATTTGCAATTTTTTTCCTGTAAATCTGCAACTTTTTCCTGTTAATTTGCAACTTTTTTCTTATAAATTTGCCACTTATTTCTCAAAAATTTGTAAATATTTTGTAGTAGATTGGCAACTTTTTTCTCATAAAATTGCAACTTTTTTCTCAACAATCTGCAACTTTTTTCTAAAAAATTTGGTGTCTTTTCCTGCTAATATGTAGAGGGGTTTTTTTCATAGATTTGCAACTTTCCTAAAAAATTTGGCAACTTTTTTTCTCATATATTTGCATTTTTTCTGTAAATCTGGAACTTTTTTCCTGTTAATTTGCAACTTTTTTCTGTTAATTTGCAACTTTTTTTCTTCTAAATTTGACAGTTCTTTCTCAAAAATTTGTAAATTTTTTCTTGCAGATTTGCATTTTTTTTTTTAAACATTTGCAACTCTTGTTCTGTAAATTTGCAGCTTTTTACCTGTAGATCTGAAACTTTTTTCTTGAAGATATGAAACTTTTTCTCACAATTTTGCAACTTTTTCATAAATTTATGATTTTTCTCTTGTAAAGTTTGAAGTTTTTTCTTGTAAATTTGCAACACTCATCTGGATGCTGGCTAAATTGTTTATTGAATGCAATTAAATTGTAATTTATGGCTTTTTTGAGTTTTTAAATTGACATCTGTTATCATACTTTTACACCTTTATTCTTACAAATTTGCATTTAATTTACATTTATGTGTTTGTACCTTGTGCTAAATTTGTGAAGTCCAACCATCCCCCCTTGTGAAAAAATAACAAATCAGCCAGTGCCAACAGGTCCACTAAGGGTAAATGGTAAAAAGTCACATTAATATTGATCCCAACACACAGTTTCAATTAGTTCGAAAGTGATAAAAATGATCATCTAGATGAGGGGTCGCCAACCTGTATGACACAAAGACCCACTGTGTGATTTTTGTATAAAAAAGTCTGCATGGAGCCACAAAAATATCTGAGCCTAAAAACTGCAGTAAAACAGCAGAATTACAACTACAATCTGACCTGACAACATCAGGATTAAGATTTTTTTTTTCCTGATAAATTTGTAGCTTTTCTTTAATTCTAAATTTGTTAAATTTTTCTCACAAAATTGCTACTTTTTCTGATAATTTTTTTGATTATTTGCAAATGTTTATTTCTTTTTTCTTGCAAAATTGTGTAGGTGCTGTCCTTATTAAACTGGGGTTTTTTTTCAGAGTTTGTTATATTTTTGGAGTTCCCCCGCAACCCGAAAAGGATTAAGCGGAAGAAGATGAATGAATGAATGAATCTGTTTAGCTTTTTTTTTGTAAATGTGACAGATTTTTCTAAGCAAATGTAAAACCTTTATCAAGTAAAATTGAAAACTGTTTTCCATGTAAATTTGTCACATTTTTTTCAATAAAGTTATATGCTTTTTCCATAAATTTTGGGGTTTTTTTGGGCATAATCTGCTTTTCTCATGAGACTGTGTCATAGTGTATCTGGGCAGGATGTTAGGGTCATGCCCACGCCTTGTGTTCATTCTTTGTTCTCTCTGTGATTATTTATGATTATTATTTGCATTTTGTGTTCTGCTACCTCCGCCAGTCATGTTTCTGCCACTACCCTCGTCATGTCTCCCTGTCTATGTTTGTCTGTGTAGCCCCGCTGTCTCATATTTGAAATTTATCAGTTTCCCTATTTATGGTAGCGGTTGCTTGTATTCTGTCTGGCTTCGTCATCGTTGTTCCCCTGTCGTTTCTCCCCGTGTCTACCTGTTCCCAAGTGAAGCCCCATGAGTTTATTTAGTCTCCTGAGTTGTGTTGTTTTCTGCCCCTGTGCAGCCATTTATTTGTATTCTGTTTTTTGTTAATAAATTGTCATTTTGCATCATACCCTGCCTGCACCCATGAGTCCTCCCTGTATACCCTCATCTGCCCAGAGGGCAGAATATGACAAATTGTCTCTGATTGTTACCATTTTCAGGTTAAAAATGGTGCCTTTTACATATACATTTGCAACTGTTTTCTAATAAAATTGTCGCTTTTTTGGGTGAATTTGTAACTTTTTTCTTGCCAATTTGTGTTTTTTGCACAAAATACAACATTTTCCTTAAATTATGAGAATGTTTTTTGCAGCATGAATCAAGCTTAAAGGTACTCAAGGAAATATTTGTTGGTGCAGAACCCCTAGTGATTTAAGCAGGACTGCCTTATATGCCTTATAAGCTTTTTTTCTCATACATTTGCAATTTTTCCCTGTAAACTTGTAACTTTTTTCTTAAAAATGTAACATTTTTCTCAAAAATCTAATTTTTCTAAAAAATCTGCAACTTTTTTCTAAAAAAATTGCATCTTTTTTCTCATAAATTTGCAGTCTTTTCCTGCTAATTTGTAGTTTTTCCTCTCATAGATTTGCAACTTTTTTCTAAAGAATTAGCAGCTTTTTTCCTCATACATTTGCCTTTTTTCCCTGTAAATGTGCAACTTTTTTCACAAAAATGTGCAACTTTTTCTTAAAAAATCTGAAACTTTTCTCTCAAAAATTTGCAACTTTTTTCCTCAAAAATCTGCAACTTTTTTCTCAAAAATCTGCAGTCTTTTCCCGTTAATTTGTAGTTTTTTTTCTCGTGGATTTGCAACTTTTTTCCTGTAAATTTGCAACTTTTTTTCTTATAAATTTGCCACTATTTTTTTTTTTTCAAAAATTGGTACATTTTTTTTTTCTTGTAGATTTGCAACATTTTTCTCATAAAATTGCAGCTGTTTTTCTCAAGGCTGCAGTAGAAGAAAAATATGAGGTAAAACAAGGTTTATACCTATCCCATCTGAATGCTCATTTTGACATTACGCACTTGTAAAATTGGTTTGAAAATCATTATAGGCTTCATCATGTAGGCTAAAATGCATCAGTCTCTTGAGGGCCTTTAATTACTACAAACCTGAATCATTCTGGACCTCTGATGTCTTTCTGCTCCTCATTTGCATGCAAAATGCCCACAGAAAACATTTTAATTATGTGTGAAATATATCAACATATGACCAAGAGGGGAAAAAAGGTCTGACGTGGATTTTACTGAAATTATTTAACCCCTGTGTTTATTGCGTTTTCAGAGTCACTGCCTTCGATCAAATGTATCAATCAAATAAATATGAAAATGATGTACAGTATGCAAAGTAATTATTATAACAGATGATTAAATCAGTGTGTAAACAGCTGCTTTAGCCAGTCACTGGGGAGCAGATGAAAACAGAGACTTACTGCTGGTAAGGCGAAGAAGGAGATGCCAAGGAGGGCAAACCCCGCTGACAGCAACCGTCCTGTCCATGTCTTTGGCGTTTTGTCCCCATAGCCGATGGTTGTCAGAGTGATCTAGGAAAATATGCCATGCATCATCATCGTCATCATCATCACCATCTTCATATGGATACTCTGTTGGGGGACCACTGAGAGATCAAAAATTGTCCCCATCTACCAACAGAGTTCTCCATTTCGACAGTCAAAACATGTCAAGGTATGAAAAATCTCTCTACTTTGTCTGAACAGTAGAACAAGATTAGTTATATCACTAAGAGTGCTTTCACATCTAAATTCATTTACTTTTGTCCGAATCAGTTGATAAGTTTGTTACTTTGTATGATTTTCTCCTTGGTTTGGTTCCCTTTCACACAGCCAAAAAGTCAAGTGGATCAAATTGCATCACGTTAAATCCCGTGAGATTTACGTCAGAATGTTCACTGTTCTAATTGTTCAGGGTTTTTTTGCCACGAGAACAGGAAAGGTAAATACAGGAAGTAAGAGGACTACTGTGCATTTATGCATTTCTGGGGAGAAAATAATACAAATCGTAACGTAATCTATGGAGGGTTTTCATCGCCCTGGTTATCATTACGTGCATATACCACTTTCAACAAATTGTACAGTTTGAAAATGAAGTGCCGCTATGGATGGAAAATAACATGTTCCCGTTCATTAATCCTCCAGAACTGTGACATGCTCAGCCACAGATATTTTCAAAGATCCATCAGGTATGTACAGTGGCATAAAATGTTGTAGCATACTCAAGGCAGATTGAAACTGGACTTTGACTGCTCAACTTATGAACTTTTTCTAAGACTGTTAACTAGGCATCCAAATCTCATCACCCCCACAGGATTCAGCTGTGACAGAGGCCACTCCAAGACTCTGCCCCCTTTCTCTCGCTCTCAACACAGACCCTTGACATGGAGGTGATATCAGCTAGGAACAAAACTCCCCACTGAGATGCTGTTTTACAACCGCAGCCACCCAGTTGTACACACCACAGTGTACAAACATTATTGATTCCTTTTGAACAAGGCATTTTTGTTTATTTTTTTGGTTTTGATTACTTGTTTTGATTTTTTTTATCTTGATGTTCAAATAAATAAATAAATAAATATTCTTCTCAAATTTTCAAACACCTGAAATTCAACAAACTAAACTAACCACTAAATTAATCCAGCCTAAAAGTAACTGAACCAGATTAATAAAATCCTTAGGGTTTTTGTTTCTGTTGTTACTCTTGTACTTCTTTAGCGTGGTAACTAAAGTCAGTACTTTGTTTTGACAGTTAAACCCAAAAAACCCAAAGTAAGTCATTAAACCTAGTTTAACATTTAGCTTTAAGGACCCTCTCAAATTACAGGAAAATCTTCTTCAGTGTTTAACCAAGCACTAACAGTAGAAGTTATTCTTCTCACAAATAGGCTGTATCTA
Source organism: Pholidichthys leucotaenia (assembly GCA_020510985.1). Taxonomy (NCBI): domain Eukaryota; kingdom Metazoa; phylum Chordata; class Actinopteri; order Cichliformes; family Pholidichthyidae; genus Pholidichthys; species Pholidichthys leucotaenia. The sequence continues at coordinate 49,524,703 of CM035848.1, forward strand.
CAGGAGTGAAACAGTCAACGTAACCTTGAATAATTGATTTCCATTGAGCAGTAGAAGCACTAACAGCTGAGCTAGTACCTACATTTTTGGAACAGGTTAAACAAGCAACACCCAAATCCCTCAAAACCCTCACCAGTGAACTTGTGGAACAAGTCCAGACCAAGCATCTGGAGGACAAAGAAACCCCAAAAGTTGTATTAAGCTTTGCAATAGTACTAGCATCTCGGCTAAGACTAGCACAAGACTCACACGGAAAGTCCACACTTGAAAGCACAAATCACAAAATGCTAATTCCCTCTCTCCAAGAGCAGAATCAGTTGTTGACCCGTCAGCTCGAACAGTCTCATGAGGAACACAAAGCTATTCGTAGTCAGTGCAACCAAGCATGGGAGGACTTAGATGAGGTGAGTATACAAGCCACCCATGCCTCTGTAGATACTGAGCAACTAAAAGCAGTCAATGCTATGCTCTGATGAGGAAAAACTCAAGATTTCGAAAACTATAAACGGAAGCAGCAAAGCGTTGAAGGTCAACTGGATGACCTCAAAGGTGAGTATCACCACACCTAGCAGCTCCTGAAAGAGACATACCAAGGTCTCAGTAAATTAAAGGAGACAGTCACTGAGTGTCACAGACGTCTTGAAACTGAGCGACAATGGTTTAAAGAAATGCAGGACTCCCTAGCCTCCACTAAGGGGGGACCATAAATGGTACAACAACCTGCCGAGGAACTGATGACCCCAAAATGAGAGGTAACAGATTCGTTGTCACTCCCTCTCCCAAGTCGGAAACCAGATTGCTACGGGTTGACCCATTCCCCAGAAAAACAGGTACCCTGAGACTACAGATAGAAATTAGTGAGAACTCTATAATCTGGTACAGAGCATCTTTACCCTCTATTTAATGTTTCTTTTCTGTAAATGGTCCCTAACAAATAAGCAAATAAACTAACCTAAACATGCGCCCCCTTACACTATGACCTCAGTAGGACAGCACACCACCTCACGCAGTTCGAACTGACTCCCAGTGGATCACATGACACCCAAGCTTACCTACGCGACATTGATTTTTACCTACAGAAATTTCCTAATCTACAGTTAACGATTGAGTATACTTGATTAAACTGACAGATAACTGCAACATTTCCAGATTTACTGACAGACAGCCGGACCACATCAGGTTATTCCCTCCTCTGTGAAGCCCTTGAACACGAGTTCTCAGAAGACTGTCTACAGTTGGGCTCACCACAGCCTTAGCTGTAAAGTAGGGACAATCTGAAGCCCTCAAGCTTATTACCATTGGCTCCTTCAAGCCTACTTTCGGTCAAGAAATGATCCAACCATGGAAAAAGACCTGAATTTCAAAGCTTGTTCATTCAAAACCTTCACCCTGGCACCAGCCACCATCTTGGAGTGATGGCTAATCCAAGAACCTCTTCCATCCAGCATTTGCGTGAACTTGCTTCTCTGGCTTTCCAGAAACAAAGACAAGCAAGGAGCAAACATGCCGAACCAACCACCGTGGTAGCCATCGACACAACTCACCCACATCTTGAACTGGAGATGGCATCTGGCCCTGCTCTATCACCACAACCCCACATTCAGGGAAATTTTAACTCTTTCATCAGACGACTTCATCAAAGTCACAGCCAGACCAGGTTCTCTGATTCACATTCAAGACCTCCCTTTCCAAAATTCCCATCCAAACAGGTCCAACTACCCTGTACCTAGGATCAGGGATGGGAGATACCGACCACGGAACATGCACCACCATGGCAGGGGGTGTCCATACCATTCCACCATGATCACTCAGGAGCAGAGGCTAGACCTGCATATGTTAAATCCAATCTCACAGCTTGGGACAAGAAGAGATCTCAGTCAAGGAGAGATTGACAATATCAGATGCCTACTTGCTGAAATGTCGGACAAGGACGAGACAGTTGACCCCCTGGCTATAACCGCCACTACTGCCCAACCTGAGGGGGAGAGGAAGTCCAAGGTCATAACCCAGTCCAATACAGTCCCAGCAGTCCAGTCACCGATCCAGGCAGCACCACCTGGGCCACGACTCCTCTGTAGTTTGACCGAGAGAGGGAAGGCTTGGAAACTCCACCTGCCGCTAACTCTGGAGGACGTGATGATCCACAAGGCCCTGCTAGACATGGCCGCTGACATTACCTTCATGCGCCACACCCTTTTTGAATAGCTCTGTGTCACTGCCAGAGTCACAAGGATTTAAAGCTCCAGCCTTGCTCCTTGGCAGTACAACCGTATACTCCTCTAACACTACCTTGTCTGTGGTGTCACTGCTAAAACTGTCCATCGGACTAATGAGCTTGACACAGCCAGTCCATGTGTCCAATTTAGGCTTCATTCCTTTACTGGTAGGCCAGGACCTACTCAATCGCTTGGAGCCCTTAAATGATTTCAAAAATCTCAAATTATGCGTCCAAGCTAAGTGTCCTCACCCCACAGTCCTGCCACAGGATCCTCAATCCCAGCACCACTTACTGGACACTCCTGAGACCCCCAGTCTTATCTAACCAACACTGTTGAGTCAAGCAAATCCAGCTGGAAGTAACCACAGGACTATAGTGACACCCCAGCCTCGGTCTCAGTCATCACACCTGGCCAGCAGCTTCAATCTAATCAAGACTCTTACGTCTGTGCCACAAGTTCAGATCCAAGAACTCTGAAACCAGGCCAAACCACTCCCAAAGCATGCCAAGTGCTAAGCACGCAGCATTGCACTGTGCCTGCCAACTCTAAAATCCTTCTGGTTCATATATTTAAAAATTGCTTTGTCTAGTATTACTCATTCATATTCTACATTTTATTGCATGTGTAGTTTTTTATTTCTATCTTTTATTTTTATCGTGTTTAATGTTGCAGCATTGCACCGAGACAAATTCCTACTTTGTGTACTACATGAACAATGGCAATAAATCTGATTCTGATTCAAGTACACTTCAAGACCAAACCAAAACTCGACCGTTCTCAGGTTTCCTTTCAACCTGCCCCTCAACTTCTCAGTCTAGGCTTGACCTTGAGAGCTACACTGCTTTTAAGCATTGGTTCCCAAACTACCATCCTTACAGTGCACAACCCAATGGTTGAAGCCGTAGTCATGCCCAAAGACATGCCTCTTGGCTGGCTTACTACCTCAGACCCTCATGGCTCTGAGCTGATCACTCTTGGACTTGGGAGTGCCCCTCCCCCTTTGCCGACTGACACACCTGAACCCAAAGCTGTGCATGCCAAGCCTTCTCAGGCTACCGCGCTCAGGTCAACCCTTGACCCAGGGTCAAGAAGACTAACGTACTGAACTGTTCGTGAACGAAAAATCTCCCATTAAAGATGCCAAGGGGGGAACAAGGTCAAAGCGCACCAAGGTCAACCGGACCCCACTCGCACTTGGGTCCACCATAAGCAAAGCAAACAACACAATCCTCCACGGGATTTTCCGAGAACAACACCCACACATTAAATCCCTAAATAGAATAAAGTTAGACTCTGTGCATCCTAGAAAATACTCCCTAATGAGCTAATAGCCTTAGGTGAATTTGGCCACACAGTCCAGGATTATATAGTCAAATGGTTCGCCAATTACCGGAATTGAGTGCAAAGGAGCCGGAGGAATAATGTGATTTGGCTTGCCACTGATCTGACAGGTGTGACAGGACCCACAGTAGCGGGTTACATCAGACGTCAAACCTGGCCAAAAGAAATGGCGCAGAATGCGATGGTAAGTTTTCCTTATGCCTATAAATGTCCGGCGAAATTTTCATGTGGCAGATTCAGTACTTGTGGATGAAATTTCTGTGAAACCACCACTTGTTGCACTGAGTTCCATCCATCAGCGGATGAGGGCGGGTGCCAATTATACACCAACACCCCATCATGAATACTGTAGGGGCCGTCTGTGTCCAAATTAACAGCAGAGAGACATTTAGCCAGTGTTGGGTCAGTTTGTTGTGCCTGAACAAGTTTAACTTTGTCAACATTTTAATCAAGATTAACAATCTCAGGTAACAAATCCCCTCATTTTTCAGTCTCCTTCTGAAATGGCTCCGCCGTGGGTGGGGCTGCTTCAGAGCACATGAATGAATCAAACAGACTTACGTCATTAAACTTGTGTGCCTGTGCGCATGTAACCACACACGCAGGGAGCACAGTGGACAGGTTGACAGCAGCAGCAGTAGACACGCAGGAATCAAGAACTGGGTTGTCAACCACCTCCGGGGTTGGAAAAACAACACTCTTAGGTTTTCTTGAAAATCTCATGTTTTTCTGTTTAAGAGTAGGATAGTTGGCTATGCGGTGACCCAATTCATGACAGGAGAAACATTCTTCAGATTGAGAAGGAGAAGAATCAGAGCGCAGTGCACAAGTTCCAAATTTTGGAGGACTTTTACTCCTACTGGGCTTATTGAACGGAGGGTGATCACGGCGCCCAGCAGAAAAAAAACTGGCTTATAGTTTTCTCACAGGCTCTAAATTTTGGGCAGTAAGCCTCAGGTACGAACTCATAAGCCTGAAGTATTGTCTGTTCAACCCTTCTTGTGTCTGGGTTTCATGGACATAGATAGCGCCCGCACTGTCTGTGTCGCAGTTCTGCGCCTGTCATGTGATGTGGCCATAAACCATAAAAAATTCCCAGTATTCCACCTCACAAGGTGGCAGACAGGTAATAACTTACTCCTCTTGCCTTGGAGGACTGATGTCTCCCAAATAACCACCCGAAAACCTCACTTTTGGGACACCGAAGAAGAGTTTGTAAACAAATGTTGATGTGCTCCATCACAACATGGAGGAGGCATTTGCTCCCAAATTTGCCAACTATGATTCTAAAAAGAGATTATTTAGCTTATGAAGGTAAATACATTTTGTTATAACAGAGGGTGGCTGAAGCTGGTTAATTTTCACCTGCCATCGACCACAGCCCCATGTGACTGGACAGAACAATCGCACCATTCTGTGTCATCATATAAGATAAATTGCGTCAGAATAAAAGCGAAATTGAGGTGGAATAATCATAAGAGTTTCTGGATATGGGAGAGAAAGTGAAAATGACCGACAGAAGACAAAATAACGACCAGGATGATGAAAATGGACGAAACAAGCTGCCTGGCCAGCGGTAAGTCTGACGAATTTCTGTTTGTTTACATTGCACTGATTTTCTGGTTCATATACTCTGAAGATAAGATAACAAAAAACCCAAAACAAAAAACGGTGACAAAAAAAAAAAAATCCTTTATATAAAAATGTCCAAAGTCCACTTTTGACTTAAAGTTATGTAATTCGATACAGCTGTCGTGGCATTATGCAAAATAGATGCGTAAATTTACTCCTACCTCAAATTTTGGATCATATTCTACATCTTTCTAATTGACAGTAAGCCATTATCTCTCACCACTTTCAGGTTATAGCCTTGGAAATCTCTGACATCTAAACTGAATATTTTCTTGAAAAAAATCTTGACCCCATCAATAATACAGTTTTCACAGGAAAACAGCTGAAAAGCTTAATAAAAAGAGATAGAAAAGACAGTGGATTTAACAGAGACAAAATGAAGGTAAACAGAATCAGAATCAGAATCAGATTTATTGCCATTGTTCATGTAGTACACAAACTAGGAATTTGTCTCGGTGCAATGCTGCAACATTAAACATGATAAAATAAAAGAAATCAACTATACATGCAATAAAGTGTAGAATAAGAGAGTAATACTGGTCAGCAGTTAAAATATATTAGCGAGCAGCAGATAATGTGGAGAACCATATAGTGCAGTCGGTAGTGCAGGGAGAAAACAGTGATGATTGACATGAGTCTGGTTGAGCTGCTGTACATAGTGCACGAGAGTCAATAAGTCACTTAGTGTTCAGCAGTCTGATGGCAGAGGGGAAGAAGCTGTTCATGTGACGGGAGGTTTTAGTCTGGATGGACCGAAGTCTTCTACCTGAGGGGAGGGGGGCAAACAGTACGTGACCAGGGTGTGAGGGATCGGCTATGATCCGGCCAGCACGCCTCCAGGTCCTGGAGATGTACAGATCCTGGAGAGATGGGAGCTTGCAGCCGATCACCTTCTCAGCAGTGCGCACGACGCGCTGCAGCCTTAGTCTGTCCCTGGCAGTGGCTCCTGCGTACCACACGGTTATGGAGGTGGTGAGGATGGACTCGATGATGGCTGTGTAGAACTGCACTAACATCTTGGTGGGTAGCTTGAGAACAAACAGTTCTAAATAAGAACTGAATAAGGAGAAAATGACTTCATCAGTGATTACATTAGTGTGAAGCTACAGGTGCATATGTGTAGAGGTAGAACAGTCTTTTATTGTGCGTAAATTTACTTCTATCTCACACCTTGGATCATATTTTACATCTTTCTAACTGAAAGAAAGCCATTATCTCTTACCACTTTCAAGTTATAGCCTTGGAAATCTCTGACATCTAAACTGAATATTTTCTTGAAAACAATCTTGACCACCGGGGGGGAGATTGCCGGGTGCAATAATGCACCACAGACAGTCAAGAACTTTCTCATAATCCAGACTGTCTTCAATGGATAGTTATGCGTACCTCCTGTGCCTTTTCCACTAATTTGCATTGCAGCAACAAACTCCACACCTCTTTAGGCCAGTTTAGTGTGGTAGCCACAAACTCAAAAGCACTACAATATAAATCAACTTCATTTTCTCTAAATGGTGGCACTAAAGCAATCTGCTTCCCGCGTTGAAGTGAGCAGAGGGAGCAGCAGGAGCAAAGAAGCCTGCAGAAGTAAAGGCACCCTGTTGGGAGGTGTCCATCTCCATGGAGCTCTACATCTCTTCTCTTTGTCTCCAGCTCTACCTCTGTCAAACAAAGAGCCAGTCTCACATCTTCCTCAGGCTGTAACTGGTCAGGGGGCTCACCAGTTGGAATGTCAGTCAGCGTTGGAGCCTCAGCCCCATGCTTCGTCTGCCCCTGCGAAGGTGATGCGGTGACAGCAGCCTCCGCTTCCACCACCACACCCGTTTCTATAGGTGTACTGCTGGTTTTAGGTCTAGCTCCCCTAACAATGCCCTTCTTAACAAGCTGTTCTGTCAAAAACACTTTCATTTCCGCTTTGCGAGCATTAAGCGGGACTACAACATCAACGAACTGTGCCACAACCACCAAATCTGCTTTTGTGCATCTGTCCAATTTATCCAGAGTAGGTTGCTGCACAAAATCGCTCATATCAAAAGACATGCTGGAAAAAATTACCACGCATCAAAAAAAAAAAGAAAAAAAAAAGGCTACTCTACAAAAAATGTTGCAGTAGAAAACAAGCTGATCTGAATCGAGACCACCTCTTTCAGGCGGTCTTGGTACGGTTGTTTTGGTGCGCACGTGAGTGCGATTACTGTGTTCTCACCAGCCAAAACAAACCACACCAATGGCGGAAACAAACTCGAGTTTGATTAAAATGAACTAAAGCCTGTAGGTGTAAAAGCACCATAAGAAGACAAAATGAACTTGTTTGGGCTATTAAGTTTGTTATTCTTGTTTGGAGGTTGTTTTTTTTTTGAGCGAGAGACTGAATGGCCTATATGGGTTAGTCCTACATTTTCAATGAAGCAAGACAAAGTTTAAAGAGTTCTGTCTAAAAACATCTGCTTCCACCAGCGTTTCAGTCAACGCTCGTCAATGGATCTCGACTTAGGCTAGGTCTGCACAACTTAGCCCAGCGCTCAGGAACTTTTACAAACTGACCACAACTTTCACCAACGTTTATTTCTATATGTCAGTAAATTTTCAGCATGTTAAAAATTTTTAACGAACACAATGCTCACCAGTGTTCGCCAACCAACACCAACTATCAACTTTTAGCAGAGCCAGACGTTTGCCAAAATGTCAGTAAAATGTTGGTCCAAACTTTATCGTAAGAATCCAACTTTAGGTTCATAATTATAATGTTGCTAAAGCTGATGAAATATTATATACCATTTCAAGTGTGAATGTTTGGCTGACTCAACTACAGGCAGCAGTAGAGTTTATTAATTAGGTTGAAATATATATAATTATTAGGCCTTAAAGTGACACTGGAGCAAAAATCGATTTTTTTCTGTTTTAACATGTCTGTAACATGTTTTTTGTGACTTACAAGACATATCAAGAGCAAAATGTTACCACAGTCCCAAGTCTGTGTTTTTCTGCTGTGAATTTCCAGATTTGTAACGCCCCCTCAAGTGGGCGAGTTTGGACAGACCGTTTCTAGCTACATAAACATTCATGCTTAGCCTGATTGGTTATAACATTAACCAATCAGATGGATACTCTTGGCTACCTCGGGGGAAGAGGGAGGAGTCGAGGAGCAGCAGGATTGAGGCAGAGGGGGATGAAGACATATGTTTTGCATAGCGAGGCAGTGGAGGAGGAGACAACCAATCACGTGAAAGCCCTCGCTGAGCCACATTCCAATCGAGCTGCTCTCAGCTCACTTTGTCGGCGGATGTGAGCTGAGAGCAGTCACATTCAAATTGGGCCCTCCCTCTCCCCTCCCTGTTCAGTCGCTGGCCAACAGCGGACTGGTTGTTAGTAAATAGTAAACACATATTTGGCAACTACACATTTATTTCTCGCCTCGACCGTTTTCAGAAAAAAATGTTTCACTTTTTACTTTTGAAGATATAGGCAAAACTTTAACGTCCGGCAGCGTCATGAACAGACTAGCAGCCCACCCACCATGAGTCACAGCAACCAATCACATGCAAGCCCTGCACGTCGGGGAGAGCAGAGCGGGTTGGGGTAGACAGAAAAAGCTCATCAAACTGCACTTTTGTAGCCGAAAATACTGTTTGAAAACTGGCCCAAGTTCTCTGACTAGTGATACCCACCCTGCAGTTTGTGGCTGGGAAGCGTCACAACGCACGTATAGGTGGACACATAGGGGGATGAAGGCTTCTGTCTTGCATAGCAGTCTTCGGGTCAGAGGAGAGCCCTCCCTCTCCTCTGAGAGGCTGGCCTTGCAGCATCAGCTACTGGTGGTCGGGGGTTTTGGTGGAGCTAATTAGAATATTCATAGATCAGCGCATACTTAAGTAGGTGCAAGATTTAAAAGCGCTTTCCAAGCAATTCTAAGGCAATGAAAGTTTTTTTGTGGGTAAAAAGCCACAATACTATTTTGGGCAATAAATATTTGTTTTTGAGGTGGTTTTAGAGCTGCCGGGGTGCATCTTTAAGCTACGGTCACAAAGATTCTTATGAATCTTCGTAAGAATTCATAAGAATCTCACAGTTTCTATAAATTCTGGAGTTCGCAGTCATTCATAAGATAAGATAAGATAAGATAAGCCTTTATTAGTCCCACAACGGGGAAATTCCAGGATTGCAACAGCACAGGGATAGCAACACTCAGAGCAACAATCAGAAGGCAAGAAAAAAACAAGCAAGCAAGAGCAGCTAATATACATATGTACGTATTACTATAAAATATATATATATACACACACACACAGACACACAGTGCAGAGCATTGTAGCTGGATGGAATAAATATATGAATATATGAACACACAGTGCAGAGCATTGTAGCTAGATGGAATAAATATATAAATATATAAACACCCACAGTACGGAGCATTGCAGCTAGGTGGAATAAATATGCAAGTATATAAACACACACAGTGCGGAGCAATGTAGCTAGATGGAATAATATGTAGATATATAAATATATAAACACACCCAGTGCTGAGCATTGTAGCTAGATGGAATAAATATGTAAATATATAAACACACACAGTGCAGAGCATTGTTGCTAGATGGAATGAAACAGCATAACCGTCTACTTAGTTATCCTACATGGTATGATTATGTGCCCATACATATTCTCACCCTCCATAGCGACCGGTATGTTCCTAGTTGTATGCCGGAGGGGACCATTGTGTAAGTCTATTGCATCTTTTGCATTCAAAAAACTATTAGTTTGTTACGTCTTTTTGCTATCTCTGCGAGCAGCCCTGCTTAGGTTGTACAGTCTGACAGCTGTTGGTAGGAAGGACCTACGAAACCTCTCGGTTGTGCACCTGGGATGATGTAGTCTGCTGCTAAATGAGCTCCTCAGTGCATTCAGTATGTCCTGCATAGGGTGGAACTCGGACTCCAGCAGAGATGACAGTTTAGCCACCGTCCTTCTCTCTCCTATCTCCTCCATCGGATCAAGGCGCTGCCCCAGGACAGAGCTAGCTTTCTTAATCAGTTTGTTCAGTCTCTTCCTATCGGCTGCAGTAATGCCACTGCCCCAGCAGACCACTCCAAAAGTGATGGCTGATGCCACCACCGTGTCATAGAATGACTTCAGCAGCGCCCCTTGTACACCAAAAGACCTGAGTCTCCTCAGCAGGAACAGCCTGCGCTGTCCCTTCTTGTAGAGTGCATCAGTATTGTGTGACCAGTCTAGTTTATTGTTCAGATGAATACCCAGGTACTTATAGGATGTCACCATCTCGATGTCTGTTCCCTGTATATTTACTGGTACTGTGAGGGGCTGCCCATGCCTGCGGCAGTCCACCACCAGCTCCTTAGTTTTCCTCGCGTTGATCTGGAGGCAGTTCCGATGGCACCAGTCCACGAAGTTCTGGATAAGCCCTCTGTACTCAGCTTCATCTCCATTGGAGATGAGGCCAACGATCGCAGAGTCATCAGAGAACTTCTGTAGATGGCAGTGTGTTGTGTTGTGTGAGAAGTCCGCAGTATAAAGAGTGAACAGGAAGGGAGCCAGCACCGTTCCCTGGGGGGCCCCCGTGCTACTGATGATCGTGTCGGACACACAGTCCCGGGTTCTCACAAACTGAGGCCGGTTCGTGAGGTAGTCCAGGATCCATGATGACAGGTGCTGGTCCACCCCTGCGCGCAGCAGCTTGTCCTTCAGGATCATCGGTTGGATGGTGTTGAAAGCACTGGAGAAGTCAAAGAACATGATCCTCACCATATTCCCGGGCTTCTCCAGGTGGGACAGAGAACGGTGAAGGAGGAAGATCACCGCATCCTCCACCCCAATGCCATGCTGGTAGGCGAACTGGAGTGGATCCATCGCTGGTTCCACCAGGGGGCGGAGGTGAGCAAGGAGCAGTCTCTCCAGGGTCTTCATCAAGTGGGACGTCAAGGCCACCGGTCTGTAGCTGTTCAGGTCTTTGGGGTGGGAAGTTTTTGGTACAGGTACCACACAAGATGTTTTCCACAGCTGTGGTACCCTCCCCAGTTTCAGGCTCATGTTGAAGATATACGTCACAATCCCACACAGCTGGTCTGCACAGGACTTGAGGAGCTTTGCGCTGATGCCGTCCGGTCCCGGCGCCTTCCTCGCCTTGATCTTCCTCAGCTCCGTCCTCACCTGGGTCCTGGTCAGGGTCAGGATGGGGGGCTGTGTGTTGGGAGTGGGGGGGTGTTGGTGGAGTGGGGAGTGGGCAGCAGGACTTGATTTCTTTAGAGGCAGCAGTGGTTGTTGTGCAGTCAGGGGGGAGGGCGGTTGGTCAAATCTATTGAAAAACAGATTCAGGTTGTTCGCCCACTCCCTGCCCCCTGTGGCCTGGGGGGAGGTATTCTGGAGCCCCGAGATGGTTTTGAGGTTTCTCCAGACCCCGCTGATGTCGCTCTGTTGCAGCTTGTCCTCCATCTTCTTCCTGAAGCTGTCCTTGCCTTCTCTGATCTTTCTCCTCAGCTCCCTCTGTACGGACTTCAGCATCTCCCTGTTCCCTGACCTGAAGATCCTCTTCTTCTCTCTCAGAAGTGTTTTTATCTCAGGGTTGATCCAGGGTTTGTTGTTTGAGTGACGCCATATGGTCTTGGTGGGAACGGATTTGTCCACACAGAAGCTGAGGTAGCCCGTGAAGGTGTGAATGAGGCCATCGATGTCCTCACCATGTGGATCGCAGAGCTGCTTCCAGGCGGCGGCTTCAAAACAGCCCTTTAGGGTGTCCATTGTCTCCTCAGACCATAACTCCACAGTGTGCATGGCCGGAGGTTGTCTGTGCACTAGGGGTTTGTACACCGGCCGGAGATGAACCAAGTTGTGATCCGATCTCCCGAGTGGGGGGAGTTGTGATGAGGTGTACGCCTCCTTAGTGTTTGCGTAGAATAAATCCAGTGTTTTATTGTCTCTAGTGTGGCATGTGACATACTGGGTGAACGTGGGTAGAATGGGAGACAGTGAAACATGGTTGAAATCGCCTGAGATGAGGAGAAGAGCATCTGGGTGTTCTGTCTGCAGCCTGCTGGTTACTGAATGGATGACGTCACGTGCTGTCCCAGCGTTCGCCGTCGGATTTGCATAAACAACAATGCAGATCACGTGTGAGTGTTCTCTCGGGAGATATGTAGGCCTCATGCTAACAGCTAGCAACTCAATGTCTTTGCTGCAGTGTCGTTGTTTAACAGTGATATGTCCCGGTCTGCACCAGTTGTTGTTAACATACATTATCACTCCACCGCCCCTTGCTTTGCCACTGTCTGGTGTTCGGTCTGCCCGTATCATGTGAAAACCCTCCAGCTCAATGTTAGCATCTGCTGCTAGTTCAGTTAGCCACGTCTCAGTAAACAAAAGGAGAGAGCACTCCCGGTAAGTGCTATCATAACGGGAGATAGCCGCTAGCTCATCTAACTTTCCCAGTATCGACCGTACATTTCCCATGACAACAGATGGAAGGGAGGGTCTGTACCTTATATTTTTTGTCCTCCGCCTTACTCCAGCCCGGCAGCCGCGGCGTTTTCGCCTCAGTTCTCTCGGTATGTCGAGTTTTTCCAATGGGACCGGGTGGCGGTTGAATGCTAGCAGCTGTTCTCTGCTGTATTGTATCCTGCTATAAACAGTGGCTCCGTCCACCGGCTCAGGAGACATTTAGGACGATCTGTGTGTCCGTGATATAAGTGGGGTGAAAAAAAAAGACGGATCAAAAGAGAGAGGAAGGGAAAAAGACTCGGAATCGAGCCGCTGTTGCAAAAGGCAGCCTACTCGTGTGGCGCCGAGAGAAAAAAAAAAAATTCATGGAGGGGGGCATAGTTTCTTACGGCTGCCGTTCAATTTGCAAGAGCAACTTGAGGCATCCTTGAGAAATGAGGTGCTTTTCTGTCATACAATGGCCCTAGAGTTCTTACGTTCTTCATAAGGGTACCTTAGGATCTTCCTACGGCAATATTAATGCTATCTTAAGAAAAATGTTTTGCAACTTACGGCACTCTCAAATCATTGGTAGGAAGATCTTACGGCTATCGGTACATTTTGTCAGCACAAATGTCACAAGAATCATGTACTTCCACCTTGTGAGCGCCTCACTACTGCCATATGCACGCTGTACGACTCTCTATGTGAACGGGGATTGTTAAGGTGTTCTCAAGAACAACTTAAGGTGTTCTTGAGGCAAACATCTTATGTAGTTCTTAGGTCGTTCCTAGGGCATTTGTGCGACCGTCATACGATGAAAAGTTTTCATGGGGCTTTCACAGAAATTTTGGACAAGGCCATCAATGGTCTATGAATGCTGGATTCTCCTACAGTTGCCTTAAGAAGGGCTTATGAAATGGTCCAATAATCATTCGTACGGTGTTCGCAGCCATTCGTAAAGGTATATGTGACCATAGCTTTAACTAACATTAGTAATAAAAACGCTGTTCTGCCTCATTTTAGACTGACTTTTCACTAAAAACCTTCCGGTGCTCACTGGAGCTGCATGTTTTCTCTTCTCTTTCTGTTCTTTTTTTTTTTTTTTTTTGCATACTGTTATATTCTGCCATACAGAATCATGAATTGAAATGTCGCCTTCAGGAGCTGCAATCACATCAGGCTGATTAAATCTGTGTGGAGGCTTGGCAGACGCGAGAACTGTGCGACCTTGTTTGAAAGCCGGTGGCAGAAAAGTTTATTCTGACTGAAAATCGTGCTTTTAGTTGTTATAGAATTAGAATTAGAATAAATCTTTATTGTCCACCATGGTGGAAAATTGTCTTGGCTCACCATTTACAAAAGACAGGCACTGATTACAAAAAAACAGACCTAAAAATCACAATAAAAACACAATGGACTAAAATAAGTTAAGAATAAGTTAACATAACATTGAAGCTAAAAGTAGAAAGTACAGAAAGTACAGCAGTTCCAGTGAATATCTGTGGTATACTTTTGAAGATTTAATGTTTCTCCTGAAACTTTGCCATTTTTTATCATAAATTTGCCCCTTTTTAAAGGTAAATCTGCAGCTTTTTCCCTCATTCTATATTTGTCATTTTTTGCATATAAATTTGTTAGGTTGTTTTCAGTTTTTGTCGAACCTACAGGGAGCAGCTGATTATGGGCAAAAGAGCGACAGGTTGCAGACCCCTGGTTTAGACTTTTGAGATTAATGGAATACAACCGGATAATAAAACCCAGCCGAGAACAAGCAGAAACTCCTTGCTCATCTTTATCTTCATGCCATCCATCTCTCCGCCTCTCTGATTTGGCACCACAGACATTTTTCATTCATGCTCTAATTACCATGAAGGAGGAAAAAAGGTCCATTTTTGCACTATTATGAATGTCTGAGCCAGACTGAAAATGGTGTTTAATGGAGCCAAGCTGCGCTAATGTTTATGGACAAGATGCTGGCACTCAGAGACAAACGGAATAATAGAGAAGAGATCGGAACAGGATGCACTCTTCTAACACCAATGGAAGTGTGCTTTCTGATATTTTTAGCTCATCTGTACAATAATGGAGTGGGTGGACTCTGAGGTGTCTGTCCGCAGCCTTCGTTTTTGCAGGGACAATATGGCATGATATTTGGGTTTTACTTTGAAAAACATGGCTGAGAAATCCCTTATGCAGCATTTCTGCTGGCTGGGGCTGCTTTTGTTGTCCGTCAGGGTCAAAACAAATGCACAAAAACAACGTGAAAACAACCAGCTGTCTGTGTGTTGAGTTGTATGTCCATATCTTTACATCCAACTAAAGACTTGAAGTGTTCGACTGTGACAGCGAAGGCTGCAAGGGGCTGGCTGGCTCCTTGACTGCTCAGTGATTACACTAATCCCCCGATGATCTCTCAGCCATCTTTCAGTGAATGCCAAAATTTTTTAGATAGATAGATAGATAGATACTTTATTTCGAACAAAAAAGTATAACAAAAACAAAACAAATGACAAATGCAATAAAGTAACAGTATACAGTGTTCAAAAGGGAGAAGGAAGAAGTGAACACTTATTAATTCCATCTCCTCTTTTCCATAAATACACTCATGTGAATTATATACAAATTACCACATTTAAGACCCCAAGTAAACAATTAACTTTATTTTGTACATATCAACATTAAAAAATTTTCAAAAATTTTTCACACCCAGAAAAAAATTCAACTTTTTTCTCATAAAATTGCAACTCTTTTCCACCATAAATGTGATACTTTTTTCTTTAAAGGGGACATTGACTAAAACATGGCATATTTGTAGGTTTTAACTGTCTGAAATGTGTCTATTGGTGATTTAATTATCCCAAAAATATCAAAACAGTCAATTCTCTTAAAGACCACATGAGGCCTTTATTTCGTTTTTCTCTCCGAGAAACGCCAAAAACGTTTTTGACTCTTCTGGGTAAATCGTATACATCATGATTTGACAAAGCCAACCCACCGCCATCCTTGAGACCCACCCACTGCTCTATTATTGGCCTGCCTAGCTGTCTGTCATGTAGGTGGAATGGTGCTAAAGGTAGCCTATTAGACCCTGAGCTATTAGCCCCCCAGCTAACACTGGTACCAGGAGACTCGCACCAAGCGTGGCATATATGGTTATTTTCCTCAGATCTTCATCATAGCAGTCTGCTGGGGGCGACAATGACTGTTTCATTTAGGTCTGATCAGATTCCTCCATGCAGCTCTGTCCTTTGTCTTCCACTGCCAGGAACTCCTGACTTTATTAACCCAGGCGACGTCCGAGTCGGTATGAGTTGCTTTCTGACTGACCATTTCATGAAACTGCTTGCAAATATTTGAGTACTGCTAGCTTTTGATGGACTAGCGGCACATTCTTGGCAGATTTAGGTATTATCAGTGGCAAGGACAGGCCAAGACAAACTGACTCCGGTATCTGTTGCAGTGACTGACCAGATGATAGGTTTGTTTATCTCTGCTCTTTGTGTAGTGCATGTCACGATGCACCAACTGCAAAAAGTCCACCACAGACCTTGTGACAGATGTGCTTATCTGCCAGGATGTCCAGTCTCACCCCGTGTAACTGGGAGTGGTCCACCACAGACCTGTGACAGATATTGTTTTTAGTTCTGCCAGGATGCCCAGTTTCACCCTCCACGCCCTCGGAAGGGCGGGGTTGCCAGTTGAGTCGCCAACGGCCCGACCCATGAGACAGGTAGTACCAGTTTTCATGGTTATCCGGTAGCAAGCAAACCAATGCCTGACCTGACATAAATGTGGATCTTAGTCATCCTAATAACCATCCTTGTTACCACCTGGTTCACCAGTCCTTAGCCCACAATATACCTCACGTCACTCCGGACCATCTCCCAATAATTTCACCGTAACTCCACAGCAAATCATCAGCACCAGTGAATCGGTCGCGGCAACCAATCTGGCCTGGTGTAGATGGTACCTACACCAGGACCCGAGTCTGCTGGCTGGAGGCTGATAGCTCTCACAGCCAGCTCCCCCACAATCCTCTGGAGCTATGCGCACAGGGGTGGTCCAAGGCATAGGCGACATAGCCCGTTGCCTAGGGTGCCCCCTGCTGGAGGGGGCACAGCTGCAAGCCCTCAATTTTTTAAAATTAATAAAATAAAATTCCTAATAGTAAGAGGTGCTGTGCCGGCAGACAAATGCTTAGAGCCCCAGGTCAGTAGGGGGCCTCTGAGGGCTGATCAACTTTGAATCACTTCAGCAGTGCAGTATGGTGTGGCATCCTGTAGATTCAATCTCCACTACAAACAACTCCAACTGGGTCCTGTGCGTTGCCTCTCAAATATGATTTATAATGACAAAAAAACAAAGGCAGGACAAAATTCATTGTGGTTGTTTGTTCTTGCTCTTTTTGTGTGTGTCTGTGTGCGCTCACAGTTGTCTGTTGCAGTTCTGAAATTATAATCTGTCAGAATAATGACAGACGGCGTGTCAGTTTAACTGGCGACGGATTAACTACAGAGGGTGAACTGATGTGAATGAATGAATGAATGAATGAATTTTATTTCGGATAATACAGTACAGGTTAAAAGAAACTGTATAATATAACAACAAGGTCAAATTAGACAAAGACTCCTTCTACTAAACAATTCCACGTGAGTTATCCGAAATGGGTGATGGCTGAAGCCGCAGCTTATATTGCCCACCCATATTCCATCCAAGAATTCAAAAGAAAAAAGAGTAAACAAGTAAACAACATGTGCATGTGTTTTGTTATTAAAACATCTTTTTCACGTAATCTTAAAATAGAATAGAATAGAATAGAGCAGAATAGGCTTTATTGTCATTGTACAGTTGTACAGTAAAACAAAATTGTGGGTGCTCCACCAGGCTACTGCACAATAAAGTAAGTGAGAAGAATTTCAAATAAAACAGTTACAGAACAGACGATATACCATACCATATGACTGAAATAAAAATAAAAGTAAAAATAATAAATAGCCCATTGGTATATACACAGGTACGGTAGTGGCTTCGTGGGTGGAACTACTGTATGTACATAAGAGTGCTGAGTGCAGAACACATAATAGAGTAAAATGGCCCAAGGATTATGGAAAATATGTACAGTAGTGATTTCAAGGATGGGTCAATATACATGGAAGTGAGGAGTGCAAAGACAGGTGAGTTATAGTGATAATTAAAAGATCCTCATTTCTGTGCATGTGAGTGTCCAGAGGGAGTGGTGTGGGCCCTCTGACTGTTTGCAGTTCGGATGGCCCAGGGGAAGAAACTGTTTGTCAGTCTGGAGGTGTGGGACCTAACTGAGCTGAACCGTCGTCCAGAGGAAAGCAGGTGAAACAGGTGGTGGGCGAGATGTGAGAGGTCTCCTGTGATGGCCTTGATCCTTCTGATACAAGAGGATCTGGAGATGTCTTCCAGGCAGGGCAGAGGGCTACCGATAATTTTTTGGGCGGTGTTGATGAGCCTCTGCACAGCCTTCCTGTTCTCGGCCGTGGAGCCAGCGTACCACACACCCAGACAGTAGGTGAGCACGCTCTCCACTGAGCAGCTGTAGAAGGCCAGCAGCAGTTTCTGGACCAGGTTGTGCTTCCTCAGGACATGGAGGAAGTGTAGCTGCTGCTGGGCTTTCTTCACCAGGGCCTTGGTGTTGCCAGTCCCTGAGAGGTCAGAGGAGATGTGGGTGCCCAGGAACGTGAAGGTGGGGACGTTTTCCACGTGGTTGCAATTTATGAGGAGGGGGGAGGGGTGGTCCTGTCTGTTCTTCCTGAAGTCCAGTAGGAGTTCTTTGGTTTTTTTGGACATTCAGTTTCAGATTGTTTGCTTGGCACCACAGCAGCAGATTCTCTACCTCCGCCCTGTATGCCTTCTCATCGTCGTCGGTGATAATCTTGAAATAAACGTTGTACACTCTTCAACTGTGGAGTGGCTCGTCTGTCAATTTTTCACCCAGAACACCAAAACAGTAAGTTATATTCATACCAGTCTCGCTGGTTTGTGTTTCTCCATCACTGCTGTTAGATTAACTTATGACAACAGCTGCTACAGGTGAGAAATATAGGTGAGTGTGATGATGCCTGTCCAAAATTATGCAAAGGTAAATATTTGACAAATACTCGCAACATTGTTTCTTTCTCATTGTTTGTTTCTCATACAGTTGCTACTCGGGGGAGATTAAAAGAAATCCCACACACACAAACGCAGATTAATGTTATTAGCTTCTCCATTAGCAGTATGTGATCTCTCTACACCAGATTATCCTGCGACAGCAATACAGCAGAATGTACAGACCTATTTGTTGTTAATTTAGTGATAATGTATATGAACTATACAATCTTATATTTATTCATATCTCTAACTTTTTAAATAATTGTTTCAGTTACTTCATGGTCAATATATCTAAGACATTTAATTCACAGATTACTAAAAGCTAAATATAAAAAAGCCTTCATCGCCAATCATAAAACTACTACCAGCTGTACTTGAACCTATGTTGATTCTGGTTTAACTGACTCATAAAACGTGTTTTTCTGCGTGAGCTATACAGCATCTTCACCTAGGGCACAGTTTCTCTTTTGTCCAGCCATAATTTTACATCGACATGCGACACCGTGAAACACTTCTCCCCATAATATTGGAAGTAAACCTAACTTTGTCACACTCCTCCGTTTGTTATGTCATCTATTTACAGTGGTGTGAAAAAGTCTTTGCCCCCTTCCTGATTTCTCATTTTTTTTGTAAGTTTGTGACCCCAGATTAAAATGTGACAGGCTGCTGTGACGTTCTTCCTATATTTTCACTACAACAATTTCGTAAATCTCCCTGAGTAACAACTGTATAAGAAACAAACATTTGTGTAATATTTTATTTACCTTTGCATAATGGGGACAGCCCTGTACGCGTGACTCCGCTCCGTCTCACGGGCAGCATAGGAGAGTCGCCTCGTGACAGGGCATCTCCCAGCTGGTCGTGGGAGCCGAGCAGAGTCCTGCAGACCAAGACACTGACCTCTGAGATCCTGTGGCTCAGCAGCTGGGCTCGGCCAGCAGCCTCGGGCCTGGGCCAGATTGGTCGCAGCAATTGGGCGGCACGCAATACTAGCGACATGTTGTGGAATCACAGCAAAATTATTGGGAGATGGGTTGGAGTGACGCGAGCTGCACCATCGACTGTGGATCAGTGAACCAGCACCGCTCATCCGAGCTAGAAGGAGGCTAAAAGCTAAAGGCTAGAAGCTAGTTAGCTAATGGCTAACTGATGTAAGAGGAAGGGCAGTGATGAATAGGTGAAGGATGTTTCTTAAGGAACAGGAAATACAAAACAAATTTGCTTCAGTAATAATTTTTTTTAATTAAAAATTAAAGAAAAATGTGACCAAAATATGGCACAAACACGTCATTAAGGCATGTGTGAGCTGTTAAAATGTGAGAAAAAGTGCAGACAGTGACCCCTTTAACATTGCAACTTTTTCTCATGAATTTGCAAGTTTTTTTCTTGTAAAATTGTAGCTTTTTTCTCAGAAATGTGCAGCTTTTTTTTCTAATAAATTTGCAAGATTTGTCATAAAATTGCAGCTTTTTTCACCATAAATGTGATACTTTTTTCCTTTAATGTTGCAACTTTTTTCTCACGAAAAACTTTTTTCTTAAAAAATTGCAACTTTTTCTCATAAACTTAAATTTTTCTTGCAAATTTGAAACTTTTTTTCTCATAAAATTGCAACTTTTTTCACCATACATGATTTTTTTTTCCCCTTAGCGTTGCAACTTTTTCTCATGAATTTGCAACTTTTTCCTGTAAAATTGTAACTTTTTTCTCAGAAATGTACAACTTTTTTCTTGCAAATTTGCACTTTTTCCTCACGAATTTGCAATTTTTTCTTTTGTAAAATTGCAATTTTTATGTTGTAAATTTGCAAATGTTTTGTTATAAAATCTATAACTTTTTGGCAAAAGTGCACCTTTTCTCATAATTTGCAATTTTTTTCCTGTAAATTTTCAACTTGTTTTTGTAAATTTGAACGTTCATTTGGATGCTAATTAAATTATAATTTGCAGTTTATTTATATTTTACATTTGTATCTTTTATCATTTTTTGCACATTTATTCTTGCAAATTTGTACCTAATTTATATTTTTTGTACATGCTAAATTTGTGAACACCAAAGTTTTTCCACCCTGAAAAAAATTCCATTTTTCGCATAAATTTGCAACTTTTTCACCATAAATGTGATACTTCTTTCCTTCAATGGTGCAACTTTTTTCTCACAAATTAACAACTTTTTTCTTGTAAAATTGCAACTTTTTCTCACAAACTTGCAAATTCTTCTCATAAATTTGGAACTTTTTTCTCGTAAAATTGCAACTTTTTTCACCATAAACGTCATACTTTTTTCCTTTAACTTTTCAACTTTTTTCCCTTAGCGAACACAAGGGTCGTGCAGTACAACCAGTTTGTGAACATCATATAGATTTCCTTTAAAACACCATCTCAGATCCTCTGGACTCACCGTCCCCCACCACAAGGCGTCGGCATAGGTGGCAAACTGGTCGTTGAACTTGTTCTCCACGAGGTAGACGAGGAACGATGAGAAAATCAGAACCAAGAAGCCGATGTACCAGGCAGTAACCAGCTCCTGAGGGCAAAGGGGGGAAAGCAACTCACTTTCAGAGCGTTTATCATGAGAGGGAAGGTTTGGTTAATGGACACATGCAGGCAGGAGATCAACCCTAAATCTGCTATTCAGTGACATTTGAGGATAAGAACTTTGGGTGAAACAGAGTGACCTAACAGGAGCCAAAACATTATGTCCGTCTACCCTAACATGATGATTATTGAACATGTTCTGCTGGTTAGCTGGTTAGCTGATGGTTAGCTGCTGGTTAGCTGAAGAATCCTGTTGTGACTGTGAGTCTGAAGTTTCATCAGATTTGAATCGGTACATCAGGAGTTAAACTCAAAACTACAAGAGAAACTGTACAACTTAATTGGGCCTAGAAAATCAAAACAGATTGACATTTTGGGATCATTTTAACAACTTTTCATTATCAGTGTCTGTAGATGATCTCTGCTTAATTTGAAGCAGTTTGGATGAATGGCCTAGGAGGAGCTCATTTTGAGTTCACGTGCACATTTTTGAAAATACGGTGCAGAAAAAACATCATTTTCAGAGTTTGCAACCATTAACGAAAAGTTGTGGAAGGTTTTGGTGAATAGAACGATGACAGAACTTTTAGTCTAGGCCCAGCTGTTCTCAAGATATTTGCCAAAACATAAAATTGTTAATTATAGCTCCACCTACGTACAGTGCCTTGATTTTTTGTCTCTGAGTAGTGGAGAGAGTTTCTGATCAGACTGTAAAATGTCAAGTTTCCACATATAACCGTTTTTGCTCCCCATGCACTTTCAGTGAAGAAGAACCCTTAAACTGCACAGAAGTCAGTAATCCACAGCCTCAGCTTCCCTCATGACTTCACTTTCACATCTCACAGAACCCACCAAGTCGTACATCCAGTTTAAAACAAAATTGGTTCTGTCTGTAATGACTATATTTTAAGTAAATAATTAGAAAAACAAAAAAACAAATTTGGGTTCTCATCATTGTTCATTGCTGCTGCTTTGTGAACTGTGAGCAAATGTTCATGCTGTGAGCTGTGAGACATTCAAAGCACCAACAGGTTACTGGAATAACAGGACCATTGTGGATATGTTCCATAGTAGATAGAACAATAGGGCTGGGGCCTCTCTGATGCCGTTATCATCACACGCTGATGTAATCATCCGACCCTGAATCCACTGATTTACACTGTTCTGATCTTCATACCTCAAGCGGCTCTGATTCACCTGTCATCTAATATAATACAACCATCACATGAATCATACTGTGCAAATAAAAAACAAAACAAAAACAAAGCGGTTACCAACAAGGACTGTGTAAATTCACACAAAGCAAATATGACTAACCAAAGATTATGAGACCTATTTGAAAAACAGAGTGTGCAACAATTACTGGCATCTAGTGGTGAAGCTGGAGATAGCACTAATACCAAATGCCTTCCAACAACCCCTCTTTCTCCAAGATTAGCCCCAGTTCCCCAGCAGGAACCTGTAACCAATTTTAGGGGACAGGAACTTGATATTCCAGCCAATTTCCGTAAATTTTGCATACCGTTATGGCCCACTCCTTTCTGGGGTCGGACCTCTTTGTGTTTTTTTTCTCTGTTGTAGGTGAAGCTGCGAAGGACCGCCCCTGGCTGAGAGTTGCCTATAGAAGTCATCTCAGCATATCTGTCAATAGTACTTCTGCTCCCGCTGGAGGCCGGTCGCCCTCTGCCTGCTCCTTGGTTTTGTTTCTGTCTGTCGCTTGGTCGGGGTTGCGCTGGCGGCCCCCTGGTTGTGGTTTGTATCCTGGAGGCTTTCTGGATTTTGGGTGTGCCGCTGGGCATTATTGCAGCCCCTGACAGAGGTGTGTAATCGCTGGGCTGGCCAGTGATTAGTTTTCTTTCGCTTGCTTCAAGCAGCCATTCACACACACACACACACACCACTGATTTTTATAGACACTTTCTTTAATTGCTTTTCTTTAATTAATAAACTTGTGTTTTAAATTGGCACCTCCGTGTGGTCTCCCTTCTTTGTCTAAGCCCGTGAGCCATGGTTGTGACAATACGCAAAGAAAATCAAATTCTTTCATCACTGAATGGCAGTAGAAAATTTAATGTCCCCCATGGGAGAACACCGGAATTTTAAGAGGTTAAATTTGCAACTTTTTTCTAAAAAAAAATTGCAACTTTTTTCTTGTAAATGTTTTACTTTTTTTCTCAAATATTTGCAACTTTTGTTATAAATATGCATCATTTTTCTCAAAAAATTAGCAACTTTTTCTTCCTCAATGTGCAATGTTTTCTTGTAAATTTGCAACTTTTTTCTAAAAAATTGCCAACTTTTTTCTTGGAAATGTTTTACTTTTTTCTCAAATATTTGCAACTTTTGCTATAAATTTACAACCTTTTTTCCTCAAAAAGTAGCAACTTTTCTCCTGTAAATTTACAACTTTTTTTCTTCTCAATTTGCAATATTTTTGTAAATTTGAAACCTTTTTCTCCTCGACTGACAATTTTTTTGTTGTAAATGTTTTACTTTTTTCTCAAATATTAGCAACTTTTGCTATAAATTTGCATTTTTGTCAAAAATTAGCAACTTTTTTCATGTGAATTTGTGACTTTTTTTCTTGTAGATTTGAAATGTTTCTTTTACCCCTGTAGCATTTCAGCCAATTTCTGTAAATTTAGCATACGCAAAGAAAATCTAATTCTTTCTTCCCTCTGAAATGTCCCACCGGCAGAACACTGGAATTTTAAGAGCTTAAGAGGTAAAAAGTAGTTAATTTACAAAAAAAAGTGGTAAATTTACAAATACTGTAAATTTACAGATGACCTCTGTTCAGATAAAAGTAAATTTTGCATTTCATTTGGAAATCAAAGTCCCAGAGTCTGGAGAAAGAGTGGAGGGGCACAGAATCGAAGTTGCTTGAGGTTTAGTGTGAAGTTTCCACAGTCAGTGATGATTTGAGGAGCCATGTCATCTGTTGGTGCTGGTCCACTGTGTTTTATCAAGACCAAAGTCAGCGCAGTCGTCCACCAGGAAATTTTAGAGCACTTCATGCTTCCCTCTGCTGACAAGCTTTATGGAAAAGCTGATTTCATTTTCCAGCAGGACTTGCCCCCCCCCCCCCCACACACACACACACACTGCCAATAGTATCAAAACCTGGTTTAATAACCATGGCATCACTGTGTTTGATTGATCAGCAAACTCTCCTGACCTAAACCCCATAGAGAATCTATGGAGGATTGTCAAGAGGAAGATGAGAGACACCAGACCCAACAATGCAGACGAGCTGAAGGTCACTATCAAAGCAACCTGGACCTTCATAACACCTCAGCAGTGCCACAGGCTGATCACCTCCATGCCACGCCACATTGATACAGTAATTAATCCAAAAGGAGCCCCGACCAAGTACTGAGTGTGTACATGGACATACTTTTCAGTCGGCCAACATTTCTATTAAAAAACTATTTTTTTAATTAATTGTATGTAATATTCTCATTTTTTGAGAAACTGAATTTGGGGTTTTCATGGTCTGTAAGCCATAATCGTCAAAGTAAAAATAAATAAACACTTGAAATAAATCAGTCTCTGTGTAATGAATCTATATAATAGATGAGTTTCACTTTCTGAAATGAATGACAAAAAATATTGAACTCTTTCATGACATTCTAATTTTTTGAGATGTACCTGTATTAATTTTCCTTACCTCAGAGAGCCACAATCTATGGGTAAGAGAGCCACATGTGGCACCAGAGCCACAGGTTGCAGACCCCTGCCCTAGCCGGTGAGCCAGTAGTTTTATTTTAAATTAGTGGTGTCACTTTAGCCGTAATTAAAACTTTTGCCACTATTCATTGCACACAGAGTGATATGTTTCATGCAGGATGTCGTTTTAATCGTGATCAACTGCAATTAAAGCTTTCATGATTAATCAACCTAAGGTGCATTAATGCATGAAGTGAGATGTGGTGTCATGCAATTAATGTACCTTGATGTGATTAATCGTGATCATCCACGATTAATCGTGATTAAAGTGGCACCATTATTTAAATATGCCAATGCGGTGAATGAATTGCAGCTTCTTTATACAAGATGTTCTTTACTTTGTTAGGAATCATATAGAAAACCACAAAAAATCCTAGAAAACGTATTTGTGTAAACGCCATTATGTTAAAATCACAAGTTTATCCAGAAAAGTCCAAATGCTTAACCGCAGCCTACTTCAGCTTCCATGTCCCAGAGACCTGGAGCTTCATCTGCACTGATCCCAGCCCACCTTGCTGTGTGCGTAGACCACAGAGCCGAGCAGCTTCCAGGTGCCCCCTCTCCGGTCCATCCGTACCATGCGCAGGATCTGCAGGAAACGCAGACTCCGCAGGACCGAGGTGGCGAAGATGTTGCCCTGGCTACCGGCCGCCACCACCGCCACCGAGGCTATCAGCACGATGATGTCTGGGGAGAAAAGACGAGGAGGAAATGAAGCCATGCTTGATGACTGAACACCAAAAATCAAATGTATTTGTTAACGACTTCCAACAGGGTAGAAGGTGTACTGTATTTGCTGATGACACCACTGTTATTTTGTAGTGGGGAGAACCTGAAGAAGCTTCTGGATATTGTAGAAATCGAACTGCTAATTGTTAAATAAAAGTGGTTTCATGCAAACAAATTATGTCTTCACTTTGGAAAAACAAAATGTAAAATATTTGTAAACTTCAAAATAAACAACCATAGAAAAATTTACATAAATGAAGTAAAAATTGACACAGATCTTAAAACTAAGTTCTTAGGAGGGGATACTGGGGGACATTTCGGCAACTTTTTTTCTTGTAAATTTGCAAGTTTTTTCTCATGCTTTTGCAACTTTTTTGTGAAATGCAACCTTTTCTCGAAAATTAGCAATTTTTTTCTCGTAAAATTGCACCTTTTTTTGTCATGAGCTGAGCAGGAGGAGACCGTCATGCTCAGCTCTTCTGTCATGTTCTGTATATTTGTGTTTGCTGTGCTTTTTCCCTCTCTCTGTGTTCCTTGGCTGCACCTAGAAATCCTGTTCATAAAAATTATGAACAGAATTGGTGACAAAGGGCAGGCCTGGTGGAGTCCAACTCTCACTGGCGATGAGTCCGACTGAGTGTTGGCAATACGAACCAAACTCTGACAACAGTCGTATAGAGACTGGATAGCTTGTAACAACAAGCCCAATACCCCATGCTCCCGCAGCACTTCCCACAAGAGACCATGAGAGAGGCGGCTGAATGCTTTCTCCAAGTCCACAAAACACGTGGACAGGTTCGAACCCTCGAGGATTCTCGAGAGGGTAAAGAGTTGGTCCGATGTGCCACGGCCAGGACAAAAACCACATTGCTCCTCCTGAATCCGAGGTTTGACTTTTTTCCTTTAATGTAACTTGGTTCTCACGAATTTGCAACTTTTTCTCATAAAATTTTAGTCTTTCTCAGAAATGCGCAACTTTTTTTTCCCTGAAAATATGCACCTTTTTCCTCATGAATTTGCAACTTTTTTCTTGTAAAATTGTAATTTTTATGTTGTAAATTTGCAACTTTTTTGTAAAAGATCTGACTTTTTTGCAAAAGTGCACTTTTTCTCCTAATTTGCAACCTTTTTTCTTGTAAAACTGTAACTTTTTTCCTGTAAATTTACAACTTTTTTCCTGTAAATTTTAACCTTCAGTTGGACGCTAATTAAATTATAGTTTCAGTTTTTTTTATTTTGGCATCTTTTATCATCTTTTTGCACCTTTATTTTTTGCAAATTTGTACCTAATTCATATTTATACATTTGTACATGTTAAATTTGTGAATATCCTCCAGCCCCGTTATTAAAATATAACAAATCGCCTACTGGAAACAGCATATAAATTATGTCAAAGCTAAAACATCTAAATCTAATGCATTATCGTATAAGGGTAGTGACTTCTTATATATCATACTACACACCATGTTTGGAGGAGAAATTTCACTGCACATTACCCCAAAAATACTTTTCCAACAATGAAGTGTGGAAGTGGAAGCATCATAGTGTATGGATGTTTCTTATGACACCGGCAGATGTCATATGTGTAATTGACATGCTCAATACTCATTTCCTCTTGGTCAGATGTTTTCACAAACAGAGAGGAGTACAGCAGTACATCCGACAAATCACATGAAACCAAACTCCTGAGACTGGCATGAAAGACCGTCCTTCACGCCTCCATCCTCCAACCAAACCACTTGGTTTTCTGTTTATTTAAAATAAAAAAACTGACAAAGGTATAACTGAAGGTTTTTTGCTCTAAATCACACATCAATTAGACCTACAGTTAGATGAGAGAGAGAATAAAAGGGGAGAAGGAGGGTAAAGGTCAATGCCAACACCATGAATCATACATGAAAAGTTACAGTGGGTCCACAGCCTTTGAAGGTGAGCAGAGGCAGGCGGATGGAGTGTGTGAGATGGAGGAGGACGAACCTTTGATGGTGAAAAGTTGGCATACTTTAGTCAAATGAATGGTCACCTGTGAAATTCAATCTGCAGCTTTTTTTCTTACTAAGATCTGGTCTACAAACATCTGAGAAACGGGAATTCTTTGTCCAGTTGACCGCCATCGCTACACCAGAATATCTTCCTATCATACTCAGAAGATTTCATCCATGTCGGTCCAATTCAAGTTCAGCTGAAGCAATTCGCTTCTGTCACGGGAACACCAAAACAAAAACAGCATATATAGTAATGCTCCTGTTACTATGGCAACAGCACTCCTATCTGTCACTTTAGCACAGTGATAAACAGAAATTTGGCTGGAAGTAGGGCTGTTGTTCCTACAGTCATTGTGTGAATTTAGCTTAAAGGCTGTGTTTTTCTCCTTGGCCAATAGGGGCCACTCTTGCTTTCACACTAGATTGTACAGGTGAGGTTCAGCATAAATCAGTAAGCTATAATCATCAAAATTAAAACAAAAAAACGTGTTTAAAGTATTTCATGACACGTGTGACGAAAGTACCTTTTTAATTTCAATTAAGAGAGGAATAAAAATCACAACATTCCAACTGCTGCTTGAGTCGACTGTTCCTATGAGGGGCAGGGTACACCTTGGACAGATCGCCGGTCCAACTTGGCGAGACTCCCAACCATTCACTCACATTCAGACTTAGGGACAATTTAGCATCCTCAGTTAATGCCAATTAACCTGATGTGCATGACTTTGAACTGTGGGAGGAAACCAGCATACCTGCCGAAAATTCACGCAGTCAGAAATTTACAAGAAAAAGTTTCAAATTTAACCCCTTAGTATTCCAGCCAAATTCTGTAAATTTAGCGTATGCAAAGAAAATCTTTCTTCATTGAATGGGAGTAGAAAACGCCCCCCCCCCCCCCCGGTGGAATTTGCTATTTTTTTCTCCTCAATTTCCATTTTTTTCTTGTAAATTTGCAATTTTTTTTCTCAAAATTCTGCAACTTTTTTGTGTAAATTTCTTTTTTCTCCAATATTTGCAGCTTTTTCCTATATATTTGCATCTCTTTTCTCAAAAAATTGCAACTTTTTTCCTGTAAATTTGCAACTTTTTTCTCCTCAGTTTGCATTTTTTTCTTCTACATTTGCATCTTTTTTCTAAAAAATTTGCAATGTTTTTCTTGTAGGTTTTTTAAACCCTTTTCTCAAATATTTGCAACTTTTTTCTATAAATTTGCAACATTTTTCTCAAAAATTAGCAACTTTTTTGTGTAGATTTGAAACTTTTTTCTTGTAGATTTGAAACTTTTTTTTTTATCCCCGTAGCATTCCAGCTAATTTCTGTACAGTTAACGTATGCAAAAATAAATAAATAACTAAATTCTTTCTTCATTGAATGGCAGTAGGAAGTTTGAAATGTCCCGCTGGCAGAGCACCAGAACTTGAAGAGGTTAAGAAGCAAGAAGTATTTAATTTTACAAGAACAAAGTTGTAACTTTAAAAATAAATCTAATAAATTCATGTGAAAAAGTTACTAATTCATGAGAAAAGCTGCAAATTTTAAAGAAAAAAACATGCATTTATTGGTGCTTCAAATGCATTTTGTTCAGTTGTTGCATGATATGGAAGGGGACTGTGATGATTCGGGGGCAATTCTCTTTTTCTTCCGTTTTTTAAGAGCATGTCCACCCTGCCCTCTTTATTTGTGCCTACGGCATGCTGAGAGGGATCCAAGTCACCAGGCTGTCCGTGCCATGGCAGAAACTTGGTGAACAAACCAACTTTTATGGAACCTGTGCTCTCGAATCATAGGAGAATGCTCTTGGTTTTATGACTGAAAATAGCCTCCACACAGCCTGACTGCTCATTCAGCTGCAGCACAGCATGCTGGTTTTGGCTTGGTGGGAGAAGCGGCGCCGTTTGCTTATTAGACCCAAGTATGGGGGTGTGATGGGATGTTTTCGTGTCCTCACCTCAGTGTTCTGCGGAGGAGGAGTGCATTTATACTTCCTTAGCTAAAAAATAATGGAAGTGATCAGAAAAGTTCTTCAAGCTCTCCTTAAGATTCGTCAAATTTTACGGTAAAAACTTCTGCATAGTTTCAGGTAGAGGAACCATTTCACTTTTAATAAACTAAACTATTTTACCTTTTATGATATCTTTGCTAAGCTTTAAGCCCCTGAAGGTTTTAAAGGGGTCATTGACTTGTCCCACATTTTAACAGCTCACACATGTCTTTATGAAACGTTTGTGACATATTTTGTTCACATTTTCTTTCATTTTTTAATTACTGGAGTAAATTTGTTTTGTATTTTTCCTAGCTTTCTTGAAACACTCTGATTTATATATATATTTTATAGTAATACGTACATATGTATATTAGCTGCTCTTGCTTGCTTGTTTTTTTCTTGCCTTCTGATTGTTGCTCTGAGTGTTGCTATCCCTGTGCTGTTGCAATCCTGGAATTTCCCCGTTGTGGGACTAATAAAGGCTTATCTTATCTTATCTTAAAGCCTATCATTAAGAAACGTCCTTCACCTATTCAACTCCACCCTCCTCTTGCACCAGTTAGCCATTAGCTGACCAGCTTCTAACCTTTAGCTTTTAGCCTCCTGCTAGCTTGGCTGAGCAGTGCTGGTTCACTGATCACCAGCCAATGGTGCCGCTCGCATCACTCCGGCCCATCTCCCAATAATTTTGATGTGATTGCACAACAAATCGTTAGCACTGCACGCTGGGCAGCCCCCCCCCCCCCCCCCCCAGTCGTCACAACCGACTTGGCACAGGACTCGAGGCTGCTGGCCGAGCCGAGGCAAAGCTTGCCCAAAGCTTGCTTGGGACTTCAAAGGGCAGTATCTCACTCTATGGCTGCTCCACTGCCATGGCTAGCTGGAGGACGCCCCATCACAAGGTGGCTCCCCTACACTGCCCACAAGAGTGGAGATAAAAATCGCAGAGCCCTGGAGGATGGTGGGGGAGCTGGCCATGAGAGCCAGCAGCCTTGAGTCCTGGTGTAGGTACCACCTACACCGGGCCAGGTTGGTTGCCACGATGCCATGATGTCACTATAACAGGTGAACCAATCAAGACTAAGCACTGACTATGGGCCTGTGGGCTATGGATGGGCCTACTTAGAATATTCATAGATCCTGGCATTTGAAGGAGAAGGAAAAGGTTTTCTCAAGCAACTATAAGCCCACGAAAGATAGAAAAAAGGGAAGAAGGTACCATTTTAGATTATGTAGATTTGTTTTTAAGGGAATTTATATCCACTGCAGAGTGTCTTTAAGATATTGTGACGTAGGTGAAGGTTCACACAGAGAAGAGGAGCAGATGGTTGCAAAGAACAGGCTTTATTAAAACACCCCACTGAGCACAGACAGGAGGGGAGGTCATTCTCCCAGACCCCCGTTTCAATCATGGTTACACACACATGATACATCTTGCCCTAATCCTGCCTATAAACACTGCTGGGTCATTATAACGCAGTTATAATGACCCAGCAGTATAATAACTCAGTAATCACATTAAATACACACACAAAGTAACGTTCTCTGCTGGCAAAGCATGCTGGGAAATCCCTGCCCCCCTTAACACGGCCCCGACGTTACAATGTTTTAGCTGTTAAGCTAACGTTTGTTCAGCTCTTTTCTCTTTTAAGGTTACTTAGATCAGTTTCAAACTACTTCAGATAAGCTATTCTTTCAGCTTTACCAAAAAAAACTCTTTTTTGAGTATTTGAGGAAACCTTTTTAGATTACACCCTTCATACTGCATTTTCTTCAAGAAATGACAATTGTCTAGTTCTTTGGCTGTGCTTGTTTTGTGCATCGATTTTGGGCCAAGAGACCGCTACACTTGAAGGTGTTATTTGATAAAAAATCTCGTCGTCTCCATCTCACCCATATACAAGAGGTGCTGTTTAACAGAGAGGAAAAAACTGAAGTTGTCATATCCGGCTCTAGGGAGCCGGGCAATCAGAGCCAGGGGCAAGCCAGTGAGTCGTGATATTTTATTCAGGGTAAAGGGGAAGGGATGAGGAGAGCACAGATTCTCATGCAGACGTACACTCACAGGTTGCACAGCGCAGAGGTAAGCAGCTCGTACCGGACGTGGGGGTAGCAAGACGTACATACTCACAGCGGGATACAAACACAGGAATGCTGCAAGAGGAGTATAAGCTGACACCAGACGAAGGGGCTTCAGCTTAGCAATGTGTTTATGTCGCAGCCCCGAGTCATCGAGGCTGCTCCTATTTATCCTCATTGGCAGCGCCCCAGCTGATGAAGACTAATTGGCCCCAGCCGTCCATAATGCTGCCAGCTGGGGGCCAGCTGAGACGCTGCTCAATGGGAAGCAGGGATGAGGGAAAACATGGGCTGAGTGCCGAGACGGCATCTCAACCCATGGTGACAGAGCCCCTCCCTCAAGGTCGGGCTCCTGAACGACCAGGAACATCCCAGCCCCCCCCACCCCCACCTAGGGTGGGAGGAAGGGAGGCGGACCGGAGGGGAAGAAGCCAAGGGAAGGACAACACCAATGGGGCAATGTAGGGTAGCGGGAAAGAAAAACCCAAATACAATACTGACAAAACAGAATAATTAACCCAGATACAGATGGGGAGAAGAACTGGGTCAGCACGCCGGTTACATACTACCCAGAGAGTACCAACCATGCGTGACCCAGAGCAAGGAAAAAAAGAACCACCAAAAAGGTACAGGGCAAAAAAATGCTGAGTACGGTTAAATAAAGGGGAACCTATACACAGCGCTAATTTAAGTACATACACACACAGTCACCAAGAAAAGTGAGGGTGACTGGAACAAATGACAATTATAGAGCATGGTGTTACGGAAAACAAGGCACATGACTCTATAATGAACCAACAGGACAAAAAAGAAATACTGAGTGCAGGCAAAGAAAAACCCACACACACGAATATATAAATACCCAGTCACCTAAAGAAATGAAAGTGACTGGAATAAATGGATAACTGCAGAGCATGGTGTTACGGAAAACAAAACATAACTCTACAATACAAAAAACGAGGCTAAAAACATGGCACAAAAAGTAAAATGCTGAGCATGAGCGATGGAAAACACAGCACTATAAAAACGAATCCACCAACAGGACAAAACATTACACCCGAGTGACCTTAATAACAAAAGAAAAAGTGACACCCGAGGTGAATGGCAGGCAGAGTCCAAAAATGGCCGAGATGGCTCCGGAGATCTCCCCGCCCATTGTCCAGCTGGCGAATCAGGGGAAGAGAAGTGTTCGGACGGCGAACTCTGGACCCAGATCCCAGGAATCCAGTCCACCGGCAGCCGAACCAGGCTGCCCAGAGGGAAACAGACCAGTGGGGGGAACCAGATCACCAAACCGGAAGTTCTGTGGGTCGGGTCGTCGACCCGCATCACTCAACCACCAGGACCGTTGAGACGGGCGAAGGATCAGAGCGGATCCCGGTGGAAGAGGCTCAGGGGAGAGCCGATGACGAGGGCGGCAGGCGTCAGGCCGCAGGAAAACGGCCACCTCCTCACCGGACCTGGACAATACTGGGGCAGCACCCACGTCGGACCCCGATCGGGCCTCAGGCGAACCCACGTTGGACCCCGACTGGGTCTCGGGCGAACCCACGTTGAATACTGCACCAGAACCGACCTCCAACGTTGAACCCGGACCCTCCAGCACCACGAGGAACAGCAACTCCTTGCCGGTGACCCTGGAAGAAGGCTCAGAAGAGAAAACAGAACCGGGATCAGGATCACCGGCAGCGCCACAACCCGGCGAGACGAGCTCAGACGCAGCGGACGGCTGCACCCGGCTCGTCTCCCCTGGAGATAGGCTGAAGTGCTCGGGGATAAAAAGAGAGAAAAGAAAGGAGAGCACTCGCCTGATCTCGGGTTCTGACGCCGTCCAGGACTGCGAAGATCCAGGATCCGTCGTCAGGAGGTCGTTGTCAGGCTCCCATCTAGCCGCGTCGGGCCCCGCAGCCAGCACGATGGTCAGCGCAGCTTGAGATTCCTCCAGCTCAGGTAACCCCGCCGACGATCCACTCGGCGTGAAGCCAGAAGAATCTCGTCCCGCCGGACCGAACCGCTCCTCCGTGGAGACCCGGGGACGCTCAATCGTCGGCGTAGACTCCACGCAGCAGTCAGTCCCCCTCCTCCGTCCGCAATGTAGCTGCGGAACCACAGGCCCTCTCCATATCCCACCACGTTGACCCGGAGCCGGGGACCGCTCGGCGGAGAGAGACACAGAGGATGCGGGATTAGGCATACAGGTTACAGCAGGTGGGGAGAGTTCAGGGAGCTGCGAACCCTGAACTTCTCCTCCAGGGATGTGACAGAGCAAATCATTAAGCAGGTGTGAAAAAACAATGACTTGCCTGCCCCCTGGAGGTTGAGTATCGCCTGCTGTAGTGGATTCTGCTTCTTCCTCTCCCCGCCCGGCGATAACGGAGGACCCCCCGGGAATTCGTCTGAGGGTCGCTCGCGTTGTCTCCAGCAGAGAGCTCACCAGGCCGGGATTCCAGGCACACACAGCGGTCAGGAAGCGCGTCGAGGAGGAGGGGGAAACAGCCGGGGTGAGCCAGCCCGAATGTCCAGGAATGACAGCGGGGGAACGAGGCTCAGGGGACGAGGCTGTAGAATCTCCACACTGACGAGGCGAAGGGATGACAGCTGCGTGGGAGGAACGGTCCTGACGATGACCCAGAACTGGATCCGGACGAGGTTCGTGCAGAGGTGACTCGGCGATGTGATGACGACTACTCCCAGGGGACGAAGCGAGGGGGAAACCCAGGATTCGCCGCTCCAGATCGGAGATCGAGACGAGGAAGGCGTCAAGCACGGGAAAGCTTCGTAGCCCTGAAGTCCTCACCATCAATCTCACTGCCGCCGCCACATGCCTGAAGGTGGTGACAGGAAACACAGTAGAGCTCGCGACAGCCACTCGACCCCGGACATAACTGCTGTCAGCTGCGGCTCCTTGAAGGGAATCCCGAGTGACGTGGCGCAGGTCGGGGGAAGTCCTCTGGTTGGCGCGAACTCCCGGACTGGAATAGCAGCAGGAACGGGACTCCGAAGCGGGGAAAGACGTCGCCCACTTCGACTCCCTGCCGGGATTTCCATCCACCCCGTGGAGCTTCTCTCGCTGTGTACCTGCAGCGTCTATCCTGGCACTGTCCTCCAGATGGTACAGAGAGTGAGGGTGACAGTCCAGGAGTTCCTCAGCACGGCCCGGATGCCAGCGTCTCGCGTTGGAGGCGTCGTGCAGGGTGAAGAACGTCCCGTCGACAGCCTCCGAGACGGACCTCAGCTCGTCGCCCTGGCACCGGAAGTGACTCCTGGGAAACGGCATGCTAGCAGCGCTGACACCCGGACAGAAAGGTACATTTCCACGGCGACTCACGGCCGCCGGTAGCTCTTCTGGCTGCGACATACTGTCATATCCGGCTCTAGGGAGCCGGGCAATCAGAGCCAGGGACAAGCCAGTGAGTCGTGATATTTTATTCAGGGTAAAGGGGAAGGGATGAGGAGAGCACAGATACTCATGCAGACGTACACTCACAGGTTGCACAGCGCAGAGGTAAGCAGCTCGTACCGGACGTGGGGGTAGCAAGACGTACATACTCACAGCGGGATACAAACACAGGAATGCTGCAAGAGGAGTATAAGCTGACACCAGACGAAGGGGCTTCAGCTTAGCAATGTGTTTATGTCGCAGCCCCGAGTCATCGAGGCTGCTCCTATTTATCCTCATTGGCAGCGCCCCAGCTGATGAAGACTAATTGGCCCCAGCCGTCCATAATGCTGCCAGCTGGGGGCCAGCTGAGACGCTGCTCAATGGGAAGCAGGGATGAGGGAAAACATGGGCTGAGTGCCGAGACGGCATCTCAACCCATGGTGACAGAAGTGACACACCTCATTTATCCTTCCAAACCACGGGAATGAAAAACAGGACAGGATCACAGCTCCCATTCTTTTAATTCTCATAGTACCTCATCTTTTTAGATTTTTTTTTCCACCCTTGACAGTCTATCATCATCATCCTCATCTCCCTCAATCTCGGTCCATATCTTCTTTTATGTTCACCTGTTTGTTTTGCCAACGCTACCTCAGTACGGTGAATGAGTGGCCTCACAGCCCTCTACGGGGATCCCACTGCTCTTTAAGAATGGGGATGCAGAGAGAAACCCATGATATGAGAAAGAATGTCAGGTGTATTTTGCAATCCTCTCCGTTGTAATGGAGGACAAAGGGCAACCAACAATGAACTCTATATATCGGTGTATTTCAGCACTGATCTGCACTGGGTTTGACACGGGGCGACAAAATTAAAAGACTTATAAAAATGCCGATGACTCCATAGCGGCCTGTATCACCAGCTTCCGGGCTGACCCCGGTGCGATCAACGATGTGAGCACATGAAACTTGATGTCCAGGAGAAATGCATTGTTATCTGCGGGAGATTGTTGGTGTGAATTTTTGCTGATGGAACACGTGACTGCAGCTCACCAACTGTAATTTTACCGGTGCAATGAGAAACATGTCAGAGCACAAACCATGTATGAAGTTAAAGGAATTGTCTGTAGACCTCCGAGACAGGATTGTCTCGAGACACAAATCTGGGGAAGGGTACAGAAAAATTTCTGCTGCTTCGAAGTTCCCACTGAGCACAGTGGCCTCCATCATCTGTAAATGGAAGAAGTTCGGAACCACCAGGACTCTTCCTAGAGCTGGCCAGCCGTCTAAACTGAGCGATTGGGGGAGAAGGGCCTTAGTTAGGGAGGCAACCAAGAACCTGATGGTCACTCTGTCACAGCTCCAGCGTTCCTCTGTGGAGAGAGGAGAACCTTCCAGAAGGACAACCATGCCTGCAGCAATCCATCAATCAGGCCTATATGGTTGAGTGGCCAGACGGAAGCCACTCCTTAGTAAAAGGCACATGGCAGCCTTCCTGGAGTTTTTTCAAAAGGCACCTGAAGGACTCTCAGACCATGAGAAACAAAATTCTCTGGTCTGATGAGACAAAGATTGAACTCTTTGGCATGAATGCCAGGCGTGATGTTTGGAGGAAACCAGGCATCGCTCATAACCACGCCAATGGTGGTGGCAGCATCATGCTGTGGGGATGTTTTTCAGTGGCAGGAACTGGGAAACTAGTCAGGATAGAGGGAAAGATGAATGCAGCAATGTACAGAGACATCCTGGATGAAAATCTGCTCCAGAGCGCTCTTGATCTCAGACTGAGGTGACGGTTCATCTTTCAGCAGGACAACGACCCTAAGCACACAGCCAACATATCAAAGGAGTGGCTTCAGGACAACTCTGTGAATGTCCTCGAGTGGCCCAGCCAGAGCCCAAACTTGAATCCAACTGAACATCTCTGGAGAGATCTGAAAATGGCTGAGCACCGACGCTTCCCATCCAACCTGATGGAG
This sequence comes from Pholidichthys leucotaenia, assembly GCA_020510985.1. Classification (NCBI taxonomy): domain Eukaryota; kingdom Metazoa; phylum Chordata; class Actinopteri; order Cichliformes; family Pholidichthyidae; genus Pholidichthys; species Pholidichthys leucotaenia. Next base: position 49,561,843 of record CM035848.1, read on the forward strand.
CTTGAGAGGTGCTGCAAAGAGGAATGGCTGAAACTGCCCAAAGATAGGTGTGCCAAGCTTGTGGCATCATATTCAAAAAAACTTGAGGCTGTAATTGCTGCCAAAGGTGTATCAACAAAGTATTGAACAAAGGCTGTGAATACTTATGTACATGTGATTTCTTAGTTCTTTTATTTTTAACAAATTTACAAAAATCTCAAAAAAAAAAAAAACTTTTTTCACATTGTTATTATGGGGTGTTGTGTGTACAGTTTTGAAAAAAAAAGAAGAATTTAATCCACATTAGAATAAGGCTGTAACATAACAAAATGTGGAAAAAGTGAAGCGCTCTGAATACTTTACGGATGTATGTCACACTGTGCAGCCCTGAGGGGGCACTGCCCCCCCAAACCTGAACAAAGAAGTGAGAATTGTCCCCTCAATATCATCATAAACCTTTATATATCATGTTACAGAATTGGATAAAACGGCTTTGAACCACCAATTCTAAGCAGAAATACAATAAAATAATGTAAATTTTCAACTTTTTATCATAAATTTGCTACTTTTTGCTCAAATTTGCAATTTTTTACTTGTGAATTTTGCAATTTTTCCTTGTGAAGTTTCAATTTTTTTCCTCTTAAATTAGCTTTTTTTATAAATTGAAACTTTTCCCCGTAAATTTTCAAGTTTTTTCTCATAAATTTGCAATTTTGTTTCTTGTAAACTGACTTTTTCTTATAAATTTGCAACGTTTTTATTATAGATTTGTAACTTTTTTCCCCTTATAAAATTGTGACTTTTTTCCTGCAAATTTAACAACTTTTTTCTTATAAATATCTGACTTTTTTCAAAAAGTTGCAACTTTTTCTCAAAAATTCGCAACTTTTTTTCCTGTAAATTTTCAATTTTTTTTAAGAAATTTGCAACTTTTTCTTATAAATTTGCAACCTTTTTCTTTTAAATTGCAGTTTTTTTTTCCTCAAAACTTTGCATTTTCCCCCTGTAAGTTTTCAACTTTTTTCTTTTACATTTTCAACTTTTTTCTGTAAATTTACAACACTCCTGTGGATGCTGTTTAACTTTTTTAGTCTTTGTAATTAAACTGTAATTTGCAGCTTTTTTAATTTTAAAAATGGCATCTTTTATCATATTTTTGCACCTTTATTCTCGTAAAGTTGTACCTAATTTACATTCATACATTTGTACCTCATGTTAAATTGGTGAATACTCCCCATCCCCCTTCGTAAAAAAATGACAAATCGCCCACTGCCCATAAAGCTGCAGCTTTTCATATACATCTTTAAGGCTTTTTTGTGTCCAGACCAACAGCTTGCAGACCCCTGAACTAAAAGCGAAAGATTCTGCAGAGTGAACAATAAACTTTTAACTGTGCCTGAGATCTAGCGACTCACCGATGACACAGAAGGGCTTCCTGGCGAAGCGAAGGCGGCCCTGCCACCCTCTGTAGCGGCAGCAGCATCCCGCAGACCAGATTCGGATGATGTACTCCAACCCGAACACCACAATCATCACAAACTCCTGGTTAGAAACAGGACAGAAATATGAGATGTTTTGGGCACACACTGATAAAAACAGAACACAAAGATGTGGTTTATGAAGTTTAAATACTGAAGGGGATAAAGACAATGCACGATGCTCCAACATCGTTATTTTAATGTTTATACCAATCACTGGAAACCAAGGGGATAACAATATAAATTTGCAGTGAAAATGTTCTTAAAAATACAAGAAAAACAATGCTTAAAGTGTGCCATGCAGGGAGACTGAAAATCCATCAAACCATCATTTAAGATTTCTAAAAAAAAAAACAAAATCCCCCAAAAGAATAAATTCAAAATTCAACTTTACGTAGCAGCACTCACTGACATCAGCTATCTAACATGGGAACCCTACACCTGTTACTTTGACGTACAGTATAATAGAAAAAAATCACAACTATACATGAAAATAGGCTGAAAAACATGATTGTTGCTTTGACTGAAATATTTGCTTTAAATGACCTATTTTGTGCATTTTCAAGGATTAATCTTAAGTTCTGATATCCTTGTAGATTTATAGATATAGTTTTAAAGCCTATTTAGATATTCTTTTACTGCTCATTAAAAAAGTTGTGTGTAACATTCTGTCTTTAACAGCCCATTTTCAGCCCACTCATTAATATTAATGGTCACTGATCTGATTGGGTAAAGTTTTTTTGAATAGGCCAATCATAAGGAAGTAGGCAGTCAGAGTGTGTTTATTTTCCTATCCTCTCCTAGCCTATCCTATCAAATCTTAGCCTAGTCTACCCCAACCTGCCCTACCCTATCCTATTTTAGCCTAGCCTATCCTAAATAGTAAAATGGTGAATGGTGATCACTTATATAGCACTTTCTCTCATCTCTGGATGACCAAAGCGCTTTACAGATCCTGCTATCCACCCATTCACACACACATTCACACAATGATGCAAGGCACTAGCCTCGACCTAGGAGCAACTCTGGGTTCCGTGTTTTGCTCAAGGACACTTCCTCATGCAGATGTGATGCCACTTGTAGAAGAAAGTTTTTAAAAAATGATCTTATTTCTGGATTTAGGGTGAGGCCATCTTGCACTGATAAAATCATACCAGCTAGTTACTATGAAGCAGAGCCATTGTGATGAATTCCCACCATATGGCTGCCTATCACAGTCACTTATTAGCAGCCCATAGGCAGCTCTCTCAGTCATGACCATGCTCAATCATGACAACACCCCCGTTTTATGGCATCAAATACAGGGCTTCCTCTGGTAACATTTCCGGGTGGCGTCCCGCCATACTTGAATTTATTCCGCCACTCTATGAGGAAATATAAATTTAAGAAAAAAATATGAAGGAATGACGGTCTGCAAGCGCATACACAAACAAAGGAGCTGTTTTTTACCTTTACCTTAGTTAATATTAACTAATTTATGTTCATTACTATAAACCTGGCAAGTTAAGATGACTGAAATTCATGAAGAAAATGACTTTAATCCGTCAGCAGCCTTCAGACAAATTAAACGTGCCAACATTTGGATTTCAAAATAAGGGAGGTTTCTCCTGCTGTCTGGGTGGTGAGGAGAGTTCTAAAAAAAACTATAAATACATAGAAATATTATAACAGAAATAACTGCATCATTGGTCATTTAAGTTAATTTATTTCATTAAATACAATTTTGTTAATATTTTTTTCTTTGAAATCAGAGTTAAATTACTGTTCTCTTCTGGCTCTGCAAAATTATGGTCAAAAAATGTTACAAGGAAAAAGCAAAAAAAAAAAAAAATATCCCAGTCTCTTTCAAATTTATTAAAAAAAAACACAGTAATTTTATTTTTTAAAAACAGACAAAAATTAGCCATAAAAGAATCCACAAATTTATAAGTCTCAAATGTACAAGAAAAGCCAATTTTACAAGAGGAAATTACAAATTTGAGGAAAATGGTTGCAAATTTAGATAAATTTATAGAGAAAAGTAGCAAATTATAAGAAAATTGTTATAAATTTTGGAGAAAAACCTCAAATCTTCAAGACTGAAGTCATTACTCAAGTTTTTAAGTGGGTGCTCTTTGTTCCTTTAACTCAACTAGAAATTTGTGGTTGTCTACTTTTAATTATTAATTTCAAAGCACTGCTTTTACATGAGTAGAATTTCTGGTTACTATAATTGAATTGAATTGAATTCAACTTTATTTATATATTTTCATTTCACAACAACAGTCATCTCATAGCACTTTCAACTGTAGGGGAAACCCCCACAATTGCAGAGAGACCCCAGCAATCAGGCGATCCCCTGTGAGCAAGCGCTTGGCGACAGCGGAGAGGAAAAAGTCCCTTTTAACAGGAAGAAACCTCCAGCAGAACCAGGCTCAGGGAGGGGCAGTCATCTGCTGTGACTGGCTGGGGGGTGAGGGGATAGAGAAGACAAAAAGAACAGACATGTAGAGAGCAAAGAGCACGATGAGGACTCAGTCTATTGGAGAGAACAAACAGATGTTAATGACCAGCAAAAATATTTCATTGAGAGTGAAGAAAGGAGTGAAGCCCAGTGCATTATTGGAGGTCCCTCAGCTGTCTAAACCGCCCCGGCTCTCTAAACCCACCTCTGATCATATAATTTAAGTATGCATGAGTAAATTACTATTATGAATGTATTTTTCCCTTCCCTACTCTCTCAATGAAAAAAAAGAAACACTAGAATAAAAATACAAAAAAAATACACATTTTTGTCATTTATGTAAACCATGACAAAAAAAATCCTGCAGGACAAAACAAGACACTTGATATTTTCTAACCTGTTTGTATACCACCATAGACAGAGAGAGAACCTGAATCAGACAGAGCTCAGAGAGGGCAAGATGAGACAGAAGAGAGGAACCAAGGAGAGGAAAGTGTTCAGGCAGAGGGTCCAGAAGAGGTGAGAGCAGAGGAAGGACAGAAGGATGAAAAAAGTAAAAAGTCCAAACACAGGACATCTGGGTGGGACCCCGGCTGGCCCAACATTCCAACATTCAAGCCTTGGTTATACAATACTTCAAATGGTAAGTTCCATATGCAAAGTTACTGTTCAAAATTTAAAAAAAGAAATAAATAGTATAACATTAACATATTCCGGTTCCAACAGTGTCATGTGTTTTCTGCCCCCATCCCCCCCACTTCCCACCCTGGAAAAATATGTTGCCACCGCGCCAAGGTTTTTAAGCCAGAGGAAACACTGAAATAACTAATTAAAACCGAGTTAGCCTGGAAAAAAGTGGAATATGCATTAGCTTGATAAGAACTACCTATGAGGACAGAATTTGGTGAACTTTGGGGTATCCATGGCTCCGCATTCATAATCCAATCATAAACTGGAATCAGGGCTCTATTTCACCCTGGAACCATTTCTGCCTCTCTTCATGTCGCCGATCAGCCGCAAGCTCACCCTCGCTCCTTATCTCCTCCCCTCCGGCTGAGCTGGCGGGTCTCAGCTCTGTGCCCGAGGTCTACCATGGCTTAGAGGAGGTCTTTAGCAAGTCCAGGGCCCTATCTTTAACACCTCACCAGGGCTACGACTGCGCTATCGACCTCCTCCCGGGTGTACGGCTGCCATCCAGCCAGCTCTACAGTTTATCTGGGCCAGAGAGGGAAGCGAAAAAATACGAAAAGGATTAAGCGGAAGAAGATGGATGGATGGACCTGGAAGATGTGGATGAATTAAATGAACAAATCGTTACTGCAGTTAAGAAATGTGCTGAGGAAGTTTGTCAAACAATATACTCGGACGAGAAGAAGAAAGAACCGTGGGAAGATTTGACTCTCGCAAATGGTACGTGATCTGCGGAAGTGCACCAATCAAAAGGAGGTTAGAAAGTTACAGAAATCCATCAAGCTTCGACACAGGCAGTGAAAAATGACTACTATAAAGAACTGGCTGCAAACATAAATTCTGCTCCTGAACCAAGGGCAATTGAAAAGGAATTTACACTGGCGAAGAAATTCAAGATATTGAAATCCAAATCTAAGCAAGCAATCTCGAAGTCCAAACTCAAGCAACACTTTAAAAAGCACTTTAAGCAGAGGAAGCTAGCTATTCCACCTGAGCTTGCAAACCCGTGTGACTTCTTACATCTTAGTGATGAGGCCATATACAGTGGTGTGAAAAAGTGTTTGCCCCCTTCCTGATTTCTCATTTTTTTGTATGTTTGTCACACTTAAATGTTTCAGATCATCAAACAAGTTTAAATATTAGACAAAGACAATACAAGTAAACACAAAACGCAGTTTTTAAATGGTGTTTATTATTAAAGGTAAAAAAAAAAATCAAAATGTACATGACCCTGTGTGAAAAAGTGATTGCCCCCCCTTCCCTCATTAAAACATAAATTAACTGGTTTATCACATCTTTGGAAAGCTGAGTTCCATTCCTCTAGCCACACCCAGGCCTGATTACTGCCACAACTGTTCTCAATCAAGAAATCACTTAAATAAGACCTGCCTGACAAAGTGAAGTAGACCAAAATATTCTCAAAAGCTAGACATCATGCTGCGATCCAAAGAAATTCAGGAACAAATGAGAAACAAAGTATAAGGTTAGCCATTTCTAAAGCTTTGGGACTCCAGTGAACCACAGTGAGAGCCATTATCCACAAATGGCGAAAACATGGAACAGTGGTGAACCTTCCCAGGAGTGGCCGGCCGACCAAAATTACCCCAAGAGCACAGTGATGATTCATCCAAGAGGTCACAAAAGACCCCACAACAACATCCAAGGAACTGCATGCCTCACTTGCCTCAGTTAATGTCAGTGTTCATGACTCCACCATAAGACAGAGACTGGGTAAAAATGGCCTGCATGGCACAGTTCCAAGACGAAAACTACTGCTGAGCAAAAAGAACATAAAGGCTTGTCTCAGTTTTGCCAGAAAACATCTTGATCATCCCCAAGACTTTTGGGAAAATACTCTGTGGACTGACGAGACAAAAGTTGAACTTTTTGGAAAGTGTGTGTCCCATTCCATCTGGCGTAAAAGTAACATAGCATTTCAGAAAAGGAACATCATACCAACAGTAAAATATGGTGGTGGTAGTGTGATGGTCTGGGGCTGTTTTGCTGCTTCAGGACCTGGAAGACTTGTTGTGGTAAATGGAACCATGAATTCTGCTGTCTACCAAAAAATCCTGAAGGAGAATGTCCGGCCATCTGTTCATGACTTCAAGCTGAAGTGCACTTGGGTTCTGTAGCAGGACAATGATCCAAAACACACCAGCAAGTCCACCTCTGAATGGCTTAAGAAAAACAAAATGAAGACTTTGGAGTGGCCTAGTCAAAGTCCTGACGTGAATCCGATTGAGATGCATTGTCATGACTCGCCGCTCATCAGCGGCGCCAGCTGCGCGCACACCTGCTTCTCGTCAGCGGCGAGGTATTTAATCCACTCTGCCCTGGGCTTCGGCCTGAAGCCGTCTCTCTACTTCGGCATCGCTTGCTACTACGGTACTCTCGCCTACGAGCAAGACAATCTGGGTAAGCTCCCCTTACCTCCTTTCCTCCAGCCTTCTCCCCTGTGCACAGGTGGACTCCCCGGCGGCGGACTTCCTCATCTCACCGCTGCCTCCGCGCTGCTGCTACAGGCACTCCAGGTCGCTGTCTCCCGGGCTCCGCCCTTGTCGACGCCAGCCACCTATCCTAACCAAGTAAGCCAGCAAGACTGTAATTATCCTCTGTGTTGGTGTGGTGCCCGTTACCCTTCTCCCTCTGCTTCCTCCCATAGGGTTGTCCGGCTGAACGGCTTCCTGCCCCCGTGCCTGACGCAGACGCCACCACCAACACATCTTTATTCTACAGACACGCAGTCACACATCCCTGTTGTTAATAAAGCTATTAAATCTACCCTGAGCCTGCGTGTGTGTCTCCTGAGCCATGCATTATGTCAGTACGGCTTCAGCAGAGCGGCTCGGCAGACAGCGGGCTCGCACGCCGTCTTTCCACCCTCGAGGCTCGGGTGGATCTAATAGCCCACCAACAACAGGTGATATTAAACCAACTGTCAGTGATAACTAACCGATTAGACCGCTTGGACCTCCAGCAGCCGTTCCCCTCGGCTCGTCTGGGTGGCGCAGCCTCCACTGCTCCGGCAGCTGTCCAGCCTGCTCCGGGTGCGCCGGCACGGCTCACACCAATCCCCACTCCCGCTTGCTTTAGCGGCAAGCTTGGTGGAGCTCGGGGTTTTATCATGCAGTGTGAGTCCGTGTTCTATCGCGTTCCCGGAGACTTCCCCTCAGACCACAGTAGGATTGGCTATGTAGGTAACCTCCTGGAGGGTCGAGCGCTTACTTGGGCTTACGCCATCATGGCGAGGCCCAGCTACGCCACCCTCACCTATGGTCAGTTCGTGCGACACTTCCTGGAAGTGTTCGATCACTCGCGTTTGGACAGTGTCCAGGTCGACCGCCTTCTCGGCCTCCAACAGGGGAGCCGATCGGCGGCCGAATACGCGATCGACTTCCGGGTTACCGCGGAGGAAGTTGGCTGGGAAGAGCGTGCGCTCTGCGGCGTCTTCCTCCGCAGCCTAAACTCTGGTCTGAGGGATGAGCTGGCCGGCCGGAATGTCCCGGAGACTCTAGCGGAGCTGATCTCCCTTGCCATTAGCTTGGATAACAGGCTGCGCGAGCGTGCCTCAGAGCGGAAGTACTCTTCTCGCTCGCGGGGCTCCTCAGCGCGCCTGCCCCAAGCTCGCCACCTGGCATTACCGCCGCCGGAGGTCTCCGAGGAGTCAGAACCAATGGTGACGGGCCGGACAAAGCTCCCCCTGGTGGAGAAACAACGCCGCCGTGATCTGGGCCTTTGCATGTATTGCGGGGGCAGCCAGCACACGGTGGAGCATTGTCCGGAGAAGCCAAACGAGGAGGTCCGCGAGTCACTGTAGGGGGCCTCGCGGACGCTAATCGGTTAAATCCCCTCACACATTTGACGCTGCCCATCCGTTTTTGTCACAATCTCACAGGGCACCTCACGCATGCACTGGTGGATTCAGGCGCGGAGGGTAGCTTTATTTCACAGAGCCTGGCAACCCGATTGGGCATCCGTTGTCACCCCCTCGATCCTCCTCTCGCCCTAGTTAATCTCTCCCGTGTCTCACTGGGAAAAGTGACCCACCGGACATCCCCTATTCCGGTAATCATCTCTGGAAACCACCGGGAGGATATCTCCTTCTACGTCCTGCCCACCTCGGTTTCACCTGTCATTCTCGGATACCCTTGGCTCCGCCTCCACAATCCCGTCTTGGACTGGAAGACCGGTAAAGTATTTGCTTGGAGCACCTTTTGTATGGGCACCTGTCTCCAATCCGCTACCTGCGCCCCGTCCTCGCCCCCCACAGCTAAGGACACCGCGCCCCCGGATCTCACCCTGGTGCCCTCAGAGTTCCACGACCTGGGTGCGGTCTTCAGCAAGTCCAAGGCGATGTCTCTTCCTCCTCACCGGCCCTACGACTGTGCCATCAACATCCACCAGGGGGCGCCCCTACCCTCGGGACGTCTCTACAGCCTGTCAGCGCCAGAGAAGGAGGCCATGAACACCTACTTGAAGGAGTCGCTCAGCGCTGGGATTATCCGACCATCTTCCTCACCATTAGGCGCAGGGTTCTTCTTCGTGGGAAAGAAGGACGGCTCCCTTCATCCTTGCATAGATTACCGAGCTCTCAATGACATCACGGAGAAGGACCGTTACACCCTGCCCCTCATGGACACCGCCTTCCACTCCCTCCAGGGGGCGACCTGGTTTACCAAGCTGGATCTCTGCAGCGCTTACCACCTCGTCCGGATCCGGGAGGCAGATGAATGGAAGACAGCCTTCCATACCCCTAACGGTCATTTTGAATATCTAGTTATGCCGTTTGGGTTGACCAACGCTCCAGCTGTCTTCCAGCGCCTCATTAATGATGTCCTCCGGGATTTCATCGGCCTGTTCGTGTTCGTCTACCTGGATGATATCCTCATCTTCTCCAGGTCCAGGGATGAGCACCGGGTCCACGTGAGGCGGGTCCTGCAGAGGCTGTTGGAGAATCATCTATATGTCAAGGCGGAGAAGTGTGAGTTCTACGCCAAGACTACTTCCTTTCTGGGGTTCGTCATCTCCCATGACCAGGTGCTCCCGGACCCAGCGAAGATTAAAGCGGTGGTGGATTGGCCCATACCAACCTCTAGGAAACAGGTTCAGCAGTTCGTCGGGTTCGCCAATTTCTACCGTCGCTTCGTCCCAAACTTTGGAGCCATCGTCGGTCCTCTGACCCGCCTCACCTCCCCTAAGACCCCGTTCCGGTGGACTGAAGAGGCCGCAACGGCCTTCCAGGCGCTGAAGACGGAGTTTTCCTCCTCCCGGGTCCTCAGCCAGGTCGATCCCGCGCTGCAGTGCATAGTGGAGGTGGACGCTTCGGACACGGGGGTGGGGTGGTGCTGTCCCAGCGGTCTCCAGCCAACGGAGTCAAACGACCCTGCGCCTTCTTCTCTCGGCGCTTGTCCCCGGCGGAGCGTAATTATGACGTGGGGGACAGAGAGCTTCTGGCCATCAGGCTTGCGCTTCAGGAGTGGCGCAGGAGTCGGAACCGGACCCTGGCGGCGGACCAGAGGGGAGGCTCTTCGTGCCATCTGCTGTCCGGGTGGACGTTATCCACTGGCTCCATACCTCTAAGCTCACCTGCCATCCTGGAGCTTCCCGGATGATCGACCTCCTCCAGCGATCCTTTTGGTGGCCAGGTCTGCGGAAGGATGCCGCCCGTTACGCTCGGGCCTGCCCCGTCTGCGCCACCAGTAAGTCAGGTAACGCTCCCCCTGCAGGTCTGCTCCAGCCCCTGCCCGTCCCTGGCAGGCCCTGGTCGCACATCGCCCTAGACTTTGTCACCGGCCTTCCTGTCTCCAACAACTTCGACACAGTTCTGACCATCATTGACCGTTTCTCCAAGGCCGCCCACTTTGTGCCCCTACGTGGACTTCCCTCAGCCTTGGAGACAGCGGACCTCCTCATTCAGCACGTGGTCAGACTGCACGGAATACCGGTCGACGTGGTCTCTGATCGTGGTCCCCAGTTCTCTTCGGACGTCTGGAGATCCTTTTGCAATGCCCTGGGAGCCAAAGTAAGCCTCACCTCCGGCCATCACCCCCAATCCAACAGGCAGTGTGAACGGACCAATCAGGAGCTGGAGGCTGCGCTCCGCTGCGTCACCACATCTAAGCCTGCGTCCTGGAGCTCACACCTCGCCTGGGTGGAGTACGCCCACAACACCTCTCGCTCATCTGCCACTGGGATGTCTCCCTTCAAGGCATCTCTGGGTTACGATCCACCTCTATTCCCCGCGCAGGAGGGCGAATTGGCTGTCCCCTCAGCCCCGGCGCACCTCAGGTGGTGCCGCTCTTTTTGGACTACGGCGCGCAATGCGCTTTTACGCACGGCGGAGCGCAACAAATCCACGGCGGACCGGCACAGAAGACCTGCCCCTGCCTACCAGGTGGGACAGCAAGTCTGGGTATCCACACAGGACGTTAACCTAAAGGGTGAGAGGAGGAAGCTGGCCCAACGGTTCATCAGCCCATTTCCCATTACAAGGATCATCAACCCGGTGGCTGTACGTGTGGCTATTCCCTCTTCCCTCCGCATCCATCCCACCTTCCACGTCTCCAAGGTTAAACCGGTGGTCTCTGACCCCCTCTGACCTCCACCTGCAGCGCATCCCGCTCCCCGGATGATTGGTGGCTACCCGGCCTGGACTGTCTCCGACATCTTGGACTCCCGGCGCCGGGGTCGCAGGTTGCAGTATTTGGTGGACTGGGAGGGCTATGGACAAAATGGAGACAATGGGTGCGTTCCTCACTTGTGCTGGACTGGTCTCTCATCGCTGAGTTCCATTGAGCGCACCCAGAGAAACCATCGCCAGGAGGCGCTGCTAGAGGGGGGAGTACTGTCATGACTCGCCGCTCATCAGCGGCACCAGCTGCGCGCACACCTGCTTCTCGTCAGCGGCGAGGTATTTAATCCACTCTGCCCTGGGCTTCGGCCTGAAGCCGTCTCTCTACTTCGGCATCGCTTGCTACTACGGTACTCTCGCCTACGAGCAAGACAATCTGGGTAAGCTCCCCTTACCTCCTTTCCTCCAGCCTTCTCCCCTGTGCACAGGTGGACTCCCCGGCGGCGGACTTCCTCATCTCGCCGCTGCCTCCGCGCTGCTGCTACAGGCACTCCAGGTCGCTGTCTCCTGGGCTCCGCCCTTGTCGACGCCAGCCACCTATCCTAACCAAGTAAGCCAGCAAGACTGTAATTATCCTCTGTGTTGGTGTGGTGCCCGTTACCCTTCTCCCTCTGCTTCCTCCCATAGGGTTGTCCGGCTGAACGGCTTCCTGCCCCTGTGCCTGACGCAGACGCCACCACCAACACATCTTTATTCTACAGACACGCAGTCACACATCCCTGTTGTTAATAAAGCTATTAAATCTACCCTGAGCCTGCGTGTGTGTCTCCTGAGCCGTGCATTATGTCATGCATGACCTTATACATGGCATGCATGACAAGCATGCCATGCATGAGATGCATGGCATGACCTTAAAAAGGTGGTTCATGCTCGAAAACTCTCCAATGTGGCTGAATTACAACAATTCTGCAAAGATGAGTGGGCCAAAATTCCTCCACAGTGCCGTAGAAGACTCATTGCCAGTTATCGCTAATGCTTGATTGCTGTTGTTGCTGCTACGGGTGGCCCAACCAATTATTAGGTTTAGGGGGCAATCACTTTTTCCACACAGGGCCATGTAGGTTTGGATTTTTTTCCACTTAATAATAAACACCTTCATTTAAAAACTGCATTTTGTGTTTATTTGTGTTATCTTTGTCTAATATTTAAATGTGTTTGATGATCTGAAATATTTAACTGTAACAAACATCCAAAAAATGAGAAATCAGGAAGGGGGCAAACACTTTTTCATACCACTGCATATTGATGAAGAGGTACCAGACGAGGAGGAGGTTTGTGATGTTTTGAAAAGCTTTAACAACAACAAAAGAGCAGGAACAGATAAGCTAAAAACCGAGTATCTAAAGTATAATGAGAGTAAATACCTAATTAGTGTGATCCTATCTCTGATGGTATTGATATGGACACTTGTTAAGGTCCCTGTCTCATGGCTCTTCTCCAGTACACTCCAGTCTGTTTAAAAAAGAAGGGCAACCTGAGTGTCGCTGAGAACTATTGTGGTCTGTCCAGTGGAGCAAATATGAGTCGTATTCTCGCAAAAATAATCATAAACCGATTTAAGGAAGCATAAGAAACACACATTAGTGAAGCCCAATATGGTTTCCGCCAATATCGATCAACAACAGATGCATATATTGCAATATTTCTTTTCTTCCTGCCCTTCAGAGAGAACGGTCGCTTTTTCTTCTGCTCCCTCTTTCACCCTCCTCCACCCTCTCTAACTGAGAATCCCAGCTTGCTGTCTTGTCTGCGTCGCTGTTCTTCTGGCTGAATCTTGATCCAAATGAAAAAAATGGATTTGGTGAGCGGCTTAAATAAAATTAACAACTTTTTACATAAATTTGGGCCAGGGGGAGCCCCTATGGAGAGACCCATGGATTGGAACACATGTGTCTGCATGATTCGACTGATGATGTGGAAACATCTATCTGGTTTGGCACGATCACAGGATTTTTCTGCTGATTGGCTCTGGAGTTTTCCTGGTGTATCGAAAATTTAACTAGAAGAGCTAATCAAAGCGGTCCCGGCGTAGCTGCTTCTTCAACAATTCGACTAGACGGGGGAGAGCACTAACTAACGGCAAGACTAACATGGAAATTACCATCTGGCATGCACTGTAGAGAGATGGACTCTGCCGGACATGCTTCCCATGTTTAGAAGGGAAACATCTGGAGTCGTTTTGGTGCCCTCCAAGAATGGATTTAAAGCCTATGTATGGAAATTATGAACACAGGATTGCAAGAGCTGTAAATTCTATGCTCTGAGTGATCTGTGTTATCAGACCTTGAATTTGGTGCCCTGTTGACTATTTTCCTCCTGGATTAAGACAAAACAGAAGATTGTGCTTCTCTTCATAAACATTCTGGTGTGCTGCAATCTGAACTCTCAAGGACAGTGACTGGCTCAGGAAATTTCCATCTGCCATGCCTCAAGGACATGCTTCCGAGTTTCAGACACTAACACATAACATCTCGGCCGGGAGAGATTTGCTGCCTCCAGTAACTGATAAACACCCACCTGCATTCAACATACACGAACACACTGATTCACATATACTGAATTACATCCATTCATTCACTGATCCTCTCTGACTTTTGGTTCTGTTGTCTGCTAAATGTGCATTGAGGTTTTTTTTTCCTGCAATCAAAATTTCGCTCACTCACTGAGCGCCATTTTGATAAACATGTTTTTTTCTCTCGCCTACTGTGTCATATCCCTTCCCTTTTTCTTTCTTTATGACTGGCGCCTAGCGGCTGCCCCGGCCTTGGATGCGCTCTGCAGAGCGTGCCCAAATGCCAAGTCACGTTTCGTTACCTTGTATTCATACATGTGTAATGACAATAAAGTTGAATCTCATCTCATCTCAATATTTATTTTGAAGTCGATAATTGACAAGGTTGGCGGCCCTCTCATTGTCACTTATATTGACCTGAGTTCTGCGTATGACCATGTTCCTTGTGATTTCCTCTTTCAAGTGCTGAGTATACGAATGGGCGCAGCACGGCTCACATTGATATTACAAACACTTCACATGAACACAACAGCATCCATCAGTGGGATGAAGTCCAAGTTTGATGTATGTATAGAATGCTGCCATTGAGGCCAAGAATTCCCTTGTCTGTTCAACTATTACTTTGACTTTGTGCTAAAAGTCAGAGCCAGTGAGACTGATAAGGCCTTCCCTGGCGGATGGGGAATTATCTTGAATACAACATACCACATCTTTGTACTAATAGAGAACAGCGCTGTTGTGGCTGGCAGTGAGGGACTGAAGTTGTGAAGTGGATCCTGTATGCTGACGATGTTCTCTAAGTCCTAAGTATCCTCAATGAGACATGTAAGCATTTTGGGCTAACAGCATCTTTCAAGAAAACTAAGACTCAAGTGTTCAATGACTAAGCCCTTGCAAAGCAGAAAACTTTGTTTTCTATAGAAGGTCATGCCATTGAGAATATGACACAGTTTTGTTATCTTGGTCAGATTGTTACCAATGCGGAGGATGGCTGCTTTACTGAACACCATGTGGCCAGTGCAACAGCTAAGTTCAATGAGCTACATAATGTGTTGACCGACTGCAGGGTATCTATGTACATGAGACGAAAGATCGTAGAAGCGTACGTTCAGTCTAGACTTGTCTACGGCACTCAAGCATGGTTTCCCAATGAGAGGTAAATTGCCAGAAGTATGGTGGACACAATGCCTAAGACATATGGTGAAAGGAGGCTGGCGCCAGAAGGCTTGTGATGATGAGGAAGACTCATTTCACTTTGTTTATTCCAATGAAGATATTTTTAAATCGACAAAGACTGTGGCCATCAAAGATTTTATCACAGTGCAGTATTTCAAGTGGACTGCTCATGTGTAGGGCTGAAAACACCAGTCTTATGAAAAAGGCTTTATTTGCATTGCCATCGAAGAAATATTATAGAGATCCCTGGCTGAAGATCAGTAACCTGCTGGGTGTAACATCTGAACAGGCAAAAAAGGTTACTCAGTCTAAATCTGAGTTCTGCAGAATCATAAACATTTGTTCTGGCCTGCCCCCATAATGACTAATGTCATCAATTGGGGAACCAATTGTACTGTAATAGCCTAGCTTAGTCTACTCTAGCCTACCCTATCCTATCTTGCTTATCCTAGCCTAGCCTATGCCCAAGATATTGTGATATCAAAGTCTATATACAACTTTTAAAAGAGCTTTGAACTTTTATTTCTGAATAATATTAAACACTGAAACAGAAATGTGAAAAACATATCTTAAATATCCTAAATAAATAAAAAAAAACACAAATAAAAAAAACCCCAAAGCTACCACTACTGTTTACACATTGTCATGGACGACTGAGACACATGGCTTTACATCATCGGTAAGAATCATTTGTTTGTTTACAATATGCACGTCTCAGAGATTGCACAATACAGAACTACACTTTGAAGACTTCAACTTCATGGATTGCCTATTTTCAGTTATTGTTTTTTTCTGGTAGCGCTCTCTAATACAGCCAGTAATGATGGTAAGAACAATTGCACCGATCATACAAACATAGCATAAATATGAGTAACCGAGCCAGAGCTGACGCTGACCGCTCCAATTGGGACAAAAACTGAAGGGCTTCACTGCATGAAGGAATCACACTATTACAAAGGAGCAGACTTTTAGGCTCTGTTGGGACAAACTTCAGCTCACTGCTTCACTTTTTGCGGCTGTCGTGCAAAGGGACAGAAGGAGCATGACCGGCTGAAATGTTGGCGGATTACGTAAAGAAAAACACACACATAAATGGTGACTTATCATGGCCAAAAAAAATTATTGCAGTCATTTTTTCTCATCGTACGATTAATTGTGTTAGCTGTTATCATTACAGGTCTATAGCCTACCCTGTCCTATCCTCCTCACTCTTAGCCTAGCCTAGACTATCCTATCCTATGCTAGCCTATCCTAGATAGCCTATCCTATTCTAGCTCATCCAATCTTAGCCTAACCTAACCAATCCTATCCTGTCCTATCCTATCTTAGAATAGCCTAGCCTACCCTATTCTATCCTATCCTACCCTGTCCTGGCCTAGCCTAGCCTGTCCTATCCTATCCTTTCCTAACCAAGCCTAGCCTAGCCTATCCTGGCCTAGCCTAGCTAATCCTGTCCGAGCCTAGCTATCCTATCCTATTCTATTCTAGCCTAGCCTATCCTGGCCTAGCCTAGCTATCCTATCTTATCCTATCCTGGCCTATCCTATCAATCTTAGAATAGCCTAGCCTATCCTAGCCAAGGCTAGCCTACCCTAATTACTGCAAAAACACAAACATAAAAATAAAAATACCAACGCCCATTTTGGCTTTCTTTCTCATTGTGTCAAGTGGGAAAAGTTACAATTTTTCAACTTTTGATGCCTCCCTACAACCATCACTCTCTCACTGAAAATAATGGAACTTGTGGTTTTTGGTCTACTGCTTATCATCAACATGTGAATGCAGCATAAGCAATGCAAAGCTCTGATGGCTGAAAACCAAAAGCAAAAAAAGAAAAAGAAACTAGCACTGCTAATGTTAGCCCCCCGTACTACAGTGTTCATCAATAACAACACATATTAGAGGCTGCAAAGTTTCACAACTATACATGCTGTCGCCATCTGTTATCAAACGTGACCACCCAACTCTGGTGTGAATACTCCTCATCCCAAAAGAAAAAACAACAACAAGCCGTACTTTGGCTCCTGATATGTCATCTATTGTTTCCTGATATGGCTTTGTGCCGTTTTTGTCATCAGAATAGATGCCAGGTTAAAAAAAAGTGCTGTGAGCGATAATGACTGAGGCGGGTCATCTGTTAATGCACACACTCTGCTTTAGCTTCCATTAGACGGCAGCAGCAAAGCAATTAGCGGCACGCAATTTGTGAAATGGCAGCTGGAGGGGCAATCATGTGAAGTGAATGCTGGACTGTACAAGAAAACAGCTTCTTTCTGTCAGAGGCTTTAAAAGACACATGACAAATGAAGAGAAACAATTTTTCCTCCCTTTTTTCCTTTCAGATTTTCTTCCTCAAGGTGACTCAGAAAGTCCATCTGTGTTATTAGTACTTAAAGCAGGAAAAGATCTCCATTCAAGGGCAGCCACTTAAAAAAAGGCGCTGATGTCGAGGTCTGAGTCCACCATTTATTCTTTTATCCGGAGGTCAAGCCTGAGAGCTTTCTCACGGACTCAAACTTTAAGCAAATTTTCTTTTCACTTGAGTTAAATTAGAAGTTTGATCCTGTTTCCCCAGTAAGGCTTTTGTCTTCATTGATTTTGATTTTGTGTATAGTGAGTTTTGTATTTATAGAAGAATTAAACAGAATCTTTAATTCTGCTTGGAGTTTCCGTAGACAGGAAAATCAAATTAAAGCAGCAAAATACAACTTTCTTGTTCCTGGTAGGAACTCTGAAAAGACTACAACTATAGATAGATAGATAGATATAGATAGATATATAGTTTATTTTGAACACAAAAATATAACAAAAAACAAGCAAATGGCAAATGCAATAAAGTTACAGTATACACTGTTCGAAAGGGAGAAGGAAGAAGTGAACACTTATTAATTCCAACTCCTCTTTTCCATAGATACACCCATGTGAATTTTATACTAATTACCAACTTTAAGACCCCAAGTAAACAATTTACTGTATTTTTTACAAATCAACATTAACACCCATCCATTCTAACATACAATGAAGTCCATACATCCAAAAACCAGTCTCAAACAACACAGATATACACAGTTCTGTCCCACCCACCATTCCATAGTGTCCCATAATGACCCAGAGTGAACATAATGAATCGTACATATAAATACTACCCTTCTAACATATATCCTTTCAGCAAATGGTGCTTATACCTCTTTTTGAATTGATTTCTGTTTGTACATAGTTTCAGTTCCAGCTCCAGACTGTTCCACAAATCCACCCCACAGACAGATATGCACATACTTTTCTTGGTTGTACGTATCTTGGGTTTTGTAAAGTTTAAGTCTCCTCTCAAATTATGATCATTGTCTCTTTTTTTAAATATTATTTGTATATTAGTTGGGAGTTGATTGTTAATTGCCCTGTACATTACTTGTGCTGTCTTAAATTTAACTAAATCGATGAACTTTATGACACGTGACTTTAAGAACAACGAATTGGTATGGTCTCTATATCCTGCATTGTTTATTATCCTTATAGCTCTTTTTTGTGATGTGCATATTGCCTGTAGGTTGGTCTTGTAGGTGTTTCCCCAGACTTCTACACAGTAGTTAAGATAAGGTAAAAACAGTGAATTGTACAATAAGACCAATGATTTATAGTCCAAGATGTGTCTTGTCTTCCCCAGTATGCCTATACATTTTGCTAATTTAGCCCGGATGTGACTGATGTGAGGTTTCCAGCAGATTTTATTGTCTAGCGTCACCCCCAGAAACTTATTTTCCTGTACTGTTTCTATTCTGGTATCATCTATCGTTACCATTATTTCATGATTTATTTTATAATTTCCAAACACCATAATCTTTGTTTTTTTTAGATTTAGAGATAATTTATTTTTGTTGAACCACTGCGTTAATTTTTTCATTTCAGTTGTGACCACCTCTAAAACCTGCTGCAAATTCTCACCAGTGCAAAGGATATTTGTGTCATCCGCAAACAAAATAAATTTCAGAATTTTTGATACTTGGCATATGTCATTTATATACAAAATAAAGAGTTTGGGTCCCAAAACTGACCCCTGGGGCACACCACAAGTGATGTCCATGAAGGGTGATTTGTGCTCTCCAATTTGAACAAATTGTTGTCTGTTACTTAAATAACTTTCCACCCAACTCAGTCCAACCCCTCTTATCCCATACCTTTCCAGTTTCCCTAGTAGTATTCTGTGGTCAATGGTGTCAAAAGCTTTCTTTAAATCTATAAATACTCCTACAGCAACCTTTTTTTATCTATACAACTAGTAATTTCTTCTATAAGTTCGATGTAGATTTATCTGCTCTAAAACCATACTGGCTATCTGTAAGGAGGTTGTGTTTTTCAGTGAAATCATCCAGTCTCTTAGTGAAGATTTTTTCAAGTATTTTGGAGAATTGTGAGAGTAAAGAGACTGGCCTGTAATTTGTGAAGCGATGACTGTCTCCTGTTTTGTATAGAGGTATTACTTCTGCTATTTTCATTTTGTCTGGAAATGTACCAGTTTGAAATGACAGGTTACAGATGTGGGTGAGTGGCTTAACAATTCCCTCAA
Organism: Pholidichthys leucotaenia; assembly: GCA_020510985.1. Taxonomy (NCBI): domain Eukaryota; kingdom Metazoa; phylum Chordata; class Actinopteri; order Cichliformes; family Pholidichthyidae; genus Pholidichthys; species Pholidichthys leucotaenia. The sequence goes on from CM035848.1 coordinate 49,581,316, forward strand.
TTACTTTTTTCACTATTGTCATGTCAATTTCATTCCAGTCGTTGATTTTTTGTTCTTAAATTTACTCACAGTCTCGATAATTTCCTTTTCAGTAACTGCACCCAAAAAGATAGTGTTTGGATTTCTATCCTCTATTTCATTCACAGAACCACTGTGTGTGTGGGTTGTTTCCGGTGTCACTATTGATTTTGCTAATTCAGGACCAACGTTTACAAAAAATTTATTGAAACCACTGACCACATCTTCCATATTATTAATCAAACTGCCTTTTTCGATGAAATATTCTGGATAATTTGCATTCTTAGGACAATTACTAATAATCCCATTGAGTACTTGCCATATTCCTCTTATGTTATTTTTGTTATCCTCTAGTATTCTGTTGTAATATTCTTTCTTACAGGTCCTCATTATAGTAGTAAGCTTATTTTTGTATCTTTTATATTTGATCTCAGCTTCCACTGTTCTGCATTTAATGAATTGTTTATATAATGTATTCTTCTTTTTACATGCATTTATTAACCCCTTGGTGACCCAAGGAATATTTTTTTTTTGTTGTCTGTCACTGTATTGTTTTATAGGACAGTATTTATTGTACAATGATTGAAATATTTGTAAAAATTTATCATATGCTCTATTTATGTCATTTTCATCATAAACTATCTTCCAATCTTGTATTAATAATTCCTTTGTCAGTAAATACATTGATTCTTCGGTTCTTATTCTTTTATATTTAATATTTTTGGTATACTTTTTCTTCCTATAATCACATTGATAGACAACAAAAATCGGCAGGTGCTCACTGATATCATTCAATAAAAGCCCACTCCTGATATTATTTTCCATAATGTTTGTGAATATGTTATCTATTAGTGTTGCACTGTGTGACGTGATTCTGCTAGGTCCGGTAATTATTGGATGTAAGCCCATGCTGTATATTGTGTTGATAAATTCTTCTGTCAAACTATGTTGTTTTGAGTTCATCAGATCTATATTGAAATCCCCACAGATGAACATAACTTTATGAGTTAGTTTTGCATACATTTTTTCCATCCAGTCCTTAAATAAGTCAATGTTTGATCCAGGTGTTCTATATACACAGCTCACTACTATATTCTTCACATTGTCCAGACAGATTTCTATTGTAATACATTCAAATAAATCATCCACAGTTACTGTCCGATTTTCAACAACCTTGTATTTCAATCTCTTGTCAACATAAATTGCAGCTCCTCCTCCTTTTTTCCCTTTTCTATTTATATAATTTAATTCATAGCCATCCATGGTAAAATCCCCTCCTTTCTCTTCACTGAGCCACGTCTCTGATATTGCCACAATATTGAATGGCTCTTTAAACTGATGTAAATAATCTTTAATGTTATTAAAGTTTGCACAGAGACTCCTGCTGTTGAAGTGGATCATAGAAATATTGAAATCAGATGTGATCATTGTGTTAAACTGTTCATCTGTGTAATAATTACAGTCATTATTGATTGAGTTAAAAAAATTATTATCAGGGTCTATGTCATATTCTACGTCCTGTGGGTTGTGATCTGTGTATTCAAAAACTTTCAGTTCCTGTTGTTCCTGTATGTTGATTTTTTGATTCATGTTGTTGAATGTTTTTTGCAGATGAGTAAAATCCTTCAGTGTCCTATAGTTGTCTGAATTTTTGCTGTGACTCCAGTTCATAATATTCATTGATAATTGTCCAGTTCCATAATATTACGGATGTTAATGACCTTGGCTTCTTCAGGCGATCCGTTTAATTTGATGAATATTTTACAGTTTGATGTCCAGGTGTTTTGAATTTTTTTCTGCTTTTTCATGTATCTTGCTTTCCTGGCTATTTCCAGGAAAGCAAGTCACTATGGTGACTATGACCTTATTAAAACTCATCTACTTTCAGTACCGCTACTCCTTGCATCTTCACTGTTACTCCTGCCTCCCTCTCATTCACACACATGTATTCTGTTTTGTTTCTACTGACTTTGACTCATCTTCTCTCCAGTGCATACCAAATTTGGTACTAGCCAGTTCATGATGAATCTCATGTTTGCTAATGACAGTGCTATTTTCATGATGCTGAGGCTACAGATATTCTGCCTGACATTGCCCGTTTTTCTCAGCCTTATGACCTTAAGATCAGTGTGAACAAGATGAAAATTCTCACAACAGATGGTTTACCAGCAACAGTCCACCTCGAGGGCATTCAGATCGAACAGGTTCGAGAGTTCAAATATCTCTGTTCACTGGTAATTGAAAAGAAGGTAGCATCAATGGCAGAGATCCAGTGCTGAATTGGGTTCATGGCTTCAACGTTCGCATTCCTCCTATAGTTCATCTTGAAGAAGCTCAACACTTCTCCAAGGACCAAGATCCGTCTCTTTCTCACGCTGATTCTGCTTACCCTTCTTTATGACTCTAAGACCTAGACCATCCTCAAAAAGGACCTGAACAAGTTTTCCAAATGTGGCGTCTCTGTCAGATCCTTGGAGTTTCCCTCTGTGATCATATTACCAATGACACCATCCATGAATGATGCTGACAGCAGCCAACTGTTGAAGAACAAGTCCAGAAGCACAGATTGCAGTGGTTTGGTCACGTTTGCAGAATGAGCACTGACCAGCTACTTTATCGACCCCTGTGGTGGCAACGACCCCCACACAGAAGAATTCAACAAGATGCACTGATTAAAAAAATATTGCAAGCAAGTTGAGGGCCACTTAAAACCTCGGCACCTCGATCTCAATGAAGCTAAGGCCACTGCCATGGACGGTAAAGCAGGAGAGGGCATTGTCAACGGCGTCCAACAACCTGTAGCACTCATAGCAGCGTACTGTTTGTGAGAACAACCTCCCCCTCCAGGCGCCAGCTTGGGCCCTAAGAAGTGGATACCTCCACCTCTCCAGGTTCTCTTCCACCTGCTCCCTACTCTCCCTACAGACTACAATGTCATCTGCAAACATCATGGTCCACTGAGACTCCTCCCTGACTTAGTCCGTCAGCCTGTTCATCACCATGGCGAACAAGGAGGGACTCAGATGTAATCCCACCCCCACCTTGAATCCATCTGTCAATCCTACAGCACACCTTAACACTGTCTTGTTGTCCTCATACATGTCCTGCACTACCCCTGACATACTTCTCTGCCACTCCTGACTTCTGCATAGAGCACCACAACTCCTTCCTAATTAGCAAAAATCACTGAATATTTATGCATATTTGACAACTTTTAGAGTCTATTAGAGACACAATCTCATATCTGTAATTCCCCCATTGTGGGACTAATAAAGGTTTATCTAAGCTTACCTTATTTCTGTCATCCAGTTAAGTCTGACCCATACGCCTTTTAATCTGACCTGCCACAATTTGGCGAGTACTTATTTTCCTCCTTTTTTTTAAAGAAATATATGACACAAGTGAAAACTAAATCCTAAAAACATCCAAGTTTTATTGCAATGTCATATGTACCCATTTCTGCTAAATAAAAGAAGAGATGGATAAAGTTAAAGGGCGTGTAAGAGAAAACAGCAACAGTGAAGAAAGCAGCACTCGAAAAGTAATTAGTTTATCAAGTTTATGCAGAGGTTGTGCTAGACTATAGAGCTGTCATTTTGACAGACAGGGTTCTAAGAATTCTATCACAATCTGTTATTACCCATCATATTGATGGTAATATAATAAGACACCAAATAGTTTGTTTTTGTTCACATGCCCAGCTTTAATCATGAACCTACATAATACAGCATGCAGATTTTGCTTTTATTTATGAAATGAACTGATGAGCAGACAATATTCAGTTAACATAGCCGTGTACTGCGCTGAGGGCACACTGTTTAGGGATGTGCCAACAGCAAAAATGCAGCCTGTTTGTTGTTGAGATGTAGTTTATATGGCATTTTGACCTTGACCTTTGACCTTGCAATCCCAAAACCATAGGTGGAGGTCAGGGTGACCATTAGCTTTACTCCTTCTACAGCATCAGATATAGAGGGCGTAAGGGTAGTTAAGCATGAACTTTGACCTTTTGACACCAAACCCATATGTCAGAGGTCAGGGTCTTAGGGTGAACAAGTGTACTAAGTTTGGTGACTCTAGGTGTCACTGTTGAGATATAGTTTATATGACATTTTTACCTTGACCTTTGACCTTTTGACCACAAACCAACAGCTGTGGGTTGAAGTCCCAAGGTGAACCTGTGTACCACGTTTGGTGACCCTAGTTTTACTTGTTCTATAGCAATAGGGCACAGGGGAAGCTAACCATGACCTTTGACCTTTTGATTCCATAACCCTAGTCAGAGGTCAGGGTGGACATGTGTACCAAGTTTGGTGACCCCAGCGTTACTCCTTCTATAGTAACTGGGGAAAAGGAATGTTAACATTGATCTTTGACCTTTTGACCTCAGACCCATAGTTGTGGGTCGAGGTCCCAAGGTGTACCTGTGTACCAAGTTTGGTGACTCTAACTTGACTGATTCTATAGCAATAGGCCACAGGAAAAGCTAACCTTGACCTTTGACCTTTTGACCCCAAACCCAAAGTCAGAGGTGTGGGTGTAATCCATCCCAGGCTTGTCTTAGACATGATGATATCAATGTGAAAAGGCTACATTACTCCTTTGTGTCATTATCGCGGTACAAGCTTTAAGGAAAACTTACCTCTGAGGTCAGAAGTCACCCAAAGGTCAGAGGTCACCCAAGGGTTAAAGGTAAAACAAATTCAAACTCATCCAAGATTTTTCATAGATACAACTATGATAACAATTTGACAAGTCTGCGTCATTCCTTTCTGCAGTTATCATGTTAACAAAATTTGGGGAAAACTGACCTCTGACCCTATCCTAAAGGTCAGAAGTCACCAAAGTTTGAACTCGTCCGAGATTTTTCATAGACATACCCATGGTGTCAATTTCAAAAGCCCACATCATTTCTTTCTGTAGTTATCACATTCACAAGGTAGAGTGCTTCCGGAAAGTATTCACAGCACTTCACTTTTTTCCACATTTTGTTATGTTGCAGCTTTATTCCAAAATGAATTAAATTCATTTTCCTCAAAATTCTACACACAACACTCCATAATGACAATGGGAAAAAAGTTTTTGAGATTTTTGTAAATTTATTAAAAATAAAAAACTAAGCAATCACATGTACATAAGTATTTGTACTTTGCTCAATACTTTGTTGATGAACCTTTGGCAGCAATTACAGTCTCAAGTCTTTTTGAATATGATGCCACAACCTTGGCACACCTATCTTTGGACAGTTTCACTCATTCCTCTTTGCAGCACCTCTCAAGCTCCATCAGGTTGGATGGGAAGCGTTGGTGCATAGCCATTTTCAGATCTCTCCAGAGATGTTCAATTGGATTCGAATCTTGGCTCTGGCTGGGCCACTCAAGGACATTCACAGAGTTGTCCTGAAGCCACTCCTTTGATATCTTGGCTGTGTGCTTAGGGTCGTTGTTCTGCTGAAAGATGAACCGTCACCCCAGAATGAGGTCAAGAGCGCTCTGGGGCAGGTCTTCATCCAGGATGTCTCTGTACATTGCTGCAGTCATCCTTCCCTCTATTCTGACTAGTCTCCCAGTTCCTGCCACTGAAAAACATCCCCACAGCATGATGCTGCCACCACCATGCTTCACTGTAGGGATGGTATTGGCCTGATGATGAGCAGTGCCTGGTTTCCTCCAAACATGACGCCTGACATTCACGCCAAAGAGTGCAATCTTTGTCCCATCAGACCAGAGAATTTTGTTTCTCATGGTCTGAGTCCTTCAGGTGCCTTTTTGCAAACTCTAGGTGAATTGCCATGTGACTTTTACTAAGGAGTGGCTTTCGTCTGGCCACTACAATACAGGTCTGATTGGTGGACTGCTGCAGAAATGGTTGTCCTTCTGGAAAGTTCTCCTCTCTCCACAGAGGGACACTGGAGCAATTTTTATTTTTATTTTCCCTGCAAGAAATTTATGGGCAGCGCCTAGCGGATACTCATAAATCACTGGGACTATATTTCGCTGAAGATATAGCTCATTATTACCATGATCTAACATTTTTTTGGACCTTATCAGTGCTACTTGAGTGTGGCCTACAAGCAGCTGAAGCCTGAACTACAGCGACTGACAAGCTAAGGCTAAGCATCAACAAGATGCCTCTCCTTTGTACAGATGACTACCACAAACTCCTACAGAAGATTACCATGCTGGAAACTAAAATTCAGTGGCTCGAAGTTAACCTTTTGAGTGTGAGATTTTGCATGCCCCTAGTAGCAGAGCGCGGCGCTGCGCCTGTCATCTCACTCTGACATGGTCGGCTCCATTCAGGATTTGTACTGATTTGTACTGATCTGCCAGTTTCAGAAGGTGGCAGACATCTGTTGGAGGACTCAATGGATGACACGTAATACACCAAAGAGGAAGAACTCCTCATTTTCTTTTCCTGTTTTTAGCATTTTAGCCCAGAAAGCTAATATGGCTGCCGTCCGTCATCGTGCACCATCACTTAGTCAGCTTTGTACGTGGAAAATAGCCACGGGATACAAGCGAAATTTATGTGTGATAATCATAAGACTTTTTAGATATGGTAGAGAGCGTAAATGACTGACAGAACGCAAAATAACGACCACGATGGGTGAAAACGCAGCGACCACAGCAGCGAGTGAGTCCCCTTAGCCGCCAGTAAGTGACGAATTTCTGTATTTTTTTTAATAATTGTACTGATTTACTGATCCTCCTATTCTTCCTGAGGGCCTGTTGGCCCAAGGTCAGGGCCATCAGACGATGGAGGAGCCAGTGGCCTCGGATGATCTTTTCCCAGAGCCAGCACGGAGAGGTTCCTCTGCAGCCACACCAGAGGAATCCCCAGCGTTGGAGCCGCTGCAGGAGGAGCGTAGGACTGATACCACCATCTTGCCTGCTGTGGAGGCTGTTGTAGCAGAGTGGGAGCCTGAGCCGGACTTCCTGGAGGCTGAGCCCGAGTCTTCATCGTTGGGATCAACGCCGGAGCCGTTCCATATTAAGAGGAGGCGCATGTGCCATAGGAGGTCCCGAGCTTCGCCTGCGGCAGCTCGGCTACCTTCTCCTGGATCGCGGCCCACTCCGTCTGCTGAGGAGATGGAGGAATGCAGGCAGGTGTTGCTGGCACAGACAGATCTTCTCTTGGAGGTGAAGCCGTGGCTCCTCCCGGATTTTGCATCAGAGTTGGGGGAATATTCTCTGAGGGAGCTGGAGCTCCAGCCCATGGCCGAGCGTGCTCCGATCTCGAAGCCTCCTCACCACCATGACGAATTTGACCTCGGGGAGACAGCGGACGTCATCACCTCCCAGGAATTCAGGCAAGTGCTCATTCAATCACTTCTACTCTCACCTGAAACCGCTTGTCTAATTCCTGATGAGCTGTTAATTGCTGTCACCACGCCACCACCGGTCTCTCCTGTTTCCCCCGAGTTCCCGCTGTTTCCGGGTGGAGGTCTCCGGGAGATGGAGGAGCATTCCCCGAGGGAGGCAGAGCCCGAGCGCGCGCTGATTAAGGAACCATCTGCTCTCCCACGTCGTCGCCGTTCCTGGAGGTCTCGCCCAAATCAGTCCATCATCATCCAGTCAGCAACCCCTCCTTCACCGGAGAAGGAGAATCCTGCTGCAGAGCTGCTGGTTTCTCCCAAGGTGTCACCTGCAACCATCTCCTCCACAACTTTTACCTCTGCCAATGTGGGGGCGGCAGTTTCTCTCCCAAATTCCTCTACCACTGTGCCTGCTTTGGAGGGTTCTCCTCCAAATATAGAGGAGCCCGGGGTTGTCGTGGACACGGAGGAGAGGAGAAGTGTTTCTGACACTGCTGGAGAAATCAAACACCAGGAGAACAGGCAAGTTCCTTTTCATTCTATTTCTTTTGTTGATGAACAATTTTGGCGTAGGGAACATTGCCTGGGGGCCTTGAGACTGCAATCACCACCACGCCTGCTGCAGGGGCCACCACAGCAGAGTCGCCCACCCTGCTGGACCTTCTGGAGACTGGACCTAGGACGTCAGCGTCGGAATCCTGGATGGCGGTGGAGTCCGAGTACAGGCAAGTGCTCTCATTCGTTTCTCTTTCCCCTGAATTAGAGCAAACTTGTCTGGCTCTTGGGGAGGAGAGTCGGGTGCAGCCCTCAGCTGCACCTGAACCATCCTTGCCAGACTCCGCCGCTGCCGGCGACCCTGACCACGTCTTTCTTTCCCCTGTCTCTGAGCTTCCTCTCAGGATTTCCAGGGAGCAGTCAACTACATCTGGAGCCACCGAAGATCCAGGGTGGGTGTCCAAGGAGGCTGCAGAACCTCAGCTGGAGGTCACCGTGGGTGCAGCTGAGCCTCAGCTGGAGGTCACCGTGGGTACAGCTGAGCCTCAGCCGGAAGTCACCATGGGTACAGCTGAGCCTCAGCCGGAGGTCACCGTGGGTGCAGCTGAGCCTCAGCCGGAGGTCACCGTGGGTGCAGCTGAGCCTCAGCCGGAGGTCACCGTGGGTGCAGCTGAGCCTCAGCCGGAGGTCACCGTGGGTGCAGCTGAGCCTCAGCCGGAGGTCACCGTGGGTGCAGCTGAGCCTCAGCCGGAGGTCACCATGCGTACAGCTGAGCCTCAGCCGGAGGTCACCGTGGGTGCAGCTGAGCCTCAGCCGGAGGCCACCGTGGGTGCAGCAAGGCTCCCACTGGAGTCCATCGTAGATGCAGCGGAGCTGGCCCGGTCGGGGCCCACCGCGGGTGCAGCTGGGTCCCAAGCCAGGACCCCCAAGGGCACTGTGGATCGCCATAAGGACGCTGTGGTCCCCTTCTCCTCCTGGTCCTTCCGCCGTGGGGGTTCCCTCCCTTCGGTCCGGTCACCCACCAGCGAGCTTCCCGGTGGGCAGGCCGCCTCCTGCTTCCCCCTGTCGGCTCTGGTGGATTAACAACACTGGCCGACCACCTGAGGGACTGAGTCTCTGGGCCAGATGGCCCGTGTTCTCCAGCAGGCCACCAGAATGGGTTCGCCGAACTGCTTGCTGGGCCTGGGACTCAGGGCGGCGTCCCAAGCCTCTACGTCTTTAGACTTGGGGGGATTAATTGTGGACCCTGGGCGGGGTATTATGTTCCCTCTTTTCCTGTTCCCCCTACCTCCCATCCGGATTTGTGTGTTATTGTTGTGCCTGTTGGGGTTGGTGGTGGTGGGGGGGGTTTCTTTCCTTATGATGTTACCGTGGGTGTCTGGTATCCACCCCTAGAAGGAGGGGCTCTGTCGTGAACCGAGCCCGTGTTTCCTGTGGGCTTGGTTCTGATCGTTCCTGGTGGCTCAGGCAGTGGGTTTATCATGTGGTGTTGTTTTGATTTCACGTTGTTTTCATGTCTGTGTATGGTTTCTGGTCATGCCTGTAGCTGCTGCTCTGGCCTGTCCGGCCATGCCCCCTCTTTCTCTGACAATCAGCTGTTCGCCCCGGTAATCATCTTTCCCGCGCCTCACCCAGGTGTTCTCAATTTGTTGGGCCAGCGGTGTTTGTACTTAAGCAGCTCTTTGCTAGACAAACACCGCTGGACCATTATACGTGTTAGATGGTTTTCCTCCGCTGTCTAACCATCACATCACCAGAAGGACTAAGTCTGTGTATGCTCACTGGAAACGCTGTGATTACTCGGACTGCTCCCCTCACTGTGAGTACTCTCTGTTAGCGTCTCTGTTCGCTGCTGTGCTGCTACGCTTCCGCAGCGTTTCCCCCCCATGCAGCACAGCCGCTACGCTTTGGCTGATTGCCCAGTATTTCCTCCAGTGTGTGTTGGGTGTCCTAAAGGACTCTTAAGTGTACCCGAGCTGTCATGTCTTTTGTGTATTCACTTTTGTGTTAATAAATGTGTGTCTGGTGTAACCCAGCACTTAAATCCATTTGTCCGTTTTCTCCTCCTCTGTGCGCTATGGAGAAGCACATGGGGAGCTTATGACATAAATAGTATAAAATTAACACATTCCAGTATGTTTACCATCCCACCACCACCCCCGGGGGAAAAATATGTTGCCACCACACCAAGATCTTTAAGCCAGAGGAAACGCTGCAGTGGCATATTGATATCAGAGATGATATGAACCTGAGATGGCATAAGCCTATGTACAGTGTGCAAATGAGCAGTATACAAATTACAAATTAGCACCCAGTGTTAGAATTTCTCTGTAATGATAATACCAGTAGACTGTACATGATAATTAGCAGCAGAGATGATATGCACATCAGATGGGGTAAGACTATGTACACTGTACAAGTCAGCAATGTGCAAATTTAGCAACCAGTGTGTGACTTCCTATTTGCAAAGCTGTGTTGCAGAGTTTTGGGATTTGTGTATCATCTGCATAATTATGGTAATATATTTTGTTGTTTTTTATGATTTGAGCAAGTGGGAGCATATAGATGTTGAAAAGCAAAGGTTCCAAAATGGAACCTTGGGGAACTCTATGGGTTATTTTTGTTAACTCAGATTTATAGTTACCTATAGACACAAAATAGTCCCTGTCTTTTAAATAGGACTCAAACCAGCTAAGTGCTGTACCAGAAAGTCCCACACAGTTTTTCAGCCAGTCTAGGAAGATGTTATGGTTGACCGTGTCAAATGCAGCACTGAGATCCAGAAGAACCAAAACTGAAATGTTGCCATTATCCGTATTGGAGTGGATGTCATTCAGGATCTTAACTAGAGCTGTCTCAGTGCTGTGGTGTGTCCGAAAACCTGACTGGAAGACATCAAGACAGTTATTTAATGTCAGGAACTTGTACAGCTGCTGAAAAGCAGCTTTTTCTATTATTATACTGAGGAAGGGGAGGTTTGATATGGGCCTCTAGCTGTTCATGAGTGAGGTGTCTAGGTAGTGGATTTCATGTGGCGTATGATGTCATCCAAGTTTTTATGATTGGAAAAAATTTTGCCATGGTGTCTACATCTTCTCTACGTGGACACAGACGAAGCACACGTCCAGCACCTGACATAGGAGCACTGACTGTGTCAGGAACCGAGCTGGCTTGGTTTTCCCCAGCTTGGTCCTGATCTCTGGGTGGGTTTTGGTTCCATTAAGTATGTGTATTTTGTGTATTCTGTACCGATCCCCTATCCATAGCCACTGTCTGACCGGCAGCTGTTAGACAGCCACTGTGACCTACTTTCTCCCACGCTGCTGACAGTCTGCCAGTCCAACCACACCCCCTCGCTCTCTTTATTTCCATCAGCTGTTCCCAGCCCCGGTAATTATCTCTCCCGCGCCTCGCCCAGGTGTTCCCAATTTGTTTGGCCAGCGGTATCTGTACATAAGCAGCTCTTTGCTAGTCAAACACCGCTGGACCACTACACGGGTCACACGCTCGTTTGCCATCATGTGCCCCTCACGTCTGGAGGGATTTGTTGTTTGTGCCCAAGGGAGAATTGGACTTTTTGGACTGCTCCTGCCTGTGAGTAAGCTGTTTTGCGTTTCCCTGTGTGGCTAGCTGCTACGCTTTCCTGGTAGCATTTCCCCCTGCAGCTCAACTGCTACACTCAGGCTGTTGCCCAGTTTGCTTCTTTAAGTTAGTTGAGCTTCCGACTGTCTTCCTCGCTCTCCTGAGCGCATGTATATTATTTATTTTTCTGTGGCCACAGTGCACAGTGGTCTGTCCGCTGTTTGCTCCTGCATCAGCCTTTGTGTGTACATCATTACGTTCCTGTAAGTCTTCATTTTTGAACTTTGTCACGTTAATAAATGTGTGTGTGGTGAACCCAGCGTTTAAATCCTTCCATCCTTCTCCTCCTCCGTGTGCTTTTCCACAGCGCATGGAGAGTTTACGACAGACTGACTGTCTTAATTTTCTGAATTTTGTCAGTAAAGAAAAAGGCAAGGGATCCCAAATCTCCCAGCTTCAGAGTCGGACCAAACATTTCTGAGCCTGCCCCACCCAATGCACACACTCAGCTTTATCACTCCAGGCCCCACCTTCCCTAATTAATGTGCCTGTTTGATTCCAGAAAAAGAGCAGATATAATTAACAAAAATTCCTGCTTTCAAACAAACAATTCATGTCAGCAATTAGGTTAACAGAAAACACATTTCCTTCTCATAAACACAATTTAAGTTGTACCATACATATTACCATTTTGCAGGATTTGAACATAATTGTCAAATGCAGCAATTAACCAATCACAAAGAATCAAACTACCCATAGATCACTCTTCAAGGATAATGCAACACTTTTATCAATCCCTTAAAACTTTAATAATGGCTTTTACTATTAAGAAAAGTAACAAAAAAAGAAACTTGTTGCATTTATAGGAGGAAGCTGGTGCTTCCGAAGAAATTTCCTGCAGCAGTTCAGCAGAAATGTTCAGTCAAAATGGTGCAGGCAGATTTTATACCTTGAAACAAAGATAATATGAGAGTGTTCTGTGGGAGTACGGAGCCTAGCTGTCTCCTGGAACTGACCTTGACAGGCCAGAGTATTGGTATCTAAGGAAGAAACATGATATACTGTGTCTAGAAGCATAATAACAGGGACACATTGTGATATTAATTGATAAAATAAGGAAATCTTTCACAAGCACCCGCATTTCGAGAATTGGACCGTGTATTGATACAGTTTAAATGTCCACATATTATGGCAGCGACACTAGGGGAAACTGATTTGAATGCCCAGAATTAAATAAAATGAGGAGTTTGTGAAATGAACTGGCCTAAACGGATGTATTTTGAGTTGTTCAAAAGTTCTGCTTTCTTGATTATTCACGAATAACTGTGATCAAAACAACTGTGACCATTAAACGGGGTAATTAGCCCAGCACCACTTTAAAGACATCATAGCCATGTCTGCCATCCCACTTTATGTAGTTGTTTCCACAACCACTCGAGGTCAGCATTTTCAAGTCATTACTATAGGTTTTACTTCATGCTGGTAAAAGCACCTACTACTGCTGTTTTCTTTTGGAAGGACAATCTCGTCAAATTCCTGAGTGCTAACATCAAGCCCTAATTACGATTTCACCATCAATATTGCAACCAGAACCAATGACCCAGTACTGGTCTTTACAAACAGCTGAATGGAAAAGTTTTGCAGTGAAATGCTGAGTAAACTGACGGGAATTCTTTCTTACCAGGATGAGGAGGCAGTAGGAGGAGAACTCCTGATGAATCGGGATGGTGGAGAACACAGACAGGACCAGGCAGCTGAAGACCAGGATGAACCTGAACAAAAACAAACAGAAGAAAAACATCAGGATGACATCAACTAGCTGAGCTCACTCACTGACACCACACCACCCCGGCGCCAAACCACCATTTCCACTGACTCAAACTCTTGAACCCGCTCTGGCACGGCGGGACAAGCGACACACCAGCAGCAGCAGTACAATCTCAGAGCTTGTTTCCTCTCTGCAGTGAACCATGAGCCCCGACTATTATTCAATTTCCTCACATATCCACTTAATTGTGCTTGTTTGCGCTACGCAATGAAGAAGAAACAACCGATGAAAAAACATCCGACAGCCGACGCTTTCCACACGCCCAACTCCGCAGGCCTTCCATCTTCATGACGTCTTCTATTTTCCATCGTAAACCTTCCAAAAACATCTCCGCCGTCTGAAATAAGAGAGCAGGCTGTTGAGTTGTGGAGTCTCTTGATGTTATACGGCGAGATTGCATCTGGGTTTTATCAACTCAGATCTGGTCTTTAGGCTGCTGGAAGACGCCAGTTAACCGTGTGTTTGTTTTAAACATGTGGTCTTCACGGCTTTTTTAACCTGTCCCAGCCAGCATGTCCTTGTGGGCCCCACCAAAGGTTAAACTGGGCTGGCTTATGGCTCCCATCTGTGTTTATCCACATGGACTTTACCTGTTTACCTATTTTCAACTGATTTTCTTATAAATTTGCTATTTTCTTCAAAATTTGTGATTTTTTCCCCCCCCGATTTGATTAATTTTTCTTGAAAAATTGAAACAGTCTCATAAATTTTGAATTTTTTTAACTGTAAACTTGCTACTTTTTTCCCATAAAGTTCTGATTTTTTTTCTTGTAAATTTGCAACTTTTTCTCATAAATTTGTTAGTTTTTCTTAAAAAATTGTGATTTTTTTTTTCTTGCAAATTTTTTTTTTTTTTTTGCTAACTTTCTTGTAATTTTGAACTTCCTCATAAATTTTTATTGTAATCCTGCAGCTTTTTCTGATAAATTTGTTACGGCTTTCCTTGTAAATTTGCTATTTTCCTGTAAATTTCTTGTCAATTTGCAACTTTTTTGTTTCACTTTTTTCCCATAAATTTGTGATTTTTTGAAATAGTAAATTTGTGACTTTTTTCTCATAAATTTGCTACATTTTGTCAATTTGTCCCTTTTTTTTTAATTTTTGACATTTTTTTCTCAATAAAATTTGTGACTTTTTTGCATAATTTTGCCTATGGCGCCAGTGTTACTGAAACCTGCTCACCCACAATAAAGCCATGTGAGGCCCAGAAGGGTTAATAAACACTTGCTCAGCTGTCCCACAGGTGAAGTCCACGTGGGCAAACGCAGACGTGACCAACATGGACCCCACAGACCATTTGGGAGCCATAAGACAGCCCAGCTGAACCCTATCACGGGGCTACCATGGACCTGCTGGCTGGGAAGGGGATGCTTCAAGTTTCATAGTGGCCTTTTTCTTGATTACTTCAACACTTTTGTTTGGGGGAAAAAAGCCATTCTCCACTTGGTGAGAGCTGTGGATTTTGTGCAAACCGTGCAAATGTAAACAATGAGAAATCTAAAGAAATTCTTTAGTCTTTCTCTGATAAATTTGCCACTTTTGCTCTCAAACTTTTTTCTTGTAAATCTGCAACTTTTTCCTGTAAATTTTCAACCTTTGTCTCATATATAAATTTGACACTTTTTTCTTATAAATGTGACTTTTTTCCTCATTCGGACTATCCAGGAGAAAGGTCTGCATCAGGTCTCTTAAGTAATGACTTGATGACCTCACAGAAGACAGAAATTGCATCTTTTTTACTCATAAATCTGTAACTTTTTTCTTACAAATTTGCAACTTTTTTCTTAAAAAAATTATGACTTTTTTCTCATAAATTTACACATTTTTTCTTGTAAGTTTGCAACTTTTCCCTCAAAAAAATTGTGACCTTTTCCTATAAATTTTCTTCCTTTTTCTCATAAATGTGCAACCTTTTTCTTAAAATTTTGTGACTTTTTTGTGACTTTTTTTTATCATAAATTTGCAATTTTTTCTTGTAAATCTGCAACTTTTTGATATAAATTTTCCAACCTTTTTCTCATAAATCTGCAACTTTTTTCTCACAGATTTGTAACTTTTTTCCTCATAAATATGGAATTTATTTCTTAAAAAATTGGGAATTTTTTTCTCATACATTTACAAACTTTTTCTTGTAAATTTTCAACTTTTTTCTTAAAATTTTGTGACCTTTTTTTCTTAAATTTGCTATTTTTTTCTTGTAAATCTGCAACTTTTTCCTGTAAATTTTCAAGTTTTTCTCATAAAGTTGACACTTTTTCCTCTAAATTTGACATTTTTTTGACAATGTGAGACTTCTTTCTTATAAATGTGTGACTTTTTTTCTCATACATTTTCTCCATAAACTTACTTCCCTCACCCGAGCTTTTTTCTTTCATGTTTTTTAAACTGGTATAACTGTAGTGATCCATTTATAGCCATGATTCTGAAAAAATGTCAACTAAAAATATAGCCACAAGTGGCGATCATTGAGGTCCAAGCAGCAGTAGACTTCTAGGTCTTGTGCTGTTTACCAACAACATTTAAAACTTAAGGTGTGCTACACTTTAGGTTTTAAAATGTCCTGGAGAAGCACGCTGTACTTGGTTTGTTGTTCTGAAGACTTCCCTGGGAAGATTCAAACCTGGGACCTCCAGCATACAAATCACCTTCTGCTGCTAACCTCCTACCAGGCAGAGTACACTCGATGTTTGGAACTTGGTCCGGGACCCGTTTCCAATGGAAGATCCCGACAACACAGCTTCTGGGATCATTAGTTGACACAAACCCCTCTGCCATGATCAGGTAGCGAGCCACTGAGTGGCGTCTAAGGAACAGCTGCACAAATTTCAGGACCTAAAGATTCCAAGACCTGCATCTACCAAATGAAGTATACATTTGTTAGCATACTTAAAAAAAGACTCTTTCCTCTATTCCTCCTTCCAATTTGATATTTTTGTGATTCTCTGCCTTCCTCTCTTCATGAATTTGTAGCTCTTTTCTTGGAAATTTGCAATTTCTTTTCTTGCAAAAATGCTTCCTTTTTTGCAATGGTGGAACTTTTTTCTTATGACAAAACCGCTCTTAAACTTGATGTTGTCAGGCCAGATTGTAGGTGTAACTTGGCTAAATTTGAGACTTTTCTCTAAAAACTTACTTCTTCTTTCTTACGAATATAACATGTTCTTATGGTAAATCTGTAAGGTTTTTTTTTATCTTAAATTTGGCAACCTTTACTGTCAATTTGATTTCTTTCTAATTTGCAACTTTTTATTCAAATGTGCAACTTTTAGCTCATAAATTTATGGTGTTTTCCCTTTTATATCAGCATCAGGATACGTATGGAAATCTTTTTCATAATTTTCATACACACACTCATGCATACACGTACACCCTCTTGTAAAAAGCATTTGCTTTAGCCTGAATGAAGTTGAAGTTGTAGTTTCCCCACCCCCGCTCCAAACCAATAAACCCAGAACAACAAAAGTGAAAACACGGTCAACGACAGACAGAAATACCACAGCATGAGAAGAGAAGTTTGTGTTTACATCAAAAGAGGCACGGCTGACACACTTCAGCTTCCTCCGATCTTTAAGATTACATCACACGGTGCACAGGTTATGTGCACAGTGCCCACACACGGCTTTGTTTCTCGTGCGAGAAATCGGCAGAATCAGAAAATGCACTTTACATTGAACAGGAGGGCATATTTGGAAGGTGTAAGAAAATAACTGAAGATTATTGCCATCATATAACAGGATTTATGTTCTGTTGGGGTTCATGGAAGGAAGACCTGTTCCATTTGGAAAGTGTGGAAAATATTGTGCTGATCACCACAAAAATGATCTAGAACTTGAAGGTGTCATATACTTCTAGGTTCAATCCCCCCAAGCCATTCCCCCATTCTATCCAATCTTGTGGGAATGAATGGGATATGAAGAAAATAGACATAACAGCCAGGAGGTTGTGGGTTCAAGTCCCAGTCAGATCATGCCAAAGACCATATAAAAATGGTACTTCCTGCCTTCTAGCTCAGTGCTCAGCATAATAGAATGGGGGAAGAAAAGCTGGTCACCTAACCACAGCGGAAGCACAAGCCCGGAAAAATGGGGAGGAGTTGCATCAGGAAGGGCATCCGGTGTAAAAATCCTTGCCAAATCAACATCATCATGATATCAGGTGATGGATGATACGCTGATAGGACCCCAAAAGAAGAAGAAGAAGAAGACATAAAGTGACACCTAGTGGCTGGGCTAGCGGAGTCCTCTCAGTTTGTGCCCAACAGGTCGATCTCAAAGTCGGTTAGAAATCCAGACTTTGGCCGCTCAGTCCAGCTAACACTAGCAGCCAAAGCTACCAGCTATCACGGCCAAAATGGAACAAAATAAGCCAGAATTGCACAGGAAATACATCTGAATGTGAATTAATGAACAATGCGGTCCAGTATGCTGATAAGAATTTACAAAACAGAGCCATAAAATCCATGGTTGCACTGATTCACGCAACAAAGCTAGCCATGTTAGCAGTTCCGGTATCCATGTCGTGCTGGAAGTAAAAAAAATAGACCAGAACAATGAACTGTGGATTTAAAAAAGAGGTGGATTGGTGGAAATCAAGGGGGCTAAGGGGGACATTGCCCCTCCCAACCTAGAAAAAAGACAGAATTGTCCCTCCAATATCATCAGGAACCTTTCTATATCCCATTTTATATAGAAAGGTTCCCATGGTGTTCTGAAGGACTGTACTGAGGAGCTCAAAAATGTCCTAGCCAACATCTTCAACATCCCCCTGAGTCAAGCTGTTGTCCCCACATGTTTCGAAACTGCCACCATAATACCAGTCCCAAAGAAGCCCGTCCCATCCAACTACAACGATTGCCGGCCCGTAGCACTGACCCCCCCATCTTAATGAAGTGCTTCAAGCCGCTGGTCATGCAGAACATCAAGTCCATCCTCCCTCCCTCCCACGACCCATCTCAGTTTACATAGAGGTCAAACAGATCCACAGAAGATGCCATCTCTGCTGCTCTCCATCCAGCCCTCAACCACCTGGACTCAAAGAACTCCTAGGTGCAAATGCTGTTCTTGGACTTCAGTTCAGCATTCAACACAATCACCCCCAGCACCTAATACACAAATTCAGACACTTGGGACTCAAAACCTCTCTCTGTAACTGGGTGCTGGACTTTCTCACAGGGAGGCCATAGAATGTGCGGGTTGGCAGCAACACCTCCAAGACCATCACACTGAGCACAGGGATCCCACAAGGGTGTGTGCTCAGCCTGCTGCTCTTCACCCTGCTGACCCATGACTGTGTACCAGCCTGCAACACCAACCACATCATCAAGTTTGTGGACAACACGACGGTGGTGGGCCTCATCACCAACAATGAGGAGGCCAACTACAGAAATGAGGTGAGCCAACTGGTCCAGTGATGTAAAGACAATAGTCTCTTTCTGAACGTGGGGGAAAACCAAGGAGATTGTGATCGACTTCAGGAGGGGACACACACAGCATCCCCCTCTGATTATCAATGGAACAGCTGTGGAGAGGGTGAGCAGCACCAAGTTCCTGGGAGTGGACATCTCTGAGGACCTCTCCTGGTCTAACAACAACACATCACTGGCCAAAAGGCTCAAACTCACCTCCATTTCCTCTGCAAACTGAGAAGAGCACAAGTCCCACCCCCCATCATGTGCTCATCCTACCGGGGCACCATTGAGAGCATCCTCACCAGCTGCATCACAGTGTGGTATGGAAGCTGCACTGCCTCCTGCCGGAAGACACTACAACACACAGCGAAAGCAGTCAGCAAGATCATCGGTGCCCCTCTGCCCCCCCTCTCGGACATCTACCTCACCCAAAGAGTCATCAACATTGCAGGTGACACCTTCCACCCCTCACACTCCCTCTTCAGCCCTCTGCCCTCAGGGAAAAGGTACCGGAGTACTGCAACTTTTTCCGGTAAATTTTCAACCTTTTTCCTCATAAATTTGTAACTTTTTTCACATAAATCTGTACCATTTTCCCTCATGAATTTGTTACTTCTGTTCCCTAAAAAATTGGTAATTTTTTCTCATAAATTTGAAATTTCTTGTAAATTTGCAGGTTTTTCCTGTAAATTTTCATTTTTTTTCTCATAAATTTGCAATATTTTCTTTAATTTTTTTTCTCATAAATTTACAATTTTTTTCTTGTAAATTTGCAACTCCTTCCTCAAAAATTTATGACTTTTTTTCTGTAAATTTCCATCCTTTTTTGCTGCAGACCATATGTCACAGACAGCTTACAGAACACCTCAAAAACAGAGCATCAGCTCTTTAAACTGCTGATTGTTTTTTTATTGTAGATTTGCAACATTTTCTCATAAATTTGCAACTTTTTTCTTAAAATTTGTGACTTTTTTCTCATAAATTTTTTTCTTGTAAATCTGCAACTACTTCCTGTAAATTTTCAACCTTTTGCTCATAAATTTGCAACTTTTTTCCTCTTAAATTTGTGACCTTTTTCTCAAAAATTTTCAATTTTTCATTACAAATATGAAAATGTTTTTCTTGTAAATTTGCACCATTTTCCTGTAAATTTTCAGCTATTCCCTCATAAATCTGCAACTTTTCTCTTTACAAAATTGTGACTTTTTCCTCCTAAATTTACAAATTTTTTCTTGTAAATTTGCAACTTTTTTCTTCATAAATTTGTGACTTTTTCTCAAAAATTTTAAATTTTTCCTCATAAATTAGAATTTTTTTCTTGTAAATTTGCACCTTTTTCCTATAAATTTTCAACTTTTTCCTCATAAATCTGCAACTTTTTTCTTTAAAAGATTGTGACTTTTTCCCTCATAAATTTACTAATTTTTTCTTGTAAATTTGCAACTTTTTCCTCAAAAATCTGTGACTTTTTTCCAGTAAATTTTCATCCTTTTTCTCCTGCAGGCCATACAATGTCACAGAAATCCTGCAGAACGCGCTAGAATAAAGCTGGTGAATTACAATAGCTGCTTAATAATCAGACAGCGGCTCGATCCTTTAAACATTATAACTCATTTCCTCTTTTTCACCCATGATGCAGTTTGTGCGCAGCTGCACTGCAGTGGTGACGGGGGGTGGACTCCCTTCCCACCGGGCCACTTGGTGTCAAACGGGCCCCTGGATGGTCACAGGGCTGAAGGGCCGCCTTTCATGCTGTGAGACCAGGGAGCCATCAGGATCACGTCCTGCAGTTTGAAGGGCGTCTGTGTGAAAACTGTGGGTGTGCAGAACACACAACACTGCAGGGCTGCACCGCTCTGACCCCCACTGGGGCCCCTCACTCATATCCAGGGGGCCCGATCGGAGGTCAGAATTTTCCACAATGGAAGAGGGGTGGTTATGTCACCGCCGTGGGGCTGGAGGAGCTGCTGGAGCCTTTGTAGGAGAAGGAAACTGACTTTTTCCTTGCTGACTCTCTACATTTTGTACATTTATGTCTTTATTCTCATATATTTGAAACTTTAATGTTGCAGATTCATAACTTAATTTTCATAATTTACAACTTTTTGACACAAATTTGCACTTTTTACCTCCACCAAGGGAGGACGGGGGTAATGTTTTTAGTGGCGTTGGTTGGTTGGTGTGTCTGTTAGCAACATAACAAAAAGTCCCGAACGGATTTTGAGGAAATTTTCAGGAAAGGTGTGTGATGGGACGGGCAACAGATGATTAACTTCTGGTGGTGATTTGGATCACGATGTGGATGCAGGAATTTTTTGAATATTATTTCATATATTAATCTGGCGCTTTTCATGTACTGCCCGTTTAACATGTGTCCACTCAGTTATGTGCACGGTCATGCCATACAGCCACGCGCCTCACCAACCCAGAAGCCAAACGCTGCAGAAAAAAGTATTAGGGGGTGTGTCCACCAAACCCACTTTTCCCGCTGTGGGCGAATATTTTCTATTCATTCTCTATGTAGTCCAGTGTGTACAGCGCTGAAACGCTTTGAGCAGTAGCCGCTTTTTGTCGTGGTGCTCAGGGCTGAAAAAGTTTAACTTGTCAGACGACTGTACAGCCGCGCTCGTCAATGTCAGACCTTTCTAAGCAGCCAATCAGAATTAAGGAAGGGCGGGACATAGAACGCCGGTACAGGAAGACGAGAACGGTAGGTGACGGAGGAGAGGCTGAACTTTGCTGCATCAAACAACCCGGTACTCTTTGATGTGACACTAAAAGGATATCATGATCAAAATTTCAAAACAAACGCTTGGAGGAACATGTCCGCATCTGTCGGTGTACCAGGGGAGCATTTGTGCCTTTGTCATGGTCATATTTCTTACAAGTTTGTTACGGTAGATAATATGGATACTATGTGAATTTGTTGTTGATAACTGCAAAAAAAAAAGGCATAATACTGCACTGTTGTGTAATATTGCTTAATAATTATGAACCTTTGCAAATATTTTTGCATTAATTTGTAATTTTACTCTTTATTTTTGATGCTTTATTCTTGCAAATTTGCACCTTTTTCATAAATTTGCTACTTTATTCTCATAAATTTGTGACTTTTTGATGCAATCTGAGTCTTTTTTCTTATAAATTTGCAACTTTTTTTTCCTCACGTCTATAACCTTCCCATAATAAATTTAATAAAAATTTACTCTCATAAATTTCGGAACTTAATCCTCAAATCCTTTTCATTGTCATAGTTTTGCTACGTCATTCCTGCAAATTAGCAAGAATGAAGTAGCTTTTTTCTGCAAATCTATACATTTTTCCCTTCATAAATCTGTAAGTTCATCTTCTTTAATTCTAATTCTTTAATTCTTCTGTTATTTGTGTCTGACACTGAAAAGTCTCCCGCTGTGGGAACGCGGCCGACAATGCAACGTATATAACGTATGGAAAAAGTTTGAGGTTGGCTCTGTTGACATTTCCAAAGAGATGTGAATAAAGTGGTTTTGATTGGAGGGAAACATGCGGTGACAGGCATTGTGATGCTGTCACACCGCCGCTCGCACACTTACAAGGTTTTCAGAGCCAAAATTACAGAGTGACAATCAGCTGCCTTCAACCGTAGCCTAACTTGTGTTTTCAGACTGAAGATAATTACTTTGAAAGGAGAGGAGGGGGGAGATCTCCAATCTCCTGAAAAGCACTGAAATGGCATCATTAGGAACTCACTGCAGTTTAGTAATTAATAAGGCTGCCCCGAATAGCAGTTTTGAGGACCTGAATATTTGGGAATAATCTGAATAAACTGTTTATTAAACCTCCTGAACAGTCTGATCCTCCACAGATGTTCAACCAAACCAGGGAGCTGCAACTTCTACTTCTACTTTAGGAAGAGTTTTTATGAGCAAAAAAAATCCATTTTTATTCCTTTTTACTCTAAATTATCACTTCACCTCTGGTGAATTTATAGATTTTTTCTTCTAAAATCTGCAAATTTGTTCTTGCAAATTTATGCCATTTTACTTTAATTTGCTGAAAAAATAGGCAAAATATTCACAATATTGTAGACTTTGCACAAAAATGTGGAAAAACTTGATCAAAATGTGCAAAAAAATTGCAAAAATTTCTCTTCTCTTCTCTTACTTATAATTGAGTACTTTTTTATCATGGTGTGGTGGCACTGTGTGGGGGGTTCTCCACCCAGAGTCGGAAGCCAGGGGGCAGATGGAACAAAGGACTGAAGGAGGAAGTGGCACTAGGGGGTCTCAGACATAACAGAAAGGACTATCCACCTCCCGGGGAGTTCAGGAGACACCAGAGTCGCTGGAGGAAGAGAGGGTGTGAGAAGCAGGACTGGTGTTATATGATGTTAATGTGCCACGCATGTCTTTGTACACTGGCTCCCTGGGTCTCATGGGATGGAAATAAAGGTTATAAAAAGGAGGCACCCAGAGACCCAGATAGAGTATTGCCTGTACTTGATGTTGGAAGAGGAATAAAGTGCATGTGTCGTTCAGCTCGCTGCCTCATCTGCTTCCTTCTTCCACAATGGGAACTTTAGTAAAATTTCTGCCTCCGCACCTCTGGCTGCAGCCCAGCTGATTAATCCTGAAAACCACGATCTTGTCAGACGGCCTCGGATGATCCGTGTCACGGTGCTTGGGGAAATTAATCTGGAGTATGTGGCTGAGCACTTCCAGCGGAGTGATCGCTCTTAACCTTCCAAAACAGAAAATTAACTCACCACACACACACACTCATCTGTCCTTCCACCCACTCGCCCTTCGCTCACATTTCAGCAGAAAGAGACACTGAACAAGCGTTAAGTGCTGCTTTGATTAGCATAATTTAATTGACTCGTCAGGAGAATGAGCCTCAGAACTAATGAGTAATATCCACACCGTGGAACGCTGCATCACCACCCATTACCAGATGTAGTTTTCACTCTGACTGGCAGATCATTTTTGTCAGCCATGGACCGAGATGAGACCAAGGGGACGGGCAAAAGGCTCCAAAATAGGGCCGGAGATATCCAGAGTGGAGCAGGAGGACCCAGCATGCCCATGTGGGCTGTCTCCTGGGTCCCATGCGGGTTTGTCCACAGGTCCCATGATGGCCTCCTCTGTGTTTACCCACAGGTCTCAGGAACACTGGCGCCACAGGCAAAAGTAGCAGAAAAAGGTCACAAGTTTATGCGGAAGAAAGTGAAAGTTTATGAGAAAAAAGTTGCAAATTTACAAAAAAAAAAAAAAAAATCGTAAAATTACTTGAAAAAGTTGCAAACTTGCAAGAAAAAGTTTTCAAATTTACAAGAAAAAAGTCACAAATTTATGTGAAAAACGTACAAATTTAGGAGAAAAAGTTGCAAATTTGCCACAAAAAATGTAAAATTAATTGAAGAGTTACAAACTTATAAGAAAAATTAGAAAAAGGTCACAAATTTATGAGGAAAAACTCAGAAAAAGTTGCAAATTAACAAAAGAAAAGTAGCACATATGAGTAAATAAATTGAAAATTTGTGAGAAACAAATTTCCAAATTTATGAGGAAAAGTTGTAAGTTTACAGTAATAAAAAAAAGTTGAAAATTTTAGAGAAAGTTCCAAATTTACAAAAAAAAAAAAAAGTCACAAATTTATGGGAAAAACTCATAAATTTACAAAAAATACCAAATTTACAAGGAAAAAAGAGACAAATTTGTGAGCCGTGCTGGCAAAATGAGTCGGAATGCACACGGCGTCACTACGAGCTGCAGGCAGGAGAAGTCGGCCAGTCCCGGGAAAAAAAAACCCTGAGGGCCTGGTATCATTGCAAAGCTTAGAAAACATACTTTCTAAAAATACCTGTTTTTGTGGAAGATGTAACTCCCAACCAATCGAACACGAGTTTTCAACCTAGCCAAAACATAAACAAATCGTCTTTTTCTGGGTCCGTTTTTGCGCACTTCCTACAAAGTAAATATCATTTTGAAGGTCTTTCAGTACAGAATATGGAAATAACGTTACCTCAGTTTTGATCATTTCCTCAAAGTGACTCATGTGACCAACACGGGTCACATTTATTTACAGTATATATACAGACAGACTTTATTAATCCCAAACTGGGAAATTTATGATAAAGTTCCAAAATTATGAGAAAAAGTCAGCAAATTCGCAAGAAAAAAGTCACAATTTTACAAGAAAAAAACATCAAAAATCTATGAGAAAAAGCTGCAAGCTTACAGTAAAAAAAAAAGTTGAAAACTTATGAGAAAATATCAAGTTTTTCAAGAAAAATGTATCAAATCAAGGGAAAAAAGTCACAAATGTAGAAGAAAACAGCAAATTTATGAGAAAATCAGTTGAAAACAGGTAAAGTCCACGTGGGCAAAGACAGATGAGGCCAACATGGAACCCACTGGACCCATGAGACAGCCCAGGTAGCCTTTGGTGGGGCCCACATGGACATGCTGGCTGGGTTGTGATGAAGGTCACGATTGTGGGGAAAAAACAAAACAAAACAGATGCTGATGCACTTGAGTGAATAACCAGATACAGTGGGGTAAAAAAGTATTTAGTCAGCCACCAATTGTGCAAGTTCTCCCACTTAAAAGACAGGAGAGGTCTCCAATTTTCATCATATGTATACCTCAACTATGAGAGACAAAATGAGAAAAAAAAAATCCAGAAAATCACATTGTCTGATTTTTAAAGAATTTATTTGCAAATTATGGTGGAAAATAAGTATTTGGTCAATAACAAAAGTTCATCTCAATACTTTGTTATATTCCCTTTGCTGGCAATGACAGAGGTCAAACTTTTTCTGTAAGTCTTCACAAGGTTTTCACACACTGTTGCTGGTATTTTGGTCCATTCCTCCATGCAGATCTCCTCTAGAGCAGTGATGTTTTGGGGCTGTTGCTGAGCAACACAGACTTTCAACTCCCTCCAAAGATTTTCTATGGGGTTGAGATCTGGAGACTGGCTAGGCCACTCCAGGACCTTGAAATGCTTCTTACGAAGCCACTCCTTCGTTGCCCGGGTGGTGTGTTTGGGATCATTGTCATACTGAAAGATCCAGCCACGTTTCATCTTCAATGCCCTTGCTGATGGAAGGAGGTTTTCACTCAAAATCTCATGATACATGGCCCCATTCATTCTTTCCTTTACACGGATCAGTCGTCCTGGTCCCTTTGCAGAAAAACAGCCCCAAAGCATGATGTTTCCACCCCCATGCTTCACAGTAGGCATGGTGTTCTTTGGATGCAACTCAGCATTCTTTCTCCTCCACACACGACAAGTTGAGTTTTTACCA
This sequence comes from Pholidichthys leucotaenia, assembly GCA_020510985.1. NCBI lineage: Eukaryota > Metazoa > Chordata > Actinopteri > Cichliformes > Pholidichthyidae > Pholidichthys > Pholidichthys leucotaenia. The sequence continues at coordinate 49,607,255 of CM035848.1, forward strand.
AAACGTTCTATTTTGGTTTCATCTGACCATTTGACATTCTCCCAATCCTCTTCTGGATCATCCAAATGCTCTCTAACAAACTTCAGACGGGCCTGGACATGTACTGGCTTAAGCAGGGGGACACATTTGACACTGCAGGATTTGAGTCCCTGGCGACGTAGTGTGTTACTGATGGTAGCCGTTGTTACTTTGGTCCCAGCTCTACTTTGGTCCCAGCTCTCTGCAGGTCATTCACTAGGTCCCCCCATGTGGTTCTGGGATTTTTGCTCACCGTTCTCGTGATCATTTTGACCCCACGGGGTGAGAGCTAGCGTGGAGCCCCAGATCGAGGGAGATTATCAGTGGTCTTGTATGTCTTCCATTTTCTAATAATTGCTCCCACAGTTGATTTCTTCACACCGAGCTGCTTACCTATTGCAGATTCAGTCTTCCCAGCCTGGTACAGGTCTACAATTTTGTTTCTGGTGTCCTTTGACAGCTCTTTGGTCTTGGCCATAGTGGAGTTTGGAGTCTGACTGTTTGAGGTTGTGGACAGGTGTCTTTTATACTGATAACGAGTTCAAACAGGTGCCATTAATACAGGTAACGAGTGGAGGACAGAGGAGCCTCTTAAAGAAGAAGTTACAGGTCTGTGAGAGCCAGAAATCTTGCTTGTTTGTAGGTGACCAAATACTTATTTTCCACCATAATTTGCAAATAAATTCTTTAAAAATCAGACAATGTGATTTTCTGGATTTTTTTTTCTCATTTTGGCTCTCATAGTTGAGGTATACCTATGATGAAAATTGGAGACCTCTCTCATCTTTTAAGTGGGAGAACGTGCACAATTGGTGGCTGACTAAATACTTTTTTGCCCCACTGTATTTAGTCTGGAGTGTCTGAAGCCCCAGAAGTTGTATTCAGTGAAGATGCAGTAATTTCATTGTGTTTAAATAAGAAAACTGGACAGGAAAATATAAAATATTCAGTTCTAACACTAAATATTATCATCTGCTTTAAAAATCCAAATACATTAAATAAAAAACAGCATATGAATACATGTGTTCGCCGTGGCAACAGCGAGCTCAGAAAACGGCATAGCGGATTTCCGTAATGCACCTGGGCTCTGTGGAAGGTGTGAGAGACGCCGACGCCGCTCCTTCCCCATAATGCCGCTGTTCCTCCCCTCCAAGCGGAGCCAGACCAAATGTGTTCTGGGGGGGGATTAGGCGGGTGCAAATGAAGCGGCGAAATCAGCTCAAGGAGGAAGGGTGCGTGGGGATTTTGGTGTGACGTCTGACTATTGATACAGCGAGACGTTTGGCTGCAGTGGGTTCATTTGTTGTTGTGTGATTTTATTTGCCTGAAGGGGTGTTTGAAGAACAACAGCTGTCAAAACGCTGCGCTGGGAGCCAAATCAGTCCCAGGCTGCACTAAAAACAGTAAAAACACAAAAACGAGCCGCAACGTTACACATCTTCAATGAGGTTCCACACTGCGGCGGGGGCAGCCGTGCTGTTTATGTTTGGGTTGAGCAGAGGAAGTTCAAGCTGCAGAGACGACGACGACACTGCCAAGACTTTCAGTTTATAGTACTCATGCAACCGGAGAACTTCCTTTTTGCATCATGTTATTATTAAAGGCCGGCTTCTGTGTGCATCTGAGCGCACGCCGAACCGATGAAACCCTGGAGAGAAGTCAGGAGCAGGACTCACATTTCTGCTGACATCCCTGACAGCCGCCTGGCCTGTCATTACCTCAGCCATCGCGTGTTCGTCAGTTGGCATGTTGCTCGGTTTGCTAGCAGGATTATTCAGTGGACTTTGATTAAAATGGCTGTGGCACAAGGACCAGTCCACTCAACTGTCGGTGATGTGAGTGATCGACAACTGATCGATTGATTTTTTTTTTTTTTTTTAAATGTTGACGTTTTGGTATTCAACAGCAGTTAGCGCTGTCTGCTAACAGCTAGAATGTTGTTGGGAGAAATGAAATCGTCTCCCAGCTGCTCCCTTCAGGGGTCTCCACTGTAGATCATCTGCCTCCATCTAACCCCATCCCTCACATCTTCCTCTGTAACACTCTTCACTCTCTTGTGCATTTTTCATTGCTTTGGATGGTTGACCCCAGGTATTTAAACTCATCTACCTTCTCTTCTTCTTCTTTTAGATTTGATTGGCGGTTGGCAACCAGCTTATAGGTGCATTACCGCCACTGACTTGATTATCATCACTCTATAAGGAATTCTTGTGAGAAAAATATCCGTCCTTGGACGTCATCGCCTGGACCTGGATATCCACTCCTTGCATCTTCCCCGTTACCTGCCTCCCTCTCATTCACACACATGTATTCCATCTTGGTTCTACTGACTTTCATTCCTCTTCTCTCCAGAGCATACCTCGACCTTTCCAGGCTGTCTTCCACCTGCTCCTTACTCTCACTACAGATCACAATGTCATTTGCAAACATCATGGTCCACCGAGACTCCTGCCTGACCTCATCTGTCTGCTCAGAGCCAATCCCTGATGCAATCCAACCCAAACCTTGAATGCATCTGTCATTCCTACATGTCCTGCACTATGCTCACATACTTCTCTGTCACTCCTGACTTCCCCATAAGCCTGCAACTTTTTTCTCATAAATTTGCAACTTTTATCTTTTAAATGTGCTATTTTTTCTCATACATTTTCAGCTTTTTTTCTTTTAAATCTGCCACTTTTTTATTGTGAAGTTGCAACTTTTTTTTAAATCAAATTGTCACTTTTTTTTTGTAAATCTGCAACTTTTTTCTCATAAATTTGGAACTTTTTGTTTTGAAGTTGCAACTTTTTCAAAGTAAATTATGACTTTTTTGTTTATTAATCTGTAACTTTTTTCTAATAAATTTACATTTTTCTTTAAAATCTGCAACTTTTTCTTTTAAATTTGCAACTTTTTTCTCATAAATTTGCAACGTTTTTCTTTTAAATCTGCAACTTTCTCATAAATATGCAACTTTTTCCTTTGAGATCCGCAACTTTTTTCTTATAAATCTGCAACTTTTTAGAGTCAAAATCTGACTTTTTTCTTGTAAATCTGCAACTTTTTTCGTCATAAATTTTCAACTTTTTTCTCATAAATCTGCAACTTTTATCTTTAAATTTGTAACTTTTTTCTCATAAATTTGCTACTTTTTTGTTGTGAAGTTGCAACTTTTTTAAATCAAATTGTGGCTTTTTTCTTGTAAATCTCCAACTTTTTTCTCATAATTTTTCACTTTTTTCTTTTAAACCTGCATCTTTATTGTCATAAATCTGCAACATTTTTCACATAAATTTCAACTTTTTTTGTAAATCTGCTGTAATTCTTTAAAAATATACACAATTCATATAGTTGAGTGCACATTATCACATTAAATTATAGTAATTTTGGCAGCATGAGACAGGTGTTCATGATATATATTTTGCATAAATACAATTTAATGGAAACCAGCAGGGATTCACACTATGGCCTCCAGAAAAAGGTAACAGCAGATGGACAGCAGCTTAATTCTGTAATGTTTGTCCCCATTAAAGCAGCAGTGGGACCAAGATATTGGAGTTAAAAAAAAATTAGGAAAACAAGCGGCGCCTGCATCAGGGCACAGTCATAATCCTCTGTGCTGTGAAATGATGCTGCCACCCATGGTGTGCAGATATTTCACAACCGTCCTTTATTCCTGCACATCCAAGAGACCACAACCAAAGAAAAAGGAAAAAATATACAGCGTGTGGATGTGAAGAGCCTTTAAAGTGCACATTTGAGGAGCAAGAAAAACACAGCTGCGTAAACCCCGGAGAGCGCGGGCTCGTAAAAGCGGCCCGACTGCACAGTTTATTGTGTCTGTTCTCCGGCGGCGAAGCACGTAAAGAGGCTACGCAAATTAAAAGTCCATCAGTGGAGCGGCAGGAGGACTTGTAATGGAAAGAAAAGGGGGAGGAACTGAACAATTCAGACTTCATAAATGAGCCAAACCCCGACTGAGCAGCCTCCCGCCGTTTATGAAGCTCCGCAGTGCGAAGAGTTATGTTACATTTTGACCATAATTACTCTATGTTGGCAACAACAAGCCGGAGACTGAGACACTCATTTCTTTATCAAATTAGCCTTTTTACTGTCTTGAATTAGCATGAAAAGACTGCATTTACACACTTTGTTTCCTCCTAAATCAGGGGTTGACAATCTCTACCAGAGGAAGAGCCATTCTGAGTCATTTTTGGCCAACAAAACAAAACAAACAAAACATTTAGTTGGGTCCTCAAAACACGTTTGAAGATTGACTTGAAGGTTAAACAGCAGTTATAAGAAATTCAGTCAAAAGTTTATTTGTGTGGCATCAATTACTGCCTTTCAGTCAGAGAACTCGTGTTTTGCCTCCAGAAAGGAGTCCTTTGGTTAGACTATGCTTACTTTATTCTAACTTTTATTTGATAGGGACGGGTGTGTACACTGAATAGTGTTGTCGTCAAGACCAGACTGAGTACTGAGTCTCCCAAGACCAAGACAAGACCAGACTGTCATGTGCTGGCGAGCGCTCGCCCCCTCCTTCCTGCTCACGGTCTCCTCATCAGACACACCTGCTGATTCCTGCTGGGCCAGCGTTTATAAGGAAGCGCTCTTCAGTGATTCAACACTGGCTCGTTTGGGTATACTGCTCCAGCAGACAGCTCTCTTAGCAAGTGGTTGTGTTATTTATGACCTTGTCTTACACACATTCTCTTCCATCTCTTCCAGGTTGCTGCAAATGTAGCGGTGCATCTTTGATGATTAAGGAGGGACACACAGCTGATACACGTCGGGGATGGAGCCATGACGCTCCAGGCAAGAAGAAATGAGTTTTTGCACCTGAAGAACAACAATCACAAATCACGCACCACCCCCCGTATCACACGGTGTCCCTCAAGGCTCTGTGCTCGGTCCAACCCTTTTCACTCTCTACATGCTTCCGCTTGGTCACATCATCCGTCAACATGGTCTTCACTTTCACTGCTACGCCGACGACACCCAGCTGTACATCTCCTCTAAATCCATCACCCCCGCCAGACATCCGGTCTGCCAACACACTTGCTTCCTTCAAAAGTCAACTCAAAACCCATCTTTTCAAATCTACCTATGAAAACTGACTGCCTCTTCTACCTATGTGTACCTACCTTGTCTGTTTACCCATTCTCTGTATGTTTGTCCCTATGCTGCTTTGAAAAGCGCTATATAAGACTGATGATGTGAAGAAAATAGACTGTTGACTAGACCCACTGTAATATGGCCCATGGTCTTTCTGCACTCTGGTTTCGGTCTTTGGTATTGACTACAAAACAAAGATCATTCATAGAATAAACAAATGTTACACATCATAGCTCTTACAGCCAAAGTCAATTTGCAATGTAATGGAAGGTAAAAACATCTCCTTTTGTATCTTTGTCTTCAATAAGAAAAACAAAAGGCTAATAATTGCATTGCAAAAGCCAGTTTAGGAAGCCTGGGATCAGACTGAAAAGGTCTCTGCCTTCGACTCCCACCTGATCCACATAGCACCGGACCCCAATGGTCCCTCCTGCAGGTGGTGAGCCCACTGGAGGGTGGATCCAGGTAACTCCTTCGGGCTGAGCCCGACTGGGTTCCATGGGCAGAAACCTGGCCACCAGGCGCTAGCCATTCAGACCCTCCCCCAGGCCTGGCTCCAGGGTGGGGCCCCGGTAACCCCATACCGGGCGGGGTACACTGAATGCTTGTTCGAGCATTCATCATGAGAGTCTGTTGGATTGATCTTAGTCTGGCCCTTCACCCAGGACCAGTTTATCTTGGGTAACCCTACCAGAGGCAAATTGCCCCGGACATCATAGCTCCTAGGATCACTAGAGCACGCAAACACCCCCCCACGATAAGGTGACGATCCATGAGGGGGAGACGATCCCCTAAGTGGGGGAGTTTAAGTATCTTGGGGTTTTCTTCACGAGTAAGGGGAGAATGGAGCGAGAAATTGACAGACGGATTGGGGCAGCATCTGCAGTGATGCAGACATTGTACAGGTCCGTTGTGGTGAAGAGGGAGCTAAGCTCTAAGGCAAAGCTGTCGATTTACCAGTCAATCTACATTCCTACCCTCACTTATGGTCACAAGCTTTGGGTAATGACTGAAAGAATGAGATTGCGGATACAAGTGGCTGAAATGAGCTTTCGCCATAGAATTGCTGGACTCACCCTTAGAGATGGGGTGAGGATCTCAGTCATCCGGGAGAGGCTTAGAGTAGAACCACTGCTCCTCCACATTGAAAGGCGCCAGTTGAGGTGGTTTGGGCATCTGATCAGGATGCCCCTTGCAGGCCTCCCACTTGAGGTGTTTTGGGCACGTCCCTCTGGGAGGAGACCCCGGGGCAGACCCAGGACTCGCTGGAGAGACTGTGTCTCCCAGCTGGTCTGGGAACACCTTGGTATCCTCTCTGAAGAGCTAGAGCAGGTGGCCGGGGAGAGGGAAGACTGGGCTTCTCTGCTTGAGCTGCTGCCTCTGTGACCCGGACCTCCGGAAAAGCGGTAGAAGATGGATGGATAATAATTGCAATGTTTCCTCCCACCCAGGCAGCATGCCCACATGGACCCGAGCAAAGGTTAAATCTGAGCTGTTTGTCCACAGTTTCCATGGTAAGGGGGCAATCTGCATACCTGTCTTAACCCCATATGGACTACACATGGATTTAAAACAAGTCAGCAGGTTTCACAGGTGGGACCAACATGGAACTCATTGACAAACCCACATGCGACCCATACGACTGCCTGGATCTAATCATTGGTGGGGCCCACATGGACATGCTGGCTGGGAAATTGGTAGGAACGCACCACGAGAGTCTCTTATGAATCAGAAATTAACCCTGTGGCTTGTATCGTGGATGTAGCCTTTAGTGATTAGCCTGAACAAAGTTCTTTTTGGTACCAAGATTTACAAAAAAATAGATAAGGTAGTATACAAAGTTCATTCTAAATTGGCAGCATGGTGGTATAGTGGTTAGCATTATTGCCTCACAGTAACGGCTTAGCTGTGTGGAGTTTGCATGCTTGTATGGTACTATGAACAATTTTAGCATCAGTGATGTGAATAAAACCATGACAATACTTTCCGATTATGAGAGAGATTATAGCTATTTTTACCTAAAAAAATGAGAAAGCCAAGTACACAAGTTATGAACAGCATAATATTGAACATACAGTGAAGACCTTATAAAACAAGTGTGCTGAATCGATGCGCTGATATAATAACGATTCCTTTCATCATAAGAGATAAAACACAAAGAAACCCCCCGCTGCCGGAGTGACTGATGTGACAGCTGAAAAGAAAAGAAAAGATTCTTTAATGACATGACGATTCATCCTCCTTTGATTATTCCTCACGTGGGCCTTCCATTATTCCCCGTTATGAGAGGATATCGCCTAAAGCAATCACTGTCTGGGACTGATCACTGTCATTTGCAGGTCTATCGATCGTGAAAGCGTCCACAGTGACTTTCATTTCCACGTTTTCATTCGCACTCTCCATCGATCAATGGCAGCGATGGCTCGATAACTGGGACTGACTCCTGCCTCCCCATCTCCCTCTAGGCAAACCGGTATTAATGGAGCCAGGTGAGGGGATAATGACGGCCCCCAAGATGAGGGGTCATGGAGTATCACAGAGAACCTCATTGTTCCAGTGAAACCACATCCCGGACTAACCCCCACACAGGCATCCAGGATGGCTAACACCACCGAGGACTGAATAAAAGCATCACCTGTCCAGATGGTGTTCAGGATAACAAACACAGCAACTTTTACTGGAGAAATACACATTCTGAGCATTTTTAAAACCAAACTTAGCATGAAACAACAACACATATTTGGTCCTTAAAATATCTTGCAAGAAAAAAGCTGCACATTTACTTGTATAAAGTTCCAAAATGTATAATAATGAAACAAAACCACTTGAATAAAAGTGCAAATTCATTCACAACCATGAATCCAGCGTTCCTACAGAACCAATGGAAGAGACGAACTTCAGGGACGTAAACTAAATCAAAGACTGCTCTCCCCGCTGCTTTCCTGCAAGAGTGGAAGATGCCAGCGGAGCCAGTCCACTCCCCTGTGATATCCGCTAAGGCAAACCCCCCTCTGACCTCAAAATAGCAAAGGACCCCATTAATCATCGGAGAGCGGGAGTGGGACGGTCGATGGGCTGACGTCCAGCATCCGTCTCTGTGCGGTCTAAATCTGGGTGATAACGAAGGACGGAGCTGACAGCAGAGAACATTAAAAAATGGCTCGGAGTTGAATTATTAATCAAACGCAGATATACATACACGCTGAAGACGGCTTTTCCATCAGCAGCTAATCTTTATGGCCAGTCTTGAGCTGATTTGTTTTGCTTATTTTTGTTTGGTGCATTTGGAAGTCATCAGTTTTATCACTGTCACAAAAGTTTAACTTTACGAGTGATCCTGTCTGCAGTAAAAACAGACATTTCTATGTGAGCAGCTGAAAAATGGGGTGTTTCTGGAGAGTATTTTAGCGTCTTTTGAGTATTTTGTTTTTGGTTCTTTCCCAGCCAGCATGTCCATGTGGATCTCAAAGGTTAACTCTGGGCTGTCTTATGGGTCCATGTGGGTTTGTCCACGGATTCCATGTTGGCCCCGTCTGTGTTTGCCCACATGGACTTTACCCGTTTACCCATTTACAATTCATTTTCTCAAAATTTGTATTTTCTTGTAAATTTGTGACTTTTTCCCCTAATTTGATAACTTTTTTCTTGAAAATTTGAAAAATTTACAACTTTTTTTACTGTAAACTTGTAAATTTTTCAAATGAATATGGGATTTTTTTTTCTTGTAAATTTGCAACTTTTTTTTCAAAAAGTTTTTTTTTTTTGTGTAAAACTGACTTTTTTCTTGTAAATTACGTAACTTTTACTTGCATTTCTGGAACTTTCTCATAAATTTGCCACTTTTTTATTGTAATCTTGTAACATTTTCTCAAATTCGTTACTTTTTTCCTTGAAAATTTGCTATTTTCTTATAAATTTGAAATTTTCTCAAAAATTTTCAACTTTTTTTTTCTGCTATAAACATACAACTTTTTCCTCATAACACCGTACTGGCACTGATATTAGCCATCTTTCTACTCATATCGCCAGTGACTGCTGACCCGGTGAGTGGTGGAGCCACTGTTTACAACAGGAGTCAAATATTAGCACTGCGTAGCTCTGAGGTGCTAACTAAGAGACCCGATATTCCTCAAGAAATCAGGTGAAAACGATGGGGATGTCGAGCTGGAGTGAAGTGACATGCAAGAAAGACAAGGTACAAGCCCATTCTACCATCCATTATTATGGAAAATGTGAGATCTCTGCTTAACAAGACGGATGAGCTAGCGGCTCTGTCCCAGTATGAGAGTGCCTTTAGAGAGGTTAGCATCATGTTATTCACCGAAATGTGGCTAACCGAGCTAACAACACATGCTAACATCGGATTGGAGGGTTTCCACTTACTATGAGCAGATCGGACACTAGACAGTGGCAAGAGCAGAGGTGGGGGCTGGCAGTGTTTGTGAATAACAGATGGTGTAATCCTAGGCACACTACGATTAAAGAACAACACTGTAGCAAGGACATTGAGTTGCTAGTTGTTAGCATGTGACCAGCTTAGCTCCCCAGAGAGTTCTCACATGTCATTGTGATTGCAATCTGTGTACCCCCCCTCCACAGTGACACCAACAGACTTGACAAGATTATCAAGACGGCTGGCTCTGTGATTGGTCTCAGGTCGCAGACCTTTGAGACTGTGGTGGAGAGGAGGACATTGAATAAACAGTGATCCATCATGGACAATCCTGATCAGCCCCTCCATCACACACTGGACAGACAGTGGAGCACTTTCTCCAGCAGACTACTACAGCTTTGCTGCTGAACGGTCAAGTAAAGGAAATCTTTCCTGCCACATGCCATTTCACTGTAACTCACTCTAACGCTGAATTCTGGTCATAGCTATGCTGCCATACTGCACCTTGCAGTCTAACTGACACCTCACATTGCACCCTGCACCTGATAGACCTGCATTGTATGATTCATCTATCTATGTGGGTCATCATCTATTCATCTGCGATGTATATAAGTTATTTAGGCAGTTTTACTTTCCATGGGTAATCCCTTTTTCTTTTATGCTGTGTGTGTTTCTGTCGTTTTGGTTGTCTCCTGTCATTCTGCTCTTACACTGTAATTTCCCAATTTGAGATCAATAAAGTACATCCATCCATCCATCCATCCATCTGTTTGTCTGTCTATCCATCCATCTATCTATCTATCAGCAGGCTGCAGACCCAGCACCCAAATGCTCTCCAGCTCATCTCTGGTGATTTTAACCACGCTTTCTTGTCTTCCACTCTGCTCACTTTCACCCAGTATGGCATGTGCCACACCAGAGACAATAAAACACTGGAGTTATTTTATGCAAACACCAAGGAGGCTTACACCTCATCACCCCCCCCCCACTTTTGGAAGATCTGATCACCACCTGGTTCACCCCCTGCCTGTGTACAGACCCCTGGTACACAGACAATTTCCTGTTATCCGCACAATGAAGATATGGTCCGAGGAGGCGGAGGATGCTCTGAAGGACTGTTTTGAATCCACAATGTGGGAGCACCTCTAGGGTCCACATGGTGAGGACAATGACGGCCTCACACACACCATCACAGACTACATCAACTTCTGTGTGGAGAACACCATACCCACCAAGAACATACAATGTTTCTCAAACAACAAGCCCTGAATTAACCCTGAGAAAAAGTCCCTGCTGAAGGAGAAGAAAATGATCTTCAGGTCGGGAAACAAGGAGGAGCTGAAGTCCATACAGAGGGAGCTAAGGAGGAAGATCAGAGAGGGGAAGGACAGCTACAGGAAGAGGATGGAGGACAAGCTGAAGCAGAGTGACGTCAGCGGTGTCTGGAGAGGCCTCAAAACTATCTCTGGGCACCAGAATACCTCCTCCCAGGCTGTGGGGGGTAGGGAGTGGGTGAATGACCTGAAACTGTTCTTCAACAGGTTTGACCAACCACCCTCTCCTCCGCCTGCCCACCAACCACTGGTGCCTCCACCTTCATCTAGTCCTGCTGTCCACTGCCCTCCCTCCACCCCCTTCTTACATCCTCCAGGTCTCAGTGCACACCCTCAGCTGTTTTTCTCCTCACAGACCCAACACCCCACCCCTCTCAGCACACAGCCCCCCTGTTCCAGTCTGACTCTCATGAAGGGTGCATTTAGACGGCCACTGTTTGGTCCGGACCAAAGGACCAAACAGTGGCTTCAGTGGATAGTTCCGTTCGTTTGGTGCAATCTGAATGCGCATTGGAACTCTGGTGTGCACCAAACAAGCAAAGTCTGGTCCCCCTGAAAATGGGGGTCTCGGTTCTCTTGTAAACAATGGTCTGATGTGCTCTGCTTGCAGTGTGAATCCAAACAGACTATCCAGCGGACCAAAGGGCGGAAGTGCCCCTCGGCGTTTGTGTAACCACAGCAACATGTAGTCTCAGAAGATGAAGTGGCATTTACCATAGTATATTTTGGGTAGAAAATAACAATAAAGACAACCGCGTGAATCTGAGAAATCCTTTTACCAGAGAAAGGCGAGAAGAAAACTTAAAAAATGTCTCATTTGTAGCGGACAAACAACCCGGCCAAAGGGAATGAATTTCTGTTTTCGGTCCCAGCCAATCGATGGGCCTGATTTTTCTTCTTCGCCAAGATTTTTTCTTCCTGGTCAGTGGTGTTTTTGGCTACAGCGTCCCAAACGAGCAGTTGTTGTAACTGTGTGACATCATCTAGGCAGTTTGGTCCACAGCAGTGTGAAAGCAAACCAAACAAAGGTGTGAAAATTCTTGGCATTCCCCGTCCAGTCAAATCAAGACCCCAGGACTATCCTGGTCTGAATGCTTGAACTGAACTGCTGCTCTCATCCAAGGACCAGAGCTGTAACCTTATCTATCGGCCATAAAGTGGAAGTTAATTCTTTCTCCAGGACGTGCTCATCCTCCCTCTTCTGCTCTTTGGCAAAGGAATGTTTCAATTGACAGATTTATGACTGATCTTATCCAGACCTTGGGGGGGGGGGGGTGTCAGGATTCTCCAGTATACAACCAGACAGTTTCACAGTGCCATCTGGTGGACAAATTAGGAATATTTAACTTTTTCTCTTTGCAGTGGAATTTATGCATTATGGACAATGAACTAATTCATATTCTTTCTTTTAAGACAGTATCTGCTGCTGAAGACATGGTTGAACTCTGGGGATAGACAATGAGGTTTCAAATGTTTTACTGATATGATTTAATATGTTGCTTATTTTCAGGAAGAAATTAATCTTTGCATGCAAACTATCACAAATTAATTACAGTTACAATGTAGATGCATTGTATGTTCCCTTCTTATTGAGTGGAATATCTTAATCACTAAAGTTGAAGGAATTTATGCTTTATTCACCACACATACTTTAAGGAGGGTCTCACTCTTCATATCAAATGTCTATCTCTGCTCTGGGGGAGACCCCCACCTTAGGAACTTTAAGTGACCAATGGGCTCCTGACAACTATCTTCATCTCCTCTTTTAGGTTGAGTTTATGACTTTTGTTGAACAAAGCTCAGATGTAATTGATTCAACTCAGGCTTCATGAAGTTTAGAACCATCCTGCCGCACCAGAGAAAACTGGCTTTTTATTACCCTTTTGCTCAGTCTTGGGGCGTTAGTCAAGCTGTGAGCAGACGTCTCTGCTCTCCCATTATTTTTCCTATCTTTTAAGTAGGCCCAGAGCCTGGCATTCTCTGAGAACATCCTGTTTCTTACCTTTAAAATTCACTTTTATTTTAATCTTTTCTTTAATTTTTGTGCAAGAAGATTTTGTTTTGATTTTTTTTTCTTAAGCTTAAACCAACTCATTTAAACCACCAACATCGAAAAAAATGGATGTGTGAATTTTTTTTCTTCATTTTGACTCTCTGATGGAACTTTGCACAATAAATCCATTCCTTCTTAAGTGAGAAGACCTTGCCAGCTTGCTGACAAACAGCCCGATTGCAATCTCAGGAGTACACCCTTGTGGGAGAATCAGTCTTTCAGCCTCTCCATTAACAGAATCCACGGACATCCAGCTGAACCAGGGTTGGCACGTGGGGGCCCTGCTACCACCAGGGATGTGATCTGACTCTGGCTGATGGTCTGTTGTTATTTAAGTTACACTTAATTCTTCAGAATATTCCTGGTATAAGTTCTTTAAACCTAATTTTATGCAAACTCCCATCAGAATTTCAAAATGCATTTTGTCCTTTCATTAATTCACATTCTTTTTCAGAGTAACACCAGTTTTACATTTTTTTTTATAAATAGTTAATCATCATTTTCCTCATAAAATTCCATCCACTTTTCTTAACCAATGCTATTTTATGGTTTTCCAATTTCCAGCATACTGACAAATTAAACTAGGCTTCATTTGGTTCCACAAATGCTTGATTCATAAGTAACTGAGTAACAGTCTATGATGTCCATAATATGAATTTTCTGTTTAAAGTTATCCAAATATGTTAACCTATTCTGACATTTCTTAGGTTCAGGTTCAGGTTCAGGTTCAGGTTACTTTATTTGTACCCGTAGGTAGATTTGTTTTGCAGTTGGTGACATCCATATTTACAAGCCACAATTACATTCAACATAGACACAAACACAGGCACACATCTTACAAAATAGGTAAATATAAAATATGTACAATATAATTTTTATAGCTTGTTCAACTCTTTGACAGCAGCAGGGACAAAGCTGTTTTTGTAGCGCTGGGTTCTACTTTTTGGGACAGCAAACCTCCGTCTGGAGGGAAGAAGCTGAAAGTTGCAGTGCAAAGGGTGGGAGTCATCATTTAAAATCGAGTCGGCCATCCTCTGTACTTGTCTGGTGTACAGGGATGTCAGGCTCAGCTGTGACTCACCAAGCAAACGACTGGACCATCTGACTACCTGATCCAAGGATTTCCTCTGTTTCAGTTTTATCTGACCAAACCATGACATTAAAGAAAAGGATAAAACAGATTCAATAAAAGCCCGATAGAACATAGTCATTATGGTTCGGTCAATTTGGAAGCGTGCAAGTTTCCTCAAACAATGCAAATTTTGCTGACCCTTTTTGCACACCCTTTCACAGTTCACCTCAAAGTTCAATCCACTATCAATAATCGTCCCAAGATATTTGTACGATTGTACACATTCGGTGGTCTGGCCTTTTAGTATGGTGACTTTGTGCCTGGGAGTTTTCCTCCTAAAGTCAATAATCATATCTTTCGTTTTTGTTGTATTCAGCTGCAGGTAGGAATCCTCACACCAGTGAACAAAGTCATCAACTACTGGGCCATGGCCACTCTCACCATCCTGGAGGAGACTGACAATGACTGAGTCATCAGCATACTTTATAATGTGTCTGTTGTCATGTCTGCTCCGACACATGTTTGTGTACAGGATGAAGAGTAGTGGTGACAACACACACCCCTGAGGAGAGCCAGTAGAAGAGCACTTTAGGTCAGACAATGTACCATTGACCCTTACTCTCTGCGTCCTGTTGGTTAAGAAATCCAGAATCCAACCCACCAGATTATTGCTTAAATCAAATTGTTGCAGGAGCCTTTCAACTAAAACTTTCTTATTAAAAATTTCTTATTAAACCACTGAAAGACATATGGGAGTTATTGTTTGATTTCATGTCCATCTTCTTGATTATCAGAGACAAGAACTCACAAGGGTTTGTTTTGAGACTGATTCATAATTGGTACAAAGAACTGTTAACAAAATTGTCCTTTTGGATTGGTGCCCTGACGAGGCTCTGAGTGTAATGAAAAAAAAAAAAAATCTTCATTCCTACTCACATTCATATTTTTACATTAATACTGTACCAACTTTAAAATATCTATAAACCCATAAATCAGCTGCATCTGCTTTGAAATGATATGTTGTACAATTTCTGTTAAAATGTCACAGTGTATAGCATCTATTAAGGCCTCGCAGTATAATGTGCACTTCTGTCTCCATTTCATCTGAAAATGCCAAGAAGTGCCACGTGTGTGGAATGGTGCTAGCTTAGCATTTAGAACTTATGTTTAGTGTCACGCCATGCCTGTTTCCAACAAAATGGCCAAGAATTGAATTCATCATCGTGATCAGTCGTAATACAAGTGGCAAAAGACTTTATTTCATCTGAAGATGTCAAGTGAAGAAAGACAGTGTGTTGAAACGTGGAAACGGTGCTAGCTTAACATTTAGCATTTAAGTTCAGTCCACATTTTTACATTTAGTGTACAGTCTGTAATTAGAAATATCATGCCTGTTACCAACAAAATGGATGAGATGAGGTTGGATTCATCATCCCAGTAATCCATTTGTAGTATCTTCATGGTGATAACATAATCGTGGTTTCATCTTGGAACTTCAACTTAGTTAACAGGCCAGCACAAGCTAGAAGAGCAGTCCCACCAAAGCCAGTAAGAGAAGGACCATGTAAGTATAAAAACTATGACTCATGTACTGGGCAATATCTAATTTCATTGTACATGTGTTTGAAATGACAATATCCCAACAGCACACATACATCCAGTCAACGTCAGCATGTTTACATCGAGAATACTTCTTATAAAGGTCATTTGCACAATGGCAAGACATTGGCTTGACATTAGTGTACCTGCTATGATGTATGGCTTGGAGACGGTGGTGCTGATGAAGAGATAGGAGGCGGAGCTGGAGGAGGCAGAGTTGACGATGCTAAGATTCTCATTGGGAGTGACTCGTAGGGACAGGATTCGAAATGAGTATATCAGAGGGACAGCTCACGTTGAACAGTTTGGAGACAAAGTAAGAGAGGCAAGGCTGAGATGGTTTGGACACGTGCAGAGGAGGGATAGTAGATACATTGGACAAAGGATGTTGAAGATGGAGCTGCCAGGCAAGAGGAAAAGAGGAAGACCACAGAGAAGATTCATGGATGTAGGACATGGATGGAGGACATCCATTCATGGATGGAGGACATGGAGAGGGTTGGTGTTACAGAGGAAGATGCAAAGGATAGGGTGAGATGGTGAGATAGAGGTAGATGAGCTGCTGCGGAGACCGCTAAAGGGAGTGTTAAAGATTCCTTTTTTTTTTTTAGCTCATTTTTGTTACACTTTGTTCCTGATATCCCTAGACAACATATGTCATGTTTTTTCTCCTGAACACTGCCTGACCCTCAAGATTACTATTCCTCCCAGAAATTGCCGGCTCAGCATTGCACACCTATTAGTCTTGTATCAACTCCACTGTTACTCTCTGACACACTGAGGATCTGCAGTCACGCTGTCTGCGTACAGTGTTACGTGTCTTTTCTTTTTCGTCTAAAATAAACGCTAAATACGCATCTTGGACTACAGCTCCATTCTGTTCACCAGATAAAAGCGACATTTTATTAGTAAAAGAAAAAATCCAGCACAGTTTGGTAGCAGAGGATAAACTGGACTGTGTGCTCCCTGCCCCTGGCTGGAACTGCTGAATTATTTTTTTTTTTTAAACAATAGATGTGGACGACTGTTCAGTTCCATCTGAGGGAGAAAAGCCAGCTCCAGCAAGATCCTGATTATGGATTAGTAAAAGTAAAAATCCAGAAGAAGAAGAAGAAAAACCTTGCTAATGAGCCCGAACTCAGAACTTTCTCCCACCTCATCAGCTAAATGTTTTCTGTTCTTACGAGCCTCCTTCAGTTTCTAACAGATTATTGCAGAAGTCCACTGTCTCAATAAGAACTCTGGTGAAACCAGTGCTGTGTTTATAGACATTTTTTTTTAAATTCTGTTCATGATTCTTTTTACCCACTGTAAGAATAAACGCTACTGAAAATGTCCTTCAATAAAAAATTGAATTTCCTTTTGGTTTAGCTCATGTCATGAATGGGTACACGCTTTTGAAAAAATAAAAAATAAAAGACCACATGAAAAGCTGAGAGTCCTTCTTCGACAGCCATGAACTCTCTGACCTAAAGTACAGTCCCACCATGTAAAAAACTGTCCATGTATGAGCACAAACCACTTTCATCTTCTCGCTTTTTCTTGTTCGTCCAGAGGAAAAATGAAGCCAGTCCTTTTTGTTGTCCTTTTGGTTCATTCTTAAGTTGGATGTGATTAACTAAATGGATTTCCTGTCAAAAGTGAAGCTCTGTGGGCGGCAGTCTTGTTTCCCCGTCTCGTCATAATGCCTTCAGCAGCTCATTAAAACACATTGTTCTTTATTTCATTGCCTAAAAATGCAGAGGTAAGAAAAAATGGAAGTTACAGAGCTGTCTTCCTTTAATGTCGCCTGTTTTAAAATCCACTGTCATGTGAGCTAATATATTAAAGCCATTAAGAACAAAATGTCACGGAAAATACACAAAACCTGCAGGTGCCGCGCAGTTCTGCTTTAAATGATGTGAACAAATAAACAGCTTTTGAGAGTGGAAAATTTTCAGAAAAATGCTCAAAGGCGTGAACAGCTTTCTGTGAGTATTCTATGTGTGGAGATGAATCTACAAGGCCGACGTTTCCCACAGGAGCCAGATGCCATGGGCAAGGCTACAGATGCGCAACAAGCCCCGGCGGAAAAATGAATACACGCCGTCCAAGGAGGAAGTATAGGAGATGGTTATCGGAGGAGCTAAATGGGACTTCGGTGGCGAAACTAGTTAATAATGAGGTTGGAAAAGGGAAAATATTCAATTTAGCTGTGAACACGTCGCTGATATTAAGTCAAGACATGAAAGACACAATCAATCAAGAGACAAATGATGATAAAACATTGTCACGGTTTCCACCACCGGGAACCAGGAACCAATTTTGGGACACAAGAACTTGTCATGTAACAGTCATGTATCTGGCCATCTCCCCCGTCGCATCTCCATTATGGAAGGAACCAACAGTCTCCAAAGGATTTGCCAGCGATGTAATCATCTGACAGTTTTGCCTGTGATGCTGCACGGCAAAGTAAAATGTCTTTAAAATGAAAGTAGAGTGGAGAGCATGGGACCAACCGTAGCTGTAAACCAGGAAGGGGAGGGGGCACATCCTGGAAAAAAACAGACAATTGCCCCCCCCCATTATCTTCATAAACCTTCATGCTAAATGGAAGGGGGGAAAAAAGCGTGGTAATTTGTAATATTTCTTCTAATTTGCAACATCTTTCTCGTAAATCTGCAACTTTTTTCGCATAGATTTATTTTGTCATTCTATTTATTTATTTCATTTTTAAAACAAACCAATACAAAAACAATCCAATACAAGAATGAAAAGGAGCAGAAGAAAGAAAAATCTTCTATAAACTTCCCCTTTTTACATGACCTTATTTACAACAACATATAAACAAAAGAAATATTAAAGATATTTTAATATTGTTGGAGTAATTATCAATTTACAGCCTTTTTCACTTAAAACTGCAACTTTTTTCTCATAAATTTTCAACTATTTTCTCATAAATCTGCATTTTTTTCTCAAACGTGCAGCTTTTTTCTTTTAAATCTGCAGCTTTTTCTCATATATTTGCTCACATATTTTTTATAAATTTGAACTTTTTTCTTTAAAATTTTCAATTTTTTCTTGTAAACATGCAACTTTTTTCCTCAGGAACTTGCTATCTTTTCATGACATTGTGGAACTTTTTTGTCGTAAATGTGTGACTTTCGTCCTTTTAAATTTACACTATCATACTATAATGCAAGAAATCTCTGTCTGTCTGTCTGTCTGTCTGTCTGTTCCGCACGTATCACCCGAACCGTTCGTCGGACTGGCCTCGGATTTTACACGTGCTGTGCTGAGGTTACGAGGGTGTGCATCCCCGAAATTCAGCCTCCCCAGATATGCGGAAGTTCAGGAGCGGAAATCTTTCATGAACGTCCATAGGGGAGCTGTGGGCGTTCACAGCTAAGACATCATAGACGCACAGATGTTGCCATGGTTACTGTTGCCAGACAGACACATCATCAAAGAGCAAAGGCAGGCATCAATGAACAAGTGGTGACGTCAAAGATCAAAGGCAGGTTTCACCATAACCATGTAAAAGATGAAAGGCAGGCATCACCATGGTTACTGTTGCCATGGAAACAGTAACTTTATACAGGCATGCAGAAATGCTTGCTTATACCTGGTTTCTACGGGCATGCACGGGTATGCACTAGTAGTTCATATTAATGCTGGTTAAGTTTCTATTGTACGTGACGCCTTAAATTTTCTCTCTTCATTTAGACAAAGTAAACTAAAGTTTATTTTTATAAAGTTTTTGTTTTAAAGGGTTTGAATGCTTCCATATTACAAAAATACGGACCCCTAATCACAATCTTGTTTCAGGCCCCGGCAACCTATAGTGTCCCCCTCAAGTTTTACTCTGGAGAAAATGTTGTTGATTGTCCCCCCAACAGTGAAATGAAATATCCACCCATGGGACCAACTTCCCAATGCTGCACAAGAAAAAGGATACAAGTTTTTGTGGAAAAAAGGTGAAACATTTAAAAGAAAGTGTAAATTTAACACATCTGTGTGAAAAGTCACAAATTTAGTAGAAAAACTCAGGACAAACAAGTCTTTAGAATGAACCACTGTTTGGCAACCTTTTAAGAAGCCATACGAAACCTAAAAATCACAACGTTCACATGAGATACAGGGAGAACGAAAACCTAAATATCAAAGAAAAAAACATCCA
Organism: Pholidichthys leucotaenia; assembly: GCA_020510985.1. NCBI lineage: Eukaryota > Metazoa > Chordata > Actinopteri > Cichliformes > Pholidichthyidae > Pholidichthys > Pholidichthys leucotaenia. The sequence continues at coordinate 49,626,983 of CM035848.1, forward strand.
GCATTTTAGATCTTTTTTTTTTTTTTACTCCTGTCCATACTCTCAGTTGTTAAAAACTGACGCTGAAACTGTCCATCTCTCACTGCTGTACATCCCTTCTGCTTTTCAGCAGCAGACCGGGAAGCGTGACGTCGCTGTGATGAATGGCTTCTGGACGACATGAAAAATCACCCACAGGGGAACACTAAAGATTTCACGGACAGCCCACATCTCCAGCGCTGACATTTTATTATAAAATATACAGGCGGACTCCATGATGAGGCCTTAATGATCCTCAGCAGATATCTGATGGAAACACTGGGGGGAAGGGACTGACTGTCAGCATCTCTAATGGCTGCCGCCGTAAACTACCGCAAATCCTTTAACACGGGAGATCATCAATCACCTCGTATCGCCGCAGCACCGTTCAAGAACAAAGTGTTGGTGGAGAAAATTTTTACATTTTTCAGCAAAATGTTTGTTGCGCACGTCGTCACGTCACCTCATCTCTGCTGGATCTGCGCTTTCTTTCTGGCTTCTCAACTTGTCATTCTTTAACTTCCATATGAGCAGTTGTTGGAGTAAAACAGGAACCGACTCAGCAACTAAATGATATATTTCTTGCCTGAAATTCATTCAGAACCCCTTTGTTTAATGTTTAATGTTGAGGTGCCATGTTAAAAAAAAATCCTGGAGCGGCCACTCCACGCGCCAGCCAATCAGGGGCACCTCCATGTTTGCATCGGCCATCGGTAAATGGGGAGGTTTGAGGACAAATGAGACTTCCATACTGGATCAGTCGAGGCCTGGGTTAACAACAACAACGTTGTTAACCCATGGGGTGCCGGTGGGAACTGGGGTACTGTTGGCTGAGGATCACAAAGGAGAGGGGGACAGCGTGCTTGGACGCAGAGAGAGAGGAGGAAGGGCAGAAGTGTAGAGGTGAGAGTAGGGACTTTAAATGTAGGGAATATGACTAGCAATCCTGCTGCTTGTTCTCTACATGTCTGTTCTTTTCTTCTTCAATTCAACTTTATTTATATAGTGCCATTTTACAACAGCAGTCATCTCATAACACTTTCAACTGTAGGGGAAAACCCCACAATTGCAGAAAGACCCCAGCAATCAGGCGATCCCCCTGTGAACAAGCGCTTGGCGACGGTGGAGAGGAAAAACTCTCTTTTAGCAGGAAAAAACCTCCAGCAGAACCAGGCTCAGGGAGGGGCAGTCATCTGCTGCGACTGGCTGGGGGGTGAGGGGAGACAGAGGAAGAAGAAGAAAAGAACAAACATGTAGAGCGCAAACAGCATGACGGGGACTCAATCTATGGGACAGAACAAACAGATGTTAATGACCAGCAAAAATATTTAGTTGGGAGTGAAGAAAGAATTGAAGCCGAGTGCGTTGTTGGAGGTCTCTCGGCTGCCTAAACCTAATAGCAGCATAACTAAGGGAGGGTTCAGGGGCACATAAGCCCACCCTAATTATAGGCTATATCAAAAAGGAAGGTTTTAACCCTATTCTTAAAAACAGAGATCAAGTCTGACTCCCAAATCCAGATTGGCAGCTGGTTCCACAGGAGAGGAGCTTGATAAATGAAGGCTCTGCCTCCCATTGTACTTTTGGAGATTCTAGGTATTACAAGTAATCCTGCATTTTGGGAGCATAGTGCTCTGTTAGGATGATAGGGTAATATCAGAGCTTTTAAATAAAAAGGGGCCTGATTATTTAGAGCTTTGTAAGTAAGAAGAAGGATTTTAAACTTAATTCTAAACTCTATGGGAAGCCAATGAAAGGAGGCCAGAACTGGAAAGATATGATCTCTCTTTCTAGTACCTGTTAAAACTCTTGCTGCAGCATTTTGGATCAGCTGAAGACTTTTTAAAGATGTTTTAGGACAGCCTGATAATAAAGAGTTACAATAATCTAATCTAAAGCTAACAAACGCATGGATTAGTTTCTCAGCATCACTCTGAGACAACAAGCTCCTAATCTTGGCAATATTATGCAAATGATAGAAGGCAGTCTAAGAAACAAATTTAATATGTGAATTAAAAAACAGATCTTGATCAAAAATAACTCCAAGGTTCCTCACAGAACTATTAAGAGAAAGAGTAACTGCATCTAAATTAAGAGTTTGAGTTGGAAAGGTATTTCTAAGGTTTTTTTGGACCAACTAGAATGACTCCAGTCTTATCTGAATTTAATAGCAGGAAATTACAAGTCATCCAAGCTTTGATTTCCTTAAGACAGGCATCTAACTTGGCTAACTGATTACTATCATCTGGCTTCATTGACAGGTATTATTGTGTGTCATCTGCATAACAATGAAAATGTATACAGTGCTTTCTAATAATTGTCATGGATGGCCCTCATGAGCCATCATAAGACGCCACAAATCACCAGTGAGTTTGCACAGTTTATTAACAGAACAGAAAAGAAACAAAATAACAAGCCATGGGGGGCTAAAACACACTACAACGAAATACAGTCAATGACAACGGAAAATGGATACACAAGGAGACACACTTACGAATAAAGATGAAGGATAGTCTATGTCTGAACAGCAGGATGCTCAAAAAACGTGTGACCAACGGGAAGCTTTTGACGAGACTGCCGCCTCTTTCGTTCCCAGCTGCCCTCTTAAGTAGGGAGCAGCTGATGAGACGAAATGCGGCTCAGCTGACAGCTCTGACAGCCGGAAGCCCCTCCGAGCGCTGTCACAATAAAAGCTCGGAGGGCCAAAAGGGGCACACAGCTGTCAGATGGACAAAAATAGTGCATGGCTCGAGCGCGGATGAGATCGGCGCTCGAACCATAACAATAATGTTGCCTAGTGGAAGCATATATAAACTAAAAAGAATAGGGCCTAGCACAGATCCCCGTGGAACTCCGTGACTGAGCTTTGAGTTGGAAGAAAATTCATTATTGACATGCACAAACTGGAACCTATCAGTAAAATAAGATCTAAACCACTGCAACGAAGTTCCATTAAGTCCAACATCGTGTTTTATTCTATCAAGTAGAATATTACGATCGATAGTATCAAAAGCTGCACTAAGGTCTAAAAGGACAAGTACAGAAACAAGTCCATTATCAGATGTGATAAGGAGGCCATTAGTGACCCTCACGAAAGCTGTTTCAGTACTATGATGGATTCTAAACCCAGATTGAAACTCTTCAAATCAACCATTTCCTTGCAAGTGGTCAAATAATTGCGTAGCAACAACTCTTTCTAAGATTTTTGAAATGAAAGGCAGATTAGAGATTGGTCTATAGTTAACTAAAACTCCTGGATCCAGCATTGGCTTTTTGAGTAAGGGTTTAATTACAGCAGTTTTAAAAGCCTGCGGTATATGGCCTAATGTTAATGAAGAATTGATTATTTGAAGAATAGAGCTACCAATAAATGGGAAGACTTCTTTAAATAACCTGGTAGGAATAGGGTCTACTGTAAAAGACAAGTTGAAGGCTTGGAAGAGGAAATTATTTTATCTAACTCTAAATGGTCAATTGGAGTAAACTCATCCAAACAGATACTGTATCAATTAAATTCAATTCAATTCTTCTCTATCCCCCCACCCCTTGCCAGTCGCTGTCACGAGCCTCCTCGTGCGCTTTTATGCAGTGCACGGAAGAGGGGAAGGAAGAATGGGATTTACGCACAGGATTCACCACAACACATTTATTAAACACAAAAGCAAACAGTTCAAAAATAAAGACTATCCCAAATGGTGAAGACTCACAAAAATAAACAGAAACACTACAGTAGGCGTTTGGGGTCGACAATGCCCAGCAAACGTATGGAAAGGAAACGTGTTAACCACGGTTGCCCCCCAGGGCCGACATCGCTTCAAGGGGTGTAACAGAACCACAGCTGTGTGGAGTGGCTAACACGTCGTGATAGTGTTGACAATATTTGTTGGCTGACAACACGGCAGATGATGCAAACAAAACATGAACAGCTCAGGGTTGACCTTGAGTACCCCAGGACACTCTACTGTAGCTAGAGGAGGAAACTGGGCTACGCTAAACAGTTTTTACTCACGGCACAGAAGCAGTCCAGAAAGTCCAAGTAATCCGGCGAACATACACAAAAACAGCTACACTGCGGGAAATGGCAACAGTGTAGCTTTCCCTCAATAGACAGCACTACCATGCGGCGATTAACATCCGCATGGCGATGCACAATGGTCCAGCAGTGTTTGATTGGCAAGAGCCGCCTAAGTACAAACACTGCTGGAATGACAAATTGGACACACCTGGGTGAGGCACGGGAAAGATAATTACCGGGGCGAATCAGCTGGCTGTCAAAAAGAGAGGGAGCATGGTCAGACTGGCGAATGTTAGACAGCGCCCACCAGGAAGTGGGTCAAAAGAGGCTGCCTGACAACTGCCGGCCAGAGCAGCGGCTACAGGCATGGAAAAGAAAAAGAACACAGACATAAAAACAACCAGAACTCAAAAGGTAACAATACATAAACCCCAATGCCTGAGCCACAGAGAACGGTCAGAACCGAGCCTACAGGAAAACACTGGCTTGGTTCGTGACAGTCGCAGCAGATGACTGCCCCTCCCTGAGCCTGGTTCTGCTGGAGGATTTTTCCTGCTAAAAGGGAGTTTTTCCTTTCCACCATCACCAAGTGTTTTCTCACAGGAGTTTGCTTGATTGTTGGGGTCTTTCTACAATTGTGCAGTTTTCCCCTACAATTTGAAAGTGCTGAGATGACTGTTGTAAAATGGCACTATATAAATAAAGTTGAATTGAATTAGTCATTTTTTTGCAAGTCCAAGTCAAGTCTCAAGTCTTTGATCTCAAGTTCAAGTCAAGTATCGAGTCACGTTATGGTTGTAACAGCTAATGAATTTATAATATTACCATATCATCCTTCATTTATTATCATTTAGTAACAGAACTGGTCAGCAGTTGGATATCATCATGACTTCAAACAGGCTAATGAACAGGGCTTGATATTAACACTGGCCAACCGGCCAATGGCTGGTGGATTTCAGCAGTGGCCAGTAAAACAGCCACACCCACTAGCCACTTTGGCTGGTTGCAGTTTTCTCAAACGGTATCTAAAATAATAAACCGACTGCAATGTGAGACTATGAAACTACAGCTCCCATAAGTACTGTTCTTTCTAATCAGTTTTTTTCTCTTCTCTTTTCTGGTGAAAGCAGGTAGTGTCCATTTAGGTTAAATCTATCAGCAACTACTAATGACGTCATGCAGCCATGAAGGGGTGTCCCAATTCATAGGGGTAGGCGAAGGGGTACAGATGAGAATTGGGACGGACCCAAATCTACCTGGACTTCACTCTCATATTGCAAATATTTTTCTCTACCATGTTACAATATTTACCGCTCTTCATAAATAATTACACAGTGTTTCTCTTAGTATTTTTTGTGTATGTATAAGGGTAATTTACATTTAAAAAGGCTGTAAATTTAGTTCAAGTAAATTTTAGCATGCCATAGTCCAATTTGATCATATTAAACATAATTTTCCAGCCACAAAATTGTGGCTAGTGACTTTGGAAAACCATTAGCCACAGTGGTTAGTGAGCAAAAAAGTTAATGTCAAGACCTGCTGATGAACTCCAATAAAAACACAGTGAAGGTTTCCATTACAGATCTGACATCTGCATTTTTCCAAAACAGTTCTTTTCTTGGGAAACAGTCATGTTTCAAAATTCAGTGTTCTGGATGTTGTCAGTGAAAACATTAAAAATAATAAATTATTCACAAGTCCCAAATCACGAGTTCAAGTCAAGTCTCAAGTCCTTGTATGTGCAACTCAACTCCCCATCTCTGGTAGATGAGTTTAAATACCTGGGGTCAACCATCCAATGCAATGGTCAGTGCATAAGAAGTGAAGATGAGAGTGCAGGCAGGGTGGAGATGAGTATCAGGGGTGACTTGTGACAGAAGGAAAGCAGCTAGAGTGAAAGGGAAGATTTACAAGACGGTAGTGAGGCCTGCCACGATGAATGGTTTGGAGATGGTGTCGCTGACAAAAAGACAGGAGGTGCAGCTGGAGGTGGCAGAGTTGAAGATGCTAACACCCTCACTGGGAGTGACTGGGACAGGGGTCGGCAACCCGTACTTTGTCTAAAAAAATCAGCATGGAGCCACAGAAATATCAGAGCCTGAAAACTGAGGTAAGACAGCAGAGTTAGAACTACAATCTGGCCTGACAACATCAGGATTAAAAGGTTTTTTCTCATAAATTTGCAACTTTTTTGATTAAAAATTTGTTCCCTTTATCTTGTAAAATTGCAAAATTCTCCAGTAAATTTGTGATTATTTGCAAAAAAAAAGTGAGCTTTTTCTTGCATGTTTGTGTGGCTGTTTTCCTCGTTAAACTCTCATGTTTTTGAAAAATTTGTTTTATTTTGGGGATAATGTGGTCTGCCTTTTTCATATATTTGACATATTTTTCTTTGTAAATTTGATACCTTTGTTGAGTAAAATTGAAGACTTTTTTAATGTAGACTTGTCATTTTTCCCAATAAAATTACAACTTTTTTCCACAGACTTTGTTGGCATAAAACATCTTTTTCATTAAAACCTGTTACTTTTTTCAGATAAAAATGCAACCTCTTTTTTATTATAAATGTGCCACAGTTTTGTAACACAGTTTTCTAACAAAACTGCAGCTTTTCCTGGTCATTTTGGCTTTTTTTTTCAGCAGACCTTTTGTGACTTTTTGCTTGCAAATTTGTGTTTTCTCCCCCCTCATAAAACTGCAGCTTTTTCCATGAATTTTGAAAACTTTAATATAAATTTCCAGCAATGTATTACATTTTTTTCTTGGTAAATTTATTCCCTTTCACTGATAAAACTGCAGCTTTTTTGAAATAGATTTGTTACATTTTTCTCACAAAACTCTAACTTTTTCCAGTTAATTTATCCTTTTTTCTGAAATTTTCAGACTTTGTTCTTCTAAATTGTTTCCCCTCAGAAAACTGCAACATTTTCTCTAAATTTGCAAGATTTCTTTTGCATAAAATTTCAGGTTTTCTCATCTTCGGCTTTTTATGATGTTCTCTCATGAATGTGCAACCATTTTTCTTAAAAAATTTGTTGTTTCTTTTCTTGGAAATTTGTGCGTTTTGTTTTTTTTTTTCTCAAGGCCTTAGGGAGTCACTGGCAGGTTTGCAGACCCCTGGACTAGGAGGGACAGGGTTAGAGATGAGTACATCAGAGGGACAGCTCAGGTCGAGCAGATTGTGAGACAAACTAATAGAAGCAAGACTGAGATGGTTTGGACATGTGCAGAGGAGGGATATATTGGACAAAGGATGTTGAAGATGGAGGAGGGAAAGAGGAAGACCGCAGAGAAGATTCATGGATGCGGTGAAGGAGGACATGGAGAGGCTTGGTGTTACAGAGGAAGATGCAAGGGATACCGCTAAGGAGAGCAACCAGAAGAAGAAGAAGATCTGAAGAAGTGGGAATGAAGGTAACAAGCAGCCGTCTAAAGGAGCGTCTGTGTTCTGCAGACATCACTAGGTTAGATAATACAAAATTGGGGATTTGCTGACAGGTTGATACTCCTTACAGACTCTCAGGCTGTCTAAATGACAATGAAATATTTCAGCACAGAAGAAGCAAACCCTCCAACAGAACGACACAACTCCATCTGTCTACTGTGCCACGCATGTGTGAGATGTTTTATTAGCCTCTTAAAGTTCTGGTGTTCTGCCAGCAGGATGTTTCAAATTTTATACGGCCCCCAGTGAAGAAAGAATTTGATTTTCCTTGCATATGCCAAATTTGGGCATTTTTAGGAGAACTAGCTGGGATGCTAAGGGGTTAATTAATTTTGTGAAGTTTTTCATGTAAATCTGGAACTTTTTCATGCAAATTTTGGACTTTTTTTTCCAAGTGATTTTGTCAGGGTTTTCATAGAAATTTGGGACTTTTTCATATAAATTTGGGGCTTTTTTCATAGAAATTTTTCACTTTTTCAGGTAAATTTGGGACTTTTTTCATGTAAGTTTGGGACTTTTTCAGGTAAATTTGGGGCTTTTCTTGATTAATTTTGTGATGTTTTTCATGTCAATTTGGGACTTTTTCATGCAAATTTTGGACTTTTTTTCCAAGTGATTTTGTCAAGTTTTTCATGGAAATTTGGGACGTTTTTCATGTAAATTTTGGACTTTTTTCATGTAAATTTGTGACTTGACCCTCTTAAAATTCCGGTGTTCTGCCGGCGTGACGTTTCAAATTTTCTACGGCCTTCAGTGAAGAAAGAATTAGATATTCTTTGCATATGCTAAATTTAGGCATTTTTCAGAAAACTGGCTGGAATGCTGAGAGGTTAAATGAGTGGAAAATGCAAATCAGCACATCATTTCTTATGTCACCAGGCACATTTATTCCTTTCTTTGTGTTGATCTGTGCACAGAGATGGTGAAACACGATTACTTCCCTCCCTCATCGTTATTATGTGGGGGCCTTTTATAGTTGTTCACTGCGGGAAAGGAATCGAAAACTTCACACAACAGCTTTTAGAGAGCCACAGCATCAGCCTGGAGACATTTGTATTATTAAGTCATAATGTGATGAGAGGAGGCCCAGCCCCGCGGTTCAGCCCTCTGCTCTCTGTTTCACCTCCGCGACAAAAGCAATTACGGCAAAATCGCGTCCCGATGAATAGGCAGACAGAACAAAGGGGAAGGGCGTATCCTCTGAGGCCAATGCACGCCGTCTCACCAGGCGTTTTAAGCAACTCTCTGGCTGCTGCATCATCGCTGTGAAGAGGAGGGGGATGATGTCTCTTCATCTGTCTCTTCATCTCTTCATCTTCATGTGCCTCCCCAGATAAAGAAACCAAATCAGACAGACGACGGTATGCCACCACTCATGGGAAAAATTATTTATTCTAGTGAGTAGTGCTGAGGCGGAAGATTCACGGACGGTATATTTACAGTCTGGGTATGCTTCAGACCCACTTCACAAATATATCAGAAATCATCCTTTGTTGATCTGGTGAATAAATAAAGGTGCAGAGTCAAAGACGCCTTTTCTGGGTATTTCGTTACATCATGGCCAAGATGGGAAAATGTCATGTCCCACATGCAGGCGAGTGCCACAGGGAGAGTCAAAGTCTCAGAACAGAGTAGAGAGTTTTAATACAATAGACCAAACAGACAAGTATTGTTTTGAAAATGCTGAATCAGCAGTGCTCAAGGCTGGGATTGGATCCTCGCTGTCTCATGGGAAAAATACTGGGTGTAATGTCATTTATGATTACAGGAGACAGAATTAATGGACAATATAAAAAAATGCCATAACAGCTGAATTCTAAGCTTGGGAAGATGCATGAAAGATGTAAATAATAATCAGAGATATTCCACAAATACAGATTTCTGAGTTCTTAATAAGTTAAAAGTTAAGCATTGTAGTGTTTGAGAATTAAAATGAACGTGTTTTCTTTGCATTATTTAATCTAAAAGCAACATATTTTTGGTTGTTTTGGCCAGTTGTCATTTTCTGTAAATAAATGTTCTAAATATAAACAGTAATTAGCAATTACTAATTAAAATTAGCAATTATAACAGTTATTATATTCTATATTTACAAATGATTTACCATGTATGTTAATAAGCTCATCCATTGTTATGTACGCAGATGATACCAAATTTACATACCTGCAAGCAATATTGAAGAAATGCAAAAAATGCTACAAGAAGAGTTGATGTTGTTCTCTCATTGGGTTGTTGAGAACAAACTAAAACTGAATATGGAAAAAACTAAAACCCTCTTGCTTGATTCCAGGTATGCCCTTAGAGCAGATGAGGAACTGTGTATTTCCTTGGAAGGTGTACCTATTAAACAAGTTAAAGAAATTAAACTGCTAGGAGTTACAGTTGATGGAGCATTGTCACGGTCAACCCATATTCATAACGCTGTTGCTAAAATGAGTAGAGGGATTTCTTTAATTAGGTGATGTGCTACCCTGTTTACAGAAAGAACAATAAAAAGTATTACAGTCTCTGGTCCTCTCCCATCAGGACTATTGTTCAGCTATTTGGTCTAATGCCGCAAGACGAGATCTTGATAAAATCCAGCTCACTCAAAACAGAGCTGCTCGCCTAGCGCTCAGATGCTCGTTACGAGATAGTGTTCAGGAAATGCATGCTAGGCTATTATGGTTGACGGTGGATGAAAGGCTGACATATAGTTTGGTTCAGTTCCTAAGAAATATTGTTGTCTTTAGAAGACCTTCATATCTGTATTCACAGTTGATGTATACAAATGATAGACATAATCATAATACCAGACAATGTGTAATGTGACGATTTACTTTACCACTACCAAAAACAAATGCTTTAAAGAAAACTGATGTATAGGGCTGTATCACACTGGAACAAACTTCCATCCTGTTTAATTCAGAACAGAAATGGGAAAAGTTTCAAAAAGAAACTAAGAATGTTGCTTATAAAGAAAGAATTATGATGTTAATTGTTTATGGGTCATGTCTATTGGAATTGTTAATTTTATGATTTGGTATAGAACGTAATTAGTCTGTAATGTTGTAAATTTTCTTTTAAATTGTAAACAGCGTTATTGTATCAATGTATTCATGCATGTATGATTATATTGTTTTTAAATTTTTGTGTGTGGACTCCAGGAAGAATAGCTGCTACTACAGGAGCAACTAATGGGGATCTGAATAAATGAATAAATGAATAAAACCAGGCAAGGTGATAATTTTGCAGTGGTCTCTTTTGTCCAGTATATATCCACCATCCCTCCTCTGCACATGTCCAAACCATCTTGCTTTGTCTCTGAAGCTTAGCATCTTCAACTCTGCCTGCTATGTTTTGTCAGCACCACCGTCTCCAAACCATGCATCACAGCAGGTCTCACTACCGTCTTGTAAGTCTTCCCTTTCACGCCAACTACTATCCTGTCACACATCACCCCTGACACTCGTCTCCACCCACTCTACCCTGCCTGCACTCTCTTCTTCACCTCTCTTGTGCACTGTCCATTGCATTGGATGGTTGACCCCAGGTATTTAAACTCATCTACCTTCACTACCTCTACTCCTTGCATCTTCACTGTTACACCTGCCTCCCTCTTATTCAGACACATGTAAATTTCCTTTATGATAATAGACATAGTTGATTTGGCAGACGTTTCACACCGGATGCCCTTCCTGGCACAACCCTCCCATTTATCTGGACTTGGGACCACCACTTGGAGTACACTGGCTTGTGCACCCCCCTTTGCAGGGTTCATTAATGCACAGAAATAATGCTAATAAAAGCTGATGAAAACAATATAAACCTACCTACCCAACAAACCGTTATACAAACAGCTAATAATGCAGGGAAAGATTTGCACTTCCTGGTCAGGTACAGACTGATGAGCAGAACATTATTTGGTGGGTCCCCAGGCCTATTCACACATTCAAAGTTATTTTTAAAAACAGGTTTTCCTCCTCCATTTAATCAAACAGTAATGGCCAAACCGGGAGGGGGGGTAATCGTTTATGTGGATGCATAAAACTGTCACGTGTGGAAGATTCTGAATCCATGCACAAACCCAGCCAGCACGTCCACGTGGGTGACATGGTTTGTTGACCCAGTGAGCAGACTCGGAGACCAAAGTAGATACAATTATCTTTATTACAATAATGTGGAGTGTGTGGATGTGTGGGTGTGTGTTCTTGCTGCAGCTGGGGGTGAGCAGAACAACGTTCGACCTGGCAACCCCAGAGACAAACAGAGGCAGGATGGTTAGTGGCTTCACAGCTGGGAATGTGCTGGTTAGTCTGCAGCTTGCTGTTTGTAGAGATGTAGCGATGCTCAGGTTAGCACGGCGGCTATGGCCAGGAGGACAGCGTCCACAGAGCCCGTTGCAGCGTGTAGATGGTGGAGGTGTAGTTCGTGAGAGGGTGAGGTTCAGTCTGCCGCCAGGTGGGACGGGGTCCGCCGCCACGGAGCTCCACCTGTGCACAGGGGACTGATATGGAGATGGTGAGGGAAGGCTGAGGCTTACTTGCGTGGTGGAGAGTTTCCTTCCAAGCACAGGCAGGTTGTAGGTGGACAGCAGGGAAGCAGTCAGGCTGAGGCTACGGTCTCTGGAATCAAAGAGGGCGTGTGTGGTCTTCATGGAGTAAGACAGACGACTCTGCATGGATTCCAGGGCAGCGTGGATTATATAGCCCCAACCGTGATGAGAAACAGGTGTGTGCGAAGCTGGAGAGGATAATCACATCCAAGCAGGCCATCACAGTACTCCCCCCCATGAAACGCCTCTCAGCGGTCGATCCAACATATCTAGGTGCATCTGGTGGAAGTCCCGAATGAGATCTTTATCCAGCACGAAGAAGGGACGCACCCAGGACCTCCATTCCGGCCCATAGCCCTCCCAGTCCACCAGGTATTGCATGCCGCAACCCCAGCGGCGGACGTCCAGGATGGAATTGACCCTCCACGCCGGGTCATCGTCGATCACCATCGGCAGGGGTGGAGACCTGGGAGGAGGACACATAGGGCTGGAACAGAAGGGTTTGACCTGAGACACATGGAAAGTAGGGCAAATACAAAAGGGGGGGGGAAAGCTAGACACAGAGACAGAGTTGATGATGCGGGTGATAGTGAACGGCCCAATAAACCGTTGCAACGTCTTCTTACGCTCAGCCTTCAGATTAATATTTTTTGTTGATAGCCATACCTGCTGACCTACCTGGTAAGCCAGACCCTCAATCCTGTGACGATTGGCCACCGTAGAATTGCGTTCCGCCGTGCACCGTAGCGCGGTCCAGGTAGCCCTCCACAGGCAGCGAGTGTCTCAAATGGGCCCGTACAGATGGAACGGTGATGTCCCCCTCTTCGTCAGGGAATAGAGGAGGATTGTAGCCCAACGAAGCCTCGAACGGGGACATCCTGATTGCTGATGAGACTGTGGTGTTGTGGGCGTATTCGATCCACGGGAGGTGCATGCTCCAGGATGCCGGATTGGTGGCCGCCACACACCACAGAGCAGCCTCCAGCTCCTGATTCGCCCTTTCACACTGCCCGTTGCTCTGGGGATGGTAACCAGACAACAGGCTTACAGTAGCCCCAAGGGCGTTGCAGAAGGACCTCCAAACCTGCAAGATGAATTGGGGTCCACGATCGGAGACCATGTCCAGCGGAATTCCATGTAGCCCCACCACATGTTGGACTAGGAGATCAGCCGTCTCCTTAGCCATAGGCAGTCCTCGCAGGGGAACGAAGTGGGCGGCTTTGGAGAACCTGTCCACAATGGTGAGGATAACAGTATGCTGGTTAGAAGAAGGAAGACCAGTGACAAAGTCCAACGCCACATGGGACCACGGCCTGCCAGGGATCGGAAGAGGGTGAAGCAGACCGTCAGGAGAGGAGGAAGATGTCTTGCCTACGGCACACTGGGGGCAGGCGCAGATATAATTTCCAACGTCCCTCTGGATAGATGGCCACCAAAATGTCCTCTGCAACAGGGCCACCATGGGCCCCCTCCCGGGGTGACACGCGAACCTGGAGGCATAAGCCCAGCGAATGACCTCACCTCGGATGGCAGATGGAACAGCTTCCCCGCTGGCCCCCCGCCCGGGTCCGGTTCAACCTCCAGCGCCTTTAGGACCTTCTCCTTGATGCCCCACGACAGGGCGCCCACGACACATGATGGAGGAAGGATGGGGTGCTCCGACTTCTCCGTGATGTCAGAGGAGAATTGCCTGGACAGGGCATCAGGTTTGGTATTCTTGGACCCGGGACAATACATGATGGTGAAGTCAAACCGGCCGAACAACAGGGACCAGCGGGCCTGGCGGGCGTTCAGGCGCTTGGCCGTCCTAAGGTACTCCAGGTTCTTGTGGTCCGTCCAGACCACAAACGGCTGGGAAGCCCCCTCCAGCCAATGGCGCCACTCCTCCAGCGCCATCTTCACCGCTAGGAGCTCTCTGTCGCCGATGTCATAATTACGTTCTGCAGGAGACAAGCGTCGGGAGAAGAACACACAGGGGCGAACCTTGCCATCCGCTGGGGAACGCTGGGACAGAACGGCCCTGACCCCCGAATCCGAGGCGTCCACCTCCACCAGGCACTGCAGAGCAGAGTCCACCTGGCACAGGATGGGAGAGTCCGAAAACTGCTTCTTAAGGTTGGCAAAGGCTGCGGCCGCCTCCTCAGACCACCTGAAGGGCACCTTGGAGGAAGTCAGACGGATCAGAGGGAGAACAGTGACGCTATAATTTTTAATGAAGCGGCGGTAGAAGTTAGCAAACCCCAAGAACTGCTGCAGTTGTTTTCTAGAGGAGGGAGTGGGCCAATCTACCACCGCTTTTACCTTACTGGGATCTGGGATGATCTCATTGTGGGAGATGATAAAACCCAGGAAGGTTGTCTTAGATGCGTGGAATTCACACTTCTCAGCATTCACAAATAACTTATTTTCCAGGAGCTGCTGCAACACTCGCCTCACATGCACACAGTGCTCATCCAGGGACTGCAAAAAAATAAGGATATCATCAAGGTAGACAAAGACGAACACAACCAGAAAATCCCTCAGCACATCATTGATTAACCGCTGGAACACAGCGGGGGAGTTGGTCAGCCCGAACAGCATGACCAAATACTCAAAGTGATTGCTGGGGGTCCGAAACTCCCGTCTTCCATTCATCGTCTTCCCAGATGCGAACCAGATGGTAAGCATTCCACAGATCCAGCTTAGTGAAGCAGGAGGCCCCCTGGAGGGAATCAAATGCCGAGTTAACAAGAGGCAGAGTGTATTTATCATTGATAGTGATGTTATTCAGTTCTCTGAAGTCAATACATGGCCTTAGCGAACCGTCCTTCATTCCCACAAAAAAAATCCCCGCCCCCACCACCAAGGATGACGGCCGTATTATGCCGGAGGCCAATGATTCTTTAATATAAGCCTCCATGGCTTCCCGCTCCGGAGGCGACAGGCTGTAGAGACGACTCGATGGTAGCGGGGCTCCGGCACTGAGGTTGATGGCACAATCATAAGGGCAGTGAGGGGGAAGGGAAAGGGCCTGGGTCTTGCTGAACACGGCGCCAAGGTCGTGATACTCAGGGGGCACCTTGGACAGATCGGGGGAAGGGATGGTGGAAACAGTCAGAGGCAGTGACGGCGAGCAAGCAGCCGATTGAAGACAAGCGCCGAGACAGAACGAACTCCACGATAATATACTCCCGGAGCGCCAGTCAATGGAAGGATTGTGAAGCCGTAACCATGGATACCCAAGAATAACCGGGGAGGAGGAAACCGACAACACAAAGAACTTCAGTTCCTCCCAATGGTTCCCAGATGTAATGACAGCCACTGGGAGGGTTTGCTGGGATAGAGTAATGAGAGGGGCTTTGGACAGAGCGATAAGTCTCAATGGAACCTTGAGCGATAGGCAGTGGAGACCTAACCAAGTTGCCAGTTCCCCAGAGATGAAGTTCTGCTCAGCCTCCGAATCTATCAGTGCATGCGTCCCTATTTCAGTATGTTTGTGAATGAAGCGAATAGGGAGACGTAAACTAGATAGGGGATTAGTTACAGGTGAGTCCATGAGTCCCCCTACTGCGACGCACGGACTCCCCCTTTTGGCCGCTCAGGACATGACACTACCTCATGCACCTCGCTCCCGCAGTATAGACACAACCCCAACTTACGGCGGCGCTGTTTCTCCGCCGAAGAAAGCTTGGGTTGCCTAACTGACGTGAGTTCCAGACCCTCGCCAATAGAGAGGGCCATGGGAAGTGACGAGATTGGACACCCGAATGACCAGAGGACCTACGTTCCGCTGCCCGTTCCCTTAACCTGTTTTCGAGGCTGATGGCCAAGGAGATTAATTCAGAAAGCCTACCCGGCTTCTCCAAGGAAGCCAACTCATCCTGCAGGCCAGGAGTAAGACTCTTAATGAAAATACTGCACAGTGAAGCATCTCCCCACCCGACCTCTGTAGCAACTACCCGGAAGTCGACAGCGTAATCTGCTGCAGATTGAGTTCCCTGCCTAAGGTTAAGCAGCCGGGAGGTAAGCACACCATCACGGTCAGAATGGTCAAATACTTCTCTGAACTCACTAACAAACTGTGCATAAGTCATGCTGGAATAATTCACTCTAGCCATGACGGCGTAGGCCCAAGCTAGAGCTCGCCCCTCTAACAAATTAATAACATAGCCTATCTGGCTGTGATCTGTGGGAAAATCCCCTGGTACCCGCTGAAACACAATCTCCCATTGCATAATGAAACCCCCCCCCCCCCCCAAGCTTTCCACCAAAACAGGTGGGAGTGGGGACGGGAGATAGCCGAGGAGAAGACCCGTGCCTGGGTGGGTGGCTAGCGGGAGCCGAGGAGCTACTAGGAAACAACGGAGCTGGTGGAAACGTCTGTGGGCTAGTCAAACGATCCAACCAGTCCGTTAGTCGGGTTAACTGATTCAAAATAATTTGTTGTTGATAAGCTAACTGATCTACTCAGGTCTCGAGGTTGTAAACTTTGCGCATCAGCGCGCTGTCAGCTGGGTCACTTTGGCGGAGTCGTACTGACATGGTTTGTTGACCCAGTGAGCAGACTCGGAGACTAAAGTAGATACAATTATCTTTATTATAATAATGTGGAGTGTGTGAATGTGTGGGTGTGTGTTCTTGCTGCAGCTGGGGGTGAGCAGAACAACGTTCAACTTGGCAACCCTAGAGGCAAACAGAGGCAGGATGGTTAGTGGCTTCACAGCTAGGAATGTGCTGGTTAATCTGCAGCTTACTGTTTGTAGAGATGTAGCGATGCTCAGGTTAGCACGGCGGCTATGGCCAGGAGGACAGCGTCCACAGAGCCCGTTGCAGCGTGTAGATGGTGGAGGTGTAGTTCATGAGAGGGTGAGGTTCAGTCCGCCGCCAGGTGGGACGGGGTCCGCTGCCACGGAGCTCCACCTGTGCACAGGGGACTGATATGGAGATGGTGAGGGAAGGCTGAGGCTTACTTGCGTGGTGGAGAGTTTCCTTCCAAGCGCAAGCAGGTTGTAGGTGGACAGCAGGGAAGCAGTCAGGCTGAGGCTACGGTCTCTGGAATCAAAGAGGGCGTGTGTGGTCTTCATGGAGTAAGACAGACAACTCCGCACGGATTTCAGGGCAGCGTGGATTATATAGCCCCAGCCGTGATGAGAAACAGGTGTGTGCGCAGCTGGAGAGGATAATCACATCCAAGCAGGCCATCACAGTGGGCCCCACCAAAGGCTAAATCTGGGCTGTCTTATGGGTCCCATGTGGGCTTGTCCGTGGATTCCATCCTGGCCCCATCTGTGTTTGCCCACATGGCCTTCACCTGTTTACCTATTCTCATAAATTTTCTATTTTCTTGTAAATTTGTGACTTTACGCCCTTAATTTGATCCATTTTTCTTGAAAATTTGAAGCTTTCTCATAAATTTGCAACTTTTCTTTTACTGTAAACTTGCAACTTTTTCTTGTGAATTTGTGATTTTTTTCTTGTATGCAACTTTTTTTCTTATAAATTTGCTAGTTTTCCTTGTAAAATTGGAACATTTTTCTTGTAAAGTTGGAACTTTCTCAAAAATGTTCAACTTTTCTTAACTGTAAAGACACAACTTTTTCTCATAATTGCTCAGTTTAGTCATATATTTGGTACTTTTTTGTTAATTTGCAACTTTTCTCATTTTTTCCTCATAAATTTGTTACTTTTTATAAAGTTTTATAATTTTTTCAAGTTTGCAACTCTTTCAAGTAATTTTACATTTTTTTTCTTGTAAATTTGTGACTTTTTTCTCATAAATTTGTTACTATTTTTTGTAAATTTGTCACTTTTTCCTTATGAATGTTCACTTTTTTTCTCATAAATGTGTGAGTTCTTTTGCATAATTTTTCCTATGGCGCCAGTGTCACTGAAACCTGCCCACCTGTACCACAGCTGAAATCCATGCGGGCAAACACAGATGGGGCCAACATGGAACCCACGCACAAACCCACATGGGACCCATAAGACAGCCCAGATTTAGCCTTTGGTGGGACCCACATGGACATGCTGGCTGGGAATGGAAAGTTTTTGCCCTAAACGGCTGACTCATAACTTTTCACCATCAGTGACCTCTGGAAAAAATGATGGCAGAGCACTCTCAGCACTTCTCTCACTGTTGCATCACTGCATTCAGAGGAGGGTGATGTCTTCCCTTCTTTTTTGGGGGGGGGGCCTCCCCGTGACAGCTGACATCACGAGCCAGAAGAAAACGCACGCACCCGATGGCACGCCACCACTCATGGGAAAACCATTTCCAACGCGCCGCGCTTCCTGTCCAGGCGCACTGTGGCGAACAGCACATTCTCTGGCTGGCCCTCAGCGTCTCTGCTAAACGGATTTGTTATGGCGTTTTGTTTTGTTTTTTTACAGCGTGGGTACGCTTCGAACCACATGCATGCAACTGGAAACAGCAATGGAGGTGCCAGATAATCACGCTCGCCGCTCTCTCTGGAAAAACTGTTGACTTTTCTGGTCAAGGTAATTTGAACGCAAAGCCACCGTGGAGTCACACTGACGTCAGAGACTGAGAACCAATATTTCTGACTGACAGAAAAATGCCTTCAGATTGGATTTTAATATCTTTTTTTCCCTGCAAGTGTGGGGGAGGGGGGTTAGGAAGATAAAACATAAATACGGGAGCCTGTTGGCTGTTTTTGTTACAGTAACGATAACAACCTCGCCGTAAATTACGAGTGAGACAGCCAGAGAAGGCCAAAGTGGAAAGATGATATAAATCTGAGATGCTAAATCTATTCACTTTTGGAATAGGTGGAAATTATGAGATGGCTTTTCTGGTTCAAGGGGTGCAGGGGGACGAGGTCAAAGGGGGGCCGGGGGACGGAGGTATTTTCCATCCATTAGCAGCGTAGCACGAGATACGCACATAATTCACTTTCCACATCTTCACCCAATTAACTAATCGCCTCATAATCGAGCGGACCCCGGCTGGAGGTTTCATGTCGGGGTGGAGAAGTAATTGAGCACAGCGGGGGGTGGGGGTGGGGGCTGGATCATTCTCCACAGTGACACGAATGAACAGTGCACGCACGGCTGGTGTGGATGTTGCAGCTCGGGTAACAGAGGGAATGTGATTGCAGAATTCTTTGTGTTCAGTTTAATTTCATTTCTATACAGTAACACCAGTTCATGCACTGTCAAATCAAAAAAGTTACTGTTATGGATTCATAATCAGAAATGACATCACACCCAGTACTTTTCCCATGAGACAGCTAGCATCCAGCCCCAGCTTTGAACACTGCTGACTCAGCGTTCTTAAAACAACACTTATTTGTTCAGTCTATTGTATTAAAACTCTCTGCTCTGTTCTGAGACTTTGAATCTTCTTGTGGTACTTGCCTGCGTGCGGGACACAAAATTTTCCCTTCTTGGCCAAAATGTAAATAAATACCCAAGAAAAGGCATCTTTGACTCTGCACGTTATTTATTAGCCAGATCAACAACGGACATGTATTAATATAAAGAAAATCCATGACAGTTCTTTGGAAAATTTGGCATTTATGGATGCTTTCACAACTAACCCATATGGTCCGGACTTTCAGACCAAAGTTTTAGGTGTGAAACCTCCTCTGAACCATGGTCTAGACCGAAGAGCCGAAATCTGGTCTGGAAAAAAAAGGTGGTCTCAGTCCAGATCAAACTGAACCTCGGTCTGGTTTATTTAGAGTGTGAAAGACATTTTCAGAAAGGTTCAGACTGTCTCACCAAACACGAGAAGCTAAGCCAACCAGTAAGAGGGAAAATGAGCCATGGTAGCACTCGGATAGAGGAAATATGGCTGTTAGCGGCATAACTAGCCACTTGAAAAAAATCACAAAAATGCAGAAATTTAGATACTTTTGGAGTGGAGTTTTTGAAAAAGAAATGGATGAGCAATGCCACCTGAAAATCATCATGGCTGACGAGAAGCATAAGCTGTAATTTTGGCATTGTGTTATGGGCTAAATCAGGTCTGTTGGTCCAACCCTTAATTGAGCCCAAAAATTGTTTAGTGCATGTAATAGGGACCATGTTTCATCCAAAAAAATAGCAGTTAAAAATGGAACTGTTTGAATACAAGTGTCTTTAGTAAATTTCTCTTTGTGTTGTGTCTCTTTACTGATGTGCACACCATGGGCTCCTCGTGTCCCCAGACACCCCTGGTCCCGTCTGATCTTGGAAGCTATGCAGGGTCTGGTGTGGTTCATACTTTGATGGGAGACCGCTTGGGAATAGTTGGTGTAGCAACAATTCGTTACAGATGTCTATTTGATGACATCTTTTCAACACCCTGAAAAAATGCAGCTTTCACATTTAGACCAAACACGTAAGTCTATATGAAGACGTGTTTTCAACAACCTTAAAAAGATGGCTTTTCGTTTCACTTCAACCACATTCAGACATTTTTTTAGACTGTTAACAAAGCCATCTTTTCAATATCTTTTTCAACCAATTTGTGCTGGGAGGGAAACATCCTTTTGAATGAAGACCTGAATAAATATTCTAGCCTCACTAAACCAATTCACCTACTGATATGATGGAGTGTGAACCAGTTTTAACTTACAGTGTGGTTACCGATGTGTCCAAAGCTGCAGAAAACACCTTGGAGGGTGCATAGCACGTTTACTAACTACCAGTCTGTGCTAACAACCCAAATGGCAGCGCATCACATAAAGTTGTTTAGTCTGCCTGGACAGGGAGCCGTATGAAACCAAACCTAACTGGATCAAATACAATGTAGCTAAAATATGAGCCGTGGCACAGACTTTCACCACACGCTTAGACTGCATCACTGCAGCTTGTAAATGTAAAGACTGAGCATCTAAATGATGTTGTAGGCCGCTGTTTACGTCCTGCCCGACGCGGACGTGTGCGAGGCTCAGCGCGCGCTTGCGGATCACATTCAACAAGCGGAGCGGACTTTTCCGGACTCTCTGGTTATTGTGGTTGGCGACTTTAACCAGAGCAACCTGAGCCACGATCTCCCCCGATACAAACAGTTTATTAAATGCCCCACCAGAGGAAAGAACACGCTGGATCACTGTTACACTACAGTGAAGGACGCGTATCGCGCTGTTCCCCGCGCTGCGCTCGGACTATCTGATCACGTGATGGTCCACCTGATTCCCACATACAGACAGAGACTGAAGCTCACAAAACCTGTTGTGAGCACTACGAGGAAATTGACCAGTGAAGCTGGGGAGAAGCTGCGCACGTGCATGGAAATAACTGACTGGGACATGTTTAAAGGAGCCACGCATGATCTGGATGAATACACGGACACTGTGACCTCATATATCCACTTTTGTGAGGAGAGCATTCTTCCATCGCACACCAGGGTGAGTTACTCCAACGACAAGCCCTGGTTCACAGCTAAGCTCAGACAGATCAGGAAGGAGAAGGAAGCAGCGCTGAAAAGTGGAGACAGGGACTGCTACAGGGAGGTCAAATACAGGTTTAGCAAAGAGTTGAAGAGAGCTAAATCTGTGTATTCTGAGAGACTCCAGCAACAGTTCACTGCTAACGACTCGGCTTCTGTGTGGAGAGGACTGAGGCAAATCACCAACTATCGGCCTCAGGCTTCTAAAGGTCAGGATGACAAAGCCCTTTGTCAAAGACTGTCCCAACATTATGCCCGTTTTGACACCTCGTCAGCTATGTCCAACTCCCCCTCTCTCCCCAGCGCCACTGCCTCCACGGTCCCCACTTCATCAAAGGCGCCCCCCCTCCCCCCCTGCCCTTGCCATCAGTGAGCAGGACGTGCACAGACAGTTCTCCAGACTGAACCCGCGCAAGGCCCCCAGTCCAGACGGCGTGTCTCCCTCCACCCTGAGACATTGTGCGGAAGAGCTGACTCCTGTCTTCACAGACATTTTTAACACCTCCCTGAAGTCATGCCACATGCCGGCCTGCCTCAAAACCTCTACCATCATCCCTGTCCCCAAGAAGCCACGGATCACTGGACTTAACGACTACAGACCTGTAGCGCTCACCTCTGTAGTCATGAAGTCCTTTGAGCGCCTGGTCCTGCCCCACCTCAAGACCATCACCACTCCCCTCCTGGACCCGCTGCAGTTTGCCTACAGAGCCAATAGGTCTGTGGATGACGCAGTCAACCTGGCCCTCCACTCCATCCTGCAGCACCTGGACTCCCCGGGAACCTACACCAGGATCCTGTTTGTGGACTTCAGCTCTGCATTCAACACCATCCACCCCGCTCTGCTCCAGGACAAGCTGTCCCTGCTCAACGTGCCTGACTCCCTCTGCAGGTGGATCACCGACTTCCTGACGGACCGGAGGCAGCATGTGCGGCTGGGAAAGACTGTCTCAGACTCTGTTAGCATCAGCACCGGATCACCCCAGGGCTATGTACTTTCCCCCCTACTCTTCTCCCTATACACCAACTCCTGCACCTCCAGCCACCAGTCTGTCAAGCTGATCAAGTTTGCGGATGACACCACCCTCATCGGGCTCATCTCCAACGGCGACGAGTCCGTCTACAGGAGAGAGGTGGCCCAGCTGGCGTCCTGGTGCAGCCACAACAACCTGCAGCTGAACGCTCTGAAGACAGTGGAGATGATCGTGGACTTCAGAAAAGTCACAACCCCTCTGTCCCCCATTACCCTCAAAGACTCTCCCATCACCACTGCAGATTCTTTCCGCTTCCTGGGCACCACCATCACCCGGGACCTCAAGTGGGAGCCGACCATCAGCTCCCTCATCAAAAAGGCCCAGCAGAGGATGTTCTTCCTGCGGCAGCTGAGGAAGCTCAAGCTACCCACCAAGATGTTAGTGCAGTTCTACACGGCCATCATCGAGTCCATCCTCACCACCTCCATAACCGTGTGGTACGCTGGAGCCACTGCCAGGGACAGACTAAGACTGCAGCGCGTCGTGCGCGCTGCTGAGAAGGTGATCGGCTGCAAGCTCCCATCCCTCCAGGACCTGTACATCTCCAGGACCCGGAGGCGTGCAGGCCGGATCATAGCCGACCCTT
Organism: Pholidichthys leucotaenia; assembly: GCA_020510985.1. NCBI lineage: Eukaryota > Metazoa > Chordata > Actinopteri > Cichliformes > Pholidichthyidae > Pholidichthys > Pholidichthys leucotaenia. The sequence goes on from CM035848.1 coordinate 49,649,988, forward strand.
CACACCCTGGACACGTACTGTTTGCCCCCCTCCCCTCAGGTAGAAGACTTCGGTCCATTCAGACTAAAACCTCCCGCTACATGAACAGTTTCTTCCCCTCTGCCATCAGACTGCTGAACACTAAGTGACTTATTAGACTCTCGTGCACTATGTACAGCAGCTCAACCGGACTCATGATAATTATCACTGTTTTCTTTTTACACTACCGACTGCACTATGTGGAACTCCACAATATCTGCTGCTTGTTAATATATTTAAAATTGCATAGATTAGTATTACTCATATTCTACATTTTATTGCATGCATAGTTTTTTATTTTTATCTTTAGTGCTACTCCATGTTTAATGTTGCAGCATTGCACAGAGACAAATTCCTAGTTTGTGTACTACATGAACAATGGCAATAAATCTGATTCTGATTCTGATTCTGATTGTAAATACAATCCTTATTTGTGTTGGAAGAATGCTAAATAGCATTTATTTTGCCGTCCTGAACTACATCCATGAAGTAAGGCTGCTTCCTCTTCCATCCAGACACACAGTACCTCCTTTTCAGTAGCCATAGTGATACAATCATCACTTTCATCCATCCAGGACTTTGTGGGCTTTTGTTCAACAGGTTTTTTTTTTTTTTTTACTTTTATATCTCAGCAACAGATAATAGATGTTTAACTGCAGGTCTCAAAATGGGACTGAACACAGGAGGTGACACTGAAGTCTTTGAATCAGTTCTAAAACAATAAACTATGCCAGCACCATGAGGCCGAAACAGCAATTCTCGTGTTTCTCTTAGGCGGATGAAGAAAATAATGAAAGTCAGAGACCTCATCTACCCTCCAACCCAAACACCCTCTGAAAACGTTAGACATCCTTTTTCCCCCTTATTTTCTTTTTCTGTCATCATCCCAGCTCTTTCAACCTGTACTCAGGCTGCTATTTCCCACAGAGAGCTGTGTTTCACAAAACGGTGGAAGCCAAATGTCCTCAGAGTAGTTCTTGATCAAATTAACCCGATTCAAAGAGAATAAAATGTGTGGGAGCAGCAAACACAGAGGAAAATTAGTGGACAACCAGGAGTGCTCGGCTGAATGGCCGGTAGTGCCACACTTGAAAATGGCATTCAATCACGTGGCTCTTTTCCTTTGTGTCTGCAACAATGACAGGCTCCGGTATCATCGACCCACCATTAGGAAACATTCAGGATGTGTTTCACAATAATGCTCACCGACATAGAGTACATATTTGCACAAGAGCAATAAGAATAGTAAGCCAGAGCTTTAGCTTGCAGATGTAGCTCCAATTAGAAACAATTCCTTTTAGCAGACGTGCAACAATAGACCTGTGTGTTTGTGCAAAGTGGACATCAACGATAATGGAAGCAGAAAGAATAAACATGCATGCCCGCAGCCCTCTGATAGATCTAACTTAATGTATTTACTAGAAAGATGACTCCACAGGCACGTGTGGGCTGCTTCGTGATAGGGCTCCAACTAACCATTATTTTGGTAGTCAACTAACCTAACGACTATTTTTTTGATTAGTCGACTAATTGTGATTAATTCTGTCATGTCCGCCAGGTCAGTTTCCTGCTGGCAAAGCGCCTGTTCGGGGCTCCAGGTCATGTTTTACCTCACCTGTTTAAGCCTGCATACCTGTGAAAAACACTTTGTTGTCGGTGTCTGCCTTAATATAATGTAGCCTATTATAAAAAGTTCAAATAGCTAAATAAAATAATGACCCATCAAACATGAGTTGGAAACTTGAACTTGACAGCTGAATCAGAAGTGTTTGTAGCAACACAATTAAATTACACTGGTCAACACCAAATTTATTGTCTAAGGTTTTTTTTTAAACTGATTTAGGACAATTTTGATGTGCTGAATCCAAAAATCACATTGGTTTTGCTCAATCAGGTCAACTTTTTGAATTATGGCCACATGTTGTTTTATATGTTTTTGTTTACATTCATTCATTCATTCATCTTCTTCCGCTTAATCCTTTTCGGGTCGTGGGGGGGCTGGAGCCTAACCCAGCATCTTTGGGTGAGAGGCAGAGTCCACCCTGGACAGATCACCAGTCCATCACAGGGCCAACACAGAGAGACAGACAACCATTCACTCTCACAGTCAGACCTAAGGACAATTTAGAATCCCCAGTGTCTGCGTGGGTTTACTGCGGGATTTCTCCGGTTTCCTCCCACATGCCAAAAACATGCAAGTTAGGTTAATTGACATCAAAACTGGGGATTCTAAATTGTCCTTAGGTACGACTGTGAGAGTTTTTGTTTACATGTACGGGTATTTTTGCTTTATATGATGCAAAATTCTTTTTTATGTCTTGAAATTCTCTGAATTTTGAACAATGATGATGTAACATTCAATTTACATGTACTTGCCTTTATATAAAGGTGAGTACAGTAAGTAAGTACTAAGTAAGTACAGGTTTTTACTTCGCACCTGATCGAGAGAAACGGATGTCATTTTCGGATTCAGCGGTGCAAAATTGTCTTAAATCAGTTGAAAAAACACAGACAACTTGCAAAAAAAATATTTTTGTTACCCTGTGTAATAGATGTTAAAGTGTAAAAACTCAAATAGCAGCTCCGCTGCTCCATAAAGGATGTTGTAACTGCATGTTCAAAACAAACTAGAGTAATATTCAACTCCATTAAAGCAGAAAATGAAAATAACAAGCTAGTCCATCCTGTTTGAAACCTTGCCGGGTCTAGAAGTTTAAAAGCTTAATTAATCTTCAGATGAAAATTAAAAGAACTTCTTATGGTCCAAAATAAATAAATTTTAAAAAAACACTTTCAATATGAGTGCAGGAATGTGGGCCTCCACTACACATACAGTGAACTATTTATGCTGTTTTAAATTTATTTGTGATGATTATGGTTATCTTTTTTTTAATTCAATTACAAATCATGCTAATCTAATTTATCAAGATGCACTAATATTCAGAATGAAGGCTGATATTACGGTGACAATAATAGAGAATACGAAAAAGAGTAAGCTGCTCATGTAATTCACCCGTTTACTACAGTTAACATATTAGCCAGCATAACGGTAGCAGCTCAGCTGTCAGCAACCATCGTCTGAGAGATTATTGTCCAGCAGCAGGTAAACTATTTAAACGGCACACACTAATAGTGTGGTCAGTTTTCGAAAGCTGAGAGAGTCACTCATTGAAAATAAGAAGCGCTAACATTGCTTGCTAACCTTACCAGTTCAGTCCGCTGACAGGTGGCCGGTGACGGAGGAACAGAGAGGAGGAGAGAATGGATGCATCGCTGTAGTGCAGCGGTGATATGAACACTGCTTTACAGTCTACATTTAACTTGTTTCATTTATTAATTTTTGGTAAAATCCTCCCATACTTTAGAAACTTTTGGCCTTCTCCACGATTCTCTCTCTGTGTCGCCATGATGCGTTCCTCTTCTTCACTGGAACAGTGAAACTGAACATTCCCGTGGCATGAATATAAACAATAAAATTAGACGATTTGTTGACAATAAAAATCCGCATCGACAAATTTTTATGAGGGACCTTATTGACAACTAGGGGTTGGAAAAAAGATCAATTCCGTGATGGATCGTGATACTTTGCACTGGCGACAATGCATCGATCCATAAACGCACGGATCGATCTTTAATTTAAAAAAATGCGCACACATACACTTTTGGGTTATAAGTTAATCAATGGCATTTTCAGTCCACTAGATGGCATAAAGCAAGCACCCAGTCAAGTGAAGTCATCACTTTTCTCGGTGATTTGCAGCCAGCTTTGAAAGTTAGGAAGCAGTTAGCTCAGAGTTAGCTCAAATGTCGGGCCTTTTTGGATTTTATAACAAAGATGGAAGAAAACTGACACACAACCCGCAAGAAGTGCTGCACGGAAAAAAAAAACTCTTGGAATATGGCAGGCCAGCAACATTAGCAATGGCTAAGCTAAAGAGACACCAGCATGGAGCTTAATCTCCGAGCGTCAAGTGAGTCAAGTTTATTTATGAAACGCTTTTCACAGACATATAGCCACAGAGCGTTGCACAATAAAATGGAACAAAAGGAAGTTGATAGATAAAAATCATTTTAAAAATACAAAAACAAGTTAAAACGCAAGATTAAAATAATTTTAAATTATCAGACGTACCATTAAAAAGCAGATGAAACTCAACGGAAAGCCTCCTTAAACAAAAAAGTTTTCAGCTGCTTTTTAAAAAACTCCACAGAGTCAGATAAAGTAGCTAGAGTGGGAATCTATTCCAAACAGCACCGTCCACCGTCCTCCCTGTGTGCAGAGACGTATTAGTGGAAAATGAAGCCCCGGAAATGCTTTATCATATAAAAGAGATGTCAACAGTTTTACTTTGGGACATGATTTGAGGTTGAACAAGGTAAAAAATTTGAAATATATGGGATTGTGATACTCGATTATCACGATATCGTGATTATCGTTGAACCATGATGGGATCGAATCGTGACCCAAGAATTGCGATCTGAATCAAATTGTGCGGTCCCTCGCAAGCAATTCCCACCCCTATCGACAATGTCGACTAATCGCTTCGGCCCTACTTCGTGACACGCTCAGAGGGTTTTGTTGCTCTCCATTTCTTTTTGCCTGCTGTTTTCCCCGCTGCCTTTTAAAAAGCTGAATCACATACATGAAGGTTTCCAGACCTCTGAAGGTCGCTTATTATGCTTAATTACTCCCACTGATTGGCTGTTGTCCTCTGTTTAGTATGTATGTGCTGGATAAAAGTGGGCATGACAGTATTAAAAACCAGCCTGGCCTCACTGACAGAGCATCATTTCCAGCAAAACCGTGAACAGTGACCTGCCAATGATGGTGGGTGTATACATCACAACATCAACTGTTCTCTTTCAGGTGCAGCTATCAGTCTTGTGCTGAGATCTTCTCAGAGGCAGTGATTGTTTCTTGTGCTTTCGCTCCCTTTTTCTTTCTTTCTTTCTTTCTTTCTTTCTTTCTTTCTCTCTCGCTCTCTCTCTCTCTCTCTCTCTCTCTCTCTCTCTCTCTCTCTCTCTCCCCCTCCCCAGCCCCTTCCAATTGCTTCATATCTCTTCAATTCCCTCCCCCACTCCAGGATACAGCATAAGTAAGACAATTAAAACTAGAAAAGCACTCATAGAGCGCATACCTCCACCGAGGCTCCTTCCGTTTGTCATGGATCACCTCCAAAATGTAATGGATTTGTGTGTAGGCCTATAGCCACTTGTGGTGAAAATGGCATCAAAGTCTGTCCATGAGTTTTGAAGTATTGTTGCTAACACACTGTGAGAAGATAAGAGCCTTGGCTGAGGTATGCACTCTCCGATCATCACCAAAATATAATGGGTTCCTCTCTAGCCCAAGAACCACCTCTGGTGAAAATTTCATCCAAATCCATCCAGTAGTTTTTGTGTAATCCTGCTGCACAAATACAAACAAAGCCCTTGGTGAAGGTATGCACTCTCAGATCATCACCAAAATCTAATCATCTGTTCCATTACACACCTTTCCTGAAAATTTCATCAAAATCCGTTCATAACTTTTTGAGTTATGTTGGTAAAGACAAACAGACAAACCCCCCGGTAAAATCATTACCTCCTTGGCGGAGGTAATAAAGTATTAAAGTTATTATACAGCAAGAGGAGCCTATAAATATTATTTATATACAGCATAAATCAAATATGAAAGAAATCCTGAAGGGACTGATGTAGTCTTTATCGGTGCTATATTCAGTCCTGCCCCATTCTCTCTCATGTAATATCGCTTAACCAAAGTCCCTTGTTGAGATAGTTAATAAATAAGGTACAAGGTCAATGATGCATTTTCTGGGTATTTTCTGGGTATTTATTCTTGATCAAGAGGAAGATTTCATGCAGCAGTTCAGCAGAAATGTTCACAGTCAAAATGGTGTGGGCAGATTTTATACCTTGAAACAAACAAAGATAATTATGAGAACGTTCTGTGGGAGTACGAAGCCTAGCTGTCTCTCGGAACTGACCTTGACAGGCCAGTGTCTCAGCGTCTAAGGAAGAAACATGATATCCTGTGTCTAGAAGCATGACAACAGGAACACAGTGTAATGTTAGTTGATAAAATAAGGAAATGTTTCACAGTTGCTCAAATTGGAGTCAACAGCTATAAATACACTGTTATATCATAAAAATGTGCTTTGAAAAATAGCTGAGATGAGAAGTGCTGCAGCTGTCAGAGGCACCTGTGCCTCCCCGGCTCGGGGCTCCGAGGCCTCGGCAGCCCTACCACATAGCAGAGCAAGAACAGCAAGAGAGTTTACATCTGGAAGCCATTGCCTCACAATCTCATTATCAAATTACTCGGCTGAAAACACACTGCTAGCAAGATACTACCATACACCAAAGAGAGAGAAGGAGAGAGAATTGGCCAAATTCTTCTCAACAGCTGTGTCAGACAGATTTAGGGCCTTCAGTTAAGAGTAAGGGATTAAAGATGATTTAGATAAATGTACGTAAGAAGCAGGGAAGGTTGCTGGATTTAACAAAAAATAAATAAAATCTGACAGTAATCTCTTTCTAGGTGCCACAGCCTAAGATGTGGACAATCACAGACTGCCACAACTCTGTCCGTAGCCATCTCTATCAGTTCCACATCCTGATGTTTTACACCTCTCTCACTTAACCACTCATTTAGACTGGCCATCCTCACCATCTTTTTCCTTCCTCTGCTCCTTTTCCCTTCAAACTTTCCAGTCAATTTTGTCTCCTCACTTTTTAAATGTAAATGTAAATTAAATTTACTTTTTCATGTAAATTTGCAATTAAATTTTGAAACGGATAAAACAGCTGATGTGACACGTCACAGACGTCAGACAACACTTTCTGAAGAAGACTGCAGATGACAGTCAAAACATGTCAAAGGTATGAGACATCTTTTGTTTTGTCTTAATAGAAGAACAATATCAGTTTTATCATTAAGAAGATGAAATGAACCTGTCTGAGATATTCTGCAGAAAATTTGGACAAGACTGTGTCAAAACTTTCTGCCGCTTGGAGAGACTTGAAAAAAACACGAGCACGCCACAAAAAACACCTCAGATTCAACCTCCGATGAAAAGACAAAAACATCACACCACCAAGCCTCAACATCAAAAATCCCATTGCAACCAGTAAGGGGAGGAGATTATCGACAACACAAGAAAAGCCCTGATAAAAGACAGGATAAAAGGAAGGGTAAACAAAATCAACAAAATCAATGAAAAGCTGAACGAGGAAAGGAGTGTTTTTAAAACATGATTCCCGGTGAGAGAAGAAACACGAAAAGAAACTGATGCACAACTAAAACAGACATACAGTATATACAGATTTTTCCACATTTTATGCGGTTTGAATTCTTCCCCATTACAAAATTTGGCATCTTGTCCTAAAACCTAGGAATTGACCTGACTACAGTAATACTGATAGAATCCCCCTCAATATTTACTCTGGAGAAAATGTTTTGTTTATTGCCCCCCCCCCAAAAAAACAACAAAACAGTGAAACGAAATATCCACCATGTCAGGAATACATCTTATAGAGGTTGTTTGCTCATTGGCAAGGCACTGGCTAGGCATCTATAAGATGTATTCCTGCTGTAAACTTGCCAATGTTGGGCTGACGTATGTGTGCTGTTGGGGAAGTTCTGATGATAAGAAGGTCATTTCAACCATTTCACCTTTTTAACAGTTGTGCTCAGATAGCCCTGCAATAAATCAAATAAAGACTGTTTTCATTTAACGCTCACTGAGTAGTGCACGAGTTCCAACACACTATAACACACTGACTCAGAAACTCAAACACTGTCTTCCAAAAGAGACTTTTTTGCTCTGCTTTCATTTAACAGTTTTTTATAGCACTGAGCAGAGGCGTAAGACTGAGCGAGTCTGACTGCAGTTGATCATCTCATGCTGAAGAAGCACTAGCATGGAGTCTCCACTAACATAATAATAATGGATTAGATTTATATGGTGCTTTACATGTCAAGTGACATCTCAAAGAGCTTACAGTGAGCCCATTCTTCAATCACTCCAGACAGACAATGTCCTGATCTGAACATCTCTTGATCTGTTTTCGTTCGTAGCCACGTTGGAAAGTGCCGGTTGTGGAACTCAGCTTAACATCCCCTGTGGTTAGCATGTGATGCGTGAGCCCTTCATACAGCGCTGTCACGTCTCTCCGCTGAGCTGTCGTGCTAACAATACCGCTATTAGGGTTCTTGACAAACTGTGAGCGGTAACACACAGGGAGGCTGCGGGCGAAGGCACGGCGCCTTGTGGCAAATCACAGACGAGGTGGTTTGGGTGAGGGTGAACGATCGCTGCTCTCCCGTGGAGAGTGTTGACACGGAGGGAATGATACAGGGAGTCTCAGCTCGAGCACAGAAGTGTAGACTGAGGGTTTTATGATGTGGCTGCACGCTGTTCCTCTAATTATCCAGAACCATCTTCTTAATTTCCTTCACCAGCCTTGTTTCCACTGTGATTTTTTTTTTTACTTTATAACTTGTTTGTAATGCCGGATAACTGTTGTTTTTAGTGACATCTGTGGTTAATTAGTTAACTGCAAATGTGTTTTGATTTGCCTTACACACAAAAGAAACAAACCCTGAGAACAATTTGCAAAATACTGGGGCTGGGATAATTAACACATTAACTTGTTCAATTAATGCATTAAAAAGAATCCAGTGCTGACAGGCCACTCCCTGAGGTGGCATCGGCAATAGTGACTGGTTTGTCTCTGTAGCTGGCTCAGCTTAAAACAAGAGTAAGTTTATTTTTCAGTGTTTATATTTACACCACACCAAACTGATCCTCTGGTCAGCCCAGTCTCACCTAAAAAAATGTACAATTGCACAATTTTTCACTCTGAGAATGGAAAAAAAAACAACATTTTTTTATGTGCAGTAAATACATGACATTTACACCTTTAAGAAAAGTGTCTGCCGGCACCAATCTGCCACTTTCTCTTTATTTCTCTTTCATTGTCTTTTACCATTTAACTGGAGTGGCAGAGGTAGAGCATTCGCCCCACAACTGGGAGGTTGACTGTCCAGCTTGGTGCACCGCAAAAATGGAACAGAGGAGGAAAATGTTTGGGGCGGTAGTGGCTCAGGAGGTAGAGTGGGTTGTCCAATAGCCAGAGAGTTGGCGGTTCGAATCCCACTCTCCCCAGCCATCCTGCTGTTGTGTCCCTGGGCAAGACACTTTACCCGCCTTGCCTCCAGTATCCGTGACACTGGATATAAATGTTCAGTAGTGGTTGGAGAGGCTGTTGGTGCGGAGTGGCAGCCACGTTTCTGTCAGTCTGCCCCAGGGCAGCTGTGGCTACAGCAGTAGCTTACCACTACCATTGTCTGTCTGTGGAGTGAAAGAATAATGGATTCTTTGTAAAGCGCTATGGGCATCTTGAAAGGCGCTATATAAATGCAATCCATTATTATTAGAGATGACACCTAACCAAAACATTTTCCTAACCTTAACCTTTAGAGGAGTGACAAAAAAAAATGTCACAGCTCAGCGTGGGACGCAAAGTCGCAACTTGTTGTTTGAAACTGCAAGTAAGTGACCGTAATTTTTATAGCTTGATTTTTTTGGAGTGAAGGGACTATTCTGAAGGTGCATCAGAGGGGTTAACTAGTTTTTTAAAAAGTAATCAATTCCCAGCCCTAAAATTACACAAAGTGTGACAGACATACTCTTACACATTCATTTCAAGTATTTGTGCAAAAAAAAAAATTCAGGGACTCGATGAATGCTGACAAAAGAGCCTCTTGTGGCTCCGGTGCCACAGGTTCCTGACCCTTGGTTTAGAATAACGGCTTATGTCACTGCAGCTCTGAAATCCCTAAGGCAAATCTCGTGCATGAAAAAAAAAAAACTCTCTATAAATATATTATATAACAGCCATTCAGCTGCTCGTCTGCCTGACCTGGTAACACAGAGCCATTAGGGACACGCACACTCAATGTGAGGCTTTCAAAATGGACTGAAACAAAACAGCACAGACAAGAGGGGCCAAAATCCATTGTCTAAACCCTCGGCAAACACTGTGGAAATGAATCGGAGTGAAAATCTGCCTCCGGTCAAGAGAGTGCAGAAAGACATCTGTTCCCCATTACAAGACTCACTGACAGTAGGACGTCTAGAGTTCATCGGCCCTCCTTTTTTCTCAGCATCGCTTTCTCTTTTTTCCTTTGCCTTGCTCACTTTTGGTCTAAAGTTTTCTCTGGCTCGTGTCCAGAAGTTTTACCAATCCCTCAGCGCGGTCTGCGGCGATAGTATCAACAGCAGCAGTTTTAGCAGAGGGGTAATCAAAGCGGAGCCTCAGCTATCTGTCCAGACGAAGACTGGTGGTTTTTCTGCAGAGGAATAACAGCAGCACTGCTACCTGGACTCAGGGATGCTCCCTCATCCATCCTAGAAGGGCTGTGGGAATACCCATGCCCATGTGGGCCACACTATAGGTTTAATCTGGGCTGTCTTTTATGGGCCCCATGTGAGTTTGTCTGCGGGTTCCATGTTTGCCCCATCTGTGTTTGCCCACAGGTTTTAGGAACACTGGCACCACTGGCAAAATTACCAGAAAAAAGTCACAAATTTACAAAAAAAAAAAAAAAAAAAGCAACTGTTTGAGAAAAAAGTCGCAAATGTACTAGAAAAAAGTTGCAAATTTATGTGAAAAAAGGTGAAAATTTATGGAAAAAAGTTGCAAATTTACAAATGTGCAAATTGATGAGAAAAAAGTCACAAATTTACAAAAAAGTAGCAAATGTATGAAGAAAAAAGTCACAAATTTACTAGAAAAAAGTTGCAAATTTATGTGAAAAAGTGAAAATTTATGAGAAAAAAGTTGCAAATTTATGTGAAAATTTATGGAAAAAAGTTGCAAATTTACAAATGTGCAAATTGATGAAAAAAAGCCACAAATTTACAAAAAAGTAGCAAATGTATGAGAAAAAAAGTCACAAAATTACAAGAAAAATGTTGTAAATTTATGTGAAAAAGTGAAAATTTATGAGAAAAAAGTTGCAAATTTATGTGAAAAGGGTGAAAATTTACAAGTGAAAAGTTGTAAATTTACAAGGAAAAAAACTGTTAAATTACTTGAAGAAAGTTACAAACTTACAAGAACAGTTTTGCAAATTTACAAGAAAAAAGTGACAAATTTATGAGAAAAAATTTGCAAATTTATGAGAAAATATTTCACAAGTTTACAAACAAAATAGAAAATGGATGAGAAAAAAGTCACAAATTTACAAGAAAAAAGTGACAAATTCATGGGGAAAATTTTGAAAAAAAAGTTGCAAATACAGTATATGAGGAAATAAATTGAAAACTTACAAGAACAAAGTTACAAATGTATGAGAAAAAAGTCACAAATTTACAAAAAAAAAATAGAAGCAAATGTATGAGAAAACAGACAAATTTACTAGAAAAAGTTGCAAATTTATGTGAAAAAAGTGAAAATTGATGGGAAAAAGGTTGCAAATTTACAAGAAAAAAATTGCAAAATTAGTTAAAAAAAATGTTACAAATTTGCAAGAAAATGTTGCACATTTACAAGAAAAAATGGACAAATTTATGAGGAAAAAATAAGGAAAAAGTTGTGAATTATCAAAAAAGTAGCAATTATGAGGAAATAAATTGAAAACTTGCAAGAAAAAAGCTACAAATTTACGAGAAAAAAATTGCACGTTTACAAGTACATAAAAGCTGAAAATTTTTGAGAAAGTAACAAAATTACAAGAAAAAGTCAGCACATTTCCAAGAGAAAAAGTCAAAATTTTACAAGGAAAACTGCCAAATTTATGAGAAAAGAGTTGCAAGTTTACAGTAAAAAAAAAAGCTGTAAATTTAGGAGAACATTTCAAATTTTCAAGAAAAGTTCATCAGATTTACAGGAAAAAAAGTCAATTTTACAAAAAAAATTGCACATTTATGAGAAAACAAGTTGAAAATAGGAAAACAGATAAAGTCTATGTGGGCAAACACAGATGGGGCCAACATGGAATCCATGGACAAACCTATGTGGGACTCGTAAAACAACCCAGTCTAACCTTGGGTGGAACCCACATGGACATGCTGGCTGGGAGAGCTCAGAGTAATTACTTTAATTAAACAGCAAATATTCATGGATCGTCACCTTATCGTGGTGAGGAGTTTGCATGCCCTAGTGATCCCAGGAGATATGTTATCTGGGGCAATTTGCCTGGTCCTGGGTGAAGGGCCAGACTAAGAACAACCCAACAGACTCTCATAATGAATGCTACAACAAGGATTCAGTGTACCTGCCTGGTATGGGGTTACCAGGCCCTGTCCCAGAGCCAGGTCTGCGGGAGGGACTCGATGGCGAGTGTCTGGTGGCCGGGTTTCTGCCCATGGAACCCAGCTGGGCTCAGCCCGAAGGAGCTACATGAGTCCGCCCTCCTGTGGGCTCACCACCTGCAGGAGGGACCATGAGGGTCCGGTGCTATGCGGATCAGGTGGCGGCCGAAGGCAGAGACCTTGGCAATCTGATCCCAGGCTTCCTAAACTGGCTTTTGGGATGTGGAATGTCACCTCTCTGGCGGGGAAGGAACATGAGCTAGTGCATGAAGCTGAAAGATACTGTCTATATATAATCAATCCAATAGATCAATATAATCAATCCACAGCTCTGGTTCTGGAAACAGTCTCCTGGAGAGGGGCCGGAACTTGCAGGTAAAGAGAGGTGCAGAGCTGTCGACTGATCACCACCTGGTGGTGAGTTGGATCCGATGACAGGGGAGAACGTCATTCAGACCTGGTAGACCCAAACGTACGCATAGTGAGGGTGTGCTGGTAACATCTGGCTGAGGCCCCTGTCCGGGAGGTCTTCAACTCCCACCTCCGGAAGAACTTCGACTACATTCCGAGATAGGGCTGTGCGATATGATGATATATATTAACTTGTTGCTAATAGGAAACGTGTATCAGACCATCGTTCTGGTTTAAATCATTGCCGAGTTTCTTAATTTTGTCTGTAAAAAAATTACTAAAGTTGCAAAAGTGTGTGACAGCAGCCACATAAACACTAAATAAATCATAAATAAATGAAAACGTGTTGGAGGAACAACCTGGCTCTTAATGTAACTTGATTTCTAATCATTTTTAATTAGTCAAGTAGCGATAATGAATAAAGTTGAAGTCATCTCAAATGCACATTAAAAAACAATTTTATAACAACACTGCAAAATTAAGAGGGAAAAAAGTGCATAAAATCAATGACAGATGAATTTGTACAATTGATTTTTTTCAGTAAGTAATTTAAAATATAGAAAAAGAGATGGTGCTTTTATTGGTTATTGAATATAAACTACAGAATTTACCGTAAATGTATATCATGATATATATCATTATCGTCAAATAAGATTACTTATATCGTGATATGAAATTCTGGTCATATCGCACAGCCAAATTCCGAGGGAGTCTGGAGATACTGAGTCTGAAAGGGCCATGTTCTCCACCTCCACTGTTGAAGTGGCTGCCCAGAGCTGCCGCCGCAAAGTTGTCGGTGCATCTTGTGGTTGCAACCCCCGAACCAAGTGGTGGACACCAGCGGTCAGGGGGGCCATCAAGCTGAAGAAGGAGTCCTATCAAGCTTGGCTGGCTTGTGGGACTCCCAAAGCAGCTGAGGTGTACCGGCAGGCCATGTCATGAATCCGGGTTTGGAGGCCAAACCCAATTCTGACTTATTGTTATGCTTTGGCCTAGTTTTCCTCCTGACTGCTCTGGCACGCCCCCTCCTCCTGTCAAGCACCATCAGCTGCACTGTCACGGGTGCTCACACACATACACACACCTACATGCACACACACACACACATGCACACACTCCATTCACCCTCATTCACACGCTCTCTCACACACCTAGTGTCAATCGGTTCTGCCCACACATTCTCGCACCGGCAATCTCTTTCCTCGTTAGCTTCAGGAGTATATGTTTGCCGCTTCTGAGGAGAGAGATTGTCAGGGCATTCGCCTAGTACTAGCTAGTACTCCCCGTATATTGCATCACTCCCTTCGTTAATCTCCAGCTCATCACTTCTGACCTGTTTGTCCCGTTGGTGTTTCGGCTGGCTCAGCATCTCAACCCCTTCCTCCAGACTGCATGGTTTGCCCCGGATTGCTCCAGTCCTGTAAGTGTTTTTGCCTTTTCTCCTGTGCTAGCAGCCCTGCAGCACTAGGCTGCTTGCCTTTCCTATTTCGTGCGCTACACAGTCCTGCAGCACAAGGCTCTGTATTCACCAGGCTGTAGAGCATTCGGTTGGCGCCCTGTATGTTTGGTGGCCAACCCTGTCATTGCATCCTTCTGTATTTTTGTGGTGGAACTGAACTGGTGATTTTGTGAACTTTAATAAACATGACACTCTCTACTCCTGCAATTGGGTTTTTCATTCTCTCCCTCGTGCACCGTGTAATGGCGCACAGGGGTTTGTGACAGGCCAAACGGAGTGCAGCTCAGGTGGTTGCTGAAGCAAAAACTCGGGTGTGGGAGGAGTTTGGTGAGGCCAGGGAACAAGATTCTGGCAAACTGTCCGGCCACTCAGGATGGGGAAAAAGCTCCCTGTCCACACTGTGTATGGTGCGGATGGGGCTCTGCTGACTTTGACTAGGGATATCGCCAGGTGGTAGAAGGAATGTTTTGAGGATCTCCTCAATTCCACTGACACACCTTCCCCAGAGAAAGCAGAGCTTGAGGACAAGCGGGTTGACTTGGCCATCACAGGGGCTGAGGTCGCCGAAGTGGTTAAAAAACTCTTCAGTGGCTGAGCCCCAGGGGCGGACAAGATTCACCCTGAGTAGCTCAAGGCTCTGGATGTTGTAAGGATGTCACGGCTGACACGCCTCTGCAGCATCGTGTGGAAGTCGGGGACAGTGACTTTGACATGGCAAACCAGGGTAGTGGTTCCTCTCTTTAAGAAGGGGGACTGGAGGGTGTGTTTCAACTTTAGGGGGATCACACTCCTCAGCCTCCCTGGGAAGGTCTATGCAAGAGTACCTGAGAGAAGAGTCCAGCCATTGGTCAAACCTCGGATTCAGGAGGAGCAATGTGGTTTCTGTCCTGGCCGTAGCGCAACGGACCAACTCTTTACCCTGTTGGCAATCCTCGAGGGTTCGTGGGAGTTTGCCCAACCAGTCTACATGTGTTTTGTGGACTTGGAGAAGGCATTCAATCATGTCCCTTGAGTTTTTTTTTTGTTTTGTTTTTTTTTGGGGGGGGGGGGGCCTTCGGAAGTATGGGGTTTCAGGCTTGTTGCTACGAGCCATCCAGTCCCTATACAATCATTGCAAGAGTTTGGTTCGTATTGCCAACACTCAAGGGCTGTTCACAGTCCCTCTAAGGGGATAACGTTTGCGTTCTGTAGACTGCGTTTGCATACACAGCAATATTCAGAGTTGTTTTTGAGCCACTGCAGCTACCGTTCAGCAGCCACGTTTCGCACATGTGCAATAAAAACAAATTTAAATGTTTCAACAATTGCAATAAAAACACAAAAGAAGAGCTCGGTGGCGGAGGTTTTTTTTTTTTTTTTACTTTTAGTAATCTGTTGATTAAATGTCTTAGACATATATTTACCATAAAGTGACTAAAAAAAATTTCCCCAGCCCCAAACCACACTTGTAGCAGCCATGGTTTGTAGCCTAAGATAAGCTCCTTCTCCGCTGCAACAACTCATTGGTGCTCCTCCATCTCCTCCGCGCCGGGACTGTCTGTAGGTACGAGGACTGCGTACCCGATCCGGCAGGCATCGGAACACTGGTCAGCGTGGAGAGGCGAAGCTGCTGCTGAATGATGGCTCCGGGCTTGAGGCTTCCTTCTCCAGGATCGCCTCCTCCGCGGCACAGGGTCCGAAGGCAAAGGGGCTCCCCCCAGCCTGCGGATTCGATGTTGAGTGTGGAGGACGGAGGTGAGGAGTTCTGTCAGTTCTGGGACGCTCCACAGGCTGGGGAATGCCTCAGTCAGCTGTGCCGCACTATCCCACACCTGCAGCTCCTCCTCAGGAGTGTGGGTCAGTGAGACGTTAGACGTTATGTCCTCCAAAAGCTCCGCTGCCCAACACTGCTCCTTGTCCAGTCCAAAACTCCCGTAGTCCAAACAGCCAGCCATGCCGAAAAAACAGGACTAACAACCGGGAGAACAGAAAAAGAGGGAAAAAGAAAACAGCAGAAACGCACAATGGCTGGTGACCACCGTAGGTCATGTCCTTCTGTCGTGAATGGGCCTTTGCAAGGGCTATTGAAGGATATCAAATGCACACTGTGGTTTCTGCACATTTATTAACGTAAAGACAGACACAAACGTTAACATACAAGAACTAAATTATAAGGTGCATGGTGCTAACAAACAAGTACAACATGGTAAATGCTAGAGGAGAGTGGAGCTCGACGCAAAGGGGAACATGAAGCCAGGGAATGCCTGGCCAGGGGTGGAATCCAGCTGGAGCTCTCCCGGAAGCAGCGGGCCTCACGGCTGGAAATAAGGGAAGCACATACAGTACCTGGATGGAGCTACGCACCTCTCCTCAACAGTGGCCCCAAACACACTCAGGATGAAACACTCTGCTCCTGAGGACGGAGTAACGTGGAAGAAGGACACAACAAACCCCAGAGGTTTCCCATGCCCTTATATGCAGTACATAATTAGTGACAGGTGTGGATGCGTGAGTGGAGAAAATAACAGAATGAATAACAGGTGTGCAGCTGTGACCAGTCTGACAGCCGGAAGCTGCACAGCGCTGTCAAAATAAAACATAACCGCAAACCATAACAATACAAACACAGCAGAACCCCAAAATGTACATAATACTACTACAGATACAAAAAGACAAGAATTAAACAGGAACCAAACACAGCAGACAGAAAAAAACTAACCTAGACAGGAAATTGGGCACGGCGCCCACCCGTGCCCCAGGATCATAACAGATCCAACACGAAGCAGTGCGGCAGAAATTTCATCTCCTTCTTCTCTCTCTCTCCTTCTCACTGATCCAAAATATGATGTCACTGTTGGTATATAAAGAATCATATTGTGCTGTGACACTTTTAGAGCTCTCCTGATTAAAGAACTCATTAAGAGTAAATGCCTCCATAAGTGGTAAATGCCTCCAAAGCCGTGACAAGACAAATCTCACATGAAAGCTTAGACGCAGGTTTCATGGTGTTTATGGACTACATTACTCTTTACGTCAATCAGGACATGAGACTGTCCCCCGGGCCTACAGACCGACAAGCCCAAGGGTGACAGATCCCTGCCCTTTGATAGCAAACATATTAAATCATTCAAGGATCCACTTAAATACTCAATAGCGTTCGAGTGTTGGTGATTTTCTCCAAAGTGACACCAAAAGTCCTTTTGCAAAGCACCCGCGTTCCGCAGAGAGACAGGAGAGGGGTTTAAGAGGGCAGGAGGTCTAAATCTTTAATGAGCGTCTGTCACAGTGATTGTTATAAGGCGGCATGCGGGTGCAAGGAGGGCAGAGGTGCCGTCGTTTTTCCCCGCTAAAGTGTCTCAGAGTAAAGGAGTTGGCATGGCAGCATATCGGGTTGATTGGCCAAAGTGCTTTCTGCTGTAAGACACTTCTCGCTGCCTTTCATTTAGCAAAGAGACACTCTTAACACCAGGCTTTTGTTAAGAGAAGACGCTGTCTTACAAGAGACGGCACGAAAGAAGTGCCAAACGTTAGCGTGGAAGATGAAGAAATCAAACACTGACCTTTGGAGAGTCTGAAAGAAGCACTCTGAAATGCTTTGATGGAAACTGACAGCTCACCTCAAACATCAGAAGTACGTACAACAGCTATTTAAAGGGCCGCATTAGTTTTGTACACTGTTATAACCAGAAATGGCTATAATGCAGATTATTTTCTTTCTTCCTCTCCCAGATAGGAGCGATAGAGCAGCTCCTGCTTCCTCCATTTCTGAGAGCACACGATTCTGCTCAACTCACTTCCTATTTCTATGCATAAATGCTTCCGGTATGTGGCTGCACTGTGGGTTGCAGCAGGAGAAAAATATGAAGTGAAATTTTACACATATCTCAGCTGAATGTTGGTTTTGACATTATGCACTTGTAAAACAGGTCGGAAAAGCATTAAAAGCACCAATATATGGGTTTGAATTCTTGTCTCACATGGGCTTTTAAGGTAGAAAATGATTCATCCTATCAAGGTCTGGGGCCTTTCTTTTATACAGGCGATATATACAGGTGACTCTTTTATATAGGTGATTTGTTATTTTTTAACAAGGAGAACCAATTCAGCATAAGGTACAGATGTATAAATGTACAAATTTAAAAGAATAAATGTGCAAAATTATGATAAACGATGCCAATTTAATTTTTTTTAAAAAGGCGCAAGTTACAGTTTAATTGCACTGAATAAAAATTTATTCAACATCCAAATGAGCGGTGCAAATTTAAAAGACAAAAGCTGCAAATTTACAAGAAAAAAGTTGCCAAATTATTAGCAAAAAGTTGAAAAGTTGAAAAAGTTGGTCTCTTCTTCGCTAAGGGGGTCACCATCATGCCCAAAGACTTCCAGCTGGCCCGCCGCATCCGCGGAGAGAGCGCTTAGACTTTCTGCTGCACATTCACCAACCAACCATAATGCTCTGCACTGTGTGTCTATATGTACATATGTCCATATTACATTTATAGTAATATGGACATATGTTTACTAGATGTTTTTTCTTGCCTTCTGATTGTTGCTCTGAGTGTTGCTATCCCTATGCTGTTGCAATCCTGGAATTTCCCCATTGTGGGACTAATAAAGGCTTATCTTATCTTATCTTATCTTATCTTATCTTATCTTATCTTAAAACTTACAGGGGAAAATTTGCAAATTTACAAGAAAAAAAATGCAAACTTATGACCAAAAAAATGAAATTTTTTGAGAAACAAAGTCACAGATTTAAGACAAAAAAATGCAAATTTATGAGAAAAAGTTAAAAAAAATTATAATAAAAGAACTGAAAATTTACAGGAAAAAAGTTGCAAATTTATGAAAAAAGTGAAAATTTACAAGAAAAAATTGCAAATTTATGGAAAAAAGGTTGAAATTTACAGGAAAAAAGTTGCAAATTTATGAGAAAAAAGTCACAAATTTTTGAGGAAAACAGCTGCAAATCTACAAGACAAACGCTGAAATCTTACATGAAAAAAGTTGCAAATTTTTGAGAAAAAAGTAACTTTTTTTTAATTGCAAATTTAAGTGAAAAAGTTGCAAATTTATGGAAAAAAAGTTGAAAATTTACAGAAAAAAGTCCCAAACTTATGAGGAAAAAAGTCACAAATTTTTGAGGAAAAAATTTAAAATCTATGAGAAAAAACACAATTTTTTGAGAAAAAAGTGGCAAATCTACAAGGCAAAAGTTGAACATTTACAGGAAAAAAAAATTGAAAATTTACAATAAAAAGTTGCAAATTTATGAGGAAAAAAGTCAATGTTTTGAGGAAAAACTTGGAAATCTACAAGACAAAAGTTGACAATTTACAGGAAAAAATTTGCAGTCCCACTATGAAGATATGGGAAAGAGTTGCTGAAACCAGTTTAAAAGGAGAGGTGACAATCAGTGAGCAGCAGTACGCTTCCATGCCAACAGAGTACTACAGATGCAGTGTTTGCTCTAAAACTGCAGTGTTTGCTCTAAAACTTGATGGAGAAGTATACGTAGAGAAGGTATGTTTTTATTGTTTTTCTATATGGATATATGCATACATAAATAACTACTCTTTCTTTTGCATTTTTCTAAGTATTAATAGCTTAATCTCCATTTATTGTTAACATTTTTTGTCTGTTCTCTGTTTTATCCTTTCTTTTAGTCTTCTTTTCCACAAGCCTCCTATGGACTAGTGTTGTGAATTAGCATGTATTGCTAAAACACTTAAGCAAAGTATCTGCTTTGTCCAATACATTTGTCTGTCCGTATCAAATAAAATAAAATAAAATAAGGTCAGAAGGAGTTGCACTGTGTGTTTGTGGATCTAGAGAAAGTACTGTATATGATAGGGTGCCAAGAGAGGAAGTGTGGTACTGTATGAGGAAGTCAGGAGCGGCAGAGAAGTATGTGAGGGTGGTGCAGCATGTTTATGAGGACAGCAAGACGTGGTGAGGTGTGCTGTAGGAGTGACGGATGGATTCAAGGTGAGGGTGGTATTACATCAGGGATCGGCTCTGAGCCCCTTCTTGTTTGCCATGGTGATGGACAGGCTAACAGACGAGGTCAGGCAGGAGTCTCCGTGGACCATGATGTTTGCAGACGACATTGTGATCTGTAATGAGAGTAGGGAGCAGGTGGAAGAGAACCTGGAGAGATGGAGGTATGCTCTGGAGAGAAGAGGAATGAAAGTCAGTAGAAGCAAACCAGAATACATGAGTGTGAATGAGAGGGAGGCAGGTGTAATGATGAAGACGCGAGGAGTAGAGGTAGTGAAGGTAGATTAAATTAAATCACCCTTTATTGTCATTCAGCCATACAATCAATCATGTACAGTAGGACAAAATTGTGTTTTTCCCATCTACAGTGTTAATCACACATACCCCATATGCAGAATCAGAGGTCCGCTGCCATGCAAGGCGCCACCACAGATTTCAGTCCTCTGTTCCATTATTGCTGAGCACCAAGCTGGACGGAAGGAAGTTCTGCTTTTATATGGTCTTCGGCATGACCCAGCCGGGATTTGAACCCCTGCCTCCCGGGTGTGGGGCGAATGCTCTACCAACTGAGCCACCACTCCGGTAGATGAATGAATGAATCTTTATTTATTTAGCCTTCAAGCCTTTACAGGCTTGAAGGTAGATGAGTTTAAATGCCTGGGGTCAACCATCCAAAACAATGGAAAATGCACAAGAGAGGTGAAGAAGAGAATGCAGGCAGGGTGGAGTGGGTGGAGATGAGTATTGGGGTGATTTGTGACCGAAAGGGAGCGGCAAGAGTGAAAGGGAAGATTTACAAAACGCTAGTGAGACCTGCTATGAAGTATGGTTTGGAGATGGTGGCACTGACAAAAAGGCAGGAGGTGGAGCTGGAGGTAGCAGAGTTGATGCTAAGATTCTCATTTGGAGTGACTAGGAGGAACAGTATTAGAAATGAGTATATCAGAGGGACAGCTCAGGTTGAGCGGTTTGGAGACAACGTAAGAGAGGCAAGGCTGAGATGGTTGAAGATGGAGCTGCCAGGCAGGAAGAAAAGACGAAGACCACAGAGAAGATTCATGGATGTAGTGAAGGAGGACATGGAGAGGGCTGGTGTTACAGAGGAAGATACAGGGATTGGGTGAGATGAAGGCAAATGATCCGCTGTGGCGACCCCTAAAGGAAGCAGCCGAAAGAAGAAGATGATGAGAAAAGTTTCACATTTTTGAGAAAAAAAATTGTAAATTTAAGTGAAAAAAGTTGCACATTTATGAGAAAAAGTAAAATTTATAATAAAAAAAAAACAGTTGAAAACTTCCAGAAGAAAAGTTGTAAATTTATCAGAAAAAAAAGCTGAAAATTTACAAGAAAAAAAATTTGCAAATTTATGAGAAAAAAAATTGCAAATTTCTAAGGAAAAAATTGGAAAACTTACAGGAAAAAAGTTGCAATGTCTGCACTCTTGATTTACAGACGTGAATGTGGATTGGGGGTGTGAGGTGGGGGACGATTTGGGGCCAGTTTGCCGACACGGTGATATCACCTCCTGTACGCACGGCTGCTATGCAGAAAACTGTGCAACACACAGAAAAACAACCGCGGCGGATAAAAGTCACTAAAGCAGAAACGGAGATCTGCTCCACGTCCTGCAGCGGCTATGACTCCACCTGCGGAAGGCTCGGCTCCTCCTGGCTGTTAAAACGCCAAACGGCAGGATGCACAGTGGACATGGCCGCTCCAGACGGCTGGAGCTCACCAGAGCAGCAGCAGCATGGTGCACTCAGGACACAAGGAACCGCGGAGATTTTCCATTCATGAAATTCCCAGAATTGGATTGAAGTTGTGTGTGTGTGTGTGGGGGGGGGGGGGTACATATCCGTCTGCAGCCTGTATGTGTTTTTTATTCATGTTACAGTGATTGGCAGGTCAAGGGTTTGACCAGATGTTTCCCCGCAGCCTCCTTTTGTTTTTCCTATTGACATTAGAGAGAAAACGGGATTGGCTGAGCGTGGCTTCCAAGCGGAGTGGTTAGAAATGAGCCTTTTACGACATGGAAAGGTCTTCATTACTCCGTACATTACCAACAGCCATCCACCGATGGAAATTTCCGCATCGCTTCGCATTTCAGAATGAACAAAAATGCATATACACATAATTACAAAAAATGCCTTTCATGTCCCCTTGGCTCTATTATGATGCCTAAACACAATGGCGTACAGTATGTGGACCACTTTTCATATTTCTTGAGAGGAAGCAGTGAACTGGACTGAATAAGGCGTTCCAATTTCCTGTCCTAATCTGCGCTTGTTTGAGTTGCCCCCCCCCCACTTCCCCCACCCGTGCAAATCGCCACACGCTGTGGAGATAAAAGGATCAAGAAACAAAATTCATTTCATCAAGCAAACGGAAGGAATCCTTTTTATTTTTCCTTGATCCTTTACAAAGCAGATCAATCAGAGGAGTCCTGGGAAGCTGATGAAGAGATGGAGGCAGAGCGGCGGCGGCGGCGGCGGCGGCAGGATGGAGGGGTCCTCATCCACCTTCATCATCATCATCATCATCCACATTCACAAGAGCCAATATCTTCTGTTTTATCATGTTACAACTGAACAAAATGACTCTGAACCGCCAATTCGAAGCAGAAATGCAACGTTTTCCTCAAAAAGTTTCATAAATGTAACTTTTTCTTTAGTTTTTTAAATTTGCAACTTTTTTCCCCACAAATTTGTGACTGTTTTTTGTTTTAAATAAATTTGCAACTTTCTTCTGTAAATTTGCAACTTTTGTCATGGATTTGTGACTTTTTTCCGCATAACTACAGTATTTTCCTAAAATTTTCACCCTTTTCTTGCAAATATTCACCTTTTTTCTCATACATTTATGAGGGGGTTTTTTTTATAAATTTTTGACTTTTTTCATTTATAAATTTACAACTTTTTTCCTGTAAATTTTCACATTTTTTTGTCGTAAAAAATTTGCAGCTTTTTTCTTTGTGACTTTTTTTCCTCATTTCACAACTTTTTTCTCAAAAATGTGCAAGTTTTTTCCTTATAAATTTACAATTTTTCCTCTAATTTTACAAAGCCTTTCTTATAAATTTGCAACTTTTTTTGTAGATTTGTGACTTTTTTTCTCATTAATTTGAAATTTTTTCCCATAAATTTACAACTTTTCTCTTAATATTTTTTCCTGTAAATCTTTTTTCATTTCATTTCATTTATTTATTTCATTCTTAAAACAAACCATAAACAAACACAAAAACAATCTAGAACAAGAATGAAAAGGAGCAGAAGGAAGAAGAAGTTGTCTTCAACTGTTTTCTCATAAATTTGCAACTTTTTTCATAGATTTGTGACTTTTTTCCTCATAATTTTGCAGCTTTTTCCTCAACAAATTTTCAACTTTTTTCTACTACTTTTGTACATTTGTGACTTTTTTCTCATAAATTTGTGACTTTTTCCTAAAATTTTCGTCTTTTTTTCTCATAAATTTCAAGGTTTTCATATACTTATGAATTTTTTCTCATAACTGCATAACTTTTTTCTGAAAAATTTGTATTTTTTTCCTTGCAAATTTACATTTTCTTCCAGTATTTTAAAAAAAAATTCTTTGTAAATTTGCAATTTTTTCCTGTATTTTTTAACCTTTTTCTTGTAAATTTACAACCTTTTTTCTAGCTTTATGACTTTTTTCTCATTAATTTGAAACTTTTTACCTTAAATTTGCAACTTTTTTCTTAAAAATTTATGCACAAAAGCAGTGAAATATGCCTCCTTTAGAAATTCTGAATTATTTCCAGAAGCCCATTCCATGCAGTGACAGGCTGAGCTGTTAATTACTCTTTGACGAAGCCAATTAAGGCTAGGCAAGGTTATTTGCATAGCACATTTCGTGTACAAGACAATTCAAAGTGCTTTACATAAAACACTGAAGCATTATAGCAGGTTGCAAAGGCGATACATAAGAATTTAAAAGGAAAAAAAACAGAATAAGAACAGTGTTGGCCTTCCTCAGAGTTTGTGAAGTAACCTACCCCGGCAGGATTTGCCAATATTTAACTATTTGATTGACCTCAAAGGAGCTCACACCCGGTGTGACAATATCTGAACTGACTGGTCACTACGTTCGTTCATTTATTCATCACTCTGTGCAACAGTTTCACCTCACAAGGTCCCTCCCTCTAACCTTAACGCGTGTGTTTTTGGCACCTTATCAATACAGAGCCAGAAGGTGGGTCACGGTGACAGGCCAATCAAGCAAAGAGCAGAACTATCCACATACAGCGAGGGAGCTGATTTCTGTAGACTACGCTCACTGCTGAAGCACTACAGTCTACAGTTTATTAAATGGAGGCTATAGATCACTCTGTGCACGAGGAAACGGTCAAAAGCAAAATAAATCAAATCAAGTTTATTCTAGGATCCCTCTGAAAGAAAGTGTTCAGAATCCGATCATCTGGATGCAGTGATCTGTCCAAATTAAAACAGGAACATTTACTGTAGATATTCAAGTGCTGTGCAGTGCAATTACATCTATTTTGTAGCTGTAAGTAAAATCAAGTGTTATTGCTGCAAGGTGTTATTATGACGACCTGGGAAACATTACAGCGGTCTCAGCTGCATATTTAAACAGGAGCAAACAAAACACCGAGCTCGCCCTCATTTGTCTCCTTTGTGCTTTGCTGCTCTCCTGCTGAAATAAATAATATATATATGTATAGTAGTTTCTTTTTTTAAAATAGTTTTCCTATGAAAAAAGTCTTAAGAACAATAGTGAAGATAGGCTTGAAAACACGCTTACAAAATTTTCAGAATACGCCAGTGGAAATAGTAAAATACTGCATCCTACAGGCAGCAATCATCTGCAATGATCATCTACAGCACCAAACACTCGACAGCACTTGAACAACAATAAGCCTTTAGGAACTGAGGACACTAATTGCTGAAGCTTTGAAGGTGGAATTCTTTTCCATTCTTCCCTGATGTACGACTTCAGCTGCTCAACAGTCCAGGGTCTCCACTGTGGTGTTTTGTGCTTCATGATACGCCACACATTTTCAATAGGAGACAAGTTTGGACTGTGGACAGGCCAGTCTTAGCACCCACGCTATTTTACTGCGAAGCCGCACTGGTCTAACACGCGCACAACGTGACTTGGTATTGTCTTGTTGAAATAAGCAGGGACGTCCCTGAAAAAAGACTTTGCTTGGATGGCAGCAGGTGTTGCTCCAAAACCTGTATGTGCCGTTCAGCAATAATGGTGCCTTCACGAATGTGCGAGTTACCCCTGCCATGGGCACTGACACACCCCCATGTCATCACAGATGCTGATTTTGAACTGTGCGCTGATAACAGTCTGAATGGTCTGTATCCTGTTGCAGAACTGAATAAAATGCATTTCAAGCACCACTGCAAAGGATACATGCAAAACAAATATTTTGGGGTGAAGTCTGCAACTTTTCTCACTGATTTGCAATTTTTTTTTTCCGAAAAAATTTGAAACTTTTATCTCATAAATTTGCAACTTTTTTATGTAAATCTACAACTTTTTCATGTAAATTTACAACTTTTTCAGGTAAAATTGCAGTTTTTTTTCTCATGAATCTACAACTTTTTTCATGTGAATTTACATCTTTTTGTCATTAATTTGCAGCCTTTGTCCTTATTAGAGGGCGGCTGTGGCGCAGGTGTAGTCTGGCCGACTACTGATCGGAGGGTCAGGTGTTCGATTCCCGCCCTGCCTGCAGTCTGCACGTCGAAGTGTCCTCGTGTAAGACACCGAACCCCCAGCTGCTCCTGGTGGGCCGGCGCCGGTGCATGGCAGCTCCACCGCCATCAGTGTGTGAATGGGTGGATAGCAGGGTCTGTAAAGCGCTTTGGTCATCTAGAGATGAGAAAAAGCGCTGTATAAGTGAACGCCATTTATCATTAATTTGCAGCTTTTTTTATTGTTAATTTTCAATTTTTTTTCTAATGAATTTTCAGCAATTTCTAACATTTTTTTGGACATCTGCAACATCTTTCCTCACTTTTTTCATGTAAATTTCCAACTAAATTTCAGAATATTCACATGGATACTGGTTAAATTTTGGTTTTATGTAATGGTGTTTTTTTTTGGTTTAAACAATTTTATTTTATTACTTATTACTTACATTTTATTTTATTTAAGTTGTGTGTGTGTGCGCGCGCGCATGCATGCACAGCAAATGCAAGTTTCTTTAAAAAAAGTATCAGATTACTCGAGGAATCTTCGATTAGAATGGACGATTACCCGAGCCATAAAATAGGCATTAGCCGCAGCCCTAGTTTGAATTCTTCCCCATTACAAAATCTTGCATATTGCCCCCCAAAACCTAGGAATGGCCCAGACTACAATAATACTTAGAGTGTCCCCCTCAATATTTATTATTGAGAAAATGTCCTGTTCATGGTCCCTCCCCAACAGTGAAATGAAATGTCTGCTCATGTCTGGCATTGCTGCTGCTGCTAATTAGGATTAGCGTATTAGCCACTAAAACAATGCTGCAATGGCCCTGTGTCCGGTGGCCTTTATTCACCAAAGACCCAATAATCCCCCGTCCTGTCTCTACGCTCAAAGCTCATTAAATCTCAGGGAGTGGAACCCATTATAAACGCTCCCCTGCAAATCCTGCCATGGGACGGAGGCAAGGCAGCGGCCCCAACACCACAGGCCATGGCGACTTTGCTAACTGATTAGCACCCATCACTGATCCCTGAGCCTTGCTGGATAAAGAGCTCTCTCGCAAGCAACAGACACTCATGCACACCCTCAGATTTGTTTGCTAACAAACAGCATAGGTTGGCGGCACAATTTTGCATCCTGGGTCTGGGAACATACTAAGAGACGCGTGTAGTCATTTGCCTGCAAGTTTTTCATTGACAAATATGTGTCCATTTTTTTGTGCTATCTTGTGACAACTTCCTTTTTTATGCTTATGCAAACTTTATGAATTCTGGCATCATTTGTTCAGCCTTTTAAGGACATTTATGTTCCTAGTTTTGTTCTTTACAAATAACTTTCATTATTTTTATGATATTTATGCTTTTTGAGCTAAAAAAAAAAATATAATGGAAGTTGAAAGGAGAATTTGTCCAAACTCTCATTGTGCTCCATCAGCTTAAAGACACTCCAGCGGCTCTAAAACCACCTCAGGAACATGTGTATTGCCCATAATAGTACATTGTGGGTTTTTATACACCAAAAAAAAAACAACTTTCATTGCCTTAGAATTGCTTGGAAAGAGCTTTTACATCTTCCACCTATTTAAATATGCCTGGCTCTATGTAATGTAATGTAATGTACTTTATTTATATAGCCCTTTAAAACAACCCGTAGGTGACCAAAGTGCTTTACAGAAAATTAAACAGCATTAAAAACAAATAACATAAACAAGGAAATAAGAATAAATACCTAAAAATGAGAACAAAATAAAACAAATGCCAAGACAAATATCACCACTACTGGGTATTAAAAGCCATCCTAAACAAATATGTTTTAAATTCTGATTTAAAAAGGGCCAGGTCAGAGACAGCACGTAGGTCGGGGGGAGATTATTCCAGAGCCTGGGGGCTCTATGAATATTCTAATTAGCTCCACCCATACTCCCGCCCACCAGTATCTGGAAAACGAGGACTCCGAGAAGCCGATCCAACTTGAGGAAGAAAAAGTCATAAAAAGGTTTCCATCGGTGAACCTGTGGAAGGATCATTCTCGGTGGAGCGGAGAGTCGCTACCCGGCCCTGCAAGGAGGCTGGAGGGCTCCCCGCCGGTCTCTGGTTGCCCACTCGCCACGGATCACCCTGGCTCACTCCGAAGGAGGCTCGCTGCTTGGACCACCGGCCCCCAGCGAGCTCGCTTCGCCGGCAGACAGGGCGCCTGCCCACCGGCTCACCTCCTTCACTCCCACGTGGGAGAGACTCTGAGCGAGCTAGAGAGAGATCCTTGGCAAGTGGGCAACCAGAGACCAGCGGGGAGCCCTCCAGCCTCCACGCAGGGCCAGGCAGTGACTCTTCCCTCCACCGAGAATGATCCTTCTGCAGGTTCATCTACGACGATACGCGCCCCAGCCGTTGCGCCACGCACCCCAGCGCCGTCTCCCCCGGCATGAAGGGTAAAATGCAGGCTGCAAACCTGTGTCCTCTCCGGTATTTCAGCAGGAACCCTGAGGTTTTTCCAAATAAAATTAATCATTGCCGTCGTGGGTAAGACATGTAATTTAAAAGAAGAGGATTTCTTGCTCACACAGCCAAAAACTGAACATGTATCATCTGCCATCTTTCCCAGCTTGTAAAAGCAGCTGCTGCGCCGCCCTCTTCCCCTGAGGCAGTGAACTCAGGTCTGCAGCCATGCCCAGTGCTTAGCCTGATTGGTTTATGTTATAACCAATCAGGCTAAGCAGGAATGCTTACGTAGCTAGAAATGCTCTGTCCAAACTCACATTTTTTTTGGGGGGGGGGGGGCTTAAATAAAACTTTACAGGAAAAAAAAAAAGAGATATGACACATTTGAGTGATTTTGCTCTTCATATGTCAAGTAAGGTGCTCTGTAAATGTATGGAGCGAGTGGTGTGTGACTTTTTAACCATGTTGCCACACAAATTGGATCCCCTCCAGTTTGCCTATAAGGCAAAACAGGGTGTAAAGGATGCACGTCTTACACTTCTAGACACTGTCACTAAACAATTGGATTCTTCACACCCACAGATTTTGTTTATGGACTTTTCTTCTGCTTTTAACACTGTACATACAGGCACCTTGCTACATCACCTGACAGACCTGCAGGTTCACCCAACATTGATTTTATGGATTCAGTTTTTTATATGACAGGCCACAACAAGTGATTTTAAATGGTTTTACATTGCATGAGGTCAGGTTAATGCCTGACCTGACCTCATGTCAGGTCAGGCATTGGTTTGCTTGCTACCGGATAACCATGAAAACCGGCACTACCTGTCTCATGGGTCGGGCCGTCAGCAACTCAACCAGCAACCCCACCCTTCCGAGGGTGTGGAGGGTGAAACTGGGCATCCTGACAGAACTAAAAACAATATCTGCCACAGGTCTGTGGTGGACCACTCCCAGTTATAGTGAGACTGGACATACTGGTAGATAAGCACATCTGTTGCAAAGTCTGTGGTGGACTTTTGCCAGTCGGTGCATCGTGACATGCACTACACAAAGAGCAGAGATAAACAAACCTATCATCTGGTCAGTCACTGCAACAGATACTGGAGTCAGTTTGTCTGGGCCTGTCCTTGCCACTGATAATACCTCCATCTGCCAAGAATGTGCCACTAGTCCAGCAAAAGCTAGCGGTACTCAAATACTTTGCAAGCAGTTTCATGAAATGGTCAGTCAGAAAGCAACTCATACCGGCTCAGACATCGCCCGGGTTGACAAGGTCAGGAGTTCCTGGCAGCGGAGGGCAAAGGACAGAGCTGCATGGAGGAATCTGATCAGACCTAAATGAAACAGTCATTGTCGCCCCCGACAGACTGGTATGATGATGTCATGTAAGTCACAAAAAACATGTTACAGTCATGTTAACAAAAGGAAAACTTGATTTTTGTTGGAGTGTCACGTTAAGGCTAAAAACTAAGACTGTTCCACTTTTAATATACTAAACTGCTTCAGCTTTTATTATAACTTTGTTCAGCTTTAAGACACTTTTGTCATAACTGCCCTTCAGGGAGGAATGGAGACCCAAATGCTGGAGCTGTGACTTTGCAAACGTTTAATAAAAAACACAAAATCCAAGCAGAACAAAAACTTACAGGGCTTGAGGCAAAAGCTGGATACAAAAGGGTAGAATAGCCCGATGGCTAAGGCATATGGAAACACCAGATGAATGAGAGAATAAGACGTGGAACTCACGTCAGAAGACAAAGTGAAGGACGCTGCCCCAAACTGCGGTGCAGCGGCCGTTAAATAGGACAAGGAGGAATAATCACAAATGAGGACAGGTGTGGGTAACAAGAGCGAGGATAATTACTCCAAAATAATGACAGTTGTTACAGACCACGAACTTGAGCTAAAGAGGAAGTAAACAGAAGTGACTGTCAAAATAAAAGCACAGGCCGGGAATGAATGATAAACCGTGATGCAGAAGATGAGCAAAGAATATACAAAGAATGATGACTATTCACCAAGGCAGGAACAAAAAAGAATACAACCAAGAGACACTAATAATACAATACAAATAAATATAACCATTTCCAAAAGAGAACAGAAGAACATGACAACTGACTATGACCAGGAAATGATTACAAAATGAGATAGGCTGTGTGTCCACAAAAGCGTTTTTTTGTCACCTGACCGCCCTGAGCATTTTTTTTCAGTGTTTGTGCATGACGCTGTGGGGGAAAAAAAAGTCTGTGCCCTGTATCCCAGCAACAGCTTGTCACTCTCAGCTCAACACTTCCACTTTCCTATGGTCAGACTTTCTTCTGATTTTTTAATTGCAGTCTCTAAATAACAATGGAAAGGAAACGTGTTTTAGCAGCTCTGGATGTGAAATATGATGACACGGAAAGCAGGAGTCTGAATACAGACAAGTACTGATGTCCTATGTTCCGCCCACACAGCAGTTCTGATTGGCTGCTTAGGTCTGACATTGACGAGCTCAGCTGCAGACTCTGAAAAGTTGAACTTTTTTCAGCTCTGAGCGCCCTGAGCACCACGACAAAAAACGGCCACTGCCGAGAGCGTTTCAGTGCCGTGGGCGCTCAGCGCTGTAAACGCTGGACTACATAGAGAATGAATAGAAAATAGTAGCCCAGAGCTGAAAAAACACATTTGGTGGACACGCAGCCTTATGGACCAGATAATACAAAAGGAGAAAATAACCACGAATAACAACAGTAATAAATACAGACACTATAAAGAGAGAACTAAGGCAAAGGTGGAGAAGGCTCATAAACAAACACGGGCAGATATAATTAATAATACAAAACCGGATGGCCATGGACGCATAATATAAATGACCAGATAATACTAACTAACCTAAGAACAAAAACTTTGATAAACAGAAACAAATGGCAAACTCAAATAACATAATACATCCAAAACCAACCAGATTAAATACTAAACTGAAGTGGGGAAATTACAGAAAATAATCAGAGTAACAGAAGGCGTGAGCACGGTTCCCCAACCGTGCTCCGCATCATGACAACTTTAGTTAAGCTAACATTTTATTCTTTAAACTAAAACGTTAAGCTATTTTTACCTTTTTGCCATTACTGTATAAGGTTAGGCTTTTTCTTTGAAACTAGCATGTTTACGCTTACTTCAATTATCCATCCATCCATCCATCTTCTACCGCTTTTCCGGAGGTCCGGGTCGCAGAGGCAGCAGTTCAAGCAGAGAAGCCCAGACTTCCCTCTTCCGCTTACTTCAATTAACTTCAAGCTATTTCCATTTTTATACAAAAGTTGTGCAAATCTAGGTCACATAGCTTTTAAGCTAGCATTTATAAGTGTTAACTTTTATTTAGCAATTTTAAGTTAACGTTCTTCTGCTTTAAGCTAGTTCAGGTTTTAAGCTAACAGTGTTTAGCTTTCAGCTATTTTTGCTTTTAAGCCAACTTGGGTCTGCTTTCAAGCTTATAAAGATTAGCTTTAAGCTATTTCAGGTTTTAAGTGAATTATTCACCTTGAAGACAGTATATTTTAACCTTTTTCCATTAATTTAGGAAAGCATTTTCAGCTTATAGCAGTCATATCTATAGTTTTTGATCATGTGACTTTTGGTAGGATCTCCTCCAACATGGCTGCCCTTTGTTTACTTACTCAATGGAGTGAAAAAGTGTTAAAACCTCTGAAACTTATAGCAAAGCCCTTGATCACGACTCTAGACAGTGTTACAATGACAAATTAGCTTTAATCATGAAGTGGGACCCTGACTCGGAGATGAGCGGGACAACAACGCGTGGTTGCTGCTGCACTACCCTGAT
This sequence comes from Pholidichthys leucotaenia, assembly GCA_020510985.1. Lineage (NCBI taxonomy): Eukaryota > Metazoa > Chordata > Actinopteri > Cichliformes > Pholidichthyidae > Pholidichthys > Pholidichthys leucotaenia. The sequence continues at coordinate 49,682,127 of CM035848.1, forward strand.
GACGCTACTGCCCGGTCGGTGTAAGGTGATGCAGACTATGAGCCTGAGCCAACGCTGCTGACTCATAGAAGGAGCGCGAACACGACCGAGTGTGTGGCTGTACTGAGCTCCGAGGACTTAATGGAGATCATAGATTTGAGATTACCAGTTAACGTTTAGCTGCTAAAAGTATCAGTAAGACACCCCTCACATTTTTGTAAATATTTTATTACATTTTTTCATGGGAGCAACACTGACGATATTACACTTTGATACAATGTAGTCAGTGTACAGCTTGTATAACAGTGTAAATTTGCTGTCCCCTCAAAATAACTCAACACACAGCTATTAATGTCTAAACCACTGGCAACAAAAGTGAGTACACCCCTAAGTGAAAATGTCCAAATTGTGCCCAGTTAGCAATTTTCCCTCCCTGGTGTCATGTGACTCATTAGTGTTACAAGGTCTCAGGTGTGAATGGGGAACAAGTGTGTTAAATTTGGTGTTATCGCTCTCACACACTCTCATACTGGTCACTGGAAGCTCAACATGGCACCTCATGGCAAAGAACTCTCTGAGGATCTGAAAAAAAGAATTGTTGCTCTACATAAAGATGGCCTAGGCTATAAGAAGATTGCCAGCACCCTGAAACTGAGCTGCAGCACAGTGGCCAAGACCATACAGCGGTTTAGCAGGATAGGTTCCACCCAGAGCAGGCCTTGCCATGGTCGACCAAAGAAGCTGAGTGCACGTGCTCAGCGTGATATCAAGAGGTTGTCTTTTGAAAATAGACGTATGAGTGCTGCCAGCATTGCTGCAGAGGTTGAAGGGATTCAGCCTGTCAGTGCTCAGATCATACGCTGCACACTGCATCAAATGGGTCTGCATGACTGTCGTCCCACAAGGAATCCCCTTTTAAAGATGATGCACAAGAAAGCCCACAAACAGTTTGCTGAAGACAAGCAGAGTAAGGACATGGATTACTGGAGCCATGTCCTATGGTCTGATGAGACCAAGATAAACTTATTTGGTTCAGATGATGTCAAGCATGTGTGGCAGCAACCAGGTGAGGAGTACAAAGACAAGTGTGTCTTTCCTACAGTCAATCATGGTGGTGGGAGTGTCATGGTTTGAGGCTGCATGAGTGCTGCCGGCACTGGGGAGCTACAGTTCATTGAGGGAACCATGAATGCCAACATGTACTGTGACATACTGAAGTAGAGCATGATGCCCTCTCTTCGGAAACTGGGCCACAGGGCAGGATTCCAACATGATAACCACCCCAAACACACCTCCAAGACAACCACTGCCTTGCTGAAGAAACTGAGGGTAAAGGTGATGGACTGGCCAAGCATGTCTCCAGACCTCAACCCTATTGAGCATCTGTGGAGGATCGTCAAATGGAAGGTGGAGGAGCACAAGGTCTCTAACATCCACCAGCTCCGTTATGTCGTCATGGAGGAATGGAAGAGGATTCCAGTGGCAACCTGTGAAGCTCGAGTGAACTCCATGCCCAAGAGAGTTAAGACAGTGCTGAAAAATAATGGTGGCCACACAAAATATTGACACTTTGGGCACAATTTGGACATTTTCACTTAGGGGTGTACTCACTTTTGTTGCCAGCAGTTTAGACATTAATGGCTGTGTGTTGAGTTATTTTGAGGGGACAGCAAGTTTACACTGTTATACAAGCTGTACACTGACTACTTTATATCGTATCAAAGTGTCATATCTTCAGTGTTGTCCCATGAAAAGATATAATAAAATATTTACAAAAATGTGAGGGGTGTACTCACTTATGTGAGATACTGTATGTGAAATGTGGCCGGAAGATTGTTTCCCACGGTTACTGTGGGTTAAATGAACATCCCAGTTTGTCCCTCCTACCAGTGTTTGTACTACCAAAGACAGCACAATGGTTCAACATAGTTAGAACATTTTTCTGCTAAACACAGCGGTTTCACCTTCAACATGGCCGGCGTGTGACGTTGTACTAAAACTGTCAATTGCCTTTTCTTCAGGAATGCAGTTTTTCCAATTTACAATGCTTTAAAACACCAACAATCATTATGTTTTCTTCTTAAAAACTAACAATCATTACACTGAGTTTTGTTTTTTTTTTAAAAAAAAGGAGAAAAGATCCTGGCAAATAAAAAGCAGATTTTAAAAAATGGTGTGAATATTATTGCAAAATTAAGATAATCCCTCGGCGGCATCCTCAGACACGAGCATTACTCACAATGCAGCCATTTATAGCACCGACATTAACCTGAAAATTAACAAATTAAAAATAAGGGGCATGATAAAAATGTTATCAAACACAACTTAATTGAGTTTGGTTTGTGAGTGTTAAATTGCACTTATTAAATCATATTAGCACAGCTCTCTCTCTCTCTCTCTCTGTGTGTGTGTGTGTAAAGAGGAAAAAATATGAAAACAAAACTGGCAGCTTCCCTGTATTTTTGACCTTACTCATATCACACTCCATTATGATTCCTTGTTTCTTTATTTAGAAAAACAAACTATTTCCAAACACTGTATTGCCTCATTAAATTTATTTTCTAAAATTCTTAAACAGCAAGATAATTTTAGTAAACATCTCTGACAGCTATATCTGTCAGCTATTAGAATAAAAGGTCTGTCATAGTTCTGGTTTTGGATTTGGGTCCTGATATCGGACTGAAACCAAGCCATAAAACTTAACTCCTACCAGTGCTTGTTACAGACAATGGGGGAAAGCAGTGAACGCATCAAAAAAATGTTTGTACATATATAAATTTCACCAGAAGTCCACACAGAGAAATAAATCAAAGCATAAGTTAGATAGATAGATAGATAGTTTATTTCGAACACAAAAAATATAACAAAAAACAAGCAAATAGCAAATGCAATAAAGTTACAGTATACACTGTTCGAAAGAGAGAAGGAAGAAGTGAACACTTATTAATTCCAACTCCTCTTTTCCATTGATACACCCATGTGAATTTTATACAAATTACTATTTGTATAAAATTTATTGATTTAATAAAAATTATTAAATAAAAATTATTGATTTTTTACGGATCAACATTAACACCTGTCCATTCTAACATACAATGAAGTCTATATTTCAAAACCAGTCTCAAACGACACAGATACACACAGTGCTGTCCCACCCACCATTCCATAGTGTCCCATAATGTCCCAGAGTGAACATAATGAATCGTACATATAAATTCTACCCTTCTAACATATATCCTTTCAACAAATGGTGCTTATACCTCTTTTTAAATTGATTTCTGTTTGTACATAGTTTCAGTTCCGGCTCCAGACTGTTCCACAAATCCACCCCACAGACAGATATGCACATACATACATAGTTCATGCGTAAAGTTACAGTATGTGTAATAAAGTCTGATGAAACAGAAAAAGCCGTACTCCAAGGCACGGTAAGGCAAGAAACCAGCTGAAATCCATAAGCTGTTAGAAAGTAGTTCTACCTCCTATCTGCGCAAATTAATATCAGATGGGTTGGCACTTCCTGAGTCAAGTTTTTAGCTGCCAAGGTGTCGTACAAGAAACATCTCATGCCGGGTAAAAGCCAAGAGTTCTCCCAAGGCTTTCATAACCTGATTGTTGTAAAACACGTTGATTGATCTGGTTACAGACACACATCAAAACTTCTCAATCTTCCAGTGAGCACAATTGGGACCATTGTCTACAAGTGGAAGGAACATCACTCTACCTTCAACCAGCCATACACAGGATGTTCCTCACAAGATGCCTGACCAGGAAGTCAGAAGGCTATTCAGAAGAGTATCCCGAGAGCCAAGGATATGTCATGAATTTTCTTAATATTAATAAATGTCCCTTGTTGATCTGGTGAATAAATAAGGTAGAGAGTCAAAGACACCTTTTCTGGGTATTTATTCTTGAACAAGAAGAAGATCTCATGCAGCGGTTCAGCAGAAATGTTCACAGTCAAAATGGTGCAGGCAGATTTTTTTTTACCTTGAAACAAAGATCTCTTCCACCCCCGGTGTACCTTGAGGTACTGAGGGAAGGGGGGGGGGGTGAATGAGATTCACCCTGAATACCTCAAGGCCCTGGATGTTGTAGGGATGTCATGGTTGACACGCCTCTGCAATGTTGCATGGAGGTTGGGGACAGTGCCTTTGTCATGGCAAACTGGGGTGGTGGTTCCTCTTTTTAAAAAGGGGGACTGGAGGGTGTGTTCCAACTTGAAGGGGATCACACTCCTCAGCCTCCCTGGGAAGGTCTATGCCAAGGTACTGGAGAGGAGAGTCCAACCACTGGTCAAACCTCGGATCCAGGAGGAGCAATGTGGTTTTCGTCCTGGCTGTGGCACATCGGACCAACTCTTTATCCTCTTGAGAATCCTCGAGGGTTCATGGGAGTTTGCCCATCCAGTCCACATGTGTTTTGTGGACTTGGAGAAAGCAGTCGACCACGTCCCTTGTGGTCTCTTGTGGAGGGTGCAGTGGGAGTATGGGATATTGGGCTCATTGTTACGAACTATCCGGTCCCTATACGACCGTTGCAAGAGTTTGGTTCATATTGCCAACACCCAGTCAAACTTGCTTCCAATGAGAGTTGTACTCCGCCAGGGCTGCCCTTTGTCACTGATCCTGTTCATAATTTTTATGGACAGGATATCTAGGCACAGCCAAGGAACAGAGGGTGACATGCTCGGTGACCACAGGATCTCATCTTTGCTGTTTGCAGATGATGTTGTCCTGTTGGCTTCATCAACCAATGACCTACAAGCCATGCTGGGATGGTTTGCTACTGAGTGTGAATCGGCTGGGATGAGAATCAACACCTCCAAGTCCAAGTCCGTAGTCCTCAGCCGGAAAAAGGTGGATTGTCCTCTCCCGGTTGGGGACAAGCTCCTGCCCCAAATGGAGGAGTTAAGTATCTCAGGGTTTCATTCATGAGTGAGGTGATTATGGAGTGAGAGACTGACAGACAGATCGGATTTATCTGGTAGATTTACCATTCAATCTATGTTCCTATCCTCACCTATGGTGATGAGCTTTGGGTAGTGACCGAAAGAATGAGATCATGGATACAAGCATCTCCTAGCGGGCCTGGGAACATCTTGGTATCCTCTCTGAAGAGCTGGAGCAGGTGGCCGGGGAGAGGGAAGTCTGGGCTTCTATGCTTGAGCTGCTGCCTCCACAACCCGGACTTCTGGAAAAGCAGTAGAAAATGGATGGATTGATGAATGCATGGATGGATGGTCGGATGGATGGATGGACAAGCAAAGATAAAATGTTATGAGAACCTTCTGAGGGAGTACGGAGCCTAGCTGTCTCCCGGAACTGATCTTGATAGGTCAGAGTCTCAGGGCTGTCAACTAGTCATGTAATTTGCCCAAAATTTTCCAAAATGTCAATGAGTTTCTCTCAGAGAAACTTCCCAAAACATTTATTGACTCTTCCAGGTAAATCGTATATGTCACGTTTCAAAAAAGCCAACCCACTGCTGTCCTTGAAACCCGCCCACTAATGGCCCATCTAGCTGTCTGTCATGTAGATGAAAGTGAGGGCTAAAGATAGCCTATTAGCCCACGAGCTAAAACTGCTACCAGGACGCCGGCTCTAAGCTTGGCTTATGTTATTTTCTTCAGATCTTAGTCACCCTAATAGCCACCCCTGTTACCACCTGGTTCACTTCAGCCCATCTCCGAGTGGTTTCATCGTAATTCTCCAGCAGATCATCCGCCCCGGCACACTGGTCACTTTATGGCCCGGGACCAGGGCTACCGGCTACTGTTATGTCGAGAACTCCCCGGATTGGCAGGGGCGTTATCTGCATAACAGCAGTATGTGCGATCCAACGCAGAATCACAATGAAACCACTGAGAGATGGGCAGCTGTGACACAAGGCACACCGCCAAACCAAGTGGTAACAGGGATAGCTATTAGGGTGACTAAGATCTGAAGAAAAAAACTATATAAACCACGCTGACAGCCAGCATCCTGGTACCAACGTTAGCTCATGGGCTAATAGCTCAGGGGCTATTAGCCCATACTAGCTATCTTATTAGCTACACATACACTCACCGGCCACTTTATTAGGTACACCATGCTAGTAACGGGTTGGACCCCCTTTTGCCTTCACAACTGCCTCAATTCTTCGTGGCATAGATTCAACAAGGTGCTGGAAGCATTCCTCAGAGAGTTTGGTCCATATTGACATGATGGCATCACACAGTTGGCGCAGATTTGTCAGCTGCACATCCATGATGCGAATCTCCCGTTCCCCCACATCCCAAAGATGCTCTATTGGATTGAGATCTGGTGACTGTGGAGGCCATTTGAGTACAGTGAACTCATTGTCATGTTCAAGAAAGCAGTCTGAGATGATTCCAGCTTTATGACATGGCGCATTATCCTGCTGAAAGTAGCCATCAGAAGTTGGGTACATTGTGGTCATAAAGGGATGGACATGGTCAGCAACAATACTCAGGTAGGCTGTAGCGTTGCAACGATGCTCAATTGGTACCAAGGGGCCCAAAGAGTGCCAAGAAAATATTCCCCACACCATTACACCACCACCACCAGCCTGAACCATTGATACAAGGCAGGATGGATCCATGCTTTCATGTTGTTGACGCCAAATTCTGACCCTACCATCCGAATGTCGCAGCAGAAATCGAGACTCATCAGACCAGGCAACGTTTTTCCAATCTTCTATTGTCCAATTTCGATGAGCTTGTGCAAATTGTAGCCTCAGTTTCCTGTTCTTAGCTGAAAGGAGTGGCACCCGGCGTGGTCTTCTGCTGCTGTAGCCCATCTGCCTCAAAGTTCGACGTACTGTGCGTTCAGAGATGCTCTTCTGCCTACCTTGGTTGTAACGGGTGGTTATTTGAGTCACTGTTGCCTTTCTATCAGCTCGAACCAGTCTGGCCATTCTCCTCTGACCTCTGGCATCAACAAGGCATTTCCGCCCACAGAACTGCCGCTCACTGGATATTTTTTCTTTTTCGGACCATTCTCTGTAAACCCTAGAGATGGTTGTGCGTGAAAATCCCAGTAGATCAGCAGTTTCTGAAATACTCAGACCAGCCCTTCTGGCACCAACAACCATGCCACGTTCAAAGTCACTCAAATCACCTTTCTTCCCCATACTGATGCTCGGTTTGAACTGCAGGAGATTGTCTTGACCATGTCTACATGCCTAAATGCACTGAGTTGCCGCCATGTGATTGGCTGATTAGAAATTAAGTGTTAACGAGCAGTTGGACAGGTGTACCTAATAAAGTGGCCGGTGAGTGTAGTAGCTACCTTCAGCATTTAGATGGCCATGCGAGCCCCAAGCACAAGATACAAGAGATCGGAGCGGAATCAAGAGATTGGAGTAGAATCACAATGAAGCCTTCGGCTCCCTACAATCAGGATGTCCCGGGACCAGATGCTGCTGGCTCTCACGCCTAGCAACCCCACCGTCCTCCATGGATCCGCTTTGCTCTCGCAGGCAGTGGCTTTCACCTGTCTGTGAGAAGAGTGGAGTCCCCACAGAGCCACACCGCCCTTTGAGATCCTTTGGCTAGACAGCTCGCCTCAGGTTTCGGCGATCATCCAGCATTTGGTGTTAGCAACTTATTGTGGAATCACGGCAAAATTTATTGGGAGAGAAACCGGACTGACGCAAGATACACCATTAAGTGTGGATTAGTGAACCAAAGCGCTGTTCAGTGCTCAACCGAGGTGGAAGGAGCCGCTAAAAGCTACTCAGTTAATAGCTAACTGACGTAAGAGGGAGGGTGGAGTTGAACAGCTGAAGTCTGTTTCTTAAAGTGACAGGCTTTGAATCAGAGCGTTTGAAGAAAGCCAAGAAATATAAAAAAACCAAATCTGCTTCAGTAATTAAAAAATTTACGAAAATCTGAACAAAATGTCACAAGCACTTCATTAAGACATGAGTAAGCTGTTGAAATGTGTATAAAGAGCAGTCATTGACCCCTTTAATGCCTAATAAGTCTGTGATGAAAAGGAAGATGTGGATGCAATAAAAATCTTCAGACTGACATGCCTCCCCCCGTGCACCACCACATCCACACCAGAATGCACGTATGCCCCCTGTTCATTCATTCATTCCCCTAAAAATTCATACATTGATACTTAATGGAATGGAGGAGGGAACTCTGTGGCGGAGCCTTGCATGGCAGCGGCCCTCTGATTCTGCACTTGGGGTGTGTGTGATTTACACTGTAGATAGGTAAAGCACAATCTCGTTCTGCTGTACATGATTGGTTGTACGGTTGAATGACAATAAGGGTGATTTAATTTAATTTAATTTAATCTGTGGACTCCAATGGTAAGTCCACAATAAAAATGAGAATGTGGATGGAATAAAAACATTTTTAGTGTATCATCATATCAATAAAATGACTAAAATAGCTGTCACAACTCCCTCCATTAAAATAACAGAAAATCCCAGCACAAGCTGTTTCCTCATGAGCTCCAGAGCTGTGCGATTTCAACACAAACCACTGAAATAACATTAAACAATGTGCTTCTGATGACAGACCTCCTTTTTCCTGATGAAAAGCACATAACATGCATCATAATACTGGTGCGCATGAGACTGCGTGCCACCACACTTCTTTGAAGTTATACATTTGCTATTTTTTAAAAATAAATTTGCTATTTTTTCTAATAAAATTGTGACTTTTTTCTAGCAAATTTGCAACTTTTTTAAAATACAGAAGTTTTTTTCTTGTAAATTTCCAACATTTTTTATATAAATTTTGACTTTTTCTATTAAAATTGTAACTTTTTTGTAAATTTGCAACATTTTTTCTTTTATTTGCAACTTTTTCTTTTAAATCTGCAACTGTTTTTCTCATAAACTTGCAACTTATACATTTGCTACTTTTTTAAAATAAATTTGCTGCTTTTTTTACTAAAACTGTGACTTTTTTGTAAATTTGCAACTTTTTTCTAATAAAATCGACTTTTTTCTTGTAAATTTCAATTTTTTTAAAATACAGAACTTTTTTCTTGTAAATTTGTAACTTTTTTTATAAAAAATTTTGAGTCTTTCTATTAAAATTATAATCTTTTTTGTAAATTTGCAACGTTTTTCTTTTAAATTTGCAACTTTTTCTTTTAAATCTGCAACTTTTTTCTCATAAATCTGACTTTTTTTTAAAAAATTGCAACTTTTTTCTTTTAAATCTCCAGCTTTTTTCTTGTAAATTTGCAGCTTTTTTTCTTTTAAATCTCCAATTTTTCTTCTTGTAAACTTGAAACTTTTTCTCACAAGAAAAAGTAGAAACATGATAATAAATTCATTGAATTTATCCAAAAAGTCACAAATTTGCATGGACAAAAAAATAAATTTATGAAAAAAGTTTAAAATTTACAGGAAAGGGAGCAAATTTAAGAAAAAAATAGAAGGGAAAATGCAAATTTATAAGAAATGTAATTTTACGAGACAAAATACTGCAAATTTATTAGAAACACTGCAGATTTATGAGGGAAAAAAACTGCATGAAAAGAGTTGCAAACTTGAAAAACGAAGTCATATTTCTAAAATACAACTGTGCTGATGCAGTTTATTGAAGGGGAAAAATGACCCCTCCAGAATATTTGGAACCACAAAACTATACATATAAAACTAGAAAAGCACTCATAGAGCACATACCTCCGCCAAGGCTCCTTCCGTTTCTCATGGATCACCTCCAAAATGTAATGGGCTTGTGTGTAGGCCTATCGCCACTTGTGGTGAAAATTGCATCGAAGTCTGTCCATTAGTTTTGGAGTTTTGTGGCTGACACACTGTGAGAAGAGCCTTGGCTGAGGTATGCATTCCCAGATCATCCCCAAAATGTAATGGGTTCCTCTGTAGGCCAAGAACCACCTCTGGTGAAAATTTCATCCAAATCCATCCAGTAGTTTTTGTGTAATCCTGCTGCACAAATACAAACAAAGCTCTTGGTGGAGGTATGCACTCTCAGATCATCACCAAAATCTAATCATGTGTTCCCTGTGCCATTACACACCTTTCCTGAAAATTTCGTCAAAATCCGTTCATAACTTTTTGAGTTATGTTGGTAACAGACAGACAGACAGACAGACAAATGCCAGTAAAAGCATTACCTCCTTGGCGGAGGTAATAAACTCAAGTGTTGCTGTTGTGTCCATCTCCTCCATCTCCAAACTCCCAGGCTGCGGGCGTTGCAATTCATCGCACAACCGCGTACAACCCACAGGCCAATGGGTTATGCGAGCGTTTTCATAGATCACTGAAAGCAGCACTCAGGGGTTCACTGACGGATGCAAATTGGGTAGACAGGTTGCCGTGGATTTTATTGGGGTTGCGCTCCGCGGCAAAAGAGGATTTGGAAGCTTCCCCGGCAGAGAGCTTGTTTTTGCGCAGCCCCTATGGCTGCCCGGGGAATTTCTGCCAAGTAATCTCGCGCCGGACAGCTGCCCGTCTCAGCTTTTGCAGCGTAGCGCAAACACAGGCACGCTGCCGGGGCCGGCCCACCACTGTTTTCCGCATGCTTTTGTGCCTAAAACTTTGAAGAGCGTGGAGTTTGTGTTCGTCAGACACGACGACCACCGCCCTCCATTGCGCCTGCACACATGTTGAAAATGGCCCTATCTCACAATGTTAAAGAATCCTTTAAAAAATTGCTGGATCCAGACGGTGATCCAGATCATCCCCAAAATTTAATCAGTTCTTCCTTGTACCATTTCCAACAACGCCTGAAAGTTTCATCGAAATCCGTCCAAAACTTTTTGAGTTATCTTGCTAACCAAGAGACAGACAAACAGACAGACAGACAAACCCCGGCAAAAACATTACCTCCTGGCCTGCGGCCTGGCGGAGGTAATAATTATTATTACAATGATAATGGAACTTTCAGATTCCCACAGGTTGTCCTCTCATGGCTCCTTTAATATCACCATTAGAAATCACACCATATAATTAAAGGCACACAGCTTGTTCCGCGCCGGTGACTTCATCCTGTCCCACACAATATGAGTCACACTGCATCCACTTGTGCGAGTATTTATGTGAGTGGCTCTATGTTATTGGAGCCTATACAGAATATCAGTAACAATATGGAAATTAACCGCATGTTCAGGCACCCGGGGGCGTCAGCCATTACTCCTGATGGAATATAGAAAGGATGTTAAATGCCGTATTTCCAAATTGATCATTGCATTACCTTTCAGTTCTTTGATAGAGTACACTGATGTCTCTTTACATTAAAAAAAAAAAAAAAACTGTCTGATGCTTTAGTTAGATTTGAGACACAAAAGTTGAAAATATATGAGAAAAAAATGTGCAAATTTATGAGAAAAAAGTTACAGATTTAAAAGAAAAAAAATTCAAATTCATGAGAAAAAAGTTGTAGGTTTAAAAGAAAAAAGTTGCAGATTTATGAGAAAAAAGTTGTAGATTTAAAAGAAAAAAAGGATAATTTAAAAGAAAAAAATTGCAAATTTATGAGAAACGTTACAGGTTTATGAGATACAAAAGTTGCAAATTTAAGGGAAAAGAGGTTGAAAATTTATGAGGAAAAAAGTTGCAGATTTAAAATGAAAAAAATGCAAATTTACAAGAAATGTTCCAAATTTGCATTTTTTTTTCCATTTAGCATTGGTGCTGAAAAGTCTTATGTAACATGATATTAAAGGTTTACAATAATATTGAGGGATGGGGGGATTTCACTGTTTTTTTTTCAGGTTGGGGGGACTTGTCTCCCCTGCCCCCCCTTCTCGATTTACCCCAATGCCCAAAATAATTTCTATATTTACTTATCATATGCAGTACAAGTGATTTATCAAGTTCTTTTTATACTGAAATGAGCTGCCTTCATGTTCCTCCTCCCTGTTTAATTCTGGGTATTCATATCAGTTTGGTGGTGCAAATATTTTTTTTTCCACATTTCAATTCCAGTGTTGAATACCGCTGATAAACAAAAGTCCAATACTCTTTGAAAGGATGCACTTGGATTATTATCTTTATATTATTACATCAGTGGCATAAAATGCTCTTCATAATGTCAACAATAATATTGTTTATCATGATCATTTCTAGACCAATTAATCGTTCGATAAAATTTTGTGTCATTACAGGCCAACTGGTGTACAATGCAAAAAGCAGAAGTTTGTTGAAAAAAATCTATTTGGTATTTTGGAGAGATATTTCAAGTAGGCCCTAGCCTTAAAGGTCATCACAAAGCCCACTAACACCAACAATAGATGACATTTATTAAATGACAGCAAAACAGGACAAAATATTTATAAATATTTATAATATTTATATAATATAATATATAATATATAATATAATTTATAATTTAATATATTTATATTTATAAATATTTATAAATATAAATATTTATATTTATAAAATATATTTGTTTGTTTAACCAGTTATTTTGCTCCACAGAGAAAAATAGTCCCTTCTGAATGTACACTGTTAACTGTTGCTAAGCACCTCAATTAGCATAATGTAGAAAAGAACAGGTGTATTGTCATTTCACACACACAGATATGCAACCAAATTAAATATTGTCCTGTGCAGAAGTCAGTGTTTGTAATACATAAGTCACCTGTTGAGTAGGGTTTGCTTGACCGTGACATGGCACTGGTGGCTAGTTAGCATGCTATCAGTTTGGCTTTGGCACACTTCACTTGCTTTTTCTTGGCATTTACAAAGTCCATCGCCACAAAGTAGTTTGCTAGTTGAGACGATAAATCCTACTCCAGCTTGTGTAATTTTTTTCAAACAGACATGAACTATCTTGAAGATGTTTAGGTAAACAGTACTCCTGGAATTCCTATTGTCCAATCGAATTGTGTGGTTGGAACTAACTGCTGTATAATATCTTTCTATGGAACGCACATGAACTAGGGGCATAATGGTAACTCAAGTTTTGTACAGATGTTAGCCTGTGCTTTGGCTAAAAACAGTGTTTTGCTTTGTTCCAAACATGTGACATAACTCTCTCCCTACAATGGTATTTTCATTTTGTCAGTTTGTGTGAAAGTTCATTGCAGAGTTTTTTTCTTTTGGACATGAGTACAGTCATCAGTTTCTTTTACGTGCTGGCAGAACTGCCCGTAATAACCTTTTCAGACCATACAAGCTAAGGATACCACAACATGGAGCTCATCTGCCGCCTTCCCTAGCCTCTTTAATCAGTGCAACAGAGGCTAGTACAGAGTCATCCACAGCTAAGCTAGCAGTTAACCCAAGCCAGTCAACTGTCCGACTCACCTTCCTGGCTTTAGGCATGCAACGATCCCTAGACAATGAAATGGACCACATGCAACTGTTTGGTTCTGCCCAATGTGATGCAAGGGACTGTTGTTTTTATTTTCAATCAAACATGGCTAAATGACTACATTCCAGCATCCAGACTAGCCTAGCTTTATAGTATTTTTCCATACTGTGACAAAAATGGATCGATCTGCAACTTCTGTACCAAGTTGCTTACCAAAGCGAAATACCTGTCTAGAATGAAACGCATTTAAAATGCCATGCCAGAGGAACCCATGGGTCACCGCTAGTGTTTCAATCTGATCAAGAGTTTAAAGCTTGTTGGGAAATGTCTCATCAATTTTAATTTAGATCTCAAGGGTTTTATTCTTGCCGTACCAGCATTATCACGTTCGGTCAGAGAGACGACTGATTTCAGAAACTTCTGAGCCAGTGCAGATATAAGGGGTTAAAAACAGCACTTATTCACAGGGGAAGATTATAGTTTGTCAAATGCAAGTTGGGATTTCAAAGCGTTCGGTAAGTCTTGACTAAAATGGAAACAATAGATGCCATCTGTCCGTTTTCAACAGTCTCCAAACACAACATAGCATGCCTTTTCTCTGTTCTGTGAGCAGATTATTCAAGGATCAGAAGTTTTATAGATGATCCCCCCTCCCCCCAACACAAGCTGTAATCCATACATTGTATTTTGGGCCAAATCAGGTCTGTCGGCCCAAGCCTTAATTTCGCCCACAAATAGACACTGAAAATTGGGTTGTGTTTAGTTTGTCTAATATGGACTTTATTTAACCCAGAAATAGATGTTGAAAAATGGGCTGTGTTGAGTCCATCTAAAACAGACCATATTTAATCAGAAAAAAAGTTGTTAAAAAGTTGGCAAAAAATAGTCCAATAATTGTGCTGTTCAGTCCACAGGATTTGGCCCAAATTTATTCTCAAAATAGTTTTTAGCATTTGGTGATGGTGGTGGGGATCTGTTTTTCCAAAGTCAAATATACTTTTACAGCCACTGGGAGTCTTCGTTAAAAGTGCTTTATAAAAATTCATATTTTTTAACAGTTTTTTTTTTAAGTTTGACGTTTGGCAAAATGTTTGTTATATAATATCTGGAACAATCTGAAACCAGTGCTAGTGCTGTTGTATTGTACACTTACAAAGCACTATTGGAATACAAGTACGTTCTACAAATTTCTCTCTATGCTGTGTCTTTTTATTGATGTCCATACCTCAGACTCTGGGTGTCCCCAGAGACCCCTGGTCTTGAAAGCAAACAGGGTCTACCTTGGTTAGTACTTGGATGGGAGACTGCTTGTGAATACCAGGTGCTATGATGTACTGGTGATCTGTCCAGGATGTACTCTGCCTCTTGCACAGAGGTGCTGGCTGAGGTGCCCCGCCACACACAACTCAAAAAGGATCAGTATGTTGCTGACTAGATGGGTTTAAAAAAAAAAAAAAAAACTTAAAAAGGCAGCTTTTCGTCCTCATTTTCTACCAAATTTAGACCATACAGAGACGTCTATATGAAGACGCCTTTTCAACGACTTTAAAAAGACGGCTTTTCATCTTTCACTTTTCAACCAAATCTGTATGTTGGTTGGCAAAGCCATCTTTTCTTTTTTTTTCAACAATTTTATTAATTTTCAACTTTTATAGAAACACTCCTGAGAGAAACAAAGAAAACAAAACAAAAAAAAAAGAAAAGAAAAATACATTTTTAAAAAAATTAGATAAATACATAAAAATCATAGCTGCACGTACATACATTACTTTCACGCCCAAAGACTCCGGTGTATGTTTACCCTCGCTTCCAGGAAATCCTTGTATACATCCAGCAATTTAAATTTCAATATTCTATGAGGTACAGGAACTGCATATACATATACACTACCGTTCAAAAGTTTGGGGTCACTTAGAAATTTCCTTATTTTTGAAAGAAAAGCACTTTTTTTCAATGAAGATAACTTTAAACTAATCAGAAATACACTCTATGCATTGCTAATGTGGTAAATGACTATTATAGCTGCAAATGTCTGGTTTTTGGTGCAATATCTACATAGGTGTATAGAGGCCCATTTCCAGCAACTATCACTCCAGTGTTCTAATGGTACAATGTGTTTGCTCATTGCGTCAGAAGGCTAATGGACGATTAGAAAACCCTTGTGCAATCATGTTAGGTCTGCAATGCTGTAATTGCTGCAAATGGAGGATTCTTTGACGAAAGCAAAGTTTGAAGGAAAAAATTATTATTTCAAATACAAATCATTATTTCTAACCTTGTCAATGTCTTGACTATATTTTCTATTCATTTTACAACTCATGGTGGTAAATAAGTGTGACTTTTCATGGAAAACACAAAATAATTGTTTGGGTGACCCCAGACTTTTGAACGGTAGTGTATACATACCCATACTTACATATACACAGACACATACGCCTCTGTGTATATGCATACATGCACACATATACATACATATACACATAAAAAGATTGTTATATTGGTTAGTCTTCAAAAGAAGTCATAAACATTGGTACTCTGACAGTGAAATATATGTAGAATAAAATAACTATATAAAACTATAAAATAAAAAAATTAATTAAGTTTGAAAAAAATAAAATAAAATAAAAAACCCTGGGGGGGGGGGGGCATAAGAGCTGTTTAAATGGAGTGAGCTGCACTGAGAGTAAGAAGACTTTTTCCCCTCTTTTTCCTAAAGGGATGGGCAGAAAGAGAGAGAAGGAAAAAATTAAAAAATTAATAAAAGGAGACCTGCATCTAAGAATGCACATCTGAAATATTTTATCCATCATCTAGGACTTTTGAAAGATCCTTGTCCTTCAGAAATTTTATATAAGGGCCCCAATATGTCCTGGAATCTTTCTTGTCTATCCCTCAATACGTAGGTGATCTTTTCCAGGGGTAAAGTGGCAGACATTTCCTTAAACCATTGCCCAATATTAGGACGACCAACATTTTTCTGTGTTGAAGCTAATACTTTTTTAGCATGGAGCACACAAATGTCAATAAAAGCCTTTTCTCTCCGTTTTAGTTTATTCCCTTTAGGATAAAGACCCAAGACAAACAGTTTGGGCTCTATAGGGATCTGAATAGATAAAACTTCCTGTATGATCCATCCCATCTCTAACCAAAATTCTTTTTCTTGGACATGTCCAAATACAGTGAAAGAATGTTCCTTTATGCTCCCCACATCTTGTACAGAGATCTGGGATATTGGCATTAAATTTGTTGAGTAATTCAGGTGTGTAATAGACCCTCATTAACCATTTATACTGTAAGAGTTTTAATCTTGTATTGGCGGATTGGTTTTGAGCTTTCCTACATGCTTTGCTCCAGTTCTCAGCTGAGAGTTCTACCTGTAGATCATCCCTCCAAGCATTAAGTTTATATTCTGAAGATTCTTGTAAACTATTTAACAACAATTTGTACACTTCAGAGATAATACTTTTCCCAAAAGGATTTTTCACCAGATTTTTTTTCCAATGAGAGCTCTATCAGAATGTCCAGGGACTGGTTCTAGGAAGATCTAATAAAATTCCTGAGCTGCAAATCTTTGAAAACTCCCGTTTTTCTACTAGCTTGCTGAATGTTTTGATGTTTTCATTCTCAGCATTGTAAATGTCCGAGATTTGTCTTAGTCCTTTATCCGCCCATAGCTTGAAACCGCCATCTGCTCTACCCAGTGTTAAGTATCTGTTCCCCCAAATTGGGCTATGTCTAGAGAGAGTCTGTACCTCATTCAGAAACTTTTGTACATCGTGCCACACTGTGATCATATTCCTTACTATGGGGTTAGAAATTCTTTTTTTAAGACACTTAGGATTGTCAGAATACATAAATGCCAGAAAATGAAGATCCACAACAGATATCAATATCTCTCCAAGTTGGTGCCTTCCCTGGGAAATAATAAAATTTCATGGTTCTGATTTGGGTTGCTCAGTAGTACCATAATAGATTGGGGCATTGTAGCCCTCCTTTATCAAAAGGCAAGTACAGGAGGGATAAGTGAAGTCTAGGCCATCTATTCGTCCATATAAAATTGTTGAATATTTTCTTAAAACTAGAAAAAAGTTTGGCGGAGGAGGCAAGGGAATGTCCTGAAAGAGGTATAATATTTTGGGGAGGAAGTTTATTTTAATTATGTTAATCCTACCTATTTGAGAAATTGGGAGCAATGACCACCTTTCAGTCGACTCATGAATAGAGCTGGTAACTGGAGTATAATTAGCTTGAACAATATCATCTATTGTGCAAGCAATCTGTATCCCCAAGTACAAGAAACTGTCACCCATCTTGAATTGTTTAATTAATGCAGTTGGGTAAATTACTTCCCTCGTCTGGATTAAGGAGCATTAAAGATGATTTGTGGTTGTTAATGTTGTATCCAGAGATATTGCTGTAACTGTCAATAACATTCAAAAGTGCTGGAACTGATTCACTCAAGTTCCTTGAAAAAGTATCACATCATCCGCATATAGAGCTATGCAATGTTCTTGTTGACCTAAAGTAATCCCAGTAATCCATTTGTGTTCCTAATTGCTATCGCCAAAGATTCTTTTGCCAGTGTGAATAAAAAAGATGATACAGGGAACCCCTGCCTGGATCCCCTGTTAATGCAAACTGACTTAGACAGATTATTATTAGTGACTATTTATGCATAAGGCTCTTTATATAACAGCTTAACCCATTTACAAAAATTTTCTCTGAGTCCAAATCGAGAGAGTACTTCAAACAGAAACAGCCATTCCGCCCTGTCAAACACTTTCTCTGCATCTATCGACAGGAAGGCTGCATTTGTTATTTCTCTTTTAGTGCATAGGATATTGAGAAGCCTCCTGACATTGTGAAATCCCTGGTGGCCGGCAATGAACCTGTTTTGGTCTCCATTTATAATCTTTGGTAAAAGAATCTCAAGTCTTTTAGCAAATATTTTGCAAAGACTTTTCAGATCAGAGTTTAGAAGACTTATCGGTCTAAGGTTTTCACACCTGCCATTTGTTTTCCCAGGTTTTGGAAGTAATGTTATTAAAGCCCCTCTCAGTGAAGGAGGGAGGATTCCTTCCCGGAAAGACTCCTGGAACATTTCCAAAAGAGGAGCCTTTAGTTTAGTTTCAGATATTTTATAAAAATCTATCAATAATCCATCCTGACCTGGAGCTTTGCCTGATTTCAAACTTTTAATTGCAGACATGATGTCTTCAGAAGTAATGTCTCCTCCCAGTGTTCCCCTCTCCTCCTCTGAAATAGAGGGAAAACTGAGATCATTCAAAAAGCATTCTTGATTCACTAGTTCTGGATCTCTTTCAGAACTGTACAATTTTCCATAGTAATCTCTGAAAGTGGTATTAATTTCAATAGGATCAGTAACAGTTTCATTCCCTTTTATAAGGGTTGTAATAGCTCTCTCAGTTTGAAGCTGCTTTAAACGCCAAGCTAAGATATTACCTGATTTCTCTCCTTGGTCAAATATGGTTTGTTTTAATTTTAACAGATTATTGGTGACTTTCAGAGCAGAGGTTTCATTATACTGAGTACGTAATAACAATACTTCCTGACGGTTTGGGGCAGGGATTGTGATAATATTTGGTCTCTAAACTCTTGGTTTTAAACTCCAGCAGTTTTAGTCTATGTTTATTTTTTTTTTAGAGTTAAAACTCGTGTAGCTAATAATCTGGCCTCTTATGAATGCTTTAAACGCTTCCCATCTTGCTGATGTTTCAGTAGTGCTAGTTGTGAAATACAAGTCTATTTTTTCATTCAAAAGGGTGATTAGGTCCGGATCTCTTAGCCATCTCTGTTGCAACTTCCATTTGGGGGGATCTATTTTAAAGTCTGAGTCCACATAGCATAAATGTACTGGAGCGTGAGCCGAAATTAAAATGCTACCATATGTGCAGTCTTTGATTTTTGACAGTAGGCCAACTGACACTAGGAAATAGTCAATACAGTAGTAGGTTTTATATGTAGTTATATGTAGTTCTTTTAAATCTTCAACTTTTCTTGTAAACTTGGAACTTTTTTCCTCATACATTTGCAACTTTTTTCTTGTAAATATGCAACTTTTTCTTTTAAATCTGCATCTTTTTTCTCATAAACTTGCAACTTTTTTCTCATAAATTTGCAACTTTTTTCTTTGAAATTTGCACTTTTTTTTCTTTTAAATCTCCAACTTTTTTCTTGTAAACTGACAACTTTTTTCTCATACATTTGCAACTATTTCCTTGTAAATTTGCAAAATTTTTGAAATAAAATTAAATTAAATACATTTTTTTCTCAAATTTGCTCTTTTTTATTGTAAATCTGCAACTTTCTTTCTTATAATTTTGCAGATTTTGTAAATCTGTCACCTTTTTCCTCATGAATTTCCCCTCATAATTACCTGGTTCTAATTTTAAACACGACAGCAATGTAATGCCTTCATTATTCATTTTCGATCTATTTTATAGCCACACCCCCTTCACATGCTCAAGAAGACGCTCCAAATAGCACCACACCCTGATGTCAACAGCGGAAGAGGAAGGAGCCAAGGAAATGAGACTTGCAGCATTTCCCCTTGGAGCCCAGGTTGCTGAGAACAATCAAACAGGTTATGATTAGAGGAGTCATTAAGCGATGGTAGCAACACATCCTCTTCAGGTCAGGCGTCCCCTAAGAGTGTATTCCCAGACCCCTGAGTTTCACTCATCCCGTATGCCTCTCTGTTTGCCTCTCTGTCTTTCAGCATTCCATTTCACGTCTTCACTTGTTGCTCTTTTGCCCATTCCCAACTTCTCCTTAAGGCCTTGACAAAAAATTCTAAACTTTTTGCAAAAAGAGGACACTAATTTGTGACGAAAAAAAAAATACCAGAAAATAGCAAATTTATAAGAAACGCTGTGAAAATTTTAAGTCAGCAATTCTCACAACAAATTGGCAAGAAATAGTCACAAATTTGATGGGGAAAACACTAACTTACTGGAAAGGTTGCAGTTTTTTGAGAATAACATTACAATTTTACGTGAAAGTGTTGCAAATTTACTTAAAAGTTGTAATTTATTATATAATGGGGATGAAGAAGGATTAAATAAGTTCATAGCTTATCCCGCTCCCCTTTCAATCATGAAATGTGAGTTTTATATACAGTGTGGTGGACCACTCCCAGTTACATGGGGTGAGACTGGACATCCTGGCAGAGAAGCACATCTGTCGCAAGGTCTGTGGTGGACTTTTGCCAGTCGGTGCATCGCGACATGCACTACACAAAGAGCAGAGATAAACAAACCTATCATCTGGTCAGTCACTGCAACAGATACTGGAGTCAGTTTGTCTTGGCCTGTCCTTGCCACCGATAATACCTCTATCTGGCAAGAATGTGTCACTAGTCCAGCAAAAGCTAGCGGTACTCAAATACTTTGCAAGCAGTTTCATGAAATGGTCAGTCAGAGAGCAACTCATACCGGCTCAGACATTGTCTGGGTTAACAAGGTCAAGAGTTCCTGGCAGTGGAAGGCGAAGGACAGAGCTGCGTGGAGGAATCTGATCAGACCTAAATGAAACGGTCATTGTTGCCCCTGACAGACTGCTATGATGATGATGATTAATTTGATTTTTGATATATCATGCATCTTTTATCCATTTTTTGAGTTCTGACTTTACACTACTTTTGTGTTTTCTTTTGTGCTTTTACATTCAAAGTAAACTCATTCACATACGTTATTAGTCTGAGAAAGGATTAGTTGTTCTCTTGCACCACTGATACCTGAGGTGCTGCCTCAGATAGAATTAAAAAAATGATATATCTGCAACTTTTTTCTTGCACACTTGCAACATTTCTCTCATACATTGCCAACTTTTTCTTGTAAATTTTCAACTTTATTCAAATAAAATTATAACTTTTTCTCAAATTTGCTATTTTTTAATGTAAATTTGCAACTTCCTTCCTCATAATTTTGCTGCTTTAATCTAAATTTGTGACTTTTTTCCTCATGAATTTCCAAATTTTGTCATAAATCTGCATTTTTTTTCTTGCAAATTTGCAACTTTTTCTTTTAAATCTGCCACAGTTTTTCTCGTAAACTTGAAACTTATACATTTGGTACTTTTCTTAAATAAATTTGCTACTTTTTTTTTAATAAAACTGACTTTTTTGTAAATTTGCAACTTTTTAAAATATATAACTTTTTCTTGTAAATTTGTAACATTTTTCATTTAAATTTTGACTTTTTCTATTAAAATTGTAACTTTTTTCTTGTAAATTTGTAACTTTTTCTTTTAAATCTGCAACCTATTTCTCATAAAATTGCAACCTTTTTTAGAAAAAATTTGCAGCTTTTTTGCTTTTAAATCTCCAACTTTTCTTTTCCTAAACTTGCAACTTTTTTCTCACAAGAAAAAGTAGAAACTTGATAAATTCAGAAAATTTACCAAAAAAGTCACAAATTTATGAAAAAAAAAACATTTAAAACTTACAGGTTTTATCTGCTGTTTTTATTTTCTAAATTTGTGACTTTTTTCCTCATGAATTTCCGAATTTCGTCATAAATCTGCAGCTTTTTGCTCCATGCTAAACAGAGATGCTAAACAAACCGTGTGCGCAGTGAAAAAAAACTGGAGTTCAAACTGGAGTGACAACCAAGAGCAGCAGAAAGGGAACAAAACCGTATTTAATGTCTCCAGAAGGACCACTGTTCAGGAAGAGAGGACGCGTTGGCCAGACGGCCGCGGCTGCTGAGGGAGGCCGCCGTGTTTCCAGCGGCAGTAAAACTGAAGCGGCACGCAGAAGTGTGCGAGGGCAGACTGGAAGCTGAAGAATTTCCGTCCCAGCGTGAGTGCGTGAGTGTGTGTGTGTGTCTGTGTGAGAGAGACAGAGAGAATGTGTAAGGCTAGTGTCTGCCAACGCTCTTTTTTTTTTTTCCACAGGGGAGAAGTTATGGAGTGATTTGCATGTCATCCAAACCGCTCCATTTGGCAGGAAATTGGTGTGTCAACATGTGAGGGAGTACGGAATTCCAGCTGGGTGAAAAATACAGGTATTTAATCGCACAAAAACAAAGAGCAGGAACACGGTTGGGTGTCGTATGTGCATGAAAAAAAGTTATTTAAAAAAATCATTTTAAATGAGTTTGCGCCTCATGGGCCGCTGCCACCATCCGACGCGCTAAACGTTAGCTTCCCATTGGTTGCTGAGTGCTAGGGTTAAGCCATTTCTGTAAGGCGCTGCTACCATTTTAACATTTGTGTAGTTTTAGTGTTGTAGTCAAGACGGGAGTCACCCAAGACTAAGACCGAGACCTACAAACACAATGGACTCCATCGCGACTCTGGTCTCAGTCTGGTCTCAACTACAACACTAAGTTAAAGTGGTAATACTTTAAGTAATTTTTCATTATCAGACTTCCTAAATATCCCTTTATCTATGTTACATTTTAAATAAAGATTAAATAAAAAAAATCAAACTTGTAACTTTTGAACTTTAAATAAATTTGTTATTTTTCATCATGAGTTTGCAACTTTTTTTCTTTTAAATCTGCAATTTTTTGAATAAAAGTGTGACTTTTTCTCAAATGTGATATTTTTCATTTTAAATTTGCAAATTTTTCTCATAAACTGAGTCCTTTCTTCTAATTTTACTGCTTTTATCTGCTAAATTTGTGACTTTTTTCCTCTTGAATTTCCAAATTTCATCATAAATCTGCAGCTTTTTTCCTTGTAAATGTGCAACTATTTTCTTTTAAATCTGCAACTTCTTTGTCTTTGCACACTTTCACAATGTGTTGATCCACTTCCTTTAAGCTTACGAGGCTGCCAACTGACAACTGTCAAGACCAAACTGAGACCAGACTAAGCGTGGTATTTCAGGTTTTCTCCATAACCAATTACCTGATCCTGCTCAAGCTGCACCAATCATCCCACCTGTGCTTCATCAGTCCAGCCTATAAAGAGGACCTTATTTCTCATTCTCATTGTGGGACTGTTGGACTTATGATGCTATCAAGAGAGACGCCCTGAATGTGCTCGGCTGCAACGTTGCCTTCCTTTGCCTTCTCTCTCCTTGGGAATAATTCATATAAGACTCATTAATTCTGCCATGCAATAACCTCACTTCCTCAGTGTCCTTCAAGGATCTTCCTAGACCTTCTGAGGCAGAATCAAGATCCCCGCTGGTGGACATCTACTTACTCTGGTGGATCACCATCCCTACCTGGATCCTCTTCTCTCTCAATCTCAAGCAAAATTATTCAATCGAAATCACCTCAAGTCCCCTGGCCTGAAGCATCTCCCTTCTCATCAGCAGTAATCACCATCCATACTCACCATTAAGAATATCTCTGGGTTACAAACTGCATAATCTCATTCACTTCCTTTGTGTCTCTGCAGGGCTACCAGCACCAGCCACTCTTGTTCATTTATTTTCACAATAAATATGTCACCAAGACTGAGTCAAGACTAAAGCACAGACTGGATCAAAACTAGCGAGCTGACTAACAATTACTTTTTTGGTCATTAAAATAATTTTAAAACAGTCAAAAATCCATCCATCCATCCATTTTCTACCACTTTTCCGGAGGTCTGGGTCACGGAGGCAGCAGCCCAAACAGAGAAGTCCAGAAATCCCTCTCCCTGGCCACCTGCTCCAGCTCTTCAGAGAGGATACTAAGGCATTCCCAAACCAGCTGGGAGACGTAGTCTCTCCAGCGAGTCCTAGGTCTGCCCCGGGGTCTCCTCCCAGTGGGACGTGCCCAAGACATCTCAAGTGGGAGGCGTCCAGGAGGCATCCTGATCAGATGCCCATACCACCTCAACTGACTCCTTTTGATGTGGAGGAGCAGCAGTTCTACTCTGAGCCTCTCCTGGATCACTGAACTCCTCACCCCATCTCTGAGGGTGAGTCCAGCAATCCTACGGAAGAAAGCTCATTTCAGCCGCTTGTATCCACAATCTCATTCTTCACCACAACAGACCGGTACAAAGTCTGCATCACTGCAGAGGCTGCTCTGATCCGTATGTCAATCTCTTGCTCCATTCTCCCCTCACTCATGAATGGAGTGATCTCGGCAGAATCAGGCTTTGGGAGGGGCAGTCATCTGCCACAACTGACTGGGGAGTGAGGGAGAGAATAAAGAGAGAAAGAAGAAACACACTATTCATACAGATTACAACATACAAATTGAACAACATTAGTACAGATACAATATGTGCAATGTTGAGCCAAAAGCTCTGATTAGCCTGAGTCTTGGTACACTCTCGTCTTGGTGTAGTCTTAGCTACAACACTACATCATCCATCAAAGACACAAAAGGGCCACTGCAACCTTTGAGGCAAATCTCTATTAATTTCCATCAATAAATGAGGAGAAAACAGAACCCAAGACAATAAAACTAATGGCCAAACTGTTTCAAGATTTGGAAATCCTGATCAGCTCATTAGCCAAAAATATCCAAAGTCCCCATTGATATGATACCATCCTGATATTTGGGAAGGATACACAGTTATCAGTCTTGCGATATGTTGAGTATTGCATTATCATACAGTGAGATTTCCTACCCCATTCTTTGTCTTGTCCAAGTCCAAGATATTATGAGTCCCTTCTTTGCTGTGCAGTCCTAACCAGACAGCAAACAATCTATTGGACTGAAAAGTCTACTGCGATTTATTACTCTGATATCCAAAAAAGCTGTTTGTATTTGCAATTTTTAATAACACTTATCAAAATTTTGCAATACTGGTATCTCTGAATTGAGACAGTATAGTCAACGTAAAGTACGGCGATACTACACCGTATCATTTCTCTTCCCCCACTCCTAACACATGCATACACATTCTTTCAATAGTCCAACAAGTGCACCCTTCTCGCCAGGAAGGAAAAGGTTCAGCTCACTAATTTAAAAAAAGCACTTGACATATTCATGTGCGGATGAAATCATGCACACATGCTCAATCAAACACTAATAGCAGCCTTTGCTGTAGCTCGAAATTACAGTTGGAGGGGTCATTTTGTTCCAGCCAGCTCTGATGTCTGTATTTCATATCTGCACAGCAATAAAGGCTTACAAAGTGCATCTACAGCATTTCAATACCACAGTTGCTTTTTTTTTCGTGGGGGGGGGGGTGCAGGGGCACACCGGTAATCAGGTAAGCATGCATGGCATCATGACAGCAAAGCATAAACTGTGCCTAAGGTCAGGCTCCACATTTTATTAGCCACACTGACAGAGTCGCTAATGAGAAGGCATTACGGAGGCTGAAAATAGCCGCAGCCCTGGGTTCCGTCAGCTGTAGGGATATGTGGACCGTGGCGTCGGCCGGCTCCGCTCTCTCCAGCTCATTATGACAACAATCATGCCTCGCTAGCTGTGGAGCTGCCTCTGTCTGCCTGGCCTCCACTCCAGACAGGTGGGAGGAAAAAGAAGACAATGGAGAAAATGAAGCAGAAAAAGAACTGGGAAAAGCGAGGAGATTTGGGCTGAACAGGTCACAGATGGGTAGAGTGCTCCAAAATCACTCTTCAGGAATAGTACTGTTATCTTATAACAACTCCTCAAGTACAGGTGGAGTAGTCCCCACTACCTACTAAAAAAGTTACAAGTTGTGAGTAAATTAAATACTTACTGAGCCAAATTAGAAGTTGATTTAAAGTCAAATTTCAATGACTTTAAATCAATCAAATCATATCAAAAAATATAAATTCACAACCAGACCACCAATTACCATTTCCAATCAGGATTAAAACTTCCTGATTGATCACATGATGTTCATATTTAACTCTTGATTAATCAGACTTCAATTGCACATTTTCTATCTGTTATAATGTAGCTCTAAAGCTGAACTTGCTCTTAAAAATGGCCATGTCTTTGTTTACTTTGGCACATGGAGGCCATTACTGTCCCCAGTGGGCTGCACTAAGAATTTCCCAAACGGTGGACTGGGTGAAAGGTCTTAACTATGGAAGGCCCATTATTGTCAAAAACGCCTGTAAGCTTGCACATTAATTGCACAACACAAAAACAGTGCCACTACCTCATTATTATGGCGTTATGCTTGACGGCACTAATGTAAACATGATAATTAAACACCTTAAGCTAATATCACACGGAGCAGCGAATGCTGATGAATGCTGTGAATTTTGGAATGGCCAACTTTTCCGACAAATGTTTGTAAAAATCAGGGTTCATCTCTGTCGTTAGCAACATTTAGTGCGGAGGTTTGCGAAAGACAGTTGGTGAATGTCCATGACTGTTAGCAAATGTTAGCGACAGTGTTAGCAACTGTTTGCTGCTCTTTTGCCACGGTTTTGGAACACCCGGGACCACGTGTCATCTCCAGGGAAAATACAAGGATAATATCAGGCGAATCTTGTACCCAACCCTGTAAAAAGGGTGGGAAAACCTGACATGTATCTCCGCAAGTCCGCAAAGGTAGTAAGGTTGTAGGAGTGAAGCTGGACTCTTTCACTGTGGTATTGGAGAGGAGGAGGATGCCCAAGATAAAGACAATATTGGACAGCAGCTTGAACTATTAGGGCTAATGGAGGAAGTCTGAGAATTGAAAACAGTTCTTCTCATCCCCTTCACAACCTACTGGTCGCCTACAGGGGTGCATTCGTTGAGAGACTGATGCTACCAAGAAGTGTCACTGAACGTCACAGGAAATCATTCTTGCCTGTGGCAATTAAACTTTACAAGTGATCACTACAATAAAAAGAGTAACATTTACATCATTACTTTGTGCATGTACGTATACACATTTATGTGATTTGAATGTTTTTTATGCCTATTGTATTTTTAATGCCATTATAGTAGTCTATAGTTCTAGTCACTATATGGCATTATAATGCCATATAGTGACTAGAACACAAATGTCCCTCTGGAATTAATCAAGGATTGAGGATCAAGGATGCTTTATTGTCACATGCAGAAAAAACTAGTGAAATTCAAATTAGCTATAACCCAATGACTGCAAGAAATTGAAAACAATAATATAGCACATAAAAATAAGTACAATTCTACATTTCTTCAAAATGTTTAGAGCACAAGCTCAAAAAATAGGTATTTTTGGAGAGCTCCATCCATACATCCATCTTCTTCCGCTTAATCCTTTTCGTGTCGCGGGGGGGCTGAAGTCTATCCCAGCATCTTTGGGCAAGAGGCAGGGTACACCCTGGACAGATCACCAGTCTATCGCAGGGCCAACACAGAGAGACTGACAACCATTCACTCTCACATTCATACCTAAGGACAGTTTAGAATCCCCAGTTTTGATGCCAATTAACCTAACTTGCATGTTTTTGGCATGTGGGAGGAAACCGGAGAAATCCCGGAGTAAACCCACGCAGACATGGGGAGAACATGCAAACTACACACAGATCACTGTTGGTCGGGGGCTGGGATCGAACCCAGGATCCCCCGGCCAAGGGTGAGTTGCTGTGCTGCTGCAGTGCTAACCACTCTGCCACCGCGCTTTAGGATGAAAATTAATGTGACTGAGTAGTATCAAAGTATAAAGACAGGAGCTGACTCTGAATTACATGATCCATGCTACCAACTCGATAATTAACAACTCTGATGTTTCTGCTTGTAGCAAAGCATCTTTGATGTTTACTTCACCTCGTACATAAAATAAGTAAAATTCGGCATTACTTTAAAATGCAACTATAAGTTAAAAGTAGATTCATATGCAAAAATGTGTACCAATGTTACAGGAAAAAAAGGCAAAGTTATCAAAGTTATCAAAAAACACAATAAAAGCACAGTCAGGAGCCCAGCTGACAGCAAGCAGCAGGGGCCGCGCCATCTTGGCAAGGTCTTAAAAGGATGTCTCCGAGTATTCTGATACTCACAGAGCAGCAAATGCTGCAGAATGTTCACAAACATTGCAACGGTTGGGGTTTCATCAGGGTTCGTAAAAGGTCGCGCTGTGGGACAACCCCCACAGACTAAGGACAGACAGCTCGCTACTCCTGGTTATTTTCCGCAGCGCTAGTGTGATGTAATGTGCCATTCATGCTTTGTGTTCACACGTCCTGTCCTCACTGTGACCTAGACACAGATCAATATGTAGATGTGACTTGTCACCTCTTTGTCCTGCAAGCTGGAGCAGGGGCTGGCAATCTGCCTGTTTGATATGTATGTCTCTCTCATATGCAAATGCCCATGCTCTTTCATGCATTGTCTGTAACTGGTATAAATACCGCACATATCCTGTAACTCATCTCTCTCTGCTACTGCTCAACTGACTGCACCTGTCTTCACGCTACTGAGAGCCCTCAGGGCTCACTCTGGGCCGCTCTGCACAGCACCAGAGTGAGCTCGTGTTGGCGATGTGATTTAATAAAGGCACATTAAACTCCTCAGTTCGCCGCTTATTATTCCATGTCGCCACAGCGCAACAGTTTTATGGCCTGGCGACTGGATGGAACCTTAAAAAAGTCAAAGATGCCTTTTGTGGGTATTTACTCTTGATCAAGAGGAAGATTTCATGCAGCAGTTCAGAAGAAATGTTCACAGTCAAAATGGTGCGGGCAGATTTTATACCTTGGAACAAAGATGATATTGTTATGAGAATGTTCAATGGGAGTACAGAGCCTAGCTGTCTCCTAGAACTGACCTTGATAGGCCAGAGTTGCAGCATCACAGGAAGAAACATGACATACTATTTTTTTTTTTTTTTTTTTTTTTTTTTTTTTTTTTTTGTTACTTATTTGTACCCGTAGGTAGACTTGGTTTGCAGTCTGGTGACAAGCCACTGGCTGCTGGTCGCTGCGTGCGCGAGCGCCCTAAACCTACATGTTTTTGGTGTGCGGGAGGAAACCGGAGAAATCCCGGAGTAAACCCGCGCAACACGGGGAGAACATGCAAACTCCACACAGCTCACTGTTGGTCGGGGGCTGGGATCGAACCCACGATCTCATGATCCCCGCGATCCCCCGGCCGAGGTAAAACTGTGCTGTCACAGTGCTAAACCACTGCGCCACCGTGCAGCCCATGTATACTATGTCTAGAAACATAATAACAAGAACATAGGGACATATTAATTGATAAAATAAGGAAATCTTTCACAGGATCATGGGTCTGCATATTTGATTTGGCGAGGGTTTTTACGACAGATGCCCTCCCTGACACAACAATCCCCATTTTACCCGGGCTTGGGACCAGCACAGTGAGTACACTGGTTTTGTGCTTCCCCCCATTACATTTACGAACCCTGACAAAACCCACAGAGTAGCTCATTCTGGCCTGATGAACACGCTTCTCTCCATCTACATGCACAGTGTCCATCCAAAAAAGAAGTCATACACTCTAACACGTCATTGCATTTGCACCAGTTTTAGAAAACGTTATTCGAACATGTGCTTGAGTATATGTAGTCAAGCTCCTTACTACCCACCTCTCCCCAACCTTCACTCCAGACAGGTGGGAGGGAGAACAAAATAAAAAAAAAAAAAATAACAGCAAATGAAGCAGAGAAAGAAGAGTGTAAAAGGGAGGATATTTAAGTGAGTGGGCGGTAGGAGACAAGAGGAAGTGAGATAGATGGGGCCCAAAATCCTGAGAGGAGTAGATTTAAGAGCAAAGCTGAGAAACCAGAGGGGGAGGTAAAGAGAGTGTGACGGAAGCCAAGCCCCTCCACCCTCCTTATTTTCCATCCGAGTTACACGGTCATTTGGCGGCACTAGCTGAGACCACCGGCGTGTTTCCACTTGGCCGTCTGCTCGCCTGTTTGTCTGTCTGAGCGCAGGTT
This sequence comes from Pholidichthys leucotaenia, assembly GCA_020510985.1. Lineage (NCBI taxonomy): Eukaryota > Metazoa > Chordata > Actinopteri > Cichliformes > Pholidichthyidae > Pholidichthys > Pholidichthys leucotaenia. The sequence goes on from CM035848.1 coordinate 49,712,098, forward strand.
CTCACCGTCACTCCACTCATCCGTCTTTCACCCAGCCCCCGACCAACCGCTGGCCGGCTGACAGATTCTCACCGTGATTGGTTCAGGAAGGCAGAGCTCTGGTTTCTCCTCCGCTACCACAGAGTCGTGACTTCTGAATGAATGAAGCGGCGAGCACACAGACACACACGGACCGATCACATGAAGGAAAACAATCTGCCCACTGAGGAAAGTTTGTGTAAGATTTCTGGTGTAAGAGGGTCTGCCAGGGTCAGTGGAGGAGGAAGGTGGGAAAATGGCCGGCGAGGGAGGGTAATAAGGTAATAGCAAAGGAAAAAAAGGCGTGCAAATTTCAAATAACCTGAAGTGTCACAAATTTGCAACAAAAAAACATGCATATATGCATAAGTAAAGTGGGGGAATAATAGTCACAAATTTACACTAAATAACTAAGCACTAATCTTGTTACATTCTGGATGTAGTAGCCAGGTAGACCTGGCTACTAATGTTAGCTTAACTGGGATAGCCCAAGGGATCAGCCCACTATTGTCAGCTTAGCTGGACAGCAAGGACAGATTGTATGGTTGTTTTCTTGATATTCTACACCCTCCACCAGACATTCATGCTCCCAGCTAAATACCAGCACACGACCATATACAGTATCTGATTCTTTCTTGCCGGCGCTGCATGCCGGCAAGAAAGGCAGGCAAATGGCCCCCTGAGGGTTGACCAACTTCAAATCACTACAGCTGTGACAATGTGGAGAGCTTGCAATGACAGCAGTCAGCTGGTGCCGAACTCACTAAAAGGGCCCCACTCCCACCTCTCACTCTAGCAAAGTACTGGTGCACGTCTTGTGTAAACAAACAAGTGAGAGCGGCTGTATCACAATGAAGCAACGTTATTCCCTCTGGCAGTGACAAAAGAAAGAAGAAAAAAGAAAAAAAGAGGAGAAACGAAAGCAAGACAGTGGTAAGTAGTGCAAATAATAGAGTAATTAATTTAGCTCAGAGCAGCTTAGTGCATCCTGCCTCTGCTGGCCCTGAAAGAGAAATGCATTTTGTATTAGGTGTATATTTTTGAAGTTAATATTTTAATAGTATTTATAATACTATATACTATAATATTTGCCCTGTATATAGATATTGTGTCATTTTTGCACAATGCACTTGTTTTTAAAAAATTTTTATCTAAACTTATTTAATTATTTGTTTTGAATTGTTCTGCATTTTATTGCTCTTCAGAATTCTATTTTTGAACTTCATATTTATACTCTTATTTTGAAAAGATACTAATGTGCATTTTTGAAATAAAAGTGTTTATATTTCACATTTTTTTGTTAGTGTCAGATTATTTACATTTAAACATCTATTATAATTCAAGGATTCTGTGTGTGTGTGTGTGTGTGTGTGTGTGTGTGTGTGTGTGTCATTGCATGTATCATTCTACCTGTTCTGCACTTATCTCTCGAACCGTTTGTCAGACTGACCTCAGATTTAATATGTGCTTTGCTGACATTATGAGATATATGGAAGTTTAAGAGGGAAAATCTTTAATGAATGTCCATAGGGGAGCTATTCAATGAACACAGAGGTGGAAAAGGTATAACTGCTGGGATTTGGGGGGTAGTATTAAGCTTAACAACCCCTGTAAATTTCAGCCTCCCCAGACATATGGAAGTTTAAGAGGGAAAATCTTTAATGAATGTCCATAGGGGAGCTATTCAATGAACACAGAGGTGGAAAAGGTATAACCGCTGGGATTTGGGGGGTAGTATTAAGCTTAATAACCCCTGTAAATTTCAGCCTCCCCAGATATGTGGAAGTTTAGGAGGAGAAATCTTTATTGAACATCCTTAGGGGAGCTATCATATTATAATGCAAGGATTCTCTTTGTGTGTGTGTGTGTGTGTGTCATTCTGTCTGTTCAATTAATATTCTTCTAAGGAAGACCCGTTTCCTCCTTATATGGTCCTGACCATATAAGCAGTTAAGAACCCAGCAGGAGCTCCCTATATAAACTGGTGGTTTTAAGGACAGTGCGAGTTGATGAACATTGATATCAGTCAATGAAAACTTCCCAGATTGTAGCCAGTGGCTAATTTCCATCTGTTGTCCATGGGTTCCAATTTTTCCTTCCCCCATTCTATTATGCTGAGCACCAAGTTAGAGGATGGTAAGAACCATTTTCTATGTGGTCTTTGGTATGACCTGGCCGGGGCTTGAACCCATGACCTCTCGGCTGAGGGGCGGGTGCTCTACCACAAGGCCACCACTCCAGTCATGGGTCTTATATGGTCATGTGACCATATAAGACCACCTGAACAAGTTCTTAACAACTCCTTATATGGTCACGTGACCGGAATTCTATGACCTCATATCAGAACATAGTGTGTCTGTATGTCGTAGAGAGATCAAAGAACTAAGTTTAAACTAACTATGGCTACAGTCACACTGCAGGTTTTAATGCTCAATTCCGATTTTTTTAGCACAAATGTGACCCATATCTGATTTTTTAATGACAGTCTGAATGGCACATATCCGATTTTTTCACACCGGACCCAGGCCACTTTCATATGTGGTCCTAATTCCGATACGTATCTGATATTTTCCAAAGCGACCTCAGTCTGGACGGTCATGTCGCATTTCATCCGACTTTTTCCTCATTGAACTGAGACAGACGCTACAATTCTGCTGTGGAGGATGCCACAGGCATGGCAGACAGATGATTTGTGCCCTCTTTTTTTAATCAATCTTCTTCCCTTTATCACTGGATCATTATTTTGTCGGCTCCCATGGCACAACAACTTCAAAACTGCAGGTGGCGGTGGGGGGTGCGGGGTGCGGATCGGGGCTGAAACCGTCAGACATTACAGGCGCACAGCAACAGCACCTTTTTTTTTTTTTAAAGTAACGGCACATTTAATGGATGTTGTAAACAGCACAGTCCTGACCGCTGTGATATGTAAATGACTGTGGAGAGGAATGGCCAGATAGGGCATACGAAAACACAGTCCAGGAGAGGGGAGTCTCTGGTGGCTCCTGTGCAAGACCGGTGTTACGCCGCTGGTACGATCCGTGCTGTGTATTAGGGAAAGAGCCCTATTGTAATCACTAGGATTATTAACCTTATTTATTAACCTTATTCATACTGGTAATCCCATTGAGACACGGGGTCTCATTTTCAAGGCAGCTGTTTAATCGATCAGTTCCGTTAAAGCAAAGTTGATCACAGCGGTCATCTGGCATGTAGAGGAATGAAGCAGGTCTCATTTAGTTTGTGCATAAACATTTCTGAATGTTTTTAACATTTGTTTTGCTGCGCTGCATCAAGGTGAAGAAGTTCTGCCCACCCCCCACCCCCTAATCGTTTGGGGCTCATATTTACTCCCGCAAACACAACAGTGCGTCTGATGTTATGTTTTCTTCTGTGCATGCAGGTCACTTCATAGCTGGAGACCATTCATATTCCAGTCTGATGGGGGTCGCATTTAACCCTTTAGCTGTCCCAGTCGCCGTATGGCGACTGGAACGGTTAAAGGGTGGTCAAGGCCCCTAGTGGTCAAGAGTGGTAAAAAAATTTTGTCAATAAAATAGTTCAGATTTCCAAGGCTATAACTTGAAAGTTGCAAGAGATAATGGCTTACTGTCAATTAGAAAGATGTAGAATTTGATCCAAAGTTTCAGATAGGAATAAATTTATGTATCTAATTTGCATAATGTCACGGCAGCTATATAAATTACATAACTCAGTTAAAAGTGGACCTTGGATACATTTACACAAAGAAAGGTTCCTTTTTTTGGACACCGTTTTGTCTACAGGGGTACGTTTTTATCTAATCTTCAAAGTATATGAACCAGAAAATCAATAAAATGTCAAAAAAACATATATTCGTCTCTTACCTGTTGCGGGGGGTGGGGGGGGGTCACTCGCTCACGTGACAGGTCCGTTTTCATCCATCGTGGTCGATGTTTTACGTTTGCTCGGTCATTTACACTCTCTACCGCATCTACAAACTCTTATGATTATCCCACGTGAATTTCATTTGTATTACATGGCTATTTTTCCTGTTTGATGCATTTTTTCCTGTGAGAATTCATGACGATCGTGGGCACCGCCATCTTGGTGCTGTGAGCTCAGATTTCACCCATCGTGGTTGTTGTTTTGCATTTGGTTGGTCATTTACACCCTCTACCACATCCACAAACTTATGATTATCCCATGTGAATTTTGTTTGTATTACGCGGCTATTTTTCCCGTTTCATGCAGTTTCAGTCAGAATCACCACCGCCATGACCGATCATGGTGGCAACCACATCGGTGTTGTCAGCTCAAAGCAGAAAAAGGAAGAATAATAATGAGGATTTCTTCTTCTTTGCTGTATTCCACGTCAGCCATGATTCCTCCGGTGTGTGTCTGCCACCTTCTGAACTGTCAGATCAATACAGATCAGTACAAATTCTCAGTATAGCCGGGGGACGTCAATAAGTTGACAGGTGCAGTTGCCGCGCTGTGCCACTGGGGGCACGCGATCCGTCCATGCAATGTGGACAGTTAGAGGGTTAAATTACAATGTGAATGCCCACACAAAAAAAATCGGATCTCAGCAAAATAAACCGTAGCCTAAGTGTTGCTCAGTTCAGCAAGAACTGTACAACTCTTTATATGGTCACATGAACTCATATCGAATTATAGTGTGTCTGTGTCCTCTGAACAACACCTTATAAGGAGTTCAGCAGGAACTGAACAACTCCTTAAGTGATCATGTGACCAGGCACTACACTAGTTAGTTAGATAAACACAAATACAGTTGTGTTTTTACCATCTCTGAAATATCTCTAAAATTAGAAGAAGCCATCTCTATTGTCATTCAGTCCATCATGTACAGTAGAACAAAATTACATTTCTCCTACCTACAATGTTAATCACATGTAGCATCAGAGAGGTCGCTGCCACCACAAACAACTTCTCTTTCCCCCATTCCATTACAGTGAGCACCAAGCTAGAAGGCAGGAAGTACCATTTTTATATGGTCTTTGGTATGACCCAGCCAGGACTTGAACCCCCAATCTCCCAGTTGTGGGGCGGATGCTCTATCAACTAGGCCACCACTCTGATAGTCTCACAGAATCAGCTAGAAACTATTATACATGCCTTTGTCTCTCCACAGCTGGACTACTGTAATGCTCTTTTTACATGTTTGACTAAGTCTTCCATAGATCGCTTACAGTCAGTTCAGATGCTGCTGCACATCTCCTAACTCAATCTAGTAGGTTCTGTCATATAACTCCCATTTTATCCTCCCTGCATTGGCTTCCCATTAATTTTAGAATTCAATTAAAAATTCTTGTTTTTACCTATGAAGCCATTCATGTTGAGGCTCCTTCTTACAGTATATCTGTGACCTACTGCATCCATAATCTCCTAGAAGGTCTCTCAGGTCTTTGAGTCAGAACCTTCTCTCAGTACCAAAAACTAGACTCAAGACCAAAGGCGATGGAGCCTTTGTCGCTGTGGCACCAAATTCATGGAACTCCCAACCCCACATTTTAAGATCTGAACCTTCACTTGCTCATTTAAAAGAAGCAGTTAAAAACCCATCTTTTTACTTTGGTGTTTTATTAATCCTCTGCTGGTTGTGCATTGTTGTTGTGTCTTTTATTGTTTACTGTTTTTTATTATGTCTTTTATTGTCTTTTATTTATTTACTGTTTGATTTTATGGGAAGCACTTTGTGACCCTCTCTGTGAAAAATGCTCTACAAATAAACTTATTATTATTGTCACTATTTATAAGGGTGATGAACGCTGGTTGGAGGGGCCCCCTGTGAATTTTTGCCTAGGGCCCCAAGAGACTCTAGAACCACCTCTGTACAGAGTAGATTATTTTAACAATAGTTTATTACAATCTGACTGGGACGGCTCCTCATCCAGCTGTTAGCGTCAACTGTTCACTCATTCGGGGTTGCTTCTGTGCTCATTACACCTCACAGAGTAGTCATAAACCACTGAATACTCACACCATACACTCCTGCCCCCAATAATACTTTATTAGGGATTTAAACTTCCCACATTCAGTCAAATTTACGTTAGTTAGCTTAGCTGTGTTTGGCACCAGTGCTATTAGCTGACCAGCTAACATCGGCCTCAATAGGGCCACTACCACACATCTCAGCAGTGATGAGCAAGTGAGTGTTTAGTGAACAGGGGCTCATTAGTGTTTAAAGAATATGCAGTAAAACAGGTTGATTTGAGGAAGGCTGCTTAAGATAGAAGGAAAATGGTGCCACAATATTTAAACCCTGAGGTATTTTAACCAAAGTATATTGCAGATGTTGCAATAAGAGGGTGAAAACTGTGTCAACAAGGGGAAATGTGTATAACATGATATGTCCTCTTTAAAATATATATGTGACCTTTAAATCAATAATCTATAGATTACTTTGGAAACTAGCGTACTAGATCGTCCCATTTTCATGTGTTTGTTTCATTTATTCTATTTTTACTTAGATCCCCGTAGATAATTCCCTCGACTGTTACGAGTTTCCAGCCATATTTCTCATCAAATCTACACAAACACAGATCTTCTATCATCTGTACAGCGTTCCATGCAGAGCCCATCTGGATACGAGCACAGGCTCTTAAGAGCTAAAGAGCAGCACAAGACTCTCTGGCCTGAGTTTCAACCCCTGGCCATGAACCCCCTGATCCCCGTCTCAGCGTTAGTTGGTGTTGTGCCGTGAGGCCCGCTCCTCACAGCCAGCTGTTCCACTTCAGAGACAATTAAAACAAGCTGCTTTCCGCTACTGCCACTTCTGTTATTCCACCGCTGCATCTGTTTTAATTCAAAACGCCTGACTCAAAAAGTCCAGCCATCCATTTCCATTTCCACCCATCACTTCTGTGCAGTGGTGGATGGAGGAACCAGAGACTGTACTCGAGTAAAAGGAACGTTACCTTGTGAAATTAATTACTCCATGACAAGTGGGAGGAGTACATTACTTGAGTAATGAGTAACTTTGATCAAATGTATTTATATAAATAATACAGTGGAACATAAATTGATCATGGATTGTCACCTTATCGTGGTGGGGGGATTGTGTGCCCTAGTGATCCCAGGAGCTATGCTGTCTGGGGCAATTTGCCTCTGGAAGGGTCACCCAAGACAAACTGGTCCTGGGTAAAAGGCCAGACTAAGAACGATCCAACAGACTGTCATGATGAATGCTAGAACAAGGATTCAGTGTACCCCGCCCAGTATGGGATTACCGGGGCCCCGCCCTGGAGCCAGGCCTGTGGGGGAGGGGCTCGATGGCTAGCGTCTGGTGGCCGGGTTTCCGCCCATGGGACCCGGCTGGGCTCAGCCTGAAGGAGTTACATGGGTCCACCCTCCAGTGGGCTCACCACCTGCAGGAGGGACCATGGGGGTCTGGTGCTATGTGGATCAGGTGGTGGTCAAAGGCGGAGACCTTGGCGGTCTGATCCCAAGCTTACTAAACTGGCTTTTGGGACGTGGAATGTCACCTCTCTGGTGGGGAAGGAGCCTGAGCTGGTGCATGAGGTTGAGAGATACCGGCTAGATATAGTCGGCCTCACCTCAACACACAGCTCCAGTTCCGGAACCAGACTTCTGGAGAGGGGCTGGAGCTTGGACTACTCTGGAGTTACCCTGGGCAAGAGGCGATGAGCAGGGGTGGGTATTCTTGTATCCCCCCACCTTGCTGCCTCTATATTGGATTTTTCCCCAGTGGACAAAAGGGTTGTTTCCCTGCGCCTTTGGGTTGGGAAATGGATCCTGGTTCACAGTGCCCACCCTTTTTGGAGTCTCTGACTGGGGTGCTGGAGAGTGCTCCTCTTGGAGACTCCATTGTCCTACTGGGGGACTTCAATGTGCACGTGCGCAACGCCGGTGAAACCTGGAGGGGGGTGCTTGGGAGAAATGGCCTGCCCAATCTGAGCCCGAGTGGTGTTCAGTTATTGGACTTTTGTGCCAACCACGGTTTGTCCATAATGAACACCATGTTCAAGCATAAGGGTGTCCATATGTACACCTGGCACCAGGACACCCTAGGTTGCAGGTCGATGATCGAGTTTGTTATCGTGTCATCAGACCTGTGACCGTATGTCGTGGACATACGTAAAGAGAAGTGCAGAGCTGTCAACTGATCACCACCTGGTGGTGAGTTGGATCCGATGACAGGGGAGGATGCCATTCAGACCTGGTAGACCCAAACGTACAGTGAGAGTGTGCTGGGAATGTCTGGCTGAGGCCCACCTCCGGAAAAACTTCACATTCCGAGGGAGTCTGGAGATATGGAGTCTGAATGGGCCATGTTCTCCACCTCTATTGTTGAAGTGGTTGCCCAGAGCTGTGGCCGCAAGGTCGTCGGGGCATCTCGTGGTGGCAACCCCCGAACCAAGTGGTGGACACCAGTGGTGAGGGGGGCCATTAAGCTGAAGGAGTCCTATCAAGTTTGGTTGGCTTGTGGGACTCCCAAAGCAGCTGAGGTGTACCAGCAGGCCAAGCGCAGTGCAGCTCGGGTGGTTGCTGAAGCAAAAACTCGGGTATGGGAGGAGTTCGGTGAGGCCATGGAACAAGACTTTCGGTCGGCCTCGAAGAGATTCTGGCAACTGTCCGGCAGCTCAGGAGGAGGAAGCAGCTCCCTGTCCACACTGTGTATGGTGAAGATGGGGCACTGCTGACTTTGACTGGGGATATCGTCGGGTGGTGGAAGGAATACTTCGAGGATCTCCTCAATCCCACTGACACGCCTTCCACAGAGGAAGCAGGGCTTGTGGACGAGGGGGACGACTCGCCTATCACAGGGGCTGAGGTCACCAAGGTGGTTAAAAATCTCATTGGTGGCCAGGCCATGGGGGTGGACGAGATTTGCCCTGAGTACCTCAAGGCCCTGGATGTTGTAGGGCTGTCATGTCTGACACACCTCTGCAACATTGCATGGGGGTCGGGGGCAGTGCCTTTGGCATGGCAAACCGGGGTGGTAGTTCCTCTCTTCAAAAAAGGGGACCGGAGGGTGGGCTCAAACTTTAGAGGGATCACACTCCTCAGCTTCCCTGGGAAGGTCTATGCCAGGGTACTGGAGAGGAGAGTCCGGCTGTTGGTCGAACCTCGGATTCAGGAGGAGCAATGTGATTTTCATCCTGGCTGTGGCACATTGGACCAGCTCTTTACCCTCTTGAGAATCCTCCAGGGTTTGTGGGAGTTTGTCCAACCAGTTTACATGTGTTTTGTGGACTTGGAGAAAGCATTCAACCGCGACCCCATGGTTTTTTGTGAGGGGTGCTTCGGGAGTATGGGGTATTGGGCGTGTTGTTACAAGCTATTCAGTCTCTGTACAACCGTTGTGAGAGTTTGGTTCATATTGCCAACACTCAGTCAGACTCATTCCCAGTGAAAGTTAGACTCCGCCAGGACTGCTCTTTGTCACCAATCCTGTTCATTATTTTTATGGACAGGATTTCTAGGTGCAGCCAGGGAACGGAGGGTGTCATGTTTGGTGACCACAGGATCTCATCTCTGTTGTTTGCAGATGATGTTGTCCTGCTGGCTTTAGCCAGCAATGACCTATAGGTCTTACTGGGACGGTTTGCCACTGAGTGTGAAGCAGCTGGGATGAGAATCAGTACCTTCAAGTCCGAGTCCATGAGTCCTCAGCCGGAAAAAGGTGGATTGTCCTTTCCAGGTTTGGGACAAGCTCCTGCTCCAAGTGGAGGAGTTAAAGTATCTTGAGGTCTTATTCATGAGTGAGGGGAGAATGGAGTGAGAGGTTGACAGACAGATCGGCGCAGCATCTGTAGTGATGCGGACATTGTACCGGTCTGTTGTGGTGAAGAGGGAGCTAAGCACTAAGGCAAAGCTGTCGATTTGCCAGTCAATCTACTTTCCTTCCCTCGCTTATGGTCATGAGCTTTGGGTAATGACCAAAAGAACGAGATTGCAGCTATGTACAAGTGGCTGAAATGAGCTTTCTTCATAGGATTGCTGGACTCACCCTCAGAGATAGGGTGAGGAGCTCAGTCATCTGGGAGAGGCTCAGAGTAGAACTGCTGCTCCTCCACATTGAAAGGAGCTAGTTGAGGGGGTATGGGCATCTGATCAGGATGCCTCCTGGACGCCTCCCACTTGAGGTGTTTCGGGCACGTCCCTCTGGGCGAAGACCCTGGGGCAGACCCAGGACTCGCTGGAGAGACTGTGTTTCCCAGCTGGTCTGGGAACGCCTTAGTATCCTCTCTGAAGAGCTGGAGCAGGTGGCTGGGGAGAGGGAAGTTTGGGCTTCTCTGTTTGAACTGCTGCCTCTGTGACCCGGACCTCCAGAAAAGTGGTAGAAAATGGATGGATGGATGGATGGATGGAACAGAAATTACATTCCTGCATAGTTTTTTTTTTGTTTATTACTTAATTGCCACTGGTGTAAAAACAGGGCTGGGCGATACATGCAAAAAAAACCAAAACATAGTGATAAAATTCATCTATATCACAATTATATGATATATATTGCGATATGTATTTTGTGCACTGAATACCCTTTAAAATGTGGTTTTAGTTACGTAATACAAATTACATTCTTTCATAGTCAAAGGTTATTTCTTAAATGTCTCATGCAAAAGTAGGGCTGGGCGATATATGCAAAAAATGTATTGCAATACAATTCCTCTATGTCGCGATACACAATATATTTTGCAATATATATTTCACGCATTAATTGTCACCATGGGTTGAGATGCCGTCTCGGCACTGAGCCCATGTTTTCCCTCATCCCTGCCTCCCATTGAGCGGCGTCTCAGCTGGCCCCAGCTGGCAGCATTATGGACGGCTGGGGCCAATTAGTCTTCATCAGCTGGGGCGCTGCCAATGAGGATAAATAGGAGCAGCCTCGATGACTCGGGGCTGCGACATAAGCACTGCTAGGCTGAAGCCCCTTCGTCTGGTGTCAGCCTCAACTCCCCTTGCAGCATTCCTGTGTTTGTATCCCGCTGTGAGGATGTACGTCTTGCTACCCCCACGTCCGGTACGAGCTGCTTACCTCTGCGCTGTGCAACCTGTGAGTGTACCTCTGCATGAGTGTCTGTGCTCTCCTCATCCCTTATCCCTTACCCTGAATAAAATATCACGACTCACTGGCTTGCCCCTGGCTCTGATTGCCCGGCTCCCTAGAGCCGGATATGACAGTATGTCGCAGCCAGAAGAGTTGCCGGCGGCCGTGAGTCGCTGTGGAAATGTACCTTTCTGTCCGGGTGTCAGCGCTGCTAGCATGCCGTTTCCCAGGAGTCACTTCCGGCGCCAGGGCGACGGGCTGAGGTCCATCTCGGAGGCAGTCGACGGGACGTTCTTCACCCTGCACGACGCCTCCAACGCGAGACGCTGGCATCCGGGCCGTGCTGAGGAACTCCTGGACTGTCACCCTCACTCTCTGTACCATCTGGAGGACAGTGCCAGGATAGACGCTGCAGGTACACAGCGAGAGAAGCTCCACGGGGTGGATGGAAATCCCGGCAGGGAGTCGAAGTGGGCGACGTCTTTCCCCGCTTCGGAGTCCCGTTCCTGCCGCTATTCCAGTCCGGGAGTTCGCGCCAACCAGAGGACTTCCCCCGACCTGCGCCACGTCACTCGGGATTCCCTTCAAGGAGCCGCAGCTGACAGCAGTTATGTCCGGGGTCGAGTGGCTGTCGCGAGCTCTACTGTGTTTCCTGTCACCACCTTCAGGCATGTGGCGGCGGCAGTGAGATTGATGGTGAGGACTTCAGGGCTACGAAGCCTTCCCGTGCTCGACGCCTTCCTCGTCTCGATCTCCGATCTGGAGCGGCGAATCCTGGGTTTCCCCCTCGCTTCGTCCCCTGGGAGTAGTCGTCATCACATCGCCGAGTCACCTCTGCACGAACCTCGTCCGGATCCAGTTCTGGGTCATCGTCAGGACCGTTCCTCCCACGCAGCTGTCATCCCTTCGCCTCGTCAGTGTGGAGATTCTACAGCCTCGTCCCCTGAGCCTCGTTCCCCCGCTGTCATTCCTGGACATTCGGGCTGGCTCACCCCGGCTGTTTCCCCCTCCTCCTCGACGCGCTTCCTGACCGCTGTGTGTGCCTGGAATCCCGGCCTGGTGAGCTCTCTGCTGGAGACAACGCGAGCGATCCTCAGACGAATTCCCGGGGGGTCCTCCGTTATCGCCGGGCGGGGAGAGGAAGAAGCAGATTCCACTACAGCAGGCGATACTCAACCTCCAGGGGGCAGGCAAGTCATTGTTTTTTCACACCTGCTTAATGATTTGCTCTGTCACATCCCTGGAGGAGAAGTTCAGGGTTCGCAGCTCCCTGAACTCTCCCCACCTGCTGTAACCTGTATTCCTAATCCCGCATCCTCTGTGTCTCTCTCCGCCGAGCGGTCCCCGGCTCCGGGTCAACGTGGTGGGATATGGAGAGGGCCTGTGGTTCCGCAGCTACATTGCGGACGGAGGAGGGGGACTGACTGCTGCGTGGAGTCTACGCTGACGACTGAGCGTCCCTGGGTCTCCACGGAGGAGCGGTTCGGTCCAGCGGGACGAGATTCTTCTGGCTTCACGCCGAGTGGGTCGTCGGCGGGGTTACCTGAGCTGGAGGAATCTCAAGCTGCGCTGACCATCGTGCTGGCTGCGGGGCCCGACGCGGCTAGATGGGAGCCTGACAACGACCTCCTGACGACGGATCCTGGATCTTCGCAGTCCTGGACGGCGTCAGAACCCGAGATCAGGCGAGTGCTCTCCTTTCTTTTCTCTCTTTTTATCTTTGAGCACTTCAGCCTATCTCCAGGGGAGACGAGCAGGGTGCAGCCGCCCGCTGCGTCTGAGCTCGTCTCGCCGGGTTCTGGCGCTGCCGGTGATCCTGATCCCGGTTCTGTTTTCTCTTCTGAGCCTTCTTCCAGGGTCACCGGCGAGGAGTTGCTGTTCCTCGTGGTGCTGGAGGGTCCGGGTTCAACGTTGGAGGTCGGTTCTGGTGCAGTGTCCAACGTGGGTTCGCCCGAGACCCAATCGGGGTCCAACGTGGGTTCGCCTGAGGCCCGATCGGGGTCCGACGTGGGTGCTGCCCCAGTGTTGTCCAGGTCCGGTGAGGAGGTGGCCGTTTCCCTGAGGCCCGCCGCCCTCGTCATCGGCTCTCCCCTGAGCCTCTTCCACCGGGATCCGCTCTGACCCTTCGTCCGTCTCAACGGTCCTGGTGGTTGAGTGATGCGGGTCGACGACCCGACCCGCAAAACTTTCGGTTCGGTGATCTGGTTCCCCCCACTGGTCTGTGTTTCCCTCTGGGCAGCCTGGTTCGGCTGCCGGTGGACTGGATTCCTGGGATCTGGGTCCAGAGTTCGCCGTCCGAACACTTCTTCCCCTGATTCGCCAGCTGGACAATGGGCGGGGAGATCTCCGGAGCCATCTCGGCTATTTTTGGACTCTGCCTGCCATACACCTCGGGTGTCACTTTTTCTTTTATCGTTATTAAGGTCACTTGGGTGTAATGTCTGTCCTGTTGGTGGATGTGTATTTATAGTGCTGTGCGTTTTCCTTCCCTCGTACCCAGCATTTTATTTTTTGTACCATGTTTTTAGTCTCGTTTTTGCATTGTAGAGTTATGTTTTGTTCCCTTTCAGACCATACTCTGCAGTTGCCCATTCATTCCAGTCACTTTCATTTCTTTAGGTGACTGTGGGTATTTATATATTCATGTGTGTGGGTTTTTCTTTGCCTGCACTCAGTATTTCTTTTTTATGCCCTGTTGGTTCATTATAGAGTCATGTGCCTTGTTTTCCGTAACACCATGCTCTGTAATTGTCCATTTGTTCCAGTCACTTTTCTTGGTGACTGTGTGTATGTACTTATATTGGTGCTGTGTATTGTGTTTTCCCTTTATTTGACCATACTCAGCATTTTTTGCCCTGTACCTTTTTGGTGGTTCTTTTTTTTTTCTTGCTCTGGGTCACGCATGGTTGGTACTCTCTGGGTAGTATGTAACCGGCGTGTTGACCCAGTTCTTCTCCCCATCTGTACCTGGGTTAATTATTCAGTTTTGTCAGTATTGTATTTGGGTTTTTCTTTCCCGCTACCCTACATTGCCCCATTGGTGTTGTCCTTCCCTTGGCTTCTTCCCCTCCGGTCCGCCTCCCTTCCTCCCACCCTAGGTGGGGGGGGGGGGGGGGGCTGAGATGTTCCTGGTCGTTCAGGAGCCCGACCTTGAGGGAGGGGCTCTGTCACCATGGGTTGAGATGCCGTCTCGGCACTGAGCCCATGTTTTCCCTCATCCCTGCCTCCCATTGAGCGGCGTCTCAGCTGGCCCCAGCTGGCAGCATTATGGACGGCTGGGGCCAATTAGTCTTCATCAGCTGGGGCGCTGCCAATGAGGATAAATAGGAGCAGCCTCGATGACTCGGGGCTGCGACATAAGCACTGCTAGGCTGAAGCCCCTTCGTCTGGTGTCAGCCTCAACTCCCCTTGCAGCATTCCTGTGTTTGTATCCCGCTGTGAGGATGTACGTCTTGCTACCCCCACGTCCGGTACGAGCTGCTTACCTCTGCGCTGTGCAACCTGTGAGTGTACCTCTGCATGAGTGTCTGTGCTCTCCTCATCCCTTATCCCTTACCCTGAATAAAATATCACGACTCACTGGCTTGCCCCTGGCTCTGATTGCCCGGCTCCCTAGAGCCGGATATGACATTAATGTCCTTTAAAATGTGGTTTTACTTACATTTTTATGAGAAAAAATAAATCATATTTGCTGCATACTGTATACGTATGTGTGTGTGTGTGTGTGTGCGCGCGCGCACAAACAGTGGTGTGAAAAAGTGTTTGCCCCCTTCCTGATTTTTCATTTTTTTGGCATGTTTGTGTTTCAGATCATCAAACCAATTTATATATTAGACAAAGATAACACAAGTAAACACAAAATGCAGTTTTTAAATGAAGATGTTTATCATTAAGGGTAAAAAAAAAATCCAAGCCTACATGGCCCTGTGTGAAAAAGTGATTGCCCCCCGATGTTAAAACATAAATTAACTGTGGTTTATCACATCTTTGGAAAGCTGAGTTCAATTTCTCTAACCACAACCAGGCCTGTTTACTGCCACACCTGTTCTCAATCAAGAAATCACTTAAATAGGACCTGCCTGACAAAGTGAAGTAGACCAAAAGATCCTCAAAAGCTAGACATCATGCTGCAATCCAAAGAAATTCAGGAACAAATGAGAAACAAAGTAATTGAGATTGATCAGTCTGGAAAAGGTTATAAAGTCATTTCTAAAGCTTTGGAACTCCAGCAAACCACAGTGAGAGCCATTATCCACAAATGGCAAAAACATGAAACAGTGGTGAACCTTCCCAGGAGTGGCCAGCTGACCAAAATTACCCCACGAGTGCAGTGACGACTCATCCAAGAGGTCACAAAAGACCTCACAACAACATCCAAAGAACCGCAGACCTCACCTGCCTCAGTTAGGTCAGCATTCATGACTCCACCATAAGAAAGAGACTGGGAAAATATAGCCTGCATGGCAGAATTCCAAGATGAAAACCACTGCTGAGCAAAAAGAACATAAAGGATTGTCTCAGTTTTGCCAGAAAACATCTTGATGCTCCCCAAGACTTTTGGAAAATACTCTGTGGACTGACGAAGACAAAAGCTGAACTTTTTGGAAGGTGTGTGTCCCATTACATCTGGTGTAACAGTAACACATTTCAGAAAAGGAACATCATACCAACAGTAAAATACGGTGGTGGTAGTGTGATGGTCTGGGGCTGTTTTGCTGTGTCAGGACCTGAAGACTTGCTGTGGTAAATGGAACCATTAATTCTGCTGTCTACCAAAAAAATCCTGAAAGAAAATGTCCGGCCATCTGTTCGTGACCTCAAGCTGAAGCACACTTGGGTTCTGCAGCAGGACAATGATCCAAAACACACCAGCAAGTCCACCTCTGAATGGCTTAAGAAAAACAAAATGAAGTCTTTGGAGTGGCCTAGTCAAAGTCCTGACCTGAATCCAACTGAAATGTTGTGGCATGACCTTAAAAAGGTGGTTCATGCTTGAAAACCCTCCAAAGTGGCTGAATTACAACAATTCTGCAAAGAGGAGTGGGCCAAAATTCCTCCATAACGTTGTAAAAGACTCATTGCTAGTTATCACAAATGCTTGATTGCAGTTGTTGCTGCTAAGGGTGGCCCAACCAGTTATTAGGTTTAGAGGGCAATCACTTTTCCACACAGGGCCATGTAGATTTGGATTTTTTTTACCCTTAATAATAAACACCTTCATTTAAAAACTGCATTTTGTGTTTACTTTGTCTAATATTTAAATTTGTTTGATGATCTGAAACATTTAAGTGTGACAAACATACAAAAAAATGACAAATCAGGAAGGGGGCAAACACTTTTTCACATCACTGTATATGCATGCATATATACTGTATGTACACAGTATGTATATGTACGTATGCCGTATGGACACAGTTTCCTTTCACTTATGAAATATCTGCATAATAAAATATAAAATGAAAACTTGCCTCAGAGAAAGTTTTTCACAACAGCAAATGATGACAGTGTTTTGTTTTTTTTTTCTTGTTCAACAAAACTGACACTATCAACCCCAACAGCATGCACACATTGAACCAGCATCAGCCCAAAATACCAAGTTTACATTGGGGATACATCTTAAAGAGGTTGTTTGTGTCATGAATGGGCCCCTACACGGCAGAAAGGGAGACCTAGGCACTGGACTGCTAGTTGTGCAATTTAATGGAGAAACACAAAGTCCAAACAGTAAGCAAAAATAAACTTACAACAACTGAGGAGTGCAGGTAAACAGCAAGGATAACAAGCAGGAATGCACGTCGGAACAGGGTAGGGGTTCCGAAAGAGTAGAGAAACAACATAGACACTTTGAGGCACTGTCAGTAAGTAAACAGAACAGGCAGTCTTAAATAATGCAGGCAATCAAACATACAAAGTGCCGTCAGTGTGAATCACATGAGCAGGCAGGTGACCTAATTACTGAGCTGAGAACACATGCGGAAGGAGGGAGCGTCTGGAGGGGGAGAGCTCATGTCACAGAACTACAACTAACAAAACCCAACACACAGAGAAATGATATATGAACTGAGAAAATACAGGAGACGAACAAAAATAAGTTGAGAGCCTGAGCACGGTGAAACACCACACTGTCTCATGACAGTTTGCACACTAATGTAATGCATTTAAATAAATAGAGATAATATGCATATATTTCACATGGGTTGCATTTAGGGGAAAATGAGTTGGAGTAAAACAAGTATTAACTTCTTCGTTTTCCTTTTCAAACACTGTACAGCATGTCAGTTTTTTATTACTCATTTTGCTTTTTTTGCTCGAAATAAAGTATTTCATCATCATCATCATCAACATTTATATAGCGCCTTTCAAGATACCCAAAGTACTTTACAGTGAGTCAATTATTCATTCACTTCACAGACAGACAATGGTAGTGATAAGCTACTGCTGTAGCCACAACTGCCCTGGGGCAGACTGATGGAAACGTGGCTGCCAATGCATGCCAATGGCCTCTCCAACCACTACCAAACAGTCATATCCAGTGTCATGGACACTGGAGGCAAGGTGGGTAAAGTGCCTTGCCCAGGGGCACAACGGCAGGATGTATGGGGAGAGCGGAATTCAAACCGCCAACCCTCTGGTTATTGGACGACCCGCTCTACCTCCTGAGCAACTGCCACCCACATTTCCCTTCTCTGTTCCATTTTTGCTGAGCACCAAGCTGGACGGCAGGAAGTTCCACTTTTATATGGTCTTTGGCATGACCCAGCCGGGACTTGAACCCCGACCTCCTGTTTGTGGGGCTGATGCTCTACCTCTAGGCCATCACTCTGGTTGCACATTGGCAAGAGGTTGGCTAGATGTCGGCTTTACTTCACATCACTGATTTTTCCTCCTAACCAGAACAAAACTAATCACATTTTCCATTTCAGGAACTGTAATTCCTTCAAACTCAATTAGCTTCTCCCACCGACACACCTTATTATCAACTATTCACGAGTTGGTGGTTTATTTTTTTTCTTTGCAGCTTTGGCACAGTCCAGATGGTCTGGCACCATTTAAGCTCCACGGGTCATGGGTGGATCACATGCTGACACCACAAAAACACTCAATCATCAGCATGAATTCAAAAGCGCTAAAAATGGTATAATGGTCGCCTGTTTTATAAAGGTCATCAGCTGTCTGTGGTCAGAGATGCCGATAGGGTTTGGAGAAGCTCACATTGGCATTTTTTATTTTAGATGTCGGCTTTTTCAGGATGTTGTACAAAATTTAAGATTGTAAAAGTTAACACCCTATAAGGAATCATCATAGATGTACAACATGAGAGTTCCTCAAAAGTGAAGCCCACACATCTTGATCGCCCCCTGGTGGCTGGCTGCAGTAAGACAATGAGCCCCCTTTTCACCCATTATGCTGTGAGGCCTTTTGTCAAACTGTAAAACACTCCTTGGATAACTGTTTACAAAAAATTGTTTCTGTCATCATGGGTAGTTCTTATCATGCTGATTTATGTTCAAGTGGTCGATTTTAACATCAGCTCAGTTTTATTTGGTTATTTGATGCTATAAAATCAGGGGTAATAGGCGATCTGATCTTCCCTGTTAGCAAAATAACCCAAAATCACCCGTCCCTGTTAAGCTGCCATCCCTCACCCCTATAAAGCGAGGTTTGCTGCTATAGCACAACTGAATAAGTTGTGAATAACAGACTGCTGAGCATAAACTTAGATGTACAAGAAAATGAAAAAAATGTGGGGAAAAACATTACTAATTTAATTTTAAAAACTGTCAAATTGATGTAAACAGGTGCACATTTGTGGGAAGAAAAACAGGTGATGAATATATAAAATTGAAAACTCACAGGAAAACTTCATAAGAAAAGTCACAAATTTACCAGGAGAAAAATTGCAAATTTGTCAGGAAAAAGGTAAAAAATGTAAAAAAAAAAAAGAAAAGAAAAATCTCACAAAATAGCAAAAAGAGAGCATGAGAGAGAGATTATGAGAGGAAATAGTTTAAAATGTATACAATGTGCGCTTTTGTTCTTGTAAGTTGTGACTTTATTCTTGTTTATTATTATTATCATTATTATTATTATTATTATTATTAATGACTTTTTTATTATACTTTATTATTTATGACTTTTCTTTAACCCAGCCACATGGGGTGCACGAGCCAATGTACTCCTAGTGCCGGTCCCAAGTCCGGGTAAATGGGGAGGGTTGTGTCAGGAAGGGCATCCAACATAAAACCTTTGCGAGATTAAACATGCAGAGATTAATGAGAACTTGAATGAGACTTTCATACCAGATCGGTCGATGCTCGGGTTAACAACAACCGCCACCATCGCTGTTAAGCGACAGGGTGCCGGTGGAAATTGGGCGACTGTTGGTCAAAGATTGAGGAGGAGGAAAGGGGGAAGGCATGTTAGGAGGGAGAGAGAGAAAAGGAAAGGCAGAAGTGAGGAGGTGAGAGTAGGGACGTTAAATGTAGGGACTATGACTGGTAAAAGCAGAGAGTTGGCTGATATGATGGAGAGAAGAAAGGTAGATATACTGTGTGTTCAAGAAATCAGATGGAAGGGAAGCAAGGCTAGGAGCACTGGAGGTGGATTTAAACTGTTCTACCATGGTGTAGATAGGAAGAGAAATGGAGTTGGAGTAATCTTGAAGGAAGAGTATGTGAAGATTGTTCAGGAGGTAAAGAGGGAGTCAGACAGAATCATGAGTTGGAAGCTAGAAGTCAAAGGCGTGATGTTGAATGTTGTCACTGCGTATGCCCCACAAGTTGGATGTCAGGTAGAAGAGAAAGAAGAATTCTGGAGTAAGTTGGATGAAGTGGTAGAGAGTGTTCCCGGGGGGAGAGAGTGGTGATTGGAGCGGACTTTAATGGACATGTAGGTGAAGGGAACAGAGGTGATGAGGAGGTCCTAGGTAGGTATGGTCTTAAGGAGAGAAATGTGGAAGGACAGATGGTTGTGGATTTTGCTAAAAGGATGGAAATGGCTGTGGTGAACACATACTTCAAGAAGAGAGAGGAATATAGGGTGACTTACAAGAGTGGAGGAAAGTGCACATATGTGGACTACAGCTTATGCAGAAGGAGAAATCTGAAAGAGATGGGAGACTGCACGGTGATGGCAGGGGAGAATGTAGCTAGGCAGCATCAGATGGTAGTCTGTAGGATGAGTTTGGAAAGCAAGAAGAGGAAAAGAATGAAGGCAGAGCCAAAGATTAAGTGGGGGGAGTTACAGAAGGAAGAAGGTCACACAGAGTTCAGGAAGGAGTTGATACAGGCTCTGGGTTGCAGGGAAGAATTACCAGATGACTGGGAAAATACAGTAAAAGTACTGAGGGAAATAGGTAGAAAGGTATGTGGTGTATCCAGTGGACAGAGGAAAGAAGACAAGGAGACTCGGTGGTGGAGTGAGGAGGTACAGGAAAGTATTCAAAGGAAGAGCTTAGCAAAGAAAAAGTGGGATAGACAGGGAGATGAAGAAAATAGACAGGAGTATTTGGAAAATAGGTGCACGGCAAAGAGAGAGGTGGCAAAGGCAAAAGAAAAGGCATACAGTGAGTTGTATGAGAGTCTGGACAGTAAAGAAGGAGAAAAGGACTTGTATTGATTGGCTAGACAGAGAGATCGAGCTGGAAAGGATGTACAGCAGGTTAGGTTGATTAAGGACAGAAATGGTAATGTACTAACAAATGACGAGAGTGTGTTGAAAAGGTGGAAGGAGTACTTTGAACAGCTGATGAATAAAGAAAATGAGAGAGAGAGGAGGATGGAGGAAGGAAAGATGGTGAACAACGAAGTCCAGAGGATTAGCAAGGAGTAACTGAGGGCAGCTTTGAAGAGGATGAAGAATGGAAAGGCGGTTGGTCCAGATGACGTACCTGTGGAGGTATAGAAATCTTTAGGAGAGATATGATAGGGTGCCAAGAGAGGAAGTGTGGTACTGTATGAGGAAGTCAGAGGAGTAGCAGAGAAGTATGTGAGGGTGGTGCAGGACATGTAAGAGGACAGCGAGATGGTGGTGAGGTGTGGTATAGGAGTGACAGACAGGTTCAAGGTGGGGGTGAGATTACATCAGGGATCGTCTCTGAGCCCCTTCTTGTTTGCCATGGTGATGGACAGGCTGACAGATGAGGTCTGGCAGGAGTCTCCGTGGACCATGATGTTTGCAGACGACATTGTGATCTGTAGTGAGAGTAGGGAGCAGCTGGAAAAGAATCTGGAGAGGTGGAGGTATGCCCTGGCGAGAAGAGGAATGAAAGTCAGTAGAAGCAAGACAGAATGCATGAGTGTGAATGAGAAGGAGGCAGGTGTAGCAGTGAAGATGCAAGGAGTAGCAGTAGTGAAGGTAGATCAGTTTAAATATCAAGGGTCAACCATCCAAAGCAATGGAAAATGCACAAGAGAGGTGAAGAAGAGAGTGTAGGCAGGGTGGAGTGGGAGGGGACAAGTGTCAGGGGTGATTTGTGACAGAAGAATAGCAGACAGAGCGAAAGGGAAGATTCACAAGACAGCAGTGAGACCTGCTATGATGTATGGTTTGAAGACGGTGGTACGGACAGAAAGACAGGAGGTGGAGCTGGAGGTGGCAGAGTTGAAGATGCTAAGATTTTTACTGGGAGTGACTAGGAGGGACAAGATTAGAAATGAGTATATCAGAGGGACAGCTCAGGTTGAGCGGTTTGGAGACAAAGTAAGAGAGTCAAGGCTGAGATGGTTTGCACATGTACAGAGGAAGGATAGTGGATATATTGGACAAAGGATGTTGAAGATGGAGCTGCCGGGCAGGAGGAAAAGAGAAAGACCACAGAGAAAATTCATGGATGGAGTGGAGGACATGGAGAGGGTTGGTGTTACAGAGGAAGATGCAAGGGATAGGGTGAGACGGAGACAGATGATCCACTGTGGCGACCCCTAAAGGGAGCAGCCAGAAGTAGAAGAAGAAGAAGAAGAAGAATGACTTTTTCTATGATTTTTTTTCTCTAAACAAAATTTTGGTCCAAATCAAACTGAAAAGTCTGAAAGCCTGCCATGAAAGCCCCCTTACTCAGAGCTGTTTCTGAATATACGTAAAGCAGAGCACCCAAATACAATGGACCCCCTTGGCCACTATGGGGCCTCCAAGCTGCAAGTTCACCCTCAACATTTTCTGGAGGAGAATTAATTACTGTCAACTTTTTCCTCACAAGTTTCTGACTTTAAAAAAAAATTGCAACTTTTTATATAAATTTTCAGCTTCTAATTAATTTGCAACTTTTTTCTTGTGAATATACAACTTTTTCTCATTAATTTGCAACCTTTTTTCTTGTAAATTTGCAGCTTTTTCTTGTAAATATAAGTTTTCCCATAAATTTGCAAATATTTTTCTTGTAAATTTGCAACTTCTCATTAATTTGCAACTTTTTTCTAATACATTTGCAACTTTTCTCATAAATTTGCCACTTTCATCTCAATTTTTTTTTCCTGTTCATCAGGACAATGGCCCGGGTTTATTTACTTCCTGTTTATATTGGGAAGGGAGAGTTTCTTTTCCCCATTTTGAAGGGTTTGAATTCTTCCCCCATAGGAGCCCCCAAACACAATATTGAATGGGAAGCGCACAAAAAGCTAAAAAAGACCGTGGATTAAATGTTAATATAAGTCTAATATAAAGCCTGGCTATCTATCAGCTGGTTAAACTGAGAATGTTTATCACTTGTGACAGTAATGACAATCATAACGAGGTAAATCTGGAAAATCAGGATAGTGTTTCCAGATGCTTAAGTTTCTGGCTGGTGAGCGCTAGGTGTGGAAACCTGTGCTCCGACCTGGCGTCACTCTCCCTCCTTCCCAAAAATCCAAAACATAAAACTAATAAAGGAGACACGGCAGCGCCGACTCAAGGCTGACGGCAACTTTTACTCACTCATTTTCCACCACAAGTCAGACGTCTGCCAGCCGTTTCCTCCTGAAGGTGGCTTTTTGAATAACAGCACAAAACACCTTTCATAGAGGAAATCACAACGGGCTCTGGCATTTATTACTTCTGTCTGAGTTTTATGTTTTTAACACACTGGGGTAAAAACAAAGCTGGAAAATAAAAATAGCAAGTAGAGGAGTGGAGATGTAAATCAAAGTGAACTCATAAATCACATTTTAAAGGTCTCATTCACTCAAACATGGTGTATTTCATGGTTTCAACCTTCTAAAATGCTTTCTTAGGTCTGTAAAAATGTTACATTTCTGTTCATGAATAATCATTTTAACATTTCAGCAGAATGGTCAGAAGCTGTGTTTCATTTCCCTATGTCGTTAACACATAATCCCGTCGTCAGTTACGACCATGACCGCGTTATTGGCCATGCTATCAAGCCTAGCCCCTGCCCACAGTTTCTGAACCCAAGGTGTTAGCTTCAGAGCTAACAGTGCTACTATGGAGCTAGCTTAGCCAGCACAGTTTTTATTGTTATTATCTTTAACTTCCAGTCACCCCCATGAGACAGCCCTATTCCCACCTGGTTCACTAATCCACAATCGATAAAATATGGTAGATTATGTTCTATTTTCCCTGTGCTAGTTGGTAGATTGGTCTGTTAGCATTAGCTTGACCAGGCAGTTGCATTAGAGGTTGCCTTGGCAAGGAGAGGCTGATAGTATTGTGTATGAGTTTGGCCCTAGAGGCTTGCCGTAGCTGCCCTGCGGAGTGACGTCAGGCGGGCTGTGGCCAGTGTATATAGTTGTGTGTGTTCTCAATAAAGTTCAGTTGGATGTTCGGCATAAGACGACTCCCATCTCATTAATTACAGACATAACATTTTGGCGACGAGGAGACATGGGAGGCGTATGGGTCACCTCCATCACCGTTTCTACAGTATCCAGGAGAGCCAGCGATCCTGTGGCCTAACTGGTTGGTCATGTTTGAGGGGTACATCACGGCGTTGG
The DNA here is from genome assembly GCA_020510985.1 of Pholidichthys leucotaenia. Classification (NCBI taxonomy): domain Eukaryota; kingdom Metazoa; phylum Chordata; class Actinopteri; order Cichliformes; family Pholidichthyidae; genus Pholidichthys; species Pholidichthys leucotaenia. The sequence continues at coordinate 49,736,062 of CM035848.1, forward strand.
TCCTGAGTCGACTCGACGGAATGCGGAGACGAGCACTCCTTGTCATGTTCATGCGTTTTTATGCAGCGAACAAATGAATGGAAATGAGCCCAAACGCAGGTGAAGTGTGTGTTTTATTGACAGACAAAATATAAAGTGTTCCATTCGGAAACGTAGTACAACAGGCTTTACAAACTCTGTTTGGCTTTAAGAAGGAAGTTCATGCCACACCCCAAGGTAGCTAGCCGCTGGGGGAGAAAAAGAAGCAAGAACAGGAAAAAAGAGGAGACTCACACTGAGCAGTTCCAAGCACAGCTGGGCTCCAGGAATACCCACATCAAATGTAGTCCAAGAGGGAAAACCAACCCTGAGTTGTACCTGAACATCTGACGTTGACTAAGCTGCCACACTGACTGATCATACTGCCTCCCATAAGTACCAAAATCACTAATGAAGGCAAGTGGACACAGCAGTGTGGCAAGCAAGTGCATGACTGATTGGAATGTGTGTGTGTGTGTGTGTGTGTGTGTGTGTGTGTGTGTGTGTGTGTGTGTGTGTGTGTGTGTGTGTGTGCGCGCGCGCGCGGGTGCATGTGCTGATAAGATACAGCCGGTGAATGTCTGACGAGAGGAGGAGACGTGGCCGTAGGACTGGCAGAGAGCAGCGCTCAAATAATCTGCCAGCTGGAATTAATAAGCAATAATTAAAAACCTACAGCCACAGATCATGGACGGGGTTGAAAACAACCCCGAACATGATACTTCTGGTCCACCATCTCAGCGTAGAAGATCGGAAAATTTTCCACACATTAGGGGAGACGGAGTCTTATACAGATGCTGTTGGATGGATGGCTGAATACTTTGCCAAACACACAAGAAGCACAAAGCTGTGGGTGGAAAGGCTGTTGGCACCAAAGTAGCTAAGCTAGCTAGCTCGGAGAAGCTAATAGCTCAGCCAGTGGCAACGGCGAAGTTAGCCACGGAGCTAGGTGGGCATCAAACACTAGCTTAAAGCTATAAGCTAGTTTTCACAATGGAGTCGGAGACACAGGATAGGGAGCCCGCATCCACCGAAGACGATAAGCTAGCCGAAAAGCACAGCATGGTGAGTGACCGCATCACTGGAGGTGAACAAAGCACAGTGAGCAAAGATGGCACAGGGGGAAAGCAGCGACCGGACTCTGCTCAGTTTTCCCCTCAGCTAGGGTTGTAGCAGCCGGGGTGGGTGGGGGGGGCAATGCAAACATGCTGAGAACCCCAGGAAACAGCAGTGACATCCGGGCACAGAGATGGACACTGGGAACGAGCAGTACGAAGATTTACCGGGCACCATGGAGGTCGACCAGGACCAGCTTTGCTCAGGGTCGGCACAGGAAGACCTCAGTGCAGGAGCCCAAGACACCTTGGACGAGGGTGCTGGGCATGACGGCGAAACGCCTGCGTCATCAAGCGAGGCCGAAAAGCTGGCTCCAGTTTTCCCCGGAGCTCGGCCACAGGGGGCCAGTGAATCTGGGGCTACAACAGCGACAGCTGCAATGGTTTTAAAAGCGGTCGGGCCAGACCATCAGGCATGGAGAAACTGCGTGCCAAGCAGCAACACTGCAAGCCAAGCAAGACCCCTCTGAGAGTCGCAGATCTGGTTTGGGCTCGTGAGAAGGGGTATCCACAGCGAATACGGGCCGGACGACAGCCGGGGGAACACCAGGAATGGCTGCACATCATGGCTAAGCTGGGCACAGCTTCTTTCCAGCTGTCGGACGGCTTGAGGAGGCACGCCAACGAGGTGCAGTGTGTTCGGGAGAAGGCTTCAGATGGCGGGTCCGCACGAGAGGGGTGGTCGATGGTGAGGAGAAGAGGCACTCTTGTCTGCGAGTTCAGTTACGACCCCGGGGGCAGGCTGCTTCCAGGGGCGCACTCACCGAGGGGCTGCCCTGGACCTCCAAGCCAGTCCTACCCTTTTCTGCATGAGGACAGTGGTGTAACTTAAGAAAAATATTAAATAGTTCAAATGTTCATATGGGTGCATGTGTTTAAAAATCATAATTATTAAACTGTTATTGTTTGGGGATAATTTTATGTCTTACTATTATTATTTTTTTAGGAACACGGCAATATTTTAGTTTATTAATGGACTTTTATTTTGTACAGGCGGTGGAATACCCCGCCTTGCCGTGTGGGGGTAGGACGGTAGTCCACCTGTCCCCACTAGTTTTAGTTTGTTGAATGAATGTGATAGGCCATTTAGTGATTTCAGTTTAGTTTTCTTAGTGCGTGATTCGGATCCTAAATTGGGGAGGGACTGAATGGTGTGTGTGGTTTTGGACTTTTCTAAAGGGGGGGAGAATATTGTATATGAATTTGGCCCTACAGGCTTGCCGTAGCCGCCCTGCGGAGTGACGTCAGGCGGGCTGTGGCCAGTGTATATAGTGGTGCGTGTTCTTAATGAAATTCAGTTGGATGTTCGACATAAGATGACTCCTGTCTCATCCCGACTCATTGGGCAGCATGGTAATGCAGTGCTTAGCACTGTTGCCTAACAGCTAGAAGGTTCCAGGTTCGAATCCCCAGGCTGGCAGGGATAGGAACCTTTCTGTGTGGAGTTTGCATGTTCTCCCTGTGCTGCGTGGGTTTACTCCGGGGGCTCCGGTTTCCTCCCACAATCCAAAGACATGCATGTTAGGTTAATTGGTTGTTCTAAATTGTCCCTAGATATCTGTCTCCTATAGGCCCTTAGAATAGAGGGTTAGTACTAGTGAAGCGCTTTGAGTGGTCTTTGAGACTAGAAAAAGCGCCACTAAGTTTACATCAGGAATACATCTTATAGAGGTTGTTTGCACATTGCTAAGACATTGGGTAGATGCTGGCACGTCGACGTCTTACCAATGTGCAAACGACCTCTATAATATGTATTCCTGATATACACTTAGTATGTCGGGCCAATGTTGGCACAATTGTATGTGTGCTGTTGGGGTATGAGCTACTGAAAGCACACGCTCCTGTCCACCAGTGATGTTTATTTTATAGTTTATTTATAGGTTATCTTATTTTGGTCATATTCCAGCTTAGAAGAAAACTAGTAAAAACAATACACAAATACACAAAACAGAAAGTTATGCCTTTCTGGCATTCAAAACAGAAAAACAAACAAACCAGAAAAACAAACAAAAAAAATACAGGTAAATGAAACGGGACTGAAAAGTGTAGACTGAAGCCGTAGCATATTTTGTCTACCCCTTTACAATAAACATTGTCAGTTCATTTTAATTTTCATTCATTCTTTAAGATGACTTTACATTTGTTAGCTTAAACTACTGTATGTTCGCTACTGGATCTATAAGCTAGCCACCTAATGCTAGCATTATGGTATCAACAACTAAGTGACGAAAGAGGGATGGTGGGTTGAACTGGGTCTCATTAACATTTAAAGACAACATGCACTGGAATGAGCTGTCTTGAGGAAGGCTGCTTAAGATGGGTCAGAATGGTGCAGCAATAATTTCCTCCACCAAGAGGAGGAGGTAATGTTTTTGGTGGCATCGGTTTGTTGGTTTATCTGACTGTTAGCAACATTACTCCAAAAGTTATGAATGGATTTTGATGAAATTTTCAGGAAAGGTGTGTAATGGCATGGGGAACAGATGATTAGATTTTGGTGGTGATCTGGCTCACGATGTGCATGTAGGAATTTTTTGAAAATTATTTGATAAATTAATATTGAGCTTCTCGTGTCCTTCCCCTTTAATACGTGTCCGCAGAGTTGCGTGTATGACCACGCACTAAAACAGCTTGGAACAAAAACAAATGTGGTCTCCATCCACCCAGTATATGATGACTGACATTATTTCATCAGCAGACGGCAAGAAAAAGCAAGCAAAGTGTGCGGTTTAAGACGGGGTTCAGAATGTGTGGGGCCGTAACTCTGGTGGCCTGTACTGGTAGGATAAGGATATTGTTGCAGCGTTGTGTCTCGTGACCCACACAGCATGTAAACACTAACTTGAGCACTGGACAATGTTTAATTGTTATTACCTCCGCCAGGAGGAGGAGGTAATGTTTTTGCCGGTGTTGGTTTGCCTGTCTGTTTGTTAGCAACATTACGCCAAAAGTTATGAATGGATTTTGATGAAATTTTCAGGAAAGGTGTGTAATGGCATGGGGAACAGATGATTCGATGAACCGAGGGAGATGGAGGAAGGGATGGAGTGGGAAAACTCACAGATGAGTGTTTTTTTTTGTTTTTTTTTATTACCTTTGCCAAGAGGAGAAGGTAATGTTTTTGCTGGCACTGGTTTGTCTGTCTGTCTGTCTATTAGCAACATTACTCGAAAAGTTATGAACAATCACATATCAAAAAAAAAAATCTAATGTTTTGTTTCACTTGGCTTTGGGCACACAAAGGTTGTTTATTTCACACACTGCCCATCTCAGACCCAGCCGCTTACAAACGACTTGTAAGCTTCTAGACCAGGAGTGTCCAATCATGTGCCATGGAGGACCAAGGCCCTGCAGGCTTTACCTCCAACCAGTGTCTTCAACAGCAGATTCCACTGAATTTCTTCCCACTGATTGCTGATAAGTGAAAACACCTGCTGAAGAGACTGGGCAGAAGAGATTAGATTTAGATTAGATTAGATTAGTGTCTGTCATGACAGAAAATTGTCTTTGGTGTGTGGTCACAACACAAAATACACCTAACCATACTTATTACTAAGTAATAATACAAACTTATTACTTAGCTTTAACAAGAGCACCACACACAGTACATTATACTCCTGTCCATAGCCATTATTGATAGTGCATAGCTAGCGCACCTTCAACTAAAAAAAATGATTACAAAGTCATGTGTCAATATACTCTCAATCCGTAATAAAACTAATAACCATGTCACTGCAAGGAGTTTAAGAAAAGCAAACAATCTATAATTTGAAGTGGAACAAATTTAGAGAAAATATCAAAATTGTTTAACCCCCTATAATATGCACATCTTCAATACATGTACAAACTAGGGCTGGGCGATTAACTGAAATAAAAATAAAACCAATGTTCAGAGGTGTTTTCCCTCTCCCTGTTGTGCACGTGTGTAAAGACAGCTTTTCATGTGCTGCCCCTTTCAGACCCTGGAAGCAGTGCAGTTAGCACCATTCAGAAACATCAGAAAGACATAAAACGGCTAGTAACGAAAAGAAACACGGTCTCCGTGCACATGGTATGTGATGATTGACTCTTTATTTCATCTGAAGATGAAATAAATGCAGAGTGCGTGGAAACTAACACGTAGGTGCCTGAAGCTAAGTCGCAGTTAGCCTCTGAAGGCTATCCGTAATCAGCTCAACAGTTTTTGTCGGGATGGATAACAAAATGGACAGGCTAAGCCCATCATCGCTAGTCACGTGACCTACAAACGGCATGTAAACACACTGACTTCTGCACTGGACAATGTTTAATTTGTGTGTAAAATGACAATAGGCCTATTCTTTATTATAATATGCTGATTTACACCACAGTGATATGACCCCGACAGAAAACTCGAGGGTGGGACAGACTCTTCAGCTTTGGTTGGCGACCATCCTAGGAGGGGGGTAAACTCCAAAATCAAGCCACCACAGCCGCTGAGGATGGAAGACATCAACCCCAGGGTGTTGGCTGCAAAAACTGGATGTTTGCACGTATACAATCACACAGTCATGCAACTGCCTCTTGATCATAATGATAATGATAGTCTATAAAAATGTTTAGGCAGTCACTGGAGCTGCAGAAAATGGTGTAAAAGATGTGTAAAACAGGAAGAACCACCTTCATGTTTGCCCTCACAGCTCACCAGATGTAATCCAGCAGAAAACTAATTACATTCTTGCAACAATGCACTTCTACTAAATATTTAACCTGATATGTTGGGTTTTTTCTCACCAAGAGACCAAAGGCCTCCCTGCTCCCGGCTCATGAATATTAAAATGAGACGTTCAATTTGAGTCGGAGAGATTATTGGAGAGCGAGAGAGGAGCAAGCGGGATTCTCCCCGAAGCCTGATTCAAATCATGTTATGCACCAGGCCGAGCAACTTGCTGAGATACAAAGTCTGAAATTAAAGTGGGATATCCTCACCGCTCCCTTACAGGAAGAGGTGGGGGGGGGGGGGGGACAAGTCAGCCTGTTGGCATTTTAAGCCGTTGGCAAAATCCAATATGTCTGCTGAGTAAGTCTTTCTGAATTCTGCTCAGCATGATGGAGCTTTACGCAACTGCTTAGCTCTGAACTTTGAGAAGGAAGGGCAGAAAAAAACGAGAAGTGAAGTGGAAGTTGAAGAGAGCAGAAAATACTTGGCCTTTTTATAACGCTTTTTAAGAGAAAGAGGGGATTTCACAGCACTGAGACTAAGATTAGATCATGGTGATCCACTCGCGTATTTGGGACATGGGATGTGAGACAGAAGCAAAACAATCACATGATGTCAGCACCTATCAACATCTCGTAGCGACTTCCTGCCAAATGTGCCGAACTCACAGAATGCGATGGAAGCCGAGTGTTACTAGAATAGCACTTAACCGAGATGCAGACCCATATCCTTCCTCTGTGTTCTCTAACAGTTCTGAATGGTGTTACTGATGTGGGACTGAAATGGCAGCGTGCTGCTGAGGATGACATCCATCAGGAAACAGAGGAGTTTTCAATTGTAATGGAGAAACAGTCAACTTTTGGATAGTGTTGATTTAGTTGCAGGAAGTCAGGGGTGGCAGAGAAGTATGTGAGGGTGGTGTAGGACATGTACAAGGACAGTGAGATGGTGGTGAGGTGTGGGTGAGATTACACCAGGGATCGGCTCTGAGCCCCTTCTTGTTTGCCATGGTGATGGACAGGCTGACAGACGAGGTCAAGCAGGAGTCTCCGTGGATCAGGAGGTTTGCAGATGACACTGTGATCTGTAGTGACAGTAGGGAGCAGGTGGAAGAGGACCTGGAGAGGTGGCGATATGCTCTGGAGAGAAGAGGAATGAAAGTCAGTAGAAGCAAGACAGAATATATGAGTGTGAATGAGAGGGAGGAAGGTGCAACCGTGAAGATGGAAGGAGTAGAGGTAGTGAAGGTAGATGAGTTTAAATACCTGGGGTCAACTAACCAATACAACGGAAAATGCACAAGAGAGGTGAAGAAAAGAGTGGAGGCAGGGTAGAGACGAGTGTCAGGGGTGATGTGCGACAGAAGGAGAGCAGCTAGAGTGAAAGGAAAGATTTACAAGACGGTAGTGAGATCTGCTATGATGTATGGTTTGGAGACGGTGGCACCGACAAAAAGATAGGAGGCGGTGCTCAAGGTGGCAGATTTGAAGATGCTAAGACTCTCGCTGAGAGAGATTGGGAAGGAGAGGGTAAGAAATGGAGCAGAAGCTTGACAGACAGACTGGAGCAGAATCTGCAGTGACGCAGACTATAGTAATGGGATCTGCAGTTCACTAATATCCCCTTTACACAGGGGTGGAGATCATTGAGAGATCACTAAGAGGTCTGGCCAATTTTTGATCCATCGATGATCTTCCATGTTCTCCAGACACCGCGGTCTCCAAAAAGGTTTAACTTAGTCCAAAACACACAAGGATCTCCCAAACAATCCCAAAGATTCAAAAATTGGCCAAATCTCTCAACGATCTCCGTGCTGTGTAAAGGGGCACTTAAACATACTGAATCACTTCCAGTTCGTTCGCTTAAAAAAAAAAAAAATCTGTTCAAAAGGTTTATACATTCGAAAGATTCACTGAACTGAGAGTCAGCTGAACGGAGCAGGCGGGGTTCATCTGCTGCCCAGGTGGGTGATTGAGCTGGTGATCCCTGGTTTCCAGAACAGTTCCAGTAAGTGATTCAGTAGAGTATGTTCACCCGTTAAAAACCAGTACATTCGAACGACTCACTCGCGAACGTTACAACACCAATGCAGATGTGCCGTTTTGTTACGGTGACCTGTTGACCACAAATGTAAGTCGGGTCAAGGACGCGCCCAGATTAACGACATCTGTAAGCCTGGTGATCCTAGCACTGATGTCAGCAATATAACAAGCAGAAATGTGAAAAAATATGCGCGCACACGCTGTGACACTGACCGTCTGACAAGTGACCCGACCTGACTTTGTCATTAGCGTGGGTAACTACTGAAGCTCACGCATGACTCATCAGTATATACGTGTGTTTGCCCACATGCACTTTACCTGTTTACCTAGTTTCAATTTACTTTCTCATAAATTTACTATTTTCTTGTAAATTTGTGACTTTTTCCCATAAATTGATACATTTCTCTTGAAAATTTGAAACTTTCTCATAAATTTGCAGCCTTTTTTACTGTAAACTTGTAAGTTTTTTTCATAAATTTGCGATGTTTTCAACTTTTTTTCTTGTAAATTTTGTAGTTTTTCTAGTAAAACTGGGACTTTTTTCTTGTAAATTTGCCAACTTTTTCTTGTAATTTTAGAACTTTCTCATGAATTTGCCACTTTTTTTTACTGTAATCCTGCAACTTTGTCTCATAAAGTTGTTACTTTTCTCCTTGTAAATTTGCTATTTTCTTGTAAATTTGTGACTTTTTCCCATAAATTTGTGACATTTTTCTTGTAAGTTTGGAACTTTCTCAAATTTTTTTACTGTAAATTTGCAATTTTTCTCATAAATTTGAGATTTGTTCCTTGTAAAGTTTCAATTTATTTACTCATATATTTGCTATTTGTTGTTAATTTGCAACTTTTTCTGATTTTTTCCTTGTAAATTTGTTACTTTTCTTCTTGTAAATTTATTTCTATTTTCTTGTAAATTTGTGACTTTTTCCCATAAATTTGTGACATTTTTCTTGTAAGTTTGGAACTTTCTCAAATTTTTTTTACTGTAAATTTGCAATTTTTCTCATAAATTTGAGACTTGTTTCTTGTAAAGTTTAAATTTATTTGCTCATATATTTGCTATTTGTTGTTAATTTGCAACTTTTTCTAATTTTTTCCTTGTAAATTTATGACTTTTTTTTCTTGTAAATTTGCTAAACTTTTCTTGTAAGTTTATAACGCTTCTAAAGTAATTTTACAGTTCTTTTTCTTGTAAATTTGCAACATTTTTCTGCTAAATTTTCACACGTTTTCTCATAAATTGGTGACTTTTTTCTGCTAATTTCGCCTATGGCGCCAGTGTTACCTGCTCACCTGTACCTCAGGTGAAGTCCAAGTGGGCAAACACAGATGGGCCTGACATGGAACCAGTGAACAAACCCACATGGGACCCATAAGACAGCCCAGTTTTAACCTTTGTTGCGGCGCACGTGCACATGCTGGCCAGGTCTATGCATCACGTTTACAGCAAGTACCATCTGTGTTTCTGACAAACAGATGTACAGCAGCAGCACACATCACCATCAACCCACTTGACCCGCTTTCGCGTTGAACATGCCAACTGGGTCAGCGGGTGAACAATGACAAATCTGCTTCAAAGCGCGGGGCTGCAAGAGGGTCACCGCTGAAGCGATCATGACAAACGTGTGTACGTGTGGGTGTGTGCATGTGCAGAAGGTCCACGCGGTGAAATCGTGACACATGGAAGCAAATCACCCCAACGCGGTGGCGAGGTGAGCCGCGCTAACCTGCATGCGTGACTCACCGGCACCGGAACGCGTTTCAATGCGAGACTGCATTAACGAGCCATCAAACAGCAGCCGCTCAACTCTTCAGCTGCGTGCGTGCACTGTTGTTTTGCCTGGCACGCGTGCACATATGCATCAAAGCCCTTACATGCCCGTCACTCGGAGGACTGCTGAAGAGGTCGCTCACATCTGTCTCGCTCCCAGCTCTTCGATGACTCACTTCACTGTGGCCAGAGAGAAAAGGTCTTTTTGCATTCATTGCCAGATGCACAGCACGCCTACACTGCTCAGATAGCAGATATTAGATGGAGCAGTGGTTAACGGAGAGTCTGAAGAGCGGCAGGAGATGCCAGAGAGGTGTTTCAGTCAAACAGAAATCCATGCAGTAAGAGAGAAAATGTCAAAGGCACGGGAGGGAGTTCAGAGAGGGAGAAGGGAGGAAGTTCACTTGCAACCTTGAAGGTGAACCATCATTCTGGAAGGAAAGAAGAGGGGGGCCAACCTGAAGACAACACTGCTTTCTAGGAAGAGGAGAATATGTATGGAGGCGTCAACCAGACCAGGAGGAAGGAGATGTGTGGGAGGCAGAGGCATAGCGAGTGGTGAAGTGGATTCTGTTGTGACTGTAAGAAAGATGAGCAGAATCACCATGTAATCAAAGTATATTCTCACAGAATAATAACACGTAAAGGATGATACACTCATTAGAATGAGATTAAAGGAAAATTAACCCTCAGAGTTAAGTCTAAACTATACTGTGTACAAGCAAGTGTTGCACTCATGCTGATAAGCACAAAAAAACACGCCACTGAAACCCATTCAAACTGGAATTTTTGATCTGACTGCCATTAAAGTACAATACATGTATTTTATTATATCTGGGTGTCAATTTGGGCTTTTGCCTTCAAATTGATCATTTTCACTACTCTCCATCAGATGGCGACATTTTTGACCATACTTGGCATATGGAGATAAAACATGGCATTTCTACCAGCTGGCACTGTCACAACCCTGCTTGCTGCTAAACATTGACACATCAGGCTGTAATATTTCAAGACAAAAAAATGTACTTTGCATGTTGAAAATAATTCATTTTTTTCAGTTTTTTCCATGCAAAAAAAATGAAATAGGAAATAGATTGTTGGGCTATAGAAGTCTGAGCGACATCCTGAGAATCAGCATCAAATAAGCCAATATCAATTGGGCAAACTCCACTCTCACTGAGAGCAGAGAGAAGCATCACGACAAAAACCTGGCATTTGAAGGGTTTAAATCTTTAAAAATTAATGAATATTTTATATTAATAATTAGGTCAGATGTAGGTGAAAGTAATTAGCTCAATGAAAGTAGAATATTAATGTATAGTTTTTTTATAGCTACCTTATGAAAAGCACATTTTTTGTGCTTAGTGGTATGAGTGTGCCTAATATTTGAAGGGTCCCTGAGGGTTAAAGGAAAATTTGTGTTAAATGAGGACAGTTAAATACAAACTATTTAAAGACGGAGCAGAATTTTCCACTGCACAGAAGAAAAAAACGGTGTGTGGGTTAGGTTAATTGGCCTCAAAGTGGGGATTCTAAATTGTCCTTAGGTATGACTGTGAGAGTGAATGGTTGTCTGTCTCTCTGTGTTGGCCCTGCGATGGACTGGCGATCTGTCCAGGGTGTACCCTGCCTCTCGCCCAAAGATGCCGGGACAGGCTCCAGCACCCCCGCGACCCGAAAAGGATTAAGAGGAAGAAGATGGATGGGTTTACAGTTCAGCAGATCATCCTGTTTTTACTTTAACTACCGAACCACAGTGGGACCAGTCTGTCCTATACTGGGAAAAAAAGCTGTCTCAAGTGCACACAAAGCAAACATTCAACACCATCTAATTATGACAGTTTTTTTTAACATTTTTTAACATCATTCACTGTCATTCTTTTAACAGAATGATTCAACATTAAAGTATCCTGACAGTTGTTTTGAGTTAAAATTTTGCAGTCAGCAGAGGAGATCAATGGACCTCGGCCAAGATGAACAATTTGCTCTTTCTCAGTTTAAAAGAGGAGTTTGGATGAAGTTCATGCATAATTGTGATCAAGTCTCCCCAGTTCAAGCAGGGCCGTGAAGGAGGTCAAAAAGCTCCTTAAAAGCTCCTTGGCACTTAAACATGTTTTCACTCTGATCGAGCCCACATTGTCCTCAGCCCAAAACAGCCTTGTCCTCCCATTTAAACACTATCATATTAGCATTAAGCCTTTGATCTCACGCCCCTGTTTATTAAAGGGAATGAGAGCAAAGACAGCGAATGGTTTATCTCACATTACGTGTCATAATTCCTCGCACGCCATAACGCGGCGCACGAGGGAGGGAATGAAAAACTCAGTTGCTGGAGTACAACGTGCCATTTATTAACATAAACTACAACCAAAATAACAAGTCCAGTCGACCACAAGAATACAGAGCGTTGCAATAACGGAGTAAAGGCCACCAGACAAACAGGAACGCCACCCAGATGCTCTACAGCCCGGCGAAGGGAATGCCTAGTGCCACAGAGCTGCTGACGGCACAGAGAGAAAGGCAGACATGAAACTTACGGGACTGGAGCAATCCGGGGCTGTTCGTGCAGTCTGCTGGATGAGGGAGTGAGGCAGGATCAGCCGCTAACATGAAGGGATTAACCAGCTTCAAATGTCCGGCTGAATAACGAGCAGGTGACGAGACAACATACGTAGAGGAACACGCTGCCACGTATGAAGGTGAATGCTCCGACAAGCTCTTTCCACAAACGCAGCATATTTATAATCATGATGCAAACGAGGAAAGAATTTGCCGGTGTGAGGAAGCGTGGGCTGAACCTAATAAAACCCGGTGTGTACGAGTGCGTGTATGAGCGTGTGAATGGGAATGAACGGAGTGTGTGTGTGCATGTGTGTGGAAACGCCCCTAATGTGAAACAGCTGATGGCACTGACAAGAGGGGAAGACGTGCCCAAGCTGTCAGGGAGCGAAGGACCCAAACAGCTGCCTGACGCACCTGATGCAAAATTTGACAAATAAATAATAAGTCAGAACTGGGTTTGGAACCACCAAACCCAGGCTCATGACATTATGCCGCACATTTCTGAATATTTAAGAGCTTTAGGACAGCCTCTTTGCCCTTTGTGCCGCTACTGTAATAGCAAAATGAACTTGAAAATGCCCACAAATGCAGCCCGGGCCTAAGACAACTGACTGTGGACTTCACCGCTGCAATACAGCCCTTGGTCTTTGTACACTCTGGTCTTGGTCTGACCTCAGTGGGGTCTTGACTACAACACTAACAATAAGGCAATAATGCCATATGAAATGATTCGCTCTTCAGGTGGAGAATGCGTAAGTGAAATAATGTATGACACCATGAGCAATAATCCACGCTGGCTAAATATCGCACATATAGCTCAATAAGCCACGGACTCCCGTTGATGTCCTCAACAGGACCCGTGGATGTATAATGAGATGACGTCTCTTTGCTATGCCATCCGCGTGTTTTAAACCTCACCAGTTCATGAAATCCACCAAGGGCACCATCAGCAGTAATCAAGACGCGACAATGGAAAATAAATTCTCAGCGAGTTCTGAGGAAAAGCCTTTTTTATCATCAATAAATTCCACTCTGAAACTTTTAACATCTGACCGGAGCAGCTGTGGGCCACTGCACAGATCCCCCACCTTCAACAGGCAGAAACGCTCCACTGAGATGTTTCATATTAAAAAAAACAATTTATAAACATCCAGAGCAGCCCAGACATGAGGACTAATTTATGAATGGCCAGTCAAAACAGACTTGAACCTAATCCCACTCACCGCCAGTCACTTATTCCAGCTAATGATTTAAGCACCGGCGCTCAAACGTGTCGGCGAGGTCAGCTGGCTTAACAGCGGCCTCGCTGGTAGCGTACACAGAAGCTCAGCGTGACTGGTGGAGGGTCGGCGAGGTTCATGCATGTGGGCCGAGCGCTAGAAACAGTCCAAACGGTCTGATAAACACAGCCTGGCAGTGTGTTAAATCCACACTTGGCCCAGGTGTGGATTTTTTTTTTTCCCCAATCTTATTTTGAAAGTTCAGCTGCTGCTAATGAACTTCACCTGCCAATCTGGTGGAGCCAGGAGGTGATTTTTTTTTTTTTTTTTTTTGGGGGGGGGGGGTCCATAAGAGTCCAAGGACAGGATAATAAGATACATTCACTACATGTTCTCAAGTAGCTTTTTTCTTACAAAACTATATTTATGACTCCCCCCTCCCCCAAGGTTTGTAAGTTTCCAACTTTTTCCTGCAAGTTTTGTAAATTTGAGACTTTTTCTCATCCTGTAAATTTGGGACTTTTACCCCAGTTTGGTAAATTTGTCATTTTTTTTCCACAGTTCTGCAAATTTTCAATTTGTTTCACCCAGTTTAGCAAATTTAAAGCTTTTTCCATTCCTGTAAATTTGCAACTTTTCCCACAGTTTAGTAAATCTGCGACTTCTGTCACCAGCTCCGTAAATTTAGGACTTTTTTCCCCATCCTGTAAATTTGTAATTTTTTCCTCCTCATCCCATAAGTTTGCAACTTTTCCCCTCAGTTTTGCAGATTTGTCACTTTTTCCCCCAGTTTAGTAAATCTGTGACTTTTTCTCCTAGTTCCACAAATTTGCAACTTTTGCCCCATTTAGTAAATTTGAGACTTTTCCCCATCATGTACATTTCCGACTTTTCATCCATTTACATAAACTTACGACTCCCCTCCTTTTAATTTTTTTTGATTTTTTTTCGCCCATCTTGTAAAGTTGAGACTTTTCGCCAAACTTTTTTAATAAATTTGGGACTTGTGATAAATTCAACTCTTTTTAATTGTTAAATTGGCATCTTTTATCATATTTTTTGCACTTTTGTTCAAATTTAAACTTGATTTACATCCACACCTTTGTACCTTATGTTAAATTTGTGAATATCCCCACAGCCACTGCCATCCCCGTTGTTAAAAAACACACATCGCCTCCTGGGTTTTAGCTGCATTATTTAGCTTTGTCTTTGCCTCACAATTATTCGGTTTATTTTTTCCAGCTTCATAATGTGAAGTTGGAAGCAGCTATCGGCAGCCATCATGGATATCAACACAAACTGACTTTCTTGTAGCCTAGCATGATCTGAATAAGGGACTGGTCAACTGCGAGCAGCAGCTAACCACCTTTAACCCAGTCAAAGTATAATACTACAGTAATAAGTGCAGTAAAATAAGATAAAATGTTTTAATTATTGACTGTGGATTATTGAACCAGGTGGGAACAGGGATGTCTAGCAGGTTGACTGGAATTTACAGCAAATAACAATTAAAACTGTGCTTGCTGAGCTAACTCACAGTTGCGCTGTTAGCTCTGAAGCTAACGTCTTAAGCTAATTTCTTGGGCTCAGAAAGTCTGGGTGGGGACTGGACTGATATCACAGCCAAACCACCAATTAAAACATACTTTTTTCAGTGTTTCCATTTCCTCAATTAGGAAAGATGAATCACATTAAAGAGCATTTACGTCTGTAATTAACTCATTAGCCTTGATAACTGTAAAGGTGCATTCAGAGGGAAACTCATTTAATTCCATACAAAAGCATGAGCTCTTTGAGATTAGCGGATCACCTATTTTGGCTACGTCAGACCAAACCAAAGCAGAAAATCCATCCAGTCTGAAATGTAACAGCTACTCAGACTATGTGAAAAGCTTTTTTTTTTCTTTTAAGAGTTCTCATGTTGGTTAACAGACAGGCGCATTTATTCCCATTTCAATAGCTGTTCAACAACTGCTCCTCTCAGATCCAATCAAGCGGACTAAAAGGCTGCAGCGGCTGCACTTAAGCAAATCCCCACATATGCCGATGCGAGACCCACAGAGCATTTTTATTTAGCGACCGGTCGCATGTTCACAGACATTTCATCCTCACAAATAATATAATTACTGAGCAGAGAGATGGGAACACTTGTGGTGAGGAGGATACAAAAACACAATTTGCAGAGATAGAACTGGATTATTTGAATCGTGGATGTTGCCTGGATGCCAGTCATGCCTCTGTGTTCAGCTTTTATTTTTTTGAGGCCTTTAAATGATCCGCCTGACGCCTTGAAGCTAGCAGTCAAAACTGGTGCCCACTAAAACACGGAACGGCTGGCACAGAACGGAATGTTCTGTACATGTCCTGCTACCAGATCTGCCTGCTGTCAGTTCTGTGCCTTTGTCATTAGTTGCAGTCCACACTTACAATGTTCCGTATACAGTACATTGCGCATGTACCGTACATGATGGTTGTAAATAAACACAATTGCAATTATTAATAAATACATATATATGCAATAAGAAGTTAAGGAACATACTGTAAGTCGTGATGGGCGAATGATACCAAGGCTTCAGAGCTTGTCTCACTCTCCAGTGTGTAGGAGCTTGTACCAAAACACTAATGTCATGTGACCGATGATGTCCAAAGCTTCAAACGTCATCACTGCTTCACTTCATGCTTCATTCGTTCAATATATTTTGAAGCTATCGTCAATCAGTCAATCTGAGGAATCGATCCACCTCCTCCCTTGGGACTCTCCACGGGCAGCTCCCTCGCAGGACCAGGGAACAGTCGTCACCCAACAGTGCTCAGGCTACAGCAAAATTATGCTGCCTGCTGCACTCTACGTATCTATGGATCATGTAGGTAAGACACTTGGAAATATTAGCAGGCTGGACCACAAGCTAGCAGGACTGCTAGCGTCCCATACAGAATATTACGTACCATGTAACATGTAAGTGAACACTTAAGACTGCTAGCTAGCAGGACCGCTAGCGTTCTGTATCTAATGTTCCGTACGTAAGGCACTTGGGAATGTCAGAAGGCTGGACCGCTAACTAGCAGGCCCTAAGAACATGCATGGAACATGAATGGAACACATACGGAACATGTACTGAACATGGATGGAACATGTGCGGAACATGGACAAAACACGTACAGAATGTTCCGTACTGGCCATTCCATGTTTTAGTAATCTCCGTCAAAATCAGCTTCATCACAAAGGTTTGCCAGCTCTTATTCTGAGGGAATTTTCACACCTGAAATTCCGCACCAAGATTTGTATTTTTGTTATATTGTCTGCATTTGATCCAGTTAGGTTTGGTTTCACACCGCTCCTTCTCCAAGAGAACTAAACAACTTTTTGTAGCGCACCTACAGCTTAATGTAGTGATCACATTTGTGTTAGCACAGACCAGTAGTTAGCAAACATGCTACTCACCATCCATAGTGTTTTCTACCAATTTTCAAGTGGCACTGCTCATCCATTTTTCTTTCATAAGCTGTCTCATCCTCTCCAAAAACATCTGGTAAGTTTCTGCATTTCTTTTTTTTTTTTTTTTTTGACTATGCTTCTAATGGCCATATTTCCTCTCTCCAAGCGCTACCACGGATCATTTTCCCTCTTATCAGCTGCCTTAGCTTCGTGTGTTTGATCCAAAGGTCCGGCGTTTCTGAAAATTTCTTTCACACTCTTAACAAACCGGACCAAGGTTCAGTTTGATCTGGACCAAGACCACCTCTTTTTCGCCAGACCAAATTTCAGCTCTTTGGTCCGGACTGTGGTTTGGGGGAGGTTAACCTCAAATTTTGGTCCAAAGCAAACTGAAATCTCCAAAAGTCTGGACCAAATGTGTTAGGAGTGAAATCCCCCCCAATAATCTCCCTGTATTATGGGATGTCTTCCGTGTGATTCATGGAGAACACTGAAGGCTTTGGTTGGGACAAGAAAGACTTACAGTGATAAATTTTTAATACTTCAGAAGGTAGTTTTTAATTCATGCAATGAACTAACTGCTGAATGTTAAAGAGCTTTACTCATTTTGGTTTATTTTTAGCTTTAACTCAACACTGAACAAAACCAAGAAAGGCCAAAACTGTTTTTGGTGTATGCGGAGGATGGGGAAATTCTGTTGGCATTAACAGACACCATCTTGGCCCATGAAATGTAGCTCTCCTAATAAACTGATGGTTATCAGCTAAAGTAAAGTGAGTTTGTTCTTGGCTCTCACCAGATTTCATTAAAATATCTAAGCAGGATATTAAAAAAAAAAAAAAAACAACTCTGCCAATCTAAAAACAAACCGGCACCAAAACACACACAAAGTTAAAATTTTCTAATTGGCTCCTGAATGACGGATGGGGTTTTCTCTGTGGGAATAATCCTTCCAGATTGGTGAAATATTAAAATAAAATGTGGTTTGTACAGCCAAAAGCTTATTTAAAATATTTTTTTCATATTCCTCCAAAGTTGGGATAAGTCAGTGTAATTTATGCATAAGTCTGTACAGCTAGAGATGAATAACACTGTACTTCACCCTTAAAGAAAGTAAAGAAATAAAGTTCCTGTTTATGAGCAGCACAAAAAACAGGAAGGGGTTATCACTCAACATCTCATTAGAGATCTGTTAAGCCACTTTTCTTCAAAACATCTTTTTTTTAATAGCAGAGCCTACCTATAGAGCTTATCTGGCATGTTTCAAGAAAGCAGCAAGATGATGGTGGTGTGAATGTTCCCTATACATTAACCTAATTCTGCTGTTCCGTTGGCGGGACGTTTCAAATTTTCTACTGCCACTCAGTGAAGAAAGAATCTGATTTTCTTTGCATATGCTAAATTTAGGGAAACTGGCTGGACTACTAAGGGGTTAAATGAAAAATTCCAAATCTACAAGAAAAAAGTTGCAGTTGGAGAAAAAGGCTCCAAATTTACCTAAAAAAGTTGCAAATTTTTGAGGAAAAAGTTGCAGATTTTTGACAAAAAAGTTGCAAATTTATCAGAAAAAGTTGCAAATTTTTGAGAAAAAAATTTGCAGACTTACCAGAAGAAAGTTGCAATTTTTCAGGTAAAAGTTGCAAATTTAAATCAATAAAAAATTACAATCTCAAGCAAGCAAGCAAGTTTATTTATACAGTGCATTTCATACACAAAGGCAACTCAATGTGCTTTACATACATAAAAAGACCATGCACAGGAAATAAAGAAAAATGCTGGAACAATAAAAAGAAAAAAATCAAGAAGTTAAAATATTATTAAAATATTATAAAAGGGAATGAATAAAATAACTAAAATATATGTCACTGACTTCCGGTTATGGCGGCCACGTGAGAAGGACACGTATCACTCTGCTCTGCTCCTAGAGAAAAAAAATCGGCAAATAACTCTCTCATTTGGGACAGAACCTATCCCAGCGTTTGGGCGAGGATATGTCGGTGAAGCCTAAGGCTGGAAAATCAGGTAGAGGAAAAAGCGAACCGCCGAAACAGTCCAAATTAACGGACTTTTACGTCTGTGACGCAGCAGATAAAGCTCCATATATGGCGGAGGAAGCTAGCAGCAGTGCGGTGACTGCGGGAAACGGCACAGGTGCAGTGCTTGCTGCCATTAGTTCAATGAGAGCAGACTTTTCCGCTAAATTTGATGGGATTATGGCAGCGTTGGAAGGAATGAGAAAAGAATTGGGTGACTGTGTAGAGCGAATGGCGCAGGTAGAGCTTCGTGTCTCCAGCGCTGAAGATGACGTCACTAGCCTTCAATTAAAGGTGTGCACTTTGGAAAAAAAAAATAAATGTCTGGAAGATAATGTCTTGGACTTGGAGTCCCGGTCGAGACGGAACAACTTGAGGCTGGTGGGTCTACCGGAGGGATCCGAAGGTCGGGACCCATGTTCCTTTTTGGAAAAGTGGATTCCGGAGGCGCTGGGCAGCGCGGAGCTGCAATCATCAATCGTCCTAGAAAGCGCACACCAAATTGGCCCAACGAGAGATAAGGGACCACCGAGGACGCTTATTATGAAGTTCCTCAGCAACAGAGACAGGATGAAGATCTCCAACGCTGCGCGAGCCAAAGGAGAGATTAAACACCAGGACCAGCAGGTGCGGTTCTACCCAGATTTGGCCACAGGAATCCAACAATTGAGGAAGCAGTTTGATCCCGTACGTAAAGAGCTGCGCAACCTTGGGATTCGTCATGGTGTAATTCACCCTGCGAGACTGTTGACCACGTATGGGGGCAGAACACACATCTTCAAGACCCCAGAGGAGGCGCAGGAGTTCATCAAGAAGATCCAAGAAGAGACTGGTGGGAGCTAAGCATGAACAAAATATAAGGTAGAATATTTAAGCATTTGCACAGGCATCTGACTGATTTGAAGCAAATAGCAAGTTTACAAAATATAGATTGTATTATATATTAAAAAAAACACCTCTATGATGTACAAAGTTGCTAAAAATTTTGGAGTTAAGTTGGAAAACTACAGAAGAGAGTTAATGTTACGTCATTAAAAGCAGTAGAGTTAGGGTGATTGAGAGGATGAAGAAGGAGTGGCTTTGGCTGATCCTCGTGGGTGTGGAGCGGTCGATGGCTATATCGGGAGACGGAATTTTTCTTTTGATTTTGGGGGGATCACCACAAATGTGGGAAGGGGGAATTTCTTTGTGTGTAGTTTGTAGGATGAATGTTCAACCACTCATATTTTTGCTTCTCTGTATGAGCATGTTTACACTGCAAGGTAATCCCAAACTCCCTATTGATCATAAACCAAAGCGTTAATCTTAATTTAACTTCATGGAATTGCAGAGGTCTACAAAATTTAAAAAAAACTTAAACAAGTTATGAATAAAATAAAATATATGGGTTCAAAAATTGTGTTTTTACAAGAAACTCATCTAATAGAGGAGGATGTAAAAAGAATTAGGAGTAGATGGCAAGGAAGTGTTTTCACCTCATCATTTTCATCCCGAGCCAGGGGAGTTATGATTCTCATACATAAATCAGTCCCATTTCAAGTGAAAAATGTAATTGGAGACAAATTTGGAAGATATTTAATCATTCAAGGATCTTTGCTATTAGAAAATATAAATCTGGTGAACTTATATGGTCCCAATATAGATGATCAAAAGTTCTTTGCTAATTTATTTCTTATCTTATCATCACTTACAGGGCAACATATAATAGCAGGGGATTTTAATTGTACATTGAATCCTGGTATAGATAGATCAACAGGACTGGACTGTACGCACAATGGATGTAGGATGATCATTAATCATTTTATGAAAGAATTGAGATTGCTAGATATATGGAGAGAAATGAAACCACAAGTTAAAGCCTACTCTTGTTATTCCAATACCTACAAGACATTCTCACGTATTGATTATTTTTTGATCTCCACAGAATTAAGGTCCAAGATTCAAAACTGCTTTTATGATAACATTGTGATCTCTGATCATGCACCCTGCTGTCTAATATATGTAGATAAGAAATTGACAAAGGAACCAGGTAGGTGGCAATTTCAGCATAAATGGCTTCAGGATGAGGAATTTGTTAAGTACATAGAAAAACAGATAGATGAGTTCTTTGATATCAATACTACACAAACATCAGCATGTGTAAAGTGGGAGGCTTTCAAAGCTTTTATTAGGGGACATATTATTAGTTACACAGGTTCAAAATCTAAGAAGACTTGAGAGGAGAGAGTCCAATTGGAACATAAAATAAAAATTCTTCAAGAAAAAGTGTATGCAGGAAGTGATCCAAGGTTGGAGAACGAATTACTGATTTTGAGAGCTGAATATGACAAAAAATCAGCGAATAGAGCTGCCTCGAATCTTCTAAGATTGAAACAATGTTTTTATGAACAAGGTGAAAAATCAGGAAAATTATTGGCATGGCAGATTAAACAATTAGAATTTAAAACACCTATTACCAGTATTATAAGTAATGGACAGGTAGTTATAGATCCTTTAGAAATTAATAGAGCCTTTAGAGATTACTATGAAACATTATATGATACCAAAAATGAATCTGACTTAACAAAACTAAATGGGTTTTTGAATGGACTATCTATACCGTGTATTACAAATGAAAACAGGGAGATACTGGAGTCTAAAATTAATCAAGAAGAAGTTGGGCTAGCCATTGATAATACGAAATCAGGAAAAAGTGCAGGACCAGATGGTCTTCCAGTTGACCTTCATAAAAAATTTAAGAATAAATTAATAAAACCTTTTTTGGAAATGGTTTTAGAAGCATTTCAAAATAGTAATTTACCATCATACATGAATAATGCCTTAATTATACTGTTACCAAAACCAGGTAAACTCTCTAATAAATGTGAAAATATGAGACCAATAAGCCTATTAAATGCCGACCTTAAGATAATCTGTAAAATTTTAGCAAGACGAATACAAGAAATTTTACCTAATATTATTAATCGAGATCAGAATGGCTTTATAAAGGGAAGACAAGGCTTCCATACTGTAAGAAGACTATTTAATATTATTTATTCTAATAAAGAAGCACCGGATACAGCTCTCCTATCATTGGACGCCGAAAAGGCCTTTGATAGAGTCGAATGGCCTTTTCTTTTTGAAGTCTTACAAAGGTTTGGACTTGGAACTAATTTCATAAAACGGGTTCAGATAATATACAATAATGCTACAGCAGAAATCCTAACAAATAGCAATATTTCAAAATCAATAAAAATCAATAGAGGATGTCGACAAGGCTGTCCACTTTCACCTTTACTGTTTACTATGGCAATTGAACCTTTAACGATGGCGGTACGTTTACATTCACAAATATATGTGCCCTTCAGAGGTAAAGTGGGCTATCCCACAAAACCATTATTTTGAGAAAATGAGCTCTAAAGTTGAAATATTCTCAAAAAATCAGTGTGCCTATATCATTAAAAAGTTACCCCCTATAAATACCTTCAAGGTTTATGCAGAGCTAGGCAGTTTAAGAAAATGATAGACCCTTAACAATTAGTGTAGTACAATTAACTCATTTTTGACCTACATGTGGGATAGCCCACTTTACCTCTGAAGGGCACATATGGAATTAAAGTTGGACCAACAGAACATAAAATCTCCCTGTATGCCGATGACATAATATTGTTTATGTCGAATCTTAAAAAATCAATTCCGACCTTGTTGAATTTAATAAAGAATTTTGGGGAAATATCAGGATATAAAATAAATAAAACTAAATCTTCAATATTAATGCTAAATGAGACCCAGAGAAATCATCCAGCTCCTGAGGTAAATCAATTCAATGTTGTAAATCAGTTTAAATATTTAGGAATCCAAATTGTGCCTAAGCTAGAATCAGTCGCCAGTGTCAACTATGAAGCCTTAATGATGGACATTAATGAGTTACTTCAGAGATGGATGTCACTACCAATGTCGATGATCGGGAGAATCAATATACTTAAAAGTAATATCTTACCTAAAATACTTTATTTATTTCAATACATTCCCTTACCACCACCTTTAGATCTATTCTCAAGAATTAAAAAAAAAGTTAGTGGAATTTATATGGAACAACAGGAGGGCTAGATTACGTCTGTCCTTATTATATTTACCATTTGATCGTGGAGGTCTGAAATGTCCAAACTTTATGTTGTATTATTGGTCGGCACAACTGAGGTCTATGACATATTATTTTTCATCAAATGATCTCCCTCACTGGACGGAGATGGAATCATACAATTTACCTTTACCTCTTCCCATATTCATATACTCAGATTCGGCAAAAAAATTACAAAAACAAGTTAAAAATCCATTTGTAAAGCATATGATCAAAATATGGTGTGAAACTAAAAACTATTTAAAAGAACCACACTTATTGTCACAATTTAGCCCAATATGGGGTAATCAATATTTTAAACCAGGGAGAGCGGATGCTGTATTTAAAGTATGGAATTTAAAAGGGATTCAAAAGATTTAAGATTTATATCTGTCACGTTCAGATAACATAATGTCTTTTGAAGAGCTGAGGATCAAATTTAATCTTAATAGAACACATTTTTTTAAATATCTTCAACTTAGGAACTTTATTCGATCAAATCAAAATAAAGCTCTCACTCGACCTATTTATTCATCCTTGGAAAAAATGTTGATGAAAGATAGTAAAAGAAAGGGTATTATTTCAGAGTTTTATAACTCATTGACACTATCCTCAAGTGAAAACTCACAGAAAAGATTAAACTACTGGAAAGAAGATCTGCAAACTGAAATTTCAGAGGAACAATGGGAATTGGCTTGTACAGAAGCTCAAACCAAATCAATAAATGTACGTCTTAAATTGATACATTTTAAATGGTTAATGCGGATGTATGTTACACAGGTGGAGTTAAATAGATATAACAAAAACATACCAGATACATGCACAAAATGCATGGAAAGTAAAGGAACCCTATTTCATTGTTTATGGGAATGTAGAATAATTAGAATGTTTTGGGAAGAGGTGAGGGTAACAATTGAAAAAATAATTTCAAAACAAATCATATTGAATCCTAAACTGTTTTTGTTGGGTCTGTACCCAGAAAAGCATAACTTTAATAAAAGTGAAAGAACATTCATAGACCTCAGTTTGCTTAATGCCAAAAAATGTATTGCACTACTGTGGAAAAAGACTCATAGACCAGATGTGACTCAGTGGTTAAGACAGATGTTAACAAACCTTCCACTAGAAAGAATAACATACATATTGAAATCAAAGGAAATTGTGTTTGAGAATATATGGAGACCTTTCATTGATTATGTAAAGAATTTAAACATAACTTTTGAAGAAGAAGGTGAATGATGTGTGTGGACCTTGTAAATTCCAAACTGGTGAATATAATATGTATACTTATGTAATGGATTGCCTAGACTAAACAGAGGAGCATTGTTGAAGACTTGATTTTGTTGGTGGTTGTTGGTGTTTTTCGTGTATTTTTTTTTTTTTTTGTCGTACTTTAGTGTTAGTGTTTGATTGTTTGTGTCATGTTTGTTAAAAAAAAGGTTCAATAAAGATATTGTGGGAAAAAAAAAATATATGTCACTAAAATGATTAAAAGAATTTTTGACAGTAAAAGCTAACTTAGATTTAAAAGTTTCCACATTAAATGCAAATTTCAACTCCAGTGGCAATTTGTTCCATTTATTTGCAGCATAACAACTAAATGCTGCTTTCTCCATGTTTAGTGTGGACTCCGGTCTCAATTAGTTGACCTGAGTCTATGCCTCTAAGAGCCCTGCTTGGTTTATAATCTCTAAACATATCACAGATATATTCTGGAGCTAAACCATTCTGTGATTTGTAAACCAACACCAGGGTTTTAAAATCTATTCTGTAACTGACTGGAAGCCAGTGTAAAGATATCCTAGAATCATAGCTTTAGGGAATATTATGAATGTTTGTATCATTCTGAATGTCCTAAAACTTTTAGAGAATAAGACGCTTATCTTGATCAAATACATTTTCAAACATTAACTGATGAGGCCAAACAAAAGTTAGATGGGAATTTAACAACTGAAGAGATCTCGCAGGCCATACAAAATTTGAATAGTGGGAAAATGCCAGGGCCTGATGGCCTACCGATTGAATTCTATAAAACATTCAAAGAAAAGCTTTTAAACCCCCTCTTGAATATGTATGAGGAACCTTATGAGAAAGGAGCCCTTCCTTCATCTTTAAGATTAGCGATAACTATGACTTTGAAACCAGGAAAACCAGCATTGGAACGTTCCTCATATAGACCAATAAGTCTAATCTGTTCAGACACAAAAATACTTTGTAAATATTATATAGTAATATGTACATATGTATATTAGCTGCTCTTGCTTGCTTGTTTTTTTTTCTTACCTTCTGATTGTTGCTCTGAGTGTTGCTATCCCTGTGCTGTTGCAATCCTGGAATTTCCCCGTTGTGGGACTAATAAAGGCTTATCTTATCTTATCTTATCTTAAAGTAATATCCTATTTAGTTCATAATGATCGAAATGGCTTTATACCAAATCGTCAAGTTTTTTTTTAATATTAGAAGAGTACTTAACATAATTCATGGAAAAATTGATGCTAATAATACAGCAATATTGTCAATAGACGAGAAACAAGCCTTTGATAGAACAGAATGGCCCTACTTATTTAACGTTTTACCTAGATTTGGATTTGGCGGAAACTTCCTTAGATGGGTGCAGATCTTACACACAAAACCTTCTAGATGGGTGCAGATCTTACACACAAAACCTTCAGCAAGTGTCTTGACAAATGGTATAGTTTCTAAAACCCTTATCCTACAATGATCTACATGGCAAGGCTGCCCGTTGTTGCCTATGTTATTCAAATTAGCCATGGAACCTTTAGCGATGTAGGCATTTCTATCTATTATGGTCAACCAGGGGGCAGTGTCCCTCTCACTCTGCTACACCATGCACACTAGTGGTGGTCACAAAGATAGAAATATCCCAACAGAGACAGCTTTGACATATGGACAGCAGTAATGCACATTAAACCGATAGTTTAACTAAGGAGAACATGCTTATTTTCTCACACTTACTATTTCCCTTCAGCCCTTGCGGCTGCATTCACCCAAAAGGCTTCAATATTTTTGAGAGGTTTAAAATCAGCTGTCTTCATTTGTACCAGCTAAGCTCCTCATATGTTTAGTGAAGCACTTAAAGATGCACTCTGATAGCTCTAAAACCACCTCAAACGCAAATATGTATTGCCCAAAATAGTATATTCTGGGTTTTACCCACAAAAAACTTTCATTGTCTTAGAATTGTTGGAAAGAGCTTTCATATCTTCCACCTACTTAAGTATGCATGGATCTATGAATATTCTAATTAGCTCCACCCATATTCCCACCCACCAGTAGTGTATGCTGCAAGGCCAGCCCTCCTCTCTCCTCTGTTTCATATAGTTTTACTCATAAAGATGTTTGATAGTAAAAGCCATATTCGAAAGGACAGCTCATCATTCGGTCCACTTCACAAAAATACTCATATCACCCAGCCCTACTAAATATATTTTTTCAAAGCATTTTTATTAACATGGAACCCCTCCCTGTAGTGTCTGGACTTGGCTCTTGGCCTTGCCTCCCCGACAGCTAAACATAACTCTCCCAAAACTTTTGGAAAATATGTACTACTGTGACATCATATCATCACCATCCAAAACGTGAAAAATACTGTGATAATAATCATCCATCCATAATTCACTTATTCAAACATCATCACCCACATGCGTGTAACTATGTCCAACATTATAATTGTGGAGTATACTAATCCGGCTTTAGATACATCAGCATGACCTACATTTGTTGAAAGAAGGGGGCAGTACATAGGTGACAAGCTCAAGCTGATGCCACCATTACTGCCCTCAAGACAGACTCACACATGAAGAGATTCATACAGTAACAATAGTGACATGTCAGCCTGTTTGAGGGACAAGACCCTACAGGCCTCCATTAGCGTCCATGTTCATAATTAAGAGATGACTGCTTTGGGAGAAAAGCTTAGAGGAGGAGGGGGGAGGTAATGAAAACCTGCTGCAATGACGAAGAAGGGTGAGAAAGAGAAGCGAATGCTGAGGAACGTTCAAGAACACTATAATATTCTGGCTCTGTGCTGTGTTGGGTTTTCCTCCTGCTGATTGATTAACCAGTTGCAGCTGTCTAATCCCGCTCACCTGCAGCAATCAAGGCTTTCCCTTTATAAGGAGGAAGCAGTCTTCAGGTCAGCACAGAGACGCACTACCCCAGCCAGGAGTGCTCCTCCAGGACTTTGTGCAACCAGATAATTCTTTGTGTTTCTGTTTCCTACCTTCCCCTTCAATGTATGATTTCGTAAGCCTTACCTTTTTCATCATCTTACAGTCAAACCAATCTTAAATCTGTTCCAGGATTCCACCCTGTGCAAAGGCGAACTGGATCCTCTCCTGGCGGATTAAGGACACCCATCCTCTCACACTGGCCGAAAGTCATCATACCTCCCTTGCAATAGAACTGTACTCATGAGCCGTGCACTTCCCTTCATTTCCACCTGCAGTCTGGACACCAGGAGTATTCCTACCGGGACGCCAACTACTTACAACTCACGGGGCGAGAGCTGCAACCTGACAAGAGAGAAGTCACTGCCTCATTCTCCTGATAATTCTGTAAGAAAGAAAGTAAACCCAGTTAATTCCCTAGCCCAACTATTGCTTACTGATTACTCACCATTTCTCCATTCTCTCCGTGCAGGGTTGCCAGGTTCTCGCTGCACAGTTATTTCCACATTCTCACTTTGTAAATAAACTCACAAAAACTGCTTTTGTGTCTCCTGCTTTGTTTCTGCAACTGGGTCAATTCTTTGAAATATGTCACTTTTTGGATTTTGTCAGGGTTCGTAAAAGGCTGCAAAATAGTTCGGACACAGTTTTTAAGGTTGCCAACAGTTTTGTCACAAAGGTTCTTAAACAGTTCCCCAACAGTAAACATACGCCAGGCCAATGTCGGCAAGTTTACTTCGAGAATACATCTTATAGAGGTCGTTTGCACATTGGCTAGACGTCGGCCTATATATGGCCGCCACGTGTGCTGTTCGGGTTGCTAGTGTTCACTACTTGGGAAACCAAAAAGAACTTTAGCAACACACGTTACAACTGTTTGCAGTAAAATACATTCTCCAAAAAGTTTTAACTTTTTCAAATTTGTTTGGCGATAAAAACTGTTAGACCTTAATTGTTTGCGGACAATGTTGCAACCTTTTACTAACCCTGACAAAACCCAAAAATCGCAGTGTTCGTGAACATTCCTCAGGATTCACTCCATGAGATACTAGCTGGCAGCATTCATCAGAAAAGCGAGCAAACCCAAAAACCCACACGTTTGCCAGCATCCATCATGCGGTCAGATACAGAGGTCAATGCACTTACCAATTTTTCATTAATTATACATACTTATGTAAATATTGCAAACTCTCGGATATTAATCAACTGAGTTTTCAGTCCCTAGATGGGACAAAGTAAGTGTGCATTATCCAGTGAAGTTGTAGCATGTCTCGCGAGCTTTGCAGCCAGGTGTACAATTTAGCTAGCAGTTGGACCAAATTATGTGGGATTCCAACAATTAAGTTCAAACGAGTCCTCCAGCTGTTAGCATGATCACACTAAAAATAGACGTAGCATATTTCTGTATAGTGGTGCAGATGGACAATTAAAGTTCTGAATGATCAGTTCCTTAGTATCTTATCATCTCAACAAAGCACTGCATTACAGAAATTCAGGGCTACTTGTAATACCTAGAATCCCTAAAAGTACAATGGGAGGCATAGCTTTCAGTTATCAGGCTGCTCTCTGATGAAATGAGCAGCTGGTTTGTAATGAGTTTGTTTAGCCCCCAGACCAATTGAGAATCCATGCAACTTGAAGAAGCTGGAGCAGTTTTGCTTCAGTTTGGGCAAAAATCCCAGTGGCTAAATGTACCAATCTCATAGAGATGTACCTTAAGACTTTCAGCAATAACAGCTGCAAAGTACTGACTTTGTACAGTTAGTAATTATGCACACTCTTGTTTTATGTTTTTTCTGTATTATTTCTTGCTTGCTTCATCCATCCATCCATCCATCCATCTTCTACTGCTTCTCTGGAGGTCCAGGTCGCAGAGGCAGCAGTTCAAGCAGAGAAGCCCAGACTTCCCTCTCCCCAGCCACCTGCTCCAGTTCTTCAGGGAGGATGCCAAGGCATTCCCAGAACAGCTGGGAGACATAGTCTCTCCAGCGAGTCCTGGTTCTGCCCCGGGGTCTCCTCTCAGATGGACATACCTGAAACACCTCGAGTGGGAGGCGTCCAGGAGGCACCCTGATCAGATGCCCAAACCACCTCAACTGGCTCCTTTCAATGTGGAGGAGCAGCGGTTCTACTCTGAGCCTCTCCCAGATGACTGAGCTCCTCACCCTACCTCTGAGGGTGAGTCCAGCAGTCCTACGAAGAAAGCTCATTTCAGCCGCTTGTATCTGCAATCTCGTTCTGCTTGCTTCATAATAAAAAATATTTAGCATCTTCAAGGCTGCTGGCAGGTTGGGTAAATTGACTGATACAAACCCCTTCAAATAAGATAAGTCTTTATTAGTCCTACAATGGGGAAATTCCAGGATTGCAACAGCACATGGATAGCAACACTCAGAGCAATAATTTAGAAGATAAGAAAATAAGAGCAGAGAATATACATATGTACACATAAATATACACTACCGTTCAAAAGTTTGGGGTCACTTAGAAATTTCCTTATTTTTGAAAGAAAAGCACTTTTTTTCAATGAAGATAACTTTAAACTAATCAGAAATACACTCTATACATTGCTAATGTGGTAAATGACTATTCTAGCTGCAAATGTCTGGGTTTTGGTGCAATATCTACATAGGTGTATAGAGGCCTGTTATGTATTTTGGCTTACTACGGCACCCGTCGTAGTGTCTGGTGCAAAGCATTGTGGGTAATGTAGTGTATGTAGAGTGTGTTGTCATTGGCTGTGTGCTATGAGTGCTGCTACGCTAATAAACCGTTAACGGTACGTCGATGGTCCGAGTTATTATTTGTTATATTGAGTAACGTAACGGGTGAAAGATATAACAAAAAGTGGCGACGAGGACGTCTGGACCGACGCTGCAGTCCGCGACGGAGGAGAGTTTTTTTGTCGTTTTTTTTTCCCGCCGCTACTTCGTGCCGACAGGGTGATACACCGCGCCACTGTGCTGAGGTGGATGCTGCGGGCTGTCTGCTAAGCGGGGAGGAGCGGAGCAGTGGAAATCGTAAGGACAAAAAAAAAAAAAAAACTCCGTGAGTAACGCCGGAGGGAAGAAACGACATTACAAGAAAGGAGCCGCGAGGGAAAGAGCGACATTCAACCAGGAGAGTTAAAATGGCTGGAGTCATTGGCTCTATCGGGCCCTTTGATGAGAGCGCGGAGCAATGGAGCTCCTATACAGAGCGCTTTGACTATTTCGTCGCGGCCAATGGAATAACGGATGAAAAGTTAGTGCCCACTTTTCTGAGTGTGATGGATCCCAAGACATTTAACCTACTACGTAACCTCCTACAGCCAGTAAAGCCAGGCTCTAAAACCTACAAAGAACTGGTGGACACACTGACCCACCACTACTCACCCAAGCCGCTAGTGATTGCAGAAAGATACAGGTTTCACAGACGTAACCAAGAAGAGGGTGAGTCTGTTAACATGTTTGTTGCAGCCCTACGCAAGTTAGCCGAACACTGTGAATTTAAAGATGTTTTAAATGACACATTAAGAGATAGGCTTGTGTGTGGACTACGAAATGAAGCAGCACAGAAGAAGTTACTCACAGAAAGTGATTTGACGCTTGAAAGAGCCATTAACATTAGTGTGATGATGGAGATGGCTTCCAAAGAAGCACACCAACTGCATGCTACAGGCAGAGTATATAAGCTCAACAGTGGTTAAAACCAATGCAACAGGTCCATGTTTCCGCTGTGGCAAGGTGGGACACCTTCCTAATGACTGTTGGTACAAAGAGATGGACTGTAACAACTGTGGAAAAAAAGGCCACGTGGAGCGGGCATGTAGAAGCAAAAGGAGCAAAGACAAAGGCCCAAAGACAAGGAATAAAAGTGGCATGGTAAAATACAAAAAGAAAAGAAATGTTCACACAGTTAAACATGGCGAGGACAGAGTGAGCGACTCCTCAGAGGAAGAGGTGTCAACTGCAATAAATACTGTCCGGTTTATGAATGTGAATGAAGGCTCAGAAGGCTTTTGGACTAAACCAAAAGTGGAGGGACATTTTATTAAAATGCAGATAGACACCGGATCAAAGGCATCACTTGTGTCGCATGGCATTTACAAGAAGTTTCTGAAACATCTTCCACTCCGACCTTCAGACACCGTCTTCAAGGCGTATACTGGACACCGAGTGCCCATGAAAGGGATGACAGAGGTAACTGTTCAGTACAATGGCCAAACTGCTGAGCTTCCAGTTTACGTTACCAGGAACAACTGTCCAGCTATAATGGGGCGTGTGTGGCTAAAGAAAATCCAACTTGACTGGCAAGAAGTAAGGAAGCTGTCACACAGTTCCACTCAGCTGCAGGCCATACTAGAAAAGCACAAAAAGGTTTTTCGTGATGAACTAGGCAGTATGAAAAAAATTATAGTGAAGCTGCATGTCAAACCTGACAGTAAACCAGTGTTTACGAAAGCCAGACCAGTGCCGTACGCCATCAGACCAAAGGTGGAGGCTGACTTGGATGCTCTGGTCAAGAATGGAGTGCTGGAGCCTGTGACAACCAGTGAGTGGGCCACCCCCATAGTTCCAGTACCCAAAAAGGACGGAGGAATCCGAACCTGTGGAGACTTTAAGGTAACAGTAAACCCTGTACTAACAGCAGAGCAGTATCCCCTTACGCTGATTGATGACTTATTTGCGGGGCTGAGTGGGGGACAAAAGTTCAGCAAAATAGATCTCAACCAAGCTTATTTACAAATGCATGTAGACGAGCAGTCACGTGAAATGCTGACTATCAACACCCATAAAGGACTCTTCAGATACCGCCGACTGCCTTTTGGCATCACATCTGCTCCAGCACTTTTTCAGCGAGCTATGGATCAAATCCTGAGTGGATTACCAGGAGTGCAGTGCTACCTGGATGATATCCTGTGTACAGGAGCAGATGATGAAGAGCATCTGCGCAACTTGGATGCAACTCTCACGAGACTGGAGGAATATGGATTGAGAATCCGCAAGAAGAAATGCGAGTTTTTCCAGTCATCCGTGGAATACTTAGGTCATGTGATCGATGCTAAGGGACTGCACACTGCACCATCGAAAATCACAGCCATTGTGGATGCACCTCCACCCCAAAATGTCAGTCAGCTGAAGTCTTTCTTAGGACTGCTGAACCATTATGGACGTTTCATACCAAACTTGGCATCACTATTAAAACCACTGCATAACCTGCTGCGCAAAGAGGAAGCATGGAGGTGGACAGCAAGCTGTCAGGAGGCTTTTCAGAAGGCAAAGGATGCGCTGACTGCATCAGAGGTTCTGACCCACTTCAACCCATCACTTCCGATCCAGCTTGCCTGCGACGCCTCTCCTTATGGCGTAGGGGTGGTGATTTCCCACGTAATGCCAGACGGTGAGGAAAAGCCAATCGCTTTTGCGTCTAGGACATTAAACAAGGCAGAAGCTAACTATGCTCAACTAGAAAGAGAGGCTCTGAGCATTGTGTTTGGTGACAGAAAATTCCACCAGTACTTGTATGGACGAAAGTTTACACTTTTTACTGACCACCGACCTCTCACAACCATCCTTGGACCATACACAAGAATACCATCTCTTGCAGCGTCCCGACTGCAGAGGTGGGCGTTGCTGTTGTCAGGACACTCCTATGACATCAGGTATCAAAAGTCAGACTGTCATGGTAATGCAGATGGGTTATCCAGATTACCACTTCCTGTCATGAAGCCAGAGTCAAGCACTGTGGACATCTTCTACTTCACAGAGGTAGAAAACGCACCTGTTTCAGCTGTGCAGGTGAAAAAGGGGACTAGAAATGACCCTGTGTTGTCGGCAGTCATGGACTTGGTCATTAAAGGACAACCTGCGGGTGATGACGCAACCTTGAAGCCCTTCCTTGGGAAGTGGACAGAATTGTCTGTTCAGTCGGGTTGTTTGCTGTGGGGGAGGAGAATGATTATTCCCCTGTCATGTCGAACAAAAGTGTTACAGCAACTTCACGCAGGACATAGTGGAATCGTGAGAATGAAAGAAATAGCGAGAAGCTATTTTTGGTGGCCAAACATTGACAAGCAGATTGAAGAAATAGCCAAAAGCTGTTCACCTTGTCACAAGGTACGGAAACACCCACCATTGGCTCCTCTCCATCCCTGGGAGTTCCCACAGGAGCCATGGCATCGTGTGCACATTGACTTTGCAGGTCCGTTTGAGGACAGAATGTTTCTCGTTGCTGTGGATGCACACAGTAAATGGCCTGAAGTGGCTATTATGAGGTCAACTACCACAGAGAAGACCACAGAGGCATTAGGAGAAATGTTTAGTCGTTTTGGGTCTCCTACACAACTAATTTCTGACAATGGACCTCAGTTGGTTTCACAAGAAATGGATGCTTTTCTACAAGCTAATGGAGTGCAGCACATTAAATCAGCTCCATACCATCCTGCAACGAACGGCCTTGCAGAAAGGTTTGTGCAGACAATGAAACATGCATTGAAAGCATCACAAGGTCAAGGAACACTGCATCAGAGGCTGCACAAGTTCCTGCTAAACTACCGCAACACTCCACACGCAATCACAAAGACAACCCCTGCTAGTCTGATGTTCAAGAGAGATCTGCGCACTACCTTTGACCTTTTGAAACCCTCAGGATTAAAGGACACTGTGCAAAAGCAACAAGAGAAACAAATTATGCACAGAGAACATCGGGCAAAGGACAAAGTGTTCACGTCAGGAGAATCTGTGCTGGCCAGGAACTACAGAGGTGAACCTAAGTGGGTTCCTGCAACTGTTATTGCACAAACTGGACCAGTCTCATATACAGTTCAAACCACTGACAGTGTTTGGAAAAGGCACGTGGATCAACTCCTGCAGACACCGCCAGCGCCTGCAGAACCGTCTCTTGGATATCCTAACGATGCACTCACCAACTCACCACTTTGTCCACCTACACCAGTACAGAACTCAACCACTTCAGAGACCGGAGTTCCAGCTGGAGATGTGACATCTTCTTCTGCATCAGCACCAGAGGCAACTTCCACATTAGAAAGAACACAGACTCATGTTCCTGCAGAGCGCCGATACCCTACCAGGGAGCGACGACCTCCTGTCCGTCTGAGTTATTAGACTAGATAGATTTTTTTGTTACTTATTTGTACCCGTAGGTAGACTTGGTTTGCAGTCTGATGACAAGCCACCGGCTGCTGGTCGCTGCGTGCGCGAGCGCCCTAAACCTACATGTTTTTGGTATGCGGGAGGAAACCGGAGAAATCCCGGAGTAAACCCGCGCAACACGGGGAGAACATGCAAACTCCACACAGCTCACTGTTGGTCGGGGGCTGGGATCGAACCCACGATCTCATGATCCCCGCGGTCCCCCGGCCGAGGGTAAAACTGTGCTGCCACAGTGCTAAACCACTGCGCCACCGTGATAGCAACTGACCCAAAAAATCCAAGATGGCGCCGCGGATGGCAGCCACTGGCTTCTGCTCTCTGATGTTTTTGATAATTTTGTGTGTTTTTTTGGACTTCTGCTCTTCTGTCCGAATCACCAATTCAAGGGAGGAACTACTTTCACTCAGACTACCTCCCAATGCAACTTCTCCGCCAGTTGCTGCTGCTGATCTGAAGTTTTTTCAGTCAACCTTAGCTGTGGGAGCAGCGGCTATTGGCGCTGGCCGGAAACGAAGGCGGCGTGGTAAACGTGCCGGTGCGCTAGTCAGGCTGAAGAAACGAGGATTTCGCACGCCACTCCCATCGATCCATCTGGCAAATATCTGCAGTTTGGCGAACAAAATGGATGAACTGCTGCTCCTGACTCACAAAAACCGGGATTTTAGCAGATCTGGCGCCCTTTGTTTCACGGAGTCCTGGTTGAGTGAACACATCCCGGACAGCGCAGTCCGCCTGGACGGATTCCAGCTGTTTCGCGCTGATCGCAGCCGAGAATTCTCTGGAAAGACTAAAGGTGGTGGAATCTGCTTCTACATAAACGAAGGTTGGTGTACTGATGTCACAGTGTTGAAGAAGTTTTGTAGCCCTAACCTAGAGTCACTGTTCATAAACTGTAAACCCTTTTATTCACCGCAAGAGTTCTCCTCATTTATTCTGGTCGGAATTTATATCCCGCCTGCTGCTTCTACAACAGAGGCACTGCAGCACCTCGCTGACCAGATAGCAGACGTGGAGGAAAAACATCCAGACTCTCTGCTTATCATTCTGGTGATTTCAATAGAGCTAATCTCACAAATGAGCTTCCTAAATACAGACAGCATATTAAATGTCCCACCAGGGACACAAATACACTCGACCACTGTTACACAGTTTTAAGAAATGCCTATCATGCCGTCCCCCGTGCAGCTCTGGGTTTTTCTGACCACTGTCTGCTCCATCTTATTCCAACATACAGACAGAAACTAAAAACTTCCAAGTCTGTTGTAAGGACTGTGAAGAAATGAACTGAGGAATCAAAGCTGAAGTTACAAGCCTGCTTTGACTGCACAGATTGGAGTGTTTTTGAAGCTGCAGCCATTAACTTAAATGAACTCACTGACACTGTGACGTCATACATCTGTTTCTGCGAGGACATGTGTGTGCAGACCAAGACCTTCTGCACATACAACAACAATAAACCCTGGTTCATTCCTAAACTGAAGCAGCTACGTCAGACCAAGGAGGAGGCCTACAGGACTGGTGACTGGACTCTGTACAAGCGGGCCAGAAACATGCTGACGAAGGAGATCAGGCTTGCTAAGAGGAGCTACAGTGTGAAGTTACAAAAAAACTTCTCAGCCAACAACTCTGCTTCTGTCTGGAGAGGCCTGCAGAATATCACCAACTACAGGAGACCATCCCCCACCCTGTGGAAAACCTCCAGCTGGCTAACGACCTAAACAGCTTTTACTGCAGGTTTGAAAAGAACCTACAGTTCTCACCTCCCACCCACACAAAAGGATTATCTGCAGCCCCAGGAACTCCATCCCTCCTCCACTCTGACCTCCCACCAGCACTAACGATCTGTGAAGATGAGGTGCGCCGGGTCTTTCAGAGACAAAAGATCAAGAAGGCTGCAGGACCTGATGGTGTGTCTCCGTCCTGCCTGAGAGTCTGCTCCAACGAGTTGGCCCCCATCTTCACCCGGATCTTTAACAGATCACTGGAGCTGCGTGAAGTGCCTTCCTGCTTCAAACGCTCCATCATCATTCCAGTTCCCAAGAAACCCTCTGTTACAGGATTAAACGACTACAGACCTGTTGCCCTGACCTCTGTGGTCATGAAATCCTTGGAGAGATTGGTGCTGAACCACCTGAAGGTCATCACAGGCCCCCTGATGGACCCACTGCAGTTTGCCTACCGGTCAAACAGGTCAGTGGATGATGCAGTGAATATGGGACTACATTACATCCTGCAACACCTCGACTCCCCAGGGACGTACGCCAGGATCCTGTTTGTCGACTTCAGCTCAGCGTTCAACACCATCATCCCAGGCATTCTTCATCAGAAACTCCTCCAGCTCAAGGTGCCCCCCTCCACCTGCCAGTGGATCTCCAGCTTTCTGACTGACAGGTGGCAACAGGTGAAGCTAGGGAGATTTACATCCAGCTCCCAAAAAATTAGTACTGGCACCCCCCAAGGATGTGTCCTTTCCCCACTGCTCTTCTCCCTCTACTCCAATGACTGCACCTCAGAGGACCCTTCGGTGAAGCTTCCTGAAGTTTGCGGACGACACCACAGTCATCAGTTTGATCCGGGATGATGATGAGTCTGCATACAGGCGGGAGGTGGAGCAGCTAGCTGATCCTCTGGTGCAGCCAGAACCATCTTGAACTTAACCCAGCCAAAACGGTGGAGATGACTGTGGATTTCAGGTGACACCCCCCTTCATTCCCCCCATTCACCATCCTCAACAGCACAGTATCCACTGTGGACTCCTTCAAGTTTCTGGGTACCACAATCTCCCGGAACCTGAAGTGGTCCTCCCATATAGACACTGTCCGGAAAAAGGCCCAGCAGAGGTTGTTTTTTCTGCGTCAGCTCAAGAAGTTTGATTTGCCTCAGGAGCTGCTGGTTGTCTTCTACACCGCCATCATCCAATCTGTCCTCTGCTTTTCCATCACTGTCTGGTTTGGATCTGCGACTAAACAGGACAAGACCAGACTGCAGCGGATCATTAAGTCTGCGGAGAGGATCATTGGTACTGACCTACCCTCCATTGAGAACTTATATCGGTCCATAACCAGGAAACGGGCGGGAAACATCTGTGCTGACCCATCACACCCCGGCCACAAACTGTTTGAACTTCTATCTTCTGGTCGTCGTTACAGATCACTGAAGGTCAAAACCACCCGTCACAGGAACAGTTTCTTTCCTCAAGCCATCACTCTGATGAACTCCTAACATTCACCTAGTCCTACCTGTTGCTGTACTCATGACTTTTCATCCATTATTACATTGCACATAACTCTCACACTGCTTTTTACTTCATTCACATTATATCACTGAATCTGAGTTCACATTGAAATACTGTGTGACTGTATATTTTTTTATATATTTCTGCAAAGTGTGGTTAGTCTGAGTAAATAACTGCATATATTCCTGTATATATTTGCATCCTTTTATAGAAACGTGGACAGACTGTAATTTACTGTACATACTCTGTTGTCATTGAATCCTTATTTAAATCCTCCACCTGAACAATGAGAGCAAGTTTTTAGCCAAAGTCAAATTCCTTGTATGTGTTGTGCATACTTGGCCAATAAAGCTGAGTCTGATTCTGATTCTGATTCTGATTTATGGGGCAGAATAATCCCCAGGGGTACAGTTATGGGATGAGGTAGTCTACCCTCACTCCTAAGGTAGTATAATAATTAAAGGAAAAAAAAAGAGACAAACAAAGACACAAGAATTGCAGCAGACACTTGATATCTCCTAAGGGACATTTATTGTAAGAGGGGAGGAGATGTTATGTATTTTGGCTTACTACGGCACCCGTCGTAGTGTCTGGTGCAAAGCATTGTGGGTAATGTAGTATATGTAGAGTGTGTTGTCGTTGGCTGTGTGCTATGAGTGCTGCTACGCTAATAAACCGTTAACGGTACGTCGATGGTCCGAGTTATTATTTGTTATATTGAGTAACGTAACGGGTGAAAGATATAACAAGGCCTATTTCCAGCAACTATCACTCCAGTGTTCTAATGGTACAATGTGTTTGCTCATTGTGTCAGAAGGCTAATGGATGATTAGAAAACCCTTGTGCAATCATGTTAGGTCTGCAATGCTGTAATTGCTGCAAATGGAGGATTCTTTGACGAAAGCAAAGTTTGAAGGAAAAAATTATTATTTCAAATACAAATCATTATTTCTAACCTTGTCAATGTCTTGACTATATTTTCTATTCATTTTACAACTCATGGTGGTAAATAAGTGTGACTTTTCATGGAAAACACAAAATAATTGTCTGGGTGACCCCAAACTTTTGAACGGTAGTGTATATACACAGTGCGGACCATTGTAGCTAGATGGAATAAACAGCATAATCATCTATTTAGTTAAATTAAATCACCCTTTATTGTCATTCAACCATACAACCAATCATGTACAGTAGAATGAAATTGTGCTTTTCCTATCTACAGTGTTAATCACACACACCCCATGTGTAGAATCAGAGGGCCGCTGCCATGCAAGGCGCCGCCACAGACTTCCCTCCTCCATTCCATTATTGTTGAGCACCAAGCTGGACGGCAGGATGTTCCGCTTTTATATGGTCTTCGGCATGGTCTTCGCCCCACACCCTGCCTCCCGGGTGTGGGGCAGATGCTCTACCAACTGAGCCACCACTCCGGTACCCCACATAGTATGAATATGTACCCATACATATTGTCACCCTCCGTAGCGACTGATATTGTCCGGTTTGTTGCCGTGTTTGTACTGTGATGACTGTATGTCAGATCTGTTTTGGTGACCAGGTAGATGAAATTCTGGGGTTTCAAATGATGTGTGTCGTGGCAGGCTTCCTACATCATAGCACATAATCAGGGGACAAAAACTTGGCTGACTTGTTTTATAACAACGGCGCAGGGTTAGTTATTTATTTTACTTGTTCATTTAACATGGTAATAGGACGGTAAATCTTGCTTGAGTAGATGTGATGAACCTATGGCAGTGACACAGGACTGGATGTGTTTGATTGCTGTTGACTTTTTTTGAGTCTGGCTTTATAATTTGTTGCAGCATACAACAGCAATAAAGTTCCATCGGTCTTCTGTTTACCGCTGTAGTATGAATTAATAAATGCCACAAACTACATTTCTTGTATATTTATTGCTTCATATAAAACTTTATAAGCAGCATAATCATTATTTAAAATTCTAAAACAGAGTAGCTCATTCTGGCCTGATGCAACAAGCTGAACAGGAATCTTTATCTCTTATAGGTCTCTACAGGCTAGGCCGACTTGTTACATAAGTGCCCAGACCTCTTGACTATTGACCTCGACCTTGTGTTTGAGCACAACTTGGGTGCAGACCCACCTGAGGATCACTGTGCATGAATTTTGTGAGCATCGAGGCAGTTACGTAGGAGGAGTAATGATGTTGGTGAAATGTGGCCAGACGGTGGCTGCAGTGCCGTGGCGTTAGCTCACTGTACCTTTGTTGGCAGGTACAAAGGAAAAACAACCGAGCAATAATGATTCACAACAGCTGGAAAACAACATTCAGCAGCACCTTGAGTTGGCTGAGTTGGCGGTGATGGAGGTGTAACTGTGAACAGAGGAGGCTCTAGTGGGGGGGGGTTTGGTCTCCTGACGGGTCACTTGTTGCAGATGAAAGGATGTGTGGTGGTGGTGCTCGGGGGGGGAGTCAGGGGGGCGGGGATCTATTTTTGAGCACTGCCGACGTTCTCATGCCTGAACCCCCCACCACCACCAACAACAACTCGCCATCGCTCCTCTGGCTGTCTCCACCTCCATCCACCATTCTCCCCTAGTGTTCCATTTCCCTGTGTAATTAGGCTTCTAATTAAGGCTGTGGATGTTGAGGGGATGAATGCCCATTCCGTCCATCTCCCTCTCTCTCGCTGCATGGAGCCTTCAAGCTGCAGCATGAAGGGAAAAAAAAATAAAAGAACCTGCACCGGCTTAATATTGAGCTCAGGGTTCAGTTTGGAATCAGCTTAATTCCATAAGCAACAAAAAACAAGTGCAGAAAAGTTCTCAAAAACCAAAGGATTTCATAGAGGAGGCACAGCTAGAAAGAGGAACCAATTACACAGAAACTGAAGAGTGCAGATGCTGGGACTGTGGAGGATGCTTGAGTCTCTAGTTCAAGTCCAAAATCAACTACACCGTCGTTGTTACGGGAGAGAATTCTGGAGTGATGGTCCACAACTACCCAACATGGAGGAGTTTGCTGTAGGAAAAGGGGGGATGAGGGGTGAAATCCATCCCGCTTGCAAGCAAAATGAACCAAAATCATCTCCCATGTTAACCTAATATCCCCCCATCCTGTCGCCATCCCTATTCATATCTGTAAATCAAAGGGAACCCCCCCCCAAAAAATTCAACTTTTTTCTCATAAATTTGCAACTTTTTCTTATGAATTTGCAACATTTTTCTAAAAAAAATTTTTTTTGAAATTTTTCCCAGTAAATTTTCAAAAATTTTCCTCATAAATTTGTGAAATTTTCTCAAAAATTTTTTTTCTTGTAGATTTGCCACTTTTTTCCTCATAAATTTTCAACTTTTTTCTGAAAATGTTCAACTTTGTTTTCATAAATTTGCAACTTTTCTTATAGATTTTGCAACTTTTTTCTCATAAATTTGCAACTTTTTTCACATTTCCAACTTTTTCTCATAGATTTGTAACTTTTTCTTAAAACATTTTCAACTTTTTTTTCATAAATTTGTGATTTTTTTTTCTTCAAATTTCCGGCTTTTTTCTCAGATATTTGCAACTTTTCCCCCAAAAAATTCAACTATTTCTCATAAATTTGCAAAAATTTTGTCCTTGTTAATTCACCAGTTTTTTCCTGTAAATTTTCAACTTTTTTCTCATGCATGTGCAACTTTTTCTTATGAATTTGCAGCATTTTTCTAAAAAAAAAAATTTTGAAATTTTCCCCAGTAAATTTTCAAAAATTTTCCTCATAAATTTGCAAAATTTTCTCAAAAATTTTTTTCTTGTAGATTTGCCACTTTTTTCCTCATAAATTTGCAATTTTTTTCTGGAAATGTTCAACTTTTTTCTCATAAATTTGCAACTTTTTTCAAATTTCCGACTTTTTTCTCATAGATTTGTAACTTTTTCTTGAAACATTTTCAACATTGTTTCTCATAGATTTGTGATTTTTTTCTTCAAATTTCCGTCTTTTTTCTCAGATATTTGCAACTTTTCACCCCCCAAAAATCCAACTATTCTCATAAATTTGCACATTTTGTCCTGTGTTAATTCACCAGTTTTACCCTGTAAATTTTCAACTTTTTTGTCTTTTCTTTGTTCTCATACATTTGCAACTTTTTCGAAAGAAAAATTATATATATAGGAGTTTCATTTTTTGAACTGAATTTACTGAAATAATTCAACTTTTCAATGACATTCTAATTTATTGAGGCACACCTGTACATACCACCATCACAAACAGACTCATTAAGTGGGAATGGGAAACACAATGCACATGTGTACAATGTGCATGTGTAGACAGTGACACATAAAAAATGAGTGGGTGTGGACAGCTTTATGTTTCATCCAGCGATGCGAGAAAGCTCACGCATACATGCACGTTGAACCGGGATGAAGCCTGCAGGCTCTTGGCATCACCGTCGGCGCCGTTCAGTATCCGACCCTGAACTCTGAGCAAAGGGGGCCGAAAACACAACAGCTGCACTAGGAAGGATCTGAGGCAGTTTTCTGACGTACCACAACTGCTGCTTACTGAAAATCTTTATTATCAGCCAGCAGAAGGGTGACGTGGATGCTGTTTGTTTTCATGCTACACGTTAGAAATAAGTAATGAGTCTTAGAAAAGTTTAAAGCTAAAAACATCACAGCACAAACCCACTCTTTTAATACCAGCAGTGGCATTGTATTGTGAATGAGCGAGAAGAGAGACGGAGGAGGAGGCCAGCTGTAACCGCTGGAAGTCAGATCTCAAGGACACATATCTTGAAACATCTGAACTCGGATGAACTCATTTCTGTGTAATAGAAACAAATGATATTTTGCAATAATTCTCTCTCACTATATTGACTGGCGAGTATAAATCAATAAAAAGCTGAAATAGAAGCTTAAGTGTGATTTCCGGGGGGGTTTTAACCTCCATTTTTCTCCATCTAGGACAACAGAGGGGGTGTAAAGGGTGCCAGGCGGGTTGTATGTGGATTAAGAGATGAAAGACGTCCATCCATCTTATGTATTTTATACAACTAGGTCACTGTTACGTTTACACAAAAATGGGAATTTGAACAAAAAGTAGCAAATTTGCAAAGATATTTATGAGAAAATGAAAAAAAGTGTAAATTTACAGGAAATAGTTTGCTAATTTGAAACAGGCAGTTTCATAGTTCAGAGCAAACACAGTCCTATTAACAAGTTTGATACGCCAATTTATTCTTACAGCTCTTCTTGTAAACTCTTTTTTTTTTTACTTCATTATTATTAATTTTAAAGGTGTGGGTTTCAATATTTAAAAATGTTTTCTTGGATCATATGAGTACAGTAAAAATATTACTTAGAAATAATTGTCCAGCCCCCACCCAGAGTTTCTGAACCCAAGGCATTAGCTTCAGCGCTAACAGTGCTACTATGGAGTTAGCTGAGTGCAGTTTTTGTCGTTATTTTCTCTAAATTCCAGTCACCCCACCAGACATCCCTGCTCC
Source organism: Pholidichthys leucotaenia (assembly GCA_020510985.1). Lineage (NCBI taxonomy): Eukaryota > Metazoa > Chordata > Actinopteri > Cichliformes > Pholidichthyidae > Pholidichthys > Pholidichthys leucotaenia. The sequence continues at coordinate 49,779,078 of CM035848.1, forward strand.
CGTCTGGTTCACTAAACCAAATCATTTTGGATGATTTTTGCTATACTTTTGCTGTGATATTCGGTAGATCAGACTGTTAGCATTAGCTTGGCTAGGCAGTAGAAGTTTGTGTGTCTAACTGCCTCGGAGCGCACCTATTTTCTATAAATTCTGTTCACCCCACCAAGAAATCTTTGTTCATCTACCAACACAACCATATATGTTGTTCTTACACATTATTTTAGCTCATTTTACTACAGTTTATTCCACGCTAACTAAAGCTGGATAGCTGCTACTAACGGTTCCCTTTTCATTGAATGGAGTTGTTTCTGTGTTTCGATGTTAGTTAGCTCAGGCTGTGTCCGCTACTGGAGCTATTAGCTAGCCGGTTAGCATTAGATACTGTATATGCATCAACAACGTACCTCATAAGTGTCCAAAGAGCAAGTGTAGGGTGAGGTGGAGCTCGTGAGCGTTGAAAGAGACGTACTGAAATGAGCCATTCTGAGGAAAGCTGCTCAAGATGGGTCAAAATGGTGCTGCAATAATTAAACTCTAAGGTATTTGACCAAAGCATGACACAGATATTCATTAAGACCTGTGGGAACTGTGTCATCAGGTGAGGAAAAGGTGCATAATGTGTATTTTTTTTTTGATGAAAAACTGCACAAAATTTCACTTGACCACCAATTTATTTGACTGTGACCAATGAAAAGGCATGCACCATATCAGTGGATGGATGGATGTATCAGTATGTTTACTTCTGAGCATAAGTGGTCACTGGATATGTTTGTTTATGCTATTAGATGGTCCATTTAAGTGTGTGCTTATGCGTGTATATTAATTTCACATCAGGGTGTACAAACAGCTGATGGGCTCAGATTTACAGCGTGGCAGCGACTGTGTGGGAGTGGAGATGGAGGCTGAGTGGCTCTGCCAACACAGGCAACTGACTTCAGTGTTCAAATCTACTCAGATACCCCCTTAATATTCATTCAACACTGGAAAAAATGTGATCGTACACACGATTATTCAGTCTTCCAATTCAACAATACCCCAGAAATATGTACTCTGTGTACATCTGTCCATAGATTGTAGTGCCACGTCTAGATAATGAGAACTCAGGCTTGTTAAATTTCAAGTCTTCTAAATAGTGATGTCAACGTTAACGCGTTAATCATATGATAATGCAACACCCCGTTTAAGTTCTTACTGTTTACTGTCAGACAGTTTTCGTGGCACACACTTCTCATTTTGTTTAGTTCTGGGTGTTGGGGTCGGTTTGCTGAGGTGTTGCTGTCATACTATGTGGACATGTGGACCGTGCTGTCATGCTACGTGGGCATGTGCAGAATGTCAGTGCACGGTTCCCGGCCTGAAAGAAGAGGGGCAGAGGCCGTTTCCTCACTGCTGCAGGAGGTTTCAGGGCTACTCAAGTATGTTCATTTTGTCTTCTTTTCCAATAATTTATTTACTGTTTCTTTTTATTCAGACAAAAAGATAGATGTTTGGTTTTTACCTTGACATGTTTCGACTGACACCTGCAGTCTTCTTTAGAAGTGTCAACTGCTCACTGTGTTGCGTCATTTTATCAGCTGTTTTCCTTAGGTGTGGCCAGCCTGATGAAGCTGACAGATCCACCACACTGGCCACACCTCCTGCCGTCAGGTGGACTACAGAAAATAGCTGATAAAACGACACGTCACAGCGAGCAGTTGACGCTTCTGAAGAAGACTGCAGGTGTCAGTCAAAACATGTCAAGGTAAAAAAACAAATATCTTCTACCTTTTTGTCTGATAAAAAAAGAAACAGTAAATTAATTACAGGAGGTTCCGGGGTCGGTTCCAGGGTCCTGGACTGACTTGTGGATGGTGCTGCTCCGGTGGTTTCTCTCTTTAAAAATGGGAGCTGCTTCACAATCCAAGCAGCGAAGCCAAGAAGGGCACATCTGCTGTGAAAAGCAGACATGAAAGGAGCTGATAGCTAGGCTACAGGCTAACAGATTGTCACGATGCAGAGCACGGTGGGAGGACCACGCTCACGCTTTCAGTTATTTCTAGTTGTTTTTCTGTATTTTCTCCATCTCAGTTTCATTATTGAGTTAGAGTTTGTCTGTATGCGGTTATTTGAGTTTGCCTTTTGCTCTCTGTTTTGGGAGTTCCTGTTTCTTAGGTTATTATTGAAGTCTTGTTCATTCAGTTTATATATTTATGGATCATTTTTCTCCCTGTGTTGTGACATGAGTCCACTCTCGCCTCTGTGGTGTCTCTCTTTAAATTGATATATTAATCGTGATTTTTTTTCATTCCTGATCTGTGCTTTCATTGTGACAACATGTTTTGTTTACTTTCTCCCTAAGCTCAAGTTTGCGGGCTGTCACAGCTGTCAGGAGTCAGCTCATTCTTTCTCACTCTTTACCCACATCTGTTAGCATTTGTTTTCATTTCTCCTTGCCCTATTTAAGCCCTGCTGCCCCCACTGTTTGGTGCAACGTCATTACGCATTCAAACGGGAGTCCCCGTCTATTCTTGGCCTCCTTGCCAGCATGTGTTCCACCCTATTTTTTTCGTTATTTCCAGACGTGAGCCCCACGTCTGCACCGGCATTTCCACGTCTTTTCCCCGGGTTGGCCTGGTGTTTCCACTCGCCTTAGCCTCCGCGATATTTTGGCCATCCTGTTTTCATCCTGCTCTGTAAGTGTGTACCTGTAAGTTCATTTTGTGTTTTTATTATTAAACGTCTTGCAATTCACAGCCAGCGTCTGGGTCTCCTTCCTGCCCTGAGGTGCAGTTTATGACACAGATAAGTGTTAACTGAACTGAATGTGAACGTGAATGTCGCTTCCATCACTCTGTTCGCGGGTGTCTGCTCCCTAGAGAACAGACTGGACCTGTCTACTACTGGAGCTCACGTCAAAGGTTTGTCCACTCCCATGTTAGTAAGAGTATGAAAAACTTGAAAAATGATTTTTGTTTAATGTACATTGCATCAGGGGAAAAAAGGGGAACTTTAATCCCCGATTAATTACAAATAAATGCAATTTTGGAGATTAATCGTGATTAAGAATATTAATTGTTTGACACCACTAGATATAACCTGTCAATGTTCTATTCGTAAAAGCACAGCTGCAAGAAAAAAACATGGAAACTTTTTTTTAATTAAGTGGTTTTTTGACATTAACATATCAAAAAATGTGATCTGATCTGCATCTAATTCCCAAGTACAGACAAACGCAATATTCTTAACCAAATACTGCACAAGCAATTACAGTATATTCCATGTCTTTATTGGACATTCACAGTGCTCTTCTAGGATCCCTGGGGTCATACCAGAGTGGCCCAAGCTAGAGCTACACTGAATGTCATTTTCAGAGCTCCTTGCAATATAACGCAAATATTAGAACTTTTGGTCAAGGATGGAAGGGGAGAAAAAAAAAACTTCCTCTTGTACTTTTTTGAATTTATTCATGTTGTCTTTTCTTCCCAGTCAAGAAGTACAGTGCTGTGAAAAAGTAATTCCCCCCCTTCCCCCCAAAAAAACCTAATAACGGGTTGTGCTACCCTTGGTGGCAACAACTATAGTCAAGCGTTTGGTACAACTGGTAATAAGTCTTTTACATCACTGTTGAGGAATTTTGGTCCACTCTTCTTTGCAGAATTGTTTTAATTCTCTGCACATTGGAAGACTTGAGCCTGAGGTCACGAACTGATGGTCGGACATTCTCCGCCAGGATTTTCTGGTAGAGAGCAGAATTCACAGTTCCATCAATTACGGCAAGTCATATATAACTATAACAACTAAAATTTCATGTCGTGCTCCCAAACTAGAAAAAAAAAAAACCAAAATAATTCCATCTATAACATTTATTTGTTGTTTTTTTAACAACACCAACACAACAATAACAGAGCTTTCAATATACACTATTTACAACCCAAGTGTTCAAGTAAAAAGGACATAACTGGTATGGTACCCTCTCAGTAGATGCGCCCCTGGAAACAGCAGTCTTCAGGGTGATGGCTGGCCCTCCAGACGCTGAAGCCGCTCCTCCTCTCCATCAACCTCGTCCCCACGTCCAGCCACGTTTCCCCGGAGCTCCTCCCAAACACGCTGAAGCCGGTTCACGTGCCAAACCGAGCTGTCAGACAACCTGAAGTACGCTATGCCCAGTTTCTCCACTATGCGCAGACACTCCCAATGCTCCTCAGGTTGTCGACTGGCCCATCTTCGCTGCAGACGTTTCTTATCTCGACTCCGAAACCAATCCAGGACCCTCAGTGGGCCCTGGCTCGGCTTGACATGATGTTGAGCATGCTGATCCTCCGTGCTTCTCGGTCTTGCCCCGACCTCTTCTAATGCAATTGCGCCCTCATAGTTGTAGACCCCCATCATCTTTAATGGTGAAACCCATACCATAAAATAAATCACAGGTGTTATTCGTAATAAGGATCCAAGGGACGGGGGTCAGGTGTCCGAACTACAGGTGCCGCTTGTACTTCAAAAAAGTCTACTTAAAACAAAATGCCGCCATGTCCTAACCTAAACATAACATCAAATGTAATCCCCACCGGAACATGTACAAATCATCAGATATATAGAGTAAAACATTCTAAAAACATCAAATAAGCCGCACCCCATGACCATCAAAATATACCACATATACAACGTCTACAGTGGGGGCAAAAAAGTATTTAGTCAGCCACCAATTGTGCAAGTTCTCCCACTTAAAAGATGAGAGAGGTCTCCAATTTTCATCATAGGTATACCTCAACTATGAGAGACAAAATGAGAAAAAAAAATCCAGAAAATCACATTGAAGGATTTTTAATGAATTAATTGGTAAATTCCTCGGTAAAATAAGTATTTGGTCAATAACAAAAGTTCATCTCAGTACTTTGTTATATACCCTTTGTTGGCAATGACAGAGGTCAAACGTTTTCTGTAAGTCTTCACAAGGTTTTCACACACTGCTGCTGGTATTTTGGCCCATTCCTCCATGCAGATCTCCTCTAGAGCAGTGATGTTTTGGGGCTGTCGCTGGGCAACACGGACTTTCAACTCCCTCCAAAGATTTTCTATGGGGTTGAGATCTGGAGACTGGCTAGGCCACTCCAGGACCTTGAAATCCTTCTGACGAAGCCACTCCTTCGTTGCCTGGGCGGTGTGTTTGGGATCATTGTCATGCTGAAAGACCCAGCCACGTTTCATCTTCAATGCTCTTGCTGATGGAAGGAGGTTTTCACTCAAAATCTCACGATACATGGCCCCCATTCATTCTTTCCTTTACACGGATCAGTCGTCCTAGTCCCTTTGCAGAAAAACAGCCCCAAAGCATGATGTTTCCACCCCCATGCTTCACAGTAGGTATGGTGTTCTTTCTCCTCCAAACATGACAAGTTGAGTTTTTACAATAAAGTTCTATTTTGATTTCATCTGACCACATGACATTCTCCCAATCCTCTTCTGGATCATCAAAATGCTCTCTAGCAAACTTCAGACGGGCCTGGACATGTACTGGCTTAAGCAGGGGGACACGTCTGGCACTGCAGGATTTGAGTCCCTGGTGGCGTAGTGTGTTACTGATGGTAGCCTTTGTTACTTTGGTCCCAGCTCTCTGCAGGTCATTCACTAGGTCCCCCCGTGTGGTTCTGGGATTTTTGCTCACCGTTCTCATGATCATTTTGACCCCACGGGGTGAGATCTTACGTGGATCCCCAGATCGAGGGAGATTATCAATGGTCTTGTATGTCTTCCATTTTCTAATAATTGCTCCCACAGTTGATTTCTTCACACCAAGCTGCTTACCTATTGCAGATTCAGTCTTCCCAGCCTGGTGCAGGTCTACAATTTTGTTTCTGGTGTCCTTTGACAGCTCTTTGGTCTTGGCCATAGTGGAGTTTGGAGTCTGACTGTTTGAGGTTGTGGACAGGTGTCTTTTATACTGATAAAGAGTTCATGGTCTTGGCCATAGTGGAGTTTGGAGTCTGACTGTTTGAGGTTGTGGACAGGTGTCTTTTATACTGATAAAGAGTTCAAACAGGTGCCATTAATACAGGTAACGAGTGGAGGACAGAGGAGCCTCTTAAAGGAGAAGTTACAGGTCTGTGAGAGCCAGAAATCTTGCTTGTTTGTAGGTGACCAAATACTTATTTTACCGAGGACTTTACCAATTAATTCATTAAAAATCCTTCAATGTGATTTTCTGGATTTTTTTTCCTCATTTTGTCTCTCATAGTTGAGGTATACCTATGATGAAAATTAGAGACCTCTCCCATCTTTTAAGTGGGAGAACTTGCACAATTGGTGGCTGACTAAATACTTTTTTTCCCCACTGTAAACCAGATACTAACTATAAGAACAAACCCATGCCCGCCCCCCACTTTGGACTGTCCTCCCATCAGTCCGCCCCAGGAGGAAAATTGCCTCCTGGGTTGCCGCTGGCTGTCTTGATTCTGGGGCGCCTCCTCTTCGACACCACGGGAGGAGTCCCATGTCCAGGCCCAAGTCCACCAGTCATCTCCCGGGCACACCGCAGCATTCATTCAGGTGCCTCCATGAGCCATCCGACAGTTGAGAGATAGGCGTCCTCCCATCCGGCCACCATATGCAGCTGCCCCTGGTGCTCCTCCATCCACCACTTGGCCCAAATCCACCACGACCATACCTTCTCCCGGACTTGGACCACATCTGCGACACCCAGAGGGGCCCTACTTGGCTTGCAGTGTCTCTGCTTGGCACGTCGTTCTACCGTGCCAGACGGTCTGGCCCACCCACTTTTACCTTCGCCACCACCATCGCCGTTGTGACCCCCTGTTCGCCGGCCCATTCCAGCTGAGATCCGGGAACAGGTGGAGCCAGCTTCTCGACGTCACTTGCCGTCACAGACTTCCCGCTGTGACGCCCGGTACCCTCATCCAGGGCGACTTGAGTTCTGGCACAGGGACCCTCCTGTGATGGCCCTGAGTGATACTGGTCTTGCTCACTCTCCAGGGTGCCAAGCATGTTCTCATCCCACACAGCCCCGTCTTCCATTCTCAGGACCGGCCGGTCCAACAAAACGCAGCCCAACCACTCCTCCCCAGCACCGCTTTTAATGGTGAAGCCCAGACCATAAAACAGATCGCATCCCATTATGTTCTCACCACGGGCTGTCACGGTGAACCTCAGGTCACACACCTCGGCCAACTTGTACCAGGCCGTCAGTCTCAGCATTCCCACCAGTCTCCCTCCACCATAACCACAAAGCAGCGCCGGGTCACCTCCAATCCTGTAATGCGGGAAAAAATACCTCAAGGTCGCCCAATTTAACGCAGAGACCACCATTCCCGTGTCAATCAGTAATGGCACCACCACCACCACCACCACCACCACCCCGTCCAACTCCACCATACAGTACATGCCACCGTTGGTGCTTGGGGACACAGCATGGACAACCATGAGGGCGGGAGAGTCCTCTTTGCATCTTGGACTTCCTCGCTCGAACTTGCGGCATGCCCTGGCGAAATGATGCAAGTGTCCGCATTTGCCGCAGCGCTTCCCTCTCGCCGGACACTCTCTGGCCTTAAAACGGTCCTTCATGGACCCACAACCCATACATACAGGCGTTCCTGGGGCAGACCTCATTTTCACAGAGTTGGTGTCGTCCACACCACCCTCCACGCTATCATCGCTGTCCGAGTCCATTGCATGCACCGTCGGCTGTGATACTAGATGTCGGTGTGGCATACTGCCACTCAGCTCCCGTGATAGCTTCTCCACAGCCTCCAGCTGCTGAGCTAACTCGATGGCTGAAGATAGCGTCAGTTCACCCGAGAACATAAGCAGTTTCAACCTAACAGCGGGGCAGCTGGTATGTTCCATCAATTGGTCATGAATCATCTCCTCCTCCAACGGTCTGAACTGGCATTCGCTGGCCAACAGTCTCAGGTCTGCCACGGACCGCTGCACAGACTTGCCAACCCGTTGGCGGTGCTGTCAAAACTGACAATGAGGTTTTCCGGGGCACGAAAATGGCGCACCATTAGCTCAACCACTTCTTCAAAGCAATCACAGTTGCCCATTGTGCTCAAAATTTGCTGTCCCTCCATTCCGAGATTATGGACCAACAACACACGTGCCCTCAATTTCTCCAGCCTCCCAAGGTTTAGCACCAGCATGTACGTCTGGAACGTGGCGAACCACCTCGATCAAGGAACGGGTGGCTCACCGGGAAGCTCCAAAAATGGCCAAACAGGTGTGACACACATGTCCATACCTGCTTTTATCCTCGTTGCCAAAATGTTATGTCGGTAATAAGGAGCCAAGGACGAGGCCAGGTGTCAAACTAAACACACGTTTACTGAGAGGCACTTCACAGCACACAGGCGCAGCCGTTAGGCAGAGAGGTGGCAAAAAGACCGCCCCTCCTGCCCACTGCCCTCTTATAGCTGCGAGTGGTGGCGGAACTGGAAGGTGGAGCCGCCACACAAATAAAAGTCCAAACTCTAACACAACACAGAGCCCATGATGTTATTGCCCCGTGCCGTCACATGGAACATGAAGTCGGTCACCGTCGCAGACTTGTACCGAATAGTCAACTCTAAAGTCCCAACCGTGTCCAGCCTTCCACCTCCATAATCGTACAATGGCGCTGGGTTACCTCTAATCCTGTGGTGGGGAAAAAATGTCTTCACCGTGGCCCAATTCAGCAGCGAACCCTCCGCTCCCGTGTTGATTAACAGCGGGACTTCCACGTCGTCCAGCCTCACCTTGCAAAACGTGCACCCGCTCTTGTCGGGGAACACCGTATGGATGGTTGTGTGGGGCTGGCGGAGCGATTTCCTCTGTGGGCTCTTCGGTTTAAATTCACGGCACATCCTGGCAAAATGGTTGAAGTGACCACATCTGTTACAACGTGCTCCTCTCACTGGACAGTCATTAGCCTTTTTTGCGGTGTGTTGCAGACCCACAGCCCATACAAAGGGACTTTCCCGGGGCCGGCCCCTGGCTCGTAGCGTTGGCTTCCATCTCCTTGCCGTCCCAGCTATCTTCGTTGTCCAAGTCCATGGCATTTGCCGCGACAAGAGGCTCTAGCTGGCTCTCGGTTTGCTCTAGAGTTAGCTTGTCCACGGCTTCCATTTGGAGCGCTAGTTTGATGGCTCTGGCTAACGTGAATTCACTTGGCACCGTAAGTAGCCTAGCTCACAATGTGGGGCTACAGGTATGCTCTGCCAGTTGGTCACGGATCATTTCTTCCTCCAATGTCCCAAAACTACACTCGCTAGCTAGCTGCTTCAAGTCGGTGACAAACTGCCAGATGGGTTCACCTACCCGCTGATGCCGCTGCCGAAAGCAGATCCTCCAGACCTTCACATTGTCCGGGGGTGTGAAATGGCTAGCTAGCAGCCCTGCTACCTCTTCATAGGTGTCCGCAGCACCGAGCAGTCACAGGATCCGCTGGCCCTCTATGCCCAATTGTGCACCAATAGCGGTCTGGGCTCTGCGCTTGTCAAGCTCTCGAGCTCCAGTGCAGCAACGTAATTCTGAAAGGCTCGTACCACCTAGACCAGGGCACCAGCGGTTCTCCGGGCACCTCGAGGAAAGGGCAAATAGGGACCATAACACGCCTCCATGGTTTTATCCACCATCTATATCACTAGGGCTGCAACTAATGATTATTTTAGTAGTCGACTCACCTAACGACTATTTTTTCAAATACTCAGGTAATCACGATTATTTCTCTCATGTTTGTCATCTCTGCTTCCTATTGTCATGGCTCCTGTTCAGGGCCTCCATGCCATGTTTTATCTCACCTTTAAGCCTGGCACACCTGTGAATATCACTGTATTTCTGTCTCTGTCATGAATTGCCCTTCGTGGCAGAAAGGTGAGACCACGCGCTGAACTGTGAGTTTGGAAGATTTATTGAAAAAACAACAAACATAAAATCCACACAGTGGTCTAACGGAAAATACAAACAATGGGTAACTTACTGAAACAGTGCACTAGAGCAGGGACAGGGCTCTGGAGGAAATGAAGAGAAGCTTGCTCAAGACAGTGGCAAACAGAAATAAAAATAATTACCCTTAAATAGGGTCAAAAACATTTACTAAGTAGAGACAGGTGTGGGTCACATGAGCGGGCAGAAGGACCCAATGATACATAATAAGACTAGCTGGGGGGCAATGAGAGGAGAGCGGCTGAAGCTGACAGCTGACAGGGGCGACGCCCACACAAAGCACAAAACCCAAAATGTCCTTGACAGCTGTCAACCCAACAGTAAAGAACTAAAGAATAAAATATCAACAAGTGCACACTGAATATAAATGTAAATTAATACAAAAGAGAGTGTACAAAAACTAAAACATAAACAGGAAAATAGCAAACAGCACAGAATTGCCAGAAACCCAAACGCACAAATACAACAAATATGTAAATATAGGAAAAGCTTATGAGACCAGCCTGCGGAAACCTCCAGAGCTCGGCTCATGACAGTCTCTGCCTTAATATAAGTAGCCTGTTATAAAAAGTTCCCATAGTTAAATAAAATAGTGACCCATCAAACTTGAGTTGGAACTTGACAGCTTAATCAGAAGTGTTTTTAACAGCACAATTAAATAATGGATATTAAAATTCAGTATTTTAACCTCCAAAATAAAGGGCAAAAACTCAAATAGCAGCCGCTGCTACTCCATAAAGGGCTGTTGTAACTCTGCATATTGAAAACAATCTTGAGTAATAAAAAGTAAAAAAAAAAAAAAAAAAAAAAAGAGAGAGAACAGCAAGCTACTCCATCCTGTTTGAAACCTTGTTGGGTCTAGAAGTTAAAAAGTTTAATTAGGCTTCAGATGAAAATTTAAAAAACTCCTTTCAGTCCAAAAGAGAATTTTCAAACACTTTAAAACAAGGGTGTCCCATCATGTGTTATGGAGGTCCAAGACCCTGCAGGCTTTACCTCCAACCAGGGTCTTCAAACAGCAGATTCCACTGAATTTCTTCACACCGATTGCTGATAAGTGAAAACACACCTGCTGAAGAGACTGGGTAGAAGAGAAAACCTGCAGGGTCTTGGCCCTCCATGGCACATGATTGGACACCCCTGCTTTAAAATGTCAGTGCAGGAATGTGAGCCTCCACTACACATACGAGAGAAACATTTAAGCTGTTTTAATTTATTTGTGATGATTATGATTATCTTTTTAAATTAAATTACATATCATGAGTTTCTAATTTACCCCAGAGGCACTAATATTCACAATGAAGGCTGATATTACTGCGACAACAAAGAAGATGAAAAAGAGTAAGCTGCTCTTGTACTTAAGATAAGATAAGATAAGATAAGATAAGATAAGCCTTTATTAGTCCCACAACGGGGAAATTCCAGGATTGCAACTGCACAGGGATAGCAACACTCAGAGCAACAATCAGAAGGCAAGATAAAAAAAAAAAAAAACAAGCAAGCAGAGCAGCTAATTTACATATGTACATATTACTATAAAATATATATATACACACACACAGACACACAGTGCAGAGCATTGTAGCTGGATGGAATAAATATATGAATATGTAAACACACAGTGCGGAGCATAGTAGCTAGATGGAATAAATATATAGATATATAAATATAAACACACCCAGTGCGGAGCATTGTAGCTAGATGGAATAAATATGTAAATATATAAACACACACAGTGCAGAGCATTGTTGCTAGATGGGATGAAACAGCACAACCGTCTACTTAGTTATCCTACATGGTATGATTATGTGCCCATACATATTCACACTCTCCATAGCGACCGGTATTTTCCTAGTTGTATGCCGGAGGGGACCATTGTGTAAGTCTATTGCATCTTTGCATTCAAAAAAAAACTATTAGTTTGTTACGTCTTTTTGCTATCTCTGCGAGCAGCTCTGCTTAGGTTGTACAGTCTGACAGCTGTTGGTAGGAAGGACCTGCGAAACCTCTCGGTTGTGCACCTGGGATGATGTAGTCTGCTGCTAAATGAGCTCCTCAGTGCATTCAGTATGTCCTGCATAGGGTGGAACTCGGACTCCAGCAGAGATGACAGTTTAGCCACCGTCCTTCTCTCTCCTATCTCCTCCACCAGATCAAGGCGCTGCCCCAGGACAGAGCTAGCTTTCTTGATCAGTTTGTTCAGTCTCTTCCTATCGCTGCAGTAATGCCACTGCCCCAGCAGACCACTCCAAAAGTGATGGCTGATGCCACCACCGTGTCATAGAATGTCTTCAGCAGCGCGCCTTGTACACCAAAAGACCTGAGTCTCCTCAGCAGGAACAGCCTGCGCTGTCCCTTCTTGTAGAGTGCGTCAGTATTGTGTGACCAGTCTAGTTTATTGTTCAGATGAACACCCAGGTACTTATAGGCTGTCACCATCTCGATGTCGGTTCCCTGTATATTTACTGGTGCTGTGAGGGGTTGCACATGCCTGCGACAGTCCACCACCAGCTCCTTAGTTTTCCTCGCGTTGATCTGGAGGCAGTTCCGATGGCACCAGTCCACGAAGTCCTGGATAAGCCCTCTGTACTCAGCTTCATCTCCATTGGAGATGAGGCCAACGATCGCAGAGTCATCAGAGAACTTCTGTAGATGGCAGTGTGTTGTGTTGTGTGAGAAGTCCGCAGTATAAAGAGTGAACAGGAAGGGAGCCAGCACCGTTCCCTGGGGGGCCCCCGTGCTACTGATGATCGTGTCGGACACACAGTCCTGGGTTCTCACAAACTGAGGCCGGTTCGTGAGGTAGTCCAGGATCCATGATGACAGGTGCTGGTCATCTGGTCACTTCACTCATTTACTGCAGTTAGCACGTTACCAGCTTAACTGAAGTAGCTCAGCTGTCAGCGACTATCATCCAAGAGAGATTATTGGTTGATAGCAGGTAAACTATTTAAAACGGCACACACTAATAGTGTGGTCAGTTTCCTAAATCTGAGAGGGTCGCTCATTGAAAATAAGAAGCGCTAACTTTACTCGCTAAAACTCGCTAACCTTACCGACGCAGTGTTTAGAAGTGGCCCAACTTCAGTCATTCATTACCAGGCAGGACACCGTGGAGATCCGCTGACAGGTGGCTGGAGACGGGGGAACAGAGTGGAAAAGGTGGGGAAGGATGGCTGCATCGCTGTAGTGCAGTTGTGATATGACAACTCTTCTTACAGAGTCTACATTTAACTTATTTCATTTATTTATTTTGGGTAAAATCCTCTCACACTTTGGAAAGTTTGGGCCTTCTCCGTGATTTTCTCTCTGTGTCGCCATGATGCATTCCTCTTCTTCACTGGAACAGTTAAACTGAGCATTTGTGTGGCATGCGTATAAACTTTGAAATTAAAAGATGTGTCAATAAAAATCTGCATCAAATTTTTATGACAATGTCGACTAATCGTTGCAGCGCTAACTGCCACCACCATGTTCGACTGTTGGTATGATGTTCTTTTTATGAAATGCTGTGTTAGTTTTATGCCAGATGTAATGGGATGCACGCCTTCCAAAAAGTTCAACTTTTGTCTCCTCAGTCCATTTTCCCTAAAGTCTTGGGAATCATGAAAGATATTTTTTGGCAAACGTGAGACGAGCCTTGCGTTCTTTTTGGTCACCAGTGGTTTTCGCCTTGGAACTCTCCCACGGACGGCATTTTTGCCCAGTCTCTTTCTTATTGTTGAATCATGGACCAGTGCCCAAATTGAGGCAAGTGAGGCCTGCAGTTCTTTAGATGTTCTTCTGGATTTTTATTTGTCATCTGTTCTTGAATTTCTTTAGATCACAGTGAGATGTGTTGCTTTTTGAGCTCTTTTAGCCTACTTCAGGTTGTCAGACAAGTTTGATTTAAGTGATTTCTTGATTCAACAAGTCTGGTAGTAGTCAGGCTTGGATGTAGCTGCTGAAACTGAACTCAGCTTTCAAAAAAATATGGTTAATCACAGTTAATTTATGATGTAATACAGGGGGCAATTACTTTTTCACATAGGGCCAGGTAGGTTTGGATAGGTTTTTTTTTCCTTTAATAAATGAAATTATCATTTGAAAACTGAATTTTGTATTTATTCGGGTTATCACTGTCTGATATTAAAATTTGTTTGATGATCTGAAACAATGAAGTGTGACAAATATGCAAAAATGTAAGAAATCAGGAAGCGGCCAAATACTTTTTCACAGCACTGTATGTACGTAATGAATTAAACAGAAAAATGAAATGGCGTTCACTTATATAGCGTTTTTTCTCATCTCTGGATGACCAAAGCGGACCAACGACAACGCAGAGAGGCCAGCAGAGACGGCAGCAGAGAGTGGAGAAATGCCGTCAGAAAGACCATCGACTTCTGGCACGGGGGGAGGAGGAAGAGGAGGACAGCACTGTAAAGGGCTCCATAAGCGGTCGGACGAGCCACCAAGTGTCGTAAGTATCGAGAGGAATATATTCAGTATGGATTCATGCATTGTTATCCATGAAGTACAGCACCCCTAATGTGTGGTGTGCACCAAGGTGCTTGCACATGAGAGTTTAAAGCCCATAAAAATGCTCAGTCACTTGAAAACTAAGCACCCATCTCTTGCTGCTAAAGCAGCGGATTTTTTTCCACCAAAAAAAGAGAGAATTGCAAGACCAAAAGAAAGTCGTAACTAATCAAATAACAACCACTAGCAAAGCTCAAAGGTGGCATATTTAATTGCACGGGCAAAAACGCCACACACAATCAGTGAAACCCTAATAAAACCCGCTGCTATTGCTATGAGTCGGACAGTGCATGGGGATAAACAGGCACGAGAGCTGGAAGCAATGCCGCTGTCTGACGGGACCATGTACCGGCGCATCACGGACATAGCCCAGGACATAAAGTGTTAGCTGATTGACAGAGTGAAGAATGGAAAATATGCTTCGCAGTTAGATGAATCCATAGATATATCAAACTGATCGCATGTTTTCGTATGTATCAGTCACCTCCGGGAATAGTGGGGGTCGCCAGTCTCTGTCACCGTTATTTTGGGGGTCGCGGGCTGAAAAGTTTGGGAACGCCTGCTTTATGGCACGAGGTTGAACTTTTAGAAAATTTTAGTGACACACCGTGGTGGCAAAGGGAACTACAATCCAGTTCACTCCCCACATCTGTGATGACTCCAGCCGAATAGAAATGAAGTCTGTGAAGCTGCAGTTTCTGTTGTGATGCAAAGCGTCACTAAGATCCGAGTTTGGATTCAGCAGCTGGAATCAACAGCGCGCCTCCTCTTAAGAAAAAAGAAAAAGAAAGTCTGATGTTTTGTCACCCAGCAGTAAATGTTTGTGATGTCTGTGGCTCATGGCAGATCACACAAGGCCTGTTTTTTACTAGTCCTCTGTCTCCCAGCTTAATTAGAATGAAGCCAATAACAACTTATCGCCTTGTTTACAACACTGTTAAAGAAAAGGTTGTGAGGAGTCCTGCTCCCGACTTTTTATTTCCATTTTTAACCAAACCTCTTGTTCTGAACAAGCAACAGACAACACGACGGATGGGTCAAGCTCGACCGCCAGTTGCAGGCATGCAACGGCGCATGAAACGGTGCATTTAACGGTAGCTTTTACAGCTCGTATCACCCTCGTGTCTCCTAGACCCTCGCCCACAGAGGCGCAGCACTATAAATGCCTGTATGAACGGCGGGTGGACGGAGCTAAAACGGCTGCGCGTGACAGCGTCATTAAGTTACACAGGGGAGGGGGATGCATGATATGATGCAATCTTATTCATTAGCGGTCTGGTGGATGCTCAGCTGTGTGTGATTAGGAGGGGCAAACAGCAGCTGCTCCTCTGGGGAAGGTCATAGCTCTGTCCACGCCGGGGAAAATGGAGGCCGCGGCTCAGAACAGGATACAGCTGATTCATACGGATCGGCGAGCCAAACCAGCTGACCCAACGGCGTTCATTCATGCAGCGGTTCCCAACAAAGGGGTGTGGCACTTAAGCACTCAGCGTGTCTTTTTTATTAGGAAATAAAGTTGTTTTGAGAGCACAGAGGCATGGCATGTTACAGATATGTGAGATTACAAAAACGAGTTAGCAAGCGGACAGATTGAAATACCACAGCAAAGCCATGCTTCACAGAGAACGTAAAACGCATCAAAGAGATTGTTGTGGCTTCTCTTTTTATTAATAAATGTCCCTTGCAGATCTGGTGAATAAAATAGAGCGCAGAGTCAAAGATGCCTTTTCTGAACATTTATTATTACACCTTGGCCAAGAAGAAAAAATGTCATGGTTTGCACGCAGGCGAATACCACGAGAGATTCACAGTCTCAGGACAGAGCAGAGTTTTAATGCAATTAGGAATGGGTGCGTGATGTCACCCGACCGAAAAACCATGAGGAATTGTGGGAAAAGTGTCCTGCCCGTCTGTTTAGTAGTGAGCAACAAATGGCGGTTAAGCTGAAGTTTTGAGAAGGTTGCTTTTTATTTATTTATTTGAATAAAAAGACACTGAATATGGTATACAAACACAAGAAATGTAAATACACATATAAAACGTCATACAAAATCCAGGACGACATATGAAAGTGAAAACAGTTATTTCCAGTGTGGTCCTGTCAATCACATTACTCATCTGAATACCACACAGCGTTAGAGTGGGGAAGTTTTGCTGCGTTATCAAATGCAACAACTGCTCTCACAGTTGGTGTGGAAAAAGACTGATAACAGCGTACACTTTTTTTAACTTCCCGACTTGGAAGAAAAGTGGAGAAAATCAGATCTCCGAGGTAACAAAGAGGCACCTGATGGAATGGATTGCGGCGGTCAGAAGGAAAGATATCAGCTCCGACAATATTCCTGCACACATGGTCATGCGTTCACGGCATTTTCACGAAGGTAAGTTGTGATTTAAAAAATAATAAAGACGATACGCACATCACACCGTCCACCTGGTCGGGTCCTGGATCCCAAAAACATATCAGAAAAATCAAAGACAATCCACACACCAAAAAGCTCCCATTAAGTATTTATTATTTATCAGTAATGTTTCAGGCCATCTGCCCTTCCTCAGGCCAGTTGGACTAAACGGTGAACGAGAAAATGTGACATCAAGTCAACTAATGGGACACGTTTGCAAATATTCCAGACCCACTGTAATATGGTCCTTGAAATTTAATTTAATAATTTTGGCGATTTGTGTCCTGTTCGGATACGTTCGTTGTTTAATCCAAACACTAACCGGACGTTTACAAAGCCATCATTATATCGCGGTCATGAAGTAAAAAAAAAAAGAAAAAAGCGCACACTGAGCAGTCAGAGGTGACTGAAGCTGTACCACCAGTTGGTGCCGAGCAGAGCTCACAGGTACATAAAGCAATGCTGCATAAGACTATCTGCTGTTTTATCATGATGATAAAACTATCACAAACAAAAAAAACCTGGACTCAAACCGCTACGCTGCACTGGGGTTCCCAGAGGCACACTGCTTTCATTACACATGGATTTGACGTCAGCTGGGGACTAAAGTCCATAGAGTGCTTGGCATTGTTAAATTAAGCAGATTCTCCTCTTTCAAGTGACTATAAAAACGTCACTGTCCTGATTTAGTATGTTTTTATAGCGGCTAATTACGCCGGTAATTTTTTTCAGGGTGCCAGCACAAGCGTCGGGTTTACCACATTGCTGGTATTTCATGTCCTGCTGGTAATAATGCGTATGTACTTATCAAACATCATATGATAAATCTGAACAGATAATCCAACATTTCAGAGCTGGGACTTAGAAATGCCTGTAGCTGCAGAGACACATGCTGCAGAAAACCGTGTAGAAACAATGACTGCTTACCTTTGTGGAAACGACGGTTTTCTGGTCGTTCACCCAGAATATCTGAGGCGGCTGGATCCATTAATTGGTGAATTGAACATGAGCCTCTAATGATTTATTGTTTTTAAATTGCTCATGAGTTTATGCGCTCACCCCACAAACCAGGTAGGCAAACACATCTGACAGCGTGACTCGAGGCAGTTGGTCGAGATCCATGGTCCATTTCTTGTGCTCATACAGAGCAATCCCACTTATTTCTTAATGTTTTTAGAGGTAGCGCTCCTTTGATTTTTTTATTCAGCTTCTCTGAATAAGGAATTTTAATTTTCTGTTTGCTCCGTTCCATTGCACGTATGTCTGTTCAGGTTAGCAGTTGCCTAGACAACAGGTAAACAAAGAAGCCAGACCATGCCGATGGCGACAACGGCCCAGAATGCAGCGTGGCATGACGTCAATGCCCATTCTCTGTAGATCAAGCAGATACGCATTGTTCTGAGAATGCTGAGTCAGCAGTGCTCAAGGCTGGGGCTGGATCCTCACTGTCTTATGGGAAAAAGTACTGCGTGCAATGTCATTTATGATTACAGGAGACAGAATGAACGGACAATAACACTGGTCAACACCAAATTTATTGTCTAAGTTTTTTTAGCTGATTCAGGACAATTTTGATGTGCTGAATCCAAAAATCACATTGGTTTTGCTCAATCAGGTCAACTTTTTGAATTATGGCCACATGTTGTTTTATATGTTTTTGTTTACATGTATGGGTATTTTCGCTTTATATGATGCAAAATTCTTTTTTATGTCTTGAAATTCTCTGAATTTTGAACAATGATGACGTAACATTCAATTCATACATGCACAGTACTAAGTACTAAGTAAGTACAGACTTCGATTACTTAGCACCTCGATCAAGTGCTAAGTAATTAGCACCTGATCGAGAGAAACGGATGTCATTTTCGGATTCAGCGGTGCAAAATTGACTTAAATCAGTTGAAAAAACACAGACAACTTACAAAAAAATTATTTTTGTAACCCTGTGTAATAATAATAAAAAAAAAAAAAACATCCATAACAGGATTTCACTGTTGAAAAATATCTGTCAGGAGAAGGGGACAAAAAAGTTCCACAGCATTATACAGTGAAGACTGTCACCAAGAAGTGGTGAAAATATGGGGAAATGGTGGCATTATGAAGGACTGGATCCCTTTCCACAAGTGATGAAAAGACTAAATGAAAATCCGGGCAAGTACCCAGCCAGTATGTCCATGTGGGCCCCACAACAGGTGAAATCTGGGCTGTTTTATGGGTCACATGTGGGTTTGTCCTCGGGTTCCATCTTGGCCTCATCTGTGTTTGCCCACATGGACTTTACCTGTGGTGCAGGTGAGCAGATAATCTGGGCTTTAATGTGGCTGAGCAGGTTTCAGTAGCACTTGTGCCACAGGAAAAATTATGCAAAAACGTCACACATTTATGACAAAAAAATAGGAGCAAATTTATGAAAAAAGTGGAAAATTTGGGAGAAAAAAGTTGCAAATTTACAAGAAAAAAACAGCAAATTTATGAGGAAAAAAATTACAAAAAGTTGCAAATTAACCAAAAAAGCAGCAAATATATGAGTAAATAAATTGAAAATGTATGAGAAAAAGTAGTAAGTTTACAGTAAAAAAAAGTTTAAAATTTCTGAGAACATTCCAAATTTACAAGAAAAATATTGCAAATTTATGGGGAAAATACAAATTTTCAAGAAAATAGCAAATTTACAAGGAAAAGAATTAAAAACTGATGAGGAAAAAGTTGCAAGATTACAGTAAAAAAAAGTGGGAAATTTATGATAATGTTCTGGAATTACAAGAAAAAGTTAGCAAATTTGCCAGGAAAAGTCACAATTTTACAAGAAAAACTAACAAATTTATGAGAAAAAAGTTGCATATTTACAAAAACAAAAATCACAAATTTAAGAGAAAAAGTTGCCAGTTTACATTAAAAAAAGTTGCAAATTTATGAGAAAGTTTCAAATTTTTGAGAAAAAATGAACAAATTGGGGGGAAGTCACAAATTTACAAGAAAACAGCAAATTTATGAGAAAATAAGTTGAAAATAGGTGAACAGGTAAAGTCCATGTGGGCAAACACAGATGGAGCCAACATGGAATCCACGGACGTTGCTCCTGGTGGGTCAGGCCAGCACCTGTATATTGCAGTGCCACTGCCATCAGTGTGTGAATGGGTGGATAGCAGGATCTGTAAAGTACTTTGGTCATCTAGAGATGAGAAAAAAATGCTATATAAGTGAACACCTTTTACAATAGTCTTATCATACTTTTATCAATACTTGGACTATATGGGAGGGTCACAAGACGGAAACTTTTGCATTATTAATAATGTGTCATAGTGTGATGAAACCAAGGTTGAACTTTTAGTCCACAATTCCAAAAGGTATGTGTGGTGCAAAAACAACACTGAGCATCACCAAAACACCACTATACCTATGGCCAAGTATGGTGGTGGCAGCATCATGCTTTAAGGTTGCTTTTCCTCGGCTGGAACTGAGGCTTTAGTCAAGGCAGAGGGAACTGTGAACAGTTCCAAATAGCAGTCAAGTTTAGCCCAAAACTATTCAGTGTCTGCTAGAAAGCTGAAGGCAAAGAGGAATTTCAAACTTCAGCACAACAATGACCCCAAAAGATACATCAAAATCAACAAAAGAGTGGTTTTATCAGAAGAGGATTAAAAGTTCTGAATTGGCCCAATCAGAGCCCATACCTGAATCAAACTAATAAAGCTGCAGAGTGACCTGAAAGGGAAAATCAGACACATTAGGAGTGCTTTTGCAAGGAGGACTGGGCAAATATTGCAGAATCAAGATGCAACATGCCTTCAAAGACTGCAGCACTCAAACTCCCTCCAATCCCGCACACAACAGGCATCTTCCTCCAATTTGGCTGCACAGATTCTGATGTAATTACATTATTCTTGTGAGAGACTGGGTGTGTATTGCAAAACATATTTGTGGTTTGCCAATTTTTTAATGCACTGACCAAAGCTGGAAATGTATCGAAATGATGCCCGCTGTCACTTTCTTTAATCGCATATTATGAGTTATATTTTTAAGCACTCAAATATAAAACTAACTGCACAATAGCCTTACACTACATAGAGGCCAGAGTCAGATTTTTGACAAATGAGGACATGGTTGCCTTTATAAGTAATTTCCATTATGTAGTCAATGGAAGCTGACTTAATTTTGCATTTTCTCGAATCATATTATCAGAAATGTGTACCTACAACGTTTAACCACAGTTCTGAAGAAATTCTGAGCTTGATCCGACAGATAACCCAACTTCCCCACCTCATATCGACTCACAAAAAAAAGTCAAAGAGGGAAGCCCCAGAGGGAAGTCGGACAGGTTGGCGGCCAGTGCAGACAGACCACTGGGCACCTCTAAGGGGCAGAGCGGCAGATGGTGGATGAGGAAGCTGCTTGGTATGCATCAATGTCCATGCAGGTGCACGGAGAAGGAAGAAGGAAGTCTTTCACTTCATCTGCCGAGATGCTCGGTGTGTGCATACGCAGCACAGTCTGTTCAGAAGTCATTACATTCTTCTATTCATGAGTGGCCGTGCAAAAGACACGGGATTACAGAGGCTCTCACGTCCAAAGGATTTATTCATCATGGCGGAGACAGCACGGCTCACTGTTTGGAGCCGCTACCACAGAATGGCACTGATATTGTCACTACAAATAAATCTGAAGGTACATTTTTGGATGCATTCGTTCATTTTTTGTCAGGTGAAACCCAACAATGCTTTAAAAGAAAACGCCTCAATAGTAGACAGCCTCTATTATTTGAACAGCCAGTTCTCCGTTGGTTTTATGCTCTAAAAATGAAGTTTTCTGCAGCAGATTTTCAACAAGAGCACTTAGAGGTGAGTGCAATATTCCCCACCTGTTTTCTTTGAAGATCCCAATATGTCACTGAAGGAGAGCAGAACTTTTCCATATAATTACTGGAGCAGAATCAAATTAAGATAAGCCTATCATCCATGAATACACAGCAAAAAGAGTTGTATACAACCCATATTTGTAGTCAGGAACCTGTGTCTCAAGTTTAGTGACCCAAGAATTACTTGTTCTATAGTAATGAGGTTACCTTTGACCTCTGACCCCAAACCCATAGTCAGGTCAAGGTGCAAGCTGTCAAAGATTTGTCTTAGAGACAACTGTGGTATCAATTTGAATAGCCTACATAATTTCTTTCAGTAGTTTTCATCTTTACAAGATTTAGGGAAAATCTGACCTCTGACCTTGACCTCAAGGTTGATAATTCCTGCAGAAATGATCAGATCAGAACCAAACTGCATATGCGCATCATTAATGTATATCAAACCCTGGTACCAAGTTTTTTAAAAATCAGAACAAAATGGTAGGAGGAGATACTTTCACAAGACAGTTACTCCTGAGGTGAAATAGCACATCATAAGTCTGGAGTTATAACTGATGCAAAAATCATCCGGTCAAAGCCAAATTGCAATATGCACATCATCAGTGTATATCAAACCCTGGTACCAAGTTTCAAAACAATCAGAACAAAACTGTAGGAGGAGTTGCTTTCACAAGACAGTTATTATGTATTAACTGATGTGAAATAGCACATCATAAGTCAGGGGCTATAACTCCTGCAAAAATCATCCAATAAGAGCCAAACTGCAATATGGACATCACCAGGGTATATCAAACCCCGGTACCAACTTTCAAAACAATCAGCACAAAATTGTAGGAGGAGCTGATTCCACAAAAGTGGGACAGACAGTCCGCCCCGTAACATAATCCCCCTTTGGTCCTCAACCCTTTTGGTCTTCGACAGGCGGGGGTTAAAAAACTGTGCCAGTGAAAGTGAATTTCCATTCACCCATGGTACTTAAAATTAAGCATGAATCATCTACATATATTGAAAAATTTTAACAAAAATGTGTTCAAATCATCAAAAAATGTCAATCCGTTTTGATTTTATAGCCAAATTACGATGTACAGTTTCTCTTTGGCATGTGCGTATTTTCTGTTTTATTTTCTGATATAGTGATTCAAACTTAATGAAACTTCACACTCACAATCTCAAACAGTATTCTTTAGAATCGCACCAAATTTCATGCAATTCTGCTAACAGTGTATGCCACAAATAGATGAAATGTCTGTCACCCTTTGTGTCTTGTCAGTGGAATTTATACTGGGGAAGTGAGGCTGTGAGAAGGAAGAGTCCTGTGGTGTAGTGGGTTAAAACATTAACATCATATACTAGAGGTCCCAGGTTCAACTCCCAGAGAAGCTTTATTCTTCTCAAGTATAACTTCCATCTCCCGTGCATTTTAAAACCTAATGTGTAGCCAGGGCTGTGCGATATGACCAAAGTTTCATATCACGATATAAGCAATCTTATTTGATGATAACGATATACGCATATATCATGATATATAGTATATTTTCTGTAAATTCTATTGTTTCCATATAATAACCATATAAAAAGGACCATCTCTTTTTTTTTACATTTTAAATTACATACTAAAAAAAAATCAATTGTACAAATTCATTTGTCATTAAATTTATGCACCTTTTTCCCTCTTAATTTTGCAGTGTTGTTATAAAATTGTTTTTAATGTGCATTTGAGGTGACTTCAACTTTATTTATCATCACTACTTGACTAATTAAAAATGATTAGAAATCAAGATACATTAAGAGCCAGTTTGTTCCTCCAACATGTTTTAATTAATTTATTATTTATTTAGTGTGTATGCGGCCACTGTCACGCACTTTTGCCAATTTAGTAATATTCAGACAAAATTAAGAAACTCAGCAGTAATTTAAACCAAAGAAACAATGGTCTGATACACTAATGTTTCCTATTAGCGACAAGTTAACATCGTCATTTAGCATTTGTGGTTTTATAGAGAGAGACTTGTTAACGTTACTTACCTCCAATTAAAACGAGGTTAGAGGACTGTCCTCTCTGACGCAGCATGGTGGGAAAAAGTCGCACATCCCCGGCAAACAGAAGTAGCAGCTATTTGACCAAAAAATTAGCTTGGAGTTAGCTGTTGTGCAAACCACCAGAACCCACACACCTGGCGCACAGCGAGGGAGAGGCGGGACGTTAACAAGTAGAAACGTGGTATGCGTCTTTTAAATCCCAATATAAACAATACCATTTTATATGAAATGGTAGATGTTTTTAATCGCATCACCTGATATATAGCTGAGTATAGCTGATATATAGCTGAGTTCTAAGGCAAAGCTGTCAATTTACCAGTCAATCTACGTTCCTACTCTCACCTATGGTCACGAGCTTTGGGTAATGACCGAAAGAACGAGATCGCGGATACAAGCGGCTGAAATGAGCTTTCTCCGTAGGATTGCTGGACTCACCCTCAGAGATAGGGTGAGGAGCTCAGTCATCCGGGAGAGGCTCAGAGTAGAACCGCTGCTCCTCCACATTGAAAGGAGTCAGTTGAGGTGGTATGGGCATCTGATTAGGATGCCTCCTGGACACCTCCCACTTGAGGTGTTTCAGGCACGTCCCACTGGGAGGAGACCTCGGGGCAGACCCAGGACACGGTGGAGAGACTATGTCTCCCAACTGGTCTGGGAACGCCTTGGTATCCTCTCTGAAGAGCTGGAGCAGGTGGCGGGGGAGAGGGAAGTCTGGGCTTCTCTGCTTGAACTGCTGCCTCCGCGACCCGGACCTCCGGAAAAGCGGTAGAAGATGGATGGATGGATGGATGGACCTGATATATATCGTTATATCACACAGCCTTATGTGTAGCACATCTTAGCTTTTAAATGCTGTTGGTAAACAGTATAAAACCTTGAAGACTACGGCTTCTTGGAACTCGATGATTGCTGCTTGCAGGTATATTCAGTCATACATTTGTGACAGTTTTCTAGTAATTCTAGTAATCTAAGACTTTTAGATTGTAGAGATTGTTTTGGACTGAGTCAAAAAAATCTCTCAATTGTGGAGCCCATGGAGATCACTGGAAGATCATTGAGAGATTGTTGACAGGCCATTTTTTTTCATCTTTCAATGATGTTTCAATGATCTCTATCCTTGTGTAAAGGCGGCAGAAGATCACTAGAATGCTCTCAAATGTTTACGTATATACCCTTTCGGTCACCCAACAAACTCTCAATGATCTTCAGCCATCTCTCCTGGCCTCTCGGTGATTGCTCAAGGATCTTTCAAAGATTTCTATAGATCTTACAATGTTCTCCAAAACATTAACACTGAAACTGCTTTTCTGAGGCTTTTAGAGGCCATTGAGAGATCACGTCAATTTTTGATCTCTCAATCATCAACCAACGATGTCCTTCTGTGAAAACGGGCCCTAAGCAGCTTAAGTGAGATTCAAATATTAACTGTTTTCACCTCTGGATAAAGTTATGGACACAGAAGTTTCAAAAGTTCTCCCAGTAAGGCAGAACAAAGAAACCAAAGGATGGAACTATCTGTCATTGTATTTATGTGCAATATGCAATCATCTGGTTCTCTGTAACCTTCGTGGATCATGTTTTTTCTTAGTATTTTCCAGACAAACCTGGTTAAAAAGTCCTCTCACTGAAATTTCCATTACAGGACAGGGACTCAAGTTATGAATGGAAGATTTTTTTTTGTGAATGAAACGTTCTGAGTACTTTACTGGCCTGAAGGAAAAAAACAGCTAATTAAGCCAGACTTTGGCAAAGCTCCTCACCAGAATCACAGTGGAACAGGAAGTCCTGTGTAATCCAAAGTCCAAACAAGGTTGGAGGGGACAAAATGGACTCAATTAGCAACAAAAGCAGGTTTTAGAAACAGAAAACAGGGACAATGAGGGATTTTAACAGAAACCAGCTGAGAAGGGTTACGTGTCCGTTTTCCACCGTCAAGACGTTTCCTTTGGCTTTACGGGTGATTTCATAGGGCAAATGGCCACATGAAAACCAGAGGAGAAGACGCCGCATTTAGAGTTCGTTAATGACCACGACACAGCCACATACCTTCCACCGTCCCCGGGGTTATGCCCGGGGCACGGAGAACTCACTGGTTCCACAACAAAGGGGCACAAAGGCTGAAAATGAGCAGCCATAATTTGTGGTTATAATACTTCAAATTACATGAGCTTTACAGTGGGTTTTGGGCAATCACAGAAATTCTACGCAGTCCCTGTGAATGTCATGTCAAGTATCAAGTCTCACCGCTCAGTAGTTGTTTCTGCAATGTCTCCAGATGGTTGTTTGGGCTGCTATTTTCAAGCTTCTGTCGAAATGAATGGAATACTGGAATTATCTGTTTTTTTATCTGTTTTTTTTTATCTGTTTTTTTTTAATCTGTTCAGGTATTCATAGATATAAAGAGGTGGGTAGAGTCAGAGGTTGCATTAACCAAAATTCTTCTTCATTGATGGATTTCTATTAGCAGTGATGGAAAATTTTTAAGGCCATCTGTCATGTTGACAGATTGTGACTGTAATCCCTTGTAATGATTTGCATATTTCTCCTTTTCTTTGTCTGAAGAAATCGATCTCTCTTCTGCTAAGAGTTCTCCGGTTAGGAAGATATTGCCTGTTGTAGACCAGAGTTCTGGTCAAGGGGTTGTAAGGTTTATTACCCAGGATGGGGAGAGCTGGAGGGGGTTGACTGGTTTCCTGTGTGGTGCTTGTCTGAAACTTATTGATGGAATAGAGAGATGTGTATATGTTTTATTGTTTTATGGCCTCCTGTGGATGTGTGTATATAACTGAAGTGTTCATTCTACTTAAGCTATCATCATAAATATACTTATGAATGGCTGTGAACACCGTACGAATGATTTTTGGACCATTTCATACAGCCTTCTTAAGGCGACTGTAGGAGAATCCAGTATTCATAGACCATTCGTAAGTTCATGGCCAGGTCGATGGTCCATTGGCCATAAGTATGCCTCAAGAACACCTTAAGTTGTTCTTGAGGGCCCCTTACAGCAGTCATAGGAAAGACTGTACGAATCCCCGTTTGGACAGAGCGTCATACAGCATGCATAAGGCAGTAGTGAGGCGCTCATAAGGCAGAAGTACGTCATCCACGCGACATTTGTGCCGACAAAATGTGCTGAAAGCTGTAAGATCTTACTACCGACGACTTGAGAGTGCCATGAGTTGGACAAAAATTTTCCTAAGATGGCAGTAAGTATGCCATAGGAAGATACCTAGGCACCCTTACGAAGAACATAAGAACTCTAGGGCCATCGTACGACAGAAAAGCACCTCATTTCTCAAGAATGCCTCAAGTTGCTCTTGCGAACTGAACGGCAGCCATGTACTGAACGGCAGCCATAAGAAGCTATGCCCCCTCCACGAATGTCTGCAAATTCCACAATTACCCATCGTTCGTAAGAATCTTTGTGACTGTAGCTTTAGGTAGACTTCCTCACTCAATTAGAAAAAAGTTGTAAATTAATTTAAAAAAGTAGCAAATGTTTGAGTAAATAAATTGAAAATTTATGAGAAAAAAGTTGCAAGTTTACAGTTAAAAAAATGGAACATTTTTAGAAAGTTCCAAATTTACAAGAAAAATTGTAGCAAATGTATGGGAAAAACTCACAAATTTACAAGAAAGTAGCAAATTTGCAAGGAAAGAAGTCAAAACTTTATGAGAAAAAGTTGCAATATTACAGTAAAAAAGTGGCAAATTTTTGAAAGTTCCAAAACTACAAGAAAAAAATTAGCAAATTCGCAAAAAAAAATTACAATTTTACAAAAAAATTAACAAATTCATAATAAAAATTTAAAAAATTGCAAGTTTACAGTAAAAAACAGTTGCAAATTTATGAGAAAGTTTCAAATTTTCAAGAAAAATTTATCAAATCGGGGGAAAAAAGTCTCAAATTTACAAGAAAATTGCAAATTTATGAGAAAATAAGTAGAAACTAGGTAAACAGTGGGCAAACACAGATGGGGCCAACATGGAACCCATGGACAAACCCACCTGGGACACATAAGACAGTCCCGATTTAACCTTTGGTGGGGCCCACATGGACATGCTGGCTGGGAGGTATGGGTTTGACGTTACAGCAGGGACCGATGGAACCTGTATGACTGATATTTTGGAGGAACAGCGCCCGTACCCATGCAGAAGTCATACAATAACGGACTCTTCCACTGTTACTCAAAGACAGACTGGAATGGACTGCCTTACTTCACCGTTGTCATGCTGCTTGTTTGGGGGCATTTATAAAGTACACCATTCCCTAATTACCACAGGAAGTTGGTCAGAGTTGAGTGGGTGTTTAACAACTGGGTGCGTCTTTAATTTCAGTTGCCCCGCTAAAGGAGAAAAAGCCTCAGAGAGCAAATATGCGAGGCGCATAGTTTGAGGACGAGATCTAAATATAAGTTATGAACAGAATCTCTCATTAAAACATATTTAATTCTTCTATAAAACCAGCAACGACGCTCGGTTTTCCATTTCCCCGCATGCTGCCAAGAGCAATAATTCTCTCTCACAATCCCCACTGCCGCAGTCAGAATGAAATATAAATTACTTTGACAAATATTTTTCCAAAAACCTCAGCGGTCGTATGTAGAATCGGAGCTCCGCTGCGGCGGTGGTATGACTTAATCTCTGTGACAAGCCAGCCTGATGGAGAACCCAACGAGGGACTGAAACCAGGAGCAAGTCTCGCCATTAGATTCCAGTGCTGAAATGCCTCCAGGGCTTTTATTTTGAAGCCGTGATTTAGCTTTGATTAATTTGATTTTTTTTTTTTTTAACTGTTACAGGACGTCAAATGTGCCTGCCTTTTTTAAATCACCAGTCATACGTGATTTAAGCACAGGTGTGGTGATTTACATCGGTACCCCAACAGCACGCATATGTCAATATCAAGCCAATGTATCAAGTTTACATCGGCAACACATCTTATAGAGGTCGTTTGCACATTGGCTAGACATTGCCAAGTGACCTTGTGACCTTTTAAAAAAATTGCACCTTTTTGTCTCCTAAATTAGGCAACTTTTTCTCATAAATTTGCAGCTTTTCTCAAATTTCCTTTTTTCCTCAAAAATGTGCAACTTTTTTCTCATAAATTATCATTTTTTTCTCAAAAACTTGCAACTTTTTCTCAAAAAACATCAACTTTTTTCTTAAAAATTTGCAACTTTTTTCTTAAAAAATTTCAAATTTTTCTCATAAATTTGCAACATTTTTTCTCAAAAATTTGCATTTTTCTCAAAAAATCTAAACTTTCTTAAAATTTCCAATTTCTTTGTCAAAAATTTCATTTTTTCTCATAAATTTTAATTTTTTCCTCAAAAAATTGCAATTTCTTTCTCATAAATTTGTAACTTTTTCTCACAGATTTCCCTTTTTTTTCAAAAAATTTTATTTCTTCTCATAAATTTTAATTTTTTCCTCAAAAAATTGTGATTTTTCTTCTCAAAAACTTTCTCAAAAATTTGCACATTTTTTTCTCGTAAATTTGCAGCTTCTTTCTCCTAAATTTCTTTTTTTTCCTCAAAATTTGTAACTTTTTTCTCAAAAATGCAAACTTTTTTCTTAAAAATTTGCACTTTTTTCTCAAAAAAATTACATTTTTTCTCATAAATTTTCATTTTTTTCCTCAAAAAAATGCAATTTTTTTCTCAAAAATTTTTAACTTTATTCTCATTAAATTTGTCCTTTTTTCTCATAAATTTGCAACTTCTTTCTCCTAAATTTTCATTTTTTTCTCAAAAATTTGTAACTTTTTCTCAAAAAATTTCACATTTTTTTCTCATAAATTTGCAGCTTTTTTCTCATAAATTTTAATTTTTAACCTAAATAAATTGCAACTTTTTTCTCACAAATTTGCAATTTTTTTCTCAAAAAAAATTCACATTTTTCCTCATAAATTTTCATTGTGTTCCTCAAAAAATTGCAATTTTGTCTGAAATATTTGTAACTTTTTTTCTCTTAAATTACCACTTTTTTTCTCATAAATTTGCAACTTCTTTCTCCTAAATTTTCCTTTTTTCCTTAAAAATTTGCAACTTCTTCTCAAAAAGTGAACTTTTTTCTTAAAAATTGCAACTTTTCTCAAAAAATTTCAAATTTTTTCTCATAAAATTTGCAACTTTTTTCCTCATAAATTTTCAATTTTACCTCAAAAAACTGCAATTTTTTTCTCAAAAATTTACAACTTTTTTCTCAAAAGCCTGCAATTTTTTCTTCATACATTTGCACCTTTTTCTCATAAATTTGCAACTTCTTTCTCCTAAATTTTCATTTTTTCTCAAAAATTTGTAACTTTTTCTCAAAAAATTTCATTTTTTCTCATAAATTTGTAACTTTTTCTCATAAATTTTCATTTTTAACCACAAAAAACTGCAACTTTTTCTCACAACTTTGCATTTTTTTTCTCAAAAAATTTCACATTTTTTCTCATAAATTTTCATTTTTTTCCTCAAAAAATACCATTTTTTTCTCAAAAATTTGTAACCTTTTTCTCATAAATTTCCACTTTTTTCTCATAAGTTTCTTTCTCCTAAATTTTTTTTTCTCTCAAAATTTGCAACTTTTTCTCAAAAAAGTGAACTTTTTCTTTAAAAAATTGCAACTTTTCTCAAAAAATTTCAAATTTTTTCTCATAAAATTTGCAACTTTTTTTCTCATAAATTTTCAATTTTACCTCAAAAAACTGCAATTTTTTTCTCAAAAATTTACAACTTTTTTCTCAAAAGTCTGCAATTTTTTCCTCATGCATTTGCACCTTTTTCTCATAATTTGCAAATTCTTTCTCCTAAATTTTCATTTTTTCTCAAAAATTTGTAACTTTTTCTCAAAAAATTTCATTTTTTCTCATAAATTTGTAACCTTTTCTCATAAATTTTCATTTTTAACCACAAAAAACTGCAACTTTTTCTCACAACTTTGCATTTTTTTCTCAAAAAATTTCACATTTTTTCTCATAAATTTTCATTTTTTTCCTCAAAAAATACCATTTTTTTCTCAAAAATTTGTAACCTTTTTCTCATAAATTTCCACTTTTTTCTCATAAGTTTCTTTCTCCTAAATTTTTTTTCCCTCAAAAATTTGCAACTTTTTCTCAAAAATGTCAACTTTTTTTTAAAAATTTACAACTTTTTCTCAAAAAATTTCACATTTTTTCCTCATAAATTTGCAATTTTTTTCTCATAAATTTGTCATTTTTTTTCCTCAAAGTTCCAACTTTTTCTCAAAAGTTTGTGTCATGATTTGCCCTGCAGGGCAGGAATACAAGACCCACGCGCTGTACCGTTAGTAGTGAGTTTATTAAATAGAAAGACAAACACAAAGTTCCACAATGTGCTCCAAAACAAAGATGCAAACATGAAGGAGATTACTTACAAATTACTCACCAGAGTGAAGCAGAGCTCTGGTGGAGACGAGGACTGGAAAAAGCCAAAGCGGCGACAAGGTAGAAATGAATATACAGACTTTAAATAGGACTAGAAACCCATTACATAACTGACAACAGATGTGGGCACCTGAACAGGCAAGAGAAGGCGAAGGTACTTAATTGGGAACAGGAAAGGAGGGCCAATCCAAACTGGCAGCTGACAGGGCACGCCCACGTGACGCCCCCGACAGCTGTCAACAGTGGGAGAATAATATTAAAAATATAAGGAATGAAATAACATACCAACACATAAATATAAATAGATACAAAAAATAAAAATATGACCCTAACACAAACAGAAAAATGGCAAGTAGACAATAATACATAAACCCAACAATGCAACAGATGAGAAAATAAACAGAGGAAAAGCCACGAGGCTGAGTCTGGCAAAAAATCCAGAACTCAGCTCATGACAAGTTTGCAACTTTTTTTCCTGTAAATTTTAAAATTTTTTTCTTATAAAACTTAAACTCTTTCTTGTAAAATTTGCAATAACCGCTTACACCTGGGCAGTCCGACAAAGTAAAGTCTAAATGTGCGTGTGTGGTGGTGGTGGTGGTGGGGGACTACACAGTTGTTACACCGATGGTTGTCAGATTAAAAATTGCAACAAATTCCCACTCCCCCAAAAAAGCACCAAGTGAACATGCCTCGAGTTTAAAAATCTAAAGCTCCACTAAGCACACACAAACAAAAGACAGAAGTGTCCTTCTGTCAACATGTCATTTCAAAGCCCTTTCATCCATGATGCACGATCAGACTACTGTACTCAATAAAGCCCAGCCCGGTAACACGACCCATGCAGCGCTGCCACTTCAGTTTGCTCCTGCTGTTCCAACAACAAGCAGCTGTTGTGTGTTCCTCCATCGCTCCCCAAACCCTCAACCCCCAACCGCACCGACGAGCTGATACGCAGCAGGTGGGGGAGGGGAGGTTCAGGCTCGTCTTTAAAGACAAACACGGGTCTGATTTGTGGGAGCAGCGGGCAGACATGACTTGGCGCACGGAAGCGGCGGGCAGGAGCTGGGAGGCAATTTACGGGCCGATGTTGGGATTGGAAGTGACATTTAGTGCTGCAGTTTTGGGATTATTTCAAGGGTTGGGTGGTTGATACGAGGAGCCGCACACAACAAAATCAACGTCAGTGTGGAGTGGAAACGACAGCTGGAATCGGAGAGGGGGGGGGGTAGGTTTTTGGGGCCCTCTGCAAGATTTGTGTTAGGGGACCCCCATTTACAGTGCTGTGAAAAAGTATTTCTCCCCTTCCTGATTTCTTATATTTTTGCGTATCTGTTACACCTAAAAGTTTCAGATCATCAAACAAATTTTAATATTAGCCAAAAATAATCTGCGTAAATACAAAATGCAGTTTTTAGATGATGATTTCATTTAGTAAAGGAAAAAAAAGCTAACCCAAACCTTCCTGGGCCTATGTGAAAAAGTAACTGCCCCTTAAACCTAATAACTGGTTGTGCCAACCAGTGGTACCAACAAACCGGCAATGAGTCTTTTACATCACTGTTGAGGATTTTGACCCACCTTTCTGTGCAGAATTGTTTAAATTCAGTCACACTGGAGGCTTCATGAACTGATAGCTGGACATTCTCCTTCAGGATTTTTTGGTAGAGAGCAGAATTCAAGGTTCCATCAATTAGGGCAAGTCATTCAGGTCCTGAAGCAGCAAAGCAGCCCAAGACCATGACACTACCACCACCATGTTTGACTGCTGATACAATGTTGTTTTTATGAAATTCTGTGTTAGTTTTATCCATATAAAACAGGGACACATGTCTTCCAAAAAGTTCAACTTTTGTCTCGTCAGTCCCCAGAATATTTTCCAAAAGTCTTGAGGATCATCTAGATGTTTTCTGCCAAATGTGAGACAAGTCTTTGTGTTCTTTTGGTCCAGCAGAGTTTTTTGTCTTGGAACTCTCCCATGGATGCCATTTTTGCCCAGTCTCTTTCTGATTGTTCCATCATGGACCAATGTCCAAACTGAGGCAAGTGAAGTCTGCAGTTCTTTAGATGTTGTTCCGGGTTTTTGGTTTCTCCTCTGTTGTTGAGTTTCTTTAGATCACAGTGAGATGTGTTGCTTTTTGAGATCTTTTAGCCTACTTCAGGTTGTCAGAGGTTCTATTTAAGTGATTTCTTGATTCAACAAGTCTGGTAGTAATCAGGCTTGGGTGTAGGTGCTGAAACTGAACTCAGCTTTCAAAAAAATATGGTTAATCACATTTAATTCATGATGTAACACAGGGGACAATTACTTTTTCACATAGGGCCAGGTAGGTTTGGATAGTTTTTTTCCTTTAATAAATGAAATTATCATTTGAAAACTGCATTTTGTATTTATTCGGGTTATCATTGTCTGATATTAAAATTTGTTTGAAGATCTGAAACATTGAAGTGTGACAAATGTGCAAAAATATAAGAAATCAGGAAGGGGGCAAATACTTTTTCACAGCACTGTATGTACATAATAAATTAAACAGGAAAAAAAATGAAATGGCGTTCACTTATATAGCGCTTTTTCTCAACTCTGGATGACCAAGTGCTTTACAGATCATGCTATCCACCCATTCACGCACACATTCACACACTGATGGCGGCAGGGCTGCCATACACACAGAGGTGCTAGCCTGGCCACCAGGAGCAACTGGGAGTTCAGTGTCTTGCTCAAGGACACTTTGACATGCAGACTGCAGACAGAGCGGGAATCGAACCTTGGACCCTCCAATCAGTAGTCAGCCACACTACACATGCACCACAGCCCCCCCCCCCCAAAAAAAAGTTCAACAGTTGCATAGAATAACAACAGCACTCTGAGGCTAGAGCAATATGCCCCGCCTCTGTTTTCTTTGAAGATCCCAATACTTACTGACAAAGAGCAGTTTTCACCTTTTCAATATAATTACTGTGGCCAGAACCAAATTATGATTAAACCCATCATCCCCAAATATACAACAAAGCATATAAAACCCATAGTTGTAGGGTAGGATCCTGTGGTGAACCTGTGTAGCAAGTATGGTGACCCTAGAGAGCTTTAATTCAGTTCAATTCAACTTTATTTATATAGCGCCATTTCACAACAACAGTCATCTTTACACATTCTTTAGTAAAAGTGCATAAGGAGTGCCAACCTTGACCTTTTGACCCCAAACCCATAGTTAGATCAGGGTGTAAACTGTCCAAGATGTATATTAGATACAACTACTGTATCGCTTTGAAAAGCCTACATCATTTCTTTCAGTAGTTATTGTGTTTAGAAGATTTATGGAAAATCTGACCTCTGACCGTTGACCTCAAGGTCATCTGATGAGAGCGAAATTGCAAGGGGGCTACAACTCCTGCAAAAATCATCCGATCAGAACCAAACTGCAATATGTGCATCATCAGTGTATATCAAACCAAGGTACCAAGTTTAAAACAATCGGAGCAAACTGTAAGAGGAGTTGATTTCACAAAAGTGAAACAGATGGATGGATGATGGACGGATGGATGGCATATGGATGGATGATGGACGGACAGACCCTAACATAATCTCCCCTTTGGGCTTCGAGCAGCAGGGGACAAAATTTTAACGAGCAGCCGTATGAAAGTTGCAAAATTCCAAGGAAAAAGGCTTTAAAAATTGTGAGGAGAAAAAAAAAAAGGAAATTTATGAGAAAAAAAAGTCACAAATTTACAACTAAAGGTTGCAAATTTATGAGAAAGAAATAAAATTTATGAGAAAAAAAGTTTTTAAAAATTGGGAGAAAAATTATGAATTTATGAAAAGAATCAGATTTAATAGAAAAATTCTGCAAATTTACAAGAAAATGTTGCAAATTTAAAGAAAAATTTTTGCAAATTTATGAAAAAAGGCATATGAGAAAAGTTGGAAATTTATGAGAAAAAAGTTGCAAATTTACAAGAAAAAATTGCAAATTTACAAGAAAAAAAGTAGCAAATTTACAAGAAAAAAAGACTCATATTTTGAGAAAAAGTCACAAATTTACAAGAAAAAGCTGCAAATTTATGGGGAAAAAAATGCAAATTTACAAGAAAAAAGTTGCAAATTGTGAGAAAAAAGTTGAAAATTTAAAGAAAAAGACAAAAATTTACGAGAAAAAAGTTGCAAATTTCAACAAAAAAAGTTGCAAATTTACAAGAAAAATTTTCATATGTACAAGAACAAAAACTCACAAATGTATGAGAAGAAAACTGAACATTTATAAGTTCAAAATATAAAACTGCTGAGAAAAATAAATTGCAAGTTTAAGAGAAAAAAACTCGTAAATTTACAATGAAAAAGTACAAAGTAGGAAAAAAATTGCAAATTTCCGAGAAAAAAATTACACAGAAAAAGGTGACAAATTAAGAGAGCAAAGCAGAAAATTTACAATGAAAGAAGTGATAAATTTTACAAGAAAAAAGGACCAAATTGATGAGAAAAAAAGTTGTAAATTCAGAAGAGAAAAGGTGTCATATTCACAGTGAAACAGCAGCACATTTATGAGAAAAAAAAGCTAAATTCTAATTCTCCCCCCGAAAATGTTGAGGTTGAGGCCAAATTCCTCATAAAATCTCAACATTTTTACAAAGTTTAAGACATTTTTTTCAATCAACTTGATGTTTCCTCATAAATTTGTGACATTTTTTTTGTAAACATGCAACATTTTCCTTGTATAATTCACAGCTCATTTTCTCTGTGTTTTCTGTCAAAGCCCAACGGAAGGCAAACGAGCCACATGTAGCCCCAGAGCCACAGGTTGTATTACTAGATCATAATTGCTCCTTCTCGGTGTCACATAGCCCATTTCACTCCTGAGCCTTCAAAGCGGCCTTGGCGCTGGCACACAAACGGGAACACATGGACCTGATTTAGCCACCGGCGTGACGGTAGCCAGAGCAAACACGGCGGTGCACTTCTGAACCTTCAGCCCCGATGAAGACGTGAAAACAACAACAACGACACGTATCGTTTTCAGCAAGCGTGGAAAAAATCTGTTCTGGTGACACATGACGTCTCATTTCATTTCAAGGGGATCAGCAGCGAGGCAAAAAGATGAAAGAAGGAACGGTCTGGTGGCGCACAATCCAGCTGGTGTTCCGCGGGAAATATATGCAGCGACAGCCCAAGAAGTGGTTAGTCACAGCGGTTGGTTTTCTTACCAAAATTGCCACGTTTAGTCCTGCCTCCGCATGTTTTCATGTCTACACAAGCACCGGGTTGCATGAAAATAATTTTAAAAAAAAATCTATATCTTTATTTTGTGACAGGGCTGTCCAGGGTGAAAAAAAAATCGTTCCAACTTTTTCTAGTAGATTTGCTACTTTTTTCTTAAAAAACTGTGACTTTCTCTCATAAAATTGTTACTTTTTTCTCATAAATTACGATAAGACTTTATTAATCTCACACTGGGGAAATTCATTTGCTACAGCAGCACAGAGGTCAGAAAAAAAGTAAAGACAGAGAATAAATACAATAAAACCTACTGAACCATACAAGAGCAAAAAGGTATTATTAGAATTTAAAATATGTACAAATTGTACTATATAAATACCAGACTAAAAGATGCATTAGAGATAAAAAATGTGCATAAAGTACAGTGAGAATGATAGCATATATACAGTACATGTACGTTTTTGTAGCAGATGTTTCTCCTGTGTGTGTATTGTACAGTCTAACTGCTGTCAGGATGAAGGACCTACAGTAACAGGGACCTGCGCGACAGAACGATTTATGATGGTTGACGCAATAAAAAACGTCTACCCTTTCATATATAACTGTATCGTCTATATCGGGATTTAAAAGACACATACACCGTTTCTACTTGTCACCACCCACCTCTCCCCCGCAGTGCACCAGGAGTGTGCAATAGTGGGTTCCGGTGGTATTGTTTTGGTCATATAGCCACTACTTCTGTTTGCCAGGGATGTGGGAGTTTTTTCCCACCGTGCTGCGTCAGAGAGAACAGGTCTCCAACCTTGTTTTTAATTGGAGGTAAGTAACGTTAACACCATCCCTCTCTAATTATAAAACTGCAAATGCTGAATGACGATGCTAACTTGTTGCTAATAGGAAACATAGTGTATCAGACCATCGTTTCTTTGGTTTATATTACTGCCAAGTTTCCTTAATTTTGTCTGACAAAATATTACTAAAGCTGCAAAAGTGTGTGACAGCGTGCCACATACACACTAAATAAATTAATAATTAAAAACATGTCGGAGGAACAACCTGGCTCTTTATGTAACTTGATTTCTAATCATTTTTAATTATTCAAGTAGCGATAATGAATAGCTGAAGTCATGTCAAATGCACATTAAAAAATTTTTAACAACACTGCAAATTAAGGGCGCGAAAAAGGTGCATAAATTAGTGACAGATGAATTAGCGGAACTAGGGATGAGCTGATCCGATCCGCCAATCGGTATCAGGTTTGATCAGGGAAAATGGCCGGATAAGTATCAGTAAGGAATAAAAGTAATTTACCGAATCCAATACATTAATAATAATAAAAGGAAGGCGCAATCCTGTTCTCAGCCGCGCTGCACACAGCTTGTGTAAACAGAGGCAATGAGTGTTACCTCACTGGAGCCTGTCTGTGGGAACTGGCCTCAGTATGTTGCTGTGTGGTACCAGCATTTACAATTTTACACCACCAACTTGATAAAACACTTGCAAAAGTATCATGGCAAAGGAGTATGCTGAACGCCATCAAGAACCGAGCAGAAGCAAGTGTTGTCGTGCAGCAGCAGCCGCTGTTTTACTGCTGGAATACGTTAAAAGTGAAACTAAAAGAAGGAAACTGAAAGTAAAAACTAGAGGAGCAGGAATGAAGACATAACATGGACTTACCATTCGATGGACAGTTACAGCTGATGAGAGTTAGATGACAGAAACATTAATAGCAAATTATAACCAGTAAATTGGAAGCAGGACTAACAAGGCTATAAAATGAAATGGGGGTGACTTCAAAATAAGAGCAAACCTAACCAATATGGACAGAGAATAAACTACTAAATAAACTGAGGACCAGGAGAATACTTATGATAATAATAATTCTTCTTTTAGATTTGATTGGAAGTTGGCAACCAGCTTACAGGTGCATTACAGCCACATGCTTCACTCTATGTCTTCTCTGATAATAATAATAATAAATAATCACTCTATCCACCTTATCCCTGGGGATGCTGCTGTAGGAACGATTATGGGCGGAGCTTCCGGTTTTGGCTGACCTAGTGTTAAATCAGTCAATAAGAGTGGAGTAGCAGGGGCATTTAAAATAGCGTTTTTAAAAGTTTTTCAAATTCATTTTAATGTATAATCCACATACGTGTTTTGCACTCAAGTAGCAGCTAACGTCAGCTCTTCTAGTTTTTGGTATTTTTTGAATGTTTTTGGCGTAGTTCTGGTACTTGCTGGTGTTCATGGTTGTGCCAGACTGGATCAATGGCAGCTTCTCCACCACACGGTGGCTATGACGACATCTAAGCACGATGTTGTGGCGTAAGGTAAATTTGTTTATGTCCAACATATTTTTAACAAAATGCAGCCAACTTTATGCTGTGGAGACGTGCTGGTCTGAAGCCCCACCGTTTGTCATTATGAGTACAGGCAACGAGAAGTCATAAATCATGACTCTTTCTTTCTTTGGTAGCGGCAAAGCCCCAAGAAGACCCCCCTGAGTGTCTGGTATCATTGAAAGCTTAGAAATCGTACGTTCTAAAAATACCTATGTTCCTGCGGAAGCCGTAACTCCCAACCAATCGAACATGACTTTTTAACCTAGCCAAAATATAAACAAATCGTCTTTTTCTGGGTCTGTTTTTGAGCACTTCCTACAAATTAAATATGACCTTTGAAGATCTTTCAATACAGAATATGGAATAACGTTTCATGTTTTGAAAATGTCCTCAAAGTGACTCATTTTGCCCAGCACGGATCATTCGTTTACAGCGTTAGCATCTTAGGCAGCAGCGATAAACTAATGAGCTACTGTCTACAAGGCCACTTCATAAGGTCATCTTTCCATCCCTCCATAAGTCCGTGGGAAGTGGTATGATTACATTACTATTTTGAGGTGCAAGAGGCCGTGTTCCCGCATTTCTGATGCTGAAGTCATTGTTTTTTAACAAGGAAATAGTGTCCCGTTTCAGTGACAACATATGTTCTAAACTAGTACCGGAAGTTGCTACCATAATTCACACAAGGCATCATGGGACCTAGGAATAAGGTGGATATATAATTCAAGAAATCTCTGTGTGTCTGTCTGTCTGTCTGTGTGTCTGTCACAAACCATAGGACTCGCTAAAGATCATAGGCTTGCCTATGATGTGCCTATGATGTCTTACATGATGTCTATGTGACGTCATATAGACACCTCAAAGATCAAAGGCAGGCATCACAGATCAAAGGCAAGCATCACTCACGATCATGGGACATTGATCTTGGCCCGTGACAATGTGTAGAGTGATGATATAGAGTGAAGTGATGATATAAAGTACGAGGAGACGAAGAAGAGCGATGTCTGAAGATAGAGTGAGGTTCGATTGGACACAGCTATGATGATGAAGCAGCTCCTGACCAGATAGTGTGATGATATAGAGTGAAGTACGAGGAGACAAAGAAGAGTGATGCCTGAAGATGAGGTGATACAGCAATGATGATAGAAGGGCTACAGCTCCTGACCAGATAGAGTGATGATACTGAGTGAGGTACGTGGCGGTAATGCACCTGTAAGCTGGTTGCCAACTGCCAGTCAAATCTAAAAGAAGAAGAAGAAGAAAATGTTACACACTCTTGTACAGTGGGGTGGTGGTATGCACCTTTCAGTTGTTTACTATCCGCCAGTAACCGAGAGAAGAAGAAGATCATGGGACATCAACGATCAAAGGCAGGCATCACTCTTCTTCTTCTTTTAGATTTGATTGGCAGTTGGCAACCAGCTTACAGGTGCATTACCACCACTTCCCTCTATATCACTCTATATGTGGTATTCAGCAAGTCTCCAGGCATCGCTCACGATCATAGGACTAGCTATGACATCATCAAAGCTCATAGGATTCGCTGTGACACCATCAAAGATCAAAGGCAGGCATCACTCACGATCATAAGACTTGCGATGAAGATCATAGGGCTCACTATGACATCATCAAAGATCAAAGGCAGTCGTCACTCACGATCATAGGACTCACGATGACATCATCAAAGATAATAGGACTCGCTATGACACCATCAAAGATCAAAGGCAGGCATCACTGAATGAGTGTTGACGTGCTTGCTTACGCCCTTGCTTACACCTGCGTTCTACGGGCATGCAGAAATACTTGCTTATTCTTAGTTTCTACAGGCATGCACAGATATGCACTAGTAATAATAATAGAGGACAAAAATACAACTTAAAGGGTTAGTTCCCTTATTTTCAGATCTACAGCATTTTTACCTCATGCACAGTGGCACTTTGAATTTCATCTAAATGTTCACATTACTCAACTTTAGTTTTGCAATAAACTTGCACTTAAAACTTCAGAATGCATGTTTACATGGTGCCAACCAGTCAAATGCTGTCACTAATGTTGCAAAGTTTAAAATCTAAAAAAGCAGCAGTGTTGCTGAACCAAGTAAAATTTGTAATATATTCTTTGACTTTTAAATTTATCTTTTTATATGTATGCAAAATGCAACCAGTCATTACCAAAGTATGTTCTGTACTTTAAATAAGAGAGACGGTATTGGGTTTGGATCGGTATGAGCCAGTACTCAAAGCCACAGTATCGATATCGGTCTTGAAAAAGTGGTATCAGCTCATCCCTGATTTGTACAATTTATTTTTTTTTCACTGTTATTTAAAATGTATAAAAAGAGATGGTCCTTTTTGTTGGTTATTATATATAAACTACAGAATTTACAGGAAATGTATATTGTGATATACATTGTTATTGTTAAATCAGATTACTTATATCATGATATGAAAGTCTGGTCATATTGCACAGCCCTATACAGTAACGTTCAGTCATACACAATGGCTGTAACAGTCTACTGCTAAAGGAGCTGCTCAGGGCCTCCACAGACTCATGCAGGGGGTGAGAGGTGTTGTCCATAACAGACATTAGCTTAGATAACATCCTCCTCTCACCCACCACCTCTATTTTTATTGTATTTTATTTTTATTTTATAAACCTTTATTAGTCCCACAGTGGGGAAATTACAGTTTAAATTCAGGGTATCCACCTGGATGGATGAGGCAGCCACGGTGCGGCGCCAATCCCTTCACCATTCACACACACATTCACACCTAGGGGCCACTTTAGAGTCGCCATTTAACCTAACTTGCATGTTTTTGGCCTGTGGGAGGAAAACCCGGAGTACCCGGAGAAAACCCACGCAGACACGGGGAGAACATGCATACTCCACACAGAAGGGTCACCGATGGTCAGGGGCGGCATCGATCCCGTGACCTTCTTACCGTGTTGCCACAATGCTAAACACTGCGTCACTGACCTCCCCACCTCTATGGAGTACAGGGGACTGGCCAGGACAGAACTCGCCCTCTTGACCAGTCTGTTCAAACATTTCCTGTCCCTCTCTGTGCTACCACCACCCCAGCAAACAACAGCACAAAAGGTTGCAGAGGCAACCACAGTGTTGTAAAAAGTCCTTAATAATGACATGAAAATCCCAAATTACTTCAGTCTTACCAACACATGGAGCTACCTTTGGCCCTTCTTGTACAGAACTTGGGTGTTATCTGACCAGTCCAGTTTATTATTGGGGAGAACACCTAGGAATTTGTAACTATCTACCACCTCAATGTCCAAACCATGGATATTTACCGGTGTATTTGGTGATGGTTTTCTCCTAAACTGGAGTTACTGGAGTTGATGTGAAGGTGGCTGAGTTCACACCAGATGATGAAGTCAGAGATGACCCTCCTGTACTCCAGATGGTTCTCCTCTGACACACATCAGACAATGACTGTATCGTCGGAGAACTTCAGAAGGTGACAGCTAGTGGAGTTATATCTGAAGTCTGATGTGTAAAGAGTAAAAAGGAAAAGAGAAAGCACCATTCCCTGAGGAGCCCCCATACTGCATACCACCACCTCAGGCACACAGTCATGAAGCCTCACGTACTGTGGTCTGTTGGTGAGGTAGTCAATTGTCCATGCAGTAAGGCGACGGTCAACTCCTGCTCCACCCAATTTTCCCCTCAGTAGTGTCAGTTGAATTGTATTGAAAGCACTGGAGAAGTTGAAAAACATGACTCTCACAGAGCTTCCAATACTCTTCAGGTGAGACAGTGACCTGTGCATCCTGCCCTCCAATCCTGGGTCAGTAAGCAAACTGCAGGGGGTGCATCAGTGTGCTCACCAAGAGTCGGAGGTAGCTGAGGATGATCCTCTCCAGGGTCTTCATCAGATGGGAAGTAAAGGCCACGGGTCTATAATGGTTAGGCACCCTGGGGCGCACAGTCTTTGGCACTGGAACCACATGGGAAGTCTTCCACAGAACAGGAACCTTCCCCAAACTAAGACTCAGATTAAACATGTGCATGGCCACACCACATAGCTGGTCTGCACATTCCCTGAGCAGTCTGGAGCTGATGCCATCCGCTCCGTTGCCTTTCTGGCCTTGATCTTCCTAAGCTCCCTCCTCACCTGATCAGCAGAGAAGGTAAGAGGGGTGGGAGTTATCCCCGGTGTAGGGAACAGCCTCAGATGGTGTGAAGAGGAGGCAGGGTAGCGCTAGCTCCAGTCTAGGTGCTCCCGCTGTGTTGTGCTCCTTTAACCAAATCCATTATTGCTCCACATTATTACCAGTGTTCCTCTTTGTCCCTGCAGTTTGCTTGTGTTTGCAGTAATGAGGGTCATTACTGTGGGGGCCATCTTTTCTGTGACATATAAAGTCATTTTTTCTCCCTCCTTAATGCACCTGTAATTTGTTCTGCAATGATTAGGACCATTTTGGTGCTTTTTATTTGTCGCTTACTGTGAGGGAGACTGTTGAATGTACACTGCCAGAAAAAATGCAAATCATTACATTCTCAGATATGCTTTATTGTGTTATAAGTAGTGCTGAAATATTCAGCTATCTGGATAATTGTTTGTTACTTTGGTTTTGGCTTCTTTTCCAAGCTGATAATAATTGAAGGTGTTTCACACCTGAAAAAGTTCACACTAGGGCTCCTATTTTTGTTACAACGTATACATTTGGTCCCGTTAGGTTTGGTTTTATTTATTTATTTGTTCATTTTACCTGTCCAGTCCAGCAGCCTGGCAAGCAGAAGAGATATCTACTTGCCTTATTGTGCCAAACAAATTTGCTTTGTCAAAAGGAGCTCTGCTCATATTTGGTATATGCTGTATAAAAACGGCATTTATAGACTCCTCTTGCTATATAACAACTTTAATATTGTATTTACAGTGGTGTGAGAAAGTGTTTGCCCCCTTCCTGATTTCTTTTTTTTTGTGTGTTTGTCACACTTAAATGTTTCAGATTATCAAACAACTTTAAATATTAGACAAATATAACACAAGTAAACACAAAATGCAGTTTTTAAAAGAAGGTGTTTATTATTAAGGGTAAAAAAAAAA
This sequence comes from Pholidichthys leucotaenia, assembly GCA_020510985.1. Taxonomy (NCBI): domain Eukaryota; kingdom Metazoa; phylum Chordata; class Actinopteri; order Cichliformes; family Pholidichthyidae; genus Pholidichthys; species Pholidichthys leucotaenia. The sequence continues at coordinate 49,822,827 of CM035848.1, forward strand.
ATCCAAACCTACATGGCCCTGTGTGAAAAAGTGAATGCACCCCCCCCCCCCCCGCCCCCATTAAAACATGCATTAACTGTGGTTTATCACATCTTTGGAAAGACGAGTTCAATTTCTCTAGTCACACCCAGACCTGATTACTGCCACGCCTGTTCTCAATCAAGAAATCACTTAAATAGGACCTGCCTGACAAAGTGAAGTAGACCAGAAGATCCTCAAAAGATAGATATCATGCTGCAATCCAAAGAAATTCAGGAACAAATGAGACACAAAGTAATTGAGATCTATCAGTCTGGAAAAGGTGCACTTGTGGTGAGTTGCAGTTTTCTGGGTAAAGGTGCCCAAACAGGTGGGGTGCCGGAAAATGGAGTTTTGCAGTAAGTGTCGGTAGGTTCGGTTTCATGTTGCTCCTTATATAGGCAAACTATACAACTTTATGTGATGCACCTACATCCTGTTGTCATGATGATGTTTGCATGTTTCACACAGGCCAGCAGTTAGCAAACATCCTACTCACCCTCAAAGGTGTTCTCTGCAGCTCTGGATGCATCAGTATAATTGTACTTTAAGTTAAAAGTGGGAAAGACTCCATCATAGTAGTCGGTGAACTAGTTTAGTAAGAGGCTAGGCCAGGGGTCTGCAACCTTTGCCAACCAAAGAGCCATTTTGCCCGTCTCCAACTAAAATAGAACTAGCTGAGAGCTGCAACAGCAATTTGACTTTTAAAATAAAGATTATGCTGCTTATAAAGTTTTATATATGGCTGTGCGATATGACAAAACTTTCAAATCACAATATAAGTCATATTATATCACGACAATGATACATATTGCAATATACATTTTCTGTAAATTCTACAGTTTAGATAATCACATAAAAAAGACCTTTTTTTTTTTTTTTTACTTTTTTGCATGCATCATTTTCCCCTCATAATTTTGCAGTGTTGTTATAAAATATTTCTTTAATGTGCATTTAAGAATTGATTCTCATAAATTTCAGTTTTTTCTTCTAAATCATATCATATGAATAAAAAATAAACATCAATAAGTTAAATATTTCCTGAGCCAGAGGAGAATAGCAAAAAAAAAAACAGATAAAATTAAAAAATGACTGAAAATGAGAAAATTACCCATCGCTGCTATCTAGAGATATAAATTAGCTGTTAGTTTAAATCAATGAAAATTTAAGTGTAGATCCACAGCCTGATGACTGCTATTCTGGCCTGATTTAACCTGTTTGCTTCTTTGTAAAATATTTCAGATTGGTCATAATCTGAAAATCAAAGATACAAAAAGTAATGTAATAAAACACATTCAAAGATTGAAAGATTTTTTTTGTCAATACTACTATACGTACAGGACATACAGGAGAACTGAAATGGCGTTTCTCTTTCTCTTCAGTGGTGTGCACAATATAAAAAAAGAAAAAGGAATAAGGCTGGAAAAACAACAACAGCAGTCTATGTATAGTAATGCTACCCATAGTGCAAATGGCAACAAAAGATGGACCCAGACCTCCCATAGTGCAAATAAGATAAACGATAAACGATGAGACCCAGCAATCTTATATACAGAAAAGTAGAGCAGTACAACTCGTAGTACTAAGTTCAATGCGGTAGTCTAGATGCAGACAGTGACAGATAGGACTGCATATGAACCACTGCCAGATGTGACGCATAGTTGACAACATAAATAATTTAGAATATATTTTACATTCACAAAAGTATGCGTTTCAGTTGAAAAATGTATCCAACAATAATTTAAAAAGTAATTAAAATAAACTTCATTAATTTCCACGTGTTTTGAGACATAACTGCAGGGAGCCACGGCATAGGGGCTGAAGAGCCGCATGCAGCTCTGGAGCCGCGGCTTGCCGACCCTTGGGATAGATGTCCCGTCAACGTATTGCCAATGTGGAAATAACCTCTAAGATGTATTCCTGATGTCAACCGTAAGAGCTGACATAACAGCCCAGGAGGAAGAAAACATAAAACTGCACACTGGAGAGGCCTTAAAAAAGCAGCACAGCAGAATGTATGCTATCACTTTGTCTTTTTAACGGTCTAACGGTAGCTCACACCCCCACAGAGCCTCTCTTCTTCTGGACAGCCCAAGACATTCCCCTGAGGTGACCCGGGAGGAAACTCTCCACTAATGGGTTCTGACAGGTCAGTTCTAAGAAAGTGCTAACAGAGCAGAGCAATAGTTAAAGCCACCGCCACACTCGTTCATACCTCAGCACTTTAACCTCGGCCCGCTGACCCTGCTGACTGCACCGTGTCTTCACCCACCGGGACAAATCGGAAGTGATGCGGGTGAGTGGAAAGTCCCGGTGCTGATCCACAGACTCTCACCAGTTTAATATGCAGCAGGAAAATTGGGTTAGTCAGAAAATAAACTGTGGAATGTGTTGACTCCTGACAATCAGGATGAGGAGGAAATAATCACAAACTGAGACAAAAGAATTATCAGAAGACTTATCCAAGAGCCAAAGACCACTTGTGGAGAGCTCCAGAAAGACCTGGAGTTAGCAGGTACTGCTGTTTTAAAGAAAACAATAAGTAATGCACTCAGCTGACATGGGCTCTATGCCTGCTCATAGGGGTGTAACGGTACATGTATTCGGATTCTGATTTTTCGGTTTGGTACAGAGGCGTACCAAGGTTCCACACGGACCATGTTGAGTGACAGACAAGAAGTGTAACTGCCTCGCGCTATTAGCCATACATGTAAACAAACAGTGCAGCCCAGCCTCTGACTAGGGAATGTCATGGCTGGCTGTACGGAAAAGCCAGAGCTTGAAGACCCTCTTCACAAGTCTCCTGTCTGGGAACACTTCTGCTTTCTGGTGAAATACAGTATGTGAACAAACAAAGGCAAGTGAATAAGATGAAAACAGCATCAGATATGCTTTTGGCAGTATGTTGAACTTGTTAACTCGTTTGAAACGGCACTACGCAAACGTGAATATCAGTCCAGCACAAAAAAAAAAAAAACTAGTACAATGCAAGCGCAGCTTCCAGCAGCATTTACACAGCCTCTCAAGGGCTTTTCAGATCGAGCCAAAGCAATAACAAATGCCATTGGTGTTTTTATAGCAGCGGATCTAAGGCCATATTCAGTTGTTAAGAACACCAGGGTTAAACACACACTGAAGGTAACTGAGCCCTGGTATGAAGTTCCTTGTTGTGCCCACTTCAGCCAGAAAGTAATACCATCCTTTTATGAAAAAGCTAAATCTGTCAATGCTGCACTTTAGGCCAGTGTTTTTCAAGGGTGCCCTGGTATGTTCAGATTTTTGTGGGACATTATTTAATTTAACTTCTTAACTGTCCAAAAACTAGCAAATAATTTGCTGTTGTTGTGCACAGATGCCTTCAGAACCTATACACAACAATGACAAATTATTTGCAATTTTTTGACCAATTAACAAGTGAAATTAGATAATTAATTTCCCAGAGAAACTTGAACATACTACAGCACACTGGTGATAAACACTGCTTCAGGCAATAAGGAACTTTAATTTCCTAAAAATAAAAGAATAATTCAGACTATTTAAACTTCTATTGTTGCACTTCTCTGCATCGTTCATTTGCTAAAAATAGAATTTATTTATTTTATTATATACATTTTATTTGTTGGTGAATTTACTGCTGGCAGTACGCAGTTTTTTTTTTTTTTTTGTCAAAGCTGTTCCCGCTTATACAAAAGATTTTAGGTTTTGCATTTTGTTTCCTTACAGTAACGAAAATGAACCAAACCACGACCTTAAAACCAAGGTAACATACCAAACCGTGATTTTAGGTGTACTGTTACACCCCTACCCGCTCATCTCGCAAGACTCCATTGCTGAAGAAAAAGCATGTTAAAGCTCGTTTAAAATTTGCTGTACAACATTTGAGCAAGCCAGTAAAATACTGGGAGAATGTAGTCTAGTCAGATGAGACCAATATTGAAATTTTTGGATGCCACAACATACAGCATGTTTGGAGGAGAAATGGCACTGCACATCAGCCCAAAAACACCATACCAACAGTGAAGTTTGGAGGTGGGAGCATCATGGTGTGGGGGTGTTTTTCAGCACATGGTACAGGCAGACTTCATATAATTGAAGGAAAGATGAATGGACAAATGTACAGACACATCCTTGATAAGAACCTGTTGCCATCTGCCAAGATGCAGATGACGAAATGAGGATGGACATTTCAGCAAGACAATGATCTCAAACACATAGCCAGGGAAACTCTCAACTGGCTCCAGAGAAGGAAGATAAAGCTGCTAGAATGGCCCAGTCAGTCACCTGACCTGAATCCATTTGAAAATCTATGGAAAAAACTGAAGATCAGAGTTCATAGAAGACACCCACAGAACCTTCAAGATTTGAAAATAGTTTGTGTGGAAGAATGGGCTAAAATCACTCCTGAGCAATGCCTGCGCCTAGTTTCTCCATACAGGAGGTGTCTGGAAGCTGTTATTACCAACAAAGGCTTTTCTACTAAATATTAAATGAATTTCACCAAGCGTGTTCAATACATATTCCCTGTGTCATTCCACTGTTGTTAAATATAACTTGTTTTGTGAACACAGCTGCCTTGACTTCTTTGTATGTATGGATTGCTTGGGTTGTTACTGATATCTGGTGAAAATCTCATGTCAGTGGCTCCATCAGAAATATGTTTAATAAGAAAAATGTTGGTGTTCAATACTTATTTTCCCCACTGTATGGTGTTATGTATGAATAATACGAGACAGGAACCGTGCTGAACTGAACAGCGAACTACACATTTTAGAAAACAGAATTATATACACCAGTGGCCGTGCCCGCCTGACATCACCCTGTGGGCGGGTACAGCATCACACACACACTACACTCACAACACCACACTTCCCCTCCCTGTTACAAAATGCAAAACCATACACACAATCGAGACCCTCCCCAATTTAGGACCCGAATCATGCACTAAGAAAACGGGAACAATTAACTGTAATAAAATAACCTACCACATTCACACAAAACAACTAAAATTGGACCAAGTCTCTAAAATCAGGGTTTCCTCTGGTAACATTTCTTGGTGGCGGGCCGCCTCATCAGAAATTTTACCGCTGCGCCAAGGAGATATGAATTTATTAAGAAAAATATATGAAGATAAGATAAGATAAGATAAGATAAGATAAGCCTTTATTAGTCCCACAACGGGGAAATTCCAGGATTGCAACAGCACAGGGATAGCAACACTCAGAGCAACAATCAGAAGGCAAGAAAAAAAAAAACAAGCAAGCAAGAGCAGCTAATAAACATATGTACGTATTACTATAAAATATATATATATACACACACACACAGACACACAGTGCAGAGCATTGTAGCTGGATGGAATAAATATATGAATATATGAACACACAGTGCAGAGCATTGTAGCTAGATGGAATAAATATGTAAATATATAAACACCCACAGTACGGAGCATTGCAGCTAGGTGGAATAAATATGCAAGTATATAAACACACACAGTGCGGAGCAATGTAGCTAGATGGAATAATATGTAGATATATAAATATATAAACACCCACAGTACGGAGCATTGTAGCTAGATGGAATAAATATGCAAATATATAAACACACACAGTGCAGAGCATTGTTGCTAGATGGAATGAAACAGCATAACCGTCTACTTAGTTATCCTACATGGTATGATTATGTGCCCATACATATTCTCACCCTCCATAGCGACCGGTATGTTCCTAGTTGTATGCCGGAGAGGACCATTGTGTAAGTCTATTGCATCTTTTGCATTCAAAAAACTATTAGTTTGTTACGTCTTTTTGCTATCTCTGCGAGCAGCCCTGCTTAGGTTGTACAGTCTGACAGCCGTTGGTAGGAAGGACCTACGAAACCTCTCGGTTGTGCACCTGGGATGATGTAGTCTGCTGCTAAATGAGCTCCTCAGTGCATTCAGTATGTCCTGCATAGGGTGGAACTCGGACTCCAGCAGAGATGACAGTTTAGCCACCGTCCTTCTCTCTCCTATCTCCTCCATCGGATCAAGGCGCTGCCCCAGGACAGAGCTAGCTTTCTTAATCAGTTTGTTCAGTCTCTTCCTATCGGCTGCAGTAATGCCACTGCCCCAGCAGACCACTCCAAAAGTGATGGCTGATGCCACCACCGTGTCATAGAATGACTTCAGCAGCGCCCCTTGTACACCAAAAGACCTGAGTCTCCTCAGCAGGAACAGCCTGCGCTGTCCCTTCTTGTAGAGTGCATCAGTATTGTGTGACCAGTCTAGTTTATTGTTCAGATGAATACCCAGGTACTTATAGGATGTCACCATCTCGATGTCTGTTCCCTGTATATTTACTGGTACTGTGAGGGGCTGCCCATGCCTGCGGCAGTCCACCACCAGCTCCTTAGTTTTCCTCGCGTTGATCTGGAGGCAGTTCCGATGGCACCAGTCCACGAAGTCCTGGATAAGCCCTCTGTACTCAGCTTCATCTCCATTGGAGATGAGGCCAACGATCGCAGAGTCATCAGAGAACTTCTGTAGATGGCAGTGTGTTGTGTTGTGTGAGAAGTCCGCAGTATAAAGAGTGAACAGGAAGGGAGCCAGCACCGTTCCCTGGGGGGGCCCCCGTGCTACTGATGATCGTGTCGGACACACAGTCCCGGGTTCTCACAAACTGAGGCCGGTTCGTGAGGTAGTCCAGGATCCATGATGACAGGTGCTGGTCCACCCCTGCGCGCAGCAGCTTGTCCTTCAGGATCATCGGTTGGATGGTGCTGAAAGCACTGGAGAAGTCAAAGAACATGATCCTCACCATATTCCCGGGCTTCTCCAGGTGGGACAGAGAACGGTGAAGGAGGAAGATCACCGCATCCTCCACCCCAATGCCATGCTGGTAGGCGAACTGGAGTGGATCCATCGCTGGTTCCACCAGGGGGCGGAGGTGAGCAAGGAGCAGTCTCTCCAGGGTCTTCATCAAGTGGGACGTCAAGGCCACCGGTCTGTAGCTGTTCAGGTCTTTGGGGTGGGAAGTTTTTGGTACAGGTACCACACAAGATGTTTTCCACAGCTGTGGTACCCTCCCCAGTTTCAGGCTCATGTTGAAGATATACGTCACAATCCCACACAGCTGGTCTGCACAGGACTTGAGGAGCTTTGCGCTGATGCCGTCCGGTCCCGGCGCCTACCTCGCCTTGATCTTCCTCAGCTCCGTCCTCACCTGGGTCCTGGTCAGGGTCAGGATGGGGGGCTGTGTGTTGGGAGTGGGGGGGGTGTTGGTAGAGTGGGGAGTGGGCAGCAGGACTTGATTTCTTTAGAGGCAGCAGTGGTTGTTGTGCAGTCAGGGGGGAGGGCGGTTGGTCAAATCTATTGAAAAACAGATTCAGGTTGTTCGCCCACTCCCTGCCCCCTGTGGCCTGGGGGGAGGTATTCTGGAGCCCCGAGATGGTTTTGAGGTTTCTCCAGACCCCGCTGATGTCGCTCTGTTGCAGCTTGTCCTCCATCTTCTTCCTGAAGCTGTCCTTGCCTTCTCTGATCTTTCTCCTCAGCTCCCTCTGTACGGACTTCAGCATCTCCCTGTTCCCCGACCTGAAGATCCTCTTCTTCTCTCTCAGAAGTGTTTTTATCTCAGGGTTGATCCAGGGTTTGTTGTTTGAGTGACGCCGTATGGTCTTGGTGGGAACGGATTTGTCCACACAGAAGCTGAGGTAGCCCGTGAAGGTGTGAATGAGGCCATCGATGTCCTCACCATGTGGATCGCAGAGCTGCTTCCAGGCGGTGGCTTCAAAACAGCCCTTTAGGGTGTCCATTGTCTCCTCAGACCATAACTCCACAGTGTGCATGGCCGGAGGTTGTCTGTGCACTAGGGGTTTGTACACCGGCCGGAGATGAACCAAGTTGTGATCCGATCTCCCGAGTGGGGGTAGTTGTGATGAGGTGTACGCCTCCTTAGTGTTTGCGTAGAATAAATCCAGTGTTTTATTGTCTCTAGTGTGGCATGTGACATACTGGGTGAACGTGGGTAGAATGGGAGACAGTGAAACATGGTTGAAATCGCCTGAGATGAGGAGAAGAGCATCTGGGTGTTCTGTCTGCAGCCTGCTGGTTACTGAATGGATGACGTCACGTGCTGTCCCAGCGTTCGCCGTCGGATTTGCATAAACAACAATGCAGATCACGTGTGAGTGTTCTCTCGGGAGATATGTAGGCCTCATGCTAACAGCTAGCAACTCAATGTCTTTGCTGCAGTGTCGTTGTTTAACAGTGATATGTCCCGGTCTGCACCAGTTGTTGTTAACATACATGATCACTCCACCGCCCCTAGCCTTGCCACTGTCTGGTGTTCGGTCAGCTCGTATCATGTGAAAACCCTCCAGCTCAATGTTAGCATCTGCTGCTAGTTCAGTTAGCCACGTCTCAGTAAACAAAAGGAGAGAGCACTCCCGGTATGTGCTATCATAACGGGAGATAGCCGCTAGCTCATCTAACTTTCCCAGTATCGACCGTACATTTCCCATGACAACAGATGGAAGGGAGGGTCTGTACCTTATATTTTTTGTCCTCCGCCTTACTCCAGCCCGGCAGCCGCGGCGTTTTCGCCTCAGTTCACTCGGTATGTCGAGTTTTTCCAATGGGACCGGGTGGCGGTTGAATGCTAGCAGCTGTTCTCTGCTGTATCGTATCCTGCTATAGACAGTGGCTCCGTCCACCGGCTCAGGAGACATTTAGGACGATCTGTGTGTCCGTGATATAAGTGGGGTGAAAAAAAAAGACGGATCAAAAGAGAGAGGAAGGGAAAAAGACTCGGAATCGAGCCGCTGTTGCAAAAGGCAGCCGACTCGTGTGGCGCCGAGAGAAAAAAAAAAAAAAAAAAAAAAAAAAAAAAAAGCAAGCAATGACTTTCCGCAAGCGCGCACACAAATAACGCGCGTGGCCGTCATCCGCGCGGAGTTTAGAAGCGTCCTGCTCACACGAGTTTTCCAGTCAGTCAGCAGGCAGTGTCTCGCTAAGCATGACTGTCCAACAGAGACATGAGTTTGTTCAAGTACTTTAAACGCGGAAAAAAACCAGAAAAGGCATAGAAGCACTGGAGGTGTTTATCATGGTTTTAACCTGCTGGAAACAGAAGCAATAATGGAAGAGTCACTTAGCTAACAGATGTGGTTAGAATTCAAATGCAGCCGGCTTCATATGAAGGGAAAGGCAATGGGGACTGATGAATTGCTGAGGATATATTTCACCAGCCACTACAATATTAAGTTATGTTCTGTAGGAATTGCAGGAATGAAGAGACTGGCAGTTTCTCTCTTTTCTCACACGAGCAAGCGTGCCGATTTTATTCTCCAGTGGCAGTGACAAAAAGCAACAGCTAAAACCGCTAGCTCTCTTTTCACTCTAAACTGAGGTCCTTCAGCGGCTGCCTAGAGAGGTTCCTGATGAGAAAGCCTGAGAGCACAACTATAACTGCCTAAACAGATCATTACATGAACACATATTGTGGTGAATTATGTCTTTAGAGTCTGCTACAGTTCCCCATTATGTACCTGGCAGGTTAAGATGACCGAAATTCACCAAGTCAATGACTTTAATCTGTCAGCAGCCTTCAGACAAACTAAATGTGCCAGCATTTGATTTCAAAATAAGGGAGGTTTTTCCTGCTGTCTGGGTGGTGAGAACATTTCTAAAAAACAAAGTATAAATATAAAGAAATATTATAACAAAAATAACGGCACCCTTGGTCATTTAAGTTAATTTATTTCATTAAATACAATTTTATTAATATTTTTTCTTTGTAATCAGAGTTAAATTATTGTTCTGTTCTTACTGTAAAATTATGGTCAAAATGTAAATTGTTATAAGGAAAAAGTAAAAAAAAAAAATACCACAGTCTGTTTCAAATTTATCTAAAAAAACAGTAATTTTATTTTAAAAAACAGACAAAAATTAGTTATAAAATAATCCACAAATTTATAAAGTTTCAAATGTACAAGAAAAGTCAATGTTACAAGAGGAAATTACAAATTTGAGGAACATGGTTTCAACTTTAGATTTACAGAGAAAAGTAGAAAACTATATGAAAATTGTAATAAATTTTTGAGAAAAACCTCAAACCTTGAAGACTGAAGTCATTACTCAAGTTTTTAAGTGGGTGCTCTTTGTACCCTTAACTAAAAATTTTTGGTTGTCTACTTTTAATTATTAATTTCAAAGCACTGCTTTTACATGAGTAGAATTTCTGGTTACTATACCCACCTGATCATATAATTTAAGTATGCATGAGTCCATTACTATTATGAATGTTTCTTTCCCGTCCCTACTCTCTCAATGGAAAAAAGAAACACTAGAATAAAAATACAAAAAATACACACATTTTTGTCATTTATGTAAACCATGACAAAAAAATCCTGCAGGACAAAACATGACACTTGATATTTTCTAATCTGTTTGTATACCACCATAGACAGAGAGAGAACCTGAATTAGACAGAGCTCAGAGAGGGAAAGATGAGACAGAAGAGAGGAGCCAAGGAGAGGGAAGTGTTCAGGCAGAGGAAGGAGAGAAGGATAACACCACTAAAAAGTTTAAACACAGGATGTCTGGGTGGGACCCCAACTGGCCCAATATTCAAGCCTTGGTTGTACAATACTTCAAATGGTAAGTTCCATATGCAACGTTACTGTGTAAAATTTTAAAAAGAAATAAATAGTATAAAATTAACATATTCCGGTATGTTTACTGCCCCCCCCAGGAAAAATACATATGTTGCCACCACGCTAAGGTCTTTAAGTCAGAGGAAACACTGTAAAATACGTAAAATAATCCCATAACACACCACATACATACTCTCATGCACACCAGCACTATGTACATGTATTTGCATTAAAATTTTTATGTTACTCCACAGTCCCTGGACAGCCATGAACAAAACTGGCTTGGAGGCCCAGGGCAACCCCACAGCATGCGTGCCCTTGGCTGCCGTCTGCCCCCAGGATCGAAGCCACCCTCCCCAGCGAAAATGTCTCCTCTCGCCATCAACTGCTTCTCCTCTCTAGCCCCACAGTGCTGCTGTCCAGCACGCCATCGGTCCACTCCCGACCACCTTCAAAACCACCGTCATGGCTCCAAACTCTCCGGCCCCCTGTGGCCGCACTCCAGGGAAAATCGAAGTCTGCTCATCGGGACCACTCGCTGCCTCGGGCACCTCGCCACTGCTCTCGGCACCCTCGTCCCAGGCACTCCACTGCGCCGTCTACATGCCCAGCCGTAGCTGCTCTCTCCCGGGGCTCACAGCATCGCTTTTACCAGTGTCGTTTCCCAACCCAGGCACCTCACCACTGCTCCCTTCACCCTCCTTCCAGGCACTCTGCTGCGCTGTCTCCATGCCCAGTTGTAGCTGCTTTCTCCCGGGGCCCTCAGCTTCGCTCTGGTCAGTGTCACTCTCCGACCCACGCGCCCCGTCGCTGCTCTCACCACCCGCGTTCCAGGCGCTCTGCTGCATCAACTCCATGTCCGGCTGCAGCTGCTCTCCCTTGGGGCTCTCAGCGTCACTCTCGTCGGCTCCACTCTAGTCGGCTCCACTCTCCGACCCAAGCGCCTCCTTGCTGCTCTCAGCACCCTCGACCCAAGCACTCCGCTGCGTCATCTCTGCGCCCAACTGTCGCTGCTCTTCCCCGGGGCTGTCAGGTTCCAGGGTCCCGCTCTCTCGCTGCCTAGCCTCCAGCTGCAGGGATGACTCCTGCTGCTCTCTCTCTCCGCTGTCATCGCACACTGCGCCGTCCAACTCATCAGCGCTCCGATCCTCCACCTTCCTGTGCTTTGCGGCTGGCCCGCCATCTTCAGTGACTGGGGACTCCCCCGGTCCCACCTCAGTGCCCAGCTGGCAGCTTAAAGCCCTCTTTTGGCATGCAGTTAGCTTTGTGGCTAGCCCATCCATCGACATTGACTGCGCCATTAGCTTCTCCCAGCTAACTAGCTTAGCCTCGTTTGGCGCCAACACTCCCACCACCCACAGCGTCGTGGTCCTCGTCTGCCCGGCGAAAAAATCGGCCAACCGCTCGGCAGCATCCTCATAGCGCTCTCTCTCCCAACATACCAATAATTCTTCAGACCTCCGTGCCGAGATGACGGACCAGGAGCGCTCGTCGTCTTCTCCCGTCAACTCCACCTAGGCCCAGCGCCCCAATGTAACCCTCAAACCTGGCCCTCCACTTCGGCCACAGGATCACTGGCTCTCCCATGTACTCCAGAGACTAGGGGTTGAGGTAGCCCATACGCTGCCACAATTTTTCTTGTCACCAAAATGTTATGTATGAATAATACGAGACAGGAGCCGTGCTGAACTGAACAGCAAACTACATACTTTATTATCAGAACACTGAATTATATACACCAGTGGCTGTGCCCGCCTGACGTCACCCTGTGGGCGGGCACAGCATCACACACACACTACACTCAAGACATCACATATAGGTGCGAATGTTTTAAGTTTTCCTTCAATTTGTGAGCTTCAATGACAAAAATCTGCAAATTTTCCCTCCTAAATTTGTAAGATTCTCCATGTAAATTTACAAATTTCCCCTCCAAAATTTGCAAGCTTTTCCATGTAAATTTGCAAGTTCTCCTTCATAAAGTTGCAACTTTCCCTCCTAAATTTGCAAGCTGTCCTCCTAAATTATTAAGTTTCCCTCCTATTTTGCAAGATTTCCCTCCTAAAACTGCAAGTTTTTCTCCTAAATTTGCCAGCTTTCTCTCCTAAAATTACAAGTTTTCCCCACTAAATTTACAAGTTTTCCTCCTAAATTTGCACATTTTCCCTCCTAAAGTTGCAAGTTTTCCCATCATAAATTTGGAAGTTTTCCTAATGTAAATCTGTGAATTTTCTTCATATTAATTTGCAGACTTTTACTTGTAAATTTGTAGGACTTTATAAGATTTTGCTTTTCATTTTTTCTTTATTTTCTCTTCTACATTTTACAAGATATTCGTCATAAAATATTGAGGGTTTTTTTTTTTATTAAATTAGCATTTCTTTGCATAATCGTCATCCCTGAAAGTGAGAGATAATAGTTGTTTTTCATGTTTAAAACACACACACACATATATATATATATATATATATATATACAGTATATGAATCACAGTAGTCAGCCCTACCAGTAAGTTCACCAACTAAAACAGACAGTATCTGGAGTGCTCAATTCACCCTGGGCATTTTTCTGTGCATCATCTATCTTTCCCCTCTTAATAATCACTCTTTAGCCAGTGCGGGGAAGCAGCATCCATTTCTATGGCAACACAAAGGCACTCAAAATTGCCCTTTTCACTTTGGGACTTCACTCCAATGGTGTGAGGGCTTTGGTGGAATTGCCTCAACACAAATATATCAGGGGGGCTGCTGGCTCTGCGCTGTCTTTGCACAAGGCGTTCGCCACAGCGCCTCACCAGCCGGCACATAAACCCCGTTATTAAGCTTCGAGTCGGCCTGCCATCAACCGCCACACCATCCTCTGAATCAGTCACAGCGCCGGCCCTCCTCCGTCCCGCTCCCTCCGAGATGAGCATCTACCCGCATGTGTGATTACCAGTCAGAGATCAGGGTCGACTAAACTGAGCATAAAAACAGACTTTTAAAAAGAGGGCGGGCCTATAAAAGATCATAATATTCACTCTTGCTGCTGTACTAGTAGCAGGAATCAGCAAGAAATCCTGCAAGAGATAATGTACAGGAGCATTTCAAAAAATAAGAATATCATGAAAAAGTTCAATATTTTTTGTCACTCATTTCAGAAAGTAAAACCCATATATTATATAGATTCATTACACAGAGAGTGATATATTTCAAGTGTTTATTTATTTTAATTTTGACGATTATGGCTTACAGACCACGAAAACCCCAAATTCAGTTTCTCAAAAAATTAGAATATTACATAACATTAATTTTAAAAAAATAGTTTTTTAATAGAAATGTTGGCCGACTGAAAAATTTGTCCATGTACACATTCAATACTTGGTCGGGGCTCCTTTTGGATTAATTACTGTATCAGTGTGGCGTGGCATGGAGGTGATCAGCCTGTGGCACTGCTGAGGTGTTATGACGGTCCAGGTTGCTTTGATAGTGACCTTCAGCTCGTCAGAATTATTGGGTCTGGTGTCTCATCATCCTCTTGACAATACTGTATTGTATTGGTCCACTGTGTTTTATCAAGACCAGAGTCAGCACAGTCGTCTACCAGGAAATTTAGGAACACTTCATGCTTCCCTCTGTTGACAAGCTTTAAGGAGAAGCTGATTTCATTTTACAGCAGGACTTGGCACCCCCCCACACACACACATACACTGCCAAAAGTATCAAAACCTGGTTTAATGACCATGGCATCACTGTGTTTGATCAGCCAGCAAACTCTCCTGACCTAAACCCCATAGAGAATCTATGGAGTATTGTCAAGAGGACGATGAGAGACACCAGACCCAACAATGCAGACAAGCTGAAGGTCACTATCAAAGCAACCTGGACCTTCATAACACCTCAGCAGTGCCACAGGCTGGAACCAAGGACTGTGTGTCTGACACTATCATCTGCAGTACGGGGGCCCCCCCAGGGAACAGTTCTGGCTCCCTTCCTGTTCACCCTTTATACTGCGGACTTTTCACACAACACACCACACTGCCACCTACAGAAGTTCTCTGACGACTCTTCGATTGTCGGCTTCATCTCTGAGAGAGATGATGCGGAGTACAGAGGACTTATCCAGGACTTTGTGGACTGGTTCCATCGGAACTGCCTCCAGATCAATGCAAGGAAAACCAAGGAGCTGGTGGTGGACTGCCACAGGCGAAGACAACCCCCCACAGCACCAGTAAACATACAGGGAACAGACATTGAGATGGTGACATCCTACAAGTACCTGGGTGTTCACCTGAACAATAAACTGGACTGGTCACACAACACCAACGCGCTCTACAAGAAGGGACAGCGTAGGCTGTTCCTCCTGAGGAGGCTCAGGTTTTTTGGAGTGCAAGGGGCACTCCTGAAGACCTTCTACGATCCGGTGCTGGCATCAGCCATCACATTTGGAGTGGTCTGCTGGGGCAACGGCATCATGGCAGCCGTCAGGAAGAGACTGAACAGACTGATTAAAAAAGCTTGCTCTGTTCTGGAGCGGCGCCTCGACCCAGTGGAGGAAATAGGAGAGAGAAGGATGGTGGCTAAGCTATCTCTGATGGAGTCCCAGCTGGAGTCCCACACCATGCAGGACACACTGAACGCACTGAGGAGCTCAGTTAGCAGTAGGCTGCACCAACCTAGGTGCGCAACCGAGAGGTTCCGCAGCTCCTCCTTCCCTACAGCTGTCAGACTTTATAACCTAATCAGGGCTGCTCACAGAGGTCCTTCTGAATGCACAAAACGTAACAACCCTGCACAATAAATGGTCCCCTCCATTATACAACTAGGACAATATCAATCATTACTGAGGGTGACAACACGGCTGATTCAATACAAAATATACTGTATGGGTACATATTCATAATCTGCGGGGTAACTTAACAGACCGTTATGCTGTCTATACCATCTAACTGCAATGCTCCTGCACTGTGTACATATCTGTGTACATATGTACATATATTCATTTGTCTTATCTTATTAATTATTGCTCTGAGTGCTGTTATCCCTGTACTGCTGTAATCTTGGAATTTCCCCATTGTGGGACTAATAAAGGCTTATCTTATCTTACCATAGCTTATCTTTTTGTCTTAAATAAATAAATAGGGTTTTTTTTTTAATTTTGGAATTTGAATTTATTTGGTAATGAGTATACAATCTACCCTTTTCCTCAGCCAGAACAGAGTGGATTATCGTCTTCACGTTGAGGACAAGCTCCTACTCCAAGTGGAGGAGTTTAAGTATCTCGGGGTCTCATTCACGAGTGAGGGGAGAATGGAGCGAGAGATTGATAGACGGATCGGAGCAGCCTCTGCAGTGATGCGGACATTGTACCAGTCTGTTGTGGTGAAGAGGGAGCTGAGCTCTAAGGCAAAGCTGTCAATTTACCAGTCAATCTACGTTCCTACCCTCAACTATGGTCATGAGCTTTGGGTAATGACCGGAAGAATGAAATCATGGATACAAGCAGCAGAAATTAACTTTCTGAATCACTGGACTCACTCTTAGAGATAGGGTGAGGAGCCCAGTCATCCGGAGAGACTCAGAGTAGAATCGCTGCTCCTCCACATTGAAAGGAGCCAGTTGAGGTGGTATGGGCATCTGATCAGGATGCCTCCTGAACGCCTCCCACTTGAGGTGTTTCGGACATGTCCCACTGGGAGAACACTCCAGGGCAGACCCAGAACACGCTGAAAAGACTATGTCTCCCAGATGGCCTGGGAACATATTGGTATCCTCTCTGAAGAGCTGGAGCAGGTGGCCAGGGAGAGCAAAGTCTGGGCTTCTCTGCTTGAGCTGCTGCCTCTGCCACCCAGACCTATGGAAAAGCGGTAGAAGATGGATGGATGGATGGATACAACCAAAAGGGTGTCGGCTGAAGCTAGCGCTTATATAGCGCCTACCTCTGTTACAATTTTAAAATCAATACATAAAAATGTTTTAAAAAATCAATAAAGACAAGAGCACTCTGAGGTGAGTGCAATATCCCCCGCCTCCGTTTTCTTTAAAGACCCCAATACTTACCGACAGACAGCAGTTTTCAAATTTTCAGTATAATTACTATGGCAGAACCAGATTTTGATAAGCCCATCATCCACGAATATACAACAAAGTATACAACCCATAGCTGTAGGTCAGGCACCTGAGGTGAATCTGTGTAGCTAGTATGGTGACCCTAGAGAGCTTTACACATTCTATAGTAAGAAAGTATAAGGAGTGCCAACCTTGACCTTTGACCTTTTGACCCCAAACTCATAGTCAGAGGTCAGGATTCCAAGGTGAACCTGTGTAGTAAATTTGGTGGCCCTAGCTTTATAGTAGCTTTTATAGCAATAGTAAATTTAGCATTTACACTTACCATAGTGCAAAGGGAATGCAAACTTTGACCTTTGATCTTTTGACCCCAAACTCATAGTCAAGTGAGGGTGTAAGTCATCCAAGATGCGTCTTAGATACAACTACTGTATCAATTTGAAAAGCCTACATCAGGGCTGTTCAATTACAACATCAGTTGGTCCATAATTTGAAATCAAGGCATGTAACTGGGCCGCACATGTTCAGCGATCTGTTGAACATGACAAATTTCAAACCAACACAGATGTGATGAAAAATTTGCACTTTTTATTCATTGCCTTGGTTTGAAATGTGCGCTTGGCACAAGACAAAGGCACATCAAAAGTGCGTAAAAACACAGTAACAGTGCTGGGGTTAAAATATGAGACCAATAAGCCTATTAAACGCCGACCTTAAGATAATCTGTAAAATTTTAGCAAGACGAATACAAGAAATTTTACCAAATATTATTAATCGAGATCAGAATGGCTTTATAAAGGGTAGACAAGGCTTCCATAATGTAAGAAGACTATTTAATATTATTTATTTTAATAAAGAAGCACCGGATACAGCTCTCCTATCATTGGACGCCGAAAAGGCCTTTGATAGAGTTGAATGGCCCTTTCTTTTTGAAGTCCTACAAAGGTTTGGACTTGGAAATAATTTCATAAAATGGGTTCAAATAATATACAATAATGCTACAGCAGAAATCCTAACAAATAACAATATTTCAAAACCAATAAAAATCAATAGAGGATGTCGACAAGGCTGTCCACTTTCACCTTTACTGTTTACTATGGCAATTGAACCTTTAGCGATAGCGATACGTTTACATTCACAAATATATGGAATTAAAGTTGGACCAACAGAACATAAAATCTCCCTGTACGCCGATGATATAATTTTGTTTATGTCGAATCTAAAAAAATCAATTCCAACCTTGTTGAATTTAATAAAGAATTTTGGGGAAATATCAGGATATAAAATAAATAAAACTAAATCTTCAATATTAATGCTAAATGAGACCCAGAGAAATTACCCAGCCCCTGAGGTAAATCAATTCAATGTTGTAAATCAGTTTAAATATTTAGGAATCCAAATTATGCCTAAGCTAGAATCAGTCGCCAGTGTCAACTATGAAGCCTTAATGTCAGATATCAGTGAGTTAACTCAGAGATGGATGTCACTACCAATGTCGATGATCGGGAGAATCAATATACTTAAAAGTAATATTTTACCTAAAATACTTTATTTATTTCAATACATTCCCTTATCACCACCTTTAGATCTATTCTCAAGAATAAAAAAAAAGTTAGTGGAATTTATATGGAACAACAGGAGGGCTAGATTACGTTTGTCTTTATTATATTTACCATTTGATCGTGGAGGTCTGAAATGTCCAAATTTTATGTTGTATTATTGGTCGGCACAACTGAGGTCTATGACATATTATTTTTCATCAAATGATCTCCCTCACTGGACTGAAATGGAATCATACAATTTACCTTTACCTCTTCCCATATTCATATACTCAGATTCGGCAAAAAAATTACAAAAACAAGTTAAAAATCCATTTGTAAAGCATATGATCAAAATATGGTGTGAAGCTAAAAACTATTTAAAAGAACCACAGTTATTGTCACAATTTAGTCCAATATGGGGTAATCAATATTTTAAACCAGGGAGAGCGGACGCTGTATTTAAAGTATGGAATTTAAAAGGGATACAAAAGATTCAGGATTTATATTTGCCATGTGCAGACAACATAATGTCTTTTGAAGAGCTGAGGATCAAATTTAATCTCAATAGAACACATTTTTTTAAATATCTTCAACTTAGAAACTTTATTCGATCAAATCAAAATAAAGCTCTCACTCAACCTATTTATTCATCCTTGGAAAAAATGATGATGAAAGATAGTAAAAGAAAGGGTATTATTTCAGAGTTTTATAACTCATTGACACTATCTTCAAGTGAAAATTCACTGAAAAGATTAAACTACTGGAAAGAAGATCTGCAAATTGAAATTTCAGAGGAACAATGGGAATTGGCTTGTACAGAAGCTCAAATCAAATCAATAAATGCACGCCTTAAATTGATACATTTCAAATGGTTAATGCGGATGTATGTTACACCGGAGGAGTTAAATAGATATAACAAAAATATACCAGATACATGCACAAAATGCATGGAAAGTAAAGGAACCCTATTTCATTGTTTATGGGAATGTAGATTAATAAGAATGTTTTGGGAAGAGGTGAGGGTAACAATTGAAAAAATAATCTCAAAACAAATCATATTGAATCCTAAACTGTTTTTGTTGGGTCTGTACCCAGAAAAGCATAATTTTAATAAAAGTGAAAGAACATTCATAGACCTCAGTTTGCTTAATGCCAAAAAATGTATTGCACTATTATGGAAAAAGACTCATAGACCAGATGTGACTCAGTGGTTAAGACAGATGTTAACAAACCTTCCATTAGAAAGAATAACATATATACTAAAATCAAAGGAAATTGTGTTTGAGAATATATGGAGACCTTTTATTGATTATGTAAAAAATTTAAACATAACTCTTGAAGAAGAAGGTGAATGATGTGTGTGGACCTTGTAAATTCCAAACTGGTGAACATAATATGTATACTTATGTATTGGATTGTCTAGACTAAACAGAGGAGCATTGTTGAAGATTTGATTTTGTTGGTGGTTGTTGGTGTTTTTAGTGCATTTTTTTTTTTTTTTTGTAGTACTTTAGTGTTAGTGTTTGATTGTTTGTATCATGTTTGTTAAAAAAAAAAAAGGTTCAATAAAGATATTGTGGAAAAAAAACAGTGCTGGGGTTGAGCAGAACTTCAAGTATTAGAAATATTTTTCCTCTTGAACAACAATTAAATAAACAGAATGGAAAAAAATTAAATTCTGTAAATAACCATTTTGGTCACGTCTTACTCATGCATATCTCAAAGTGCATGAAAACTGAATGTGCATTGTAGTAGCATTAACATTTGTTTTCCTTTTGAAATAAAATATATTACATCCTGGTCATAACTGACCTTGGCATATCACAAAGTGCATTTAGCTGAATAAAAAATGAACAGTCAAACACTTCAGTGCACAAACCCCCAAGAAAAGAATGATAACATTAACAAACATTGCACATCCACTACTGTGGTTTGTTTTGTTTTAAATCACCACATGTGCAAGTAGAATCTCTTTTTATAACTATACAGTCCTTTACACACACATATCGGTCCAGGCAGGGTTAAACTGATAATTTTTATAATCAGTTTTACACTTCAGAGTTGACAATGACATGTCTTTAAGTGCCTTCACACCAAACGCGAACGGGCGAATTTTCTGCGCTGCACAATTACATTATAACTCAATGTAAACACATGACTAGACATGAATTCACCATCTGAGTGAGTTGCAAAGAGGCAAAGTTGCCTTTATAACTTTTGCAACTGTGTTCAACTTGCTGCTGAAATCCCCAAAATAATGTCATGCTTAGGTTTACATTATCTGACAGGGGGCTCATATGAAAAAGTTGTCCCTGCCTCCAAAACTTCACAAGATGATAGGCATTTACGCTGCTAGCCTGCTAGCCTTGTTAGCACATCCGTGGCAGGAGTCCGTGGGTAAATAACAACGACATCCCAATTCAGCTGAAGAGCTCCCAATCCTTCTTTCTCCGGGTGAGTGTCAGTCTCATTTTCAAACTAGTTTACTCTCCAATGTTGATACTTTTACTCCGATGACGGCAGAATCTCAAAGCTAGCACTACGCCCTCGGACACGAATGTGTGATTCTGCATGTGCTCACCTCTTTCCATTGACTCTGTATGCCTTTGCGCCACCCATTTGAGTTTGGTGTAGGCTTGGTATCTTGCCACTAGCACCGTTAGCCACAGTCATAGCCCACACTTCAAAATAAATGTGCTGCATTGTGGGTTGACGGCTGCTAGGCTACGCAGAGTGTTGCATTTACGGTCTGTAGTAGTTAATGGATTTCTGCAATTCTGTGAAATATGTTGGCCTTTACTTCTCTGGCTGCACCACAGACTGGGCCTGGGCACTCGGAGTTTGGTTCTGGGCCGCTAACTGAATAGGCCTGGCCTACATCATTTCCTTCAACAGTTATTGCATGTACAAGATTTAGGGAAAATCTGACCTCTGACCTCAAGGTTATCCGATAAGAGTCAAGCTGCAATATGCGCATCATTAATGTATATGGTACCAACATGGTACCAAGTTTCAAAACATCTGGAACAAAAGTGGGACGGACGGACGGATGGATGGATGGATGGATGGACAGTCTGCCCCATAACATAATGACCAGTGGGGGATAAAAATCAAAAAGAATAAATTAGACCCCCAAAAAACTAAGTTATTAGAAGTTTAGCTCATAGCATTTAAAGCAAGATACTGAATGATTTTGACATCTTTGTACTATTTTTTGAATTGCTCTAGAGTAGAACATGTTTTGATATTTTCAGAACAACAGTTCCACAGTTTAAGTCCAGTGACAGACATACAATGACACTGCTTGTTCTGACCTTTGGTTTGTTAAAAACAGTTTCTGCTTAGCTCATATATGCTTTCCCGTTTGTTAAACAGTCTCTGAATATTAACAGGTAATTGGTTATTACTTGCTTTGTACATGATCTGAATGATGTTATAATCTACTAGAACTCTAGAATTTTAATATCTACTAGAATTTTAATAATTTACTGGAATGACCCAACAAAGTATTTTCAGAGGTTAAAACTCACAGTCACACCATGTTTCAGTGAATGGGATCAGAAAGGTATGTATCTAGACTTGCCCTACCTCCTTACATGGATTTTATGGCTTTTGAAACACCTCACATATTTTTGCATCATATCAAGAGAAACATATTAGCTGAGGGACAGGTAGGGGGAAAAAACCCCTGAATGAAGTGACTTTTCATGTGTTACTTTCCATCAAATTCTCCACGTTTATTAATTAAAAGAGAAACAGAGATCGGACGAATCCGTGAAATCTCCTCGACTGTCAGCTGTAGGAGGCGTCGAAGCGAAGCCGCCCCGCCAAAGGAGCCACACAGGTGCCATGCAGGGGAACGCTGCTTTCTCTCGGTCCGTTCTCAATTCAGAGCCAGAATGCATGCGTGCAGGTGTGTCCTGCATGCGGGTTTTGGTTTTTTTTTTTGTCTCTGTGTTTGCAGACAGGACATCTCTGAAACCAGAACCAGGGGAAACTCCCTCTGAGCAAACTGGGGAGTGGAACATGAAACCTGCAACAGCAGCTCTCCATCAGCTGAGAAACACACTAAAAAACTAACTTTTATGTTTACATTACACATTTTCTAGGGACTAACCATTTTTGTGAGACTGGGTTGGTTTTGCATGACACAGCTAAAAATCAGACAGACACCACAAAAAAATGGCTGAAGTAAATTTTCAAAAGCTACTGATGTAGCTCAAAGAGAAGTGAAATATGACTAGTTTTTTTTTTTATCATACATAGTTTTTTCAATTAAATTACAGATAAAACATGTACAGTAGCTGTATATTACACTCCTGCTTTACTGGAGCATTAAGGGCTTCCAGCATACTCCAGGCAGAGTAAATATAATAAAAACACCAACTGATCCGCATCCACAGGGAGTCTAATTCCAGCCTAAAAACGCATCTATGAGTCCTGCTGGCTGACAGCTTCCTTCATGAGAACATGTGTCGTGTAAGTTATTTTCAGCACCGTGCACATATGTCATTGTTTCTGCTGCTGCTGCTACTGCAGACGCTCAGACTTTCTTCCTGTCAGGCGAAGGTTTTCTGATTCTACAGCGGTGCATTGATACAGGAAAAAAGCTGACTGAGCGCCCTCTAAAAACACACATTTACGAACAAAACACCTACAGCCACCGAAATGAAGTTTCTGACACACCTGCAAAGGGGATTCGCCGTTAAAAAAATAAATGAGACCACTTTGTTTTCTTGAATTGTTATACAGTGTCAATTCTTGTGTAAACTTGTTCTTCTGTACTGTTTAACTGCAGAGGTGGGTAGTAACTAGGTACAATTATTTCCGGTTATGGCAGCCGCGTAGGAGGGTGTGCTCCACTCTGCTCTGCTCCTAATGATAAAAAGGTAGGCTAAAACTCTCCCAATTGGAACAAAAACCTATTCTAGCATTTGGGGGCAGATATGGTAAAAACTAAGGCTGTGAAATCAGGCGGAGGAAAAACTGATTCGTTGAGACAAGCCAAGTTAACAGATTTCCACGCTCGTGACACAGCAGATAAATCGCCTGTGACCATGGCTGAGGAGGGAGCTAGCGGTGGTGCAGTGACTGCCGAAGGAACGAATGTGGTCCTTGCTGCCATCAGCGCTATGAGAACAGACTTTTCGTCTAAGTTTGATGGGATTATAGCTGCGTTAGAAGCTATGAGAAAAGAAATAAGCGACTGTATGGAGCAAATATCGCAGGCAGAGCTCCGGATCTCCAACGCTGAAGATGACGTCAACAGCCTGCAATTAAAGGTCCAAACACTGGAATAAAAAAATAAACGTCTGGAAGATAACGTCTTGGACTTAGAATCCAGGTCGAGACAGAATAATTTAAGGCTTGTGGGCCTTCCGGAGGGGGCGGAGGAACAGGATGCGTGTTCCTTTTTGGAAAAGTGGATTCCAGAAGCGCTGAATAACGCAGATCTACAGTCATCAGTCGTCTTGGAAAGCGCACACCGAACAGGCCCACCGAGAGATAAGAAGACAACACCAAGGACGCTGATTATGAAGTTCCTCAACTACAGGGATAAGATGACGGTCTCCAACGCAGCGCGTACTAAAGAAGAAATTAAATACCAGGATCAACAGGTGCGGTTCTACCCAGATTTGGCCGCAGGAATCCAACAATTAAGGAAAGAGTTTGACCCCGCCCGTAAAGAGCTGCGCAGCCTTGGGATTCGTCACGGAGTGATTTATCCTGCAAAACTGCTGGTCACGTATAAAGGGAGAACCCAAGTCTTCAAGACCCCTCAGGAGGCGCAGGAACTCATTAAGCAGATCCAAGGAGAGACTGGCGAGAGCCAAGCATGAAGCAAGAACCAGATATAAAGGTAGAATATTTAAGCAAGTGTTCAAGTATCTGACTGATTTGAAACATATAGCATGTCTACAAAATATAGATTGTATTATATATAAAAAAAAAAGCTATGATGTACAAAGTTGCTATAAAATTTTGGAGTTAAATTGGAAAAACTACAGAAGAGAGTTATTGTCATGTCATTAAAAGTAGCAGAGTCAAGGTGATTGAGAGGAGAAAGAGAGAGTGGTTTGACTGATCCTCATGGTGGAGGAGCAGATTCAGGCTATAACGGGAGACGGATTTTTTTTTTGATTTTGGGGGATTACCACGAATGTGGGAAGGAGAAATTTGTTTGTGTGTAGTTTGTGGGATGAATGTTCAACCATCCATGTTTTTGCTTCTCTGTATGAGCATGTTTATACTGCAAGGTAATCTCAAACTCTTTATTGATCATAGACCAAAGCGTTAAGCTTAATTTAACATCATGGAATTGCAGAGGTCTACAAAATCTAAAAAAACTTAAACAAGTTTTGAATAAAATAAAAGACATAGGTTCAAAAATCGTGTTTTTACAAGAAACTCATCTAATAGAGGGGGATGTAAAAAGAATAAGGAGTAGATGGCAGGGAAGTGTGTTCACCTCATCATTTTCATCTCGAGCCAGGGGAGTCATGACTCTCATACATAAATCAGTCCCATTTCAAGTGAAAAATGTAATTGGAGATAAATTGGGAAGATATCTAATCATCCAAGGATCTTTGTTATTAGAAAATATAAATCTGGTGAACTTATATGGTCCCAATACAGATGATCAAAACTTCTTCATTAATTTATTTCTTACTTTAGCATCACTCACAGGGCTATATATAATAGCAGGGGATTTTAATTGTACATTGAATCCCAGTATAGATAGATCAACAGGACTGGACTGTACGCACAATGGATGTAGGATGACCATTAATCATTTTATGAAAGAATTGAGATTGCTAGATATATGGAGAGAAATGAAACCACAAGTCAAAGCCTATTCTTGTTATTCTAATACCTACAAGACATTTTCACGTATTGACTATTTTTTGATCTCCACAGAATTAAGGTCCAAGATTCAAAATTGTTTCTATGATAACATTGTGATCTCTGATCACGCACCCTGCTGTCTAATATATGTAGATAAGAAATTGACAAAGGTTCCTGGTAGGTGGCAATTTCAGCATAAATGGCTTCAGGATGAGGAATTTGTTAAGTACATAGAAAAACAGATAGATGAGTTCTTTGATATCAACACTACACAAACATCAGCATGTATAAAGTGGGAAGCTTTCAAAGCTTTTATTAGGGGGCATATTATTAGTTATACAGGTTCAAAATCTAGGAAGACTCGAGAGGAGAGAGTCCAATTGGAACGTAAAATAAAAATTCTTCAAGAAAAAGTGTATACAGGAAGTAATCCCAAATTAGAGAATGAATTACTGATTCTGAGAGCTGAATATGACAAAAAATCAGCGAATAGAGAGCTGCCTCGAGTCTTCTAAGATTGAAGCAAACCTTTTATGAACAAGGTGAAAAATCAGGAAAATTATTGGCATGGCAGATTAAACAATTAGAATTTAAAACACCAATTACCAGTATTATAAGTAACGGACAGGCAGTAGTAGATCCTTTAGAAATTAACAGTGCCTTTAGAGATTATTATGAAAAACTATATGATACAAAAAATGAAACTGACTTAACAAAACTAAATGGGTTTTTGGACGGATTATCTATACCGTGTATTCCAAATGAAAATAGGGAGATACTGGAGTCAAAAATTAGTCAAGAAGAAGTTGGGCTAGCCATTGATAATATGAAATCAGGAAAAAGTGTGGGAC
The DNA here is from genome assembly GCA_020510985.1 of Pholidichthys leucotaenia. Taxonomy (NCBI): domain Eukaryota; kingdom Metazoa; phylum Chordata; class Actinopteri; order Cichliformes; family Pholidichthyidae; genus Pholidichthys; species Pholidichthys leucotaenia. The sequence goes on from CM035848.1 coordinate 49,848,756, forward strand.
CTGACGGTCTTCCAGTTGACCTCTATAAAAAATTTAAGAATAAATTAATAAAACCATTTTTGGAAATTGTTTTAGAAGCATTTCAAAATAGTAAATTACCACCATATATAAATAATGCCTTAATTATACTGTTGCCAAAACCAGGTAAACCTTCTAATAAATGTGAAAACATGAGACCAATAAGCCTATTAAATGCAGACCTTAAGATAATCTGTAAAATTTTAGCAAGACGACTACAAGAAATATTACCAAATATAATTAACCGAGATCAGAATGGCTTTATAATGGGAAGACAAGGCTTCCATAATGTAAGAAGACTATTTAATATTATTTATTCTAATAAAGAAGCGCCGGATACAGCTCTCCTATCATTGGATGCTGAAAAGGCCTTTGATAGGGTCGAATGGCCCTTTCTTTTTGAAGTTTTACAAAGGTTTGGACTTGGAAACAATTTCATAAAATACCTGCAGCTGAATACAACAAAAACGAAAGATATGATTATTGACTTTAGGAGGAAAACTCCCAGGCACAAAGTCACCATACTAAAAGGCCAGACCACCGAATGTGTACAATCGTACAAATATCTTGGGACGATTATTGATAGTAATTTAAACTTTGAAGTGAACTGTGAAAGGGTGTGCAAAAAGGGTCAGCAAAATTTGCATTGTTTGAGGAAACTTGCACGCTTCCAAATTGACCGAACCATAATGGCAATGTTTTATTGGGCTTTTATTGAATCTGTTTTATCCTTTTCTTTAGTGTCATGGTTTGGTCAGATAAAACTGAAACAGAGGAAATCCTTGGATCAGGTAGTTAGATGGTCCAGTCGTTTGCTTGGTGAGTCACAGCTGAGCCTGACATCCCTGTACACCAGACAAGTACAGAGGATTGCTACCTCCATTTTAAATGATGACTCCCACCCTTTGCACTGCAACTTTCAGCTTCTTCCCTCCAGACGGAGGTTTGCTGTCCCAAAAAGTAAAACCCAGCGCTACAAAAACAGCTTTGTCCCTGCTGCTGTCAAAGAGTTGAACAAGCTATAAAAATATATTGTACATATTTTATATTTACTTATTTTGTATGATGTCACTTGGGTTCTAAATATTTTATTGGGTTTTAGACCTTTGAGTTTTTTAACCTCTGACTAGTTTTTAACTTTTAACTTTAATATGACCCTTCTCTCTTACCTCTGGTTTCTCCCTCATCTCTTTGTCTTTTTATACCCTGTTTGATGGAGCCTTGAGTATTTTTATCATGTTTCTAGTCAGCTTCATGTGTGCCTGTGTTTGTGTCTATGTTGAATGTAATTAGTGGTTTGTAAATATGGATGTCACCAGACTGCAAAACAAATCTACCTACGGGTACAAATAAAGTAACCTGAACCTGAACCTGAACCTGAAAATGGGTTCAGATAATATACAATAATGCTACAGCAGAAATCCTAACAAATAGCAATATCTCAAAATCAATAAAAATTAATAGAGGTTGTCAACAAGGTTGTCCACTTTCACCTTTACTGTTTACTAAGGCAACTGAACCTTTAGCGATGGCAGTACGTTTACATCCACAAATATATGGAATTAAAGTAGGACCAACAGAACATAAAATCTCCCTGTATGCTGATGACATAATTTTGTTTATGTTGAATCTTAAAAAATCAATTTCGACCTTGTTAAATTTAATAAAGAACTTTGGGGAAATATCAGGATATAAAATAAATAAAACTAAATCTTCAATATTAATGCTAAATGAGACCCAGAGAAAGCACCCAGCTCCTGAGGTAAATCAATTCAATGTTGTAAATCAGTTTAAATACTAGAATCAGCCGCTAGTATCAACTATGAAGCCTTAATGACAGATATTAATGAGTTACTTCAGAGATGGATGTCACTACCAATGTCGATGATCGGGAGAATTAATATACTTAAAAGTAATATCTTACCCAAAATACTATATTTATTTCAATACATTCCTTTACCACCACCTTCAGATCTATTCTCAAGAATTAAAAAAAAGTTAGTGGAATTTGTATGGAACAATAGGAAGGCTAGATTACGTCTGTCCTTACTATATTTACCATTTGATCGTGGAGGTCTGAAATGTCCAAACTTTATGTTGTATTACTGGTCAGCACAACTGAGGTCTATGACATATTATTTTTCATCAAATGATCTCCCTCACTGGACTGAAATGGAATCATACAATTTACCTTTACCTCTTCCCTTATTCATATACTCAGACTCGGCTAAAAAACTACAGAAACAAGTTAAAAATCCTATTGTAAAGCACATGACCAAATATGGTATGAAATCAAAAAATATTTAAAAGAACCGCACTTATTGTCACAATTTAGCCCAATATGGGGTAATCAATATTTTACACCAGGGAGAGCGGATGCTGTATTTAAATTATGGAATTTAAAAGGGATTCAAAAGATTCAAGACTTATATTTGGCACGTTCAGACAACATAATGTCTTTTGAAGAACTGAGGGCCAAATTTAATCTTAATAGAACACATTTTTTTAAATATCTTCAGCTTAGGAATTTTATTCGATCAAATCAAAATAATGCTCTCACCCGACCTACCTATTCATACTTGGAAAAAATTTTGACGAAAAATAGTAAGAGAAAGGGTATTATTTCAGAGTTCTATAACTCACTGATATTATCCTCAAGTGAAAACTCACAGAAAAGAATGAATTATTGGAAAGAAGACCTGCAAATTGAAATTTCAGAGGAACAATGGGAATTGGCTTGCACAGAAGCTCAAACCAAATCAATAAATGTACGTCTTAAATTGATACATTTTAAATGGTTAATGCGGATGTATGTTACACTGGTGGAGTTAAATAGATATAACAAAAACATACTAGATATATGCACAAAATGTATGGAAAGTAAAGGAACTCTATTTCATTGTTTATGGGAATGTAGAAAAATTAGAATGTTTTGGGAAGAGGTGAGGGTAACAATTGAAAAAATAATTTCAAAACAACTCATATTGAATCCTAAATTGTTTTTGTTGGGTCTGTATCCAGAAAAGCATAACTTTAATAAGAGTGAAAGAACATTCATAGACCTCAGTTTGCTTAACGCCAAAAAATGTATTGCACTACTGTGGAAAAAGACTCATAGACCAGATGTGACTCAGTGGTTAAGACAGATGTTAACAAACCTTCCACTAGAAAGAATAACATATATATTGAAATCAAAGGAAAATGTGTTTGAGAATATATGGAGACCTTTCATTGATTATGTAAAGAAACTAAATATAACTTCTGAAGAAGAAGGTGAATGATATGTGTGGACCTTGTAAATTCCAAATTGGTGAATGTATAATATGTATACTTATGCAATGGATTACCTAGGCTAAACAGAGGAGCCTTCAAGCGACCGTGTGGGGTCATTTACGACCCCAGCCATATAATTTAATGTGGCGTCTCTTTATTTTTTATCCGAATTTTCTTTCCTAGCATGAGTTTGTCAGTCTACTAATCCTACACACTTTCATAGTTTTTTTTGCAGGGATCAACCAATTGGTGTGGCGTAGACATCGCAAACTCTTGTGAGGTCATTTATGACCCCGAAGAGAAGCACTGGTTTTTAAACATTGGTTTTATAACTTTTATTCAAATGTTCCACTTCTAATCAGTATTTTATATTGTATTGCAGTGAACCATGGCTAACAGACCTAGGATAGCAAGATTTACAGCTGCTGAAGCATTGAGACTAATACTTCAAGCCCAAAGTGATGATAAAAACAGTTCCATTGATGGAGACGAGTCGGCATCGGACAATGATGATCATATCTCTGAGATGTCAGACCATTCTGATATAGAATCTGACGGTGAAGTCCCTCCAGTAGCTGCAGCACCTCAAGCTGGTGATCAAGATTTGCCTGCAAGGGGGGCAGGTAGAGGTCGGGGACGGGCTCGAGGTAGAGGTCATGGCCGAGCACATGGGCGAGCCCGTGGAAGAGGCCGTGGCCAAAAAAGGTCACAGGTTCCAAACCTCCATAAAGCAACTAGGGAAGCAATAGCAAGCATTGGTGTTGGTCCTGCTAACCCTGTAGAGCAGCCCGCAGTTGCTGCAGTACCTGGCAGTCGCAAGCGCTGTTCGTTTTGCCCACGCAACACTGACAGGAAAGTGTCACATGCATGTGCTTCATGCAACAAGCCAGTGTGCCCAGAACATAGCCACAAACAAGTGGTTTGTGAAGATTGTGCTTGAAATATTACTAATAGTACATCGCTGAACCTAATTTCAAAGCTTTGTGGGAACTTGTTTTCATACCTGGGATTCTCATTTTGACAGTTACCATTTTCAGTTATTTCAGTAACCTAAAGATTTTTTATATCATATTACACATATACAAACAAGAGGTTTGTGTGGTTTTTTGTTTTAAACACAGGCATGGTAGTTACATAGGTTGATCGAATGTGTTCTGAGTAGGATGACTTCCTTACCAGTTTTAGCATATTCCCTAGTCGGCAAGTCAGCTAATTATTTTTATTGATGTTAGCAGGATGCTAGCTCAACATAAGTCAATTATTAGCAAACACATTTTACATTAGATCATTATAAAATACCTGTCTTAAATACAGGGAGTAGTTTTGGTATGATAAACCTCCAACCAGCCATTTATAATAAGGATCCCTGTACAGAGCACAATGGGGTCGTCATTTCAGTCCGTAAAATAGCTTGGTCGCTTGAGGGTTAATGGTTGTTGGTGTTTTTACAACATTTATTTTTAATTTACTTTAGTGTTAGGGTTTGATTGTTGGTGTCATGTTTGTTAAAAAAAGGTTCAATAAAAATATTGTGGAAAAAAAAACTAGGTACAATTACTGAAGTACATGCACTCAAGTAACTTTTTCGCAAAATTGTACTTCTGTAGAGCCCAGTCTCAGCAAAAAAACATTCAACTGCACATTTTGTCACTCAGAGAAAACGTGCACAGGCACGTAAAAAAGATTTTTGACGTGCAGTGGGTACGTGGCATTTACAGCTTTAAGAAAGGTGTCTAACTTCTATTGTCTTTCAGCATCGACCAACTACCCCACACTTCAATCCCTAACCCTAACCTCACAGCAACCTTTCATTAGTGGAGTGAAAAACAAAGTAAAAAAACAAAGAAAAAAAGCAGTCACAGACGAGAGTGGGAGTCAAACTCAAGTGTTTTTGTGTCTGTTGCCCGAACAGCCGTGTAGGTAACCGTCCGCCATCCCCCTCCCACCAACCGAATGAGCGCTGGGAAACCAAAGTAAAAGATGCGTTGTTCTGCGCATGCGCGGTGAGGACAGCGAGTGAGCTTGTAAAAACGTACTGAGGCACGTTTTTTTTCAGATTTAACATGCAAATGTACGTTTTCAGAGGGGTGGGAAAACATTTATTAGATACGTTTTTTACTGAGACCAGGTTGTTCTGGAAGAGTTTTCTGGCTGTACAGGTAGGTTCTGCGGTTTCTTCGATTCTCATTCATCGTCTACGAATGTTTTTGCACACAGACAATATCCTGGTTATGATCAAGCTTTTTAAGTATTCCATTTATGTGCCTGTGCGTGTGAACATTTTGGTATACAGCAGGGGAAAATAAAACGAAAACCGATGTCCAGGGTGTAAAACCAGCATAATCTTGCCCATGTCGAATTTTTGCATTTGTTCCTCCTTTCCCTGGTGTGTGTGTGTGTGTGTGTGTGTGTGTGTGTGTGTGAGAGAGTGAGTGAGAGAGAGAGAGAGAGAGAGAGAGAGAGAGAGAGAGAGTGTGAGAGAGAGAGAGAGAGAGAGAGAGAGAGAGAGAGAGAGAGAGAGAGAGAGAGAGCGAGAGAGAGGCCTTTCATGTCTTTCACCCTTAACGTATGTGGTTACATGATGGAAGCTCTGCAATTAATACTGTTTGGAAGCAGCAAAACACGGCAGAGAAATTAAAATGGCTTGTACTGAAAAGAAGTGCAGTGTGCATCCACATAGCATATGATGACTGATTATTTCACCTGCAAAATGCACTTAAACTAGCAGAGTCTGCCACAAAGCTAAATCACTGTTAGCTGCTAATGGCTACCCACATCAGCCCAACCATTTTACAGTGGAAAAACGAACAATAAAATGAAAAAGCTGAAGTTGGATTTAAGAACCCCATCAGAGACCTGGAATCCATACAATCGTACCATGCTCTGGACATGACCTGGCACAACTCCCCTCAGACCGTGTCGGGATACAACTACTGTATCACAATACTTTGCATCCTCGCTACTGTATAGATTCAGACAGACCAGTATTGTGATACTTAAATAAATGTAAACGTTGCAAATATAAATTCAATTTTTTTGAATTTTCAATCCATTAAATGGTGCTAAATGCTCACTGTCTGGTTAGGTCAGCACAGCAAAGGACTGACATCTGAGATCTAGCTGGGAGCTGAACAACTGTATGAAATTGCAATATGTGATATACGTATATATTGCAGTCTTAAGGTTTGTTCACACCAAACGCGAACACACGGCGTGAATCCATACAAAGTGAATGGGAAGACGCAAATACACGCAAATTTTCGTCATTGCACGCTCACGTCCGCTAGCTAGCGGATGGAGTAAAATTATCACCATTGCAGAGTAAACTAGTCAGAAAATGAAACTCACTCACCGGGAGACAGGAGGACCGGGAACTCTTCAACTGAATCAGGTTTTTGGAGTTATTTACCCCCAGTTTCTGGCCACGGACGTCCTAGCAAGCTAGCAAGCTAGCAACGTAAACACTAATCATCTTGTCGCCCATTTGCGTTTCGTGTGAACGCACTTTTAACGCATTGCAAGATCGTGACAGATTTACTGCATCGCGGCCCAAGTGCCTTGATAGTATCATATCATGGTGTCTCTGGTGATTCCTACCCTTATTCAATTCGATCAAAAACTGCGGTAAGACATGCAGAGCCCTCCCTTTTCCCCACAGTCTGGTATAAAGGAGCCCTTGACCAATAACACCAGTATAAACTGGACAATGCTAAAAGATACATGCTCACCAACAGCATTACTGGCTTCACAGCCAAAGAGAAAAATGCCAATGATAAGGGTTGTATCTCACTGGGCTGAGACGGCTTGAGACTAGTTGGAGATCGGTATTCGTGAGGGAGTTTCCATAATGTCTTCAAACATTCTCGGCAGTTCTTATTTTCCTCTCCTGAGTCGCAGAGTCTCCAACTCGTCTCACAGGAGCTCTGAACATGTTCAAAAAATTTGTGAATCAACTTTCTCTCAAAATAGTCTCTTGAGTCATCTCAGGTGTTTCAAACCCATCTCAACCTTGTCTCAAGTGTTGGGCAGCCATTGCGAGACTGTTGTGAGTGCAAAAAAAACCCCTAAATTTTGTCTTACACATTTGCGAGAATGTCCTGCAACACTTGCATGACATGTATGCAAACACCTGGAGAAATTTGGCCAAAAACTCAGTGGGAATTTGTGCAACATTATTGTAACATTTGCGAGACTGTGTGATTCCAAGTGAAAAAATTGTTGCAAATTCTCGGATTTGTCTCACGTTTTTTTTTAATCTCCAACTAGTTGTGAGCTGTCTCAGCCCAGAGAGATACTTAACCTAATATCACTTATTGTCGAAAGAAATCTCATTACAGGCCTTACACAGCCAGCATGTCCATGTGGGTCCCACTATAGGTTAATCTGGGCTGTCTTCTGGGTCCCATGTGGGTTTGTCTGTGGGTTCCATGTTGGCCCCATCTGTTTTTGCCCACATGGACTTTACCTGTGGGACAGGTAAGCAGGTAATACAGTTTGTTTATCTGCTTTAAACCCATTAGGGCCCCATTGGGTTTAATGTGGGTGACAGGTTTCAGTAACCCCAATGTCAAAATTATGTGAAAAAAGTCACAAATTTATGAGAAAAAATGTGAAAATATAAGAAAAAAAAGCCACAAATGTATGGAAAAAAAAAAGTGAAAATATATGAGAAAAAGGTCACAAATTTATGAGAACAAAGTGCAAATTTAGGAGAAAAAAGTTGCAAATTTGAAAGAAAAAAATGGTAAAATTACTTGAAAAGTTACAAACTTACAAGAAAAATTCAGTAAATTTACAAGAAAAAGTCACAAATTTATGAGGAAAAAAATACAAAAAGTTGCAATTTAACCAAAAAAAAGTAGCAAATACTATATGAGTAAACAAATTGAAAATTTACAAGAAAAATGGTACAAATTTATGAGAAAGTTCCAAATTTACAAAAATGTCATGAATTTATGGGAAAGAGTCACAATTATACAAGAAAAACAAACAAATTTATGAGACAAAGTTGCAAATTTACAGTAAAAAAAGTTTCAAATTTTCAAGAAAAATGTATCACATTTATGAGAAAATAAGTTGAAAATAGGTAAAGTGTCCTGATCGGGGCACGGCCAGGGACCGTGCCCACGTTTTATGTTCGTTTTGACCTTTGCTTTTCCACAGCATTATTATTATTACTAGTGCATTCCTGTGCATGCCCATGCATGCCCAAAGAAAGCAAGTGTAAGCAAGCATTTCTGCATACCCGTAGAAAGTTACTGTTACCATGGCAACAGTAACCACGGTGAAACCTGCCTTTGATCTTTGACGTCACCACTCGTTCAGTGATGCCTGCCTTTGATTTTTGATGATGTTATAGCGAGTCCTATGATCTTTGATTATGTCATAGTGAGTCCTATGACCTTTGTTGATGTCATAGTGAGTCCTATGACCTTTGATGATGTCATAACGAGTCCTATGATCGTGAGTGATGCCTGCCTTTGATCTTCGATGATGTCATAGCGAGTCCTATGATCTTTTAGCAAGTCCTATGATTGTGACAGACACACACACAGACAGACAGACACAGAGATTTCTTTAATTATACTATGGTGTCTATATGATGTCATATAGACATCGTATAGAGATCATAGGCACATCATAGGTGAATCCTACGATCTTTTAGCGAGTCCTATGGTCATGACATCATCACGTCATGACAGAGATTTTTTGAATTATATATAGAGTGATGATGCCACGGCCAAGATGTGTAGAGTGATGCTATAGAGTGAAGTGATGATATAGAGTGAAGTACGAGGAGATGAAGAAGAGTGATGTGTGAAGGTAGAGTTGAGGTTCGCTTGGACACAGCAATGATGAAAGGAGGACTACAGCTCCTGACCAGATAGAATGATGCTACAGTGTGAAGTACGTTGTGGTAATGCACCTGTAAGCTGGTTGCCAACCACCAATCAAATCTAAAAGAAGAAGAAAAAGAAGTGATGATCATTATTATTATTAAGTGCCCCTGTGTTCCCTAATCATTGTCTGCCATGTCATATCATTATGGTTGTCTGCTGTATTTGGTTATATCCTATGATCTTGGTTTATTTTTACTGTCCTTGTGTCTTTGATCATGTTGTGTCATCCCGTCTAAGTCCAGGGTTGTGTATGTACCTGTTCACCTATTGTCTCCAGCAACTCATGTTTCCGCGCCCATAAACACTCCTCCTCATGTGTGCTCCTGAATAGCTCCTGGTTGTTCTCGGCTGTCCTGCGTCTGGTTGATTGTTCCCTCCTCTATGCTGTATATGTGAGTCTTGGATTGTGCTCTGTGTTGCGTCATTGTCGTCTCTACCCCGCTATGGTCCATGTCCGTGTTCCTGAGAGTCTGTATGAGTTTTGCCCTGCTTAGTTTTCAGCCCATGCACTGCTTTGCTTTGTTTTTGAGTTCAGTGTTTGTTAATTAAATCATTATTGCACCCGATCCTGCCTGCACCCTTAAGTCCTGTCTTCTCACCCTCACTGCCTGGTAGGCAGCGCATGACATAAACAGGTAAAGTCCATGTGGACAAACACAGGTGGGGTCAACATGGAACCCATGGACAAAAACACATGCGGCCCATAAGACAGCAACGTTTTAACCTTTAGTGGGGCCCACATGCACCCTGGGTAAATGTTATGCACATGCTGCATACGTCTCCATAGGCAACACAACCGTGCAAAAATCGAGACGTGAATCGAATTGTTGTCCTGCAGTTCGAAGACTAAATCAAATCGACCGTGTGGAGAATTATGACACCGCTGCTGTTGAGCCAATCCAGAAATCCGGGCACTATACCGCAGCTCTACGCTTACGTGGCTGTGAAAAGGCAGACAAGAAATAATGTACCTAGAACGGCTGGCCTAAGCCCCACTGGTGCGATCAGCCCTTGATCAGCCCCTGCAGTTCAGACATATCCCACACAGCAGTGGAGGTTAAAGCACTCACAGATAATAAAGCAGCGGCTTAGAGGAGAAAACAGATATTTCTGAGTGACTGAAACTAAACGGCGGGACCATAAACAAAATCTGAAAACACCACAGCTGCGGGGATTATGAGCAGCATCTGATTAGTCATTCAGATGTCTCCGAAACATTTTTATTGTGTTTAAGCCCATCGGGATGAGCCAACATCCTTTAACCGCGGCCCCGTAAATCCAGAGCGTTTCAAACAATAAACCGACTGATAGATAATTTAACAAGCGGGAGCGGCGAGCTCACATCGCGGCAGCCGTTGGCTCAAAACCCGGACGGTGGAAGAACACCGCATCTGTCTCACCCACAATTTCTTTTCCTTCAGCCCGGGAACATAGTTGTGAGGATAAGAGCTTGTTAATCCAGAGGGGAGATGAATGGTAGCACTGTGTGTGTGTTGAACAGGATGGAGGGCATTTTGGGACCTCAGGCCCAAGTCAGTGGAGGCGTACAAAGACTGGCTCAGTGCCGCTGCTGCTGCCGTCACACATGGCGGGAAATGGTGAAAGTCTGACATAGTTTTAGACATAAAGCAGTGACCCTCCCTCAACTTCTGCTATAGAAAGAGGTTAAAATCCACTACTTTGCGCTTTTTTCCACATGTAGACACAATTCCCAGAGATGTTAACAAAATGTCTGTGACGTGATTTGATCAAAACACCTCAGGGTTTAATTATTTCAGTACCATTTTACACACGGTGATGAAGCTCTCCTCAGAATGGGCTCTTTTTGGTGCAAACTGCTTTAGATGCTAATGAGCCACAGTTTTGCCCACACTCCCTCTTGTGTTATTTCTCTTAAGGTGCGTTCAGACCAAATGCAAATATTTTTGCATGCCGCGATTACATATTAACTCAATGTAAACATGTGAGCAGACGTGAATTCGCGTCTGAGCGAGTTGCAGAGGGGCGGCGTTGCCTTCATAACTTCTGCAGTTGCTTTCTGCCTGCTGTGGAAATCCCCAAAATGCCGTCATGTTTAAGTTACGTTATCCGGCGGGGCTCTCACCTGGAAATTTGTCACAACCTCCTGCATAACTTCACATGGATGATGGTTGTTTACACTGCTAGCCGACTGCTAGTCGTCATTAGCACATCTGATGCAGGAGTACGTGGGTTGATAAACAACAGACACTCCATTTCCACTGCAGAGCTCCCGGTCCATCTGTCTCATTTGCAAACTCGTTTACTCTCCAGTGTGACACTTTTGCTCAGGTGACGGCAGATTCACAAAGCTGAATACTGGCTAGCATTATCCTTTGGACGCAAATGTGAGAATTTGTGTGCTTACTGCATGTTTAAATTAACTTTATATATATTTGTGCCGTGCGAGAAATTCAATTTGTGTCTGGTCTGAATGCACCTTTAGATCTATGTTTTGATGGTGGTGCCATGTTTGAGGCTAACACTAGCTTTTAGCTTCAGTTGTCGGACCAAGTATTTTCCAACATTGATGGAAAGTTAGAGTTTAAAAGCCGGGGGGGGGAGTGATTTGAGTGGTTGACATGCATATGACTGGTCCCTGGGATGTAATAAGCACAGAAACAAACCCGAATGAGTGAAAGGCTAACTCTGCTAATGGCAGCTAACCAGCGCTAATTAAGGAGGTGTCCAGTTTATTATATAATAAACTATAATAAAATAAGTTAAAATAATGTCTGAATGAAATACATGGTCAAGGGGTGGTAGATGATCCAGCTGAGAAAACAGGTGTCCAGCAAGGATGGACAGATTAACAGTTAACCCAAATAAAGCTAGAACCGATGTTCCGGGTGTGGAACTGATGTAATCCTGCTCATGTCAGGGTTTTTTTTTTTTTAGGTTTTTCCCCCCTCCCTGTTGTGTGCATGTATGTGAGAGCTTTCCATGTACAGCCCTTTAAGGCTTGCCCGTGGAGTTACAAATGCAGTCTCCAGCTACATAGTATGTATATATTTATTCCATCTGAAGACGCCACAACAAAGCGAGCGAAGTGCGCAGGTACTAACACTAAAAGGAGCAGAAGCTAAGTCGCTGTTAGGCTCTGAAAGCTATCCGCATCATCTCAACTGTTTTAAAGAGGGAATCGACAAGCTAAGGCTGTATTTAAGAACCCGATAAGAGACTCATAATCACTATATGGCTGTAACACAATCATGGGTGAGTAAAGGACTCCCCACAATGCAGCTAACAAGCTAATTAGCCACAGCGCATGTGACGCAAGCCACAAAAACTCAAGAGGTATGTGTTGTAAACACTGGACAATGTTTATTTTGTATGTGGAAATGATAATATAGCTGTTCTTTATTATATTATGCTCATTTACTTCCGTACCGCAGTGATATGATACCATGCTCTAGTGTAATATTGCTTAAATACAAGCCCTGTCAGTGGAGAGGGGGGGGGGTAACAAAAAAAGCTGACATGAAACGGTCAATTAATGATCAATGATGCTGATTCAAGGACAAATTGTTCACCCCTAGTAGAATATACAGAAAATAGGCAAACAGACATCTAGCGGCTAGCCTAGTAGACTCATAGTTTGAAATGCCTCTAATGTTAGCAGCCAATATACCCAGCTATCACGGTCCAAATTTAACAAAATAAGCCAGAATGGCACCCGTTATATAATCAACTGAGGATTATTGAGCTGGTCTATTATGGTGACTACAATTTACAAAAAAAATAAAAGTGCCTAAAACTATGGGCGGGTTGCTAACTAACTCACAGCTAAGCTACTGTAGCTCCTCCTCAGAGACGGCGTACCAGACTCTCCAGGAGACACGTCTGTATCAGGTCTATTAACCTCTTAAAATTCTGGTGTTCTGCCGGAGGGATGTTTCAGATTTTCTACCAGTGAAGAAAGAATTAGATTTTCTTTGCGTGCGAAATTTAGAGAAATTGGCTATAGGCTCCAGCCCCCCCCCCCCCCCCGCGACCCGAAAAGGATTAAGCGGAAGAAGATGGATGGATGGATGGAATGCTAAGGGGTTAAGTAATGACGTGACAACTTCACAGGAGAGAACAGCCAATCCAAACGAGCTGTTTCAAACACAGGTTGGAATTTTTTTTTCTTGTAAACTTATCTTTTATCACGCATTTTTTTCATTCAAACCTTTTCCTGGTAAAATTGAGATATTTCTCTAAACTCGCAACCTTTTATTCCTGTAAATTTCATACCGCACGAATATCTCGACTATAAAGAGAACACAAGGATTCATGAGGATTATTTTTATCACCTATTTTTATTTTTACAAAGTTTGTACTTATTTTAAAAACCCATTAACTACACACCTCAGCATACAGGAAGCATCTGACGCTGCTGCCTTTTCCCATCATTTCTTACCGTTTTCATCAAAGCAATTTCACAGAGGTGGGGGCAGCACGTGAAGGAAGCTGAAGGCGAAACTGTGTCCTGAAGTGTCAGGTCAGCCGAGGGCGTGCGGCCGTGTCCAGCAGACGATAAGAGATGCTCCCGCGGGAAACTGCGATGTGCTCCTTTGACCCGCCCCTAATGTGTCGGCTCAGACCGGCAGGATAAGGAAGTCAGTGGATGATGAAATTGAAATTCTGCGAGTTATCATAGCAGCTGTTGGAGCAGCAGCAAGGCTGGGATGAATTAGGAGATCTGGACAAAATTCACTCCAGAAAAGTGTTGACGATCCTCTAGATCAGGGGTTGGCAACCTGTACTTCACAAAGAGCCCCTCTGAATGATTTTTTTGTCTGAAAAACATCTGCATGGAGCCACAAAAATATCTGAGTCTGAGACTAAGATAAAACGGCAAAATTACAGCTGGATTAAGAATGTTTTCTCAAAAATTTGCAGCTTTTTTGATGATATTTGTTAGTTTTTTCCTCACAAAATGGTAACTTTTCCCCAGGCAATTTTTAATCATTTGCAAAACAAATTTGTGACTTTTTCTTGTAAATTTGTGCAGATGTTTTCCTAATTAAACTAATGTTTTTTTGAAAAAGATTTTTCTATTTTTGGTATCAATGTTTTTGGCTTTTTTTCATAAATTTGGCCTATTTTTTGTTGCAAAATTAAATTAGTGACATTCTTCCCAATAAAATGTCAACTTTTTTCATAAATTTTGATTTTTTTTTTGCATAATCTCTGCTTTTACTCATAAATTTGCCTTTTTTTTTGTAAATTTGTTACATTTTCCAGGTAAAAATGCAACCTCTGTAGACCTAAATTTGTGACGGTTTTCTAAGGAAATTGGAGCTTTTGGTGATTGTTTTTTGTTGTTGTTGTCGTTGATCTTGTGTGACTTTTTTTGCAAATTTGTCAGGATTTTCTTTTTTAATAAAACTGCAACTTTTTCCAATAATTTTTTGATTTTTTTCCCAGAAATTTCGTGACTTTTTTTCAATGCAAATTCATGGGTATGTTTTTCCTCATAAAACTGCAGAGATTTTTTTTTCTTTTTTTTGCATACATTTTCAAGTTTCCTAATTTCCTGCTTTTTATGATATTTTTGCAATCCTTTTCTTGAACATTTATTGCTTCTTTTCCGAGAAATTTGTGAGTTATGTCTCCTCAAAGCCTCAGAGAGCCACTCGCAAATGGGAAAACAGCCGCGTGTGGCTCCAGAGCCACAGGTTGCAGTCCCCAGCTCTAGATGACGCTCAAGCATATTGAGTTAATTTTCCTTGTGGGAATATCAGCAGGAGCATAAACTGACAACCATTTCTGACATTAATTATTCAAGTATAAGCCAGAGTAGTGACCAACAAAAGTATCCACTGAAACTTTTCCTCCCAAAACTGCAACTCTTTTCTCATAAATTTGCCAGTTCTTCTTTAATATATAAATCTGTGATCTTTTTTGAACCTCACTGACTTTTTTTTCTAATAATTTTGAGATTTTTCACTCCAATTTGTGAGATTTTTCTCTTAAAAAGTCTTTTTCTTCCCATAAACTTCAATTTTCCTCATATAGTTGAAGCTTTTTTTGTAGAAATGTGTAACCATTTCATTTAAATTTTCATGTTTTTACTTATTGGAACTTGTTTTCTCATAAATTTGTATTTTCTCTTATAAATTTAGGACCTGTTGCCCACGCTGAGGCAGTTGCGTGGGCAGAGTGGTTAGTGCCGCCTACAGCCAGTTATGTCCGTGCCGTAACTCGACAGGGATTGAGGCTACGGCCACCAAACCTGGTACCCAGGTTGACCTTGGGACTAGCACCTGTAGCTATACTTTTTGGCTCAAAAGGTCAAAGGTGAAGGTCAGAATGCCATGCCAGGTTTGGTGACCCTAGCCGCCTTTGCTGTTGAGATACAGTTCATATTGTATTGTGACCTTGATTTGACATAGCCGGAGCTACTCTATGCTGTTGGGGGCAACTTGCCCCGCTAAGGTCTCCCCCGACAACCTGGTCCTGGGTGAAGGGTCAGACCAAGAGTGACCCAGTATGGTAAGCATGTCACAGACTTTTCATGTCAACACGAGGAACAAGAGTATCTCAGTGAAGAGCACATTTCTCATTAAAGCATAATTTTTCAGATTAAAAGAATAACCTAAACACATTTTCCGCACCATGACGAGTGAAACTCTCACAGAGCATCTCTCACGCTCCGGTTGTCTTCTATTGTTGTTTTTAATACTACAGCCGAGCCGTACGGCAAAGAAAAACTGATTTTTTTTTTCTTCCGCTGTCGCCATGCAGCTCCCAGAAGAGTCATGCTCCCATTGTGACCATTGTTCTCCTGATAAAAGCCACAGGAGTGTTTGTCTGGGGGTTCATGAAGAGCAAAACACATCTTAGCCAGAACGTATGCCAGGAATGTAAAACTGCAAAAACACCTTTTTTTAAAAAGGAGCGCAGCAGACGAGATAATTCAACTAATCCCTTCTTATGTAATATATTTAAAAAGGATGCAGAGTTTTGGTAAATTACAGAAGTGAGCTTTGAGCTCTGTGCTTATCGCCGTACAGGTGCTCTAATTACATCACAACGAATGCCTACGCGCCTCTTACAGATCAAGTTTAAAGGGAAAAACCTGTCAGCGTCTTTTATTTTAAGTCACAAAGCAGCGCAGCAGGAGAGGAAAACACTCCATTCTTAACAGAGATTATGCAAATGTGCCGTTTTGCCTCGGGGCCATCCTGGTGTCTGGTGTCACAGCAGTTTGTGTTTCGTCTGTAGATCCGTTTGGCTATAAAACAGGAACGATCAGGCGCATTCACAGCTGATTTACCATTCTAGACTGACAGTCACAGCAGCTAAAAGTTGGCAATAATAGTCATATTTGGAGATGAAAGTATGACAGATGTTTTAATTGATGTTGATTTTTCTCTTTAAAAAAAGATAAAAAGCTTCGTCCATCCATCCATCAGGCAATTTGTTATTTTTCAGTGGAGATGGTTGGTATTCAAAAATTTGGCATAAGGTCCAAATGGATAACTGTAAATCAGGCGCTTTCTGTAAGAATAAAGATGCAAAAATATGATAAAAGATGCCAATTTAAAAATTCAAAAAGTCAGAAATTACAATTTAATTACATTCAATAAAAATTTCATCGGCATCCAGATGAGCGTTGCAAGTTTACAAGAAAAAAGTTGAAAATTTACAAGAGAAAAATCACTTTATGAGAAAAAAAAAAAGTTGCAAATTTGAAAGAAAAAAGTTTCAAATCTACAAGAAAAGGTGTCAAATTTACAGGTAAAAGGTTACAAATTTACCATAAAAAAAGTTACACATTTTGAGAAAAAAAAAGTTGCAGATTTTTGAGAAAAAAAATGTATAATTTACAGGAAAAAAGATGCAAATTTTTGAGGAAAAAAAGTTGCAAATTTATAGAAAAAAGTTACTAATTTTTGAGAAATAAAAAAACCAACCAGTTTACATGAAAAAAGGTGCAAATTTCTGAGAAACAATTTGCAAATTGACGAGAAAAAAATTGCAAATTTACAGGAAAAAATGCAAATTCATGGAAAAAAGTTGCAAATTGAGAAAAAAAAGTTCATTTATAACTTTTTTGCATTTCTTCTTCGACGTGGTGCTTCATATTCATGTTATTCAGTTATATAACGGGATTTTAAAAAAGGTTATGATGACATCGGGAGGACAAGTCCATCTTTTTTCCATGTTAAGGGGAAATGTCCCACAGTGATTTTGCTAACATGAGGGGTGGCCCGGTTCTCACAGCGCCATGATCCACATGATCCCTCCTGCAAGTGGTGAGCCCAGTGGAGAGAGGACCCACATGTCTCCTTCAGGCCCCCAAACCTGATGGGGTACAATGGATCCTTGTAACATTTTCATGGAGATCTAATTTTATTATAGCGAAGATTTTTTATTTTTTATTTTTCCAGGAACAGTTAACCTAGCAACCTAGCACCTAGCTTAACTGTAGAAAACTAAACTCACTTAAATAAGACGATGTGACTGGGTTGAGTCAACAAAGACAGATAGAAGGACGAGATGATCAGAATAATGTGACATTGAAGATATTTTCAAAATGGCATCACACTGCAGCCCAAGTACCACGACAGTATCACATCACAGATAAGTATCGCGATAGTATCACTTTTGCAGCAAGTATCATGATAGCATTGTATCACAGGCCAAGTATCGTGATAGTGTCGCTTCGCAGCCCAAGTACCACGACAGTATCACATCACAGATAAGTATCGTGATAGTATCACTTTTGCAGCAAGTATCATGATAGCATTGTATCACAGGCCAAGTATCGTGATAAAATTGTATTTGCAGGTCAAGTATTGTGACAGCATTGCAGTGCGAGCATCGCAACAGCATCGCTACACAGCACAAGTATCATGATAGTATCGCTTTGCAGCCCAAGCATAGCAGTAGTATCGCACCGCAGTCTAAGTATTGTGATAGTATCACTTCGCAGGCCAAGTATTGTGATAGTACTGTATCGTGCAGCCTCTGGTGATTCCCAGCCTGTTGCTGATACAGCTGACGCATTCGAACTTCATTTTGAAATAAGTTCAGAAAATCTAGCTTTATGCAAACGATAGGAACAGGCCACTGGACCCACCAAAGCCTGTACTAGAGGGCACTCAGAGAGTGCATGCCTCCGCCAAGGCTCCCTCCGTCCATCCATCTCTCTGTCTGTCCTTCCCTCTCCCTCTCTGTCCGTACCTCAGTCCAGCAGTTTCTGTGTAATCCTGCTAACAGCCAGACAGACACACGGCATTTTGCCCAGACACTGAAGAGGAAGCAGAGAAACGCGGGATCCAGTGTGGCCACCTGTGGCGTGTTCCCCACACACCCGTTTCTGTTTTCATGAAAATCAAGTCTATATGACCTTCAAAAGAAACAGGAGCATAGAAGTGGCACAGATGGAGGACCTCTCTGGCTGGGACTCAAATGGGAGTTCGCTTCAGAGGGACGGCAAGCTCTTTATGGTAGCGTTCTAAAACCACTGGTCCACCAGACACTCCAGAACACATCATTTACCGTATATGTGACATTTTAACAGTCATAATTGTGCTCAGCTACTGTAGCTTTGTCAACTAAGCCTTATTTCAAGGATAAAAAAAAAAAGTGAGAGTGTGATGCGCTCAGCTGCAACAACTGTCACATCAGCAGACTGGAGGGACTTCCAAGGCCACCAGCCGACCGACCATCACTGCTGCCGCTGAATTCATCACAGTCCTCCAATTCTTCTGCAAATGAAAGAAAATCATTCAGCGACTTCCAGCCGCCCAACCATGTGTTCCCAACGCTCATGGGGGTCGAGCAGTCCGAGCATCCCCGTGGGCGAGCGTGAGTCAACGCTTTCATAACATATGCAAATTAGCATGTTTTAATTTCAACCTTTTAGCGAGACATCACAGCAGAGTGAACTCGGGGGGGGTGGGGGGGGGGGGTTAAGTTACGGCTTTAGTATGAGGGGATGTGTACGAAACGCTTCAGTGGTGCAGATGGGATGTCAAATTCAAGCTTAATGGGATTTATTATAATAACTGTTGGTTTATTTTTTTTATCCAAAAGGTATAGTAATCAGAATAAAAGCATCCATGTAGAAAAGTTAAACAAACTGTTGCAAATATGCAAGCGGGGGATAGGGACAGTAGAGGGACAATAGGGATTGCAGGATATTCCCCAATAACTGCAGTCAGATGTTTCACCGAATATGTATCACTCCTCTTCAGCTGTGTTCTAATTAGCGGTGCCACTTTAATCGTGATTAATCCCAATTAATTACGCTCAAAGCTTCCACCAGTATTCATTAATCACAGAGTGATATGTTTCAAGCAGGGTGTAGGTTTAATCGCACTTTAATCGTGATTAATTGCAGCTGATCACAGTTAATCGCATCAAGGTGCATTAATTACCTGAAGTGGGATGCAGCATCGTGCAATTAGCACACCACTATGTCATGAAGCTGAGCGCGGTGTTTCCACCGTGCTCACGCTCTCGGTTTATCCCTGATTATTTCCTTTGTTTTCTCAGTGCTGTCTTATTATTTTACTGTACAGTTGGTGATGTGTGTGTGTTTGTTGTAGTTCTCAGCGTTTCCTCTGGCTTAAAGACCTTGGGGTGGTGGCAACATATTTTTCCGAGGTGGGGGACAGAAAACACATATGCATGAAAATGTTAATTTTATACTATTTCTTCTTTTTTTTATTTTGCACAGTAACTTTGCATATAATAATGCATCAGATTTATATAGCGCTTTATCATAGACACTCAAAGATGCTTTTTACAGATACATTAAACTGGTCAACATCAAATTTATTGTCTGAGTTTTTTTAGCTGATTTAGGACAATTTTGATGTGCTGAATCCAAAAATCACATTGGTTTTGCTCAGTCAGGTCAACTTTTTGAATTATGGCCACATGTTATTTTATACGTTTTTGTTTACATGTACGAGTATTTTCGCTTTATATGTGGACCCTGCCTCTCGCCCAAAGATGCTGGCATAGGCTCCAGCCCCCCCGTGACCCAAAAAGGATTAAGCGGAAGAAGATGAATGAATGAATGAATGATGCAAAATTCTTTTTTATGTCTTGAAATTCTCTGAATTTTGAACAATGGTGACGTAACATTCAATTTACATGTATATGCACAGTACTAAGTGCATTTTTACTTAGCACCTGATCGAGAGAAACGGATGTAATTTTCAGATTCAGTGGTGCAAAATTGTCTTAAATCAGTTGAAAAAAAACACAGACAACTTACAAAAAATTTATTTTTCTAACCCTGTGTTATTCATTCACTCCAGACAGACAATGGTAGTGGCAAGCTACTACTGTAGCCACAGCTGCCCTGGGGCAGGCTGACAGAAACGTGGCTGCCAATCTGGGCCAACAGCCTCTCTGGCCACCACTGAACATTTATACACAGTGTTATGGACACTGGAGGCAAGGTGGTTAAAGTGTCTTGCCCAGGGACACAACAGCAGGATATCTGGGGAGAGCAGGATTCAAACAGCCAACCATCCGGTTATTGGACGACCCGCTCTACCTCCTGAGCTACTGCTGTGCATATGGAACTTACAATTTGAAGTATTGTACAACCAAGGCTTGAATGTTGGACTATTGGGCCAGCTGGGGTCCTACCCAGACGTCCTGTATTTGGACTTTTTACTGGTGTCATCCTTCTCTTTCCTCTGCTCTCACCTCTCCTGGTCCCTCTGCCTGAACACTTCCCTCTCCTTGGCTCCTCTCTTCTGTCTCATCTTGCCCTTTCTGAGCTCTGTCTAATTCAGGTTCTCTCTCTGTCTATGGTGGTATACAAACAGGTTAGAAAATATCAAGTGCCATGTAAATTAAAGGAGACAACCAAAAATTTATAGTTAAGGGTACAAAGAGCACCCACTTAAAACTTGAGTATTGACTTCAGTCTTGAAGGTTTGAGGTTTTTCTCCAAAATTTATAACAATTTCCGTATAGTTTTCTACTTTTCTCTGTAAATTTATCTAAATTTGAAACCATTTTCCTCAAATTTGTAATTTCCTCTTGTAAAATTGACTTTTCTTGTACATTTGAAACTTTATTATAAATTTGTGGATTATTTTATGACTAATTTTTTTGTTTTTTAAAATAAAATTACTGTTTTTTAAATAAATTTGAAACAGACTGTGGTATTGTTTTTTTACTTTTTCCTTATAACAATTTATATTTTTGACCATAACTTTGCAGTCAGAACAAAATAATTTAACCCTCATTACAAAGAAAAAATATTAATAAAATTGTATTTAATGATTTAAATTAACTTAAATGACCAAGGATGCTGTTATTTCTGTTATAATATTTCTATATATTTATACTTTTATTTTTAGAAATCTCTTCACCGGCAAGAAAAACCTCCCTTATTTTGAAATCCAAATTCTGGCACGTTTAGTTTGTCTGAAGGCTGCTGACAGATTAAAGTCACTGACTTCATGAATTTCGGTCATCTTAACTTGCCAGGTACATAATTGGGAACATAACTTAATATTGTAGTGACTGGTGAAATATATCCTCTGCAATTCATCAGTCCCCCTTGCCTTTCCCTTCATATGAAGCCAGCTGCATTTGAATTCTAACCACATCTCTTACCTAAGCAACCCTTCCATTAATTGCTCCCATTTCCAGTGGGTTAAAACCATGATAAATGCCTCCAGTGCTTACATACCTCTTATGATTTTTTTTCCGCGTTTAAAGTACTTTAATAAACTCATGTTTCTGTCGGACAGTCAAGCCTTATTCATGCTGCATTTCCCCTCTAGTCCGCCTTGGTCCACGTATGCTTTGGACGAGCCCGGCACGCACGCGGCGCTGTACGTGCTCACTTTTTTCATCTACCCAGGCCAAGCGGTTGACGCATGCACACAACCATCATTTGTAGTTTCACTCCTGCCCAATAGGTAGCGCCAAGGCGCTGATGCACCAGGATTTTCAGCAACGGAGAAACGGCAGACTTCTTCACAAAGTTTCTCTTCAAATAGAGTCCATTTCTGCTGCTTGACTTCCCAGTTTTCACTCCCTTTCCACGAAGATGCTGCAACCACTAGCGAGACACTGCCTGCTGACTGACTGGAAAGCTCGCGTGGGCGGGGTGCTTCTAAACTCCGCACAGATGACGGCCACGCGCGTTGTTCGTATGCGCACCTGTGGAAAGTCATCGCTTCATATATTTTTCTTAAATTCATGTCTCCTTGGCACAGTGGAAAATTTTCTGGCGCGGCGGGCCGCCACCAAGAAATGTTACCAGAGGAAACCCTGAGTTCTGTTTCTATTGTATTACATTCTGCCTGTTGACATGAGCCCTCACCTGTTCCTTTAGTTTCCTTTTGCCATTTTCTATCTGAGCTTTTATTTTGACAGTGTGTATTGTTGACTTCCTTTGTTAGCTTGGTTCGCGGTTTTGCACCTGTCATCCGTTTCTATTACTCCTCACGCTGGTGATCCACACCTGTTATCATTTGTCATCATTGATATCATGTTCTTTTGAAGAACCGCTGGTCCATTTATTCTTCGCTGCGGTCTTCAAACACCTGATGTAAGTTTAACGTCCTGTCCTCTTTTCTCCCGTGTTATTGTGTCAGTCTATCTTTAGCTTCTTGGTTTTGTTTTTGCATTTTGTACTTTATGTTTGCAATAAATTTTCACAAGCTCACAGTCCAGCGCCTGGGTTTCCTCTTTGCCCCGGAGGGGTAATTCGTGACACACTAGTTCTAATAAACTTCTTATTACAGTTAATATCAGTGGCTTCTTATAATGCATGAGAATTGTAACACTGTTGGATGCCGTCATTTCCACAGGAAGGCGCCATTTGAAAATCCCGACCTCCGTGACCCGGAAGTGCTGCCACTGTAAACATCTGGCTAGACATTTCACATCTTTTTATGACAAAAGAGACAAGCTAGAGTTGGATTTATCATCTCAGTTAGCCAACCACAATACCTTGTGGTGATGGACTCTCTTTTTCTTCTGAAGATGCCAGGAAAAAGAAAGCGAAGCGTGCGGAAACTGACACAGAAATGTGATGAAGCTGAATTGCTGTTAGCCTCAAACCCAGAGGTTGGCAACCTCTACTAAGCAGAGAACCATTTTGAAAGGTTTTTGGCCAGCAAAATCCATATGAAGCTACAAAAATATCTGAGCCTGAATACTCAGGTAAAACAGCAACATTACCAGTCTAAAGTGGTCTGACACTATCAATATTAAAGTTTTTTCCTCATAAAATTATAACTTTTTCCCAAAATTCGTTAGATTTTTGGCAAAATTTTGTTTGTCTAATAAATTGGTCATATTTTTCTGTTGCTTTTTCTTGTGAAATTGCAGCCGCTTTCCACATACAGTTAAGTGACATTTTTTTCTCATAAAAATGCAGTGTTTCCAGTAAGTTTGTGATTTTTTTTTTTCAGAAACTGTGATTTTTTTAATTGAACTAAATTTTTATTGAACTAAATTTGTCATATTTTTGGCATGAATTTTCTACTTTTCTAATAGATTTGTCCTATTCCTCCTTGTCAGGGGAATGAAGTGAGCTGCCTTCGAGAACCTGTCCACAATAGTGAGAATGACTGTGTGTCCAGCAGAGGGAGGAAGCCCAGTCACAAAGTCCAGCGCAACATGGGACCATGGCCTGCTGGGCATGGGTAGGGGATGCAACAGTCCGGAAGGTGGGGAAGAAGATGACTTGCCAGTGGCATACTGGGGACAGGCCTTGATGAACTCATTCGTGTCCCACCTCATAGATGGCCACCAGAAGGTCCTCTGCAGGTGAGACATAGTGCATGACACACCGGGGTGGCACATAAACCTGGAAGAGTGCAGCCTATCGATGACCTTGCCACGGACTGAGGAAGGAACATAGATCCGACCCGCAGGGCCACCACCCAGATCAGGCTCAGTGCCATGCGCCCTCTTGACCCTCTCCTTGATCTCCCAAGAGAGCATGCCTACCACACACGAGGGGGAAACTATGGGATGCAGCTCTGGCAATGCCGTGTCAGTGGAGAATTGCCTCGAGAAGGCATCAGGCTTGGTGTTCTTGGACCCCGGGTGGTAGGTGATGGTAAAGTTAAACCTGCCAAAGAACAGGGACCAGTGGGCTTGTCTGGAGTTTAGCCGTTTAGCAGTTCTGAGATACTCCAGATTCTTATGATCGGTCCAGATCACAAACGGCTGAGAGGTTCCCTCCAACCAGTGGCGCCACTCCTCCAAGGCCAGTTTAACTGCCAACAGCTCCCAGTCACCACCGTCATAGTTTCTCTCGGCTGGGGACAGGCATCGGGAGAAGTAGGCACAGGGGTGGACCTTATGATCGGTAGATCAAGCACTGAGTCCAATGCAGCCACCTCCACCAGGAACTGCAGCTGCGGATCCAACTGAGCAAGGATAGGGGAAGAAGAGAAACGAGACTTCAGCTTGGAAAATGCCTCATCAGCCTCCCCAGACCAAAAAAAGGGGATCTTAGTGGAAGTGAGGCGGCTGAGAGGCTGGGCAACCACACTGTAATCACGGATGAAGCACTGATAGAAACTGGCGAATCCCCAAAATTGCTGTAATTGTTTGCGGGAGGAAGGAATAGGCCATTCCAAGACCTCCTTCACCTTACCCGGGTCAGCCCGGATCTCCTTATGGGGGACGACAAGCCACAGGAAGGTGGTCGAGGGTGTATGGAACTTACACTTCTCCGCTCTGATGTACAGCTGGTTCTCCAACAGCCGCAGAAGGACAGTCCTAACATGCACCCAGTGCTCATCTAAGGAATGAGAGAAAATCAGTATGTTATCCAGGTACACAAAAACAAAAGAGTTCAGAGAGTCCCACAGAACGTCATTGATAAGGCATTGGAAAACAGCTGGCGTGTTTGTCAGCCCAAATGGCATCACCAGGTACTCAAAATGACCACTAGGTGTTTGAAACCCCGTCTTCCACTCATCACCCTCCTTAATCCAGATAAGATGGTAAGCATTGCACAGGTCTAATTTGGTGAAGACAGTGGCACCTTGCAGCAGGTCGAAGGTGGAGTTGAGATGCTGCAAAGAGACGCATCCTCCCACCCTACCTCCGCCGCGACCACCCGGAAATCCACCGAGTGATCGGCCATGGACCTGACCCCCTGTCGGAGATTGAGAAGGCGGGTGGTGAGAATGTTATCCCGGTCAGAATGGTCAAACACCTGGGTGAATTCAGCCACAAATCGATCATAAGTGTAGTTTTGGTAATCGGGAGGACCCATATTAGGATAAGCCCAAGCTAAGGCTTGCCCCTCCAGCAGATTCACCACATAGCTGATCTGGCTATGATTAGTGGGAAAATCCTCCGGTACTCGCTGAAAAACTAGGCTGCCCTGAAGGAGGAACCCCGGGCTTCACCTAGTCTACCTCTGAAGCAGGCCGGTGTGGGAACTGGCGTTAAGTGATGAGGGTGCACCAACAAGAAAGAAGGAGGCGGCGGAGCAACTGACGCCGCGGAGCCGGCCTGTGTGGGCAAGGCAGCGGTAAGCCGGTCAAGCCGTGCATTTATTTGAGTAAGCTGATTCAATATGACTTGCTGCTGATATGCAACCTGGTCTAACCAAGCCTCCATGATGCCTAATCGGCGTGTATTAGCACCGTCTGCTGGGTCTGACTGACGGAGACGTACTGACATGATTTAGTGGATAGACCCAGAAGCAGACGACAGACTCGGTTATAGTTGCAATGATTTTATTGTGAGCTAGTGTGAGTGTGTAGTGCGGGGGGAGTCGGGCAACCCTGCAGGGGAGAGAGAAAGAGTGAGTGATGAGTAATCTGCAGCACACCGCAGGGCAATGAGAAGTTAGTTATAATCTTACGGAGTGCAGAGAAGCTGGGAAGGAGCTAACAGCAGCCCACGTCTTCTCCGGGTTGCGGTGGCCCCGCGAAGGTGAACAAGGTGCAGGTGCAGATATATACAGTGCTCTGTGCAGGGAGGTTACCCTCGGCCGAGGGGGAAAGGGAAACAGCTCAGTCCAAATAATTATGTGCACTTACAAGGAGATGATGAGAGTGTGGGAACTCCGGCTCCGAGGGGATGATCCTGGTCCGCCACGGGGAAGGGCTTCAGTCCGCCAGGGAGAAGGTCCACCTGTGCACAGGTAAGTCCAAGAAATACAGAGGAGAATGCCAGGGTGAGGTACAAACAGTGAGGTTTCTCACGAAGTTCCGAGTCAGAGGCGAGGGTCACAGCTGGAGGGAGGAGAAGCAGTACACAATATTGAGGAGCTCTCTAGGCTGCATGCATGCGTTGATGTCTCCGTGCATGAGTGGAGGGCCCCTCTCCACTTAAAGGCTGCTTAATTAGGAACAGCAGGTGTGGGTGAAACCGCAGCTGTGGAAAATAAGCAATGAGACAGGAGAGGAAACAGCGCACAGCTTGGATCACCACACAAAGTCCACTTTGACCAAAAGTTATGTAATCTGATGTGGCTGCCATCACATTATGCAAATTAGATGTGTAAATTTACTCCTATCATAAACTTTGGATCATATTCTACATCTTTCTCATTGACAGTAAGCCATTATCTCTTACCACTTTCAAGTTACGGCCTTTGGAATTTGTGACATCTAAACTGAATATTTCCTTGAAAAAAATCTTTGCCACCAGAGGGTGCATGTAGATGGTGCGGCTCTGCAACCAAAATCCTGTCAGGGTTAAAAATGCACTCCAGCGGCTCTAAAACCACCTCAAAAACCAATGTGCTTTGCCCAAAATAGCATATTGTGTCTTTTTATACACAAAAAAACTTTCATTGCCTTAGAATGGCTTGGAAAGTGCTTTTGACATCTTTGACCTACTTAAGTATGTTTGGACTTATGAATATTCTAATTAGCTCCACCCATACTTCTGCCCACCAGTAGCTGGAAGAAGACAAGGGCATTGTACGGCTCCGAGAAGGCAAAAACTTGAGGAAGTACCGTCGTAGCTGAACCCATGGAATAGTTGCTGCCTGGCCCAGAGTGGAGGCTGGAAGGCTCCCCGCCAGTCTCTGGTTACCCAATCACCGCGGATCGCCTCGGTCTGGTGCGCCCGCCAGCCGGCTCACTTCCAAGGCTCTCCTCGGCCTCCTTCCTTTGGAGCTCGCTTCGCTTCGAGCTGCTCCAAGGCAAACTGCCCGTCAGCCCTCAGCGAGCCAATCCATGGTGAGTGGGTAACCAGAGACCGCTCCATCAGGGGAAGAGGAAGAAGCTGAAGAGCACTTAGCTCCTTGGAAGCGTTCTCCCCGGCTCGCTCTGGGAAGAGGCGAGGCGGCTGGCGGGGCGCCCCAGCAAGTGTTCCCAACGAGGCGAGGGGAGCCCTCCAGCTGGGCAGCAACAGCCTCTCCACTCCACCGAGAATGATCCTTCTGCAGGTCCCCCTACGACAATACTCGCCCCAGCCATTGCGCCACGCACACCATGGCTGTCTCCCCCAGCATGCAGGCTGCAAACCCATGTCCTCTCCAGTATTTTAGCAGGGACACTGTGGTTTTTCCCCAAAAAAAATAATCATTGCTGTTGTATTTTCATGTCTGTGGGTAAGACATGTAATTTAAAGGAAGAGGATTTCTTGCTCACACAGCCAAAAACTGAACACGTACGCGAGGCTGGAAAGTTCATAGTGGTCAAATTTGACCAAATGTGGTTTATTTTTCAACACAGTCTCCCCTCTGGTCCACACACTTCTTCCATCGGTGTTGCAGCACTTGGATCCCTGCAGTTGAAAAATAAACTACATTTGGTCAAATTTGACCACTATGAACTTTTCAGCCCCCCCTCCTATAATCTGCCATGTTTCCCAATTTGTAAAAGCTGAGCTCCTGCTTGCTTCTCGGTTCCTCCCTCTTTCCCCAAGAGAGTCAAGTAGGGGTCTCAGTGCTTAGCCTGAATGGTTAATGTTACAACCAATCAGGCCAAGTAGGAATGCTTACGTAGCTAGAAACACCGTCCAAACTCGCATTTTTTGGGGGGGCAGGGTTTCCTCTGGTAACATTTCTTCGTGGCGGCCCGCCTCGCCAGAAATTTTACCGCCACCGCAACGCAATATGAATTTATTAATAAAAATATATGGAGCAATGACTTTCCGCAAGCGCGCACACGAACAACGCGAGTGGCCGTCATCCACGTGGAGTTTAGAAGCGTCCCGCTCACGTGAGCTTTCCAGTGAGTCAGCAGGCAGTGTTTCGCTATGCGTGACTGTCCGACAGAAACATGAGTTTATTAAAGTACTTTAAACACAGAAAAAAAATCATAGGAGGTATGTAAGCACTGGCGTTTATCATGGTTTTAACCCGCTGGAAACGGGAGCCATTATGGAAGAGTCGCTTAGCTAAGAGATGTGGTTAGAATTCAAATTCAGCCAGCTTCATATGAAGGGAAAGGCAAGGGGGGCTGATGAACTGTTGAGGATATATTTCACCAGCCACTACAATAGTAAGTTATGAGACTGGCAATTTCTCGCACGAGCAGGCGTGCCATTTTTTATTCTCCAGCAGCAGTGACAAAGCAAAAGCTAAAAACGCTAGCTCTAACCTGAGGTCCTGCAGCGGCTGCCTAGAGATGTGCCTGATGAGAAAGCCTGAGCACACAACTATAACTGCCTAAAAAGATCATTCTGTACATGAACACATATTGTGATGAATTACTATGTCTTTAGAGTCCGCTACAGTTCCCTATTATGTACCTGGCAGGTTAAGATGACCGAAATTCACCAAGTCAATGACTTTAATCCATCAGCAGCCTTCAGACAAACTAAACGTGTCAACATTTGATTTCAAAAAAAGGGAGGTTTTTCCTGCTGTCTGGGTGGTGAGGAGATTTCTAAAAAAAAAAAAAAAAAAAAAATATAATATAATATAATATAACATATATATATAATATAATATAATATAACAGAAATAACGGCATCCTTGGTCATTTAAGTTAATTTATTTCATTAAATACAATTTTATTAATATTTTTCTTTGTAATCAGAGTTAAATTATTGTTCTATTCTGACTGCAAAATTATGGTCAAAAATGTAAATTGTTATAAGGAAAAAATAAAAAAAATTACTACAGTCTGTTTCAAATTTATCTAACCCCCCCCCCCCCCCAGTAATTTTATTTTAAAAAACTGACAAAAATTAGTCATAAAATAATCCACAAATTTATAATAAAGTTTCAAATGTACAAGAAAAGTCAATGTTACAAGAGGAAATTACAAATTTGAGGAACATAGTTTCAACTTTAGATTTACAGAGAAAAGTAGAAAACTATAAGAAAATTGTAATAAATTTTTGAGAAAAACCTCAAACCTTGAAGACTGAAGTCATTACTCAAGTTTTTAAGTGGGTGCTCTTTGTACCCTTAACTCAATTAGAAATTTTTGGTTATCTACTTTTAATTATTAATTTCAAAGCACTGCTTTTACATGAGTAGAATTTCTGGTTACTATACCCACCTGATCATATAATTTAAGTATGCATGAGTCCATTACTATTGTGAATGTTTCTTTCCCGTCCCTACTCTCTCAAAGGAAAAAAGAAACACTAGAATAAAAATACAAAAAATACACATATTTTTGTCATTTATGTAAACCATGACAAAAAAATCCTGCAGGACAAAACATGACACTTGATATTTTCTAACCTGTTTGTATACCACCATAGACAGAGAGGGAACCTGAATTAGACAGAGCTCAGAGAGGGAAAGATGAGACAGAAGAGAGGAGCCAAGGAGAGGGAAGTGTTCAGGCAGAGGAAGGAGAGAAGGATAACACCACTAAAAAGTCTAAACACAGGATGTCTGGATGGGACCCCAACTGGCCCAATATTCAAGCTTCGGTTGTACAATACTTCAGATGGTAAGTTCCATATGCAACGTTACTGTGTAAAATTTTAAAAAGAAATAAACAGTATAAAATTAACATATTCTGGTAGGTTGAATACGTTGCCACCACGCCAAGGTCTTTAAGCCAGAGGAAACTCTGGGGGGAGCGTTGCCTAACTGGAAATTCACAGGAGAAAAACAGAGATACAAGACATTTCAATGATTTTGCTTTTGATATGTCTTGTAAGTCACAAAAAGCATGTTACAGATATGATACCAACAGAAAAAAACTAGATTTTTGCCAGAGTGTCACTTTAAGGAGCCACTGGCTATGGGCAAAAGTGCCACATGTGGCTCCAGAGCTGCAGGGTGCAGTCCACTGTTCTAACCACTCAGTTTACAGTGGAGGAATGGATGACAAAATGGACAAGCTGAGGTTGTAGTTACCATCCCTATGTGGTGATAACATAACCATGGTTGCATAAAGGACTCCCTCAACACAGCTAAAAGACAACTAGCCACCGGCGTGAGTCACATGACGTACAAAACCTACTCAACAGTAGGGCTGCAACACACGATTATTTTGGTAGTTGACTAATCTAAGGACAATTGTTTTGATTAGTTGACTAATCGTGATTATTTCAGTCATGTCCACAGTCTCTGCTTCCTGTTGGCACGGCTCTTGTTTGGGGCTCTAGGTCATGTTTTACCTCACCTGTTTAAGCCTGCACACCTGTGAAAATCACCTTATTGTCAGTCCCTGCTTTAATATAACATTTTATAAGCAGTTTCCAGAGCTAAATAAAATGACTCATGAAACACAAATCTGAAACTGAAGCTCAACAGCTTGTTGAAATATGTTTTTAGCCAAATAATTGATACAAATTAGAAGAGCAGTCTTGAGCAAAAAAGGCAAAGTGCAAAAGCAAAAAAAAGCAGCCTCTGCTTAAGTCTGCACACACAGTCCCTGGCCAAATCTCATTCTTCTCCCTTGCAGACTCGTTGACTTTAGGCACGTTCGCATGAAGTGAAGGGCTGTCCCAATCTGAAATCAGGAAGTGGCTGACTGCTCACTCGCTGACTTCATGAGCCCTCAAATGAGCCCTTACCTTAAGTCAGCATGCTATGCTGACTTAAGGTAAGGGAATTTCCCACAGTTCAGAGTACCATGTCGGGATTTCTTAAGAAAAAGCTCCTGATTCATCACCTGTTCATCACTGATCACCCCTTCACCCCTGCTCCACCCCACAAAAAAAAACAAAACAAAACAAAAAAGCAGGTAAACACAGAAGCATGGAAGGAACAACTCCAAACATCGCTAAAAAGAAGATGTTTCCATGTCAGTATAACGTAACTCAATGATCTGCAGTGTGTCTATAGTTGCATAATAAAACATTTTTTTATTTACAAACAGGAAGCAATGAACAAACATTACAGTTTACTGAGCGTTGTACTGAACATGACTCCAAATTCCCGGGCCACAGAAACACATCTGCTCAAGGTTTCAAGGAAGTATTCAGCTGGTATATTGATTGATTATTGATTATGATTATTTAGCAAGCCAGTGGATGACTATAACTAAGGATTTAAGATACTGTATTTAATGCATAGCATATAAATAAAGGATAAATAAATAAAAAATAAAAGTAAAATTATTTTTTTCATAATTACCTCTCTTTCACTCTGTAAGGCTAGTGCCTGCAAGATATTTAGATCAGGAAACTGATTCCTTCTGTTCCTTGGCCTTGAACATAAAATCATTCTTAAAATAAAAAGTCCGAATCCCACAATACTAACCAGCATGTTTGTCATATACCATTGTCAAGGTAGGGTGACTTGTCATAAAGTGTCCCATTCCTTTTATACCATTTTAAGCCCTCGCAGACTCGCACACTCACACACTACTAATGGCTGCCGCCTAAGTCTACAAGGGCTCAGGGTTTGAGGGCTTAGGGAGGAGACTGAGATTCGGCCGATGTCTTAACATGAAAGCACCAAGGTGCTGTGCCTCGGTGCCTGTGGCATGGTAGCATGGGCAACTGTAAAAAAGTGGCACTCTAACCTCTACTGGCCCAGGATAGTTATTACAATACCTTTTTTTCACTGCAGCATTGATAGAGATGGTGAGTTAAATTTGTGTTTATTTCCAAAACAAAGTGTTATTTCGAAATTCTGGCAAATTAAAAGTCGAGAAAACATGGTGATACAATGATACAAGCCTTTAGTTCCATTGAATTTTGACCGGGCGAGCTGAAACAGAGAGGCAGACAAACAGACGGATAGATACACACAGCCATAAACAGATGCACTAACCGATTACTGTATGCCTCCGTTTCACCAAGGCATAATAAAGGTATAGGACCTTATATATATATATATATATATATATATATATATATATATATATATATATATATATATATATATATATATATATACAGTATATATATATATACAGTATATATATATATATATATATATATATATATATATATATATATATATATATATATATATATATACAGTATATATTACATAGATAGATAGATAGATAGATGGTACAATATTCTAATTAACCCAGATACACTAACATTCAGAATGAGGGCTAATATTAACAAAGATGAAACAGGAGTGGGTGAGAGTGGGTGGGTCTGGGTGTGGGAGTGCAAGTGGGGGGGAGGGCGAGTGAGAGTGAGTGAGTGAGTGTGTGTGGGTGCAAGTGGGTGCGTGTGAGAGCATGAGGGTGTGAGTGCATGGGAATGGGTGCGTGTACTGGTCGAGGGTGCTGGACTGAGGGGGTGGAACCTCCTGGTACCTCCTGGCTGCATGGGCTCCCTTGGATTGGGAAGCTGGCCCCGATGGGGCTCCTGTGCTTTGCTGCTGCCTTCCTTGGGCGTGGGGGCCTGGGGGTTCCCGGGGTATGTGTCGGGGGCACTGGGGTGGGCACGGGACCACTGTGGGGTTATCTGGGGGGGTCTCCGGCCCAGAGGGGGGGCGCTGGCCTTCCGGTGCCTGGGCCGCCTCCCTCGGCTGTCCCCCCTGAGGCAGATGCCTGGTTGTCCTGGGGCTTGTTGGCCTCAGGACATTTGTGCTCTGTGGGGGTTGGTGGCACTATCTTGCTTGCTCGGGGTTTCCAGCGGTGGTGGTGGGGGGGGGGGGGGTTTGCTGTGACCTGCCACCCTCTTTGTATGTTTCCTAGCAAACTGCTCACATGCACACACTTACTTTGTGCGTGCTCTCATACACATGCACACACATTCACGCACACATCCGTCTCTCCTTTAACAGGTGCAGATACCACAGTCGTGATGAGACCTTTTCAGTAGAAGAAACTGCTTGTCTTCTGTATGTTTCAGCTGTGTTAGTTTTTGTTTTCTCTGTTCCTCCCCCCCGCCCTCCCATTTCGGTGATTTTTGCCAAAAAGCGCCTAGTTAGCAGGTATGCACCATGGTGATGTCTTCCTACAACTGAACCACAGCAGTGATATATTCGTTGATACAGCACTCCATCTTATGAGAAAAAAGTTCCAGATTTACAAGAGTTGAAAATTTACAGGAAAGGGTGTAAATCTGCAAGAAAATGTTGCAAATTTATAAGAAAAAAGTTGCAAATTTATAGTTAAAAAAATCATGAGAAAAAGTTGAAAATCTACAAGTTGTTTTTTTTACATTTCTGCTTCAGATTGGTGCTTCAAAGTCATTTTATTCAGTTATATAACATCATATAAGAAAGTTTATGATATTGGGGGGACAATTCTCTTTTTCCCAGATATGTTGGGGAAATGCCCCCCCCCCCCCCGATTTACACCTATTAATGCTGATGATGCAGGGATGGCAGGCTAACAAGGGGGATGATTTGGGGTCATTTTGCTAAAGGGAGCAGGGCATCCCCCCTCAAATCACCTACTGGTTACAGGTCAAAATTTAAAAAAGAGTGTCCCCCCATGACAAAAACCAGTTTACATGTTTAACCCAAACTCTGCTGTTGTTGGCTGCATCATCCACATTGTTCATTTAACACAGATAATCAGATTTAGGCCTTTTATTTTTACGTACAAGCATGTCTGAATGGGAGGATTGTCAGCGTAAAAAGGTCACATAAACATCTAAAGTCAGCACTGAACATCGGTGAGCCGATAAATCAGCCAAACTCCCCTCCAGTGAACTTCTTTTAAAGTCAAACTTCTCCAACAGAGGCGATCTGTGAGCTAACACAGAGCTGCCATTGTCGACCACCGCGGCTGCTGCTGCTGCAGAACTCAGTTTAACCTTAAAAAAAGAAAAAGGTTTCAGAGACGAGGAGCTGTGACGCAAATACGCTCGTTTTTTTTTTCAGTCAGCTTTTGTCCATCCATATCAGGGGTCTGCAACCTACGGCGCCACAGTTCTGGGGCTCAGACACAAAAATACATACAAATTTACATTTAAAAAAGCTCATTTCTTGTGACCCTTAAGTTGCCAGACACAAATGCCTTGAACCCCTACAAGAATGGTAACATTTCTAGAGTTTATAATATGATCCAAAACATGAAACAAAACAAAATTGGCATGGGAGCGAGAGCTTAACACTGTCATGCCTGAAGGGTTCTGGCAAACATGTCTAGAAGACATTCATGTTTCATCTTTTTGTATTAATCAGTGCCTTATTCAATCCAAAGTACTGCATCATTTACGCTACTCTAACGAGAAACTGGTGAAGATCTACCCTGACATAGATCCAGCCTGTCCAAGATGCCGCCACAGGCCAGCTACCCTTGGCCACATGTTTTGGTATTACCAGTCTTTTGAACAATTTTTGGGGAAAGGTCTCTGAAGTTTTGACATATATGTGTGAGAAAGTAATAACTCCTTCCCCATATATTGCTACTTTTGGGATTCCTCCTCCAGAGGTCACTGTCTCTGCTCAACAAGCAGAAGCCATAGCTTTTGCTTCATTAATGGCCCGAAGACTTATTCTTCCGCAATGGAAATCAACAATCCTTTGCAAATTGGATCGGTACGATGTTGTCCATGTTGCAAATAGAAAAATTAAGATATAGTTGAGCCAACAATCACAAAAAGTTTGGAGAAACTTGGTCTTCCTTTATGGAATATGGTAAGAATCATTTTATATAATAAAACAGCATGCCCCCCCCTTTTATTGTATAAAACCTACTGTTTATTTACATTCTGATAATGTGTAGAGGAACTTTTGTGTTTTGTGTTGCGTTTTTTTTTCTTTTTGGCGTGTCCTTGTTGTCGTTCTCTATATAGTTTGTACAACTCCCACAAGCCTTTACAAGTGTTATTTTGGTTTTACATTTCTGTAAAATCTAAATGATTGCCTGATGGGACTGTGAGCAATTGTTGTAATTAAAAACGCGAAATAAAGTTTAAAAAAAAAGGCTCATTACTAATTTAAACAAACGTAAACTTTGCAAGAAAAATGTGGAAAAGTCACGAGGAAAAAGTCACTACAAGAGAAAAGATAAATTTACAATGGGCAGCAAGAACACTTACATTTAGGGAAAAAAAACTCTCAGATTTAAGAAATAAATACAAGACAGTATTACAAAAGTGCAATAAATTCAAATACACATGAACAAGGTCAAACAACTTCCTAAAAGTGATGAACTAGTAGGGAAAATGTCAAAAACTCACAAGTCTCAACCTGAAGAGAAAGTGCAAATTTGCTTCCAAAAGAACTAAACATAATAAAACAGTTGAAATTTATAAGATGCAATTTAATAAAAGTCATATTGCAAAACTATTTTAAATGTATAGAAAAAAAAAATCTGCAAATTAGTGAAGAAAAAATGCAAATCCGGCGTTTCCTTTGGCTTAAAGACCTTGGCGCAGTGGCAACATATTTTTCCGGCCAGGGAAGGGGGGTGGGTGGCAAAAACACATGACACTATTGTAACCGGAATATGTTAATTTTATACTATTTATTTCTTCTTTTTTTATTTTGCACAGTAACTTTGCATATGGAACTTATTTGAAGTTCAGCCAAGGCTTGAAATCCAGACGTCCTGTGTTTGCACTTTAACTGGTGTCATCCTTCTCTCCTCCCTCTGCTCTCACCTCTCCTGGACCCTCTGCCTGAACACTTTCCTCTCCTTGGCTCCTCTCTTCTGTTTCATCTTGCCCTCTCTGAGCCCTGTCTAATTCAGGTTCTCTTTCTGACCCCATCCAGACCAGGACAGTCCAGAAGTCTTGGTTCGACTGGGCAGGGAATGCCGAGAATTTTCACACCTTTCGTTTGGTTTGGTTTGCATTCACACTGCAGCGGACCAAACTGCCTGGACAACGTCACGCAGTTACAACAACTGCTCGTTCGGGGTGCTGTAGCTAAAACCACCAATGACCAGGGAGAAAAAATCACGGCGAAGAAGAAAAATCTGGCTCATCGACTGGCCAGGACTGAAAATGAAAATTTGTTCCCTTCAGCTGGGTCGTCCGTCCGCCACAAATGAGACATTTTTGAACTTTTCTCCTCAGCTTTCTCCAGTAAAAGGATTTCTTGGATCTGTGTGGTTCTTTGTTTATTAGTTTTATAAATATTATTTATAAAAATAATAAATAGTAGTGATGCACTACGGTAAACACCACTTCCTCTTCTGAGACTACATGTTGCTATGGTTACACAAACGCCGAGGGCACTTCTGCCCTTTGGTCCGCTGGATAGTCTGTTTGCATTCACACTGCAAGCGAAGTGCACCGGACTTCATTTGCAAGTGAACCGAGACCCCCGTTTTCAGGCGGACCAGACTTCGCTTGTTTAGTGCGCACCAAAGTTCGAACGCATGTTCAGACGGCACCAAACGAACTGAACTATCCACAGATAGTCCTTTGGTCCGGACCAAACAGTGGCCGTGTGAATGCGCCCTCTGTCTATGGTGGTATAGAAACAGGATAGAAAATACCAGGTGTCATGTTTTGTCCTGGAGGATTTTTTTTTTGTCATGGTTTCCATCAATAACAAAAATATGTGTATTTTTTGTGTTTTTATTCTAGTGTTTCTTTTTTTCCATTGAGAAAGAGTAGGAAAGAGAAGAAAAAAAACATTCATAACAGTAATTTACTCATGCATACTGTACTTAAATTATATGATCAGAGGTGGGTATAGTAGCCAGAAATTCTACTTATGTAAAAGCAGTGCTATGAAATTAATAATTAAAAGTAGACAACCAAAAATTTCTAGTTAAGGGTACAAAGAGCACCCACTTAAAAACTTGAGTGATGACTTCAGTCTTGAAGGTTTGAGGTTTTTCTCCAAAATTTATAACAACTTTCTTATAGTTTTCTACTTTTCTCTGTAAATTTATCTAAATTTGTAACCATTTTCCTCATTTGTAATTTCCTCTTGTAAAATTATTACTTTTCTTGTATATTTGAGACTCTGTTATAAACTTGTGGATTACTTTATAGCTCATTTTGTCTATTTTTAATAAAATTACCATTTTTTTAATAAATTTGAAACAGAGGGAGGAAAGCAGACCATCAGTGACAGCACAGCTTTTTTTTGGTTTTCATAACAAAGATGGAATGAAAGACCTTGACATGAAGCCCAACTCGCATGGTTAAAAAAAACATTCAGAACACTCCTCTCGGAGCCGTCCAGCAAAGGCACTGTTAGCAAACGGCTAAGCTAAGAACACCCCAGCATGAGCGGCGAACCATCAAACTCCATGCACCTCCAATCTCACAGACTTCTGGACGAGTCGTTGCACTGTAAATTAACTCTTTTTTCCCCTTAATATGAGCGACACAGATCAGGAGATCACTGACTCCTATTCCTACATCCAGTCCTCTCATAATGATGCAACGCTCAGCTAATCTTTGCAACACCAGCTTCACTTTTTTGCCAAAATCTGGTGTAACAGAGCAGGAAGTCTGGATCAGTATAGCAGGTGCAATTCAGGGGGGAAAAAAGAAAAGAAAAATAAATGAAAATCATGAAAAAAATTGTCTTTTTTTCTCATAACTTCATGCAGAAATGTAGTCTTTCATATATGGCAGAGTTCCCATATTAGTTTTCCTACACAGCCAAATTCTATCAGGATTACCAAGGTAAGACCAAAACAAGCTGTTTTCCTTCTTTCTTTTGCACTAGCCAAGGCTGCAGTTTATCTGTTTGTTAGCGGAATTAATGCAAAGCACTACCAGATGGGGTCAGATGGACAGATGGATGGATGGAGGGAGCCTTGGCAGAGGTAGGTGCTCTCTGAGTGCCCTCTAGTTTCACACAGTGATGTATTCTGAGGGAGGAAACCAGACCATCAATGACAACATAGCTCATTCAGGCCTGATGAAATCACACTGAAAGTGCTCAGATCTCCCGACCATGAAGTTTGCAGATGACACTGTGATCTGTGGCGAGAGTAGGGATCAGGTGGAGGAGAGCCTGGAGAGGTGGAGGTACGCACTAGAGAGAAGAGGAATGAAAGTCAGGAGGAGCAAAATGGAATGTGTGTGCGTGAATAAGGGGGAGGCAGGTGTAACAGTGAAGATGCAAGGAGTAGAGGTAGTGAAGCTAGATGAGTTTAAATACCTGGGGCCAACCATCCAAAGCAATGGAAGATGCACAAGACAGGTGAAGGAGATCACATGTCGGCAGTGATTTGTGACAGAAGGATAGCAGCTAGAGTGAAAGGGAAGATTTACAAGGCGGTAGTAAGACCTGCTATGATGTATGGTTTGGAGATGGTGGCACTGACAAAAAGACAAGGGGCGGAGCTGGAGGTGGCAGAGCTGAAGATGCTAAGATTCTCACTGGGAGTGACTCGAAGGGACAGGATTAGAGAAGAGTACATCAGAGGAACGGCTAGACGGCTGAAAGATGGACGATGCATCACTTCATTAGCCCCTCTAGGCTTCATCAGAATGAGCTAAAAATACATCTACTGTACCTCAGAATGTGTAAATGTGGGGTTTTTTGCTCATTTTTCCATTTGACAAAAAATGTGTTGCAGCCGCTGAGAACTTTGAGCTCCGTGTTACGTCTTTACCAAATACAAAACGGCCACTAGAGCAGACATCTTGCAAGCCATTTTTGACAAAAATTATGCTTGGACAAAGGCACAATGCCAAAGAATTTTGAATATATATAAATTATAAATCAAGATGTTCTAATTTTTCACATGCACATGTACAATCACTTTGAAAACATATTCTAATTTCAAAAGTGCTCCAAGAATAAGACAAGTTTCATTAACACACACCGCTAGCTTCCCTCCCATTAATATACTGACATGTGGTTCTCAACAGTCAACGTCTATCTCAACTTCCTTCCTCCCAGAAACACTCTGATGATGCAATGGGTAACATGTGGGTAAATGGTACGAAGCGGCAGTCCAGAACAACAGACACAGAGACGAAAAGAGACCCTCACGATGATGATGAAGATGATGAGTATGCAGGAGAAAAGAGGACCCGGAGTGACCCTAAGATCTGGTGTTAAAGTGAAAATGCAACAAGAAAGAGCTTCAGAAAAGCAGAAGTGGATAAAGGCATGCCAAACTTCAACGTCTGGGGTGTTAGAACCTCTTTTTTTGTTTATCTCTGGTCAACATTTGACCTACGTCGTGTCCAGCGTTAAAGGACAAACAGCAGGCCAAGATTACAGCAGGACCAACACAGCAGTAGCCAGTCATGCACACCTTGTTCATAATAAAAGAAGTGTACTGAGTCACTCTCCCCCAGTGATCAGTTTCTTTAAAGAGCCCCCGCTGTGCTTTCTGGGAAGAAGGGGGAGTCCCTTTTATATTAGTGAGTCATGGAATTTCCACAGGAGTTCTCCTCTCCCACAGATTTAGCACAGCCGTGGACAGTCTAGTACAACCAGTTGTTATTTTTTTAAAACATGGGGGATGATGGAGGTCGGGTATTCACTAATTTAGCGTAAGGCACATATAAACTTAAATGAAGTAAAGAAAGCACCAAGGTGCAGCTGCCTCGGTGCAACCTCTACTGGCCCAGCCTAGGTACTACAATACCTTTTTTTTCCCACGGTTCCATTGAGGGTATAATGGTGAGTTAAATTTGTGTTTATTTTGAAAACAAAGGCTTATCTCGAAATTCTGGCAAACTAAAAGTCAAGAAAATATGGCGACACAATGATACAAGCCTTTAGTTCCCCTTGATTTTGCCCGGGCGAGCTGAAAAGCTGGTAACAGACAGACAGATACACACACACACACACACACACACTCTCTCTCTCACACACATACACACACATTGAGTGATTACTGTATGCCTCAGTTACACCAAGGCATAAAAATAAATGGATAAAAAGGTGTAAAAATATGATAATTCACAGTAAAAAAAAAAAATGCCCCAAATTTATAAGACAAAATGTGAACGTCTATATGAAAAATGTTGCAAGTTTAAGAGAAAAAAGTAGCAAACTTATGAAAACAGACAACAAATTTGGACCTCTTGCACAATGTAGTGACGTACTTCAGCATTCTGGACTCCGAGCAGCTCCAGTTCCAGTTTCATTATATTTTCCCATTCCCTGCTGCTTTCTCATCAGTAAATCAATGTGATCACTTCCACTTATTATTGTACATACTGGAAATAGTGTATAAGCAGATCATTTTTTCTTTATAAAGTTCATGTTTCACATTTTGATCATTTCTGTCACCAAATTGTGCCGTTTAACGGTTCGCCTGGCTAGCTTAGTATAGCACGGCTATCAAACTGTTAATGTCTCTTCCATTCCAAACACCACTGCATGGGCTGCATTACACCTGTGTAACGGACATGAGGGCAGCACGGTGGTGCAGTGGTTAGCACTGTTGCCTTACAGCTAGAAGGTTCCAGGTTCGAATCCCCAGGCTGGCAGGGGTTGGAACCTTTCTGTGTGGAGTTTGCATGTTCTCCCTGTGCTGCGTGGGTTTACTCCGGGGGCTCCGGTTTCCTCCCACAATCCAAAGACATGCATGTTAGGTTAATTGGTTAGTTCTAAATTGTCCCTAGATATCTGCCTCCTATAGGCCCTTAGAATAGAGGGTTAGTACTAGTGAAGCGCTTTGAGTGGTCTTTGTGACTAGAAAAGCGCTATATAAGTGCAGGTTAGTTAGTTAGTTGTGCAAAGTCTTTACACGAGCCCATTTGAGTTCATGCAATGTTATTAGGAGTGAATCGAAGTTTATTACGGGAATAAATAACACATTAGCAAATGGAAGCTAACAGTAATGCTAACAGCAATAACCGAGGGATTCTGCATACACAAAGTAATATTAAAAGAAGTTGGGTAACAACTGGGAGTCGGACATGTTTCAGTGAGTTTCACAGGTCTATTGCAGCCGATGCAGGGGTGTTTAGAATGGAAGAGACATAAACATGATAGCTGCGCTATGCTAAGCTAACTGGGCAAACTATTAAAAGGCACAGTATGGTTACAAAAACAATCAAAATGTGAAACATGAACTTTAAAAAGAAAAAACAATCTGCCAGCATCTAGCCAACTTCTTGCCAATGTGCAAACAACCTCGATAAGATATATTCCCAATGTAAATTTGGAATATTGGGCTGATGTGTGCTGTTGGGTATGGGGGTTCCAGTCTAAACAGACATCTTAGAAAAACAATGAAAAAGCGGGGCTGTTGGGTGAACTGGGGCTAAGTAACTCCATATTGTTTTAAGGATAACTCCTTCCCCGTGTGTAAAATGGTACTGCAAAAATGAAGCCCGGAGGTGTTCTGACCAAAGCAGCCCACAGGCATTTTATTAACACCTCTGGGAGCTGCTTAAATGTGCCGGAAAAGAGCACAACAGAGACTCTTTAAAAAAAAAGATCCACATCTACATTCACCAATAAAAGAATGACAGAAAAACCTAGTGCACTTTTCAGAAACGCGATCTGCTGAAGAGAGATGCTCTGCTGCGGGTTTGACTTGCGTCTTCTACAGATGTGAGAACATTCATTCATCTGCAAGGTGTTCGGCCGTCAACAGGTGTGCGTGCACACCGACCAAGAAACACAAAAAAGAAGGGAAGAACTTACACAAACGCGTGGTAGACGAACGCCCATGCTCTCGGTCTCTCCAGAACGTTGTACAGGTAGTTCTGCAGCCGCCGGTACCGGACGTTCCGCCGGCCGCTCTGCGCGCTGTACACCAGCGGCTTCCCCAGCAGGCTGAGCCGGGCTCCCTGCTTCCCCCTGGCCGCCGCCGCCGCCGCTCCGTCGGCGCCGGGGGCCGACAGCAGCCCGTCCCCGGCCCCGCTGTTGCTGCTGTTGCTGCCGCTGCTGTTCATCATCATCATCATCCCCATTCTCCCTCCGCCACCGGACTCCACATCCTTCACGCCGCCGCGGTGCCCCGGCGAGCTCCTCATCCAGAGCCCGCTGGTGCCGCCTTCGTCTCCGCTGTGGTTCCGGGGCATGGTGGCATCACCCAGGCGGGCATCAAATGCGAGTCGGCAGGGGTCCTCTCTGGCATGCGCGTCGGTATTCCTCCTCCAGGGGGGAACAAAGTGTTTGGGGGAGTCCAAATATATTAAAAAAAAAAAAACGCAAAAAATTAAAACACGTGCGATGGTGCGATGATGAACGCGCGAGGGTGTTTTTGGAGAGATTGTGAAAGCGGCGCTGAGCGCACGTTCTGCCAGCCCCGCTACCCCGCGGCCGCGCGTAAAAGCTGCCCACGGGCAGAAAAACAGGCAAAGTTGGATACGGTGGCGTGGTGCTGCGCACGGATGGACGGTGTTACCCGCGCGCTTTTTGTGTTGTGGTTTGAGGCGCCTGTTGCTCTTGTTGCAGCGGCGCGCTCACGGT
This sequence comes from Pholidichthys leucotaenia, assembly GCA_020510985.1. NCBI lineage: Eukaryota > Metazoa > Chordata > Actinopteri > Cichliformes > Pholidichthyidae > Pholidichthys > Pholidichthys leucotaenia. Next base: position 49,891,515 of record CM035848.1, read on the forward strand.
AGACGGAGGCGCACCTCTCAGAATGCAAGAAAGAGCCCAGCGCAAAGAAAAGGCAGGGCTATCTCATTCATTTAAATATTTAATTTGAATACACTTTTTCTGCTGACAGAAGCAGGGCTGTTTCCAGCTTTTGGAGGGCCATATTTTGAAATGAAGAACAGTTCTATTAAAACAAGAAACAACACCAGCAAAAACATTCAAAAATAATAAAATCTAAATCATTACAAGAATTAAAAAAAAAATCCATATTAATGTTGGAAATTTACAAGAAAAAAAACTATTTTTTTTAAAGTTGCATTTATACAAGAAATAAGTAGCAAATTTGAGGAAAAAAGTCACAAATTTATGAAAGTTTTAAACTTACAAGAAAGCATTTTCAAATTTACAAAAAAAAAAAAAAAAATTAGAAGAAAAGGTTAAAAATACCAGAAAAAAAAGTCACAAATGAATGACTTTTCAACTAAAGTTGAAAATTTGCAGTTTAAAAAAAAGCCACAGATTTAATGGAAAGAGATGCAATTTAGAAGAAAAATGTTACAAATTTAAGAGGAAAAAAGTCACCAGTTTATAAGAAGTTTGAAAGATCCCATTCATTGAAAAATTGTGTTGTGTAGGTTTTAACCTTCTGAAATGCATCCATTTTTCACGATTATTGAAAAAACATCAGAACGCTCACTTCTCGTAAGACACACACAGCCTTTACATCGTTTCTGTCTCTGAGGACCCAGTGTAACACTGTCTATCATAGATGAGGGCACCAAAGGCATTACCTTCAGAGCTAACAGTGCTTCTAGGGAGTTAGCTTACCAGGTCTTGTTTATATTGTTATTTTTCTTTACCCTAATGGACATCCTTGTTTCCACTTGGTTCACTAACCCACAGTTAATAATATATTTCCTGCCATTCTGGCTTATTTTGCCATTACGCTGCATCGATCCATTAGCATTAGCTTGGCTAGGCAGTCGCTGTAGGTGTTAGCTTATCTGTTGATCCGGCCAGTTTTGATCACTATTTTCTATTCATAAGGATTAATGATAGGGAACTGTTCTAAGATATTGCATATTCTAGTCTCAAAGACCGCTCAAAGTGCTTAGCTAGTACCTACACTAACCCTCTGATCTAAGGGCCTATCAGAGACAGATACCTAGGGACAATCCCCTGCTAATCTGGGGATTTGAACCTGGAACCTTCTAGCTGCGAGGCAACAGTGCCAACCACCGTGCTGCCGGATTCCCACTGGAATCCTTGTTCATCATATACATCATTCTTAGATGTCATTTTAGTTTAGTACCAAGACCAAAGGCAGCTAATTAATGCTAATAGTTCAGCCACCCATTCACGAATGTTTCTGTGCTTGTGTAACTGAGGTCATCCTGCGCAGTTCGCCCACTCGGGGACACGAACCCGCGACCTACCAGTCAACTACACAGTTCGAGCATGGGAGACACAGCACGATCGCGCTGAGCTAAAGGTCCGACCGATAGCTCAGCGCTACCGATACTGTATGAGGCTTTTCGGGAGGGAGGTTTTACTAACGTTCTACGCCGAACAGTGCTAGTTGGCATCCGTTACACTCTCCCCCTTAAACCTCACTCCCATCCCGGGTTCACGGCACCATTGTAACTGAGATCATCCTGCGCAGTTCGCCCCACTCGGGACACGAACCCGCGACCTACCAGTCAACTACACAGTTCGAGCATGGGAGACACAGCACGATCGCGCTGAGCTAAAGGTCCGACCGATAGCTCAGCGCTACCGATACTGTATGAGGCTTTTCGGGAGGGAGGCTTTACTAACGTTCTACGCTGAACAGTGCTAGTTGGCATCCGTTACACTTGGATCCGACCAACCACTGAATCTACACCCTTGTCCAGTGATGCTTTATTTTCATTCATTTTTTAAGACAGGCTTACTGACTGAGCTAACAGCTAGCCAGCAAACATTAGCAACAGTGACATAATGGAGGGTGGAGTTAAATATGGCTCTGAAAGTGCATTCAAACGAAACGCAAACGTGCAAATTTTTCACAGTGACATGTTAACTCATTGTAAACACACAAATAGACATGAATTCACCGTCCGAGCAAGTTGCAGATGGGTGGAGTTGCCTTTATAACTTGTGCAGCTGTGTTCTACCTGCTGTGGAAATCTCCAGAACACCGCAGGGTTTCCACTGGTAACATCTCCATGTAGCGCACCGCCAACCTGAAACTACAGTGCATCCGAAAAGAATTGACAGCGCTTCACTTTTTCCACATTTTGCTATGTTACAGCCTTATACTGAAATGAATTAAATTCATTTTCCCCTCAAAATTCTACACACAATACCCCATAATGACAACATGAAAAAAAGTTTTTTTGAGATTTTTGTAAATTTATTAAAAATAAAAAAATAAGAAATCACATGTACATACTGTAAGTATTCACAGCCTTTGCTCAATACTTTGCTTATGCACCTTTGGCAGCAATTACAGCCTCAAGTCTTTTTGAATATGATGTCACAAGCTTGGCACACCTATCTTTGGGCAGTTTCACCCATTCATCTTTGCAACACCTCTCAAGCTCCATCAGGTTGGATGGGAAGCTTCGGTGCACAGCCATTTCCAGATCTCTCCAGAGATGTTCAATTGGATTCAAGTCTGGGTTCTGGCTGGGACACTCAAGGACATTCACAGAGTTGTCCTGAAGCCACTCCTTTGATATCTCGGCTGCGTGCTTAGATTTGTTGTCCTGCTGAAGGATGAACCGTCACCCCGGTCTGAGGTCAAGAGCGCTCTGGAGCAGGTTTTCATCCAAGATGTCTCTGTACATTGCTGCATTCATCTTTCCCTCTATCATGTCTAGTCTCCCAGATCCTGCTGCTGAAAAATATCCCCACAGCATGATGCTGCCACCACCATGCTTCACTGTAGGGATGGTATTGTCCTGGTGATGAGCGGTGCCTGGTTTCCTCCAAACATGACGCCTAGCATTCATGCCAAACAGTTCAATCTTTGTATTATCAGACCAGAGAATTTTGTTTCTCATGGTCTAAGAGTCCTTCGGGTGCCTTTTGGCAAACTCCAGGTGGGCTGCCATGTGCCTCTTACTGAGGACTGGCTTCTGTCTGGCCACTCTACCATACAGGCCTGATTGGTGGATTGTTGCAGAGATGGTTGCCCTTCTGGAAGGTTCTCCTCTCTCCACAGAGGAACAATGGGGCTCTGACAGAGTGACCATCGGATTCTTGGTCACCTCTCTGACTAAGGCCCTTCTCCCCCGATCGCTCAGTTTTGACGGCCGGCCAGCTCTAGGAAGAATCCTGGTGGTTCCGAATTTCTTCCATTTATGAATGATGGAGGCCACTGTGCTCATTGGGACCTTCAAAGCAGCAGAAATTTTTCCCCAGATTTGTACCCTTCCCCAGATTTGTGCCTCGAGACAATCCTGTCTCAGAGGTCTACAGACAGTTCCTTTGACTTCATGCTTGGTTTGTGTTCAGACATGCACTGTCAAATGTGGGACCTTATATAGACAGGTGTGTGCCTTTTCAAATCATGTCCAATCAACTGAATTTACCACAGGTGGACTCCAGTTAAGCTGCAGAAACATCTCAAGGATGATCAGTGGAAACAGGATGCACTTGAGCTCAATTCTGTGCTTCATGGCAAAGGCTGTGAATACTAATGTACACGGGATTTCTTAGTTTTTTATTTTTAATAAATTTGCAAAAATCTCAAAAACACTTTTTTTCACGTCATTATGGGGTATTGTGTGTAGAATTTTGAGGAAAAATGAATTTGATCCATTTTGGAATAAGGCTGTAACATAATAAAATGTGGAAAAAGAAAAAGAGAAGCGCTGTGAATACTTTCCAGATGCACTGCATGCCACCACATTAAGGAAATATAAATTTTAAGAAAAAAAATTAAGGAATGACGCTCTGCAAGTATGCATACGAACAACGTACATGACAGTCATCCGTGCCTCGGAGTTTGGAAGTGCGCTGCCTGCGTAAACTGTTCCAGTCGGCAGGCAGAGTGTCTCTCTAGCGTCAATATCTGAGAGAAGCATGAGCTTATTAAAGTACTTTTAACGCAGAAAAAAGCAGAAGAGGTATGTAAGCAGTGGAGGCATTTATGGTGGTTTTAGCCCGCTGGTAATGGGAACAATAATGAAGAGTCAGTCGCGAAGCAAACAGGTGTGGTTAGGCTTCATATGCAGGGAAAGGCAAGAGTGACTGATGAATTACTGAGGATTTACTTCAATAGCTACTACAATATTAATTAATAATTTATGTTCATTATTTTGTACTTGACAAGTTAAGATGACTGAAATTCACAAATGACTTTAATCCATCAGTAGCCTTCAGACAAATTAAACGTGCCAACATTTGGATTTCAAAATAAGGGAGGTTTTTCCTGCTGTCTGGTTGGTGAGGAGAGTTCTAAAAAACTTTAAATATACAGAAATATTATAACATAAATAACTGCATCTTTGGTAATTTAAGTTAATTTATTTCATTAAATACAATTTTATTAATATTTTTTTCTTTGAAATCTGTAAATTATTCTGTTCTGGCTCTGCAAAATTATGGTCAAACATGTAAATCACATAAGGAAAAAAGTCAAAATTTTACTACAATCTGTTTCAAATTTATTTTTTAAAAAAAAACAGTAATTTTATTGAAAAAAATAGGCAAAAGTTAGCTCTAAAATAATCCACAAGTTTATATTGAAGTCTCAAATATACAAGAAACGTCATAATTTTACAAGAGGAAATTACAAATGAGGAAAATGGTTGCAAATTTAGATAAATTTACAGACCAAAAACCATAAGAAAACCATAAGAAAATTGTTATAAATTTTGGAGAAAAACCTTAAACCTTCTAGACTGAAGTCATTACTCATGTTTTGAAGTGGGTGCTCTTTGTACCCTTAACTAGAAATTTTTGGTTGTCTACTTTTAATTATTAATTTCATAGCACTGCTTTTACATGAGTAGAATTTCTGGCTACTATAGCCACCTTTGAACATATAATTTAAGTATATGAGTAAATTACTATTATGAATGTTTTTTTTCCCCTTCTCTTTCCTACTATTTCTCAATGGAAAAAAAAAAGAAACACTAGAATAAAAACACAAAAAATACGCATAGGAATGAAGCCTGGGATCAGACCGCAAAGGTCTCTGCTTTCCACCACCACCTGATCCACATAGCACCGGACCCCCATGGTCCCTCCTGCAGGTGGTGAGACAACTGCAGGTGAATTTACCAGTCAATCTACGTTCCATACCCTCACCTATAGTCATGAGCTTTGAGTAATGACCAAAAGAATTAGACTGCAGATACAAGCGGCTGAAATGAGCTTTCTCTGTAGGATTGCTGGACTCACCCTTAGAGATATAGTGAGGAGCTCAGTCATCCAGGAGAGGCTCAGAGTAGAACCGCTGCTCCTCCACATTGAAAGGAGCCAGTTGAGGTGGTTTGGGCATCTGATCAGGATTCCTCCTGGACTCCTCCCACTTGAGGTGTTTCGGGCATGTCCCACTGGGAGGAGACCCCGGGGCAGACCCAGGACTCGCTGGAGAGACTACGTCTCCCAGCTGGTCTGGGAACACCTTGGTATCCTCTCTGAAGATGATACAACTGTGGGTAGTGGTGGCCTAATGGTTAGGGATGTGAACTGGTGAGCAGAGGGTCGTGGGTTCTATCCCTGGACCGGCAGGATCAGATCTAGGTGGGACAGATAGCATAGTAGTGTTTTCCCCACCCTCTTTAATCCCACTGTCGTGCCCTTGAGCAAGGCCCTTAACCCCAGCTGCTCAGTGGCCACAGGTCAGTCTGTGGTTGTACTGGGCAGCTTCCTGGTGTGAGTGTGTAACTGTGTGAGTGTGAACAGGGCGTCCTTGAAAAAGAGAGGTTGGCTCTTAATGGAACTACCCTGTATGAATAAAGGTTAAATTAAAAAAAAGAGCTGGAGCAGGTAGCTGAGGAGAGGGAAGTCTGGACTTCTCTGCTTGAACTGCTGCCTCCCGGACCTCCTGGTATTATATAATTTATTATTTTATTATTGTTGGTATTCCCATACCAAATTGAATTGAATTGAAAGATGAGACAGACAAGATGAGCCAAGGAGAGGAAAGTGTTCAGGCAGAGGGTCCAGAAGAGGTGAGAGCAGAGGAAGGAGAGAAGGATGACACCCAAACACAGAACATCTGGGTGGGACCCCAAACTGGACCAATATTCCAACATTCAAGCCTTGGTTGTACAATACTTCAAATGGTAAATTCCTTATGCAAAGTTACTGTGCAAAATAATAAAAAAAGAAATAGTATAAAATTAATGTATTCCAGTTACAATAGTGTCATGTGCCCCCCCCCCCCCCGGAAAAATCTGTTGCCACCACGCCAGGGTCTTTAAGCCAGAGGAAACACTGCACCGTCATGTTTGGGTTTACATTATCCGACGGTGCTCTCACCTGGAAAAATTGTCCCTGCTGAGGCGAATGATAAAATAAAGGCAGCGAAGTGAGGTTTTAAGCAGGTTTATTATCATACCGCCTTCACGAGGCTCGCCCAATGGGCAAGCCCGGCGGCTCTCCAGCAAAGGGACACAGTGTGTGTGTGTGTGTCAGCAGCAGCAGTTGAAGAGTGAGAGGGTGAGCATGGATTTCAGTCAGCTTATATACCCAGTTACAAACAATACATGAAAGAGCATTCACAGCAGTTGGTATGGGCATTTGCATTTGAGAGACACAGTGAGAACAGGAAGCATGAACACAATGCATGAATGGGACATTAACATCACAATACGGAGCCTGAACAAGCCAGAAGGAGCGGGGCTGCCTGTAGACATTACAACACACATTTCACTGTTCTGTTATTTGCTCTAGCCGAGCGCTGTGTCTGTCTCAGTCTGTTGTGGGGGTTATCTCAAACCCGCCACACCTGCCTCCAAACTTCACCTGGATGACCATTGTTTACACTGCTAGCCTGCTAGCCTCATTAGCACATCCGTGGCAGAAGTCCGTGGGTAAATAACTCTTGACACTCCAATTCAGCTGAAGAGCTCCTGATCCATCTGTCTGCAGGTGAGTGGCAGTCTCATTTTCAAACTAGCTTGCTCTCGAGTTTTGATACTTTAACTCCAGTGATGGCAGAATATCAAGGATGATTACTAGCTAGCGCTACCAAATCTCTCAGACGCACAGAGACCCAGATTTGCCTGTTTTCTGCATGTTTACATTAACTTTACATGTATCAGTGTCACACCTTTGCGTTTGGTCTGTATGCACCTTTAGGTATTTATAGAGATGTGGACTGAAATGAGCTGTTCTGAGGAAGGCTGCAAAAGATGATTCTCAATGATGCAACTAATTAAATAAAGAAAATTTGCAGTTAATGGGACCTTTAAATTTACAAGAAAAAAATTGAAATTTGCAAAAACATTGCAAATTTACAAGAAAATGTCATGAAGATACAAGCAAAAAGTCACAAATTTGTGAGGGAAATAAAGGTGAAGGAAATGTTAAATTCTCCCCCTGAAAATGCTGAGTGTGGACTTGAAACTTGGGCACCCTCTACTGGTTGTGAGGGATGTTACATTTGCGTACTCTGCTTTATTACCAGAAACAGGTTATGGGTAAAATTGATATAAAAACTTGTTTCCTCATAGGAACTGGACTAACCAAAAACAAACAGAGAGAGAGAGAAGTAGCCTATTTACTCCAGGATAATTAAAAAGATGAGGAAGAACAGCAATTAATTGTCACATATTAATTCCCAGCTTCTGCTATTCTTATCAAGTTTTTTTTTTTTTTTTTCATAGCTGCTGAGTCAGGATGCAAATGAGGAACCGTCACTCCTGTCTGTCTTGATGTAATTTAATTTCCCCTGGAGGAGAAAGAAAAAAAAGAAAGAAAAAGCGCCATTCCTCCAAATTAAACCGCATTTGAAGAAATGAAATAAATAAATAAAAGCCTATCAGGTGACAGTGAATTTTTCCACTCAGCGGGATGGAAAAGTGACCGCAGCGGGAGCAGAGCAGGCTGAACATCTGCAGAAGATATTAGGCAGCACAGAGAGAGGGGCCACCGGCTGAGGGAGGGCCGCCTTCAAAATAAAACAGTGGCATCGAGAGTTTTACTTTGAAACTCTATGTGTATGTTTTGTTTTTATAGCTCTGGGCTGAACTGAAATTAGCCTGGAAGTTTCCTGAGCAGCTGAGTGAAAGAGGAAACAAAACGTGATGACAGTTAACGTCTCTAAAGTGAACTTCATGTTTTGGGGCAGGCTGGAGCAGGGGTCTGCAACTTGCAGCGCTGGAGCCACATGTGGTCCTTCTGCTTCTAACCTTCTGCTGTGACCGAAATATGCAAACAAATAAACAGGTAAATAAATAAAGAGCTGGACAGTCATGTGGAAAACGTGCAGAGAAGATGACAATATTTCAGGAGTGGATTTTAAAATACAGTCATGGGAAAAAAATTAGGACACCCCATTAAATATTTAGTTCTTTATTGAGAAATGTTCATGTATCTATGTCTAACCTTGTTTTTGCATTTTTTTAAACATTTATTTTAGCCATTTTAAGTGGGAATGAATGTGGGGGTGTCCTAATTTATTCCTCACTATTTGTTTAGAATTATATTGTACAGAAAATTTGAAAAAAGTCTTTAATTCATTTTTAATTGTTTAGTTGTATTACATGACTCTCCCAGTATTTTAAACACTGATATTAAATATCCATATGTCCACATATGTTTAAAAAAAAAACCACACAGCCTTATACAGGGTATCCTAATTTTTTCACATGACTGTATGTGAGAAAGAGTTGCAAATTTACAAGGCTGTTCGTTAAAGAACCCCCCCCCCCCCGCCGCCAGCATGTCCAAGTGGGCCCCACCAAAGGTCAATGTGGGTTTATCCATGGGCTCCATGTTGGCCCATCTGTGTTTGCCCCATCAACTTTACCTGTTTATTTATTTTCAACTTATTTTCTCATAAATCTGCTGTTTTCTTGTAAATTTGTGAGTCCCCCCGATTTGATTTAAAAAAAAATTTTTGAAAATTTGAAACTTTCTCATAAATTTGTAACTTTTTTAACTAAACTTGCAACTTTTTCTCATAAATTTGTGATTTTTTTTTCTTGTAAATTTCCAACTTTTTTATCATAAATTTGTTTTTCTTGTAAATTAAATCTTGCAATTTTTTCTCATAAATTTGTTACTTTTTTACTTGTAAATTTGCTATTTTCTTGTAAATTTGTGAGTTTTTCCCATAAATTTGCAACATTTTTCTTGTAAATTTGGAACGTTCTCAAAAATATTCATTTTTTTTACTGTAAACTTACAACTTTTTCCTCATAAATTTGGGATTTTTTTTTCATAAATTTGAAACTTTTTTCTCCTAAATTTTCAGTTTACTTACTCATAAATTTGGTACTTTTTTGTTAATTTGCAACTTTTTTCAAAATTTTTCCTTATGTGTGTCTTTTTTCTTGTAAATATACTAAATTTTCTTGCAAGTTTCTAATTCTTTTCAAGTAATTTAACAATTTTTTCTTGTAAATTTGCAACTTTTTAAACTCAATTTTCACTTTTTTCCTCATAAATTTGCTACTTTTTTTGTAAATTTGTTGCTTTTTTTTCTTATAAATTTTCCCATTTCTTTCCCATAAATTTGTGACTTTTTTTCTCGTAATGTTGCCTATGGCGCCAGTGTTACTGAAACCTGTGTGATGGCTCTCTTATTGTGAAGTGCATTGTGGTGATGCCGACTTCCTGTCACGTCACCGGCACTGTCCTATAGAGGGGTTGCACCAGCGTCACACGGGTCACGTGTCTTTTGTTTACTGCGGCATTTTGGACGGCAACGAACAGTCAAATCACCAACACCAAGCGTGAGTGAGTGTAATCAGTGAGATAAATGGCTACGCACAAATCAACACCGTGGTCCAGCGACGAGGTGCAGACTTTTCTGTGCTTGGTAGCTGACTGAAGAAATCCTGAGGGAGCTGGATGGAAATGAATTCACAGCCACTGACCGTCGAACGTAGATGGGAGGCAGAGTGGCGTCGACCCGACCACGGTATCATCATTGTTGAAAACAGTGATAGAGGATGGTGACTGATGTGATATTATGCATCTTTGCAGTTATTTATCCCAGTGGTGGAAAACTCGCTTAGAACAAACAACACCGTTGTCTCCTGTATGCAGACAGTGAGCTAGCTAGTTAGCCATCAATGCTAACTCCGTGCTCTGCTTGTATTTTGCGCTTGTGTCAACAACATCTGATGAAATAAGCTAGTGTTAATCCTGGTTAAAAAGTAGTTTTTTACATGTTGCACTTTTGTGCTGTGCGTGTACTTAAGTTGTGTGTGTATTTTCGTTCTACAGTCCCACTGCAGGCTGAAGATCTGCTGAACCGGGACCAGCAGCACAGCCAGTTGCTTCTCAGTGAGGCAGGAGAGCATGAAACGGGAACAGGCCAAGTGGACCCCTGACCAAGTGAGAACCGCATGTGAGCACCCCAAGTGGACCCCGGGGTCCAATCTGTACATGTACATTTTCAATCCAGTGATTTACAAACTGATTCAGAGCTTTCTAAAGCCTCATTCAGGACAGTATAGTCCCACATAGCTTTTCTGTGGATTTTCATCTGGGGGCAGCCAGAGGTGACAAGCAGCAGCGGTGGAGAAGAAAAGTCTTTGAAAGCAGAAACAGAGCCAAAACCTTCTCCGGGTCAGCTTAGTTGTCATCTTACATACAGTATATATATTTTTTACACTTCTTGGTGACCAGGAAAAGTCTTTCCAACAGTTTTACACAAATTCTTGTTGTTGTTCTCCTTCTTCACGTTTACAAATCACTGGATTGAGAATGTACTTGTACATGTACAGATTGGAGTCCTGGGGTCCACTTGGAAGTGCTCACTTGGTCAGGGTTCCACTTGACCTGGATCCCATGAAGCTACCTTGTGAAGAGAAGAGACGGCTCAGAATGCTGCCTTCATTCAAGCGTTCCTTGGTGTGCTGGGCCACGTTGCGAAGGCGAGGAGTCAGCGTGTGTGGCCCATTCTGAGTTTTTTTTACAGTTTAAAGTTTGAATTTTGCACATTCTAAAAGATCTGGATTTTGCTGGTGATTGTAATAAACAATTTAGTGACTTTTGTGTTTGCATCATGATGTTCTGTTTTGTCTGTTAAGGCACCAGTGGGAAGAGTCAACAGTACAAACCAAACATTTATCAATGACATTGAAAATAATGGTTCATTTTTAAGAAAAAGTAACCCAAAACAATTATTTTATTTACTGAAGACTGTGATGTTGGATGTGCCAGTGCAGAAAACACTGCACACTGTAGTGATAGTACCAGTATATGAAGGAATTCTGGGCCATAATAGCATCTGTATTTCCTAATAATGAGTTTGGGTTTAATGGGATTTAACATGTTTTAACCAAACTTCTTTATGGTTCATAATTCTGTTGACTGACTTACACCAAACCAAAAGTGATTCCCCACAGCGCTGGATTATTTAGACAGCTTTTCTAGTCTTTTAGCATTTAATTTATGTCACTAAATCTTCACAAATAAACCATAAACAAAAGTTGAGGCATATCTGCAAAAGGCACAAAAGTTTATTGTAAAAATTCCTAGTGCAATACAAAAGGAGTACACACTACATTATTTACAAATATAATATATATTTATACAGTATCTATGTGTATATATCCAGTAAATCCATGTATTTTCTATGTAACCTTGTGACTGCATTATTTTAATTGCTTTTAATCCTAGATGAATTTTGTTTTGGGTTAAAAATGCATCATAATTGTTAAATATATTTTATTATACCTAACTCAGTACTGTTTACTTGTTGAAATATATATTTTATGGCTAATAAAACCCCATAACTATAATATGGCACCTGGTGATCAAGTTTTGGCAGCTGATCATTTTTTGTCATGACACCACCAGCTGGAGCAGCTACATCCCATGACGTCTCAAAAGTCTCTCCATGATTTTCACACAGATCAGAGCAATTTGTAGCACAGGAAGCTAAACATTTCTACAGACATTCTGAAGCTCTGCAGTCACTGCGGTTCGTGAAGCTGGGGTGACATCCAATCACTGAGAGGCTTGGTTGAACGGCCAGACCAGCGGTTTGAAGCAACAATTTTGCCACAAGAGAGGCATCTGAAACACACACACAGCATACATATTTTAGTACCTAACAGCAATAGCTTGCCATGATTACAATGTAGTACGGAGGACTTTTTAGTGCTTAGCTAGCATTAGCAATCATTAGCTTACCTTCATATGTGATCTAGTTCGTATCCTCATGTCTTCCGCTGCCCCATGGCTTCCTAACCTCTCCAGTACTTTTCCAGAGTTTTGTCTCGCTGCCTGTAGCCTTCTCTGGCTCTCCTTTTTTGCCTTTACTCTGACAAAAAGCCAGCCAGCAGCAGGCTCGCCTCCATATCCATCTTGTGTTTTGCTTGTCACGTACAAATGATGTCGTAGGAGTGTCAGCTGCCTTGCTGTACAGATCCTGTTATGTCCATAACTCTTATGCTGAATAACCAGGCTGGAGGTGCAGTGAATGTAACTTCATTATATATAACAACAAACTTGCAGGTGCTCCGTACAGGCCAAGGGGTCGACGACGTAAGAGAAAGGGCTCTTCTGCGTCTGCCCTTTATACCCCTGGTGATGGCAGAACCCAGGGTACACAGTACGCCATTTTGACCCCTCCCCCATAGAAAAATGCCAAACACACGAATTAGGCCCTCCCAAATTTAAACCCGATACACGCGCAAATAAAAATAACACTTATGTACAAAAATTATATTTACAGGCCTATCCATTCACACAACATAAACTAGAGGGGGCCAGGTAGACTGCCGGCCCGCCTCGACACGGCTTAGACGGGTTATTCTGCCGTCTTTGAAATACCAGAGTCCATAAAACAAAATGGCCATGTTCCTAAAAAAGACTAAAACAATCCCCAAAACATATATACACAATCAGAACTTCCATAACAAAACGCAGACAGTCAATATGTACACTTATAACATGTTGCCAGCCCCCACCCCAACACACCCACCCCACAACTTGGGCATTTCAACTTATCAAACATAATACAGACAGTGTTAGGTTTTTGTTTTGTTTTTTTACAACAACACAGGGCAAAATGCAACGAGTACATATTAACAACATGACTTAGGGTAAACCGGCATACTAGCAATACCACCACACCATGCTAATAGCCCCGACCCATAGTCACCTTACAGTCCGAGTGGGAGACCCACCCCTAGGATTACCATCAGGTGGAGCCCTCCCAGAGTGCCTTTGCCTCTTCTTCTCTGGGGACGAGCCACGTCGGCGTCTCTTTTCATCCACTCGCTGCAGCTCATTAGGGTGTCTCCACGATTCATCGGACAGCCTCAAGTAGCCGTCCTCCTGGGCAGCCACCACCCGCAGCCGCCCCTGGTCATCTCACCGTTTTCTTTTTTGTGCATACCCCTCACCCGAGCTTCTACCCTGGGCCGGACCTCTTCACCCATGTGCAGAGGAGCTCAATTGGGCTTCTGATGACTACTGTGTTGTAACCAGGCTCCTGCCCTGGGTCGAACCTTGTCACCGACCCGATCCGGAGTTCTCCTTGATCTCCGGTGTCATTGTTTGGCGCGTCGTAGAATTGCGCCTGCTGGTCCTGCCCCGCTCTCTTTCATCCTAAACACCAGCACAGCCCCTGCAGCTCCTCCTTTCATGGTATCACTCGAACAAACTCAAGAAGTCGAGGGAGCTAGCGTCTTGGCTCCATCAGCTGTCCCGGGTGTTCCGCTGTGCCGTCCAGTTCCCACATCCAGGGCAACTTGGACACTGGCATTGGAACCTGCCCAAGATGGCAGTCCACATTGCTGAACTTGCACTCCTCCCATAATACCAGGCCAGTCAATGTCCCCAACCACATCGTCCTTCATGTACGGAGCAGCTTGGTCCCACAAATCGCAGCCCGACCACTCCTCTCCTACGCCGCAGGTGATCGCGAATCCCAGACCGTAAAATGTGTCACATCCCATGATGTTCGACCCACCAGCAGTCACCACGAACTGAATGTTAGACATCATTGCCGACTTGTACCTCGCCATCAATTCCAACGAACCCACGACGGATAGCCTGCTTCTTCCATAGCCAAAGCACGGCGTCGACAGTCCTCTCACACGGTAATGTGGGAACAGACTCTTCACAGTGAACCAGTTCAACAGGGAAATCGCTGATCCCGTGTCTACCAGCAACGGCATTTCCAAGCCGTCCAGCGAAACGTCGCAGTAAATCCGTCCATCTGTGCTCGGGGAGACGGTATGAACAACTGTAGGAGTCGCTGCGGCGGAATTCGCCTCATGTCTTCAGTTCCCTTGCTCAAAATTTTTGCAGGCTCTGGTGAAATGGTGTAGAAGACCGCACTTGCCACAGCGTTTGCCCTTCGCCAGACACTCTCTTGCCTTGTACCGGTGCCTGGCAGACCCGCAGCCATAACATCTTGGTGTACCTGGGACGGACCTAATTTTCACAGCGGCAGCGTATTCCTCTTAAGTCACACTGTCTTCGCTGTCCAAGTCCGCAGCCAGCACCTTCAAACATGGTTCGTTTTGCCCCAACGTGTTTCTCTCACTGAGGTCTTATGATATCTTGTCCACTGCTTCAAACTGCTGCGCTATCTCAATAGCCATTGCTAACGTCAGTTCACCCGGGTAGGTCAGGAGCCTTGATCGTGCCGCAGAACAAGGAGTGTGCTCCGTCAGTTGGTCACGGACCATTTCTTCCTCAAGGGCTCCAAAGTGGCACTCCCCCGCCAGCTGACGTAGGTCTGCAACGTAGCACTGCACCGAGTCTCTTGTCCGCTGGTGGCGCTGCCGAAACTGGATTCTCTGGACTATGACGTTTTCCTGCACGCAAAAGTAGCACAACATTAGCTCCGCCACGTCTTCAAAACTATCGGCCTCTCCTAATGTGCCGAGGAGTCTTTCAGGTTCAGGTTCAGGTTACTTTATTTGTACCCGTAGGTAGATTTGTTTTGCAGTCTGGTGACATCCATATTTACAAGCCACAATTACATTCAACATAGACACAAACACAGGCACACATGAAGCTGACTATAAACATGATAAAAATACTCAAGGCTCCATCAATCAGGATATAAAGACAAAGAGATGAGAGAAAAACCAGAGGTAAGAGAGAAGGGTCATATTAAAAAGTTAAAAACTAGTCAAAGAGGTTAAAAACTCAAAGGTCTAAAACCCAATAAAATATTCAGAACCCAAATAAAATCCTACAAAAATAAGTAAATATAAAATGGAGTTAATAAATAGGTACCTAAATTATGTGCAATATATCGTTACAACTTGTTCAACTCTTTGACAGCAGCAGGAACAAAGCTGTTTTTGTAGCGCTGGGTTTTATTTTTTGGGACAGCAAACCTCCGTCTTGAGGGAAGAAGCTGAAAGTTGCAGTGCAAAGGGTGGGAGTCATCATTTAAAATGGCGGTAGCAATCCTCTGTACTTGTCTGGTGTACAGGGATGTCAGGCTCAGCTGTGACTCACCAAGCAAACGACTGGACCATCTAACTACCTGATCCAAGGATTTCCTCTGTTTCAGTTTTATCTGACCAAACCATGAAACTAAAGAAAAGGATAAAACAGATTCAATAAAAGCCCAATAAAACATTGTCATTATGGTTCGGTCAATTTGGAAGCATGCAAGTTTCCTCAAGCAATGCAAATGTTGCTGACCCTTTTTGCACACCCTTTCACAGTTCTCTTCAAGGTTTAAATTACTATCAATAATCGTCCCAAGATATTTGTAGGATTGTACACATTCGGTGGTCTGGCCTTTTAGTACGGTGACTTTGTGCCTGGGAGTTTTCCTCCTAAAGTCAATAATCATATCTTTATTTTTTGTCGTATTCAGCTGCAGGTAGGAATCCTCACACCAGTGAACAAAATCATCAACTACTGGGCCGTGGCCACTCTCACCATCCTGGAGGAGACTGATAATAACTGAATCATCAGCATACTTTATAATGTGTCTGTTGTCATGTCTGCTCCGACACGTTTGTGTACAGGATGAAGAGTAGTGGTGACAACACACACCCCTGAGGAGAGCCAGTAGAAGAGCACTTTAGGTCAGACAATGTACCACTGACCCTTACTCTCTGCGTCCTGTTGGTTAAGAAATCCAGAATCCAACCCACCAGATTATTCAATTTCAATTCAATTCAACTTTATTTATATAGCGCCATTTCACAACAACAGTCATCTCATAGCACTATCAACTGTAGGGAGGACCCCCACAGTTGCAGAAAGACCCCAGCAATCAGGCGATCCCCTGTGAGCAAGCACTTGGCGACGGTGGAGAGGAAAAACTCCCTTTTAACAGGAAGAAACCTCCAGCAGAACCAGGCTCAGGGAGGGGCAGTCATCTGCTGCGACTGGCTGGGGGGTGAGGGGACAGAGAAGAAGAAAAGAACAGACATGTAGAGAGCAAACAGCACGATGGGGACTCAATCTATGGGAGAGAACAAACAAATGTTAATGACCAGCAAAAAAAAAATATTTCATAGAGAGTGAGGAAAGGAGTGAGGCCCAGTGCATTACTGGAGGTCCCCCGGCTGACTAAACCTATTAGCAGCATAACTAAGGGAGGGTTCAGAAACACATGATCCCTCCCTAATTGTAGGCTATATCAAAAAGGTAGGTTTTAGCCCTATTCTTAAAAACAGAGATCGAGTCTGACTCCCGAATCCAGATTGGCAGCTGATTCCACAGGAGAGGAGCTTGATAACTGAAGGCTCTGCCTCCCATTGTACTTTTGGAGATTCTAGGTATTACAAGTAAACCTGCATTTTGGGAGCGTAGTGCTCTGTTAGGATGATACGGTAGTATCAGATCTTTTAAATAAAAAGGAGCCTGATTGTTTAGAGCTTTGTAAGTAAGAAGAAGGATTTTAAACTTAATTCTAAACTCTATGGGAAGCCAATGAAGGGAGGCCAGAACCAGAGAGATATGATCTCTCCTTCTAAGAAATCCAGAATCCAACCCACCAGATTATTGCTTAAATCAAATTGTTGCAGGAGCCTTTCAACTAAAATATGAGGTTGGATTGTATTAAAGGCGGAAGAAAAGTCCACAAATAAAAGCCTGGCATGTATCCCATTAAAATCCAGATGTTTAAAAAGCATGTTAAACAGAGTGACAGTGGTATCCTCCACTCCTCTGTGAGGCCTATAGGCAAACTGCAGAGGATCCAATGCATGCTCAGTCTGCTTTAGGACGTCACATCTGACCAGTTTTTCAAAAATTTTCATTAAAATTGAAGTCAAAGCAACTGGTCTAAAGTCGTTTACCGTTTTAGGACAGATGGATTTTGGAACGGGAACAACCACGGCTTCTTTCCAGATCTTAGGCACTTTGACCCACCATGCCAAGATTATGGACCAGTATAGCCCTTGCACGCAGTTTCTTGAGCTCACTCAAGTTAAGGGCCATCAGATAATTCTGGAAAGCCATGTACCACCTAGCCCAGGGGACCGGCAGCTCGCCCGGAATCTCCAAAAACAGACGAAAAGTGGAAACAGCTCGCTCCATACCTTTTTCCTCGTCGCCACATTTTATGTCCATAACTCGTCCATAACTGCTGAATAACCAGGCTGGAGGTGCAGTGAACGTAACTTTATTATATATAACAGTGAACTTACAGGTGCTCCTTACAGGCCAAGGTGTTGACGATGTAAGAGAAAAGGCTCTTCCGTGTGTGCCCTTTATACCCCTGGTGACGGCGGAACCGGAAAGGTGGGACATCACCCCCACTGCACCCAGGGTACACAGTACGCCACTCACTTCAGGTGGCATTCAGTCGTAATGGATAACGAACAACACCATGTTGAGTCGGGATGAGTGGGTGCTAGTGGAATTATTATTATTCTCAGCACCGGATCTACAGCTACGTATTTGCAGAAAGACAATGTGGCACGTGACCACTGACGTCACGTACAACCCCTCTATATAGTGGGGAGGGCCGCGATAGGCACTTCCTCTTGTGCTTGATGATCCTGCTGGGTGCTTGCCGTACTGCCTCACTACATCTTTCATAAAGGTGTGTTCGACGTTAACATTCTCTTCGCCTCATTCATCACCAGATTTGTGGACATAACAACCTGCTCACCCATGTTAAACCCAGTGGGGCCCAGAAGGGTTTAGAGCGGGTAAACATATTACCCAATCACCTGTACCACAGGTAAAGCCCATGTGGGCAGAAACAGGTGGGGCCTGTTACGTCTTGAATTGAAGAGGAGTCAAGGTGACGTTTTATAAGTTTTGTTAGAACAGGAACAGGAACACAGGAGTCACCACGCTTGCCTGAGAGTCCACAGCGAAGAGACAAGATGTCTCCCACTGTGGCTTCTTATACTCCAGGTGACGCCACCCCAGGAGGTGTGGTGTCACCTCCCACTACACCCAGGCACTGCCATGCTGGTACACCCAACTACTATATATTACAGATATAATATCCAACATCCCCCCTTGAAAAAATTGCTGACACACTAACTGGGCCCTCCCAAAATTTACACCCGACTCACACTCTAAACACAGAAATATACAGATCTATCCACTCATTCCACACCGGCCCAGCGGACCACTCCACCATTAGGTTAAAACAGTCAATGAACATAAAAGAGCCACTCACAGAAATAAATTAATCCCAATAAAACATATACAATATAGACATTGGAACTATTAACAATTAAAAAAAAACTGTACACAAACACAATGGCGGTCCCAAGACTCCCCACCCCAGCACTCCCACCCCGCAACATGGGCAAACATTTTAATAGCGCTGCCACACTCCACTCACACGTATTGTTTTTATTAAATCTTCACACTTCAACATAACCCTGTTCACTGCACACACCGTTTGCATTAAGCATTCACACATCACTGAAACCTAAGAATATACACATAAACGGGGCATTTAGCACACAAAATGGTGGTCATTACTCTTCACTTCTTTTCTCTCTTTTTTTTTATCAGACCAGTAACGTTAGCAATATAAACTTAGAGACACATTACATTAAAACACACCGTTAGCCCCTCAATCCTAGAGAAAAGTCCCACTACGGGTCTCCCTGTGGCTCCCTCCTGGAGCGTCCGTCCCGCGGCCCGCTGCCAGAGCGTCTCCACCGTTTCTTTACCGGAGACGGGCTGCACTGACGTTTCTCCCCCTCCAAACGCCGCAGCTCGTTCGGGTGCTGTCTGGAGCCATCTGTTAGCTCAAGGTAACCGTCATTACAAGTCCGTACCACCCGCAGTTCACCATGGTCGTCTTGCTGTTTCCTTGACTTGCGGACCTGCCCAAGCGGAGACTGAAACCTAGGGTGCACATTATCGCCCATGCCCAAGGGAGTACTCACTGGCTTACGCAGTCGTGACCTGGTTCCCCCGCGGTGTCGTAAGGTCCCGCGATCCAGCCCGAGCTCTGTCCCTGGTCTTTATTTTTGGCACACACAGGGCCTGTGCCATGTGATCTCGCCCCGATTGCTTTTTCATTTCTTGGGTGGAGTCGGCCGCGTCAGCGCCAGGCTCGACAGTGGCACTTGGCTGACTACCAGAACCACCCTGCACCTGCTCGTTAATATCTTCTGCCTCTATGGGCGTCCAACCGTGCCGTTCGGGTCCCTCGTCCAAGGTACCATGAACACTGGCACAGGACACCCGCGGTGGCGACGTTCCACTGTGCTGGTGGGGCCCCCCCTCACTCGGTCCGGGCCAGCCCAAGTTCCACACTTCTTTGCCTTTTCCCATGTCATAGGGCCGGTCCCATAGCCCACCGCCGGACCACTCCTCACCGACACTGCAGGCAGTTAAAAAGCCAAGCCCGTAGAAGAAATCACAGCCCATTAGGTTGTTTCCTTCACGAGACACCATGAACTCAGCTGCGCCCATTGAAGCCGACTTGTACCTCGCCGAGAGCCATACTGAGCCCATGATGTCCAGGGGGATGTTTCCATAACCATAACAGGAAATGTCCGTTCTACTCACTTTGTAGTGTGGAAAAAATGTCTTTACCATCGACCAATTTAAAATGGAAGTCGCCGACCCTGTATCCACCAACAGCAGGACCAACACTCCGTCCAGCACGATGTTGCACAAAATGTGCCCATAAGTGCTGGGCGAAACTGTTTGGACCACAGTAGGTGTCTTCTTAGATGAAGCTCCTTTCCCTGGCACCCGGTCTTCCTGCTCAAAATTTCGGCAGACTCTGGCAAAGTGGTGGAACAACCGGCACTTTCCACAACACTTCTCCTTTGCCAGACACTCTCTTGCTTTATAGCGGTGCCTGCTGGATCCGCAGCCGTAGCACTTCAGCATCCCCGGGGCGTACCTAATCTTCTCGACGGCGGCGTATTCATCATCGCTGTCATCGTCCACCATTCCTCGTAATCTTCTCTGCTGCCTCGTGTTGTTGGGCTAGCTCCATGGCGGCTAATAATGTTAGCTCATCAGCATGAGTCAGCAGCCGGACCCTCGCGGAGGGATACACCACGTGCTCTGCTAGCTGGTCGCGGATCATCTCCTCCTCCAAGGCCCCGAATCTGCACTCACCCGCCAGCTGCCGAAGGTCTGCCACAAACTGCTGTACTGATTCCCCCGGTCACTGGCATCGCTGTCTGAACTGAATGCGCCTCATGATGGTGTTTTCGGGGGCGCGAAAATAACCCGCCATGAGCCTCACCACATCGTCGAATGTGTCACCCCCTCCAAGTGTGCTCAGGATATTCTGGCCCTCCATACCCAAATTGTGGACCAGAATTGCTCTTGCACGCAACTTTTCAAGGTCGCTGAGGTCCAGAGCAATTAGATCATTTTTGAAGGCCGCGTACCACCTGGCCCAGGGAATGGGCGGCTCACCCGGAGCCTCAAGGAATGGTCGAAAAGCAGTAGCTGCCCTCTCCATGCCGAATATCCTCGTCGCCAAATGTTACATCTTGAATTGAAGAGGAGTTGAGGTGACATTTTATAAATTTTATGAGAACACGAACAAGAACGCAGGACAAGATGTCTCCCGCTGTGGCTTCTTATACTTTAGGTGACGCCACCCCAGGAGGTGGGGCGTCACCTCCCACTACACCCAGGCACCGTCATGCTGGTACACCCAACTACTCTATATTACAGATATAATAACCAACAGGGCCAACATAGAACCCGTGGACAAACCCACATGGCACCCATAGATAGCCCAGTTTTAACCTACAGTGGAGTGTTGCAGGAGGCAGACACCAGAAAATGCAAAGAAAATGAAAGAAAAGCTGCTTATTTATGTGGAAAAATCATAAATTTCAGGGGGAAAATTGGCAATTTATGTTAAATTAACAAACAATTGTGTAATTTCTAACACATAAATGTGTGAAATTTTAGCAAATGTGTCTGATATGTTAACACAAGGACTGTGCCGAAACTGACACACAATGTGTCATCCTCATCTAGACACACAGTTGTGTCCTGATATTAACACATTATGGTCAATGGTAAATGGCGTTACAGATCCTGCTATCCACCCATTCATTCACACACACATTCACACACTGGTGACATCGACACAGGGAAAATTAGTGCAACAAGACTCAAACTGCACAAGCCTGGTAAGACTGTTACAAAACAGAATGGATATGAGATAAAAACTGTGACTGAAAAACCACAAACTACTAAAATGTTTCAAACTGTAAATCATACCAAGGAATTGTGGAATCCGACTATGAAACCTACAGGCTTTTTTGAAGGTCATCTCAATATTAGGAGCATTGTCTCTAAAACAGAACAAATACAACGACTACTGACAATTCAGATTTTGACGACTGTATTGGAATGTACAGTAGGTGGTGGGCCGAGTGGCTCTATCTGCTTTAGTTTTTCAGATGATCGATCCCCGTCTAGAGAGTACAGTGGGGCAAAAAAGTATTTAGTCAGCCACCAATTGTGCAAGTTCTCCAACTTAAAAGATGAGAGAGGTCTCCAATTTTCATCATAGGTATACCTCAACTATGAGAGACAAAATGAGAAAAAAAAAATCCAGAAAATCACATCGAAGGATTTTTAATGAATTAATTGGTAAATTCCTCAGTAAAATAAGTATTTGGTCACCTACAAACAAGCAAGCTTTCTGGCTCTCACAGACCTGTAACTTCTTCTTTAAGAGGCTCCTCTGTCCTCCACTCATTACCTGTATTAATGGCACCTGTTTGAACTCGTTATCAGTATAAAAGACACCTGTCCACAACCTCAAACAGTCAGACTCCAAACTTCACTATGGCCAAGACCAAAGAGCTGTCAAAGGACACCAGAAACAAAATTGTAGACCTGCACCAGGCTGGGAAGACTGAATCTGCAATAGGTAAGCAGCTTGGTGTGAAGAAATCAACTGTGGGAGCAATTATTAGAAAATGGAAGACATACAAGACCACTGATAATCTCCCTCGATCTGGGGCTCCACGCAAGATCTCACCCCGTGGGATCAAAATTATCACCAGAACGGTGAGCAAAAATCTCAGAACCACATGGGGGGACCTAGTGAATGACCTGGCCGGATCATAGCCGATCCCTCACACCCTGGTCACGTACTGTTTGCCCCCCTCCCCTCTGGT
The DNA here is from genome assembly GCA_020510985.1 of Pholidichthys leucotaenia. Taxonomy (NCBI): domain Eukaryota; kingdom Metazoa; phylum Chordata; class Actinopteri; order Cichliformes; family Pholidichthyidae; genus Pholidichthys; species Pholidichthys leucotaenia. Next base: position 49,914,197 of record CM035848.1, read on the forward strand.
AGAAGACTTCGGTCCATCCAGACTAAAACCTCCCGTCACATGAACAGCTTCTTCCCCTCTGCCATTAGACTGCTGAACACTAAGTGACTTATTGACTCTCGTGCACCATGTACAGCAGCTCAACCAGACTCATGTCAATCATCACTGTTTTCTTCCTGCATTACCGACTGCACTATATAGTTCTCCACAGTATCTGCTGCTGGCTAATATATATTTTAACTGTTGACCAGTATCACTTAATCTTATCCTACACTTTATTACATGTATAGTTTATTTCTCTTATCTTATCATGTTTAATGTTGCAGCATTGTACCGAGACAAATTCCTAGTTTGTGTACTACATGAACAATGGCAATAAACCTGATTCTGATTCTGATTCTGATTCTGATTCTGAATGATCTGCAGAGAGCTGGGACCAAAGTAACAAAGGCTACATCAGAAACACACTACGCCGCCAGGGACTCAAATCCTGCAGTGCCAGACATGTCCCCCTGCTTAAGCCAGTACATGTCCAGGCCCGTCTGAAGTTTGCTAGAGAGCATTTGGATGATCCAGAAGAGGATTGGGAGAATGTCATGTGGTCAGATGAAACCAAAATAGAACTTTTTGGTAAAAACTCAACTTGTCATGTTTGGAGGAGAAAGAACACCATACCTACTGTGAAGCATGGGAGTGGAAACATCATACTTTAGGGCTGTTTTTCTGCAAAGGGACCAGGACAACTAATCTGTGTAAAGGAAAAAATGAATGGGGCCATGTATAGATAGATAGATAGATAGATAGATAGATAGATAGATAGATAGATAGATAGATAGATAGATAGATAGATAGATAGATAGATAGATAGATAGATACTTTATTTCGAACAAAAAAGTATAACAAAAATCAAAATCGTGAGATTTTGAGTGAAAACCTCCTTCCACCAGCAAGGGCATTGAAGATGAAATGTGGCTGGGTCTTTCAGCATGACAATGATCCCAAACACACCACCCGGGCAACAAAGGAGTGGCTTCGTAAGAAGCATTTCAAGGTCCTGGTGTGGCCTAGCCAGTCTCCAGATCTCAACCCCATAGAAAATCTTTGGAGGGAGTTGAAAATCTGTGTTGCCCAGCAACAGCCCCAAAACATCACTGCTCTAGAGGAGATCTGCATGGAGGAATGGGCCAAAATACCAGCAACAGTGTTTGAAAACCTTGTGAAAACTTACAGAAAATGTTTGACCTCTGTCATTGCCAACAAAGGGTATATAACAAAGTATTGAGATGAACTTTTGTTATTGACCAAATGCTTATTTTACCGAGGAATTTACCAATTAATTCATTAAAAATCCTTCAATGGGATTTTCTGGATTTTTTTTTTCTTATTTTGTCTCTCATAGTTGAGGGATACCTATGATGAAAATTGGAGACCTCTCTCATCTTTTAAGTGGGAGAACTTGCACAATTGGTGGGTGACTAAATACTTTTTTGCCCCACTGTAGCTGAGTTTCACAGAGAGGCTAACTCATATTTTTCAAAACATGAATCTGTTTGTTGGCAGGTTAAATATGTGCATATTTTTTTTAATGAAAATTAAACTTTAGTTACAAAACCTGATAAGGCGGCTCTGAGGTGATCACTAAGGACCTCTATATGCTTAACCAATCAAAACAGCGCTCCATGATCACTTGACTTGAGTTTGACCAATGAGTTGTCCCTGTTCCAAAATCCAGCTGTCTTAAAACGATAAACGACTTTAGACCAGTTACTCTGACTTCAATTTTAATGAAAATTTTTGAAAAACTGGTCAGATGTGAGGTCCTAAAACAGACTGAACATGCATTGGATCCTTTGCAGTTTGCATATGGGCCTCACAAAGGAGTGGAGGATGCCACTGTCACTCTGTTTAACATGCTTTTTAAACATCTGAATTTTAATGGGACACATGCCAGGCTTTTATTTGTGGACTTTTCCTCCGCCTTTAATACAATCCAACCTCATATTTTAGTTGAAAAGCTCCTGCAACAATTTGATTTGAGCAATAATCTGGTGGGTTGGATTCTGGATTTCTTAAAAAACAGGATGCAGAGAGTAAGGGTCAATGGTACATTGTCTGACCTAAAGTGCTCTTCTACTGGCTCTCCTCAGGGGTGTGTGTTGTCACCACTACTCTTCATCCTGTACACAAACATGTGTCGGAGCAGACATGACAACAGACACATTATAAAGTATGCTGATGATTCAGTTATTGTCAGTCTCCTCCAGGATGGTGAGAGTGGCCACGGCCCAGTAGTTGATGATTTTGTTCACTGGTGTGAAGATTCCTACCTGCAGCTGAATATGACAAAAACTAAAGACATGATTATTGACTTTAGGAGGAAAACTCCCAGGCACAAAGTCACCGTACTAAAAGGTCAGACCACTGAATGTGTACAATCCTACAAATATCTTGGGACGATTATTGATAGTAATTTAAACTTTGAAGAGAACTGTGAAAGGGTGTGCAAAAAGGGTCAGCAACATTTGCATTGTTTGAGGAAACTCGCACGCTTCCAAATTCACCGAACCATAATGACAATGTTTTATCGGGCTTTTATTGAATCTGTTTTATCCTTTTCTTTAGTGTCATGGTTTGATCAGATAAAACTGAAACAGAGAAAATCCTTGGATCAGGTAGTTAGATGGTCCAGTCGTTTGCTTGGTGAGTCACAGCTGAGCCTGACATCCCTGTACACCAGACAGGTACAGAGGATTGCTACCTCCATTTTAAATGATGACTCCCACCCTTTGCACTGCAACTTTCAGCTTCTTCCCTCAAGACGGAGGTTTGCTGTCCCAAAAAGTAAAACCCAGCGCTACAAAAACAGCTTTGTTCCTGCTGCTGTCAGAGAGTTGAACAAGTTGTAATAATATATTGCACATAATTTAGGTACCTATTTATTAACTCCATTTTATATTTACTTATTTTTGTAGGATTTTATTTGGGTTCTAAATCTTTTATTGGGTTTTAGTCCTTTGAGTTTTTAACCTTTTTGACTAGTCTTTAACTTTTTAATATGACCCTTCTCTCTTATCTCTGGTTTTCTCACATCTCTTTGTCTTTATATCCTGATTGATGGAGCCTTGAGTATTTTTATCATGTTTATAGTCAGCTTCATGTGTGCCTGTGTTTGTGTTTATGTTGAATGTAATTTGTGGCTTGTAAATATAGATGTCACCAGACTGCAAAACAAATCTACCTACGGGTACAAATAAAGTAACTTGAACCTGAACCTGAACCTGAACTGTGTCATTGTCAGAAGTAACCGTAAAGGAAAGATGGGCTGACGAGGCTGCAATTTCATCAGCCAGGTAAGCATAATAATGTTATTGTAACATCGGGGCTTTTTCCCAGCATGCCTTGCCAGTAGAGACGTTATTTTCGTGTATGTTTAGTGTTATTACTGTGTTATTATACTGCTGTGTCATTATAACTGCGTTATAATGACCCAGCAGTGTTATAGGTAGAATTAGAGCAGGAGTGATTGTGTGTTGTGTAACCCTGATATAAACGGAGGTCGGTGAGAATGACCTCCCCTCCTGTCTGTGTTTGTTGTGTGTTTTAATAAAGCCTGTTGTGTCACAGCCATCTGCTCCCTTTCTTTGTGTGAACCTCGCATACGTCACATTATATTTATGTCCCTGTGTTTTCTTTTCGTGTCACAGATCTCTGTAGTTAATATTACAACCAAGTGCTGCTCCCAATTGTCCCTTGTCTTGTGTGGCATATTGCTAAATAAAGTAATTACACGTCCTTCGCGTTGTCCTGCTGTTAAAGAAGTCCTGCTGAAAAAAAAAACAGCGGAATAATGCAGGCGAGGCAATGAGCTGATCAGCACAGACTTTATTCTCCCTCTAACAGAACAGGATCACAAAAAGAGCTCCCAGGCCACTATGCATCTCTCTTTTATACCTTTAATTACATGTATCGTGGCCCAAGGCTCCGACCTCACATTAAGTTTAGAACAAAGCCTGAGCGGCGCATTAACATGATATTACACAGGTGCCACCTTTCACTCCTCTCCTGGCGGCCCGGCATCTGCTCCTCTCCCTGGGGGGTGCCTAGCCTTTACTGTTCCGTCTGGACCCCCCAGCAACGTCTCCTCTCTTGGTCCATTGATCTCTGGGTGGAGAAGACCAACACCTTGCTCCCCCCCCCCCCCGAACACCCAGAATGGACCTTAACCCTCCCGTTCTTTGGGCTTGAGCCGGCATCGATAGCGGCTGTAGCAGGGGGTCGCCAATCCAGTCGAACTGCCCTGCTGGCAGGGCGCACAGGAGGGCATGTCAGTCTGTGGGGGGAAAGAGGGAGGGGGAGAAAACACATCCTCTTCGCGAGTGCCGGTCCCTGTTGAGGAATCACCAGCCTGGGCCAACACCACCTGCTCGTCTGTCAACACAAAAGCGGGCTTAAGCCTGTCAGTGCAGACGGTCTTTCGACTTCCCCCCAAGTCTAACACAAAATGTTTCACTCCAGGTTCCAACACTCTGAACGGCCCGTCGTATGGTGGGCGCAGCGGGGTTGGGTGTGCATCGTGCCTGACGAAAACAAAACTGGCATTCTGCAAGCTTTTTGGGACGAATGTGCGGGGAAAACAATGGTGGGCCGGGCCCGGTACACTCACAACCTCTGTGTTGCGTAGAGAATATGTGGGCGGCTTGGCCTCGGGCGCGGGGTTTTCCGGCAAAAATTCTCCGGGGATCTGCAGCGATTGGGAAAAAACGAGTTCTGCTGTGGAGGCTTCCAAATCCTCCTTCAGTGTGGAATGCAACCCTAAAAGAACCCAAGGCAGCCGGTTGACTCAATTTGTGTCCGTGAGCGAAGCTCTGAGCGCTGCTTTAAGCGACCTATGAAAACGCTCACATAACCCATTAGCCTGGGGGTTGTACACGGTAGTGCAGTGAATTTTGACCCCCAGGCTCTAGGCCATCGCGGGCCAGAGTTCCAAAACGAAATGTGGGCCTCTGTCGGAATGTGATGTCCGATGGAAATCCGAACCATGCCGCCCAAGCTGACAAAAAAGCACGCGCCACTTCCGCGGACGTGGTAGATGCCAGCGGGACTGCTTCAGGCCAGCGCGTGGTGCGATCTACGAGCGTCAGAAGGTGCGTGAAACCTTGCAATGGCAGGAGGGATCTCACCAGATCCATGTGGACGTGGTCAAACCTCTTAGTCGGGATTTGGAATGGCTCGAGGGTAGCTCTGGTGTGCTTGTGCACTTTGGCCCGTTGGCACGCGACGCAAGCTGCAGCCCACTCTTTCACCTCTTTACGCAAACGCGGCCAGACGCGAATTTCGCCCCCACTAGTTTCACTGAAGCGTGCACTCCCAGGTACGAAAGGGAGTGGACCAACTCAAAAACGCATCTGTGCCAAGAGCTCGGAACCACTGGGCGCGGGCGGCCTGTGGAGACGTCACAGAGTTGGGGAAGGCACCCTTGCTGCACCACCCTCCTTTCTAGTCTTAACCCTGTTTGCGCAGACAGGAGTGCGCAAATGTCCGCGTCCCCGGCTTGCTCCACAGCCATGGCGGGGAAATCTATTCCCACGTAGACCGCGGCGACCAATGCATGTGAGAGGCAATTGGCCACCACGTTGAGTTTACCGGCAATGTGTCGAATGTCGGTAGTAAACTCTGAGATTGCACCCAGCTGCCGTTGCTGCCGAGCCGATCACGGATCAGAGACCTTGGCCATGGCTACGTCAGTGGCTTATGGTCTACAAACGCGGTGAACTCGCGCCCCTCCAGCCAGAACTGGAAATGGCGTGTCGCCAGGTGGAGAGCCAGCAACTCTTTGTCGAATGTGCTGTATTTGCACTCGTTGTCATGCAAAGTTCTGCTGAAAAATGCGACCAGCTGCCACAAACCTGAGACGCACTGCTCCACCACTGCCCCTATGGCCACATCAGATGCAACTTTAGTGAGTGCTATTCGTGCAGACAGATCTGGGTGGGCCAGCAACGCAGCCTTTGCCAGCGCTGTTTTGGCGTTTGAAAAAGCCTGGCCCCGCTCGGAAGACCAGTCGATGCTTTCCGCAGGCTTCTTTTTTTTTAAGCACGGCATACAACAGCTGCATCAGCTGGGCTGCCCGGGGGAGGAAACGGTTGTAAAAATTAACCATTCCCAAAAACTCCTGTAGTGCCCTCACAGTCTGCGGACGCAGAAAGTCCAACACCGCGCGCACCTTGTCCGGTAACAGGATCGCGCCCTCCGGCGAAATGCAGTGGCCCAAAAAAATCAATCACTGGCGCACCGAACTGGCACTTCGCCGGGTTGATTACACAGGGTTACAAAAATAAATTTTTTGTAAGTTGTCTGTTTTTTTTCAACTGATTTAAGACAATTTTGCACCACTGAATCCAAGAATGACATCCGTTTCTCTCGATCAGGTGCTAAGTAAAAACCTGTACTTAATTAGTACTGTGCATGTGGGTGACACACATGGTGGGCTCACATTTCCACAGAGACATGACTGCATGCTGCATGCGTATTGGGGGTTTCACGTCTGGAAGGACAAAGGACTCGAATCTGCAGAAGATAACGAGGAGGTGTGAGATTTGTCTTTTTGTCCCACAGAAGATGCCCCGGAGGGATTTCCGGTTCATCAAGGAATGAGAGACAATGGTGAAGGTTCAAAGGGATGCTTTGTGACTGTATGTTTACTAAAGCACCATGTGACTTGAGTTCTGATGCTGGAAACATATAAAAGGGTGATGTGATATGATTCTTCCTCTTCTTCCTGCTTTGAGAATGCTAGACGATGTGTTCTGGCAATAAAGCTGAACCTGAGAACTAAACTCAGCCTCATCATTCGAGCACATCCTCTACACTGGTGACCTACGACAGAGAATGAGCAGACAGAATTCTCCTGAGTGGGGCTCGGCGCAAGCCAACCTGATGGCCGCCTCCACGATCCGGCTGCCCGATTTCTGGCAGCACAGCCCGCGCTCATGGTTTAGTGCAGTCGAGGCACAGTTCAACCTCCGGAGAATCTCCAACGACGACACAAGATTCTACCATGTGGTAGCGAAGCTGGACAGCAACACGGTCCAGAGAGTGGAGGATCTGGTTAATCATCCACCAGACAGCGACAAGTACAGCGCATTGAAGGACGTGCTGATCAGCCATTTCACCCCTTCGGTCCAACAGCGAGCAGAGGGGCTCCTGACGTTGACGGAGTCAGAGAACGATAGACCTGCGGACCTGATGGTGAAGATGCTGAGGCTCAAAGACTCTGAGGATGGCGAATTCATTTTCGCCCACCTTTTCCTTCGGATCCTGCCGCCAGCAGTGAGAGTGGCCCTGGCAGAGTCACCCCGATTGGCCAGGCGAGACTACCATGGGCTGAGCAAAGAGGCGCAGCGGCTTGTCGACGCCCACAAGCGGAACGCGGTTTCGGCCGCGGCAGCTAGCCCAGGAACGGCGTCCGGAGACAGCGCAGATCCAGCGGCCGTGGCGCCAGACGCACCAACGACGGCGGCGATGGGGACCAGGCGGCACGGAGTGGAGGACGGCCGGTGCTTCTACCACCACCGTTTTGCAGAGAGCGCGCACAAGTGCGTCCCGCCATGCAACTTCAAGCGCCAGGGAAACGCCAAGACCGAGGGCCGGTAGCAGCTGCGACCCTTGGCGACGAGAACAAGCTGCTTTACCTGACGGATGCACACTCGGGGAAACAGTTCCTCGTGGACACAGGCTCCCAGCTGAGTTTCGTCACACCCACCTACGCGGAACGGCTGATGCCGTCTAAAGCTCCCTGGGTGTCAGTGTCAGCAGCGAACGGCTCCACGATTAAAACGTTCGGTGAGAGGACCATGCTTCTGTCCTTACAGGGCCGTTCATTTGAGTGGACTTTTATTGTAGCAGCAGTCAGTTTCAACATGTTAGGGGCTGATTTTTTGTGCTCACATGGTTTATTGGTTGACCTTGCTAATAGACGTCTGATTAATGCACTGTCCTTTCATTCTATTCCCTGCACAGCTCGGGTGGCTCCGCCGACTGCACATGCCAGCATCTCAGCTGCGGGTGGTAAGTTTCACACATTGCTCGCTCAGTTCCCAGCACTCACAGTCCCCACGTTTTCGGTGACAGTGGCTAAACATGGGGTGGAGCATTTTATCACCACCACCGGGCCTCCCGTCTTTCCAAAAGCTCAGCGCTTGGACCCAGCTAAACTGGCCATCACGCGCGAGGAGTTCACTAATCTGGAAAAACTGGGCATTGTTAGACGCTCCAAAAGCCCCTGGGCTTCGCCGTTACACATGGTCCCAAAAGCTGATGGCTCGTGGCGACCTTGCGGCGATTTCCGCAGGTTGAACAACGTTTCAGCACATGACCGCTACCCGATTCCGCACATTCAGGATTTTTCTGTTCATTTGGCGGGGGCGCGCATTTTTTCTAAAATAGACTTGGTGCGCGGTTATCACCAGGTTCCAGTGCGCGCGCAGGATGTACCCAAAACAGCGGTCATAACTCCTTTCGGCCTTTTTGAGTTTTTGCGCATGCCTTTTGGCCTCAAGGGGGCCGCACAGACTTTCCAACGCATGATGGATGCAGTTTTACGCGACCTCCCTTTCGTGTTCATTTATTTGGACGATATTTTAGCAGCCAGCACGTCCGAAGGCAAACACGAAAGCCACCTCACAGCAGTTTTTCGGAGGCTGGCAGAGCACGGGTTAATAGTTAACCCAGCGAAGTGCCAGTTTGGGGTGGCGCAGATTGATTTTTTGGGGCATCGTGTTTCGGCAGAAGGAGCGGTTCCTCTGCCCGATAAGGTGCGCGTAATAACGGATTTTCCGCAACCTCAAACGGTCAAGGTGCCACAGGAGTTTCTGGGGATGGTTAATTTTTACAACCGGTTCCTCCCAAACGCAGCATGGCTCATGCAGCCATTGTACACTGCGTTAAAAAAACAAAAGCCTGCAAATAAAGTTGAATGGTCTCCGGAGCGGGAGCGCGCTTTTGCCCAGGTCAAATCACCCCTGGCAAATGCAGTTTTGTTAGCGCACCCAGTTCCAACGGCCCGCATGGCGCTCACCACTGACGCTTCCAATGTAGCAGTGGGGGCGGTAGTTGAACAGTTTGTGGCAGGTACCTGGCAACCTCTCGCGTTTTTCAGCAGGTCTTTATGCGATAGTGAGCGTAAATACAGTGCGTTTGACAGGGAGCTTTTGGCCCTACACTTGGCCATCCGCCATTTTCAGTTCTGGTTAGAAGGGCGACGTTTCACCGCGTTTGTGGATCACAAACCGCTAACGTTTGCAATGGCCAAAATTTCAGAACCCTGGTCAGGCCGGCAACAAAGGCAACTAGCCGCAATATCGGAGTTCACCACTGATATTCAGCATGTCGCGGGTAAACACAATGTTGTGGCAGACTGTCTCTCGCGCGCGGTAGCAACACCAAGCCCCACGGGGGCAGACTCTGTAGCCGTGGCTGCGGGCCCGGGCAGCGACGCGGGAGCGCGCGCAGCCCCGGTCTGTGTAGGGTTAGATTATGCAGCCATGGCTGCGGAGCAGGTTAACGACGCGGACGTGCGCGCGCTCCAGTCTGGACCAACAGGGCTAAGGCTGGAGCACAGGGTGCAGCAAATTGGTATGCCCCCACTAATCTGCGATGTCTCCACGGGACGACCGCGTCCCGTGGTGCCAGCCGCGTGGCGTCGCCGCGTTTTTGACTCGGTCCATTCTCTCGCGCACCCAGGGGTGTGCGCATCGATTAAGTTGGTGGGGGAGAAATTTGTTTGGCCCGGGTTGCGCAAACAGGTCAAGGAATGGGCAGCGGCCTGCGTAGCGTGTCAGCGAGCCAAAATACACAGACACACTAAGGCTCTGTTAGAACCTTTTCACATCCCTGCTAAGCGTTTTGATCACGTGCATGTTGACTTGGTGGGCCCGCTCCCACCATCACACGGGCACAGCATCTTTTGACGATGGTGGATCGCACCACGCTTTGGCCAGAGGCGATTCCTCTGACATCAACCACAGCGGAAGAAGTTGCGCGAGCATTTTTAACAGCGTGGGTTGCGCGTTTCGGTGTACCGTCGGACATAACGTCCGACAGGGGTCCCCAATTTATTTCCGAACTATGGTCATCGATGGCCCGCAGCTTGGGGGTGAAGATTCATCGCACCACCGCGTATAACCCCCAGGCTAAGGGTTTATGCGAACGCTTTCACAGGTCATTGAAAGCAGCCCTCAGAGCGTCGCTGACGGATACAAATTGGGTGGACAAACTTCCATGGGTTTTATTGGGGTTGCGTTCTGCACCTAAGGAAGATTTGCATGCTTCCCCAGCTGAGTTAGTCTTTGCACAACCTCTCCGTTTGCCGGGGGAATTTCTCCCCGATAATCCCGCACCAAATGGCCCCCCTGCTCAGCCGTGGCAGAGCGACTCGGGAGCAAACACATTCCCTGGCCCGGTCCATCACAGTTTCCCACACATTTTTGTGCCAAAGGCTTTAAAAAAATGCAGAGTTTGTTTCTGTTAGACATGATGCTCAGCGTCCAAGTTTGCGACCGTTTTATGACGGACCGTTCAGAGTGCTGGAGACCGGGCAGAAGCATTTTCTGCTAGATTTAGGGGGCAGAAGGGAGTTGATTTGCATAAACAGGCTCAAACCCGCTTTTGTTTTGGCTGATGAGCAAGTGCAGCTCGCGAGGCCCCCCCGCCGAAAGGACATTCTCCAGAATCTTCACAGAAACGTGCTAACAGCTTTAATCCACAGATGCAGAGAGATGCTGCAGGGGTAGCAAAGCCAGGTTGCAGCAGATTCGGCAGAAGGTTAAAACCCAGGCAGTTGGTGGATTGATTAGTGATATGTGGAGTGTTTTGTGTTTTTCTTTTTTATGCCATGCATGTTTTGCCCTTAATAGACGTTTGGGGGGGGGGGGGGTAGTGTGGGTGACACACATGGTGGGCTCACATTTCCACAGAGACATGACTGCATGCTGCATGCGTATTGGGGGTTTCACGTCTGGAAGGACAAAGGACTCGAATCTGCAGAAGATAACGAGGAGGTGTGAGATTTGTCTTTTTGCCCCACAGAAGATGCCCCGGAGGGATTTCCGGTTCATCAAGGAATGAGAGACAATGGTGAAGGTTCAAAGGGATGCTTTGTGACTGTATGTTTACTGAAGCACCATGTGACTTGAGTTCTGATGCTGGAAACATATAAAAGGGTGATGTGATATGATTCTTCCTCTTCTTCCTGCTTTGAGAATGCTAGACGATGTGTTCTGTCAATAAAGCTGAACCTGAGAACTAAACTCAGCCTCATCATTTGAGCACATCCTCTACAGTGCATGTACTTACCTTTATATAAAGGTAAGTACATGTAAATTGAATGTTACGTCATCATTGTTCATAATTCAGAGAATTTCAAGACATAAAAAAGAATTTTGCATCATTTAAAGTGAAAATACCTGTACATGTAAACAAAAACGTATAAAACAACATGTGGCCATAATTCAAAAAGTTGACCTGATTGAGCAAAACCAATGTGATTTTTGGATTCAACACATCAAAATTGTCCTAAATCAGCTAAAAAAACTTAGACAATAAATTTGGTGTTGGCCAGTGTTATCAAACTGTGTGCTTCCAACCTCTGGAAAACCGTCTTGAGATGGGTGAATTGCTCGTCCTCGGACGCGCTGGCTACCAGAATGTCATCTAAGTAGACAAAAACGAAGGGTAAATCGCACAGCACTGTGTCCTTTGTTCTTTGGAAGGTCTGCGCCGCGCCTTTTAATCCAAACGGCATGCGTAAAAATTCAAAAAGGAGTTACTGTATTACCACCGTCTTTGGAACTTCTTCTGCTTGCACAGGGATCTGGTAGTAACCGCGGACCAGATCCACTTTGGAAAAAGCGCGCGCCCCGGCCAAGTGCACGGAAAAATCCTGGATGTGGGGAATCGGGTAGCGATTGTGTGCCGTAGCATTGTTCAAGCTCTGGAAATCGCCGCATGGTCACCACGACCCGTCAGCTTTAGGCACCATGTGAAGTAGGGATGCCCACGGGCTGTTTGAGCGCCTGACAATGCCCAACCTCTCCAAGTTGATGAACTCCTCGCGCACGCTGGCCAGTTTAGATGCATCCAGGCGCAGAGGTCATGCGAATACGGGTGGACCTTTAGTAGTGATGAAATGCTTGACCCCGTGTTTAGTTGCCGCCGCTGAAAACGTCAGAACCGTGAGTGCTGGGAACTGGGCGAGTAACTGTTGGAACTTACCGCCCTGGAGCTGTAACGTTGGCCAGTGTTGTCGACCCGGCTCCCCAAGCTGTACAGGGCAGAGAAGCAAAAGAGACAGCATCCACCAGTCATCTATTAGCAACCTCAACTAATAAACCATGAGCACATAGCAAATCTGCACCTAAAATGGGGGAGGAACATGCGGCTATCACAAAATTCCACTGAAAATTGCGCCCACGCAAGCATATTGTCAGTGTCCGCTCACCAAATGTCCTGATGTCTGATCCATTGGCGGTCGCCAGCTCGGAACTGCTTCGCCCTGCCACCCTGTCTGTGTTGAACAGCTTCTTGGAGCCGGAGTCCACCAGAAACCGTCTCCCCGAATGTGTGTCTGTGATATACAGCAGCTTGTCTCTGTCACCAGTGGTCACAGCTGCTACTGACTGCTGGCTTTGGCATTTCCCGACTGCTTGAATTGGCACAGCGGCAAGCATCGCCGGGTGTCTGAGCCGAAACGGCAATAATAGTGGCAGATCGCCTCCTTCTTGTGTCTCCTGGCGTCTGCTCTGGTCACCACCAACGGTTCCTCGATCTCTCTGGCAACCCTCCTGGGCCCCGGTGCCGCTGTGTTCACGCCGAAGGTTCTGGTCGCTAAAATGATACAATCCGCTTCCTGTGCTAGTGCGCGGTAGTTCCTCATCACCAGCAGTGGTGAATTGGCCAGGATTGCCCTCGCTGCAGCTGGGAGGTTCCTGAGAAACAGGTGGGCGAACAGGAAGGACTTGTCATCTTTGCCCATCAACGCCAAGATGCTCTCCGTAACTTCCATGGCCGATCTGTCCCCTAACGCTGAATGTGTTAGGAGCCCTTCCGCTCTTTCACTGTCCGAAAGGGTGTAGCACTGGATAAGCATCCTTTTGAGTGCCTCGTATTTTCCCTGGACCGGAGGCTCTTGGAGCAGGCTTTCCACCTGTTGTGTGGCGCGCGCATCCAGCACAGCGACCACATAGTAGTATTTCGTGTTGTCTGCTCTTACCCCGCGGAGAGCGAACTGGGCCTCAATGTATAGAAACCACGCTGTCGGGTCGTGCAGCCAGAAATCAGGGAGCTTGACTAAAACAGTGCTGGTGCTTTCCATCCAGGATGTTTCTGGGGTGCTTGTCTCACCTTCCATGGCACGTCAGTGTCACTAGTGTAGAGGGAATAATGCAGGCGAGTCAACAAACTGATCAACACAGACTTTATTCTCCCTCTAACAGGAACAGGATCACAAAAAGAGCTCCCAGGCCACTTTTATACCTTTAATTACATGCATGGTGGCCCGAGGCTCTGACCTCACATTAAGTATAGAACAAAGTCTGTGCGGCGCATTAACATGATGTTACTCAGGTGCCGCCTTTCACTCCTCTCCTGGCGGCCTGGCATCTGCTCCTCTCCCGGGGGGTGCCTAGCCTTTACTGTTCCGTCTGGATCCCCCCGCGACGTCTCCTGTCTTGGCCCATTGACCTCTGGGTGGAGAAGTCCAACACCTTGCTCCCCACACCATAACAGCATCAGACCAGCACCAATGAATAATAGATAATAGTTCAGTATTGTAAATAGTAGTTTTAGTATTGTTTATGAGAGTTTTTCAGTGTTTGTTTTTTTTACGTGTTTTGTCGTGTTTTTTTTCCATATTGTTCGTCTTTTTTCGCTTTAGTTCTGTTTTTATAGATTTTTTAAGTAATAATTTGTAAACAGCTTAGCAAAAAATGTTGAGGAGATCAACTAGAAAGAAGAAAGCCCCGTGGAAGAGGAGGAGCTCAACTTCAGTGATACAGATTGTATCACTGCATATTTATTCAGAGCTTTGTTACAATATTTTTTTTCCAATATCTATTTATTTATATTATTTCTATTTTTTTCAATATCTAGTGTATTTTTTTCTTATTAGCTTTGTTTCAAATTGCTTTGTCATTGTTACATTTATTACTTATTTGTATACTGTTGAACATTTGTTCTTGAAACACAAGTTTCTTTTGGATAAATCTTATCAAATCTTATGCTATATATTTATATTTTTAGAGATTGTTCAGATGAAGAGCCATCCACTAGGACCAGCAGTGGAACAGGAACAGCTGGAGAAGAACTGATTCCTGGACTACCACAGAGCTAAGAAAAGCCTCGACATGGACACATGAAACAGCCTGTAAACTGGACACTGTAAGTTCTGGGCAAACACAGATATTTGAGAACATGTATAAGGGTTCAGTTTAATTGTTGCTATTGCAAAACTTTTGTTCATGTACATTTGAAATATTTATAAAGAGAAAACCGGTGAAAATTCAAATCTGTTTTTTTTTTGTTATTATACACTGTTATAAGCATTTAAAAAATATAATATTGACACATACTTGCCAGATTTTGAAATGTACACTTATTCTGAAAAACAGGGCAAAATATTCTACACAAAGGACATTTTATGATATATTTATTAAAAAAAAAGATTTAAAAAAAGCACCAGGTGAACTATCATAATTATAGTACTAAAAGGCTTTAAAGCATTCCAGTGAGTTTCCAGCCAATGTGAAATGTTCCTCGGGTGGAACGCCGGAATTTTAAGAAGTTGAAGATTAAATATTCAGCATTTCAAACAGGCGTAGCTTGTTTTTTCTAAATTAGCTTTAACATTTTTATTGGTGTTATAATCATTACAAAATCACCAACAAACAAAGAACAAGAGGAGCACAACAAGAAAACTCACTGCAACATACCGCACCCAAAAGTCCATACAGAACACACAGTCTGTGTGTCTATGTGGCCTAGTCAGAAATGTTCTCACAGTCCAAGCAAGAACACACGTCTGTGCGTGGAAGCTTGTTCTGTCTGCACGTGCATCTCCCTTTCACAGTGTTGTGTTTTTTTACAGGAGCAGTATAGAAGCTCCAGAATGCTGACAGGTGCAGGGGGAAGAGTCATCCAGTCGACCTCAAAGGAATCACACTCAATCTTCCAACCATGGGCCATTGGTGGAGGTATGTCTGGCTGACTCTGCAGGCATCTTCTATAGATTGCTGCCTGGTAGTTTGTTCACTGAATGTGTTTATATAGTGAGTCTCTGCTTGGTGGAAGACTTCTGTCTGTGCACCTGCCACTCTTAAACAGTTGGCGTCTTGTGTAATTCACACCCAAGTGTTGGCACACCCTCGGCCTCCCTTGGCTGGGGATACAGCCTAGGTCACTACACTTGGCGGTTCTGCTTGTCAACTCAGCATCAGTCCCGGCAACCCTTTTTGTGAGCATGCCACTTCTGGGCTTGCCTAGCCAGCATGTGTCATGATGCCTCGTGCGCCATTGTGCGGCGCACGAGGGTAGGAAATGAAAAACCCAATAGCAGGAGTAGAATGTGCACTTTTATAAACAATCCCCATGAAAATGACAAGTCCAGCAATGTCCACAAATACAGAGAATTGTAATGACGAACAAAATGGCCACCAGACATACAGGGCGCTGCCCGGATGCTCTACAGCCCGGCGACAGTAAAGCCTAGTGCAGCAGAGTTGCTGTCAGCACAAAGAGAAAGGTGAACATGACACTTATGGGGCTGGAGCGATCCCGGGGCGATCCACGCAGTCTGGCGGATGAGGGAAAACAAGCTGGGTCTGCTGCTAATATCCAGGAAAGGACGTCTGTAAATGTCAGGCAGAATGTGTGAAGGAAGTAGTGCAACATCCGTGGAGAACTAGCTACCATGAACGAGGGCGAATGCTGCGAATGCTTCCTACTAACTCCTCGCTTAAATAATAATAAACTTAATGAAGAAAGAGATCGCCGGTGTGGGAAAGCGTGGGCTGGACAAATGAACCTCAGGTGTGCATGAGTGAGTGTCTGCGCATGTGAATGAGAATGAATGGAGCGTGCGCATGTGTGTGTGTATGCGTGTGAACACCTGTGACAGTACAGCTGATGGCACTTGACAGGAGGAGGGGGCGTGCCCAAGCCGTCAGGGAGTGCTGGCCCAATAGCTCCCTGAAGCACCAGGTGGAAAATAGGGCAAAACATAACAATAAGTCAGAACTAGGTTTGGAACAGCCAAACCCAGATTCATGACAGTATGTGAAGTCAGCCTTCGGCGGAAAGCTTCAAACCATCAGATCCTTCAGCAAGCTGGATGGTGATCGCTGCAACATGTTGTGGACTGCGAAGACCATGATGAGGCACAAGAAGTCACGGTCATCCACTGCATCTGTCTCTTCCTCCAGCCGACTTGACAATGTCTTGTGCTGGATCCAGGAGAAGTTTGGACGAGAAAGTGAGGTCAACGTGTCCCGCACACTCCTAATCACTTTAAACAATTTTTTCGCTTAAGTCACCTTTCAAATTGACTATTAATGTTTACTGCATGTTCTCCCCGTGTCTGCGTGGGTTTACTCCGGGATTTCTCCGGTTTCCTCCCACATGCCAAAAACATGCAAATTAGGTTAATTGGCATCAAACTGGGGATTCTAAATTGTCATTAGGTATGACTATGAGAGTGAATGGTTGTCTGTCTCTCTGTGTTGGCCCTGTGATGGACTGGCGATCTGTCCAGGGTGGACCCTGCCTCTCGCCCAAAGATGCTGGGATAGGCTCCAGACCCCCTGCGACCCGAAAAAGATTAAGCGGAAGAAGATGAATGTTTACACTCAGGGCGGCGCGGTGGCGGAGTGGTTAGCGCTGCGGCAGCACAGCAACTCACCCTTGGCCGGGGGATCCTGGGTTCGATCCCAGCCCCCGACCAACAGTGATCTGTGTGGAGTTTGCATGTTCTCCCCGTGTCTGCGTGGGTTTACTCCGGGATTTTTCCGGTTTCCTCCCACATGCCAAAAAAAAAACATGCAAGTTAGGTTAATTGGCATCAACTGGGGATTCTAAATTGTCCTTAGGTATGACTGTGAGAGTGAATGGTTGTCTGTCTCTCCGTGTTGGCCCTGCGATGGACTGGCGATCTGTCCAGGGTGGACCCTGCCTCTCGCTCAAAGATGCTGGGATAGGCTCCAGTCCCCCCGTAGAAGGAAACCGGAGAAATCCCGGAGTAAACCCACACAGACACGGGGAGAACATGCAAACTCCATACAGATCACTGTTGGTCGGGGGCAGGGATCAAACCCAGGATCCCCCGGCCAAGGGTGAGTTACTGTGCTGCCGCAGTGCTAACCACTCCACCACTGCGCCGCCCTCAATCAATGACACAAAAAATACACATGGCTCACCACCTAATGGGTGTTTTTGTCCTTTCGTGTGTCCTATGGCTCCCTCTAGTGGTGAGAGGAAGTTGCGGTTCTAAATCAGAAAGTAGAGTTTCTGGAACTTCCTTTTCTATGTTCGTGTGTTCACTGTGGGGGGGGGGATCCTGTTCACCAATCCTCGCAAATCCATCCTTTAAATACCACAGAAGAGGCTTCATCTGTAAGTTTTTGCAGTGCCGGACCGGCGGCGCCACACGAGTCGGCTGCCCGTTGCAACAGCCTTTTTTTTTATCTTCCTTCTTCTTTCTACACCTTTCACTCTGTATATATATCACGGACGCACGGATCGCCCCGGGGATCTCCCGGGTCGGCGGACGGAGCCACTGTTTGCAGCGGGAGACGTTGCAGCGGGGAGGAGCTGGTGTTAGCTAGCACTTGGCCGCCGCCCGGTGCTAATGGTGATGAATGACAAGAATGACTTCAGTCTTATCTGAATGTAATTTCCTGCTATTAAATTCAGATAAGACTGAAGTCATTCTTGTTGGTCCAAAAAACCTTAGAAATTCCTTTCCAAATCAAACTTTCAGTTTGGATGCAGTTACTCTTTCTCTTAATAGCTCTGTGAGGAACCTTGGAGTTATTTTTGATCAGGATTTGTCCTTCAATTCACATATTAAATTTGTTTCTAAGACTGCCTTCTATCATTTGCGTAATATTGCCAAGATTAGGAGCATCTTGTCTTAGAGTGATGCTGAGAAACTGATCCACGCTTTTGTTAGCTCGAGATTAGATTATTGTAATTCTTTATTATCAGGTTGTCCTAAAACATCTTTAAAAAGTCTTCAGCTGATCCAAAATGCTGCAGCAAGAGTTTTAACAGGTACTAGAAAGAGAGATCATATCTCTCCGGTTCTGGCCTCCCTTCATTGGCTTCCCATAGAGTTTAGAATTAAGTTTAAAATCCTTCTTCTTACTTACAAAGCTCTAAACAATCAGGCTCCTTTTTATTTAAAAGATCTGATACTACCGTATTATCCTAACAGAGCACTACGCTCCCAAAATGCAGGACTACTTGTAATACCTAGAATCTCCAAAAGTACAATGGGAGGCAGAGCCTTCAGTTATCAAGCTCCTCTCCTGTGGAATCAGCTGCCAATCTGGATTCGGGAGTCAGACTCGATCTCTGTTTTTAAGATTAGGGTTAAAACCTACCTTTTTGATATAGCCTACAATTAGGGAGGGATCATGTGTTTCTGAACCCTCCCTTAGTTATGCTGCTAATAGGTTTAGTCAGCCGGGGGACCTCCAGTAATGCACTGGGCCTCACTCCTTTCCGCACTCTCTATGAAATATTTTTTTTTTGCTGGTCATTAACATTTGTTTGTTCTCTCCCATAGATTGAGTCCCCATCGTGCTGTTTGCTCTCTACATGTCTGTTCTTTTCATCTTCTCTGTCCCCTCACCCCCCAGCCAGTCGCAGCAGATGACTGCCCCTCCCTGAGCCTGGTTCTGCTGGAGGTTTCTTCCTGTTAAAAGGGAGTTTTTCCTCTCCACCGTCGCCAAGTGCTTGCTCACAGGGGATCACCTGATTGCTGGGGTCTTTCTGCAACTGTGGGGGTTCCCCCCTACAGTTGATAGTGCTATGAGATGACTGTTGTTGTGAAATGGCGCTATATAAATAAAGTTGAATTGAATTGAATTGAATTGAATTGAATTGAATTAATGGGAAACTCGACATACCGGGAGCTGTAGCGAAAACGACGCGGGTGCCGGGCTGAAGTTTAGGCGGCGTGCAAGAAATATAAGACAGAATGATAAAGAGCGATGGCAAGAACCAAGCAGACCGCCCGTAACATCTACTGGAGGAAGAAGCCCCCCAGGAGGCAGCTAGCCACCAGGGCTGCTCGGAGAGGCGCTCCGGCCACCGGTGGAGTGAAGAGGCCTCGCCGTTACAGGCCCGTGGCTCTGAGAGAGATCCGTCACTACCAGAAATCCACGGAGCTGCTCATCCGTAAGCTGCCCGTCCAGTGCCTGGTGAGGGAGATTGCTCAGGACTTCAAGACCCGCCTGCGCTTCCTGAGCTTCGCCGTCATGGCTCTGCAGGAGACCAGAGAGGCCTACCTGGTGGGTCTCTTCTTCGCCAAGAGGGTCACCATCATGCCCAAAGACTTCCAGCTGGCCAGCCGCATCCGCGGAGAGAGAACTTAGACTTTCTGCTGCACATTCACCAACCATAATGCTCCGCACTGTGTGTCTATATATATATTTATAGTAATATGTACATATGTTTACTAGATGTTCTTGTTTTTTTTCTTGCCTTCTGATTATTGCTCTGAGTGTTGCTATCCCTGTGCTGTTGCAATCCTGGAATTTCCCCATTGTGGGACTAATAAAGGCTTATCTTATCTTATCTTATCTTATCTTATATTGGTGTGCTGATTCGATTATTTTCTAATTTGAATGGTACATTTCTGTAGATTATTTTATCTGTTAGTGAGGCAAGTACTAAGTGCTGGAGCAGTAATTTAATACTTTGTTATTGACTTGCTGTCATGTGTCTGTGCTCATGTTTTCACTGAGTTCAGACCCTGACTTTATCCCTAAGTATTGTATGTCTGATTAGTTTGATTTTGTTAGTTTCCTGCATATATTTTTGGGTTTGTTTACATTTGGGCCTCCCCTTTTCACAGACACTCCCTCTAACTGCTCACAGCCTGCTCCCTCTCAGCTCAGCTGTGATCAGTTGGTCTAGTTAGGTGACGTGCTTGCTCAGTGACTCGCACCTGCAGCTCATTCTCTTCTAGGTATTTAAGCACTGCCTATTTACTGTGTTAGTGCAGCTATATTGAATGTGCCAAGACTGGTTATTCTCTGGATAATTATCACGCTGATCATCTCCTCCTTAGCCAAGCTGGCTCAGGAGTGCTCCAGTCTGTAAGTTTTTCTTGTTTGGCATTTTTTGGATGTACTGCACTGTTTTTGGACTTTTATAAGATAAGATAAGATAAGATAAGATAAGCCTTTATTAGTCCCACAACGGGGAAATTCCAGGATTGCAACAGCACAGGGATAGCAACACTCAGAGCAACAATCAGAAGGCAAGAAAAAAAAAACAAGCAAGCAAGAGCAGCTAATATACATACGTACATATTACTATAAAATATATATATACACACACACACACAGACACACAGTGCAGAGCATTGTAGCTGGATGGAATAAATATATGAATATATAAACACACAGTGCAGAGCATTGTAGCTAGATGGAATAAATATGTAAATATATAAACACCCACAGTACGGAGCATTGCAGCTAGGTGGAATAAATATGCAAGTATATAAACACACAGTGCGGAGCAATGTAGCTAGATGGAATAATATGTAGATATATAAAAACACAGTGCGGAGCATTGTAGCTAGATGGAATAAATATATAGATATACTATAAATATAAACACACCCAGTGCAGAGCATTGTAGCTAGATGGAATAAATATGTAAATATATAAACACACACAGTGCAGAGCATTGTTGCTAGGTGGGATGAAACAGCATAACCGTTATGACCGTTACCATTTTATGTTCTTTTTGTTAATGTCACGAGCACAGTGCAGCACCTGGGTCTGTCTTCCTGCCCCGAGGGGGCGTTTATGACACTTGCAGTGTTTGTTGTCAATCTTTATTACTGTTTAATTCAGTTTGTCACATTTTTGGCAGTAATGGCCTTATATAATGATGTATTGGTGACACATTTGGATTAATTTTTTTATAAACTGTGTTTTGTATTCTTTTATTTTTTAGTTTTACAAAGAAGAGAATTGACAAAGCGTCAAGCATTTTCTACAATCAAAGCCTGCCAAGTACAACACATTTCCTGTGCAACGGAGGATTTGTTGTGGAAAAGGAAAAGTGTTATACTAGCTGTATAGCAGAAAAAATGTTGCCAGCAACAACTTTTAATGAGGACAGCATAACAACCTATGTCTCTCAGAGACCTGGTTAACTCCAACAACACCCCCAGCTGTTTTACTATCACTAGAAATGTCTTTTGCTTTGATTGTGATCTATTGACCTCTATCCTCTAAGGACGCAGTGCATCCGCAAAGTATTCACAGTGCTTCACTTTTTCCACATTTTATGTTACAGCCTCATTCCAAAATGGATTAAAATAATTTTTTTCCTCAATTCTACATGCAATACCTCGTTATGACAATGTGACGGTTTTAGATTTTTGCAAATTTATTAAAAATAAAAAAGCTAAGAAATCACATGTGCATAAGCATTCACAGCCTTTGCCATGAACCTCAGAATTGAGCTCAGGTGCATCCTGTTGCCACTGATCATCCTTGAGAAGTTTCTACAGCTTAACTGGAGTCCGTCTGTGATAAATTCAGTTGATTGGACATGATTTGGAAAGGCACACACCTGTCTATATAAGGTCCCACAGTTGACAGTGCATGTCAACAGGAATTGTCTGTAGACCTCCGAGACAGGATTGTCTCGAGGCACAAATCTGGGGAAGGGTACAGAAAAATTTCTGCTGCTTTGAAGGTCCCAACGAGCACAGTGACCTCCACTGCGCACGCGGCGACCGGCAGCGGGTGAAAAAAGTTTGACGTCTGTGTCTTTGTTTTTATACACTTTAATGTCTTTCAACGTAATTCTGTATCGTTTTTGTCCTTGAATGTTTGTGGACTATATAACGAAGAGCTCCCTGGTTCCATCAGTATGGATTTCCTTCTTGTTTTTGCACTGTGGTTTCTTTCCTACCGGCTCTTTGTCTTGGAGGTAAGCGCGATCGCGGTCACACCGGGAAGAACGCAGTATTCCAGAGAAATGTTACTGCATTTAAACATGGATAATGCAGCATCTGTGTTTGAGTCCGTGCCGCAACTGCCGGACTTTATTTTAAAGGGCCTATATCATGCTATTTTAAGCCTTTCAGAGTAAACTATATGCATGTATGTGATAGTATATTACCTTTGGTACACTGGAGAATGAATTTCTTATGAAATATGAGTTATTTTCGCGAGCCTGGAAGTAAGATGCCTCAATCTCTGAGGCTCAGCCTCTCCTTCTTGTGGCTGCTGCCCATTTCATGGCGTAACCCCTGAGCCGGCTGCTGCAGCATGTCGCTGGGTTCCGCCCACGAAAACAACATCTACAGTAAACTTTAGAAAAGATGGATGAGCATGTTGAACTCTTTAGCCTCCTGTTATTATTTTAGCCTATAATATTATTCTTATGTAGTGTATGGTTAATCATGTTTAATATTATGATTTTAGCCTCTGCATTCTGGTCTATTTTGACCATTTCTGATGAGTAGGCTCTTCTTTAGGAAGGCTGAACAAACTCCTAAATCTCTCACAGCCAAAAACACATTTACGCCACTTAGAAGACATTGTCTTACGTAAAAAAGCAAACAGTTGTTGTCGCTGAGCAGATTAGGTGCGAGAGGAACTATTTCTTCACACCGTCAATGCTAAAGTGAAAGAGTTTTGCCGATCACCGCTCCGTTAGCTGCGCGGAGAAAGTGAGTGTGTGCGTTAGCCTGGGCGCGGTGCTGGCAGCACAGGTACACTACCGTTCAAAAGTTTGGGGTCACTTAGAAATTTCCTTATTTTTGAAAGAAAAGCACTGTTTTTTTCAATGAAGATAACTTTAAACTAATCAGAAATACACTCTATACATTGCTAATGTGGTAAATGACTATTCTAGCTGCAAATGTCTGGATTTTGGTGCAATATCTACATAGGTGTATAGAGGCCCATTTCCAGCAACTATCACTCCAGTGTTCTAATGGTACAATGTGTTTGCTCATTGCGTCAGAAGGCTAATGGATGATTAGAAAACCCTTGTGCAATCATGTTAGCACAGCTGAAAACAGTTTAGCTGGTTAGAGAAGCTATAAAACTGACCTTCCTTTGAGCAGGTTGAGTATCTGGAAAAAATTATTTCAAATGCAAATCATTATTTCTAACCTTGTCAATGTCTTGACTATATTTTCTATTCATTTTACAACTCATGGTGGTAAATAAGTGTGACTTTTCATGGAAAACACAAAATAATTGTCTGGGTGACCCCAAACTTTTGAACGGTAGTGTATTTCCTGGAGTGGGCGGCTCACCCACGTTCATACGTATGAACGTGGGGACCCTGTCATTATCAGGGACAGGGCAGAGCAGCAGCTCAGAGAGCAGGGTTGAGGAGGAATACTCAGAGATGCGTGAATGGAGCAAAATACCACTTTGGGGGTGTTTTTGGTGAGGAATTAACATTGTAACATGCTTAAAAGCTCAAAAAAGTCGATTTTGCATGATATAGGCCCTTTAAGAGATTTTCATGGACACAGCGATGAAAAGAGAGACAAGAGGAGGAAACGCGGAAAGCGTGGAGGCGTAAGATTAAGCCTGAGGAGGCGTCAGTTAACCGCATTCCTCTTCCTTCCATTATTATGGGGAACGTACAATCCCTGAGAAATAAAGTGGATGAAATTCAAGTGAATGTACAATATCAGAAGGATTTCAAGAACTGCTGTGTCATGGCTTACACGGAGACGTGGCTTACGGCGCATGACCGGGATGCAGACCTGTGGATTGACGGCTTTGGAGCCCCACTTTGCTCGGATCGGCAGGAAGAGGTAATGGGGAAACGTCAGGGGGGCAGCGTATGTTTATATATTAATAAACAGTACTGTACATCTGTCACGGTCAGAGAGTGCATCTGTACACCAGATGTGGAGCTTCTGTCTGTGTCACTACGGCCCTTTTATCTGCCCCGTGAGTTCCCCCAACTTTTCATAACGACTGTATACATTCACCCGGGGGCAGATGCTGACTCCACCTCCAGCACAGCCTTTGATGTGATACATCAGTTGCAGTCGATGTCCCCAGAGGCTCCAAATTTTGTCCTTGGGGATTTTAACCATGTTTCTTTAAAGAAGACACTTAAAAACTTTTATCAGTATGTCTCCTGCCCAACCAGGCGAAAAAACATTGGCCCTGTGCTATGGATCCATTGAGAGGGCCTGTAAATCTATTCCCCTTCCTCCTTTTGGATCCTCAGATCACAACTGTGTACATTTGCTGCCCACATAGAAAACTGCTCTCAGAAGAGACAAGACGAAGACCAGAGACACAAACGTATGGACAGAGGATTCAGTGCACTGCCTCCAGGAATGCTTTAACTGTACGGACTGGGAGGTGTTCATGCTAGACTGCAGAGAAGATTTGGACTCTTTAGTGGACGTGACATGCTCATACATGGCTTTCTGCAGAGACATGATCGTTCCACGTAAACGTGTCAAGATATATCCCAACAACAAGCCATGGGTTACAAAATCAGTTAAATCCTGCTTACAGAGGAAAGCACTTGCCTTTAAACAGGGGGTTGTTTCTGAGCTGCAGGTTGCCACAAAAGAGCTGAAGGCTGAAATTTTAAGAGCAAAACAGAATTATAAATCAGAGTTGGAAAGTAAGATGGCAACAAAGAGACTTGGTTCAGCCTGGGCCAGTATGAAAACTATTGCAGGCCTTCAGAGCACAAAGCGCCGTAATCGTGTGTTTTTAGATGGTTTTAATTCAGACACAGAGCTGGCTAATGCTCTTAATTGTTTTTATGGTCGTTTTGACTCCTTTGATTTTAGCACAGAAACCCAAGGTTTGAAACAAAATCAAAGACAATCAGCACTTTAATATTGAGGTGCAGGATGTTAAAAGGGAGTTCTGTGCTGTAAAAGTGAACAAAAGTCAGGGCCCTAATAATATATGTGGGTGCTTGGTAAAGTCTTGTGCACATGAATTGAGGCCTGTATTCCACTACATTTTCAATTAAGTCCTTACAGACACATGTGCCTAAGATCTGGAAAGATGCTGTGGTTGTCCCCGTTCCAAAATCCATCTGTCCTAAAACAGTAAATGATTTTAGACCAGTTGCTTTGACTTCAATTTTAATGAAAATTTTTGAAAAATGGTCAGATTTTTAGGTCCTAAAGCAGACTGAGCATGCATTGGATCCTTAGCAGTTTGCCTATAGGCCTCACAGAGGAGTGGAGGATGGCACTGTCACTCTGTTTAACATGCTTTTTGAACATCTGGATTTTAATGGGACACACGCCAGGCTTTTATTTGTGGACTTTTCTTCCGCCTTTAATACAATCCAACCTCATATTCTAGTTGAAAGGCTCCTGCAACAATTTGATCTGAGTAATAATCTGGTGGGTTGGATTCTGGATTTTTTTTAACCAACAGGACACAGAGAGTAAGGGTCAATGGTATATTGTCTGACCAAAAGTGTTCTTCTACTGGCTCTCCACAGGGTTGTGTGTTGTCACCACTACTCTTCATCCTGTACACAAACATGTGTCAGAGCAGACATGACAACAGACACATTATAAAGTATGCTGATGATTCAGTTATTGTCAGTCTCCTCCAGGATGGTGAGAGTGGCCACGGCCCAGTAGTTGATGATTTTGTTCACTGGTGTGAGGATTCCTACCTGCAGCTGAATACGACAAAAACTAAAGACGTGATTATTGACTTTAGGAGGAAAACTCCCAGGCACAAAGTCACTGTACTAAAAGGCCAGACTGTGGCGTAACATTATGTAGCCCACATATTCCGCTGCAGAGACCCCAACTTAAAAGGACTTTAAGCTCGCGGTGTGTATTGGCATCACGCCTCAGATGGACAATGAGTCTGGATCACCTGCGAACTTGGGAGGAAGTGAGAAGAACTGGAGAGAGGACCTGAAAGGACTGTCTGACCTCCTGGGGTCAGACAGAGGAGCCAAGAGGACAATGGAGGGATTAAATGCAAATGTGATTCTGTGTTTGATGTGGTGGTATAAATGTATGTGGTTTACTGCAGCTCACTCTCTGATTTCCTGACTGAGAGAAGGAGCTGTGGGACGTGAGATGAAATAAATCAATACTGAGAAATCATCCAGTCTCATCATTTCATGATTCCCACATTGGTGACCCACATGTGAGAGATATGGAAAGGCTTGGAGACCGTTTCTCCGACCCGGATTCACCGGGGACCGCCCGCACGGGCGTAAGCTCAATTAAACTCCCTGAGTTCTGGCAAGATGACCCGCACTCATGGTTCCAACACGTGGAATCGCGGTTCGTGCTCAACGGGGTATCAGCAGATGACATCAAGTTCCATAATGTCATCGCAAGACTCGACAGCCGCACAGCCCGATGTGTGCGGAGCCTGGTGCAGCAGCCACCTGCTGCTGGCAAGTACGACGCCCTGAAAGCCGCCCTCATTCGGAGTTTTGTGCCATCAACCGAGGTGAGGGCCAGGAGACTTCTGGACCTGTGCGACAGAGGAGGACGCAGGCCGACCGTCCTCATGGAGGACATGCTGCAGATGATCGGGGCGGACAACGATGCGTTTTTGTTTAAACACATCTTCTTGAGGACCCTCCCAGCACACATGAGGGGTCTCCTGTCCGGCATGAGGTGTGTGAACCAGCAGGACTTCCGCACGCTGGCCATGGAAGCGGAGCGGCTCCTCGACGCCTGCGACGAGCAGGAGACTTCAGTGGCAGCAGCAGACCTCGGCGCGGCGGCCGGGGGTGGTGGAGAGCCAGTGGCAGCAGAAACAACCCCAGCGACGACGGCAGCGGCGCGGTCCCGAAGCAGAGGAGGGGACGACCTCTGTTTTTACCATCGACGCTTCGCGGAGAAGGCACACAGATGCATCCCACCATGCAGCTTCAAGAAACAGGGAAACGCACGAGCCGGGGGTCGTTAGCAGCTTCGACTCTCGGTGAACTGAACAAGCTGCTGTACCTGACAGACGCGAGCTCCGGATGGCAGTTCCTCGTTGACACCGGAGCACAGAGGAGTTTCATCACCGCGACCTATGCGGATCGGGTGGCTGGCCCCCGCGGAGACGGGGCAATGGCCGCAAACGGCTCGTCTATTAAGACTTTTGGCGAAAGGACTCTGCGCCTGTCCTTGCACGGCCGCACCTATGAATGGACCTTCATAGTAGTGGCGGTGAGTTTCAACATGTTTAGGCGCTGACTTTTTGTGCTCACATGGCTTGTTGGTAGATCTGGTTTATAGACGCCTGGTTAATGCACTCTCTTTTTGTTCCATCCCTTGTGCAGCTCGAGTGTCCCCGCCGCCAGTACAGACCAACGTCGCCACAGCAGGCGGTAAATTTCACACTCTTCTAAACCAGTTTCCAGCACTCACAGTTCCCACATTTTCAGCTAAAGTGGCGAAGCACGGGGTGGAGCACTTTATAACAACAAGTGGCCCACCAGTTTTTGCGAAGGCTCGGCGCTTGGATGCAGCTAAGCTCTCCATTGCGCGTGAGGAGTTCGCCAACCTGGAAAAGTTAGACATAATTCGCCGCTCTAAGAGCGCCTGGGCTTCCCCCCTGCATATGGTGCCTAAAGCTGATGGCTCGTGGAGACCTTGTGGTGATTACTGCAGGTTAAACAATGCCACAGCGCAGGACCGCTACTCAATTCCGCATATCCAGGATGTTTCGGTGCACTTGGCGAAGGCGCGCATTTTTTCTAAAATAGACCTGGTCCGCGGTTATCATCAGGTCCCGGTCCGACCAGAGGACAGTCCCAAGACAGCGGTAATAACCCTGTTCGGGCTTTTTGAGTTTTTACGCATGCCTTTTGGCCTTAAAGGCACCACGCAAACCTTCCAACGGATGATGGATGCCGTGTTGCGCGACCTCCCTTTTGTTTTTGTCTACTTAGATGACATTTTGGTAGCCAGCGCCTCCGAGGAGGAACACGAAAAACACCTCACGACAGTTTTTCAGAGGTTGAGAGCGCATGGGTTGATAATCAACCCGGCCAAGTGCCATTTTGGCGCAGCGCAAATCGATTTTTTTTAGGGCACAGCGTCTCTCCAGAGGGAGCAGTCCCTCTGCCGACCAAAGTACGCGCAGTGGCGGAGTTTCCCCGGCCACAAACGGTGAAAGCGTTGCAAGAGTTTTTAGGAATGGTAAATTTTTATAATCGTTTCATACCCCACGCGGCGCTGCTCATGCAACCGTTGTACGCCGCGCTCAGAAAACAGAAGCCCTCCAATGTGATCGAGTGGTCCCCAGAGCGGGAGCGCGCATTCACAGAGGTTAAAAAAGCACTGGCAGACGCAGCACTGCTGGCTCACCCAGACCCATCGGCCCGAATAGCGCTAACCACAGACGCGTCAGATGTGGCCATAGGGGCCGTTGTAGAGCAGCAGGTCGCCGGAGTTTGGCAGCCACTCGCTTTTTTCAGCAGGTCCCTACGCGATGCTGAGCGGAAATACAACGCGTTTGACAGGGAGCTGCTAGCGCTCCACCTGGCCATTCGCCATTTTCAGTTCTGGTTGGAAGGGCGGCGGTTCACCGTGTTTGTCGACCACAAACCGCTCACTTTTGCAATGTCCAAAATTTCAGAACCTTGGTCAGGTCGACAGCAGAGGCAGCTGGCTGCAATTTCAGAATTCACCACCGATATACAGCACGTAGCCGGTAAACTTAATGTAGTAGTGGACTGCCTCTCACGAGCGGTAACAGCGCCGGTCCGCGCGGATGCGGACTGTAATGCCGCAGACGTGGAGCGAGGTAACAGCGTGGACGCGCACGCGGCTCCGGTGCACGTGGGGATAGATTACGCAGCCATGGCAGCGGAGCAAAGCGAAGACACGGACGTGCGCGCGCTCCTGTCTGGACCAACAGGGTTAAGACTGGAGAGCATAAGTTTACAAACCGGTTCACCCCCTCTTATCTGTGACGTATCCACCGGGCGACTGCGCCCGGTGGTTCCGGCCGCGTGGCGCCATCGCGTTTTTGACGCAGTGCACTCCCTAGCGCACCCGGGAGTACGCGCTTCAGTGAAAATGGTAGCGGAGAAGTTTGTTTGGCCGGGCCTGCGCAAACACGTGAAGGAGTGGGCGAAAGCCTGCATGTCTTGCCAGCGGGCCAAAGTTCACAGGCACACGAAAGCCCCTTTAGAACCGTTCCACATTCCGGCTAAGAGATTCGATCATGTGCACGTAGACCTAGTGGGACCCCTACCGCCGTCGCAAGGGTTCACACACCTCTTGACAATGGTGGACCGGACCACACGTTGGCCGGAAGTGGTCCCATTACAATCGACCACAGCGGCAGAGGTGGCTCGCGTTTTTTTAACAGCCTGGGTAGCGTGGTTCGGAGTCCCGTCAGATATTACGTCCGATAGGGGTCCGCAATTCGTGTCGGAGCTGTGGTCAGCAATGGCCAGCGGCTTAGGAGCGGCAGCCCACCGAACTACCGCTTATCATCCCCAGGCCAACGGTTTATGTGAGCGTTTTCACAGGTCGTTGAAGGCAGCCCTCAGAGCGTCGCTCACGGATACAGATTGGGTAAACAAACTACCATGGGTTTTATTGGGGTTGTGTTCGGCACCCAAAGAGGATTTAGATGCCTCACCCGCTGAATTAGTTTTTACTCAACCTCTCAGGCTGCCCGGAGAGTTCCTGCCAGCCCATGCGGCACCAGAGCGCCCCCCGGTGCGGGGACCGCTAAGTGGCACAGGAGCGGAGATGCTCCCAGGCCCTGCTCATCACACTTTTCCGCGTGTTTTTGTTCCCAAGGCTTTACAAAATGCAGAATTTGTTTTTGTCAGGCACGACGCTCAGCGTCACAGCCTCCGCCCACCTTACGATGGTCCATTTCGAGTGCTGGAAACTGGGGAGAAATATTTTGTGCTAGATTTGGGGGGCAGGAAAGAAACAATCAGTGTTGACAGATTAAAGCCTGCTTTTGTGTTGCGTGACGAACCTGTACGACCGGTGGGGGCGCCTCGACGCGGCAGACCTCCCAGGGAACGGCCCCTGGATCCCCCGCAGGGGGCAATTAACCTTTCTCCCCGTCATTCCACAGGTGCGCCGCAGGACGGCACAACACAGGCTGCGAAACCTGTGTACAGCAGATTCGGGAGGAGGTTGAAGCCTAGACTACGGGCAGAGTGATGTGTGTTTTTGATCAACCCGTGTAGATTGTGCTGTAGATCCTGCAAAGGGGGGGGTGACATATGTTTATGGCCGTTAGGGTGATGTTGGTTTGTGTCCATTCTTTGGTGTTTCGGGGGGAGTGATGTGGCGTAACATTATGTAGCCCACATATTCCGCTGCAGAGACCCCAACTTAAAAGGACTTTAAGCTCGCGGTGTGTATTGACATCACGCCTCAGATGGACAATGAGTCTGGACCACCTGCGAACTTGGGAGGAAGTGAGAAGAACTGGAGAGAGGACCTGAAAGGACTGTCTGACCTCCTGGGGTCAGACAGAGGAGCCAAGAGGACAATGGAGGGATTAAATGCAAATGTGATTCTGTGTTTGATGTGGTGGTATAAATGTATGTGGTTTACTGCAGCTCACTCTCTGATTTCCTGACTGAGAGAAGGAGCTGTGGGACGTGAGATGAAATAAACCAATACTGAGAAATCATCCAGTCTCATCATTTCATGATTCCCACAAGACCACTGTTGCGTCTAAAATGCTTTCATCCCCAGTTCTTTTATACGAAGGCCAAATAACCAGACTGAGAGATGAAATATATTGTAACGTCGGGGCCATTTTAAGGGGGCCAGGGATTTCCCAGCATGCTTTGCCAGTTTGAAACGTTACTGTGTGTGTTAAATGTGTTATTTCTGGGTTATACTGCTGTGTCATTATAACTGCATTATAATGACCCAGCAGTGTTTAGCAGGATTAGGGCAAGATGTATCATGTGTGTGTAACCGTAATGTAAACAGAGGTCTGTGAGAATGACCTCCACTGCTCTGCGTACTAAGTGGAGGTTGGGGGTTGGTGGTGTGTAAATAAAGCCTGTTCATCACAACCATCTTGCTCCTCTTTCTTTGTGTGAACCCTGCTACGTCACACTGGTGTCAGAAGTGGGATGGAGCAAATGGAAGCGATCAGAATGGAGATCCAGCAGCTGGAGCAGGCCATTGCTCAGCTGATGATGGATGATGAGACCGAGGCATCACCACCGGGAGCCCGGAGCCGGGACGAACGGAGCGGCGGACCTGACGGGGCCAGCGCACCCCGCCTCCTGTCTTTTTCAAGACAGAGCGGGCAGAACAGAGCAAACGTTCCACCCTTCTTAGGACAGCACGGGCTGGCGACCCCACAGCGATCAGGGTCGGAACTTCGAGGCGGAGGTCTTCGGAGAGGTCTGCAAACGGCTGGGCATCCGGAAGACCCGGACCACCCCACTGCATCCACAGAGCGACGGCCTGGTCGAACGATTCAACCGGACCCTCACCACCCAGCTCGCTATCCTAGTGGACCAGCGACAGCGAGACTGGGACCTGCACCTGCCTTTTGTTTTGTGGGCGTACCGGACGGCAGCTCAGGAATCTACCCGGTGCACCCCTGCGGCGCTCATGTTTGGACGCGAGCTGCGCACACCGGTGGATTTGGTATTCGGTTGCCCCCCCGAGCTGGAGGTGGAAGGAAAACCCGGATTGGATTATTTTTTTTGTTTGAAAGAACGTCTCCACACGGTGCACGAGCTGGCTCGAGAGGCCCTGGCAGCGGCAGGGGGTCGGCAGAAGCGGGCATACGACTCCCGCTGCCAGGGGAGGGACTTTGCACCGGGGGATCGAGTCTGGGTTTTCTGCCCTGAGAGGAAGAGAGGACGATCACCGAAGCTGGCGAGCCAGTGGTCGGGGCCATGCGTGGTCCTGGAGAGACTGTCAGATGTGGTGTACAGGGTGAGGCTTAGAAAAAGGGACCGGGTTGTGGTCCTTCATCGTGACCGTCTCGCCCCGTATCGGCCATCTGCACCGCTGGTGGACGGACCGGAGCTTCCATCCCGGCCCGATACCCCGACCGAGACCCGGATGGACACTAGGGGGCCTGTACGTGTTGGCCACCGGCGCCGAAGACCGCCCCGACACCTGGATGAGTTTGTATTGGACTTTTAAATTGGACTTTAATTTTTCTGGGGACAGAAACCAGTCCAGGGGGGGGGCAGTGTAACGTCGGGGCCATTTTAAGGGGGCCAGGGATTTCCCAGCATGCTTTGCCAGTTTGAAACGTTACTGTGTGTGTTAAATGTGTTATTTCTGGGTTATACTGCTGTGTCATTATAACTGCATTATAATGACCCAGCAGTGTTTAGCAGGATTAGGGCAAGATGTATCATGTGTGTGTAACCGTAATGTAAACAGAGGTCTGTGGGAATGACCTCCACTGCTCTGCGTACTAAGTGGAGGTTGGGGGTTGGTGGTGTGTAAATAAAGCCTGTTCATCACAACCATCTTGCTCCTCTTTCTTTGTGTGAACCCTGCTACGTCACAATATTTTCACTTATTTTACTGAAAATGAGGTATGGTACAGGCAGTGCTGGAACCCAGCTCTTAAAATATTTTTTAAGAGTGAGCTGCAGAATTATGAAACTCACAGCTTTTATAAGGCCTCACTGCACCCTAAGCTCACCCACTCTTTCACACAAAGAGGAAGGGTTTGTCCCTCATTGTATCTGTATTCTTTCATCTATGTGTTTGGGTCAGCTCACAGCTGTTCCTTTCTATTTGATTTCAGCAAATGTCATGTAGTGTGTGCATGAATGTGTGACCTCAAAGGTGTAGTATGCAAAACAAGCTGTAAAGAGTGTGAAAGGCAATAAAGGAAATGTGATAACATTTGCACAGAAACAGACATCCTAAGAAAGACAGATGCAGTTAAAGATTTTAACCGACACCACTGAATGTGTACAATCCTACAAATATCTTAGGACGATTATTGATAGTAATTTAAACTTTGAAGAGAACTGTGGAAGGGTGTGCAAAAAGGGTCAGCAACATTTGAATTGTTTAAGGAAACTTGTACGGTTCCAAATTGACCGAACCATAAAGATAATGTTTTATCGGGCTTTTATTGAATCTGTTTTATCCTTTTCTTTAGTGTCATGGTTTGGTCAGATAAAACTGAAACAGAGAAAATCCTTGGATCAGGTAGTTAGATGGTCCAGTCGTTTGCTTGGTGAGTCACAGCTGAGCCTGACATCCCTGTACACCAGACAGGTACAGAGGATGGCTACCTCCATTTTAAATGATGACTCCCACCCTTTGCACTGCAACTTTCAGCTTCTCTCCAGACGGAGGTTTGCTGTCCCAAAAAGTTAAACCCAGCGCTACAAAAACAGCTTTGTTCCTGCTGCTGTTAAAGAGTTGAACAAGATGTAACAATATATTGCACATAATTTAGTTACCTATTTATTAATTTTATTTTATATTTACTTATTTTTGTAGGTTTTTTATTTGGGTTCTAAATCTTTTATTGGGTTTTAGACTTTTGAGTTTTTAACCTCTTTGACTAGTCTTTAACTTTTTAATATGACCCTTCTCTCTTATCTCTTTGTTTTTTCTCTTATCTCTTTGTCCTATGTCCTGATTGGTGGAGCCTTGAGTACTTTTATCATGTTTATAGTCAGCTTCATTTGTGCCTGTGTTTGTGTTCATGTTGAATGTAATTGTGGTTTGTAAATATGGATGTCACCTGACTGCAAAACAAATCTACCTACAGGTACAAATAAAGTAACCTGAATTATCCATAAATGGCAGAAGTTTGGAACCACCAGGACCCTTCCTAAAGCTGGCTTGCCGTCTAAACTGAGAGACTGGGGGAGAGGGGCCTTAGTCAGGGAGATGACCAAGAGCCCGATGGTCACTCTGTCAGAGCTCTACCATTTCTCTGTGGAGGGAGGAGAACCTTCCAGGAGGATAACCATCTCTGCAGCAATCCACCAATCAGGCCTGTATGGTAGCGTGGCCAGACAGAAGCCACTCCTTAGTAAAAGGCACACGGCAGCCTGTCTGGAGTTTGCCAAAAGGCACCTGAAGGACCCTCAGACTGAGAAATAAAATCCTCTGGTCTAATGAGACAAAGATTGAACTGTTTGGCATGAATGCCAGGCATCATGTTTGGAGGAAACCAGGCACCGCTCATCATCAAGCCAATACCATCCTACAGTGAAGTATGGTGGTGGAAGCATCATGCTGTGGGGATGTTTTTCAGTGGCAGGAACTGTGAGACTAGTCAGGACAGAGGGGAAGATGAATGCAGCAATGTACAGACATCCTGGATGAAAACCTGCTCCAGAGTGCTCTTGACCTCAGACTGGGACGACAGGTCATCTTTCAGCAGGACATCGACCCTAAGCACACAGCCAAGATAACAAAGAAGTGGCTTCAGGACAACTCTATGAATGTCCTTGAGTGGCCCAGCCAGAGCCCAGACTTGAATCCAATGAACATCTCTGGAGAGATCTGAAAAGGGCTGTGCACTGACACTTCTATCCAACCTGATGGAGCTTGAGATGTGCTGCAAAGAGGAATGGGCCAAACTGCCCAAAGATGGGTGCGCCAAGCTTGTGGCATCATATTCAAAAAGACTTGAAGCTGTAATTGCTGCCACAGGTGCATCAACAAAGTACTGAGCAAAGGCTGTGAATACTTTTGTACATGCGATTTCTTAGTTTATTTTAATTTGCAAAAATCTCAAACTTTTTTCATGTTGTCATTATGGGGTATTGTGTGTAGAATTTTGAGGAAAAAAATAATTTAATCCATCTTAGAATAAGGCTGTAACATAAAATGTGGGGGGAAAAAAGTGAAGCGAATACTTTCCGGATGCACTGTACATTTTTTAATTGTCTATCAAATGTACTGAAACAGTTTGGCAGCAAAGAGTTAATCCTCATGGGTGATTTCAACTTAATTGGCTTTGTAAAACAGGCAGACAGAAATTAAAGGACATCACCAATAAATTTCATGTGGATCAAATGATCAGCAACCCAACTATACAATAACCGGTTCATCTCAAACTCTCCTTGATTTGATCTTTACCAACAAACCTGACCACATGACAAAATAGTCAAATTACTGGCATGTCTGACCATAATCTCACTTTAGTAGTATGCAAATTATCAAAATCACAGTACAAAAAGCCTACTGATGATGGAAAATCTCGTGTATACCAAAGAAAAACAGAATCATTTGAAAATGAGTTACATCACGTAAAGTTGATTGAAATAAATTGTGATACAAACTGTGACAGACATGTGAAAATACATCAGCAATCAAAAGAAATTATCTCAAAATTTAAAATGACACTATCTAAGCACAAGAGAAAACGGGATCTACCTTGGCTAAATGAAAAATTAGGGAATCTCATGAAAAAAGGGGATGTATCTCTTAAAAAATGGCTAAAAACTGATTCAAGTACAGAGACTGATTTTGAAAAGCCTCAGACATAAAGTCACCAATCAGCTCCGTAAAGCAAATTTCTTCTTAGACATAATCAAAAATGCAAAAAGGAACAACAAAACTCTAGAAATGTATTGATAAACTCACAGGAAAAAAATGCAAAAAACGGTGAAGTCATACAACTCAATCTAAATGGAAAATTTCTCTCAGATAGCTTAGATATAGCCAGCAATTTCAATGAATATTTTATCAAATCGGTACAAGAACTGAATCTGAACTTTACCGAAACATGCACACACCAAATTAAAATAAATCATGAAACTGGTCTAAATCTTAAACTCACAAATGAGGTAAAGCTTAACAAAATTTTATATTTATCAAGTTCCAGAGCTAAGGATATTCATGGACTAGACATTGTATTCTTGAAAAAACATAGAAATTCTTTAATAATTCCAATTACAGAACTAATAAATCAATCAATACATGAAAATATCTTCCCTGATGCATTGAAACCTGCCATTGTAACCTCCATACACAAAGCCGGAGACAAACAGGAAATTAGTAATTACTATAGGCCGACAAGTATACTTTGTTTTGTCAAAAGCCATTGAAAAGGTGGTAGTAGACCAACTGGTAGAACCTCATCAATCTGCCCAGCTGCTGCATGAAGCCTCTAAATTTAATGACTTGGCCTTTGTTTCCTCCTCATAATTTAAAAATTAAATGGGGTTTGTTAAATATTAGGTCTCTAACTCCAAAGTCTCTGCTAGTCCATGATCTGTTAATTGATCATCAGATTGATTTAATATCCCTTTCAGAGACTTGGTTAGGGCAAGAGGATTACACAACATAACAAAAATAATTTTTTTTGTATGTTGTCTGTGTTTTTTCAACTGATTTAAGACAACTTTGCACCGCTGAATCCGAAAATGACATCCATTTCTCTTGATCAGGTCAGGTTTTTATGTGAAGTTATAAGCAGTTGTACAGGTGTACTGTAAATTGAATAGTAGACATTGATAAAGGTAAGTACATGTAAATTGAATGTTACGTCATCATTGTTCAAAATTCAGAATTTCAAGAAATAGAATTTTGCATCATATAAAGCAAAAATACCTGTAAATGTAAACTGTAGAACGGCACCGAAGGCGTTATTTCACAAATGTTTTAATTCAACGATGCAGGAAGAAAACAGGTGTACATACCAGTAGTCCTGGCTGTGTGTGTGTGCCACGTACGTGACGTGACGACGTGATGACATCATTCTACATCCCCCTTCTTTAGTATAGAACTTTGGTACAAAGAGAACACTATTGACTCTTGGATTGGTATGAGAAAACATGTCACATTCCTGTGAGAGTGAGTATACTGTGACGAATAAACAACTAGTAAAATAACCTTCAATGGCACCACATAACATACCTATCTTGAAAATAAACTAATGCCTGGCTTACAAATAAAATAAATTCCCGTGACACAACATAACTGATCTAATTTGAAAATGAACTTATGCCTGGCCTGTAAATATGTCTATATTTCAACACGAAACTACAAAAACATCAGCTTCAGTAAATGTCACAATCAGTCTGTATTGTACTTGGGATTAGGCTTCAGGAGTCTACCGAACCTGGAACGGGCCAGGGGGGTCTCGGTGACTTGTGGGAGCGATGGCTCTCCGAGGAGGCCAGGCGTGTGGTCAGTGTGCGCAGCAGGAAGCCTGGGAGGAGCGTGCACAGCGGCCTGCCTGGGGGAAGTGTGCACGGCATCATGCCTGGGAGGAGATGCGGGTAGACTGGGCACAGTCTCACTGCTGGTCTTCTGTGTTGGTGAGTCTGCCGGTGAGGCTGGATCTGGTTCTGGTTCTGTTGGTGGTGGTTCTGTGACTGGCAGCAGGTGTCGCCGGTTCCGGCGGTATTCTTTTCCTCCTGATTCCACCACGTAAGACCGTGGCTCTGCTGCGATTCTTTTGATGATGCCAATTTTGTCATGTCCTTTCTCTGTTTGCAGGCGTACTACTTGGGAGCTTTGGAGCGGGGGAAGTGGCCGGCTGCCACGATTGTAGAATCCTTTTTGTGCTTGCCTCTTCTTTGACAGGTGGGCGTGGATCGACTCTGGATTCTTGGACATTGGCTTAAGCAGGTGCCTGCTGATGGGAATATTTGTGCGTGTCTCTCTGGACATCAGTCTTTGTGCAGGTGAGCCCAGCGTGCCGTCTCGTGGGACATTTCTGATGCTCAGAAGATTGAGGAACAGGTCAGTACCGTCTCTTTTGGATGTTTCCAACAGTCGTTTTGCACTCCGTACGGCTCTCTCTGCCAGCCCGTTTGCTTGATGATACTCAGGGCTGCTGGTGACATGAGTGAAATCCCAGCTTTTCGCAAAGTCTTGGAACATCTGACTAGTAAATTGTGTTCCACAGTCTGACAGCAGCTTGTGGGGGACTCCGTGGACTGAGAAGTGACGTTTCAGCTTGTTAATTACACATTGTGATGTGATTTTCTTGACTGGATCCAGTTCATACCATCCTGAATAGGAGTCTACCAGGACCAGGTAGTGCTGGCTGTTCCATTCGAACAGATCTGTTGCCACTGTTGACCACGGGAGCTCTGGGACTGTGTGTGGTTGCATTGGCTCCTTTTGCTGATGTGGTTTAAGGGCATTGCAAGTGCTGCATGACTGTACAAAATTGTCAATGTCTCTCGTCATTGTGGTCCAATAGACTATGTTGCGTGCTCGCCGCTTGGTGGCTTCAGCACCGGGGTGTCCTTTATGGAGCAGCAGGAGATATTCTTTGTGCAGCGTTTGTGGAATTGTTGCTCTTGTACCTTTCATGATTATTCCATCTTCCACACAGAGCTCATCGCGGAACGGGAAGAATTCTTTCACTGTGTCGGGTACTTTGCTCAACCTATCTGGCCATCCATGCTTGATGATGTTGCTCAGGGCCTGGAGGGCGGTGTCTTTCGCTGTATGTGTGCGGAGTTCTTCCTGACGACTGGATGAGATGTGCTGCACCGTCATTACCTCGAAGTCCTCACATTCAGTGGCATGTGAGGCTATGGCGTTGCTCGGTGCACGGGACAGCATGTCTGCCAAGTGCAATTCCTTTCCTTTCTTGTAAACTAGCGTGAGGTT
The DNA here is from genome assembly GCA_020510985.1 of Pholidichthys leucotaenia. Taxonomy (NCBI): domain Eukaryota; kingdom Metazoa; phylum Chordata; class Actinopteri; order Cichliformes; family Pholidichthyidae; genus Pholidichthys; species Pholidichthys leucotaenia. The sequence continues at coordinate 49,952,979 of CM035848.1, forward strand.
GAACTTGTGCAGCTTCAGCATCATGCGTTGTAAACGTGCAGGCGCTGTGTGGAGAGGTTTCTTCAGGATGGAGACCAGGGGCTGATGGTCTGTCTCCACGATCACTGGTTTTCCGTATATGTAGTCATAGAATTTGAAACAGGTGAAAACGACAGCAAGCAGCTCTTTTTCAATTTGTGCATATTTTCTTTCTGTTTCAGTAAGAGTGCGAGAGGCATATGGGACAGGACTGCCATTTTGGAGACATGCACCACCAAGGCCATACTGCGAGGCGTCACATGTCAGAGTGACTGGTGTTTGTACGTCATAGTACCGGAGCACTGGAGGTGACGTCACACACTGTTTCAGAGTGTCAAATGCATTTTGTTGTTGTTCAGTCCAAGTCCATGCTGTGTCTTTATGCAGGAGCTGGTGGAGAGGTGCTGCAATGTTGCTGTGGTTTGGAATGAACTTGCCCAGGTAATTTATCGTACCCAGGAAGTGTTGTAGAGCAGCTTTGTCCTGGGGGGCCTGGATGTCAGTGATCGCTTGGATCTTTGCTGGATCAGGTTTCAACCCTTGTTCAGTGAAGACATGGCCCACGTAGCTGACTTCCTTTAGCTGGAATCTGCATTTTTGGGGGTTCAGCCTCAATTTCACGTTCCTTGCCCTGTTGAGCACTTTTTGAAGGTTCTCGTCGTGCTCTTTAAGATTTCTTCCACCGATTATGATGTCATCAACAATTATTGCGCAAGGGAGGCCGGCAAATATTTGCTCCATGGATCTCTGGAAGACCTCAGACGCTGCATTGATACCATATGGCATTCTCAGGTATCGATATCGCCCAAATGGAGTGGCGAAAGTGGTGAGGAATGATGACGTTTGGTCCAGTTTGACCTGCCAAAAGGAGCTCTTGGCATCAAGCACAGAAAACACGGTTGCACCTGCCATTTGTGCAGCAACTTCCTCGACTGTGCGCATGGGATGATGGGGGCGCATAATTGCTTCATTTAGGTCTCTTGGGTTGATGCACACACGGATCTTGTCAGTGTCCTTTTTGTGTGTCGCTACCATTGAGGATACCCATTCAGTGGGTTCTGAAATGGGTGTGATGACTCCTTGCTGCACCATGTTTTCCAGTTCTGCTTTCACTTTGTCCATCATGGCAACTGGAATGCGGCGAGGGGGCCGGATGACGGGTGTCACATTCTGGTCCAGTTTCATGTGGTAGGTTACTGGGAGTGAACCTAGTTCGCCATTGAAAAGCTCAGCATAGTTATTAAACCACTTTTGAGAGGAGCTCGGTTTGGTCACGTTCACCTGGAAAACCTGGTCTTTCAGAGTCATCAGGTCCATCTTCATGCAGTCCGGGAGCCCTAGCAGTGGTTGCACTTTGCCGTTTACTACATGGAAACGCAGGTTGTAGGATCTTTGGTCACTGGTCTGGCACTTGAACAACACAGTCCCCTCAGTGTTTATCACCGTGCCTCCATAAGCGATGAGCCTGGCCTTGTTGTCTTTGTTTATTTTTTCTGTGTTTCTCACATACCTGAATGCATCCAGGGAGATTACGTTACACTTTGCGCCAGTGTCTACTTTCAGTTTGAGTGTCTTGCCATTGAGTTTTACATTGCAGTGTAGTTCTTCTTTCACATCATCAGTAGACAGTGTGTTTATCTTATTTGCGGCTGGTGACAGCCCGTTGATGTCGAATGATTCAGAGTCCTCGCCGTCACTGTCGGAGTCTGCTTGGGCTATTTGGTTGACAGGTTTGTACTGCTTGTTTCTTGCTGCCGATCTGCAGTAGTTTTTGAAATGGTTGGGCTTTTTGCAGTAATTGCATTGCTTCCCATATGCCAGACAGAGTTCCTTCTTCGCTGGATGTTCATGTCCACAGTTGGTACAGCTTATGTAGTCTGATTTGGGACTGTAATGTTCTTTGTACTGCTTGTGGCGAACTGTTTTTTGCATTCTGCGGTCTTGGCGTATTGCATCCACATTTGTTGAACTACGTGGTGTTGTTGCTAGAGTTTTAGTATGTTGTTCTGTTTGTTCATTGATTTGGCATATTTTGATGGCCTTTAGTAGTGTTAAATTGCTCTCTCTCAGTAGTATTTTCCTCACGCTATCGGAGCTGATACCAACGACCAGCCGGTCACGAATTAAGTCGTCATGCAATGCTCCAAAGTCACACGTTTTAGCCTTGTTTCGGAGTGCGCTTACATAAGCCTCTATGGTCTCACCGGGTTTTTGGTTCCTTGTGTTGAATGCATGTCTCTCCATTGTGATGTTTGTCTGTGGACTGCAGAGGTATCTGAACTTTCTTTTTAGGCATTCTGGATCCTCCCGTGACTCTGCCGGACGGATCTCCTCCCCCTCGTTATTCCGTTGAGCTGGTGCATAGGTGAACGTGCGTTCCCTTTCAATAGCCTCGCTACCTGCCAAATTGAGGAGTATGTAGGCTTTGGTTCGGTCGGGCTTGTCGTTGTGGGCAGCCGCGATGAAAATGTCGTATTCTTGTTCGAACACTCGCCAGTTTTCTGCAATTTTGTCGTTGAACACAAGCGGGTCCGGACGGCGGAATCCATCAGCCATGCTAGCGTTAGCTGGGGGAGGCACACGTGTACCACAGAATACGCTTCTAGCGTCTGACTAAATAATTAGTTGACTTACTGGGTCTATGTAGAGTTCGGCAGGAAAATTAGTTTCCGCTGCTTTACTTCTGACACCATGTAGAACGGCACCGAAGGCGTTATTTCACAAATGTTTTAATTCAGCGATGCAGGAAGAAAACAGGTGTACATACCAGTAGTCCTGGCTGTGTGTGTGTGCCACGTACGTGACGTGACGACGTGATGACATCATTCTACATAAACAAAAACGTAAAAAAAACATGTGGCCATAGTTCAAAAAGTTGACCTGATTGAGCAAAACCAATGTGATTTTTGGATTCAGCACATCAAAATTGTCCTAAATCAGCTTAAAAAAACTTAGACAATAAATTTAGTGTTGACTAGTGTTATGTTGGTTTAAATGAGTCAACTCCCTCTGGTTATTTAAACTGTCAAAATTCCAGAAGTTCTGGTTGTGGAGGAGGAGTGGCAACAATTTACCATTCCAAATTACTAGTTAATGTAAAGCAAAAAAACACATTATAATCCCTTTGAGGGCCTGGTCCTCAGTATTGGGCATGTTGTCAATTTCAGGTTAAAGGTGCAATCTGTGGGTCACCCCCACAGCCTACGGACAAGCAGAGCGCTCAGCTGGGGCAATTAGCAGAACAATGAGATGTGTGTATTGAGATCAATAGGCAGCTTCTCTTTGTCTAGCTCTTTCCTGCCAGTATCCTGCTGTTATGTTGACTCAAATGCAGGTGTTCATGACTTCCTGCTCTGTACTGTGATGCAAATGTCCCATGCCTTCCTGCATTTACTGTGATGTAAATGTGCCTTTCATGTATTGTCTGTAACGGGGTATATAAGCTGACTGAAATTCACATGCTCTCTCTCTCTGACCACTGCTGCTGACGAGAGCCTGAGAGCTCGCTCCGGCGCGCCTGCACGGCGCCGGAGTGAGTTCTGTGATGGCGGAATGAAATAAAACCCACTTTTAAACCTCAGTTCGCTGCTTATTATTTCATGCCGCCACACAATCCATTACTTTTTGACCTCCTGCCCAGTAGGTGTCGCACTCACTGTTGCCTCATGATAACGTTGCACATGTTGCCATGTAGAAACAGAAATGGCACTGGAAACAAGCATTCACAGGCTGCAGCAGACTGTATGGAAATCGGTGTCTTTGTGATTACGAGTCAGTGAAATCATCTCAAGCAATGAATCTTTTGTGGTACAGTGCCCAGTGATTTTAACCGAGACTTCTTTGATGTTTATCTCCATTCGACAATTTTTTAAAAATTACTGTCATAATTATTAATAATTTATGGTAATGCTAGCGTTTCACAGACGTGATTGAACCTGATAATTACATAATTTTGATAATGTAATCATGTCAAAACTGTAGCTGACTTTAAGGACTTTGCTGTTGGTAGAGCGTTTTTGGCAGATATGCTATAACACACTCCTATGGTTTGTTTATGTTCAGCTTTTAGCTAAGAATGCTGTTCTAAAACCAGCTGTTGCTATGGCTATTCCATTGCCTTGGTCATCCCCAGTTGCTGTGTGTGGGCAATCAGGGACTGTTACCCTGATCCCTACGGACAATACACTGGGTATGTTCCAGATCACTAGCTCACGCTCCTGGTCTGTGGCAGATCCACATGTACAAGGTGCATCAAAAACCAGGAGGTGGCAATTAGTTTTTGGGATCTGTCTCATTTTCTGTTGATTTAAATTTTGTTTTATATAATTAAAATAAATGTAAAATGGATGCTTGATATTGTTTGTGCCTTTTCTAATTTATATCTAAAGGGTGTTGTTGATTCATTGTTAGATTTGCCAAGTGATGGCTTACCTCTCCTCAGTGCACAACTGAAATACTGTCAACCTTTGTATAACTTTGTAAGATTACTGAGCACTTCAGTTATACATGCCTGATCAGACATGTGCAGAGCGTTCTCTTCAGTAAGCTCACTTTTTGAAATTATTTGTAGCGCAGTAATACTTCAGTTGTTCTCGTATGGATAGTCAGTGTAAAAAATTCAGTGCATTTCAGAAAGTAAGCACATCACTAATCCAATCTGACACAAAATCACTAGTCATAGTCCTCATATCTATAAAAAATTCTTCAAATATTTAAATTTATATTGGATTACTGTATAATCTGAAAGTTTTGTTAGTATTTTATAAAAGGTAAATTCTCGGCAATATAACGTTTTCTGACAGTGTACTAATATGTTATAAAGCAAATCAACATCAACTAAAGTTGTCTATGAAAAGGGCTTTTTTTAAAATAAAACTTTATTATATAGCACAAATTCACAACAACAGTCAGCTCATAGAACTTTGAAGTGTTGGACAAAGACCCCACAATTCCAGAAAGACCTCAACAATCAGGTGATCCTCTGTGAGGGTCGCTTAGCCACAGTGCAGAGCAAAAACTCCATTTTTAACAATAGGAAGCCTCCAGCAGAAGTGGTTTTGGCATCTGATCCGGTCGCCTCCCACTTCAGGTGTTTGGAACACGTCCCCTGAGGATGAGACCATGGGGCAGACCTTGACTCCCAGCTGGCATGGGACACCTTGGCATCCCCTCTGAAGAGCTGCAGAAGGTAGCTGGAGAGAGGGAAGTCTGGGCTGCTCTACTTGGACTGCTGCCTCCATGACCCATTTCCCCAGAAAAGCTGTTGAGGACGGACGGATGGACAGATGGATGGGCAAAAGAAAATTTTGACAATATTCTCAAAAGTAGAAGCAGTCTATCTCTCAAATATCAGAATTTGAAAACAAAGTCAGATGTAGGCATCTTCCCCTGTGTGACTGAGTGAAGTGGATCAACGTGGTCCATGGAGCCGATCTGGGAGAACAATATAGAAAAATAATATAAGAAACTGGACACAAACTTCAAATCTTTCGTTGTCTCTTTAGTTTGTGTTGCACTAGCTTCTTACAGTAAGGTACAGAATACCAGTGTCCAAATTAAAAAAAAAAAAAAAAAATCAAAACAGAAACTGTTTAAAGAAATAAAAATTGCATGAAAGTATGACAAAATCTGAACTTGTAGAAATTTTTTAAACATTCCAAATATGCTAGAATGAGTGTGCTTGGTTTACGAATGTAAAATATACTGTTGGTGACAGTGGGTAGAGAAATGGAATTGAATTTTACCTGTGTGGTGTGTTCACTCATTGGACCTGATTCAAAAAACAGGAAAAAGATTTTCAGTTCCACAAATTAAATTTACTTAGGAATAAATTGTGATACCTTTATTTTAATGTGGGCTTATTGATAACATTAAAAACTGTATAACCCATTTAGTCTCCAAAGAAAAATTGCACATCAAGGGTGATACTTTAACAAACTCATCTATGGGCACAATGGCACTGGTAGATAATGTGTTGTTGCAGTAATACAGGAAATGTTGCACCAACCATGATTGTACCAACCATGATCATGCATTGCAGCTTTGTTACTGCACCACCAATGATTAACGACATCACGCAGCCACAGAAGCAATCCAGCCTACCCCTTCGTTTTACCTGCCTGAAGAGGACAGACACAAATCCATCTTTTATTTTTCGTAATTCATTTGTGGATAGTTAGGATATTGTAATGATTGGCAAGACTTGCGTACAGATGAGATCCTTTTAGAGTCTTGGCCCCATGCCACATGTCAAAGCTTTGCTTGACACCAGGAAAAATGCCATGGTCTGAATGACAGAGATTGCATTTTCAATTACATCACTAATTAAAATATTCAGCTAGAGAATTTTAATACCCACTTGCCCATGAGTGCCGTTCTGGTGAAAGTGACCCTGGTATACTTGACACAGGTGTCAATTGTTTCATGCTACTTTTCCTTTTTGTTTTTACAGGAGTAGATGTGATTGGGTCATAATTGCCATAATACCTGTAAACCGATAACGTCAGTCTCTTCATTTAGTTATGGTGCAACATATTACATGACTTTTTATAGTTATCCGTTTACCAACAAAAACATGTACAATAGTTAAGGCCATTCACAACTGTATTTGTCATAAGTAGTAGGCTCAGTAAATCCAAAAAACACATTGTCATTGGGCTGCTAGGCTGATAACATGCATTGAAAACAAACCAAAAAGACTGAACGAAAGATACAGGTCAAGTGACCAAGTGGTCAAGTGGACCACCCTGACCAAGTGAGCACCCTAAGTGGACCACGGGATGCTATATGTACATGTACATTATCAATCCTGTGATTTATAAAAGTGAAGGAGAACAAGAATTTTTATAAAACTGTTGAATACTTTTCACAGACACCAAGAAGTTTAAAAAAATTATATATATATATACACTACCGTTCAAAAGTTGGGGTCACTTAGAAATTTCCTTATTTTTGAAAGAAAAGCACTGTTTTTTTCAATGAAGATAACTTTAAACTAATCAGAAATACACTCTAATATCTAATATACATTGCTAATGTGGTAAATGACTATTCTAGCTGCAAATGTCTGGTTTTTGGTGCAATATCTACATAGGTGTATAGAGGCCCATTTCCAGCAACTATCACTCCAGTGTTCTAATGGTACCATGTGTTTGCTCATTGCGTCAGAAGGCTAATGGATGATTAGAAAACCCTTGTGCAATCATGTTAGCACAGCTGAAAACAGTTTAGCTGGTTAGAGAAGCTATAAAACTGACCTTCCTTTGAGCAGGTTGAGTATCTGGAAAAAAATATTATTTCAAATACAAATCATTTCTAACCTTGTGAATGTCTTGACTATATTTTCTATTCATTTTACAACTCATGGTGGTAAATAAGTGTGACTTTTCATGGAAAACACAAAATAATTGTCTGGGTGACCCCAAACTTTTGAACGGTAGTGTATATATGTAAGATGAGAACTAAGCTGACCCGGAGAAGGTTTTGGCTCCGTTTCTGCTTTCTAAAGACTTTTATTCTCCACCACTGCTGCTCATCACCGCTGGCTGCCCCAGATGAATTTCACAGAATAGGTGTATGTGGGACTAGAATGTTCTGAATGAGGCTTTAAAAAAGCTCTGAATCAGTTTGTAAATCACTGGATTGAAAATGTACTTGTACATGTATAGATTGGACACCGGGGTCCACATGGAGGGCTCACATGATCAGGGGTCCATTTGACCTGTTCTCCTGCAAGATCATTAGCTAAAGATTCAAAGATTTTATTGTCAATACTACTATACGTGCAGGACATACAGGACAATTGAAATGGTGTTTCTCTCTCTCTACATTGGTGTGCATTTTATAAAAAAGGAACTGGGCTGGATTAAAAAGAAAAAAAGAACAAACAGCGACGGCAGCAGTCTATGTCCAGTCTATCTACAGTTACATACATTGACACAGCGACATTTCGGGCAAAGAGTGCCTCTTTCAGTAAATGGGGATACATTGGGGCAAGATCATCTAACACAATGTAAAAGCAATTTTCTAAACGTCAACAATTTATTTTCTAAATGTCAAACGTTTGATCATGTAAACGGATCCATTGTTCGACATATCACAAGCTAATGCTAACTGTAGCAAATTTTGATTCTGGCAAAATTAGACAACATTAAAATTATGGGCAAAAAGTGCTTATTTAGATAAATGGCCACAAGTGTGTGGGAGATCATCGAACACAATGTAAAACTAATGTATTTTTAAAAACTCATAACGTTCGTTGGAAAAAAATGGAGATCCTTCCTTCACGGAAGCTAATGCTAACTGTAGCTACACTAGACCAGAGTGGAAAAATTACTGTTTGGAAAGGATCACCGAGCAATTCCTGTAGTCTATCCCATCGCCATACACCAGTTGATATCACAGTCATATTAACCCTTTGAGTGTGAGAATTTGCATGCCCCTAGTGGCAGAGCGTGGCACTGCGCCTGCCTTCTCACTCTGACTTTGTCAAAAGTACAGTAAGTGAGAAATTTCTGGTTTTTTTTTTAAAATGTTATTGATTTCTTGTTTATATACTTTGAAGATAAGATGATGAGGTACCTCTGTACAAAAAACTGTTCAAAAGACTGAACCATTTTTTTGTGTAAATACGTCCAAATATCTTCTGGAATATAAATATTTACATTACTATCGGTCCTGGAAAAAATTACGAAATATTTTATTTCATCAATATACTAATTTTTAGAAGAAAATTAAGACTAACATTGTGCAAGTTTCTAAACGCTTTTTTGATGCATTTTTTAAAATCTTTGTTTTCATAAAAATTTTAAGAATTTCACCTTTAAACCCAATTTTATTTGCCATAGTTTATCGTCCTCCCTCAGCCTACTCAGAGTTTTATCCAAATTTGCTGAATTCTTAGCAGATTTAGTGCCGAAATCAGAATAATTATAGTAGGGGACTTTAATATATATGTTGTGGCGCAGATATTGAGTTCATATCTCCCCACAAATGCATGACTGTATGTGTATTGGTGACTCCACGTCTGGTGGGACAAAAGAGGTCTGGACCTGCAGGAATCTACAGGAGATGACGAGTAGGTGTGAGTCTTGACCTTTGTCTCCAAGAGGATGTCCCAGGAAGATTCCCGGAACACCGTAGGACAAGAGACAATAGTGAGACATGAAAGAGTGCATTGTGACTGAGGCTATGTGCCATGTAATTATATGTTTGCTTATGTAACATGTGACTGTGGGTTGTGGCCCCAGCAGAGTATAAGAACGTGGTATTCGATTGCTCAGTCTCTTTTCCTGCATAGAGATTGATAGAGCATGTGTTCACTCAATAAAGTTGACTCTGAGAAATAAACTCAGCCTCATTCTTGAACGCATTCTCTACACTGGTGACCCTACGACTAAGTATGGATGAACTTCATACAGCAGACTCATCAGGAGCCAACCAGGCCAGCACAGCTACCACAGTCCAGCTGCCCAAATTCTGGCAGCACAGCCCACGTGCCTGGTTCAACACGGTCGAGGCACAGTTTCACCTTCGGCAGATGCAACAAAATTCTTCTACGTGGTAGCAAAGCTGGACAGCCTCACAGCACAGCGGGTGGAGAGCCTGACTAACCATCCACCAGAGGTCGACAAGTACGGCGCATTGAAAGCCGCGCTCATCCGTGCCTTCACTCCCTCGCTGGGAAAGCGGGCAGAGAGGCTCCTGATGTTGACCGAAAGCGAAGCAGACAGGCCCGCTGACCTGATGGCGAGGATGCTGAACCTGAGAGGCGAGGATGATGACGGCTTTATCTTTGCCCATCTCTTCCTCAGGACACTACCGTCAGCGGTGAGAGTCACCCTGGCCAGCTCGCAACTGCTGACCAACCGAGAGGACCACGAGCTGGGCCAGGAGGCACAGCGACTCGTCGACGCCCATAGACGGCACACGGCCACGACGGCGGCAGCAGAGCTGAGCGCAAAACCTGGAGATGGCAAGGAGCCAGAGGCTACGACACCAGATGCACTGACGTCAGCAGCGGCGGAGACCAGGAGACGCGGGGCGCACGACGCCCTCTGCTTTTATCATTGACGCTTCGCCGAGAGGGCACGCAGATGCATTTCCCCCCTGCCAGTTCAAGCGCGCGGGAAACGCCAAGCCCGAGAGTCAGGTAGCAGCTGCTGCTCTCGGCGTGAAGAATAAGCTGCTCTACCTCACGGACGGGAAATCAGGGAGGCAGTTCCTGGTGGACACAGGCTCCCAGCTGAGTTTCATCTCACCCCTCCACGCTGATCGGTTGGCGCCTTCCAGCGGACCCCTGGTGTTGGCGGCGAACGGTTCGACGATCAAGACCTACGGTGAGAAGACCCTCCCCCTTCTTTCCACGGTCGGTCATTTGAGTGGACCTTTGTCATGGCAGCAGTCAGTCATAACATGTTAGGTGCTGATTTTTTGTGCTCGAATGGTTTATTGGTTGATCTTGCTAATAGACGTCTGGTTAATGTCTTTTTACAGCATTTCCTGCACAGCCCGGGTGGTCCCGCCCACTGCACAGCCCAACCTCACAGCTGCGGGTGGTAAGTTTCAAGCATTGCTCACTCAGTTTTCAGCACTCACAGTCCCAACGTTTTCGGTGTCAGTGGCTAAACATGGGGTGGAGCACTTTATAACTACTGCCGGTCCCCCCGTTTTTGCAAAAGCTTGGCACTTGGACCCAGCTAAACTCGCCATAGTGCGCGAGGAATTCGCCAACCTTGAAAAACTGGGCATCATTAGACGCTCTAACAGCCCCTGGGCATCGCCACTACATATGGTCCCCAAGACCGATGGCTCGTGGCGGCCTTGCGGTGATTTTTCCGCAGGTTGAATAACGCTTCAGCTCATGACCGCTACCCGATCCCGCACATCCAAGATTTTTCGGTACATTTGGTGGGGGCGTGTATTTTTTCTAAAATAGATTTGGTGCGCGGGTACCACCAAGTCCCAGTTCGCGCTCAGGACATACCCAAAACAGCGGTAATAACTCCTTTTGAACTTTTTGAGTTTTTGCGTATGCCGTTTGGACTCGAAGGGGCTGCGCAGACGTTCCAGCGCATGATGGACGCAGTCCTACGCGACCTCCCTTTCGTGTTTGTCTACTTGGATGAGATTTTGGTAGCCAGCACGTCCGAGGATGAACATGAAAGCCACCTCACAGCGGTTTTTCGGAGGCTGGCAGAGCACGGGTTAATAATTAACCCAGCGAAGTGCCAGTTTGGGGTCGCGCAGATCGATTTTTTGGGGCATCGCGTTTCACCAGAAGGAGCGGTTCCTCTGCCCGATAAAGTACACGCAATAACGGATTTTCCCAAACCTCAAACGGTCAAAGCATTGCAAGAATTTTTGGGAATGGTCAATTTTTACAACCGTTTCCTCCCAGGTGCAGCGCAGCTCATGCAACCCCTGTACGCAGCGCTTAAAAAGCAAAAACCCACGAATAAGATCGAGTGGTCCCCGGAGCGGGAGCGCGCATTCTCCCAGGTCAAATCAGCCCTGGCAAACGCCGTTTTGTTGGCACACCCGGTGCCAACGGCACGTATGGCGCTCACCACGGACGCTTCTGATTTAGCGGTGGGGGTGGTCGTTGAACAGTTCATGGCGGGGAGCTGGCAACCCCTCGCGTTTTTCAGTAAAACCTTGCACGATAACGAGCGGAAGTATAGCGCGTTCGACAGGGAGCTTTTGGCCCTACATTTGGCCACCCGCCATTTCCAGTTCTGGCTAGAGGGGCGCCGTTTTATCGCGTTCGTGGACCATAAGCCATTAACTTTTGCAATGGCCAAGATTTCAGAGCCCTGGTCAGGCCGGCAACAGAGACAGCTGGCCACGATATCAGAGTTCACCACCGATATTCAGCATGTCGCGGGCAAACATAATGCGGTGGCAGACTGTCTTTCGCGTGCAGTAGCAGCACCAAGCCCCACGGGGGTAGGCTTGGCAACCGCGGCCGCAGGCCAAGTCTGTGGCGCAGAAGCACTCGCAGCCCCGGTCCATGTTGGTTTAGATCACGCAGCCATGGCCGCGGAGCAGGCTGACGACGCGGATGTGCGCGCGCTCCAGTCTGGACCAACAGGGTTAAGGCTGGAGCACAGGGTGCTGCAGATAGGTATGCCCCCTCTAATCTGCGATGTCTCCACCGGGCGGCCTCGTCCCATAGTTCCGGCTGCATGGCGCTGCCGCGTTTTCGACTCAATCCACTCTCTGGCGCACCCAGGGGTGCGCGCATCGATTAAAATGGTGGGAGAAAAATTTGTTTGGCCGGGGTTGCGTAAACAGGTCAAAGAATGGGCAGCGGCTTGTGTAGCATGCCAATGAGCCAAAATACACAAACACACTAGGGCTTCTTTAGAACCTTTTCACATCCTGGCTAAATGTTTTGATCATGTGCATGTCGACTTGGTGGGCCCCCTCCCGTTGTCGCAGGGGTGCACACACCTTTTGATGATGGAAGATCGCACCACGTGTTGGCCGGAAGTGGTCCCTCTAGCGTCAACTACGGCAGCAGACGTTGCACGCGTGTTTTTAACGGCTTGGGTCGCGCGTTTTGGAGTCCCGTCGGACATAACGTCCGACAGAGGTCCCCAATTCATTTCTGAACTCTGGTCATCCATGGCTCACAGCCTGGGGGTGAAAATCCACCGCACTACCGCGTATAACCCTCAGGCTAACGGTTTGTGCGAACACTTTCATAGGTCATTGAAAGCAGCCCTCAGAGCGTCTCTCACGGATACAAATTGGGTGGATAGACTTCCATGGGTTTTATTGGGGTTGCGTTCTGCACCTAAGGAGGATTTGCAAGCCTCCCCGGCTGAGTTAGTTTTGCTCAACCCCTCCGTTTGCCGGGGGATTTCCTCCCTGACAACCCCGTGCCAAATTGCCCCCCCGCTCAGCTGTTGCAGAGCGGCACAGGATCAGACACCCTCCCCGGCCCGGTGCATCACAGTTTTCCACGCGTTTTTGTGCCAAAAGCTTTAAAGAATGCGGAGTTCGTTTTTGTTAGACATGATGCTCAAAGACCAGGTTTGCAACCCCCTTATGACGGGCCTTTCAGAGTGTTGGAAACAAGAGAGAAACAATTTTTGCTTGATTTGGGTGACAGAAAAGAGTTGATTTGCATTAACAGACTCAAACCCACTTTTGTTTTGGCTGATGAACACGTGCAAGTGGCCAGGGCCCCCCGCCGTGGCAGGCCACCGAAAAGGCATTGTTCGTTGACATCACAGAGACGTGCTAATAAGTCTGATTCACAGATGCAGGGAGCTGCGGCAGAAGGAGCCAAGCCGGCTTACAGCAGATTTGGCAGGAGGTTTAAACCCAGGCGATTGGTGGATTGATTTGTGTTATGTGGTGATGTTTCTGCCATACAACTCTGATTACATTTTGTCCCTAAATAGACGTTTGGGGGGGGGGGGGTTATGTGGTGCAGATATTGAGTTCATATCTCCCCACAAATGCATGACTGTATGTGTATTGGTGACTCCATGTCTGGTGGGACAAAAGAGGTCTGGACCTGCAGGGATCTACAGGAGATGACGAGTAGGTGTGAGTCTTGACCTTTGTCTCCGAGAGGATGTCCCAGGAAGATTCCCGGAACACCGTAGGACAAGAGACAATAGTGAGACATGAAAGAGTGCATTGTGACTGAGGCTATGTGCCATGTAATTATATGTTTGCTTATGTAACATGTGACTGTGGGTTGTGGCCCCAGCAGAGTATAAGAACGTGGTATTCGATTGCTCAGTCTCTTTTCCTGCATAGAGATTGATAGAGCATGTGTTCACTCAATAAAGTTGACTCTGAGAAATAAACTCAGCCTCATTCTTGAACGCATTCTCTACAGTGTAGATACACATAGTGATTGCTTTAATATGGCATTTAATTCAATATTAGACTCAAGGTTTTCTCAGAAAGTAGGAAATTCTACCCATTATCTCCACCACACATTGGACCTTGTTCTGACATATGGCCTAGAAATAGAAAATCTGGTAGTGTCTCCTCATAACCCTGTACTGTCAGACCATTGTCTGTTAACCTTTGATTTTACTATTTCTGATTATTTGGCTCCTAAAGAGAAATATTACTACAGTAGATGCCTCTCAGATGATGCTGTTAACAAATTTAAGCAAACTGTTTCCTCAATCCCATGTGTCAACACAATGGAGATAAGCTATGGAGAGCTTGCTCCTTCTGTAATTTATAGCATGGTAGGTAGTATTACAGCTTCCCTGCATCAGACTCTAGACAGGGTGGCCTCTTTAAAAAAAGTCTAATCAGAGATTTTTAACTCCTTTATTCAACACAGAAACTTGTAGCTTAAAATAGAAGACTCGTCAATTAGAAAGAAAATGGCGCTCCACTGAATTAGATGAAATATATTTAGCTTGGAGAAATCATCTTCAAATTTATAAAAAATCTCTCAGGAAAGCTAGAACAGTTATTATTCCACATTAATAGAAGAAAAGAAGAATAATCCCAGGTTTCTTTTCAGCACTGTAGCAAGGCTGACAAAGAGTCAGGATTCTGTCAATCCTAGCATTCCCTTAGAGCTTACTAGTCAGGACTTTATGAACTTTTTCAATAATAAAATTTCATCTATCAGCGATAAAATCAATCAGATTCTTCCCACTGTGAACTTAAATACAGTAACTACTACAACTCCTTCAACTGATATCTGTTTGGATGAGTTTACTCCAATTGACCTTTTACAGTTAGATAAAATATTTTCCTCATCCAAGCCTTTAACTTGTCTTTTAGACCCTATTCCTACCAGGTTATTTAAAGAAGTCTTCCCATTTATTGGTAGCTCGATTCTTCAAATAATCAATTTTTCATTAACATTAGGCCATATACCGCAGGCTTTTAAAACTGCTGTAATTAAACCCTTACTTAAAAAGACAATGCTGGATCCAAGAGTTTTGGCTAACTATAGACCAATCTCTAATCTGCCTTTCATTTCAAAAATCTTAGAGTTGTTGCTACACAATTATTTAACCACTTGCAGGGAAATGGTTTATTTGAAGAGTTTCAATCTGGGTTTAGAATCCATCATAGTACTGAACTGGCTTTAGTGATGGTCACTAATGACCTTATCACATCTGATAATGGACTTGTTTCTGTACTTGTCCTTTTGGACCTTAGTGCAGCTTTTGATACTATCATCATAATATTTTACTTGATAGATTAGAACACCATGTTGGACTTAATGGAACTTCATTGCAGTGGTTCAGATCTTACTTATCTGATAGGTTCCAGCTTGTTCATGTCAATGAGTTTTTTTCCAACTCAAAGTTCAGTCACAGAGTTCCACAGGGATCTTTGCTAGGCCCTATTCTTTTTAGTTTATATATGCTTCCACTAGACAACATTATTAGAAAGCACTGTATACATTTTCATTGTTATGCAGATGACACACAATTATACCTGTCAGTGAAGCCAGATGATAGTAATCAATTAGCCAAGATAGTGGCCTGTCCTAAGGAAATCAAAGCTTGGATGACTTGTAATTTCCTGCTATTAAATTCAGATAAGACTGAAGTCATTCTAGTTGGTCCAAAAAAACCTTAGAAATACCTTTCCAAATCAAACTCTTCGTTTGGATGTGGTTACTTTTTCTTAACAGTTCTGTGAGGAACCTTGGAGTTATTTTTGATCAAGATCTGTTTTTTAAATCACATATTAAACTTGTTTCTAAGACTGCCTTCTATCATTTGCGTAATATCGCCAAGATTAGAAGCATCTTGTCTCAGTGATGCTGAGAAGCTAATCCACGCTTCTGTTAGCTCTAAATTAGATTATTTTAACTCTTTATCTGGTTGTCCTAAAACATCTTTAAAGTCTTCAGCTGATCCAAAATGCTGCAGCAAGAGTTTTAACGGGTACTAGAAAGAGAGATCATATCTCTCTGGTTCTGGTCTCCCTTCATTGGCTTTCCATAGAGTTTAGAATTAAGTTTAAAATCCTCCTTCTGACTTAGAAAGCTCTAAATAATCAGGCCCCTTTATATTTAAAAGATCTGATACTACCCTATTATCCTAACACAGCACTATGCTCCCAAAATGCAGGATTACTTGTAATACCTAGAATCTCCAAAAGTACAATGGGAGGCAGAGCTTTCAGTTATCAAGCGCCTCTCCTGTGGAACCAGCTGCCAATCTGGATTCAGGAGTCAGACTCGATCTGTTTTTAGGAATAGGGTTAAAACCTTCCTTTTTGATGTAGCCTATAATTAGGCTACATAATGAACATGTAGCCTAATTATAGGCTAGATCATGTGCCCCTGAACCCTCCCTTAGTTATGCTGCCAATAGGTTTAGACAGCCAGGGGACCGCCAACAATGCAATGCACTGGGCTTCACTTTCAATGAAATATTTTTGCTGGTCATTAACATCTGTTTGTTCTCTCCCATAGATTGAGACCCCGTTGTGCTGTTTGCCCTCTACATGTCTGTTCTTTTCTTCTTCTTCTTCTCTATCCCCTTACCCCCTAGCCAGTTGCAGCAGATAACTGCCCCTCCCTGAGCCTGGTTCTGCTGGAGGTTTCTTCCTACTAAAAGGGAGTTTTTCCTCTCCACTGTTGCCAAGTGCTTGCTCACAGGGGATTGCCTGATTGCTGGGGTCTTTCTGCAATTGTGGGGGTTTCCCTTACAGTTGAAAGTGCTATGAGATGACTGTTGTGAAATTGTGCTATATAATAAAGTTGAATTGCATCCCATGTAGTTTGGTTTCAGGCCAAACCACTCAACAGAGACTGCATGTTATTACTTTATTGAAACAATTAAAGAAAATCTGGATGGGGTGGGGGGTGGTAGGAGCCATCTTTTTAGACTTGCGTAAAGCCTTTGATACGGTCAATCACTTAGTCCTTCTTTCTAAACTATCAGGATATAAAATGTCCATGAATACCCTTACAGTAGCTGGTTAAAATCTTATCTATCTGGTTGCTCTGTGTGTGCACATAAACACTACTGTATCCCAATCGAAGGCATGCACCATGGGAGTACCACAAGGTTCAATCTTAGGCCCATTGCTGTTTATTTTGTATATTAATGATTTACCATCAGTATGTGAAAATGAAGAAATAAAAATTCAGATGTATGCAGATGGGAAGGATGCCACACATGGGAAGGATGCCAAACAAGTAGCTGACAAGTTAATGATAGCAATGGAGAAAGTGTCAAAATAACTTAATCAATCATGCCTCACTCTGAATGCAGGGGAAATAGCTACCATGTACTTTACCAACAAACAATCATATGCACTATCCGACTATGACTTTAAATGGAGCAAATCTAGAAAATGTAACAGTTTAAGTATTTGGGTGTCACATTAGATCCCACGCTCAGCTTTAAAAAGCACATAAAATGGATGAGCCGTACTCTGAAATATAATCTTGCAAACTTTTGTTGCATCAGAAATTCACTTACTCTAAAAGCATCAAAAACCTTTCTGAATGCCATGATTTTGACACATTTCTCCTATTGCATCTCTTGCTGGTCACAAGCCAACAGTACAACCCTGAAAACTTTGAAATCCCTGTATAAACTATCCACGTTCTGGATAAGAAGACACAACAGTATCGCCATTGTGGTATACTTGCCAAACACAAGATGTTAAGCTTTGAAAACATGATCATGCATGCAAATATAAAGTTGGTCTTTAAAATTATCCATGGTTCTGCACCCCCGCCTCTTAAGACTCTTGTATACCTGACTTCTGAACAAAATACTAGAGTAACAAGGACTTCCTCTAGGTGGCATTGTTGAATCTTCTTCATCTTCTTCCGCTTAATCCTTTTCGGGTCACGGGGGGGGGGGCTGGAGCCTATCCCAGCGTCTTTGGGCGAGAGGCAGGGTACACCCTGGACAGATCGCCAGTCCATCGCAGGGCCAACACAGAGAGACAGACAACCATTCACTCTCACAGTCATACCTAAGGACAATTTAGAATACCCAGTTGATGCCAGTTAACCTAACTTGCATGTTTTTGGCATGTGGGAAGAAACCAGAGAAATCCCGGAGTAAATCCACGCAGACATGGGGAGAACATGCAAACTCCACACAGATCACTGTTGGTCGGGGGCTGGGATCGAACCCAGGATCCCCCGGCCAAGGGTGAGTTGCTGTGCTGCCGCAGTGCTAACCACTCTTCCACCGCACCGCCTGGCATTGTTGAATCCCCCTACATAAAACTGCTTTTGGACGATCAGTCTTCTCATACAAAGCTATAACGGAATGGAACAAGCTCCCCACTGCTTTGAAGACCAGAACAAATTATAGAGACTTTTCCACAGAGACTAAAAATGGATTTTAAGTAATCAAGGCTGCCAGCATTTTTTTTTTTTTTTTGTTACTTATTTGTACCCGTAGGTAGACTTGGTTTGCAGTCTGGTGACAAGCCACCGGCTGCTGGTCGCTGCGTGCGCGAGCGCCCTAAACCTACATGTTTTTTGGTATGCGGGAGGAAACCGGAGAAATCCCGGAGTAAACCCGCACAACACGGGGAGAACATGCAAACTCCACACAGCTCACTGTTGGTCGGGGGCTGGAATCGAACCCACGATCTCATGATCCCCGCGGTCCCCCGGCCGAGGGTAAAACTGTGCTGCCACAGTGCTAAACCACTGCACCACCGTGCAGCCCGTGCACCGTGCGCAGTGCACCGTGCGCCGTGCACCGTGCAGCATTGACTCTTTCTCCCTTAAATCCTTTAAATGGGATTTGAAATTGTACTCGTAAATTGTTTTTTGTGTGCCGTCTGTCTTCTCTTTTTTCCTTTTAAACTTACTCCCTGCTTGTTTCGGGGTCAGCAGTTTCTGAAACCCGACCTGAATTGCTTTTTATATGTGCTGTTATTCTTTTAATTTCTTCCTACCTGCCTCAGGGACTACAGATGGAAATTTGTGAGAATGCTATAATCTGGTACAGAGCATCTTTACCCTGTGTTTAATGTTTTTTTTTTTCCTGTATATGGTCCCCAACAAATAAACCAATAAACTAAACGAAACTGATGGTGGTGGAGCGGCCATGCACAGGCGCTGGCCTGACCCACCAGGAGCAACTGGGGGTTCAATGTTATGTGTTTTACAAAAATATATACAACAATGTACATGAGAGCAGCCACAAAACTGTAGAAAAATGGACACATACAAGAGAAAAGTAGTAAACTCTTGTCAAAAGTCACAAATGTGAAAAATGCAAATAAAAGGGAAAAGTCAAAGTTATAAAATTACAAGAATGTGTTGCAAAGTCATGCAACAGATTTTAGAATATGACAAATTCGTAAGTTCACAAATTTATTAGACAAAAATGTATTATTTATTCAAAAAAATGATTCAAATTTATTAGAAAAGTCTCGAAGTTTTTAAAATATTGTGGGACACATATATGCACATATGTATATCATTGCATGATTCATACGTATACCACCTTAGGCTTCACATCTGAGACGGAACAAAGGACTGAGCCACTCTGGAGATAACACGAGGATGTGAAAGTTTAGTCTTTGGCATGCAAAGAGACAGCCGTGGGGGATTTCGCCCAGTGGCCAGAGACTGGAGGTGGGGGGTGTTAAGATCGGGAGGAAGTTACATTGTTACTGGGGATTAAGTACCATGTGACTGTGTGTTTTGATTTCCTGGGTATAAAAGGGACAGATGTTGGGGGATTCGTCCTCTTTCTGTTTTTGGATGATGTTGGAGAATGTGAATAAATCTGACTTGTGAAATAAACTCAGCCTTGTCCTTCCACATTCTCTACAATATCTAATTTTCTACTTTAAAAAAATGTGCAAGTTTCTGAGAAAACTTGCACATTTATGGAAAAAAAAAGTTTCAACTTTTCAAAAATGTAGAAGTATACCAATCTGCAAGAAAAAAGAATTTATTTGGGGGTGATGTAAATTTCTGATTTAAAAAAAAAAAGCTGCAGTTTTAAGAGGGGAATAAAAACCTCTCCAGTCACTAATGTTGGCAGATCAAATTATTCTTATAACTCATTCGTTTACTTTTTACAATCAGATACATGTTGTGGATCCGTGCATTTCTTTAATTGCTCAGGATGACACTTTCTGCAGCAGAGACGCTGTGCGTGTGTTCATCGCTGATCACTGAAGGCTTCCACTCTTTCACTTCTTCCTATAGAACTGCTCCATCTGCTGGTGGCGTGCGGAACTGCACCACCCGGCTCTGACCCCAGGAGCTGCACAGCTGAGGGCCACACAATAAACGCCTGGATGCAAACACGGAGACGGGTTAGCTCAGGGGCCTGCAACTGCGGAAACGGCTGTTCTGAGCTGGTTCTGTTTATCTGATAGTTTCCCTCTACTTTTGTAGTGTTACGTTTGCAATTTTTATTTATTTTTTTTTCTTTTTTAGGGCTATGCATCAATTCAAAAATTTTAGCTAATCTGTGGAGAGCGTGAAAGGATGAGGCTGAGTTTATTTCTCAAATCAGGTTTATTCACGTATCTCCAACATGCTCCAAACAGAAAAGAGAAACATCCCCCCACATCTGTCCTTTTCATACCCCAGGACATCAAAGTACAGAGTCACATTGTCTTTTAATCCCAAGACACAATACATCTTCCTCCAGGTCTTCTCCCCTCCACCTAAAGCCACTGGTGGTCAGGAAATCCCTCAAGGCCATCTCTTTGCATCACAAAGATCACATTTCGCATCCTCCTGTTATCTCTAGGAGACCCAGTCCTATTGTTCATTCTGAGACGTGAAGCAACAGTAATATACATATGAAGCCTATGAAACCCACATATGTGTCCCACATGACCCCCCCCCCCAAACATCTAAGATGGAACAATATAACACAGTCTGCATATCATGATAAAATCACAAACATCAGTCCACGTGCTGTTTGGGCTTCAATCTTCTTCCAAACTTGCTGAAAGCGGGCTTTACCACTCCCGCGGCGCCGTCCTGCTGTGGAGCTGCTGTCTGGGGGTGAGAACTGTTAGTCAATCCCTGTTGGAGCTCTGGGGGAAGCTCCCTAGGGGGTCTGCCGCACCGAGGAGCCCTCGCCAACTGCACAGCTTTGTCAGCCATCACAAAAGCGGGTTTGAGCCTGTTTATGCCAATCATTTCCTTTTTGCCCCCCAAATCTAGCAAAAAGTGCTTATCTCCTGTTTCCAGCACTCTAAATGGGCCATCATAAGGTGGTCGCAAGGTTGGACGATGGGCATCGTGTCTGACAAAAACAAACTCCACATTTTTTAAAGCCTTAGGCACAAAAACGCACGGAAAACTGTGATGAACTGGGCCAGGAAGCGTGCTCGATCCCGTGTCGCTCTGCAACCGCTGAGCAGGGGAGCACTCTGGCGCAGGATTATCTGGGAGAAACTCCCTGGGCAGCCGGAGTGGCTGCGCAAAAACTAACTCAGCTGGGGAGGCTTTTAAATCCTCTTTAGGTGCAGAACGCAACCCCAATAAAACCCATGGTAGCCTGTCCACCCAATTTGCATCCGTAAGCGACGCTCTGAGGGCCGCCTTCAATGACCTATGGAAACGTTCGCATAAACCATTAGCCTGCGGGTTATACACGGTAGTGCGGTGGATCGTTACCCCCAGGCTGCGGGCCATCGCTGACCAAAGCTCGGAAACAAATTGAGGACCTCTGTTGGACGTAATGTCTGACAGAACTCCAAAACGCGCTACCCATGCAGTTAAAAATGTGCGCGCCACCTCCTCGGCTGTGGTCAATGCCAGTGGGACCACTTCAGGCCAACGCGTGGTGCGGTCCACCATTGTCAAAAGGTGTGTGCACCCTTGTGACGGAGGGAGGGGGCCTACGAGGTCGACATGCACATGATCAAACCTCTTAGCCGGGATGTGAAACGGCTCCAAGGGAGCTCTAGTGTGTTTGTGTATTTTGGCTCGTTGGCAAGGCATGCAGGCTGCTGCCCACTCCCTAACTTGCTTGCACAGGCTCGGCCATACAAATTCCTCTCCTACCATTTTGACCGACGCGCGCACTCCCGGGTGCGCCAGAGAATGAATCGAGTCAAAAATGCGGCGGCGCCACACGGTCGGCACCACCGGACGCGGTCGTCCCGTGGAGACATCGCAGATTAGGGGGGACATACCATCTTGCAGCACCCTGTTCTCCAGCCTTAACCCTGTTGGTCCAGACTGGAGCGCGCACACGTCTGCCTCGCTAATCTGATCCGCGGCCATGGCTGCATAGTCTATCCCCACGCGGACTGGGGCCGCGCGCACTTCCGCGCCGCTAGCCTGTTTCGCGGCCATGGCTGCATAATCTACTCCTACGCAGACTGGAGTAGTTACAGTGCGCGAGAGACAGTCTGCCACTACATTTAGTTTACCCGCTACGTGTTGAATATCGGTAGTAAACTCAGAGATTGCAGTCAGCTGCCTCTGCTGCCGGCCTGACCACGGTTCTGAAACCTTGGCCATCGCGAAAGTCAGCGGCTTGTGGTTGACGAATGCAGTGAAATGGCGTCCTTCCAGCCAGAACTGGAAGTGGCGAATGGCCAAGTGGAGCGCTAACAACTCCCTGTCGAACGCGCTGTATTTTCGCTCGGTATCGCGCAAAGTCTTGCTGAAAAAAGTGAGCGGCTGCCAAGCCCCGGCAACCTGCTGCTCCACGACCGCCCCTATGGCTACATCCGACGCGTCAGTAGTGAGCGCTATGCGGGCCGTTGGGTCTGGGTGTGCTAACAACGCAGCGTTTGCCAGGGCTGTTTTGACCTCCGAGAATGCGCGCTCCTGCTCCGGAGACCATTCGATTTTACTCGTGGGTTTTTGCTTTTAAAGCGCGGCATACAGTGGTTGCATGAGCTGCGCTGTGCGGGGGAGGAAACGGTTATAAAAATTCACCATTCCCAAAAACTCCTGTAATGCTTTGACCGTTTGTGGCTGGGGAAAATTTGTTACTGCGCGCACTTTGTCCGGCAGAGGAACCGCTCCTTCTGGAGAGACGCGGTGCCCCAAAAAGTCAATCTGTGTCACCCCAAACTGACACTTCGCTGGGTTGATTATTAACCCGTGCTCTCCCAACCTCCGGAAAACTGCCGTGAGGTGATTTTCGTGTTCGTCTTCGGACGCGCTGGCTACCAAGATGTCATCCAGGTAGACAAACACGAAGGGGAGATCGCGCAACACCGCGTCCATCATGCGTTGGAACGTCTGCGCGGCGCCTTTAAGCCCAAACGGCATGCGCAAAAACTCGAACAGGCCAAACGGACTTATTATCGTTGTTTTGGGTATGTCCTCAGCGCGCACTGGGACTTGATGGTACCCGCGGACCAAGTCTATTTTGGAAAAAACGTGCGCCCCCGCTAAATGGACGGAAAAATCTTGGATATGTGGGATTGGGTAGCGGTCGTGCGCTGTAGCATTGTTCAACCTGCGGAAATCACCGCAAGGTCGCCACGAGCCGTCGGCTTTAGGGACCATGTGAAGCGGGGAAGCCCATGGGCTCTTCGAACGCCTAATGATGCCCAACTTTTCAAGGTTGGCGAACTCCTTGCGCGCTATGGTCAGTTTAGCTGCATCCAAGCGCTGAGCTTTTGCAAAAACGGGAGGACCGGTGGTAATAATAAAATGTTCCACCCCATGTTTAGTGACGGCCGCTGAAAATGTGGGAACCGTGAGTGCTGGAAACTGAGTGAGGAGTGTGTGGAACTTACCGCTTGCCGTTGCGACGTTGGCTTGTGCTGTGGGCGGGGTTACTTGGGCTGCACAGGGAATAGAGTAAAAAGAAAGTGCATTAACCAGGCGCCTATTAGCAAGGTCAACCAACAAACCATGTGAGCACAGAAAATCAGCCCCTAACATGTTGAAGCTCACCGCAGCTATTACAAAGGTCCACTCAAATGTACGGCCGTGTAGGGACAGAAGCAGAGTCCTTTCACCGAAGGTCTTAATCCTCGAGCCGTTCGCTGCTGATGCTCCGTGACTCCCGGGGCCTGCCAGCCGGTCAGCGTAGGTTGGCATGATGAAACTCACTTGGGAGCCTGTGTCCACGAGGAATTGCTTCCCCGAACGCGCGTCCCTCAAGTAGAGTAGCTTGTTCTGTTCCCCGAGGGCCGCGGCTGCTACCGACCCTCAGCACTGGCATTTCCCGAGCTCTTGAACTGGCACGGTGGTGTACACCTGCGTGCCCTCTCTGCAAAGCGGCGATGGTAGAAACAGAGGTCGTCTCCTCCGCGATGTTGGGCCTTCACCGCCGCCGTTGTAGGTGGGTCTGCTGTCGCCGCCTCTGGTCCCCTGCCATCTCTGGCCGTCGCGCCGAGTCCTGTCGCTGCTGCGGTGGCCGCGTGCTGTCTGCTGGCATTGAGAATCCGCTGTGCCTCCTGGGCCAGCGTGCGGAAGTCCCGCTGGGCCAACAACTGTGAACCGGTCAGGGTCGCTCTCGTCTCTGACGGTAGGGTTCTCAGGAAAATGTGGGTGAAAAGGAAGTCGTCGCTGTCTGAGCCTCTCAGCCTCAGCATGTCCTCCATCAGGTCGACGGGTGTGCTATCTCCCAAGTCGTTCAGGGCCAGGAGTCTCTCCGCTCTCTCCTGGACTGAGGGAGTGAAATGCTGTATGAGCGCAGCCTTCAACCCGCCGTATTTGTCGTCGGTCGGTGGGCACTCCACCAGGCTCTGCACATGTCGAGCCGTGCGGTTGTCGAGCTTGGTGATAACGTGGTAGAATTTCGTGTCATCTGCCGTTATTCCCCGGAGAGCGAACTGAGCTTCGGTCAAGTGGAACCAGGAGCACGGATTGTCCTGCCAGAAGTCTGGTAGCTTGACTGAGACTGCGTTAGCCTGGCTGGTTCCTGGCGAGTCCGGCTCGGGGGAATCTCTTCCGCTCATGATACGTCTTAAGGTCACCAGTGTGGAGAGCGTGAAAGGATGAGGCTGAGTTTATTTCTCAAATCAGGTTTATCCATGTATCTCCAACATGCTCCAAACAGAAAAGAGAAACATCCCCCCACATCTGTCCTTTTTATACCCCAGGACATCAAAGTACAGAGTCACATTGTCTTTTAATCCCAAGACACAATACATCTTCCTCCAGGTCTTCTCCCCTCCACCTAAAGCCACTGGTGGTCAGGAAATCCCTCAAGGCCATCTCTTTGCATCACAAAAATCACATTTCGCATCCTCCTGTTATCTCTAGGAGACCCAGTCCTATTGTTCATTCTGAGACGTGAAGCAACAGTAATATACATATGAAGCCTATGAAACCCACATATGTGTCCCACAAATCCACCTTATTCCTAGGCCCCATGATGCCTTGCAGGAATTATGGTAGCAACTTCCGGTACTAGTTTAGAACACATGGTTGTCACTGAAACGGGACACTTTTCCTTGTTAAAAACAGACTTCGGCATCAGAAATGTTGGAACATGGCCTCTTGCACCTCACAACAGTAATATAATCACACCACTTCCCACGACTATCGAAGGATGGGAAGATGACCTTATAAAGTGGCCTCATACACAGTAGCTCCATTAGTTAGTGCTGCTGCTAAGAGGATAACGGTGTAAACAAATGACCCGTGCTGGCAAAATGAGTCATTTTGAGAACATTTTCAAAACTGACGTAACATTATTTCCATATTCTGTATTGAAAGATCTTCAAAATGATATTTAATTTGTAGGAAGTGCACAAAAACTGACCCGGAAAAAAGACGATTTGTTTATATTATAGCTAGGTTGAAAACTTGCGTTCTATCAGTCAGTACTTACATCTTCTGCAAAAACATAGGTATTTTTAGAAAGTACGATTTCTAAGCTTTCCAGTGATACCAGACACTCATGGGGGTTTTCCTGGGACTTTGCCGCTACCAGACAAAGAGTCATGATTTATGACTTCTCGTTGCCTGTGCTCATAAAGACGCGGTGGGCATTCTGACCAGCACGTCTCCACCGTGGTAAAGTCTGTTGCATTTTGTTAAAATATGCTGGACATCATCAAATTTACCTTAGAGCAGACGTACGCCACAACACCGTGCTTGGATGTCGTCTGTCACTGTATGGTGAGAAGCCTCCATTTATCCAGTCTGGCACAACCCCGAACACCAGCAAGTACCAGAACTACGCCAAAACATTCAAAAAATACAAAAACTAGAAGAGCTGAAATTAGCTGCTACTTGAGTGCAAAACACATATGTGGACTATACATTAAAATAAATTTGAAAAACTTTTAAAAACGCTATTTTAAATGCCCCTGCTACTCCACTCTTACTGACTGATTTAACACGTCAGCCGAAACTGGAAGCTCCGCCGATAATCGTTCCTACAGTGGCACCCCCAGGAATAAGGTGGATTAATTGCACTTTTTTCGATAATTAATTGTGATTAATCACCAAACATGCGTAAAAGAATGAATGAAAAAGAAGTATACTTTTAATACCTTTTGTTTGCATTTTCATCCACTGAACATAGTTGTGACCGCGAGAGCAACATGATTTCTCTTCAAAAACAACCATTTTTATTGTCACATTTCCTGTTTTATTTTGAAATGGTCTAAGAGGAAGTCAGTGCTTCTACCATTTTTTTGTCTTGATGTTCAAATAAATACAATCAATCAATCAAAAATCTTTTCTTGTTAATTTACATTTTTTTCCTCATCATTTTGCAACTTTTTTTTTGTTCATTTGCAACTTTTTCATGTAAATAGTCAAAGAGGAA
Organism: Pholidichthys leucotaenia; assembly: GCA_020510985.1. Taxonomy (NCBI): domain Eukaryota; kingdom Metazoa; phylum Chordata; class Actinopteri; order Cichliformes; family Pholidichthyidae; genus Pholidichthys; species Pholidichthys leucotaenia. The sequence continues at coordinate 49,979,663 of CM035848.1, forward strand.
GTCAGTGCTTCTTCTTAAGGTCTTCTCCTTCTTTCAGAGGTTGCCACAGATGATCATGGGTCCACAGATTTGACGGTTTTGTGCCGGATGTCCTCCTTGATGCAACCTGTTAGATATTATAGCTGTAATATATACTAGCTGAGTGTACCAATATGGCGGTGCCCTGGGTGTAGTGGGAGGTGATGCCCCGCCTCCTGGGGTGGCGTCACCTGGAGTATAAGAAGCCACAGCGGGAGACATCCTGTCTCTTCGCTGTGGGCTCTCAGACAAGCGTGGTGACTCCTGTGTCCCTGTTCGTGTTCTAATAATCTTATAAAACATCACCTCGACTCCTCATCTTTTCAAGACGTAATATTTGGCGACAAGGATATACGGCATGGAGAGGGCAGCTACCACTTTTCAACCATTCCTGGAGGCTCCGGGTGAGCCACCTGTTCCCTGGGCCAGGTGGTATGTGGCCTTTGAGAGCTACCTCATAGCTCTGGACCTCAGTGACCTCGAGAAGTTCCATGCAAGGGTAGTTCTGGTCCACGACTTGGGAATGAAGGGCCAGAGGATCCTGAGCACATTGGGAGGAGGTGACGCATTCAACGACGTGGTGAGGCTCATGGCGGGCTATTTTCACGCCCCTGAAAACACCATCATGAGGCGCATTCAGTTTGGACAGTGACGCCAGTGACCGGGGGAATCAGTGCAGCAGTTTGTGGTGGACCTTTGGCAGCTGGCGGGTGAGTGCCGATTCGGGGCCTTGGAGGAGGAGATGATCCGCGACCGGCTAGCAGAGCACGTGTTGTATTCCTCCGCGAGGGTCCGTCTCCTGACTCATGCTGGTGAGCTAACGCTAGTAGCCGCCATGGAGCTAGCACAACAACACGAGGCAGCGGAAAAGTTTACATGGAATCTCGGTGACACAGAAACCCTGCCCAGGAACAAGAAACAGTGGAAGGCACTGGCCTTGGATCCGGACGATGACAGCGATGACAAATATGCCGCTGTCGTGAAGATTAGATCTGCCGCGGGGACGCCGAAATGTTACGGCTCCAGTAAGCACCGCGATAAAGCGAGGGAGTGCCCAGCAAAGGGGAAGCGTTGTGGAAAGTGCGGGTTGCTCTACCACTTCGCCAGAGTCTGCCAGAATTTTGAACAGGAAGACCGGGGGCCAGGAAAAGGGGCTTCGATGAAGAAGAAACCCACAGTGGTCCATACGGTTTTGCCCAGCACTGATGGGCGCATTTTGTGCAACATCGTGTTGGATGGAGTGCCGGTCCCGGTGATGGTAGATACGGGGTCAGCGACTTCCATTTTGAATTGGACAACGGTGAAGACATTTTTCCCGCACTACAGAGTGAGTAGAATGGACATTGCCTGTTATGGCTACGGCAACAACCCCCTGGACATTGTGGGCTCAGTATGGCTCTCAATGAGGTATAAGTCAGCTTCAATGTGTGCGACTGAATTCATGGTGTCTCGTGAAGGAAATAACCTGATGGGCTGTGATCTGTTCTACGGGCTTGGTTTCTCTGTCGCCTGCAGCGTTGGGAAGGAGTGGTCCAGTGGTGGGCTGTGGGATCAGCCCTACTACGTGGGGAACGGCGATGAAGTGTGGGACTTGGGCGTGCCCGGACTGAGTGAGGGGGGGCACCACCAGCACTGTGAAACATCGTCACGGAGAGTTTCCGGTGCCAGTGTTTGTGGTGCCCTGGACAAGGGACCCAAACGGCACGGTCCGACGCCCGTGGGGGGGGATGGAACAAGCAAGCAGGTGCAGCGTGGCTCCGGTGGCTGTCCGAGTACCACTGTTGAGCTGGGCGCTGACGCGGCTGATTCAACGCATAAAATGAAAGCGATCGGGGCGAGATCAGGCGGAACGAACCCTAGGCGTGTCCAAAATAAAGAGCAGGGACAGAGCTCGGGCCGGATCGGCGGGACCCTACGACACCATGCGGGAACCAGGTCATGACGCCGTGGACCGCGGAAGCCAGTGAGTACTCCCCGGGGCGTGGGTGATAATGTGCGTCCTAGGGTTGAGTCTTGGTTTGGGCGGGTCCGCAAGTCAAGGGAGCAGCGAGATGACCAGGTGAACTGCGGGTGGTGCAGACCTGTGATGACGGTTACCTTGAGCTAACGGATGGGTCCAGACAGCACCCGAATGAGCTGTGGCATTTGGAGAGGGAGAAACGCCAGTGCAGCCCATCTCCAATGAAGAAGAGGCGAAGACGCTCTGGCAACGGGCCGTGGGATGGATGCTCCAGGGGGGAGCCGCTGGGAGACCTATAGTGGGACTTTTCTTTAGGTTTGAAGGGCTAGCGGTGTGTCTTGTTAAAGTGAGTTTCTGAATTTTTTTTTCCCTGATATTACTGGTTTAAGTTAAAAAAAAAAAGAGATAAAGTGAAACGACCACCGTTTTGTGTGCTGAGTGCCCGTATGGGGTGTGGTGAATGGAGTTACATTGACGTGTGAATGTTTAATGCAAACAGTGAGTGCGAGTGGAACGTGAATGTGTCCAGTGTTGTTAATGTGTTTTGCCCAGATTGTGGGGTGGGAGTATTGGTGTAAAGGGTTTCGGGACCGCCATTGTGTTAGTGTACAGTGTTTATAGTTCCAAATGTTTATAATGTGTGTTTTTTTTGGGGGGGGGGTTAATTTATTTTGGTGTGTGGCCCTTTTATGTTTACTGACTGTTTTAATTTAATGGTGGAGTGGTCCGCTGGGCCGGTGTGGTATGAGTGGATAGTTCTGTGTATTTCTGTGTTTAGAGTGTGAGTCAGGTGTAAATTTTGGGAGGGCCCAATTAGTGTGTCTGCGATTTTTCGAAGTGGGGGGAGAATGTTGGATATTATATCTATAATATATACTAGTTGAGTGTACCAGTATGGCGGTGCCCTGGGTGTAGTGGGAGTTGACATCCCGCCTCCTGAGGTGGCGTCACCTGGAGTATAAGAAGCCACAGCGGGAGACATCCTGTCTCTTCAAGCGTGGCGACTCCTGTGTTCCTTTGTGTTCTAATAAACTTATAAAACGTCACCTTGACGCCTCATCTTTTCAAGACGTAACACAACCCTCCCCATTTATCCAGGCGTGTGACCAGCACACGGGTTTGTCTTTCCCCCGGTGGCTGGGTAACCAACTTTCTTTTCCCGATTCTGTTATGCTGAGCACCAAGCTAGAAGGCAAAAAGCAGGGCCGGGTTGGGGCCAGTTTTCACCCTGGAAGTTCCTTGTTCATGACCAGCTGCAGTGGAGGATAATGGGTAAATAAAAACAAAAGTTCAATTTCTGTTCTGTGTTTTTTTAATTATTGCAGATATGTTTTTAATGATAAATATTTCTCTTCAGTAAACCATAAATCAAGGGATGAAGTGTGTTACTGTATGAGGAAGTCACAAGTGGCAGAGGAGTATGTGAGGGTGGTGCAGGCCATGTTAAGTTAGTTTTTTACTTTATCATCAAATTGCTTCTTTTTTTCTTATAAACTTGTGAACCTTTTCTCCTAAATTTGTATTTTGATAAATTTGGTATTAAAATCATAAGTTTTGGGGGAAAATCAAATAGGAAAATCCTTCATTAGTGTATTAACATTTAAAAGACATGTGAGCAAATGCTTTGAAAAATTAACTGGTTTAGTGGCCCCAGAGCCACAGGTCGCAAACCCCTGCTTTAGCCCGTTTCTCCTCTTTCTTTTCTCACTGTTTGCCTGTTTGATATCGTGTTTGGGAACTTCATGGACGATGTGAAAATTGAACTCTTATGTTGTTATTCCGACTGGTTCCACCAATGCGTGACCTGTGACCCCTGATCAGACCGATTCATCTCTGTTCATTCTGAGAAGAGGGTGGAAACTGTTCGTGGCCTTTGACACGGACGATCCGCTCTCCTCGTTTCCACCATACCCAGAGTTGCTGTTTTCCACCAGGAGGTTCTGACTCCTGGTTGGAGGAATGGGGGGCTTGGTTGGCATGGCGATGGTGACAGAGACGGTCAGTTAAGTCCAAGACTGTCTGCAGATGTTGTTTTCGGGGGTCTGTATGCTTCTTTTTTTTTAAACTAGAGGATGTGGGATATAAATCTGCCAGAGCTCTCTGCTGCTCTGAGGTCCCACGAGAGGCCGTTGAGGTTCCTCTTCGCGCAAAACTACACAACCCATCTTAGTTAAAACAGAATTGTCGTGCTATATTGTAGTGCTATAAGGATACATGCAAAACAAGTATTTTTTGCTGGGATGGGGGTTACAACTTCTTATAGATTTATGATTTTTTTCTTCAAAATTTGCAACTTTTTTCTCATTAATTGGCAATTTTTTTCATGTAAATTTGCAGCTTTTTTCTCATTAATTTGCAACTTTTTCTCATTAATTTGAAACTCATTCATTTGCAATTTTTTCATGTAAACAGTCAAAGAGGAAGTCAGTGCTTCTACTTAAGGTCTTCTTTCAGCTGCTCTCTACAGACGTGGACAAAATTGTTGGTACCCTTCTGTTAATGAAAGAAAAACCCACAATGGTCACAGAAATAACTTGAATCTGACAAAAGTGGTAATAAATAAAAATTCTATGAAAATTAACCAACTAGAAAAGCACTCGGAGAGCGCAGACCTCCGCCAAGCGCCACAGTTCCCCCCATACAGTGTTTGTGTGTACGTTTTCAGATTCCTTGACCATGAAAACATATGACTAGCAATTGGATCGACAATGATAGGATTAGTGGTTCAGTAGTTATTCAGGAAAATGGCATTTTCTGTAATGGCGGCCACAGTTCCCCCCCATACAGTGTTTGTGTGTACGTTTTCAGATTCCTTGACCATGAGAACATATGACTAGCAATTGTATTGACAATGATAGGATTAGTGTTTCAGTAGTTATTCAGGAAAATGGCATTTTCCGTAATGGCGGTTTTCTTTTGGACAGTGATCCGGATCACCACCCAAATTTAATCAGTTCTTCCTTGTACCATTTCCAACAACGCCTGAAAGTTTCATCGAAATCTGTCCAAAACTTTTTGAGTTATCTTGCTAACCAACAGACAGACAGACAAACAAACAGACAGACAAACAGACAAACCCCGGCAAAAACAGTGTGTATGTTTTCAGATTCCTTGACCATGAGAACATATGACTAGCAATTGGATTGACAATGATAGGATTAGTGGTTCAGTAGTTATTCAGGAAAATGGCATTTTCCATAATGGCGGTTTTCTTCTGGACGATGATCCGGATCACCACCCAAATTTAATCAGTTCTTCCTTGTACCATTTCCAACAATGCCTGAAAGTTTAATCGAAATCCGTCCAAAACTTTTTGAGTTATCTTGCTAACCAGCAGACAGACAGACAGACAGACAAACAGACAAACCCCGGCAAAAACATTACCTCCTTGGTGGAGGTAAAAATGGAAGAGACGGATAATACGAATGGTAACAAAAGAGCCCACAACAACCTCTAAACACATTCATGGTGAACTCCAAGGTCAAGGCACATCAGTTTCAGATCGCACCATCCGTCGTTGTTTGAGCCAAAGTGGACTTCATGGGAGACGACCAAGGAGGACACCACTGTTGAAAACAAATCATAAAAAAGCCAGACTGGAATTTGCAAAACTGCATGTTGACAAGCCACAAAGCTTCTGGGAGAATGTCCTATGGACAGACGAGACAAAACTGGAACTTTTTGGCAAGGCACATCAGCCCTATGTTCACAGACGCAAAAATGAAGCATACCAAGAGAAGAACACTGTCCCTACTGTGAAACATGGAGGAGGTTCTGCTATGTTCTGGGGCTGCTTTGCTGCATCTGGCACAGGGTGTCTTGAATCTGTGCAGTGTACAATGAAATCTCAAGACTATCAAGGTATTCTAGAGAGAAATGTGCTGCCCAGTGTCAGACAGCTTGGTCTCAGTCGCAGGTCATGGGTCTTGCAACAGGATAATGACCCAAAACACACAGCTAAAAACACCCAAGAATGGCTAAGAGCCAAACATTGGACTATTCTAAAGTGGCCTTCTATGAGCCCTGATCTAAATCCTATTGAACATCTGTGGAAGGAGCTGAAACATGGCGTCTGGAGAAGGCACCCTTCAAACCTGAGACAACTGGAGCAGTTTGCTCATGAGGAGTGGGCCAAAATACCTGCTGAGAGGTGCAGAAGTCTCATTGACAGTTACAGAAATCGTTTGATTGCAGTGATTGCCTCAAAAGGTTGTGCAACAAAATATTAAGTTAAGGGTACCATCATTTTTGTCCAGGCCTGTTTCATGAGTTTGTTTTTTAAAATAATTCTGTTGAGCCACAATTCAAAAGCACTGTCTGATTTTCATTGGTTAATTTTCATAGACTTTTTATTTATTACCACTCTTGTCAGATTCAAGTTATTTCTGTGACCATTGTGGGTTTTTCTTTCATTAACAGAGGGGTACCAACAATTTTGTCCACGTCTGTATATTAGAAATTCCTGTCAATTTGCAACTTTTTTCCTCGTACATCTGCAACTTTTTTAAAATATGAAATTTTCTTGTAAATCTGCAACTTTCTCGTAAATTTGCAACTTTTTATCTTTTAAATTTGCAATTTTTTAAAAATAAATTTGCAACTTTTTTGTTGTAAAGTTGCAATTTTTTCAAATTGACTTTTTTCTTGTGACTTTGCGACTTTTCCACATGAATTTGCTATTTTTTGTAAATTTGCTACTTTTTAAATCATGAATCTGCAACTTTTTTGTTGTAAATTTGTGACTTTTTTCCTTTTAAATCTGCAACATTCATATGAATGCTGGTTAAGTTTGAATTCTCTGTAATACCTTAATTTTTCTCTCTTTATCTAGATAATGACTCATTTGTTTTTATGAAGTTTTGGTTTTAAAAGGTTTGAAGTCTTCCCTATTACAAAAACAGGGGCCCCTAACATAATCTTCCATTGGGTCCTGACTACCAGTGTCTCCCCCAGTCTTTACTCAGGAGAAAATGTTCTGTTTATTGTCCCCCCTAACAGCGACATGAAACATCTGCCTATGTTGGCGACTCAGCCGTGGACACCCTGATGGCCCCTCTTTGCGCTTGGTCTAGAGCTGACTCTGCGAGACGTCTGCCAACCGTTCTATAGTTGAGGAAATGTTCCATTCTGCTGGCGGGACATTTCAGATCGTCTCCTGCCACTCAGTGAAGAAAGAAGGTGATTTTCTCTGCATACTCTAAATTTAGGGAAATTGGCTGGAATGCTGAGGGGCAAAAAGAAAAGTTTCAAATCCACAAGAAAACAGTTGCAAATTTATAGGAAACAAGTTGCAAATATTTGAGAAAAGTTGCAAAATTGCAAGAAAAAAGTTGCAAATATTTGAGAAAAAGTTAAAAAAAATTAACAAGGAAAAAGTTACAAATTTTTGAGAAAAATGCTGTAGATTTGCAAGAAAAAAGTTGCAGATTTACAAGAAAAAATTAGCAAATTTAACCTCTTAAAATTCCGGTGTTCCGCCGGGAGAAAGTTTCAAATTTTCACTCAGTGAAGAAAGAATGAATTTTTTTGTATGCTAAACCTAGGGAAACTGGCAGGAATGCTAAGGAGTTAAAAGAAAAAGTTTCAAATTTACAAGAGAAAGGCTGCAAATATTTGAGAAAAGTTGCAAAATTGCAAGAAACAAGTTGCAGATTGAGGAGAAAAAAGTTGCAGATTTAGGTTTCACATCAATACCCAAAAGCTAGACAGAAAATCAAAGACTGGAAGGGTCAGTTTGAAACCAGGGCAAGCCAAAGATCTCCAGACACGGTGGTGCTGGTCTTTCCTTGGTCTCAGCCCAGTAAAGCTTTGGTCTCTCGACTGCAACACCACCATGGCATTGTGGGTAAAAACAAAAAGAGGCCAGACGAAAACTTGAAGAAACATTTTCACACATTCTTTTTTTATTTGTAAATAATAAAAATGAACTTTTTTTTCTCTCTCTATATATAAAACATACACATCGTTTGAGCCACATCTGTTATACAAACAAGAAATGTTGCAGTGAATGCTTTTCTTTCTCTTTTTTTAAACTAATTTTCATCATTTCAGTGGAACACAGAAGTTGTAAACAATCGTCTTTTTTCCTGTTAATACTGACAAAGAAAGAAAAGAGGGGAAAAAAAATCATTTTTAAAAAGAAAGGAAGCTTAAACGGACGATGAAAATAAACCATTTCTGGAAATGTGGCCCAGGTCAGATCGGAGCAGTCGAGCCATCGTCTTGTGCTCTCGCTGCGTGGTCCCTCCTCTCATTATATAATATACCGTATAGATGTACGACTTGGCCCCATTATTCTCTTTTTAAACCACTCCAACCTAAAGAATGGCTGCTGAGTATTTACAGTTGAAACATAATTCATATTTTCATCGTATCTGATTTGTACATAATTGCCGACACACGGTTTCAGCCCCTTGGAGGTATACGATGATGTGGAGTAGCAGTAGGGGGCGCCGTGAGGTCTGCCCAGTGCAGTACAGTACGTCGTCCAGAGACATCAACGTAATCTAGGGTTCGGTTTGAGAGACATTCAGCACCGGACTGAGGGACGCGGACTCAGACTGCATGTCTTTATGTAGAATGGCGGCGGGAATGGGGAAATGGCTTCTTGGTTTGTTTTTTTTATCGCTTTAATATTCAAGTACGAGCAAACTGTACAACTGCATGCAACATACAAGCGGCCCTACAGTATGTGGAACTAACACGCGTATCTAGGTCAGTGTCTTTTTTTTCCCCTCAGTTTTACAAAGAAACAAAAAACGTGCATGCAGCTTGGAACAGGTTCCGAAGTCGTGCTGGCCCCGCCCTCTTTTGGTGCCAGTGGGAGGAGTATGCAGGCCGAATGGAAGGGATGAGCCTCCGATCGTAGACCGTGTAGAAGAGACGGAGCAGAGCCGTTTCTGGCTATCAAGGAGAGTAAGCAAATGCAACGGGGCCACTGGGGGTCCCCCGAGCTACACTTTCACCCTCAGCATTTTTGGGGGGGAGAGAATTAAAACTACAGTCAACTTTTATCTCTTAAACTTGCAGCTTGTATGCAATGTTTTTTCTTAACCATTAGCTACATTTAACCCCTTAGCATTCCAGCCAATTTCCCTAAATTTAGCATACACAAAAATAAATCAAATTCTTTCTTCACTGAGTGGCAGTAGAAAATTTGAAATTTCTTGCCGGCGAACACTGGAATTTTAAGAGGTTTGAAGTCTTCTTTATTATGAAAAGAGTGCCCCCCTCCGCCAACATAATCTTGCACAGGATCCCCAGAAAAACTAAAAGTGGCCCTGGACAGACATAGTGTACAGGTCTGAAAAACAAGGCCGTTGTGGAGGTCGGGGTTGGACATATCAACCCAATGCGATTTTGATGAAGATCACACCAAAAATTTGTGACAGAGTCTGACTGTAATGTTGTTGCAAACACACGCTTCACCACTCTGATATGACACGTGAAAATTTGGGACGTCATCATTTTTTCAAGACAAGAGTCGCACAGATAAAGAAAAAATTAATATCTTTTAAAATATTCATAAATTGCGCCTATTTCTGAGTGGAAGTGACTTAAATCTGCCTTCTGTCTAATGCCCAGCAGATGGCGACCTGAGCAAAGGAAAACTGACAATTTCTAGTGACTGAAAATCCCACCGAGGACAACTCCTGGAATGCACTAATGCTATTAGCATTCATCTGTTATGTACAGCCTAATGACCTAGCCAGTCACAAACCACTGACTGTAGGGCTGGGTGAAAAAAAGTATTGCGATATGTATTTTGTGCATCAAATGACCTTTGAAATTTAGTTTTACTTACATTTTTATTTGAAAAAAAAATCATATATTTGTTTCATTTCACTTGTGAAATAGCTGTGTAATAAATTGAAATGAAAGCTCCCCTCAGATAGAGTTCTTCACAATATGTAACTGATTAAAGTGTCTTTTTTCATATTAATGTGACAAATTATACTTGATATGCGTGATATAGGCATTTTATCAATACAATGAATATAGTCATGTATCACCCAGCCCTAATTGACTGTCTTTAAAAGTTTAGCTTCAGGGTTTAGAGGTGTATTCTATCTAATGACCAGCAGGTGGCAACACGTGTGGCTTTAAACTGATCTAGGGAGTTACTGGGAAATGACACGTTGGCTTTTGTGCACCGTGAACCTTTCCTGATGAGTTTTGGTCCTTCACTGTTAGTTTTAAATCAAACTGTGTTTATTGGTGGTGAATAAGATGAAAAAGATGGGTGTTCCTGTTTGACTAGCAACGACAAGACGGGGACAGTACAAACACCTGGCCCATGGGTTCATATTGGTACCTCCCAAACAGAAAGGTGTTGTCACGGTAACAACACTCTCTTAAATACGGTCTACAGATCAGACAGATTGTCTGATTGGTTCACATTCAGATGTATGTGGAAAACTGATTGGCAACTGTTCTTTAACTGAACCAGTGATGGGACTGCTGCTTTTTTTCCTCTTTTTTTTAAATACTTTTTTTTCTCAAAACATTAATCTTTTTATTGTAAAAAAAAAAAAAAGCTCTTGTGCTTGTGTTTAAATCTAGAAAGAAACAATCAAACTAAGGGATTAATAAAAAACTTTAAACGTGTCAGGGGAAAATTGGGGGTGAAAAATTAGACGTTTCTTTGTCGAACAAAGACTGTTTTTTTAAACATTGACATTGTACCCATGTGGTACTTCCAAGTGACATAAATTTTATTTATTATTGGTCAACCCTCCTCCTCCTCAGAGGACTAATATACATCTATACAAAGACAACTGGCCTGCATGGTTGCGAGAAAAAACAAAGCTAATCTCACCCAGCCAGCATGTCCATGTGAGCCCATGATGGGCTTCAGCTGGGTTGTCTTCTGGGTCCCATGTGGGTTTGTCCGCGGGTTCCATGTTGGCTCCATCTGTGTTTGCCCACATGAACTTTACCTGCGGTGCAGGTGAGCAGGTTCACCCACTTTAAAGCCACCTGGGCCCCACATGGGTTTAATGTGAGTGAGCAGGTTTCAGTAAGACTGGGGCCATTGGTGAAATTATGTCAAAAAGTCACACATTTAGGAGGAAAAAATAGAACATTTATGAGAAAAAAAAACTCAAATTACTTGATGAGTTACAAACTTACAAGAAAACTTTAGCAAGTTTGAGAAAAAGTCACAAATTTATGAGGAAAAAAAAAATCAGAAAAAGTTGCAAATTAATAAAAAAAAGTAGCACTTAGTAAATTGAAAATAAGAGAAAACTCAAATTTATAACAGAAAAAATGTGAAAATTTATATGAAAAAAGAAAGTTACAAAAAATAGCAAATTTACTACAAAAAAGTTGCACATTTACAAGAAAAATTTGTAAAATTTCTTTACAAGTTACAAACTTGCAAGAAAAAAATGGCAAATTTACAAGAAAAAAAGTCACAAATTTGAGGAAAAATTTAGAAAAATTTGCAAATTAACAAAAAGTAGCAAATATATCAGTAAATACATTGAAAATTTATGAGAAAAAGTTGTAAGTTTACTGTAAAAAAAATTGAACATTTTTATGAAAGTTCCAAATTTACAAGAAGAAATGTTGCAAATTCATGGGAAAAACCCACAAATTTACAAGAAAATAACAAATTTACAAGGAAAAAAGTAGCAAATTTATGAAAAAGCTCCAAAATTACAAGAAAAAGTTAGCAAATTTGAAAGAAAGTCACAATTTTACAAGAAAAAGTAACAAATTTATGAGAAAGTTGCAAGTTTACTTGTTAAAAAAAGTTTCAAATTTATGAGGAAAAAGTGAAAATTTAGGAGGAAAAGCTGCAAATTTACAAGAAAAAAATTATAAAAATACTTGAAGAGTTACAAACTTAGAAGAAAAAAATTAGCAAATTTACAAGAAAAAAGTCCCATATTTATGAGGAAAAATTTAGAAAAAGTTGCATATTAAAAAAGCATCAAATGTATGACTAAATAAATTGAAAATTTTAAGGGAAAAAGTCCCAAATTTATGAGGAAAAGTTGCAAGTTTACTGTAAAAAAAAAAAGTCACAAATATACAAGAAAACAGCAAATTTATGAGAAAATCAGTTGAAAATAGGTAAACAGGTAGAGTCCATGTGGGCAACAAAAGATGGGACCAACATGGAACCAAAACCCACATGGACCCAGGTGTAACCTTTGGCGGGGCCCACATGGACCCGCTGGTCTGGGACGGTGTAAAAACGTGCCCCGCCCCTTCCCGTCATAACACTTGCAGACATTTAACAGTTTCCATCACCTCGTGTTTTGTCACGTTGGCATTTTCTTTTCACTTCCATGCACACAGCAGACGGACAACATCATCATGAGCATCTTTAGAAAAACATTTTGTGCCAGTGAAACAAGAGGAGGGCGGCTAAAGAAGTCAATGACAGAGCCAAAACGAGACGGTCAACCGGCGCGGCCTTCAGAGCGACCGCAGTAAACACACAAGAGGCGCGTTCCCACCGCCGACTACTGGAACCTTGTTGGAGGAGAACTTTCAGTGGAGAAGGTCCACCAGGAAGCAACCTTTGCTTTGTTGTGCGCTTACTGCAAAGGCGTAAGAGCGTGAGGATGGGGGGGGGGGGGCATAAATCTGTGACTGTTTCCCCTAATTTGAAACTTTCTAATAAATTTACAACTTTTTTTTTTTTTTTTTACTGTAAACTTGCAACTTTTTTCTCATAAATTTGTTTGTTTTTCGTGTAAAACTAACTTTTTTCTTGCAAATCTGCTAACTTTTTCTTGTAATTCTGGAACTTTTTCATAAATTTGTCACTTTTTTAAATGTAATCCTGCAGTTTTTTTTTCTCACAAATGTATCTTTTTTCCTTGTAAATTTGTGAGTTTTTCCCATAAATTTGCAGCATTTTTCTTGTAAACTTGGAACTTTTTTTTTAATTTTCAACTTTTACTCATACATTTTCAATTTATTTACTCATATTTGCTACTTTTTGATTAATTTGCAACTTTTTCAAAAAAATTTTTCCTTATACACTTTTTTTCTTGTAAATTTAAAAATTTTTCTTGTAAGTTTGTAACTCTTTTCAAGTAATCTGACAATGTAAATTTGCAACTTTTTTCTCCTAAAGTTTCACTTTTTTCTCACACATTTGCTACTTTTTTTTTTGAAATTCATCACTTTTTTCCTTATAAATTTTCAATTTTTTTCTCATAAATTTGCTTTTTTTTTTTTTTTAAATTTGTCACTTTTTTAAAAAAAAAATACATTTTCTAATTTTTTTCCCTCATAAATTTGTGAGTTTTTCTGGGGAAACCCAGATGGAGCCAACAAGGACGCCGCAGACAAACCCACACGGGAGCCACGAGACAGCGCAGCTTTAGCCCCCAGTGGGGCTCACGTGCACGTGCTGGCTGGGCCGCCGTGACAGACTGGCGGAACTCATGTGATGCAGCTAATTAGTCCGAGCCCTTAGCAGAGGGAGGGATACATCGAAATGGTGGGATGCAAAATTTCGTGCTACATTCCCGACTGCGCCACGCAAAGGTTGCTGTTTTCTGTGAGAGCGTCTACTCTAGATCGCAGGTGTGTCAACATCAAGGTGTGGGGGGTCCGATCGGGCCTGCCAGCGTGTTTTGACTGCTTCACACAGAAATGGGCAACTTTTTCCCCTCGTCTCCTAAATTTTTGACTTTTCTTATTTTGCGAGTTTTGCCCAATCTCATAAATTTACAAGTAAATTCTGCTGAATTAAGTGTGCAACCCCCCCCCGAAAAGTCTTGTAAGATTGCAACTTTTTCCCTAAATTTGTGGCTTTTCACCAGTCTCGTTGTACATTTTGCAACTTCTCCCCACTGAGAAGTTTGTAAATTTTTTCCCCCCAGTCTTGCAAATTTGTAACTTTCTTTTCATCTCATGTAACTGCGACTCTTTATTTCCAAGTCTTGTAAATTTGAGGCTTTCCCATAGTCATGTAGCAATTTTCCCCCCAAATCTCGTGAATTTGTAACTTTTTGCCCATTTTATATATGCATTTGTGACTTTTTTCTTCAAATCTTATACATTTGTAACTTGCCCCCAAACCTCACAAATTTGTCTTTTTTTCTCAAATTTCACAAGCTTGCAACTTTTCCCCAGTTGTCGTGAATTTCAAACTTTTCTGTAAATTTGTGACGTTTTTCTTCAGATCTTGTAAATTTGTGAATTTTTCCACCAAATTCTGACTTTTTTCCCCCTAAATCTTTGAAATGTGCTTTTTTCATCCACTCTCATAAATCTGTGACTTTTAACCCCAGTCTTGCAAATTTGTATTTTTACCCCAAATGTTGTGAATTTGCAACTTTTTTCCCGCTTTATAGATTTGCAACTTTTTTCCTCAAATTTCGTAAGCTTGCAACTTTTCCCCAGTTGTCGTGAATTTCAGACTTTTCTGTAAATTTGTGACGTTTTTCTTCAGATCTTGTAAATTTGTGAATTTTTCCACCAAATTCTGACTTTTTCCCCCCTAAATCTTTGAAATGTGCTTTTTTCATCCACTCTCATAAATCTGTGACTTTTTACCCCAGTCTTGCAAATTTGTATTTTTACCCCAAATGTTGTGAATTTGCAACTTTTTTCCCATTTTATAGATTTGCGACTTTTTTCTCAAATCTCATAAGTTTGCAACTTTTCCCTGAATCTACGGTAAATTGGCCACTTTTTTCCTCAAATTTCGTAAGCTTGCAACTTTTTCCCCAGTTTTCGTAAATTTTACTTTTCCATAAATTTGACGCTTTTCTTCAAATCTTGTGAATTTTTCCACCGAATTTCATAAATTCTGACTTTCTCCCTAAATCTTTGACATGCGCTTTTTTTTGTAAATTTGCAACTCCCCCCCCTCCCAAGTCTCATACATTTAGGACTTTTCCCAAAATTCACGTAAAGTCGAGACTTTTGCATGTTTTTACAAATTTGTGACTTTTCCCCACAGTTTCATAAATGTTTCTCTTTCCCACTTATACATTCTTTCCCCTCTGGTGAATTAAATTTAAGAAACAATATTTTTTCATTGAAAAAAGTTTAATTCATTTAATTCATCATCACCTAGATGGTCCACACTGAAAATGACTTTGACACCTCTGCTCTGGAGTAAAAACTAAAGAATTTTGAAAACTTAAACAGTTCCTGGCTCTCTTTATGCCATCACAGGAAATTGGAATTTCCTATGATTTCCATAGGAATTTCCCCATTATGGGACTAATAAAGGCTTATCTTATCTTATCTTAAAAGTAAAACTGCCACTGATAGTTCTCGGTACTAAAAAGGTTCCTGTGGATGGAACGCGCCCAGAGGGAGGGGGAAAGTGGGGGACGGACCAGTGATGCGGCTCCGAGGTCTAGGCACCAGAAAAAGGCCCTGTGCTTCCAGGCTGAACACCAAAAGGACAGTGCCCCCCGCAGGCGTGGAGGGTGACCGCCTCCGTCTCCGTGAGTCCATACATTCCGACGCTTAACGTTACATTTCTTTGCTTTTGTTGATTCAGTTTAAAAACCACCCTGCTTCAGTTGGACAGTGAGCTGCTGCTGCTGCTGCCCAGCGGCGAAAAGAGAGAGCGAGAGAGAAAAGATGAGACTTGGTGAAACACCGATGTAACGACGACACGAACCGCGGCAGGAGTGATTGTCAGATGTCAACAAAGCTTTCTCTTCCTGATTGTGAGTTAGTCCTCCTCCTCCTCCTCTCCCCCGTCGAGCTGCCGGTCCCACTAGGACCGGACCCCGGGCGGTCCGGACGAGCTGTCGAGCGACGACTGGGAGGCCCGCCGCGTGATCGAGGTGAGTGTCGGGTCCACCAGGGAGGACGGCGGGAACAGCTTGTACCAGCCGATGACTGTGCTCGACAAGTCCAGCTCCTCCAGCAAGATCTGCGCCACCCCCATGAAGCTCTTGTGGTCCATGCGGCCGTAGTCGCCCCACACGATCACCTGGAATGAGACCACGGTCATCAGCCACAGACGTAAATCAAGGAGGGGATGGGGGGGATATGTCCCCCCAGCCCCAACCTGGAAAAAAACAGAGAACTGCCCCCAGCCACCCAATTCATCATCATTTTTTTATATTGTGTTACATAACAGAAAACATGCATCTGGAGCCCCAATTTTAAATCTACAACTTTTTCCTTGTAATTTTGCTTTGTTTTTCTTGTAAATCTGCAATTTTTTCTTCATAAATTTAAAAATTTTTTCCCTTTAACTTTTTTTCTTGAAAATTTGCAACTTTTTTCCTCATACATTTGAATTTTATTTTCTCATAATTTGCTGTTTTTATTGTAAATTTGCAAGTTTTTTAATCATAAATTTGCAACTTTTTTCCTAGTAAATTGGCAACTTTTTTCATGTAAATTTGCAGTTTTTTTCTCACACATTTTAAACTTTTTCTCATAAATTTGCTGCATTTTTATTGTAAATTGGAAACTTTTTTCTCGTACATTAAAATTTTTTCATAAATTTGTTTTTATTGTAAATTTGTAACGTTTTTCTCTTAAATTTAAAACTTTTTTCTCATATTTGCAGCTTTTTTCTTTTAAATATGCAACTTTTTCATGTAAATTTGCCACTTTTTTCTCATACATGTGAAACTATTGTCTCACAAATTTGCTGCATTTTTATTGTAGATTTGCAATTTTTTATCATAAATTTGCAACTTTTTTCTTGTACGTTGAATTTTTTTCATAAATTTGTTTTTTATTGTAAATTTGTAACTTTTCTTCTGATAAATGTAAAACTTTTTTCTCATATTTGCAGCTTTTTTTCTTTTAAATCTGCAACTTTTTTCTTGTAAATTTGAGACTTTTTAAAATTTTGAATCTACAACTATTTTATTGTAAATTTGTTTCTTTTTTTCTTATAAATCTGCAATTTTTTTCTCATAAATTTGCAGATTTTTTTTCCTTTAATTTCACAACTTTTTTCCTGTAAATTTGAAAACGTTCTTGCAGATTTGGAAAAAAAATTGTTCTCATAAATTTGCTGTGTTTTTATTGTAAATTTGCAACTTTTTATCATAAATTTGCAACTTTCTTCTTGTAAGTTGCTAACTTTTTTTCGTGTACATTTGCAACTTTTTTCTCTGCGTAAATTTTTTTTTTCTTAAATTTGTTGTTTTTATTTCAAATTTGCTACTTTTTCCTCATGAATCGGCTACTTTTTCTTCATAAATTCACTACTTTTTGTTACAAATCTGCAACCTTTTTCTTGTAACTTTGACTTTTTTCTTGTAAATGTGCAACAGTCATCTCTGTTGTCAATCAGTCCATACAGCCAATCATGT
The DNA here is from genome assembly GCA_020510985.1 of Pholidichthys leucotaenia. Taxonomy (NCBI): domain Eukaryota; kingdom Metazoa; phylum Chordata; class Actinopteri; order Cichliformes; family Pholidichthyidae; genus Pholidichthys; species Pholidichthys leucotaenia. The sequence continues at coordinate 49,996,916 of CM035848.1, forward strand.
ACAGTAGGACGAAATTACATGTCTCCTATCTACAATGTTAATCACATCTAGAATCAGAGGGGTCGCTGCCATGTAAGCCCCTGCCACAAACAACTTCTCCTTTCCCTATTCTATTATGCTGAGCACCAAGCTAGAAGGCGGAAAGTACCATTTTTATATGGTCTTTGGTATGACCCGGCCAGGACTTGAACGATGCTTTATCAATTAGGCCACCACTCCGAATAAAACTGTAAGATTTATTCTGTGTAATTCGTTACATTTTCTTTGTTCATCTAGATAATGGCTCAAGTTTTTGGTTTTAAGGGTTTGAACTCTTCTCTATTACAAATATAGGGGCCTCTAAACCTGATCTTGCATAGGGCCCCGACTACAATAACACCTATAGTGGCCTCCTCAATCTTTACTCTTGAGAGAATGTTCTGTTTATCCCCGCTTCCCCCTACAGTGACATGAAATATCCGCCCACGGCCATCAGCAGCGATTCAAAAAATGAATATATGTTGGGGATGAGGGGAAATAAAACTTTGTCCCACCTGTAAGACTTTTCCCTGCGGGCTCTCCTCAAACAGCAGTGCTTGCTGGTACAGCGGGTCCAGAGTTTTCCGTGCAATCTTGGTTTTCTTTTTGGCTACGTACGCTCCGTTGTTCAGCAGGTAGACTTTGACATACGGCGCTGAAGGCAGAGACCAGAAACAACAACAGCAAAAAAGCTTTTTATGAACAGGAAATGCACAGCGTCCACGACCAAATACGCCTTGTAGCTAGACGATGAGCAACAGGTGAAAAAAATCACCCCAATATTTACCCCAACACATGGAAAAAGGACACAGACAGTTCTTGGGCAAATCGTGGCTTTGATCAATGATGGTTCCCATGGAAACAGTCAACAAAAGCTAGCCTGGTTCCTACATGTAGCCCCCGCCCCACTCCAGTTTTCAGCTCCACCCATTTTAATGTCATGAGCTTCAAAATTTAAACATGGACAGTGCAGCTAGCCTCGCTTAGCAACCACTGTTTTTAAGGCTACTCCCTATGGAGACGCTACTTCTGCATCATGGGACCGAACTTCAGAAAAATTTATCTAGAAAGTTATCTTTAAAAATAACATCCATCCATCCACCGCTCATCCGGGGGTCCGGGTTGTGGAGGCAGCAGTCTAAGCAGAGAGCCTCAGACTTTCCTCTCCCCAGCCACCTCTTCCAGCTCTTCATGGAGGATAACAAGACGTTCTCAGGTCAGCTGGGAGATGTAGTCTCTCCAGCATGTCCTGGGTCTGCCCCGGGGTCTCCTCCCGTTGGGACGTACAAAAACCCCCCATCTCACATGGAGGTTTCCAGGAGGCATCCTGATCAGATGCCCAAACTACCTCAGCTGGCTTCTTTCGATGTGGAGGAGCAGCGGTTCTACTCTGAGTCTCTCTTGGATAGCTGAGCTCCTACAGAGCTCCTACCCTACAGAGAAAGCTCATTTCATTCACTTGTATCCGGGATCTCATTCATTACCCAAAGTTCATGACCACAGGTGAGGGTAGGAACATAGACTGACCAGTGGAGCTCAGCTCCCTCTTCACCACGGCAGACCGGTACGTCTGCAACTCTGCAGATGCTGCTCCAATCTGTCTCCTCTAACTTATGATACTTGAACTCCTGCACTTGTAGTAGGAGCCTGACCTCCACCAGGAGTAGACTAACCACCGTTTTCACGCTCAAGACCATGGACTCGGACTTGGAGGTACTGATTCTCATCCCGGATGCTTCACACTCAGTAGCAAACTGTCCCGGTAAGACCTGTAGGTCGTTGCTGGATGAAGGCAACAGGACAGCATCATCAGCAAACAGCAGAGACGAGGTCCTGTGGTCACCAAATATGATGCCCTCTGTTCCTAGAAATCCTGTTCATAAATCTTATGAACAGCATCGGTGACAGAGGGCAGCCCTGCTGGAGTCCAACTCTCACTGGGAGTGAGTCCGGCTGACTGTTGGCAGTACAAACCAAACTCTGGAGTTTGGTGTGGTTGACAAACATCATATGTCTAATTCATGGCAAAATTAAATCGGGGTCAAAAAAATAACTGACTCCAGTACGGATTTTTTTTTTTCCAAAGTCAGGTCACATGATGCAGACGCAGAGGGGCGGGACTTAAGGTGCGTTCACACCAAACGCGAACAGGCAAATTTTTTGCGTGACATAATTACATTATAAATCAATGTAAACACGCCAACAGACATGAATAGTGAGATGCAGACAGGCGAAGTTGTCTTTGAAACTTCTGCAGCTGTGTTCAACCTGCTGTGGAAATTCCCAAAATAACGTCATGCTTAGGTTTACATTATCTGACCGGGGGCTCACCTGGGTAAATAACTCCAAAATCCCAATTCAGCTGAAGAGTTCCCGGTCCTCCTGTCTCCCAGTTCCATTTTCAAACTAGTTTACTCTGCAATGGTGATAGTTTTACTCCGGTGACAGCAGAATCTCAAAGCTAGCAGCTAGCCAGCTAGCTGCTAGCCAGCGGACGCGAAAGTGCGATTGTGCAAATTCATGCGTACTCGCGTCTTCCCATTCACTTTGTATGGATTTGCGCCGCCTGTTCGCGTTTGGTGTGAACACGCCTTTAGGCTCTCCATAGGCATTAGGTACACTGTTAGCTCATTGGCTATTCATCAGCAAATCCACCTCCATTTGGTCAGAAGGTGAAGGTGACAAAAAGTTCAAATATTTCTGGGATCGCCTCACAAGAGCGGCGTTTCACAAATATGTGGCATGAATACCAGCAGGAGGACAACGCCTCATTTACACATGCAGCCAAACGGCCACGCCCTCTTTGTTCTGGTTCCACTGAAGCTGAGCAGAAAAGACCTTCCCTGCCACGTGGTCACAATGATGTGACGAGTGTGGGCCTCACCGGGGAGAGACTTGGATCCTGGCTTTTGTACGAGTCCTCGTGCTCTGATAACCTCGACCTCCAGCTGGCCCTTTTTCTCCATCATACCAATCTGGATGTCACCTAGGCAACGCAGCACACAGAATATTACAACATACTGGCTACAGAGACAGGGGGATGGAGTTTATGGGTGATCTACTCATATATACACTATATACATCTAAAACTATGTGTGATGAAATCAGTATTGATACCGATGGCGGGTGTAGCCAGCGTCTGTCTGCCCACTAACTGAGCTGGTCCCAGTCCATCCAGGAAGTCGCTGAACTGGCTGCTGGCTCCCAGATTCACTCCCGAGAAAATCAAACTGACACAGAAACAGAACAACAAACAAAGTCAGACTGAATCAGACCGGCAACAGAAACACGGAGTGGAGACATGAGCGTAAAAGAGTCCACTCACTTCCCCTCGGAATTGCAGCTGTTCATGCTGCCATTGTTGGACTCGCGGCTCGGCTGCCGGCTCATGTTCCGGGTCAGCTCCACTGCCATGCCGGTCTCCGTGCTCCTCTGGATCGGGGCTCCCTTCTCCTTCTTGGTCTTCCCCTCTGGATGGAGGAGGAGGGGCAGAAACAACCGTCACACCTTTAGAATATTCCTTTGCTGCACCTTTCAGGTTCTAAAGCGGGAGTGTCGCCTCGTTGTCTACAGCTGATCTGAAATGGAGCAGCAGCTGTTTGAAATCACAACCTGCAAAAAAGAGAACTGAGCCCCAACAATATCAGCTTAAACTTTTCTATATCATGTTACATAACAATAAAATTTCTTTGAATGACCAATTCAAAGCAGAAAGACAAATAATAATAATCATAATATTTAATACTTTTTGTTGTACATTTGCAACTTTTTTCCTCATAAATGTTTTTTCTCATAGATTTGCAACATTTTTCTCAAAAATTTGTGAGTTTTCTTATAAATTTGCAACTTTTTTTTGTAAAAATGTTTGACTTTTCTCTCTTAAATTTGCAATGTTTTCTTGTAAATTTGCAACTTTGTGCCGGTAAATTTCTTTTCTCATAAATTTGCAACTTTTGTCTCATAAATCTGCAATATTCCCCCCTGTAAATTTTAAGCTTTATACACAAATCTGCAACTTTTTTCTCATAAACTTGTGACTTTTTTCTCAAAAAATGTGCAGCTTTTTTCCTAAAAAAATTTGTGACTTTTTTTCTCATAAATTTGCTACTTTTTTCTTGTAATTTTTTTTCGTTAAGACCTACAGACCCATAGCACTCAGGCCTGTCGTCATGCAGTGTTTTGAGCGACTGGTGTCCCAGCACATCAGGGACTGTCTTCCCCCTCCTTCGACCCCCATCAGTTCGCCTACAGGGAGAACTGGTCTACAGAAGACGCCAACACCACTCTCCACAGAGCGCTGAGCCACCTGGAGAACCCAAGGAGCTACCTGAGGATGCTCTTTGTGGACTACAACTCAGCTTTCAACACCATCATCCCGGACATCCTGATAAACAAACTGCACCTCATCCAGATACCCCCCCACCCCCGGCCTGCTCCTGGATAAAGAACTTTCTCACCAACCACCCACAAACAGACAGACATGGCCCCCACCACTCCTCCACACTGTCTCTTAGCACTGGCAACCCCAGGGCTGCGTGCTAAGCCCTCTACTGTACTCCCTGTACACATTTGACTGTATTCCAACCCACCCAACCACCATCATTGTGAAATACGCGGACGACACCACCTTGGTTGGGCTCATCACCGATGACGATGAAAAGTCATACAGGGCAGAGGTCTGCTGCTGTGGTGCCAAGCAAACAACCTGAAACTGAATGTCCAAAAAACCAAAGAACTCCTACTGGACTTCAGGAAGAACAAACAGGACCCCCCTCCACACTCCTCATAAATGGCAACCGTGCGGAAAACATCCCCGTCTTCAGGTTCCTGGGCACCCACATCTCTGACCTCTCCTGGACTGTCAACACCAAGGCCCTGGTGAAGAAAGCCCAGCAGCGGCTGCACTTCCTGTGTGTCCTGAGGAAGAACAACTTGGACCAGAAGCTGCTGCTGACCTATCGCTGCTCAGTGGAGAGCGTGCTCACCAACTGTCTGGATGTGTGGTACGCCAGCTCCACAGCCGAGAGCAGGAAGGCTGTGCAGAGGCTCATCAACACCGCCCAAAAAATCATCGGTGGCCCTCTAGCCTCCCTGGAAGACATCTCCAGATCCTCCTGTCTCAGAAGGATCAAGGCCATCACAGGAGACCCCTCACATCCCGCCCACCACTTGTTTGACCTGCTTCCCTCTGGACGACGGTTCAGATCTTTCAGGTCCCACACCTTCAGACTGACAAACAGTTTCTTCACGTGGGCCATCCGGACTGCAAACAGTCAGAGGCCCCACCCCCTTCCTCCAAACACCCACATCCACAGAACTGAGGACCTTTTTAATTATCACAGTAACTCACCTGTCTTTGTACGCCGCACTTTCATGTTCATTGATCCATCCGTGAAACCACTACTGTGTGTATATGTGTATATATTTTCCATAATCCTTGGGCCATTTTACTCAGTTGTGTGTTCTGCACTCTGCACTCTTATGTACATAGTTCCACCAGTGTAGCCAGTACCATACCTGTGTATATTCATAATCCTGGGCCATTTTTATTTTTTTTTCAGTCGTGTGTTCTGTAACCATCTGTTATCTAATCCTTCTCTCTTACTTTACTGTGCAGTAGCCTGGTGGAGCACCCACAGTTTCGCTGTACTGTACAATGACAATAAAGCCTATTCTATTCTATTCTATTCTAAATCTGCAATGTTTTTCACAGACTTACAACTTTTTTGCGTAAATTTGCAACTGTTTCCTGTTAATTTCCAATTTTTTTTTCCCCAGGCACTAAGGTGAGGAAGAAGGGCCGCTCCCCAACGCTCACCAGCCACTGGATGGGACCCTGCGTGCTTTTGGAGAAACTGTCTGATGTGGTCTACAGAGTGCGACTCTGCCAAAGGAAATGGGTGTTGGTGCTCCACCAGGACTGCTTGGTACCCTACCAGCCACGAGCCTCAGCTGTGGGGCCGTCTGAGGAGGAGGTGCCACAGACACCATCATTACCACCCCTCTCGGTTGGCGGGAGCCCACAGGACAGAGTTCGGAGACAGCGCCATCTCCCCCAGCATCTATAGGACTTTGTGGTTGATGCATGGATTGCTGGGGACAGCGAATCCTCTTAGGTGGGGGCAATGTGGCATTCTGGGCACTCTCTGGGATGTGATTGGCCGAACAGAGGGGGTATTCTAATGAGGCAGGGACTGAAGGATTGCAGGGAATGCTTTTAGGGGATTTTATGTGGGTTCTGTATTCTCTGTTTTATGTTCTGTACTTATGTTGTTGTAATAGTTAATTCAATTCAATTCAACTTTATGTCGCACCATTTCACAATAGCAGTCATCTCATAGCACTTTCAACTGTAGGGAAAACCCCCACAATTGCAGAAAAACCCCAGCAATCAGGCAATCCTCTGTGAGCAAGCACTTGGCAATGGTGAAGAGGAAAAACTCCCTTTTAGCAGGAAGAAACCTCCAGCGGAACCAGGCTCAGGGAGGGGCAGTCATCTGCTGCTATTGGCTGGGGGGTAAGGGGATGGAGAAGAAGAAGAAAAGAACAGACATGTAGAGAACATACAGCACAATGGGGACTCAAGCTATGGGAGAGAACAAACAGATGTTAATGACCAGCAAAAATATTTCTTTTTGAGTGAAGAAAGGAGTGAAGCCCAGTGCATTATTGGAGGTCCCCCGGCTGTCTAAACCTATTAGCAACATAACTAAGGGAGGGTTCAGGGGCACATGATCCCACCCTAACTATAGGCTATATCAAAAAGGAAGGTTTTAACCCTATTCTTAAAAACAGAGATTGAGTCTGACTCCTGAATCCAGATTGGCAGCCGATTCCACAGGAGAGGAGCTTGATAACTGAAGGCTCTGCCTCCCATTGTACTTTTGGAGATTCTAGGTATTACAAGTAATCCTGCATTTTGGGAGCTTAGTGCTCTGTTAGGATAATAGGGTACTATCAGATCTTTTAAATAAAAAAGGGGCCTGATTATTTAGAGCTTTGTAAGTGAGAAGAAGGATTTTAAACTTAATTCTAAACTCTGTGGGAAGCCAATGAAAGGAGGCCAGAACCGGAGAGATATGATCTCTCTTTCTAGTACCTGTTAACTCTCTGAGTGTGTCTGTTGCTGAATTGCGACATAACCCCTAGTGGTCAAGAGTGGTAAATATTTTTTGTCAATAAAACAGTTCAGATTTCCAAGGCTATAACTTGAAAGTGGTAAGAGATAGTGGCTTACTGTCAATTAGAAAGATGTAAAATATGATCCAAAGTTTCAGGTAGGAATAAATTTACACATCTAATTTGCATAATGTTGTGGCACCTCTTTAAATTCCATAACTCAGTCAAAACTGAACTTTGGACATATTTACACAAAGAAGGGTTCAGTCTTTTGACACCGTTTTTTGTACAGAGGTACCTCATCATCTTATCTTCAAAGTAAATGAACAAGAAATCAGTACAATATAAAAAAAAAACACAGAGATTCCTCACTTACTGGTGGCTAAGGGGACTCACTCGCCACTGTGGTCGCTGCGTTTTCACCCATCGTGGTCGTTATTTTACGTTCTGTCTGTCATTTATGCTCTCTACCACATCTACAAAGTCTTATGATTATCCCACATAAATTTCACTTGCATCCCCCGGCTATTTTCTGCGTACAAAGCCGATTAAGTGACGGTGCACGATGATGGATGGCAGCCATATTAGCTTTCTTGGCTAAAATGCTAAAAACAGGAAAAGGAAATGAGGAGTTCTTCATCTTTGGTGTATTACGTGTCATCCATTGAGTCCTCCAATGTCTGCCACCTTCTGAAATTGGCAGATCAGTACAATTCAGTATAAATCCTCAATGGAGACGATCATGTCAGAGTGAGATGACAGGCGCAGCGCCACGCTCTGCCACTAGGGGCACGCAAAATCTCACACTCAAAAGGTTAAAACTCTAGCTGCAGCATTTTGGATCAGCTGAAGACTTTTTAAAGATGTTTTAGGACAGCTTGATAATAAAGAGTTACAATAATCTAATCTAGAGCTAACAAAAGCGTGGATTAGTTTCTCAGTATCACTCTGAGACAAGATGCTCCTAATCATGGCAATATTACACAAATGATAGAAGGCAGTCTTAGAAACAAATTTAATATGTGAATGAAAAACAGATCTTGAGCAAAAATAACTCCAAGGTTCCTCACAGAACTATTAAGAGAAAGAGTAACCCTATCCAAATGAAGAGTTTGATTTGGAAAGGTGTTTCTAAGGTTTTTTGGGCCAACTAGAATGGCTTCAGTCTTATCTGAATTTAATAACAAGAAATTACAAGTCATCCAAGCTTTGATTTCCTTAAGACAAACCTCTAATTTGGCTAATTGATTACTATCATCTGGCTTCACTGACAAGTATAATTGTGTCATCTGCATAACAATGAAAATGTATGCAGTGCTTTCTAATAATGTTGCCTAGTGTAAGCATATATAAACTAAAAAGAAAAGGGCTTAGCACAGATCCCTGTGGAACTCTGTGACGGAGCTTTTAGTTGAAGAAAACTCATTATTGACATGAACAAATTGGAACCTATCAGATAAATAAGATTTAAACCACTGCAACGAAGTTCCATTAAGTCCAACATGGTGTTCTAGTCTATCAAGTAAAATATTAGGATCGATAGTATTAAAAGCTGCACTAAGGTCCAAAAGGACAAGTACAGAAACAAGTCCATTATCAGATGTGATAAGAAGGTCAGTGACCCTCACCAAAGCGGTTTCAGTACTATGATGGATTCTAAACCCAGATTGAAACTCTTTAAATAAACAATTTCCCTGCAAGTGGTCAAATAATTGTGTAGCAACAACTCTTAAGATTTTTGAAATGAAAGGCAGATTAGAGATTGGTCTATAGTTAGCGAAAACTCTTGGATCCAGTGTTGGCTTTTTAAGTAAGGGTTTAATTACAGCAGTTTTAAAAGCCTGCGGTATATGGCCTAATGTTAATGAAAAATTGATTATTTGAAGAATCGAGCTACCAATAAATGGGAAGACTTCTTTAAATAACCTGGTAGGAATAGGGTCTCAAAGACACGTTGAAGGCTTGGATGAGGAAATTATTTTATCTAACTCTAAAAGGTCAATTGGAGTAAACTCATCCAAACAGATACCAATTGAAGGAGTTGGAGTAGTTACTGTATTTAAGTTAATGGTATGAAGAATCTGACTGATTTTATCTCTGATAGATGAAATTTTATTATTGAAGAAGTTCATAAAGTCCTGACTAGTAAGCTCTAAGGGAATGCTAGGTTTGACAGAGTCCCGACTCTTTGTCAGCCTGGCTACAGTGCTGAAAAGAAACCTGAGATTATTCTTGTTCCCTTCTATTAGTGCGGAATAACAGCTTGTTCTAGCTTTCCTAAGAGATTTTTTTTTATGAATTAGAAGTTGACTTCTCCAAGCTAAATATATTTCATCTAATTCAGTGGAACGCAATTTTCTTTCTACTTGACGAGTCTTCTGTTTTAAGCTACAAGTTTCTGTGTTGAACCAAGGAGTTAGAAATCTCTGATTAGACTTTTTCTTTTTTAAAGGGGCCACCAAGTCTAGAGTCTGATGCAGGGAAGCTGTAACACTATCTACCATGCTATTAATTACAGAAGGAACAAGCTCTCCATAGCTAATCTCCGTTGTCTTGACACATGGGATTGAGGAAACAATCTGCTTAAATTTGGTAACATCATCTGAGAGGCATCTACTGCAGTAATATTTTTCTTTAGGAGCCAAATAGTCAGAAATAGTGAAATCAAAAGTTAACAGATAATGGTCTGACAGTACAGGGTTATGAGGAGACACTACCAGATTTTCTATTTCAATGCCATATGTCAGAACAAGGTCCAACGTATGGTGGAGATAATGGGTAGAATTTCCTACTTTCTGAGAAAACTCCATCGAGTCTAATATTGAATTAAATGCCATATTAAAGCAATCACTAATGAAGAATTGGGCACAATTTGGACATTTTCATTTAGGGGTGTACTCACTTTTGTTGCCAGCAGTTTAGACATTAATGGTTGTGTGTTGAGTTATTTTGAGGGGACAGCAAATATACACTGTTATACAAGCTGTACACTGACTACTTTACATTGTATCATAGTGTCATATCTTCAGTGTTGTCCCATAAAAAGATATAATAAAATATTTACAAAAATGTGAGGGGTGTACTCACTTTTGTGAGATACTTTACTCCTCCTCCACGGCCAGAACTTCTGGGATTTTGACAGTTTAAGTAACCAGAGGGAGTTGATTCATTTAAACCAACATAATCCTCTTACCCTAACCAAGTCTCTGTAAGGGAAATTAAATCAGTCTGATGATCAATTAACAGATCATGGACTAGCAGAAACTTGGGAGTTAGAGACCTAATATTTAATAAACCACATTTAATTTTTAAATCATGAGGAGGAACAGAGGCCAAGTCATTAAATTTAGAGGCTTCATGTTTAATTTGACTTTTACCAACTTTTTGTTTAATCACTTTGGGATTCTTATACATTATATTTTTATTTGCTTTGGAGGGAGCAGACAATGATTCTCTGATGGGGAAGACAGGGGCTAAGCTGAGGGGTGGTGGATGAAGAGGAGCTGCAGAGAGGCGTGTAAGACCGAGACTCTGCTTCCTGGTCCCAACTCTGAGTTGTCAAGGTTTTGGAAATTTGGATAAAAATGATGCCAGATTGTTAGATAAATGAGACGCACCATCCAAAGTGGGGTGGACGCTGTCTCATCTAATAAGACCAGGTTTTCCCCAAAATGAGCTCCAATTGTCTATGTAGCCCACGTTGTTTGCAGGACACCACACAGATAGCCAGCGGCTGAAGGATGACGAGCAGCTAAACATGTCATCACTGGTCAGATTGGGGAGGGGTCCAGAGAATACTACAGAGGCAGACATTGTTTTGGCAAAGTCACACACCGACTCCACCTTAAGTTTTGTTAGTAGTGTTGTTTAGTATTAGTTAGTTAAGTTAATCCCTTCCACAGCAGTGGGACGGTGCCTATCTCCGTTTCACTGACCCTAGGCCACACAGCTACTGTGAGTAGTGAAAGCTTCAGTGGGGGGGGTCAGTCCTCTGGTAGCTCTGCACGTTAACTTTCCTTTCCCCATTCTATTATGCTGAGCACCAAGCTAGAAGGTGGAAAGTACCATTTTAATATGGTCTTTGGTATGACCCGGCTGGGATTTGAACCCACGACCTCGCAGTTGTGGGGTGGATGCTCTACCGACTAGGCCACCACTCTGGTTAATATTAATTAGTGTTGGTGGATGATTGTTTGGGGAAACCATGACTGAGGGGGCTGGTGGCCTGAATGGCTTTGGCCACTGCGGTGTGTTGGCGTGTGTTCAAGATAAAAGCTGACTGAGCAATAGGTGCCTCTCCACTGCCTGAAACCCACTGCTTGTTACAATATGAAAAAACGAACTTGTGCCATTGTCTCGCTGAGCAGAAAAATTAAACAAAGGGGGTAAAAAAAAAAGTTAAAAATCTGCCCACCCCCAGCCTCCGCCACGGACTCACCGGGGCCGCTGATCTGCGACGTGCTGCGGCTGCGTCGGTTGCCCACCATGGCCACCACCCGCGTGCTGAGGCTGAAGCGCCTCTTCTTGCTGCCGCCGCCCACCGTGCCCAGCGCCGTGTCCGACTGGCTGCCGTCGGTGTGCTCCTGGGTGTAGATCTCCCCGCTGACGCTGGAGCTCTTCAGCATGCTGCGGCCCATCGACCGCATGTGACGACTGGAGGTGGAGAAAAGGACAAAGAAAGGAGACGCCGGTGAGGCTGGGACAGGGGGGGACATTTCCCCCCTGACCTGGAAAAAAGACAGAATTGTCCCCTCAAATATCATCATAACCCTCTTCTTTTTTTTTTTTTTAAATCATGCTACATAACTGAATAAAACGATTTGAAAGCACCAATTCTAAACAGTAATGCAAAAAAAAAAGTTATACAGTTATACTTTTTCCCTCACAAATTTACACATTTTTTCCTGTAAATTTTCACCTTCTTGTAAATCTGCACCTTTTTTCTCAAACATTTGCAATTTATTTTTCAAAATTTGTATATTTTTTCTCATTCTCATCTAAATTGACACATTTTCTCCTAAAGTTGCAATTTATTTCCTATGAATTTTCAACTTTTTTCTCATAAATTGGCACATTTTTTCCCCTAAATTTGCATTTTATCCATCCATCCATCTTCTACCGCTCTTCCCGAGGTCCAGGTCGCGGAAGCAGCAGTTCAAGCAGAGAAGCCCAGACTTTCCTCTCCCCAGCCACCTGCTCCAGCTCTTCAGAGAGGATACCAAGGTGTTCCTAGACCAGCTGGGAGATGTAGTCTCTCCACCGAGTCCTGGGTCTTCCCCGGGATCTCCTCCCAGTGGGCGTGCCCGAAACACCTTAAGTGGGAGGCGTCCAGGAAGCATCCTGATCAGATGCCCATACCACCTCAACTGGCTCTTTTCAATGTGGAAGAGCAGCGGTTCTACTCTGAACCTCTCCCAGGTGACTGAGCTCCTCACCCTATCTCTGACGGTGAGTCCAGCAATCCTACGGAGAAAGCTCATTTCAGCCGCTTGTATCCGCGATCTCGTTCTTTCGGTCATTACCCAAAGTTCGTGACCATAGGTGAGGGTAGGAAGATAGATTGACCAGTAAATCGACAGCTTTGCCTTAGAACTAAGCTCCCTCTTCACCACAACAGACCGGTACAACGTCCGCATCACTGCAGATGCTGCTCCGATCCGTCTGTCGATCTCTCGCTCCATTCTCCCCTCACTCGTGAATAAGACCCTGAGATACTTAAACTCCTCCACTTGGGGCAGGAGCTTGTCCCCAACCCGGAGAGGACAATCCACCTTTTTCCGGCTGAGGACCATGGACTCGGTCTTGGAGGTGCTGATATTCATCCCAGCCGCTTCACACTCAGCGGCAAACCGTCCCAGTAAGACCTGTAGGTCATTGCTAGATGAAGCCAACAGGACAACATCATCTGCAAACAGCAGAGATGAGATCCTGTGGTCACCAAGCATGACACGCTACGTTCCCTGGCTGCGCCTAGAAATCCTGTCCATAAAATGTTGAACAGGATCGGTGATAAAGGGCAGCCCTGGTGGAGTCCAACTCTCACTGGGAATGAGTCTGACCGAGTGTTGGCAATACGAACCAAACTCTCACAACGGTCGTATTGAGACCGGATAGCTCGTAACAACAAGCCCAATACCCCATACTCCCGAAGCACCCCACGAGGTACACGGTGGAATGCCTTCTCCAAGTCCACAAAACACATGTAAACTGGTTGGGCAAACTCCCACGAACCCTCAAGGATTCTCGAGAGGGTAAAGAGCTGGTCCGAAGTGCCACGGCCAGGACGAAAACCATCTTGCTCCTCCTGAATCCAAGGTTCGACCAACGGCCGGACTCTCCTCTCCAGTACCTTGGCATAGACCTTCCCAGGGAGGCTGAGGAGTGTGATCCCTCTAAAGTTGGAGCACACCCTCCGGTCCCCTTTTTTGAAAAGAGGAACCACCACCCCGGTTTGTCATGCCAAAGGCACTGCCCCCGACCTCCACACAATGTTGCAGAGGCGTGTCAACCATGACAGTCCTACAACATCCAGGGTCTTGAGGTACTCAGGGCGAATCTCGTCCACCCCCGGGGCCCGGCCACCAAGGAGATTGTTAACCACCTTGGCGACCTCAGCCCCTGTGATGGGCGAGTCGTCCCCCTCGTCCACAAGTCCTGCCTCCTCTGTGGAATTTATTTGCTATGAATTTTCAGTTTTTTTCTTGTAAATTTGCAATATTTTCCTATAAATCTGTAACTTTTTTTCTCAAAAATTTGTAACTTATTTTTCCATAAATTTGCACATTTTTTCTCATAAATTAGAAATTTTTTTCTCATAAATGTGCAACTTTCACTTATAAATTTGCAGTTTTTTTTCTTGTAAATCTGCAATTATTTTCTCAAAAATATTTAACTTTTTTTCCCTGTAAATCTGTAACTTTTACTTGTAGAATTGAAGCTTTTTTTCCTTTCAGATCTGATACTTTTTTCTCATAAATTTGTGATTTTTCTCTTGTAAATTTTCATCTTTTTTTCCTGTAAATTTACAACACTTATCTGGATGCTGATGACATTTTTACACAATGTAATTAAATTGTGATTCACAATTTTTATTTATTTATTGTGCAAATTTGCACCTATTTTACATTTATCCATTGCTGTATTTGCTAAATTGATGAACACCAACCACCCTTCTTGTTGAAAAATAACAACTTGCCCATCGGTTGTAGTCCTAGATCCTGTGGGAGAGGAGAACTCCAGTGCAGGACGACTTTGGGCTGTTTGACTTTACAGACCAGATAATGTCACAAAAATCCTACGTAACCCACTAAAATGAAGGAGAAACCCCAAAACGCAGAATCAGGGGCTCTTTAACGCCTCTGAACAGGCTTTAATTTTGATTAAAAGATGATACAGGAATGCTGACGCCTGTCTCTAAATTTAAATTCAAAGCATTTATGATGCATGTATATGGCAAACATTTAATAATCATCAAAGTAAACATTTTAAGAGTCCAAAGTTGATCTTAAACAATCCACAACACATGGGCAGAATCTGCCCAGCAACCGGTGGCGCCCCCCGGGGCCTCGGAGGAGCTGCCGCAGGTCCAAACTCTCAGAGGGGGCCAGAGTGCTGCAGGAGAGTCCGGCCACGCTCCCGGACGCCCGTGGGCTTCCGGACGCCTCAGTCGAGAGGCCCAGGGGAGTGGGGAAAGGGCGAGCGGAGCAGCGGGAGGAGAATGAGTGAGGGGGAGGGTCTGGGCCCGGAGGACGGAGGGGGTCCGGGGACTCACAGGGCAGGATGCATGCGAGGAGGGACCTGAGACGTGCAGCGGGACATGCAGACAGATACACAGACAGAGAAAAACATCAGGGTGGTGGGGATGTGTTGGTGTGCTTTTATTCTGAAAGGCGGCTTCACACCAGCAGCTTCCTGTGAATTACTGGAATTAAACGGGACAGATGTGCTTAAAACGGAGGCATGAGCGGGAAGGAGCAGAAGCTGCAGAGCGAAAGCTTCACGTTAACGGCATCACTTTTCAAAAATGTGACTTTTATGACAATTTTGGAACTTTTTCACAGCAATTTGCAAAATGTTTCAAACATTTTTGTTACATTTGCAGCTTTTCTTGTAGACTTAAGTTTTTTAATAAATAAATATTTTCCTTTGTTAAGTGAATCTTCATAAATTTCCTGTTTTTCTCATAAATTTACTTTTTTCGTGTAAATTTGCAAGTTATTTCTCAAAAATTTGCACATTTCTTTCCTTACAAATTGGCACATTTTTCTCCTAAATTTGCAATTTATTTCCTACAAATTTTTTATTTTTTTGTCTCGTAAACTTGCAACTTTTTTCTCTTAAATTTGCAAATTTTTTCATTTACTGGCACTTTTTTCTCATAAATTTGCAAATTTTTCCTGTAATTTTGCAAACTTTTTCTTGTAGATTTGGAAGGTTTTTTTTATGAGAAAAAAGTTGCAAATTTATGAGAAAAAAAATGCAAATTTTGAAAAAAAAGTTGAAAAATTATGTGAAACAGTTGCAAATTTTTGAGAAAAAGGTCACAAATTTATGAGGAAAATGTTGCAGATTTATGAGGAAAAAAGTTCCAAATTTACAAGAAACAATTTGCAAACATATGATAAAAATCCCTGAAATTTTTTTTTTTAAAAAAAGCTGCAAATTGATGTGAAAAAAGTCATAAATTTTTGAAAAAAGTTGCAAATTTATGAGGAAAAAATTTGAAAATTTACAGGAAAAATTTGCAAATTTATGTGAAAAAATGCAAATTGTTGAGGAAAAAAGTCAAATTTATGAGAAAGAAAGTTACAAATTTATGACAAAAAGTCAAATTTTTAAGAAAAAGGCTGCAAATTCATGAGTAAAAAGTGAAAATTTACAGGAAAAACTTCACACGTTTTTGAGAAAAAAAGAGTTGCAAATTTATGAGGAAAAATTTGAAAATTTACAGGAAAAATTTGAAAATTGTTGAGGGAAAACATCACAAGTTTATGAGAAAAAAGTCAAATGTTTATGAGAAAAGTTGCAAATCCACAAGAATTGGTGGTTCAAAGTCAGCACTAGACCAGGTTACACTTTTATGTAAAAAAAAAAAAAAAGCCTGCCCTTTCATGTGGGAACATTTGCAAAATTGTGAGGAAATGCATGAGAAAAAAAAATACATAATTACAAAAAAACCTTGCATATTTACAAGAAAAAAACTGCTTAGGAGGAAAAAAGTCTTGCAGATCAATGTGAAATAAATAGAAAATTTCATGCAAAAACATGACCATTTATGAGAAAAAAAACCTTGCAATTTCTTCAGAATTATAAGGAAATAAAACCTTGCAAATAAAGTGGGACAAAGTTGCCAATTGCAGAGAAAAAAAGGCGACTGCATTTTTGCAGCATCACATCCAGTCTGTTCATCCACCCTCGTCGTGCACGGCGTTTCTGTGCATTATGTCGATGGAAATACTGAAAAGTTGACTGACACCCCGGTATGAGTGGCTCAGCTTCCACTCCGGGAACACGTCTCCACGGTTACCTGGACTCCTCCGTGTCTCCCGCTACCGTGTGTCTCCGGTGCTTCAGCTCCCCGGAGAAGCGCCTCCTTCCTGACGACCTCCTCTCGTCCTCCTCCTCCTCTCTGTCCACCCCCCACGAAATCCTCCTGTCCTTCTTGTCCTCCTCTAAAGACTTGGATCTGAAGTGTTGTGCGTGTGCGTACGTGTGCGTGTGTATCCAGCAGACAGATCATGCAGAAGAACGGAAACATGCAGGAAGGAAGACAGACAGCATGCGTTCATCAAACACGATTTGAAACGCTCTGCACTTAACGGCGGGATGAGACGGCGGGCGCTCACCTGAGGCGTCCTCCAGGGCGCTCCGACTGGATGGACATGTAGCTGGCGCTGCTGAGGCGGGAGGCACTGCTGGCTCGGGAGAGCGCCGACACGTCGCTCATGTCGCTGTCGGAGGACCGGGCCGACATGTCGCTGCTACGCCTCTGCTCCGCGTACATCTGCAGGAGGAGATGAGGAAGGAGACGAAAGGACGAAGAAGGTCTGTCATGTCTGTCGTTTCCCTCGGCGACTGTCACGGTTTACTTCATGCTACGGTTTTGTGTTGTATCACTGCGGCTGATCCCACACGGACTTTACCTGTGGTGCAGCTGAGCAGCTGTTCACCCGCATTAGACCCATCTGGGCCCCAGTGGATTTAACATGGACGAGCAGCTTTCATTAACACTTGTGCCAGAGGCAAAATGATGCCAAAAAGTCATACAGTTTCACATTTTTTTCTCATAAATTTGGAAGAAAAAGCGACAAATTTACAAAATAAAAATAGTAGTAAATTTATGAGGAAAAAGTCACATTTACTAGAAAAAAAAGTCACAAATTTAGGAGAAAATGTGAAAATGTAGGAGAAAAAAGTTGCAAATTTACAAGAAAAAACTGTAAGATTACTTGAAAACAGTTACAAACTTACAAGAAAAATTTAGCAAATTACAAGAAAAAAAGTCACACATTCATGAGGGAAAAAATTAGAAAAAGTTGCAAATATATGAGTAAATAAATTGAGAATTTATGAGAAAAAAGTCTGAAATTTATATGGAAAAGCTGTAAGTTTACAGTAAAAAAGGTGAAAATTTTTGAAAAACTTTCAAATGTACAAGAAAAATTTTGCAAGAAAATAGCAAATTCATAAGGAAAAAAGTAACAAATTTATGAGGAAAACTTAGAAGTTGCAAATTAACAAGAAAAAGTAGCAAATATGAGTAAATAAAATGAAAATTTATGAGAAAAAAGTTAAATATTTATGCAGAAAAGCTGTAAGTTTACAGTAAAAAAAAGTTGGAAAATTTTTGAGAAAGTTTTAAATGTACAAGAAAAATTTTTGCAAGAAAACAGCAAATTCACAAGTAAAAAAGTAACAAATTTATGAGGAAAAAGTTGCTAGATTACAGTCAAAAAGTGGCAAATTTATGATAAAGTTCCAAAATTACAAGAAAAAGTTACAAAAAAGTCACAGTTTTACAAGAAAAACTAGCAAACTTTTGAGAAAAAAGTTGCATATTTACACGGAAAAAAAAACCCACTCATGAGAAAAAGTTGAAGTTTACAGTAAATAAAAATTGCAGATTTATGAGAAAGTTTTAAATTTTCAAGAAAAAAATGATCAAATTAGGGGGGAAAAGTCACAAATGTGCAAGAAAACAGCAAATTTAGGAGGAAAAAAAATGAGAATTTACAGAACAAAATTGTAAATTTTCAAGAAAAAAATGCAGCATGGAGGGCCGTGAAAAAGCAGCGCCGCCGCCTCTGCTGGCCTGGCATCCCGCCACACCTTTCTTCATGGCTGCACTGGCGGAGATGGTGGCTGAAACTGTGTTTATTTCGAAATCAAAGCCTCAACTCGAAATTCCGGCAAATTAAAAGTTGAGAAAATACGGCGATGCAACGATACAAGCCTTTAGTTCAACTTAATTTTGACCGGGTGCGCTGAGAAGCTGGCAACAGATACACACACATGCGCGCACACACAGCTACACGCAGACACAGTGAGAGACGTATGCCTCCGTTGCGCCGAGGCATAAAAATTAAAAAATTGGCAAGAAAAAAAAGTTGTAAATTTACAAGAACAAAATGCAAATTGAGGAAGAAAGCGTTGCAAATTGAACCTATTAAAATTCCGGTGTTCCGCCAGGGGGAACGTTTAATTTTCTACTGCCATTCAGTGAAGAAAGAATGTGATTTTCTTCGCGTTTGCTAAATTCACAGAAACTGGCTGTAATGTTGTAAGTTAATATTCACTTAACGGACCTCTCGTTTGGTCTTGAGGTCCGTCTCTGGGTCGCGGGAGGCTGAAGGCCGGTAGGAATATACTTTCTTCTGCAGTTGTCGGGCTCGCTCCTCCACTGCAAGGGCTGCAAAAAAAAAAAAAAGGAAGAAGAAGAAGGAGGCAAAATATATGAGCAACAATTTAGAGCAAGAAAAAGAATGGACAGCTGTCGGACATTGGGCTTTATTTTCACATTTTTGCCTTTTCTGCTCTGACTTTGCAGCTTCAAATGTGCAGTTTGGCCTTCAGGCTGCAGTACCGGTCTGCTGACACTAGGTGGAGTATTTCTACTAGTGCATACAATAGAATGTTGGGGGGAAAAGTTCATCTTTTATGCAATATAATTAAAAACTTTGCAACTTTTTACCTATAAATCTGCAAATTTTTATTTTTAAAATGACAACTTTTTATTTTAAATGTGTAACTATCTCCTCCTGGCTTTGCAGCTTTTTACTCATAAATCTGTGACTTTTTCCTCTGAAATCTGCAACGTTTTCCATGTTAATTTTCAACTCTTTATTCATGAACATACAACTTTTTACATAGAAATTTGTGATTTTTCTTTTTTTACTTTTAAATATTAATCCCCTCTATATTTGCCACTTTTTACTCATAAATGTATTACTTTTTTCTTCTAAATCTGCAACTTTTATATGTGCAAATTTGCAACTTTTTGCTTTTAATTAGAAACTTTTTAATCGTAAATTTGCGACTTTTTACCCATAAATGTGCAACTTTTTTCCTCCTAACTTTGCAACCTTTTGCTCATAAAACTGAAACTTTTCTGTCATAAATCTGCGACGTTTTCCCATGTTAATTTTTTAACTCTTTATTCATGAAAATGCAACATTTTACTTATGAATTTGTGATTTTTTTTACTTTTAAATTTTTTTTTTTTCTCCTAAACTTGCCACTTTTGCTCATAAATTTGTGACTTTTTCCTCTTAATTCTGCAATGTTTTACTTGTCAATTTGCAATGTTTTATTTTATAAATTTGCCTTTTTCCTCCTAAAGCTGCATCTTTTTTCCATGTTAATTTTTAAGTATTCATGAAAATGCAACTTTTTTTTTTTTTATATAAATTTGTGATTTATTTATTTTTTTTACTTTTAAAAAAAAATTGCATTTCTCACAAAGGAAAACAACCTGTAACCTGTCAAATCTGCAACAGAATGGGATTCTGCTTTTTGGGGTTTCCCCTTTATTTTAGTGGGTCGTGGAGGGTTTTTGTGACATGACACAGTCTGTAAAGTCAAACAGCCCCAAATCCTCCTGCACAGGAGTTCTCCTCTCCCACAGCCGACATCGGCATCAGCCTCCTGGGTAAAAACTGAGAGAGGAGTGTGCCAGCCGAGCCGCTAGATGTCTATTCCTGTCTGTTTCCTACCTATTTTATCCGTGCCAGCGAGGCACCTGTTGTCCCAGCCAGGTGACCGTGTGTTTTATTCACAGCTTTCTTTATCATGGTTCTGCTCCGGACTGCTCGCCTCCTTGGTCCGCAGGGTTTAGCAGCTGTTAGCAGTCGGCCGCTCCCTCACTCGGGGCATTTCTGTGCTCGCCACATCCCAGGGAGCGCCCACGTGCTCTCAGCCACTCAGAGCACACAGCCCTGCCTCTGACAACGCTTCACTGAGCCTTTTTCACGCTCGAGCGTTCAGCCGCTGTTCGTTAGCGTGTTACGTCCCAGTAAGCGTGTCCATGTGGGCCCCACCAGAGGTTAAATGGGCTGTCTTATGGGTCCCATGTGGGTTTGTCCACATGGGCTTTACCCGTTTACTGATTTTCAACTTATTTTCTCATAAATTTGCAACTTTTTCTCCTAAAGTTTCACCTTTTTTTTTTTTCTCATAAATTTGCAACCTTTTCTAGTAAATTTGTAACTTTTCTCAGATTCGGCAAAAAAATTACAAAAACAAGTTAAAAATCCATTTGTAAAGCATATGATCAAAATATGGTGTGAAGCTAAAAACTATTTAAAAGAACCACAGTTATTGTCACAATTTAGTCCAATATGGGGTAATCAATATTTTAAACCAGGGAGAGCGGACGCTGTATTTAAAGTATGGAATTTAAAAGGGATACAAAAGATTCAGGATTTATATTTGCCATGTGCAGACAACATAATGTCTTTTGAAGAGCTGAGGATCAAATTTAATCTCAATAGAACACATTTTTTTAAATATCTTCAACTTAGAAACTTTATTCGATCAAATCAAAATAAAGCTCTCACTCGACCTATTTATTCATCCTTGGAAAAAATGATGATGAAAGATAGTAAAAGAAAGGGTATTATTTCAGAGTTTTATAACTCATTGACACTATCTTCAAGTGAAAATTCACTGAAAAGATTAAACTACTGGAAAGAAGATCTGCAAATTGAAATTTCAGAGGAACAATGGGAATTGGCTTGTACAGAAGCTCAAACCAAATCAATAAATGCACGCCTTAAATTGATACATTTCAAATGGTTAATGCGGATGTATGTTACACCGGAGGAGTTAAATAGATATAACAAAAATATACCAGATACATGCACAAAATGCATGGAAAGTAAAGGAACCCTATTTCATTGTTTATGGGAATGTAGATTAATAAGAATGTTTTGGGAAGAGGTGAGGGTAACAATTGAAAAAATAATCTCAAAACAAATCATACTGAATCCTAAACTGTTTTTGTTGGGTCTGTACCCAGAAAAGCATAATTTTAATAAAAGTGAAAGAACATTCATAGACCTCAGTTTGCTTAATGCCAAAAAATGTATTGCACTACTGTGGAAAAAGACTCATAGACCAGATGTGACTCAGTGGTTAAGACAGATGTTAACAAACCTTCCATTAGAAAGAATAACATATATACTGAAATCAAAGGAAATTGTGTTTGAGAATATATGGAGACCTTTTATTGATTATGTAAAAAATTTAAACATAACTCTTGAAGAAGAAGGTGAATGATGTGTGTCGACCTTGTAAATTCCAAACTGGTGAACATAATATGTATACTAATGTATTGGATTGTCTAGACTAAACAGAGGAGCATTGTTGAAGACTTGATTTTGTTGGTGGTTGTTGGTGTTTTTAGTGCTTTTTTTTTTTTTTTGTAGTACTTTAGCGTTAGTGTTTGATTGTTTGTATCATGTTTGTTAAAAAAAAAAAAGGTTCAATAAAGATATTGTGGAAAAAAAAATTTGTAACTTTTTTCTCACAAATTTACTAATTTGTGGAGGTAAATTTGTCACTTTTTTCTTGTAAATTTTCATTTTTTAATGAAAGCTGCTCATGTGGGGCCCAGGTGGGTTTGACTTGCCTACCGATTTACCTACAGCTAAAGTCCGTGCGGGGAAACACAGACGGGGCCAACATGGAACCTGCGGACAAACCCACATGGGACCCAGAAGACAACCCAGATTTAACCTATCGTTGGGCCCACTTGGACATGCTGGCTGGGTTAGTCCGGCAACTGAAGCTGCAAGTTAACATTAGCCATTAAAACAGAGAAATGATGAAAGATTACTCATTAGTGTTTAATGCAATCTGCTATAAAACAGCCCATTCTGAGGAGCGCTCCTTCCCCGTGTGTAAAATGGTGCTGCAGTAATTAAACCCTGAGGCGTTTTGACCAAAACATATCTCAGACATTTAATTAGTACCTCTGGGAGCTACGTCAACATGTGGAAAAAGTGCTCGCCAGTGAGCCTGCAGCTGCGTTGATAAAACATTCAACACCAGCGTTAAATGTTTCCATGAACTGCTCCAAGGCCCTCGACCTCTGGTTCGTCCTGACCTTAATTTTTCACGCTTTCCCCACACAGTGCCAACAATCAATTTGTGTGAGTGGAGAAATGCCTGAAGGTGAACATTTACATGACTTCATCGAATTATTTTCCATCTTTTTTTTGGGGGGGGGGGGGGGGGGGGTCATTAACCTGGTGACCCTGAGGCTGAAACACAGCCTGTCACTGTTACTGGAAAGTGAGCTCACTTTCAGATGTTATTCCCCCTGTAATTTACTGTTTTGATTAGATGGAAATTTACAGCTGAGTTTTAACAATAAACAGGTCTGGTAACATTAGTGGTGGAAGTTTTTGGATATACAGTCATGAAAAAATTAGGACACCCCATTAAATATTCAGGTCTTTATTAAGAAATGTTCACATATTGATGTCTAATCTTGTTTTTATTTATCTCTGGAAAAGAAGATGATTTAATTGCAGATAGATAACAAAAATTAACCTTGTTTTACTCTTTAAACAAAAGATATCAACAAAAATGCATATTCTGAGGAAAAAGTTAGGACACCCTACTACCTAATACAGTGTTTCCGGAAAGTCTTCACAGCGCTTCACTTTTTCCACATTTTGTCATGTTACAGCCTTGTTCCAAAATGGATTAAATTCTTTTTTCCTCAAAATTCTACACACAGTACTCCATAATGACAATGTGAGAAAAGTTTTTTTGGAAGATTTTTGCAACTTTATTAAAAATAAAAAAACTAAGAAATCATGTGTACATAAGTATTCGCAGCCTTTGCCATGAACCTCAAAATTGAGCTCAGGTGCATCCTGTTTCCACTGATCATCCTTGAGATGTTTCTACAGCTTCATTGGAGTCCACCTGTGGTAAATTCAGTTGATTGGACATGATTTGGAAAGGCACACACCTGTCTATATAAGGTCCCACAAACCAAGCATGAAGTCAGAGGAATTGTCTGTAGACCTCTGAGACAGGATTGTCTCGAGGCACAAATCTGGGGAAGGGTACAGAAAAATTTCTGCTGCTTTGAAGGTCCCAATGAGCAGAGTGGCCTCCATCATCTGTAAATGGAAGAAGTTCGGAACCACCAGGACTCTTCCTATGAAGAGAGGAGAACCTTCCAGAAGGACAGCCATCTCTGCAGCAATCCACCAATCAGGCCTGTATGGTAGAGTGGCCAGACAGAAGCCACTCCTTAGTAAAAGGCACATGGCAGCCCACCTGGAGTTTGCCAAAAGGCACCTGAAGGACTCTCAGACCATGAGAAACAAAATTCTCTGGTCTGATGAGACAAAGATTGAACTCTTTGACGTGAATGCCAGGCATCATATTTGGAGGAAACCAGGCACCGCTCATCACCAGGCCAATATCATCCCTATAGTGAAGCACGGTGGAGGCAGCATCATGCTGTGGGGATGTTTTTCAGTGGCAGGAACTGGGAGACTAGTCAGGATAAAGGGAAAGATGAATGCAGCAATGTACAAAGACATCCTGGATGAAAACCTGCTCCAGAGCGCTCTTGACCTCAGAATGGGGTGACGGTTCATCTTTCAGCAGGACAACAACCCTAAGCACACAGCCACGATATCAAAGGAGTGGCTTCAGGACAACTCTGTGAATGTCCTTGAGTGGCCCAGCCAGAGCCCAAACTTGAATCCAATTGAACATCTTTGGAGAGATCTGAAAATGGCTGTGCACAAATGCTTCCCATCCAACCTTATGGAGCTTGAGAGGTGCTGCAAAGATGAATGGGTGAAACTGCCCAAAGATAGGTGTGCCAAGCTTGTGACATCATATTCAAAAATACTTTTTTTTTTTAATTTTTTGATTTTGTATACTTTATTGATGCCCAGAGGGGAAATTGAGGGCATCCACCTGGATGGATGAAGCAGCCACGGTACGGTGCTATCCCTTAACCATTCACACACACATATTCACACCTAGGGCCACTTTAGAGTCTCCAATTAACCTAACCTGCATGTTTTTGGCATGTGGGAGGAAACCGGAGAAATCCCGGAGTAAACCCACGCAGATACGGGGAGAACATGCAGAGATAGCAAAAAAACGTGACGACCTAATAGTATTGAATGCAAAAGACGCAACAGACTTACACAAATGGTCCCCTCCAGTATACAACTAGGACAATATCAGTCGCTACGGAGGGTGACAATATGTATGGCTACATATTCATACTATGTAGGATAACTAAGTAGACGGTTATGCTGTTTATTCCATCTTGCTACAATGCTCTGCACTTTGTATATATATTTATATATTTATGTGTACGTATGTATATCCACTGCTCTTATTTATATTTTTCATATCTTCTTAATTATTGCTCTGAGCGTTGCCATCCTGGAATTTCCCCATTGTGGGACTAATAAAGGCTTATCTTATCTTAACATGCAAACTCCACACAGATCACTGTTGGTCAGGGGTTGGGATCGAACCAGGGATCCCATGGCCAAGGGTGAGTTGCTGTGCTGTCGCAGTGCTAACCACTGCGCCACCGCACCGCCCAACTTGAGGCTGTAATTGCTGTCAAAGGTGCATCAACAAAGTATTGAGCAAAGGCTGTGAATACTTACTGTATGTACATGTGATTTCTTAGTTTTTTACTTTTAATAAATTTGCAAAAACCTTAAAAAAAAAAACTTTAACAATGTCATTATGGAGTATTGTGTGTAGAATTTTGAGGAAAAAATGAATTTAATCCATTTTGGAATAAGGCTGTAACATAACAAAAAGTGGGAAAAGTGAAGCGCAGTGAATACTTTCCGGATGCACTGCAGCTAGTGTTTATCCCCTTTGGCTGAAATAACTTTAGTGAGATCCTTCTTGTAGCCATTTACCAGTCTCTGACATCAGTCTGAGGAAAGTTTGCTCCACTCCTCAACACAGAATTCTTTCAACTGTGAGATGTTTGAGGGGTTTCTTGCATGTACAGCCCGTCTCAAGTCACCCCACAGCATCTCAATGGCATTAAGATCTGGGCTTTGACTCAGCCACTCCAGGACTTTCCATTTCTTAGTTTTTAGTCAGTCCTTGGTGGATTTACTGGTATGTTTTGGGTCATTGTCTTGTTGAAAGGTGCAGTTCCTCTTTAGCTTTAATTTTTTTACATATGGTCTCACGTGGTCCTCAAGCACCCTCTGATACACGGTAGAATTCATTCAATTAGCCAGGTCCTGCTGCACCAAAGCATCCCCAAACAATGACACTTCCACATCCATGCTTCACAGGTGGTATGAGGTTCTTTTCCTAGAATGCTGTATTTGATCTGCGCCACACACGTCCTCTGTTCGGGGGTCCAAATAATTCAATTTTAGACTCATCTATCCAAAGAACATTATTTCAGAAGTCCTAGTCTTTGTCTACGTTCTCTCTGGCAAACTTCAGTCTGGCCTTCATGTTTCTCTTACAGAGCAAAGGTTTCCTCCTTGCACGGCTCCCATGCAAGTTAAACATGTGCAGTCTCTTTCTGATTGTAGAGGCATGCACTTTCACATCAACAGTACCAAGAGCCTGCTGTAGGTCCCATGATGAGATTTTAGGGTTTTTAGAGACTTCTTTTAGCATCTTGTGTCAGGGTGAACTTGCTTGGACAGCCAGACCTGGGCATGTTGGCAGCTGTTTTGAATGTCCTCCACTTGTAGACTATTTTCCGGACAGTGGAATGGCTGATTTCAAACTCTTTTGAGATCTTCTTAAATCCCTTACCAGACTCATAAGCTGCTACAATCTTCTTTCTGAAGGTCTCAGACAGCTCTTTCCATCTCACCATGGTGTTCACTCTCACTTCAACAGTCAGGAGCACACCAAACTAAATGTCTGAGGTTTAAATAGGACAAGCCTCCTTCAAAATGCTGAATAATGATGTTCTAATCATGTGCACCTGATGTGACACACCTGTGTGTGATTTTAGCCATTTTAAGTGGGAATAAATGTGGGGCTCTCCTAATTTATTCCTCACCGCAAATTGCATGTTGTTGGAATTAGATTTTACAGAAAATTTTAAAAATAAATTTGTCAGTGATTGCCGTAGCGGGGGATGGAAGACCTGGCTCTACCAAATAGATAGATGTACTTTATTGATCCCAAACCGGGAAATTACAGAGGCTGGCTGTCGAGGTGTTGCCGGCCAATCACTCTGCAGGGCCCTCAAGCAGTTGGGGATCGGGGGAGACACAACAAGAAAGCCATCAAGAACATCAGTGATGCTGCCGAAAGACCATCACGATGGCTGTGGATCAGAAGGAGTGATCCGTGGACGTCTCGATCCACCTAGACACAAGTCGGGGTCTCATCAACCCCTGCTGGGGTGCCTGTGCGAGGGTGTATGATGTACAATGAGCTGAAACACCCGATGACCACAGGTTACATCACTGATGATATGTCTAGGCAGCACCGTAAGGTGTGTGTTAAAATCAATTAAAAAGTCTTTTCTTCAGTTTTAATAGTTTAGTTATATTACTTGAATCTCCCGGTATTGTTAAAATTGATATTAAATATCCATATGTCCAAATATGTTTTAAAAAACACAGAGGCTTTCATAGGGTGTCCAATTTTTTTTTCACGACTGTATTTTATTTAAACTTGCAACTTTTTTCCTCCAAAATCTGCAACTTTTTACTTGTAAATTTTCAACTTCTTTTTAATCTCTTAAATTTTCAGCCTTTTTTCCTGAGTTTTTCTTTATGAATTTAAAACTTTTTCTTCCTAACATTTGACCCACAAAATTGAAACTCTTCTTTCACAAAGCTGCAAGTTTTTCCATGTTAATTTTTAACTATTTATTCATGTACATGCAATTTTTTCTTAAATAAATTTGTGATTTTTTAAAAAAAATTTTCAGTTTAGTATTTTCTCTTAAATATGCCACTTTTTTACTTGTAAATTTATGACTTTTTCCTTCTAAATATACAACTTTAATTGTCAATTTGCATCTTTTTACTTATAAATGTGCAAATTTTTACTTTAAAATTAACTTTTTACCCATAAATCTGCAACATTTTCCATGTTAACTTTTTAACTGTTTTCATGAACATGTAACTTTTTGCCTATTAAATCTGTGATTTTTTTCTTTTAAATTTTCATTTTTTCCTCCTAAATTTGCCACTTTTTGCTCATAAATTTGTGACTTTTCCTCTTAATTCTGCAACTTTTTACTTGTCAGTTTGCAACTTTTTACATATAAATCTGCAAACTTTTAAAATGACAACTTTTTATTTTAAACGTGCAACTTTTTACTCATAAATCTGTGACCTTTTCCTCCTAAAGCTGCATCTTTTTCCATGTTAATTCTTAACTATTTATTCGTGAAAATGCAACTTTTTACTCATAAATTTGTGATTTTTTTTAAAACTTTTAAATGTTAATTTCTCCCTGGAAATTTGCCACTTTTTACTTACTTACTTTTTACTTACAAATGTATTACTTTTTTCTTCTAAATCTGCAACATCTGCAACTCTGCAATTTTTAATTTACAAATCTGCAATTTTTTTTTTACTTTTTAATCAGCAACATTTTCCTCCTACTTTTGCAACTTTTTGCTCATAAAATTGAAACTTTTTTCATAAATCTGCAACTTTTTCCATGTTAATCTTTAACTGTCTATTCATGAAAATCCAACTTTTTATTATAAATTTGTGATTTAAAAAACTTCTAAATGTTTATTTTTTCCTCCTAAATTTGCAACTTTTCACTTGTAAATCTGAACATTTATACTCTTAATTTTACAACTTTTTACTTTAAACATGCAACTTTTTTGTCCTAACTTTGTCACTTTTTACTCATAAAATTTAAACTTTTCTTTTATAAAGCTGCAACTTTTTCCATATTAATCTTAAATTCTTTATTCATGAAAATGCAACTTTTTACTTTTAAATTTGTGATTTTTTCCCCACTTTTAAATGTTCATTTTCTTCTTCCTAAACGTGCCACTTTTTACTCGGAAATTTATCATTTTTTTTCTTCAAAATTTTCAACTTGTTAAGCATAAATTTGTGACTTTTTACTTGTAAATCTGCAACTTCTTACTTGTAAATTTGTGATTTTTTTCCTCCTAAACGTGCAGCTTTTTCCTCATAAATTTGCAGCTTCATCTGTGCAGAAACTGTCATGGCTGTACACAAATCTGCCTGATTCCACACTAAGAACGCCTCACCTTGCTCTATGCTACTGCTCTTTGCGGGAAGCTGCGGAAGCTGTCGGCCACGGCGACCTGATGAGGGAGGAGAGGGGCTGCCACGGAGATGAGATCTGGAAGAGATGAGAACACACACACAGGTGAGGAAATTAGAAATGAAAACACATGAGTGTAAAGCCGTCCAACAACGAACACTGGAAACAATAAGAGGTCAAGCAAGGACACGAGAATTATCGGTAGCAGAGGAGGAAAAGTACGGGGAAACATTCTGAGGGGGTTTATGCACAGCGGGCACACAGTATTATGGAAATATTAGTGCAAATCTAGGCAAAATTATCCTGGAATTTATAGGAAATTATACTGCAAATTTATGGGAGATTATACACAAATTTATGAGAAAATTATTGTAACGTCGGGGCCATTTTAAGGGAGCCAGGGATTTCCCAGCATGCTTTGCCAGTTTGAAACGTTACTGTGTGTGTTAAATGTGTTACTTCTGAGTTATACTGCTGTGTCATTATAACTGCATTATAATGGCCCAGCAGTGTTTAGCAGGATTAGGGCAAGATGTATCATGTGTGTGTAACCATGATTGAAACGGAGGTCTGGGGGAATGACCTCCACTGCTCTGTGTACTAAGTGGCAAGTTGGGGTTGGGGTGTACAAAATAAATCTGGTTGATCACAGCCATCTGCTCCATTGTCTTTTTGTGTGTGAACCCCTGCAAACGTCACACTGGTGTCAGAAGTGGGATGGAGCAAATGGAAGCGATCAGAATGGAGATCCAGCAGCTGGAGCAGGCCATTGCTCAGCTGATGATGGATGATGAGACCGAGGCATCACCACCGGGAGCCTGGAGCCGGGACGAACGGAGCGGCGGACCTGACGGGGCCAGCGCACCCCGCCTCCTGTCTTTTTCAAGACAGAGCGGGCAGAACAGAGCAAACGTTCCACCCTTCTTAGGACAGCACGGGCTGGCGACCCCACGGCGATCAAGGGTGGCGATCGATCAGGAAACGACCACCCCACCTGTTCGGCAGCGGGCCAAGATTCCCCGTTTCAACGGCGAAGCCACATTAGATGACTACCTGACACAGGTCGAGCTGACTGCGGCGCTGAACGGCTGGTCACCAGAGGAAACCGCCGTACAGGTCGCGCTGGCCTTGGAAGGGAAAGCCCTCTGCACGCTCTCTGATCTCCGGCCCGGGGAGCACCACAGCTGGCCAGCACTACAAGGGGCGCTCCAGAGACGATTTGGGAGAATAGCGGACGCTGAGCACGCCCAAGAACAGCTGACCCGCCACCGCCGGAACCACCAGGAAAAATTAGGAGCCTATGCTGCAGATATATGGCTGTTAACCCGGCGCAGCTACCCAGAGTTCGCGCCGGAGGCAGTAGAGAAGCTCGCCCTCCGGAGCTTCATCCAAGGTCTCCGCCCGGCCCAGCTCCAGAGCCACGTACGGCTCCACGCCGCGAGCGACTGGAAGACTGCAGTGGCAGAAGCAGAGCGGGCAGAGCCGCTAATAAGTCGCACCGCTGAAGCAGCAACGCACAGCCGGAGAACCTACCAGGCTACGATGGAGAGCGAGGGGGAGGAGGAGGAATTACGGCAGACCACAGCGGCGCGTCCACGGAGAAGATGGCCTCGGCGGCGCGAGGAAGGGTGCTTCCGCTGCGGAGAGATGGGACACATCGCGCGATACTGCCCCGCACCCACCCCACGACAAACCGGCCCCTCGCCGGCGTTAAACTAGAGCGAGGTGGCGTGAACGGGGACAGGCCACCTCCAGCAGATGTTTCCCCCGAGGAGCCGGCACCGCGCGTGGGCCGAGTTGGACACTCTCCAGGGATCTCCTGTCCAAAGCAGTAATGGGGCGCTGACATCGGGACGATGTCGAGAACCAGAGGGGAGTAGTGTAGCGAACTCAATATGAGCACCCTACTTGGCTTGCCAAGTGGGTTGACCCTATTGGCGACACAGGTAGGGTGCGGGACTCCGGAGCGGGAGGCGTGAGTTCGAATCTCCCGGTGGGACGTCGCCATGTCGAGCAGCACGTTACACTGGGGGGAAAAAGCCGCCTCCTGCAGATGCTTCCCCCGGCAGATGACGTCACAGAGGCGCGGGAGCGACGCAGCGGAGCGAGCAGGACGAAGATGCGGCCACTTTCCAGGCGCGGCAAGGGCTGGACGCATGGACGCGGGCCAGCGGCCGCCTGGGACAACTGGCAGCGGTGGGAGTCGGCCGGAGCGGGCCTGGGACTCCCGCTGCCAGGGAAGGGACTGTGCGTGGTCCTACAGAGGCTGTCAGATGTGTCCATCCGCCCGCTGATGGCCAAACCGGAACCCTACCCCAACCAGATGCTCTGACCGAGACTCAGATGGCCCGTGCATGCCGCCCTGGCACCGGGCTGACTCGTGTTGGATTTCTGAAAGTGGACTTTGAATTTTCTGGGGACAGAAACCAGTCCAGGGGGGGGGCAGTGTAACGTCGGGGCCATTTTAAGGGAGCCAGGGATTTCCCAGCATGCTTTGCCAGTTTGAAACGTCACACTGGTGTCAGAAGTGGGATATGGAGCGAGATGAGGATCCAGGCGGAAGTACAGCGGCCGGAGCGATTCATCGCTCAGCCGGGAACGGAGTATAGAGCTGAGACGCCGGCCCCTGGAGAGCTTCGCTGCGATGGACGGAGCAGAGCAAACCAGCCCCGCTTCCCGCCCTTTTCAGGGCAGGACGGGCTGGCGATTCCAGAGCAATTAGGAGCGGCAATCGACCGGGAGATGACGGTCCCATCCATCCAGCAGCGGGCCAAGATTCCCCGCTACAACGGCGAGAACCTGTTGGATGACCGCCTGGCCCAGGTCGAGTTGGCTGCCGCGCTGATCATCAGAGGAAACCACCGTGCTGAGAGCGAGTGGAGGAGGAGCTACGGCAGATCACAGCAGCGCGTGCACGAAGGAAACAGCCGTGGCGACGCGAGGAAGGACGGCTTCCGCTGCACAGTGCCAGGGTACATGGCATGGTACCGCCCCGCACACAGCGCACGACAAACTGGCCCCTCGCCGACGCTAAATTAGAGCGAGGTGGCATGGACGGGGAAAAAGCCGCCTCCTGCAGATGCTTCCCCCGGCAGATGACGTCACAGAGGCGCGGGAGCGACGCAGCGGAGCGAGCAGGACGAAGATGCGGCCACTTTCCAGGCGCGGCAAGGGCTGGACGCATGGACGCGGGCCAGCGGCCGCCTGGGACAACTGGCAGCGGTGGGAGTCGGCCGGAGCGGGCCTGGGACTCCCGCTGCCAGGGAAGGGACTGTGCGTGGTCCTACAGAGGCTGTCAGATGTGTCCATCCGCCCGCTGATGGCCAAACCGGAACCCTACCCCAACCAGATGCTCTGACCGAGACTCAGATGGCCCGTGCATGCCGCCCTGGCACCGGGCTGACTCGTGTTGGATTTCTGAAAGTGGACTTTGAATTTTCTGGGGACAGAAACCAGTCCGGGGGGGGGCAGTGTAACGTCGGGGCCATTTTAAGGGAGCCAGGGATTTCCCAGCATGCTTTGCCAGTTTGAAACGTCACACTGGTGTCAGAAGTGGGATATGGAGCGAGATGAGGATCCAGGCGGAAGTACAGCGGCCGGAGCGATTCATCGCTCAGCCGGGAACGGAGTATAGAGCTGAGACGCCGGCCCCTGGAGAGCTTCGCTGCGATGGACGGAGCAGAGCAAACCAGCCCCGCTTCCCGCCCTTTTCAGGGCAGGACGGGCTGGCGATTCCAGAGCAATTAGGAGCGGCAATCTACCGGGAGATGACCGTCCCATCCATCCAGCAGCGGGCCAAGATTCCCCGCTACAACGGCGAGAACCTGTTGGATGACCGCCTGGCCCAGGTCGAGTTGGCTGCCGCGCTGATCATCAGAGGAAACCACCGTGCTGAGAGCGAGTGGAGGAGGAGCTACGGCAGATCACAGCAGCGCGTGCACGAAGGAAACAGCCGTGGCGACGCGAGGAAGGACGGCTTCCGCTGCACAGTGCCAGGGTACATGGCATGGTACCGCCCCGCACACAGCGCACGACAAACTGGCCCCTCGCCGACGCTAAATTAGAGCGAGGTGGCATGGACGGGGAAAAAGCCGCCTCCTGCAGATGCTTCCCCCGGCAGATGACGTCACAGAGGCGCGGGAGCGACGCAGCGGAGCGAGCAGGACGAAGATGCGGCCACTTTCCAGGCGCGGCAAGGGCTGGACGCATGGACGCGGGCCAGCGGCCGCCTGGGACAACTGGCAGCGGTGGGAGTCGGCCGGAGCGGGCCTGGGACTCCCGCTGCCAGGGAAGGGACTGTGCGTGGTCCTACAGAGGCTGTCAGATGTGTCCATCCGCCCGCTGATGGCCAAACCGGAACCCTACCCCAACCAGATGCTCTGACCGAGACTCAGATGGCCCGTGCATGCCGCCCTGGCACCGGGCTGACTCGTGTTGGATTTCTGAAAGTGGACTTTGAATTTTCTGGGGACAGAAACCAGTCCAGGGGGGGGCAGTGTAACGTCGGGGCCATTTTAAGGGAGCCAGGGATTTCCCAGCATGCTTTGCCAGTTTGAAACGTTACTGTGTGTGTTAAATGTGTTACTTCTGAGTTATACTGCTGTGTCATTATAACTGCGTTATAATGGCCCAGCAGTGTTTAGCAGGATTAGGGCAAGATGTATCATGTGTGTGTAACCATGATTGAAACGGAGGTCTGGGGGAATGACCTCCACTGCTCTGTGTACTAAGTGGCAAGTTGGGGTTGGGGTGTACAAAATAAATCTGGTTGATCACAGCCATCTGCTCCATTGTCTTTTTGTGTGTGAACCCCTGCAAACGTCACATTATACTGCAAATTTATGAGAAAATATACTGCAAATTTATGGGAAATTATACTACAAATTTATAGGAAATGATACTGCAAATTTAATGGAAGTTGTACTGCAAATCTATCGGAATTTATACTGCAAATTAATGGGAAATTATACTGTAAATTAATGGGAAATTATACTGCAAATTTAGTGGAAAATATTTTTCAAATTAACAAGAAATTACACTGCAAAGTTATTGGAAATTATACAACAACATGGATGTTATGCTGCAAATTTATGGGAATTTATACTAGCATATTTATTGGAAATTATACTGCAAATTTAGTGGAAATAATACTGCAAATTTGTAGGAAATTATACAACAAATTTATGAGAAAATATACTGCAAATTTATGGCAAATTGTACTGCAAATTTATTGGAAATCATACTGCATGCTTATGGGAAATTATACTGCAAATTGATGTGAAATTTATAGGAAATTATACTGCAAATTTATTCTAAATTATACCACAAATTAATGGGAAATTAAACTGTACATGGATTAAAAACAACACTGCAAATTTATGTGAAATTATCCAGCAGACTTAAGAGAAAAAAAGCTGAAAATTTAAAAGAAAAAAAAAATCATATATTTATGAGGAAAAAAGTTAACTAGAGAGGAAAGCAACACACAGAAGAGTTACACATGTTCAGTTACACGGGGGGGGGGGGGGGCTACCACGACTACTACAGTTCAGCATGCACCTGTCCAGGTGGGGGGAGCTAGGACAGGACCCCGACAGGACGGAGCCGAAGGGCCTCAGGGGGCCCCCTCTGCCTCTACTGCCCCTCAGGATAGAGGTGGGCTGGATACGGCTGTCGTTATAAAAACCACAACAGGAAACGAAAACATGAGCAAACATGAACGAAAACATAAAAAATAAAATGAGACCAAAATCACATGAAAACAACAGAACAAATGTTTCTGTAGGGGTGTTTGGGTCTGTGGTGATACAACAATAAACACTAAATACACGTATACAGAGGTGGGTAAAGTATCCACAAACTATACTCAAGTAAAAGTACTGTTACATTAGGATTACTCAACTATAAGTAAGAGTAGTCATGTGTAATCCTGAACTTAATTTTTGAGACTCTTTTATGCATACAAATCTGCAACTTTTTATTTGCAAATTTAGTCAAAATAATACTGCAAATTGATAGGAAATTATGCTTCAAATTAATGAGAAATTATATTACAAATTCATTGGAAATTATACTGGAAATTAATGGGAAATTATACTGTAAATGTATGGGAAATTATATTGCAAATTTAGTGGAAATAATATTGCAAATTTATAGGAAATTATACTTCAAATTAATGGGAAATTATACACAAATTTATGAGAAATTATACTGCAAATTTATAGGAATTTAAACTGTACATTTAATGGAAGTTATACTGCAAATTTAGTGGAAAATATACTTAAGGTGCCCTGAGTACCCTGGGGGGGATCAGTTTAGTGTCAGTTATACTGCAAATTTAATAGAAGTTATACTGCAAACACATGGTTTAGTGTAGCGTAAACTTCGCAGATTTAACCCCTGATAAGACTACTCTTGTTTTAAGCTGAGCCAGCTGCTGAGGCAACCTCAGGAAGTGACCTGATGTCAATGAAAAAAAAAATGTGTTAATCAGCCCACATTAATCAAAAAAGTTAATGTGTCAAATATTCCAGCCCTAATAAAAATATAAACTAGCCACATGTACATGGATATAAGTGAAATCATAATAATTTTTTCTGATAACTTTCAGATTTTTTTTTCATAAATTTGGGAATTATAAATGATAAATAAAATTGATTTATAAATGTGATAAAATTGTGACTGTTTTGATGCGAATATACTTGATTTTTCTGGATTTATTTACTAGATATTTTACTCATAAATCTGCAACTACTGTATTTTCTTGTGCATTTGCCACTCTTTTCTTATACGTAGCGCTATTCTCACAAACTTGCGCATCTGCCCTATAATTTATTCCAAATAATATAGAGAAACAATAATAATTTGAACATTTGCAGAAGAGCAATTTTGTTAAAAGCTATTTGAGTACACAGTGGGCGATTTATTATTTTTCAAAATGGGGGATGGTTGGTATTGGTTGGGATGGTATTCACATATTTATTGTCAGGCACAAATGGATAAATGTAAATTAGGTGCAAATTTGCAAGAATAAAGATGCAAACATATGATAAAAGATGACAATTTAAAAATTCAAAACATCACATATTACAGTTTAATTGCACTGGATAAAAATTTAATCAGCATCCAGATGAGCGTTGCAAATTTACAAGAAAAAAATTTGAAAATTTGCAAATTTACTGGAAAAAAAAATGGAAATCTACAAGAAAAAAAAATGCTAATTTATAGGAAAAAAGCTGCAAATTTTTGAGAAAAATTTTGCAAATTTACGAGGAAAAAAAAGTTGCACATTTTTGAGGAAAAAGATGCAAATCTATGAGGAAAACGAGTTAATTCACAGGAAAAATGCACATTTCTCAGAAAAAAATGTGCAAATCAAGAAAAAAGTTGAAAAGTTAACATTTTTTTTTGTATTTCTGCTATGAATTGGTGCTTCATATTCATTTTATTCAGTTATATAACATGATTAAAAAAGGGTTACGATGATATGGGGGGTTCTCTCTTTTTTAGTACATGTACTAAATAAATGTAACGAGTTACTACCCACCTCTGCTGATATAAGACCCAAAATAAATGGATGTAGTAACTAATTTTCAAGGCTTCATGTCGATTTTTCAGGCAAATATTACTGAAAATTGCCAGACTGCTGGTGCCGGACGGCCAGCTGTGGCTGCTGCCCACTGAGAAGACCGTGAGAGCGGAATGAATGGATGGTCTCACCTGTCCCCCTCCAGGCTTTTTCTGCTGCCCCTGGGACAGTTCGCACTGGATGAACTGCTGCACTGCCTACGGCGGCAAACAGCGGCCACAGAGAGAGAGAGGGAGAGAAACACAGACGTGGAGAATGGCAACGCACACAACGGTAAAACTGAACGCCAGGCTGGAAATGACATCAATGAACATGATTCTACAGCTGTTTTTAATCAGAGCTAAGAAGCAAGTTACTTTTATTTTCAGTCAGTAATAGCAGCTGCAACAAATCCAACCAGAAAAGTGGGGAAATTCAGCAGAGGAGCAGGTGCCACAGAATTAAAAACCAAAAAACCAAACAGGTTTGCGCAGTGGTGGGTGAGCAGTATTTACAGGAAAAAGGATAGAAACAGCAAAGATGACGAGACCTGTTTAATAAGTGGTCCTAGGGAGGAGCGCTGGACATCTCAGTGAGGGCTCACAGAGGTGAAAGCAGGCAAGCAGAGCTGCAGCGATTCCCAACCTTTAGCACACTACCTAATGTCCCTCAAGGACTCAAGCGTTAGCACACTTAGCCTAGCCTATAGCCCAGTGTAGCCTAGCCGTCGTGTTGTCTCCGTCATTCACCCGTTCCAAATAGCAATGCATGGCCTCCTAAGAACTTGTGAAACAAACTGAAACGTATGGCTTCCTTCCAGTGGTTATGCGGATTCTTTTATTATTAGCTTATGTGCGCATCCATTGGTACTGCTGTTAGTGCAACTGTTAGCTTTCCCTTCTATTTAACCGTTTAAATCTGTTTTTGATAATATTTTAGAAAGTTAGCTAACTTTTAATGTTAATCCATAGTAACAAATAGCAGCCTAGTAAACCGATAGCTAGAGAACTTCAGAGCTTTCTGTACAGTTTTTAGTTTTAGCCTGTTTCAGTCCATTATGTTGAGCAAACATTTAATGTTTAGCTAGAGATTAGCGTGTAATTTTAACAAGTTGTTCATACTTTTTCAAGCTTTTTTATAATTACACCCTTCTGTATATATTAGCTAATGAAATAGTAAGATAAAAGTTGGGATTAAGACATTAAAAAAGACGATAGCTATTAAAGTTGCTTCTTACAAATTTAGAATTTCAGGCATAGTAACTTCCTACCAATTTCTATTTGTTCATTATAACTGACAATCCCCCTTTTTAACTAAGTGTTGACAATTGTATTTGACAGAAATGTAATGCATATGAATTGTAAAGCTTAGCTAACATAAAAGTGGAAAACTGTAAGTCATACTTTAAGACGGCAGTGGTAGCTAACTGTTAGCTAAACGTTTCGTTGGGAGTACTCAGCCATTCCACGATTTAACCACTGCTTATCTGGCAACCCTTGTGACTGATCTGTATCCCTGTGATGTCTGCACTCGGTTAATTACAGCTAAGCCTAACTTTTCAACCCCCTTCCCGGTTGGGAATCACTGCTTTAGGGGACTACAGAGAGAAGCGGGCCTGGTATACCTGTCTTCTTCTTCAGGGGCCACATGTTCAACTAAGATCCTGGGGCTTGGGGGAGTCTTGTGGGGCAAAGAGTTGGAGGACCTAGAGGTGTGAAGGGTTGGGGAAGGAGGAGCAGCATCCCAAGGTGGAGACACCGGGAAAGTTTTGTTAGTGTGGACAAGGGACCGTAGCTGTAAAGGCAGACAAGCTAAAAAATGAAGGCTGCTTATTAAAGATTTCCCCTGACCCACTTCTGGTTATTGTAGGAGGCTGAAATGTCACATGTATAATAATCCATATCTCTATAGGTCACGTGGTAATTTGCAGCTCTGAACTCTATTCTACAGGTGACAAGGTGGAGTAAGGTGTGACAATGGAGCCAGTTGGGTGTAGAGTGGTCATCAGGTTCTTGTACTTGAGAGGCCACACAACATGGGAGACATTCGATGAGATGAAAGAGACTTAGGGGAGGATGCCCTGTTGTAGGACGTAGTCAAGCACTGGAATCATCAGTTCAAATGTGGTCAGACATCGGTGGAAATGGCACCCATTTCCAGGTGACCACATTGTACCACTGATGAAGACACAATCCAGCAAGTGGAGGTCACAATTTTGGAGGATCACTGCATAACCATTCGCCAACTAGCCCAAGATGTCAAAATCAGTGTGGGGTCTGTGGACAATGGATTCCCCGGTTTCTCACACCTTTCCAGAAGTGGAAATGAGTCATGTGCTCCCAGGCTGTTTTGGTCATGTGCCTAGAAAACCAGGAGGACTTCTTATTAATCATGCAGGACAAAACATGGGTCCATCACTATGATCCAGATCCAGAGACTAAAGCCCAGTGGAAGCAATGGAAGCATTATGACTCACCACCTCAGAAGAAGGCATGTGTCCAACCCTTGGTGGGCGAGGTCATGCCCACAATGTATTGATATGGGATTTCCTGGCAAAAGGTACCACAATTACCGGGACTTACTACACTTCACTGCTGCACAAACTGCGGAAGGGCCATCAAAGAGGCGTGGTATGCTGACCAAGCAAGACAACGCCCCGGTTCACAACACTCATGTTCCCCAGATGGAAGCACAGTCCTGCGGCTATGAAATCCTTCCTCACCCCGACATTGCCACATCTGACTTCCACCTCTTTCCAAACACAACATCATTTTTGAAGGGCAAGCACATCCAAGATGATGAATCGTTGATTTCCGAGGTCGAGTCGTGGTTTCAGCTGCAACCTACAGACTTCCACAGGTGAGGTCTCCACTGCTACATAAAGCGATGGGAGAAGTGCTTGACCCTCGGTGGTACCTATGTAGAGAAAGACTAATAATAACTGTGCAAGTCTGGTTCCTCCGAGTCCATGGGAAATGAGTCAGGGGAAATCTTTAATGAACAGCCCTTGGAGCTTATTTCAGACTGCAGGGCTGCACTAAAACTCAGCATGAACTGTGAATCATTCAAAGCTACCCAAGTCCAAATTACTTATAATATAAGTAAAATATGCTTTAGTTTAATAACATACATACAGTATATTATATGTATGTATGTTATTAAACTAAAGCATATTTTCAAGAAAAAGCTACTGGGATCAATGGCTGCATAACCACATTTGTTATCATTTAAATTTTAAGTTTTCAAATTGTAAACACACAGTTGAGTGTTTCTATGAAAGTATGAGGTGGAAAAGAACACGTGGCATGAAATGGAGTGAAGACACGCTGGCCTCCGTTTAAAAACAAGCCCCATCCCTCATCATTGTTTCTGAATATAACCAGTCTTCATAGACGTGCATTCGTCTCTCTCTGGATACCTGTCTCTGTCGGAGGAGTGAAAGCTGGCGTCGGGTCTGAGACACGTGGTGCTGGCGCTCCTCACTCGGTCCAAAGCCGGCTGAAGGTCGCTGCAACCGCCGCGGCGTGGCAGCAAGTGGGGAAGCGTCAACGGAAGATGGAGACAGGATGGTACAAGGACGCAAAAAAAAAAAAAAAAAAAAGGATGTGGGGGAGGAGGAGGATACGGAGATGACACAAAAGAGAGAAAACAGAGAGGAGACAGGGAGAGAGGAGGGAGGCCGTCAGACAGCACAGCAAACATGGAACGGCTCAGATTCTGCAGCTCCATCTATCACAGTCAGTCATTCCTCAGATGGGAGGCTGGTTGGTTGCCGTGGGAACCGGGTCTGATTGTGCGAGGGGAGTGATGGAGGCAGCCACTGGTCACGTTTATTCTCACAGTCACTTCCAACTGATGGCTGCAGGGCCGTTTCTAGCTTTTTTTGGTGGTGGTGGTGGTGGTGGTGGGGGGTCACCTTATTTTTGTAATAGGGAAGAGTCCAAATCTCTCCCCTCCCAACTAGAATTTTACAACATAAATTTGTGTCATTGTGTAGATGATGAAAAAAAAAATGAAGCAATGCACAAAATAAAAATGTAATAAGCTTCCATATGATTGTTGTAAATTTACAAGGAAAAAAATGCAAATTTAAGAAAAGAAAAACAGGTAGAGGAAAAACAGCTGAAAATTGACAACCAGACCACCAACGACGGAGTAGCTCATTCCGGCCTGATAAAATCACCCCGAGACCGCACTGATCTCCTGAAAGCCGACCTTGACCACAGCCTCGATGCAGGCCCACTCTAAGATCGTTGTGTGTGAGTTTGCTGAACGCTGCGGCAATTGCCTAGGACAGGGGTGTCCAACCATGTGCCATGGAGAGCCAAGACCCTGCAGGTTTTCTCTTCTACCCAGTCTCTTCAGCAGGTGTTTTCACTTATCAGCAATCAGTGGGAAGAAGTTCACAGAAATCTGCTGTTGAAGACACTGGTTGGAGGTAAAACCTGCAGGGTCTTGGCTCTCCATGGCACATGGTTGGACACCCCTGGCCTAGGAGGAGTGACGATTTTTTGTCAAACTGTAAATGTCCAGATCGTCTGATATTTGACCCTGACCTTGAGCTTGACTTCAGCCTGGAAGCAGACAAGCCTGAGGATGATTGTGAGTGAGTTTGGTGACCACCAGGGCAATTGCCTAGGAGGAGAGTCAGTTTTCATGAAATGACGTGTCCAGATCTCACCTTTGACTTTGACCTTGAGCACGACCCGGATGCAGACCCACCTGAGGATCATTGTAAGATTGGCGACCATTAGGGCAATAGCAATTCCTGACGCTGTGCCACTGCATTAGCTCCTTTCAGCTTCCCCGGAATGAGCTAAAAAAAAAAAGTCACAAGTTTATGAGAAAAAGGAAGCAAACTGATAAGAAAAAGTTGCAAGTTTAAGAGAAGAAAATGTTGAGTGTGAACCTGTAGTTTTGAGCACCCCTAGTGGCTGATGCGTACCCTGCTTTATAGCCAGAAACGGCTCTGGATTGGCTGGCCATCA
Source organism: Pholidichthys leucotaenia (assembly GCA_020510985.1). NCBI lineage: Eukaryota > Metazoa > Chordata > Actinopteri > Cichliformes > Pholidichthyidae > Pholidichthys > Pholidichthys leucotaenia. The sequence goes on from CM035848.1 coordinate 50,038,364, forward strand.
CACGACACCAACGACACAGATGGCAACAAAAGTGTAGGACTTCATTTTTATTTTTGGATGTGGGCAGGTGAGGGGGACAGGTGTAAAAAAAAAAAAAAAAAGTGGGTGCACTCTTACCTAACTGTGACCTCGTCAGTGAACCTAAGCACGCGATGTGTGAGGATGCTACGAGGCAGGGTGCTGCCCCCTTCTGGCCCGTGGTGCGGTTTGCTCTTTAGGCATGCAGGGAGGGTGGAGCTGTACGCAAGAAGAAGCCCCGCCCCCCATGGCAGGTGGATTAAACAACAAAAAAAGACTAGAATGTAAAGGAAAAGCAAAACAAAAATGACACAAGCAAGTGACAGAAATAAGATAAATAAGTAAGGGGGAGGGGGTGTCAGATTGTGGCCAATGGTATGGTGGAATTAGAACATATGCCATTGTCCATCTGTCATTTAGATGCATACTTTTCCACTGTTCCAGTGTCTTTAGTCGGGTAGCCTGTTAGCTAACTAGCGTCCAATGTTACATTCTCTTTGTCGTCTTTCTATGAGCACCTTCAGATGACAAAAAGCGTCAGCAATGAGTATTATGTCCTGAAGCGTCAGGAGAAACTGTACAGTGAAAGATTTGATTCAAAACTTGTTAACTTTAAAGGTGAGCTAACATAGCCAAAAGCACTAACTATTAGCATTAAATCAGAACCCAAGAGCAAGTTTCGGCTGTAAAGTCTATCTATTTTCAAATGGCGTTAAATTGTAGAAATTAAGGTATGCAACACACTACAGTTTTTACATATTATATATATGAAACCACACAGTTTGTGTATTTATAACGCCGCTAAAGGGGAGTGATACATATCCAGGGTTTCATCCAAGAGCGGTTAACAGAGAATTGTAGTAATTCCTGAAAACCTTATTGTCCAATCAAACTGCTCAGTCATAACTACCCGTTGCTTAATAATCAATAATGCAGTGAACACATATATCTAATAAAGCAGCAGACATCTGGGTTCTGGTGAGGCATCAGCATATGCCACAATTCCAGCCAAAGTGTACAGCTTATGACTGTCCCAAATACCAGCTACAGAGCTGCAGTTTATGTCATCAATTTGCCACTTTGTTGTAAATTTGTCAGTCTGTTCACCAGATTTTGGTGTTTTATAAATGTAGTTTTAATAAAACTGAACAACAAGAATATTAGAATATCAGTTTTGAATACCGAGTACCAATGTAGCAAACAATTATCCGTACAGTCAGATATTTGGGTATAACCAGTAGGCGATTTATTATTTTGTTAACAAGGGGGGTGGGGGGTATTAGCATGAGGTGCAAACATATAAATGTAAATTAGGTACAAATTTGCAAGAAGAAAGGTACAAAGATATGATAAAAGATGCCAATTTCAAAATGTAAAAAATTGCAAATTACAATTTAATTACACAGAATAAAAAAATTAACCAGCATCCAGATGAGCATTGCATATTTATGAGGAAAAGAACAGGAAATTTACAGGAAAATAATTGCAAATTTTATAAGAAAAAATTGAAAGTTTATAGGGGGAAAAGTTACAAATTCATGAGAAAAAAGTCAGATTTTTGAAAAAAAAAATGTTGCAAATCTACAAGAAAAAATGAAAATCAGCAGGAAAAAAATTCAAAATTTACAAGAAAAAAACTGCAAAATTATGAGAAAAAAGTTTAACATTTTTGAGAAAAAAGTCACAAATTTCTGAAGAAAAACACAAATTGTTGAAGGAAAAAGCAATACAAATTTATAAGAAAAAGTTGTAGATTTATGAGAAAAAAATCTAAATTTACAAGAAAACATTAGTAAATGTATGTAGAAAAGTAGCAAATTTTTGAGAAAAAAGTCACGAATTTATGTGAAAAAAAGTTGCAAATATATGAGACAAAATTCACTAATTTTTGAAAAAAGTTCCAAATCCATGAGAAAAAATTGAAAATTTACAGGAAAAAAAAAAACCAAATTTATAAGAAAAAAGTTTCACATTTTTTTGAGAAAAAAAGTCACAAATTTATGAAAAAAGTTGTAAAGAAAATCTACATTTTTTTTTTTTTTTTGGCACTTCTGGTCCAAAGTCACCTTATTGAGTTCTGTATAGAATAAGGATAGCATCGTCCCTCAAACCACCTACTGGGTACAGCCCTCGTACCACTGGCCACCTCTCTCTCCGTCTCTGAAAACAGACGGGCAGCTGGACTAATAGGGAAGATGACCACTGAAAACACCAAGCACAGCAAATCACTTAACAAGCACATGATGGGCTACATACGGCCTTTGACTTCAGAGTGAGAAATTCATTATGTTAGCCTATAGAGATCGACACCCCCCCCCCCCCCCCCCCAGCACACACGCACACACACAATCACTTATGGGAGGATTACATGTAATACAGATTACATGACCCACAATCGACAGATCTGGCACGTGGTGAGGAGCATGAGCTACAGCGGATCTATAGGATGTATAGGAGAACCATTAATGAGATTAGAGAGAAATGGAGGAAACTGCTGAGGAGGAGGGTTGACTCTCTGGGGAGGGTGTGGGCAGAAATGAGACGGTGCTGTAAATATGACTGATGTGGAAATTGTAAGCTTAGTTTAGTATGGAGACTGAAAACCAAGCAACGTTTCACTGATCTTCTTCTCCTTTCGGCTTTTCCTGTAGGGGCCTCCACAGCGGATCATCTGCCTCACACCAGCCCTCTCCTTGTCCTCCTTCACTACATCCATCTTCCTCTTTTCCTCCTGCCTGGCAGCTCCATTTTCAACATCCTTTGTCCAATATATCCACTATCCCTCCTCTGCACATGTCCAAACCATCTCAGTCTTGCCTCTCTTACCTTGTATCCAAACCACTCAACCTGAGTGGTCCCTCTGATATACTCATTTCTAATCCCATCCCTCTTAGGCTGCATTCACACCAGGATAGTCCTGGGGTCTCGGTTTGATTGGGCGGAGAATATCGAGAATTTTCGTCCCTTCGTTTGGTTTGGTTCGCGTTCACCCTGCACTTTACTCAAGCAGACCAAACTGCCTAGACAACATCACACAGTTACAACAACTGCTCATTTGGTACGCTGTAGCCAAAACCACCACTGACCAGGAAGAAAAAATCTTGGCAAAAAAGAAAAATTGGGCTCATCGATTGGCCAGGACTGAAAACAGAAATTTGTTCCCTTAAGCCGGGTTGCTTGTCTGCCACAAACGAGACATTTTTTTAACTCTTCTCCTCGGCTTTCTCCGGTAAAAGGATTTCTCGGATTCGCACAGTTGTCTTTGTTGTCATTTTCTACTCAAAATGTACTACGGTAAATGCCACTTCCTCTTCTGAGACTATGTGTTGCTATGGTTACAAATAAACCAAATGTAGCTGTTTTAGGGCTCAGTGTTTTAAAATTCAAACCACTGCATAATTTAAGAAAAAAAGTACTTTTAATGTTTTTATTTTCCTCCTTTGCTCCGCTTTGAATATCTGCCATAGCAGAGTTTGATCTGTGAAGTCTGCCAGCCGCAGACAGAGGGCGCTGGCATCCCGCCTGTAGAGGGTGCCCAACTGCCATAAATACACACTCAGCACACATAATTGTGACCCGTGTGTGATGTATCAAATATGATACATTTGATGTTGTTATGTGTGCTATGGGTGGGGGCGGAACCGGAAAGGTGGAGCCGCCACCCTGGGTATAAAAGGCTGATGCAGAAGAGGCACGGTCTCTTTACGACCAGACCTCTGCCTATACGAGAGCGCCTGTAACACACTGTAAGTTCATTAATAAACCTATGTTCTACTGCATCTCCGGCTTCGTTATTGAAGTACAGGTTATGGACATAACATTTGGTGATGAGGATGGGATCTGAATGTTATGTCCATAACTCGTACGTCAATAATGAGGCCGGAGGTGCAGTAGAACAGGTTTATTAATGAACTCACAGTGTGTTACAGGCGCTCTCGTATAGGCAGAGGTCTGGTTGTAAAGAGACCGTGTCTCTTCCACATCTGCCTTTTATACCCAGGGTGGTGGCGGAACCGGAAATTTGGAGCCGCCACCCATAGCACACACAACATCAAATGTACCATATTTGATACATCACACTGTGCTGACAAAATGAGTCGGAATGAAGAAATTTTCAAAACTGAGGTATTGTTATTTTCATATTCTGTATTGAAAGACCTTCAAAATGATATATAATTTGTAGGAATTGGGCAGAAACTGACCAGCCAGGAACAAGTCAATTTTGTTTATGTCTTGGCTGGTTTGAAAACTCGCATTCTATTGGTCCTGAGTTACGTCTTCCAGAATTCCATGTGCATTTTTAGAAAAGTAGGAATTCCAAGCTTTACAATGATACCAGGCACTGACGGGGGTTTTCCCAGGACTTGCCGCCAGTGAGCAAAGAAATACACAAATTTTCTAAGGAAAACTGAAACAAAGGACAAATTTCTGGAAGACACGACTTGTACAAAACCTTCAAATAAAGGTGATGTAAGGTATTTATTTCCTATTTTTGTGATGGTCTGGCGAGCGTGCTCCTCCTCCCCTTCTGTTCCTGGTTTCCCGCTAGAATGATAAGCACACCTGTGTGATTATCCACCTGCTGCTTCTGATGAGCCGGTGTATTTAAGGCCCAGCATGAGGGGAGCTCACCGCTGGATCGTCTGGGTTTGCAGCCTCAAGTTTCGTTATAGTTTTATCTCGTTATCTTGTCTCCCCAAATTGACCCCTTGTGTGTTTCCTGTTCCTCAGGTTGCTGTCACCCGCAGGTGTGTCTCCCAGAGCTGATCACGCTTGCCTGACCAGGAAGATCATTTCATTCACCCAGGTCCTGCCTTCCACCTGCTTTTCTTGTGTTTTGCATTTTGGGTTTCTGTTTTCTTTTCAATAAAATTGTGAACCTTTTTATTGGAGTCTGAGTGATCGTTCTGGCTGCTCTGTGTTTGAGCCTGACCCCGGTCTGAATCATGACAGAATGATCCAGCCAAGATCAGGGTTGAGTGAGTGCTTCGCCAGGCGAACAGTCAGCACTCAAACATTTGGGTGCCACGAAGCTCTAGGTCGCGTTTTTATCTAAGCATTTACAAACAGTCACTCAGCAACTGGCAACTGTTTCCGAGCACCTGTGTCGGCTTCCTGGTGTGGCACCTCTCTCTGCACCTGCTGCCCCGGCAGCTTCTATTTTCCACAGGAACATCTCTGTTTCCACACCTGCCCCCTGTGGGGGGAGGTGGGGGGTGCAGGGGGATCCTGCTCCAATGTCGGTTATATCTTCAGCAGGTGGAGGTGGAATACAGGGATGATTTGGCCAAGATTCACTTTATGACCTTGTTGCTGCGGGGCCGGGCTCTCCAGTGGGCTCAATCCATCTTGAGCAGCCCGGGTGGACCCCTTTATTCGCTCGAGCAGTTTGTGCGGGAGTTCTCCGGGGCGTTTGACCATACAGAGAGTGAGGGGAATATTGTTAATCTGCCCATGGGGCTCCGGCAGGAGGATCAGTCGGTGGCCTATTTCTCTACCGAGTTCCTGGTCAGTGCGGCAGACTCTGGCTGGAACGATGCTGCGTTGCGCAGCGCGTTTCTCTCGAGTCTGAATTTGCAGCTCTGCGACGAGTCGGCTATCTGTATGACTCCCTCCTCTCTGGATGAGTTCATCTCGCAGGCCATAGCCCTCGACAACCGGTTTAGGGAGCGAGCGAATGAGCGGGGGGCAGCCGCCTCTCCACTCGTCTCCCAACCGGCCACCCCACCCCTTGGTACTACTCCGCCAGCCTCCTCCGAGCCAATGGCACTTGGCAGGTCCCGTTTGACTCTGGAGGAGCGTCAGCATTGAAAAAGGGAAAGGGAGTGTTTATTTTTTTATTGCGGGGTCCCAGGTCATGCTATTTCGAAATGTCCCATGAGGCCAAAAAGACTCAGCCTGTCAGTAGCCATGGGGGGTCTGGCGAAGGGTCTTCGAAAAATCCTCCCAACCGTTTTGAACTTTCGGCCCTGACCCAGTTACTGGGGGCTGAGTTCAAAACCTCCGCCCTGGTTGATTTGGGGGCGGAACAAAATTTTATTCAACAAGCCTTAGTGCAGAAATTACAATTACCCACCAGGAAAGTCTCTGAACTGTCAAGACCTTTATCGGTCTCGACAGTTTCGGGCAGCACCATCGCGGCGATTACCGAGCAGACTGAGCCCATTTCAGTCATTCTGTCTGGTAACCACTGCGAGGCTATTTAGTTTTACGTCCTGCCTCAGTCTAACACCCCTGTGATCCTGTGGTATCCATGGCTCTGTATTCATAATCCCATCATTAACTGGAGCCAGGGGTCCATTTCTTCCTGGAGTCCTTTCTGACTTGCGTCGTGTCTCCAGTTGGCCGCATGCTCTCCTTCGCTCCCACTCTCCTCCTCTTTGGCTGAGCTGTTGGACCTCAGCTCTTTGCCTGAGGTTTATCATGACTTGGGGGGGGGGGGGGGTCTTTAGCAAGTCCAGAGCCCTGTCTTTACCACCTCACCGGGGCTATGACTGTGCTATTAACCTCCTCCGGGCTGTAGAGCCATCCAGCCAGCTCTACAGTTTATCTGGGCCAGAGAAGGAGGTGATGGAGACCTACATAAAAGACTCCCTGAGCGCCGGCATAATCCATCTGTCGTCTGCTCCACTTGGTGCGGGGTCCTTTTTTGTAGGGAAAAAGAAGGGGTCACTGCGGCCATGTATTGATTACCGTGAGCTTAACATGATAACCCGGAAGGATAAGTATCCTCTACCACTTATCAGTTTGGCGTTTGAGTTACTCCAATGGTCGCGTTTTTCACCAAGCTCGACCTCTGCAACACGTATCATTTAGTCCACATTCAGAAGGGGGACGAGTGAAAGATGGCGTTTAAGACACCTTTGGCCTATTTTGAATATCTGGTCAAGCCGTTCGGGCTGACCAACGCCCCTGCCGTCTTCCAGCGGTTAATAAATGACGTCCTTCGAGACCTGGTGAACCAGTTTGTGTTTCTGTATTTGGACGATATTTTGATTTTTTCTCGCACCCTGGAGGAGCATGTAGTCCACGTCTGGTCTGTCCTGCAGCGGTTGCTGGAGAACCAGCTTTTTGTAAAAGCTGAGAAGTGTGAATTTTCCACTGGCTCAACTTTGTTTCTGGGGTTCATCATCGCCGAGGGCACGGTAAAGGCCGATTCGGCAAAAATGAAAGCGGTAGTAGATTGGCCTACCCCCCAGTCCAGGAAGGATCTGCAGCGCTTCCTGGGCTTTGCTAACTTCTACTGCCAATTTATCAGAGATTACAGTAGGGTGGTGCAACCGCTTACGCAGATGACATCGACCAAAAGCCCGTTCAAGTGGTCCGAGGCCACTGAACGAGCTTTTGTGACCCTAAAAGGCCTATTCACCAATGCGCGTGTCTTGGCGCAGGTGGATCCCACGGCGCAGTTTGTGGTCAAGGTGGATGCTTCCAATTAGGGGGTGGGTGCTGTCCTCTCCCAGCGCCCCTCCTCCGATCAGAAGCTCTATCCTTGCGCGTATTTCTTTTGGTGGTTAACGCCAGCCGAGAAGAATTATGCTGTTGGGGACCGCGAACTGTTGGCCATTAAGCTGGCGTTGGAGGAATGGAGACACTGGCTGGAGGGAGCTAGCCAACCGGTTATTGTCTGGACTGACCATAAAAGTTTAGAATATCTTCAGTCGGCGAGACGGTTGAATTTGTGGCAGGCTCGGTGGGCCCTGTTCTTTAATAGATTCAATCTATCCATCTCGTACAGACCAGGGTCCCGTAATGCCAAGGCTGATGCTCTCTCACGTCAGTTCTCTCCCGACTCCTCCTCCTCCTCCGCAGCTGCTGTGTCTCCTCTGGAGACTATTCTCCCCCCCCTCCTGCTTTCTCGGGACACTCCCGTGGGAGATTGAGCAGAGGGTCCGGCAGGCACAGTCATGAGAACCTGTCCCAGAGGGAGGCCCTCCAGACCGGCTGTATGTCCCTGTGGCGCTACGAGGAGAAGTTATCCAGTGGGGGCATACTAGCTTTTTTGCCTGTCACCCCGGCATCTCTAGGACCACAGACTTGCAACGCAGAGTGTTTTGGTGGCCCACACTGGCGAGGGATGTGCGGGAGTACGTCAAAGCTCGTCACATCTGCTCCGCAAACAAATCTGACTCCTCCCCTCCTGCCGGTCTCCTCCATCCCTCCCGGTGCCGGGTCGCCCTTGATCTCACATCTCTTTGGACTTTGTCACGGGCCTCCCTCCATCCCAGGGAAATACAGTCATCCTCACCGTTGTCGACCGCCTCTCCAAGGCCGTCCACCTCATTCCCCTCCCCAAATTACCATCTGCCACGGACACAGTCGACCTGCTGACTCAGCATGTCATCCGGTTGCACGATATCTCCATCGACATCGTCTTAGACTGGGGTCCCCAGTTCACATCCCAGGTATGGAAGACATTCTGTCGGGGTTTGGGTTCGTCCGCCAGTCTGATGTCAGGATATCACCCCCAGAGTAACGGTCAGGCTGAACGTGTCAATCAGTCCCTGGAGGCCACCCTACGGTGTGTAGCAGCCTCCAATCCCACCACCTGGAGCGCCCACTTGACCTGGGTGGAATACGCATTGAACTCAGCAACTCCATTTCCACTGGGCTCACACCATTCGAGGTGTCAATGGGTTACACGCCACCATTGTTGCCCATGGCAAAGTGGGGCCTCATTGTCCCATCTGTGGAGGCCCATGTGCGCCGGTGCCACCGCCTGTGGAGGGCCATGAGGGCTGCCCTCCTCCGTTCTGCAGAGCGCAACAGGCAGTACGCAGACCGCAGACGGGCGCCGGTGTCGAAGTACACAGTGAGACAGAGGGTTTGGCTGCTCACTGACCAGATCCCACTTAAGACTGACTCCAGGAAGCTTTCACTGTCTTTCAACTGTCTTTTATGTCTAAAATTTTGGAAAAAGTTGTGGCAGAACAACTAACCTGTGGAGGAACGCAAATTATCTGATGTGTTTCAGTCTGGTTTTAGGAAAATCCACACAACCGAGACTGCTCTTTTAACAGTCTCTAACGACATACTGATGACTGCAGACTCTGGTCAGTACACAGTCTTAGTGCTGCTCGACTTGACAGCTGCGTTTGACACAGCTGACCATACAGTGTTGTTAAAGCGCCTGCAAATTGATTTTGGTGCTGTCCGAGTCAGTTTTAGATTGGTTTGCCTCCTATTTTACTGGTAGAACTTTTAGCATTGCAGTAAAAAATTTTATGTCTGAGCCAAGTTTGTTGTCATGTAGTGTACCTCAGGGTTCAGTCCTATGACCTATCCTGTTTTTATTGTATAAGACCCCTCTTGGAAGGCTTATAAGTCTTTTTAAGGCTGTGTCCTATCACTTTTATGCAGATGATATTCAGCTCTATTGCTCATTTCATGAATTTGAGTTAAACAAGCTATCTAATCTACTTGACTGTTTGTCTACCATCAAAAATTGATTAAACAATAACTTCCTCCATCTGAACTCTGATAAAACTGAGACACTGATCTGCACCTGACAGGAAAGTTACTCTCATCAAGCAGCGCCTCGGATCTCTGGGCTCCACAGTACGGTCGAACATCAGAAACCTGGGGGTGCTGTTTGACAGTTCAATAGCCTTGGCTAGCCATTCAAAGCAACTAGTCAAAAACTGCTTCTTCCACCTGAAGAACATTTCTAAACTCAAAAATGTATTATCAAGCTCAGATCTAGAGATGATTATTCACACTTTTATTTCATCCAGAATCGATTACTGCAACTCTCTTTTTACCTAAGGGTTTGTTAAACTGCCTACAGATTGTTCAGAATGCTGCATCCAGGCTTTTAACAGGAGCTCGCAAATGGGACCATATCACCACAATTTTAGTCACTCTTCACTGGCTACCTGTCAAATTTCATACTGATTTTAAAATTCTAGTTTTGACCTTTAGAGCAATTCATGGCCAAGCCCCAAAATACATTTATGATCTTTTAATCCCATATTCTTCAGGTCAATCACGCAGGTCTTCAGGTCAGAATCTCTTATCGGTCCCTATCAGTCCGTTGCTTCCCAGTTGTGGAACGCTCTCCCTAGGTCTGTGCATCTGACTGATTCGGTTGACTCTTAAAAAAACAGTTGAAAACAGTTATTTAGGTGAGCTTTTAATTGACTGGTGGCCTGGTTTTTATTTATTCTATTATTTGATCATTCTAATCATGTTTTAATGTTTCTTTTATGCTTATTTTGCTGTGTTATTTTATTTCCTTGTTTTAGATTACTCTGTATTTTTATTGTTAAAGCACTTTGTGATCTTTATCTATGAAAAGTGCTATATCAATAAAGTTCTTCTTTTTATCCAAAGACATGCATGTTAGGTTAATTGGTTGTTCTAAATTCTCCCTAAATATCGCTCTCCTATAGGTCCTTAGAATAGAGGGTTAGTACTAGTGAAGCGCTTTGAGTGGTCTTTGAGACTAGAAAAAGCGCTATATAAGTACAGGTCCTTATTCCCTTATTTTTCTGATTCTGGTAGTGCACCCAAAAGAATGGCACCTTGGGTGCCTGCCCACATCGCTCATTTCTGAAACTACCATTGCTCCTACAGCACACCTCACCACCGTCTTGCTGTTGTCATACATGTCCTGAACCACTCTCACTTCTCTGCCACTCCTGACTTCCTCATACAGTACCACACTTGGTGTCTTGGCACCCGATCATCTGCTTTCTCTAGATCCACAAAGACACAGTGCAACTCCTTCTGACCTTCTCAACACTCTTAAAGCAAACACTGCATCTGTAGTACTCTTTCTTGGCATTAAACTGTACTGCTGCTCACTGGTTGTCCCCTTTCTTCTTAATCTGACTTTAACAACTCTGTCTCACCTTGCGAATCCTCTGAACTTCCGCATTCACCATCTTTCCTTCATCCATCCTAACCTCACTCTCATTTTCTTCATTCATCAGCTTCTCAAATTACTCCTGACATCTCAAAACTCTCCTCAATCATCGGTACATCACCATCTTCATCTTTAACCAACCTAACCTGCTGCACATCCTTCCCAGCTCGATGTCTTTGTTCCCAGCCAGCATGCCCATGTGGGCCGCATGATAGGTTTAAGCTGGGATGTCTTATGGGTCCCATGTGGGTTTGCCCACAGATTCCATGTTGGTCCCACCTGTGTTTGCCCAATGGACTTTACCTGTTTAGCTATTCTCATAAATTTTCTATTTCCTTTTCTATTTCCTTGTAAATTTGTGACTTTACCCCCTTAATTTGACACATTTTTCTTGAAAATGTGAAGCTTTCTCATAAATTTGCAACTTTTAACTGTAATCTTGCAACTTTTTCTCATGAATTTGTGACTTTTTTTCTTGTATTTGCAACTTTTTCTTATAAATTTGTTAGTTTTCCTTGTAAAATTGCAACATTTTTCTTGTAAAGTTGCAACTTTCTCAAAAATGTTCAACTTTTTTTAACTGTTAAGATGCAACTTTTTCTCATAAATTTTTCAATTTAGTCATATATTTGGTACTTTTTTGTTAATTTGCAACTTTTCTAATTTTTTCCTCATAAATTTGTGACTTTTTGTAAAGTTTTATAATTTTTTCTTTTAAGTTTGCAACTCTTTCAAGTAATTTTACAGTTTTTTTCTTGTAAATTTGTAACTTTTTCCTCCTAAATTTTTACTTTTTCTCATAAATTTGAAACTTTTTCTTGTAAATTTGTGACTTTTTTCTCATAAATTTGTCATGTTTTTCTTATAAATGTGGGTGAGCAGGTTTTAGTAACACTGGCACCATAGGCAAAATTATGCAAAAAAGTCACAAATTTATGAGAAAAAAAAGTGAAAATTTATAAGAAAAAACTGACAAATTTATGAGAAAAAAACCCCTGTAAATTAACAAAAAAGTAGCAAATAAATGAGTTAAGAAACTGAAAATTTATGAGAAAAAAAGTCCCACATTTATGAGGAAAAGTTGTAAGTTTACAGTAAAAAAAGCTGAACATTTTTTGAAAATCCCCTCATGGATCGTCACCTTATTGTGGTGGGGGGGTTTGCATGCCCCAGTGATCCCAGGAGCTGTGTTGTCCGGGGCAATTTGCCTCTGATAGGGTCACCCAAGACAAACTGGTCCTGGGTGAAGGGCCAGACTAAGAATGATCCAACAGACTCTCATGATAAATTCTATATCAAGGATTCAGTGTACCCCGCCCAGTATGGGGTTACCGGGGCCCCACCCTGGAGCCAGGCCTGGGGGAGGGGCTCGATGGCTAGCGTCTGGTGGCCAGGTTTCCACCCATGGGACCCGGCCAGGCTCAGCCCGAAGGAGTTACATGGGTCTGCCCTCCAGTGGGCTCACCACCTGCAGGAGGGATCTTGGGGGTCCGATGCTATGGGGATTAGGTGGCGGTCAAAGGCGGAGACCTTGGCGGACTGATCCCAAGCTTTCTAAACTGGCTTTTGGTACGTGGAATGTCACCTCTCTGGTGGGGAAGGAGCCTGAGCTGGTGTACGAGGTTGAGAGATACCGGCTAGATATAGTCGGCCTCACCTCAACACACAGCTCCAGTTCTGGAACCAGCCTCCTGGAGAGGAGCTGGAGCTTGGCCTTTTCTGGAGTTGCCCCGGGTGAGAGGCGATGAGCAGGGGTGGGTATTCTTGTATCCCCCCACCTTGCTGCCTCTATATTGGAGTTTTCCCCGGTGGATGAAAGGGTTGCTTCTCTGTGCCTTCGGGTTGGGAAACGGGTCCTGACCATCAGTTGTGCCTATGCACCAAATGATGTTTCAGAGTACCCACCCTTTTTGGAGTCTGTGACTGGGGTGCTGGAGGGTGCTCCTCTTGGAGACTCCATTGTCCTACTGGGGGACTTCAATGTGCACGTGGGCAACGACAGTGAAACCTGGAAGGGGGTGATTGGGAGGAACGGCCTGCCCGATCTGAACCCGAGTGGTGTTCAGTTATTGGACTTCTGTGCTAATCACAGTTTGTCCATAACGAACACCATGTTCAAGCATAAAGGTGTCCATATGTGCACCTGGCACCAGGACACCCTAGGTCGCAGGTCGATGATCGATTTCGTTATCGTGTCATCAGACCTGCGACCGTATGTCTTGGACACTCGGGTAAAGAGAGGTGCAGAGCTGTCAACTGATCACCACCTGGTGGTGAGTTGGACCCGATGGCAGGGGAGGAAGCCATTCAGACCTGGTAGACCCAAACGTATAGTGAGGGTGTGCTGGGAACATCTGGCTGAGGCCCCTGTCCGGGAGGTCTTCAACTCCCACCTCCGGAAGAACTTCAACCACATTCCGAGGGAGTCTAGAGACATGGAATCTGAATGGGCCATGTTCTCCACCTCTGTTGTTGAAGCGGCGGCCCAGAGCTACGGCCGCAAGGTGGTCGGTGCATCTTGTGGTGGCAACCCCTGAACCAAGTGGTGGACACCAGTGGTGAAGGGGGCCATTAAGCTGAAGAAGGAGTCCTATCAGGCTTGGTTGGCTTGTGGGACTCCCAAAGCAGCTGAGGTGTGCCGGCAGGCCAAGCGGAGTGCAGCTCAGGTGGTTGCTGAAGCAAAAACTCGGGTATGGGAGGAGTTCGGTGAGGCCATGGAACAAGACTTTCGGTCAGCCTCGAAGAGATTCTGGCAAACTGTCCGGCGGCTCAGGAGGGGAAAGCAGCTCCCTGTCCACACTGTGTATGGTGCGGATGGGGCGCTGTTGACTTCGACTGGGGATATCGTCGGGTGGTGGAAGGAATACTTCGAGGATCTCCTCAATCCCACTGATACGCCTTCCACAGAGGAAGCGGGGTTTGGGGATGAGGGGGGATGACTCACCTATCACAGGGGCTGAGGTCGCCAAGGTGGTTAAAAATCTCCTTGGTGGCCGGGCCCCGGGGGTGGACGAGATTTGCCCTGAGTACCTCAAGGCCCTGGATGTTGTTGGGCTGTCATGGTTGACACGTCTCTGCAACATTGCGTGGAGGTCGGGGGCAGTGCCTTTGGCATGGCAAACCGGGGTGGTGGTTCCTCTTTTCAAAAAAGGGGACCGGAGGGTGTGCTCCAACTTTAGAGGGATCACACTCCTCAGCCTCCCTGGGAAGGTCTATGCCAAGGTACTGGAGAGGAGAGTCCAGCCGTTGATCGAACCTCAGATTCAGGAGGAGCAATGTGGTTTTCGTCCTGGCCGTGGCACATCGGACCAGCTCTTTATCCTCTCGAGAATTCTTGAGGGTTTGTGGGAGTTTGTCCAACCAGTTTACATGTGTTTTGTGGACTTGGAGAAGGCATTTGACCGCGTCCCTCGTGGTTTTTTGTGGGGGGTCCTTTGGGAGTATGGGGTATCAGGCTTGTTGTTACAAGCTATTTGGTCTCTGTATGACCGTTGTGAGAGTTTGGTTCGTATTGCCAACACTCGGTCGGACTCATTCCCAGTGAGAGTTGGACTCCGCCAGGGCTGCCCTTTGTCACCGATCCTGTTCATAATTTTTATGGACAGGATTTCTAGGCGCAGCCAGGGAATGGAGGGTGTCATGCTTGGTGACCACAGGATCTCATCTCTGTTGTTTGCAGATGATGTTGTCCTGTTGGCTTCATCCAGCAATGACCTACAGCTCTTGCTGGGATGGTTTGCCACTGAGTGTGAGTCGGCTGGGATGAGAATCAGCACCTCCAAGCCCGAGTCCATAGTCCTCAGCCGGAAAAAGGTGGCTTGTCCTCTCTGGGTTGGGGACAGGCTCCTGCCCCAAGTGGAGGAGTTTAAGTATCTTGGGGTCTTATTCACGAGTGAGGGGAAAATGGAGCGAGAGATCGACAGACGGATTGGAGCAGCATCTGCAGTGATGCGGACGTTGTACCGGTCTGTTGTGGTGAAGAGGGAGCTTAGTTCTAAGGCAAAGCTGTCGATTTACCAGTCAATCTACGTTCCTACTCTCACCTATGGTCATGAGCTTTGGGTAATGACCGAAAGAACAAGATCGCGGATACAAGCGGCTGAAATGAGCTTTCTCCGTAGGATTGCTGGACTCACCCTCAGAGATAGGGTGAGGAGCTCAGTCATCCGGGAGAGGCTCAGAGTAGAACCGCTGCTCCTCCACATTGAAAGGAGTCAGTTGAGGTGGTAGGGGCATCTGATTAGGATGCCTCCTGGACGCCTCCCACTTGAGGTGTTTCGGGCATGTCCCACTGGGAGGAGACCCCGGGGCAGACCCAGGACTCAGAGGAGAGACTATGTCTCCCAGCTGGTCTAGGAACACCTTGGTATCCTCTCTGAAGAGCTGGAGTAGGTGGCTGGGGAGAGGGAAGTCTGGGCTTCTCTGCTTGAACTGCTGCCTCCGCGACCCGGACCTCCGGAAAAGCGGTAGAAGATGGACGGATGGATGGATTTTTGAAAGTTCCAAATTTACAAGAAAAATGTCAAAAATTTAAGGGAAAAACTTATAAATTTACAAGAAAATTAAAAATTTACAAGGAAAAAAGTAACACATTCATGAGAACAAGCTGCAGGATTACAGTAAAAAGAATGGCAAATTTATGAGAAAGTTCTGAAATTAAAAATTTAAAATATGCTTCGTGGCTCCATGCGGGGACCATAAATTTCTCACCATGACGAAGCAACTTTGCGCACACTCACACCAGCACACATACAGCATCACAGCAGCCCGGGGAAGGGGGGGAGGGGGGGTAACATGTTTAATGCACTGCTGCAATGAAATGATGACCCACCAACACCACAGATGAGTCTGGGTAGGAAAGCAGGACAGGCACAGAGAAGGGTGGGCAGGACTCCCCGTAAAAGCGCCCAAAGGCTTACCTGTAAATGTCTTTATGGATACCATTTACTAACAGGGGCATTTTAGGGGGGAGGGTGCTGCTGTATCTACCTACGCCCCTGGGTGTTTGTGCGGCGGTCATGCACAGGTTGAAAGAAAAGCAAACGGGGGGGGGGGGGGGGAGACATAACTACTGTAAGAGGATGCATCCCACTGGAATAAATAAATAAATAAATAAATAAATAAAATTCATTAGCCTTAAAAAAAAAGCTTCTTTGATGTCAGGTGCTGAGCAGAGCTTTGTAGTTCAGTCAGTTTTAGCTGGAAATTTTGAAAAGTAGTTAAATTACTTTATCGGAAAAAATATATCACATATTTACAAGAGATACACTTTGGAGAAAACTATGATTAAAATGTATACATTTTCAATAAAAAAGTCATAAATTTGTAGAAGATAAATTGCAAATTTGTGGGAAAGAAATCCTCAAAAAATTATAAGAAACAGCTGTAAATTAAAAATGTAAATTTATGAGGAAAAATGTGCACATTATAGAGGAAAAAAACAAACTTCTAAGAAAAAAAAAAGCAAAAAAACACAAATAAAAAAGGTTTTAAAAAAGATGCAAATTTAGAAAAAAAGGCACACATTCTATGTTTTACCGACTGAATTGAATTTAACAACAGCATTTTTGACAAATTTAGCTCTGCACATTAAAAATATGGCCTAAATTTTCACAAGTCGCCTTTTTACAAGATTCACAGCAGTATGTGTTTTTCATATTTAGGGTTTTTTTTTCTAAATAAAAGAAAAATATTACTTTTGAATCTACATGTTAAAAATTAAGTTTAAATGTTACTCCAAATGTTACATATATGCACATCTAAATATTACATATTAAATGTAAATATTAAATATAATTCTAAATGTTAAATTTAAAAGCAAAATGTTAAATCTAAATGCATAATGTTAAGTCAAAAAGTTAAATGTAAATATTAAATATAGGTTTAAATGCTGAGTGCTAAATCTAAAAGTTAAATGTAAATGCAAAATGTTAAATATAAATAGAAATGTTAAATGTTAAACATAAATGTCAAATCTAAATGTTAAATGTAAATCTAATGTTAAACTAAATGCTAAATCTAAATGTTAAATATAAATGCTAAATGTTAAATCTAAATTTAAATATTTTAACATTAAATATAAATATTAAACATCTCTATAAATGTAAATGTTAAACCTAAATACTAAATTTTAAATCTAAATGCTAAATGTTGAATTTAAACTTAAATGTTAAACTAAATGCTAACTATACATTTAAATGTTAAATCTAAATGTGAAATATAAACCTAAATGCTACATTATAAATGTAAATGCTAAATGTAAATTAAATATTGAATCTAAATATTAAATATAAATCTAAATGTTTAAGAAAAATTGAAATGCCACATGTTAAATCAAAATGCTAAAATGAAATGTAAATACTAAATGTTAAATCTAAATGTTAAATATTTAACCTGAATACTAAATATAAATCTCAGTGTTAAATACACATTAATTTATGTAAACATAAGCGCAAAAGTTAATGTCCAGCCCTGGACATGAAACCATGAGTGGGCGACAACTACTTGTCACATGTGCGCAAACATGTGTGCAGAAAAGCAGATGTAAACAAAAAGAAATACACTAGATTGAGACAATCAGCAGGCCTGCAGTGAAAACATCAACTGTAGGTGTGTTAAAATGGAGCCGTTAAAGCAGACTGACAATGGGGATGGTGACAGTTGTTCAAAAATAAAGCTGAATGTGTCATTGCCTCTTTTTTTTTACCTGTTTGTGTGCAGGCACTCGGCACTCCCGCCCCGGATAGACCTGTGCATCTCCAGGACCTCGCTGCCGTTGCCATGATGATGAGTAAACAAATGGAAAATGACCCAGAGGGGAAAAAAAGAAACAAACAACAAACAGAAGAGGATGGAAACTCAGACAGGTAAAGTGATGTTAATGAGTGACAAAAACCAGGAAATCATAAATCTGTCTACATTCAACAGCAGAGAATCCCATATGGACAAGAAATAGTTAAAAACTAGTAAATGTTTGTTTCACAGTTTAAAAATATATTTTGTAAACCTTTAGAAAATTTTGATTAGTGACACATGTGGCCGATAAGTGAACTGCAGCCCTTAATTCTAGACTTGCATAACTTTTTGATGATTAGGTAAAGAAAGTGGCCCCTGTCACATTTTTCTCATATGATGTACCGGTTTAGATTTTTATTTATATTAGCTTTTTAAAAAAAAAAAAAAATAAGAATAAAAAAATGTATGTAACTTTCAAATCTAAATGGTAAGCATTAAATCTAAATGTAAAATGTTAAATCTAAATGGTCAATCTAAATGTTAAAGACAGACACTAAATATTTAGCCATTATGCAAACACAGCTATATTAGCAAAATTTTTTTGTCCACATT
This sequence comes from Pholidichthys leucotaenia, assembly GCA_020510985.1. Classification (NCBI taxonomy): domain Eukaryota; kingdom Metazoa; phylum Chordata; class Actinopteri; order Cichliformes; family Pholidichthyidae; genus Pholidichthys; species Pholidichthys leucotaenia. The sequence continues at coordinate 50,056,596 of CM035848.1, forward strand.
TAGCATTTAGATATAACAGTTAACATTTAGATCTGCATTAAAGGTCCCACTTGTTGCATTTTTTTCCACATGTTGACAGCTCTCACGGGTCTTAATGAAAACTTTATGGCATACTTTGGACAAATTACGTTTAATTATTTAATTATTACAGCATTATTGCGAGTCATCTTTTGCAACCTTCCTCAGAATGGCTCGTTTCAGTGCATGGTTAACTCCACCCTCGCTCCTTCGTCATTATTGCTAAACTAAGCTGGTTAGCTACTAGCTCGAGTAAGGAGCCCGAACCAACCAACGCAAGTTCATCTTAAAGAATGAATGAAAAAGCATCACTGATGGATAGGATTGTGTGGTTTCATCGGTTAATAGGATATGACCGGCCCTGGAGTACAAAAAGGACAGAAACATTTGCGAATGAGTGAATGGATAAACTGCTACCCCCAGCTAGCCGCCTTGGGTCTTGGTTAGAGAAAAATAAACGCTTCTAAAATAGTATCCAAGAATGACATATATGCTCAAGTGTTGGAGACGAACAAGGACTCCAGTGGGGGTGAATAGAATTTATAGAAAATCGTGATCAAAATTGGCCAGATAGACAGTTAAGCTAACACCACTTGGCCTGTCTGCCTCCCTGAGGAGAGCTCTGATGCGGTTAAACTGGCCGACTCCGACCACCTAGCCAAGCTAATGCTAACAGTTCGATCTAGCGTCATGAGAAAATATAACAAAACAGGGATGTCTATTAGGGTGACTGAAATTTAAAAAAAATGACAACATAAAGCGTGCTTGGTAAGCTAACTCTCTAGTAGCACTGTTAGCTCTGAAGCTAATAGCTTGGGGAAAGCGAGACTAACATTTTTACTCTAGTCATATGACCTAAGAAATTTTAGAAGGTTAAAACACACAAACACACCATGTTTGATTGAATGGGACCTTAAACATTTATATTTAACATTTGGATTTAGTATTTAATTATTAGATTTAAAAGCCACAATAATAGTTCTGTAACATTGTTGAATGTTTCATATTGTGACATTGCAAGGGTTCACACAATTAATGAGAGATGATTGTGACGTAACAGCTTTATCCTTCACACACTCACAACATTTGTGGTGACACAGACACATGATTTGTCACATACAGGGAAAACGACGCTATCACAATTGGCCTTATTACACAGTTATAACGGCACAGCAATAACAGGACACACAGATATTAACAGTGTTTGAATCCTCCACAGCGCAAAGCATGGCGGGAGAATCCCCGCCCCCTTATCACAGCCCCGACGTTACACTGTCCTCCCCTGGACTGGTTTCTGTCCCCAGAATAATAAGTCCAGCTCAAAAGTCCAATACAAATCCATCCAGGTGTTGGGGCGACCACCGTTGTTGGTGACCAGCACACACGGTCCTGACCAGTGGCTCGCCAGCCTTGGTGACAGTCCCTCTTTCTGCTCCGGGCAGAAAAAGTCCAGCAAAGTCCCTCCCCTGGCCACGGGAGTTGTACGCTCGCTTCTATCAACTCCCTGCTGCTACTGGGGTCTCCCAAGGAGCCAGTTTGGGTACCGTGTGCAGGCATCCTCTCGAGCGGAATGAATAATCCAACCCCAGCTTGCCGTCCATCTCATACTGCTGCAGGGAGGCGTGGGACTGCTGCGTCTGTCCTCTCTGAGTCGTGCAGGTGGCATAGCGGTGGACATGACGCTTCACGTCCCGACAATGCCCTGGCCAGTAGAACCGAGCCCAAAGCCGCTGAAGAGTCTTCCTCACTCAGAAGTGACCAGCTCCCATCGACCCGTGGACCAACTGGAGCACCTTGGGACAGAGCTGTCGGGGGATCAGCAGCTGCCAGACTTGACGCTGCCCAGCTGGAGACTGGCACCGCCGATAAACAACACCCTTGTGACAGCAAAGATTGGACCACTGGGAATGCAGGGCCTTGGTCTCTGGGTCCAGCGCAGCCGTGTCTAGTCACTGCCGGACCTGGGAGATGACAGGATCTCCATCCTGCTCGCTCCGAAGCTGCTGCATGCCAAGGGCCTCTGTGACATCATCGCTGGGGAGAGCTGTCCGATGATCTGAAGAAATGCTGTGAAGCGCTGTGCTATCCCAGGCCATAGCGGTCTGGAGGGCCCGTGAGACTGCTGGGTCACAATCCTTGGCCTGTGCTAATGGCACCGACCCTCCGATCGCGCGGGCTTCCTGGTTCCTCGTCTGGCTGTTGCCACAGAGTGTGATGGTTTGAGCCCCCAGCAGGAGAGAAGAGCTGGTGGTGTCAATCTTAGCGCCCCATGCTGCGAGCAGATCTAGTCCAATGATGCACGGGTCCTGGATGTCAGCCAGCCAGAACGGGTGGTTTGTGTTCTGACCGGCCACTCCCACTCCAAGGACCCGTCACCCCCCCCCCCCCCCCAGCCTGGCACGCTCACCGGTGGCGGTGAGGATGCAGCGCCGGGTAGGTTCCCACCCTTGCGGTCCGAGTCCATCTGTACCGGGCAGTACCCCAGGTCGGACCAGGGAGATGGTGGAACCGGTGTCGATCAGGACCTGGACTGGTGTGCCGTCCAGGCTGCACTGTAGATACAGCCCTGGTGATTGTCCAAGTCGGCCCAGCCGTCCATCGGGGAAAATGTCTGTGGGAGGTGGCAGGGCCACGTCTGTGCCACCGTGCTCTCATGTTAAAGGCGGTGAGGAGGCTGGTTGTCGCAGGGTGGGTGCAGGGCAGTAGCGTGCGAGGTGTCCTGGTTCTCCGCAGCAGAAACATCCCTCCTCGTGCCGCCATCGTCATACTCTCAGCAACCGCGCAGCTGTGGGCCAGCATAATTCCCATTCCTCCTCGTCCTCACTCTCAACTGTGGCCTGAAAAGCTCTCTGCCTCGGTGATGACACATCAGCTGCATAATCCATCATCGGCTCCACCCGCTCCACTTCTGCCATGGCCATCTCCCAGTTGCTCGCTGCGTGAATCCGGATGTGTTCCTGGAGCCGGACCAGGGGAGTCCACGGATGAAGTTCTGTAGAGCGAGCTTTTCCACCGCCTCCGGCTCAAAATCCGGGTAGCCACGCTGTGTCAGCAGCTGCACGTCCGCTGCAAAGGCTCCCAGGCTTTCCCAGTTGTCCCGCCGGCGGCTAGCCAGCTGTTCCCGGGCGTGATTAGCATGGGTCGCTCTCCCAAATCGCCTCCTCAGCGCTCCTTGTAGTGCTGGCCAGCTGTGGCGTTCCTCAGGCCGGAGATCAGACAGCATGCAGAGAGCTCCGCCCTTCTGGTGTCCAGCCATTCAGCGCAGCGGCCAGTTCAACCTAGACCAGGTAGTTGTCCAGCAGGGTCTTGCCACCAAAGCGGGGAAGTTTTGCCGGTTGGCGGGTTGGTGGGACAGTCACCTCCCTGTCGATTGCTGCCCTTGGTCGCAGTGGAATCGTCGGCTCATAGGTCCCCTGTTGGTGCCCCCTGCCCTGCCTTGAAAAAGGCAAAAGACGAGGCACGCTCCTTCTGATCTGCTCTGCCCTGAAAAGGGCAAGAAGCGGGGTATGGTTCCTCCTTCTGGTCCGCTTTCCCATTCGTCACGGCGAGCATCTCCAGGGGCTGGTGTGTCTGCTCCGCAGTTCATCTCCTTCTCCATCTGGGCGATGAGCCGCTCGAGCCGCTGAATCTCCGCCTTGATCCTCACTTCCATCTCTCAGTGATACCACTTCTGACACCAGTGTGACGTTGCAAGGGTTCACACAATTAATGAGAGATGATTATGATGCAACAGGCTTTGTTCTTCACACACTCACAACACAGAATGGAGGGGAGGTCATTTACACAGACCCTCATCTCACTCGTGGTGACACAGACACATGATTTGTCACATACAGGGGAAACAGTTGTGATAGTATCACAACTGGTCTTATTACACAGTTATAAAGGCATAGCAATAACAGAACACACGGATAATAACAGTGTTTGAATCCTCTACAGCACAAAGCATGCTGGGAGAATCCTCGCCCCCTTATCACAGCCCCAGCGTTACAATATTGTATTTATGCTGCAATGACTACTTGTCATTTTTAACTGTCCAAATCCATTAAATACAACAATGTACACACTGTACTGCACAGAAATGCAGAACTCTAAACGGTCCAGTTTGGATGCACAAAACAGAGGGGTAGCGCTAAGGGGTGAACTGGGACAGCGTTTACCTTAAAAATGATGAAGACTTAAATATAACAGAGGCCACTTCCATTGGTAAACCAATGCATTAGACAGACTGTAAATCCTATGTCCATGTTTGTCTTTTCCATATGGGTGGTTTAACACTGTTAGTAGTATTAGTAGCAACACACTCATTAAAAAAACCTCTGCACAACTAAACACCAACATGTCCAAGTACAATAAGTACTGACATGTGTGAATCATTTTCATTTCTTACAGAGTAAAGTACATTTTACACAGCCCTGTACTTCGATCCACAGACCCCGACAGCGGGTTACCTGTCCTCGGAGTACTCATAGTCCGAGTCCCCGGAACGCTGGTGCTCCAAGTGGGGTTCATGGTAGTGGGCCAGGGAACGGGAGTGGTTGCGGTTGTGGTGGATCTCATCCAAACTTCTGAAGTAGATAGATATATAGATTACTGTATAGATGTACTGTGAAGATGCATATTAAAAAAAGAGGTGTTAATGAAATATCCATGACACGCTTTGGTGAAAACACCTCAGGGTTTAATTACTGCATTATCATTTTATACACGGCAAAGGAGCTTTCCTATTACAGGCTATTTTATCGCATTTTGCTTTAAATGCTAATGAGCCCTAGTTCACCCCGCCATCCTTCTTTTTCAATAATTTCTCTAAGATTCTGTTTTGATGATGACACCATGCTTGAGGCTAATGTTAGCTTTTAGCTTCGGTTGTTGGACTAAGTAACATGCTAAAAAATATTGGCTGAATGTTAGAGTACAAACATCCAAATAAAGCATTATCAGAGACAGAGATGTGTGGTTTTAGTTGTTGATAGTGTATAGCCGGTCACTGGGGAGAAATGAGCACAGAAACAACTCTGAATGAGTGAATGGCTAACTCTGCTAATGACAGCTAATCACTGTTAATCCAAAAGGTGTTCGGCTGGGTAAACAGGTGCCTAGCGGGGCTGGAGAGACAATATAGAAAATAGAAACAGACATCTAGAGGTGAGGCTAATGGACTCACAGTTTGTACGTTGTAGGTCAAACTTGAACTTGGTCAGAAATCCTGGCTATGGCCTCTCAGACCCGCTAATGTTAGCAGCCCAGTATACATGGCTATCTTGGCCAAAATTTCCTGTACATTTTCAACTTTTTTTTTCTCATAGATTTAGCACTGCGGCAGCACAGTTTACCCTTGGCCCGGGGATCGTGGGATCGATCCCAGCCCCCGACCAACAGTGATCTGTGTGGAGTTTGCATGTTCTCCCCATGTTTGCGTGGGTTTACTCTGGGATTTCTCCGGTTTCCTCCCACAGGCTGAAGACATGCAGGTTGGGTTAATTGGAGGCTCTAAAGTGGCCCTAGGTGTGAGTGTGTGTGTGAATGGTTAAGGGATTACGCCGTAGCGTGGCTGCTCATCCATCCAGGTGGTGGATACCCTCAATTTCCCCTCTGGGGATCAATAAAGTATACTAAATCTAAAAAAAAAAATCTAAAAACTTTTCCTCAAAAATTTGACTTTTTTTCTCATAAATTTTAAAATTTTTTCCTGTAAATTTTCCATTTTTTTCTTGTAAATTTGCACCTTTTTTCATAGACTTGTGACTTTTTCCCCTCAAAAATTTGTGCTATTTCTCATTAATTTGCAGCTTTTCTCTTGTAAATTTGCAACTTTTTCCTAAAAATTTTAGAATTTTTTTCTCATAATTTGCAGTTTTTTCTCTTGAAAATTTGCAATTTTGTCTTAAACATTTTGAATTTTTTTCTTGTAGATTTGCAACTTTTTCCTCAAAAATTTGTAACATTTTTCTCAAAAGTTTGACTTTTTTCTCATAAATTTGGAGCTTTTTTCTTGTAAATTTGCAACTTTGTCCTAAACAGTTGTTAGTTTTTTTCTCATAGATTTGCAGTTTTTTCTTGAAAATTTGCAGTTTTGTCCTGTAAATTTTCAACTTTTTTCTTGTAGATTTGCAACTTTTTCCTCAAAAATTATGTGACTTTTTTTTCCTCATAAATTTGGAACTTTTTTCTTGTAAATGTGCAACTTCTTGCTTATAAATTTGCTACTGTTTTCCTATAAATGTTCTACTTTTTTTCTCATAAATTTCCTTTGTCCTGCAAATCTGCAAGTTTTTTCATAGATTTGTGACTTTTTTTTAATCATAAATATGCAACTTTTCCTCAAAAATTTGACTTTCTCATAAATTTCCAGCTTTTTTCTTGGAAATTTGCAACTTTTTTCCATACACTTGTGACTTTTTTTCTCATAAATTTAGCAAATTTTTCTAAAACATTTGCAATTTTTTTTTCCTTTTCAATTTTTTCCTTGTAAAATTTGCAGTGCTCATATGGGTTATTTGAAAATTGGCATCTTTTATCATATCTTTACACCTCTATTACTGCAAATTTGTATCCAGATAACATTTATACATTCATACCTCATGCTAAATCAGTGAATACCCCCCATCCCCATTGTCAAAAAACAACAAATCACCTTCTGGCCATACTGCACTCACCTCTGCATGGGCACATGCGCAGGTCTGGACCGGGCTCTGCACGAGTCCTCTCTGTGGGGCGACACCGAGCGGGAGCGGTGCTGGGTGGGCTGCTGCTGCTCGGGCACGGCCAGTGTACTGCCCCGCTCTCTCTCCCGGGAGTTACGTTCTGTAACTGTACACACATAAACATGCACAGAGTTGGTATGTGCACACAAACAGGACGTTCACTCAGATGCAGCAGACGTGCGATGTGTCTGAAATCTCTGCCTACTCACTGTATAAGGAGTTTGCCATTTCTAGGGGTGTCTTAATGTCAGCTGATAGTTAATCCTCATATGGCACACACAAAATATCACAGTGCATCTTCAGAAGTAGCGTCCGATCAAGGGTCACTAGATTAGCCAATGAATCTCAAAGTTTTTTTTATTTTTTGAAGGGAACATATGGCTTTTTTGCCGCACGTTTGCACAGTTTTAGAGGTTTTAGCAAAACGTCCGTGATAAATATCCCTGACTGAATAGCTATCTCTGCTAATTGCTGCTGAACACTACTGGTGAAATAAGTCATCACAATCAGCTTATACCAAGGTGTGGTTCAAAAAAAGGCTTAACCTCTTAAAATTCTGCTGTTCTGCCGGCAGGATGTTTCAAATTTTCCACTGCCACTCAGTGAAGAAAGAATTAGCTTTTCTTTGCGCATGCTAAATTTAGAGAAATTGGCTGGAAGGTTAAGGTGTTAAAAGAAAAGTTTCAAATCTACAAGAAAAAAGTTGCAAATTTACAGGAAAAAGTTGCAAAATATGGAGAAAAAGTTAAAAGTTTACAAGAAAAAAGTTAAGATAAGCCTTTATTAGTCCCACAATGGGGAAATTCCAGGATTGCAACAGCATAGGGATAGCAACACTCAGAGCAATAATTAAGAAGATACGGAAGATATAAATAAGAGCAGTGGATATACATACATACATACACATCAATATATAAATATATATACAAAGTGCGGAGCATTGTAGCAAGATGGAATAAACAGCATAACCATCTACTTAGTTATCCTACATAGTATGAATATGTACCCATACATATTGTCACCCTCCGTAGCGACCGATACTGTCCTAGTTGTATATACTGGAGGGGACCATTGTGTAAGTCTATTGCGTCTTTTGCATTCAGTACTATTAGGTCGTCACGTTTTTTTGCTATCTCTGCGAGCAGCCCTGCTTAGGTTATACAGTCTGACTGCCGTAGGTAAGAAGGACCTGCGAAACCTCTCGGTTGCGCACCTAGGATGATGTAGTTTGCTGCTAAATGAGCTCCTCAGTGCGTTTAGTATGTCCTGCATAGGGTGGGACTCGGACTCCAGCAGAGATGACAGTTTAGCCACCATCCTTCTCTCTCCTATCTCCTCCACTGGGTCAAGGCGCTGCCCCAGGACAGAGCTAGCTTTCTTGATCAGTTTATTCAGTCTCTTCCTATCGGCTGCTGTAATGCCACTGCCCCAGCAGACCACTCCATAAGTGATGGCTGATGCCACCACCGTGTCGTAGAATGTCTTCAGCAGCGCCCCTTGTACGCCAAAAGACCTGAGTCTCCTCAGTAGGAACAGCCTGCGCTGTCCCTTCTTGTAGAGTGCGTCGGTATTGTGTGACCAGTCTAGTTTATTGTTCAGATGAACACCCAGGTACTTGTAGGATGTCACCATCTCGATGTCTGTTCCCTGTATGTTTACTGGTGCTGTGAGGGGTTGTCCTTGCCTGCGGCAGTCCACCACCAGCTCCTTAGTTTTCCTCGCGTTGATCTAGAGGCAGTTCCTATGGCACCAGTCCACGAAGTCCTGGATAAGTCCTCTGTACTCAGCTTCATCTCCGTTGGCGATGAGGCCGACGATTGCAGAGTCGTCAGAGAACTTCTGTAGATGGCAGTGTGTTGTGTTGTGTGAGAAGTCCGCAGTATAAAGGGTAAACAGGAAGGGAGCCAAAACCGTTCCCTGGGGGGCCCCTGTGCTACCAATGATCGTGCCGGACACACAGTCCCGGGTTCTCACAAACTGTGGCCGGTTAGTGAGGTAGTCCAGGATCCATGATGACAGGTGCTGGTCCACCCCTGCGCATAGCAGCTTGTCCTTCAGGATGACAGCTTAGGGTCCCCGAAGGTGTGAAAATGACCTCGGCAAAGTATATAGAGTTTCTGACTGACCACTTTCTTCCATGGTACAAAAAGAAGAACCGTCCCTTCCATAGCAAAACTATCTTCATGCATGACAATGCACCATCTCATGCTGCAAAGAATACCTCTGTGTCATTGGCCGCTATGGGCATAAAAGGAGAGAAACTCATGGTGTGGCCCCCATCTTCCCCTGACCTCAACCCTGTTGAGAGCCTTGGGAGCATCCTCAAGCAAAAGATCTATGAGGGTGGGAGGCAGTTCACATCAAAACAGCAGCTGTGGGAGGCTATTCTGACATCTTGTAAAGAAATTCAAGCAGAAATTCTCCAAAAACACAAGTTCAATGGATGCATGAATTGTGAAGGTTATATCAAAGAAGGTCGTATGTTAACATGTAACTTAGCCTGTTAAGATGTTTTTGATTGAAATAGCTTCTGATTTCAGTAAATATGACCTCCTAATGCTGCAAATTCAACAAATGACCATTTTCAGTTCTTTACAACCAATAAAATGGTTTAAAACTCTGTTGTGCATAATAATTTAAACAAAAACTAAAGGAAGAAATACTCCAAACATATTTACAAGACGACATGTAAACTCACATAAGGATTGACATTTCCAGCCTGTGTCGTGTTGTAGCTTAGTTTTTTCTTTTTTTCTTTTTTTCTCTGTGACACTATGTCTTAGATTTGTTTTTGAATAGTAACCGCTTAACTTAGACTAGCTCTGTTTTCTTTTTCTCTCAGTCACATTTTGTCTTAGCCTTGTTTTAAATTGTAATCGCTCTTGTCTTGTTTTCTCTTTTTTCTCCTTTGAATTCTTGGATGGAATATGGGTGGGCAATATAAGCTGCGGCTTCAGCCATCACCCATTTCGGATAACTCACGTGGAATTGTATAGTAGAAGGAGTCTTTGTCTAATTTGACCTTGTTGTTATATTATACAGTTTCTTTTAACCTGTAATGTACTATCGGAAATAAATAAAATTCATTCATTCATTCATTCATTCATTCATTCAATTTGGAACAGTGTATTTTAAGTTTTTTATTTTAGCAAAAAAATAGTTATCATTGGGAGGTTTGTTCAATAAAACGGTTGATGACTTGAAAATTATACTGACTGTCATTTGCATCAACTATTTAGCAAAATCAGAGACAAATATCATTTGCATAATAATTTGTAATATGGTGTAAAAGTTGCTTTTTCTTCACATTTAGCTCCAACTCCATCACAATCTGCTCTTGTCTGTCGCCATTTCATAAACAAAAAACACAAAACGAACACAAATCACGCTACACATCGGCTGAAACCCGTTTTGGTAACAGAACAAAACATTTCACCCAACACACAAGAAAAAATTGCCGATCACTGCGTCTGCGATGGACGTTGGTAATGGCGTCGAGGTGATGCAGGTGCATAAATCCAGCTTTAGAGACAGGGTGAGGAGCTCAGTCATCTGGGAGAGGCTCAAAGTAGAACCGCTTCTCCTCCACATTGAAAGGAGCCAGTTGAGGTGGTTTGGGCATCTGATCAGGATTCCTCCTGGACGCCGCCCACTTGAGCTGTTTCAGGCATGTCCACTGGGAGGGGACCCTGGGGCAGACCCAGGATACGCTGGAGAGACTACGTCTCCCAGCTGGTCTGGGAACGCCTTGGTATCCTCTCTGAAGAGCTGGGGCAGGTGGCTGGGGAGAGGGACGTCTGGGCTTCTCTGCTTGAACTGCTGCCTCCGCGACCCGGACCTCCGGAAAAGCGGTAGAAAATCGAAATGGACACTTGATTTTTTTCATACACCCCTATCAGAAAACTAAATCCTTGTCATAATATGTCCCCTTTAATGTGTACCATTTTTTACAAGACGGTACTTATGTGAGTACTTTTATTATAGCATACTTTTTTACCAGTAGGTGATTTGAAGGGGATGATGTTTTTCTCACAAATTTGTGACTTTTTTTCCTCAACAATTTGTAACTTTTTTCTCATAAATTTGTGACTTTTTTTCTCAAAAATGTAATACTTTTTTCTCATATCCATCCATCCATCTTCTACTGCTTTTCCGGAGGTTCGGGTCATGGAGGCAGCAGCTCAAACTTTTTTCTCATAAAGTTGCAAATTTTTTGTTTCCTTGTAAATTTGGACTTTGTTTGTATGCTTGTATTTGCATCCTAAAGTTGTGCTTTAGTGTCTTACCATACCAACGAAATTCACAGCAGCAAGAAAATGCACCAAGTATCGTCCCAAAGTGAAATTTTTCTGAGTGTATAGCCCTCTATATTTGATCAGTTTCCCTTTATAGTGAGTAGGCAGTAGTGAATAAGTGAAAGGTTTCAGACACAGGCATAGGAAACAAACACACAGCCGGCATCAATTGCTTTATCAGTTGTGGGTAAACCAGCTGCCATTACAGATGCCATTCTCTTAGAGGCTGTAAAACATCACGGCATCAGGATGTTTTACAGGTGAACGACCAGGTGAGCTGGCCGCGTTAGCCGACCATTTCTGCTGCAAATCTGTCAGACTGAGATCTGTATGCGCTTGGTTTCAGGGGTGTGTGTGTGTGTGTGTGTGTTGAGTTTTTTCAAGTGAGTTAAGCAGCTGTTGAATCATGCAGGAGAAACTCTACCGCGGCTCTAACATGCACTCGGTGTTTCTACGGCCCAGCAGAAGACGAGAAGCTGCTCACTGCTACAAGACACACGATGGTGGTGCTGATGTAGCTTAAATTAATGACTTAAATTTGGGTCGGGTGTATTTTAAGTTTGTCAAAGGTTTTGTAGAAACACATGAGGGGAGGATTTAAAGATGCTCTCTCAGCCAGTGCTGGGCGCCTGCAGGCTACTACAAAGAAGAGGCTCGGTGAAACCACCAGAGGTGGGCAGAGGTGGGTCGTACTGCACTTACTCAAGTAACTTTTTGACAAAACGGTACTGAAGTGAGTACTTTTATTGGAGCATACTTTTTACAAGCAAGTGATCTGAGGGGGGGGGGGATGACGTTTTTTCTCATAAACTTGCAACTTTTTTCCTGTAAATCTTCAGCTTTTTTCTCATAAATCTGCAAGTTTATCCTGTAAATTTTTCTTTTTCTTGTTAATCTGTAGTGCATTCTGAATGCTGTCTACATTTTTATTCTGTGTAATTAAATTGTAATTTGCAGCTTTTTTTAGTTTTAAAATTGGCATCTTTTATCACATCTTTGCACCTTTATTCTTGCAAATTTGTACCTAATTTAGATTTATACATTTGTACCTCATACTAAATTGGTGAATACCCCCCCCCCCATCCCCTTTGTTAAAAAATATCCTTCAATAAAACCACACAGCAAATATACAGTGTTTTGAAAGGGCTACTTGAGTGCATGAGCTGGAACACCACCTCTGGTAACCATGGCCCCCCCTCCCCACCCACCTTGAGTCATTACTACCAAACCATCCTCAAACTCTGTATCAATGATGCGATGAGACCCTGCACACACACACACACACACACACATGCATAAAAACACACACAGACACAGGAGACGGGGTGAGGCTGAGGTCGTCCCACGCTGAGAGACACACAAAGAGAAGCTGAGAACAGGAAAGGTTAAAGAACACAAGCACACAGCGTTTAAAGAGCCTCTATTCTGCCTTTTTTGGGGGGGGGCTCCATTTATTTCAGTGGGTTATGTTGGATTTTTGTGACATTACATGGTCCGCAAAGTCAAGCAGCCCAAAGTCCTCCCTTTTTACCCGTTATGACCTGGGCACCGGGACCGTGGTATGGCTAGCTCAGTGACTCACACCAGCATGACAGCATGCTGGTCACAGCTGAACACATCTCACACCATTCTGGCTTATTTTGCTCTATTTTGACCATCGTAGCCAGTAGGTCTGGCTGCTAACATTAGCTGGTCTAGCGACGTGAACAGAAAATTAGCGGCTAGGCTGTCAGACTAGTTGCTAATTGTCTGTTCATGTCTATTTTCTACAACTCTGGAAACAGTGAAGACACCAAAGAAGCCACTGCAAAATTATCACTTTATCTGGGTTTACTATTTATATGCATGTGTTTGAGTAAAATGAACAATTTTGTTTTATTCTCTTGCCTACTGAAAACAACTCACCAAAATTTCAAGTCAGAATATTGTCATTTAGAGCATTTATTTACAGAAAATGACAACTGGCCTTCTTTTTCTTCTTTCTCTTTTGGCTGCTCCCTTTCGGGGTCGCCACAGCATCTCATCACCTGATATCGCAATGATCCACATGTTGATTTGGCAAGGATTTTTCTTTACGCCGGATGCCCTTCCTGAAACAACTCTGCCCATTTATCCAGGCTTGGGACCAGTACAGGGGAGTGGTACTGTGGCTGGGACCAACTTTTCTTGATCCATCCCATTACGCTGAGGACCAAGCTAGAAGGCAGGAAGTACCATTTTTATATGGTTCTTGGTATGACCCGGCAAGGACTTGAACCCACAACCTCCCAGATGTAGGGCGGATGCTCTGCCAACTAAACTAAAATGACAACTGGCCAAAACAACAAAAAAATGTTGCTTTTGATGTGATTTTAGATCGAATAATGCAAAGAAAACAAGTTTATGTTGAATCTTACACAATACTTAACTTTTAACTTAGGAAGAACTCAGAAATCTGTATTTGTGGAATAACTCTGATTATTATTCACAGCTTTCATGCGTCTTACCATGCTTAGACGATCACCTAGTCAGTGCCTCCTTAGGTAGACTGAGGTGTCCTTGTGTTGGAGTTCAACAGGTACTCAAACTGAATGGCTGCCATACATGTAGAGATGCTCATTTAGGAAAGATTTTACAGTGACCTCTCATTTTTTTATTTATATCTGCTAGACACCTGTTTACCAAGCCGGATCACTTACCAACTCTTGATCATATACTTAAATAACATATGTTATTAAACTTATTGTATCATCATTTATTATACTCTGGACTGGGCACCAGTTTGATGAGCAGTGATTAGCTACTATTAGCATCGTTAACATTCACTCATTCAGGGTTGTTTTTGTTCTTCTTACACCCCAGGGACCGGTCATATGCTATCAACCACTCAATGCTTTAGTTGGGCTTTTAAATGCTGACATTCAGCCAATATTTGCTACTGTGCTACTTAGTCTGACAAACAAAGCTAAAAGCTAACGTTAGCCTTAAATATGGCATCACCATCAAAACAGATATCTCAGAGAAATGATGGGGTGGGGTGAACTGGGGCTCATAAGCATTTAAAGCAATATTGCTACAAAACAGCCCGTTTTGAGAAGTGCTCCTTCTCCGTGTGTAAAATGGTGCTGCAATAATTAAACCCTGAGTTATTTTGACCCCAGCATGTCACAGACATTTTGTTAACACTTCTGGGAGCTGAAACAACATTCAGAAATACTGCATAACAGGGGCTCTTTAAACACACATACGGACGTACTCTGGAGCTTCTTGCCGGGACTGTCTCCGTGGACGTGTCTCCGTGGGAGGTACGGCGACGGCTGGGGCAGCGGGATGGAGGACACGTCGTGAGTCTGCAGCTTGTACCAGTGGGGCAAGTCGTCCAGCAGGACCGTCTCCAGCTCGATCAGGATCTAACAGAGGAAACGGAGGGAGATGAGGCAGTGGGTCGGTTATGGATGCCAGCGTTTGGGATTCAGTGATGATGAAAAGATGCAAGTTGAGCAGAAATCATGTTTAAGCTTCAATGTTATAAAGGAAAAAAGATGAGTTATATAAACAGGCATAAATAAGAAATAAACTGGCCAGTCATCATCAGTTATTTGCAGCTTTTTACTTTGTCATATTTTTTTCTGCTCATAATTTCTCAAGGTTTTTCTTGCATATTTGCCACTTTTTCTTGTACTTTTTCTTCCTTTTCATGGATATACTGTACTTCCTTTTTACATAAAAAAGCTTTTTTTTTTGTAAATTTGTATTTCCTCTTAAATTAGCTTTTTTCCCCCAATAGGAAACTTACTTTTTCTCCTTAATATGCAACTCTTTTCTTACAAATCTGCTCATTTGCAGCTTTTTCTTCTAAATTTGCAACATTTTTTCTTATGAATTTGCAACTTTTTGCTCAGTAAATTGGCAACTTTGTCTTATAAATTTGCCAAGTTATTTTTGTTTGACTTTTTTCCCTACAAATTAGCCACTTTTTCTTGTACTTTTGCAACTTTTCTCTCATAAATGTACTACTTTTTAAAATAAATGTGCTATTTTTGTTTCTCCCCGTTAAAACCTGCAGCTGTTCTTGTAAATTTCAAACACTTGTATTTTTTCTTATGAATTTCAACTTTTTTGCTCAGTAAATCTGCAACTTTGATATAAATTTGCCAATTTTTTTTTTGTAAATTCTTAACTTTTTTCCCTACAAATTAGTACAGGTGGGGACAAAATCGATGTATTGATGTATTGTGATGCTTTATGGTGATGATACTGTATCAATTCAGAGATACAATATTCTGATACTTTATTAAAAATGATCAATATATGCTGCAAATATGATCTTACCCATTTAGGTACCAGAGTAATAAAAACCATTTGACTCCTCAGTCCATTAGATGATGCAAGGGGCGGGGCAAAAGACTGATTCCACACAGTACTGCAATACTTGACACTCCCGATGATGCATTGATCCCTAAATGCATGTACTGATCTTTTCTTAATTATATATATAATTTATGGTACTACTTTGTCTTAATAGAAGAACAAGACCAGTTTTATAATGACTGTATTGCATCATGACCCAAGTATCACGATATGATATCATATCATGAGGTCCCTTGCAATTCCTACCTCTACAAATTAGTCACTTTCTCATGTATGGTTGCAGGTTTTTTCTCATAAATTTACTACTTTTTAAAATAAATGTGACATTTTTCTTAGTATTTTTTTTCTCTTAAATCTGTAATTCTTCTTTTAAATTTCCTACATTTTTGTTTTCTACATATTTGTGGTATTTTTTCTTATGAATCTACAACTTTTTTTCTAATAAATCTACCATTTTTTTTCTTTCTGATTTGCTATTTTTACTTGTATTTTAAATAGTGGTGTCGGTGTTATCGCGTTAATCGCCCGTTAATGCTTTGCCCCCGTTAACAGCGACAAATTTTGTGATCATGGTTAACCGCAGAAAGCGCGAACAGTACTTTTTTGGCCTAGCTGCACTCCTTACCAAAGCTGTTCTGGCCATACAGACACTGCACCATGCAGACATTGCAAAGTCAAACAAGCTGGATCACAGCCATGGAAATCCCCAAAGCGCTGCCATGTCGAATTTTACAACGCTATCTGTTGGAGATCTCACCTGGATAATTGTTACAGCCTCCAAAAGTTCGTCTGGATGTCGGTTGTTCTTCTTCTCTGGAAGCCAGCTAGCTGGCTAGCAGTTTAAACAGCTACATGCTATGGTTGTAGTTGGCTGCTTGCAGCTGATATGGACAGACACCCGCCTGTTTCATCCTCGTAGCTTTGGGTCCAAGTGTCGGTAGGTGATTACCAGTCTAAAACTCTCGAGCTGTGTTCGTAATGTCCATTCACTCCCACGCCGTTTTTGCGGCATGGTTGGTGACGTCATGGGCGAGATAGTTGTTTGCTTATGTTTACAATTTTTCTGCTAAAAGGGAAACTGTTTCTGTTGTGACACACGAGGTCCATGGTTTTGTGTTGAGCTGCTTAAAAGCGGTGGATGTTTGCTGTGGCAGTGGAGATGCCAAGTTGTGTTGCAGTGACGTTAATGAGCCCTGGCATTCTGTTGTTTGCACACGTAGTAGTACTGTTGAGAATTTTCTGGAGAATATTCTGGATAGTTTTTGTCATTTTGGATATGTTGAGAGCTTTAATAAACCTGCAGGTGAAGACAGCAAGCATATTTGTCCACTCCCATGTTTATAACAGTATGAGAAACTTGAAAAATTACAAACTGTAACTGTATGGAAAAATACACGATTAACACGTTATTAATCGCAATTAACTCAACATTCCAAAAGATTAATTGCAATTAAAAATTTTAATCGTTCGACACCACTAATTTTAAACATTTTAGGATTTTCTCAAATTTGTGACTTTTTTCTAATAAATTTAAAACTTTTCACAAGGAATTGCCAGAACACTTGTTTCTTTTGCCCATAACCCCAGTATAAGGCAGTGTAGTATAGTAGCAGTAGCATAAAATAGTCCGAGTTCCACCCTATGCAGGACATACTGAATGCACTGAGGAGCTCATTTAGCAGCAGACTACATCATCCCAGGTGCACAACCGAGAGGTTTCGTAGGTCCTTCCTACCAACGGCTGTCAGACTGTACAACCTAAGCAGGGCTGCTCGCAGAGATAGCAAAAAGACGTAACAAACTAATAGTTTTTTGAATGCAAAAGATGCAATAGACTTACACAATGGTCCCCTCCGGCATACAACTAGGAAAATACCGGTCGCTATGGAGGGTGAGAATATGTATGGGCACATAATCATACCATGTAGGATAACTAAGTAGATGGTTATGCTGTTTCATCCCATCTAGCAACAATGCTCTGCACTGTGTGTGTTTATATATTTACATATTTATTCCATCTAGCTACAATGCTCCGCACTGTGTTTTTATATATCTACATATTATTCCATCTAGCTACATTGCTCCGCACTGTGTGTGTTTATATACTTACATATTTATTCCACCTAGCTGCAATGCTCTGCACTGTGTGTTTATATATTCATATATTTATTCCATCCAGCTACAATGCTCTGCACTGTGTGTCTGTGTGTGTGTGTATATATACAGTATATATTTTATAGTAATATGTACATATGTATATTAGCTGCTTTTGCTTGCTTGTTTTTTTTTTCTTGCCTTCTGATTGTTGCTCTGAGTGTTGCTATCCCTGTGCTGTTGCAATCCTGGAATTTCCCCGTTGTGGGACTAATAAAGGCTTATCTTATCTTATCTTAACTATTGTAATCTATGCTAACCTTGATGCTCTGCAGCAGTGTAAGCACAGTGACAAATATAACGTTTCTGACTGGGCTCAGAGGAAAGTTGAAAACAAAGGAAAAGCATTGGGCCAGTGACAGAGCTCAGTGTCACCCACCTCCCCCAGAAACTCGCTTTCCTCCTCCTGGACTCGTGGCTGGTCCCACACGGTGATCTCCAGCATGCGCTCTCTGAAGTCCCGTCGGTGAACATGGGAATAAATGAAGGTTTGGTTCCACTTGGGCTCGGCGCTCTTCTTCACTGTTTTTGTCCGTCGTTTACTCTTATCGCTGTGACAGACAGGAAGGGAAACAGAATTTGAAGAGTAACACTACATGTAGAATGGATGGGTATCCCTTTGTCTTCTGCGGGCGCTGCTAGCATTGGATAATAGCTAACCGGCAAGCACAGACCGATTCATTGGCCCTTATTATGAAGAAAAATTAGGTAAATTTGCAAGAATAAAGGTGTAAAGATGCTAATTTAAAAATTTAAAAAGTTGGAATTTACAATTTAATTACATAGAATAGAAATTTGACTAGTATCCAGATGAACATTGCAGAAAAAAAATTGCAAATTTACAACAAATAGTTGCAAATTTATGAGAGAACAGTTGAAAATTTACAGAAAAAAAGTAACAAATTATGTTTAAAAAAGCCGAAAATTTACAGGAAAAAAGTCAATTTTCTGAGAGAAGAGTTGCAAATTTACGAGGAAAAAGTTGAAAATTTGCAGCAAAAAAGTCATATTTTTGAGAAAAGTTGCAGATTTATAAAAAAGCGAGCTACAGATTTATGAGGGGAAAACTTGCAGGAAAAAAGTCACACGAAGAAAAAAGTTGCAAATTTACAACAAATCGTTGCAAATTTATGAGAGAACTGTTGAAAATTTACAGAAAAAAGTAACAAATTATGTTTAAAAAAGCCGAAAATTTACAGGAAAAAAGTCAATTTTCTGAGAGAAGAGTTGCAAATTTACGAGGAAAAAGTTGAAAATTTGCAGCAAAAAAGTCATATTTTTGAGAAAAGTTGCAGATTTATAAAAAAACAAGCTGCAGATTTATGAGGGGAAAACTTGCAGGAAAAAAGTCACACGAAGAAAAAAGTTGCAAATTTACAAGAAAAATGTAAATTTACGAGAACAAAGTCACAAAGTTTTGAGAAAATAGTTGCAAATTTATTTTAAAAAAGTTGCAGATTTATGAAGAAAAAAAACTTTAAAACTTACAGGAAAAAAAAAATCACATAATTATGAGAAAAATGTTGCAAATTTCATCCATCCATCTTCTACCGCTTTTCCGGAGGTCCGGGTCGCGGAGGCAGCAGTTCAAGCAGAGAAGCCCAGACTCCCCTCGAACAGGATCGGTGAACAGGATCGGTGACAAAGGGCAGCCCTGGCGGAGTCCAACTCTCACTGGGAATGAGTCCGACCGAGTGTTGGCAATACAAACCAAACTCTCACAACGGTCATACAGAGACCGAATAGCTCATAACAACAAGCCCGATACCCCATACTCCCGAAGCACCCCCCACAAAAAACCACGAGGGACGTGGTTGAATGCCTTCTCCAAGTCCACAAAACACATGTAAACTGGTTGGGCAAACTCCCACGAACCCTCGAGAATTCTTGAGAGGGTAAAGAGCTGGTCCGATGTGCCACGGCCAGGACGAAAACCACATTGCTCCTCCTGAATCCGAGGTTCGACCAACAGCCGGACTCTCCTCTCCAGTACCTTGGAATAGACCTTCCCAGGGAGGCTGAGGAGTGTGATCCCTCTAAAGTTGGAGCACACCCTCCGGTCCCCTTTTTTGAAGAGAGGAACCACCACCCCGGTTTGCCATGCCAAAGGCACTGCCCCCGACCTCCACGCAATGTTGCAGAGGCGTGTCAACCATGACAGCCCTACAACATCCAGGGCCTTGAGGTGCTCAGGGCGAATCTCATCCACCCCCGGGGCCCGGCCACCAAGGAGATTTTTAACCACCTTGGCAACCTCAGCCCCTGTGATAGGCGAGTCATCCCCCTCGACCACAAGCCCTGCTTCCTCTGTGGAAGGCGTATCAGTGGGATTGAGGAGATCCTCAAAGTATTCCTTCCACCGCCTGACGATATCCCCAGTCGAAGTAAACAGCGCCCCATCCACACCATACACAGTGTGGACAGGGAGCTGCTTTCCCCTCCTGAGCCGCCGGACAGTTTGCCAGAATCTCTTCGAGGCCGACTGAAAGTCTTGTTCCATGGCCTCACCGAATTCCTCCCATACCTGGGTTTTTGCTTCAGCAACCACCCGAGCTGCACTCCGCTTGGCCTGCTGGTACACCTCAGCTGCTTCGGGAGTCCCACAAGACGTTGCAAATTTACAGGAAAAAAAGTTGCAAATTCACAAGAAAATAGGTGCACATTTATGAGGAAAAAGTCACAAATTTTCAAGAAAAAAGTCACAAATTTATGATAAAAAGTCACAAAGTTGTGAGAAAATTGTTTGAAAATTAATGGAGAAAAAAGCTGCAAATTTATGGGAACAAGTTGAACATTTACAGGGAAAAAATGTGTAAAAAAATGTGTGTTCTTGTTTGTACCTGTTTTTTTTTTTGTTTGTTTTTACCCGCTTGAAAGAACTAACCACCTTGTCAGCAGAACACAGCAGCTCTGTTAGAATATGTACTGCCCTTCACGTTGAAATCCCTAGACAGTGAGCAAATAGTCCTACACACCTGAAAGTGGGTTGGGATCCACGAAAATAAAAGGTGTTGTCCAATCAGGAGAAGCGCTGCGTGAACTGAGGAAGCTATGGAGCCTCGAGCAGAGCTGACAATCATTTACCGTTACTTTCTCCAGGTTGTCTGCCAAACATCAGATATTCAAAAGCCGCGCAATCCCAATAATGAAGAAAAACACCTCTGTGCCCGTGTTCTCTAAGGTGTGGGTTACTGAGCCCCGACCCATCAAAATAAAAGAAACTGTCACCAGTGAACCAACCTCCTATCGGGCAGGAAGTACATCTTGACGTAGGGATTCCGAGGTCGTCCGTCTGGTCGTGGCGGCAGGTCTATGGCTTGAAGGACGTTGACGATCAGCTGATGGCCCACTTTGTCGTACCACAGCTTCACCTGTGAAGATGTGAGAGAGACTTTAGCTTTTCTGTGAATCGGTTTAGACAAACCACGGCCGTCCGCCGCTCGTCCTCAGCCACACTCACAGAGAGCTGTCCAGGCAGTACGAGGGGGAGGTCTCGGAGGGTGCCGGGACTGGTTGGGGACATCACGGATATAGAAGGACGATCCATCTTTTGGGACTCGAAGGAGCTGGAGCCTGCTGAAGGATCAAGAGAGCAACAGTTTTGGGAATAAACTACAGCAAAATGTGTAATTCTTTTTTAAGTTTAGTGGGAGCTTTTAAGCTATGTTCAGACTGCAGGTGAATGTGGCCCAAATCTGATTTTTTCAAATTTTTTGACAGTCTGAACAGCCCAAAATGACATAAAATCTGACTTTTTCAAATCAGAGCTGGGACACTTTCACACGTGGTCCTAAATCAGATACAGATCGGGTTCTGCAGTGTGACCTCAGTCTGAACAGTCATGTCACAATTCCTCTGACTTTTACATCCCTCTAGAGTGACGGTCTTATAAATTTGTCACTTTTTTCATATTAATTTGATACTTCTTTGTAATTTTGACCTTTTTTTCATCACTTCTGAGTTTGCTGGTTGAGGCTAATGTTAGCTGCCTAGCTCTGACTGTTAACTAATGTAAAACTGAATGTGAGAATGCAAATCCTCAAATAAAGCATCATCGGGGACAGGTGTGTGTTGTCTGAGTGGCAGATAGGACAGGGCAGGTCCTTGGGGTGTAACAAGCACAAAAATAACTCTGAATTTGGGATCCACTGACTCTGCTAGCTGCAGACACCAAAGCTACGTTCCGATCCACAGTGTACTTCAACTGTATTCCCTGCTCCGTTCTCAGGGAATATCAGTAAGTTAACTGCCCTTCACAAAATTTCTCCATCTGAAACACCCTGTAACCGTCGGCTCCCTCTTCCGTGCGTTACCACAGTAACAATGGACACGTACCGATACTATGGTGGATAATTTATATTCCTTAAATAAAATTTTAATACAAATATATTTTTATTACTATCAGTGGATATAAACAATAACCAACATGAGCTTAGCTTGTTAATACCGTTAGCAACAATAGTTTGTTTTACTCATATTTGAGGTGCAATTATTTATTTATTTATTTAGCGAATGCAAAGTCCTTAAGCCAAGCAGTTGCCTCCTGGTTTGCTGTATGGAGGGTGTGTAATCCTCCTTCCAGTCTTTGGAGCGGGCAAGCCTCTATGATCCGTAAGCTGCCCGTCCAGCGCCTGGTGAGGGAGATCGCTCAGGACTTCAAGACCGTCCTGCGTTTCCTGAGTTTCGCCGTCATGGCTCTGCAGGAGACCAGCGAGACCCACCTGGTGGTCTCTTCTTCGCTAAGGGGGTCACCATCATGCCCAAAGACTTCCAGCTGGCCCGCTGCATCCGCGGAGAGAGAGCTTAGACTTTCTGCTGCACATCCACCAGCCATAATGCTCTGCACTGTGTGTCTATATATATACATTTATAGTAATATGGACATATGTTTACTAGATGTTGTTTTTTCTTGCCTTCTGATTGTTGCTCTGAGTGTTGCTATCCCTATGCTGTTGCAATCCTGGAATTTCCCCATTGTGGGACTAATAAAGGCTTATCTTATGATGTGTTCCATTGTTTGCTCCTCTCCACATGCGCACAGTGGGCTAGGGCTACTGCCCCATCTGTGAAGGCTGGCCAAGCAGGGGCCATGTCCAGTCCTGAAGCGATTGAGTGTAGACCACTGTCTCCTTGGGAGGTTGGTGCCCGGGACCTGTTGGTTGGGGTTTATCACCAGCTGTTTGTTTGGGACCTCCTTGGTCTCCCATTCCTCTTGCCAAGCTGTCTGGATGGTAAAGTCAGCTGGGGGAGGGTTTTTCCAAATCGGCCGTCTGGATGAAAGTCGGGCAGTGGGTGGGGTGTAGATATCTGCATGGATTGGTAAGTGAGGAGAATCTTTAACTTTTTGGAGCATCCTTTGAGTTAATGCTGAGGTGCAATGGCTTATGGGTAATCTTTTTGTCAACTTCTGGTGACGTGATGTACCGTTGTTCACTTCTTCCCTGCACAGTTCTCAGTTCCCTTTGAAGTGAAGACCGTTCGCTCTCTTTGATTTGGAATCTCAGTTAATATGGCGGGTACCCTGTGTAGTCCACTTCGGAGTACACTATTGGGTGATCAGAACACACCTCCACAGCTGTTGGTGGAGGAACCAAACCCAGCCACAGCATATTAGATTAAAATAAGCTAAAATAACATATAGAATGATATATTTGGTAAACTGTTAGTAGATTATCTGACTGGGGTGTCAAGGAAAGCCACAAGCAGTAGTTAAGCTAGGCTAATGCCTGCTAGCATATTTACTGGTATGATTACAGAGTCATTCCAGCCAAAATATGATTTGAAATCGCCCACCGCTGTCTCTGATAAAGCTTTACTTGGGCTTTTAAACTCTAACATTCAGTCAGTATTTATTAGCATGTTAATCTGACAATCAAAGCTAAAAGCTAGCATTAGCCTCAAACATGGCATCACCATCAAAATGGATAACTCAGAGAAATGAAGAAAGAGAGAGATCAGGCTGAACTGGTGCTTATTAGCATTTACAGCAATATGCCCTAAAACAGCCTGTTTTGAGGAGAACTCCTTCCCCGTGTGTAAAATGACATGAAATAATTAAACCCTGAGATGTTTTGGCCAAAGCATGTCGCACACATTTCATTAACACCTCTGAGAGCTGTGTCAACATGTGGAAAAAGTCCAAAATTGTATGCAAATATCAGATGGTGACTTACTAGATTCTAGAGGAGGATGGGATGACTCTGGGATTCTGGGGATGTCTCTGTGAACAGAAGTAAAACAGTCATTAAGTACAATTATATCATATTGAGAGGATATACAGTATAGACTAAAAAAGGAACTCAAATACTCATATTTCCATATTAACACTGTGGGTCAAGGGTCAGCAACCTCTACTATGGATGGAGTCATTTTTAGCAATTTATGGCCAAAAAATCAGGAAGGAATTATAAAATAAATATATACATAAATCTATTATAAATCAATTGGTCCATCGACTGTAAAAACTTTTTTTTCTCTCTCTCATGATATGCAGGTTTTCTTTTTTTGACTTTTTTCTTAGAAGTTTCAGACTTCTTTATAATAAACTGAGAATTTTTCACTTTAAAATTTGTGACTTACACCACGTAAACTTAAGACATTTCTTGTCCACCTTATTCCTGAGGACGCTGCTGTAGAAACGATTATGGGCGCAACTTCCAGTTTCGGCTGAAGTAGTGTTAAATCAGTCAGCAAGAGTGGAGTAGCAGGGGCATTTAAAATAGCGTTTTTGAGTTTTTCAAATTCGTTTTAATGTATAGTCCCCATATGTGTTTTGCAGTCAAGTGGCAGCTAATTTCAGCACTTGTAGTTTTTATATTTTTGAATGTTTTTGCGTGGTTCTGGTACTTGTTACTGCTGTTCGTGGTGTGAGGCTGCTCACAAGTAAGCACAGCTAAATCCGTGGCTTCAACAGCAATGAGTAGATCCTGCACTGAAAACTCAAAAGGACTGTTGGTGTGATCGGTGGTACAGACACAGCAGCTCCAGGTATGTTTTCACTTGTATGAATGTCACAGATCTGACGTTTATGTGTCACATGTCTCCAGATGCAAGGCTGCATGAGGTAAAATAATAAATAAAAAATAATAGTTTGTTTCCTAAGGCTTAACAATTTAAGAAAGATATCATCGTTTTGGGGGTTTTTTGCATTCGTTGCACTGCACTGGAACGATATGGACTTGATATTAGCAGTTTCAGCATGCATTAATTTTTAAATTATCACAAAATATAGATCAATAAAATTTTGTACAATTGTCAGAAAATGTCTGTATGCATTAAGTTAAATAACAAGCATTCACGGCATGACAGCAGCATGAACCACACCACCAAGCACGGTGGTGTGGTTCTTTGTGGCTCTGACTAGATTCTACGTCTGCTCTGAGACAAATTTGATTATGTCCAACATCTTTTAACAAAAGGCAACCAACTTTATTGTGGTGGAGACATTGATATATCTCAGAGTTTTTATTTGTTTATAGCATTAGCATCTTAGCAGCGGCACAAACAAACGGAGCTACTGTCTGCCAGACCACTTTTTAAGGTCATCTTCCTTGATAGTCGTGGGAAGTGGTATGATTGTATTACTCTTTTTTTAAGGTGGAAAAAGGCCGTGTTTCCGCATTTTTGATGCCAAAGTCATTGGTTTTTAACAAGGAAAAGTGTCCCGTTTCCGTGACAACCCCACGTTCTAAACTAGTACCGGAAGTTGCGCATATAATTCACGCAAGGCATCATGGGGGCTAGGAATAAGGTGGATACAGTAGTGTAATGGCTTTTCCCCCCACACCAATATAAAGATAAATGTAGCCACAGAACATTGGTCAGAAGTGTCACATGTGGCTGCCAGAGCCACAGGCTGAAGACCCCTGTGTTGGGTAGTCCAGGAGAAAGAAGATGTGGAACAGAGGGGAACGTTTGCCTCAGATCAGAAGGATTTCAGGGAAGACTAAGGATGGAAAGGCCATGGGCGGAAATCCGACTCTACTTACTGATAAATTCTGTATACTTTTCTCAGAAGGTGTTTGTACATATTTCGGTTCACAGAGCTTTTTAGATGAAGGGGAGAGACGTTAAAATTATCTGTCAGAATGGAAATAATTAACAAAAAACTCAAATGCTTTATGAATTATAATCCATGGGATTAATCTTACCCTGTAGGTCTTGAAACAACTATTTCTACTTGAGGCTTGGCCTTCGATTCAAGAATGATGTTGTACACTTCCTTTTTGGTTGCTCCTGGCAACGACTTCCCGTTCCACTGCAACACCTCGTCACCTAAAAAAACAAAAAAATAACACTTATATGATAACCTAGCTCATAGACTGACAACTTTAAATGTCCCTATAACATTGAGGGGTATTTGCTAATAGGGCCGGCAATTTGACCTTAAATCAGCAGCACAGTTAATTGACCCTTTCATGTTGTTCTTTGTAATTAAGGCTCATAATTAAGCAATATTACACAAGAGTGTGGTGTCATATCACTGTGGTGTGGTAGTAAATGAGCATAATATAATAAAGAGCATGCTGTGGTGACCCACCACACTCTACATGGACATTTCTCACACTCAGCAGGTCTGGAGGAAGCAGAGGACAATTTACAGCCGTGGACAAAATTGTTGGTACCCCTCTGTTAATGAAAGAAAAACCCACAATGGTCACAGAAATAACTTGAATCTGACAAAAGTGGCAACAAATAAAAATTCTATGAAAATTAACCAATGAAAATCAGACAATGCTTTTGAATTGTGGTTCAACAGAATTATTTTAAAAAAACCAAACTCATGAAACAGGCCCGGACAAAAATGATGGTACCCTTAACTTAATATTTTGTTGCACAACCTTTTGAGGCAATCACTGCAATCAAACAATTTCTGTAACTGTCAATGAGACTTCTGCACCTCTCAGCAGGTATTTTGGCCCACTCCTCATGAGCAAACTGCTCCTGTTGTCTCAGGTTTGAAGGGTGCCTTCTCCAGACGGCATGTTTCAGCTCCTTCCACAGATGTTCAATAGGATTTAGATCAGGGCTCATAGAAGGCCACTTTAGAATAGTCCAATAATTCGCTCTTAGCCATTCTTGGGTGTTTTTAGCTGTGTGTTTTGGGTCATTATCCTGTTGCAAGACCCATGACCTGCGACTGAGACCAAGCTGTCTGACACTGGGCAGCAAATTTCTCTCTAGAATACCTCGATAGTCTTGAGATTTCATTGTACCCTGCACAGATTCAAGACACCCTGTGCCAGATGCAGCAAAGCAGCCCCAGAACATAACAGAACCTCCTCCATGTTTCAAAGTAGGGACAGTGTTCTTTTCTTGGTATGCTTCATTTTTGCGTCTGTGAACATAGCGCTGATGTGCCTTGCCAAAAAGTTCCAGTTTTGTCTCATCTGTCCATAGGACATTCTCCCAGAAGCTTTGTGGCTTGTCAAGATGCAGTTTGGCAAATTCCAGTCTGGCTTTTTTATGATTTGTTTTCAACAGTGGTGTCCTCCTTGGTTGTCTCCCATGAAGTCCACTTTGGCTCAAACAGCGACGGATGGTGCGATCTGACACTGATGTACCTTGATCTTGCAGTTCACCATGAATGTGTTTAGAGGTTGTTCTGGGCTCTTTTGTTACCATTCTTCATCAAGTTTCCTCCTGCAGCCACATCCAGGGAGATGGGCTACAGTCCTGTGGATCTTAAATTTCTGAATAATATGTGCAACTGTAGTCACAGGAACATCAAGCTGCTTGGAGATGGTCTTATAGCCTTTACCTTTAACATGCTTGTCTATAATTTTCTTTCTAATCTCCTGAGACAACTCTCTCCTTTGATTACTCTGGTCCATGTTTAGTGTGGTACACACCATGTCAACAAACAGCACAGTGACTACTTGTCACCCTTTAAATAGGCCGACTGACTGATTACAAGTTTGTAGACACCTGTGATGTTAATTAGAGGACTAATCTTGGTTGAACATGTTCCTATGGTCAGATTATTTTCAATCTTTTTTAGGGGTACCATCATTTTTGTCCAGGCCTGTTTCATGAGTTTGTTTTTTAAAGTAATTCTGTTGAACCACAATTCAAAAGCATTGTCTGATTTTCATTGGTTAATTTTCATAGAATTTTTATTTATTACCACTTTTGTCAGATTCAAGTTATTTCTGTGACCCGTACATACAGAGGACAATTCACATACGGACAGAGAGCCCCTGGGGGCAACCAGAACAATGGACTGTTGTTTATACATCCCCGGATGAGGGAGAAGACATCCGGGTGCCAGTTGATCACGCTAATGATATGTATTGACTGATATGTATATCACTACGCTAATGTGCCATGCATTCTCTATCTGTCTGTATAACATGTATAAAAGAGCTGGCTATACATGCCTTAGCAGCACAGTAGCGCACAGAGCTACAAAGTGCGTCTCATTATATTGGAGGAAATAAAACCCTGCAACCTTCCAGCTCGTCGCATCTCGCCTGATCTTTTACCTCCACGCTGGTGACCCTAGATGTGTCATGGTGACGCCGGCATCCTCTTCATCCACACGGGAGCGCGCTCTCCGGAGCGGGCAGCGCTGGGACCGACACGCACCATGATGAACGGCGACACGAGCGAACCGAAGGAAGCAGCCTGAATGGGGAAATCATCGGCGCCGTCTGCGTTGATTTCCATCAAGCTCCCCAACCCTGACTCACTCCGGACAGCGGACCTCCCGTGCACAGAAGCCCCGCACACACACCGCAGGATTACGAGGACAGCGCAACTTCTAGCTATGTGGTCACTGCGCCAAGCGTGTGCCACACACAGGGACAAACTGTCTCCACAGACTGATACAGTGTCCTCCGTCGCTGCACATGCCCAAGAAACACGGCCGATCGCCATCCTCAGAACCTTCAGGGCTGCTCACGCACCTGAAGCAGACATGCAGCCAGCACACAGGACTTTGTATGGGTTTCTCAGCCACGCCGCACAATGGGAGTTTAGCCGATTGCTTTCCCCAATGGCTTTAGGGCTCCTAAAGCCAAACTGCCAAGTCCCTCACACAGCTGCAGTTGTTTTACAGCCGCTACACATCCTCGGGGAATTTGGCCGCTCGCCTTCCCCACATCCTCGCTGGACCGAGCCGCGAGAGGAGTCAGAGACTTAACTTTTTCACAGCCGCTGCGGATCACCGCCAGGTTGACCGGGAAAGTCCCTCACCATCGCGGATCCACATGCAATTTTTGCGCGGCCCAGACACCTTTGACGTCCCGGGCCGGCACTCACTTACTCCCACCCCCCGCCCCCTCCTCCTCGACAGCGCTCTTCCCGCACCTCACTTCCTAAAGCCGGCCGATCGCCGGATGGTTCCAATATGCACGACGCGCACCGGCCCCGTGCGCCCATGATCTACGGCTGTTCAACGTGCTGGGACCCCGAGTGGAGTACAATGTCTTTTCCACCCCTCCCCCGCCCCCCACGGATTGACATGCCCTCCGACACTCCTCTACAGCAGGACAGTTCTACCGGAGCTGGAGCCCAAACGACCGGGGGGGTGGGGGTGGTCACAGCCCCTTCTGAATGTTCTGGGGGAGCCCTGTGGTGACCCACCACACTCTACATGGACATTTCTCACACTCAGCAGGTCTGGAGGAAGCAGAGGACAATTCACATATGGACAGAGAGCCCCTGGGGACAACCAGAACAATGGACTGTTGTTTATACATCCCCGGATGAGGGAGAAGACATCCGGGTGCCAGTTGGTCACGCTAATGATACAGTGGGGCAAAAAAGTATTTAGTCAGCCACCAAGTTCTCCCACTTCCCACCTCCCACTGTAATTTCCCAGTTTGGGATCAATAAAGTACATCTATCTATCTATCTATCTATTAAAAGATGAGAGGTCTCCAATTTTCATCATAGGTATACCTCAACTATGAGAGACAAAATGAGAAAAAAAAAATCCACAAAATCACATAGAAGGATTTTTAATGAATTAATTGGTAAATTCCTCGGTAAAATAAGTATTTGGTCAATCCCAAAAGTTCATCTCAATACTTTGTTATATACCCTTTGTTGGCAATGACAGAGGTCAAACATTTTCTGTAAGTCTTCACAAGGTTTTCACACACTGTTGTTGGTATTTTGGCCCAGTCCTTCATGCAGATCTCCTCTAGAGCAGCGATGTTTTGGGGCTGTCGCTGGGCAACACGGACTTTCAACTCCCTCCAAAGACTTTCTATGTGGTTGAGATCTGGAGACTGACTAGGCCACTCCAGGACCTTGAAATGCTTCTTATGAAGCCACTCCTTCGTTGCCCGGGCGGTGTGTTTGGGATCATTGTCATGCTGAAAGACCCAGCCACGTTTCATCTTCAACGCCCCTGCTGATGGAAGGAGGTTTTCACTCAAAATCTCATGATATATGGCCCCATTCATTCTTTCCTTTACACGGATCAGTCGTCCTGGTCCCTTTGCAGAAAAACAGCCCCAAAGTATGATGTTTCCACCCCCATGCTTCACAGTAGGTATGGTGTTCTTTCTCCTCCAAACACGACAAGTTGAGTTTATCAAAAAGTTCTATTTTGGTTTCATCTGACCATATGACATTCTCCCAATCCTCTTCTCGATCATCCAAATGCTCTCTAGCAAACTTCAGATGGGCCTGGACATGTAATGGCTTAAGCAGGGGGACACGTCTGGCACTGCAGGATTTGAGTCCCTGGCAACGTAGTGTGTTACTGATGTAGCCTTTGTTACTTTGGTCCCAGCTCTCTGCAGGTCATTCACTAGGTCCCCCCGTGTGATTCTGGGATTTTTGCTCACCGTTCTCATGATCATTTTGACCCCACAGGATGAGGTCTTGCGTGGAGCCCCAGATCGAGGGAGATTATCAGTGGTCTTGTATGTCTTCCATTTTCTAATAATTGCTCCCACAGTTGATTTCTTCACACCAAGCTGCTTACCTATTGCAGATTCAGTCTTCCCAGCCTGGTGCAAGTCTACAATTTTGTTTCTGGTGTCCTTTGACAGCTCTTTGGTCTTGGCCATAGTGGAGTTTGGAGTCTGACTGTTTGAGATTGTGGACAGGTGTCTTTTATACTGATAACGAGTTCAAACAGGTGCCATTAATACAGGTAACAAGTGGAGGACAGAGAAGCCTCTCAAAGAAGTTGTTACAGGTCTGTGAGAGCCAGAAATCTTGCTTGTTTGTAAG
The DNA here is from genome assembly GCA_020510985.1 of Pholidichthys leucotaenia. NCBI lineage: Eukaryota > Metazoa > Chordata > Actinopteri > Cichliformes > Pholidichthyidae > Pholidichthys > Pholidichthys leucotaenia. The sequence continues at coordinate 50,087,311 of CM035848.1, forward strand.
TGACCAAATACTTATTTTACCAAGGAATTTACCAATTAATTCATTAAAAATCCTTCAATGTGATTTTCTGGATTTTTTTTTTCTCATTTTGTCTCTCATAGTTGAGGTATACCTATGATGAAAATTGGAGACCTCGCTCATCTTTTAAGTGGGAGAACTTGCACAATTGGTGGCTGACTAAATACTTTTTTGCCCCACTGTATGTATTGACTGATATGTATATCACTATGCTAATGTGCCATGCACTCTCTCTCTGTCTATATAACATGTATAAAAGAGCTGGCTATACATGCCTTAGCAGCACAGTAGCGCACAGAGCTACAAAGTGCGTCTCATTATGTTGGAGGAAATAAAACCCTGCAACCTTCCAGCTCGTCGCATCTCGCCTGATCTTTTACCTCCACAATGTCTATTATCATTTCACGCACACAAAAAAAAAACATTGCCCAGTATTTACAACACATGCCTCTTGAGGGTTTGTGGCTCACGTCAGGCTAATTAGCTTGTTAGCTGCATTGGGGGAGTCCTTTACGCACGCATGATTGTTACCACCACATAGTGATTCTGAGTCTCTTATCACATTCTTAAACACAGCCCTAGCTTGTCCATTCCCTCAGTTGAGATGACGTGGATAACCGTTCAAGGCTAACAGTGACTCAGCTTCTGCTCTTTTTAGTGTTAGTATCCACGCATTTCGCTCACTTTTTCTTGGCATCTTCACATGAAATAAAGAGTCGATCACCACATGCTATACAGATGGAGACCGCATTTGTTTTCGTTCGTTGGTAACTGTGCCACCCGTGTTCTGCTTGTAGGTTCTGCTGCATCTGAACAGCGCTGACTGTGCTGCTTCCGCCTGCAACTCTGTGGGCACATCTTAAAAGGGCAGTACACAAAAAGCTCTTACATTCACTCACACAACAGAGAGAGGGGAAAGACTGAAAAAATCCCAACATAAGCATGATCACGTTGGTTCTACAGCCCATATGTCAGTTTCAGTTTTATCTCAGTCAATTCCCCAGTCCTACTTCCTTAAGGTGCGTTCAGTCCAAACATGTGACACAAATACATGTAAAGTTAATGTAAACATGCGTAAAACATGCAAATTTGGGCATTCGCATGTCCGAGGGATTTGGCAGTGCTAGCTGCTAATGAATCTTGAGATTCTGCCGTCACCAGAGTTAAAGTATCAAAACTACAGAGTAAGCTAGTTTGAAATGAGACTGCCACTCACCAGAAGACAGATGGTCTGGGAGCTCTGAAGCTGAATCGGAGTGTTGGAGTTATCCACCCACAGACTCCTGCCACGGATGTGCTAACGAGGGCTAGCAGGATAGCAGTGTAAACAACTGTCACTCGGGTGAAGCTTTGGAGACAGGGACAATTTTTCCAGGTGAGAGCCCCGATGGATAATGTAAACCTAAACATGACGGTATTTGGGGATTTCCACAGCAGGTAGAACACAGCTGCAAAAGGTATAAAGGCAACTCTGCCCGTCTGCAACTCGCTGATGCTTGTGAGTTCATGTCTATTCGCATGTTCACATTAACATGTAATTGCGCCGTGCGAAAAATTTGTTTTCATGTTTGAGCTGAACGCATTTTTACTCTGACAACTTAAACTAAAAGCTAATGTTAATGCTAATGTCTCAAACATGGCATGACCACCAAAACAGAGATCTCAGAGAAATGATGGGGAGCTCATTAGCATTTAAAACAATATGCTATAAAACAGCCCGTTTTGAGAAGAGCTCCTTCTCCGTGTGTAAAATGGTACTGCAATAATTAAACCATGAGGTATTTTGTCTAAAGCATGTCATACACATTTCACTAACACCTCTGGGAGCTGATGTCAACATGTGGAAAATAAAACACAACAATGCACTTGACACAAAAAAATACCTGAAGCTGCAATTAGCAGAACATACATAGCCACTCCTACAAAGAAACAGTCTGAATACCTGGACGTAGGTGTCCCACAACATCAGCCAGGCTGCCTTTTTTGACTTTGGTGATGAAAGCCCCGAGTCTGCCCATTTCTGTCATCTTCCCTCCAACCACCTGGAACCAGACGATAAGAACTCAGAAACTGTTCACCCTGATAAACGCAGACCACGCACAGCTCCCGATGTTCACCTTCAATCCGAGGAGGGATCCGGCCTCTCGGGGCATGGCCGATCGCTTGCTCAGGGTTATGCGTCCGATCATGTGGTCACCCTCTTTGGACGGCTGCCACGTGACCGGGTGCTACGGAGGGACATTAAAACAGGAGCATTAACAAGTGTGATTAATCAGCGGGTCGATGGTGCAATATTTAGGTGAATTACTTACATGCCACACCGTAGGATCTAGAGGGTGACAGTCCCAGTCACCTGCAGAGAAAAGGAGAAAGAGTGAATAAAATCTAATTAAAAGAGTAATAACATTTACAAGTTTAGAAAAAAAAGTACAATTATGACAAAAGTAATTCATTTACAAGAAAATGTAGATACAGTGTGTACTAATGCAGGTTTTTATGATGTGAAAAAATGAGACCATGAAAAATCATTGCCAAACTTTTCCCACCTTTAGTGTGACCTGTAACCTGTTCAGTTCAGTAAAAAAAAAACAACAAAACAAGCAAATGGCTTATATATTAGTTTATAATAGGTTATATATATATATATATATATATATATATATATATATATATATATAGTGGTGGGCATTTTAATTGCAGTAATCTTGATTAATTGTTCATGGAATTAATTGCACATTTGTGATAATCATGCCATAATGGCCACCTCTATACATTACACTGTTCCTATACACTGTTGACAGTGTATAGGAAATTGAGATGCATTGAAAATTGTTTTGAAACCAAATAGTTTTGCATTCAAATCATTACAAGTGAATCATGACTTAAACTGAACAGTATGACAACTGAAAATTGAACCTCTATCATATTTGAAAAATTTCATTTGTCTTTCTTTACTTTTGAGCCAACATAATTATGCAGTCCTTTCAATAAGAGAAAACATCAATCGTCCCAGTATAAAACCCTGAGGTACACCTTTGTCAAAAGGTGTACTTACAGCAGTTTTCTTTCAAGGTGTCAGTTTGCATTCCAAAAATGTAAAAAAAAAACAAAAACAAAACCAAATTTGCTTTGAAACCTGTAATGTTTTGGCAATTTGATACAGAAATTTTGTGAAGGATCCTCAAATCCTATTAAAGCTATGGCATTACAGTAAACGTAGGTAGACCAATGCATACAAATACAGGGCTACGGCGGGTACAGCAACATCACAACATGCTTTGAATCAGAATCAGAATGAACTTTATTGCCAAGCATGTTTACACATACGAGGAATTTGACTTGACATTAGGTGCGCACATATTAGGCGCTCACTAATGACGCGGCAGCCGACAAGGCGCCTGATACAGTGGGGGTAAAGAGGGAGAGGTGAAGGGGATGACACATTGGGCAGAGAGAAAAAAACATTTTTCAGAATAGCGCTCGAGTGAGCAAGATTATGATCACATAGAAAAAAAACCCTCAATGCACACTTAGCAGACAAGTTACAATATACACGTTAACAAAAGTTGAGAGAGACAGTGTGTGTGTGTCAGTGTGTGTGTGTCAGTCATGTAATGTTGTATGCAGTGTGTGTATCAGTTACTGGTGAACAGCAAAAATCCTCTCCTGAGCAACGATTAGATGTTATGTCCTTAGTGTCCTAAAACATAGATAACATGTCCACAAGAGTCCATCTCTCAGTGCATGTCCGATGGTAGATTCCATGCTAGTCACATGACGCTGTCCTTGAGAGTTCAGATTACTGCACACCAGTATGTTTGGGTTAGGGAGAAGCCAAAACTCCCTTCTGCTTTATCTCTACTCCTGGAGGAATGAGTTATCCAAGGACGCCGAATCAAGGCCTGATGAGCACAGTTCACTTAGAGCATAGAAATTTCATCTCTCATGCGATTCTGAGCATCACAGTTACATTTACATTAAGGCTTTAAAATCATTCCCTGGAGAGCACCCAGCGGCTTTGAGATGTTTCCCACCTTTTCCCACCATTTGCCGCTATCAGTGCACTCCCCATCTGGTCGAATTGTTGAAGGAGCTTCGCCGGGATCGCATTTTGATTAGCTCTTTCCAGCTTCTTTAATTTCCGATACACCAGGAAAACTCCAAGCCAATCAGCAGAAATCCTGTGTTCATAATCCAAACAGGTAGATGTCTTCCACATCCTCAAGAATCACACAGACACATGAGTTTCCAATGTGAACAGGAATAACAAAAACAACCCTTTAAAGCATCATATTGAGTTTATTCCACAGTTAAACTATAAATATGGATAGTAGGTGGTGAACAGGTCAATCAAGGTACCTGTGTAGTAATCATTATTGGAACCACTTTCTTATATGGGCTATGGAGAATATATTAGAGTTTCAAGGGCTGTGGTTCCTAGTCATAATGAATTGGAGTATTTCTATCACTATGGATCATGATGCATGATCATATGATTATGATGATTATGCTGCACATAAATCATATTAAGGCTGTGTGTCCACCAAATGTGTTTTTTCTGCTGTGGGTGACTATTTTCTATTCATTACCTCTGCCAAGGAGGTAATGTTTTTGTTGGTGTTTATTTTTGTTAGTCTGTCTGTTAACAAAATAACTAAAAAAGTTATGAAGAGATTTGGATGAAATTTTCAGGAAAGGTGTGTAATGGCACAGGGAATAGATGATTACATTTTGGTGATGATCTGAGAGTGCATACCTCAGCCAAGGCTCTTATCTTCTCACAGTGTGTTAGCAACAATACTCCGAAACTAATGGACAGACTTTCATGCAATTTTCAACAGAAGTGACTCTAGGCCTATACACAAACCCATTACATTTTGGAGGTGATCTATGAGGGTCAGAAGGAGCCTTGGCAGAGGTATGTGCTCTCTGAGTGCTTGTCTAGTTCTCTATGTATGTAGTTCAGCATCTACAACGCTGAGCACCCTTGGTACTAAAATGCTCTAAGCAGTGACTGCTCAGGGCGCTGAGGGTTGAAAAAAGTTAAACTTTTTAGAGTACAGCTGTGCTCGTCAATGTCAAACCTTTCTAACCAGCCAATCAGAATTAAGGAAGGGTGGGACATAGAATGCAGGTACAGGAAGAAGAGAATGGTAGGATGGCCAGGGACAGCCTGATCTTTGCTGCATCAAACAACTCGGTACTCTTTGATCTGACACTGAAAGGATATCATGATCAAAATTCGACAGCAAACGCTTGGAGGAATGTATCCACATCTGTCGGCATGCCAGGTGAGTGTTGGTGCCTTTGTCACGGTCATATTTCTGACAAGTTTGTCGATAATATGGATACTTTGAATTTGTACAGTTCATGACTACAAAAAATAGAAATAGCTCCAATGTGAAATGTGATCATTTACCGACAGTCATTTATGAGTATAGGAAACTGTGTGTTGAGCATATCTCAGCTGATTTATGGAAACAGATGTAAAACTAAATGAAATTTTGACCATAGTCTATTTTACTCACCTCAGAAGGGCAGATGGGCTTTCTGTAATTAGTCTGCATCCGAGAAATTATCGACCGGTTGATGACATGTACCCAGACTTTTGTTTTCTTTTTCTTGTCATATTTTGCATCCAGAGCTGCTACCAATGCCAGAACGCATTTCCTGTCCATCGTTATTTAGAGACTGCTATTAAAAAATAAATAGAAAGTCTCAATGGGAAAAAAGAAGTGCTGAGCTGTGAGTGACAAGCTGTTGCTAGGATACAGGGCACAGACATTTTTTTCCAGCGCACATGTGCTGAAAAACAAGAGGTTCAGGGCGGTCGGGCGACAAAAAATACGTTTCGTGGACACGCAGCCTAATGGTATTTAACTTTAATTGGCTACTGATTTATTAGATATTCAATGGGGACTACGGAGAATACAATATTCTTGAAAGAACTATTTTGTGTGATTCCACATGCCATATTATTTACAGTGCATCCGGAAAGTATTCACAGTGCTTCACTTTTTCCACACTTTATGTTACAGCCTTATTCCAAAAGGGATTAAATTCATTTTTTTCCTCAAAATTCTACACACAATACCCCATAATGACAATGTGAAAAAAGTGTTTGTTTTTTGAGATTTTTGCAAATTTATTAAAAATAAAAAACTGAGAAATCACATGTACATAAGTATTCACACCCTTTACCATGAAGCTCAAAATTGAGCTCAGGTACATTCTCTTTCCACTGATCATCCTTGAAATGTTTCTACAGCTTAATTGGAGTCCACCTGTGGTAAATTCAGCTGAATGGACATGATTTGGAAAGGCACACACCTATCTATATAAGGTCCCACATTTGACAGTGCATGTCAGAGCACAAACCAAGCATGAAGTCAAAGGAATTGTCTGTAGACCTCCAAGACAGGATTGTCTCGAGGCACAAATCTGGGGAAGGGTACAGAAAAATTTCTGCTGCTTTGAAGGTCCCAATGAGCACAGTGGCCTCCATCATCCGTAAATGGAAGAAGTTCTGAACCACCAAGACTCTTCCTAGAGCTGGCTGGTTGTCTAAACTGAGCGATCGGGGGAGAAGGGCCTTAGTCAGGGAGGTGACCAAGAACCCAATGGTCACTCTGTCAGAGCTCCAGCATTCCTCTCTCTGGAGAGAGGAGAACCATCCAGAAGGGCAACCATCTCTGCAACAATCCACCAATCAGGCCTGCACGGTAAAGTGGCCAGACAGAAGCCACTCCTTAGTAAAAGACACATGGCAGCCCACCTGGAGTTTGCCAAAAGGCACCTGAAGGACTCTCAGACCATGAGAAACAAAATTCTCTGGTCTGATGAGACAAAGATTGAACTCTTTGGCTTGGATGCCAGGTGTCATGTTTGGAGGAAACCAGGCACTGCTCATCACCAGGTCAATACCATCCCTACAGTGAAGCATGGTGGTGACAGCATCATGCTGTGGGGATATTTTTCAGTAGCAGGAGCTGGGAGACTAGTCAGGATAGAGGGAAAGATGAATACAGCAATGTACAGAGACATCATGGATGAAAACCTGCTCCAGAGCACTCTTGACCTCAGACTGGGACAATGGTTCAACTTTCAGCAGGACAACGACTCTAAGCAAACAGCCAAGATATCAAAGGAGTGGCTTCAGGAAAACTCTGTGAATGTCCTTGAGTGGCCCAGCCAGAGCCCAGACTTGAATCCAATTGAACATCTTTGGAGAGATCTGAAAATGGCTGTGCACCGACGCTTCCCATCCAACCTGATGGAGCTTGAGAGGTGCTGCAAAGAGGAATGGGCAAAACTGGCCAAAGATAGGTGTGCCAAGCTTGTGGCATCATATTCAAAAAGACTTGAGGCTGTAACTGCTGCCAAAGGTGCATCAACAAAGTATTGAGCAAAGGCTGTGAATACTTACAGTATGTACATATGATTTCGTAGTTTTTTATTTTTAATAAATTTACAAATATCTCAAAAACTTTTTTCACATTGTCATTATGGAGTATTGTGTGTAGAATTGTGAGGAAAAAAATGAATTTAATCCATTTTGGAATAAGGCTGTAACATAACAAAATGTGGAAAAAGTGAAGCGCAGTGAATACTTTCCGGATGCACTGTATATCTGCTATGCAATATCACAGCAAAGTGTTTATTCATCACATAGCCTACTTATACAGGTATGTGTAAAACTGGGCTTATAGATATGTTTTATCATTTTATTTATATATACTGTATATATATATATATATATATATATATATATATATATATATGGGCTGCACGGTGGCGCAGTGGTTTAGCACTGTGGCAGCACAGTTTACTCTCGGCCGGGGGATCACGGGAATCATGAGATCGTGGGTTCGATCCCTGCCCCCGACCAACAGTGAGCTGTGTGGAGTTTGCATGTTCTCCCCGTGTTGCGTGGGTTTACTCCGGGATTTCTCCGGTTTCCTCCCGCATACCAAAAACATGTAGGTTTAGGGCGCTCGCGCACGCAGCGACCAGCAGCCGGTGGCTTGTCACCAGACTGCAAACCAAATCTACCTACGGGTACAAATAAGTAACAAAAAAAAAAAAAAATATATATATATATATATATATATATATACTGTATATATATATATATACACACACATATATATATATATATATATATAGTGGAGGAAAAATAAGTTCAGGCGAGATGCGACGAGCTGGAAGGTGGCAGGATTTTATTCTCCTCCAACATCATGAGACACACTGTAGCGCTGTGTGCCGTGTTGTGCTGTGTGTGCTTTTGAGGCATGTATAGCAAGCTCTTTTATACATGTTATACAAAGACAGAGAATGCATGGCACATTTGCATATTGATATACATATCAGTCAATACATATCAATCGAGTGACTAACTGGCGCCCGGACTTCCTCTCCTTAATCCGGGGATGTACAACAATAGTCCATTGTTCTGATTGTCTCCTTGGGGCTCTCTGTCTGTATGCAAACTGTCCTCTGATTCCTGCCGGCTAGCTGAGTGTGAAGATTGAATGTCCATGTAGATTGTGGTGGGTCACCACAGGGCTCCCCCCAGAACACTCAGCAGGGGTTGTGACCCCCCCTCCCCCCGTCGTTTGGCTCCAGCTCCGGATTTCAGCACGTTGAATGGCCGTGGATTGTGGGCGCATGTGCCGGTGCGTTTCATGCATAATGGAACAAGATGGCGATCGGCCGGCTTTAGGGAGTGAGGTGCGGGAAAAGCGCTGTGGAGGGGGGGGGGGGGGGGGGGGGGAGTAAGTGAGTGCCGGCCCGGGACGTCAAAGGTGTCTGGGCAGCACAAAAATTGCATGTGGATCCGCGATGGTCAGGGACTTTCCCGGTAAACCTGGCGGACATCCACAGCGGCTGTGAAAAAAACATTTTATCTGACTCCTCTTGCGGCTTGATCCAGCGAGGATGTGGGGAAGGCCAGCGGCCAAATTCCCAGAGGATGCGTTGTGGTTGTGAAACAACTGCAGCTGTGTGAGGGTGTGAGGCGGTTTGGCTTTTAGGTGCGGGAAGCAGCCCTAAAGTCATTGGGGAGAGCAATCGGCTAAATTCCCCTTGTGCGCCGTGGCTGAGAAACCCATACAAAGTCCTGTGTGCGGGCTGCACGTCTGCTCCAGGTGCGTGAGCAGCCCTGAAGGTTCCGAGGGTGGCGATCGGCCGTTTTTCTCGGGCATGTGCAGCGGCAGAGGACGATGTATCAGTCTGTGGAGCTGGTTCGTCTCCGTGCGTGGTGTACGCTTGGCGCCATGACCACATAACTGGCAGTTGCACTGTCCACGTAATCCTGCAGTGTGCGTGCGGGGCTTCTGTGCGCGGGAGGTCCACTGTCCGGAGTTTAGTCAGAGTTGGGGAGCTCGGTGGAAATCAACGCAGTCGGCGTTGATGACTGTCCCTGTTCAGGCTGTTTCCTTTGTTCGCTCGTGTCGTTCATGGTGCATTTTGGTCCCAGCACTGCGCTCCGGAGCACGCGATCCGGTGAGGATGAAGAGCTTGCAGGCGTTCTCTGGTCCTCTGTGTCCACAGTGCGGTGAGAGGGAGCAGACGGTCATTCTCTCTCGTCATGTCACCAGTGTGGAGGGAAGAGATCAGGCGAGGGTCACACCATGACGCGTGCTAGGGCTTTCCCGGTCGGGGTCATCTCCGGGGTGTTCGCCTCGTGTTCCATTCTTCGTCAAGGGTCACCAGTGTGGAGGAAAAATAAGTTCAGGCCAGGTACGACGAGCTGAGAGGTTGCAGAGTTTTATTTTCCTCTGACATCATGAGACACACTGTAGCACTGTAGCGCTGTGCGCCGTGTTGTGCTGTGTGTGCTTTTGAGGCATGTATAGCAAGCTCTTTTATACATGTTATACAAAGACAGAGAATGCATGGCACATTTGCATATTGATATACATATCAGTCAATACATATCAATCGCATGACCAACTGGCGCCTGGACTTCCTCTCCTTAATCTGGGGATGTACAACAATAGTCCATTGTTCTGACTGTCTCCTAGGGACTCTCTGTCCGTATGCAAATTGTCCTCTGATTCCTGCCGGCTAGCTGAGAGTGAAGATTGAATGTCCATGTAGATTGTGGTGGGTCACCACAATATATATATAGATCATATTATCATTCATTAATACTCCCATATGTCATGGAATATCCCGACATATTGTACTGAAGTATGGGGAAATACATATAAAACAAACATATATCCAGTCTTTATGCTTCAGAAGAGAGCTATTAGAATAATAAACAAAGCTGCTTACAGGGAACCAACAAACCCACTTTTTCTTAAATTAAAAGCTCTCAAGTTGAAAGATCTGGTTGATTTTAAAACTGCAGTAATAATGTTTAAAGTGAAGAATCTGTCACTGCTCGCAAATATCCAAAAGTTGTTCCAAATAAGGGAGAAACAATATCATTTCAGAGGAACATGCATATTTCAAAAACCTTCAGTGAGAACTACCACCAAGCAACACTGTGTTTCAGTGCAGGGGGTCAGACTGTGGAACGCTTTTGGAGCTGAATTAAAATCATGTACAACGCTTGGACAATTTAAACAAAAACTAAAGGAAGAAATACTTCAAACATGTATACAAGATGACATGTAAAATCACATAGGGATTATCATATCCAGTCTGTGTTGTGCTGTTGCTTAGTTTTTGTCACGTTTTGTCTTGGCTTTGTTTTGTTTTGTAATCACTTTTATTTTTTTGAATTCTTAGATAGAACATGGGTGGGCAATATAAGCTGTGGCTTCAGCCATCACTCTTTTTGGATAAGTTATGTTGAACTGTATAATCCGAGGAGTTATTGTCTAATTTGACCTTGATGGATTTTTTCCTCCTTGTTATATTATTCTGTTCCTTTCTTTTAATCTTTTAATCTAATCTGTCCGAAATAAAGATTCATTCATTCAAAAAAAAAAATCACTCATTCATTCATTCATTCATAGGTGGATAGAGAGGGAAGGCAATGGAATGGTTAAAAAAATCGAAGCTGGTTTGTGCAGTCTGGTCATCCTGATACATCTTCACCTGACAATATCAAGATAAAGATGTCAATGCATGAAAATGTCTGTTATTTATCAGTTGTGAACATGCATATTCATTCAGTGAATGTATAAACAGTACAGTTACAGAAAAGTGAAACTTTCCTCCCAGTTCCACCATTCAGCCAAAATTGGACATACATTCATGTGAAAAAATTAGGACACCCTGTTTTATCCTGTGTTTTTTTTTTACATATTTGGACATATGGATATTTAATATCAATGTTAAAAATACTGGAAGATTCATGTAATACAACTAAACAATTAAAAATGAATTCAAGACTTTTTTCAAATTTTCTGTAAAATGTAATTCTAAACAAAGAGAGTGAGGAGTAAATTAGGACACCTCCCATCTTTTTTAGGACATCCACACATTTATTCCCACTTAAAATGGCTAAAATAAATGTTAAAAAATTGGAAATAAAACCAAACGAGGTTAGACATAGATATGTGAACATTTCTTAGTAAAGAACTGAATATTTAATGGGGTGTCCTAATTGTTTTACATGACTATCATTTTATTTTGAATTATTATTTTTTTTTTTTTACTTTTTACATCACCAAGGGCAGAAAATATTTTTATTTACTAAAATATTCATCTAATTCTTCTTGAATGTTTGCATAATATTGTAAATAATAAGGGTGGGACAAAAGATCGATTCAGTGATCGATCGTGGTACGTGACACTAATGACGATGCACTGAGCCCTAAATACATGGATCGATCTGTTATTAACTATATATATTCATGTAAATGTTGCATACTCTCTTGCGTATTCAACCAATTGTGTGTCCAGTCCACTAGATGGCGCAAAGCAAGCACCCAGTCAAGTGAAGTCATATCTTGTCTTGCGAGATTTCCAGCCAGCTTTGAAAGTTAGGAAGCAGTTAGTTCAAATGTCGGGCACAAGAAGCGCTGCATGAAAACCACCCAAAACAAAAAAAAACAAAAAAAAACACGTGGGCCAGCACACGTCCCGGAGCAGCATTAGCAACGGCTAAATGGCGATCACTTATACAGCGCTTTTTCTCATCTCTACATGACCAAAGCGCTTTACAGATTCTGCTATCCACCCATTCACACACTGATGGCGGTGGAGCTGCCATGCACAGGCGCTGGCCTGACCCACCAGGAGCAACTGGGGGTTCAGTGTCTTGCTCAAGGACACTTCGACATGCAGACTGCAGATAGAACGGGAATTGAACCACTGACTCTCCTATCAGTAGTCGGCCACACTACACCTCTTCCACAGCCGCCCCCACAGCTAAGCTAAAACACACCGGCATGGAGCTTGCGATCAGCAGTTGGAGAAAAAGTAAGTAATGTTTATTTATGGAGTGATTTTCAGAGACATATAGTCACAAAACGCTGTACAGTAGAATAGAATAAAAGGAATTTGATAGGTAAAAATAATTTAAAAAGTACAAAAACAAGTTTAAACACAAGATTAAAATAATCAGGCTTACCATTAAAAAGCAGTTGAAAGTCAACAGAAATCCTCCTTATACAAAAAAGTTTAGAACTGCTTTTTAAGAGTCCACAGAGTCAGTTAAACATAGCTGGAGTGGGAGTCTATTCCAAGCAACACCGTCCACCGTCCTCCCTGTGTGCAGAGAAGTGTCTCTGTGGAAAATGAAGGCCCGAAAATACTTTATTACATGAAAGAGATGTCAACAGTTTTATTTTAGGACAAGATTTGTGGTTGAATAAGGTGGAAAAAAAAAATTGAAACCTATTGGATCACAATATCGTGATTATCGCTGAATCGTGACAGAATTGTATCGTGACCCAAGTATCGCAATCCGAATCCAATCCCCTCACGATTCCCACCCCTAATAAATAAGTTAACTGACACCTTGAAGGGTGGACCCATGTGGCTCCTTTTGGGTATGCTGGGTCCTCCGTGCAACTTTTTTCACAGAGGTGAACCGGACCGCTCTTGGTGCGAGTCTTCCCCCAAGACCAGTTTGTCTTGGGAGACCCTACCAGGGGTAAGGTGTCCCATAAACATAGCTCTTGTGATCATTAGGGCACACAAACCCCTCCACCACGAAAAGGTGGAGATCCATGGGGGGGAAACTGGAGCTGATCCTCTAACAAAAATGACTAAATCAAGTGTTTTTCGCCAGCAGGTATTACCATGGGTCAGGGGTCTGCAACCTTTGCAAACTGAAGAGCCATTTTGCCCGTCTCTGAGGGCCGCAACAGCAATTTGACCTGTAAAATAAAGATTATGCTGCTTATAAAGTTTTACAGTCATGTGAAAAAATTAGGATACCCTGTATAAGCCTGTGTGTATTTTTTAACATATTTGGACATATGGATATTTAATATTGGTGTTTAAAATACTGGGAGATTCATGTAATACAACACTAAACAATTAAAAATGAATTAAGACTTTTTTCAAATTTTCTGTAAAATATAATTCTAAACAAATAGTGAGGAATAAGTTAGGATACCCCCATCTTTTTTAGGACACCCCCACATTCATTCCCACTTGAAATGGCTAAAATAATATTAAAAAATGCAAATAAAAACAAAAACAAGGCTAGACATAGATATGTGAACATTTCTTAATAATGAACTGAATATTTAATGGGGTATCCGAATTTTTTCACATGACTGTATACATAGCTCTGAATATATTATGTGGTATTAATTAATTCATACTACAACAGTGAAAAAAACTGTCAAGCTTTATATATATGGAGCTTCATTCATGAGATAGATAGATGGGTAGGTAGATAGAAAGAAAAGTATTACAAATATATTACAAATTGTTTTGTACTGAAAAATAATGTGAATATAATATAATAATAACTTCTAAGGCCAAAATACATTTCAGATCTGGTGGTCCATTATGAACCACCCAGAGCCCTCAGCTCATCAGTCAGGCCTACTATCTGTGCCCAGAGTTAGAACCAAACATGGCAAGGCAGCGTTCAGTTTTTATGCCCCTCACATATGGAACAAACTCCCAGAAAGCATCAGGGCTGCTGAAACTCTCAGCTGCTTTAAATCCAGGTTAAAAACTCTCCTATTTGCCGCGGCCTTTCAGTAGAACAACTGTCAATCTCCTACAATGTACTGTAGCTTTTACTTCTTGCACTTTTTCTGTCTTATTCTATTTTAGCTTGTTTTTGTTTCTCTTTAATTTACTTTTTAATTTGCTTTTAAATTCTTATGTATTCCTTTTGCATCTTGCTGTAATGCTTTAATGTTTTATGTAAAGCACTTAGAATTGTCTTGTACACGAAATGTGCTATACAAATAAACTTGCCTTGTCTTATCTTAATAATGTGAATATCTGACCATAACTTTTTGTATAGTTTTGAGTTATCAGCACATTCATAAATTGTTTAAATCTGAAAAATATCATCCATCTCCTACTTTCAACAGTGATCACACAGCTTTACTTCCTGATATTTTAATAAATTAGAGACAAAGGTTTTATTTAGAAGAAGCTACTTTTCATCCTTTTTATGTTTCCTCAAAATGCTCCTTCTTCAAATGTATTAATCCTTCACCACGGGCCTCATGTATAAAGGTCTGTGCAGCTTTCATACTGAAAGATGGCAAACACAAAATTTTAAAAGTACGTGCGCACAAAAATTCTCAGATTTATAAAACTGTGCGCACGCCTGACTCTCCGCTCCTTTTCTTTATATATCCCACCTCACGTGAAAAGTCAGCGCACATGCACGATCTCTTTACTCCGCCTTTGTTCCCCCTCACTAATGACTATGTAAATGAAGAAAAACCCCCCTTCTGTCAAACAGTGATCATCAATCCTGCGGGAAAGCACAACATAAAAAAAAAAAACTTAAGGGACTGTGACGCTGAGGTGTTGATAATGGAGGTGAAGGTCAGAAAAAATATTTTATTTTGTTCTGACCCTCTGAAATCAACAATAAATCTAAGTTTATCGATTGGACCGTGTCACAATGACAGTTCATTCATTCTTTTTTTCCCCCACAATATCTTTATTGAACCTTTTTTTTTTAACAAACATGACACAAACAATCAAACACTGACACTAAAGTACTACAAAAAAAATGCACTAAAAACACCAACAACCACCAACAAAATCAAGTCTTCAACAATGCTCCTCTGTTTGGTCTAGACAATCCATTACATAAGTATACATATTATGTTCACCAGTTTGGAATTTACAAGGTCCACACACATCATTCACCTTCTTCTTCAAGAGTTATGTTTAAATTTTTTACATAATCAATGAAAGGTCTCCATATATTCTCAAACACAATTTCCTTTGATTTCAGTATGTATGTTATTCTTTCTAATGGAAGGTTTGTTAACATCTGTCTTAACCACTGAGTCACATCTGGTCTATGAGTCTTTTTCCACAGTAGTGCAATACATTTTTTGGCATTAAGCAAACTGAGGTCTATGAATGTTCTTTCACTTTTATTAAAGTTATGCTTTTCTGGGTACAGACCCAACAAAAACAGTTTAGGATTCAATATGATTTGTTTTGAAATTATTTTTTCAATTGTTACCCTCACCTCCTCCCAAAACATTCTAATTATTCTACATTCCCATACACAATGAAATAGGGTTCCTTTACTTTCCATGCATTTTGTGCACGTATCTGGTATGTTTTTGTTATATCTATTTAACTCCTCCGGTGTAACATACATCCGCATTAACCATTTAAAATGTATCAATTTAAGACGTACATTTATTGATTTGGTTTGAACTTCTGTACAAGCCAATTCCCACTGTTCCTCTGAAATTTCAGTTTGCAGATCTTCTTTCCAGTAGTTTAATCTTTTCTGTGAGTTTTCACTTGAGGATAGTGTCAATGAGTTATAAAACTCTGAAATAATACCCTTTCTTTTACTATCTTTCATCAACATTTTTTCTAAGGATGAGTAAATAGGTTGAGTGAGAGCTTTATTTTGATTTGATCGAATAAAGTTCCTAAGTTGAAGATATTTAAAAAAATGTGTTCTATTAAGATTAAATTTGATCCTCAGCTCTTCAAAAGACATTATGTTATCTGCACATGGCCGATATAAATCTTGAATCTTTTGAATCCCTTTTAAATTCCATACTTTAAATACAGCATCCGCTCTCCCTGGTTTAAAATATTGATTACCCCATATTGGGCTAAATTGTGACAATAAGTGTGGTTCTTTTAAATAGTTTTTAGTTTCACACCATATTTTGATCATATGCTTTACAATTGGATTTTTAACTTGTTTTTGTAATTTTTTTGCCGAATCTGAGTATATGAATATGGGAAGAGGTAAAGGTAAATTGTATGATTCCATTTCAGTCCAGTGAGGGAGATCATTTGATGAAAAATAATATGTCATAGACCTCAGTTGTGCCGACCAATAATACAACATAAAATTTGGACATTTCAGACCTCCATGATCAAATGGTAAATATAATAAAGACAGACGTAATCTAGCCCTCCTGTTGTTCCATATAAATTCCACTAACTTTTTTTTAATTCTTGAGAATAAATCTAAAGGTGGTGGTAAGGGAATGTATTGAAATAAATAAAGTATTTTAGGTAAGATATTACTTTTAAGTATATTGATTCTCCCGATCATCGACATTGGTAGTGACATCCATCTCTGAAGTAACTCATTAATATCTGTCATTAAGGCTTCATAGTTGACACTGGCGACTGATTCTAGCTTAGGCACAATTTGAATTCCTAAATATTTAAACTGATTTACAACATTGAATTGATTTACCTCAGGGGCTGGGTAATTTCTCTGGGTCTCATTTAGCATTAATATTGAAGATTTAGTTTTATTTATTTTATATCCTGATATTTCCCCAAAATTCTTTATTAAATTCAACAAGGTCGGAATTGATTTTTTAAGATTCGACATAAACAAAATTATGTCATCGGCATACAGGGAGATTTTATGTTCTGTTGGTCCAACTTTAATTCCATATATTTGTGAATGTAAACGTATCGCCATCGCTAAAGGTTCAATTGCCATAGTAAACAGTAAAGGTGAAAGTGGACAGCCTTGTCGACATCCTCTATTGATTTTTATTGATTTTGAAATATTGCTATTTGTTAGGATTTCTGCTGTAGCATTATTGTATATTATCTGAACCCATTTTATGAAATTATTTCCAAGTCCAAACCTTTGTAAGACTTCAAAAAGAAAGGGCCATTCGACTCTATCAAAGGCCTTTTCGGCGTCCAGTGATAGGAGAGCTGTATCCGGTGCTTCTTTATTAGAATAAATAATATTAAATAGTCTTCTTACATTATGGAAGCCTTGTTTTCCCTTTATAAAGCCATTCTGATCTCGATTAATAATATTTGGTAAAATTTCTTGTATTCGTCTTGCTAAAATTTTACAGATTATCTTAAGGTCGGCATTTAATAGGCTTATTGGTCTCATATTTTCACATTTATTAGAGGGTTT
Source organism: Pholidichthys leucotaenia (assembly GCA_020510985.1). Taxonomy (NCBI): domain Eukaryota; kingdom Metazoa; phylum Chordata; class Actinopteri; order Cichliformes; family Pholidichthyidae; genus Pholidichthys; species Pholidichthys leucotaenia. The sequence continues at coordinate 50,104,820 of CM035848.1, forward strand.
ACCTGGTTTTGGCAACAGTATAATTAAGGCATTATTCATGTATGATGGTAAATTACTATTTTGAAATGCTTCTAAAACCATTTCCAAAAAAGGTTTTATTAATTTATTCTTAAATTTTTTATAAAGGTCAACTGGAAGACCATCTGGTCCTGCACTTTTTCCTGATTTCATATTATCAATGGCTAGCCCAACTTCTTCTTGACTAATTTTAGACTCCAGTATCTCCCTGTTTTCATTTGGAATACACGGTATAGATAGTTCATTCAAAAACCCATTTAGTTTTGTTAAGTCAGATTCATTTTTGGTATCATATAATTTTTCATAGTAATCTCTAAAGGCTCTATTAATTTCTAAAGGATCTATAACTACCTGTCCATTACTTATAATACTGGTAATTGGTGTTTTAAATTCTAATTGTTTAATCTGCCATGCCAATAATTTCCCTGATTTTTCACCTTGTTCATAAAAAGATTGTTTCAATCTTAGAAGACTCGAGGCAGCTCTATTTGCTGATTTTTTGTCATATTCAGCTCTCAAAATCAGTAATTCGTTCTCCAACCTTGGATCACTTCCTGCATACACTTTTTCTTGAAGAATTTTTATTTTATGTTCCAATTGAACTCTCTCCTCTCGAGTCTTCTTAGATTTTGAACCTGTATAACTAATAATATGTCCCCTAATAAAAGCTTTGAAAGCCTCCCACTTTACACATGCTGATGTTTGTGTAGTATTGATGTCAAAGAACTCATCTATCTGTTTTTCTATATACTTAACAAATTCCTCATCCTGAAGCCATTTATGCTGAAATTGCCATCTACCTGATTCCTTTGTCATTTTCTTATCTACATATATTAGACAGCAGGGTGCATGATCAGAGATCACGATGTTATCATAAAAGCAGTTTTGAATCTTGGACCTTAATTCTGTGGAGATCAAAAAATAATCAATACGTGAGAATGTCTTGTAGGTATTGGAATAACAAGAGTAGGCTTTAACTTGTGGTTTCATTTCTCTCCATACATCTAGCAATCTCAATTCTTTCATAAAATGATTAATGATCATCCTGCATCCATTGTGCATACAGTCCAGTCCTGTTGATCTATCTATACTGGGATTCAATGTACAATTAAAATCCCCTGCTATTATATGTTGCCCTGTAAGTGATGATAAGATAAGAAATAAATTAGCAAAGAACTTTTGATCATCTATATTGGGACCATATAAGTTCACCAAATTTATATTTTCTAATAGCAAAGATCCTTGAATGATTAAATTTCTTCCAAATTTGTCTCCAATTACATTTTTCACTTGAAATGGGACTGATTTATGTATGAGAGTCATAACTCCCCTGGCTCGGGATGAAAAGGATGAGGTGAAAACACTTCCTTGCCATCTACTCCTAATTCTTTTTACATCCTCCTCTATTAGATGAGTTTCTTGTAAAAACACAATTTTTGAACCCATGTCTTTTATTTTATTCATAACTTGTTTAAGTTTTTTTAAATTTTGTAGACCTCTGCAATTCCATGAAGTTAAATTAAGATTAACGCTTTGGTTTATGATCAATAGGGAGTTTGGGATTACCTTGCAGTGTAAACATGCTCATACAGAGAAGCAAAAACATGAGTGGTTGAACATTCATCCTACAAACTACACACAAACAAATTCCCCCTTCCCACATTTGTGGTGATCCCCCCAAAATCAAAAGAAAAATTCCGTCTCCCGATATAGCCATCGACCGCTCCACACCCACGAGGATCAGCCAAAGCCACTCCTTCTTCATCCTCCCAATCACCCTAACTCTACTGCTTTTTATGACGTAACATTAACTCTCTTCTGTAGTTTTCCAACTTAACTCCAAAATTTTTAGCAACTTTGTACATCATAGTTTTGTTTTGTTTTTAATATATAATACAATCTATATTTTGTAAACTTGCTATTTGCTTCAAATCAGTCAGATGCCTGTGCAAATGCTTAAATATTCTACCTTATATTTTGTTCATGCTTAGCTCCCACCAGTCTCTTCTTGGATCTTCTTGATGAACTCCTGCGCCTCCTCTGGGGTCTTGAAGATGTGTGTTCTGCCCCCATACGTGGTCAACAGTCTCGCAGGATAAATTACACCATGACGAATCCCAAGGTTGCGCAGCTCTTTACGTACGGGATCAAACTGCTTCCTCAATTGTTGGATTCCTGTGGCCAAATCTGGGTAGAACCGCACCTACTGGTCCTGGTGTTTAATTTTTCCTTTGGCTCGCGCAGCGTTGAAGATCTTCATCCTGTCTCTGTTGCTGAGGAACTTCATAATAAGCGTCCTCGGTGGTCCCTTATCTCTCCGTGGGCCGATACGGTGTGCGCTTTCCAGAACGACTGCTGATTGCAGCTCCGCGCTGCCCAGCGCCTCCGGAATCCACTTCTCCAAAAAGGAACATGGGTCCCGACCTTCGGATTCCTCCGGTAGACCCACCAGCCTCAAGTTGTTCCGTCTCGACCGGGACTCCAAATCCAGGACATTATCTTCCAGACATTTATTTTTTTTCCAAAGTGCGCACCTTTAATTGAAGACCGGTGACGTCATCCTCAGCACTAGAGACACGAAGCTCCACCTGCGCCATTCGTTCTACACAGTCACCCAATTCCTTTCTCATTCCTTCCAACGCTGCCATAATCCCATCAAATTTAGAGGAAAAGTCTGCTCTCATTGAACTAATGGCAGCTAGCACTGCACCTGTGCCGTTGCCCGCAGATACCGCACCGCTGCTAGCTTCCTCCGCCATATATGGAGCTTTATCTGCTGCGTCACAGACGTGAAAGTCCGTTAATTTGGACTGTTTCGGCGGCTCGCTTTTTCCTCTACCTGGTTTTCCAGCCTTAGGCTTCACCGACATATCCTGGCCCAAACGCTGGGATACGTTCTGTCCCAAATGAGAGAGTTATTTGCCGATTTTTTTTTCTCCAGGAGCAGAGCAGAGTGATACGTGTCCCTCTCACATGGCCGCCAAAACCAGAAGTCCATTCATTCATTTTTACTAATTTCTGTCAGATCATAACAAGACAAAAAAGAAAAGGAAAGAGAAAACAACTTTCGAACAGAAATGGTGTAGGCAGAAGCAACAACTTGCGCCTACACCTTAGTTAATGCAGCTGGCTCAGACTGAAATAAAATAAAATGGCATTAAAGTTGAAGTCTGTAAACGGATCACTATATGGCGGTGTGATGGGGGGGGGGGGGGGCGCTGACACATGGAAAAAAAATGCTGTGAAAGAAAGCCTTCAGTAATCCACAGACAGACATGATGTTACTGAGTAAAATAAGTAAATAAATAAGGTAAATAACCACCACTGACTACCACTCCAGTAAAGGTGCCTTCACACCAAACGTGAACAGGCGGCATGGATGCATACCAAGTCAATGGGAAGAGAGCACATGCGAAATCGCGCATTTGCGCGTTCACATCCGAGGGATATTGCGTAGCTTTGAGATTCTGTCGTCACCGGCGTAAAAGTATCAACATTGGAGAGTAAGGCTGCGTGTCCACCAAACACATTTTTTTCTGCTCTGGGCGACTGTTTTCTATTCATTCTCTATGTAGTCCAGCGTTTACAGCGCCGAGGGCGCTAAGCGCTGAAACGCTTTGAGCAGTGGCCATTTTTTGTCACAGCGCTCAGGGTGCTCAGCGTTGAAAAAAAGTTCAACTTTTCAGACTGCAGCTGAGCTTTTCAGTCTACAGCTGCACCTTCCCAAGCAGCCAATCAGAATTAAGGAAGGGCGGGACATACTGGAAGAAGACAACGGTTGTGATGGAAAGGAGAGGCTGATACTCGCTGTATCAGACAATCCGGTATTCTTTGATCTGACGCTAAAAGGCTATCATGATCAAAATTTAAAAGCAAATGCTTGGAGGAATGTGTCCACATCTGTCGGCATGTCAGGTGAGTGTTTGCTCCTTTGTCACGGTCATATTTCTTACACGTTTGTTACAGTAGTTAAGGAAGGGAGGGACATAGGACACCGGTACAGTCTCTACTCAGACTCCTCTTTTCCATGTCATCATATTTTACATCCAGAGTTGCTAAAACGCATTTCCTGTCCATTGTTATTTAGAGACTGCTATTAAAAAAATAAGTAGAAAGTCTGACCATAGGAAAAGCGGAAGTGCAGAGCTGAGAGTGACAAGCTGTTGCAGGGATACAGGGCACAGACTTTTTTTTTTCCAGAGCACATTGCACAAACGCTGAAAAAAAAAAACCACTCAGGGCGGCCGGGCGACAAAAAACACCTTTGGTTGACACGCAGCCTAAACTAGTCTGAAAATGAGACTACCGCTCACCTGGAGACAGAAGGACCCGGAGCTCTTCAGCTGAATTGTGATGTCAGAGTTATCTATCCACGGATTCCTGCCACAAATGTGTAACAAGGCTAGCAAGCTAGCAACAGAAATATCCATCATCTTGTAAAGTTTTGGAGACAGGGACAACTTTTTCAGGTGAGCCCCCCGTCGGATAATGTAAACCTAAAGCATGACGTTATTTTGGGGATTTCCACAGTAGGTTGAACACTGCTGCAGAAGTTATAAAGACAACTTCGCCTGTCTGCATCTCACTCAGACGTGAATTCATGTCTATTCATGTGTTTACATTGAGTTATAATGTAATTGCTCCGCGTGAAAAATTTGCCCTTTCGCATTTGGTGTGAAGGCACCTTTACCGCTGAGTTTATAGTTACAAACCAAATCTGTCAGATGCACGACAGCCAGGGAGAAGCCTTTTATTTCCAGAATGTAATCTCCAAACAGAGATATTTTAGACTATGGAAATACCTCTTCACTCCAATACAGTTGCAATTGTCACCGCTGCAGCTACCGGGGTTCACCTGCAGGGATCCACAATCCAGCTGACTCCAAGTAGTCTGCAGTCAGGGGCTCCTTGTTGCCTCGGCACACTGGAGCTGGTGCTCGATTAGAATGCATTTTGCCCAACAGAATTCCTCCCAGGAGAGATGAATCTGTGCGCGTTGCCTCGTGAGTCAACTGTATAGTCTCTGGTAAATTATTTTTATCTCCATGTCCCATTTACAGAGACGGGCTCCAGTTTCCAGTGGTGCTGGTTTTGGACCATGAATGAAGCGGGTTATAGCTGAGGGAAATTAGTTATTTTTCATCGGGGTTTCACTGCACTCAATAAGCCAAGTTGTGGAGATAAATCTTGTAATAATAATAATCATGTTTTTCAACCACTAATTCGTGGACAAATCATTTTAACTGAAGTAGAGACATTATTTTAACACATTATGTGAGTTTTAGCTGTTTTGTAGTTTAAGAGACCCACCTGACAGAGTCAAACAGAATTTTTGAGGAGAGCCCACAACTTCTCATGGCAGGTGGAAACTTTGCGGCTCGGCCCGCAGAGTCTCACCTCACGTCTGTTTTTATACAGCCCACTGTGTGCGTGAAAATCAGCGTACGCCGTGTTTTTGTGCGTGCGCACCATTTATACATGAGGCCCCAGTTCTCCAGACTCTCAATTTGACAACTAGTGGATTGGTTGTCTGATATTCTTTATTTATTTTGGAATAAAACAAAAAGACTTCTAAGCAACTTTCTAAATATAACTTTAAAAATCATTTGGTGCAAATTAAGCCAATTAGAAATATTTACAGCAGAGTGGAAAAAACGTTTAAAAAATACCTTCTTCTGCTGAGCTAAATGTTGGTTATAATTTTAAAACATGTGTGGCATTGATAGACAGTCTGCACATATAATTCACTGTCCAAAACCCCACAGATAACAAACTAGCATTTATCCTACAGACAAAAAGCTGAAAATATCCTTAAAATAAAAGGCTCACCTCTACATCACTGTCAGACAATCTTCTCTCCTCTCCTTTTTCTTTTTTATTTACAAATTGTGAGGGAAAACTGTTGGCTGTAGGTCTTATTTAGACAAGTCTATCCAATTGACGGTGTTTCACAATAATAGCACATAACGGACACAACTATTCTGAAAATGTAATCACTGTAGAGGGCTTTTATTTTTACATCATTCAGGAAGCATTAAGTTATGATGGTGAAAATAAATTCACACTAATTCAGACTTTGGCCATGTCTGGTGAATCCAGCATTTATAGTGCACGGGCCTCATGTACAAAGGATACTTACACACAAAAACATGGTGTACGTCCTTTTCGATAGAAAATTTCAGATGTATCAAGAATGAAATGACCGTGGAAATATGCGCAGCCCCACGCCAACTTCATGGCTGGCATACGTACGTTTCTACTCTTATTGGTCCATTGGCGACATTTAGTGGTCTTTGTGACTAGAAAAGCGCTATATAAGTGCAGGTTAGTTAGTTAGTTAGTAATTTACAGACGATGTTGGGAGACTGATAATGACATGAAAATTATTGTCCACACCAGAGACACATGATGAACAAACGTCCACGTGTGCGCAATTAGATGAGTGAATATAAAACCAAGCACAAAGAAGTGCAGAAAATGCCTCTAACAACAATGGCGTTAGCATTATCAGAGGATATTGCAAATCGAGCAGTGAGAAGAGAAAGGGTACTTAGAGACAGAAGATTTTCTGACTCAGGATGATGACTGGCTTGTCAGCCGGCTTAGGTTTCCACGGGTAGTCTTTGTGGAACTGTGCTCAGAGCTACAGCTGCTCTTGGAGTGCTACACGGCGAGAAGCCAAGCACTGCCCGTCCCAGGTACTGACAACCCTGAGGTTTCTGGAAACAGGCGCATGCCAGAGGGAGCTGGCGGACTTATCAGGAATTTCTCAGTCAACCCTGAGCCAAGCTATGCCAGCTGTGTGGGGTGGCATTATCCGGCTGTCACCCAGGTACATCATATTCCCATACAATGCAGTTGAACAGGCCAACATCAAAGAGCAATTTGCAGTGAGAGCCGGTTTTCCTAATGATTGTAATGAACAGCACTGTTGGGAACAAACTACAAGCTGGCACTGTGCGGATGGGTGGCTTCTTGGTGAGTAAATTCATGTAACTGTCCTAATAATAACCGACCTCATGCGCAATGCACCTGTGCGCCCTCGAATATCACCCTGTATTCAAGGCTTCATTACAAGTCAGTGGGTCGAGTAAGTGACTTTTTTTGCTGATTAAACTACAGTCTCAGAACATTCTACCAAGACCCCAATTGCCTCTGTGTGTACAGTAGTTATGTCAATAAACACATGCGTAAAGTTTGAAATACAACAGTGTCACCCTTTCCCCGGTGCACTTCATTCATTTACACTAGCAGTGCGTGTAATCCATGCAAGTTGTATATAACTATAAAGGATGAGATTTGCATTTTGGACATAAAATACTGTGGTGTGAAAGAGTGTTTGCCCCCTTCCTGATTTCTCATTTTTTTTCTATGTTTGTCACACTTAAATGTTTCAGATCATCAAACAAATTTAAATATTAGACAAAGATAACACAAGTAAACAAAAAATGCAGTTTTTAAATCAAGGTGTTTATTATTAAGGGGACAAAAATCCAAACCTACATGGCCCTGTGTGAAAAAGTGATTGTCCACTAAACCTAATAACTGGTTGGGCCACCCTTAGCAGCAACAACTGCAATCAAGCGTTTGCAATAACTGGCAATGAGTCTTTTACAGCGCTGTGGAGGAATGTTGGCCCACTCATCTTTGCAGAATTGTTGTAATTCAGCCACATTGGAGGATTTTTGAGCATGAACCATCTTTTTAAGGTCATGCCACAGCATGTCAATCAGATTCAGGTCAGGACTTTGACTAGGTCACTCAAAAGTCTTCATTTTGTTTTTCTTAAGCCACTCAGAGGTGGACTTGCTGGTGTGTTTTGGATCACTGTCCTGCTGCAGAACCCAAATGCGCTTCAGGTTGAGGTCACGAACAGATGGCTGGACATTCTCCTTCAGGATTTTTTGGTAGACAGCAGAATTCATGGTTCCATTTACCACAGCAAGTCTTCCAGGTCCTGGAGCAGCAAAACAGCCCCAGACCATCACACTACCACCACCATATTTTACTGTTGGTACAATGTTCCTTTTCTGAAATGCTGTGTTACTTTTACACCGGATGTAATGGGACACACACCTTCCAAAAAGTTCAACTTTTGTCTTGTAATTCCACAGAGTATTTTCCCAGAAGTCTTGGGGATCATCAAGCTGTTTTCTGGCAAAACTGAGACAAGCCTTTATGTTCTTTTTGCTCAGCAGTAGTTTTTGTCTTGGAACTCTGCCATGCAGACCATTTTTGCCCAGTCTCTTTCTTTCTTCATTTTATGTTTTTATGTTTTTATGTGTCAACCCCCCTTGGCTGAGATCGTCACTTCCTTGTGGTAACGTATCGTCACTTCCTGTTTTGCTGTCTGCCTGTGTGGTTTGCTCTCCAGCTCTCGAGCCACTAGCTATGGCTACTAGCTCTCTTTCCTCTCCTCTGGTGTGCTCTCTCTGTCAGATGTTTAGCTACACCTCTGCCTCTTTTAGTGATAACGGTAAATGTAATAAATGTTGTCTTTTTGAGGCGCTCGAGGCGAGGTTGTCTGATTTGGAATCCCGGCTCCGCTGCATTGAAACACCGTCTGCGCCAGTTAATCTCGACGGACGCCCCTTAGCTGCAGCGGAGCTAGCTAGCTTAGGTCCCCCTGTCACCGGTTCCCCGGCTCTCCTCTGCAGCGAGGAGACTGGGTGGGTGACGGTGAGAAGGAAGCCTAGTCGCAAAGCCCCGGTTCACCACCAACCTGTTCACGTTTCTAATCGTTTTTCCCCGCTCAGCGACACACCCGCTGAGGAAAAAACTCTGATCATTGGCGACTCTGTAGTCAGAAACGTGAACCTAGAGACTCCAGCGGCCATAGTCACATGCATTCCTGGGGCCAGAGCAGGCGACATCGAGTCAAATTTGAAAATGCTGGCTAAAAGTAACTGTAAATATTCCACAATTGTTATTCACGCCGGCATTAATGACATCCGTCTCCGGCAGTCGGAAGTCACGAAACTTAATGTAGAATCGGTGTGTGACTTTGCAAAAACGATGTCTGCCACTGTAGTATTCTCTGGGCCCCTCCCCAATCTGACCAGTGATGACATGTTTAGCCGCTCGTCATCCTTGAACCGCTGGCTGTCTGTGTGGTGTCCTGCAAATAACGTGGGCTATATTGACAATTGGAGCTCTTTTTGGGGAAAACCTGGTCTTATGAGACGAGACAGCATTCATCCCACTTTGGATGGTGCTTCTCATTTATCTAACAATCTGGCATCTTTTTTATCCAAATTTCCAAAACCATAACTACTCAGAGTTGGGACCAGGAAGCAGAGTCGCAGTCTTACACGCCTCTCTGCAGCTCCTCTTCATCCGCCACCCCTCAGCTTAGCCCCTGTCTTCCCCATCAGAGAATTGTTGTCTGCTCCCTCCAAAGTAAATAAAAATATAATGTATAAGCATCCCAAAGTGATAAAGCAAAATATTGGTAAAACTCAAATTAAACATAAAGCCTCTAAATTGAATGATTTGGCCTCTGTTCCTCCTCATAATTTAAAAATTAAATGTGGTTTATTAAATATTAGGTCTCTAACTCCCAAGTCTCTGTTAGTCCATGATCTGTTAATTGATCATCAGATTGATTTAATTTCCCTTACAGAGACTTGGTTAGGACAAGAGGATTATGTTGGTTTAAATGAATCAACTCCCTCTGGTTATTTAAACTGTCAAAATCCCAGAAGTTCTGGTCGTGGAGGAGGAGTAGCAACAATTTACCATTCCAAATTACTAGTTAATGTAAAGCAAAAAACATGTTATAATTCCTTTGAGGGCCTGGTCCTCAGTATTGGGCACTTTAGCAATTCCAGGTTAAACCCAATTTTATTTGCCATAGTTTATCGTCCCCCATCAACCTATTCAGAATTTTTATCCGAATTTCCTGATTTCTTAGCTGATTTAGTGCTGAAATCTGATAGAATAATTATAGTAGGGGACTTTAATATACATGTGGATGTAGATAGTGACTGCCTTAATGTGGCTTTTAATTCAATATTAGACTCGATTGGGTTTTCTCAGAAAGTAGGAAATTCTACTCATTACCTCCACCATACATTGGACCTTGTTCTGACATATGGCATAGAAATAGAAAATCTGGTAGTGTCTCCTCATAACCCTGTACTGTCAGATCATTGTCTGTTAACCTTTGATTTTACTATTTCTGACTATTTGGCTCCTAAAGAAAAATATTATCACAGTAGATGCCTCTCAGATGATGCTGTTTCCAAATTTATGCAGATTGTTTCCTCTATGCCATGTGTCAACACAACGGAAATAAGCTATAGACAGCTTGCTCCTTCTGTAATTGATAACATGGTGGATAGTGTTTCAGCTTCTCTACATCAGGCTCTAGACTTGGTGGCCCCCTTAAAAAAGAAAAAGTCTAATCAGAGATTTTTAACTCCTTGGTTCAACACAGAAACTCGTAGCTTAAAACAGAAGACTCGTCAATTAGAAAGAAAATGGCGCTCTACTAATTTAGATGAAATCTATTTAGCTTGGAGAAATCATCTTTTAATTTATAAAAAATCTCTTAGAAAAGCTAGAACGAGTTATTACTCTGCATTAATAGAAGAGAACAAGAATAATCCCAGGTTTCTTTTCAGTACTGTAGCCAGGTTGACAAAGAGTCAGGACTCTGTCAATCCTAGCATCCCCTTAGAGCTTACTAGTCAGGACTTTATGAACTTTTTCAATAATAAAATTTCATCCATCAGAGATAAAATCAATCAGATTCTTCCCACAGTTAACTTAAATACTGTAACTACTACAACTCCTTCTATTGATGTCTGTCTTGATGAGTTTACTCCAATCGACCTTTGTGAGTTAGACAAAATAGTTTCCTCATCCAAACCTTCAACTTGTCTTTTAGACCCTATTCCTACCAGGTTATTTAAAGAAGTCTTCCCACTTATTGGTAGCTTTATTCTTCATATAATCAATTCTTCATTAACTTTAGGCCATGTACCGCAGGCTTTTAAAACGGCTGTAATTAAACCCTTACTCAAAAAGCCAACGCTAGATCCAGGAGCTTTAGCTAACTATAGACCAATCTCTAATCTCCCTTTCATTTCAAAAATCTTAGAAAGAGTTGTTGCTATGCAATTATTTGACCACCTGCAGGGAAATGGTTTATTTGAGGAGTTTCAATCTGGGTTTAGAATCCATCATAGCACTGAAACAGCCTTAGCGAAGGTCACTAACGACCTCCTCATTGCATCTGATAATGGACTAGTTTCTGTACTTGTCCTTTTAGATCTTAGTGCAGCTTTTGATACTATTGATCATAATATTCTACTTGATAGATTAGAACACTATGTTGGACTTAATGAAACTTCGTTGCAGTGGTTTAGATCTTATTTATCTGATAGGTTCCAGTTTGTTCATGTAAATGATGAGTTTTCTCTCAGCTCAAAGCTTAGTCATGGAGTTCCACAGGGATCTGTGCTTGGCCCTACTCTTTTTAGTTTATATATGCTTCTGTTAGGCAACATTATTAGAAAGCACTGTATACATTTTCACTGTTATGCAGATGACACACAATTATACCTGTCAATGAAGCCAGATGATACTAATCAATTAGCCAAGTTAGAAGCCTGTCTTAAGGAAATCAAAGTTTGGATGACTTGTAATTTCCTGCTATTAAATTCAGATAAGACTGAAGTCATTCTTGTTGGTCCAAAAAACCTTAGAAATTCCTTTCCAAATCAAACTTTCAGTTTGGATGCAGTTACTCTTTCTCTTAATAGCTCTGTGAGGAACCTTGGAGTTATTTTTGATCAGGATTTGTCCTTCAATTCACATATTAAATTTGTTTCTAAGACTGCCTTCTATCATTTGCGTAATATTGCCAAGATTAGGAGCATCTTGTCTCAGAGTGATGCTGAGAAGCTGATCCACGCTTTTGTTAGCTCGAGATTAGATTATTGTAATTCTTTATTATCAGGTTGTCCTAAAACATCTTTAAAAAGTCTTCAGCTGATCCAAAATGCTGCAGCAAGAGTTTTAACAGGTACTAGAAAGAGAGATCATATCTCTCCGGTTCTGGCCTCCCTTCATTGGCTTCCCATAGAGTTTAGAATTAAGTTTAAAATCCTTCTTCTTACTTACAAAGCTCTAAACAATCAGGCTCCTTTTTATTTAAAAGATCTGATACTACCGTATCATCCTAACAGAGCACTACGCTCCCAAAATGCAGGTTTACTTGTAATACCTAGAATCTCCAAAAGTACAATGGGAGGCAGAGCCTTCAGTTATCAAGCTCCTCTCCTGTGGAATCAGCTGCCAATCTGGATTCGGGAGTCAGACTCGATCTCTGTTTTTAAGAATAGGGCGAAAACCTACCTTTTTGATATAGCCTACAATTAGGGAGGGATCATGTGTTTTCTGAACCCTCCCTTAGTTATGCTGCTAATAGGTTTAGTCAGCCGGGGGACCTCCAGTAATGCACTGGGCCTCACTCCTTTCCTCACTCTCTATGAAATATTTTTTTTTTTGCTGGTCATTAACATTTGTTTGTTCTCTCCCATAGATTGAGTCCCCATCGTGCTGTTTGCTCTCTACATGTCTGTTCTTTTCTTCTTCTCTATCCCCTCACCCCCCAGCCAGTCGCAGCAGATGACTGCCCCTCCCTGAGCCTGGTTCTGCTGGAGGTTTCTTCCTGTTAAAAGGGAGTTTTTCCTCTCCACCGTCGCCAAGTGCTTGCTCACAGGGGATCGCCTGATTGCTGGGGTCTTTCTGCAACTCCCCCACAGTTGCAGAAACTGCAACTGTGGGGGTCCTCCCTACAGTTGATAGTGCTATGAGATGACTGTTGTTGTGAAATGGCGCTATATAAATAAAGTTGAATTGAATTGAATTGAATTGAATGTTTAAAGGGGAGAGGGGAGGCATCACTTTTTCACACAGGACCATGTAGGTTTGGATTTTTTTTACCCTTAATAATAAACACCTTCATTTAAAAACTGCATTTTCTGTTTACTTGTGTTCTCTTTGTCTAATACTTAAATTTGTTTGATGATTTGAAACACTTAAGTGTGACAAATATACAAAAAGTGAGAAATCGGGAAGGGAGAAAACACTTTTTTACACCACTGTATGTCCTTGTCTAATCTAATATGATCTGCTTTCAACTGACAGGTGACCATGGCTACCCACTAAATAGGTTAATATTGTTTTCTTTTTCCTGACTGTTTTCCTTTATTCAATCAGCTGGTCACAAATCATAGCTATCAGCAGACACTTCTGAGGACGACTGCAGACGTCAATGAAAACATGTCAAGGGTGAATAAACATCTCCTTCTCATCCCTGTCTGAATAAAGGAAAACAGTAATCTAATCTTATAGGGCTGTGAGAAGGCTATTGAATTACCTGTATCTGGCGCTAATGCCGGAGGACATCGTGCCAAACAAAATGTTTTTATGCGCCTCTACCTCATTCAGGAGCACCTCCAACTCACAGTCCGTGAAATTCCATTAAATCCAATATTTTTGATCATGGATACAGGAGAATGTAATGTGCAGCACTTGTATACTGTATATTTGCATATCTGTTTGCATCTAATTGCATATTCAAATCTAGGCGTGTCAAGGGAGGAGTCTGGTATTTCCTCATGTGCCCTCAGTTTCAAGTAGATTGGGATGTACAAAGGAAATGTGCTTGGATTCCTGAGTAGGCATTATTTCATACATCTGGATTTTGTTTAAGCATATGGTTTATGCTTTTCTTGATTTAAATGTACGTCATCTTTCAGTAGGAAACGCAAGTCTTTGTACATGAGGCCCCAGGTGACTAATTTTAAGGTTATTGAGCAGGAATTCAAGGATTGTTTCTCATTTTTAAGGATAATTAAGGCGATGATTTTAGATAATCACATTTAACAATTTTTATGACCCTGCAGACACTAATGAGGCGACTGTTTTTTCCCCATTGTTTATGTTCTTGTGGAGAAATTCTCTCCACATAACAACCATACATGAACTAACTAACTAACTAACCTGCACTTATATAGCGCTTTTCTAGTCACAAAGACCACTCAAAGCGCTTTCATTAATACTAACCCTCTATTCTAAGGGCCTATAGGAAACAGATATCTAGGGACAATTTAGAACAGCCAATTAACCTAACATGCATGTTTTTGGCATGTGGGAGGAAACCGGAGAAATCCCGGAGTAAACCCACGCAACACGGGGAGAACATGCAAACTCCACACAGATCACTGTTGGTCGGGGGCTGGGATCGAACCCACGATCCCACGATCCCCACAATCCCCCGGTCAAGGGTAAACTGAAGGCAAATGAATCTGTCCACATAGAATTAAACTCTATTTTCCACTGTGATTTTACTTTCTCTGGATCTGTTCATGTCTTATCAACGGTGGGGGAGGATAAGCAGGGAGCTGCTGCTGTCTGTGCTCTCCACATGCACTGCACAGAGAAGCTCAGAGGCTCTCCGTGCATGTGAGTCGCTGTCAGATGTGACGCATGGTTGACAACATAAATAATTTAAAAACTATATATTTTACGTTAATGAAAATATGTGTTTCCCCTGAGAAATATATCCAATAAACAATAATTTGAAAAATAAAATAACTAAAATGAACTTGAGCCACAGCATGGGGGCTGAAGGGCCGCATGCAGCTCCAGAGCCACGGGTTGCCGACCCCTGCATAGGTGGACATACCATCCCAACCTGAATAAAGAGAGACCCCCCCCCACACACACACAATTTCCTTATATACCTCGCAAATCTTTCTATGTCATGTTGCTTGCCTAAAATTATTGTCTAATTATCGAAATAATTTTCTCATTGCAAATCTGCAATTTCTTCTTGTAAATTGAAGCCTTTTTTCCTTGCAAATGTTCATATATGTACTGGTTATTTTTTATTCTATTTAATGGTTTAATTTTTTTCTTTTAATTTAGACGAGGGGTCTGCAACCTGTGGCTCTGGAGCCACATGTGGCTCTTTTGCCCAAGACTTTCAGTAAAAAGAGGACACAGAATTGTGAGGGGGAAAAAATTGTCAATTTACGAGTAAAATAAATTTATAAGAAAAGGTGGAATGTATGTCAAAAATTCTCACAGCAACAAATTTGCAAGAAATAGTCACAAAATGTCTGGGAAAAAACCCACAAATTTACTGGAAAAATTGTAATTTTTTTTAGAATAATTTTATAGTTTATGTGAAAAGTACAGTGGTCCAGAGAGCTCACCAAAATGCGAAAGCCACAACACAAATACAAATGCATGCAAACATTAGTGCTAGTGCTAACCTTAGCATGCTAACCTTAGCATGCTAACATTAGCATAACATTCGCACCGACACTACCATTAGCATGCTTGAGACTTTTGCATTTTGGTGAGCTCTCTGGACAACCATAGAAAACTGTCATAAGCTCCCCGTCATAGCGCACGGAGGAGGGGAAGGAAAAACGGACTTAAGTGCCGGGTTACACCAAACACACATTTATTGATGTCAACCAGTTCAAAAAATAGACTTACAGAAATGTAACAGTTGTGCACAAAACGGCTCCCACGAATTGCATGCAGTGGGCAGACCACTGTGCACCGTGGCCACAAAAACAGACAGGACAAAATGACAAACTGCTCAGGTAAACTTAGAGTTCTCCAGGATGCTCGGCTGGCACGGGAGAAGAGCTGGGCAGCAGTGCCTAAGTGTAGCAATTGTGCCGCAAAGGGAAACGCTACAGGCAAGCATAGCAGCACAACTGCAAACAGAGACGCAGACAGCTCTTACTCACCGTGCAGGAACAGTCCGAGTCGTCCAAGTCCGCCAGCGAGCACAAACACAAACGATCCTTCACCTGACGTGACGGTCACACGGCGAAGAACAACCATGTGAGCACGTACAATGGTCTAGTGGTGTTTGACTGGCAAACAGCTACCTAAGTACAAACACTGCTAGCGTGACAAATTGGCAACACCTGGGCAAGGCGCGGGAAAGATGATTACCGGGGTGCACAGCTGGCTGTCAGAGAGGTGGGGGGGCGTGGTTGGACCGGCGAATGTTAGACAGCGCCCACCAGGAAGTGGGTCAAACAGCTGCCTAACGATCGCCGGCCAGAGCAGCGGCTACAAGCATGGAAATAAACAATACACAGACGAGAAATCAAAACATAACAACACACGACAACCCCAATGCCTGAGCCACCAAGAATGATCAGGACCGAGCTCACAGGAGAACACTGGCTCAGCTCATGACAGAAAACTGCTGCAAATTTAATTTAAAAGGGGAACAAATGTACATATGAGAATAGCACAAATTTGCTTGAAAAGCCGAAAAATTATGCCAGAAATATGATAAAATTAGGGGGAAAAATGCAATCTTATGAGAAAAACACTTGCAAATTTGCAATAAAAAAAATCAAATTTACTGGAAACATTGGATTTTTATGAAAAAAAGTCACAAATTTTTGTGGAAAGAGGCTGCAATTTTACCTGAAAAAGCAACAAATTTTCAAAGAAGAAATATGACAAATTTATTTGAAAACCAGAAAATTTATACCAAAAATCTCACAAATTTTAGAAAAAATTTTATAGGGGGAAAAACAGCTAATATTCATAATGTCAGGCCAGTTTGGACTGGTAATGTTGCTGTTTTAGCTTGGCTTCCAGGCTGACATACTGTATTTCTGTGGCTCCATGAGGATTTGCGGGTCAAAAATATCTTAAAATGGCTCTTTGTGTAGAAGCTGCTGACTTCTGATCTAGACAATGAGAGTTTTTATTACTGTTTTGAGAAATTGCAAATTCCAACTCGGATACCTGCTGATGCCATGAGCAAAATACAACTGAGAAATGAAAGCGAGAATGAAAAGACAATCGCCATTTCCAAAGACACCTTCAGCAAATTAAAACCAATCTTTACCAACAGGAATGTCATGTTTGACATAAAGATCTGAGTTCTGAAAACATACTATGTGTGCTCTAAATGTTTATAATTACTTGTTAAAAAAAAAAAAAGCACTGTTAACCAGTTTTGCAATGAAATCCAGAATTGCAGCAATTTTATTGCAAAACTGGTTGGGATAATCAAAACTTTTAGTTGACAACCAGTTTTGCACTAACATTATTGTAATTCTAAACTAAATGTCTGATAGTCCATATTTTGTTACTGTTAGTTAAATGCGTTAAATTTGGTCATATTTCTTGGATTTCTAATGTGAGAAACACAAAAGTAGTCATTTTCATTAAGTCTCTTTCTTGCTGATCAGCCCATTTAGGCTTGTATATCACTTTGGTGTAGTGCAGAAACATATTCGAAGCAATTTAGAACATGGACAAATGAATGAATTGGGATTTTCTTCTTCTTGAAAAAGTTTATTGTAATTCTGGGTTTTATTGCAAAACTGGTTGTAAAAAAGCACCCTCTAGTGATGATGAAAATAACTACAGGAAGTGAGACAGCAGAGGGTTAAACTGACTTTCCCATAACCCTAACCTTTACTCAGCCTTCACCTTCCAGTAATTTTTTTGTTCAATTGTTGCATTTGTTATTATTATTATTATGATCAAAAATAATAAAGCAAAATACTCGAAGAGAAGGGTAAAAAGGTAATAAAAATCTATGCAGGAAGGTGCTGGCATCAGTAATTATAATCAGAGGAGGGAAAGTGACTCCACAATCTACAGAGGAGGCAGGAGAGGAAAAACGCTGACTCACACTTTTTAACTGCTGAGTCGGCATTTTGTTTTTGGGTTTGTGGGGGACTCATAGAATGTGAGCTGACCCTGGAACTGAAGATGTTAAAGTTAAACCAAAAACAGATACATTTGTCTTGATATCATACACAAATTTACATTTTCCTGTATAAAATGCCCACTGAAGCGCAACGCACAACACCAGTCGTGACAGCATTTCTGGTGCGTGCTGCCATTCGCGAGGGCTCAGGCATCAACAATAAACAAGGCTTTAGTGTCAAAAGCTGCAGGAATAAAAGGAAGTCCTCCTGCTTTCAGGCCCAACTCGCTAAAGAGTGTTTAAAACAGCTAATAATCTCAATCCACATCATCTACTCGTTACCAGTCCCACAGCTACAGTAATCTGGATTAAAACATGTGGAACGGCCTCCCTCCTCCTCTGCTGTGGGATGAGCCGCTGCTGCATCGCTGCACACCAGCAACTGGCTTCATCACAGCCACTAAAACAAACAAAAGAATGGCTAGCAGCAGCTACTGTACGTAGCATGCAGCTGCGGCAGGCCTCCACCGCCGCAGCTGTCTGTTTGTGAAGCATTACGTAGCAGCGAGCCACTGACCTAATTCCATAAATCTGCTGGCCTAAATCACTGGAACTCTCCGAATAAACGAGAGTTGTCCCGAGAGCGGCGGAGCCCTGAGAGGGTGGGTAACACACGGGGACAGGGATGCACCGAGTGGTGGGTTGGGTGCATCACCTGGATGTTTAGGATACAGTTTTAAGGTCCAAAACTTTACTTTAATTGGAGGGGTCCAAACATTTTGATTGTTTTAGGGCAGGGGTTTGCAACCTGTGGCTCTGGAGCGGCTCCAGAGCCACATGTGGCTCTTTTATCCACATTCATTGGCTCCCTGTGGCTTTGAAAAACTCAAATTTACAGAAAAAAAATGTCATAAATTTATGACAGAATAAATTCACTAATGTACAAGAAAAAGCTACAAATCCAAGAAGAAAAAAAACCTCAAATATAAGAGAAAACTGACAAATTTATGAGGATATATCGCTTATTTATTAGAAAAAAAAATTGTGAATTTGCAAGAAAAAGTTTCAAATTAAACAGGATGTCATGATCCTGGGGCACAGTGTGGGGGGATGCCCAGTTCCTGGTCTAATTTAGTGTGTTTTTCTGTCCGTTTGTTTCTTGTTTTCTCATCTGTTGTATTTCGTTCCTGTTTTTATTTTTGTAATTTTGCATCTGTAGTATTATTATGTACATTTTGGGTTCTGTTGTGCTTGCATCTTTATGGTTCTGGTTGTGTTTTAATTGACAGCGCTGTGCAACTTCCGGCTGTCAAACTGTTCGAAGCTGCACAGCTGCTATTCATTTGTTACTCATGGATCCACACCTGTGTCTAATTATGTACTGCATATAAGAGCATTCAATTCAATTCAACTTTATTTATATAGCGCCATTTCACAACAACAGTCATCTCATAGCACTATCAACTGTAGGGAGGACCCCCACAGTTGCAGAAAGACCCCAGCAATCAGGCGATCCCCTGTGAGCAAGCACTTGGCGACGGTGGAGAGGAAAAACTCCCTTTTAACAGGAAGAAACCTCCAGCAGAACCAGGCTCAGGGAGGGGCAGTCATCTGCTGCGACTGGCTGGGGGGTGAGGGGATAGAGAAGAAGAAAAGAACAGACATGTAGAGAGCAAACAGCACGATGGGGACTCAATCTATGGGAGAGAACAAACAAATGTTAATGACCAGCAAAAAAAAAAAATATTTCATAGAGAGTGAGGAAAGGAGTGAGGCCCAGTGCATTACTGGAGGTCCCCCGGCTGACTAAACCTATTAGCAGCATAACTAAGGGAGGGTTCAGAAAACACATGATCCCTCCCTAATTATAGGCTATATCAAAAAGGTAGGTTTTAGCCCTATTCTTAAAAACAGAGATCGAGTCTGACTCCCGAATCCAGATTGGCAGCTGATTCCACAGGAGAGGAGCTTGATAACTGAAGGCTCTGCCTCCCATTGTACTTTTGGAGATTCTAGGTATTACAAGTAAACCTGCATTTTGGGAGCGTAGTGCTCTGTTAGGATGATACGGTAGTATCAGATCTTTTAAATAAAAAGGAGCCTGATTGTTTAGAGCTTTGTAAGTAAGAAGAAGGATTTTAAACTTAATTCTAAACTCTATGGGAAGCCAATGAAGGGAGGCCAGAACCGGAGAGATATGATCTCTCTTTCTAGTACCTGTTAAAACTCTTGCTGCAGCATTTTGGATCAGCTGAAGACTTTTTAAAGATGTTTTAGGACAACCTGATAATAAAGAATTACAATAATCTAATCTCGAGCTAACAAAAGCGTGGATCAGCTTCTCAGCATCACTCTGAGACAAGATGCTCCTAATCTTGGCAATATTACGCAAATGATAGAAGGCAGTCTTAGAAACAAATTTAATATGTGAATTGAAGGACAAATCCTGATCAAAAATAAATGCAAAAAGCATGGGAAACCTCTGGGGTTTGTCGTGTCTTTTTTCCACGTTACCCTGTCCTCAGGAGCGGAGTGTTTCATCCTGAGTGTGTTTGGGGCTGCTGTTGAGGAGAGGTAGGTAGCTCCGTCCAGGTATGTGCTTCCCTTATTTCCTGCTATGAGCCCCGCTGCTTCCGGGAGAGCTCCAGCTGGATTCCACTCCTGGCCAGGCGTTCCCTGGCTTCATGTCCGCCTGGACATCGAGCTCCACTCTCCTCCAGCGTTTACCATGTTGTACTTGTTTGTTAACACCATGCACCTTATAATTTAGTTGCTGTATGTTAACGTTCATGTCTGTCTTTACAGTACGTTAATAAATGTGCAGAAATCACAGTGTGTGTTTGGTGTCCTTCAGTAGCCCTTGAAAAGGGGCGTTCACGACAGAAGGACACGACCAGGGCGGACACCAGCCACTGTGTGTTTCTGTGTTTTGTTTTCCCCATCCACATACATTGAGAATTCTAGTCTGGCTCAGGGTGAGGAGAATCGGTTGCAGATGTCCTCTGCTCCTCAGCTCTCCTCACCGGGCTCCACTGCTGCCGGTGATTTCTCTCTGGTGTTTTTCCCCTTTCCTTCCCCTGAGGTGGCTGTTCCGGGTAAAGACGCCCAGACGGAGAAGGCCAAGACGCCCCAGCCTGGATCGCCGGAGCCCTGGATAGCAGTGGAACTCGAGCTCAGGCAAGTTCTCTTTTTTGTTTTCATGTTATCTGTCTTAGAGAAATCTTGCCTGGCTCTTGGTGGGGAGGGCCGGATGCAGCCGTCCACTGTGCCTGAGCTCTCCTTGCCGGGCTCCACTGCTGCCGGTGACGCTGACTCGGTGTCTGTGTTTTGTGTGTTTGAGCCTTCTCCCGAGATCTCCATGGATGCTGCTCCCCCTCCGGTTGAGGTCTCCATTGGTGCTGCTCCCCCTCCATTTGAGGTCTCCGTGGGTGCTGCTTCGCAGCCTTTACGTCAACTTTCTGTCTTACTTACAGTAGTTGGCATCTATTTTACTTTAATAACTCGACACTCATGGACATATTTAGTACCCCACAGATTTTTACAAATTATCAACTACCACAGAGACCATGGTCTTCATCATTAATTATGTAAAGGTCAATGACAAAAAAAATAAATAAATGGGCAGCTTCGACTGAAAAATGATTATCTCTTCAAAATAAAAACATCTTTGCAAAAATCTGAAAAAAGCTTTTCTTTCAATAAATAGATAATTAAAACTTCATTCAAATGACTAAATCGTTGCAAAAAAACTAAAAAGGCCATTCGCCTAGTCGGCAAAATGAGCCCAAACCATCCCCTCTGTTAAACTGCCTCCTCCATCTCCACAAAGACTCCAAGGATAGTTTATACGGGACAATGTACAGGTGCGTCTCAATAAATTAGAATGTCATAAAAAAGTTGATTTATTTCAATAATTCAATTCAAAAAATGAAATTCATATATTGATTCATTACACACAGTGTGATATATTTCAAGTGTTTATATCTTTTAATGTTGATGGTTATGGCTTAACCATACAGTGGTTAGCACTGTTGCCTTACAGCTAGAAGGTTCCTGGTTCGAATCCCCAGGCTGGCAGGGGTTGGAACCTTTCTGTATGGAGTTTGCATGTTCTCCCTGTGCTGTGTGGGTTTACTCCGGGGGCTCCGGTTTCCTCCCACAATCCAAAGACATGTATGTTAGGTTAATTGGTTGTTCTAAATTGTCCCTAGATATCTGTTTCCTATAGGCCCTTAGAATAGAGGGTTAGCATTAGTGAAAGCGCTTTGAGTGGTCTTTGTGACTAGAAAGGCGCTATATAAGTGCAGGTTAGTTAGTTAGTTAGTAGCTTACAGCTCATGAAAGCCCGAAATTCAGTTTCTCAAAAAATTAGAAGACTACATATAATTTATTTTAAAAAATGGATTTTTAATAGAAATGCTGGCTGATTGAAAAGTATGTCCATGTACTCAACACTTGGTCGGGGCTCCTTTTGAATGAATTACTGCATCAATGACATGGAGGTAATCAGTCTGTGGTTCTGCTGAGGTGTTATGGAGGCCCAGGTTGCTTTGACAGCGACCTTCAGCTCGTCTGCATTGTTGGGTCTGGTGTCTCTCATCTTCCTCTTGACAATATTCCATAGATTCTCTATGGGGTTTAGGTCAGGAGAGTTTGCTGACCAATCAATCACAGCGATACCATGGTCAATAAACCAGGTTTTGGTACTTTTGGCAGTGTGGTCAGGTGCCAAGTCCATAACGCCCATCTCCATAAAGCTTGTCAGCAGAGGAAAGCATGAAGCGCTCTAAAATTTCCCGATAGACAGCTGCGCTGAATTAAAATTAAAGAAAATATTTTTTTTTTTTGAGAAATTGAATTTGGGGTTTTCATTAGCTGTAAGTCATAACGTTCAAAATTAAAAATAAACACTTGAAATATATCACTGTGTGTAATGAATCTATATAATATAGGAGTTTTATTTTTTTAATTGAATGACTGAAATAAATCAACTTTTTGATGACATTCTAATTTACTGAGATGCATCTATCAGTGAGAGGATAGGTGCAAATGTACAAGAAAATCATGAAAATATGAGGAAAAAAAGGTGAAACATGACAAAAGTTTAAAAAAAATGATAAACTTGCCAAAAAAAAGTTGCAAGAAAAACCTCATTAATTGTTGAGAAATTGAACATTTGGACATTTAACCACTTGTGCTCCGTTGTTCCGCGGGCGGGCAAGTCTCTGCGTCCTAGGGTGCACGAGGGCGCACGAGAGCGCACTCGTGCGCGCTCGGACGCATGATGCATGATATACTGATGATGGTGCAGATGGAGATGGTGCTGGCCTCCAAGCGCCACTGAAAAAAAAACCTGCAGACAGCCGCAAACAGATTAGTTCATCTGATTGACCTCTCATTCGACTAATAAGAGCCTTGAATTGGGTTTCTGAAACCATGAAGAGCCAATGAATGAAAACCTAGGAAGGAGGACCCGCCTACTGTGAATGCAGGAGCCAATTGAAGCACAGAAATTCAGGCTGGGTGAAGAGATATTTACTGTTGCAGCAGATGAAAACAAAGGACGCTGGACGAACCTGCTACAGATCCAGCAGCATGGAGACCACCCACAAGTGGGACCTGCACTCATTCCAGCAGAATAGGATTAGGATTCTCTTCCGTCATCATAGACCGACGGAGGCCGACGACAAAGGTCGTAAATCATTCACCAAAACCGCAATAATGGAATTATGTTTTGATCGGGATCCACGAGCGGACCAGCGTCGCGTTCGTCTGACAATGGGGAAGAGAAGTTCGCCAGGACTCTGCTGCTGTGAAGAGGTAAGGTGTTATAAGCTAAATTATTATTTCTCCCTGAAAACTGTAATCCAAAAATGACTTTTGACCGATCGGTAAATTACAACTGTACCGCGCACGAAGTACGAAGTGCGTGCGCCGCGATAAACGGTTCATTTGCCGTGTTCGGGGGGGGGGGGGGGGCATTAACGGTCCGAACGCCCCCGGTCCGCGGGGGGAAGCATATGAGTCTATTCCATCATGTAGCGATGGCCGTCTTCTGTAGCGAGGGGAGGGGGACAACCCCCCCCCACACACACACACACACAGTAACGGGGGGGGGGGGGGCGGCCGCTGTGACAGCGTTGCTGTGGAAGCATGCAAGGAGTGTAATCCGTCATGTAGCGAGGGCCGAACTCCGTCCTTTGTTGCGGGGGGGGGTACAACCCCCCCCACACACACACACAGACACAGCCCTGAGTGTGACCTTTCATTAGAGCCCAAAATGAAGATTCTACATTGAATTATTCAAAAGTTACAGACATTTTTCCAAACTGTGCCATTTGGCACAATTTGGCACAATTCCAAAACGCCTGGGAACAGCCTGAGAACAAAGCTGTGTAAAATATTCATTTTTTGTGGTATTGTTACCAAATTTGGATCTCAGCTTGATAACACTTGGCTCTACATTTCTGTTGCATTTTCCAGCCGGATCGGACAGCTGTGTGTTATTTGCAAGCATTTGTATCCAAAAAAACACCGTGTCCAAATTTATTTTCTTCAAGTTCAGTATGTTTAGATGACTGTAACTCAGTGGCCGGAGCACGTAGAGAGATCAAGTTTTTTTTGCCAAAAAATTCAAAGTGTTTTCTTTTAAATGAGACCAACCCCATGAAGATGCTGCAAAGGGTTGAATAACAGCTTTCGATTTACTTTGGGCACGTTTTTTTTTTTTGGCATTTTTAGGAAAATTGCCCGGAGTGCAAGGGGTTAAGAAAAATAAAAAGCCCAAAAAAAAAAAAAAAAAAAAAAGTGTGTGTGTGTGGGGGGGGGGGGCAGACTGCCCTGCACGTCATACAAGCCAAGACTGCCTGACGGTAGAAGTTGCTGACCGCTGCTTTAGGGTGTCTACAAAGACTTAAAAATGTCAATTTTTTTAAATTTAATTTTTATATTTATTTTGATTATTTTACATGTATTACAACTATTAAAACCACCCAAAATTTTGGGCATCACTAAGAAAATGTTACAAATTGTGAGTTTTACATGAAATAGCCAGTGGTGGACCCTCAGGGCCAGCAAAGCCTTCTCTGCTGGCCTAAACACTATCAGAATTATATTTACAACTGTGGCGGGTTTGGAAACCCCCCCACAACAGACTAAGGACAGTCAGCTCGCCACTCCTGGTTTTTTCCGCTGCACTACTGCAATGTGATGTGCCATGCATGCATTGTGATGTTAATGTGCCATTCATGCATTGTGTTCATGCGTCCTGTCCTTACTGTGACCTAGAGACTGAGATCAATATGTAGATGTGCCTTGTAACCTCTTTGTCCTGCAGCTGGAGCAGAGGCCAGCAATCTGCCTATTGTGATGTATGTCTCTCAAATGCAAATGTCTCATGCCTGTTCTGCAGTTTCTTTGATCATACCAACTGCTGGGAATGCTCTTTTATGTATTGTTGTAGTTGGGTATATATACTGCACTGAAACCTGCTCTCATCCTCTCACTCTGCAACTGCTGTTGACACACACACTCTGTGTCTCTTTGCTGGAGAGCCTCCGAGCCGCCCATTGGGTGAGCTTCGTGATGGCGGTATGATTTAATAAACCTGCTTAAAACCTTCACCAGCGCTGCATTATTTCATGCCGCTGCACTGGTGACCCCGAACATGCACACGTTTTGTGCAAAGCAACCATTCTGGTCTGGACAGTTACGCTGGCGACCCCGAGAATGCAACCTTCTGGTCTGGACAGCCGCACTGGTGAAACGCTGGTGAAACGCTGAAACACTGGTGAAACGCTGAAACGAACACGCTGCCGGCGAACGCAGCACCCGGCGGGGTTTCTCCGACGTCAAGCGAACGTGGCAGCCTGACTGATCTGCCCTCCCTTCTGCTTCAGGGAGACTTCGACGCAGAGTTTCCAGGTGAAACTCTCCCAAGACCACCCACGACCGGGAAAGCCGCAGCAAACTTCATGGTGAGATCTGCACGCCTAGATCGGCACATCCACGCTAGACCAGCCGCGCTCGCAGCTCCTCCACATGAGAGCGCATGCACCTCATCCTTTCTCCGCGACGGCGACTCCCATGGCCGACGGAGCACATGTGGACCTGAGCGCACTATGACCGAGCGAGTGACAAGAGCGTCTACTTCCCTTCACCGCTCCAACACATTGAACGGGGATGATTAAGCTCCCTGACCCTGTCTCCTCTCCAGGCTGGTCCAACAACGCACGGAGCCCCGGCACACGCACCGGGGAGTTACGAGGACGGCGCACCACGCACGGGACAAATTCAGCTCCACAGACCGCCAGCAGCCTTCGCCGCTGCACACAGAGCCTTCAGGGCCGCCCTCACACCTGAAGCACGCACGCAGCATGCACGAAGGATCGGCTAATGGTCTCAGCCACAGCGCACAAGGGAAATTCAGCGGTTTGCGGTTTCCGAGAGCTTTAAGGTTGTGCCTGCACCTAAAGTCAACACGCCAGTCCCTCTGCTTTTATTACAGCCGCCACGCAGCCTCGTCTTTTCTTCACGGCCGCTATTAATCCTTGCAGGACTTAATCCCGGGAGGAGTCAGTGACTAATTTTTCCTCTTGTGACCTCCGCACGTTCAACGGGACAGCCCCTCGACATCGTGGAACAGCAAGCAATTTTTGCGCGGCCCAGACGATTTCACCGTCCCCGGCCGGCATTTACTACCCCCCACCCCCCTCCACCTTTGCCTGCACAGAGCTTTTCCTGCTCGCTGCCAAAGCTATCGAGGTCTCGGCCACCTGCCGAGCCCTCTGGGGGGGAGCAGTGTGGCGGGTTTGGAAAACCCCCCACAACAGACTAAGGACAGTCAGCTCGCCACTCCTGGTTTTTTCCGCTGCACTACTGCGATGTGATGTGCCATGCATGCATTGTGATGTTAATGTGCCATTCATTCATTGTGTTCATGCGCCCTGTCCTTACTGTGACTTAGAGACTGAGATCAATATGTAGATGTGCCTTGTAACCTCTTTGTCCTGCAGCTGGAGCAGAGGCCAGCAATCTGCCTATTGTGATGTATGTCTCTCAAATGCAAATGTCTCATGCCTGTTTTGCAGTCTCTTTGATCATACCAACTGCTGGGAATGCTCTTTTATGTATTGTTGTAGTTGGGTATATATACTGCACTGAAACCTGCTCTCATCCTCTCACTCTGCAACTGCTGTTGACACACACACTCTGTGTCTCTTTGCTGGAGAGCCTCCGAGCCGCCCATTGGGCGTGCTTCGTGACGGCGGTATGATTTAATAAACCTGCTTAAAACCTTCACCAACGCTGCATTATTTCATGCCGCCGCACAACCAACATTCTTATACTGTATTTGATTCATGAGGATGTATTAAATTATTCCCAATAGTCTATTCTCTTCATTTTGTAGCCTTTCTCTTGGTTGCACTCCTTCCAGTAGTGTAATGCATGTTAGAGTTTTATTGTCCAATCATATTTCAGCCATCTGTGTTGCCAGGGTCAAGCAAATCTGCCTTGGGCCTTCAGGAATGAACAGTGTGATTCTGTAGGTTAAATTAACTGTTAAACTTATCCTGTTGCTTTAACCAATCAGATGTCTTTTGCACGTCCAGGGGTACGCATAGAAGGTATCCGGGAACGTCGGCATTTTTACGTCTTTTGATTGGATGGTTAGACTCCTCCACCCACAGTGCAGAGGATCCTAGCTAGCAAAATACCAATGCAAGGACTTGCTTAAGCAGCTACAATATACTGTATCTGTTTAAATATAATAGCTGTTTTTCCACCCACAATGGCTGACGGGGAGAGGGAAATGATCTGGTTGCTGATATTTTAAAAAATCAATTTTCCAGATGGACTTTTCAAGAAAAGCTGGTCATTGTGAAGAGAGGTCGGTCAACCCTGAAGCTAGCAGGCCCGTCTCAGCCGGGGAAAGGATTTGTCTGTTACTGCCATATTAGCAATGAGTGGTATCTTTGGATTACAGGCTCCGAGGAGTGATGCAAATTATCTTGCTGGGAATGCCTGTTGTTTGAACTAATCGAGTAGATACTTGGAGTCAGACAGTGTTTGTAAACTTGAGCTGTCTGTCACACCATGACGATTTAAGCAGCGTTTGCCAAACATAAAAATTGGTCTAAAACGCTGGGATACGCCGAAATTTTCACTTTTGGCTGTATGCATTGCGTATCCATAACGACTTGGACATATACATAGTGTATTAGTAACTTATATAGAATATTTCCATAACTCATAAGTAACTTAAATCAACTAATGCTTAACGTGTTGCTGACATTCACAACTTATACACAACAACAGTCTAACTTCTGCATAGTGCAGTCATGCCAAACTGCCGTTGTCTCCCGATCCATGAATCCTCGGTGTGGGAGAGATCATCTCTGTTCAACCGAGATAATTCTCCCCTCCAAAACACCACGGAGGAAGGCGTGACTGACCTGGCAGAGCTGTCAAATCTGTCAGGTCAGTCACATCTAAAACAGCTGATGTGACACGTCAGGAACATCAGATCACAGTTGTCACAACCTGGATCAAAGGCATGCGAACTGATGGCAATTAAAAAAGTTGATTTTCAATAAAGTGAAAAAAAACAAGATAATACATGGAGTGTGCTTTTGCCAGGAGGTGCAGCCAACAGCCAAGTGTGATTTATCATGGAAAACAGCTGCACGCTGCACTTCAGGCGATCAGCTGATTGGATTCAACTCCTCTAGTGTTCTGACATTTTGGCATATTTATCAGAACAGCACTGGACAGCTGATGGTACAGACTGCAGTCAAATGGAAAAATCCTGACAGGTCCCGTTATACAAACAAATAGGTGTGTGTGTGTGTGTGTGTGTGTGTGTGTGTGTGTGTGTGTGTGTGTGTGTGTGTGTGTGTGTGTGTGTGCGTGTGTGCATGCACTGCAGGCAGAGCTCTGTACGAGTTTTTTTTCCTGTGAACCAACACTGCAAATACGCCATTCTGAAAATTAATTTTCAGAGGAGCTTGGCAAACTATGCTGTAGCGTGCTTCAGCGTGCTCTTAACTTAGACAAAACTAATGGTGCTTTCACACCTACAGGCTTTAGTTCGATTCAATTGAACTTGAGTTCATTTTCTCCATTAGTGCGGTTCATTTTGTCTAGTGAGAACATGGTAATTGCACTCAGGTGTGCACCAAACCAACTGCACTGAGACCACCTGAAAGAGGTGGTCTCGCGTCAAATCAAATGGCAAACTCTGGTGCGGTCCTGCAAGTGAGAAAGTGACCGCACTAAAACAGGACCAGAGGCAAACGGTAAAATTTGCCAAAAGTGGTTTATGCACGTATGTAATCAATGATAACCCAGGCGATGAAAAACCCCGTAGATTACGCTACGATTTGTATTATTTTCTCCCCAGAAATACATAAATACACAGTAGTCATCCTACTTCCTGTATTTACCTTTCCTGTTCTCGCGGCAAAAAAATCTGACCAATAAGAACAGAGAACATTCTGACGTAAGTCTCACGGGATTTAACGTGACGCAGTTTGGTCCGCTTGAATTTTTGCCTGTGTGAAAGGGAACCGAACCAAGGAGAAAATGATATAAAGTAACAAACTTGTCAACCGATTCAGACCAAATTAAACAAATTTAGGTGTGAAAACACCCTTAGCCATAAATGATTCAACATATGCCAGCGTATTCTCCAAATTTTTCATATGTTTTGGCTGCTTAAATTGTCTAGGTGTGACAAGGCCTTAACCAAAGCAGCAGCGAGACACCAGCCGCACATTAACAAGCAACAGTACTTTTAAACCTTTGGGGAAACAAGAGTGGATCTGCAGCTCAATGAACACGTGCGCAGGGAAACGGAGCTGCACAATGAAAAGGTAAAGATTTTTAAAACTATAATTTTATAGTTAAAGTTGTCTTTAACATGCTTTGTGTGGATGGCCTTACAGGCTGTTTTTATGGTATGAATGGCACTTAAATCAGGTAGATCACCACTGAAGGCCTAGTTGTAAAACACACGGTCTGCCACTGGAAACAGCTGACTCAGCAGCATCTAAAAAACAATCCTGGGGAGGAGGCGGGCGGTCACTGACTGAAAAACGGTGTGTTTGTAGGTTTTAACCTTCTGAAATGTTCTGACCCCCTGACCAGTAGATGTCACACTATTGTCCCAACTGCTTGCCAGAAATATGTTACATCAAGTTATGCCAGTCATGTTATTGGCTGTGAAATCTTTTCCAGCCATGTGTGTGTGTGTGTGTGTGTGTGTGTGTGTGTGTGTGTGTGTGCTAGCTCCCTTATTAGCAAAATGAGCCAAAATCACCCCCCTTGTGAGCCTGCCATCCCCCCATCCCCATTCATAGGTGTAAATCAGCCAACCTGGAAAAGAGAGAGAACCCCCCCCAACATCATCATAAACTTTTCTATATCATGTTACATAAATGAATAACATGACTTTGAACCACCAATTCTAAGCAGAAATGCAAATAAATAAATAAATAAATCTTTGACTTTTTCTTGCAAATTTTCAGCTTTTTTCTCAAATATTTCCAGCTTTTTTCTTGTAAATTTTTGACTTTTTCCTCAAATATTTGCAAGTTTTTTTTCTATAAATTTGCAACATTTTTTCCTCAAAAAATTTGCAGCTTTTTTCTTGTAAATCTGCAACTTTGTTCTTGCAAATTTGCAACTTTTTTCTTGTAAAATTTTAACTTTTTCTCAAAAATTTGCAGCTTTTTTCTATAAATTTGCAACCTTTTCTCAAAAAATTTATAACTTTTTTCTTGTAGATTTGAAACTTTGCTTTTAACCCCTTAGCATTCCAGCGTTTCCCTAAATTTAGCAGACGCAAAGAAAACCAGATTCTTCCTTCATTGAATGGCCGTAGAAAACGAAACGTCTTGCAGGTGAAACACCGGAATGTTAAGAGATTAAATTTGAAACTTTTTTCTACTCAATATACAAATTTTTTTTGTATATTGTATATTCTTTTTTCTGAAA
Source organism: Pholidichthys leucotaenia (assembly GCA_020510985.1). Taxonomy (NCBI): domain Eukaryota; kingdom Metazoa; phylum Chordata; class Actinopteri; order Cichliformes; family Pholidichthyidae; genus Pholidichthys; species Pholidichthys leucotaenia. The sequence continues at coordinate 50,135,556 of CM035848.1, forward strand.
AATATTCAACTTTTTTTTCCTCATAGATTTGCAAGTTTTTTCCCATCAATCTGTGACTTTTTCCTGTAAATCTGAAACCTTTTTTTCATAAATTTATGACTTCTCCCTCAAAAATTTGTGTCTTTTTTCCTCATAAATTTGCAACTTTTGTCTCATAAATTTGTGACTTTTTCCTGTAAATTTTCATCTTTTTTCCTCAGAATTTTTTTTTGTAAATTTGAAACTTTTTTCTTATGAATTTCCAACTTTTTTTTTTCCAAAAAGTGTCAGTTTTTTCCCCCTGTAAATTTTCAACCTTTTTCTTGTAAATTTGCAATGCTCCTCTGAATTCTAGTTAAATTTTTATTTTATGTAATTAAATTGTAATTTGTGACTTTTTAAATTTTTAAATTGGCATCTTATATCATTTCTTTGCACCTGCTGAGTATCCGGGATGGTAGAGTATCCAGAAATTGTACTCAAGTAAATAAATCTGTTTTTTTTCCCTCTGATAATTGTGTAATAAAATTGAAATATGACATCAGAAATAAATTTTATGGTTAACATGGTTAAATATGAAAATGCTGCACAGAGTAAAACTGGTTAGAAATGTTCATGTTCCAAGTCATTTCAGTGAATATTTTCATTTCACTGAAACCAATGGAGAATGGTTAATTATTCTTGCAGCACGTTACGCTTTTTACTTTTACTTGAGTACATTTATGAAGAAAAAAAAAAACTATCTTTACTTGCTGATTGCTTGAACTAAAACATTTAAACCACATAAGTTGATTCAATTTAAAATGTGTTCAGGTAAATAAACACAACAACCCGGTTCTCCAGGTTTTTTAGTGTATCATAAAGTAACTCTGCTGTTACTTGAGCATCACCTCTGCCCTGCTCTTCCGTGACTCAGCGGCGGAATTACATGGTCAAACGGTGGCCTAATAACCACTGATGTGTCCGCAGAGATTTAGCCCACATCTGTCAGACTGACCTTTCTCGCTGACGCTCTCCATGTCCACATCCTCACAGCTGGTGTACTCCGGCGTGGAGCCGCCCTCCTCCTCCGAGCTGCTGATGGACATCTGCCTCTTGTTGACGCCATGCTTGCTCTTGTAGGAGCGCGGCGGGGGCAGCCGCAGGGACTCCGACTGGTCCGAGCTCTGGGAGTCCTTCCTCAGCAGGTCGTTCCCGCCGCCTTTCTCCCTTGGGGCCCGTGTGGTCCCGGGCTCGTTTGGGCCCCAGTCCAGGGGCACCGGTCCCCCAGATTGAGGCCCCATTCTTATGCTGCCTCCGCCACTGCCAGTGGGGGGCACCCCCCCTCCAACCCCCGCGGTCCTATCCGCCGAGTAGGCCCGGTGGTTCTCCAGGAGGCCCTTGCGGTCCCCGTCCCCACCTCCACCCCTCCTGGACAGGCGGTTGTCAGGCACCTCCCCTGTGCCTCCTCCTTCACCGGGCCCCAGTCCAACCTCGTTGATGGCGAGGTCGCTGTGTCGCCTCTCGTGCCGCACCTTGGACACCTTGGCGTGCATGCGCATCTCCTGCTCCTCCTTCTGCGGTTTCACTGGGTACCTCGCCAGGTTGGGGTCGCTACGGTAACGGTTCTGGAACTCCTCCTCACGGCGCTGCCGCTCCCTCTGCTCCTCATTCTCCGGGCGCCGTCGGTGAGGTTCCATGTGGACCGGGTTCTCGTTGCCATCCTCATAGTCCTGAGAGTGGATCTTCTCCAGCCGCCGTCCGTCTCCCAGCCTCCGTTCCCCTCGTTCAGGGACGACACGTTCGTCCAGGGACGACTGAGAGTGCAACTTCCCAGCAGGCCTCCGACCACCGCCACGCCCCACTCCGCCTTTGCCATTCTGCTCATGGAGGGAAACCGGTCGCTTTCTGTGAGGGGAGAGAAATCAAAAGTTAGAAATGGAGTCATTTCAGCAGTTTTAAATAGCCCCTTTTGAGCATGTTTTCTTCATAATAACACTGCTCCAGGAGGTGTTAATGAATCGCCTATGACATGCTTTAGTCAAAATACCTCAAGGTTTAATTACTGCTCCACCACTTTACACACGGGGACAGAGCACCCTGCAAAACAGGCTGTTTTTTTATGGCATTTTGCATTAAATGCTAATAAGCCCCAGTTCACCCCACTGTCCCGCTTTCATTGCTTCTCTAAGATCTGTGTTTTGATGGCAATGCTGCCATGTTTGGGGCTAATATTAGCTTTTAGCTTCAGTTGTTGGACTGTGTAACAAATAAACGTTAGCCGGATGTTTGAGTAGAAAGGCCCAAATAAAGCATTATCAGAGATAGGGGTGTGTGGTTTGAGTGGGCAATGTTATGTATGGTTTTACCCTGGTTCCCAGATGAGGCGAGGTGACTTGTAGAACACAGCTCTATTGAGCACTCTGAAGATGGCAGTCACAGACAAGGCACCAGCCAAGGCATAGACGGAAAAAGAGGTCATAAGATGGCCGACCCCGGCATTATATGGTGTGGTGCGGTGACGTGCTGTCACGTGGAACATGAAGTCGGGCACCGTCGCAGACTTGTACCGAGCAGCCAACTCCAAAGTCCCGACCGTGCCCAGTCTTCCACCTCCATTACTGTACAACAACGCTGGGTTACCGCTAATCCTGTGGTGGGGAAAAAACTTCTTCACTGTGGCCCAATTCAGCAACAACCCCTCCGCCCCCGTGTCGATCAACAGTGGCACTTCCACATTGTCCAGCCCTGCTGTGCAAAGCGTGTACCCATTCGTGTTGGGGGACACCATGTGGATGGTTGTGACGGGTGGAGTGATTTCTTCTGTGGGCTCTTTGGGTTAAATTTATGGCACACCCTGGCAAGATGGTTCAAGCGACCACATCTGCTACAATGTGCTCTTCTCGCTGGACAGTCCTTAGCCTTTTCGTGGTGTGTCACAGACCCACAACCCATGCAAAGGGGTTTTCCCGGGGCAGACCTTCGGCTGGCAGCGTTGGCCTCCGTATCTTCGTCGTCCGGGTCCGCAACATTTGCCATAACGACAGGCTCCGGTGGCCACTGTGACTGGTGTCCGGTTAGCTCCAGAGCTAGCTTGTCCGTGGCTTCCATTTGGAGAGCTAGCTTGGCGGCTCTGGCTAACGTGAGGTCACTAGATGCCATAAGGAGCTTAGCCCGCAATGCAGCGCTGCATAATAATAATAATAATAATAATAATGCATCAGATTTATATAGCGCTTTATCATAAGCATCATATGCATGTATGTTCCGCCAGCTGGTCACAAATCATTTCCTCCTCCAGCATCCCAAAACGACACTCGCTAGCTAGCTGCCTCAAGTCGGCGACAAACTGCTGAACGGATTCACCTACCCGCTGATGCCGCTGCCGAAAACGGATCCTCTGGACAGTCACGTTATCCGGAGTGTGGAAATGGCTAGCTAGCAGCTCCGCTACATCTTCATAAATGTCTGAAGTACCGCAGGACTCGCTGGCCCTCTATACCCAAACTGTGAACCAGAAGCGCCCGGGCCCTTAGCTTATCGAACTCACTGAGCCCCAGCGCGGCAACATAGGTCTCAAAGGCCTCGAACCACGTAGGCCAGGGCACCGGCGAGTCCCCGGGAAACTTGAGAAAAGGGTGAACTGGAGTTACGCACACCTCCATGAGTTAAATCCAACATTGCCAAATGTTATGTATGGTTTTACCCTGGTTCCCAGATGAGGCGAGGTGACCTGTAGAACACAGCTTTATTGAACACTCTAAAGATGGCGGTCACAGATAAGGCATCGGTCAAGGCACAGGCGAGAAAAGAGGCTGTAAGATGGCAGGGGTGCCTTATATGGGGCAGTTCGGTGATGTCACCGGAAATGCATGTCACCACACTGCATTTCACAATAAAGATACTATACAACAGGCGATAGCATAACCACAGAAATAGCCCTTTAGCTAACTCTGCTAACGGCAGCTAACTGCTACTAATTCAGGAGGCGTCCAGGTCACATTTTTTTTTTTTTTTTTTTGTTACTTTATTTGTACCCGTAGGTAGACTTGGTTTGCAGTCTGGTGACAAGCCACCGGCTGCTGGTCGCTGCGTGCGCGAGCGCCCTAAACCTACATGGGTTTTTTTTTGGTTTTTTTGGTGTGCGGGAGGAAACCGGAGAAATCCCGGAGTAAACCCGCGCAACACGGGGAGAACATGCAAACTCCACACAGCTCACTGTTGGTCGGGGGCTGGGATCGAACCCACGATCTCATGATCCCCGCGATCCCCCGGCCGAGGGTAAAACTGTGCTGCCACAGTGCTAAACCACTGCGCCACCGTGCAGCCCCATTGTTACATTGTAACAAGCTATGACGAAATAAGTAATGAAATCATCCTAAGAGTGCTCAAATTCAGTGACCTTTGACCTTGATCAAAACCTTGAGTACTGCCTATTTGCAGACCCACTTAAAGATCATTGTGCAAGCTAGTATTAGCAACCAAATGTACTTGTTTACTGTGGCCAAAATATGCAAAAATAAGCCAGAATTGTGCAAGATCTATAATCAACTTTGGATTAATGAGCAAGCTAGTCTAGTATGGTGGCTACAACTTACAAAAAAGTGCCATAAAACTCCCAGTCATGTTGATTCACATAGTAATTAATGAACAAGCTGGGCCCACAGATACCCAATGAGGTGACTGGGATTTACAGAGAAGAGCCACGGTCGGACTGCTAGCTAGCTTGTGAGATAAGCTAGCTGTACTGTAGCTATGAGAGGTCCGAGGCTGAGTGGGAAACTTCTACTTTTCCTCCAAGATCAGGTCTGTTAAGTAATGACGTGATGACCTCACAGAAGACAGCAGCCAATCCAAATGAGGCGTTTCAGCTCTGTAGTCCTAGTTTCTGTGGGCGAGGAGAACTCCTGTGCAGGATGACTTTGGGCTGTTTGGCTTTGCAGATCATATAATGTGACAGAAATCCCACTAAAATCCCAAAAAGCTGAATTAGGGGCTCTTTAAGGTAGCATATGGAGCTAAATGATTCCGTTACTAAGGCTTATAGCCAGACATCACACGAACCAATAATACAGAATCACTTATTTCACTACTTACCAACCTGCATCCCGATTTAGTTCAGATCTTTTGTTTTATTTTCTATTACTTTATTTTACCAGTTTGTGTATTTTTCATTCTTTTCTTTTCTTCATTTTAACTGCATTTTCTATTTCTTGTAAACCAGCTGTAAAGGTAAATTGTAAAATTTAAAGAAAATTTTGATTTTTTTTTCTCTTCTAGTCTCAAGAAAACATCATCGAATTAAATATTTTCTTGTCAGAAATAGTGAAAAAGTAGTGATTTCTTAGTGAACAAAGGGATTTGAGTCAAAGACTTCTGAAGATTTAAACCTGACTGTGACCTACCTTCTTCACCATTAAAGCAACAGCGCGCGCGCGCACACACACACACACACACACACACACACACACACCTTTTTTTTAAACTCCAGGGATTAAAAACACAAAATCTTCAGCAACAAATTAGATCCTGTAGCATTCCTCACTGTCATCACAAAACTGGTTATTTCTTATTTCTCTTGTGACGTCTGTGTAAATTTGAGGGTCTCTTTTAATTTCATACATTTTTCTTCTAAATTTGGTGATTTTTTTCTTTTTTCCTTTAAATTTTAAGGTTTTCCAGTTCATTTTCTTGTGGTTTGCATTTTTTTCCTCATAAATTTGCAGTTGTTTATAAAAGATTTTTACTTTTAGACTTTTTGTGATTTGTTTTTCCTGCAAATTTGTGACTTTTTTCCCCAGTAAACTTGGACTTTTTCTCTTGGTAGCCTACAATTTTTTTAGGATTACTTCATCATAAAATCATAAAAGTTGAAACGTTTCATATCAGAATCCCATTCCCAGCTCACTTTTCCCTTGGCGGTTCGCTCTGGGAGCGGGATCCGGGCATGGTGTCGGCCCCCTTGACCGCGGGCGGCTGCTGCTGATGCTGCTGTGGCGGCGGCTGTGGCCCTGCGTTGGAGGGCGGGGCCTGGGACCTGGAGCGCAGCGGCTTCCTGTCCCGCGGGGCCTCACCTCCTGAGGCTGGGTCGTTCAGGCCCCCGGGCCGCACCCCGGAGCCTGAGAACCATTCTCCGGATTTGGTGAGGATCTCCTGCTGCTTACGGCACAGGTTGCAAACCCACATCACCTGCAGGGAGAGCAAACAGACGAGAACAGCAGAATTAGAGCAATTTTTAGAGGAAAAGTCTGAAGAATTAGACCGGGGTGTCAAATTCAGTCTTTCAGAGAGCCAAGAGGAGGACAACGATTAGAAGCTGGGGCTGGGCATTCATTTTGATTATTTTTTTTTTTATTGAAAAAATACTTAAAGAAAAGTCACAACTTTATGAGCTTGGTGAAAAACATGGGGAATTTACAAAACTGGGAGGGGCAGTCGGAAATGTAAAAAATTGAGGGAAAAAGTTGCAAATTTACAAGAAAAAAGTTTCAAATTTCCAAAAAAATTGCAAACTTATGAGGAAAACTGTGCAAATTCATGAGAAAAGCTGCAAATTTTTGTGAAAAGAGTTAAAAATTTCCCCCCCAAAAAGTTCAGAATCTATAAGAAAACAGTTGCAGATTTACATGTAAAACCTGCAAATTTTTGAGCAAAGCATTGTAAGATTTTAGGGGAAAAGTTGCAAATTTACAAAACTGAGGAACAAGTCACAAATTTGAAACATAAGGGGGAAAGAATCACAAATTTATGAGACTGGTAAAAATTTGAAAAATTTCCAAGATGAGGAACAACAACAAAAGAAAAATCACAAATTTCCAACACTATGGGAAAAGTCGAAAATACAAAATACATTTTTTAATTTAATTATTATTTTTATTCATTATTTATATATAATTTGTTTTATTTTTATATATACATTTATATTTTTTAGATTTTTATTTATATATTTTTTATTTACTTTTATTAATATTTATTTTTTATTAATTATTTTGTATTTAATTTTTAATTTTGTATTTTGTAAATACAAAACTGGGGGAATCATTTACAAATTTATGAGATTTGTAAAAAAAAACATTGACTGGGGAAAAAAGTCACAAATTTATATTTGCATTTTTTTCCTTAAAATTGTACATTTTTTCCCTGATGAATTTTTGTATTTCTTGTAAATGTGCAGTTTTATCCTCATAATTTTGCAACATTTTAATCTTAAATTTTATAATAATAATAATAATAATAATAATAATAATAATAATAATACATTTTATTTGCATAGCACTTTCCAAGGCACTCAAAAATGCTTCACATATATATATATATATATATATATATATATATATATATATATATATATACACACACACACACATACTGTATATATACAGTATAATTTTATAATTTTTCACTCCAAATTTACTTTTTTGTGGCATTGCATAATTCCTTACTACTCATACATTTACAAGTTGTTGTTTTTTTCATTTAATATTGTAATGTTTAACATTGCAATTTATATGTAAATTTGATTTTCTGGTAGATTTAAGTTGTGTAGCATCACCACGCTTTTCTGCTACCTCAAAAATGACGAGTTTTTTGAGGTCAATGGTCAGGAACCTCTGCTGAGGAAAATGTCCTTTAGAGCAACTTTTTAGTAATGATTATAAAAAATAATTATTTATAAAATTATTTTTTTAAAATATACTGGTTTAGTCAAGGAGGACATGAGTACCTTAATTTATAGAATTCTCAAATCTTCTCATTTTTATTTTTTTAGTAAGAGCAAGTTTTCATATAAATTAGGAAGAATTTTCCTTAAATTTGCATATTTTCTCTAATTTTTTTTATTAAATATTTTTTAATAAAACATTTTTATTTTATTAAAATTATTTTTATTTAATATTTTTTCTTAAACCCTCCCTTAGTTCTGCTGCTAATAGATTTAGACTGTCGGGGGACTACTTGGCTTCACTCCTTTAATGTTTTGCTCTCCACAATTGTGGGGGTTTCCCCTACGTTTGACAGTGCTATGAGATGACTATTGTTGTGAAATGGCGCTATATAAATAAAGTTGAATTGAATTGTAAATTTTAAAGTTTTGTTTGCTTTTAATTTTGCAACTTTATTCCCTCCTTTTTCCTTTTGCAAATTTGTATTTCTCTCAGAAATTTACCTCTTTTTCACATGTAATTTTGCAGATTTTTCTCCCATAAATCAGTGATCTTTTTTCTCACGATTTGTGATTTTTTTTTGAACTAAAATAAAATCTTTATCTTTTATAATGGTGATAAAGTGAAACTAAGGAAACTAAGATCGACTTTTCCATCTGACTCATTAAAACACAAACACCACAGAGTGATCAATGAAGGTTTTTGTCGACAGAAATTTAAACAAATGGTCAAATGAGATCCTCTAAAATCAGTACTCACGCGTAGCCATGGCTACTGAACACCACCTCCCTTCTATGGCACAAAAACAGGATTTATCACGCTCTGTTTTTACAATCCCGATAATTCTTATATATTTGCAGAGAATAAATCCAGAGCAGAGAGAAGAAACACAGCTGTCCTCATCCGTACAAACTCCCTCAGAAACGCTGCTGCTGCCGGTGCGGCCGGGACAGAGCGGTGAGCGGTCAGTCCGGCCGTCCCTCGTCCATCCCGACCTGATTGAATCCCAGCTGGCGAAGGTCCAGACTAATCTGAAGTAAATCAGCGGCGGCTGCACGGCCCACAGCTGCCCGCTCTCTCTCCTCAGAGTCTTTCTCCACCTCAGCGATTAGCAGGGCCGCTAATCCTTTCACCCCGATACAACATCAGCAGCATCAGCTGACTGTACCACATCACAATCCACCACTCTGGACCTAAAACGCCCCCACACCCTTCACAGGAGGCAGGAGTAGTCAGCAAATGTACTCAAGTAAAAGCCGTGGTACTTTATGTCAGAGAGCGGAGTACGCAATGCTACGCCAACCCTCAGTCACCAGGGGGCCCCAAACTACACGTTCATCTTCAACTTTTTTTGGGGGGGGGGGCGGGGGATTACAATTAGCTGAACCTTTTTCTCTTTTTAAATTTCTCATGAGCCAGCCAGCACGTTAAAATGGGCCTTACCAAAGGTTAAATCAGGGTCCATGTGGGTCTGTCCGTGGGTTCCATGCAGGTCCCATCTGTGTTTGCCCATTTGGACTTTACCTATTTTCAACTTATTTTATCATAAATTTGCAATTTTCTTGTAAATTTGTGACTTTTTTTCTCATAAATTTGATACATTTTTCATGAAAATTTGAAACTCATAAATTTTCACCTTTTTTTACTGTGAGCTTGCAAATTTTTCTCATAAATTTGTGATTTTTTTCTTGCAACTTTTCAGCATTTTCTCATAAATTAGCTTTTCCTGTAAAACTGTGACTTTTTCTTGCAAATTTGCTGACCTTGTCTTGGAATTTTGGAACTTTCTCATAAATTTGTGACTTTTTCCTTGCAAATTTACTATTTTCTTGAAAATTTGTTACTTTTTCGCACAAATATTTTTGTAAATTTGGAACTTTGTCAAAAATTTTAATGACAAATTTGTGATTTTTTTCTCATAAGTTTTTGAGTTATTTACTTATATGTTTGTTACTTTTTGTTAATTTGCAACTTTTTCAAAAGTTTTCCTCAAATTTCTTTTTTGTAAATTTGTGATTTTTTTTCCTGGTAGGTTTATAACTTTATTCAAGTAATTTTACTGCTTTTTCCGTGTAAATTTTCAATTGTTACTCCTAAATTTTTCCTCATAAATTGGCAACATTTTTCTGGTAAATTTGTGCCTTTTTTTGTCCTTTTGCCCGTGAATGAAAGCTGCTCACCCACATTAAACCCATGTGGGGCCTAGATGGGTTTAGACTGGGTAAGCAGATGACCTGCTCACCTGCACCACAGGTGAAGTCCATGTGGACAAACCCACATGGGAGCCATCAGACAGCCCAGTGTTCACCTGCCCACATGGACACGCTGGCTGGGGAGTTTGTGATTATGGGTGTTAAAAGGCTGAGAGGCCACAGCTGTTTTCTGGCGTGTGGAGGAATAAGAGAAGCTGCACTCTCTTCTCCATCCATCCATCTTCTTCCGCTTAATCCTTTTCGGGTCGCGGGGGGGCTGGAGCCTATCCCAGCATCTTTGGGCAAGAGGCAGGGTACACCCTGGATAGACGCAGTGCTAACCACTCCGCCACCGCGCTGCCCTCACTCTCTTCTCGTCCTCGGGAATATTTATCGAACCATAACATGAGGAGTAATATTCACACAGCGGCTCCAGAGTGAACACTCAGACTGTAATGGAAAAATAACGACGGACTCGGATACGGCAGAAAACCCAGCAACATGAGTATGTGATGACATCACCAGTAGGTGATTTGAGGGGGGGATGTTATCCCTTGTTAGCAAAAATGACCCCAAATCACCCACTTCGAGGATCTCCTCAATCCCACTGATACGCCTTCCACAGAGGAAGCAGGGTTTGGGGACGAGGGGGATGACTCGCCTATCACAGGGGCTGAGGTCGCCAAGGTGGTTAAAAATCTCCTTGGTGGCCGGGCCCCGGGGGTGGACGAGATTCGCCCCGAGTACCTCAAGGCCCTGGATGTTGTTGGGTTGTCATGGTTGACACGCCTCTGCAACATTGCGTGGAGGTCGGGGGCAGTGCCTTTGGCATGGCAAACCGGGGTGGTGGTTCCTCTCTTCAAAAAAGGGGACCGGAGGGTGTGCTCCAACTTTAGAGGGATCACACTCCTCAGCCTCCCTGGGAAGGTCTATGCCAAGGTACTGGAGAGGAGAGTCCGGCCGTTGGTCGAACCTCGGATTCAGGAGGAGCAATGTGGTTTTCGTCCTGGCCGTGGCACATCGGACCAGCTCTTTACCCTCTCGAGAATTCTTGAGGGTTCGTGGGAGTTTGCCCAACCAGTTTACATGTGTTTTGTGGACTTGGAGAAGGCATTTGACCGCGTCCCTTGTGGATTTTTGTGGGGGGTGCTTCGGGAGTATGGGGTATCGGGCTTGTTGTTACGAGCTATTCGGTCTCTGTACGACCGTTGTGAGAGTTTAGTTCGCATTGCCAACACTCGGTCGGAGTCATTCCCAGTGAGAGTTGGACTCCGCCAGGGCTGCCCTTTGTCACCGGTCCTGTTCATAATTTTTATGGACAGGATTTCTAGGCGCAGCCAGGGAATGGAGGGTGTCATGCTTGGTGACCACAGGATCTCATCTCTGTTGTTTGCAGATGATGTTGTCCTGTTGGCTTCATCCAGCAATGACCTACAGCTCTTGCTGGGACGGTTTGCCGCTGAGTGTGAAGCGGCTGGGATGAGAATCAGCACCTCCAAGTCCGAGTCCATGGTCCTCAGCCGGAAAAAGGTGGATTGTCCTCTCCGGGTTGGGGACAGGCTCCTGCCCCAAGTGGAGGAGTTTAAGTATCTTGGGGTCTTGTTCACGAGTGAGGGGAAAATGGAGCGAGAGATCGACAGACGGATTGGAGCAGCATCTGCAGTGATGCGGACGTTGTACCGGTCTGTTGTGGTGAAGAGGGAGCTTAGTTCTAAGGCAAAGCTGTCGATTTACCAGTCAATCTACGTTCCTACTCTCACCTATGGTCACGAGCTTTGGGTAATGACCGAAAGAACGAGATCGCGGATACAAGCGGCTGAAATGAGCTTTCTCCGTAGGATTGCTGGACTCACCCTCAGAGATAGGGTGAGGAGCTCAGTCATCCGGGAGAGGCTCAGAGTAGAACCGCTGCTCCTCCACATTGAAAGGAGTCAGTTGAGGTGGTATGGGCATCTGATTAGGATGCCTCCTGGACGCCTCCCACTTGAGGTGTTTCAGGCACGTCCCACTGGGAGGAGACCCCGGGGCAGACCCAGGACTCGGTGGAGAGACTATGTCTCCCAGCTAGTCTGGGAACGCCTTGGTATCCCCTCTGAAGAGCTGGAGCAGGTGGCTGGGGAGAGGGAAGTCTGGGCTTCTCTGCTTGAACTGCTGCCTCCGCGACCCGGACCTCCGGAAAAGCGGTAGAAGATGGATGGATGGATGGATCACCCCCCTTGTTAACCTGTCATTCCCCCATCCCCATTCAGCAGTGTAAATCAAGGGGGGGGGGGGACATTGTCCCCGCTCCCCAACCTGGAAAAAAGAGATGATATGACTTTGAAGCACCAATTTTAAGCAGAAATGGGAAAAAAAACAACTTTTTCATATTCTTCAAAAACTTTTGCAGCTTTTTTCCTGTAACTTTTCTTTTTTCTCATAAATTTTAAACTTTTTTCTCAAAATTGTGATTTTTTTGTTAAATTTTCACCTTTTTCCTCAAAAATGTTCCAACTTTTTCACACAAATTTGCACATTTTTTCTTGTAAATTAGCATTTTTTTCCTGTAAATTTTCTTTTTTCCTCATAAATTTGCAACTTTTCTTCCAAACGTGACTTTTTTCTCATAAAGTTTCACCTTTTTCTCAAAAATTTGCAACTTTTTCACATAAATTTGCAAAATATTTTCTTGTAAATTTGCACCCTTTTCCTGCAAGTTTTCAACTTTTTTCTCACAAATTTGCCATGTTTTTTCTTGTAATTTAACTGTAACTTGCAAGTTTGTTTTTTTTTAACTGGCATATTTTATCATATCTTGGAACCTTTCTTCTTTCAAATTTGGGCATAATTTACATTCATCCATTTGTACCTCATGTTAAATCGGTGAATACTCGCCCATCCCCCTTGTCAAAAAAAAAAAAATCACCTACTGACTATTACCATGACAACCATAACACAAACTCCCAGCACAGGGTGACATATCAGGATGATAAAACGGCAGGATTGCCACACATGTGCATGCTGGAAAAGGAAAGGGCCAAAAGAAGTCCCTGAAGGACGTGAAAACCACCAATCATTGATGGGGGAGGGTGCGCACACACACACACACACACACGTAAATATGATATAATACATATAATCCTGAGCTGGAACGATCACAGTCTGTTCCTAGAGATGCTCAAAGATCTTTTAGGGGGAATTATGTGTCGTATTTATATACATACAGTGGGGGAAAAATAAGTACTGAACACGTCAACATTTTTCTCATTAAACATATTTCTGATGGAGCCACTGACCTGAGATTTTCACCAGGAATTAGTAAAAACTCAAATAATACATACATACAAAGAAATCAAGGCAATTGTGTTCACAAAACAAGTTATATTTAACGAAGTGGGATGACACAGGGAATAAGTATTGAACACATGAAGAAAAAGAGGTGCAAAAAGGCATAGAAAGCCAAGAAACCAGCTAAAATCCATCACCCATCCATCGGGCGGAGCGGTGGAGCGGTAGTTAGCACTGTGGCAGCACGGCAACTCACCCTTGGCCATGGGATCCTGGGTTCCATCCCAGCCCCTGACCAACAGTGATCTGTGTGGAGTTTGCATGTTCTCCCCGTGTCTGTGTAGGTTTACTCTGGGATTTCTCCGGTTTCCTCCCACAGGCCAAAAACATGCAGGTGAGGTTAACTGGAGACTCTAAAGTGGCCCTAGGTGTGAATGTGTGTGTGAATGGTGAAGGGATAGCGCCGTACCGTGGCTGCTTCATCCATCCAGGTGGATGCCCTGAATTTCCCCTCTGCGGATCAATGAAGTACACAAAATCAAAAATCAAATCAAAAAAATCTCCCACCAGCGCAAATTAATTTCAGCTGGTTAAGTCCTGACTGATAGCCTTTAAAAAGGTCTGTGAATATCAGATTGTCACACCACAAAGAATTCATCATGGGTAGAAGCAAAGCACTCTCTCTAGGCCTTTGCAACCTTATTGTTGCAAAATATAATGATGGCATTGGTTATAGGCGCATTTCCAAAATCCCGAATGTTCCAGTGAGCACTGTTGGAGCCACCATTTGGAACAGAACATTATTTTACAATAAATAAGATAAGATAAGATAAGCCTTTATTAGTCCCACATCGGGGAAATTCCAGGATTGCAATCTGCTACGACCAAGGGCTCCTCACAAGATTTCTGATAGAGGAGTTAAAAGAATAATCAGAAGAGTTATCCAAGAGCCAAAGACCACTCATGGCGAGCTCCAGAAAAACCTGGAGTTAGTAGGCATTGCTGTTTCAAAGAAAATAATAAGTAATGCACTCAACCGACATGGGCACTATGATTGCTCACCTCGCAAGACTCCATTGCTGAAGAAAAAGCATGTTGAAGCTCGTTTAAAGTTTGCTGCACAACATTTGGGCAAGCCAGTAAAACACTAGGAGAATATAGTCTGGTCAGATGAGATCAAAATTGAACTTTTTGGATGCCACAACACACAGTATATTTGGAGGAGAAATGGAACTACACCTCCCATCATGATGTGGGGACATTTTTTAGCACACGATACAGGCAGACTTCATATAATTGAAGGAAAGATGAATGATCAAATGTACAGAGACATCCTTGATAAGAACCTGTTGCCATCTGCCAAGATGCTGAAGATGAAACAAGGGTGGACATTTCAGCAAGACAATGATCCCAAACACACAGCCAAGGAAACTCTCAACTGGCTCCAGAGAAGGAAAATAAAGCAGCTCTGTGGCACAGTGGCAACACAGTAAGAAGGTCCATCCATCCATCCATCCATTCATCTTCTTCCGCTTAATCCTTTTTGGGTCGCAGGGGGGCTGGAGCCTATCCCAGCATCTTTGGGCGAGAGGCAGGGTCCACCCTGGACAGATCGCCAGTCCATCACAGGGCCAACACAGACAGACAGACAACCATTCACTCTCACAGTCATACCTAAGGACAATTTAGAATCCCCAGTTTGATGCCAATTAACCTAACTTGCATGTTTTTGCCATGTGAGAGGAAACCGGAGAAATCCCGGCGTAAACCCACGCAGACACGGGAAGAACATGCAAACTCCACACAGATCACTGTTGGTTGGGGGCTGGGATTGCACACAGGATCATAGGATCGATTCCATCCTTGACCATTGCGGATTCGATCCCACCCCCTGACCATCGGTGACCCTTCTGTGCGGAATTTGCATGCTCTCCCCGTGTCTGCGTGGGTTTATCCCGGGTACTCCGGTTTCCTCCCACAGGCCAAAAACATGCAAGTTAGGTTAATTGGAGACTCTAAAGAGGCCCTAGGTGTGAATGTGTGTGTTAATGGTGAAGGAATTGGCGTTGCACCGTGGCTGCCTCATCCATCCAGGTGGATGCCCTGAATTTCCCTCTGGGAATTAATAAAGTATACAAAATTAAAAAAAAAAAATAGAATGACCCAGTCAGTTACCTGTCCTGAATCCAATTGAAAATCTATGGAACTCTGAAGATCAGAGTTCATAGAAGACACACACAGAACCTTCAAGATTTGAAGACTGTTTGTGTGGAAGAATGGACTAAAATCACTCCTGAGCAATGCCTGTGCCTAGTTTCTCCATACAGGAGGTGTCTGGAAGTTGTTATTACCAACATAGGCTTTTCTACTAAATAATAAATGAATTTCATCAAGCGTGTTCAATACTTATTCCCTGTGTCATTCCACTTTATTAAATATAACTTGTTTTGTGAACACAGTTGTCTTGATTGCTTTGCATGTATGGATCACTTGGGTTATTCCTGATATCTGGCGAAAATCTCAGGTCAATGGCTCCATCAGAAATATGTTTAATGAGAAAAATGTTGACGTGTTCAATACTTATTTTTCCCGCTGTATGTGTCTATCAGTATGTGTGTGTGTGTGTGTGTGTGTGTGTGTGTGTGTAAATATGTGCACTGTGGCTAATTCAATTCAATTCAATTTTATTTATATAGCGCCAAATCACAACACAGGTCATACTCAAGGCACTTTACAAAAAAGGGTGGGTTTAGGCCATGCTCTCAAATTTATAGAACCCAGCAGAGACCCCTAAGAGCAAGCACTGTGGCAACACAGGCGAGGAAAAACTTCCCTTTAACGGGCAGAAACCTCGAGTGGAACCATAGCTCATAGAGGAAGGCCATCCGCCTTGACTGGCTGGGTTGAAAAAAGAGGTAAAAAGTAGAAGGCCTGGCAGTAGCTACATTCAAAACAAACATCCATCCATCTTCTTCCACTTAATACTTTTCGGGTCGCGGGGGGGGGGGGGGGGGGGGGGCTGGAGCCTATCCCAGCATCTTTGGGCGAGAGGCAGGGTACACCCTGGACAGATCGCCAGTCTATCGCAGGGCCACCACAGAGAGACAGACCAACCATTCACTCTCACATTCATACCTCATACCCAAGGACAATTTAGAGTCCCCAGTTTGAGACCAATTAACCTAACTTGCATGTTTTTGGCATGTGGGAGGAAACTGGAGAAATCCCGGAGTAAACCCACGCAGACACGGGGAGAACATGCAAACTCCACACAGATCACTGTTGGTCAGGGGCTGGGATGGAACCCAGGATCCCCCGGCCAAGGGTGAGTTGATGTGCTGCCGCAGTGCTAACCACTCCGCCACCACGCTGCCCTCAAACAAATATAATTCAACATTAACATTTATAGCCAGACCTTCCAGTATCAAGCTGGGTTAGGCTCCACATGCAGGTGAAGGCCTGGTAGTGGCAACATTTTTAACTATAGGCTTTATCAAAGAGAAATGATTTCAACTTACTCTTAAATAAAGAGAGAGTGTCTGCCTCCCGAACTGAACTCGGAAGATGGTTCCACAGGAGAGAAGCTTGATAACTGAAAGCTCTACCTCCCAATCTACTTCTGGAGACCTTGGGGACCACCAGTAGTTTGGATTTTTGGGAGCGCAGAGCTCTGGTTGGATGATAGGGAACTATGAGTTCTTGCAGGTAAGAAGGAGCCAGACCATTAAAGGCTTTATAAGTTAGGAGTAAAATCTTGAATTCAATTCTATATTTTATTGAGAGCCAATGTAAAGAAGCTAAGACTGAGGTAATGTGATTTCTTCTCCCTGTTCTCATCAGGATACGTGCAGCTACATTCTGAATGAGTTGGAGAAACTTTATGGATTTATTAGGACAACCTGATAAAAGTGAATTACAATAGTCTAGCCTAGAGGTGATAAAGGCATGGACAAGTGTCTCTGCATCTTTATGAGACAGGATGGACCTAATTTTAGAAATATTACCCTGATGGAAGAAGGCAGTCTTAATAGTTTGCTGTATATGAGAATGAAAAGACATATCTTGGTCAAAGACAACTCCAAGATTCCTAACAGAGGACTTAGAAGCCAGCGCAATGCCATCTAGTGTTGTTATCTTACTAGAAAGAGTACTTCTAGTTTGTTTGGGGCCAAGAACAATGACTTCAGTTTTATCTGTATTCAGCAATAGAAAGTTGTAGTTCATCCAGGTTTTATCATCCCTAAGACACTCCCAGAGTGAACCCAAATGGCTGGGATCATCTGGATTGATGGATAAATATAATTGAGTGTCATCAGCGTAACAGTGAAAATGAACAGAATGCTTCCTCATAATGTCTCCCAAAGGCAGCATGTATAATGTAAACAGTATTGGTCTAAGTACCGATCCCTGTGGAACTCCATAGCTAACCGTGGTCTGGATAGAGGACTTGTTATGGACATAGACAAACTGGGAACAGTGTAATCAATAAGCCTGGAATCATCTTAGCATTGTTCCTTTCAAACCAATTTGCTGCTCAAGTCTCTCTAACAGAATATGATGGTCAGTGGTGTCAAAGGCAGCACTAAGGTCCAATAAGACAAGGACACAGACAAGTCCTTTGTCAGATGCCATAAGGAGGTCAGCAGTAACTTTCACCAAGGCTGTCTCTGTGCTGTGATGTTTCCTAAAACCTGACTGAAATTTCTCAAATATAGAATTATTTTCTAAAAAAGTGCACAGTTGATTGGCAACTACTTTTTCAAGGATCTTGGAAAGGTAGGGGAGGTTAGATATTGGTCTATAATTGGCCAAAATCCCAGAATCAAGCAAAGGTTTTTTAAGCAGAGGTTTAATTACTGCCACTTTAAAAGACTGTGGTACATATCCTGTCAATAGGGACCTATTAATTATGTTCAAAAACAGTGGACTAATCAGAGGTAGCGACTCCTTCAGGAGTCTAGCAGGAATTGGGTCTAAGAGACAGGTAGTTGGTTTAGAGGCTGAGACTATTAAGGCTAGAGCAGAATGACCAATAAGAGAAAATTCAGAAAAGCAGCGTTCTGAGTCTGTGGACACAGCAGTGTTAGGCAGAGGCTTGGTATTTTTAAAGGGGCTACTTTTTGTAATATTATTCCTGATACTGATAATTTTATCATTAAAAAAAATTCAAAAAGTTGTCAGCACTAAGAGTTGGAGGAATGTAGGGTTCTATGGCATTGTGGCTATTGGTTAACTGAGCCACAGTGTTAAAAAGAAATCTATTGTTATTTTTATTTTCTTCTACCTAGGATGAATAGTGCTGTCACCTAGCATTACAGAGAGATTTCTTATAGGTGATAAGGCTGGCATTCCAGGCTGAACATGATTCTTCTGTCTTATTTTCACACCAAAACCTTTCACAGGATCTGACTTACTGTTTTAACTCATGAGTGTGGGAGTTGTACCATGGAGCTAATCTCCTATTTTTAATAGTTTTCTTTTTAAGAGGGGCTATGGAGTCAAGTGTTGTCCCCAGTGAGGCTACAGTACTATCAACTAAAAGGTCTAATTCTGATGGATTCAAGCAGTCAGTGTTGTCCTCTGCTATATTGAGACATGGTAATAGAGTAAGTGCTGAAGGGATTAATTCTTTAAAGCAAGCCACAGCACTGTCAGATAAGAATCTGGTAACTGTTTCTGCTTGATGCTATAAAATCAGATAACACAAATTTTAAAGTTATCAAATAATGGTCAGTCAGTGTAGGATTTTGAGGAATGACTAGCAGCTCATCAATTTCTACGCCATAGGCCAAGACCAGGTCAAGGGTGTGATTATAATGATTAGTTGGTCTACTAACACACTGAGAAAAAACAGTTGAATTTAAGAGGGAGAAAAAATGCTACACTATGACTATCATTATCAACGTCTATATGAATCTTAAAATCACCAGCTATGATAATCTTGTCTGAACTGAGAACTAAGGCTGTTAAGAAATCAGAGAATTCAGACATAAATTCAGCAAAAGAAGCACTGAGCGGGTGATATACTGTGGTAAATAAAAGAGGCTGTTCTGACCTCCAGGATGGGTGTGCTAAGCTAAAAAGTAAGCATTCAAAAGAGTTATAATTTGAGTTTAGCTTAGGCTGAGGGTTCATTGGTAATGTGGATTCATATATTACCCCAACACCACCACCTCAGCCAGTGTTTCTAGGAATATAAATATTACCATAGTGCGGGGGGGGAGGGAGGGAGGGCTCATTGATACTAACAAAGTCATCCGGGTGTAGCCATGTTTCTGTGAGACAGAGTATATTTATATTGTGATCCATAATCATATTATTAATTAAGGTTGCTTTATCGGACAGAGATCCTATATTCAGCAGTCCACTTTTAATTATTTTATTTTTCTGTGGTAAATTAATGGTTTTAACCTTTATCAAGTTATGTTCTATTTGTCTTGGGTTATAATGTTTTGGGTATCGGGGGACAGACACAATCTCTATGGGGTTGCGAATTAAAGACTGATCTAAACAGAGAGAATTATTTGGATTAATAGGAGTAATATGAGAAGTGGAAAGAAAAAAAGTTGGTTGGCAGACCCAGGCACTTTGGGGTGAGGTGACACACCAGCTTTCAGTCACTGTACTAAAAAATGCTGAATGGAATAAAACTGTCCCTTCAAACGCGTGCACCGAGTCTATTTGGATGAATACCATCTGGCCTCATAAATGGTGAGCGATTCCAGACAGGTTGAAATTGTCTATAAAACCAATGTTAAAAGTAGAACATGTTGAACAAAAGCAGGTATTAAGGCTGATGGAAAAATTCTGTTACACTGAGTTATATGATTTTTTATGAATATGAATATGAATTTTTCCTTATAAAGCTTAATGTGTATACCTAGGAAATCCTGTTACCATATTTGGAGTTGTTGAGTAGTGGAAAAAACAGATTGAAGGATGCTGATGTAAGTGTGAATGTTCAGTTCTATCACTGACTGTTCAGCTTATCACTAGTGTTTTCTGCATAGACTCAGCAAATACAATCTTAGTCATGAATGAAATATCAAGAGGCTCAGCAAACCTTATCACATTGAGTCATGAATGAACTCATCAAGAAGAGACCCCACCCCGACTGTCTCTTGGATATACTGTATATTAGCCAGAAAAACTCTATTAGTTAAGCCAATGCACTGCAGCAGTCTGTGAAAGCTGTAGTCTGTATTGTCTTCTGCTGATCAATGCATATTAAATTTGCTGAAACTTTGTTCCTGCCTGATTTTTGATAAGGAATTTACATATAACATATTTAGCGCCCAGAACAGGGACCCCAACACCCTTCCTCCCCAGTGGCAGGATTCTTCCAAGTCCGTGCACTGCAACTGAAAGACCTCCCAACTGAGACGGTTTGTTCGAAGTGAGGCAACAGAGGTTTGTTTGGGTTTTTTTCTCATTACAGGACAAACTTAAGCATGGATTATGGAGAAAATCTTGAAAACTGGCATCCAGAAGAGGCAGTCCTGTGAACTGTATGATTAATTAATTTCATAAAATGTTGTTCAAGAAAATAGAAACTATAAAGTCTAACAATTAGAGTATTTTGACAACATGGCCATAAATTGAAATAAGTAAATTATAATTTGTTTTGTAAAGCAAAGATTAATCCGATCACATACAAAATTTAAAAGAAAACAATTATTAAGTGACTGTATTTCAAACTTTAATATAGATAAAATTACATCACAATAACGACAAAAAGTATGACACTTGGATACAATAATGTTTTTCTTTTGCTTTTTCTCTTTTTGAGACACTGAGACCTTAGTTTTATTAGAATTCATGTCCTAAGTGACAGTGATATTCAGTGTTTCACAAGATGTTTTGACACCATGGTTAAGTAAAGGTAATACTGACAAAGGATCCTTTCTATCAGCATGCTTAGTCAAAATGCAGACACCCCTGATGACACACTGTCAGTGACTATGTTTACATGGACACAAGTAACTGGATTAACAGCCTGATCGGAATAAAAATGCTTCATGTAAACACGGCAATCTGAATATTCTAACCCGATCACGCTGATTCGGATCAAAATTTCATTCCGATTGAGAGGGGTGGGTTATGCCGATTGTTAATCGGAATGGTGCGCATGAAAACACTTACTCTGAACGTAGGGCAGAAAATATGTTTACTGCGCATGTCTGTACACCAGCCGCACATCGATGTGACGTATTTCTGCCTTAGCAGCAGCTAGCGGAAAACATAGTGGGAGTAAAACAAAACTGGTCTGTATCGTCCTGCTGTCTCCCTCTGTTCGTCATATGCAGAAGTATGTACGTGTAGCTTCATTACGGAGACCAGCAGAAGCAAAAGTACAGTCTGAATAACACAATACAGGTCAATTTTGACACGAAGCGGGGCTTGCTAACACCAAAAGTTGCTTCTTCTTCTACTATTTTCGGACTGTCGAAATGTCAACGTGTGCATGTCAAAATGATTTATTCCGTTCAAACGTGTGACACATGGAAACGCACGTCCTAATCAGATCAGCTTTTTCAGGATCCATGTAAACAGTAAAATTCTAATCAGAATTGTAATCAGATTGAAGAAATTTTGCCCATGTAACCGTGGCCAGTAGGAGAAAGCCTCTAAATTAGTAAATCCATTGATAACTTGCTGGGATGAATGAGGTACTTTGTTGAATTTAAGCCAAAGCCGATGAATTTAATGACCTTTTAACAGATTGGTAAACACAGGAAAAAACAAAGCTGAAGAAAGTTAAATACTGACATACAGTAAAAGGTGAGTATATTATGGGTAAATGAAATCTAGAAAATTACTGGTTTAAACATTCAGTATATGTCTGAGTAAAATGCAGACCAAGGGTCCAAGCAGGTAATTAAAAGGTCTGATGACACGTTTTTGACCTTTTTTAGCATGTTGTGTAAACCCAAAAGTCATTGTCAATGATCAATATGATATTTACAACCGCACCTGCATAAACTAGTTATCATCAAAAAACAGCAGCTGCTGACTGGACTGTGGAGCCGCCCACTGAATTAAGGGCAGCACCCCCATGACATAAGCAACAGAACGGACTCCGGTGTTGCTAACTAGAATGACAGCAGCTTTGTGGCTCACAGTTTCTCTGGTTTCTTGTTTTAATTTTACGGCTATGCCTTCACGTTGTGTCACAGGCTTAGATAAAGCGTGTGATGTGTGAAAGACCACATCACACGCTTCAGCTCAAGCCTGCTCTCCTCCTGCGCTTTTATGCAGGAGGAGCGCGAGGAGGGGAAGGATTAATGGATTTACGCGCAGCTTTGACCTACTTTCTCTGATCGCACGCCGGTCCGGGCACGTCCCCTCTCTCATTATCAACAGGTGATTCTGCTCCCGCTGATCATGTTTCCCGGTCCTCGCCCAGGTGCTTGTCATCACACCATCACCAGCAGTGCTTTAATGGCAAACGGCCGCCAAAATGTACACGCACTGCTGGTCAATAATATTGTCATCTGTGCTGTTAGTCTGCCAGTATTTTCAGCACTCTCATGATATGTTAGCCACTCCACATAGCCGTGGTTCTCGTGCGTCCTTGAAGTGACGTCGGCTCTGGTGCGCAACCGTGGTTAATACGTTTCCTTTCCATGTTCGCTGAGCAATGTCAGCCCCGAACGCCTACTGTTTGTGTTTCTGTATATTACTTGTAAGTCTTCACCTTTTTGGGAATTGTCTGTCGTTCTATATTAAATGTGCTGTGGTGAATCCTGCGCTTAAATCCTCGTTATTTCATGTGCCCTCTCCCTGCCCTGCGTAAGAGAGCACGAAGAGGGATGATTTACGCGTAAATAACAAGGATTTATCCGCAGGGACGCTGTCAAAATAAGAGCTCTGGGAAACTACAGAAAAAAACACAGGCTGGAAGGGAAATACTGCATGACCTGAGCGCAGACAAGATTGGCGCTCAGACCACGACAATAGCATTGTTTGCACAATAACACATTTTAAATAAATTGGGTTTAGATTGTATACAGGTAAGTGGTAAGTATTTGGAGATATGAAACCACGCCACAAAGGTCCTGTCGATGGCCTTCACAGCTGCCAAGGTTGCAGAAGGATCCACAGCGGGAAATCAACCATTGCAAAAAGGTCCAGAATCCAGGACTCATCAACAGTGCCCACTAAGCACCAGTGAACTCTTTTGCTGGTCACCTGGTGATTGAAGCAGTGGGACAAAGAATTGTTAAAAACACGGTTTTCAACGTTGTAACTTGTAACTACTTTTCTTTTATGATGCCTTTTTGGAAAAATTCTATGTTACACTGAATTATATGAATTTTTATGAATATAAATATGAATTTTTCCTTATAAAGCTTAATGTGTATACCTAGGAAATCTTGTTACCATATATGGAGTTATTGAGTAGTGGAAAAAACAGATTGATGGATGTTGATATAAGTGTGAATATTCAGTTCTATCACTGACTGTACAGCTTATCACTAGTGTTTTCTCTATTAGTTAAGCAAATGCACTGCAGAAGTCTGTGAAAGCTGTACTCTGCATTGCCTTCCGCTGATCAGTGCATATTAAATTTGCTGAAACTTTGATCCTGCCTGATTTTTGATAAGGAATTTTTCCAACAACATTAAGAGTTCTGCTGAAATAATTGCAACCTCTTCTAAAAGGAGCAAGTGGTCCAGAGATGAACACACATCTGCCACAGTTCTTAAGAATGGACAGAAGGCTCCTGAAGTCTTTCTTTAAGATCTCAGATGCTTCATCTGGGATGTTGTTGCATCCAACATGGACAATAACACTTTTACTGTGGGGATATTCATTTAATAGGTCAGGGGTATGTCTGACACTTTAGCCCCAGGAAGAGGAACTAGAAACATTAAGGAGTTAATATAATCACAGTAGTCCAGTTGAGGAACTTTTCAAAATTTATTAAAACTAACACCCTCATGACGGAACTTCCTGTTGTTTTCCTGTTTTACGAGGGCTGTTCATTAAAGATTTCCCCTGACTCATTTCCCATGGACTGAGAGGAACCAAACTTGGCACAGTTATTAGTCTTTCTTTACCCGTGTTGGGAGTAACATGTTACAAAGTAGCGTTACTGTAACACCACTATTTTTGCAGTATCGTGCTGTGTAACGAAATTTACTGTTTAAAAATTCAGTAATGCGTTATAGTTACTGAAATTTGATCAGATGCGTTGTTTGCGTTACTTGATTTATTAATATGGATAGATATTTTAGCGCAACTAGACAATCATACAACTTGCAGTTGCTAGACACCCTCCTCATCAGCTGCCAACTGGGGACAGTCATACACAGTTTTGGTGGCTATTGGCGGGACAACTGTCATCCCCAGCACCACCACCGCCTCAAGCCACTGGAGGTTGTCATGCCAAAGGTAAAGGCAAGCAAATAAATTTAAACTGACCCTACCGTATCTGATGTAGCTGTCAGTCTCCTCCGCGGGTCCGTTTCCTGTCAGTTCACATCACAACTCGGTGAAGAAATGCCGTGGCGGTGGCGACTTCTCATATCGAGCCCCGATCACCTGTTGTCCGAGTGGTAAGTAGCCCCTAACAGCGCCTACGTCTGTGGTTAAACATGAGTATTTTTTGAGCAAGAAGTTCGCATTTAATGCCCGCATTAAATGTATTTAAAGTTTTCTTACGCACAGAGAAAAAGTGACTGATTTGTTGCAGTAAAGAACAGCTTCTTGTAAGCAGTGAACTTTCATGTATCTGTGCTTTCTATTTTATTTTATCTCACTCATTTACATGCTGTTGTGATATGCAACTATTTCATGGAAGTAAATCCTCTAAACATGCATTTTTAATGGACTGGTCCAGGGGTGTCAAACATATGGCTTGTGGGCCAAAAACGGCCCACCAGGGGGTCCAAAATTTTCTCTGTGAATTCACAGCTTTATTTCTAGTAATTTAGTTATTTGGTTTTATTTAGTTATTTCTGACTTTCTACTGATTACAATAGTTTGTGTAACTCTGAGACATTTTTTCTCTGTAAGATGAGACTTTTTTTTCTCATCAGTTTTCTTTTTCTTCTTTTTTCTGATGAGAACAAGGGGCTCTTGATCTTGCTGTGAGTGCAAGATGATTTAAGTATGCATTCAAAAGTAATGTGAGTTACTTTTCCAATTAACTAGTTACTTAATCGGCCCTGCGATGAACTGGCGATCTGTCCAGGGTGTACCCTGCCTCTCACCCAAAGATGCTGGGATAGGCTCCAGCCCCCCCCCCCGCAACCCGAAAAGGATTAAGCGGAAGAAGATGGATGGATGGATGGTTACTTTAATCATGCAGTAACTGAAAAGAAGTAACTAGTAACTGTAACTAGTTACTATTTTTTAGTAACTTGCCCAACACTCTTCTCTACATATGTACCACCAAGGGTCACACACTTCTCCCATCGCTTTATGCAGCTGTGGAGACCTCACCTGTAGAAGTCTGCAAGCTGCGTCTGAAACCACGACTTGACTTGAAAAATCAGCGTTTTGTCGTCTTGGAAGTGCTTGCCCTTCAAAAATGACTTCATGGTTGGAAAGAGGTGGAAGTCAGATGGTGCGAGGCTGGGTGAGTGGGGCGGGGTTTCACAGCTGCGGCATGCAAGCTGTGAACTGGGTGTTATTTTGCAGAAGGTGGATATCTTTAGTCAGCATGCCACACCTCATGGTTTTGATGGCCTTCTATAATTTCTGCATCAGTCAAGTGTAGTGAATCCCAGTAATTGTGGTGCCCTTTGCCAAGAAATCCATCATCAATACTCCATGCTGGTCCCAAAAGACCGTGAGCATGACCTTGCCCGCTGAGGGCTGGACACATGCCTTCTTCGGAGGTGATGAGTCATAATGCTTCCATTGCTTCAACAGGGCTTTAGTCTCAGGATCATAGTGATGGACCCATGTTCCATCCTGCCTGATTTGTCTGCCGAAGAAGTCCTCCTGGTTTTCTTGGAACATTACATGGCCAAAACAGCCTGGGAGCACGTGACTCATTCCTGCTTCTGGAAAAGTGTGAGCAACCGAACAGTCCATCATGCAGTGAATTTACCCACGTGCAAATGGTCATGGATGATTTTTTTCCACAGACCCCACACTGATCTTGACATCTTGGGTTAGTTGGTGAATGGTTATGTGTTGATCCTCTAAAATGGTGGCCTCCCCTTGCTGGATGGTGTCTTCATCAACGAAGCACTGTGGTCGCCCAGGAATGGGAGCCGTTTCCACCAATGTCCAACCGCATTTGAACTGGTGATGCCAGTGCTCTACTACATCATATGATGAAAAAACATCTCCTTTCTATCTTTGTCTTTAATAAAAACAAAAAGCAATAAATACATCATATGATGCTTCATCCTCTCCATGAGTCCCTTTCATCTCATCAAACGTCTCCTGTGGTGCGTGGCCTCTCTACAGGAACCTGATGACCGCTCTGCATTCAGCTGGCTCCAGTAAAAGAGAAACTCTTAGGTGTTCAGCGCTGCAAATTACCACATGACCTATAGAGATATGGATTATTGTACATGTGACATTTCAGCCTCCTACAGTAACCAGAAGTGGATCAGAGGAAATCTTTAATGAGTAGCCCTCATAAATATCAGCGGTTCTTGTTCAGTGTGAATTTATTTTTCTGCAAACAGTTGCAAATGTTTGCAAAATAGTTGTAAGCATTTGCAAACAGCTGTTGCTAAAGTTCTTTTTGATTCGCCAAGCAGTGAACACTAGAAACTGTTTAAGAACCCTTGAAATCTGAATGCTAGGGAAGTTTACCCTTTATATCCACCTTATTCCTGAGGGTGCTGCTGTAGAAATGATTATGTACTCAGCTTCTGCTTTCAGGCGGAAGTAGTGTTAAGTCAGTCAGCAACAGTGGAGTAGTGGGGCATTTAAAATAGTGTTTTTTAAAGTTTTTCTAATTCGTTTTAATGTATAGCCCACATGTGTGATTTGCAGTCAAGTAGCAGCTAATTTCTGCACTTGTCGTTTTTGTATTTTTGAATGTTTTTGCGTAGTTCTGGTACTTGTTACTAGGGCTGTACGATATGACAATATATATCAGATGATGATATAAAAACTATCGTTTCATAGAATACTCTGTCATTTATATCATGATCTAAAATGCACATACTCCCATTTCTTCAGCAAAGCTCCTCACTACTTGTCAGTGCCCCGCCTCTTCCTGGCAGTGCGCGCAGCAGAGCAAGTGTGTGGTGGGTGGCTAGGCTCTCCAGTGATTGCTAACTCCAAATCTCCGGTTTGGTCAAATAACTGCTACTTCTGTTTGCCAGGGATGTGGGACTGCTGTCCATCATATCATGCTGCATCAGAGAGGACAGTCCGCTAGCCTTGTTTTAATAGAAGGTAAGTAACGTTAACTCCATCTCACCCTAATTATAAAATGGCAAATGCTAAATGATGATGCTAAGTTGTGCTAATTGAAAACATTATAGTGTATCAGACCATCATTTCTTCGGTTTAAATTACTGCTGAGTTTCTTGGTTTTGTGAGAAAAAAATATTAAAGCTGCAAAAGTGCCTGATGGTGGCACATACACACAAAATAAATAATAAACTAGAGGGCACTCAGGACGCATACCTCCGCCAAGGCTCCGTCCCTCCCTCCCTTTGTCCTCCCCTCCGTCCCTTTGTCCATCCCTATCGCCACCCATCTGTACATTGTGAGATAGGGCCTTGGCAGAGGTATGCACTCATGAATCACCTCCAACATCTAATGAGTTCATCCTTGGGCCAAGGGCAACCTCTGGTGAAAATGTCATCCAAATGCATCCAGTAGTTTTGGAGTATTGTTGCCAACACTCTGTGAGAAGATAAGAGCCTTGGCGTAGGTATGCATTTTGAAATCATCACCAAAATCTAATCGTATTCAGTGTGCCATTACACACCTTTCCTGAAAATCTGAATGAAAGGCGCTATATAAATGCAATCTATTATTATTATTATTATTATTATTATTATAACAGAGAGAAATGACAGCAAAAACAATATGACTACATAATAATAATAAAAATAATAATAATAATAACAACAACAATAAGACTGTCATAGTTGCATTGACCATACATTGGGGCTGGGCAATTCTACTTTAAATCAACATCATGGTTTATTGAATCTTTCAGGTCAGTTTTTGTTTTTTTCCCCCTCTCTTCTCCATTACAGTTTACTGACAAGGTTCATAATTATTAAGCAATATTACACAACAGTGCAGAATCATACCATTTTTTTTTGCAGTTATCAACTACAAATTCACATAGTATCCATATTATCTACTGCAACAAACTCGTAAGAAATATGACCATGACAAAGGCACAAAGCCTCACCTGGCACGCCAACAGATGCGGACATGTTCCTCCAAGCATTTGTTTTCAAATATTGATCATGATATCCTTTTAGTGTCAGATCAAATGTCGTGCCAAAAAGTGACTGGCTGCCAAAAAGTGATCGCTGGTTGCAGGAGCGGGGAGCACCCGCTTATTAAGGTACTGCCTTGGCTCAGTCCACCTACAATGTGTCTGTAAATGTTATGAAGTTTTATTGCATCTGAAAAATTATAGTGTTGGCCAAAGTGTTTGCAGTTTGGGTAACAACATATAGAATTTATGAGATTGCAATTGATTCCAATATTTATGTGAAAAAACCTCGTTGTTTAGAAGCTACACTGTAATTATCCATTGTTGACGCATAGAATATATACTGTATTTATATAGTATCTAGATGTATATATCCAGTAAATCTATGCATTTTTCCATGAAACCTTGTGACTGCATTATTTTAATTGCTTTTAACCCTAGATCAAGTTTGTTTCGGGTTCAAAATGCATCATAAGTGTTAGATATATCTTATTATAACTAAAGGTGCCTTCACACCAAACGCGAACGGGCGTAATGTATACAAATGTATACATTATACATTACCTTACCTACATACCTTGTATACTTGCAAATGTATACAAGGTCAATGAAAAGAGGCGAGCACACGCGAAATCGAGCATTCACATTCGAAGGATAGCACTAGCTTTGAGATTCTGCCATCACCGGAGTAAAAGTACCAACACTGGAGAGTAAACTAGTTTGAAAATGAGACTACCACTCACCCGGACAAAGAAGGACCAGGAAGGACCAGGAACTCTTCAGCTGAATTGGGATGTCAGAGTTATTTACCCACGGATTCCTGCCATGGACGTGCTAACAAGGCTAGCAAGATAGCAACAGAAACACCTATCATCTTGGCAAGTTTTGGAGACAGGGACATCTTTTTCAGGCGAGCCCCCCGTTAGATAATGTAAACCTAAGCATGATGTTATTTTGGGGACTTCCACAGTAGGTTGAACACTGCTGCAGAAGTTATAAAGGCAACTTCACCTGTCTGCGTCTCACTCAGATGGTAAATTCATGTCTATTCGTGTGTTTACATTGAGTTATAATGTACTCGTGCTGTGCGAATAATTTGCCCGTTCGCGTTTGATGTGAAGGCTCCTTTACTCAGTTACTGTTCACCTGTTGAAGAAATATATATTTCATGGCTAATATAAGCCCATAACTACAATATGGCACCTGGCAATCATTTTTTGGCAGCTGACCACTTTTCGACACAACACCGGGCTGTTTGATGCAGCAAAGGTCAGCCTCCACCTCCTCCACCGTCACCTTCCATTCTCATCTTCCCGTACCGGCGTCATATGTCCCACCCTTCCTTAATTCTGATTGGCTGCTTAGAAAGGTCTGACATTGACGAGCGCAACTGTACAGTAGTCTGACAAGTTGAACTTTTTTCAGCCCTTAGCACCGCGACAAAAAGCGGCCACCACTCAAAGTGTTTCAGCGTCGAAGGCACTCAGCGCTGTAAACACTGGACTACATAGAGAATGAATAGAAAATAGTCGCCCACAGCAAAAAAAAAAAATGAATTTAGTGGATAGGCCCTTTAATACTTTTTCTGGAGTGTTTGGCTTCCGGGTTGCCAAGGCGCATGGCCCCATGGCGTGACCACACACATAACTGAGTGGACACGTCTTAAAGGGGCAGTACATGAAAAGTGCCAGATTAATATATAAAATAATATTTAAAAACTTCCTGCATCCACATCGTGATCCAAATCACCACCAAAATCTAATAATCTGTTCCCCGTGCCATTACACGCCTTTCCTGAAAATTTCATCACAATCCGTTCATAACTTTTTGAGTTATGTTGCTAACAGGCCAACCGACCAACCAACAGACGAACCAACAAACCAACGCCACTAAAAACATTACCTCCATCCTCCCTTGGCGGAGGTAATAAAACAGGTCGGAGGAGCAAGTTGGCTCTTAATGTAATTTATTTGATTTCTAATCATTTTATTTAGTCAAGTAGCAATAATGAGCAAAGTTAAAGTCATCACATGTATTTTATTGCATTACCTTCTGTGTCTTTCATTTTCAGATCATGACCAACCTGAAATATTTTTCCTAAGAAGCAAACGGGTTAAATCAGACCAGAATGGCAGGCTGCAGGCTGTAGCTCCACACTTAAATCTTTATTGATTTAAACTAACAGCTAATTTACAGCTGTAGATGGTAGCGATGGGTAATTTTCTCATTTTCAGACATTTTTTTTTTTTTAATGTTATGTGAGTATTTTTTTTTGCTATTCTCCTCTGGCTCAGGAAATACTTAACTTATTGATGTTTATATTTATTCATATATGATTTAGAAGAAAAACCTCAAATTTATGAGAATCACGTCTCAAATTCACATTAAAAATGATAACACTGCAAAATTATGAGGGAAAAAAGGTGCATGTAAAACAGTTAAAAGAAAAGGGAGCTGGTCCCTTTTAGGCGATTAAACTGAGGGTGGTGAACTGTTGTTTGGAATAGACTCCAACTCCAGCTACGTTCATCTGCCTCTGGAATCTTTTAAAAAGGAGCTGAAAACGTTTTTGCTTACGGAGGCTTTCCGTTGAGTTTCAATTCAACTGCTTTTTAATGGTAAGTCTGATATTTTTAAATTATTTTAATGTTGTGTTAATCTTGTGCTTTAACAGCTAATGCTGCTACGAGATGTGTGCTGGCCTGAATGTTTGGTTTTTTTTTTTTTTTGTGCAGCGCTTCTTGAGGGTTGTGTGTCATGTCAAGGTCTTTCCTTCCAGCTTTGTTATAAAATCCCAAAAAGGCCTGACAGTTGAGCTAACTTTGAGCTAACTGCTTCCTAACTTTCAAAGCTGGCTGCAAATCTCACAAGACAAGCTATGATTTCACTTGACAGGGCACTTGCTTTGTGCCGTCTAGTGGACTGAAAATGCGATTGGTTGAATACGCAAGAGAGTATACAATGTTTACATGAATATATATAATCAATAAAAGATTGACCCATGTGTTTGGGGATCAGTGCATCGTCATTGGTGTCAAGTATCACGATCCATCACTAAATCAATCTTTTGTCCCACCCCTATTCACTACTTGGCAAACCAATAATCACTTTAGTGACTAATGTGTTACAACCATTTGCAAACAGAAACTATTTTGCAGCTGTTTGTGGAAAAAATGCACTGGCAAAAAAATTTGTACTTTTTTTTTTTGTCACAAGAAAAGCTGTTTGGGACCTTAAAAACTATTTGTGAACTGCTGCGTTTGTGAATTTTCCTCAGCATTTGCCGCTCTGTGAGATGTTAGTTTTAGTCTATACAGGCTGTGCAGACACTGGAGTCCTGTTTCCCGTTTAGACAGGGTCAGCTGATGTCAGATATCCAATCATAACCCTCGTTAATCGTCCCCTCCTCTCCCAGTTTGAGCAAATCTGGTTTCATCAAACCAAGAGGGCGCTATCCAAATTGCCCACAAAATGACTTCATTTTAACACTTCAGAATCCAGTGGGTGGTGTATGCAGTCGCTACATCCACTCTTTATCCAGGCTATGAGCTCATGTGTCACCGTGACAACGCGTCTAGCCCGTGTAGACATGGTAACGTCACCATGGCGTACATATGTCTGTGTGCAGGACATCTGATGAAAACCTTCCTGCCTGGAGGGAAAGAGAGAGAGAGAGAGAGAGTGGTGGCGTGGGCGTGTGGAGGCTGTGGGCGCCTCCGTTTGTGTCGTGTAACACCGTCAACCTCCTTCTGCCTAAAAATGAGCATCTCCATGGTAACCAGATCACAGGCACCAGCTGGCGAGAGCAGTGTGCGTTTGTGTTAATGTGTTTGTGTGCCTGACAGAAGTGGGTAGTAACTAGTTACATTTACTCGAATAAAGTAACTTTTTCACAAAACTTTATTGAGTAGTTTTATCATAAGATGATTTTTACTGTTAATCAAGTACATTTATGAAGAAAAATCTGTACTTTTACTGAGGTATATTTAGTGGTGCTCTTAATTTACAAAAGGTCAAAAATGTATGGAAAAGAAGTAACAAAACTAGAGCAAAAAGTCTTAATTTTGTCACAGAAAGTTGTAATTTATGAGAAAAAAAAATTGATGAGACAAAAGTTCTAAATTTACAAAAGAAATGTCCAAAATTTATGTGAAAAACCTTTCAAATTTATCAATTCAATTCAATTCAATTCAATTCAATTCAACTTTATTTATATAGCGCCATTTCACAACAACAGTCATCTCATAGCACTATCAACTGTAGGGAGGACCCCCACAGTTGCAGAAAGACCCCAGCAATCAGGCGATCCCCTGTGAGCAAGCACTTGGCGACGGTGGAGAGGAAAAACTCCCTTTTAACAGGAAGAAACCTCCAGCAGAACCAGGCTCAGGGAGGGGCAGTCATCTGCTGCGACTGGCTGGGGGGTGAGGGGATAGAGAAGAAGAAAAGAACAGACATGTAGAGAGCAAACAGCACGATGGGGACTCAATCTATGGGAGAGAACAAACAAATGTTAATGTTAATGTCAGAAAAAAGACTGAAATGTACAAGAAAAAAATCACATATTTACAGGAAAAAACACATTTATGAGAAAACAGTTTTCACAAACTGTTACCAAAAACGTGTACATTTAAAAGAAAAGCTTATAAATTTATGCAAAAAGCTTGAAATACAGAAGGAAAAATAATTTGGAAAAAAAAATGAAGGGAAAACGCTCACAAATTGGAGAATTAAAAACCTCAGATTTATGAGGGAAAAGATCTCAAAGTTATAAGAAAAAAAAGTTGCAAATTTACAAGAAAAAAGATCACAAATTAATGATGAAAAATATCACAAATTTAAAAAAAAAAATGCAAAAATTTGGGAAAAAACATCACGGGATTAAAAATAATCACAAATTTCCGAGAAAATTTTCCGAGAAAAAAGTGGCAAATTTACAAAAAAAATTGCAGATTTTTTTAGAAAAACATCATAAACTTAGACGAAAAAAGGAACAAACTTAAAGGTGGAATAAAAAATCCATTGTCCAAATGATTAGTCAGCTAAGAGCCCCTTGACAAAACATGGAGACTGTTGGGTGACCACTGAGAGATCAAAAATTGGATCAATCTCTCCACGATGTCCTAAACACCCCAAAAGCCATTTCTGTTTAAATGTTTGGGAGATTCTTAAGTGTTCTGGATCGAGTCGAAACTTTGAGAGAGATCTGGCCATTTTTTCCCATCGTTCAGTGACCCTTCAACGATCTCCACCCCTGTGTAAAGGGGGTATGATAATATGAAAAAAAAAATATTCTGCATATTAATCAGTAAAATAATCGTTTGTCGCAGAGATACACTTGAGTAAATGTAACTCATTACTTCCCACAACAAAACGATTAAAGACAGCTGGGAATAGCATTTATTTACGGACGCCGAGAAGTGTGAACATCAGCTTTTCCTTAAATGGGCAGGATGGATCGGAGCCTCAGGCACGGGGGGGAAAAAGAAAAAGAAAAACCGTTTGGCGACGCTGCCCTGAACACAAACACCCATCTGGACAGGATGACATACGAGGCTGGTTTTAAGCGCCATCGCTCACGGGGAGCGGTAAATCCCGAGAGGCGGCGGAGAAAGACGGCCGTAGGAGACATAATGCTCCATTCACCCTAATAAGGTCTTAGATCAACTGTGAGCAGGCCGGAGCCACTCGGCAGTGAGGAGGGCAGTAAATCCACTCGAGTTTTTCTCCCTCTCTCTCTCCGCTCGACTTCAGCACTCTCAAAGCAGATAATAAAAAAACACATCATAGGATAATCTATGTAATAACGCCATCGTGTGCGTCCATCTGTCTGTCCGGAGCAGCAATCAAAGACTAGGACGGGGCTCATGTGCCTCAGGGAGGAAAACTCCCCAAAACGCAACCCAGTCAGGTTGTTAGGGTCCGCTGGTTTGATTTGTCTTCAGTTCTTATTGCAGGAGCGAATCGTCAGGGGCAGCATCATGCAATAGTATCATTATTTTGTGATTTTAAAAAGAAGGGAAAAAGGTGCAAAACCCCCCCACAAATTTCTAAGAAAAAAATTTCAATGTATAGGAAAAAAGTTGCAAATCTTTAGAAAAAGATTACAAATTTGCAAGAGAAAATTCACAAATTTATAAGAAAAAGTTGCAAATTTAAGAGGAAAAAAGTTGCAAATTTATGAGAAGATAAAGTTGCAAAGCTACAAGAAAAAAGTTACAAATGTGCAAAAAAAATATCACAAATTCATGAGAAAAAAATTAAAATATACAGAAAAAAGTTACACATTCTTAAGCAAAATATTACAAATTTATAAAAGAAAAATCACAAATTTATGAGAAAAAGTTGTAAACTTATGAGGAAAAAAGTTGCAAATTTATGAGAAAAAAATCTGAAAATTTTTCAGAAAAACTTGCAAACCTACTAGAGAAAAGGTGCAAATTTGAAAAAAATATGGGGAAAAAGTTGCAAATCTATTAAATATTTTTGAACATTTACAGGAAAAAAACTGCAAAAAAAATCACAAATTCATGAGAAAAAAATTTAAATTACAGGAAAAAAGTTGCAATTTTTTAAGAAAAAGATTACAAATTTGCAAGAGAAAATTCACAAATTTATAAGGAAAAGTTGCAAATTTATGAGGAAAAAAGTTGTAAATTTATGAGAAAAAAATTGCTAATATATAGAAAAAAGTTAAAAAATTTTGAGAAAAAGTTGCAAATCTACAAAAATGTTACAAATTTGCAAAAAAAAATATAGGGAAAAGTTGCAAATCTATTAAATCTTTTTGAACATTTAAAGGAAAAAAAGTGCAAATCTACAAGAAAAAAGTTACAAATTTGCAAAAAAAAAAATAAATTCACAAATTCATGAGAATTTTTTTTTTAAATATACAGGCAAAATAGTTGCACATTTTTGGGAAAAAGATTACAAATTTGCAAGAGAAAAATCACAAATTTATGAGAAA
The DNA here is from genome assembly GCA_020510985.1 of Pholidichthys leucotaenia. NCBI lineage: Eukaryota > Metazoa > Chordata > Actinopteri > Cichliformes > Pholidichthyidae > Pholidichthys > Pholidichthys leucotaenia. The sequence goes on from CM035848.1 coordinate 50,170,980, forward strand.
AAGTTGTAAACTTATGAGGAAAAAAGTTGCAAATTTATGAGAAAAAAGCTGAAAATTTTTCCAAAAAACTTGCAAACCTACTAGAAAAAAGGTGCAAATTTGTAAAAAAAAATGTGGGGAAAAAAGGTTGCAAATCTATTAAATGTTTTTGAACATTTACAGGAAAAAAAATTACAAAAAAAAAATCACAAATTCATGAGAAAAAAATTAAAATTACAGGAAAAAAAAGTTGCAGTTTTTAAGAAAAAGATTACAAATTTGCAAGAGAAAATTCACAAATTTATAAGAAAAAGTTGCAAATTTATGAGGAAAAAAGTTGTAAATTTATGAGAAAAAAATTGCTAATATATAGAAAAAAGTTTAAAAAATTTTGAGAAAAAGTTGCAAATCTTCAGAAAAAGTTACAAATTTTGCAAAAAAAAAATATAGGAAAAACGTTGAAGATCTATTAAATATTTTTGAACATTTACAGGAAAAAATTGCAAATCTTCAAGAAAAAAGTTACAAATTTATAAAAAAATTCACAAATTCATGAGAATTTTTTTTTAAATATACAGGCAAAAAAGTTGAACATTTTTGAGAAAAAGATTACAAATTTGCAAGAGAAAAATCACAAATTTATAAGAAAAAGATGTAAATTTATGAGAAAAAAATGATAATTCATGAGAAAAAGCTGAAAATTTTAGAAAAAGTTGCAAATCTACAAGAAAAAAGTTGCAAATCCATGAGAAAAAGTTGCAAATTTATTAAAAAATGTTGAAATTTTTCAGGAAAAAAATTGCAAAAAAAAATCACAAATTCTTGAAAAAAATTAAATATATAGGAAAAAAGTAGCAAATCTTTAGAAAAAGATTACAAATTTGCAAGAGAAAATTCACAAATTTATAAGAAAAAGTTGCAAATTTAAGAGGAAAAAAGTTGCAAATTTATGAGAAAAAAATTTTTAAAATTTTTGAGATAAAGTTGCAAAGCTACAAGAAAAAAGTTACAAATGTGCAAAAAAAATATCACAAATTCATGAGAAAAAAATTAAAATATACAGAAAAAAGTTACACATTCTTAAGCAAAATATTACAAATTTATAAAAGAAAAATCACAAATTTATGAGAAAAAGTTGTAAACTTATGAGGAAAAAAGTTGCAAATTTATGAGAAAAAAGCTGAAAATTTTTCAGAAAAACTTGCAAACCTACTAGAAAAAAGGTGCAAATTTGAAAAAAATATGGGGAAAAAGTTGCAAATCTATTAAATATTTTTGAACATTTACAGGAAAAAAACTGCAAAAAAAATCACAAATTCATGAGGAAAAAAAATTAAATTACAGGAAAAAAGTTGCAATTTTTTAAGAAAAAGATTACAAATTTGCAAGAGAAAATTCACAAATTTATAAGGAAAAGTTGCAAATTTCAGAGGAAAAAAGTTGCAAATTTATGAGAAAATTTTTTTTAAAATTTTTGAGATAAAGTTGCAAAGCTACAAGAAAAAAGTTACAAATGTGCAAAAAAAAAATCACAAATTCATGAGAAAAAAATTAAAATATACAGAAAAAAGTTACACATTCTTAAGCAAAATATTACAAATTTATAAAAGAAAAATCACAAATTTATGAGAAAAAGTTGTAAACTTATGAGGAAAAAAGTTGCAAATTTATGAGAAAAAAATCTGAAAATTTTTCAGAAAAACTTGCAAACCTACTAGAGAAAAGGTGCAAATTTGAAAAAAATATGGGGAAAAAGTTGCAAATCTATTAAATATTTTTGAACATTTACAGGAAAAAAACTGCAAAAAAAATCACAAATTCATGAGAAAAAAATTTAAATTACAGGAAAAAAGTTGCAATTTTTTAAGAAAAAGATTACAAATTTGCAAGAGAAAATTCACAAATTTATAAGGAAAAGTTGCAAATTTATGAGGAAAAAAGTTGTAAATTTATGAGAAAAAAATTGCTAATATATAGAAAAAAGTTAAAAAATTTTGAGAAAAAGTTGCAAATCTACAAAAATGTTACAAATTTGCAAAAAAAAAATATAGGGAAAAGTTGCAAATCTATTAAATCTTTTTGAACATTTAAAGGAAAAAAAGTGCAAATCTACAAGAAAAAAGTTACAAATTTGCAAAAAAAAAAATAAATTCACAAATTCATGAGAATTTTTTTTTTAAATATACAGGCAAAATAGTTGCACATTTTTGGGAAAAAGATTACAAATTTGCAAGAGAAAAATCACAAATTTATGAGAAAAAGTTGTAAACTTATGAGGAAAAAAGTTGCAAATTTATGAGAAAAAAGCTGAAAATTTTTCCGAAAAACTTGCAAACCTACTAGAAAAAAGGTGCAAATTTGTAAAAAAAATGTGGGGAAAAAAGGTTGCAAATCTATTAAATGTTTTTGAACATTTACAGGAAAAAAAATTACAAAAAAAAAATCACAAATTCATGAGAAAAAAATTAAAATTACAGGAAAAAAAAGTTGCAGTTTTTTAAGAAAAAGATTACAAATTTGCAAGAGAAAATTCACAAATTTATAAGAAAAAGTTGCAAATTTATGAGGAAAAAAGTTGTAAATTTATGAGAAAAAAATTGCTAATATATAGAAAAAAGTTTAAAAAATTTTGAGAAAAAGTTGCAAATCTTCAAAAAAAGTTACAAATTTTGCAAAAAAAAAATATAGGAAAAACGTTGAAGATCTATTAAATATGTTTGAACATTTACAGGAAAAAATTGCAAATCTTCAAGAAAAAAGTTACAAATTTATAAAAAAATTCACAAATTCATGAGAATTTTTTTTTAAATATACAGGCAAAAAAGTTGAACATTTTTGAGAAAAAGATTACAAATTTGCAAGAGAAAAATCACAAATTTATAAGAAAAAGATGTAAATTTATGAGAAAAAAATGATAATTTATGAGAAAAAGCTGAAAATTTTAGAAAAAGTTGCAAATCTACAAGAAAAAAGTTGCAAATCCATGAGAAAAAGTTGCAAATTTATTAAAAAATGTTGAAATTTTTCAGGAAAAAAATTGCAAAAAAAAATCACAAATTCTTGAAAAAAATTAAATATATAGGAAAAAAGTAGCAATTTTTTTTAGAAAAATATTACAAATTTGCAAGAGAAAATTCACAAATTTATAAGAAAAAGTTGCAAATTTATGAGGGAAAAAAATTGCTAATTTATGAAAATAAAGTTGACAATTTTTGAGAAAAAGTTGCAAGCCGACAAGAAAAAAGTTGCAAATTTGAAAAAAAAAAAAAAATACGAGAAAAAAGTTGCAAATCTATTAAATATTTTTGAACATTTACAGGAAAACAATTGCAAAAAAAATTACAAATTCATGAGAAAAAATTTTAAAATATACAGGAAAAAAGCTGCAAATTTTTTTAGAAAAAGATTACAAATTTGCAAGAGAAAATTCACAAATTTGTAAGAAAAAGTTGCAAATTTATGAGGAAAAAAGTTGCAAATTTATGAGAAAATTTGCTAATTTATGAGAAAAAAGTTGCAACCCCCCAAAAAAAATCACAAATTCATGAGAAAAAATTTTAAAATATACAGGCAAAAAAGTGGCCTGTATTTTTTTAGCCAAACATTACAAATTTGCAAGAGAAAAATCACAAATATATGTCAACCATCTGAAACTTTTTACTATAAATGTTTGAGTTTGTTTTCAATGTTGTATTTTGACATAATAACAGGAAGGCAGTAGTTACTGGTTTTTTAAAAAAGCAGGTTGTGGTTGCAGAAGCACAGGATGTAGACCCTGTTCTAATGCATCATCACTATAATTGTTGAAAATCCATCCCACTTCTTCCTGTCGCTTATCCAGCTTATATTTGTGTCTATGTGGATTTTTTTCCTTTTTTGCCACAGATTGCTGCAATAATAATAATAACAATAATAACAATAATAATAGAATCCATATATATATATTTATGCATTTGTCCACTTTCACCTACGTCACCAGTTTGGTTTCATTACAGAAGCCATGACAAAGCACATAAAAAATCTTTTGATTGTAGATATTGACTTATTGAGTCCAGGACGTCCTATTATTAGAGATTCAAGGTGTAAAATTGGCACTGGTGGTTTAGGGGAGAGGGAGCAGATGTAAATAGAGAAAGAGGAGTAGAAGAGAAAAAAAGAGATGATGAAGATGATAGTGGGGTTTCTATTGATCGCTACATTGAGTTACGCAAAAATCCTTTTGTCTCAGAGGGATGCTGAAAACTATTCCTGTGGTGGCACGGTGTGGGGGACTCTCCACCCAGAGTCCAGAGTCAGGAGCCAGGGGGAAGGGGGAATAATGGACTGAAAGAGGAAGAGGTACCAGGGGGTCACAGAAAGGACTATTCGCCCCCCAGGGAGATCAGGAGACGCCAGAACTGCTGGAAGAAGAGAGGGTGTGAGAAGCGGTACTGGCGTTATGTGATGCTAATGTGCCACGCATGTCTTTGTTCCACTGAATGTACTGTTGTCAGGCTCCCTGGGTCTCAAGGCACAGAATTAAAGGTTATAAAAAGAAGGTGCTCAGAGACCCAGTCAGAGTTGTACTGTACTTGATGTTGGAGGAGGAATAAAGTCGTGTGTTGTCCAGCTCGCTGCCTCATCTGCTTCCTTCCTCCACAATCCGAGCTTTTTTTTTTTACTTCAAGATTAGATTTTATAATTGCATGAATGCTGTTATGTATTCACACTATCATTTCTGGAGTTGTTGAGCCATTTTTAATCTTTCATAGGTTTTTTGGTCGCTATCGCCTTCTACATGCTTTATGCTAGAAACTTTATTTGGTTCAGCTTCTTAAGAGCATGTTTAGCAACAGCTACTGGCTACATTTAGAAGGGACTATTTTTTTCTCAGCTGTGCAAAATAACTGGTTAAACAAGTAATATTTTTGTCATATTCGGGATCGTTCACCCCGTCCATGACCTGTGGCTGTAGGTTTTGTATACGTCTTATTAATTCCAGCTGGCAGATTGAGCCTTGCTCTCCGCCAGTCCTACAGCCATGCCTCCTCCTCTCACCAGACATTCACCAGCTGTACGCTTCACCACACACACACACACACACACACACACACACACACACACACACACACACACAGCGTTTCAATCAGTCACACACCTGCTTGCCACACGGCTGTGTCCACTTGCCCTCATTAGGGGTTTGTGTACTAACAGGGAGGCAGGGTGACAAGTCAGTGTGGCAGTTTAAAGTCTACTTTGGACATCCAGGCTCGCGACTGTTGGTTTTCCCCTGGACTAAACTGTGTAGTTCCTTCAGAGCCTTTCTGCTTCTATGCATATGTAAGTCCTTTTATTTTTGCCTTTCCCTCCGCTCCTGTTTTGTCTGAAGCGCGCTTGGCATTCTCCCCTGCCAACAAAGCTTGAAGCCGGTTGTCTGTTCTGTTATCGGTGACTGTTATATGGACATTGTGTGCATTCTCCCATTATAAACTAGAAAAGCACTCTGAGAGTGCAGACCTCCGCCAAGTACCTCAGTTCCCCCAAATATTGGGATTTTCCCCAAATATAATAGTCCTACATTTATTTTATCTATATTTTCAGATGCCTCGACCATCAAAACAAACCTTTAGTAATTGGATTCACATTGATATCTTTATTAGTTCAGTAGTTATTGACAAAAATCACTTTTTCAGTAATGGCGGTTTTCTTCTGGATATAGCTCCATAGCTTTTGAAGATACAACAAATCCATTGGCACACTACTGATTCCTCAGTGTCTTGGCTATATTTTGGTGTTTGCTGTATGTTTATATCTTAATTTGTTACCTTACAGTGATGAAAATTCCAAAGATCCTCTATTATTTCCTGTTCTGGATCACAGTGTCCAGATTTTTTGCAGGATCCGGATCAGTCTTTGATATTTACTAGAACCTATTGGGATCTTATCCTGTATTTTTTTGGCAAGCGTCCTGACCATTTATTGTGGAGTTATATACACATATGGTAAAAATGGCCCTATCTCGCCATGATAAAGAAACCTTTAAAAAATTCCTGAATCCAGACGGTGAGCCGGATCACTCCCAAAATCTAATCATTTCTTCCTTGTCCCATTTCGGACTCGTCCTGAAAATTTCATCAAAATCTGTTCATAACTTTTTGAGTTATGTTGGTAACAGACAGACAGACAGACAAACAGACAAACCCCGATAAAAACACAACCTCCTTGGCGGATGTAATAAACATGTTACTTACACTGCATTTTGGGCTCACTGCCAATTTCTGTGTTCACTGTGAAATTACGCAGCAGACATGACAGTAAGCTGCCACCAAAAGAGCCCAAGCAGTAAGTAGCGTGTTACTCATTTTTTGTGTTTTTTTTCCACCAACCTGTTTGGAATGTGACGTCCTGGTCTAGCCGTTCCCACACTGGTTTTAGTGGATGGGCAGCAGGACAGCCCAGTGTGGAGGAGCAGTGGGCAGCCTGGCGAATCTGGGAACTTCTGGAGGATGCGTACGTCTCCATCGGGCCCGGAGAGCGGTTAGCTTGCCCCGACGGAGTAATACAGATCCTGAGGACTCACCGGGGCCTCTGGGATTACCCTAAGTACTCCGAGCTGCTGTCCGGTGTCTGTGCGCTCGAGCAGGCTTTCCCCGACCTGAAGAGAAGGGCTTTCCGGATGAAGCCCAAGCAGAAACGCTCTTCTCCGCCGGCGGCCATCATTCCCTCTCCTCCATCACCCACTCCTAGATGGCCGCGATCAGGTCGGTATCGGCAGCGTCACCCGGAATCCCATAATAACGATCCAGCCCCACGAACTGCTCCTGCTCCTACACCAAGCCCTGTTACCCCTGCAGCGGATCATCTGTTCCAAGCAGCCAAACGCTGCACCTGAGCTCGCCTCACCGGGCTCTGCCGCTGCCGGCGACTCTGACCCTTCCTCCTCTCTTTCTGAGTCCGTTTCCAGAGTCGTCGGAGAGAGTCTTCCATCACCGGACGAGTCTGTGGACCCAGGTTCACAACCGGAGGTCACCGAGGTTTCGGTTGAGGTGGTTGTCGGGGGCACCCAGTACCGGTCCAGGGTGTCCATGATTGATCGCCTCCTTGCTTGGGTGCTCATATGGGTCGGCTGGCCCATGGCCAAGATGGCGTTGGGGTCAGCAGCGACCCAGCCAGGTCCCACCGCGGGTGCAGCAGGGGTCCAGCTGGGCTCCACCGCGGGTGCAACCATGGCTCAGTCGGGGTCCACCGAGGGTGCAGCCGAGTCCCATTCCCAAGCCGGGACCATCGAGGGTGCAGCCGAGTCCCAGTCCCAAGCCGGGACCATCGAGGGTGCAGCTGGCCAGCTTGGGGACACCGAGGTCCCTTCCTCCCTTCCAGAGGTCCTCGGGGTGTCCCTTCCTCTTCTGTCAGGCTCCGCCGTGATCCGCCTGGCCCTGCCTCCAGGAACTGCAGGGGGTCCCCTTCTTCAGTCTGGCCACCCATCTTTCAGTCTTCCGGTGGGTAAGCCGCCACCTCGTCTTTCCTTCCTGGCCTGGTGGCTCAACTATGTGGGGCGGCCACCCGAAGGACTAGGTTCCTGGGTCAAGTGGCCCTTTTTCTCTGGCAGGCTGCCTGATACCATTCTGCAGGCCGCCTGCTGGCCCTTGGACTTTGGCCGGCCCCCTGAACTTACAGCCACCCGCTGGGCCTTGGGCTCTGGTCGGCCCCCTGAACCGTGGGACTCTTGGGGGTGGGGTGGGTTAGCTCAGTTTTGGGGTTGGGAAAAGTGTGTTGTAGTGTTGTATTGTGGTACAGTATTTACCTTTTCTTGATTTATCCCTCCTAACCTGTTTTCCCCCACCTCCCACCCTGTTTTGTTGTATTGGCCTTCTGAGTGTGTGTGTGTGTGGGTGGGGGGGGTTAGGTTGTTTTTTCTGTTTTGATGGTACGGTGGGTGTCTGGTTTCCACCCCTTGGGGGGGGGCACTGTCATGTTCGAGGTCGTTCACCCCATCCATGACCTGTGGCTGTAGGTTTTGTTTACGTCTTATTAATTCCAGCTGGCAGATTGAGCCTTGCTCTCCGCCAGTCCTACAGCCATGCCTCCTCCTCTCACCAGACATTCACCAGCTGCATGGTTCACCACACACACACACACACACACACACACACACACACAGAGTTTCAATCAGTCACGCACCTGCTTGCCACACGGCTGTGTCCCCTTGCCTTCGTTAGGGGTTTGTGTACTAATAGGGAGGCAGTGTGACAAGTCAGTGTGGCAGCTTAAAGTCTACTTTGGACATCCAGGCTCGTGACTGTTGGTTTTTCCCTGGACTAAACTGTTTAGTTCCTTCAGAGCCTTTCCACTCCTATGCATATGTAAGTCCTTTTATTTTTGCCTTTCCCTCTGCTCCTGTTTTGTCTGGAGCGTGCTTGGCATTCTCCCCTGTCAACAAAGCTTGAAGCCGGTTGTCTGTTCTGTTATCGGTGACTGTTATACGGATATTGTGTGCATTCTCCCATTATAAATAAACACGTTACTTACACTGCGTTTTGGGCTTGCTGCCAATTTCTGTGTTCGCTGCAAAATTACGCAGCGGACATGACAATTTTGTCCTGTATTGCTGTCATTTAAAAAATTGTGCTTGCGGAACTGTTGTATAAAATCAATATTACACTCAAGGTCATACGATATTAATGAATATAGTGACTATTGGTGCAGGGCATTAGACATTTCACACCTGTAATTAGTATATTCATTGATACCATACTCCCTCTTGAGTAATATTGCTCAGTTAAACTCTGCACTCTGCTCTGAAACTTTGAATCTTCCCGAGGCACTGTCTGTGTGCAGTCCTGTGGGACTCTTCCCTTCTTGATTAAAATGAAAATAAATCTACTAAATATGCATATTTGACTACTGCTCTATTATTTATTCACCAGATCAAAGGGACATTTAATAGTAAAGTCAAAATCCAGGACAAGATCCCACTGGAAGTCACGTGATCAAAAACTGTCAATACCATTTTAGCTTTTAAGCTAGCCATTATCACTATAGTGGCTAGCAGCTAACAGCTAAAAGACTCTGCATGGTTTTACCCATGAGCAGATCAAATAGCAGAGATCAGTCAGAAGAAATGAGGAACATTTGTAAACTGCTCAAAATTTAAGTGTGTGCATGTCATCAGGAACTTCCCCAGCTCAGTAATACCATCTTTAGTGTTAGCTAAAAAACTAACCGATGATAAAAGTTCGTTAATAACAGAGGAAATGACAGTCTGACTACAGTGTGGATATATTTACAGGATTATTCACAGTATTAAGTATTATAAATAAACATTCATTATAAGATAAGCAACTCATCACAACAGCTGTGTGGTTCTCCACTGGTTTCCCTCACACCACAGATTAGTTTCCGGCTATTAATTATTTCTCCAAATCACCCTCTGCTCCTGGTCTCCATGATGTCGAACAGGTTCATAATCATAAATCCGTGGTCCCTCATATGAACACAGACTTACATTTTCCTCCTATTCAGAGGCTAAAATCACAGATCGTCATTTCTGACAGTGACCGGGTGGTGTGTAGATGTCTGGGCCAATGTTATGGCCAGGCTGCTGTTCACAGAATAGCCTTGAACTGACGCTCCTGACAGACAGACACAGAGACACATTTACCCAAAATGCTTCTGTCGGGCCCCTCCCGTCTCCCGGTGACAGGCTGGTCTGCTGTCAAACACATAGGCAGGGGAAGCATGCAGAGGCATGAGTGTGCATTTGGCTCCCTTATATGCATGCCAGCTAAAGACACCAATGTCCCACAGCCCAGTTTTAGTTTCACTATGGCTGCCCCCCCCCCCTCCCCAGCACAGCCATGCCTGCAGTCACAGGAAGAGGGGTCCCGGTGGGTCAGCCTGTTTTAGTGGCTCATGCTCATTATACCTGTTGGTTACATTTTGGAGTCTGCGTTCATTCTCAGGACTAGATTAGCTGTGCTCCCACCACTGAGTACTAGAACCTTTTGAGAAGAACTATCGGCAGAGGAGCTCTTTGAGGATTTAGCTGCTTTGCAGGATTTTTTTTTGTCATATTTCCAGCGAGATGAAGAGCTGATGTTTGAGAGCACGAAAATGGATGAAATGATGGGAACAACATCTACCACTACCAAGAGAGAGGGCATTTTTTTTCCTCATAAATTTGCAATTTTTGTCACGTAAATTTACTATTTTTGGTACATTTTTTAAAAAATTTTACCACTAAATTGCTACTTTTTTGGTGAATTTAGGTTTTTCCTCAAAAATGTGCTTTTTAAAATATTTGGTAAAGGTAAATTTTAAGTATTGGTTTAAAGGGTGTGCAGACTTATGCAACCAGCTTGCAGCACTTTTTCTTCTCAACAGATTTGTTTGTTTTTCAGTTGGATTGTACAAATCATTAAAGCCTGGAAAAACTTCCAGAATTTTTGGGAGAGTAGGAGCAGCCCAGCCAGCATGTCCATGTGGGCCCCGTGATAGGTTAAATCTGGGCTGTCTTATGGGCCCCATGTGGGTTTGTTCATGGGTACCGTGTTGGCCCATCTGTGTTTGCTCACATGGACTTTACCTGTGGTGCAGGCGGGCACCGCTTCAAACCCAGCTGGGTTTAATATGAGTGAGCAGCTCTCAGTAACACGGGCACCACAGGCACATTTACGCAAGAGTCGCAGATTTATGAGGAAAAAAGCTGCAAATTTACAAGAAAAAAAGTCACAAATTTATGAGGAAAAAAATCAGAAAAAGTTGCAAATTACCAAAAAAAAAGCAGCAACTATATGAGTAAATAAATTGAAAATTTATGATTAAAGGTCCCAAATTTATAAGGAAAAGTTGTAAGTTTACAGTAAAAAAAAAAGTTAAAATATTTTTGACAACGTTCCAAGTAAAATGTTGCCAATTTATGGGAAAAACTCATAAATTTACAAGAAAATGGCAAATTTGCAAGGAAAAGGGTAAATTTATGAGAAAAAGCTGCAGGATGACAGTAAAAAATGGCAAATTTATGAAAAAGTTCCAGAATTACAAGAAAAAGCAATTTTGCAAGAAAAAGTCTCAATTTTACAAGAAAAACTAAGAAATTTATGAGAGAAAAAATGCAAATTTACAACAAAAAAATCACAAATTTATCAGAAAAGTTGTAAGTTTACAGTAAAAAAAAAAGTTGCAAATTTATGAGAAAATTTCAAATTTTCAAGAAAAATTTATCAAATTAGGGGAAAAAAGTCACAAATTTATATGAAAATAGCAAACTTTGAGAAAATCAGTTGAAAACAGGTCAACAGGTAAAGTCCATGTGGGCAAAGACAGATGGGACCAACATGGAGCCCGTAGACAAACCCACATGGACCCATGACACAGCCCAGGTTAACCTTTGATGGGGCCCACATGGGCACGCTGGCTGGGGAGGAGATAAAAAGTTTACGGGTGTTCAAATAAATCGTGAAACTCTCAGTGCGAACATGCAAAAAAAAAAACCAAAAAAACAAAACAGGAACTACCACTGCTAATCTGTGATAAAAAAAAAAAAGTTCCCGTGGTGGGAGCAGAGCTGTGGTGGGTCCGATACTGTGAACGAACACAGAGCTGGGCGGGTAGTGGGGGGTGAGGGGTATGGGTGGAGACCCATGCAGGTTAAACGTCCGTGGTCCCCCAGCAGGTCTTACCCTGTCCTTCACTATGAGACACTTCACAGAGGAGACACACAACGGACACAGAGTTAGTCACTGCTGAAGAAACACAGGTGAGCAGCAACAAGGTACATTTACTCAACTACATACTGCACAAAAACGACACCCGACTGCAAATTTATGAAGGAAAATTCTACTTTAACCCATGTATGCGCTAGTCAAGTAACTTTAAGATGACTGCTTTTATTTGTATTTCCTATAGCATAAAGTTTGAGGGCTGCTCATTAAAGAGTCGTGGCTTGTGACACAGGTGAGGTCTCCACAGCTGCATAAAGCAGAGGGAGAAGTGTGTGACTCTTGGCGGTAGCTGCGTAGAGAAAGAGTAATAACTGTAATAGGTCCCACTCCTCTCAGTCCACGGGAAAGGAGTCAGGGGGAATCTTTCATGAACAGCCCTTGTATTCTTTAACTTTTTCCTCGCACACTTGCAGTTTTCTATGATTTCTACATTTGTTTTTCTTAACCTATTCTTGTAAATTAGCAGCCCTTTTCTCATAAATCTGCATAATTCCCCTGTGTAAGTGCAGCTTTTTAGGCAGAGTTGCTTCTTTTTTCTAGTATAAAGCAACTTTTTAAAATAAATCTGTGACCCTTTTCCCTTAACACACAAATTAGTTTTTTTTTCTGTTAAATCTGCATATATTTCTTCTAAATTTGCAACTTTCTTCAAATAAATGTGATTCATTTTTTTACCTGTATACGTACAACTTTTCACTCAGAGATTTCTCTTGTAAATTAGCAGCTTTTCCTTATAAACATGACCTTTGTCCCTTAAATTTGCAACTTTTTCATCAAAAATTTACATTTTTATTTAAAATTTGCAAAATGTCTAATAAATTGTTCTTTTTTATTACAATTTCTTTCTTGTACGTTATCTTATTTGTTCCAAATTTGCTCCTTCTGTCATAAATTATTCCTCTAAACGTGTCCGTTCTGCTTGTACATGTGAGACAGTTTTTCCTTTTCCCCCCACATCCCAGCCAGTGTGCCCATGTGGGCCCCGGCTGCCTCATGGGTCCATGTGGGTCTGTCCACAGATTCCATGCTGGCCCCATCTGCCTTTGCCCACATGGACTTGACCTGTTTACCCGTTTTCAACTGATCTTCTCAAAGTTTGCTATTTTCCTGTAAATTTGTGACTCCCCCACCCCCCGAATTTGATAGTTTTCTTGAAAATTTGAAACTCTCTTATTTGCAACTTTTTTCTTGTAAATTTGGAACTTTCTGGAAAATTTTCAACTTTTTTTAACTGTAAAATGACAACTTTTTCTCATACATCTTCAATTTATTTACTCATATATTTGCTCCTTTTTTGTTATTTTGACACTTTTTCTAATCTTTTCCTTATAAATTTGTGACTTTTTTCTTGTACATCTGCAAAATTTCTCTTGCAAGTTTGTAACTTTTGAAGTAATTTTACAATTTTTTTCTTGTAAATTTTCACCTTTTTCTCCTAAATTTTCACTTTTTTCTCCTAAAATTGCGACTATTTCTGAATAATTTTGCCTACGGCACAAGTGTTGCTGACAGCCGCCCACCCCGGGAAGCATGTCAGCCGCTCGCCTGCCCCACAGGTAAAGTCCACGTGGGCAAACACAGATGGGCCAACAAGGGCTCCATGGACAAACCCACATGGACCCATCAGACAGCCCAGATTTAAACTTTGGTGGGGCCCATGTGGACACGCTGCCTGGGTTGTTTCATACAACCAACTTTCCTGATTTTACACCTTTTATGATTTGCAGGAATCAAAATCTTTCCACCTGGGATCTTCAACTATCAAACGTGTGTGAACAATTGGAGTCCCTCTTTGCCGACAGAAAATAAGCAGAAATATTCTTCGAAAGGACAGACATGACCGTCACATTCATGGCGCTGAGGGAACAGACACACACACACACACGGAAAGAAAATCAAATGCTAACCACTTTGTCCTCCTTTGTTCATGCAGTCCGGGAAGCAGTGAAAATAGAGAAAGGTGGGGGGGGGGATAAAGGATGGAGTAAAATGGTGAAAGAAAAGGGTTGAATTTGTGATGTGGAAGATTGGGGGGGGAGAAAAAAAGGCGGTTCAAACAGTTGTTAGTGACATCCTGTAGCATCGTTACACACTTCATATTCAGTCTGAGAGAGAAGGTGACGTCGATGTGTGTGAGAGCGGCAGAGGCGGGTAGGAACTACTCAAGTAACTTTTTAACCAAATCCTGCTTTAGTTACATTTATGGAGGTAAAATTGACTTTTGTTCAAGTACATTTGGTATATTCTAGTTTTTTTTCCCATGCTCAGACACTGCGTTTCTGCTTCAGCTCAAAACTAGCTCCGCCCCCTTACTCTCCATTTCCATGGTTACACCTAAGCAGCAGATCAGTCATGACAGAATCAATCCATGACCACACATTAAAACACTGTTTTTATGTTTAATGTCCAAAAAGCTCTAGCTATGTGTTGTAACGCTAGATGCTAATGCTAAATTGATGCTAGCTTATTAAAACCAAAAACTCCAACCGTAAAAATTTGGATATTTCAGTTTAAATAATCTCAGCTTCAAACTTGAGGAAACACAAGGGTCTAAGTTAGAATATTAACTACTTAAATATTTTTAAAATATTTTTCTGACTTATAGAAGAGAACAGAATAGAATAGGCTTTATTGTCATTGTACAGTTGTACAGCACAATGAAATTGTGGGTGCTCCACCAGGCTACTGGAATAAAACACAGTTACGGAACACACGATTAAACACACGACTGAAATAAAAATAGCCCAGGATTATGGAAATATACACAGGTATGGTAGTGGCTTCACAGTTAGAACTACAGTATGTACATAAGAGTGCGAAGTGCAGAACACACAACTGAGTAGAATGGCCCAAGGATTATGGAAAATATACACAGGTATGGTGAGGGGTCTCCTTTGAAGGCCTTGATCCATCTGAGACAGGTGGATCTAGAGATGTCCTCCAGGCAAGGCAGAGGGCTACCGATGATTTTTGGGGCGGTGTTGATGATCCTCTGCACAACCTTCCTGTTCTCGGCTGTGGAGCCGGCGTACCACACACCCAGACAGTAGGTGAGCACGCTCGCCACTGAGCAGCTGTAGAAGACCGGCAGCAGCTTCTGGTCCAAGCTGTTCTTCCTCAGGACACACAGGAAGTGCAGCCGCTGCTGGGCTTTCTTCACCAGGGCCTTGGTGTTGACAGTCCAGGAAAGGTCAGAGATGTGGGTGCCCGGGAACCTAAAGGTGGGGCTGGTTTTCACGTGGTCATCATCCATGAGGAGGGGGATGTGGTCCTGTCTGTTTTTTCTGAAGTCCAGTAGGAGTTCTTTGATTATTACAGATTCAGTTTCAGGCTGTTTGCTTGGCACCACAGCAGCAGATTCTCTACCTCCACCCTGTCTGCCTTCTCATCGTCATTGGTGATGAGCCCAACCAAGGTGATATCGTCTGCGTATTTCACAGTGATGGTGGTTGGGTGGGTTGGAATACAGGCAGAGGTGCACAGGGAATACAACAGAGGGCTTAGCACGCCGCCCTGCGGGGAGCCAGTGCTGAGAGAGTGTGGATGAGTGGTGGAGGCCAAGTCTGACTATCTATGGGCGGTTGGTGAGAAAGTTTTTTAATACAGGAGCAGGTGGGGGAAGGGGGATCTGGAGGAGGTGCAGTTTGTTGATCAGGATGTCCGGGATGATGGAGTTAAAAGCTGAGCTGTAGTCCACAAAGAGCATCCTCACGTAGCTCCTTGGGTTCTCCAGGTGGCTCAGCGTTTTGTGGAGTGTGGTGGCGATGGCATCTTCCATAGACAGGTTCTCCCTGTAGGCGAACTGGTGGGGGTCGACGAAGGCGGGAAGACAGTCCCCGATGTGCTGGGACACCAGTCACTCAAAACACTTCATGACTACAGACGTGAGTGCTATGGGTTCTGTAGTCGTTCAGGCTGTCAACTGCAGACTTTTGGGGGATGGGGATGATGGTGGAGGCCTTGAGGCAGGAGGGGACGGTGGTGTGCGTCAGGGTTAGTCACAAAGTTCCCAGAGGTTTTAGTCAAATTTCTGTGACATACCTTGATTACGTACCTCACATAAACTGACCGTCCCACCATACCTATTTTGACATTGCCATAACTAAATAAGTCCTCCACGTCTGCTGTGATTGCCTTCCTAGGGAACAGTTTCCTGACCATAGACATTCTCAGGAGGGACCTCAAGGCTGCCGTGTCCAGCAGCAGTGGCAGGTAGACGCCATCCAGTTCCACTTTGCACCACCTGAAATGCCAGTTTTTTTCGCGCCAACTGAGTGAACGGCGGTGAGCAGGGTGAGCGGGCCATCGTGTCTGTGATGGCTGAGCAACAGACTCTAGCAAAATGGTTCAATTCCTTACAGTGGTAGCATTTCATCTCCTTGGCTGGACAGGCAGCAGATTGGATTTGATTGACAAATCGAAAAACAATACAAATTTACAAGGAAAAGCAGCAAAACAATAAAAAAAACTGAGTATTTTCTTGTTAATGTATAAGTTTTTGCTGGTAAACTTGTGAATTTTCTAATGAAGGTAACACTTTTGCTTATAAATCTGCCACTTTTTGGCACTTTTTCCACACAAATTTATGAGTATGTACTCATAAATTGAAACTATTTCTAATGACTTTGCAACTTTTTTCTCAAGCTTTCAGTATTTTTTGAGTACATAGGGAAGAGTTCAAACCCTTTAAAACAAAAATGTTATAAAACTAACAAGTCATTGTCTAGAGATGAGGAGAGAAATTTAAGGCATTACATAGAATAAAAACATAACTAGCATTCATATGAATGTTGCAAATTTAAAAGGAAAAAGCCACAAATTTACAACAAAAAAGTAGCAGATTTGCCATGAAAAAAGTACTGAATTTGTCAGGGAAAAAAATGTTCAAATTGATGAGAAAAAATGTTACATGTTTACAAGAAAAAAATTTAAATTTATACGAAAAAAGTTGCAAGTTTATGAAAACGTAGCAAATTCAAGTGGGAAAAGTAGCAAATTTACAAGGAAAAAAGTCACAATTTGATTAAAAAAACTACAACTTTACAACAAAAGAAGTAGCAAATTTATGCAAAAAGGTTGCAGCTTTAAAAGAAGAAAGTTGTAAATTTAAAAGAAAACCATTGCAAATTTAAGAGAAAACAGCTGCAAGTTTATGAGGAAAAAGTAGCAAATTTATGAAGAAAAAGTTGCAGATTTAAAAGAAAAAAATTGTAAATTTATGAGAAAAAAGTTGCAGATTTTAAAAAAAAATCGCAAATTTGTGACAAAAAAGTTGCAAATTCATGAGGAAAAAAAGCAAATTGAGGAGAAAAAGTTGCAGATTTAAAAGAAAAAATTGAAGACTTACATGAAAAAGTTGCAAATTTATGAGAAAAATGTTGCAAATCTCAGAGAAAAAAGTTGCAAATTTATGAGAAAAAGTAGATTTAAAAGAAAAAACTTTTTTGCATTTAGCATCGGTGCTTTAAAGTCTTATGAAACATGATATTAAAGGTTTATAATGATATTGGGGAGGGGAGGACAATTCTGTTTTTTCCAGGTTTGGGAGGGGGAATGCCCCCCTTCCCCCCTTGATTTACACCTATGATTTCTGGATGCTATAAAAGTTTAAATGTTGACAGTTTAGGTCCTATTTTCCTCATATTAGCACTTTATAGTTCGAACAGTCTTTACCCACTATTTAAGCATCTTTTTCAGTTGATACTGTCTTATTCTTTCTCAGGCATCTGCTTTGTTGACTACTCTTAACTTGCACTTGAGTAATTAAGCTCATTAGGTAGCACTACTTTTACTTGAGCACAGTTTCTGGCTGCCCTACCCACCTCTGCAGCACGGACCATTGTGAGGCCGCAGAAACATGCGTGACCCATGCAGGGTGTGACTCATGATGGCAGATGACATCAGAATGTGTCACAGAGAGGAAGGGGAAGACCAAAGCAACACAAAACAACACAAAACAGACAGAAACTTATTGGTAACTGCCATTACTGATGTTATCAAAAAAATAAACTTAACCGTCAGAAGAGCAGTGACAACCCTAAACCCTACTATGGAAAGCCATAATGAGCAGTTTATCGAATAAACTGTATGGAGCCTGAAAACGACAAGAAGAATAACTGAAGGGTGGAATTTTTTTATGTAATCCAGCTAATCTTCCATTTTTTTCTGACTTTGTTATCTTGCTTGACTGACCAAACGACCCGGGATGGAAGCCTGCGAGCCGCACACACACACACACACACACAAACACACACACACACACACACACGTATAGGCACACAGTCATTCATAAATGCACACCCCGAGAGAAACGGAGAAAAGAAATGGAGCACGAATAACATGTTGTGTTCCTAGTGTTTTTAATCTATGAATCAAAGTTCTGTTTTAGCACTGTGGTTCGCCAGATCTTACTGGGAACGATCATAAATTCGGCAGCTTCTTCATCACAACTTCTCCAGAATGTTTAGTGATTAGTTTAATTATGCCGGTGGGGCAAACTCCAGATCAAGCCACTTATGGGATTTTCGCTTAATTCCAATTTATAGATCAAACAGACAAAACATCACAACATACAAGCACATTGCCAAAAAGCCGAACATTGTGATTTAAAGAGCCCCCATTTGTGCTCTTTTTTCCCACATGTTGACACAACTCCAAGAGTTGTTAATGAAATGATTTGGGTCAGAACACCTCAGGGTTTAATTACTGCAGTACCATTTTACACACGGGAAAGGAGCTTTGCTTAAAACAGGCTGTTTTATGGCATTTTGCTTTAAATGCTAACAAGCCCCAGCTCACCGAGCTCTCCCTCTTTCGTCATTTTTTCTGAGAGCTGTTGATATGATGGTGATGCCCCATTTGAAACTAATGCTAGCTTTTAGCTTTGGTTGTAGGACAAAGTAAATTAGTTACAAATATTGGCCTAATGGTTAGAGATATGGTCGCTGGTTGCCAGTTCAATCTCTGGACCGGCAGGACAGATGACATGGCAGTATTTTCCCCACCCTCACTGACCCCAGAAACAACCCTGAGCAAGTTAATGGATAACTCTGCTAATAGCAGCTAACCAGTGTGAACTGAGGGGGTGTCCAGTTCAGAGTTTAATTAACTATAATAGGTTAAAATAATGTCTATGAATGAAATTTATGGTCAAATGTTTGCTGATTCAGCTGGATAGAATAGATTAAAAAAATAGACAAAATAGACAAAAATTGATATCAAGTCACAGCCAAGCTAGAGGAAGGCTAGTGGACTCCTTTCTGTTTGTATCCACCCGGTCGACCAGGTCGATAAGAAATCCCAGCCATGGCAGCTCAGATCAGCTAATACTAGGAGCATAGCTAAGCTAGCTGTGCTAACAGTCCCAGTCCTGGGAAAAAATAACAAAACAGACCAAAATGGCATGAGATATATTATCAATGGTGGATTAATGAATGAGCTGGGACTAGGGCTGTGCGATATGATGATATAAAGACGTCTGCCATTTCACAGAATCCTCTATCGTTTATATTGGGATTTAAAAATGCACATACTCCCATTTTTTCAGTAAAGCTCCTCACCACTACTTGTCAGCGCCTGTCTCTCCCCTGCAATGCGCAACTGCGTGCAGTGAAACAGGCGTGTGCTGGGTGGCTAGGCTTCAATCCAGTGGTTGCTAATGCTAACTCCAAACTATTGGTTGAGATAGCTGCTATTCCTGTTTGCCAGGGATGCGGGACTGCTTTCCATGGTGCTGCGTCAGAGACGCAGCAGAGTTCAGAGTATCCTCTCTGAACTATCGTTCACTAACCTCATTTTAATAGGAGGTAAGTAACATTAACACCATGTCTAATTATAAAATGCTAAATGATGATGCAAAGTTGTGCTAACTGGAAACCGTAGCAGACGATCATTTCTTTGGTTTAAATTACTGCTGAGTTTCTTAGTTTTGTCTGAAAAAACTTATTAAAGCTGCAAACGTGCATGATGGTGACACACACACAAAATAAATAATTACATTAAAACGGGTCGGAGGAGCAAGTTGGCTCTTGATGTAATTTATTTGAGTTCTAATAATTTTAATTAGTCAAGTAGCGATAATGAATAAAGTTAAAGTCATAACATGTATTTTATTACATTACCTTTTGTGTCTTTAATTTTCAGATCATGACCAATCTGAAATATTTTTACTAAGAAGCAGACAGGTTAAATCAGGCCAGAATAGCAGTCATCAGGCTGTGGATCTACACTTAAATTTTCACTGATTTAAGCTAACAGCTAATTTATATCTGTAGATAGCAGTGATGGGAAATTTTCTCATTTTTAGACATTTTTTTTAATGTTTTTGTTTTTGCTATTCTCCTCTGGCTCAGGAAATATTTAACTTATTGATGTTTACTTTTTATTCATATATGATTTAGAAAAAAACCCTGAAATTTATGACAATCAAGCCTCAAATGCACATTAAAAAAATATTTTATAACAACACTGAAAAATTATGAGGGAAAAAGGTGCATGTAAAAAAAGTTAAAAAAGAGATGGTCCTTTTTATGTGATTATCTAAACTGTAGAATTTACAGAAAATGTAGTACATCGTGATATATATCATTATCGTGATATAAGATGACATATCTTATATCACGATAATGATATATTATCATCATGGCTCAGGTGGCGATCGAAGGCAGAGACCTTGGCGGTCCAATTCCAGGTTTCCTAAACTGGCTTTTGGGACATGGAATGTACCTCTCTAGTGGGGAAGGAGCCTGAGCTGGTTCATGAGGTTGAGAGATACTGGCTAGATGTAATTGGCCTCACCTCATCACACAGCTCTGGTTCTGGAACAAGTCTCCTGGAGAGGGGCTGTAGCTTGGCCTACTCTGGAGTTTTCCCAGGCGAGAGGCGACGAGCAGGGGTGGGTATTCTTGTACCCCCCCACCTTGCTGCCTCTATATTGGAGTTTTCTCCGGTGGATGAAAGGGTTGTTTCCCTGCAACTGTGGGTTGGGAAACGTGTCCTGACCATCATTTGTGCCTATGCACCAAATGATGGTTCAGAGTACCCACCCTTTTTGGAGTTTCTGACTGGGGTGCTGGAGGGTGCTCCTCTTGGAGACTCCATTGTCCTACTATGGGACTTCAATGTGCACGTGGGCAACAACAGTGAAACCTGGAGGGGGGTGACTGGGAGGAACGGCCTGCCCAATCTGAACCCGAGTGGTGTTCAGTTATTGGACTTCTGTGCTAACCACACTTTGTCCATAATGAACAACATGTTCAAGCATAAGGGTGTCCATATACGCACCTGGCACCAGGACCCCCTAGGTCGCAGGTCGATGATCGATTTTGTTATCGTGTCATCAGACCTGCGACCGTATGTCTTGGACACTCGGGTAAAGACAGGTGCAGAGCTGTCAACATCACCACCACAAGGTGGTGGCAGGGGAGGATGTCATTCCCACTTGATAGACCCAAACATATAGTGAGGGTGTGCTGAGAATGTCTGGCTGAGGCCTCTGTCCGGGACGTCTTCAACTCCCACCTCCGGAAGAACTTTGACCACATTCTGAGGGAGTCTGGAGACATGGAGTCTGAATGGGCCATATTCTCTACCTCCATTGTTGAAGCGACTGCACAGAGCTGTAGCCGCAAGGTCGTTGGTGCATCTCGTGGAGGAAACCCCCAAACCAAATGGTGCACACCAGTGGTGAGGGGGCCCATCAAGCTGAAGGATGGTCGCTGAAGCAAAAACTCGGCTATGGGAGGAGTTCGGTGAGGCCATGAAACAAGACTTTCGGTCATCCTCGAAGAGATTCTGGCAAACTGTCTAGTGGCTCAGGAGGGGGAAGCAGCTCCCTGTCCACACTGTGTATATTGTGGATGGGGTGCTGCTGACTACAACTGGGGATATCGTCGAGCGGTGGAAAGAATACTTTGAGGATCTCCTCAATCCCACTGACACACCTTCCACAGAGGAAGCAGGGCTTGTGGATGAGGGGGACAACTTGCCCATCACAGGGGCTGAGGTTGCCAAGGTGGTTAAAAAGCTCCTTGGTGGCCGGGCCCCAGGGTGGACGAGATTTGCCCTGAGTACCTCAAGGCCCTGGATGTTGTAGGGCTGTCATGGTTGACCCGCCTCTGCAACATTGCGTGGAGGTCAGGGACAGTGCCTTTGGCATGGCAAACTGGAGTGGTGGTTCCTCTGTTCAAGAAAGGGGACCAGAGGGAGTGCTTCAACTTTAGATGGATCACACTCCTCAGCCTCCCTGGGAAGGTCTATGTCAAGGTACTAGAGAGGAGAATCCAGCCATTGGTCGAACCTCGGATCCAGGAGGAGCAATGTGGTTTTCGTCCTGGCCGTGGCACAATGGACGAACTCTTTACCCTCTCGAGAATCCTCTAGGGTTCGTGGGAGTTTGCCCAAACAGTTTACATGTGTTTTGTGGAAGTGGAGAAGGCATTCGACCGCGTCCCTCGTGGGTTTTTGTGGGGGGTGCTTCGGGAGTACAGGGAATTGAGCTCGTTGTTACGAGCTATCCGGTCTCAATACGACCGTTATGAGAGTTTGGTTCGTATTGCCAACACTTGGTTGGACTCATTCCCAGTGAGAGTTGGATTCCGTCAGGTCTGCCCTTTGTCACCGATCCTGTTCATAATTTTTATGGACAGGATTTCTAGGCACAGCCAGGGAATGAAGGGTGTCATGCTTGGTGACCACAGGATCTCATCTCTGTTGTTTGCAGATGATGTTGTCCTGTTGGCTTCATCCAGCAATGACCTACAGGTCTTACTGGGATGATTTGCCGCCGAGTGTGAAGTGGCTGGGATGAGAATCAGCACCTCCAATTCCGAGTCCGTGGTCCTCAGCCGGAAAAAGGTGGATTGTCCTCTCCGGGTTGGGGACAGGCTCCTGCCCCAAGTGGAGGAGTTTAAGTATCTCGGGGTCTTATTCACAAGTGAGGGGAGAATGGAGTGAGAGATTAACAGATGGATTGGAGCAGCATCTGCAGTGATGCAGACGTTATACCAGTCCGCTGTGGTGAAAAGGGAGCTGAGCTCTAAAGCAAAGCTGTCGATTTACCAGTCAATCTACATTCATACCCTCACCTATGGTCACGAGCTTTGGGTAATGACCAAAAGAATTAGATCGTGGATACAAGTGGCTGAAAATACCTTTCTCTGTAGGATTGCTGGACTTACCCTTAAAGATAGGGTGAGGAGCTCAGTCATCTGGGAGGGGCTCAGAGTAGAACTGCGGCTCCTCCACATTGAAAGGAGCCAGTTGAAGTGGTTTGGGCATCTGGTCAGGATGCCTCCTGGATGCCTCCCACTTGAGGTGTTTCAAGCATGTCCCACTGGGGGGAGTCCCTGGGGCAGACCCAGGACTCGCTGGGGAGACTACGTCTCCCAGTTGGTCTTGGAATGCCTTGGTATCCTCTCTGTAGAGCTGGAGCAGGTGGCTGGGGAGAGGGAAGTCTGGGCTTCTCTGCTTGAACTGCTGCCTCCGCGACCCAGACCTCCAGAACAGTGGTAGAGGATGAATGGATGGATGGATGCATGGATGGATGGAAGATGACTTACATCATGATATGAAATTTTTGTCATATCGCACAGCGCTAGTTGGGACCATGGATGTCTTGTAGGGTGACTAGAATTTACAGAGAAGAGCTCTGAAAACCACTATCTGGCTGCTACTTAACTCACTAGCTAAGCTAGCTACAGTGTAGCTATGTGCAACCAGGTCTCGGTAAAAAACGTATCTTACAGACATTTTCCACCCCTCTAAAATCATACATTTGCACATTAAATCAAAAAATGACGTGCCTCGGCACGTATTTACAGTGGGGTAAAAACGTATTTAGTCAGCCACCAATTGTGAAAGTTCTCCCACTTAAAAGATGAGAGAGGTCTCCAATTTTCATCATAGGTATACCTCAACTATGAGAGACAAAACAAGAAAAAAAAAAATCCAGAAAATCACATTGAAGGATTTTTAATGAATTAATTGGTAAATTCCTCGGTAAAATAAGTATTTGGTCAATAACAAAAGTTCATCTCAATACTTTGTTATATACCCTTTGCTGGCAATGACAGAGGTCAAACGTTTTCTGTAAGTTTTCACAAGGTTTTCACACACTGTTGCTGGTATTTTGGCCCATTCCTCCATGCAGATCTCCTCTAGAGCAGTGATGTTTTGGGGCTGTCGCTGGGCAACACAGACTTTCAACTCCCCCCAAAGATTTTCTATGCGGTTGAGATCTGGAGACTGGCTAGGCCACTCCAGGACCTTGAAATGCTTCTTACGAAGCCACTCCTTCGTTGCCCGGGCGGTGTGTTTGGGATCATTGTCATGCTGAAAGACTCAGCCACGTTTCATCTTCAATGCCCTTGCTGGTGGAAGGAGGTTTTCACGCAAAATCTCACGATACATGGCCCCATTCATTCTTTCCTTTACACGGATCAGTCGTCTTGGTCCCTTTGCAGAAAAACAGCCCCAAAGTATGATGTTTCCACCCCCATGCTTCACAGTAGGTGTGGTGTTCTTTCTCCTCCAAACACGACAAGTTGAGTTTTTACCAAAAAGTTCTATTTTGGTTTCATCTGACCATATGACATTCTCCCAATCCTCTTCTGGATCATTAAAATGCTCTCTAGCAAACTTCAGATGGGCCTGGACATGTACTGGCTTAAGCAGGGGGACACGTCTGGCACTGCAGGATTTGAGTCCCTGGCGGCGTAGTGTGTTTCTGATGTAGCCTTTGTTACTTTGGTCCCAGCTCTCTGCAGGTCATTCACTAGGTCCCCCCATGTGGTTCTGGGATTTTTGCTCACCGTTCTCGTGATCATTTTGACCCCACGGGGTAAGATCTTGCGTGGAGCCCCAGATTGAGGGAGATTATCAGTGGTCTTGTATGTCTTCCATTTTCTAATAATTGCTCCCACAGTTGATTTCTTCACAGCAAGCTGCTTACCTATTGCAGATTCAGTCTTCCCAGCCTGGTGCAGGTCTACAATTTTGTTTCTGGTGTCCTTTGACAGCTCTTTGGTCTTGGCCATAGTGGAGTTTGGAGTCTGACTGTTTGAGGTTGTGGACAGATGTCTTTTATACTGATAACGAGTTCAAACAGGTGCCATTAATACAGGTAACGAGTGGAGGACAGAGGAGCCTCTTAAAGAAGAAGTTACAGGTCTGTGAGAGCCAGAAATCTTGCTTGTTTGTAGGTGACCAAATACTTATTTTACTGAGGAATTTACCAATTAATTCATTAAAAATCCTTCAGTGTGATTTTCTGGATTTTTTTTTTTCTCATTTTGTCTCTCATAGTTGAGGTATACCTATGATGAAAATTGGAGACCTCTCTCATCTTTTAAGTGGGAGAACTTGCACAATTGGTGGCTGACTAAATACTTTTTGCCCCACTGTACAAGCTCACTCACTGCGCACGCGCAAAATACTCCTAAACTGTCTGTGTGTCTGTGTCTGTGTGTGTGTGTGTGTATATATATTTTATAGTAATATGTACATATGTATATTAGCTGCTCTTGCTTGCTTGTTTTTTTTTTTTTTTTTCTTGCCTTCTGATTGTTGCTCTGAGTGTTGCTATCCCTGTGCTGTTGCAATCCTGGAATTTCCCCGTTGTGGGACTAATAAAGGCTTATCTTATCTTATCTTATCTTATCTTAAACAGTCCTCATTGCGCATGCGCAGAACAACGCATCTTTTACTTTGGTTTCCCAACGCTCATTCGGTTTTTGGGAGGGAGAGGGATGGCGGACGTTCAAGCAACAGACACAAAAACACGTGAGTTCGACTCCCACTCTCATCTGTGAGTGACCATTTTGGTTTTTTTCCTTAGTTTGTTTTTCACTCCACTAATGAAAGGTTCCTGTGAGGTTAGGGGTAGGGATTAAAATGTGGGTTAGTTGCTCGATGTGAAAGACAATAAAAGTGACAGGAACACAAACTGCCAAACGTTAAGCCGCTGTTAGACACCTTTCTTAAAGCTGTAAGCTCCACGTATCCACTGAACGTGAAAAATCTTTTTTACGTGTCTGTGTACGTTTTCTCTGAGTGACAAAACGTGCAATTTCACGTTTTTTTGGTGAGACTGGGCCACTATGTGAGTTCCAAGGCTCAGTTGGAAATTGAGGGCATACCAGACCATCCAAGAGGCAGGTCTGTATCAGTTCTGTTAAGTAATGATGTGATGACCTCACAGCCAATCCAAACGAGGCGTTTCAAAGTACGTTCAGACCAAATGCGAAAGCGCAAATTTTTTCCACAGCACGATTACATGCAATGTAAACATGCGAATAGACATGAATTCACCAAGTGAGTTGCAGACGGGTGGAGATGCCTTTCTAACGTCTGCAGCTGAGTTCTACCTGCTGTGGAAATCCCCAGAACACCACCATGTTTAGGTTTACATTATCCGATGGGGCTCTCGCTTGGAAAAAATGTCCATCCCTCCAAAACTTCACCTGGATGAGGGTTGTTTACACTGCTACTCTGCTAGCCCTCGTTGGCACATGTGTAACAGGAGTCCGTGGGTAGATAACTCTGACACTCCAGTTCAGCTGCAGAGCTCCAGTCTGTCTGCAGGTGAGTGGCAGTCTCATTTTCAAACTAGTTTTGATACTTTAACTCCGGTGACAGCTGAACCTCAAAGCTGATTACTAGCTAGCGTTACCAAATCCTTTAGACGCATGAATGCCCAAATTTGCATGTTTTCCACATGTTATATTAACTTTACATATTCGCATCACTCTTTCGTGTTTGGTCTGAATGCACCTTTGGACAGCTCTGTTGTCCTAGATTCTGTGGGCGAGGAGAACTCCTGTGCAGGAGGACTTTGTGCTGTTTGACTTTGACGATCATATAATGTCACAGAAATCCTACATAATAACAATAAATAAATAAAGGGGCTACCCTAAAAAAAAAACATTATACAGCCTTAAAATCAATCCCTGGAAAATTCTGAATAAGGGACCTTTAAGTTCCTTTATCATGATTT
This sequence comes from Pholidichthys leucotaenia, assembly GCA_020510985.1. Taxonomy (NCBI): domain Eukaryota; kingdom Metazoa; phylum Chordata; class Actinopteri; order Cichliformes; family Pholidichthyidae; genus Pholidichthys; species Pholidichthys leucotaenia. The sequence goes on from CM035848.1 coordinate 50,197,650, forward strand.
AAATGCTCCACTGTCAGCAGGAATGCTATTTTCATCTGCGGCTCTGACTGGCGTCGGCCTGAGTCCAGGCCCAGCTGGGATAGGCGGATACTGAACAGATTGGAGAGCAGCAGGCCGAGGGTGGAGGGCTCGCTGTCAGGTAGGATAAGCAGGAGGAGGGCCCCTCTCCGTTGGGGCTGGAGGAGAGCCCAGAGGAGGATGGATGAGAGGCTAGTTTTTAAATAGCGCCAGCATGTTTGGTTAATGGTTGGGTTGGGAGCCACGCTGATCCAACCTGGAGCTCATGACAGGTTTGTGCATTTTTTTCAGTTATTTATTTATTTTTTGCTATGCCAGTTGTCTGCAACTTTCTGCTTTGGAGTCGCATCCAAAAACTACAAAATTCTGCAAATTTGCAGTACAAGAAAAAAAGCCACAAACTTAGATGAAAAAAAAAAAAAAAAACAACTCGCAAGTCTCAGAGCAGGCTTGGCTGTCACGTGACGCAAAGGAGTGTGGACTGCCTGTGAATGCAGAGAGCTGATTGGCTGCTTGGTGGTGACAGCCCAGCCAGCATGTCCAGGTGGGTCCCAGGTTAGGTTAAAACTGGGCTGTCTTATGTGGGTATGTCCACAGGATCTATGTTGGTCCCATCTATGTTTGCCCACATGGACTTTAACTGTGGGACAGGTGAGCAGGTGATCTGTTTCCCAACAGGGCCCCACATGGGTTTAATGTGGGTGAGCAGGTTTCAGTAAGACTTGAGCCAAAGGCAAAATTACCCAAAAAAGTCACGAATTTATGAGAAAAAATTTGAAAATTTATTATAAAAAGTAACAAATTTAGAAAAAAATAGTAGCAAATTTAAGAGAAAAAAAAAGGCACAAATTTACTAGAAAAAGTCAAAAATTTATGAGGGTGAAAATTTAGGAGAAAAAAGTTGCAAATTTACAATTAAAAAATGTAAAATTACTTCAAAAGCTTTACAAATTTACAAGAAAAAAGTCACAAATTTATGAGGAAAATTTAGAAAAAGTTGCAAATTAACAAAAAAAAGTAGCAAATGCATGAGTAAATAAATTGAAAATTTATGAGAAAAGTCCCAAATTTATGAGGAAAAGTTGTAAGTTTACAGTAAAAAAGGTTAAAAAAAATATTTTGCTAAAGTTACAAATTTGCAAGAAAAATGTTGCAAATTTATGGGAAAGAGTCACACATTTGCATGAAAACAGCAAAAGGAAAAAAGTAATAAAATTACAAGAAAGAGTTTGCAAATTTGCAAGGAAACGTCAATTTTACAAGAAAAACTAAAAATTATGAGAAAAAAGTTGCAAATTTACTAACAAAAAATCACAAATTTAACAGCAAAAGTTGCAAGTTTACAGTTAAAAAAAAAAGTTGCAAATTTATCAGAAAGTTTCAAATTTTCGAGAAAAAAATCAAGTTTGGAGGAAAAAAGTCACAAATTTACAAGAAAATAATACATTTATGAGAAATTAAGTTAAAAAATTGGTAAACAGGTAAAGTCCCTGTGGGCAAACACAGACAGGACCCACATGGAATCCGTGGACAAACCCACATGGGACCCATGAGACAGCCCAGATTTAAGCTTTGATGGGGTCCACATGGACATGCTGGCTGGAAGGGGACTGGTCACCCGCAAGGAAAAGGACACCCAGTTGGTGCAATAGAGAGAAATGTTTGACTTTGTTTGTTTCAGTTGTTTCATCTGACAATAAGTGAACTGCAGAGAGTTGCAGGTGCAAAGCTGACGAAGGGAGACACTAAGGCTACAGTCACACTGCAGGTTTTAATGCTCAATTCCGATTCTGTTGCACAAATGTGACCCATATCTGATTTTTTTAATAACAGTCTGAACGGATACGTAGCTGATATTTTTCAAAGCGACCTCCTTCTGAACGGTTATGTCGCATTTCAGCCAACTTTTTCCTCACTGAAGTGAGACAGTGCAACAGACGCTACAATTCTGTGGTGGAGGATGCAGCACGCACAGCAGACACAGCTGATTTGTGCTCTCGTTTTAATCAATCTTCTTCCCTTTATCACTGGATTGTAATTTTGCCAGCTCTGACTGCACAATAACTTAAAAATTTCAGGGCGGGGGGTGGGGGAGAGTTCGGGGCTGAAACCGTCAGACAAGCAGGCGCACAGTAACGGCACACTTTAAAAAAAAAAAAAAGGTCACGACACATTTACTGGACACTGCAAATTTCCTTTTCCCTGTAAACAGCACAGTCCTGGCCACTGTAATATCTAAAATGTAAAGTTAATACTGACATGACTGTGGAGCGGAATGGCCAGATGGGGGGGTACGAAAACACACAGTCCAGGAGAGGGGAGTCTCTGGCGGCTCCTTGTTCCTGTGCCAGACTGGCGTTACGCAACTGGTATGAGCCATGCTGTTTATTAGGGTGTGAGCCACTGACAACGTCAGTGAGCGAGAGCCCTATTGTAATCGCTAGGATTATTTATTATTAACCTTATTTATACAGGTACTCCCACTGAGACACGGAGTCTCATTTTCAAGAAGGCTGTTTAATCGATCAGTTCCGTTACAGCAGAGCTGGTCACAGCGGTAATCTGGCGAGTAGAGGAATGAAGCTGGTCTCATTTATTTTGTGCATAATCATTTCTGAATGATTTTAACATTTTATTTTGCTGCGCTGCATCAAGGTGAAGAAGTTCTGGCCCCTCAATCGTTCGGGGCTCATATTTACTTCCGTAAACACAACGCTGTGTCTGACGTTACTGTGGTGGTTTGGGCTGGGTCAGACCAGGCCACACTTTGTTGTTGTCAGCATTTATTATTCGGTCTTCATTATTATCTTCTTTGGGTCTTTATTTCCATCTTGGTCTTACGGTTATTATCATTATTATCGTTATTGTCATCAGTATTATTATGATCACCCATCAAAGCTACATTTGTATGTTTGGTTTTTTCCTATTCATTTGTTTCTGGTTGGACTTTTATTTTGACAGTGTTTGTTTACTTCCGTCTGAGCACAGCTATTTCCTATGTCAGTCTTTATTGGTGAAGGCTGTTGCTCATTAGTCTGATTATGTTAAATCCTATTTATTGGGGTTGATTCCCTCATTCCGTTATTGGGTCTTCGTCGTTACCATCATCATTATTTCCTCATCATTACCATCGTACTTTCCCGTCATTATCTACCTGTCATTACCTTCAGTCGTGAGTATCATTGTCTCTACCATGCTGCAGTTTTTCCTATTAAAATATGCTTCAATTTCACCCCGCGAGTTTTCTTCTGTGCATGCGGGTCACGTCATAGCTGTAGACCATTGATACTGGAGTCTGATGGGGGTCGCATTTTAATTATAATGTGAACGCCCACACAAAAAAATCAGATCTTGGCAAAAAATCAGAATTGAGCATTAAGACCTGCAGTGTGACCTAAATGTCCCTCTGTCCAGGGCTAGTTCAGAGTTACAGAATGACAAGAGAGAGACAGACGTCAGAAAAGGCTGGCAGCAACAAGGTATGTCTGCGCTCCCACATTCTAAAAAGGCAACCAAGTGGTGTATTTCTTTACGTAATCTTTTCAGGTCTTCTGAAATTACTTGTTTCTCTATTTCACTCAAAGTCTGGAGAATAATGAACTCTAGTAGTTGCCCTTGAGATCCAGTTTCAGCCAGTTTGGTCTCGCCACAGTGGACTCTCTTCTTATCTTGTACGTCGTCACTGCTTGTATAAAAATCTGTGGTGTTTTGTCAGAATTCAGTGCCCTCTTGAATTAAAGGATGGACAATCACCTTAACTTTTCTGAGACTCTTTATTGAATTCTGACAATTTGGTCCTTCGAGCCAGATCATCGAGCCAGGCCGTCACTGTCCCCTCTAGAACCTCGGGGCGGTTTAATCTGTGCATGGTACAAGGAAGAGCCTCACCTGTGAAATTCAGCTAAGGTGCTCCTTGTGGCTGGGGGGGGGGGGGGGGGGTTGACAGACCTAAGGTGGGAAGTCTGTTTTCTTTATTCAGATAATGAGGAAGAAAGTGGCTGAAAATAGGATTCATTGTAGAGTTGTCTCTTCTCATGGTTTAAATAAAAAGATGATACAAAGGGACTCTGTAAACTTCAAGGCAGAATAATAACTGTAATTCTGAATGTTTCCTACAGTATATGTAATAAAATGCATGATATACAGAGTTATTGTAATTTTTTCATCACATTGTTAGTATATTTCATTTTGCGTTAGGTAAATGACTATTCAAACAGCATAAATACTGTCCCATGTATCTCCCTGACCAGTTCAGTACACAGAACCACAATCATGGGAAAGACTACTGACTTGACGGGTGTCCAGAAGATGATCGTCGGCACACTCCACAAGGAGGGTGAGCCCCAGAAGGTCATTGCTGAAAATGCTGGCTGCTCACAGAATGCTGCATCAAAGCATATTAATGGAAGGAAAAAGTGTGGAAGAGAAAGGTGCACAAGCAGCAGAGATGGCCTTGAGAAAAGATGATTCAAGAACTTTGGGACACTTCAGCAGGAATGGACTGAGTCTGGTGTCAGAGCAGCAAGACCCACAAATGCACACACATCTTCCAGAAAGGGGGCTACAACAAAAGAACTGGACTGTTAGTCATACAAAGTCCTCTATTCTGTATTTCATTTGGAAATTAAGGCCCCCAGTGTGTGGAGGGAGATGGAGCAGAGAATCCAAGGTGTTCAAAGTCCAGAGTGAAGTATTCACAGTCTGTGATGATTTGGCGTGCCATGTCATCTGCTGGTGTTGATCCAAAATTAGTAAATTTAAGAGAAAAACAGGAAACAAAAACATAAGACGGTATCAGCAAATTCTGCATTTGTGCACAAATTCTAAATATCCAGTGTTGGTAAATGAGGCCCATTGTGTTTGTGGGTTTGTAAAATGAGAACTTTATCTCGCCGTGGTCAGTGCCATAAAGAACAAACACCAAGGCACGCTCTGTGTAGAGCAGAAACACAGGCAAAAGACAACTACGTGATATAAGCATGTTAACTCCAACGTGTGTACGCTCCCTCTATGTCTTTACTGGCTTGAGAAATCTCTGACTGACATGCTCACAGGAGACACAGGACAACACAGACGTCGGTTTGAATCCACAGTGGGTTCAAACCAAAGGAGCTCCAGCTTCTAACCACCAACCACATGACAGACAGTTCAGACTGAAAACGAGCCTTCAGGGGGGAAAACAGCTGGCGCCAAGCCGTCCTTCCAATACACTTTGTTCTCGCCAAAGTGTAATGAGGAAGTGACTTTAAAATTAAAAAAAAAAGCAGACGGGGACAACAGCAGGAATGAGGTGAGAGGGTGGAAGGGGCGGGAGAAGGACGTCAGAGGTTGGGAGTTCTTACGTTGTTGGAGCGCAGGGAGACCCGCCCCCCACAGCGGGCGCAGAACTTGGTCTGGCAGTAGGAGCAGAGGTGGCCGCAGCCGTCGGCGAACTTGGTTTTTCGGCAGATGCCGCAGGTGGGGGCGTCATCTTTCTGGAGGCTCTGCTGCTGCCGCGTCTCCGCCCCAATGCGGCGGACTTCCTGTTTGTAGCTCTCAAACTGCTGGTGCAGCGTTCTGGGAGGAAAGGACACAGAAAGGGAAACATTTAGAGTTAGTATGATACAGCTGTTAGTTCTGACTCCTTATGAGAAATGAGCTAAAGATAACGTTGTGTAGTGGACTTTCTTTTCCACAGTGGGAAGCTGTTTGACAGAAGACTGGCTTGACAAACAGGTGTCGTCTCGGTTCATTAATCCACAGTCAATATTTTACATCCATAAATTCTTTCATTAACACAGTTAGCTCAGTCATGTGAGCCGAAGGAACCACAACAGCTTTCCACCCCATTAGGCATCCCCTGCAGATCAGGCAGCTAGCATTAGCTTAGCTGGCCCACGGTGGTCCATGTTTTTTGGAAATTTTCTATATAATCTGTTCAATCAATCAATCAATCAGACTTTATTTATAAAGCACTTTTCATACAGTGTAGCAGATCAAAGTGCTGCACAAAATAGTACAACAAAAGCCAAAACATGGTCTCACCCACCCACACACACTCACAACACACTAACGAATCGACCTACCATGTAAAACCCTGTTGAAAAAACATAAAACATTAAAACTGAACTGAGGAAGTGCGATCATCAGTGAGGAAAAACCAGAGGTAATAAGACTTAAAACCAAGCAGTAACAAGTTAAAAAAGTTAAAAGAGGATAAATACAAATAAAAACACGATAAATAAGTTAAAACAGGGTAAAAAGGTGAAAGAAAAGGTAAAAAAAAAAAAAAAAAACATGAGACATTTGTGATCCCAGATCTGTGACGTCATTTTAGCTTATTTCACCATAGCTGACTGGACACTAGCCGGAACCAGAAGTGGTTAGCTGCCGTTAACACAGCTAGCCATTCACTTATTCAGGGTTGTTTCTGTGATTATTACACCCCAGGGAGCAATCATATCCTGTCAGTCACTCAAGCCACTCGCCCCTCTCTCTGATAATGCATTATATGAGCTTTTACACTATGCCAATATGTTAGCTCAGGTCGTGTTTGCTAACCAGGTAATATTAGCTGCATAATGGCGTATCGGCATAGCCGTTTCCTCCATAGGGCAAAGTGTGTAAATGCTATGGGCCCCCAAGCTATAAGGTTGCAATATTTCTAGACAATTACTCGCTTTTCACTAACAGGTGACATTCATCTGGTGCCACTACAACGAAGGGTGGTCCATAATGGCCATACCATGTACACTGATGGTGGTCACAAAGATAAAAGTTACAAATATCCCAGCATAAACAGCTCTGGCATATGCACAGCAGTAACACATGACAGTCTAACTAAGGAGAACATGTTTATTTTCTTACATCTCCCATTTTCCAATCAAGTTTAAAATCCTACTTCTTACTTACAAAGCTCTAAACAATCAGGCTCCTTTTTAATTTAAAAGATCTGATACTACCGTATTATCCTAACAGAGCACTACGCTCCCAAAATGCAGGATTACTTGTAATACCTAGAATCTCCAAAAGTACAATGGGAGGTAGAGCTTTCAGTTATCAAGCTCCTCTCCTGTGGAACCAGCTGCCAATCTGGATTCGGGAGTCAGACTCGATCTCTGTTTTTAAGAATAGGGCTAAAACCTTCCTTTTTGATATAGCCTACAATTAGGGAGGGATCTTGTGTTTCTGAACCCTCCCTTAGTTATGCTGCTAATAGGTTTAGTCAGCCGGGGGACCTCCAGTAATGCACTGGGCCTCACTCCTTTCTTCACTCTCAATGAAATTTTTTTATTATTTTTTTTTTATTTTTTTTGCTGGTCATTAACTTTTGTTTGTTCTCTCCCATAGATTGAGTCCCCATCGTGCTGTTTGCTCTCTACATGTCTGTTCTTTTCATCTTTTCTGTCCCCTCACCCCCCAGCCAGTTGCAGCAGATGACTGCCCCTCCCTGAGCCTGGTTCTGCTGGAGGTTTCTTCCTGTTAAAAGGGAGTTTTTCCTCTCCACCATCGCCAAGTGCTTGCTCACAGGGGATCGCCTGATTGCTGGGGTCTTTCTGCAACTGTGGGGGTCCCCCCTACAGTTGAAAGTGCTATGAGATGACTGTTGTTGTGAAATGGCGCTATATAAATAAAGTTGAATTGAATTGAATTGAATTGAATTTCCCATCAGCCCTTGCAGCGGCATTCACCCAGAAGGCTACAGCATTTCTGAGAGAATTAAAAGTAGCTGTCTTGATCTGCATCCACTAAGCCCCTCATATGTTTAGGGAATCACTTGAAAACTTAATGTAAAATATAAACAGATCTGAACTGCAGTGAAAACAAAGCTTTATCAGGGTGACCGATTCAGCAAAGAGCTTGAAGTACTTTCGGTATAACAAAGTCAGTTTCGGGTCTTCTGCCTGACGCATTTTGCTGTGTTTCTGTCTAGTTGTCGACATGTCACAGAAAAAATAGTTCATATTTCAAAAAACAGAGAGCAAAGATATAGAGAAAAAAAAGCTGAAGAAATGAAGTTTAGGGTCTATGGATAGTTTATGGGCTGATACTATATATGGATAAATAAGCACAAAGGATGTAAATTAGCAACATTTTTCATATAAATTTGCACTTTTTATGTAATTTTGCAATTTTCCTCATTAATTTGCAATTTTTTTTCTCATTAATCTGCAATATTTCATGTAAATAAGATAAGATAAGCCTTTATTAGTCCCACAATGGAGAAATTCCAGGATTGCAGCAGCAAAGGGATAGCGACACTCAGAGCAACAGTAAAAAAGATAAGATAAGAATTGGTTAGCCAAAGCAGTAAATAAATATATATATGTACACAGTTACTATATTCACAGTACAGGAGCACCGCAGCTAGATGGTATCCACAGCATTACAGTTTGTTAAATTACACGGCAGAATATAAATATGGACTAAGACCGTATATTTTACATTTGAATCAACAGTGTTGCTGCCACCCTCGATGATAATTGTAATTGTCTTAATTGTATATTGGAGGGGACGATCTCTATTGAGCAAGGCTGTGACGTTTAGTACGTTTAATACGGCCTTTACAAGCAGCACCGGTTAGACTATAAAGTCTGACAGCCGTAGGTAGGAAGGACCTACGGAACCTCTCCCTCGTGCACTTAGGATGGGACAGCCTACTGCTAAATGAGCTCCTCAGTACATGCAGCGTGTCCCGCATGGGGTGGGACTCAGATTCCAGCAGAGATGACAGCTTAGCCACCATCCTCCTCTCTCCCATCTCCTCCACTGGGTCGAGGCGCCACCCCAGAACAGAGCTAGCTTTTTTGATCATCCTGTTCAGTCTCTTCCTGTCGGCTGCCGTGATGCCGCTGTTATGTATTAATATGATGTATTACTGTGTGATGCGGATGATGGCTCCACCTTTCCGGTTCCACCGCCACCCTGAGTATAAAGGGCTGATGCGGAAGAGGCACAGTCTTTTTTGACCTTCGCCTCTGCCTGTACGGGAGCGCCTTGTCATACTGCGAGTCACTAAATAAAGTCAAGTTCTATTGCACCCCCGGCCTCGTTATTGGGACACTGGTTATGGACATAACAGCCGCTCCCCCAGCAGACCACTCCAAATGTGATGGCTGATGCCAGCACCGAATTGTAGAAGGTCTTCAGGAGTGCCCCTTGCACTCCAAAAGACCTGCGTCTCTTCAGGAGGAACAGCCGTCTTGTAGAGCGTGTTGGTGTTGTGTGTCCAGTCCAGTTTATTGTTCAGGTGAACACCCAGGTACTTGTAAGATGTCACCATCTCAATGTCTGTTCCCTGGATGTTTACCAGTGCTGTGGGGGGTTGTTCTTGCCTGCGGCAGTCCACCACCAGTTCCTTGGTTTCCCTCGCATTGATCTGGAGGCAGTTCCGCATGCACCAGTCCACAAAGTCCAGGACTTTTTTCATGAAACTTTTTTCTCGTTAATTTGCAACTTTTCATGTAAATTTGCAACTTTTCATGTAAATTTGCAACTTTTTTCTCATTAATTTGCAATTTTTTCATGTAATTTTGCAACTTTTTTCTCAATTAACTGCAACTTTTTCAGCTTTTTCAGTGTAATTTTACATTTTTTCTCATTAATTTGTGTCGGGATCTGAGTTTGGTCAGAGGACCAGGCTCACCCTCTAAGTTATTTCTGTATTTATTATTATCCCGAGTTGTCATTACTGTGCTTTTTTCCTGTCATGATTTTCTGTTTCAGATTTGCACCTTTATTTCTGGCAGTGTTTTTAGTTCCCTTTTGCATTGCTGATTTGGGTTTGTTAATTTGCTGTGCACACACCAGTTTGTAATTATGTTCAGGTTTCCACCTGTTATTTAAGGGACGCAGCTCCTCACCTGGGCGCTGCGTTTTTAGTCTGTTGTCATGAGTTATTGTAGCGTGAACGCACACTCTGCTTGTTTCCCATGTCATCCGGTAGTAGTGTGTAGTGTTATTTACGGCTTCAGAGCCGCCTTATTTTGAGCTTTAAAAAATCATATGGAACTCTTGCTCAGCGACTGAATCCTGTTTTTGCCCAGCCCGGGCGCAACACCATGACAATTTGCAACTTTTTTTCATGTAAATTTGAAACTTTCTCTCGTTAACCTGCAATGATTTTCATGTAAATTTTCAGCTTTTTTTATGTAATTTAGCATTTTTTGTCATTAATCTGCAACTTTTTTCTCATTAATCTGCAACTTTTTCATGTAAAGTTGCAACTTTTTGTCGCCAATTTGTAACTTTTTTCATGTAAATTTGCAACTTTTCCTCATTAATTTTCAACTTTTTCATGTAATTTTGCTACTTTTTTCTCATTAATTTGTAACTTTCTTCATGTAATTTTGCAACCTTTTTCTTAAGTTCTGTCCCCCCGCCGGTTCCAAGGTTGTCATAGCCAGGAGCGGCACTGGGGTTAAGCTCCCAGTGCTTATAAAATGCTCCTTATGGCGTGCGTCTCGAAAAGCCTCTGACAACTAAGTCCAACTCCTAGCCTGCCCGTGTGGTTTAGTCTCTAAGCCCGGCAGAACTGCTTTTACTAATAGGAGAAGGGGCAAGGGTGGATCTCTGGTGCCTTAAAACCAGATGCTTCGGGTAGATGGTGGTTCGTCAACCTGGGAAGGTAGCCCATCTAGGGGAAGGTAAACCCTGATTTCAAACCTCTGCTGCCTTGCGGCACACCCGGTCATGGGAAAGGCTTCGGGAGTCAACCCTGAGGAAAAATCCGGAGTCGGAGTCCCTAAGGCAGTTCTCTGTTGTGCTCAACATCGTTCTGGCAGCTCCTGCGACGGCACTGGTGCCAAACTGTAGCAGTCCTGCTGCTCCTTTGGATTCATCAGTGATGTGGAGAGGGGGGACATGCTGCATGGGCAACATCTTGTCCTCCATATCTTCCTGCCCAGGCTTGAATCTTACCAACGCCCAATGCTGGAAGGTAGAACACCGGATCACTGGAGAGGACACTCCAGCTTCGCCTTTGGTGTAGACAAAACACGGGGAATGACAGTTACCGGTTATAAGCCACCGCTCAACTGGCGTAGAGCGCGGCGCCAGGGGTTGTTCCCGACGGTGGGAGGGATCATCGGATCTCACTGGACAGCTACCGACCGCCTCAAGCTGGGCAGCCCCCAGCCAATAAGGTGTTGTCCCGCCACAGCCTGCTTTCCTCATTGGGTGCATGGGGATGAGGAGAAGTCTGAACGGCAGGCTGAGAACTTTCGCACCAGGCAAGACAAAAAAACAAAAGAGACCAACTCTAAAACTGGGAACTTGGAACGTCCGCACTATGATGACAGGACTCGCTGCTAACCTCAAGGACATCAATGACACCAGGAAGACTGCCATCATCAATAATGAGCTAAAGAGACTGGAAGTGGATATCGCCACTCTCCAGGAAACACGGTTGGCTGACGCAGGCACACTGAGAGAGAGGGACTACACGTTCTACTGGCAGGGAAAGAGCAGTGACGAACACAGGGAACACGGAGTGGGCTTCGCAGTGAAGAACACCTTGCTGAAGATGGTGGAACCGGGCAGCAATGGCTCTGCACGACTCCTCACCCTCCGCCTCAACACCACTCAAGGCCCAGTCACCCTCGTCAGTGTGTATGCCCCAACACTGACAGCCACACCAGAGGCAAAAGTTGAGTTCTACGAGAATCTCGCAACAACTGTCAGGATCATCCCCAACTCTGAACAACTCATTCTCCTTGGAGACTTCAATGCCAGAGTGGGTGCTGACCACAACTCCTGGCCCTCCTGTCTTGGACCATTTGACGTGGGCAGAATGAACGACAACGGACAGCGGCTGCTCGAGTTCTGCACTTATCACGATCTGTGCATCACAAACTCGTTCTTCAAGACCAAGCCCCAACACAAGGTTTCCTGGCGACATCCGCGCTCAAAGCACTGGCACCAGCTGGACTTGATCCTGACCAGGCGCACCTCACTGAAGAACGTGCTAATCACCCGTTCGTTCCAGAGTGCAGATTGCGACACAGACCATTCATTGGTGTGTTGCAAGGTCAAGCTGCAGCTGAAGAAATTCCATCATGCTAGACAGCCTGGAAAGGCACGGATTGACACCAATAAGATGGCCCAACCAGAACTTGTTGAGCGGTTTGCCTCCACCTTTGAGAAGGAACTTGGTGTACCACAAGAAGGAGAATCAGCAAAGCAGAAGTGAGAAGAGCTGCGAAACACCATCCACCGCACAGCCTTGGCTACCTTTGGGAGGAAGATCTCGAAGTCACAGGACTGGTTTGATGTCAAGTTGACCAAGATGACCCCCATCATTGAAACTAAACGCTCAGCTCTTGCCGAGTACAAGAAGTACCCAAACGAGAAGAATCTCCAGATTCTCAGGGCTGCGAGAAGCAAAGTTCAGCAGACTGCTCGGCGCTGTGCCAACGAGTACTGGACTCAGCTCAGCCAAGACATTCAAACCGCTGCCATAACAGGGAACATCCGTGGTATGTACGATGGCATCAAGAAAGCACTTGGTCTGGCTCAGAGCAAGACGGCCCCCCTCAAATCCTCCACTGGGGAGATGATCACAGAAAAGAACAAGCAGATGGAGAGAGGGGTGGAGCACTACTCCGACCTCTACTCCAGACAGAACACCGTGTAGCATCATCTCACTTTGGCTCAGCAATAATTGTTCTTCTGCTTAGACATTTTGTTTCACCCAGGAGTAAGACAGTCAAGAACTGATTTTCTTCCCCAGGCCACAGCTGAAATCCAATTCCTTTGCTAAAACCAGTCTAAAAGAATTCAACCTATTTCCTCCTGCGCCCCTTTATTGCCCCCATAAACATGGAACAGACCTGGAGCCCTCATGGCCTACACAGCGCCACAACTCAGTTAATTTCCTTAAACTCTGGGACATGCTGGATTTAACCAGTGAACTTTAAAGTACATTATTACAAACTCAATTCTAAACCTTCTCTTCTTTTCAGGACTATGAAAAGCAAATGGACTCTGATGTTTTTAATGTGGAAAATCAATAATATGTGTGAAATGCATTAATCTGTGATTTTATATATATGCATGTTAAAAATGTTTAAATGAATGTTTATTCCTGCATGTTGATTTGGAAGCACTGCTCATAAGTTACATTAATCACTCAGGTTAGCTTAGTTCATACATAAGGGTATAAAAGCATATTCCAGTGTATTGGAATTGTGTGTCTATGTGGACTGGTATCAAATTTCACCCAGCATTCACTGGGCTCCAGCTTCTCCATCCCATTGGTCCCTCGCAGACAAAGCCTGTCATTGGACTAAAGTTAGTCAAGCCCGCCCACGAAGGACGCTCACTGGCTGAGATTCCGGTCAACCTGGAAGCCCGCGAAAGCTCAACAGAACTTATAAAAGGAGGAACACCCCCTCTTCTCTTTTTTTTTTGGACTCACTCTTTCTGCTCTTTCGTCTCTTTTAACGTCGCTTTTTGGACGCTCTTTTGACACGCTCTTTTGCCTCCGTTCATCGCTCTCTTTTGTCTCTCTTCTTTGTCCATTGTCTACACACAGCAAGAAAGAACTTTGAGAAGAACAAAGGACTGCCTGAACAAAGACTTCTACCACGTGTTGCTTTTCCGAGCACAGAGCAGATAATTCGTAATTTGTTTATGTAACTTTGTATTTTAATGTTTTTTTTTCTTTTTCTCTTAAATGCCTAGGAATTCCTATTTCTTTGAGCTCAATTCTTAAGCGGAGTTAAACTCCAATTTTTATTTATCTCTTTTTCTTTGTTAAACTTTCTGTAAAACCACAGTTTGTTTTAATTTTAATGTAAGTTTTAATCTTGACTTTATTCTTAGAATATTTTTCTTAACCAATCACACACCAGAAGCTATTATTTTATCTAAAGTCTGAAAGTCTTTTTCTAATTTGAGATCTGATTAGATCTAATTATTCTCGAAGACCTCTGGAGCCGCTTGTCTACGAAGGAGAAAACGCGCAGCTCTTCATCACACGCTGAAGAAACGTCGGCACCATCTGACTCCGATCCAAGTTACAACTGTGGGTCTGGAAGGAAGGTGCCGTACCACAGGACATGAGGGACGCCAAGATCATCACCCTCTACAAAAACAAAGGGGAGAGAAGCGACTGCAACAACTACAGGGGCATCTCCCTCCTCAGCGTTGTTGGCAAAGTCTACGCACGAGTTGTTCTCGTTCGTCTACAGAAGCTTGCCGAACGTGTTTACCCCGAGTCTCAGTGTGGCTTCCGCGCTGAGCGATCAACGGTAGACATGATATTCCCCATCCGCCAACTCCAGGAGAAATGCAGAGAACAGAACATGCCCCTGTATGCTGCCTTCATCGACCTCACCAAAGCGTTCGATCTGGTCAGCAGAGAGGGCCTTTTCAAGATCCTGCCAAAGATAGGATGCCCACCAAAGTTGCAAAGCCTCATCGAATCGTTTCACACCAACAGGCAGGGGATAGTGCAGCACGACGGCACCATCTCAGAGCCATTCAACATACGCAGCGGAGTGAAACAGGGCTGTGTACTTGCGCCAACCCTCTTTGGGATTTTCTTTGCTATGCTCCTGAGGCATGCCTTCAGCACAGCAACAGAGGGAATCTACCTGCATACAAGATCTGACGGCAGGCTTTTCAACCTCGCCCGTCTGAAAGCCAGAACCAAACTACTTGAGGCTCTAATCAGAGACATGCTGTTCGCAGACGACGCTGCAGTCGCAACCCACACACAGCAGGAGCTTCAGACCCTGATGGACCGCTTCTCCCAGGCATGCAAGGACTTCGGGCTTACCATCAGCCTGAAGAAGACTAACGTCTTGGCGCAAGGCATGGAAGCACCACCAACCATCACCATCAACGACTACAAGCTGGAGGTCGTGAATCAGTTCACGTACTTGGGGTCCACGATCAGCAGCAACCTCTCCCTTGATACAGAGATCGACAAGAGGATTGGAAAATCAGCCTCCACACTCGCTCGCCTCACCACACGTGTGTGGGAGAATCCCAAACTCTCTGTCAAGACGAAGATGGCAGTGTACAACGCCTGCGTCATCAGCACACTGCTCTATGGGAGTGAGACGTGGACAACATACGCCCGGCAGGAAAAGAGACTGAACTCCTTCCAATTGTGCTGCATTTGCCGCGTCCTGGATATATCCTGGCAGGACAAAGTGCCCAACACAGAAGTTCTGTCCCGCGCCGGCCTTCCCTCCATGTTCACTCTACTCAGGCAGCGCAGGCTCCGCTGGCTAGGCCACGTTCACCGTATGGAGGATGGCAGAATCCCCAAAGACATCCTCTACGGAGAACTGGCGATTGGCAGGAGAAACGCTGGCCGCCCACAGCTGCGCTTTAGAGACGTCTGCAAGAGAGACATGAAGGCCCTGGAGATCAACACAGAGCACTGGGAGGACCTTGCAATGGACCGCTCCAAATGGAGAGGCACCCTGACCAGACAGCTCAAGGCGGGTGAAGAGAGACTGACTGCTGCAGCAGAAGAAAAAAGGACCCGCAGGAAGAACCGCCACAGCTCCAGCAGCACGGAGACCACCCACAAGTGCGACCTGTGTGACAGGGACTGCCATTCTCACATTGGCCTGTTCAGCCACAGGCGGTGCTGTTCCAGCAGAGTAGATGTTTAGGATTCTCTTCCATGGTCATCATAGACCGACGGAGGCCAACGGTCCCCCCGCCGCCAATAGTGAAATGAAATATCCACCCATGCTCACTAGCATTTAACAACACAAAGCAGCCTGTTGTGAGGAGGGCTCCTTCGACTGGGTGTAAAATTGTACTGTAATAATTAAACCCTGAGGTGTTCTGACCCAAGCAAGTCACAGACATTTCATTAACACCTCTGGGATCTGTGTAAAACATGTGGAAAAAAGGACATAACAGGGGCTCTTTAAGGGTGCATTCAGACAACCACTGTTTGGTCTGGACCAAAGAACCAAACAGAGGCTTCTGCGGATAGTTTGGTTTGTTTGGTGCAGTCTGAACACGGGTTGAAAGCTGAGAATTGTGAGTTCTCCACCTGCTCCACTTCTTTCTTCGGGTTTACCATTGGCAGGGGCACCTTAAAGGCTGACCCGGTAAAAATTCAGGCGGTAGTAGACTGGCCCACTCCCCCAACCAGGAAGGAGCTTCAACACTTCCTGGGGTTTGCCAACTTCTACCGCCAGTTTATCCGTGATTAAAGCAGAACCGCTCTGCCCCTTACCCAGCTTACTTCCACCAAGAGCCCATTTAAGTGGTCCGAGACCGCTCAATGGACTTTTGCTATGTTGAAGGAAAAGTTTACCACTGCACCCATTTTGGCGCAGGTTGACCCCCAAGCCTAGTTCACGCTCGAGGTGGATGCTTCTGACTCAGGGGTGGGCGCTGTGCTCTCACAGCATTCCGGCTCTGATCAGAAGCTCCACTCATGTACATTATTCTCCCGGCGGCTGACCCTAGCTGAGAGAAATTACAACGTAGGGGACCGCGAACTGCTGGCCATTAAATTGGCACTGGAGGAGTGAAGGCACTGGTTGGAGGGAGCCAATCAGCCAGTGATGGTCTGGACAGATCACAAAAATTTAGAATATCTTAGATCTGCCAGACGACTGAATGCCCAGCAGGCTCGGTGGGCCCTGTTTTTTCTCAGATTCAACCTCTCTATTACATACTGCCCAGGGTCCCATAATGTGAAACCTGACGCTCTCTCACGCCAGTTCTCCTCCGACTCCTCCTCCACCTTCCCTCCCGCAGCCGTTGCCCCCCTGCCGGACACCATCCTGCCCTCCTCCTGTATTCTGGGAGCCCTCACTTGGGATATTGAGCAGAGGGTCCGGCAGGCCCAGTCGGTGGAACCTGTTCCCAAGGAAGGCCCAACCAACAGACTGTATGTGCCCTCCCCTCTACGCAGTGACGTTATTCAACGGGGGCACACAAGTTTTTTTGCCCTTCATCCCGGTATCACCCACACCATGGAACTCATTTACCGTGTGTTTTAGTGGCCTTCCCTCAGGAAGGACATCAAAGACTAAGATGCTAAGACCTGTCATACATGCGTCTCCAATAAATCAGACTCTTCACCCCCAGCCAGTCTCCTCCACCCACTCCCCATCCCTTCCTGTCCCTGGTCCCATATCACCATTGACTTTGTCTCGGGTCTCCCTCCATCGCAAGGTAACACTATCATTTTCACTATCACTGACCGTTTCTCCAAGGCCATCCACTTGGTCCCTCGTCCTGGTCTCCCTTCTGCTGCCAAGACAGCCAATCTCCTGTCCATCCACGTCATCTGGTTACATGGCATCCCCATAGACATTGTCTCTGATCGAAGACCACAGTTTACTTCGCGGGTGTGGAGAGTGTTTTGTCAATCCCTGGGCACCTCTGGTCACATCAGGATACCATCCTCAGAGTAACGGTCAGGCCAAGCGTGCAAACCAGTCCTTGGAGGCCACCCTGAGGTGTGTAGCATCCTGCAATCCATCAACCTGGAGCTCCCACCTGACCTGGGTAGAGTATGCACTCAACTCTGCTGTCTCTTCCGCTACAGGGCTGACACATTTTGAAGCCAGCATGGGGTATACGCCATCGCTTCTGCCCATGATGGAGAGGGAGATTACCATACCTTCAGTAGAGGCCCACGCTCGCTGCTGTAGCCGCCTCTGGAGGTCCACTCGGGCTGCTCTACAGCGATTGTCCGAGTGGAATCGCCTGTATGCCAACCACAAGCGTGCGGCGGCACCAGAATACTCTGTGGGCCAGAAGGTCTGGCTATCCACTGAGAGTGTTCCAGTAAAGACGGACTCTCGGAAGCTGTCCCTCGCTTTCTGGGTCCATTCCCGATCTCCCACATCATCAATGATATCACTGTCCAGGTGAAGTTTCCTCCATCCTTCCGCATCCATCCTACCTTTCATGTTTCAAAAATCAAACTTCTCTCCGTCAGCTCCTTGTGCCCTCCCCCAGACTCCCCCTTCACCACCACCCCCCGGATCATCGATGGACAGACCACCTACACGTTCCAGCGGATTCTGGATGTGCACTGTCAAGGCCGGGGTCTGCAGTAATTGGTACACTGGAAAGGTTATGGTCCGGAGGAGAGATCATGGATCCCACAATCCTACTAAGGGTCAGTGTGTGAAGAGCTCGCCGCTGGATCATTGGGTTTGTGCCGCCAATTAACTATAGTTCTTGCTGCTTGGCAAATTTATCTTTTGTCTCAAGTAATCTTACCTTTTGTCCTCTCCTCTCTCAGGATTGCTGCCACCTCCAGCGGTGTGTCTCCGAGGCTGTGTGCTTGCTCGCCTGAACCAATCCTCTCCAAGACTACGACTTCTCCACCCAGGTCCTCCAGTCTTTACTCCTCCTTTCCTGCAGTCTCCAGATCCCCTTCACTTTTCCCCGAGCTGGAGTTCACTGCCAGACTCTCTGCCAATACCGTAAGATCCATTTCTTCAGTAGTTATTTCCCAGTGTGTTACACTCATCAATAATCATTCCTCTCCTCTCTTTCCTCTTGGGTTGCATGTGGCTTCAGCGTGCAACTGTTTTTCTTGTTTGGCGTTTTGGTTGTGGGTTTCCTTAATTATGGTGTGTGTATTTATTCTGTAAAATAGCGTGTTTTGTATAGAGCTGTGGGGAATTGTGGTGTGTGTATTTATTCCTTAAGTCAGTGTGCTTGTGTTAGGTTTTGGGCTTTCATTAAAGTGGTGAAACTTTTCATCTGCGTCTGCGTATTCTTCTGAAGTGGTTGCCCTGCTCTTAAGCCTCCTCAAACACCAAATTATGACAGTTTTCAGTCCTGGCCAATCGATGGGCCTGATTTTTCTTCTTCGCCGAGATTTTTTCTCCCTGGTCAGTGGTGGTTTCGGCTACAGCGCCCCAAACGAGCAGTTGTTATAACTGCGTGACGTTGTCTAGGCAGTTTGGTCCGCTGCAGTGTGAATGCAAACCAAACCAAACCAAGGCGTGAAAATTCTTGGCATTCCTCACCTAGTCAAACCAAAACCCCCAGACTAGCCTAGTCTGAATGCAGCCTAAGGTATAATTCAATAGTTACACTTTAAAAAAATCTCAAAAGTGTGACTTTAAAACCTTCTTCTTTATATTGATACAGAGACACTGTATTGAGGCTATATAGAGTTCCAACGATTTATGCAGCAGGGGCTGTCGGCATTAGTTCCTCTCTCTCTCTCTCTCTGCTTCCCAGGACACTGATGATAGAAATAACTCGAGTGTGAATTTGCAAATCAGATAAAGTGACAAACACCCACAGTGTCGCCTCCAAAGAGGAGCTGTCACAGGAGGACTGCATTAGCATAGCATGGCTGCAGACAGGCGCCTTAATTACATCAGAGACACCTATGGGAAGGAGGCGGACTCAGTCGCACGTTAACGGACAATTATGCAAGCCGCCACACTTCAGTTGAGGATCAGGCAGCCGTCGCCATGCTGTGAAACGCTCCATTTGCAGTAATATGAGAGAGAATCTTTCTAAAGAGAGCAGAAAAAGCTGAAAATCAATTTTTTAAAACACAATTAAAATATGTACATGCAAAGCTGCAATTTAACAAGAAAAGTGAACAGAAAGTTACGATACATTTACCAGACAAATGCTGAAAATTTATAAGAAAACGTTGCAAGTTAACATTACAAACTGGAATGTATGAGAAAATTTAAACAATTATGAAAAAAATGTTTATAAATTTTGAGAAACATTTTCTGAATTTACAAAATAAAATGAAAAAGTTCCATATTTGCATGAAAAAAGCTGGAATCTTAGAGGTGAACTGTTCAACATTCATTATATAAATGTTGCAAATTCAGAACAGCTGCTAACTTTTGAGAAAAATGTTGAGAATTACAAAGAAATTGATGCGAAAAAAATGATGCCACGTTGCAAATTCAGTTGTTTTACATACAAACTTTTTTTTGCACATTTTTGGAGAACTGTATTATGAATTTACATGAAAAAAGTTGCAAATTTACATGAAAAAAAATAGAAACATGAAGAAAAAAGGTTGAGATTTTCTGAAAAAATGTCTGGAATTTAAAAGAAAACTGGTGAATTAATGTGGGAAAAAATGGGAAATTATTGTGGAAAATGCAGCAAAAAATCTGGGAAAATCTAAGAAAAGGTTGACCATTCACAACAGGAATATAACAATAAAAAGAAAATTAGCAAGCACATTTTTTTTTAGGAAAATACAAATGTACACGCAGAGCTCTGCACTCTTTAAGACAGACAGAAATTCAACCTAAAGGAAAGTGGAAAATGAACCAAATCAAACAAAAATATTGAAAATATTTGGTTACCTGGGTGGATTAAAAGCAGACATGATATCCTGATATGTGTCGAATAAAAGCGGTCCATAAAATAACACCTGATCTGACAAACCGTCCACCATGACCCACAATGACGCTCACAAACGTCTCAAAAGAAAAGACATTTTTTCATTAAACTCTGCTTAAATAAGATTCAAAACCTCCACAAAAAGATGAAGAGGTGCACTGAGGTATTCCGTCATGAATCCCAGCGAATGAGAGTGTTCTGCGGAGTTCTGGTGATTGTCTGCGGCTCACGAAACAGCAGCAGACTGTCACCGTCACAGTTGGAGCACGATGGTTCGGACACGTCTCGGCCAATCAGCTGTCACCAAAAACGTTTGGAACCGGGACAGAAACTCAGTGATTCAGAGGCTGCGTTCACACTGCGGGAACCGTTTCAGTTCCAGGAAATATCTGCAGTCATTCATGTTTTACAGCACGTGTATTCTCACCAAATTTAGTCCACGGAAATGACTGTCAGAGAAAAAAGTCCCAAATTTTAAAGGATGCAAATTTATGACAAAAAAATGGGAAAATTTATATTAAAGTGTTAAGAAATTTATATATACAAAACGGTGAACATTTACAATAAAAAAGTGAAAGTGAAAATTTACAATAAAACAGTTAAAATTATTTTAAAAAGGTTGCAAGTTTTGAAGAAAAAACATTTAAAAAGTACACGGAAGTTGTTGAAAATTATTTTAAAAAATGTGAAAATTTACAAGAAAATTGTCAAAAACTGCTTAAAAAAAGGGGCAGGTTTGCCAAATTTACCACATTCAAAATCTGCCGCAGGACTGTCAAATCTAAGAAAAAGAGTCGCAAATTTATGAGAAAAAAATTCTTTAAAATTAGGGGGTTTTTTTGTCAAGAAATCATGTAAAAACTATGAACATTTACATTAAAAAAATGAAAATTAACAAGAAAATGGTCAAAAATATTTTAAAAAGGATGCAAATTTACAAGAAAACATTTTTTTAAAGTACATGAAAATTGTTGAAATTTAAGAAAATGTGCAAAAAACGTTTCAGCCATATGAAATCACTTTGAGAGTGCTCAGGTCTCCTGACCTTTGACCTTGAGCACAGCCTGGGTGCAGACCCACCTGACTGTGAGAGTTTGATGACCACTGATCCAATTGCTTAGGAGGAGTAAGAATTTCTGTGTAATGTGGACAGATGGATGGAAGGAAATGGTCATTGGCTCGATGAAGCTAACAGGACCACATCGTCTGCAAAGAGCAGAGACGAGATCCTGTGGTCACCAAACGTGACACACAAGCGTTTGAGCGGCTGCTGGCAACACGAACCACAAAAGCTTCTCAAAAGGAAGACCGAGTATGTATATAAATAGTGACAGCTGCTATGAACAATATCTAATTTCACTGTACATGTGTGTGAAATGACAGTGGGCCTGTACTTTTCTATATCATGCTCATTGTGGTGCTTAGCAACAGTTAACTGCTTAAATTAGACATTAAGAGTAAAAGTAAATACTGTGCCACACACAGATTTCTTATGCACATTTTATATATATGTATATTTGTACAACAGTTAGTTCCGACCGAGCAATTTGATTGGACAATAGGGATTCCAGAAGTTACTATAATCCATGATAATCACTCCACTTCAGAAGTGTTCTAGTAACGTTAATTACCAACAGCATTTTTCTATCAACTTTGACAATTGCAGTACTCTTTAGGATACCTTAATTTCCACAGTGAAGTGCTGTTTGACAAGAAGAAATTAAACATCTGTGACCCGGAAGTCCCACCTTTGTGCAAAGGTCTACTTCCGATTACTCAGTCATTTTACATTAAGCGATTTCACGTCTGTTTAAAAAAAATAGGCAGTGCTAGAGTCTGATATTGTCTCATTTAACAAACCACAATACCTTTGTGGTGATGGACTCTTTGTTTCGTCAGAAAATGCGAAGAAAACCAAGCAAAATGTACTAAATCGCTAGCACGTGCTAAATTGCTAGCATGCTAACTACTAGCTCCTGGCGTCCGGTATTGGATATGTTCTGATCTGGGATTTTCTGAAGTATCGGCTTAACAGTTATGTTTTATAAACACTTATTATGTTTGCACTTGACAATATTTAATTTGTTTACAGGTGTGTGAAATGACAATAGACGTCTTCACGCTGATTGAGATGTTTAGCAAGTTAATGGCGAGATTTAGGGACTATTTTTTTCTCAGGTGCGCAAAATAACTGGTTAAACAAACAAATCATAATATTTTGTCCAGTATCCAGTATATATATAGGAAAAAATTAAGAAAACCTTTTGAGCAGGATTTGATTTAACTCTTAAAAGTGCCCATAATGAAGACTGTAAACTCTATTCTCGGACTGAAAACATCCAACGTCATAATAACCGTGAACCCCTGACCCCCCACCAGCAGACGTCCTTCCAGCTTGCCCACCGCCGTGAGGCTCGGGCGCCATGGGAACAGCTGTCAGAGGCAGAGGGTGCGCAGCGGGTTGCCACGTAATGCAGTGGCATCAAGTGGCGGCATGTCAGCGGGTGTCAGTGAAGGCCAGCTGTTCCTGCTCTTACAGGTTTTTTTTTCCCCTCCTTCCACACATTCGGCAGACAAAAATAAATCAGCTTTTTTTGTTTGTTTGTTTTTTTCTGAGTCTGAATCGTGAGATCCAGCGAGGAGGAAGTCGTCTTCGTCTTTTAGCTCCTGGTTCATCTGATGTCTTCAGTCTGCTGCTTTTATACGGGTTAATCAGTTGCCTTGAAAAGTGAAAATTAGCTAATTCACTCATATTATAAAGACAGAGAAATTTACTTAAATTTAAATCAGACTTCACCAAACTCATCTGTTCACAGACCCATATGAGCAGTTTCTGCCTCCAAAGAAATCTACATTTAGCCATAAGACATATACAAGAATAGGTGCAAATCATAAACCTTTTTTATATCATGTTACATAACAGAACTAGAAAAGCACCCAGAGAGTGCATACCTCCGCCAAGGTTCCTTCCATCTCTCATGGTTCACCTCCAAAATGTAAAGCTCCTTTTCCACTAGCATCTACTCAGCCTGACTCGCCTCGACACGGTGTGGTTGGTTTTCCATTACAACTAAGTGCCACCTCAAGTGGGTGGGTTCATGACAGGAAGGCAGCCCGTTACCCCGTTATGTTGTTGACATGCTGATGTTTTCACTGATACATAACGCAAAAGATGCTTAAGCTTACAAAACGCTCACCAGACCAGACCTCCTGGAATACTTTTCCATTTCAAGTCGCTCCATGGCAGAAGGGCTGATGGGGCTGAAAAGTTCATAGTTATCAAATTCGACCAAATATAGTTTATTTTTCAAGCACAGGGATCCAAGCGCTGCAACACCGCTGGAAGAACTGTGCGCAACGACGGGGAGACTTGAAAAATAACCACATTTGGTCAAAGTTGACCACTAGATGAACTTTTAAGCCTATGAACTTTTCAGCCCTGGCGCCAGCAGAGCTTTCCGAAATGAAATACCAGGAGGCCTCCGAGATGATGGCTGCTCACGGGGAAGATGGTGAGTGTTTTGTGACGGTGTTGATTTGTGTGTAGCCATTTATTTCGCTGATTATCACAGAAATAACAGAAACTCACCAATGAGTTTACAAATGGCAGTTTTGAATCTTGTGAAGACGCCGCTCTCATCCACTGACGTTACGCCCTGACCAATCAGCGGCTTGTAATCTGCTGATGTCACATTTTCAGCTCGACTCAGCAGGGTTGGAACCTCACTGAAGTAGGTCCCAAAAAAGTACCTGGTACCAGGTACTAATGGAAAACCCTACAAACTGAGTAGAGTTGAGATGAGCAGGGCTGAGTACTAGTGGAAAAGGGCTATAATGGGTTTGTGTGTAGGCCTAGAGTCACCTGTGGTGAAAATTGCGTCAAAGTCCGTCCATTAGTTTTGGAGCATTATTGCTAACACTCTGTGAGAAGATAAGAGCCTGGGTGGAGGTATGCATTCTCACATCATCACCAAAATCTAAGCATCTGCTCCCCATGCCATTACACATCTTTCCTGAAAATGTCATCAAAATCCATTCTTAACATTTTGGGCTATGTTGGTAACAGACAAACTAGCCAACACCACTGAAAACATTACCTCCTCCCTTGGTGGAGGTAATAAAATGCATCTTAAGCACCAGTCTTAAACCTGCAGCTTTTTTCTTGTAAATTTGTAACTTTTTTTAAATTTTAAATCTATAGCTATGTTCTTGTAAATTGGCTTCTTTTTACTTGTAAATCTGCAATTTTTTCCTCCTTAATTATATCAATAATTTTAACTTATTTTCTAGTAAATTTGCAACTTTTTTCCCACTAGCGCATGCCCGTACAAAGCAAGTATTCTTGTGGGAGAACAGGCAGCCCAGTTCAGCTTTACAGGCTCAAATGTAGGCTGTGTTTGAAAGTGGAATACAGAGGTGTAGCCTATGTGTAGGCAATCACACGTTAGACTTTGACAAATATGAAAGGGACTGAACACTAAGATTTATTTGATTGTGTGAATATTTATTACAGAATTATTGAAAATGAATGGAACATCCAGTATTAGCAACTGTTTAAGAACCCTTGTTGGTTTGTCAGACTTAGCTGTGTGATCATTTACAACTTATATTCATAAGTGTTATATTGTGTTTCACTTTGGGGAATGGGAGTTGTTCAGTCATCATTATAATTATTTTAGTTTATGGTCTATCATCAATAAACTCATGCAGTACTATAACAGGACACGTTTACAAATATTTGAGACCCATTGTTGTGATGATCAGGTAAGCACGCTCACCCTCCCTTTCTGTGGGAGGTCCTTCATCTGTTTCCTGGCTCTGCAGGTCATCAACGCACCTGCGTGAGTGGACGCACCTGCTGCCTCTTCACTGCCAGCGCTTAAAAGGATCAGTTTGTGAATGCTTCAGCGCTGGACCGTTGGGTACTGCTGCCTTAAAGTTAAGGTTTGAAGCTTATTACTGAAACTCAAATTTCCCTTCTCCTCCTCTTTCCCCAGGTTGCTGCCATCTCAGCGGTGTGTCCCTGGGACTGCGGTGCGCTCACCTGCCTTCTCCTTCATCACCTCCGAAGACTGCCTACTCCACCCGGTCAGACTCTCCCCAGCTTCATTCCACTCCTCTCCTTCCGCCAGCTCTGCCCTGCTGGCGCCTCCAACTCCCCACTGGGTTTCACTGCCGGGCTCTCTGCTCATCTCCTGTAAGATAACCTCTGCACTTGCCTAGTATCCCCAGTTTTATCTCCTCACCTCTAACCAGCTCTCGTTTCTCTCCCCTACAGGCTGTGTGTTCCCTTGGCGTGCGCTGGTTCCTTTACTGTTGTGTGTTTTCAATAAATTGTGCTTAAACGTCTATTCCGAGTTTGAGTGTCTTCCTCTGGTGTTGGTAGCCTTGCACGTGAGCTTCTAGCTATCAGTCATGACAATTGTAGTGCATCCTTTTATATTTTAGGAACATTATAAGTACAAAACAGAACATACACAGCAGAATGACTTGTTTGGCTGCAACTGTTGCATCACTGTTGCCCATTTGTGAGTAAATAAAAAATGACTTATTTCGTTATTTGGACGTTTTTGTGTGTTTGGTCATGGTCGTCTTTTAGTCAAAGCGTGCTTATGTGTCCACATATGATATGCAATTGATCTGGCCATTCCGTTCCACAATCATGTTGGTATTATTATTAGCCGGTGCTTCCTCTGGTAACATTTCTGGGTGGCGGCCTGCGTCACCAGAAAAATTACCGCCACGCTAATGAGGAGATATGAATTTAAGAAAAATATATGAAGCAATGACTTTCCGCAAGTGCGCACACGAACAACACGTGTGGCCATCATCCATGCAGAGTTTAGAAGCGCCCCGCCCAAGCAAGCTTTCCAGTCAGTCACCAGGCAGAGTGTCTTGCTAGCGTGACTGTCTGACAGAAACATGAGTTTATTAAAGTACTTTAAACACGGAAAAAAATCAGAAGAGGTATGTAAGCACTGGAGGCATTCATGGTTTTAACCCGCTGGAAACGGGAGCAATAATGGAAGAGTCTCTTAGCTAAAAGATGTGGTTAGAATTCATATTGCAGCCAGCTTCATATGAAGGGAAAGGCAAGGGGGACTGATGAATTGCTGAGTATATATTTCACCAGCCACTACAATATTGAGTTATGTTCCCTATTATGTACCTGGCAAGTTAAGATGACCGAAATTCACAAAGTCAATGACTTTAATCCGTCAGCAGCCTTCAGACAAACCAAATGTACCAACATTTGGATTTCAAAATAAGGGAGGTTTTTCCTGCTGTCTGGTTGGTGAGAAGATTTCTAAAAAATATATAAATACATAGAAATATAACAGAAATAACTGCATATTTGGTCATTTAAGTTAATTTATTTCTTTAAATACAATTTTAATAATTACATTTCTTTGAATTCAGAGTTAAAGTTATTGTTCTGTTCTGGCTCTACAAAATTATGGTCAAAAGTTTAAATCCTATGAGGAAAAAAGTACAAAATTTGCCACATTCTGTTTCAAATTTATTAGAAGAACAGTAATTTTGTAATAATCTGCCTTTGTCCATCAGACAGGCCTCTTTACTGTCTAGTTTTAAAACCCATTTTTATTCTCAGGCTTTTGACCCGGTTTGAGACACTGATTTTATTTGCTCTTGTTGTCTCTATTCAGGTTCAGGTTACTTTATTGTATCTATTGTTCTTTATTGTTTCTATTGTATTACAGTTGTTTTATTTGTGCTGTTTTGTACTTTAGCTGAATTTTATTGTTTTTATATTTTATTTATCATTGATGTACAGCACTTTGTGTCAACTGTCATTGTTTTTAAAAAGCTTTAAAAATAAAATTGGATTGGATTAAAAAAGATAAAAATTAGCCATAAAATAATCCACATTTATAATAGTCTCAAATGTACAAGAAAAGTCATAATTTTACAAGAGAAAGTTACAAATTTGAGGAAAAGTGTTACAAATTTAGATAAATTTACAGACAAAAATAGAAAACTATAAGAAAATTGTTATAAATTTTGGAGAAAAACCTCAAACCTTCAAGACTGAAGTCATTACTCAAGTTTTTAAGTGGGTGCTCTTCGTACCCTTAACTCAGCTAGAAATTTTTGGTTGTCTACTTTTAATTATTAATTTCATAGTACTGCTTTTACATGAGTAGAATTTCTGGCTACTATACCCACCTCTGATCATATAATTTAAGTATGCATGAGTAAATTACTATTATGAATGTTTTTTTTTCCTCTTCTCTTTCCTACTCTTTGTCAATGGAAAAAAGAAACATCCATCCATCCATCTTCTTCCGCTTAATCCTTTTTAGGTAGCGGGGGGGCTGGAGCCTATCCCAGCATCTTTGGGCGAGAGGCAGGGTCCACCCTGGACAGATCGCCAGTCCATCGCAGGGCCAACACAGAGAGACAGACAACCATTCACTCTCACAGTCATATCTAAGGACAATTTAGAGTCCCTAGTTTGATGCCAATTAACCTAACTTGCATGTTTTTGGCATGTGAGAGGAAACCGGAGAAATCCCGGAGGAAATCCACACAGACACGGGGAGAACATGCAAACTCCACACAGATCAATGTTGGTCGGGGGCTGGGATCGAACCCAGGAACCCCCGGCTAAGGGTGAGTTGCTGTGCTGCCGCAAAAAATACACATTTTGGTTATTTATGTAAACCATGAAAAAAAAAATCCTGCAGGACAAAACATGACACTTGGTATTTTCTAACCTGTTTGTATACCACCATAGACAGAGAGAGAACCTGAATTAGACAGGGCTCAGAGAGGGGAAGATGAGACAGAAGAGAAGAGCCAAGGAGAGGAAAGTGTTCAGGCAGAGGGTCCAGGAGAAGTGAGAGCAGAGGAAGGAGAGAAGGATGACACCAGTAAAAAGTCCAAACACAGGACATCTGGGTGGGACCTCAAGTGGCCCAACATTCAAATATTCAAGCCTTGGTTGTACAATACTTCAAATGGTAAGTTCTATTATGCAATATTACTGTGCAAAATTTAAAAAAATAAAAATAAATAGTGTAAAATTAACATATTCTGGTTACAATCGAGTCATGTGTTTTCTGCCCCCCCCCCTTTCCCCGGAAAAATATGTTGCCACCGCGCCAAGATCTTTAAGCCAGAGGAAACATTGATTAACTTTTAATTTTTAGATAGCCACGCGAGCACACCAGCACCGGGAGGAGCGCCATGTTGAACCCGCGGTCCCGTAAAGGACAGCAGTGGCACATGGGTGAAGCATGGGTGAAGCAGCAGCCGAGACTCTTGTTCACCAGGCAGGCTGGGCTTGGCTCCCTGCGAAGGACTGCAGTAAGATGGTCCAGCTGCTGCCCCCCCCAAGCGTACCCGCGCACCTCATGTGCTCCATATATGCCAAATTATTCTTTAGAGCTACGCAATCACAGCAACATTATAGTATGATTTTTTTAAGCATTAATTCTTCAGTATTCTCTTTTTCTGGTCAAATTTGTCACTTTTCACTTCCTTGTTTTGTTTACGGCGCGCTCTGACACTGACGACTGGCTGTGATGCCACGTATTATCCAATCAGTATGGGAGTCAATCCAAAACCCCGCCCACACTTCTAGAAGCCAGAGGATGAGGAAACGGAGTGGTGGCTAAACTTTAATTGATAAAAATGACATATTTTGACTGAGCAACTCCATACTCAGGGATGCACACCCTTGTAATCTTAGCAAAGCACTTATAAAACCTGAGGCCAGTCTGAAAAATGGTTTGAGAGGTATCTGAGGAACACACAGACAGAAATTTGGTATATTTATTGATAGAAAAATTTGCAGTATTTTTATCGTAAATTTGCAACTTTTTTTTTTTTTACAATAAATTTGCAGTTTTTTCTGTCAAATTTGCAACTTTTTTCTTGTAAATTGCAACTTTTTTCTACTACAATGAAAACTTTTTTCCATAAATTTGCAGTGTTTTTATTGTAAATTTGTAACTTTTTTCTCATATATTCAAAGCTTTTTTTCTCATAAATTTGCAACTTTTTTCTTGTAAATTTGCAACTTTTTTCTCATACATCTGAAACTGTTCTCTCATAAATTTGCAGCATTTTTTATCATAAATTTGCAACTTCTTTCTGACAAATTTGTAACTTTATTCTTGTAAATTGGCAACTTCTTTCTCATAAATTTGCATCTTTTTCCTCTTAAATTGGCAACTTTTTTCTTGTAAATTTGCAGCTTTTTTTCCTCAGATATTTTCCCATTTTTTTTCTTGTAATATTGCAACTTTTTTCCCCTCATGCATTTGCTAACTTACTGTTTTTATCTTTAGTTTAATTAAGGCCCAAATAGTTAATTAGATAGACAATTAAATATTTTGGTGCCAAAACGTGCTCTAAAAACTCTTCACAGAGTAGAGGGTGTAGATTCCTCACAGGGAAGTGGGATGTAAGCTAGTCCAGCTTAACATGTGCAAACAAGCACATGTGTTCAAATATAGACAGTGACACACACATAAACCCCACATGTCCACACACGTGTGCGTTTGTGTTCACAGCCCAGGGCCTCACACTGAATATTCAACCCACATCCTGAGGCTCTCTATGTGGTGCATTGCCAAATTAGAATTCTGATTTTTGGGGGGTTTCGTCTTTGTTTTAGTGGGTTATGTAGGATTTTTGTGACATTATATGGTCTGCAAAGTCAAATGGACCAATGTCCTCCTGCGCAGGAGTTCTCCTCTAGGACTACAACGCTGCCTGTGTGAGGTTATCTTAGCATTACTTACAGTGCGGCTAGTATAGCTTGAGAGCTAGCTAGCAGCCCAGCTGTGTGTTTAGAGCGCTCCTCTGTAAATTCCAGCCACCCCACATGGTCCCAGCACCTTCATTAATCCACAGTCAATAACATATCCCACATCATTCTGGCTTATTTTCTTATTTGTTTCCCTGGCATGACAACAAGGACCAGAACAGTTGGCACTGCTAGCTTTACAATGCGAATCCACGTGACCGGGGGTTTTATGGCCCTTAACTGTAAATTGTAGTCGCCATAATGGACCAACTCATTCACTAACCCACAGCTGATTATTTTTATTGTGCCGTTCTGGCTTTATTTTGTTATATTTTGGTCATAACATCAGGGTATTCTGGGCAGCTAACGTTAGCTGGTCTACCTGACCACAGCCAAGATTTACGACTGATTTTAGGGTCGGCCTGCCGCTTGCAAACTAAGAGAGGGGTTTGCTGGCCTAGCTGCTACACATCTGTTTATGTCTGTTTTGTAGTTATCCATTGTGTGGGTGGGATGAACTGAGGCTCATTAGCATTTAAATCATTATGCTACAAAATAGCCTATTTTGAGGAGAGCTTCTTCCCCGTGTGTAAAATGGTACTGCAGTAATTAGACCCTGAGATGCTCTGACCAAAGCATGTCGCAGACATTTCATTAACACCTCCGGGAGCTGTGTTACCATGTGAAAAAGAGCATAATTAAAAGTTCCCACATTTAGAAGAAAAAATGGTAAATATTTATTTGAAAAAAAAGTTAAAAATCTTTGAGAAAATACACTTTGAAATGAAAAAAGTCAGAGAACCTTTGTTTTTACTGGCACCTCTGGTTAAAAAGTGAATTGTAGCAGAGCTTTTCATGAAAGTCAGCCAAAAGAAAAAAAAAAAAATCAGGGAAAAAAGTCAGAAATATACAGTATGAAAGAAGCTGCAAATTTTAGCCAGAATTCATGAGAAAAAGAGATAAAATATAAACTGTCTCACATGGAGTGTTAAGCTCAGTCCGCAGACTCTCTACTGTCCTCACCAGCCGTTATGTGTGAGTTGTTAATTAGCACTGCTATGAATACATCGCCCAAGGGTGGGGGTGTGTGTGTCGGTACTATTTCCATCTCGTCAGCTGACTGCCAGTGATGCTTTAAAGACGACGCTCAGCTGGAGGAGGCAGACGGCGTATTTGGACCAGCAGCAACCTGCGACAGGTTTTCGCCTTAAAAAAAAGCTCCACCTGGTTTTTATAATTAGAGGCAGAAAGTTCTCATTTCTGTCCAACTTTGGATTTTATAAGTTGTTTGTTAAACTAGTGCTAAATCTTAGGTAATTAGAAGACTTTATTTTACAAATGGAATGATATAATCTCATTTATTAAAGGTTCGCAGGTACTAAAGTGCGTGCAAACTTAATAGCATCAACTAAAAAAATGCAACAAACTAATTTATTATAAAAGCACAATGAGGGTTGTGTTGGTCATAGAAAAATTTGTACCTTTTGACTTAATGAATATGCAAAGTGGGGCATTTAGCCAGAATGATTAAAATACTTTGCACAACAAATGCAAAAACATTAAGTAACAAGATGCTAAGTCATTTACTAAAGCTAAAACAAACTGTGTCTTTAATGATGGTGTATATTTTAAATAAAACGGGTGCAATTTGCTTGAACAGAGATGGGTGTTGTTATTCTGGAGTGGAGGAGTAAGAGAAATGAAAGAATGCTTCAACAGCATTTGGTGAACTCTCCATAGCAGAAACGTGCAGTGAAACACGCTAAATCCTAATTTAAATACACCCGCCTCCAAATGTTTGCATCTGTTGTCAAACACACAGTGGGCCCTATTAGGACGATCACCTGCAAACTTTTCTGCCAGACTTTCCGCTGTACGCCAGTGTTTTTGTTAGTTTCTGTCAGCGCATTGTCTGTTTTTTATGCCTTGTGTCACACCATCAAATTACCAGTAGACAGTGTGTCCATGATGCACTGGGAGGAGGAGGCTCATTTCAAAGAGGCGTGGCGACGTGCAGTCTAATGTGAATTACATATTATAGTGCATTCCATGAGAATCTGCTTTTGATCAGGAAAAAGGAGGTCTATCGTCAGAATCTCATTGTTTAACCCCTTAGCATTCCAGCCAATGTGAAATGTGAAAACCGGAATTTTAAGGGGTTAATGATATTTCAGTAGCGTGTTTTGAAACTGCTGGGTTTTTCTATTATTTTTATACAGAGAGTTGTAATAGTCATGATATAATCACCCATCATTTTAATTATGATGACCACACACTAGATTTTTTAAATTCCATCTACACTCTCATTGCGGACTTACCATTGGAGTCTATAGATTAGGCATTAGTGTAGGATTTTTTTTTTTAGGGTAATGAATGAATGAATAGGGAGCATGTGTGTGCAGATGGCACACACATGCTGACAGATGGCATGTCAGTCTGAAGATTTTTATTCCATCCACATTTTCGTTTTCACCACAGACAAATTAGGCATTAATGTGTTTAATTTTAGGGGAATACTTGAAAGAACAAGGAGTGTGCGGTGTTTTACTTTTCACTGTACCTCCCCAGAGAGACAGGAGATGCGTCCACACATCTGCCTTGGCCACGTGCCCCGGGTTTCCAGGCGGGCTGAGGTTGCAGTTCTCCACCAGCAAGCTCCCTGACTGCCACCCGTCAGGGGCTGGCAGAAGCCGCTGAAAGTGGGCTCGCTTCGTGGCTGGGGTCAGCCGCGGACTGGAAGCCAGATCTCCTTCTTCCATCTCACCCAGGAGGGACTGGGATAGAGAGCCGCAGGCACCCGCACGAGACAGGGAGAGACCCTTGGTTGGCGAAAGCAACAGGACAGGGAGCACTTCATCTCCCCACGGGCTGGGAGCAACTTCCATGCCATCATTAATGTAAATTTATGAAAGTTTGCACAGGCATTATCCTCTTTTCCTGAAGTTTCAAACCCACTGAAATCTGTGTTGCATCCGTGAGCACTACATTAAACCATTCAGCTGATTTTTCAGACCATTCTTCCGTTTGTTCTTTCGAACATACAGTGGTGTGAAAAAGTGTTTGCCCCCTTCCTGATTTCTCATTTTTTGTATGTTTGCCACATTTAAATGTTTCAGATCAAGCAAATTTAAATATTAGACAAAGATAACACAAGTAAACACAAAATGCAGTTTTTAAATGAAGGTGTTTATTATTAAGGGAAAAAAATCCAAACCTACATGGCCCTGTGTGAAAAAGTGATTCCCCCCTAAACCTAATAACTGGTTGGGCCACCCTTAGCAGCAACAACTGCAATCCAGTATTTGCAATAACTGGCAATCAGTCTTTTACAGTGCTGTGGAGGAATTTTGGCCCACTCATCTTTGTAGAATTGTGGTAATTCAGCCACATTGCTGGGTTTTCAAGCATGAACCGCCTTTTTAAGGTCATGCCACAGCATCTCAATCGGATTCAGGTCAGGACTTTGACTAGGCCACTCAAAAGTCTTCATTTTGTTTTTCTTAAGCCATTCAGAGGTGGACTTGCTGGTGTGTTTTGGATCATTGTCCTGCTGCAGAACCCAAGTGCGTTTCAGCTTGAGGTCACCAACAGATGGCCGGACATTCTCCTTCAGAATTTTTTGGTAGACAGCAGAATTCATGGTTCCATTTACCACAACAAGTCTTCCAGGTCCTGAAGCAGCAAAACAGACAGCCCCAGACCATCACACTACCACCACCATATTTTACTGTTGGTATGATGTTCCTTTTCTGAAATGCTGTGTTACTTTCACACCAGATGTAATGGGACACACACTTTCCAAAAAGTTCAACTTTTGTCTCGTCAGTCCACAGAGTATTTTCCCAAAAGCCTTGGGGATCATCAAGCTGTTTTCTGGCAAAACTGAGAGGAGCCTTTATGTTCTTTTTGCTCAGCAGTGGTTTTCATCTTGGAACTCTGCCATGCAGGCCATTTTTGCCCAGTCTCTTTCTTATGATGGAGTCATGAACACTGACCTTAACTGAGGCAAGTGAGGCTTGCAGTTCTTTGGATGTTGTTGTGGGGTCTTTTGTGACCTCTTGGATGAGTCGTCGCTGCTCTCTTGGGGTAATTTTGGTTAGCCGGCCACTCCTGGGAAGGTTCACCATTGTTCCATGTTTTCACCATTTGAGGATAATGGCTCTCACTGTGGTTCGCTGGAGTCCCAAAGCTTTAGAAATGGCTTTATAACCTTTTCCAGACTGATAGATCTCAAATACTGTGTTTCTCATTTGTTCCTAAATTTCTCTGGATTGCAGCATGATGTCTAGCTTTTTGAGATCTTTTGGTTCTACTTCACTTTGTCAGGCAGATCCTATTTAAGTGATTTCTTGATTGAGAACAGGTGTGGCAGTAATCAGGCCTGGGTGTGGCTAAAGAAATTGAACTGAGCTTCCCAAAGATGTGATAAACCACAGTTAATTTATGTTTTAACGGGGGGGGGGGGGGGTGTCACTTTTTCACACAGGGCTATGTAGGTTTGGATTTTTTTTTCCCCTTAATAATAAACACCTTCATTTAAAAACTGCATTTTGTGTTTACTTGTGTTATCTTTGTCTAATATTTAAATTTGTTTGATGATCTGAAACATTTAAGTGTGACAAACATGCAAAAAAAAAGCGAAATTAGGAATGGGGTGAACACTTTTTCACATCACTGTAACTAACTGGGCATCCACTGTGACTGATGTATTCCTTATTACCAAGCAGTGTTACTTCTGTGTGCATTTTGGCTCACACACATGGGCTTTGGTAAGTGCAAAACCCGTCTTAAGCCGTCATGATCACAGCTCACATTAGATAATGTGCCTCTTTGCATTAAAGGGATGGGAAGAAGCACTTCAGATTGGATTATCCAAAACACACCTCTGAATAATTAGACTGGTCTCTTTGCATAATGCGCCCGCAGAAAGTTTGTTTTTACGCTGTTGTGATAAGGAAATGAACTTGGAGATGCCCATAAATGCGTTCTGTGTCACTGACAACTGACTAACTGACCGCGTCATTGTAATATGGTCCAATTTTTCTTAGTAAATTGTACAAAATACCAAGTAAGGAATTTTTCAAGAATTTGTGCGCAATTTAGCACCCGCTCTCTGTGATCTTACTAAACCAGCCCTTAACTCTATTCAAACGTTATTCTTTAAGTTTCAGGAATCTCATGACTGCTGTTATTCTGGAGTGGAGGAAGAGTTGGAAAAATGAAAGAATGCTTCGAGAACATTTGTAGGTCAGTCTCCAAATTTTCCATGGCAGAAACATGGAGCGAGACATGCTAAGTCCTCGTGTAAATACCCCTGTTTGCACCTGTTGCCAAACACAATCTTTCTTAATAAATTCTGTGCAAAATATCAAACAAAATTTTTTTTTTTTAAATATGTGCAAGTTTACACCCACTGTTTGTGATCTCAGTAAACTACCCCACTCCTCTATTCAAGTCTTATTCTTTAAAGATACCAGGATTTTTCACCAGCACTGGATGTCAGAAATTTATGAGAAAAAGATTCCAAATGTACTAGAAAAATTTGCAAATCTGTAGTAGGACAAATGCTTTGAGAATGTTGTGGGTCATTTTCTAAACTCTCCATGGCAGAAATACGCAATGAAACATGCTAAATCGTCATTTAAATATGTCTGCCTCCACCTGTTTGTACCTGTTTTCAAACACACAATCTTTCTTAATAAATCAAGTGCAAAATGCTAGATAAGGATTTTTTAAAGAATGCGTGCACAATTTAGCACCTGCTATATGTGATCTTAGCAAATTGGCCCCACTGGATGTCTCACACAGGGCATTTCTAGACGTGATTGTGTTTTCTTTTTCTTTTCTTTTTTTTTTTGGGGGGGGGGTATTTTTTAATCAGGAAGGGCTCAAACCCTATGAAACCAGAAACAGCTCTGGTTGCACTTGAGATGTGCTCTCAAACCAAAGCTGTAGCTTGGCCCAGCCCACTAACACCTCCTTTGTCTTAAAGTTTTTACTTTTTTCTTCTAAATTTGATAATTTCCTTTATCAAACTTACAGGAAGCCACCATTTAAGGGGCAACCGAGCTGTACGTGACGCCAGAGAAATTGGTGAACAACTTCTGTGAAAAGTACCTGAGTGAAGACTAAGCTGGATTTGAGGATTTTTACTTTAAAGGAGCCAAAAAACCCAACAACAAAGTATCAGGATCAATACTCCAAATGTTTCACAGGGAAGAATACAGGGATGGTGAAGATAAAAAAAAAAAAAATCAGTGAAGGAGCTGCAGAAAAAGACATGACAGCACACTGGAGGAGAAAAAAGTTGCAAATTTATGAGAAAGTCAAAATTTTTTGAGAAAAAAGTTGTAAATTTATGAGAAAGTCAAAATTTTTTGAGAAAAAAGTTGTAAATTTATGAGAAAAAGGTTAAAAATTCACATGAAAGAATTGCAAATTTACAAAAAAAAAGCAAATTAGGAGAAAAAAGTCGCAAATTTTTCGAAAAACATTCCAAATTTACAAAATTTTTTTTTACAAATTTATTAAAAAAAAGTGACACAAAACCTTGCAAATCTATAAGAAAAAGTTTCAGATTTGTGAGAAAAAAGTCACAAATCTTAGGAAAAAAGTTGTAAATCTACAAGAAAAAAGTTGAAAGTCTACAAGAAAAATACTGCAAATTTATGAGAAAAAAGCTGTAAACTTACAGGAAAAAAAACATTTTGGAGAAAAAAGATGCAAATTTATAAGGAAAAAGATGAAAATTTGAGAAAAAAGTTGCTGATTTATGACAAAAAAAGATGAAAAATTACAAAGAAAAAGTCACAATTCTATAAGAAAAAAAGTTGAAAATTAGCAGGGAAAAACTAAAAATGTACGAGAAACGAAGTCAAATTATTTTGAGAAAAAAATTACAAACCTAATGTATGAGAAAAAAGTTGAAATTTTACATGGAAAAATTGCAAATTTACCAGAAAAAAGCCAATTTAGGACAAAAAAAGTCAAAAAAAATTTTAGAAGACAGTTTCAAATTTACAAAAAAAAAGGAAATTTATTAAAAAAGTGACAAAAAACTTGCAAATCTATAAGAAAAAAAGCTGCAGATTTGAGGGAAAAAAAAGTCACAAATTTTAGGAAAAAAGCTGTAAATCTACCAGAAAAAAAGATGAAAATTTACATGAAAAATTGCAAATTTACAAGAAAAAAAAAGCCAGTTCATGAGAAAAAGTTCCAATTTTTTACAAAAAAGTTTTAAATTTACAAGAAAAAACTGCAAATTTATTTTAAAAAAAAGTGACAAATTTTTGAGGAACAAAAACTTGCAACACTACAGGAAAAAAGTTGCAGATTTAAGAGAAAAAAGTCACCATTTTTTTACTTTCAAATTTTCTTGTAAATTTGTAACTTTTTCCATTGACTTTTTTTAATCATAATTATGCGGGCTGTTCATTAAAGATTTCTCCCGACTCATTCCCCATGGACTGAGAGGACCCAAACTTGGGCCAGTTATTAGACTTTCTCTGCAAAGGGTCACACACGTCTCCCATCACTTTATGCAGCAGCGGAGACCTCACCTGTGGAAGGCTGTAGGTTCTGTCAGAAGCCACAACTTGAGCTCAGAAATCAGAATTTTATCGT
The DNA here is from genome assembly GCA_020510985.1 of Pholidichthys leucotaenia. Classification (NCBI taxonomy): domain Eukaryota; kingdom Metazoa; phylum Chordata; class Actinopteri; order Cichliformes; family Pholidichthyidae; genus Pholidichthys; species Pholidichthys leucotaenia. The sequence goes on from CM035848.1 coordinate 50,235,385, forward strand.
CTTAGAAGAGCTTTCCCTTCAAAAATGACTTCATATTTGGAAAGAGGTGGAAGTCAGATGGTGCGAGGTCAGGAGAGTGGGGCGGGGGGGGGGGGGGGGGGGTCCATAGCTGCAGAACCGTACTTCCGTCTGGGCAACATGTGAGATGTTGTCTTGCAGGAGGTGGACTCTTTAGTCAGCATTAGTTAGCGCTTGTAGAAGAGAAACTCCTAGGAGTTCAGAGCTGCAAATTAGCACATGACTTACAGAGATACAGTATGTGTCGTTACACATGTGACATTTCAACCTCCTACAATAACTAGAAGTGGATTGAGGGAAGTCTTTAGTGAGCAACCATAAATTTGCAACTTTATCTAATAAAAGTGAAACTCTTTTTGTTATAAAATTCAGACATTTCCTTCAAATTTGTCAGTTTTCTTATAAACTTTTGTAGCAGTTTGCTGATAGTTCCTGGTACTAAAAAGGTCCCAGCAACGGTTAAATTTTCATCCCGTCACACTGAAACTGTTCCTGGATGTTCTGATACAAACTGCGTCCTGCAGCCAATAGGACGGCCCCGCTGCTGCCCCTCCCACAGCCAGATCTGGATGTTGACGACTCGTTTATCGATGCCGAGAGTGCTTTATCCTTATTTATGGAGCAGAGTGCTTTTTTGGCAGGGACTCCTCGCCATTCAAGCGTCTATCTCTGCCTCCATTTCCTCTGAGCGCTTCAGATGGGATTCCACACCGTCGGGGTAATTGATAAAAGTGGCCTCTGTACATGTGCGGATCATTCAGCCGCTCGTTTCCATCCCCCTTACATACTGACACACGGCCATAAATCAGCAGGCCTCTGACCTCACGCTGATGTATGTAAGCCACGGCGAGCTCGTGGAGTAATTACGGGTGACTGTTAACCCCCTCGCTGTGTCCCAGCAGAGTTTCCCCTCTGCGCGCCGCACGCTGACAGCTCCCCTGCTCGCTCCTGACCATTTCCTCTACACACACACGAAACGGCAAATCAAGTTGAAGTTTGTTTTAATTCTCTGATCTGCAGTTGCTTAACTTCCTTTCAGCCTGCAGTGACGACACTGGAAGAAGACGCCAGTGACATCACTGACTCAAAAAACCAAACCTGACTGGAAGCAGTCAGTCATCATCAGCAGGCGATTGGTTATTTTAAAACAATGGCGATGGGGGTATTTACCAATTTAGCATGACGTACAAATGTGCAAATATAAATTTGGTGGAAAGCCATGTTAAAAGATGCCAATTTTAAAATTAGAAAAGGAGCAAATTACAATTTAATTACACAGAAATACAAAAATGTAACTAGCATCCGGATGAGCACTGCAGATTTATGAGGAAAAAGTTTAGAATTTACAGGAAAAAAATGACACATTTTTGAAAAAAAGTTGCAAATTTTTTTAAAAAAATTGCAATTTTTAAAAAAAAAAAAGTTGAAAATTTACAAGAGAAAGATGAAAATTTATGAGAAAAAAGTCACAGATTTTGAAGAAAAATGTTGAAAATCTATGAGAAAAAAAGTTGAAGATTTACAGGAAAAAAATGCAAATTTTTTAGGAAAAAATGAAAATTTACAGGAAAAAAGTTGAAAATTTATGGAAAAAAGTCCCAAATTTTTAAGGAAAAAGTTGAAAAATCTACAAGTAAAAAGTTGAAGATTTACAGGGGAAAAACTGCAAATTTGCAAGAAAAAAAAGTAAATTTATGAGAAAAAGTTGCAATCTTTTTAGGAAAAAAGTCACAACTTTATGAGGAAAAAGTTGAGAATCTATTAGAAAAAAGTGGGATTTACATCAAAAAAATTCAGATTTATGAAAAAACAATGAAAATTTACAGGCAAAAATTTGTAAATTTATAAGAAAAAATTAGCAAACTTTTGAGGAAAAAAGTCACAAATTTTTTATAAAAAGTTGCAAATTTACAAGAAAAAAAGTTGAAGATTTACAGGGAAAAATTGCAAATTTACAAGAAAAAAGCAAATTTACGAGAAAAAAGTGTCACGAGCTGAGCTCTGGAAGTTCCGCCAGGCTCAGTCTCGTGGCTTTTCTCTGTATTTATATATATTTGTATTTTTTGTACCTTTTTGTTTTTGTTAACCCTGCATGTTTTCTATTTTCCTGTTTATGTCTTAGTTCTACTATATTCTGATTATGTATTATCGGTACCTATTTCTCAGTTGTACTTGTTTATAATTTATTCTACTCCTTATTATTTGAGGTTGACAGCTGTCAGGGCATTTCCTGATTGGTGACCCGTGTGGGCGTAGCCCTGTCAGCTGCCAGCTGGTGTGCTCTCATCTTGTTACTTCTAGCTGATCCCAGTCTGTCACGTTCTGAGCGCGGGGGAGGGGGGGGGATTCTACCAGGCTCAGGTTGTCTGCCTTTTTTCATATTTGGACTGTGTTGTCATTTTTGAGTTGTCACTTATCCTATATTGTTTCTCAGTATGATTTATTTTCCTCTTTACATTCGTTATAATTTGTTTATTGTATTTTTGAGTTTGCCTGTCTCCATTTTTTGCCACATTGTTAAGTTTGTATTCTCTTGTGTTCTTTCTCTCGGGGTTGACAGCTGTCAATGGCTTTCTGGGGGTTTTACTCCGCGTGGGTGTGGCCCTGCCAGCTGTCAGCTCCAATAGCTTCCTCATTATTCCCAGCTGGTCTGATTTATATGTCATTGCTTTCTCCTGCCCATTCAGATACCCACACCGGTCATTAATTATGTAAGGGTTTTGATCCCTATTGAAGGGGATCAAATAAGGGACTTATTTTCAATTCCAATTGCCGCTGTCTTGGTTTGCATTCACCTCGTCTCCACCAGACCCCTGCCCTGCTGTGGTGCGTAAAATCTGTAAGTTTTCTCCTTCGCTTGTTTTTTTGTGTTCTGAGCCCTGTGTTGAACTTTATGTTTGTCGTTTCTTTTCAATAAATTGCCCAAATCCACAGTTCAGCAGGTGGGTCTCATCTTCCTGCTCGAAGGGCATTCATGACACAATCGCTGTTCATTGTTACCTTTTTGCCCGCTCATGTGAACCCACACCCGTCACTACTTATGTAAATGGTTTTTCGGCCCTATTTAAGGGGAGTTATTTTCATTTCCTTTTGCCGCTGTCTTGACTCTTCAAGCTATTCGTCATCTCCACCAGGGCCCTATCCCTGCTCTGGTGCGCTTTATCTGTAAGTTTTCTCCCTTGTCTGTATTTTGTGTTTAGAGCACTGTGTTGAACTTTATGTTTGTTGTTTTGTTTTTTTTCAATAAATTGCCCAAACTCACAGTTCAGCACATGGGTCTCACCTTCCTGCCACGTAGGGCAATTTATGATAAAAAGTAACAATATTTTGAAAAATTTATGAAAAAAAAAGTTAGGAATCTACTAAAAAAACCTTGAAATTTGCTTCTTTTTCTTGTAAAGCTGCAATTTTTTTCTCATAAATCTGCAACTTTTTTCTCAGAAATATAAAACTTTTTTCTCATAAATGGGCAACTTTTTTTCTCAGAAGTTTTCCAATTTTTTTAGTTGTAAATTTGCAAATTTTTTCCTCACGAATTAGCAATTTTTTCTTCATAAATTCACTACTTTTTGTCATAAATCTTAAATTTTTTCTTGTAAATCTGCAACTTTTTTCTCAGAAATTTTCCAATTTTTTTCTTGTAAATTTGCAAAAAATTTTTCCTCATGAATTTGCAAACTTTTCTTAATAAATTCACTACTTTTTGTCATAAATCTGCAATTTTTTTCTTGTAAATTTGTGACTTTTTTTCTTCTAAATTTGCAACATTCATATGGGTGCTGGTTTAATGTTTATTCTGTGTAATTGATTAAATTTTCTCTCTAGATAATGGCTCAAGTTTTTATAATGTTTTTATTTTCAAGGGTTTGAACTCTTCTGTATTGCATATATAGTAAAATGAAATACTCGCCCATGCCTATTGCTAATGCTAACGAGCTGCTGCTGGGGTAAGGTTTGTTATCAGTAAAGATAAATAATACGGTATTGATACGATGTACTTCACTATCTTGTGTGCCGTGTGAAGCAGCAGTCTTGTGTTGATTCAGCTGTGTTGATCTCACACGCGGTTAATCATTAGCGTGAGCAGTGGCAGCAGAGAAGACGACATGCGGCAGAGGAGCAGCGGAGGAGATGGTGGTGGATCTGAGCTAGTGTGTCGAGACCCGAGCGAGTCGCCTCTTTAGTGCTCCCAGACCTCAGCTCCATTAAAGTTTAATGAGAATGCATTCTGCCGGGGGTTGGCCGGGCTCTCTCTCTACATCGCTGCCTGTGTTTGTGGTCAGAGGAAGCTGTGGGGCTGAGCAGTGATGATGATGATGATGATGATGATGGGGACGAGCAGTCGCGCAGAGCTGTCCTCCCCCCCATCTGCAAATGCACCTGAGCTCGGGTTACATCACAAACACATGGACACACCTATAGCTGATGGAGCCACTTCCGTGTTTCTGATGTATTTGTATGATAGTGGCTCATAGCACAGTCTGGAATGATGGTGATTAAAACTAAAAAGAATTGTGTAAAAACTATTTTGACCACATTGTTCCTGCTATAATTTTTAATAAAAGGTCCCATTCACTGAAACATTGTGTTTTTGTAAGTTTTAACCATCTGAAGTGGTTATGTGACTACCAAAAAAGCATCAAAACGCTCACTTCACTTAAGAAAAACAGCATTTATTAAGGTTCCTATTGTTTTTGTTCTAATTATTCTTATTATTATTTATCTCAGCTAAAAGTGCATGGCAAGCAAAAACTGTAATAGGTAGAAACTTGCAATTTTATATCCGAAATCAAAACACTGCATACATAGTTTTATCTCAATAACGGCTGGGCCTAGACTCAAAAGTCTTTCGTCATTCTACTCTTAAATCTTCCGTAACTTTTCTCCACAGGCCTTATGTGCGAAAAATGAAGTTTTCTGCACCATATTTTCAAAAATGTGCAAGTGAACTCAAAATGAACTTCCCCTAGGCCATTCACCCAAATTGTTCGAAATTAAACAGAGATCACCTACAGACGTTAATAATGAAAAGATGTTAAAATGATCCAAAAATGTCAATCGGGTTTGATATTACAGGCCGATGAAGTTGTACTGTTTCTCTTCAGCGTGTATTTTTGGGTTTAACTTCTGATATAGTGATTTGAATTTAATGAAACTTCACATTCACAATCAGAACAAAATTCTTCAGCAAAACACCAAATTTCATGCAATAGGGTTTAATGTGGGTGAGCAGGTTCCAGTAACACTTGTGCCAGGGGGAAAATTATGCAAAAAAGGCACAAATTTATGAGAAAAAAATTTGAACATTTAAAAAAAAAGTGACAAATTTACTAAAAATAGTAGCAAATTTGTGAGAGAAAAAAGTTATAAAAATACTAGAAGTTTCAAAATTATGAGAAAAAAAGTGAAAAATTAGGAGAAAATGTTGCAAATTTACAAGAAAAAAAATGTAAAATTACTTGAAGAGTTACAAACTTACAAGAAATACAGTATTCACCAAATTTACAGGAAAAAAAGTCACAAATTTAGGAGAAAAGATATAGAAAAAGTTGCAAATTAACAAAAAAAGTAGGAAATATATAAGTAAATACATTGAAAATTCTACTCTGAGCCTCTCCCGGATGACTGAGCTCCTCACCCTATCTCTGAGGGTGAGTCCAGCAATCCTACGGAGAAAGCTCATTTCAGCCGCTTGTATCCGCGATCTCGTTCTTTCGGTCATTACCCAAAGCTCGTGACCATAGGTGAGAGTAGGAACGTAGATTGACTGGTAAATCAACAGCTTTGCCTTAGAACTAAGCTCCCTCTTCACCACAACAGACCGGTACAACGTCCGCATCACTGCAGATGCTGCTCCAATCCGTCTGTCGATCTCTCGCTCCATTCTCCCCTCATTCGTGAATAAGACCCCAAGATACTTAAACTCCTCCACTTGGGGCAGGAGCCTGTCCCCAACCCAGAGAGGACAATCCACCTTTTTCTGGCTGAGGACCATGGACTTGGACTTGGAGGTGCTGATTCTCATCCCAGCTGCTTCACACTCAGCGGCAAACCGTCCCAGCAAGAGCTGTAGGTCATTGCTGGATGAAGCCAACAGGACAACATCATCTGCACACAACAAAGATGAGATCCTGTGGTCACCAAGCATGACACCCTTCGTTCCCTGGCTGCGCCTAGAAATCCTGTCCATAAAAATTATGAACAGGATTGGTGACAAAGGGCAGCCCTGGCGGAATCCAGCTCTCACTGGGAATGAGTCCAACCGAGTGTTGGCAATACGAACCAAACTCTCACAACGATCGTACAGAGACCAAATAGCTCGTAACAACAAGCCCGATGCCCCCTACTCCCGAAGCACCCCCCACAAAAAACCACGAGGGACACGGTCAAATGCCTTCTCCAAGTCCACAAAACACATGTAAACTGGTTGGGCAAACTCCCACGAACCCTCGAGAATTCTCGAGAGGGTAAAGAGCTGGTCCGATGTGCCACAACCAGGACGAAAACCATATTGCTCCTCCTGAATCCGAGGTTCGACCAACAGCCGGACTCTCCTCTCCAGTACCTTGGCATAGACCTTCCCAGGGAGGCTGAGGAGTGTGATCCCTCTAAAGTTGGAGCACACCCTCCGGTCCCCTTTTTTGAAGAGAGGAACCACCACCCCGGTTTGCCATGCCAAAGGCACTGCCCCCAACCTCCACGCAATGTTGCAGAGGCGTGTCAACCATGACAGCCCTACAACATCCAGGGCCTTGAGGTACTCAGGGCGAATCTCGTCCACCCCCGGGGCCCGGCCACCAAGGAGATTTTTAACCACCTTGGCGACCTCAGCCCCTGTGATAGGTGAGTCGTCCCCCTCGTCCACAAACCCTGCTTCCTCTGTGGAAGGCGTATCAGTGGGATTGAGGAGATCCTCGAAGTATTCCTTCCACCGCCCGACGATATCCCAAGTCGAAGTCAACAGCGCCCCATCTGCACCATACATAGTGTGGACAGGGAGCTGCTTTCCCCTCCTGAGCCGCCGGACAGTTTGCCAGAATTTCTTCGAGGCCGACCGAAAGTCTTGTTCCATGGCCTCACCAAACTCCTCCCATACCCGAGTTTTTGCTTCAGCAACCACCCAAGCTGCACTACGCTTGGCCTGCCGGTACACCTCAGCTGCTTCGGGAGTCCCACAAGCCAACCAAGCCTGATAGGACTCCTTCTTCAGCTTAATGGCCCCCCTCACCACTGGTGTCCACCACTTGGTTCGGGGGTTGCCACCACGAGATGCACCGACCACCTTGCGGCCGCAGCTCTGGGCCGCCGCTTCAACAACAGAGGTGGAGAACATGGCCCATTCAGACTCCATGTCTCCAGACTCCCTCGGAATGTGGTTGAAGTTCTTCCGGAGGAGGGAGTTGAAGACCTCCCGGACAGGGGCCTCAGCCAGACGTTCCCAGCACACCCTCACTATACGTTTGGGTCTACCAGGTCTGAATGACATCCTCCCCTGACATTGGATCCAACTCACCACCAGGTGGTGATCAGTTGACAGCTCTGCACCTCTCTTTATCCGAGTGCCCAAGACATATGGTCGCAGGTCTGATGACATGATAACAAAATCGATCATCGACCTGCAACCTAGGGTGTCCTGGTGCCAGGTGCACATATGGACACCCTTATGCCTGAACATGGTGTTCGTTATGGACAAACTGTGGTTAGCACAGAAGTCCAATAACTGAACACCACTCGGGTTCAGATTGGGTCAGAATCGGGTCAGAACACCACTGGGGTTCAGAACGCTGCTTCTCCACATTGAAAGGAGTCAGTTTAGGTGGTATGGGCATCTGATTAGGATGCCTCCTGGACACCTCCCACTTGAGGTGTTTCGGGCACGTCCCACTGGGAGGAGACCCCGGGGCAGACCCAGGACACGGTGGAGAGACTATGTCTCCCAGCTGGTCTGGGAACGCCTTGGTATCCTCTCTGAAGAGCTGGAGCAGGTGGCTGGGGAGAGGGAAGTCTGGGCTTCTCTGCTTGAACTGCTGCCTCTGTGACCGTGAAAAGCAGTAGAAGATGGATGGATGGATGGATGGACAGTGAAAATTTAGGAGAAAAAAAATCCCAAATTTATGAAGTTTACAGTAAAAAAAAAAAAAGGCTGAAAATTTAAAAGCTCCAAATGTACAAGAAAAATGTTGCAAATTTATGGGAAAAACTCACAAATTTATAAGAAAATAGCAAATTTACAAGGAAAAAGGTAACAAATTCATGAGTAAAAGCTGCAGGATTACAGTAAAAAAAAAAAAAAAGTGGCAGATTTATGAGAAAGTTCCAGAATTACAAGAAAAAGTTAGCAGATTTGCTGGAAAAAAAAGTCACAATTAAGAAAAAAAAAAACACAAGAAAAATTAACAAATTTATGAGAAAAATGATGCAAATTTACAAGAAAAAAAATTACAAATTTATTGGAAAAAGTTGCAGGTTTACAGTTAAAAAAATGCAACTTTATGTGAAAGTTTCACATTTTTAAGAAAAAAATGATGACATCAGGTGAAAAAAGTCACAAATTTATAAGAATTAAGAAAATACCAAACTTATGAGAAAATTAGTTTAAAACAGGTAAAGTCCATGTGGGCCAACACAGATGGGACCCACATGGACCCATGAGACAGCCCCGTTTAACCTTTGGTGGGGCCCACATGGACACGCTGGCTGGGCTGGAACCCGATGACCGCCATTTGTGGCTATATTACTGCTGCTGCGTCGGCCGTTTTAACCAGGGACGCACGACAGTAGAAGTGTGTCCGATAGCCGAGACGCAGACAGTCGGAACGTAGAAGAACGCGACGTCTCCAAAATAAAAGCATAAGCGATGAGCAGCTGTCAGAGTTGCCATTCCCGCCCCTATGTGGCGTACACCCGAACACATTCGCTCACACACGGGCCCACCAGCATGCAACGCTAAACTCAAAATAACTGGAAAACCTGCCAGGCACAAACACAACACGACGTGCAAACTCAGACGCACACACACGCCGCAGCGGCTTCCTATTCCTCCAGGTGTCGCCGACACACCCGACTGCCTTCGAGCCTCTTTTAATTAAGAGCAAAGTTTGACGATCCAATCTAGCGAGCGCAGGCAGAAGGAACACACGGGGCTCACGCTCTCTCCAGCTGTCTGACGGCAACGGGCGCAGGCAACGGGACAAACTGTACAGCGACGCGGGCGTTTGTGTCTGTGCTGGAGCGCGCTATCCTTCTGCGAGCCATCTGCGTTTGTGGTGCAGTTGGTGTGTTTTTATTCTCCCAGACATGTGGAGGTGGGTGGCTTCATGTGGAAAGGAGGAGAAAGAGGGGAGAGTCACCAGAAATTACACTCAAGTACAAGTGGTATTACTTAGATATATAGAGTATAGATATGATATTAATTATATCCATGGGCAGATATTTCATTTCATTTCACTCTTGGTGGAAGGACAATAAACGGAGCATTTTCTGTATATAAAACTTACAATAAAATAGGGTCATTGCCTAGACAAACATAAAAAAAATTAAACCTCAGATAGAATCAAAACTTAACCAGCATCTATGGGAATGTTCTGAAATTTAGTTGCAAAATTACATGAAAAAAGTGAGGAAAGGTGTTGCAAATTTACCCCAAAAAAGTCCAAAACTGTTGCAAATTAACGAGAAAAAAAGTGGCAAATTAATGAGAGAAGAGTTGCAAATTAAAGACAAAAAAGCTGCAAATCAACACAAAAAAGTGGCAAATTTACATGAAAAAAAGTTACAGATTAACATCAAAATTGTAAGTTAATGAGAAAAAGTTGCAAATTAATGAGAAAAAAGTTATACATTTACATGAGAAAAGTAATTTTGCAAATTTGCAACTTTTTTCCTTATAAATTTGAAACTTTTTTGTTGTAAAGTTGCAACTTTTTTAATCAAATTGTTACTTTTTTCTTGTAAATTTGCTACTTTTGAATGAATTTGCAACTTTTTCTTTCAATTTTGCAACTTTTTCCTTTAATTTTGCAACTTTTTTATCATACGTTTACTAGTTTGCTTTAAAGTTGCAACTTTTTAATGAAATTGTGACTTTTTTCTTGTAAATTTGCAACTTTTCACATGAATTAACGACTTTCATAAATTTGCAACTTTTTTCTCAAAATTTCTTGCAAACATGCAAATGCTTTTAAAATCAAACGGTCTTTTTTCTTGTAAATTTGCCATTCTTTTCCTCGTAAATTCGCAATGTTTTTCATCATAAGTCTGCAATTTTTTTGTTGTAAATTTCTGACTTTTTTCTTTTAAATTTGCAACATTCATATGAATGCTGGTTACGTGTTTTTATTCTATGTAATGCCTTAGATTTTCTCTCTTCATCTAGACAATCTCTCAAGCTTGTTTTTATAAAGTTTTAATTTTCAAAGCTTTGAACTCTTCCCTCTTCCAAAAACAGAGGCTCCTGAACACCATCCATCCATCCATCCATCTTCTACCGCTTTTCCGGAGGTCCGGGTCGCGGAGGCAGCAGTTCAAGCAGAGAAGCCCAGACTTCCCTCTCCCCAGCCACCTGCTCCAGCTCTTCAGAGGGGATACCAAGGCGTTCCCAGACTAGCTGGGAGACATAGTCTCTCCACCGAGTCCTGGGTCTGCCCCGGGGTCTCCTCCCAGTGGGACGTGCCTGAAACACCTCAAGTGGGAGACGTCCAGGAGGCATCCTAATCAGATGCCCATACCACCTTAACTGACTCCTTTCAATGTGGAGGAGCAGCGGTTCTACTCTGAGCCTCTCCCGGATGACTGAGCTCCTCACCCTATCTCTGAGGGTGAGTCCAGCAATCCTACGGAGAAAGCTCATTTCAGCCGCTTGTATCCGCGATCTCGTTCTTTCGGTCATTACCCAAAGCTCGTGACCATAGGTGAGAGTAGGAACGTAGATTGACTGGTAAATCGACAGCTTTGCCTTAGAACTAAGCTCCCTCGTCACCACAACAGACCGGTACAACGTCCGCATCACTGCAGATGCTGCTCCAATCCGTCTGTCGATCTCTCGCTCCATTTTCCCCTCACTCGTGAACAAGACCCCAAGATACTTAAACTCCTCCACTTGGGGCAGGAGCCTGTCCCCAACCCGGAGAGGACAATCCACCTTTTTCCGGCTGAGGACCATGGACTCGGACTTGGAGGTGCTGATTCTCATCCCAGCCGCTTCACACTCAGCGGCAAACCGTCCCAGCAAGAGCTGTAGGTCATTGCTGGATGAAGCCAACAGGACAACATCATCTGCAAACAACAGAGATGAGATCCTGTGGTCACCAAGCATGACACCCTCCATTCCCTGGCTGCGCCTAGAAATCCTGTCCATAAAAATTATGAACAGGACCGGTGACAAAGGGCAGCCCTGGCGGAGTCCAACTCTCACTGGGAATGACTCCGACCGAGTGTTGGCAATACGAACTAAACTCTCACAACGGTCGTACAGAGACCGAATAGCTCGTAACAACAAGCCCGATACCCCATACTCCCGAAGCACCCCCCACAAAAATCCACGAGGGACGCGGTCAAATGCCTTCTCCAAGTCCACAAAACTCATGTAAACTGGTTGGGCAAACTCCCACGAACCCTCAAGAATTCTCGAGAGGGTAAAGAGCTGGTCCGATGTGCCACGGCCAGGACGAAAACCACATTGCTCCTCCTGAATCCGAGGTTCGACCAACGGCCGGACTCTCCTCTCCAGTACCTTGGCATAGACCTTCCCAGGGAGGCTGAGGAGTGTGATCCCTCTAAAGTTGGAGCACACCCTCCGGTCCCCTTTTTTGAAGAGAGGAACCACCACCCCGGTTTGCCATGCCAAAGGCACTGCCCCCGACCTCCACGCAATGTTGCAGAGGCGTGTCAACCATGACAACCCAACAACATCCAGGGCCTTGAGGTACTCGGGGCGAATCTCGTCCACCCCCGGGGCCCGGCCACCAAGGAGATTTTTAACCACCTTGGCGACCTCAGCCCCTGTGATAGGCGAGTCATCCCCCTTGTCCCCAAACCCTGCTTCCTCTGTGGAAGGCGTATCAGTGGGATTGAGGAGATCCTCGAAGTATTCCTTCCACCGCCCGACGATATCCCCAGTTGAAGTCAACAGTGTCCCATCCGCACCATACACAGTGTGGACGGGGAGCTGCTTTCCCCTCCTGAGCCGCCGAACAGTTTGCCAGAATCTCTTTGAAGCCGACCGAAAGTCTTGTTCCATGGCCTCACCGAACTCCTCCCATACCCGGGTTTTTGCTTCAGCAACCACCCGAGCTGCACTCCGCTTGGCCTGCCGGTACACCTCAGCTGCTTCGGGAGTCCCACAAGCCAACCAAGCTTGATAGGACTCCTTCTTCAGCTTAATGGCCCCCCTCACCACTGGTGTCCACCACTTGGTTCGGGGGTTGCCACCACGAGATGCACCGACCACCTTGCGGCCGCAGCTCTGGGCCGCCGCTTCAACAACAGAGGTGGAGAACATGGCCCATTCAGACTCCATGTCTCCAGACTCCCTCGGAATGTGGTTGAAGTTCTTCCGGAGGTGGGAGTTGAAGACCTCCCGGACAGGGGCCTCAGCCAGACGCTCCCAGCACACCCTCACTATACGTTTGGGTCTACCAGGTCTGAATGGCTTCCTCCCCTGCCATCGGATCCAACTCACCACCAGGTGGTGATCAGTTGACAGCTCTGCACCTCTCTTTACTCGGGTGTCCAAGACATACGGTCGCAGGTCTGATGATACGATAACAAAATCGATCATCGACCTGCGGCCTAGGGTGTCCTGGTGCCAGGTGCACATATGGACACCCTTATGCTTGAACATGGTGTTCGTTATGGACAGACTGTGGTTAGCACAGAAGTCCAATAACTGAACACCACTCGGGTTCAGATCGGGCAGGCCGTTCCTCCCAATCACCCCCCTCCAGGTTTCACTGTCGTTGCCCACGTGCGCATTGAAGTCCCCCAGTAGGACAATGGAGTCTCCAGTAGGAGCACCCTCCAGCACCCCAGTCACAGACTCCAAAAAGGGTGGGTACTCTGAAACATCATTTGGTGCATAGGCACAAATGATGGTCAGGACCCGTTTCCCAACCCGAAGGCGCAGGGAAGCAACCCTTTCGTCCACCGGGGAAAACTCCAATATAGAGGCAGCAAGGTGGGGCGATACAAGAATACCTACCCCTGCTCGTCGCCTCTCGCCCGGGGCAACTCCAGAAAAGGCCAAGCTCCAGCCCCTCTCCAGGAGACTGGTTCCGGAACCGGAGCTGTGTGTTGAGGTGAGGCCGACTATATCTAGCCGGTATCGCTCAATCTCGTACACCAGCTCAGGCTCCTTCCCCACCAGAGAGGTGACATTCCACGTACCAGAAGCCAGTTTAGAAAGCTTGGGATCAGTCCGCCAAGGTCTCCGCCTTTGACTGCCACCTAATCCACATAGCACCGGACTTCCATGATCCCTCCTGCAGGTGGTGAACCTACTGGAGGGCGGACCCATGTAACTCCTTCGGGCTGAGCCCGGCCGGGTCCCATGGGTGGAAACCTGGCCACCAGACGCTAGCCTTCGAGCCCCTCCCCCAGGCCTGGCTCCAGGGTGGGGCCCCGGTAACCCCATACCGGGCGGGGTACACTGAATCCTTGATATACAATTTATCATGAGAGTCTGTTGGATCGTTCTTAGTCTGGCCCTTCACCCAGGACCAGTTTGTCTTGGGAGACCCTATCAGAGGCAAATTGCCCCGGACAACATAGCTCCTGGGATCACTGGGGCACGCAAACCCCCCCACCACGATAAGGTGACGATCTCACATGTTTGCTAGAGTCAAATAATATCAAACACACATGAACAATAAAGTCAAAGTGAGTCTATAGTCTGAGCAAACAACATGCTATAATACATCTGACTCAACAAACCTGCAGCAGGTTAGCGGGAAGAAAAAAACCCATTCAGAGCACGGCAGCCGGTGAGCTGAATACTTAAATATTTCAGGATCTGCTTGCCAGTGCCAGCTATTTTCAGACCTGATCCATAATTCAGCATTAGCATTTTCACTCCCCGAAACCTTCAGACTCTTCAGTCTGACCTCAGACTGTTTCTCCTGATTTCAGCTGAAAGACAAGAAGCTTCTTAAATTTTACTCTCGAGTCTTTATTACCGCTGCCAAGGGGAGGAGGTCACGCTGTCAGTGGCGCTGCTTGCTTGGTTGGTTTCTCTGTTAGCGGCACAACTCAAAAAATTCTGAACGGATGTTGATGGAATTTTCAGGAAAGGTGTGTAATGGCACATGGAGCAGATGATTAGATTTCTTGTGGCGATCTGGATCACCACCTGGATCCAGGAATGTTTCGGAAAACTCACATCAACTTGGGTAAATTTTACTTTTGCTGCTACACCAGAATTTCTGTAGCTAAGTTACCCAATACTATTTAGTTGTTATTTCAATAGATCTTATAGAAGGAAACTTGAATTAGCATTTCTCATCAATATCAAATGCAGAAATGTTGCATTTTGAAAACTGCTGCATTTCTAACCCTGTCATTTGGGGGGAATGAGCTGCTTGGCGGAGGTCTGCGCTCTCCGAGTGCTTTTCTAGTCGTTCCTGCTGCCGTTTCTCTGTCTGTCAGCAGGATCACGCAAAAACTCCGAGATGGATCTGGATGACATTTTCACCACAGGTGGCCCTTGGTCCAAAGATGGACTCACTACATGTTGGAGGTGATCCCCGAGTGCATACCTCTGCCAAGGCCCTATCTCGCAATGGACGGACAAAGGGACAGGGGGGACAAAGGGAGGGAGGGAGCCTAGGCGGAGGTTTGCGCTCTCTGAGTGCCCTCTAGTTTGGTAATGAGGCACAAAGTTCAACATGAATGAATGTGAGTGTTTTTGTGTCGAGTTTATTCACATTTATATTGAATGACTGAACAATTTTATAACGTTTGCAACGAGCTACGTTTACACAAGCAGGGCCGTTTCTAGACTTTTTTGGGGCCCTATGCAAGATTGGGTTTAGGGGTGCCTATTTTTGTAATGGGAAGAGTTGAGGTCCTTTGAAATGAAGGGGGGGGGGTCTCTCCTTCTAAAAACATTCAAAACAATAAACCTGGGTCATTGTTTAGATGGACAAAAAATATGACTCAGTACATAGATTAAATATTTGACCAATGTCCACATGAACATGCCAAGTTTACAAGAAAAAAGGTCAAAAGTTTGAGGAAAAAATGGCAAAGTTATGAGAAAAAAATCTTACATTTTTGAGAAGAAAAAGTAATAAATTTATAAGAAAAAGTGGCAGATTTACAAGAAAAAATTGAAAATGTACATGAAAAAGTATCATATTTATGAGCCAAATAAATTGCAATTTTACAAGAAAAAAAGGCAAAAGTTCATGAGAAAAAATATTGCAGATTTACAAAAAAAGTCAAAAATATATGAAAAATTGCAAATTTATGAAATAAAGTTACAAATTTACGAGAAAAAAAGTAGCAAATTTATTAAAAAATGTCATAACTTTTTGAGAAAAAAAGTCAAATTTATGAGAAAAAAATTGGAAATTTACAAAAAAAGTAGGAAATAGAGGAAAAAGTCACAAATTTTTGAGGAAAAAGTGGCAAATTTACATGAAAAAAGTATCACATTTGTGGGGAAATAGACTGCAATTTTTATAGGGTAAAAGTCACAAGTTTAGGAGAATAAACTGCCAATTTATGAGAAAAAGTAGAAAAATGAGGGGAAAACTGCAAAATTATGAGAATTTACAAGAAAAATAGCAAATTTGGTAGAAAACAAAGTTTAATGAAGGGCCTGCAGGATTTGCATCCTCTGCCTTATAGCCAGAAATGACTCTGGCCGGCTCTCATTCTCACCTCGCAGTCCTGCCGTCTGACCTCGGCCGCCATATTGGACGGGCCAGACGGCTTGTCCACCCTCTCCCTGCACCTTGTAGCCTTCAGCTACAGACAGATGAGAAAATCTTTCCATTCTTTACGTTTCCCCTCTTTTCTCTCTCTGCCATGGCTCTTAATCCCTAAAACCTCTAAATCCTCCCTCCTCCTGAACTCCTGCTTCATTCCATCTGGTGTCCAGGAACAACGTACACCTGATCTGGAGAAGCTTCTTTTTCCCTCTGAATGATGGGTTTAGCTCTACAACCCCAATTCTGATGAAGCCGGGACGTTTTTGTAAAATGCAGCTAAAACCAAAACACAATGATTTACAAATCCTTTTCAACTGACACTCAACGGAATACAATACAAAGACAAGATATTTAATGTTCAACCTAGGGATGCAAGTTATCAATTAATTCATTAATTATTAAATGATTCATCTTATCGATTGATTAACGATTAATTGATGAGCGGCAATTTTCCCAAGAATGGGAATTTCCTTCGGTACAATACGGTCTATCTTTAACATATACAAAGTTAATTACTGTTTTTGATATACTGAATAAAACATGAACATCATATTCCTCAATGATTTCTTGTACCATTTGCTTTTATTCAGTGGCATTTTTTGTAGCTTAATAATTTTTGTACTGTATAGTGTGTACTATGTGCTGGGACATCTCAGAAAATTACAAATATCATGATTTTTAATTTATTTTAAAAACTATTAACAATATAATAAATTTATCTTTTTTAGTTATATTACAAAAAAAAAAAAAAAAAAAAACTTTCCCGTTGTAATTTACTGAGATGAACTGGTAGACTGTTTTAACAGGAAAACACATTGTGAGCTGCTTCATCTGTTGCATGCTAAACATTAGCACAGTAGCTCAGTACGATCTGGCCTCCCGTTACCTCAGCGGTAATGTGAGTCCGGTCTGCTTTTCTGTCTTGCGGCGCAGCACAGCAACAACGGGGATGGGCTTTTGCACTCATGTTGTCTTTTTCTTTGCTTCAGTCCATTTCTCCGCTATGTTAATTTGAAGCAGGAAGACCTTCGAGCTCGCGTGCCATTAGAACTTGTTGTGGCACTCTGACGTAACCCAGAAGGGTGAGTTTTTTTCACTCTGCACAGCGCGTGCACTCTGGGGGCTTGGTGTGTTCTTCTGCTTTTTTGGTTGAAATGCACCAGTGGGTGACCCTGTGTGCCCCCGCCTGGATGGCGACACCACTACATTTCATAGAATAAGCTTCCATTGAAAAGGACTGCTGAGTTATCAATTCACTAACAACTAATTTAATTTAGTCGACTGAAGTCCTTTAGTCGACTTTTTTTTTTTCCAGTTCCGGTTCCGCCGGACCGGCGGTGCCACACGAGTTGGCTGCCTTTCGCAACTGCCTTTTTTTTTTTTATCTTCCTTCTTCTTTCTACACCTTTCACTCTATATATATATCACGGACACACAGATCGCCCCAAAGGTCTCCCGAGTCGGCGGACGGAGCCTCTGTTTACAGCAGGAAACGATACAACAGGGAAGAGCTAGCTAGCACTCAACCGTCACCCGGTGCTAACGGAGAAACTCGACATACCGAGGAGCTATAGCAGAAACGACGCGGGTGCCGGGCTGGAGTTTTAGGCGGTGTGCAAGAAATATAAGACAGAATAATAAAGAGCGATGGCAAGAACCAAGCAGACCGCCCGTAAATCTACTGGAGGAAAAAGCCCCCCAGGAAGCAGCTAGCCACCAAGGCTGATCGGAAAAAGTGCTCCGGCCACCGGCGGAGTGAAGAAGCCTCACCGTTACAGGCCCGGTACCGTGGCTCTGAGAGAGATCCATCGCTACCAGAAATCCACGGAGCTGACAGAGCTGCTCATCCGTAAGCTGCCCTTCCAGCGCCTGGTGAGGGAGATCGCTCAGGACTTCAAGACCGACCTGCGCTTCCAGAGCTCCGCCGTCATGGCTCTGCAGGAGACCAGCGAGGCCTACCTGGTGGGTCTCTTCGTGGACACCAACCTGTGCGCCATCCACGCCAAGAGGGTCACCATCATGCCCAAAGACATCCAGCTGGCCCGCCCCATCCGCGGAGAGAGAGCTTAGACTTTCTGCTGCACATCCACCAACCACAATGCTCCGCACTGTGTGTGTGTATACATATATCTATCTATATCTATATATATATATCTATATCTATCTATCTATCTATCTATCTATATATATATATATATATATATATAGTAATATGTACATATGTATACTAGCTGTTCTTGTTTTTTCTTGCCTTCTGATTGTTGCTCTGAGTGTTGCTATCCCTGTGCTGTTGCAATCTTGGAATTTCCCCATTGTGGGACTAATAAAGGCTTATCTTATCTTATCTCTTAAACTCTTATCGACAATTAATCGAAAGTCAATCATTAACATCCCTAGTTCAAACTGATAAACTTTATTGTTCTGTTGCAAATATTCACTCATTTTGAATTTGACACCTGCAACACTTTCCAAAAACACTGGGACAGGGTCATGTTTACCACTGTGTTACATCACCTTTCCTTTTAATGACACTCAATAAGCCTTTAGGAACTGAGGACACTAACTGTTGAAGCTTTGCAGGTGGAATTCTTTCCCATTCTTGCTTGATGTACGACTTCAGTTGCTCAACAGTGCAAGATGTCTATTGGCATATTTTGTGCTCCATAATGCTCCACACATTTTCAATGGGAGACAGGTCTGGACTGCAAGCAGGCCAGTCTAGCACCCGTACTATTTTACTACGAAGCCACGCTGTTGTAACACGTGCAGAATGTGGCTTGGCATTGTCTTGCTGAAATAAGCAGGGACGTCCCTGGAAAAGACGTTGCTTGGATGGCAGCATATGTTGCTCCGAAACCTGTATGTACTGTTGAGCATTAAGGATGCCTTCACAGATGTGCAAGTTACCCATGCCATGGGCACCAACCACCAACACACCCCTATACCATCACAGATGCCGGCTTTTGAACTTAACACTAATAACAATTTGGATGGTCCTTTTCCTCTTTAGCTGGAGGACACGACGTCCATGATTTCCAAAAACAATTTGAAATGTGGACTCGTCAGACCACAGCACACTTTTCCACTTTGTGTCAGTCCATCTCAGATGAGCTCAGGCCCAGAGCAACCAGCGGTGTTGATGGGTGTTGTTGATATCTGGCTTTGGCTTTGCATGGTAGAGTTTTAACTTGCACTTGTAGATGTTGTGATGAACTGTGTTGACTGACAATGGTTTTCTGAAGCGTTCCTGAGCCCATGTGGTAATGTTCTTTACAGAATGATGTCAGCTTTTAATGCAGTGCCAGCTGAGGGATCAAAGTTCACGGGCATTCAATGTTGGTTTTCAGCCTTGCTGCTTACGTGCAGAAATTTCTACAGATTCTCTGACTCTTCTGATATTATGGACTGTAGATGATGAAATCCCTCAACTTCTTGCAATTATGCGCTGAGAAATATTGTTCTTAAACTGTTGGACTGTTTGCCAATGCAGTTGTTCACAAAGTGGTGAACCTCACCCCATCCTTGCTTGTGAACAACTGAGCCTTTCAGGGATGCTCCTTTTATACCCAATCATGCACTCACCTGTTTCCAATTAACCTGTTCACCTGTGGAATGTTCCAAAAAGGTGTTTTTTGGGCGTTCCTCAACTTTCCCAGTCCTTTGTTGCCCCTGTCCCAGTTTTTTTGGAATGTGTTGCAGGAATCAAATTCAAAATGAGTGAATATTTGCAACAAAACAATAAAGTTTATCAGTTTGAACATTAATTATCTTGTCTTTGTGGTGTATTCATTTGAATATAAGTTGAAATTGATTTTGAAATCATTGTGTTCTGTTTTTATTTATGTTTTACACAGCATTCCAACTTCACCAGAATTGGGGTAGTACTTTTTTGTCCAAAAGTCATGACCATCTGTTTTACTGTACCTATCCTGAATTCCAATTATGGGTCTTGTTTTGTATGAATTTGGAACTTTTTTTAAGTAAACTAAAGTAAATTATAAAGATTTTTTTTCTTGCATTTTCTTTTCCTCATAAATTTAAAGCTTTTCTTGTAAATTTAGAACAATTTCTCCTAAATTTACATTTTTTTCATGTCAATCTATTTTCTTAAATATTTGCAAATTTATTTTGAAACTTTAACATCAAGTTGCTGGTAGGCACTGATTGTATGGCAAGTCGTGTTATCATTTGTTAAAGACCCTCAATAGTCTGCTTCTTTTCTACATGCTGACACAGATCCCAGAGGTGTTAATGAAATGTCTGATATGCTTTGGTCAAAACAACTCAGGGTTTAATTACTGCCATACCATTTTACACACGGGGAAGGAGCTCTGCTCAACACAGGCTGTTTTTATAGCATTTTGCTTAAAATGCCTATGAGCCGGAGTACATCCCACTCTCCCTCTTTCATAATTTCTCTGAGATCTATGTTTTGATGGTGAAGCCATGTTTGAAGCTAACACTAGCTTTTAGCTTCAATTTTCAGACAAAGTAAGATACTAAGAACCACTGGGTACATGCTAGAGTTTAAAAGCCCAAAGAAAGTATTATCAAAGACAAAGGTGTGTGGTGTGAGTTCTTGATAGCGTATGACCAAGTGGTCCCTGGGGTGTAATAAGCACAGAAACAACTCTGAATGAGTGAATGGCTAACTCTGCTAATGGCAGCTAACCACTGCTAATTGAGGAAGTATCTGGGCCAGAGAATAATAAACTATAACAAAAATAAGCTGAAGTCTTTGAATGAAATAAATGGTCAAGGGCTAGTAAATGATTTGGCTGGGTAAACAGGTGTCTTGTCAGGATGGATAGAATATACAGAAACCAGACCTAACTGGATATCGCGTCACAGCTAACCTAGCAGAAGGCTAACAGACTCCTCTCTCAGACTGTACCTGACTCTGTTTCAATGAATGTGCCAGGACCACAGATGTCTAGTGGGGTGACTAGAATTTACAGAGAAAAGCTCTAAAAACCACAGTCAGGCCATAAGCTAGTTAGCTGCACTGTTGCAATGTGAGCACCAAGGCTCAGCGGGAAACTTCCTGGTCTCCTCCGAGGAGAGGGTGCACCAGACTATCCAGGACACAGGTCTGTTAAGTAATGGTGTGATAACCTCACAGAAGAGAATAGCCTTCTGTCAGCAAGGAGGGCTCTTGTTAGACAGTTTGACTTGGCGACCATGTAATGTCACAAAAATCCCGGAAAAAAATTAGGTTCAATCATGGTGGGGATGAAATCTGCTGCCTGACTGCCTTATTACATTAATGGACGCCTCAAAAGCTTCCACTAGAGAAAACACTTCCTGCTACGGTCCGTGGTTGTTTTGTTTTTTTTTTCTAAACTTTTCTTCTTCCCTCCACTAACATCCTCTGGATTAGGAAGTCAGTGGAGGATTAGCACATCAGTGGAGGGAGTTTCTCAACTGTGTAGTGTGTTCGAGGAGGACAAAATGTTTGTGAATCATGTAACAGCAAACCCAGGTGCTGAATTTTCAGTAACACAAGCAGGTGAGATCAGCTTCAGGCCAAGCTCAGATAAAAAAAAAAAACCCTGAATCAGTTTAATCTTATCACTGCCAGCTGCTCTGCTCTCAGGAAGCTGGACTGGACAGAGATGAATGGGTGAAGAAGCCTGGACTAGGGATGCAAGTTATTGATTAATTCATTAATTGTTTATTGACTCACCTTATCAATCGATTAACGATTAACTGATAAGCAGCAATTTTCCTGAGCATCTGAATTTCCCTCAGTACAAAATAGTCTATCTATAAAAAGTTAATCATTACTGTTTTTCATATACTGAATAAAACATGAACATCATATTCCTCAATGCTTTATTGTACCATTTGTATTTTTTTTACTACAGACAATGGCATTTTTTGTAGTTTAACAAATTTTGTACTGTATAGTGTGTACTTATGTGCTGGTGTATCTCAGTAAATTACAAATGTCATCTTCTTCTCCCTTACTCAAGCTGTTGTCCCCACATGTTTCGAAACTGCCACCATAATACCAGCCCCAAACAAGCCCGTCCAATTCAGCTACAACAATTACCGGCCTGTAGCACTGACCCCCTTCATAATGAAATGCTTCGAGTTGTTCGTCATGCAGAACATCAAGTCCATCCTCCCTCCCTCCCACAACCCATCTCAGTTTACATACAGGTCAAACAGATCCACAGAAGATGCCATCTCTACTGCTCTCCATACAGCCCTCACCCACCTGGACTCAAAGAACTCCTACGTGCAAATGCTGTTCTTGGACTTCAGTTCGGCATCCAACACAATCATCCCCCAGCACCTAATACAAAAACTCAGATAATTGGGACTCAAAACTTCTCTCTGTAACTGGGTGCTGGACTTTCTCACAGGGAGATCACAGAATGTGATGGTCAGCAGCATCACATCCAAAACCATCACACTGAGCACAGGGGTCCCACAAGGGCGCGTGCTCAGCCAGCTGCCCTTCAATCTGCTGACCAATGACTGCATACCAGCCTACAACACCAACCACATCATCAAGTTTGCGGACAACACGACGGTGGTGGGCCTCATCAACAACAATGAGGAGGCCAACTACAGAAATGAGGTGAGCCAACTGGTCCAGTGGTGTAAAGACAATAACCTCTTCCTGAATGTGGGGAAAAACCAAGGAGATTGTGGTCGACTTCAGGAGGGGACACACACAGCATCCCCCTCCGATCATCGATGGAGCAGCTGTGGAGAGGGTGAGCAGCACCAAGTTCCTGGGGGTGCACATCTCTGAGGACCTCTCCTGGTCCAACACCACATCACTGACCAAGAAGGCTCAAACTCGCCTCTATTTCCTCGGCAAACTGAGGAGAGCACGAGTTCCACCCCCCATCATGTGCTCATTCTACCGGGGCACCATTGAGAGCATCCTCACCAGCTGCATCACAGTGTGGTATGGAAGCTGCACCGCCTCCTGCCGGAAGTTACCACAATGCACAGTGAAAGCAGCCAGCAAGATTATCGGTGCCCCTCTGCCCCCCCCCTCTCGGACATCTACCTCACCCGCAGACCCATCAACATTGCAGGCGACACCTCCCACCCCTCGCACTCCCTCTTCAGCCCCCTGCCCTCAAAGAAAAGGTACTGGAGCCTCCAGGCCCACTCCACAAAACTACTAAACAGCTTTGTTCATCAGACCATCAGGACCCTGAACTCTGTCCACTCCCCCCTTTCCCCCGGACTGTAACGCACTCACCCGCACAATAACTGTCTCAGCTGTTGACACAGAAAGACTGGCATATAAACAGTCACACATTTGCTGCTGTATGTCTCTGCACTTTACTGCAACCAGCTGCACAAATGCCATATCTGCTGCTGTCTATTATTGCAATACTGATCATGTGCAGTCCTATCTGTTACTATCTACACCTACACTACTGCATTAAACTGCAACTACAAGTATTACTGCTCTACTTTTTCTGTATATAGGATTGCTGGGTTTTATCACTTATCTTTATTTGCACTACGGGAAGTCTGGGTTTATCTTTTGCCGCTATTTGCACTACGGGTAGCATTACTGGTCATAGACTGCTGTTGCTGTTTTTCCAGTCTTATTCCTTTTTTACATTGTGCACATCACTGAAGAGAGAGACATGGCATTTCAATTCTCCTGTATGTCCTGTACGTACAGTAGTATTGACAAATAAAATCTTTGAATCTTGAATCTTTGAATCTTCTTCTTTTGGCTGCTCCCTTTGGGGGTCTCCACAGCGGATCATCTGTCTCCATCTCACCCTATCCCTTGTATCTTCCTCTGTAACACCAACCCTCTCCATGTCCTCCTTCACTACATCCATGAATCTTCTCTATGGTCTTCCTCTTTTCCTCCTGCCTAGCAGCTCCATCTTTAACATCCTTTGTCAAATATATCCACTATCCCTCCTCTACACATGTCCAAACCATCTCAGTCTTGCCTCTCTGACTTTGTCTCCAAACCGCTCAACCTAAGCTGTCCCTCTGATATACTCATTTCAAATCCTGTCCCTCCTAGTCAATCCCAATGAAAATCTTAGCATCTTCAATTCTGCCACCTCCAGCTCCACCTCCTGTCTTTTTGTCAGCACCACCATCTCCAAACCATACATCATAGCAGGTCTCACTACTTTCTTATAAAACTTTCCTATCACTCTAGCTGCTACCTTTCAGTCACAAATCATCCCTGACACTTGTCTCCACCCACTCCACCCTGCCTGCACTCTCTTCTTCACCTCTCTTGTGCAATTTCCATTGCTTTGGATGGTTGACCCCAGGTATTTAAACTCATCTACTTTCACTACCTCTACTCCTCCCAACTTCACTGTTACACCTGCCTCCCTCTCATTCACACTTATGTATTGTCACCATGGGGTGAGACGCCGGCTCGGCGCTCAGCCCATGCTCCTTTTTTCCCTGCCTCTCATTGGGCAGTGCCTCAGCTGGTTCCCAGCTGTCAGTGTCACGGGACGGCTGGGGCCAATTAATCCTCATCAGCTGGGGCGCTGTTAATGAGTATAAAGAGGAGCAGCTTCGATCATTCGGGGCTGCGACATAAGCACTGCTAGGCTGAAGCCCCTTCGTCTGGTGTCAGCCTCAACTCCCCTTGCAGCATTCCGGTGTTTGTATCCCGCTGTGAGTATGCACGTCTTGTTACCCCCATGTCCGGTACGAGCTACCTACCCCTGCGCTGTGCAGCTCAGAATGTACGTCTGTATTGAGTGTCTGTGCTCTCCTCATCCCTTATCCCTTACCCAGAATAAAACATCTCGACTCACTGGCTTGTCCCTGGCTCTGATTGCCCGGCTCCCTAGAGCCGGATATGACATGTATTCTGTCTTGCTTCTACTTACTGAAATTACAAATGTCACAATTTTTTACTTACTTTAAAACTATTGACCAATATCATAAAATTTATCCTTTTAGTTATATTACAAAAAAATAACTTTCACATTCTAATTTACTGAGATGCTCTAGTAGACCATTTTAACAGGAAAATAAATTGTGAGCTGCTTATCTGTTGCATGTTAAACTTTATGACAGTACCCCAGTAATCCAGGCAAACCCGGTACGATCTGGGCTCCCTCTGTTGTTTGATAGGCTATGCGCGCTAGTTGACCCTGCAAGCAATGTGGGTCCTTGGTCACCTCATCTCAGCGAACATTTGAATAGGAAACATGGAAAAACATGCAATGAAGTAGGTGTCACCATCACCACATCACAGCACAAAGAATGGAAATGAATCAGAGGGCTGTCTATCATTATTCTGAAAGATTATATAAATTTCAAAGTTGCAGCAGATAACTGCCTTTGCAACAATAACACAAATATCACAGCAGCTCAGAGTAAGAGTGAGCTGCTGTCTGACCATCTCTAGCTACTGTGAAGCCAACGCCAGCCTGTCCTGTTGGCGCAAATCTGGCTTCTCTGCTGCTGTGCGTTGAAATGTTACTTCAGGCGGCATTCAGACCAGGATAGACAGAGGGTCTCGGTTTGACTGGGTGGGGAATGCCAAGAATTTTCACACCTTCGTTTGGATTGCATTCACACTGCAGTAGACCAAACTGCCTGTACAACGTCACGCAGTTACAACAACTGCTCATTTAGGGCGCTGTGGCCAAAACTGACCAGGAGGAAAAAAATCTCAGAGAAGAAGAAAAATCAAGCTCATTGATTGGCCAGGACCGAAAACGGAAATCTGTTCCCTTCAGCCGGGTTGTTTGTCCGCCACAAACGAAACATTTTTTAACTTTTCTCCTCGGCTTTCCACCGTAAAAGGATTTCTCGGATTTGTCTTTCTTGTTATTTTCTATCTTAAATGTACTACGGTAAACATCCTTTCCTCTTCTCAGACTATGTGTTGCTATGGTTACACAAACGCTGAGGGGCACTTCTGCCCTTTGGTCCGCTGGATACTCCGTTTGGATTCACACTGCAAGTGGAGCGTACCAGACTTCGTTTGCAAGAGAACCAAGACCCCCGTTTTTAGGGGGTCCAGAGTTCGCTTGTTTGGTGTGCACCAGAGTTCCAACACGCATTCAGACAGCACCAAACGAACCGAACTATCTGCGGAAGCCACCAAACAGTGACCATCTGAATGCACCTCCAGTAACTTGGGTCCGATCTGCTTTCTTGTCTAGCTGGGGGGTGAAGGCAGTGGGAATAGGTTTTTGCACTTGTGTAGTTATTTTCCTTGCCTCGGTCTATTTCTCCACTCTGCTGATTTGAAGGACGCGCTCTCCGACGTAACCCGGAAGGGTGAGTTTTTTTCGCTCTGCACAGCGCATGCCCTCTGGGGGCTTGGCATCTTCTGCTTTTTCTTAAGTTTCGGTTGAAAGGCCGCAGTGGGTGACCACATGCGCCCCTGCCTGGACAGGAATGGTGAGTTATCAATTAATTGACAACTAATTTAATTTAGTCAACTAAATTCTTATCGACAATTAATCTAAAGTCAATTAATCATTAACCACTTGCACTCCGGGCAATTTTCCTAAAAATGCCAAAAAATAATGTGCCCAAACTAAATTGAAAGCTGTTCTTCAACCCTTTGCAGCATCTTCATGGGGTTGTCTCATTAAAAGAAAACACTTTGAATTTTTTTGGCAAAAAAAACATAATCTCTCTACGTGCTCCGGCCACTGAGTTACAGTCATCTAAACATACTGAACTTGAAGAAAAAAAATTTGGACACGGTGTATTTTTGGATACAAATGCTTGCAAATAACACACAGCTGTCCGATTCGGCTGGAAAATGCAACAGAAATGTAGAACCAAGTGTTATCCAGCTGAGATCCAAATTTGGTAACAATACCACAAAAAAATGAATATTTTACACAGCTTTGTTCTCAGGCTGTTCCCAGGCGTTTTGGAACTGTGCCAAATTGTGCCAAATGGCACAGTTTGGAAAAACGTCTGTAACTTTTGAATAATTCAATGTAGAAGCTTCATTTTAGGCTCAAAGGAAAGGTCACACTCAGGGCTGTGTCTGTGTGTGTGTGGGGGGGGGGGTCGTCCCCCCCCCCCCCGCTACCAAGGATGGAGTTCTGCCCACGCTACATGACGGATTACACTCGTTGCATGTTTCCACAGCAACGCTGTCACAGCGGCTTCCCCCCCCTCGCTACTGTGTGTGTGGGGGGGGGGGGGGTTGCCCCCCCCCCCTCGCTCGCTACAGAGGATGGACTTCAGCCATCGCTACACAACAGATTAGCCTCATGTGGTGATGTGGGACAGCAATGCAATCATCGCGGCACCCCCCCCCCTCGCTGCAGAAGAATAGCAGGGGGGGGTGGCGTTCACAGCCTGTACACTGCGAGCAACCCCTTGTACCGCGGCGCACGAACTTCAGACTTCGTGAACCGCACAGCTGTAATTTACCGATCGTCAAAAGTCATTTTTGATTACAATTTTCAGGGATAAATAATAATTTAGCTTATAACACCTTACCTCTTCACAGCAGAGTCTTGGCGAACTTGTCTTCCTCATTGTCAGACGAACGCGACGCTGGTCCGCTCTGGTTCTGGTCTCGCGACTCGATCAAAACATAATTCCATTATTGCAGTTTTGTGCTTCCATGATTGCGGTTTTTGGCGAACGATTTTTCAAAACAAATAACAGTAGTAATTAAAAAAAGACTGGCGAAGGCGTGTGTGTCACTCAGCCTTCGTGGTCAGCCTCCGTCGGTCTATGATCACCATGGAAGAAATCACAACGTCTACTCTGCTGGAACCAATACAAAATAAGCACCGCCTGTGGCCGAACATGCCGATCCACGAATGGCACTCCCTGTCACACAAGTTGCATTTGTGGATGGTCTCCATGCTGCTGGGTCTGTGGGACTCTTCCTGTGTCCTTTTTTGATCCGCTCCAGCAGCCTGTCTTCACCCAGCCTTAAAAAAAAACAGCTCACGAACTTCTCTGCTTCAATTGGCTCACTGCATTCAAAGCGTTGGGAGACGGGTCCTCCTTCCTAGGTTTTCTTTCATTGGCTCTTCATGGTTTCAGAAACCCAATTCAAAGCTCTTATTAGTCGAATGACAGGTCAATCAGATGAACTAATCTGTTCTGTGTCTGCAGCATTTTTTTCCCAGTGGCGCTTGGAGGCCAGCACCATCTCCATCTGCACCATCATCAGTATATCATGCGTTATGCGTCCGAGCGCGCACGAGTGCACTCTTGTGCGCCCTCATGCGTCCTAGGACGCAGAGACTTGCCCGCCCGCGGAACAACGGAGTGCAAGTGGTTAACATCCCTAGCCTGAACATATGGTCACTGCTGCATACCTGCCAACTTTTCAAACCTGAAAAGCCTAGTAGCTAGCCGGGGTCCAGGGGCCGATGCTAATGCTAATGCTAATAATGCTAATGCCAATAATGCTAATGCTAATGCTAATAATAATGCTAATATTTGCCAAATAAATATTAGCATTAAATCTAGTTAAATGTAGCCAACAACCTCATATTTCTTCAACTTTCAAACCTGAAAAGCCTAGTAGCTAGCCGTGGTCCAGGGGCTGCAGGCCCCGGTAGGTCCAGGACAAAGTCCTGGTGGGGGGTTCAGGGGGGCGAAGCCCCCCGATACCAAACAAATATTACCATTAAATCAAGTTAGAATGTAGCTAACAACCTCATATTTCTTCACCTTTCAAACCTGAAAAGCCTAGTAGCTAGCCGGGGTCCAAGGGCCGCAGTGTCAAACAAATATTAGCAATTGACATAGAAGTCACATATTAATTATATTAAAGGTAAAATCTAAATCTAAATCAATTGCAATACTACACAGAGTGAAATATTTGCTGAATCAACCCACATTATATACTTTGTATCATTCATTAATACTCCCATACATGACATATTGTACTGAAGTATGGGGAAGTACATATAAAACAAACATATATCCAGTCTTTATGCTTCAGAAGAGAGCTATTAGAATAATACGGAATATAATATGGATTATGGATATACTTCGTATATATACGATTTTGGACCTGAACTAAAATCATGTACAACGCTTGGACAATTTAAACAAAAACTAAAGGAAGAAATACTCCAAACATATATACAAGATGACATGTAAAATCACATAAGGACTGTCATATCCAGTCTGTGTTGTGTTGTTACTTAGTTTTTTTTTTTTTGTCACATTTTGTCTTAGCTTTGTTCCGAATTGTAATCGCTCTTGTTTGTTTTTCTTTTGAATTCTTGGATGGAATATGGGTGGGCAATATAAGCTGCGGCTTCAGCCATCACCCATTTCAGATAACTTATGTTGAACTGTATAATCAGAGGAGTCATTGTTTAATTTGACCTTGTTGGATTTTTTCGCCTTTGTTATATTATTCTGTTTCTTTTTAATCTTTACTTTTAATCTATCCGAAATAAAGATTCATTCATTCATTAAATTTGCATTCAAAAGACTATCTTAACACTGCACAGAACTTCGAATAGGCCAGATGTGATGTATTATGAATACTAGAAAAGCACTTGGAGAGCGCAGACCTCCGCCAAGCGCCACAGTTCCCCCCCCCATACAGTGTTTAACATCATAAATAAAATATTGAAAATGGCCCTATCTCGCAATGTTAAATTTAAAAAAAAAAAAGAATCCTTTAAAAAATTCCTGGATCCAGACGGTGATCAGGATCACCACCAAAATCTAATCATCTGTAGGATACCCCATTTCTGACAATCTGTGAAAATTTCATGAAAATCCATCCATAACTTTTTGAGTTATCTTGCTAACAAACAAACAAACAAACAGACAAACCAACGCTGATGATCACATAACCTCCTTGGCGGAGGTAACAAGAAGACTAGAAATATCAGCAGGGTATACTAGCACTGTGTGACACACGTGCATAAAAGACGGCAAAATCGCTCTGATATTTTATGTGTTTACATGATACACCAAGCATGACAAGGCTTGCAATTACACAGCACATGTTCTTCAGAATCTTAGGCATTATATAAAATGTATTCTCCCTTTAGATTTCGAATCCATGGTCCATTTGCCAGGGTTGAAGTGCAGTCGTGCGAACGTCTGTAGCAGTTTACATCGTGTTTACATCTCGCCATGTACGCACGCCTCTCCGGGATTTCGCGCGAGAATAGAAACCTCAATACCCTCAACAGCGATAGCGTTAGCTTAGCAAACGCTTCAGGTAAAGCGTAGCAGCGAACCACGAAAAGAAACGCTACTCAGTTTACTCACAGAGCCCGGTGAAAGGCGAATAAAGGGGTATTTCTACTTCAAAAGCTGGTTCGACCAAGGTGGAAATTCAGCCTGTGCGTGTGCGTCACAAATGTTGATCCGATATTCGCTGTTGGTTAGTTATTTTAGTGGCAAAATCAGCAACTTTGTCTCAGCACTGAAAAAGTGTGACCATCCCGGCCGCCATCACGTGTTGCTATGTTCTAAATTTAGATACGATTCCTAGCGATCTCGTGTTTGGAATTGCTTTCATGTTTTTTTTACGATTTAAAATTTTTGACTGAATTTTTTGTGAAAAAACGTAATTTTGATTAATAAAGCCGTAACCCGGAATGGGGTCTTGAAAACCGTAACCATTACGGCAAAACCGGAGCAGTTGGCAGGTATGCTGCTGGTGGAGCCAGCCTGTGGTCACAGCACATTTTTTTTTCTTAAATTAGACAAATTAATTAAAGGAGATATATGATGCACTTTTTTGAAACGTGAAATATCCGTGACATGCTGTAGTCAAAATAACTCAGGGTTTAATTATTGCACTACCATTTTCCACTCAGCTTAGCCTCTTAAAATTCTAGTGTTCCGCCGGCGGGATGTTCCAAATTTTCTACTGCCACTCAGTGAAGAAAGCATTTGCTTTTCTTTGCGTATGCTAAATTTTGGGGAAATTGGCTGAAATGCTAAGGGGTTAATACTGAACTTTGCATGTTAGGTGATCAAGCGGGACTATACTGCTGAACCTCCTTTGACATGCTGCAGAAAATCACGACTATGGCATACAGAGATTGGTGCTTCTGCTGCCGGATAGTCTAAACACAGAAATCCTCTAGGAGAAGATGCTATCCCAGCACTGCCATCAACTACCAGTGGTTTTAATTTTTGCCAAAAACATAAATATATAAAGATGGTTTTGACTAAATTTTGCTTAACAAAATCTTTTATTCACCCATTTCTCACTAGCTCCACCCCATGTGTGTGAGGAGCCCTTCAGTTACTAAAATATGGCAATATGACCCCATTTTCCTTCATGTTAATCTGTAAACCCAAATTTTAAAACAGCTGTTCAGCCCCACTCCACTTGTGCTAACGTCTTCTCACAGCCACGCAGCTTCATGAATACCGTAGCGCCCCTAAACTCCCATTTGTCCCTGCTCCTCGTTCTGGTCCCATTAATGATTAGCCAGATGATGAAGCCATTATTGACTGAACCTGCTGCCTGTACCTCATGGAACATTAAATACATCACTTCCTCCCAAGGGGCCCGACGGCGAGCGGCCCTCTGCCCAGCTTCCCTCTCTCTCCGGTCAGGAAATGAAGGCAGCCATTAGGATCAGAGCAGAAGCGTTTCTGGTCGCTGCAGCTACAACATTTATCAGGAGTCCAGAGGCGGCACATCGGCCCTCACATGGTCCACCAGCTGATTAGCATACAAAGGCTGAGCTCGTATAACGACTTTCACACTTTTTATAATATTTATACCTTTGCAGCTAAAAATATAAAGGAAGTGAATGGAGAAGTTCTTCATGTTCTCTTCATGCGCCATCAGTTATTTAAGATAAAACGCTATTTCGCTTCTATGCTAACACTGTGTAATGTTGAGCTGTTTTAGCATTTAAGCTAATATTTTTAAGATAACTTTTTAAAAATCTAAGCTATTGCCTCTTTTATTAAAACTGAGGTTATTTTAAGCTAAAATTGCTCATATTTAGTATTCTCAAACTAACTTTTTTCCAACTTTAAGTCATGCCAGCTTTTATGCTAACACTTTTGAGTTCACGGATCTTAAACTTGATCAGAAATGTTGTTCGTTCCGCTGCAAGTCATTCTCACCAGAAATGACCGCATCTTTGGTTGTTTTAGTCGATTTAACCAGCGAACGACTGATCAAACGCACGGACTGCGCCTCATTGGTCAACACGTCTACCCAGTACATCCAGTCCGTTCAAGACGTTTGCTAGTGTCCAAGATGGCGCCAGGACGGTGAGCGCTGCCCTACATCTTCAAAACTAAACAGTGAACTGTGTTTCTGGAAACATCTGAGGTGAGAAATAAATGGTTTAGATGCTGAATGTGTGTTTTGTTTTCGCTAACAACCGCTAGTTTAAAAGTCACGCCTAAGTGGACACATACCTGGAAAGTCCAGCTAAATAAAGAGTGTATTGTGTGTGTTTAGCATTTTAATATTTTAGCTGTATACATGTAACCAGTGGGTGATTTATTATTTTTCGACAAGGGGGATGGTTGGTGTTAACAATTTTAGTATCAGGTAAAAGTAGGGATGAGGGGATGGCAGGTTAGCATTTAGCTTAAGTTGTCGTATTAAGTAGCATACTGACAAATACTGGCTGAATGTTAGAGTTTGAAAGCCCAACTAAGGCATTATCAGAGACAGCCTTGGGGTATATGGTTGGAGTGGTCGATAATATACTGTACGACCAGTCCCTAAGGTTTAATAAGCACAAACATAACCCTGAATGACTGAATGGGTAGCCCTGCTAATGACAGCTAATCACTGCTAACTGACGATGTCCAAAGTTCAATAACTTTAGTTACAAATTTACATGAAGAAGTCCAAAATCGTTAGAAGTTACAAATTAAAGACAAAAAGGTTGCAAATTTACATGAAAAAAATTGCAGATTAACATGAAAAAACATGCAAATTAGCAAGAAAAAGTTGCAAATTAATGAGGAAAAAAAGTTGCAAATTCCTCCCCTCCACCCCCCAAAAAAATCTTTCTTTTGCATGCATCCTTAGCATCGGGGCTTAAAATGCAGGGCCAGTTCTCTCTTTCTTTCAGTCCGGTGGGGACACGTCCCCCCCCCCCCCCGATTTACACCTATGCTTTGACGTGGACTCAGGCTTTCATGCAAGGTCTGTGGCAAGAACAGCCAACAGGAACAGGCATTTTAGAATCCTGCTGAAGCCAAAATCCCTCCACCAGTACCGGGCACTGCCAAGACTGTGCGGGAGGCGGTTGAGTCCGGCCAGCCATCGCCACTGATGGTACAGAAATTCTGTCCGCTGGCGTTAACCCGGATGAATCCCTGATCCCCGTGTACAGACAATTCACACGGGTGCACCGAAAGGCCCGCATCTGTGTGTGCACCGTGTACCGCGTGCGGTTCGGGCCCGCTAACGTTTCCAACCACACCCCACCCTCCCACACCAGGGCTTTTTTTTTTTTTTTTTAATCTCCCCCAGGACTGGGTGAGTGGGCTATAATGTCATTGCTGTTCCCCATATTACTACTACAGCCATCACACACACACACGGACACACTCTCCTCCTCCAGCATGCACGCGTGCGTAAAAACTCGGGGATGCGTAAAACCGACGGATGGGGCGCAGTCCCCATTGATGGGAAAAAAAAGGGAGTGGGTGAGACGTGGGTGATGCTATGATTCATCCCCCCCACACACACACACACGCACAGCGCCGTCCACACCTGTCTGACCCCGTTTCAGGCCACCTCCACTCACACGTTCTCCCCATTTATCGATTATTTTCCACCAACATCCGGTCTGCCATGCCGCCCCCTCCACCACCACCAGCACCACCATCCCGGGTGTGTTTCTAATTATTTCTACTAAGGAACACATGCACCACTGGGGCTTCATGTAAACCAGCAGGTCTGTGATTTAAAGTGTAAAAATATGAAATAAAAGGAGGTGGGCATGTAGGGAGTGTCGGTCTAAAAAAAAAAAAAAAGAAAAAAAAGCCCCAGCTTACTTTAGCATGGCTTGCTCCTTCTCCTCCTCCTCCTTCTGCCGAGCCATCACTGCCATGATGATCTTCCTCTCCTCCTCCGTCAGGTGGCTCAGGTCCGGCAGATCCGGCATGGACGGCGGCGCGGTGGGTGGGCGAGGGCCGCCCTGGGGCCCCACCGAGGCGGACATCTTTTCCACCACCACTGCCGCCCCACCACCACCACCTCCTCCTCCTCTTCCTCCTCGGCGTGTCGTTTCGGCTGACAGGTTCC
The DNA here is from genome assembly GCA_020510985.1 of Pholidichthys leucotaenia. Classification (NCBI taxonomy): domain Eukaryota; kingdom Metazoa; phylum Chordata; class Actinopteri; order Cichliformes; family Pholidichthyidae; genus Pholidichthys; species Pholidichthys leucotaenia. The sequence goes on from CM035848.1 coordinate 50,269,522, forward strand.
TCCTCCTCCCTCCTTCTGCTCCCGAGCCACACCTCACGACGCGGTCCTCGGGCGGAGCGGCAGCGGCAGCCGCATCTCCGGCGAGCCGCTCATGGTTGCAGGCACCCTCGGCTGTGCTTTTGTTTGCCCCCCCTCCTCCTTTTCCTTCCTCCTTCCTCCTCCTCCTCCTCCTCCTCTCCTCTCTGGTCTCTTCAGTCGTCGCTCCCCTCCACCCCCCACGGGCCCTCGCTCCCCCTCCACGGCCCGGGATTCACCAGGGGCCCATCCCTCCGTTCCGGTCGGCTGTCTGCGCTGAGAGCGGAGCTGACAGCCGGGAGAAGCGCGTCTTCACTCGGCTGGTGTGTGGAGCTTCCCCGCCGCTGCCGTGAGACTGGAGCCGGATGGTGTTTGGGGATGAAAAGGCGGAGTCCTCCCCCCCCACGCTCTCTCTCTCTCTCTCTCTCGTTCCTCCTCACGTGAGAGTGGGGATCCACACCCACGTCACACGCGCAAGTTAAAAAAAAAAGAAAGACTACAAAATATAAGTAATGAGTAAGAATTACCATTTCATCGTAGATCTTGTCAACAAAATGCACTTCTAATCACGAATTCCTAATTTGTGAGGAATTCTCTAAAATCTATAAATAAGAAATGTCCGTCAGACAGTAAATTCATACACTATATTTGCGCTTTTTTGTTCCTGGACCTAAAGTTTCGATAATTGTATAAGGGTAAAAAAAAAAAAACACACAAATTTCCTTCTTCTCTTTATAATTATTTAAAAAATTATTAATTCACCTTTTCCAGCTGAAATAAGTGACAGTAGGTGAGGATTTGTTTCAGCACCATGGACAGCAGCACAGACGCAGACTTTCGCTTATAAGCGTGAATGTGGGGGGGGGGGCATGTCCCCCCAACCTGGAAAAAAACAGAGAATTGCCCCCCCCCCCAACACGCACACACACATTTCGTCATAAACCTTTTTTGTATCATGTTACATAACAGAATAAAATGCATCTGAAGCACCAGTTTTAACCCATAAGAACCCAGAGCCCATCATTTTCCTTGAAGTTCAAAGGTGTCTGGGTTTTTATGGGTTAAATCTGAAACTTTTTTCTTGTAAATTTGCTTCGTTTTTCTTCTAAATCTGCAATTTTTTTTTCTCATAAATTTACAACTTTTTGTCTTGCAATGCAAACTCCTTCAGGTCAGCGCCTCATGACAGCTTTGAATTTTCTCCACTTCTGGAGAAGCCCATCAAAAGCCTCGGTCACTAGTGCAGTGCAGATCTCAGAGACTCTGAACAGGTGGAACCGGAGCGGCGGCCTAGTTGGCAGAGCATCCGCCCCACAACCGGGAAGTCGGGGTTCAAGTCCCGGCCGGGTCATACCAAAGACCATATAAAACTGGTACTTCCCGCCTTCTAGCTTGGTGCTCAGCATAATAGAATGGGGGAAGGAGACGTTGTTTGTGGCGGCGCCTTGCATGGCAGCGACCCCTCTGATTAACATTGTAGAGAGGAGAAACGTAATTTCGTTCTACTGTACATGATTGGCTGTATGGACTGAATGACAACAGAGGTGGCTCCTTCTTCTTCAGCTGAGGCAGGATACCATCAATGGCCTCCAGCACATCAACAGCACTGCCCTCCCGGGGAAACTGAAGCGTCGGTGTTTCCAGTTTGGACTGCTGCCCCATCTTATGTGGCCTATCTCCATCTATGAGGTCACTATATCCCGTGCCAATTGACTGGAGAGACTGGTGAACGTCCAGGTGAGGAAGATGTTTCGGCAGCGTAGGTTTGTATGGGAATGGAGTCCTCTGTTACGACCCCTCTGTCTAGGGGTGAGAGGGGAGTAACAAATAACTAGATGGGATTGGTTGGAGAGCAAAGGCCTAGAAAAGTACTACTCAAACTAAAGAAATACAACCAAAAGAATTTCAGCTTCCTGTCTGCAAAAGTGAGAGTAAACTAAGGACACCAAAAAGAAACTAATGCCCCTCGTCTCAGCAGCCAAACTGAAATACAAGAGGGAGTAGTACCTCCAAACCTAAATGTGTCTAACAAAAGTTACCTGCAGTGATGTGTGTGGAACTGAAAACTAAAGCCTTGGCCCAGTCTCTCAACCTGAAAGAAAGACAATATGGGCTGTGAGATAAACACGGGATGATGAATAACAAAATATGAGTTCCCAGTTGCCCGAGTGTGCCTTGTAAAGAAAAAAAAAAGACAAAGACACAGAGTGTCACTTGGTCCTGAACCAAAGACCAAGTAGGCGAAGACACTCCTACACAAAACTAACAGACAACTAAAGGCGCACGAGTGTTACCTGGTCAACACACAACGATACTATTTTTAACCAAAACAAAATATTTGAACCAGGAAAACAAAAGACACTCAACCAAATGCTCACTGACAAGGGAACAGGGGTGGCAGACTGCTCACATTGAATCACAGCCACACCTGACTAACTGTTTGGCTGGAATTTAGAGCAGGTGGCTGATTGGAGGTGAGGCTTGACTGGTGGAGTGTCGCAGCACCAGTCCAATCAGGCACAGGATCCAGTCAGGGGCTGGACAAGGCAGTAGACAGCCAGAGCACAGAAACACCAAAGCAGAAGAGCTGCACTACTGAGTGACATGCGGGAGGAAAACAGACAAAGATGAGCAACATTGTCAAAATAAAGCGACAGAAGGCCGTGGGACGTAACACTCCTCCCCTTAAAAAGAAAAAATAAATCAAACCCTTGGTTTGTATGCAGCGCAAGAAACTCCTTGCAAAACTGTCATCAGATATCATCTGAAATAGGTGCTGAAAATATAAGTTCTTAGGAGCTTGTTTGGCATAGCTCTAGAAACAAAGTGCATGATAAGTCTGACGGAAATTAAATAAGACCAGAACCAACTTGCGTGTGCACATTAGGGCACTAGGCCGGGTCTCGAAGGGTGAGTACCAAGTACAGGGCAGTTTCAGTCTCGGAGGTTGAATGGTGGAACTGGTGTGTCCAAACCACAGCTGGCACTGGAAAGACAGGCCGTGCTGGTATTAGACATAGCCATGTACAGTGAGCCCATAGGTAGACATCCTCTCATTTTCCTGAGTTGGATGCCCAAAACGAGTAGGAGCTCGCCACCCTTGAAGCATTCCTCTGCTCTAGAGAACTCCAGCTGTTGAATGATGGGTAGGAAAACAAAGACCATGGTCTGGCAGAGCAAAATGACAGACTTATCTTTGGAACTAAAATGTAAAGCACAGAGTAGTTTGGGGCTGCCAGTCTTCAGAGTTAAGGCAGGAGCGTTACTCCAGTTCAGTGGCCACACTAACACATGACAACAACTAGCTCATTAACTTACAATTTAGCTTTGGGACAAGGGTAAAAAGATCCCGGACGAGCCCCCGCTTATGTTACAACCTTATTAACCAAAGTGCTCGAGAAAACAAAAGGAGGTAACATAAAACTTGTTTTCACCTCAAAACCCACTCAAAAATAAAGACAAAGGGGATGATTATTGCAAAACAAAAGGTGACGATTTATTTACAGGTGAATAAGGACTAACAGAAAAGATAACTCAACTAAAGAGGAAATGATAAAAACTTCAGGGTTCTCACAGGCTAAAATAACAAACAAAACCCCCACACTTTCTAGAAAAGAAAAGAAAACTACCCCAGTGAAACTCAAAATACAAAAGCTTGCCTGCCTGGCTTTGTTACGTATAAATAAAGGGCACTTTATTGTGAAGTGCAGTGTGGTGACGTGGACGTCCTGTCACGTCTCTGTACGGCCCTGTGTAAGGCAGAGGGCATCCATCTTACGCTCTCTTATGCCCGATGCCCACACTAGGAGCCATGTCATGTAATGCTGCCCGTTCTCTTTAATAAAGCTCTGTTCGCTCACTCATCTTGCCTCATCCTTGGCCAAGGTATTTTTCATACATAACATTTGACGACTGAGGATTAACTCATGGAGGCGTGCTTTACACCACTGAAGCCTTCTTTGGAACTTCCCATCAAGCCACAGGTGCCATGGCCCGACTGGTTGGGGCCTTCGAAACCAACATCACGGCTCTGGATCTGGGGAAGATGGATGAAGTGAAGAAGCGAGCGCTGCTTGTCCACTTCCTAGGCTGAGAAGGTCAAAGAGTTTTTCAAATGCTTGGCCCAACGGACTGCTATGAAGAGGCTATTGAGATGCTAACTAGCTACTCTGCTAAGCCCGAGGATGTGGTGCAGCGTGTGAAAACACGCCACCATCGATGATGAGCTAATCTAGGTAACCCCACACCCTACGGAGACGGCATAAACATTGCGAGCCTCGAAGGCTGGTCAGGACTGCAACGTGTTGTGAAGCTAGACAGCGTCAGTGTGCCCGTGATGACAGCCACCACCGCCACGCAGTCCATAGTAAGTGAGGCCATGGTTTGGAGGCTCACACCCTGGCACCCTGATGTGGTGGAATTACTGGACAACGGGAGCTTTGGTGCCAGCAGGAACGTCACGTGCAGTACGGCGAAAAAGTGATTCCAGCATTCCGGTTGCAGGTGACACACCGGGGTGGAAATGTTATGGGGTGGGATTTATTCAGTGAGTTGGATTTACTTTCACAATCAGCGGGCAAACGATCAGTGGCCCAGCCCAGTTCGCCCAGGCTTCGCATCTGTGGGTTCAGCCAAAGAGCACAGTGTGGACTGTAAATGTAATGCAGAGAGTAGATATGGCACGGGCGGTGAAGACAACATGGAGATAGAACAGAGACCGGGATCACCTCCACCTCTTGCGCAGCCAGAACTGGAGCTGGAGGAAAGAGAGCCCGAGTTAAGTGAGACCAACACTGACGAGGGTTTTATGGACAGTGCCAACACCGGGATATCCGCTCCGCGCTCTCAAGGGAGAGCTGCCCAGAAGGGGGGCCCGCGCATGCAGGGGGTAACAACGCACAGCGACAGCAGACAAGCTCAGACGCAGCACACGGCACAGCGCAGCAGAGCACTTTGGACGGCTTGGTGGAGGAATTGGACAACTTCAATGCCTGCGCTCGGCCGGCTGCAGCGGGAGTGACCGAGTTGGCGGGCAGAGGATCTGTTCTGACGAGTGATACCAGGGAAGCACTGGTCGCCTTCAGCGCTCAGGTTGAGTTTCAGCCAGCAACGGGTGAGGGGTCCACTGCGACAACGATGACTGCTGAACTGCCACAGTGTAACAAAGGCGCCAGGCTGAAGGAGGACCTAGAACTGGCGAGCGTACGGCGGCACATCGAACCAGGTAAAGCGCCATTACAAGTCATGGACTGGGTTCGGGTTTATGCCAGCTGGAGGCCAGAAAGGCAACTGATCAGACCACAGCCAGTAGAACAACAGGTGCCGCTGAGGAGTGGGGAGAAGCTGGGAACAGTGTGTGTTCGGTTGATGGACGATTCACTGTGGCATGTGAACAAGCTATGGTGCGTCTGGGCAGCGGCTCTGGATGGAGGGGCTCCGCGGAGTTCGGCTGCCGCAGTGTGGGACCCAGATCACAGCGTCAGGAAGATTGGCTCTGGGGGTCTGAAATCTCCTGGGAGGAGGCCACCAAGACCTTGTTTCAAAACTCCGGGGGGTGGGGGGGTGCCGTGGGCCTGCTTCAAAGCTCCTGGGAGGAGGCCACCAAGAGCTCATTTCAAAGCTCAGGGGACACAGGCCTGCTTCAGGGCTCCAGTGAGGAGGCCACTATGGGGCCACCTCAAAGCTCCCGACTGAACTGTTTTTCGCTGCTTGTCCCATGCGGGCTGCACTGCGGTCCACCCATCAGCCCTTTTTTAGGTTATTTTGTGTGAATTTGTTAGGCCAGTTTAGTACATTGGTTTTCGTTGTTTTAATGCGTGATTCGGGTTCCAAATTGGGGTAGTTTCAATTGTGTGTGTGGTTTTGAACTTTTCTAAAGGGGGGAGGAAATGTTACATATAAATAAAGAGCACTTTATTGTGAAGTGCAGTGTGGTGATGTGGACGTCTTGTCATGTCACCGCACGGCCCTATGTAAGGCAGGGGGCATCCATCTTACGCTCTCTTATGCCCGATGCCCACACTAGGTGCCGTGTCATGTAATGCTGCCTGTTCTCTTTAATAAAGCTGTGTTCGCCAACTCATCTTGCCTCATCCTTGGCCAAGGTATTTTCCATACCTAACAGGTTTTCCACAAAACATGAGAAAAATGAAGTAAAAGAAAAGGCAGAGAACCCCTACAGTTGTTCCTTTAACAACAGTTATCAAAGCAAGCGAGTGCATAGACATGAAACAGGCCTGAAACTGCTAAAAGCCTAATGCACAGCAGTGATGGGATGGCAGGCTCCGGAGCTTTGAGGGTGTGCTGAGCTTGTCCAGGAAATATTTGGCAAAGTTCACTTCGAAGCATGTGTTGCCGATGTCGTACCATGTGACTGGGTCAGGAAGCCATTCATGATTTTGCACGCAACATGAAATAAAGTGAGCAACAATACACAATGGAAATCCCTGTCCCTCACGTTTTGTGCTGTCGATGTTTGACTGTGTAAGGGATTTGTCACAGCCAATTTTCAGATAAGGACAGAGGTGAATATACTGGGAGAGATGGAAATATGTCTACCCTACACTGTTCAAACTTGCAGTCACCTTCCTTTACACACCTGCATCCTCTGTGTTCTGGGAGTGTTCTCCAAAGCTGGAGAAATAATCTAAAAAAAAAGAAATCGCCTTAGTCCAAAGACTGTTGAACAGTTACTGTTTCTTAATAAAAATGGATAAGTAACACAAGCACATTCACTGTCGTCACCTGAGTTTTATAATTTCTTTTTCTTAAAAGACAGTGCTTATTGAAATGGAAAAAATACCCATTAAACCAATAATGCCCTTGCAAAAACCTGCGTGTTGTATGTGTTTTGTCCACTAGATTGACTAGTAGAGAAAATGAAGGCTCACATGAGGCCTCGTCTATATGAACCATTTTGATAAAAGGCCTCAAGTCCTCTAGAAAGCCTCATCTGGCCATTACTAATGCACAGGTCAGAATAGCACAACACCAAACAGTTCACACACAACTAAAGCCCAGTGGCCAACTGGCCAGGAGCACCGGGTTAAGGGACCTTAAATAGGCTGCTCTGTAACGAGTTGATGCAGAGCAGCTGTAGAATCCCAGGGGTAGTTCAGGGTCCTCCCAGGCGTGTGGGAGAAACTGTAGGGGAGAGAAAAAAAAGAGAACAAAAGAAAGGTGTCTCTCTTCCAGGAAGAATGAGACACAGTCAATGCATGTCACACCTCTCTTTGCCAATTTCAAGCCTGGTGGGAGAGTACAAATGTGCCAAATCAAGGTTGGAAATGACCCTTGCAGAATCCTGGGATCCATTTGTTAGAGCTGCTGCTCCCACCCTAGCAACAGGGAGGAAATGGAAGCCAGGTGCAACAGTCGCAGAGGCAAAGTCCACCTCGAGGCACCGGGACATAGTAGGGCAGGTCCAACACGGCAGAGGGAGCCTTGGCTTGGGAGTAAAGGTGCCTTCACACCAAACACAAATGGGTGGCGCAAATGCATACAAAATCAATGGAAAGAGGCGAGCACACGTGAAATTGTGCATTCGCAGTGCTAGCTAGTCATGGCCTGGAGATTCTGCTGTCACCAGAGTAAAATTATCAACATTGGAGCATAAACTAGTTTGAAAATGAGACTGACACTCACTTGCAGACAGAAGGACTGGGAGCTCTTCAGCTGAGTCAGGATGTCGGAGTTATTTACCCACGGATTCCTGCCACGGACTTGCTAACGAGGCTAGCAGGTTAGCAATGTAAACACCCATCATCTTGTGAAGTTTTGGAGACAGGGACAACTTTTTCAGGTGAGCCCCCTGTCAGACAATGTAAACCTAAGCGGGACATTATTTTGGGGATTTCCACAGCAGCTTGAACACTGCTGCAGAAGTTGTAAAGGCAACTTCGCCTGTCTGCATCTCACCCAGATGTGAATTCATGTCTATTTGCGTGTTTACATTGAGTTAATGTAATCGCACCACCCAAAAAATTCACCTGTTGGCGTTTGGTATGAAGGCACCTTAACAACACCCATATGGCAAAAAGCTACTCCATCTGAACGCCGGCACCTGGTGGTGGAGGAGGTACGCCGCCAGGAAGAAGCAGCCAGTTGTGCTACAGCTATGTCACAACTCGAGCAAGGCTGCTGGATGAGGTGGGAGGGCGGGGAGAGGAGGAGGATCACATGGAGCGAGCTGTGGAGCACGGAGTCCATTCTGCGGAGTTTTGTCATCACAGCCACATATGACTTCCTGCCCTCTCCAACCAACGCACATCTCTGGTTTGGAGAGGATCCAGCCTGTCCCCAATGTGCTGCACCAGCAACCCTCAAACACATTCTGGTGGGTTGTATGGCTAGTCTCACTCAAGGGAGAAACACCTGGCGCCATAATCAAACACTGAAGTGCTTAGCCGCTGAAATTGAGAGAAGGAGGGTAGCCATAAACGCCATGCCTCTAAAGGCCCTGAGAAAGCAGTCACTGGCTATGACTGAAGAGGAAGGTTCCATGTATGACCATGCATGAGGTTCCATGTATGACCACATGGAACCTCCACACGACATACGCCCAGGTCTGATCAGCCTGTGGTGGGCCAGCCTCGGGCGAGGGTGTCTTATGATAAAAGGCCTAAACGCCCAGTGAGCCTGGGGTGCACAACTGACAATGTGTCGCCTTGGTGGTGCCATGTGGTAATCAACCCCACCCAGGAAGACATAGTGGGTGGGGGGCTGAGTTGCTTGAAACCAGTCAACTGAGGTGCTGATTTTAGGGAGTTTAACAACTAGTCGTCTTAAGGTGATTGGTTTTTGTTCCTCTAATTCCACAACCATTTTCTTGTAAATTTGCAATGTTTTTCTCATACATTTAAAAATTTTATTTGTAAATTTGCAGCTTTTTTCTTTTAAATCTGCAACTTTTTTCTTGTAAATTTGTGATTTTTTTTCTCATAGATGTAAACTTTTTTCATGAACTTGCAGGGTTTTATTGTAAATTTGCAACTTTTTCTCATAAATTAAAGAATTTTTTTTTCATAAATTTGCCATTTTGTTCTCAGAAATGTTCATTTCTTTCTTGTAAATTTGCAACTTTTTTCTTGTAAATCTGCAACTTTTTTATCATAAATTAGCAAAAAATTTTTCTAGTACATTTGCATCTTTTTTCATGTAAATTTGCAACAGTTTTTTTAGTCATTGAAAACTTTTTTCATAAATTTGCAGGGTTTTTCTTGTAAATTTGTAACTTTTTTCTTGTAAATTTGAAACTTTTTACTTGTAATTTTGAAACTTTTTTTTACCTTCAGGAATCTGCCATTTTTTCTTCATAAATTCAACCCTCTGTTGTAAATCTGCAACTATTTTCTTGTCAATTTGAGACTTTTTTCCTTCTAAATTTGCAACACAAATTTAGTTTAATTGTTTTAAATTTAGTGGTTTAATTTTTATTGCGTGCAACTGATAAAATTTTCTTTGTTCATCTAGATAATGTCTCAAGTTTTCGTGTAGTTTTTGTTTTTAATAGTTTATATTCTTCTCTATTACATATATAGGGGCCCCTAAACACAGTCTTGCATCGAGCCCCTACTACAGTAACACCTCTAGTGCCTTCCTCAAGCTTTACTCTTGAGAAAATCTTCTGTTTATTGTCCCTCCCCAATACTGAAAATAAATATCCTACTGTATGTTCATTTTCTTTTCACTGTTTCCACTTTTTTTTCTTGGTCCTAAAGTTCTGATAATTGTATATAATGATAAATGCATTTAAATACCCCAGATTTCTTTCTTCTCCTTATAATGATTAAAACGACTATTATTTCCCCTTTTCCAGCTTAAATAAGTGGCAGTATGGGAGGAGTTGTTTCAGCAGCATGAACAGCAGCACAGATGGACACATTCTCTCATAGACGTAAATCGGGGGCGGGGTGTGTGTGTTAAATCTGTAACTTTTTAATTCTAAATGTACAACTATTTTCTTGTAAAATTGTTTCCTTTTTGTTGTACATCAGCAATTTTTTCTCATAAATTTGCAACATTTTGTTCCTTAAATTCCGCAATCTTTCTTGTAAATTTGCAGCGTTTTTTTTCCTCATACATTTTTAAAAATTCTCATAAATTTGCTGTTTTTATTGTAAATTTGCAACTTCTTTCTCCTAATTTTGCAGCTTTTTACATGTAAATTTGTAGTTTTTAATCATAAATTTGCAACTTCTTGTAAATTTACAACATTTTTCCTCAAACATTAAAAAGTTTTTTCATAAACTTGCAGTTTTATTGTAAATTTGCAGCTTTTTCCGCATAATTTTAAGATTTTTTTCTCAGAAATGTGCCAATTTTTTGTAAAATTGCAGTTTTTTTCCCCTCATGAATTTGTCATTTTTCTTCATAAAAACCTTCCTTTGTCATAAATCTCTAAATAAATTATGCCATCCATTAGAGAGCATTTTTACACTGGTCGAAGTGGAAATTATAATTACACTCCAACAAGAGGGGAAAAACTGAAAAAAACTGACATGAGCAAGACTATGTCAGTTTTCTGTCCCGACCATTGGTTCCGGTTTTATTTCGGTTATTTAGAATGGGTAAATGTTTGATAAGAGACGTAAACAGGCACGATAGCGATGCTACATGATGCTATCCAGGGAAACAAAGGAGAGTGATAGCCACAAGATGCTGTGCACGTACAGTAGTGTGAAAAAGTGTTTGCCCCCTTCCTGATTTCTCATTTTTTTGAATGTTTGTCACACTTAAATGTTTCAGATCATCAAACAAATTTAAATATTAGACAAAGATAACGCAAGTAAACACAAAATGCAGTTTTTAAATGAAGGTGTTTATTATTAAGGGTAAAAAAAAAAATCCAAACCTACATAGCCCTGTGTGAAAAAGTGACACCCCCCACCCCCATTAAAACAAATTAATTGTGGCTTATCATATTTTTGGAAAGCTGAGTTCAATTTCTCTAGCCACACCCAGGCCTGATTACTGACACACCTGTTCTCAATCAAGAAATCACTTAAATAGGACCTGCCTGACAAAGTGAAGTAGACCAAAAGATCCTTTATTTATTTTGTATAGATTAAAAGTAAAGATTAAAAGAAATGAACAGAATAATACAACAAAGGGGAAAAAAAATCTTACAAGGTCAAATTAAACAATAGCTCCTCTGATTATACAGTTCAACATAAGTTACCCGAAATGGGTGATGGCTGAAGCCGCAGCTTATATTGCCCACCCATATTCCATCCAAGAATTCAAAAGAAAAACAAAACAAAAGCGATTACAATCCAGAACAAAGCTAAGACAAAACGTGACAAAAAACTAAGCAACAACACAACACAGACTGGATATGACAATCCTTATGTGATTTTACATGTCATCTTGTATATGTTTGGAGTATTTCTTCCTTTAGTTTTTGTTTAAATTGTCCAAGCGTTGTACATGATTTTAATTCAGGTCCAAAAGCGTTCCACAGTCTGACTCCTTGCACTGAGACACAGTGTTGCTTGGTGGTAGTTCTCACTGAAGGTTTTTGAAATATACATGTTCCTCTGAAATGATATTGTTTCTCCCTTATTTGGAACAACTTTTGGATATTTGCGGGCAGTGATAGATTCTTAGCTTTAAACATTATTACTGCAGTTTTAAAGTCATCCAGATCTTTCAACTTGAGAGCTTTTAATTTAAGAAAAAGTGGGTTTGTTGGTTCCCTGTAAGCAGCATTGTTTATTATTCTAATAGCTCTCTTCTGAAGCATAAAGACTGGATATATGTTTGTTTTATATGTACTTCCCCATACTTCAGTACAATATGTCATGTAAAGGAGTATTAATGAATGATACAAAGTATATAGTGTGGGTTGATTCAGCAAATATTTCACTCTGTGTAGTATTGCAATTGATTTAGATATTTTACCTTTAATATGTGACTTCCAACACAGTTTATTATCAATTATTACACCAAGAAATTTAGTTTCGGATACCCTTTCAATCTCTACACCATTTACACTGAGTTTAGATACTAAGTTGTTGTGATGGTTGTTAAAAACTATAAATTTTGTCTTACTTAAGCGTGAATAGAACCACAGTTTAAGCTTTCCTAATTCCTTTCTGAGTGTATCCAAAAGTTGTTCCAGATTGCTTCCACTGCATAATAAATTAGTGTCATTGGCAAACAATATTAAATCCATTTTTTTCTGAAACTTTACATATATCATTTATACACATATTGAATAACAGTGGCCCCAAAACTGAACCCTGTGGGACTCCACAAGTAACCTTCAGTAACTGTGAGTTTTTGTTACCAACACATACATACTGATATCTATTCTTTAAGTAACTACATAACCAGGACAGTGCTACCCCCCTAATACCACAATTTTGTAGCTTCTTTAATAATAAATTATGAGCCACTGTATCAAATGCTTTTTTAAGATCCAGGAATACCCCAACTGAATACTCTTTATTTTCAGCGGCAGTTGATATTTTTTCTATAAATTCCATTAGAGCAAATGCGGTTGTCCTCTTGTGTCTGAACCCATATTGCTGCTCACACAATAAATTATTCTTCATTATGAAGTTGTCAGTTCTCTCACAGAATATTTTTTCAAGTATCTTGGAAAATTGTGGCAGTAGTGAAATTGGTCTATAGTTTGAAAATTCCCCTCTGTCACCCGTCTTGTATATCGGAATTACTTTAGCTATTTTCAGTGCATTGGGAAATATACCTGTTTGGAGAGACAGGTTACAAATATACACTACCGTTCAAAAGTTTGGGGTCACTTAGAAATTTCCTTATTTTTGAAAGAAAAGCACTTTTTTCAATGAAGATAACTTTAAACTAATCAGAAATACACTCTATACATTGCTAATATGGTAAATGACTATTCTAGCTGCAAATGTCTGGTTTTTGGTGCAATATCTACATAGGTGTATAGAGGCCCATTTCCAGCAACTATCACTCCAGTGTTCTAATGGTACAATGTGTTTGCTCATTGCGTCAGAAGGCTAATGGATGATTAGAAAACCCTTGTGCAATCATGTTAGGTCTGCAATGCTGTAATTGCTGCAAATGGAGGATTCTTTGACGAAAGCAAAGTTTGAAGGAAAAAATTATTATTTCAAATACAAATCATTATTTCGAACCTTGTCAATGTCTTGACTATATTTTCTATTCATTTTACAACTCATGGTGGTAAATAAGTGTGACTTTTCATGGAAAACACAAAATAATTGTCTGGGTGACCCCAAACTTTTGAACGGTAGTGTACGTCAGTGGCTTCACTAAGCATTCAATGATAGTTTTGACTAAAAGCATGTCAATACCATCACAATCCGTAGATGTTTTACTTTTAAACGATTTAACAATTTCAATGACCTCTCTCTCGTCTGTGTTCTTTATGAAAATGGAATCTTTTATAGCAATGTTTTTGCTTATTGTATCACCTGTAGGTGCCGTAATGGGTATTTCTCAAGCCAAATTAGGACCAATGTTAACAAAAAAGTTATTAAATTCATCTGCAGGTGAGACTGCATTCACACTCTAAGTTGTTTTATTATTTTTTTTTTTTTTGAAAGATTGGTTGGGTAGCTTGTATTTCTGTTTTTATTTCCAAGAATGTTGTTAAGTATTGTCCATGTATTTTTAATATTGTCTCTGTTTTTCTCCAGTTCTTTACTGTAATAGTCTCTTTTACTACATCTCATTATATATGTTAACTTATTTTTGTATGTTTTATACCGCTACTCTGCTTCTTTTGTCCTTTTCTTTAGAAAAGCTTTATATAATGAATTTTTCTTCTTACACGCTTTTTGTAATCCTTTGGTTAACCATGGCTTGTCAACAAATTTCTGTTTAAGCTTTTTCTTTACTAATGGACAATTTTTTTCATAAAGAGTGGTTACAATGTTCATAAATGTGTCATAGGCTTCATTTACATCTGATACATTACACCTCTCGGCGCCACACGAGTCGGCTGCCTTTTGCAACAGCGGCTCGATTCCGAGTCTTTTTCCCTTCCTCTCTCTTTTGATCCGTCTTTTTTTTTCACCCCACTTATATCACGGACACACAGATCGTCCTAAATGTCTCCTGAGCCGGTGGACGGAGCCACTGTCTATAGCAGGATACGATACAGCAGAGAACAGCTGCTAGCATTCAACCGCCACCCGGTCCCATTGGAAATACTCGACATACCGAGAGAACTGAGGCGAAAACGCCGCGGCTGCCGGGCTGGAGTAAGGCGGAGGACAAAAAATATAAGGTACAGACCCTCCCTTCCATCTGTTGTCATGGGAAATGTACGGTCGATACTGGGAAAGTTAGATGAGCTAGCGGCTATCTCCCGTTATGATAGCACATACCGGGAGTGCTCTCTCCTTTTGTTTACTGAGACGTGGCTAACTGAACTAGCAGCAGATGCTAACATTGAGCTGGAGGGTTTTCACATGATACGAGCTGACCGAACACCAGACAGTGGCAAGGCTAGGGGCGGTGGAGTGATCATGTATGTTAACAACAACTGGTGCAGACCGGGACATATCACTGTTAAACAACGACACTGCAGCAAAGACATTGAGTTGCTAGCTGTTAGCATGAGGCCTACATATCTCCCGAGAGAACACTCACACGTGATCTGCATTGTTGTTTATGCAAATCCGACGGCGAACGCTGGGACAGCACGTGACGTCATCCATTCAGTAACCAGCAGGCTGCAGACAGAACACCCAGATGCTCTTCTCCTCATCTCAGGCGATTTCAACCATGTTTCACTGTCTCCCATTCTACCCACGTTCACCCAGTATGTCACATGCCACACTAGAGACAATAAAACACTGGATTTATTCTACGCAAACACTAAGGAGGCGTACACCTCATCACAACTACCCCCACTCGGGAGATCGGATCACAACTTGGTTCATCTCCGGCCGGTGTACAAACCCCTAGTGCACAGACAACCTCCGGCCATGCACACTGTGGAGTTATGGTCTGAGGAGACAATGGACACCCTAAAGGGCTGTTTTGAAGCCACCGCCTGGAAGCAGCTCTGCGATCCACATGGTGAGGACATCGATGGCCTCATTCACACCTTCACGGGCTACCTCAGCTTCTGTGTGGACAAATCCGTTCCCACCAAGACCATACGGCGTCACTCAAACAACAAACCCTGGATCAACCCTGAGATTAAAACACTTCTGAGAGAGAAGAAGAGGATCTTCAGGTCAGGGAACAGGGAGATGCTGAAGTCCGTACAGAGGGAGCTGAGGAGAAAGATCAGAGAAGGCAAGGACAGCTTCAGGAAGAAGATGGAGGACAAGCTGCAACAGAGCGACATCAGCGGGGTCTGGAGAAACCTCAAAACCATCTCGGGGCTCCAGAATACCTCCCCCCAGGCCACAGGGGGCAGGGAGTGGGCGAACAACCTGAATCTGTTTTTCAATAGATTTGACCAACCGCCCTCCCCCCTGACTGCACAACAACCACTGCTGCCTCTAAAGAAATCAAGTCCTGCTGCCCACTCCCCACTCTACCAACACCCCCCCACTCCCAACACACAGCCCCCCATCCTGACCCTGACCAGGACCCAGGTGAGGACGGAGCTGAGGAAGATCAAGGCGAGGAAGGCGCCGGGACCGGACGGCATCAGCGCAAAGCTCCTCAAGTCCTGTGCAGACCAGCTGTGTGGGATTGTGACGTATATCTTCAACATGAGCCTGAAACTGGGGAGGGTACCACAGCTGTGGAAAACATCTTGTGTGGTACCTGTACCAAAAACTTCCCACCCCAAAGACCTGAACAGCTACAGACCGGTGGCCTTGACGTCCCACTTGATGAAGACCCTGGAGAGACTGCTCCTTGCTCACCTCCGCCCCCTGGTGGAACCAGCGATGGATCCACTCCAGTTCGCCTACCAGCATGGCATTGGGGTGGAGGATGCGGTGATCTTCCTCCTTCACCGTTCTCTGTCCCACCTGGAGAAGCCCGGGAATATGGTGAGGATCATGTTCTTTGACTTCTCCAGTGCTTTCAACACCATCCAACCGATGATCCTGAAGGACAAGCTGCTGCGCGCAGGGGTGGACCAGCACCTGTCATCATGGATCCTGGACTACCTCACGAACCGGCCTCAGTTTGTGAGAACCCGGGACTGTGTGTCCGACACGATCATCAGTAGCACGGGGGCCCCCCAGGGAACGGTGCTGGCTCCCTTCCTGTTCACTCTTTATACTGCGGACTTCTCACACAACACAACACACTGCCATCTACAGAAGTTCTCTGATGACTCTGCGATCGTTGGCCTCATCTCCAATGGAGATGAAGCTGAGTACAGAGGGCTTATCCAGGACTTCGTGGACTGGTGCCATCGGAACTGCCTCCAGATCAACGCGAGGAAAACTAAGGAGCTGGTGGTGGACTGCCGCAGGCATGGGCAGCCCCTCACAGTACCAGTAAATATACAGGGAACAGACATCGAGATGGTGACATCCTATAAGTACCTGGGTATTCATCTGAACAATAAACTAGACTGGTCACACAATACTGATGCACTCTACAAGAAGGGACAGCGCAGGCTGTTCCTGCTGAGGAGACTCAGGTCTTTTGGTGTACAAGGGGCGCTGCTGAAGTCATTCTATGACACGGTGGTGGCATCAGCCATCACTTTTGGAGTGGTCTGCTGGGGCAGTGGCATTACTGCAGCCGATAGGAAGAGACTGAACAAACTGATTAAGAAAGCTAGCTCTGTCCTGGGGCAGCGCCTTGATCCGATGGAGGAGATAGGAGAGAGAAGGACGGTGGCTAAACTGTCATCTCTGCTGGAGTCCGAGTTCCACCCTATGCAGGACATACTGAATGCACTGAGGAGCTCATTTAGCAGCAGACTACATCATCCCAGGTGCACAACCGAGAGGTTTCGTAGGTCCTTCCTACCAACGGCTGTCAGACTGTACAACCTAAGCAGGGCTGCTCGCAGAGATAGCAAAAAAGACGTAACAAACTAATAGTTTTCTGAATGCAGAAGATGCAATAGACTTACACAGTGGTCCTCTCCGGCATACAACTAGGAGCATGCCGGTCGCTATGGAGGGTGAGAGTGTGTATGGGCACATAATCATACCATGCAGGATAGCTGGGTAGACGGTTATGCTGTTTCATTCCATCTAGCGGCAATGCTCTGCACTGTGTGTGTTTATATATTTGCATATTTGTTCCGTCTAGCTGCAATGCTCCGTACTGTGGGTGTTTATATATTTATATATCTACATGTTATTCCATCTAGCTACATTGCTCCGCACTGTGTGTGTTTATATACTTGCATATTTATTCCACCTAGCTGCAATGCTCCGTACTGTGGGTGTTTATATATTTACATATTTATTCCATCTAGCTACAATGCTCTGCACTGTGTGTTCATATATTCATATATTTATTCCATCCAGCTACAATGCTCTGCACTGTGTGTCTGTGTGTGTGTGTATATATATATATTTTATAGTAATACGTACATATGTTTATTAGCTGCTCTTGCTTGCTTGTTTTTTTTTTTTTCTTGCCTTCTGATTGTTGCTCTGAGTGTTGCTATCCCTGTGCTGTTGCAATCCTGGAATTTCCCCGTTGTGGGACTAATAAAGGCTTATCTTATCTTATCTTATCTCTTACATAGACTTTTGTCCAGTCTTGCTTCAGCAAGTCTTCTTTAAAAGAACTGACTGCATTTTGTGATTTGTATCTGAAAGATTTTAAAGTTTTTTCTGTATTGACCCCCGTGTGGCAGTGTATAAGTGCAAAGACTGGCAAATGGTCACTTATATCATTTATCAATAATCCACTTTCTATTTTCTTATCAATAATATTAACAAACAGGCTATCAGTAATTGTAGCAGTGTGAACTGTGATTCTACTGGGATGGGTTATTGTGGGATATAGACTCATACTGTACATAGAATTCATGAACTCTGTAATTACATTTTGTTGAAATGGATTTAGTAAATCAATATTGAAATCTTGCCCAAAGATGCTGGGATAGGCTCCAGCACCCCCGTGACCCAAAAAGGATTAAGTGGAAGAAGATGGATGGATGGATGGATGGATGGATGGATGGATGGATGGATGGATGGATGGAATATTGAAATCTCCACAAATTACAACAATTTTCTTACTAGTAATATTATTGTACAGCTCGACTAATTTATCTCTGAATGTCTCAGTGCAAGTTCCCGGCATTCTATATATACAACTTATAATTAGTTTTTTGTTTTATCTTGGTCAATCTCAACAGTAACACATTCCAGAATCCCTGGTAGTGTAAAGGACATTCCATTTACAAGTTTACACCTATACAGGTCATCAATATACAGTGCAACACCACCACCCTTTTTTTGAGATCTGTTAATATGAAACATCTGATGTCCCTCTATTACCATCAGAGGAGCCTGCTCTTCATTAAGCCAAGTTTCAGAGACTGCGATAGCTGTAAATTTTCTGTCTAGCTGTTTTAAATAGTCCTGAATCTGTGGAAAGTTTTTGTTAAGACTTCTGCTGTTGAAGTGTATTATTTATAGTTTACCATCTAATTGCACTTGACTTTTAAATTGCTTTTCAGTATAAAATTCACAGTGATTATGAATATTATTGAAAAAGTGGTTATCAGGATCATTATCATTCTCCATCTCTTGTAGTTTATGTTCAGCATAATGGCATATTTTCAGAGTTTGAATTTCCTCACTCTCTGTCAAATGACTTCCTCCAACTGGGGATAATTGATGTCTACTCAAGTCAGTCATAAGTTTTTTGTTTTGTTTAGTTTTATTTTTTTTATATAGTATATTGACATGGTATGTCACAAAAGAACTATTCTTGCCGTGTGTGTGGATATGGATTATCATAGTCTCTTAATCTTCTTAATCAGTGTTCATCTATATTTATGTAAGTCAGTGAGATCTCTGATTATTATGGCCTTTGCTTCCTCAGGTGTTCCATTTAGTTTGATCCAAACTCTACAGTTTCTTGTCCATGTTGCCTGTATCTTATTTTGTCTTTTCAGCATCTGTGCTTGCCGTGCTATTTCTGCATTAGTCTTTGTTAAATGTTCATTTAGGTAAACTTCTGTTTCCCGTAGCTTTCTGACCTGCCTCAGTATGTCATTCTTTACCCTTCTGTTCACAAAGCGCATCACAATTGATTTCTTTGTTTTCTTATCTTTTCTGGGTAAAGTATGACAGGCTGAAATTGCATTTACTTCAACCTTTATTTTTCTGCTTTCAAGGAACTGAAGCACTTGGTTTTCCAGGGAGACTGATTCACTTTGGGGAGCCTCCTCACCTCTCATTCCTGCTGTAACATATGATTGGTATTTAATGTCTAGTCCACTTATAATTAGATCATCCATACGAGAATATTGTTCAAGATTCTCGATGCGTCGCTCCAAGTCTGCAGTTTTTTTTGTCTTTTTACTTAATTGTTAATTTCAATTCTCGGACTTCTTCCATTAGCCCTAATAGTTTAGACTTTTGATTGGCCACTTTGGTCAGTTCTTCTGACAAGAAGTTCAGAGATTTTTTAATCTCTTCCATTTCCTCCTTCTTTGGTGGCATTTTTACTGACCTGTTGATAATAAAACAGTCTCTGCTGGTGTCGCCGGTATCCGATCTGACCGACCTCGAATCCAGCTGGGGCCTCAGCTAGCCCCCTCCACTGCTAGTCCCGCTGCTTACCGCCACTGCAATTGAGCTCCTGTCCAGCCAGGGTGCCAGCAGCTCCTTCACTGAGGCCCGCCGCCCACCGCCGCTGTAGTTGAGTTCTGCTCCTGCTCCTGTTCAGCTGGGGTCCCGGTAGTTCCTCTGCTGAGCCCCGCCACCTACCGCCGTCTTCCTCAGTAGTTCCTCCATCGAGCCCGCCACTGTAACTGAGCTCCGATCTGGCTCTTATCCAGCTGGGGCCCCGGCTGCTCCTCCATTGGTCCCTGTCTCCTACCGCCGCTGTAGTTGAACTCCGATCCGGCTCCCGTCCGTTGCCTCGGTTAGTTCCTCTGGCAAGCCCCAATCACAAGATTCTAAGAATCTGCGTGGGAGGCTCATCTGTCATCTACCGGGCCGATGCCGGGTCAGTGAGACGAACCGGGGACAGAGTCACTCCTTTGTATTTGTGTTAGGTGCTACGACTAGCTATGGCGTTAGCTATAGCGATAGCGTTAGTTTAGCACATTAGCTTAGCTAATGTCCTCAAAAGCTAGACATCATGCTGCAATCCAAAGACATTCAGGAACAAATGAGAAACAAAGTAATTGAGATCTATCAGTCTGGAAAAGGTTATAAAGCCATTTCTAAAGCTTTGGGACTCCAGCAAACCACAGTGAGAGCCATTATCCACAAATGGCGAAAACATGGAACAGTGGTGAACCTTCCCAGGAGTGGCCGGACAACCAAAATTACTGCAAGAGTGCAGCGACGACTCATCCAAGAGGTCACAAAACACCCCACAACAACATCCAAAGAACTGCAGGCCTCACTTGCCTCAGTTAAGGTCAGTGTTCATGACTCCACCATAAGAAAGAGACCAGGCAAAAATAGCCTGCATGGCAGAGTTCCAAGATGAAAACCACCACTGAGCAAAAAGAACATAAAGGCTCGTTTCAATTTTGCCAGAAAACATCTTGATGATCCCCAAGACTTTTGGGAAAATACTCTGTGGACTGATGAGACAAAAGCTGAACTTTTTGGAAGGTGTGTGCCCCATTACAACTGGCATAAAAATAACACAGCATTTCAGATAAGAAACATCATACCAACAGTAAAACATGGTGGTGGTAGTGTGATGGCCTGGGGCTGTTTTGCTGCTTCAGGACCTAGAAGACTTGCTGTGGTAAATGGAACCATGAATTCTGCTGTCTACCAAAAAATCCTGAAGGAGAATGTCCGGTCATCTGTTGGTGACCTCAAGCTGAAGTGCAATTGGGTTCTGCAGCAGGACAATGATCTAAAACACACCAGCAAATCCACCTCTGAATGGTTTAAGAAAAACAAAATGAAGACTTTGGAGTGGCCTAGTCAAAGTCCTGACCTGAATCTGATTGAGATGCTGTGGCATGACCATAAAAAGGCGGTTCATGCTCGAAAACCCTCCAATGTGGCTGAACTACAACAATTCTGCAAAGATGAGTGGCCCAAAATTCCTCCACAGCACTGTAAAAGACTCATTGCCAGTTATTGCAAAAACTTGATTGCAGTTGTTGCTGTTAAGGGTGGCCCAACCAGTTATTAGGTTGAGGGGGCAATCACTTTTTCACACAGGGCCATGTAGGTTTAGATTTTTTTTCCCTTAATAATAAACACGTTCATTTAAAAACTGCATTTTATGTTTACTTGTGTTATCTTTGTCTCATATTTAAATTTGTTTGATGATCTGAAACATTTAAGTGTGGCAAACATACAAAAAAATGAGAATTCAGGAAGGGAGCAAACACTTTTTCACACCACTGCAAGTGAATAATGAAGAATAAGCCACATAATAACTGGGAGTGTGGGGAGACTTGAATAACGAAACCGAATTGTCTTTCATTCCAATTTATTCAAGAAATCATTCCACTGTCTGCTCTTATTCTTGAGCAGCGAACAAAGAGAGTGAACACACCAAAGTTCTCTCATTTAAACATTCTGACATCAAACCATTTCCCTCGCGGGGGAAATCACACATCTCTCTCAAAATCTCTTTATTCACATTCATTAGCCTTTTATTTACATAACTCCCCCTTCTCTCTTCCCGAGCCTCAGTGGTCAGGAAGTCTTTTGTCCCCTGTCCTCCGCAGGGGGTCCAGGCTCTGTGGCTCCGCACCGCAGGGGGCTGGCTCTCCTTCATCGTGGTTAAATCACATATGCAGTGTCCAACATATACATGTCTCACAACACAGCCATATAACCCCCCCCCCAAACGATGAAGAACAGACTAATTCCTAAAATTAAATAGCACCTTACTCACTACTGAATAATCAACACCAACATTCAGTCTGTGCGCCGCTTGGGCTTCAGCCGTCTGCCGAATCTGCTGTGCGTTGGCCCCGCCTTGCCTGCGGTGCGTTTCTGCTTCGGCGCTGTTGACTGAGGAAGAGAGTGGTTAATTGCCTTCTGCGGGGGCCTGCCTCGTCGAGGCGCCACCGCGACCGGTACAGACACGTCCTTCATGACAAAAGCAGGTTTTAGTCTGTCAATACTGACTGTCTCTTTTCTGTCTCCAAAATCCAGCACAAATTGCTTATCACCTGCCTCCAGCACTCGAAATGGCCCTTCGTAAGGCGGTTTGAGCGTTGCTTTTAGGGCTTCGCGCCTGACAAAAACGAAATCGGCATTTTTCAAAGCCTTGGGGACGAAAACTCGTGGAAAAGCGTGATGAACCGGACCCGGGAGCGTGTCTGCCCCCGTGCCGACTAACGGTCCCAGAGCCGAGAGAGGTGGGGGCTCTGGGTGCTCTGGTAAAAACTCGCCCGGCAGCCTCAGAGTTTGTGCGAATACCAGCTCCGCTGGGGAGGCGTCTAAGTCCTCTTTAGGCGCAGAACGCAACCCTAATAAAACCCATGGAAGTTTATTCACCCAATCTGCATCCGTGAGCGACGCTCTGAGTGCTGCCTTCAAAGACCTATGAAAACGCTCGCATAAACCATTGGCCTGAGGGTGGTAAGCCGTAGTGCGGTGAATTTTGGCTCCTAAGCCGTTGGCCATCGCTGACCACAGCTCAGAGATGAATTGCGGTCCTCTATCGGACGTAATGTCCGACGGAACCCCGAAACGCGCCACCCAAGCCGTTAAAAAAACGCGAGCCACCTCCGCGGCCGTGGTCGTCGCAAGTGGGACCACTTCCGGCCAACGTGTGGTGCGGTCCACCATTGTCAAAAGATACGTGAACCCCTGTGATGCCGGTAGGGGGCCCACAAGGTCGACGTGCACATGGTCGAACCTTCTGGCCGGAATGCGGAACGGTTCTAACGGGGCTCTTGTGTGCCTGTGAATTTTGGCCCGTTGACAGGAAATGCAGGTTTTTGCCCATTCCTTCACGTGCTTGCGCAGGCACGGCCAAACAAACTTTTCCGCCACTAGTTTCACCGACGCGCGCACCCCCGGGTGCGCCAGTGAGTGGACCGAGTCAAAAACACGGCGGCGCCACGTGGCCGGAACCACCGGACGCGGGCGCCCCGTCGACACGTCGCAGATCAGGGGGGGCATACCGGTTTGTAAACACTTGCTCTCCAGCCTCAACCCTGTTGGTCCAGACTGGAGCGCGCGCACGTCTGCGTCCGCCCCCTGGTCCGCTGCCATGGCTGCGTAATCTATACCCACGTGCACCGGGGCTGCGCGCGCCACCGTGCCGCTCTCCTGCGGCGCGGTCACGGTGGCCCGTTCTGCCTCTGCGCGTGTTGGGGTCGTGAACGCGCGTGAGAGACAATCCGCTACTACATTGAATTTGCCCGCAACGTGCCTAATGTCAGTGGTAAATTCCGAGATTGCGGCCAGCTGCCTCTGCTGCCTGCCGGACCACGGGTCTGAAATTTTGGCCATGGCGTATGTGAGCGGCTTGTGGTCCACATAAGCGGTGAAGCACAGTCCTTCCAGCCAGAACTGGAAATGACGAATAGCCAAATGCAGCGCCAACAGTTCTCTGTCAAACGCGCTGTATTTTTGTTCAGCCGCGCTTAAAGATTTGCTAAAGAAAGCCAAAGGCTGCCAAACTCCGGCTACCTGTTGCTTAATAACGGCCCCTATGGCTAAATCTGAAGCGTCTGTCGTCAGCGCGATACGTGCTGCAGGGTCTGGGTGGGCCAGGAGCGCAGCGTCAGCCAAGGCTTTTTTAACCTCTGTGAACGCGCGCTCCCGCTCCGGGGACCATTCGACCGCCTGGGTCGGTTTTTGTTTTTTGAGCGCGGCATATAACGGTTGCATGATTTGAGCTGCGTGGGGCAGGAATCGGTTATAAAAATTCACCATCCCCAAGAATTCCTGTAGTGATTTGACCGTTTGTGGACGGGGAAAATCCGCTACCGTGCGTACTTTCTCTGGTAACGGAACCGCTCCCTCCGGGGAGATGCGGTGACCCAAAAAATCGATCCGCTCGACGCCGAACTGGCACTTGGCTGGGTTAACTATTAAGCCGTGCTCTCCCAGCCTCCTAAAAACTGCTGTGAGGTGCGTTTCGTGTTCGTCCTCTGAAGTACTCGCGACCAAAATGTCGTCGAGATACACAAACACGAAAGGGAGATCGCGTAACACGGCATCCATCATCCGCTGAAATGTTTGCACCGCCCCTTTGAGACCAAACGACATGCGTAAAAATTCGAAAAGTCCGAACGGGGTTATTACCGCTGTTTTAGGAATGTCCTCCGGTTGGACCGGGACTTGGTGATAGCCGCAAACTAGATCAATCTTTGAAAAAATGCGCGCCCCCGCCAGGTGCACCGAAAAATCCTGAATGTGCGGGATGGGATAACGATCGTGCGCCGTAGCGTTGTTTAGCCTGCGGTAATCCCCGCACGGTCTCCAGGAGCCATCGGCTTTCGGTACCATGTGCAGCGGCGAAGCCCACGGGCTCTTCGACCTACGAACGATGCCCAGCCTCTCCAGGCTGGCGAACTCCTCGCGCGCAATGGCGAGCTTAACTGCATCCAAGCGCCGAGCTTTTGCAAACACGGGAGGACCAGAAGTGGGGATAAAGTGTTTCACCCCGTGCTTCGCGACCGTCGCTGAAAAAGTGGGCACAGTGAGCGCTGGAAATTGGGTGAGGAGTGTGTGAAACTTACCACCTGCTGTAGCGACGTGGGTCTGTACTGGTGGCGGGGACACTCGAGCTGAACAGGGGAGAGAGTAAAAAGAGAGTGCATTTACCAGCCGTCTATTAGCAAGATCAACTAACAGATTGTGTGAACACAAAAAATCCGCGCCCAACATGTTGAAACTCACCGCCGCTATCACAAAAGTCCATTCATATGTGCGGCCATGTAAGCATAAAGGCAAGGTCCTTCTCCCGTAGGTGTTGATGTTCGAGCCATTTGCCGCTGTAGCTCCGTTACCGTGGGGTCCAGCCACCCGGTCCGCGTATGTTGGGGTGATGAAGCTCTCTTGTGCTCCGGTGTCGATGAGGAACACTCGTCCGGAGCGCGCATCCGTGATGTAGAGCAGCTTGTTGCGTTCTCCGAGGGTCGAAGCTGCTAGCGACCCCCGGTCTTGCCGTTTCCCGAACTCCTGAAGATGCAGGGCGGCACACACCTGCGTGCCTTCTCTGCGAACCTCCGATGGTAAAAGCAGAGATCTTCTCCTCCGCTGTGTCGTGCCCGCGCTTCTGCCGCCGGGCTATTGGCTCCCCCTCGTCGCGGCCGTGTTGCCGCTGTCGTCGGCCAGTCTGGTTCTGCCGCCTCTGGCTCCCCGCTGTCTCGGGTCGCTGCTGTGGTTTTTTGCCCGCCGCAGGCGTCCAGGATCCCATCTGCCTCCTGGGCCAGCTCCCGGAACTCCTCCAGGGTGTGACACTTTTTGCCGGCCAGCGTGCTTCTCGCATGCGCCGGGAGGTTGGAGAGGAAAATGAACTGAAAAATGAAATCATCGTTGTCCAAACCTCTCAGCTGTATCATCTCCTCCATCAGGGCGCTCGGCCTGTGTCCACCTTGGTCTAGCAAAGACAGGATCCTCCTCGCCCTCACTTCAGCCGAGGGGGTGAAAAACTTGATGAGGGTGGATTTCAGCTTGCCGTACCTGTCGGTCGCGGGTGGCTGCTCCACCAAGCTTTGCACGCACCGAGCTGTGCTGTTGTCCAGTTTAGCGATGACATGGTGGAACTTAGTGTCATCCACCGTTACTCCTGCGAGCGCGAACTGCGACTCTGCTTGCAGAAACCACGACCGTGGGTTATCCTGCCAGAAATCAGGCAGCTTAACGGCCACTGCGCTCGCCAGCTCTGAGCGCTGTGAGTCCGGGACCCTGAGAATTTCTTCGTTCATTCTCAACGTCGTCAGTCACCAATGTGGGGAGACTTGAATAACGAAACCGAATTGTCTTTCATTCCAATTTATTCAAGAAATCATTCCACTGTCTGCTCTTATTCTTGAGCAGCGAACAAAGAGAGTGAACACACCAAAGTTCTCTCATTTAAACATTCTGACATCAAACCATTTCCCTCGCGGGGGAAATCACACATCTCTCTCAAAATCTCTTTATTCACATTCATTAGCCTTTTATTTACATAACTCCCCCTTCTCTCTTCCCGAGCCTCAGTGGTCAGGAAGTCTTCTGTCCCCTGTCCTCCGCAGGGGGTCCAGGCTCTGTGGCTCCGCACCGCAGGGGGCTGGCTCTCCTTCATCGTGGTTAAATCACATATGCAGTGTCCAACATATACATGTCTCACAACACAGCCATAGGGAGTAAGATAAACTGTATGTTTCAGTGTGATTCACAGGGTTATGAGAGCCTATGCAGTGGTATTTAGAACAGGGAAGTGTTTAATAACCTGAGTTCACAAGAGCACTCTGAGGCGAGTGCAATATCCCCAGCCTCCGTTTTCTTTGAAGATCCCAATACTTACTGACAGAGCAGTTTTCAGCTTTTCAATATAATTACTGTAGCTGACCCAAATTATGATAAACGCATTATCCATGAACATACAATGAAGTATAAAACCCATAGTTGTAGGTCAGGATCCTGAGGTGAACCTGTGTGGCAAGTTTGGTGACCCTAGAGAGCTTCACACATTCTATAGTAAGAGACCTTCGGAAGTGACTTTATAAGCCATTTTGATGTTGATCTTTGACCTTACAATCCCAAAACTATAGTCACACTTCAGGGTTACAGGGTAAACGGGTGTACATTGTTTGTGACTCTATCTTTACTCATTGTACAGTAATTAGGCATAGGGAATGCTAACTTTTACCTTTGATCTTTTGACCCCAAACCCATAGTCAGAAGTCAGGATCTCAAGGTGAACCTGTGTAGCGAGTTTGGTGACCCTAGGTTTCTTTGCTGTTGAGATATAGTTTCTAAGCCATTTTGACGTTGACCTTTGACCTTGCAATCCCAAAAAAATAGTCACCTTTCAGAGTCACAGGGTGAGCCTGTGTACCAAGTTTGGTGACCCTAACTTTACTCGTACAGTAATTAGGCATAGAGAATGTTAACGTTAACTTTGACCTTTTGACCCCAAACCCATAGTCAGAGGTCAGGATCCCAAGGTGAACCTGCATAGCAGGTTTGGTGGCCCTAGCTTTTCTCGTTTTATGGTAATAGTAAATGTAGTATTTACCATTTACCTTAGTGCAACTGCAATGTTAACTTTGACCTTTGGCCCCTTGACCCCAAACCCATAGTTAGGTCAGGATGTAAATCGTCCATGATGTGTATTAGATACAACTACTGTATGATCTGAAAAGCTTATATAATTTCTTTCAGTAGTTATTGTGTTTAGAGGATTTAGGGAAAATCTGACCTCTGCCCTTTGACCTCAAGGTTATCCAATGAGAGTCAAATTGCAATATGCGCATCTTCAGAGTATATCAAACCATATTACCAAGTTTCAAAACAATCGGAACAAAACTGTAGGAGGAATTGATTTCACAAAAGTGGGACAGACGGACGGATGGATGGACGGACTGACCCATAATATAATCCCCCGCCAGTCGAAGCCCAGAGGGGTCAAAGAGCCCTTTGGGCTTCGACTGGCAGGGGATAGCAACCCGCTGATGATGGTGATGAACCTGCCAGGCACGACAGCGCTTGATGCCAAGCAACAGAGGCGGGCCAAAAAATTTCAAGGGGAGGGCACTCACTGATCTATATCAATAATATATAGACTAATATGATACAAAATATAGTTCAGTGAGGGAAATAGCTGGCCAACAGTGTAAACAAGAGTGTGAGAATAACAGAAAGACTTGGCAGTGGGGCCTTCGCAGTGTCTCTGCAGCTCACTGTAGAAGCTGACAGCACTCAGTCATTGCTGAAGATTTCAGTTGTTAATCAATTTAATTTAATTTAATTTTATTTTATTTCAGTAACCTGTCTATTAATGTGGATATTAAAGGTGACTGATTACTGTACAGCACATTTCTAGAAGAAGAAGAAGAAGAAAAGGGAATAAATATACAGTATAAGCTTCTGCTCCTAAATTGGATTCTGTCTGAAAGTGTGGTTATAAATTAAGATGGAAATCTTAATAAAAAGGTGTAGAACAACTGAATTTCATCAATAAGAAACCTCCTGCAGAAACAGACCTGGGGAATTGCTGATCATCTGGTGTGCTGAGCTTTTAAATCAGCAGGTTAATGGACAAAGATAACTTAACAGTTTCAGTTATTTTACTGCTGTTTCTTAGAAATTGGTACATCTTGTGGGATGTTTTCAACAAGACTTTGGCAGCACTTTGGTGCGATTTTTATCTCACATATTCTCATCATGCTGTCATTCATAGCAAATTTATGTGGTACGCGTGTAACTTAATCAAAATAAATTGAATATACTTGATTCACTTAGATGAAAATATGTTGGCATGACGAAATTGCATTCACTTTTTTTTTTACTTCCACCAAGGAGGTAATGTGATTGTGGTGGTTTGTTAGTTTCTTTGTCTGTTAGCAGGATTACACAAAAACTACTGGACAGATTTTAATAACATTTTTCACTAGAGGTGGCCTGTGGCCTAAGGATGAACCCATTAGATTTTGGATTTGCTCCTGGTCAGGATGTGTGACAGCCAAGGCCATACCTCCAATAGCCAAAGTTTCTGGGAGAATGTCCTTTAGGCTGATGAGACAAAACTGGATCTTTTTGGCCAGTCACAGCAGCTCTATGTTTACAGAAGGAAAAAAAATTAAACTTTAAAAGAAAAGAACGCCATGCAAACTGTGAAACATGGAGGGGGCTCGATTTTATTGCTTTGCTGCTTCTTGCATGGGGAACCTTGAATCAGTGCAGAGCAAAATGAAGTCTTGAGACTACCAAAATATCCTGGAGTGAAACACACTACCCAGGGAGCTTGGCTACAGTCCCATGAACCTTATACTTTTTAATAATGTTGGCAACTGTGGTCAAAGGAACATGAAGCTGCTTGGTGATGGTCTTAAAGTTTTTCCCCTTAATGTAGTTATCTATAATCTTCTTTCTGAGCTCCTCAGACAGCTCTCTCCTTTGCTTTCTCTGGTCCATTTGTTAGCAGTGATTGTTGCAAAAGTTGGTGCCACAAACTATTAAATTTAAGGGTAGCATTTTTTTGTCAGTGTCATTTTCATGTGTTTAATTAGATAAATTATTAAACTGAACCAGTAATTAAAAGCAAAGTCTGATTTGTGTTAAATATGATATAAACAATAACAGAAACTTTTGCCAATTTTATTTCAGAGACAGTGTTTTTTTTGTTTTTTTTTGTGGAAGGGTACCAACAAATTTGTCCACTACTGTATTTGGTACTTTTTTCACATGTATTTTTTACTTTTTTCCTTGTAATTTTTGTCTTATATATTTGTGTCATGAACCTGGGTTTGGTGGTCCAAACCCAGTTCTGACACTGACTATTTTGGCCCGTTTCACTATTCATTTTCAATCAGGCACTTCAGGGAGCCCTGTGGGTCCTCGGCTCCCTGACAGCTTGGGCACGCCTCCTCCTACTGTCAGTATTGCCATCTGATCCTCATTATTGGTGTTCACACACACACACACACACACACACACACACACACACACATCTTATTCACTTCTATTCACATGCTCAGACACTCACTCATGCACACGTTTTCACTTTGTCCAGCCCACGCTTATTCACACCGGCAGTCTCTTCCCTCTTAAGTATTGTGATTACTTAAACGCTGTGAGAGTAGGAAGAGATCACCGGAGCATTGCACTTCATACACGGCAGTGTGTACCTCCGTGTATGCAAGTTACCACTCCATACGGATTATCTTCAGCCTGTTTCATCCTCATCCACCGGACTACACGGACAGCCCCGGATCACTCCAGCACCGTAAGTTCATGTTTGCCTTTCTCCCCATGCCGACAGCAGCACTGCAGCACTAGGCATTCCCTTCCCCGGCCTGTAGAGCATCCAGGAGGCATCCCTGTATGTCTGGTGGCCTCAATTGTAATTATTGCATCAGATCATTTCGCTGTTCACTGCGTGACTGTTTGCTGGACTTGTTATTTTGGGGTTTATCCTCAATAAAGTGCACGAATCTACTCCTGCAATTGGGTATTTCATTCCTCCCTCCGTGCGCTGCATAATGGTGCACGAGGGATCATAGCAGAATGCTCCGGCCAGCAAGAAAAAACCCAGCGGAGTAGACGTGCATTTTTACTTTTCCCTTTTCACCCTCTTTTTCTTTTTCCTGAGCGCTATGGCAGATCGGACGGAGAGGGAGCTGCACTCGCTGTACCTCTTGGAGGTAATTCTTTCATGGACACAGAAGCCCTGTTCCTCCCAGACAATTCGACAGGCTCAGGACACAGTGATGAGGGTAATGGAGAGAGACAGCCTCTGGAATCATCCCGAGGTGATGGACATTCTCCAGGACATCCTTGCACAGCCATGCAGGGAGTCGGATGAGGAGTGTCCCTGCATATGGTATGCACCGCCTCGTGAGCGGCTGATCGTGGAGGACATTCCAATTTCCGAATTGTCTGCAATGAGGAAGAAGAGGAAGAACTCCCGCCGAAAGAAGCTTCCAGCCTCGCCGACAACAGCCCTGTCTCCTCATCCCGAGCCATGTCCCACTCCGTCCCCAGAAGAGTTGGAGGAACGCAGACTGGCTCTTCAGGTGAAGACGGATCTCATCTTGGAGGTGAAGCATGGCTCCTCCTGGAGATGGCTGGGGGATTGGAGGAATTTTCCCTGAGTGAAGGGGAGCCACAGCCTGAGGAGGAGCGTGTTCTAACCATTGAGCCTCCATACCTCCCGGACCTCGAGACTACAGCTGACGTCATCACCTCCCAGGGATTCAGGCAAGTGCATATTCAGTCTTGTTTATTGTCACCTGAAACTGCCTGCCTGATTCCTGATGAACTGTCAGCTGATGATTGTGTTCTCCCACCTGTCTCTCCTGTTCCTCCCGTGCCATTATTGTTGCCGAAAGATGAGCCCTAGATGCAGAAAAGGCTGTCATCGGGGAGAGTGGAGCTCCCGTTGCCTGTCTCCTCTCGTCTCCGCCGTTCCCAGATGGCCTGCCTCAAGAGTTCTGCTGACCTGCCACCCGTCTCATCTACCTTCATCACCATGGAGACGGTTCCTCTACTCTCCACGAGGGGGCCTGAATCCAATTTGGACACGGAGGTTGATGACTGGCTCTTGTCTGCAGCAGTGAACATCAGAGACCGGGAGGACAGCCGCTGGACAATGGAGGAGCCTGTGGCCCCAGAGGAGTCCAGACCCGCTACTAAGGTTGTCGCAGCGGAGGAGGAACCTGAGCTAGACCGGCTCGAGGTCAGGCCAGTGTCGTTGTTGGAATCGACAGAGTCCTGGACGGCGGTGGAGCTTGAGCCCAGGCAAGTGCTCTCGTTTGTTTCTCTCTCTGCTGAATTAGAGCAACCTTGTCGGGCTCCTGGCGAGGATAGCCGGATGCAGCCACCCGCTGCACCTGGTCTCACCTTGCCGGGCTCCGCCACCCACGGTTACCCTGACCCTTTGTCTCTCTGTTCTGTCTCTGCGCTCTCTCTCAGGGTCACCGGAGAGCTGCCAACACCACCTGAGGCCGCCGAGGATCTGGGGTCAGCGCTGGGGTTCGTGAAGAACCCTACCTCCCTTGCTGGGGAGGCCACCATGGGAGCAATGAAGTCCCCAGTGGGGACCACCGTTGGTGCAACGGTGCTCCAGCCGGAGTCCGCTGCGAGTGCAGCAGAGTTCCAGCCGAAGCCCACCGCAGGTGCAGCAGCGCTCCAGCTGGAGTCCACCGCGGGTGCAGCAGAGCTCCACCCAGAGTCCACCTCTGGTGCAGCCACATCCCGGACCGGGACCATCGCGGGCGATACGGTCCCCCTGCTCCAAGTCTCAGAGGGGGGTTCCTATCCCTCGGGGTGGCCGCCTACCCCTAAGGTCCCTGGTGGGTAGGCAACCTCTTCGCCTGCCCCTCTGGTCCTGGTGGCTCAACCACGCTGGTCGGCCACCCGAAAGACTTGGCTCTTGGGTCGGGTGGCCCATTGGTCCAGGCAGGCTGCCTGACACTGTTCAGCGGGCCACCTGCTGGGCTTGGGACTCGGGCAGGCCACCCGATCAGTCATCCCTTGCCATGCCTGGGGCCTGGGACTCTGGTCAACCCCCTGAACTTTGGGCTCCTGAAGAGGGGGGTTAGTGTCCTAGGTGGGGGTAGTTAGGAGGTTCACTATATTATATTTGCATATTATTTTTTGTATTATTCACTGGTTGCTTCCCTCCTAACCTGTTTTTCCCCCACCTCCCACCCTGGGTAATTGTTTGTCTCTGGGGGGTGGGGGGTGGGTTCCCTAGTGGTGTTTTTTGTGTTTTCAGCTGGTGGTATGGGGGTGTCTTGAATCCATCCCTGGGGTGGGGGGGCTCTGTTATGAACCTGGGTTTGGTGGTCCAAACCTAGCTCTGACACCGTGACTATTTTGGCCTGTTTCACTATTCATTTTCAATCATGTGCTTCAGGGAGCCCTGTGGGTCCTCGGCTCCCTGACAGCTTGGGTACACCCCCTCCTCCTGTCAGCATCGCCAGCTGATCCTCATTATTGGTGTTCTCACACACACACACACATCTTATTCACTTCTATTCACATGCTCAGACACTCACTCATGCACATGTTTTCACTTTGTCCAGCCCACGCTCATTCACACCAGCAGTCTCTTCCCTCTTTAGTATTGTGATTACTTAAATGCTGTAAGAGTAGGAAGAGATCGCCGGAGCATTGCGCTTCATACACAGCAGCGTGTTCCTCCGTGTATGCAAGTTACCACTCCATACGGATTATCTTCAGCCTGTTTCATCCTTATCCACCGGACCACACCGTCAGCCCCAGGTCACTCCAGCACCGTAAGTTTATGTTTGCCTTTCTCCCCATGCTGACAGCAGTCCTATGGCACTAAACATTCCCTTCCCTGGGCTGTAGAGCATCAAGGAGGCATCCCTGTATGTCTGGTGGCCTCAACTGTAATTATTGCATCAGATCATCTCGCTGTTCACTGCGTGACTGTTTGCTGGACTTGTTATTTTGGGGTTTATCCTCAATAAAGTGTACAAATCTACTCCTGCGATTGGGTATTTCATTCCTTCCTCCGTGCGCTGCATAATGGCACATGAGGGATCATAACATCTTTGGTACCTTTTCCCAAAGATTTATGACTTTTTTTTAAATGCAAAACTTTTTACTTACAAATTTGAAACTTTCTCATTTTGTTACTTTTTCACGTTAATTTGCACCTTTCTTCTGCAAAATGTTCATCTTTTTTTCTCATAAATTTGTGACTTCTTTTTTTTGTAAATTTATAACTGTCACGATGGGCAGGGTTGGCCAGGTGCTGATCATGTGACATGTTTGGTGTTTTCTGTTGTCTTGGTCTTTCAGATATTGTGTTCTTGTTCCGTTACAGTTTATTCTGAAAGTATTTCCTGTTTTGTTCTGGTTAAGTCTAGTTCAGCCTGATTCTTGTTTTATTTTGTAAACACTTCCTGTTAGTCCTCAGTTATGATTAACAGATTACAGTTTTATTCCTAACTCGGATTCTTCAGTGTTTTGGTTTTATTTTGGGGTTGTATTCCCTTAGCTGAATTTCTGCTTAACTCCTTAGCATTCCAGCCAATTTCCCTAAATTTAGGATACGTAAAGAAAATCTAATTCTTTCTTTACTGAGTGGCAGTAGACAGACACATAGAGATTTCTTGAATTATATATAGAGTGATGTAAAAGCAGTGCTTTGAGCATAGAGTGATGATATAGAGTGAAGTATGTGGCGGTAATGCACCTGTAAGCTGGTTGCCAATCAAATGTAAAAGGAGAAAAAGAAGAAACGTCCCACTGCCGGAGCACCAGAATTTTAAGAGGTGAATTAGGTTCTGTTACTTGCGTCTAATTTTTCCCCTCTGTGTGTGTGTGTGTGTGTGTTTCCTCCAGGTTGTTTTGTCTGTTTTCTGTCTCCCTCATTAGTGTTATCCCCCCCCCCCCCCACCAGTCCTATGGTCCTCAGCTGCTTTTTATCCCTTGACTGTTTCTTTCCTCATATTTGTTTTGTGTGTGTGTGTGTGTGTGTGTGTGTGTGTGTGAGTACCCGGTGTTGCGTCATTGACATGTCTTCCCAGTCTCTCTCCGCTCCTTGTCCTTCCACCCTGGTTTGTTAGTATTTAGTTATTATGGTCTGAAGGTGAGAACACAGTCACATGCACATCTTCCACTAATCATCTCATTACCTACAGCTGTTCCCAATAATGCACCTGAGCTGACTGCTACCTACCTTGGAAATATTCTTGCCTGCTCTGCGCGCCCAGCCTCCTGTCGGTCCTGGTCCACCTCTCCCTGTGTCCACCCTGGAAAGGAAATAATGTAACGCTGACAACTAACTATTATCACAGGATGAATCCCCGGGCCCGGGGTACCTCAATGTACACCTATGACAAGACTCAAAGTCACCAGATCTATCCTCCAATCCAACCTTTCCACATTTGCCATAAAGAATTAATCACGCGATTGATATGTATTGACT
Source organism: Pholidichthys leucotaenia (assembly GCA_020510985.1). NCBI lineage: Eukaryota > Metazoa > Chordata > Actinopteri > Cichliformes > Pholidichthyidae > Pholidichthys > Pholidichthys leucotaenia. The sequence continues at coordinate 50,304,175 of CM035848.1, forward strand.
GATATGTATATCGATATGTAAATGTGCCATGCATTCTCTCTTGTCTGTATAAAAGAGCTGACATTACATGCCTCACTAACGCGCTCAGAACTCACGCACTCAGAGCGCACTCACAACAGCTCACACACAGCACACAGTGCTGCAGTGTGTCTCATGATGTTGGAGGAATAAAACTCTTAAACCTTCAGCTCGCCGTGTCTCGCCTGAACTTATTTTGTTCCTCCACACTGGTGAGTGATCCAAGCGGAAAGCGTGGAGGCGTAAGATTAAACCTGAGGAGGCGTCAGCTTAACCGCATTCCTCTTCCTTCCATTATTATGAGGAACGTACAATCCCTGAGAAATAAAGTGGATGAAATTCAAGGGAATGTACGATATCAGAAGGATTTCAAGAACTGCTGTGTCATGGCTTACATGGAGACGTGGCTTACGGCACATGACCGAGACCCGGACCTGTGTATTGACGGCCTTGGAGCCCCACTTCGCTTGAATCGGCAGGAAGAGGTAACAGAGAAACGTCAGGGGGGCGGCGTATGTTTATATCTTAATAAACAGTACTGTACATCTGTGACGGTCAGAGAGCGCATCTGTTCACCAGATGTGGAGCTACTGTCCATATCGCTATGCCCCTTTTATCTGCCCCGCGAGTTCCCCCAACTTTTCATAACGACTGTGTACATTCACCCGAGAGCGGATGCTGCCTCCGCCTCCAGCACCGTCTTTGATGTGGTACAGCAGTTGCAGTCGATTTCCCAGGGGCTCCAAATTTTATCCTTGAGGATTTTAACCATGTTTCTTTAAAGAAGACACTTAAAAACTTTTATCAGTATGTCTCCTGCCCAACCAGGTGAAAAAAGACATTGGACCTGTGCTATGGATCCATTGAGAGGGCCTATAAATCTCTTCCCCTTCTTCCCTTAGGATCCTCAGATCACAACTGTGTACATTTGCTGCCCACATATAAAACTGCTCTCAGAAGAGACAAGGTGAAGACCAGAGACATAAACGTGTGGACAGAGGATTCAGTGCACTGCCTCCAGGAATGCTTTAACTGTACAGACTGGGAGGTTTTCACACTGTCCTGCGGAGATGATTTGGACTCTTTAGTGGACGTTACATGCTCATACATGGCTTTCTGCAGAGACATGATCATTCCACGTAAACGTGTCAAAATATATCCCAACAGCAAGCCATGGGTTACAAAATCAGTTAAATCCTGCTTACAGAGGAAAGCACTTGCCTTTAAACAGGGGGTTGTTTCTGAGATGCAGGTTGCCACAAAAGAGCTGAAGGCCGAAATTTTAAGAGCAAAACAGAATTATAAATCAGAGTTGGAAAGCAAGATGGCAACAAAGAAGCTTGGTTCAGCCTGGGCTAGTATGAAAACTATTGCAGGCCTTCAGAGCACAGAGCACAGTAATCGTGTGTTCTTAGATGGTTTTAATTCAGACACAGAGCTGGCTAATGCTCTTAATTGTTTTTATGATCGTTTTGATTCCTTTGATTTTAGCACAGAAACCCAAGATTTGAATCAGAAACTCAAAGACAATCAACACTTGAATATTGAGGTGCAGGATGTTAAAAGGGAGTTCTGTGCTGTAAAAGTGAACAAAATTCAGGGCCCTGATAATATATGTGGGTGCTTGGTAAAGTCCTGTGCACATGAACTGAGTCCTGTATTTCACTACATTTTCGATAAGTCCTTACAGACACAACATGTGCCTAAGATCTGGAAAGATGCTGTGGTTGTCCCTGTTCCAAAATCCAGCTGTCCTAAAACGGTAAATGATTTTAGACCAGTTGCTTTGACTTTAATTTCAATGAAAATTTTTGAAAAACTGGTCAGATTTGAGGTCCTGAAGCAGACTGAGCATGCACTGGATCCTTTGCAGTTTGCCTATAGGCCTCACAGAGGAGTGGAGGATGCCACTGTCACTCTGTTTAACATACTTTTTGAACATCTGGATTTTAATGGGACACACGCCAAGCTTTTATTTGTGGACTTTTCTTCCGCCTTTAATACAATCCAACCTCATATTTTAGTTGAAAGGTTCCTGCAACAATTTGATTTGAGTAATTATCTGGTGGGTTGGATTCTGGATTTTTTAACCAACAGGACACAGAGAGTAAGGGTCGATGGTACATTATCTGACCAAAAGTGCTCTTCTACTGGCTCTCCGCAGGGGGGGGGTGTTGTCACCACTACTCTTCATCCTGTACACAAACATGTGTCAGAGCAGACATGACAACAGACACATTATAAAGTATGCTGATGACTCAGTCATTGTCAGTCTCCTTCAGGATGGTGAGAGTGGCCACAGCCCAGTAGTTGATGACTTTGTTCACTGGTGTGAGGATTCCTACCTGCAGCTGAATATGACAAAACTAAAGATATGATTATTGACTTTCGGAGGAAAACTCCCAGGCACGAAGTCACTATACTAAAAGGCCAGACCACTGAATGTGTACAATCCTACAGATATCTTGGGACGATTGTTGATAGTAATTTAAACTTTGAAGAGAACTGTGAAAGGGTGTGCAAAAAGGGTCAGCAACATTTGCATTGTTTAAGGAAACTTGCAGGCTTCCAAATTGACCAAACCATAATGACAGTGTTTTATCGGGCTTTTATTAAATCTGTTTTATCCTTTTCTTTAGTGTCATGGTTTGGTCAGATAAAACTGAAACAGAGGAAATCCTTGGATCAGGTAGTTAGATGGTCCAGTCGTTTGCTTGGTGAGTCACAGCAGAGCCTGACATCCCTGTACACCAGACAGGTACAGAGGATGGCTACCTCCATTTTAAATGATGACTCCCACCCTTTGCACTGCAACTTTCAGCTTCTTCTCTCCAGACGGAGGTTTGTTGTCCCAAAAAGTTAAACCCAGCGCTACAAAAACAGCTTTGTTCCTGCTGCTGTTAAAGAGTTGAACAAGATGTAACAATATATTGCACATAATTTAGTTACCTATTTATTAATTTTATTTTATATTTACTTATTTTTGTAGGTTTTTTATTTGGGTTCTAAATCTTTTATTGGGTTTTAGACTTTTGAGTTTTTAACCTCTTTGACTAGTCTTTAACTTTTAATATGACCCTTCTCTCTTATCTCTTTGTTTGTTTGTTTTTGTTGTTATTTTTTTCTCTTATCTCTTTGTCCTATGTCCTGATTGGTGGAGCCTTGAGTACATTTATCATGTTTATAGTCAGATTCATGTGTGCCTGTGTTTGTGTTCATGTTGAATGTAATTGTGGTTTGTAAATATGGATGTCACCTGACTGCAAAACAAATCTACCTACGGGTACAAATAAAGTAACCTGAACCTGAACCTGAAAGAAGTCCTCCTCATCAATCTTCTTGTCATGGTCCGTGTGCTGACTTTGTCGGCACTCGGATTATCCGGTTGTTCTCCGTTCTCTTCTCAGGTGCACTACTAAGCCTCCGGGCTTTTATTCTGACAGCGTCTCGGCGGGGCTTCCGGCTGTCAGAGCGGAGCTCCGCTGAACGGCGAGATTCCAATCAGCTGATGACCTTTCATCAGCTGATTAATCTGTCAAAGCCCTATTTAAGGGAGCAGCTCTGTTTGCTCGGGGCTGCAACCGCATTCGTTTATGGATAACGCTGGTCTCCCCAACGTTAGGCTGGAGTCCCTACGTCCCAGCTCCAGTCATCCTCTGACTCCTCTCTGCTTTCTGTAAGTTTATTCCTTACTCAGTGTTTATCGTCAGTGTGTTCTAGCCTTAGCCCTTATCTGTGTTTTGCCCCCCGTGGCTCATTGTTTTGCACCTTTTCCCCCTGTGTTAATAAATACGCAAACTCACTGGTCGCCTATAGCGTCTCATTAGTGGTCTGTGAGGGCCACATGGTAACAGTAGGTCGCAGCCAAAGGAGACGCCGGTGACTGTGAGTTTTGCTTTTGGACTTGTAGATTTTCCCTGTTCTTGTACCAGTGCACTGGGAGATGGTGCCACCCCAGAGCTATGCTAAGAACCTGGGTTTATGAGCTGGTGAAGGCCCTCGACAAAATTGGTGGAGTCCTTTTCACCGCTCACCTGTATGACACTCCCAGCGGTGCACGCTGGTACCTGGACTTCGTTGAGGCGACCATTAACTGCCATCCTCACTACTGCAACCACCCTGAAATCACGGCGAGGATGGCGGACATCTCTGCACACCGGGAGAAGCTCCGTGGGCTGGAGAGAAACTCCGGCAGGAAGCCGAAGAGGAGGCATCCTCGCTTTGGGATCCCATTCCTGTCCCTCATTCAGTCCAGGAGTTCGCTCCATCTAGAGGTCATCCCCAATGAAGTGAGACATCAGTCAGGATTCCCCCGGAGGATTTACAGCTGACAGCGACTTCCATCCGGGACTGAGTGGCTGCAGCTCGCTCTGCCTTCCGTCCCACACAGATTATGAAGCATGTGATGGCGGCGGTCAGGCTGGTAGAGAGGAATCTGGGCCTGTATGATTACCCCGAATACGCTGACCTGCTTGCCTCTGTTTCCGCGCAGGAGCGGCGTTTCCCTAACCTCACCTTTGCCTCGCCCTCTGCCGGAAAATGTCGTCACCACCCTGACTGCAAGCCTCAGCATGAACCCCGTCCGGATCCAGTTCCGGGTAGCCGCACAAACTCTTGTCTCCCAGCCAGCTGCAGCCTCCGGGTCTTGTCGGAGGAGTAAGACATCCGCCTCAGCCTCCGGGTCATCTGTCCCCACTGTTCCGTCAGCTCCTCGATCCCGGTTTGCTTCGGCTGTTCCTCCCCCCTCCTCGACGCCCTCTCCAGCTGCTGTGAACTCCACGAGTCCGTCTCCGGCTGCTCCTATTCCCGGTCCGGTGCAAGAGGCTCCCCTTCGTCTTTCCGGGGGGTCCTCCGTCTCCATCCAGCGGGGGAAGGGAAGCTCCAAGTCCACTGCGGCGGGTCCCATTGGTCCTCAGCGAATCAGGCAAGTGTCTTTTCATTCTTTTCCTTCACGGGGTGAATTGCCTTGTTTGATTCCTGGGGGTGGAGTTTGGGGTTCACAGTCCCCTGAGCTCCCTCCACCTGCTGCAGAAACTAATTATGGACCTGCTACCTTTGTGTCTCCTTCCCCTGAGCGTTCCACGGCGCCAGGCCTACGCCGCCGGACGAGGAGGGAGCCTGCGGGCCTGGAGAGCCTGGTTCCAGCCCCGCAGCCACGACATGGGCAGAGGAGGAGGGCGGACTGCAAGTTGGAGCCTGCGCCGACGACGAAGCGTCCCCGGGTCTCCATGGAGGAGCGGTTCGACCCAGCAGGTCGAGGATCTCCTGCCACCACGCCGTGCGGGTTGTCGGGGTGGTCGTCAGCGTTGGAGGGTCCTCAGACTGTGGTGACCATCATGCCAGCTGCGGAGCCCGCCGTAGCCGAGTGGGAGCCGGAGGAGGTCCTTCTACGTCCCGAACCCGGATTGCCGAAGCCCTGGATGGTGACGGAACTCAAGATCAGGCAAGTGCTCTACTTGCTCTTCCTTCTTTCTACTCTGGAGCATTTTTGCCTGTCTCACGGGGAGACGAGCCGGGTGCAGCCGTCCACTGCATCCGAGCTTGTCTCTCCGGTTTCTGTCGCTACCGGTGATCCTGATTCCGGTTCTGTTCCCTCTCCTGAGCCTTCTCCCAGGATCGCTGGTGATGAGTCGGTCCTGGTCTCTGCTCTGGAGGTTCCGGGTTCGGGGTTTGAGGTTGTCCTTGGTGTTGTTCAGACCCAGTCGGGGTCCATCGCGGGTGCAGCCACGATCCGATCGGGGTCCATCGTGGTGCAGTGCGGGCTCATCTGGGGTCCGACAGGAGGACAGCGCCTGTTCTGGTGATGTTCGGAGGTGGAGCTGGCCCCTTGTTCTGTCCCCGTTTCCTCTTTCCCTCCATCAGGTGCCGCAGGGATTTCCCGTAATCGGCTTGGCTCTCCCTCGCTGCTCCTTGCCATTAGGAGGCCGTCTCCGAACTCTCCCCTGTGGTCCTGTTGGCCTGACGATGTGGGTCAGCTGCCTGGGAAACTTTTCGCCGGTTTGGTGTTCTGGGTCGGCCACCCAACGAATTGGACTTTTTACTGGGCAACCTGGTTCGGCCGCCGGAGGTTCTGTCTCTCCGGGCCTGGAACTGGGGTAGGCCACCCAAACTCTTCCTTTTCCCCTCATTTGTGATCTGGACACTAGACGCAGGCAGGCCACCTGAACTTGTTGTTTTTTTTTTTCTCCATTGCGCTCTACCTGTCGTCATTCCTGTCCCCCCCCCCCCCCCCCCCGAGTGAGTAGAGATGTTTTTGTTTGAAGTCTTGGACTGTTTTGAACTGTTTATCACCGCTCTTTTGCGTGTGCCTTTTTTTTCCTTCCTCGATAGTCTGAGATGTGCTCTGGTGTTGTCTCTGCGAGTTCTTGTTTCTCATTGTGCTGTATGTATTTGCCGCTGTTTAGTGTGTTTTTTTTCTCCTCCTCCTCCCCCTGTTTGAAGGATGATTGTTGCTGTTTATTTTTTTCTGCGCCTGTATATTTTGGGATTTTTACCTGGTATTTCTGTTTGTGACCTGTAGGCTTAATATTCTGTTATTCGTATTTATTGTCCTGACTGGCTGTCATCTGTGCATTATGGAGTGTTTAGTGGTTTTTTTTCTATGCTCTGTAATTGCTCCATGGTTTATTTTCTGTGTTTGCCTTTGTCTCCTGGTTCTGACCCTCCTCTGCCTTTTCCCCCTCCTCCCTCCCTGGGGTGGTCATGTTGACCTCCCAGTTGGCGGGGGGGGGGGGGGGGGGCTCGATGTTACACCGTGCCTGGCATCCGCTTTGTGAATGGGGGCAACTGTCATGGTCCATGTGCTGACTTTGTTGGCACTCGGATTGTCCGGTTGTTCTTCGTTCTCTTCTCAGGTGCACTACTAAGCCTCCGGGCTTTTATTCTGACAGCGTCTCGGCGGGGCTTCCGGCTGTCAGAGTGGAGCTCCGCTGAACGGCGAGATTCCAATCAGCTGATGACCTTTCATCAGCTGATTAATCTGTCAAAGCCCTATTTAAGGGAGCAGCTCTGTTTGCTCGGGGCTGCGACCGCATTCGTTTATGGATAATGCTGGTCTCCCCAACGTTAGGCTGGAGTCCCTACGTCCCGGCTCCAGTCATCCTCTGACTCCTCTCTGCTTTCTGTAAGTTTATTCCTTACTCAGTGTTTATCATCAGTGTGTTCTAGCCTTAGCCCTTATCTGTGTTTTGCCCCCCGTGGCTCATTGTTTTGTACCTTTTTCCCCTGTGTTAATAAATACGCAGACTCACTGGTCGCCTATAGCGTTTCATTAGCGGTCCGTGAGGGCCACACCGTAACACTTCTCAGCAGTCCATCTGTAAATGAACAATTCCATTACAAATGTTCTCCAAGAAGTCTCCAGAGGCTGATGCTCCATCACTCTTCCAAATCAGTAAGAACTATTATTCATTGCAAATGATCTGTTTCATATCTACCCATTACTTATATTTTATTCTCTTCTTCGATCCTAGGTCTGTTTCCTGTTCAGACTTGTCACTATGGCTGTGTTGTGAGACATGTATATGTTGGACACTGCATATGTGATTTAACCTCACGATGAAGGAGAGCCAGCCCCCTGCGGTGCGGAGCCACAGAGCCTGGACCCCCTGCGGAGGACAGGGGACAGAAGACTTCCTGACCACTGAGGCTGGAGAGGAGAGAAGGGGGAGTTATGTAAATAAAAGGCTAATGAATGTAAATAAAGAGATTTTGATATAGATGTGTGATTTCCCCCGCGAGGGAAATGGTTTGATGTGAGAATGTTTAAATGAGAGAACTTTGGTGTGTTCATCCTCTTTGTTCGCTGCTCAGGAATGAGAGCAGACAGTGGAATGGTTACTTGAAATAAACTGAAATTAAAGGCAATTCGGTTTCGTTATTCAAGTCTCCCCACAGTCACCACCTTTTAATAATAAAAATACAAAACCTTGCAAAACTTGCTCTGTGTGTTTTCTGTCATGCCATTGTGTCCTGTGCACAAAACCATGTCTTTCTCCTCTGAGTTTATTTCTGGTGTTGTTTTTCAAGCCCTCATGCCATGGTTTGTTTTATTGTTACCAGTGTTTTGGTTTATTTTTTGTTCCCGGTTGACTGCCTCAGTTTTCTTTATTTAGTAAATTCCTGCTTCCTCCTGAAGGTGCCTTCATTTGGGTCGTTCCTGCTTGGTTTGTCTACTCAGCCATGACAGTAATGTTCATATGGATTCTGGTTAAATAAGGTTTTTTTATGCTTTGGTTATATGGGGAGACATTTTTTAATATCTTTTTAAAAGATTCAAGTTATTCCTGATTTCAAAAATAGAGGACCCCAAACGAAATCTTGCTTAGGGCCCCCACATAGCCCTGACTGAGTGACCCGCTCTCCATAGGCATAAATCATAAAACTTTTTTATATCATGTTACATAACAGAATGAAATGCATCTGAAGCATCAATTTTAAATCTGCAACTTATTTTCTCGTAAATTTGCAACTTTTTAAATTTTAAATCTACAACTATTTTCTTATAAATTTACTTCATTTTTCTTGTAAATCTGTAATTTTTTCTCATAAATTTGCAATTTTCTTTCTGTTAATTCCGCAACTTTTTTCTCATAAATTCAAAACTTTTTCTCATAAATTTTAAGCTTTTTTTTATTGTAAATTAGCAGTTTTTTTCTTTTAAATCTGCAACTTTTCATCACAAATTTGCAATTTTTTTTCTAGTAAATCTGCAGCGTTTTTCTTAAAAATATGCAACTTTTTCATTTAAATTAGCAACTGTTTCCTTGTAAATCTGCAACTTTTTCATCACAAATTTCCAGCTTTTTTTCTAGTAAATTTGCAACTATTTTTCCTCATAAATTCAAAACTTTTGTTTTCATAAATTTGCAGCTTTTTGTTGTAAATTTGCAGGTTTTTTCTTTTAAATCTGCAACTTTTCTCTCATAAATTTAAAACTTTTTTCTCATATTTGTTTTCTTCATAAATTCACTACTTTTTTGTCATTTCTTGTTGAGACAGTTTTTCTTCTAAATTTGCAACATCCATACGGGTGCTGCTTTAATTTTTATTCTGTCTAACTGATTCAATTTTCTTTGTTCATCTAGATAATGGCTCAAGATTTTTTTTTAATGTTTTTGCTTTTAAGGGTTTGAACTCTTCTCTAGAGGCCCCTAAACACAATCCTGCATAGAGCCTCGACTAGAATAACACCTTTAGTGTCCCCCTCAGTCTTTACTCCTGAGAAAATGTTCTGCTTATTGCCTCCCCAGCAGCGCTGCTCTCCACAGCTCCATCAGCGCCTCCCTCCTCTCTCTGCTGATCCTGATGACATCATTCTAGGAGGGTCTCGGTCCATCCAGTAGATGGCAGTAATCAACCCCGCAGCTTCACGCACACTCCAAAAAAAACTACATGCTGCTGCTCTTGCTGCTGGCACCGATTTTCAGCTGAGTGACGTCACCGGCTGGGTGACTGTACCGGCAGTGACGTCAGCCTCCCCTGCTGCAGGATTTTGTCATCATTCGGGTCGTGACTGGGGACCACTGGCCCCGGGACTCTGCTGCAGACTATAAATAAAGCGATGAGAGCAGACATGCTGCAGGAGCTGCTGGAGTTTCATTGTAGACCCTAAGCAGGGACGTTTCTAGCTTTTTTTTTTTGGGGGGGGGAGGGTGATTGGGACTCTGAAGCAGCTAGTGAATAAATAAACACACAAATAGAACTGGGGGGGTGCATAGTTCCCAAGTCTGCAGTGTTTTGGTGGAACTGTGACCTGGTATATCAGAGATGTGTTTCTGCATTCATTATTAATCTAGTCACTGACTTAGGCTTTTAAATGGAATTTCTATCACTGTATTTGTTCACTACTCTTTATTTTTTATCTTATTGTCTTTCTTTGTTTATAAAAGGGGTCAGTGACTGAAAAATTGTGTTTTTGTTGGTTTTAACCTTCTGAAATGTATGGCTATCAAAAACATTCTCAAAACTCACAGCCTTTGATGAGCCAGCATGTCCATGTGGGTCTGTCCACGGGCTCCATGTTGGCCACATCTGTGTTTGCCCACATGGACTTTACCTGTGGGACAGGTGAGCAGGTTTCAGTAAGACTGGCACTGTGACATAAGGGAATTGGGCCTTGGGGCTTGCTGTAGCCTGGCCGGGGCGGGGTCAGAGTGATGTCAGGTGGGCTACGGCTGGGGATATACTGTATATATCTGTTAACTTGGTTCATTAAAGAGAGAATGTTCAGACCAGCTCCTTCTTGACTCTCCGTTATTGAGATGTAACATTTTGGCGACGAGGAGAACGGTGGCAACGTGTATGGGACAGATGCCAGTGTTTCTAGAGCACCCAGGCTTGCCGGCAATTTCATGGGCTCAATGGAAGCAGAGCTTCGATATATATATGACAGCAGCGGGCCTGGGATTGGTCAGTGAGGAGAGACAGAGCAGTGTGATGATTCAGTGTTTTGGCGCCGAGGGACAGCGAATCTTTTTCGGGCTGTGCCAAGGTGGCTCCCTGGAGGAAGGTCTGAAGGCCATGGACAGCATGTTTGGTGACACCGCCACGGTCGGTGTGAATTCTTTGAGCAACGGCAGCGGAAGGGTGAGTCGCTACGTTTGGTTCTACTAGAGCTCCTTAGCTTAGCACAGAAGTGTGATTTCGGAGTAGGAACACACGAAGTAGTGAGGGACAAGCTAGCGCACGCCACCAGTTGCACACGGTTAGCGACCAAGCTAAGAGTAGCTAAAGAGCCACCGTTGTGGGAGGAAGTGCTGGACCTAGTTAAAAGAGAAGAGTCAGTGGCCCAGTTGGAGCTAACAGCTAAGGTTAGCGAGGGGCCGACTAAGAGCAATTTCCCACAGAGTGTGGAGGTCTGTGCACTAACAGTACGATGTAGAGGAGATAGAAAGAAAAGGAAGAAGAAGCGAATGAAAAAGGGAGCGGCATTACGGATGAGACGACCCGCGGGCCCAGCCCAGGTTCACACAGCACACATGGGGAAAGGCCCGTTGAAATGGTACATGCTCCAGCTGGATGGAGTTGATGTGCTGGTCATGGTGGATTCAGGGGCCGGGAAGTCCATCTTGAGCCTGCCCACATTGCGGAGGCTGTTCCCCACGAAACAAATTAACGATGGAGTGGTGAGACTATTTGGCTACAGACATGCAGAGATTGAAATGGCGGGCACAGCAGACTTTGAGGTAACCTACGGGTCAAAAAGGGTTCCCAGCTTTACCTTCCAGGTGGTGCGCCGGGGAACCGACCTGTTGGGGGTTGACCTGTTGGGGCAACTGGGTTTCTCCATAATGGACCTGAGGGGGTTCAAGGGTACTGTCCGTGAGCTCGGACTGGCACCTCCGCTGGCTGGTGTTATTTGAGGGCCTGGGCCACATTGAAGCGTTTTATCATCGGCCTCTTGTCAATGAGACCATCACACTGAAAATACAGCCTTTGAGGCGCCTTCCGCTGGCACTGCGGGACGAAGTATCGGCAGAACTGACCAAACTACTGGAGTCAGGGGTCATCGAAAAGGCCGACACTTCACCGTGGATTTCTAACCTGGTGGTGGCCAGAAAGAAGGGAGGGGGCATCAGACCGTGCATTGACCTTAGAGCTGTGAACAAGGCGGTCATCCCGGATAAGTATCCGCTACCGACTATGGAGGAACTCAAGGCGGTGTTCAGCAGGGTGAAGATGTTCTCAAAACTGGATCTGCGTCAAGGCTACCTGCAGGTGCCACTACACCCGGACAGCAGGGATCTGATGGCCTTCGTGACCCACATGGGGGTTTTCCGCTACACCAGGATGCCTTTCGGGCTGAGCTCAGTGCCAAGCTGCTTCCAGAAGGTCATGGCGACCATGCTGGCTGGCCTGAAGGGGATAGTCGTGTACCTACATGACATTGTGGTGCACGGGGCGTCGAGAGAGGAACACGACGAGAGGTTGGAAAGGGTCTTGGAAATGCTGCAGGAACATGGGGTCATGTTAAACGGTGAAAAGTGTGTCTTTGTGGCGGATGCAGTGGACTTTGTGGGGTTCCAGCTGTCTGGAGACGGACTGACACCACTGGGTTTGAACGTGGAGGTGGTGCTTTGCCTCACGGACCAATCCTTGCCAGCTAAAATTTCTTCAATCCTGGGGATGGTTAACTTTTATGGACGGTTTATTCCCAGGTACTCGGAGACAATTGAGCCGCTCCAGGCGCTGCAGAAACAGGATGCACCTTGGAACTGGACTCCGGCCTGTTTGGCGGCAGTTGAAAACTTGAAGCGGTAGCTCATCTCCCCACTGGTTTTGGCCCATTTGGACCCGAACTGCCCCACTGTAGTGACTTGTGACACATCCGGTTCCGCCCTGGGGGCAGTGATGTCTCAGGTGCAGGATGGTACGGAGCATCCGGTGGCTTTTGCGTCGAGGTCTCTGTCGGACACGGAAAAGAGGTATGCCATGGGTGAAAGAGAGGTGCTGGCCTGTGTCTGGGCCTGTGAGAGGTGGCATATCTACCTCTACGGGCGTCACTTCACGTAGAGAAGAGATCACCGAGTGCTCACGACTCTGTTCGAGACCTCAGGGTCGGGACACAGGCCACTGAGAATCCACAGATGGTCTGAGAGACAATTTTGAGACAAGGTACACACTGGGCAAAGACAATGTTGTGGTGGACCTTTTGTCTAGGGCACCGATGTGTGCTCCGGTGTCGGACTTAGGGGCAGTGGACTCATATGAGACAGAACTGGTCCACGCTTTGCACAGGGCACTCCGAGAAATCGTGTCTCCTCAGGAACTCAGGGAGGATTTGGAGAGTGACCAGGTGATGAGAAGACTGTACTCGATGATCAGAGAGGGTTGGCCAATGGGAGCGCTGGGTGAACTGGCCCCGTTCCATTGGTTTAGGGATGAGTTCAGCTGCTGGAATGATGTATGTGTGGCTAGAGGGCGGTGTGCCGTCATCCCAGCAGCTCTGAGAGGACGAGTTTTGGAAATGCTGCATGAGGGGCACCTAGGGGTGGTCAAAGTCAAACAACACAGCAGGGACTCAGTTTGGTGGCCGGGAATAGACAAGGACATAGGGACGATAGTGAAGAACTGTGTGCCATGCCTGGAGAGCGGGAAGACCGGAGGACCACCATCCCCTCCCCTACGACTGTTTACGTTCCCTGCCGGACCCTGGGAACACGTCAAATTGGACATGTGCAGAGAACTAGACGCAGCCCCCCCGGTAGCAGGTTCCTTGTGGTGACGTATGACCTGTTCTCTAAATGGCCGGAGGTGCTCCCGACTGGCTCGGTGACAACTGAGGTGATCACGGGGTTGCTGGGGTCGTTGTTTGCCAAATGGGGGACCGCGAGCTCTATCACCACTGACAATGGCCCGCAATTCATTTCTGGGGCTTTTGAGGAGTTCCTGAGAATCAGAGGGGTTGAGCACATCAAGACTGCAGTGTTCCACCCGCAGGCTAACGGAGGAGGGGGGGTTGAGAGGATAAACAGGACACTTAAAAATGGTCTAAGGGCCCACTTAGAGGATGGGTTTACGTTCGGTGACGCCCTGAACAACACCCTACTCCATTATAGAGCGTCGGTGCACGCCACGACAGGACGCTCTCCGGCTGCACTGATGCTGGGACGTGAGTTGCCGCTTCCGGTGAGATGACTGGGGCTGGCACAAATGGAGTGGGGTGAGGACTCAGGGGCGCTGAGGTGCCAGGTCACTGAGTGCCACCGGAAGATGAAGGAACTGTTTGACAGGAAACATTGGGCGAGAGGTCACGGCCTTGAGGTGGTGGATAGGGTGTGGATTAAGCACCCTGTCTGTGCCCACAAGCTTCAACTGCTGTGGGTTGGGCCGTGGACGATCATGAGACGGAGAGGACCAGATACTTTTGAACTAGATGATGGGTCCCGATGGCATGCGAGTAGGTTAAGGAGGTCCCCACCGGAGGTGGTGAGTGACCCCGCCGTGGACTGTTTCAGTGACAGTTGGGATTGTAGGGTCCGGGCGGATGCCAGCCCTCAGCCGGAACCGATGGTGCCAGAGGCAGTGTGCCCTCCCAAGGGACGCCCGGCTAGAGAGCGTCGGAGACCCAGGTACTTAGATGATTTTGTGACCAGTATGGTTGAGGACGGTTCTGCTGTCTAGAAAAGACTTGTTAATTGCATTGCTATGTTCTAAGTTCACATGTGTTTATAGTTATTTTACTTGTTTGGGTGTTTCATTTGTGTTCTTGACTTTCGGGGTGGGTGGGTGGGGCATAAGGGAATTGGGCCTTGGGGCTTGCTGTAGCCTGGCTGGGGCGGGGTCAGAGTGATGTCAGGCGGGCTATGGCTGGGGATATACTGTATATATCTGTTAACTTGGTTCAATGAAGAGAGAATGTTTAGACCAGCTCCTTCTTGATTCTCCGTTATTGAGATGTAACAGGCACATCGGCAAAATGATGCAAAAAAAGTCACACATTTCTGAGAAGAAAATGTGAAAATGTAAAAGAATAAAGTGATAAATTTAGAAACAAAAAATAGTAGCAAATTTATGAGAATAAAGTGACAAATTTACTAGAAAAAAGTTGCAAATTTATGAGAAAAAGTTCAAATTTAGGAGGAAAAAATTGCAAATTTACATGAAAAAAATGTAAAACTACTTGAGTTACAAACTTTCATGAAAAACTCACAAATTTATGAGGAAAAAATGAGAAAAACTTGAAAATTAACCAAAAAAGTAGCAAATGTATGAGTAAATACACTGAAAATTTATGAGAAAAAATTCTGAAATTTATGAGGAAAAGATGTAAGTTTACAGTAAAAAAAAAAAAAAATAATAATAAAATTTTTCAGAAAGTTCCAAATTTACAAGAAAAATGTCGCAAATTTATGGGAAAAACTCACAAATTTACAAGGAAAAAAGTAACAAATTTATGAGAAAAGGTTGCAGGATTACAATTTAAAAAAGTGGCAAATTTATGAGAAAATTACAAAATTCTATGAAAACGTTAGCAAATTTTCAAGAAAAAAGTCATAATTTTACAAGAAAAACTAACAACTTTATTAGAAAAAAGTTGCAAATTTATGAGAAAGTTTCACATTTTAAAGAAAAATGTATCAAATTAGGGGGAAAGTTACAAATTTACAAGAAAATAGCAAATTTTTGAGAACATAAGTTGAAAACAGATAAACAGGTAAAGTCCATGTGGGCAAACACAGATGGGTCTGACATGGAGCCTGTGTGACAAACCCACATGGACCCACAAGACCTCCCAGGTTTAACCTTTGGTGGGGCCCACATGGACATGCTAGCTGGGTCGGGGTTTGTCCCTGTAGATCACGAAAAGGAAACCCAGCCACTGCTCTATTATTGGCCAGCCTAGAGCTGCGGAGACACTAGGGAGTTAGCTTTATGTTGTTATTTTCTTCACATTTCAGTCACCCTAGCAGACGTCCCTGTTTCCACCTGGTTCACTAATCCAAAGTCAGTAACATATCTCGTATCACCCTCAGTCGGCGATTTGAAGGGGAATGAGGGGGGATGCCATCCCCCCTCATTCCCCTTGTACTTGAAATAGAGTAGTTTCAGAGGGAAAATACCCACAAGACCGCTTCCTAGTTTGGGGGGCGTGGGCCCCACAGCTGATTTACATATCCGGTTTGTTTGGCTAGTCACACATCTTTGCTATTCATTTCAGCCAATCAGCAGCACGTTCAGGTAGAACAGGGGTGCCCACTCATGTGCCACAGAGGGCCAAGACCCTGCAGGCTTTACCTCCAACCAGGGTCTTCAACAGCAGATTTCACTGAATTTCTTCTCACTGATTGCTGATAAGTGAAAACACCTGCTGAAGAGACTGGGTAGAAGAGAAAACCTGCAGGGTTCTGGCCACATCTTCTTCAAATCTTTTCGGATTGTCTTCCTGGGTTTCCAGAGCTCCTTTTGATAAGCACTGTAAGGGGGCTGGGTTCATGCTAAGTCATGCAAATGACCAGCTTTTGTTACCGCCCCCCACCTGGCTCCCCTGGAAGGTGACAATCCTTGGAAACTTTGAACCTGATTTTCTCGGAGAAGTAGTGTGAGAGGTGCTAACATTTAAATGGCCACATCTTCTAATCTTTGCGGATTCCCATGTGTTAGGTGTCATTGGACAGCTTAGATTCTACATTTTTAGAATCTGTAAATAACTCAAAATGCCCTTTGGGAGACTTGTTCCTGGTTGTTCTATGGCTGGTCACATTTCATTAAGACCTGTAGGAGCTGTCAACATGTGGGAAAAGTGCAATGACCCCTTTAAAAAATTATTATTTTTTTATTATATTCATCATGTTTAAAACTATTCTTTTCACTGAATCACACTCACCGACAGAGAATTCACTCCAGTTTCATTTGGATCAGCTAATGATCACGTTAACACCAGGCTACCTTTGCAAAGTGAATATCTTGATTGCTGTGATGATGCTGACACCTAGTGGACCTAGCAGAACACTGCATGAGTGGCTACAAAGCCACAGGAGGCTCTTCTGTCCATTAAAAACAGAAAAGAAAAAATCACTCAATTTTTTGAGAACAGTGTTACAAATTTACAAGAAAGACTGATAGTTTTTTGAAGAAAATGTACACATTTGTGAGAAAAATGTTGCAAATTTGTGAAGAAAAAAGTTGCAACTTTTTTGCAACTATTTTCTTGTAAATTTACTTTTTTCTTGTAAATCTGCCTTTTTTCCCTCATAATTTTGTGATTTTTTCTGTTAATTCCATAACTTTTTTCTTGTAAATTTGCAGTTTTTTTTTGTCACACATTTAAAACTTTCTCATAAATGTGCAGCTTTTTATTGTAAATTTGTTACTTTTTTCTCGTTCATCGAAAACTTTTTTCTCATTTGCAGCATTTTCCTTGTAAATTTGCCACTTTTTTGCCACTTTTTTCTCAAATTTGCAGCTTTTTACTTGTAAACTTGCACTTTCTTTGTACCTTTTTTGTTTACATTTGTAACTTCTTTCTTGTAAATCTGCAGCATTTTCCCTGTAAATCGGCAACTTTTTCATCAAAAATTTGCAGCCTTTTCTTGTAAATTTGAAACTTTTTTCCTTCATGAATTTGCAACTTTTTCTTCATACATTCACTACTTTTTTGTCATAAATCTGCAACTTTTTCTTGTATTTAAGACAGTTTTTCTAAACAACATTCACAGATACTCTTCTGTCCATTAAAAATAGAAAAAAATCATGCAATTTTATAAGATCAATGTTACAAATTTACAAGAAGGCTGCAAATTTACAAGAACAAGAAATGTACACCTTTGTGAGAAAAATGTTGCAAATTTGTGAGGGAATAAAGCTGCAACTTTTTTAACATGAAGAAATTAGGAGAAAAGTTGCACATTTCAGAGATCTCATGAATCAGAATCACAAAATGTATATCATAAATGAATAGTAAATTTAAAACTCCCATTTACTACACTTTTTCACATGTTTACAGCTCCCACAGGTCTAAATGAAATGTCTGTGACATATTTTGGTCAAATTGCCTTTAATTCATTTTTGCAGCACCATTGGGAATCATCTTTTGCAGCCTTCCTCAGAATGGCTTGCTTCAGTGCATGTCTCTTTAAACACCCAATAGTTGCAGTTAACCCAATGACTGTGGATGGCGCTCTGTTGCGTCTTCAGCCCCTAGTGATGAAGGTTTTTTCAAGAAAATATTCAGTTCAGATGTCAGAAATTTCCAAAGCCATAACTTGAAAGTGGTAAGAGATAATGGCTTACTATCAATTAGAAAGATGTAGAATATGATCCAAAGTTTGAGATAGGAGTAAATTTACGTCTCTAATTTGCGTAATGCCACGGCAGCCATATCAAATTACATAACTTTCAGTCAAAAGTGGACTTTGGACATATTTACACAAAGAATGGTTCTGTTTTTTGTCACCGTTTCTTGTTTTGGGCATTTTGTTATCTTATCTTCAAAGTATATGAACCAGAAAATCAGTACAATGCAGTACAATGTAAACAAAACAATAAACAAACACAGACATTCCTCACTTACTGCTGGTGAAGGCGGCTCACTTTGCCTTTTTGCACCATCTTGGCCTTTATTTTCTCTTCTGTCGGGCATTTCTGCTTTGTCTCCCACATCCAGAAACTGATATGATTATCCCACCTCAATTTCGCTTTTATTCCACCACTATTTATCTTATATCACGACACAGAACCGGCATGATTGTTCTGTGGCACTGGGGGCGACAGCAGGTGAAAATCAACCAGCGTCGCTCACCCTCTGTTATAACAAAATGTAAACATTTACCTTCATAAGCTAAATAATCTCTTGAGTCATAATTGGCAAATTTGGGGGCAAATGCTCCTCCCTCCGTGACCGAGTATGTCCACAGCAACTGATAATGACCGTGTGTTTGTTTAAAAATTTCTTCCTCTCTGGTGTAAATAAGGATGCTTCTATGTCCATCGTAATTCCTCCAAGGCAAGAGCAGTAAGTTATACGTGTCTGCCACCTTGTGAGGTGGAATTCTTAGTACAACTAGGGAGTGTTTGGCACGTCACAGTTGCAGGTGCAGTGCACGTCGCAGCACTACGCCTGTCACAGTGGTGGCGCTACCCATTCATGCAATCAACAATGTGAAAAGGTTAACTCCACCCTCCCTCTTTCATCGCTATTGCTAATTTTAGCTGGCTAGCTCCTAGCTCAGGTTGCAAGCCTGAGCCAACTAATATAAATTCATCTTAAAGAATGAATGAAATAAAACTTCACTGGTAGACAGGAGTGTGCCGTCAATGCAGGACTACCTGGTGCAGGGTGAAATGCGAGGCACCAATTAGACTGCAAGGTGCAATATGGCAGCATAGTTATGACCAGAAATCAACATTAGAATGAGATATTGTACGGTGAAATGGAATGTGTCAGGAAAGACTTCCTTTACCTCACCGTTTGGCAGTGAAACTGTAGCAGTCTGCTGGAGAAAGTGCTCCGCTGTCTGTCTAGTGTGTGGTGGAGGGGGTGATCAGGATTGTCCATGATGGATCGCAGTGAAATTTTCAAGAAAAATGTATCAAATTAGGGGGAAAAAAGTCAGAAATTTATAATAAATAGCAAATTTATGAGAAAATAAGTTGAAAACAGGTACATAGGTATGAGGGAGGGCTGAAAAGTTCATAGTGGTCAAATCTGACCAAATGTGGTTTATTTTTCAACAAAGTCTTCCCTTTGGTCCACACACTTCTTCCATTGGTATTGCAGCACTTGGATTCCTGCAGTTGGAAATTAAACCACATTTGGTCAAATTTGAAAACTATGAACTTTTCAGCCCCCCCTTTGTAAAGTCCATATGAGCAAACACAGATGGGGCCAATATGGAACCCATGGACAAACCCACATGGGACCCATAAGACAGCCCAGATTTGTCACGCCGCGCCATTCATCAGCGGCGCCACCTGCTCACGCACCTGCTACTCGTCAGCGGCGAAGGATAAAAGCCGCCTCGCCCTGAGCGTCGGCCTGAAGCCGTAGACTTCATTTCCTTCGTATGGACTTCTACCACATTCTCTTCAGCATCCTCATCTCCGGTAAGAAGTTCACTTACCTCATCTCTCCAGTCTGCTCCCCTGTGCACAGGTGGATTCCTCGGCGGCGGACAATCCCGTCCCTCGTCTCTCCTCGCTGCTGCACCGAGCCCTGCAGGTGGCTGTCTCCCGGGCTTCCATCCTTGAAGCGCCAGTCATCTGCCAAAACAAGTAAGCTTCTCTCCCTCGCCTATTCTCCTCCCGTGTTGGTGTGTGCTCATCACCCTGTGTCTGATTTCTCCCATAGGGTTGCCGGCTGAACGGTCTCCTGCCTCTGGGTCCGAAGCAGACGCCACCACCAACACATTAACATTCCGCAGACACGCACCCAAACATCCCTGTTGTTAATAAACAGTTTGAACTACTCTGAACCTGTGTGTGTGCGTCTCCTGAGCCGAACGTTATGTCAGTACGGCTTCAGCAGAGCGGCTCGGCAGACGGCGGGCTCGCACACCGGTTTACCATCCTCGAGGCTCGGGTGGATCAGATTGTTTATCAGCAACAGGTGGTTCTTCATCAATTATTAGAACTGACTAACCGATTGAACCGCTTGGACCCCCAACAGCCGTTCCTCCCGACTCACCAGGGTGGCGCGGCTCCTGCTGTTCCAGCGGCCGTCCAGCCGGCTCCAGTGGCACCGGTTCGGCTCACGCCGATTCCGACCCCCGCCCGCTTTAGCGGTAAGCTCGGCGGAGCGCGGGGGTTTATTATGCAGTGTGAGTCCGTGTTCCACCGTGTGCCCGGAGATTTTCCCTCGGATCACAGCCGAATTGGTTACATAGGGAATCTTCTGGAGGGGCGTGCGTTAACTTGGACCTACGCCGTAATGGCGAGGCCCAGTTATGCCACCCTCACCTATGACCAATTCGTGAGGCGCTTTCTGGAGGTCTTTGACCACTCACAAACCGAAACGGTCCAGGTCGATCGGCTTCTCGCTCTCCAGCAGGGAAGCCGGTCGGCAGCGGACCACTCGGTCGACTTCCGGGTAGCGGCGGAGGAATTGGGCTGGGAGGAACGCTCCCTCTGTGGCCTGTTCCTCCGCAGCCTCAATAGTGATCTGAGGGATGAACTGGCTGGTCGGGATATCCCTGGGACGCTAGCGGAGCTGACATCCTTAGCGATAAGTTTGGATAACAGGCTGCGCGAGCGCTCCTCGGGGCGGAGGTCTTCTTCTTCTCGCCCTCGTGGAGCCTCGCCGCACCTGTTCCAAGCTCGCCCCCTGGCGGCGCCGCCAGCATCGCGCCCCGAGGAGTCGGAGCCGATGGTGACGGCCTGGACTAAACTTTCCCCTGTGGAGAAACAACGCCGCCGTGAGTTGGGCCTCTGCATGTATTGCGGAGGCGACCAACACACCGTGGAGCGTTGTCCACGGAAAGCCAGTCGGTGGGGTCCGCGAGTCACTGTTGGAAGCCTCGCGGATGTCAATCGGTTAGGATCACTTTCTCAATTGAAGCTGCCCATCCGTTTCTGCCATAACTCTACTGGGCACCTCACCCACGCACTGGTGGATTCGGGCGCAGAAGGCAGCTTCATTTCACAAAGCCTGGCAACCCGATTGGGCATCCGCTGCCAGGCACTCAACACTCCCATCTCCCTGATCCACCTCTCCCGTGCCACCCTCGGGAGAGTGACACATCAAACTGTTCCCCTACCGGTCATCATCTCGGGAAACCACCGGGAGGAAATGACCTTTTACGTCCTTCCCAACTCTGTGTCGCCCGTCATCCTGGGGTATCCCTGGCTCCGCCTTCACAATCCGGTCCTGGATTGGAGATCAGCTGGGATCTCGGCATGGAGTACGTTCTGTATGGGCACCTGCCTTCAGTCCGCTGCCTGCTCTCCGTCCGCTCCTCCCCCTGCTACAGACGCTGCACCCCCGGACCTGTCTCTGGTGCCCCCAGAATTTCACGACCTGGGTATAGTGTTCAGCAAAGCGAAAGCTATGTCTCTTCCCCCTCATCGGCCCTATGACTGCGCCATCAACCTCCGCCAGGGGGCTCCCTTACCTTCTGGTCGCCTTTACAGCCTGTCTGCGCCGGAGAAGGAGACGATGAACGCCTACCTGAAGGAGTCATTAAGTGCTGGGATTATCCGCCCATCATCGTCACCCGTGGGGGCAGGGTTCTTCTTCGTGGGGAAAAAGGATGGGTCCCTCCGCCCTTGTATCGACTACCGGGCCCTCAACAATATCACGGAGAGGGACCGTTACACCCTGCCTCTCATGGACACTGCTTTCCACTCCCTCCAGGGGGCGACCTGGTTCACCAAGCTGGACCTACGCAGCGCTTACCACCTCGTCCGGATCCGGGAGGGAGATGAGTGGAAAACGGCCTTCCGTACCCCGAACGGCCACTTTGAATATCTGGTGATGCCGTTCGGGTTGACCAACGCTCCTGCAGTCTTCCAGCGCCTCATTAATGACGTCCTCCGGGACTTCATTGGCCTTTTCGTGTTCGTCTACCTGGACGATATTCTCATCTTCTCCAAGTCCAGGGATGAGCACCAGGTCCACGTGAGGCGGGTCCTCCAAAGGCTGCTGGAGAATCGTCTGTACGTTAAGGCGGAAAAGTGTGAATTTTACGCCAGGAGTACATCCTTCCTGGGGTTCATCATCGCCCACGATAAGGTGCTCCCCGACCCAGAGAAGGTAAAGGCGGTGGTGGAATGGCCCACACCTGCATCTCGGAAACAGGTGCAGCAATTTGTTGGCTTCGCCAATTTCTACCGCCGCTTTGTCCCCAACTTCAGTGCCATCGTGGGACCACTGACCCGCCTCACGTCCCCGAAGGTCCCGTTCCGGTGGACCGAAGAGGTCGCTGCCGCCTTTGAGGCGCTGAAGGCGGAATTCTCCTCCTCCCGGGTCCTTCGCCAGGTCGACCCCGCGCTGCAGTGCATTGTAGAGGTAGACGCCTCGGACACGGGAGTGGGAGCAGTGCTGTCCCAGCGGTCACCGGACGATGGCGCCAAGCGACCGTGCGCCTTCTTCTCCCGGCGCTTGTCCCCGGCGGAGAGGAACTACGATGTGGGGGACAGAGAGCTCTTGGCCATCAAGCTCGCCCTGCAGGAGTGGCGCCACTGGTTGGAGGGGGCAAGCCTGCCGTTTGTGGTCCTCACGGACCACAAGAACCTGGAATACTTACGGTCTGCCAAGCGCCTGAACGCCCGCCAGGCGCGCTGGTCCCTGTTCTTCGCCAGGTTCCAATTTTCCATCACCTTCAGGCCTGGCTCTAAGAACGTCCTGCCTGACGCCCTCTCCAGGCAGTTCGCCCCCGTGGAGTCGGAGGAGGCGCCCCACTCCATCCTGCCCAGGTCGTGCGTTGTGGGAGCCATCTCGTGGGACATTGAGAGCAAGATCCGGAAGGCACAGGAGGTGGAACCTGACCCTGGCGGCGGACCGGAGGGGAGGCTGTTCGTGCCATCCGCGGTCCGAGGAGAGGTCATCCACTGGCTCCACACCTCCAAGCTCACCTGTCACCCTGGCACCTCCCGGATGATAGATCTCCTCCAACGGTCCTTTTGGTGGCCAGGCCTGCGGAGGGATGCAGCCCGCTACGCCCGGGCTTGCCCAATCTGTGCCACCTGCAAGTCGGGAAATGCCCCTCCAGCGGGTCTGCTCCAGCCCCTGCCCGTCCCTGGCAGGCCCTGGTCGCACATCGCTCTGGATTTCGTCACCGGACTCCCCATCTCCAACTCCTATGACACCATCCTGACCATCGTGGACCGCTTCTCCAAGGCCGTGCACTTCGTCCCCCTGCGAGGCCTCCCTACTGCCCTGGAGACGGCGGACCTCCTCGTCCAACACGTGGTCAGGCTGCATGGGATTCCGGTGGACGTGGTCTCGGACCGGGGCCCCCAGTTTTCATCTGAGGTTTGGAGGTCTTTCTGCAACGCCATCGGAGCCAAGGTGAGCCTCTCCTCTGGCCATCACCCCCAATCCAACGGGCAGTGTGAGAGGACCAACCAGGAGCTGGAGGCTGCGCTCCGCTGTGTGTCCAGATCCAAACCCGCGTCCTGGAGCAACCATCTTGCCTGGGTTGAGTATGCCCACAACACCGCTCGCTCTTCTGCTACAGGGATGTCTCCCTTCAAAGCGTCCCTGGGTTACGACCCCCCGCTGTTTCCGGAGCAGGAGAGTGAGGTAACTGTCCCGTCAGTTAGGGCCCATCTCAGGCAGTTCCGCTCCACCTGGGCTGCCGCGCGCCATGCGCTATTGCGCACAGCGGAGCGCAACAGGACTGTGGCGGACCGGCGTAGGAGACCTGCCCCGGCGTACAGAGTTGGGCAGCTTGTTTACATTTCCACCCAGGACGTCACTCTAAAAGGCGAGAGGAGAAAGCTGGCACAGCGCTTCATGGGTCCCTACCCCATCACCCGGATCATCAACCCGGTGGCTGTGCGCGTGGCTATTCCCCCCTCCCTCCGCATTCATCCTACTTTCCACGTGTCGAAGGTGAAACTGGCGGTTACTGACCCCCTTTGCCCTCCTCCTGCAGCGCAACCCGCGCCCCGGATGATTGGTGGCCATCCGGCCTGGTCCGCCTCCTCCATCCTGGACTCCCGGCGCCGGGGTCGTGGGTTGCAATACTTGGTGGACTGGGAGGGCTATGGGCCCGAGCATCGACAGTGGGTGCCCCCGTCGTTTGTGTTGGACCCATCGCTCATCGCGGACTTCCACCGAGCGCACCCGGATAAGCCATCGCCAGGAGGCGCTGCTAGAGGGGGGAGTACTGTCACGCCGCGCCATTCATCAGCGGCGCCACCTGCTCACGCACCTGCTACTCGTCAGCGGCGAAGGATAAAAGCCGCCTCGCCCTGAGCGTCGGCCTGAAGCCGTAGACTTCATTTCCTTCGTATGGACTTCTACCACATTCTCTTCAGCATCCTCATCTTCGGTAAGAAGTTCACTTACCTCATCTCTCCAGTCTGCTCCCCTGTGCACAGGTGGATTCCTCGGCGGCGGACAATCCCGTCCCTCGTCTCTCCTCGCTGCTGCACCGAGCCCTGCAGGTGGCTGTCTCCCGGGCTTCCATCCTTGAAGCGCCAGTCATCTGCCAAAACAAGTAAGCTTCTCTCCCTCGCCTATTCTCCTCCCGTGTTGGTGTGTGCTCATCACCCTGTGTCTGATTTCTCCCATAGGGTTGCCGGCTGAACGGTCTCCTGCCTCTGGGTCCGAAGCAGACGCCACCACCAACACATTAACATTCCGCAGACACGCACCCAAACATCCCTGTTGTTAATAAACAGTTTGAACTACTCTGAACCTGTGTGTGTGCGTCTCCTGAGCCGAACGTTATGTCAAGATTTAACTTATAGTGGGGCCTACATGAGCATGCTGGCTGGGTCAGGGGTAACAGCTTGGGTCGGTTCCCCAGGTTGAATCTGAAATCTTGGGTGGTTAGAGTGGAAAATTCCTTACATTTGATGGTGACTGAGGAAAGTTTTTTTTTTTTTTAAACAGTTTTACAGAAATTCTCAGCTCACGACATTACCCGCTTATTTCATGGAGTGGTGGGAAGTGGTGAATCCTGGCAAGTGTGGGGTCTGTGGGGCATTGTGCTGCAGCATTTATGGTGGCGGACTGCCAGCAAATGTCAGCATTTGCCTCTGCTTGCTGCTGTGCAAGATACTACCCTTAAAGTGACACACTACCAAAAATATAGTTTTTTTTTCTTATTAACATGTCTGTAACATGTTTTTAAGATGGGTTTTTACCATTTAACTGTTTTTAAGGACCAATGCAGTTTATCCTGGGCCACTGTGCATACAACTGGGCATGTCCTTCAACCGGTAGGTGTAACGGTTCCTGTGTGTACTCTGTGTGCCTGCCTTTCTCTCTCTCTCCCTCTGATTAGGCTCACTCCCTGCAGCCCTGACGACCACCTGCTGCCAATTAAAGGAGCCTCTAGATAGGAAGCTCTCCATTCATTCTGCCTGGCCGCGCCATTATCACCAGCCTGTATCCTGTCTCAGCCTTGTATTCATGACCTTGCCTTGTCTTGCTTTGTTACGCTTTTTACCCTCTGCTTGCCCTAGACCCTGAAACTGCCTGTCTTCTTGGAACCTTTACCTAAACTGTTTGCTGCTGAGCTTTGATCCCTTGCCAGCCCTGGATTGAGCTTGCCTCTTGGATTGGATTTGAAAATTTCCGGATTGTGCGCACCAACCCACTCCCCAAGTAAGTCGACTTACCACCGTCTGTTTTCACTGCTCCTCACTCCCTCTCCCCAACATGCAGGCCTGGCCAGCCTGTCTCCAACAAACCCCCGGATGCCCCCCAGCAGCACCTCAACACCTTCACCCCGGCAACTTGCTCTCCAGCGTGGAGAATCTTCATCTGCTCCCTGCTGCTCTCCCCAGCAGAAGCTGTAAGCACAAAAACCCAGCATTAAAGCCTTGCTATTATCTAATCATTTATACTTACCCATTCCTCTGCTCTCTCCTCATAGGGTTGCCAGATCCTTGCTGATTTCTTCTTTGCACATTCTCTTGCATATTATTGTAAATAAAAATTATTGTTACACCTTATCCCTTGTGCCTGCTTTTGGGTCAGTAGGGGGACTGGTGGGCAGTGCATCCGGATCCCTTCATACACATTTCTCATTGCCTGTTCAGCTCTTGCTTAAACCCACCGAGCACGTCAGCTCAGCTCTGACTGACTCTGAACTTGAGCAGAACTGCATTTCCAAGAGTCTGGCTAGGGATATTTAAACTGAGGCCTCATGAAACCATGAGCAACTTTGAGAGCATTGCTTCATGAGCAGCTTCTAATAAAGACTGACTATCAGAACTGCATCAGAGTTTAAATCCTGAAAAAAATCTCAATACTTTTTTTTAAACATTTGGTCATCCGAAGTCTATTCAAAATTGGATGGCAGGAACAAACAATACAAAGCAAGCAAAAAAACAACAACCCCTAATTCCCTCTCAAACTTCCCGCAAGCCATCAAGTCACGTGATGTGACTGGCATAACGAGGCCTCGCTTGCTACGATCATGTGACTGTGGGCATGTTGACACAGTGCTCGACACTCTGCTCATGACACTTCCATGTTATATTGCTTAAGCCAGTGTCGAGTGGGCGGGGTCGAGCATAACATCACTAAGTCTGGCAACCCATTTGAAAATCCCCTGCAAGGAGTTACAGTGGCCCCTAGATCTTATTGCTCTTTTGGGCCACTCCTTGGGCCAAGTTTCTAAACAAATTGCCCCCATAACTATGTTATCATCAGAGAACCATCAAGAACATTCAGGGTTTTGTTGGGGTTTTTTTTGTCCTCCCTGCTCCCTCTTCACCCATTGTCCTAGATTATCCTTGGTTAAAACTCCACAATCCTACTATTGGTTGGATTGTGGATTGTGGAAACCACCTACGATTGGTGTAAGGAGACGATTAGTTCTTGGAGCCCCTTCTGCATGTCTGCATGTCTCCAGTCGGCTACCTGCTCACCCTGTATTGCCATTCAGCCCCCAACTGCTAAGCCCCCTGATTTGGCCAATGTGCCCTCTATTTATCATGATCTGGCTCCCATGTTCAGTAAAGCCAAAGCGCTATCTCTTCCCCCATCAGCCCTATGATTATGCCATTGAGCTCCAGCAGGGGGCGCGATTACCCTCTAGTCTCCTGTATAACTTATCTGCTCCTGAGAAGGAGGCCATGGATAAAGATATCAAGGAATCCCTAAATGTGGGCATTATTCGTCCTTCATCTTCCACAGTTGGTGCTGGGTTCTTCATCATCAGGAAAAAGGATAGTACACTCCGTCCATGCATTGATTACCATGAACTCAATAACACTACCATCAAGGACAAATATGCCCTACTACTCATTAACTCCACTTCTGACCAGCTTCAGGGTTTCACCATCTACACTAAATTGAATCTCCAAAACACATACCACCTAGCCTGAATCTGAGAGGATGAATGGAAAACAGGGTTCCATACGCCAACAGATCACTTTGAGTACCTCGTCATGCCCTTCGGCCTCACTAACGACCCTGCAGTTTTCCAATACCTCATCAATGATGTACTGTGTGATTTCTTGAACTCCTTTGTCTTTGTATACTTGGATGACATTTTGATCTTTTCCTGCTCCCCTGCAGAACACAAGGTCCACGTGTGGATGGTGCTTCAATGCCTCCTGGAAAACCAACTTTTTGTGAAGGCCAAGAAACGTAAGTTTCATACCTCCACAACCTCTTTTCTCGGGTTCATAATTTCAGAAGGACAGATCAAACCAGACCCCAAGAAAATTCAGACAGTTTCAGATTGGCCCACATCCACCTCCAGAAAACAACTCCGATTCCTAGGCTTCGCCAATTTCTATTGGAGATTCATCCGTAATTACAGTACCCTTGCTTCGCTATTAACCTCTCTGACATCCATCAAGGTCCCCTTCGCCTGGTCAGATGAGGCCAACTCAGCTTTCACCCAACTCAAGAAGAGGTTTACTGAGGCACCCATCCTGACACAGCCCGACCCTGAACATCAGTTCATTGTTAAAGTGGATGCCTCAGACGTCGGGATCGGGTCTGTCCTCTCTCAGCACTCGGTTACCAATCATAAGATCCATCCCTGCGCGTTTTTCTCTCGGCACCTTTCCCCTGCCAAGAGAAATTACACCATCAGTGATTGACCATAGAATGGGACGTTAGGGAGTACATCAAGGCATGCCCTCAATGCTCCGCAGGCAAGTCCCTGACCACTCCCCCCCAGGTTGCTTCATCCCCTCTCCATCCCCAGCCGCCCCTGGTCAAATATTGCCCTGGACTTTGTCACTGGATTGCTGCCCTCCAACGGCCACACAGTTATCATGATTATTGTGGACAGGTTCTCCAAGGCAGCACACTTCACCCTCTCCGTAAGCTACCATCTGTCTTGGAGACCACCAACTTGCAAATCAACCATGCCATCAGGCTGCACAGCATACCAGGTGGCATAGGGTCGGACTGTGGTCTCCAGTTTGTATCGTATGTATGGCGGGCCTTCTGCAAATCTATTGGGGCCATGGTCAGCCTATCCTCCGACTACCACCCGCAGTCCAATGGGCAGTGCGAGCATACAACCAGGAGCTGGAGGCCCTTCTATGGTGTGTCACCTCATCTGACCCTACACTGTGGAGCACTCACCTTCTCTGGGTGGAGTATGCCCACACGTCTGCCACCTCTTCCACCACAGGGTGTTCCCTTTTTGAAGTGTCACTGGGCTACAGTCCTCCTCTCCTTTCCATCACGGAGGAGGAGATCACTGTGCCCAGTGTCACCGACCACATGGCCAGATGCTGGAGGATCTGGAAGGACACCAAGGTGGCACTGCTCCGCTCCAGCGAGGAAAACTTCAAGTGGGCCAACCGGAGGAAGACCCCCTTCCCCTGACTACACAGTAGGGGACAAGGTATGGCTTTCAACTAAAAACTTCCCTCTGAAGACTGATTGTAAGAAGTTGGCTCCCAGTTTTGTTGGTCCTTTTTCTGTCACTGCTATTGTCAACACTTCCATTGCCAATCCTGCCTCTGTCCGGCTCAGCCTTCCTCCCTCTCTCTGTATTAATCCAGTGTTCCACGTTTCCCAGGTCAAGTCAGTATTTGCCAGCTCCCTCTGCCTGCCATCAAAACCCCTGCCACCACCCAAAATGGTTGATGGAGGTCTGGTATATGCTGTAAATTGCATCATCGATGCTCGTTGCCGGGGCCATGGAATACAGTACCTGGTGGAGTGGAAAGGTTATGGTCCTAAGGAAAGATCTTGGATCCCCAGGTCCTTCATCATGGACAACTCCCTCATCAACTCCTCCCACCAGCAACACCCGGACAAGCCCAGAGTGATGCTAGGAGGCGTCCCTTGAGGAGGGAGTACTGCAATGGTTCCTGTGTGTACTCTGTGTGTACTCTGTGTGCCTGTCTCTTTCCCCACCTCTGATTACTCTGATTAGGTCATCATTATCACTAGCCTGTATCTTGTCCCGGCCTTGTATTCATGACCTTGTCTTGCTTTGCTGTTCTTTTGACCCTCTGCTTGCCCTAGACCCTGAAACTGCCTGTCGTCTTGGAACCTTTGCCTAAACTGTTTTCCTGTTGAGCTTTGATCTGCTGCCTGCCCTGGACCAACAAATTTGCCTCTTGGATTGGATTAGGAAATTCTCAGATTGTGCGCACCAACCCACTCCCTCAAGTAAGTCAACTTACCACCGTCTGTCTTCACTGCTCCTCACTCCCTCTCCCCAGCATGCAGGCCTGCCCAGCCTGTCTCCAGCAAACCCCTGGATGCCCCCTGTAGTGTGTGGACTGGGGGGGTTTGGAGATTGGGGCTCGCCGTAGCCGGGCATTCATCCCCTACATCATGATGTAGGGGATGAATGACGCTGGGTGGCGCCCACATTTTGTATAGAGTTAAGTGTAAATAATAAAAGGTTGTTGTTCGGTGCAAGACGGCTCACGGCTCGCTTATTTCAGACATAACAAATGACGACGAGGGTAAAACCCTCACTCATGGAGCCAGTAAAACCTTTCCTCACCTCATCGGGGGCACCACCAATCCTGTGGCACCGCTGGTTCGACGTGTTTAAAGAGTATGTGGGCACGACTGGCCTGAGTGACACTGACGATGAGAAGCTGAAGAGTGTGCTGGTCCTCAGCCTAAGCGAAGAAGTGCTCCAAGAGTGCTCCACACTCTGGGTCAAGCTGACTCATTCAGCAAATGCGTGACTCTGATTCAGAAATATTACAGCGATGTGAGCAATGTTACAGCCCGAAAAACCGTCTTCTTCCACCGCAAACAGCATGTGGGTGAGTCAACTCAATGTTACAACGTGACATTGTGGTGCATGGTGCGACACCGACCACCCACGACGCCCACCTCGAGAAGGTCATGGAGATACTGGCAAGCCACGGCGTCACACTCAACGAAGAGAAATGCATCTTTGACTTTGACTATTGAGTTTGTGAGGTTTCGGCTGACCACTGAGGGCCTGAGCCCCCTGCATTTGAACCTGGAAGCAGTCCTGCAGCTACCCGAGCGTACAACCCCAGCACAAATCTCGTCTTTTCTGAGCATGGCGAACTTCTACGGACGCTTCATCCCTCGCTACTCTGAAACGATAGAACCACTGCGCGCCCTCCTGAAACAGGACATACCGTGGGAGTAGACCTCGGCATGTTCAGCTGCCATCGACTGACTGAACACAGCTCACCTCCCCACTTGTGCTGGCTCACTTCAACTTACAAAGCCCTACCCTTATGGCGTGCGACACGTCTGGCTCTGCAGTAGGAGCTATCCTATCACAGCTTCAAGGTGGAACTGAACGCTCAGCGGTGTACGCATCGAGGTCACTCACACTAGCCGAACAGAAGTACAGTTTCTCACAAAAGTGAGTACACCCCTCACATTTTTGTAAATACTTTATCTTTTCATGGGACGACACTGAAGATATGACACTTTGATACAATGTAAAGTAGTCAGTGTATGTCTTGTATAACAGTGTAAATTTGCTGTCCCCTCAAAATAACTCAACACACAGCCAATAATGTCTAAACTGCTGGCAATTGCCGCCACACACGCTTGACACCATTTGAACCAAATAAGTTTATCTTGGTCTCATCAGACCACAGGACATGGTACCAGTAATCCATGTCCTTAGTCTGCTTGTCTTCAGTAGACTGTTTGTGTGCTTTCTTGTGCATCATCTTTAAAAGGGGCTTCCTTCTGGGACGACAGCCATGCAGACCAATTTGATACAGTGTGCAGCGTATGGTCTGAGCACTGACAGGCTGACCCTCCACCCCTTCAACCTCTGCAGCAATGCTGGCAGCACTCATACTGCATGTCTGTTTTCAAAAGACAACCTCTTGATATGACGCTGAGCATGTGCATTCAACTTCTTTGATCAACCATGGCAAGGCCTGTTCTGAGTGGAACCTGTCCTGTTAAACTGCTGTATGGTCTTGGCCACTGTGCTACAGCTGAGTTTCAGGGTGCTGGCAATCTTCTTATAGCCTAGGGCATCTTTATGTAGAGCAACAATTCTTTTCTTCAGATCGTCAGAGAGTTCTTTGTCATGAGGTGCCATGTTGAACTTCTAGCGACCAGTATGAGAGAGTGTGAGAGTGATAATACCAAATTTAACACACCTGCTCCCCATTCACACCTGAGACCTTGTAACACTAATGAGTCACATGACACTGGGGAGGGAAAATGGCTGACTGGGCACAATTTGGACATTTTCACTAGGGGTGTACTCACTTTTGTTGCTAGCGATTTAGACAATAATGGCTGTGTTGAGTAATTTTGAGGGGACAGCAAATTTACACTGTTATACAAGCTGTACACTGACTACTTTACATTGTATCAAAGTGTCATATCTTCAGTGTTGTCCTGTGGAAAGATAAAATAACATATTTGCAAAAATGTGAGGGGTGTGCTCACTTTTGTGAGATACTGTAAGTAAGTAATGTTTATTTATAAAGCACTTTTCACAGACATATAGTCACAAAGTGCTGCATACAATAAACTAGAATAAAAACAACTTGATAGAGACAGTAAAAATAATGAAAAAGTTAAAACACAAGACTAAAATAATTTCAAAATATCAGACTTACTATTTCAAAAGCAGATGAATTGAAACTCAGCCGAAAGCCTCCTCAAACAAAAAAGTTTTCAGCTGCTTTTTAAAAGAATCCACAGACAGCGGTGCCCCCAAGTAGTGGCCCTGGGTGGCAGAAAAAGGGGTATCAATTATCCTGTCTCACCCCCTATCCTGGTGGCCCAGGGCCACCACTTTCACCCCAGTGACTCCGCTGCCACTGGACAGTCTAACATAATTTTATTTTATAACTTGTTTTTCTGTCATATTTTACATATGGTAGGTGTTTAAGAATAATTGATGTGAGCTGCATATTATTAACAAATATTAACAAAATGCAGCAAACTAGGACAGACCACACAGCCACACTCTGGACCTGTCTCCTGCCACCACTCTCTGGTAGAACACAAGTGGCTGATCAAGTTAACCTGGTGATGTTGACAATCGTGCCATCAGTGTTGAAATCAGGCTGAAGGCCTAAGTTCTATGAATTTGGAGTGTACAGTAGCTGGCTAGTTGCCAGAGTATTTGAACGCTGAGAGATGCCACTGCTAATGGTCATTTAATAATAAGTCATTTAATACTTAAAATTTAATGCTTTTAAAATACTTTTAAATTAAATTAATAAAATTTAATATAATACTTAAAATGTGTTTGTGCTTTTTCTGGTTTTGTCTGTTTGTGACGGTGTTACATTTGCTGCTAAGCTATGCTAGTAGCATCAGCATGCTAGTTCATTTTTTTGTTTACTTTTTATATGTATGTCTCTGAGTAAAATGAACAATTTTGGTTTATTTGCTAACCTACTGAAAACAACTCATCCAAGTCAGAATATTGTCCTTTAGAGCATTTATTTAGAGAAAATCATAACTGGCTGTTACACCAAAAAGATGCTGCTTTTTAATGTGCTTTTGAATCAAATAATGCAAAGAAAACAAGTTCATGTTCATTCTTAAACACTACAATACTTCAGTTTTAACTTAGGAAGAACTCAAATCTGTATTTATGAAATAGCTCTGTTTTTTGTGTGCAGCTGAGCTGCGGGGGGGGGGGGGGGGCTGAAAAGTTCATAGGCTGACCATGATGCAGTGGTCAAATTTGACCAAATGTGGGTTTTTTTTCACGAGACATGTTTGCTCTCTACATGTCTGTTCTTTTCATCTTCTCTATCCCCTCACCCCCCAGCCAGTCGCAGCAGATGACTGCCCCTCCCTGAGCCTGGTTCTGCTGGAGGTTTCTTCCTGTTAAAAGGGCCTTTTTCCTCTCCACCGTCGCCAAGCGCTTGCTCACAGGGGATCGCCTGATTGCTGGGGTCTTTCTGCAACTGTGGGGGTTCCCCCTACAGTTGAAAGTGCTATGAGATGACTGTTGTTGTGAAAATGGCGCTATATAAATAAAGTTGAATTGAATTGAACATTTCAACATTGGTGTTGCAGTGCTTGGATCCCTGCGGTATAGAAGCTCTCGTCTTTGTCCTCAAAGACATTAACTCCTTCTTAGTTAGCCTATGAACTTTTCAGCCCCCACCCCCCTCCTATGTATATATTCTCAAAAATCAGACTGAAGTATTTGGGCAGTCGCTTACACACTTTTTTTTCTTTTTTTTTAAATACTGTAGAATTTGCTTGAGTTTATTGCAAATGGGTTAAAAAGTAAAATACACGAGATAATGTGACTGACTCTCTGATGTTCTTTCCCTGTTTAACGCCGGTGTTGCATTGGTTTGATCTGTGGAAAGACAGGCAGACTCACACACTGCACCAAGTCACCAGTCACCAAGTCACTAAGTCATTTCTGCACGTTTCCCGCTGTCTAAAGCTGTATTAGAATTTGTTCAGGAAAACGCGCAGCGGCCTGTTTCCTGTAAATGATTGTCTTCAGCCAGTCCTCCAATTTAAGGGTAACTAGTCTATATGAAGAGCAGCAAATCATCATGTACAGGTCCATGACTATGACAAGTGGTTTGTTGTGGCGCTCAGAAGTTTAATTATACTGCCTTTATTCTTTATCAGTCATAAAAGGTGCTACTAGTAATTACAGTTTTCATCTCGTCTGTGATAACAGCCTATATGACAACAGCATTGGAGAATTTCTGGACTTGAGTTTTGGCTTTTGATTTTGAAGTGTCGCCGCAAGATTTTCAGTGGCCCCCATGTGCCCCCCCCCCCCCCCCCCCCCCCATGAAAAATTTCTGGAGACGCCACTGTCCACACAGTCAGCTAAACGTAGCTGGAGTGGGAGACTCGGTGCTACAGATTGAAAAGCTCTGTCCCCCCCTGGTCTTTTTGACACAAACTGTAAGACAAAAGTGTCATTTGTAGAAAAAAGGGCATTAAGATAGCATTTTAGACAGTGCGGATTTTATTTTACAGGGGACTTAGAGCCATCGGAGTGTGTCTTTAAAGAAAATTTGAACAAAATATATCACATGTCACATGTGAGCTGTTAAAATGCTGGGGGTGCAATCATAGTCCCCTTTAAAGAAACTGAAGAATCTTATGGTTGACACACCTGTGTAATAAGTACAGAAATAAAAAAAAAATGGAACAAGAGGGAGGCAAACATTTATTATCGTGACAGATGAAAACGGCAAAATGAAGAGAGACAGACAGACGCCCAGCTTCACCACAGCTTGGTGTCATCATTTCAGAGACGGGGGCTGTGACAGACGTCTCGTTTGTTTGTTTTTTAAAAATATTGTTAATATTTTCATTATACATTTAATCTGACAAAAAGTTTCCCATACTCAAGTCTGCAGATTTTAGATTTGGATAAATTATCTGCTTCAGTTACTCAATCCTCTTAAAAATGTTTTTAAATGTTTTTTTTTTTTTTTAAACTTTATTCGTAACAGAAAATCTGAATAAATATTCTCCGACAGAAACGACAGCGGCAGAGATATTTACAGCCCCTCTTCCTGGTGAGTTTGGCCAAACTCCATCTTTCGTGGACCACGTCTAGCTGTCGACGACCTTGCTGTCCACTTCCTGTTTTCGGGACACCACCACTCCGTCGACAATCTCCTCAACTACCACCACTGTCCTCTTCGATTTGGTTGATTTACCTGTTACAGGAAATCACAATTAATATCACACTATATTTTTATTCTTAAAATCACAAAAAGAAAAAAGTCTTACGTTTTTCGTCCTCTGTAACTTGGACGGCTGACCTAAAAGATAGAGAAATGTTATATTTTAAGAAAAAAGCAACTAAAACTAATTCCTCAAATGACCACTAGAGACTGTGTCCAACAGTGAGTCATTCCGCATAGACTCCCATGTTAAAATGCTTCTATAATGTTTTAATTATTAATTAATTATAATGTGTATGTCGACGTCTAGTCAATGTCTTGCCACTGTGCAAATGACCTCTATAAGATGTATTCCCGATGTAAACTTGCTGACATAGGGCTGCCTACATACGTGGGTGCTTGGCGCGGGAGCGCGCCCACTAAACACATGGAGGTAATAAAAACTGGCAGTTTACAATTGAAACAATGTGGCATATCAATATTATGATGAGCTTTCATTGCAAGATCGGATCAGATATGATCAAAAACTTTAAATTTGTGATCTTGAAAATTGTTCCTTCCGTTTACCAGCCAGTATGTGGAAGAACAATCCAGCAGAGTGGCCAGAAACAACATTTACTGATATTTGTAACTACTGGATAGATACTCCAGCTTCGCTGCGCAGTGGCGGAATACTGTACTAATAGAAAATAAATTGTAAAGTCCACCTGCACAGGAAATGTCTATATTCTATCCACCCCCATTAGACCACCCCACTGTTCCAGCCATATCATCTAGAGCTGGGACAATTTTCTACCCAACATGGCATCCCAGTGGTCATCATGGCATGGTAGATCAGCCAGCTTGCGTTAATTCAGCTGATCCATGGCACCGCTGTCTTTTTTGGACATTCTGTGTATAATCCAGTCACGCCACTCGGCAGTAGGTGAGCTGTTATTTTTCAAGAGGGGTGGTTGGCTTTCACAAATTTGGCATAAGGTACAAAAAGATGCAAAAATATTTTCAAAGATGCCAATTTAAAAATTCAAAAAGTTGTAATTGCATTGAATAAGAATTTAACCAGCATCCAGTTGAGCATTGCTAATGTATAATAAAAAATTACAAGAGAAAAATCACAAATTTATGAGAAAAAAAAAGGCTTCAGATTTACAGGAAAAAAGTTGCAAATCTGAGAAAAATATTACAGATTTACAGTAAAAAAAGTTATAAATTTTTGAGTGCAAAAGTTGCAGTTTTATGACAGAAAAGTTACAAATCTATGAAAAAAAAATTGCAAATTTAAAAAAGTATCAAATTTTGAGGAAAAAGTTGGCAATTGAGAGAAAAAATTGCAAATCTATGAGAAAAAATGTAAATTTGCAGGAAAAAATTGCAAAGCTGTAAGAACAAATACACATTTGACAAAAAAGGTTAATAATTTAGAGGGGAAAAAATGCAAATCTACGAGACTTTTTTTGCAAATTTATTAGGAAAAAGTTGTAGTTTACAGAAAAAAGTTGCAATTTTTTTTTTTTTTTTAGAAAGAAGTTGCAAATTTATGAGAAAAAAATTTGCAAATCAAATATGTCACAGGCATTTCATTACAATCTCTGGGAAGTGTGTGGAAAAGTGCATAGTAAGGCCACTTAAAACTGCTGCTTTCAGAAAACCCTGCGTCAGAGTCTCTGTGGTACACAGCCTACCTGCCAGTCAGTATTTCATGAACTCGCTCGTCTTGAACGCAGATGTTTATTCACATTTCAAACAGTTCCTTACGTCACATTCTCTCCATCCAGCAGCCTCCTGTACTCTGCGATCTCCATCTCCAGGCGGGTCTTGATGTCCAGCAGCACCTGGTAGTCCATGGCCTGCCTCTCGATGTCCGCCCTCACCTGGCTGAGCTCATTCTCCAGGGAGTCCACCATGGCCTGCAGCTGGCCCAGCTGCAGGCTGTAGCGGGACTCCGTCTCTGACAGCTGGCCCTCCAAGGCGGATTTCTTCATGGGAGAATAAACAGGGGACGACATCAGGGTTTGCTCTCACTTCAAACTCATCTCTCTGCTTGAGTTGCTTCAGGCGTTAGTTTGGAAAAAAAAAATTGAAAAGTGTGGCTGACAGGTCTGGTGATTATACTAGACTAACCTTTATACAGCATGAGCGCTGTATATAGGGCTGTTTCTCCTTTTCAGCCTAAGAAATATAATGGAAGTGAAAGGAAAAGTTTTTCAAACCCAATCAAATAATTTGATTTTTAATATACTAAATTATTTCAGCGTTTAGTGTTTTAGCTAGCATTTTTGAGCTTTAATTTAGCATTTTAACCTAATTTTCTATACCTTTAAAATATTTCACTTTTAAATGCCAGCTGCCAGGCTAGCATTTTTGAACCAACTCTCCACTTTTATGCTAACGCTGTGCAAATTTTAGTCCATTTTAACCTTCAAGCTAACATTTTTTCAGATTTAAGCTTTTATTTAGGGTTTTTAACCCCTTAGCATTCCAGCAAATTTTCCTCAAAATGCTTAAAAATAGCATATGCAAAGTGTTGTGTATGTAAATAGGCTGTAGTAGTAAGATGGCGGCCGGGTTGGTCATGGGCTAGACCGGGGTGGCTACTGCCGGTTTCCGGTGGTGACGCCGCCCATGGTATAAAGGAGTGGGCGGAAGAGGCTCTGTCTCTTTCGTCGTGGGAGCCACCTGGTCAGCGGGCGTGTGCCGTGAGCCTGTGTATGTATATGACACTGCATGTAATAAAGCTCCGTTAAACTGCAGCAACCGAGTGTTTGCTTTATACCAGTTATGGACATAACATTTGGCGATGAGGTAAAAGCGGGAATGGATAATTTTGTTGAGGAATTTCAGCCGTTTTTGGAGGCGCCGGGCACACCGCCCGTGCCATGGCCTCATTAGTTCTCGGCTTTTACCAACTACCTTGCGGTCTTGGACCTTGGCGAGCGTGAGAGGCTTCGCGCGAGGTTGGTGTTAATCCATAAGTTGGGCGCTGAGGGGCAGAGAGTGTTGGACAGCTTGAGTGGGGCCGACAGTTTTGATGGCGTAGTGGAATTGATGGCGCGCCATTTTCACGCTGATGACAGCGTCATGGTCTGGCGCATCCATTTTCGACAGCGCCACCAGCAGTTAGGAGAGCCGGTGACAACGTTCGTTGCCGAGCTCCCTAGGCTGGTGAGGTGGTGTGAGTTTGGACGCCTGGGGGAAAGAGAGGATTCGGGACCAGCTGGCGGAACACATTTGTAGTAAAGCGGTCCGGTCCAGGTTACTGGAGTTTCCAGGAGAGTTGACGTTGACCACGGCTGTTGAGCTCGCCCAGCGGTTTGAGGCAGCAGAGATCATCGCGAGGGGCCTGCCAGAAGGGGCTCTTCGGAGCGAAGATGTTTCTCGTGCGAAGGCACCGAGTTGGGACCCTAACGGCAGTGACGCTGGAGGTGACATGTATGCCACTGTGGTGAAGATACGGTCTGCCCCTAGTACACCTCATTGTTATGGGTGTGGGTCCCCTGTTCACCGCTATAAAGCCAGTTTGTGCCCAGCAAGAGGAAAGTGGTACGGCAAGTGCGGTCTGTGGGACCGCTTTGTCAGGACGTGTGACAACTTTGTACGCAGGAGCCGCAGGAGATACCCAGGTGCTGCTCAGAAGTCTCCCACCATTGTACATACGGTCTCCCCAGCGACTACAGGGAGGATTGGCTGTGATGTCATGCTCGACGGTGTTGTGGTTCTGCTGTTGGTTGACACAGGTGCTGTTATCTCAGTGTTGAACCTGGCGACTGTGAACAGTTTGTTTCCCCACCAACAGATTAAACAACGTGAGAGAGACTATTACGGCTATGGGCTGAACAGGCTGGCTGTGATGGGCTTTATGGAGATAGAAGCTCATTATGGGTTGGTCGTGGTTCCCCGAGCCCACATTCATGTCACCACTGCGGGGGTTAACATCATGGGGTGTAACCTATTTTATAGCCTGGGTTTTTCGATCGCTAACGTGTCGGGTGAGGAGTGGTTGGGCTGTGAACTGTGGAGTCGGCTGACTCTGCTGATGGATGGTGTGGAAACAAGGGAATCGGACTGGTTGGACATGTGTCATGAAGGAGAGCATGTTCGGCACTGTGCGAGGATGCTGCGGGTTGGACCCGATGCCGGTCTGTTTGATGCCCAAACTGGGAGCGTGGAATGGCACAACGGGACTCCACTGGCAACCTGTAAGGACAAGGCGCCCATGCTGGATCTGGAAAGAGTGGGACCAGAGAGCGAGTTGTTACATCGCTCGGGAAGACGGTCAACCATGGGAAACACGGACTGGGCCCAGGCGTCGACCGGACCGTTGATGGAGACCAGACAGACCCAACACCATTGGAGGAGAAGGCCGTGGACTTCCCTGCAGGTTGGCGATGTGGTGCGGCCAAGGGTTGAGGCCCGGATGAGAGGCGAACACGGCTCACGCGAGCGGCACGACGAGAGGAGACTGTTCCGAGTGGAGGCCGTTTGGAGTGACGGGTTTCTACGCTTGTCTGACCAGACCTGGAGGCATCCGAATGAGCTGTGCAGGATGGAGGAGACGAAGCGGCGCGGTGGGAGCCCTGAGGCCAAGAGATGGAAGCGTCGGGAGAAAGACCCGCCTGAGGACTGAGAGGACTGTTTTAATTTTTGTCTGTGTTTTTCTCCTTAGTCTGGATGTGTTTTATTTTCTTGTATACTTTTGTCTGCTGCTGGTTTGGTACCCTGTTTAATTAAAAAAAACACAAAACAGAGAGAAGGGAGTGAGTGCTAATTTGAGAAAAGTTTTCTGTTTAAATTGTGATGTGCATTGATTGAATTTTGGCCTGAGGGATTTATGTGTATTAATTATGTGATTTTGCTGATTTTAGGGTGAAATTTTATTAGAATGACATTTTGTGTGCCCAGGTTTGGGGTGGTGGGGTGTGTTTGGCCCATGTGTATTATTTACGATTGAATGTTTACATACCCAACGTTTTGAAATGTTCCCAGTGTGGGGGTGAGTGTTAGCTATTATTTGTCTAGTGATTGTGTATTTTGTGTGGAGCTGTTCTGGGATTATTTTATTTTAATTTTGTTATCGTAATTACACAGCTTTGTTTTGTGTTCAGCGGCAGAATAATCCGCCCAACCATATGGGGGTGCTGGTAGTCTACCTGGCCCCCCCAGTTAGCTGTGTGCATGGATAGGTTGTTTATTTGTCTTTGTAATTGTTTTGTTTTAGTGTGTGAGTCGGGAAGCAAATTTGGGGGGACCTATCTGTGCGCTTGGCCTTTTTTTGAAGGGGGGAGGGGAATGTTGTGTATGTAAATAGGCTGTAGTAGTAAGATGGCGGCTGAGTTGGTCCTGGGCTAGACCGGGGTGGCTACTGCCGGTTTCCGGTGGTGACGCCGCCCATGGTATAAAGGAGTGGGCGGGAGAGGCTCTGCCTCTTTCGTCGTGGGAGCCACCTGGTCAGCGGGCGTGTGCCGTGAGCCTGTGTATGTATATGACACTGCATGTAATAAAGCTCCGTTAAACTGCAGCAACCGAGTGTTTGCTTTTATACCAGTTATGGACATAACACAAAGTACATCAGATTCTTTCTTCGCTGAGTGTCACTAGAAGATTTGAAACGTCCTGTGGGTGGGACACCAGAATTTTAAGAGGTTAAGCTACAAGCTGTCGACACATCTGGGTACTTGGTGCAATTTACCATTGAAACAATATGGCACACTAATATTACAGCAAGCTTTCACTGCAAGATCGGATCAGATACGACCAAAAGCTTTAAATTTGTGATCTTGAATAGTGTCCCTACCATTTATCAGCCAGTATGGGGAAGAACAATCCAGCAGAGTGGCCAGAAACAACATTTATTAATATTTGTAACTACCGGATAGATACTCCAGCTTTACTGCACATTGGTGGAACACTCTAATAATAGAAAATAAATTGTAACTGCTGTGGAAATCCCCAAAAAGCTGTCATGTTTAGGTTTGCAAAATTTATCCACCGGAGCTCACAGCTGGGATAATATTACTTGCCTCCACAAAGACGGGAGACGCCATTTGTTTACACTTGAGGTCCTCTTTAGCCACGACATTTCGTTTCCGCTCTACAGAGCTCTGGACCGGTCTATTTGTCTGCAGGTGAGTGTCACTCTCAATTGCAGTGTTAATACATTCATGCTGAGGCTGATTAGTGGCTCAAATTCAATGAATATTCCTACCAAACTGATACTTCTCTATGCTATTCTATGCTATATCAACTCCCTCGGATGGGAATTTGGGTGTTTTTCGCATGTTCACATTAACTTTACATGTAGGCAAATTACTTTGAATGATAAATAAGACTCTGTATATTTTGGTAACCAGACATACCTGTTATAAAGTGGTCAGTACAGACGTAGATGTGGGTCATATCACCCCTCAGCCTTCGCATCCAGTTATGAAAAGGCATTCTCCTTCTGCAGGCATTAGCCCACAATATCCTCCTTCGGTAATCTCTGCTGGCTGATGGCAATCTAAAAAACTCATATTTCTGATTGCCATCACCATCATTCATAAGACGGTGATGGGTGAATGAGCCAGTTGTGCACCATTTCTGCATTTTCTTTGTTTAAATTTAGCTGACATTTCCATTGAAATACATTGAGAACGTTGTTTGTTTATACTGCGCCCTGCCGCTAGCGCTAAATTCACACGATCGGTGACATAAGCGTATTGACCTAGCATATGTGTGCTGTTGGGGTCAGTGTTAAACTTTTGTTTAGTAAATTTTTGTTTAAGCCATTTACTTTTTTACAGCATTTAACTTTCAGCTATTTAACCATTAAATTAAATTAGATCAGTTTTAAGCTAGTAATAATGTATTTTTAAGTTTTAAGCCATTTTCATTTTAAGCTATAATTCTATAATTGATTTTAAGCTGTAATGTTCAGCATTTACATCAGGAAATGCAAAATGCCTAATATAATCATATTTTTATATTTATTTTCCCATATGTTGAAACCTAAATGTTGGCAGGTATGGCAGCTAATGTTAGAATGAAAGCACCAAGGTGCTGATGCCTCGGTGCCTGTGACATGGCAGCATGGGGGGCTGTAAAAGTCACGCTGCCACTTCTAGTGGGACACACAATACATATTGCAATATGTATTGTGTGTACAGAATGTCCTTTAAAATTTAATTTCACTCATATTTTTCTTAGAAGTTTATGTATATATTCATTTCACTCAT
This sequence comes from Pholidichthys leucotaenia, assembly GCA_020510985.1. NCBI lineage: Eukaryota > Metazoa > Chordata > Actinopteri > Cichliformes > Pholidichthyidae > Pholidichthys > Pholidichthys leucotaenia. Next base: position 50,346,549 of record CM035848.1, read on the forward strand.
GAAAAAGCTGAATAATAAAATGAAAACTTATGTCAGAGAAAATTCTTCACAACAACATGTAACTGAGCAAAGTGTGTTTTTTCCTTTGCTTAACAGAATCACATTATCAAGTAATCCAGTGTATCCACATGGGCAGAAATGTTTCAGTTTACCACACATAGTTAATATTTGGCGGTCTATTAAGTGACAGAAGTATAATTTATCACTTATTTTTTTTAATGTGTCTACATTCCATCAGTTGTTTATTTGGCAAACCACTTGCTCTTATTTTGAAGGGTTGCAAGACCGGATAGGAGCTCTTATTTTGAAAGTTCATTTGCTAAATTTGTTCACATAGCAAACGGAGTTCAGACTTGAGATGTTTATCCCCCCCACCCTGTCTACTGTGCTTAAGGTGAGCCTGCGTTTATTCTGTTATCTTCCTTTTCATGTCTGCTCGCTGCAGTTTAAATTTCTCTGTGAGCATGCAGGGGGGTGGGGCAGCCACGGTAAGCTAGAGAGCTTCCGCTTTCAGACTTCAGTGGCCAAGCTGCAGCCACACCTGTCTCGCAGCAGCAGCAGCTCATTTTAATGTGTTAAATATTCGAGTATCTGTGAGATAATGAGTTATGTATCATGGGGGGGGGGGGGTGCAAGTTAGGTTAATTGGCATCAAACTGGGGATTCTAAATTGTCCTTAGGTATGACTGTGAGAGTGAATGGTTGTCTGTCTCTCTGTGTTGGTCCTGCGATGGACTGGCGATCTGTCCAGGGTGTACCCTGCCTCTCATCCAAAGATGCTGGGATAGGCTCCAGCCCCGCCGCGACCCGAAAAGGATTAAGCGGAAGAAGATGGATGGATGGATGGGCGGCCAAATGTACCGATACAACGAATATATTCGATATATCGCCTAGTTCTCAGATTGTGACAGGAAGTCATCCCTGTCCTGTAAAAAAGTCGCACTGCCACCTCAAGTGGCCCGGCATAGTTATTACAATAGCTTTTTTTTCCGGCTCCATTGATGGTAACGGGGAGTTAAATTTGTGTTTATTTTGAAAACAAAGCCTTATCTGGAAATTCTGGCAAATTAAAAGTTGAGAAAATATGCTGATACAATAATACTACAACCTTTAGTTCCAGTTAATTTTGACCAGACAGGCAGACAGACAGATACAACCACACACAGACACACTGAGTGATTACCGTATGCCTCCGTTCACCAAGGCATAAATATGACAGACTAGATCCTGAACAACAGGTCAGAGAATGAAGTTGTCACTGTTGTGCAAAATAATATCAGAGTGCACATTTGCATTTTGCCATTACCAGGCTGAGCTGGGACTGCAGCTCGATCTGCAGGGCCTGCAGGGTCCTCCTCAGGTCGTTGATTTCAGTTTTGGAGCTCTGGATATTTTCTGTGCTGCTTGCCACCTGCTTGTTCAGGTCATCAAACTGGAAAATTAATCAAAATAGGCATTAAACACCCCCAAGTTTCAAGGCTATGAACTCATCACTCGGCACCACAATCAAAATGGAGCATTTAACTCACCTTGGCCTTGTACCAGTCTTCAACATCTTTGCGGTTCTTGTTGGCCACGCCCTCGTACTGAGCCCTGATCTCGTCAATCCTGGCGTTCAAGTCCTCCTGGGGCCTGGCATCCACCTCTACGTTCACAGAGCTTCTGGATATCTGGTTGCGCAGGGCCGCCATCTCCTGGAAACGGAACAATGGTCAAAAAGGTTACAAGTGATAAACTGTGGTGAAAAGAGCTGAAAATCATGAAATGTCCTCACATGATTTTTTTTTTTGTTATAGATTTGCAATTTTTTTCTCATAAATTTGCAACTTTTTTGTTAATTTGCAACTTTTTTCATTAATTTGGAACTTTTTTCATGTTAATTTGAAACTTTTTCATGTTAATTTGAAATTTTCCCCATAAATTTGCATACTTTCTCGTGAATTTGCAACTTCTTTCTCAAATTTTCAACTTTTTTCTCGTAAATTTGCAACATTCATCTGGATACTGGTTACATTTTTATCCTGTGTAATTGTAATTTGCAACTTTTTTTATTTTTAAATTTGCATCTTTTATCATATCTTTGCACCTTTATTCAAATTTGTACTTTATGCTTAATTGATGAATAAGCCCCTTCCCCCTTGTTAAAAAAAAAAAATAACTCTCCTACTAGCAAGGCTGACTTCATGAACACTTCAAGAATGCTCCAACCTCTAAGGCTCTAAGGCACATCAAACTATCCAAATACGCTTTGGAGAGCCAAGCCCATGTTGTTTGGGTAAGAAAATGCCAGCAAACTATGGACTAAATGTCATGTGAAACTCTTCTTGTGTGCTGTTTTTGCACTCTTCAGCAGCCCCTGGGGCCTCCCACCCAACACAAGTCTAGACTTTTGGCCTCCAGTGAAGATCGTGTTTGGGGGCCATATTTTCTGGAACGGGAAATAGTTCAAACTATTTTAAATGGGTTTGAAACATTACAATAAAAATATAAACTTGAGCCCAGTAGGGGATTTATTATTTTAACAAGGGGGATGGTGGCGGGGGTATAACAAATTTAGCATAAGGTGCAAATATATGAATGCAAATTAAATGCAAATTTCCGAGAATAAAGATGCAAAAATATTATAAAAGATGCTAATTCACAGTTTAAAAAAAGTCACAAATTACAATTTAAGACAAAAGTTGAAAATGGATGGAGAAAAAAGTTGCAAGTTTAAAAGGAAAAAGTAGCAAATCTATGAGAAAAAAGTTGCAAATTTAAATAAAAAAGTTGCAAATTAATGAGAAAAAAGTTGCAAACTTACATGAAAAAACTTGCAAATTAATGACAAAAAGTTGCAAATTTTTTGAGAAAAAAGTTGTCAATTGTCAAGAAAAAAGTAACAACTTACAGAGCACATTTAAATGTGTGTTATGCATAACAAAGTGCTGTACATAAAAGCATAAAAACCATCCCTCCATATCAATCATGTTAAAAATCCAAACTTAAACGGGGTTGTAAGCAGTTTGAGAAAAAGTTCCAAATTTACAATGAGTCATATTCATGAGAAAGAAGCTGCAACTTTACATGGAAAAAAATAAATTATCAAATTTAGAAGGAAAAAAAGTTGCCAAATTACAAGAAAAAAAAAATTCACCGATTTATGAGGAAAAAAAAATCGTGTTTACCAGAAACAACTTGCAAAATTTATATGAGAAAGAGGTTATAAATGTATGAGTTTCAAATTTACAAGAAAAATGTTCTAAGGTTTTTCGTGTAAACTAAAGTTTTTTTCTTAAATGTAGAACTTTTTCCTGGCAAATTTGTAACTTTTCTAATAAAATTAGTTCTTTCTGCTTATAAATTTGACACATTATAAATTTGTTCCCCTTTTTTCTCTGCTCAAATTTACAACTGTACACTTATAAATATAAACTTTTTGATATTAAATTTGCTACTTTTTTCTCATAAATTTTCCATATTTTTCAAGTACATTTGCAGCTATACTTGGATATGTTCTTTTCTACTATGTACTCTTTAAGGCAGATAAACAAGTGGGACGGCATCCCCCCTCAGGTCATCTACTGCTCGAGCCGTTGTATGGACGAAAAGAAAAAAACTAAACCATTACACAGACTAAAAAATGAACCAGCATCCATATGAAGGCTGTAAAATTGATGGAAAAAAGTTGAACAATTACAAGAAAGTCAGAAATTTACAAGAAAAGTCACAAATTAATGAGAAAAAGTAAAAAATTTATAGTGAAAAAAGTTGTAAACAAATGAAAAGTCTCAAATTCACCAGAAAAAGTAGCAAATTTATAAAGAAAAAAGAAGCTAATTTTTGAGAAAAAAAGGTAGTGAATTTCTGAGAGAAAACTCATAAATTTGCAAGAAAGAAGTAGCAATTTTTTTTAGAAAAAGTAGCAAGTTTACTTGGAAAAAAAGGTACCGTGGATATAAAAAGTCTACACACCCCTGTTCAAATGCCAGGAGTTTGTGATGTAAAAAATGAGCCCAAGATAAATCATTTCAAAACTTTTTCCACCATTAATGTGACCTATAACCTGTACAACCCAACTGAAAAACAAACTGAAATCTTTTAAGGGGAAAATAAAAAACGTACAATCACCTGTTTGCATAAACATGCACACCCTGCTATAACTGAGGACGTGGCTGTGTTCAGAATTAATCAATCACATTCAAACTCATGTTAAATGGGAGTCAGCACACACCTGCCACCATTTAAAGTGCCTCTGATTAACCCCAAATAAAGTTCAGCTGTTCTAGTAGGCTTTTCCTGATATTTTTGTAGTCACATCTTAGAGAACAAGCCATCGTCCGCAGAGAGCTTCCAAAGCATCAGAGGGATCTCATTGTTCGAAGGTATCAGTGAGGAGAAGGGTACAAAAGAATTTCCAAGGCATTAAATATACCATGGAACACAGTGAAGACAGTCATCAAGTGGAGAAAATATGACACAACAGTGACATCCCCCCAAAACTGATGAAAAGACAAGAAGAAAACAGGTCAGGGAGGCTGCCAAGAGGCCAACAGCAACATTGAAAGAGCTGCAGGAATTTCTGGCAAGTACTGGCCGTGACAACAATCTCCCGTCTTCATATATCTGGGCTAGGGTGGCAAGACGAAAGCCTTATCTTACGAAGAAAAAGATCCATGCCTAGCTACATTTTGCAAAAACACATTTGAAATCTCTCAAACGCATATGGGAAAATGTGTTATGGTCCAATGAAACCAAGGTTGAACTTTTTGGCCATAATTACAAAAGGTATATTTGGCACAAACACAATACTGCTCATCACCAAAAGAACACCATACCTGCAGTGAAGCATGGTGGTGGTACCATCATGCTTTGGGGCTGTTTTTCTTCAGCTGGAACTGGGGCTTTAGTCAAGGTGGAGGGAATTATGAACAGTTCCAGATACCAGTCAGTGTTGGCACAAAACCTTCAGGCTTCTGCTAGAAAGCTGAAGATTAAAAGGATCTTCATCTTTCAGGATGACAATGACCCAAAGCACACATTTAAATTTAAATTACCAGTTATTGTCATTCAACTGTACAACCAATCATGTACAGTAGAACAAGATTGCGGTTTACCTATCTACTGTGTTAATCACACACACCTCAAGTGTAGAATCAGAGGGCCGCTGCCATGCAAGGCGCCGCCACAAATTTCCCTCCTCCATTCCATTATTACTGAGCACCAAGCTGGATGGCAGGAAGTTCCACTTTTATATGGTCTTCGGCATGACCCGGCCGGGATTTGAACCCCTGCCTCCCGGGTGTGGCGCGGATGCTCTACCAACTGAGCCACCACTTCGGTGGGAAATCAACAAAAGAATGGCTTCACCAGAAGAAGATTAAGGCTTTGGAATGGCCTAGCCTGAGTCCAGGCCTGAATCCAATCGAACATCTGTGGGGTGATCTGAACAGGGCTGTGCACAGGAGACGCCCTCACAATCTGACAGATTTAGAGCATTTTTGCAAAGAAGAGTGGGCAAATATTGCCACATCAAGATGTGCCACACTGACAGACAGACTCCTACCCAAAAAGACTGAGTGCTGTAATAAAAGTCAAAGGTGCTGTGCTGCAACAAAGTATTAGTATAAGGGTGTGCCTATTTATGCAACCATGTAAATTTTTTTGTTTGTTTTTTTATTTTTCCCCTTAAGAGATTTCAGTTTGTTTTTCAATTGGGTTGTACAGGTTATAGGTCACATCAGTCGTGGAAAAAGTTTTGAAATGATTTATCTTGGTCTCGTTTTTTTTTACATCACAAAAATCTGGCATTTGAACAGGGCTATGTAGACTTTTTATATTCTCTGTAGCAAGTCAGTAATTATAATTCCCCCGCCCAAAAATGAAGGAAAACTTGTAGCCTTGGGCCCCCCTGCTAGCTGATGGGTCAGCCATAGCATTCGCATACTCTGCCTTAAAACCAGAGACGGTTCTGCTCCCACCTCCTCGTGGTTCTTCTTCAGGTAGATCAGCTCCTCCTTCAGACCCTCCACCTGCATCTCCAGGTCAGACCGGGCCATCGTCAGGTCGTCCAGGACCTTCCGCAGCCCAAGGATGTCCTGCTCCACCGACGTACGCACCACCAGCTCATTCTCATACCTGTCGGGTGTGTGTGTGTGAGAGAGAAAGGTTAACATTGTTTGAACTGGTGTTGACTGTGTTAAACTAAACAACAAAAAAGACAACGGAAAGCACTTTAGAACCAGTTTAACCAGTTGTGATGTTTGGTTGACTTACGGCCCACAGACTAGAGGCATTTTCATGTTCCCACTGAGCATAACTGTCTGCAAACTGCGGCTCTGGAACCACGTGTCTCATTTGTAAATAAGAAGTGAGTGCCAATAGCTTGAGGAAAAAAGGGATTTTTATAAAGAAAAAGAAACTAATTCACTGGGAGGAAGTCACAAATTTAAAAACAAAAATATTCCAAATCACGACAAGAAAAGTTAAAAGGGTCATTGACTGCACTTTTTCCACATTTTAGCAGCTCACTCATGTCTTAATGAAATGTTTGTGACATATTTTGTTCACATTTTCTCTAATTATTTTAATTACTGAAGCAAATTTGTTTTTATTTTTCCTGGCTTTCTTGAAACGCTCTGATTTAAAGCCAATCACGTTAAGAAACTATTCAACTCCGCCCCCCTCTTACGTCAGTTAGCTTTTAGCTGACTAGCTTCTAGCCTCCTTCTAGCTTGTATGAGCAGCGCTGGTTCACTGATCCGCAGTCATTTGTGTATCTCGCATCACTCCGGCCCATCTCCCAACAACCTTGCCGGGATGCCACAATAAATCACCGCAACCCACTAATCACCGTAACCCGAGGCTGCTGGCCAAGCTGCTGAGCCACGGGATTTCAAAGGGCAGTGTCTCGCTCTGCGGGACTCCGCTCCTCTCCCACGGTCAACTGTGGGATGCCTCGTCACGAAGTGGCTCCCCTACGTTTCCTGCTAGAGTGGAGCAGAGTCGTGCGGAGCTCCGGAGGATGGTGGGAGAGTTGGCCGTGAGAGCCAGCAGCGTCCAGCCAGCAGTAGCCTCGGGTCACGGCATAGGTGGTTGCCGTAACCGACACGTCGACATCTTGCTGCAGAATCACGGAGAAACCACTGGAAGATTGGTTGGACCGACGCGAGGTATATTATGGACTGTGGACTGGTGAACCAGGTGGTAAAAGGGATAGTTATTAGGGTGACTAAGATCTGAAGAAAATAATATAAACCACGCTTTGTTCGAACTTCCTGATACCATTGTTAGCTTGGGGTCTAGTAGCTCAGGGGCTAACAGCCTACCTTTAGCACCCTGCATCTACATGACAGACAGCTAGGCGGGCCAATAATAGAGCAGTGGGTGGGTCTTAACCCATAAGAACTCATGGCCCCATAATTTTCCTTGAAGGAGAAAGGGGTCTGGGTTTTTGTGGGTTAAGGATGGCAGTGGGTTGGCTTTTTCTAATCGTGATTTATACTATTTAAACGGAAGAGTCAAAAATGTTCCTGGCGTTTCTGGGAGAGAAAAACAAGATAAAAGCTGTGTGTGTGTGTGTGTGTGTGTGTGTGTGTGTGTGTGTGTGTGTGTGTGTGTTGTTTTAAGAGAATTGACCGTTTTGAAAATTTTTTGATATAGATGACCAGTAGACTCATTTGAGACATTTAAAACCTACAAACAACACCATTTTTAAGTCAATGATCCCTTTAAAAATTTAAGAGAAAAAAAAAAACAGACACAGCCACACAGAAAAAGTTGCAAATTTACAAAGAAAAAAAAAGTTGAGAATTTACAGGGGAAAAAATGTATTTCTGCTTAGAGTTGGTGGCTCAAGGTAATTTTATTCTGTTATGTAACATGATATAGAAAGGTTTATCATGATATTGGGGGAGCAACATAGGTGGGGGCAATGGTTTCAAGGGGAGGGACTAGAAAAGTGGGCAGGGCTGTCAGTGTAAACAAGAGTGACAATCAACAGAAAGACAGCCAGTTTCATGTAGTGGCTGACAGGACTCAGCCACTGCTTGAGATTTCAGTTATTCATTTATTTTAATTTCTTTTTTAAAAGTACAAAATCTAACTTACTGCACCCTTCATGGCCAGGCTTAATAAATAAACACTTCACTTGACATGATTATCAAGAAGGCTGGCTCTGTGATTGGTCTCAGGCTGGAGACTTTTGAGAATGTGGTGGAGAGGACACTAAATAAGCTGCGATCCATCATGGACAATCCTGATCACCCCCTTCCACCACACACTGGACAGACAGCGGAGCACTTTCTCCAGCAGACGGCTACAGCTCCGCTGCCAAACGGTCAGGCACAGGAAATCTTTCCTGCCACTTGCCATTTCACTGTACAATAACTCACTCTGATGCTGAATCTTGGTCATAATACAGCTGCCACACTGCACCTTACAGTCTAATTGGTGCCTCACTTTTCACCCTGCGCCCAATAGTGCTGCATTGTACAGCTAGTACGATCCATGTACCCACACCGGTCATCATCTGCGATGTGTATAAAATTATCTAGACAGTTTTGCTTTCCCTGGGTAATTCCTTTTTCTATTATGCTGTGTGTGTTTCTGTCGTTTTGGTCGTCTACCGTGTCATGCTGCTGTTACACTGTAATTTCCAGGTTGGGATCAAAAAAGTACATCACTCACTTGATTTTGAAGTCCTCCGCTGCCAGCCTGGCATTGTCGATCTGCAGCATCAGTCGGGCATTATCCTCCGTGGCAGCGCGGATCTGGAAGAATAGTAGTAATAATAAGTAATAATGATAATGAGGAACAGAAATGGCACCACAGAGGAGTGTTAGTGATTCATGAGTGATTCACAGCGCAGATCATGGACTGGCAGGGTTTGGCTGATCGGTGGGATGGTTTCCTTTATGTCTGACATTCTTATATAATTGCTTTTATGTCTGAACAGGATCAGACATAACGTAAGGGCTGACATGTGAGCAACCAAGTATGGAGATTAAAAAAAAAATCCCGAGCGACAAATACTCAGACTGTGATGCATCAGGTCATCCTTTAAACTGAGCTGCTTGTCTTCTATTTCTCCTTCAGCTTTCCCTATTTCCCTACTGCCTATGTTGGACGTTTCTGCCCGTTATAGTGGAGTTTGTTTTCTCTGCCTCTGCCAAAATCATTCTAAGAGGCAGGTTTTAATTTTGGGGGCCAAAACAAATCAAATCTGAGCCTCAAAATGAATAATGACAATAAACTTGCCTGTCAAAATTATATTAGTAATAGAAGATCTTTTTCCCTCTTAAATAGGTAGATGTTCTCTCAGAATCTTTGAGAGTTTTTCTGGCAAATTTGTACCATTTCTTCCATAAAGTTGCTTCTTTTGAACTTTGCCAAAACGGTGATTTTTTTCCCCCCATGTTGGTTTCTTTTCTTTTTTTTTTTTTTTTTTTGATAACTCAAAAACTATTGGATGGATGTTGATGACATTTACACCAGAGGTAGCCCTGGGGCTGACGCTGAACCTTTTAGATTTTGGAGGTGATCCGGGTCAGGATGCAGATTCTGGATCACTTTTTCTACTTTCTTTAACATTGTGAGATAGGGCCTGGATGGAGGTATGCACTCTCTGATTGCACTCTAGTTTCTTATAGCTTTGCAATTTTTTGTTTTTTTTTTATCCCAAACTTGAGACCGTTTTCCCCTGTAAATTTGCAACTTTTTCATCGTAAATTTGTGACCTTTTCTTGTAAATTTTCAAAATTTTTTTAGTCATAAATTTTCACTTTTTTTTTACTGGAAATTTGCAACTTTTTCATGGTAAATTTGTGACCTTTTCTCATAAATTTGCAAATTTTTTAGCTTTTTCATGCAGATTTGCACCTTTTTTTCCATATAGATTTGCAACATTTTTCTTGTACATTTGCAGTGTTCATATGGATGCTTTTTATTCTGAGTAATGGAATTTTTTTCTGTTGTTCCAATGTCAAAGTTTTGTTTTTTGGGGTTTTTTTTGGGGGGGGTGCTTTTTTCTTTTTAACTCTTCCCTATTACAAAAGCAGGGCTCCACAAACAGCCCTGCTTAATATAATTACATTTTACAGTTTAAGAAACGAATAAACTGTTCTTTTTCTTTATAGCCAAGTTAAAGGGCATCAGCTGGGGACTCTGTTGTCCTTGAATGTGTGAGTGAATGGTTGTCTGTCTCTGTGTGGTCAGTTAGAAAGCTGTAAGAAATTATGACTAATTATTAAATGTAATGTATCTGGTTTAATTACAGTCAGCGGAAGTGATATACAAGAGTATTTGGGGGTAAATGAAATAAAGAGGCTCACCTTCCTGCGGAGCTCCTCGATGATCTTCTCGTACTTGCTGTAGTCGCTGACGGTGGGGGTCTGCTTCTCGTACCACTCCCGGATCTGCCGCTCCAGCTGCGCGTTGGCCGCCTCCAGGGAGCGCACCTTGTCCAGGTAGGTGGCCAGGCGCTCGTTCAGGTTCTGCATGGTCACCTTGTCGCTGCCGGACACGGAGACGCTGCCCCCGGAGCCCCCGGCGAGCGCCCCTGCCAGGTCGAACCCGGAGCCGATGGTGTTGGAGGGGTAGGACACCTTGACGTTGCGGCCGCCCGCCCCGCCGTAGACGCTCCTAGCCCGGGTGCGAGTGACCGTGGGCACGGAGTACAGAGACATGGAGAAGTCGCGGTTCATGGCGGCGGCGGCGGATCGGTTTCTTCTGGCGGCTGGTGCAGCTGTCGGTGAGGAGCGAAGGAGCAGGAGGTGCCGCTGCGCTCCGGGGGGGTGAGTTTTATAGCGGGAGGAGGAGGCGGGAGCGGCCAAGCAGGTAGATGCTGATGCACAGGTGCGACCGCCGGGCTGGGCGTGGAGGAAGCGGCCGTCAGGGCAGGTGGAGCGAGCGGGGCGTGAGAGGAGCTGCGCGGTCTGGCTGTCGCTTTCAATTAAAAGCCTGGCGAGCTCAGGAGGAAAGGAAGGATGGAGCTTCCTTCTAGAGCCTGTCTGTGGCTGAGAAATGCTTCCTGTCAGCAGGGCCGTTTCTGTTTTTACATTTTTTAAATTTCCATCTGTAGTCCTGAGACCAAAGGCTGCAGGATCACAGTAAAAAAAAAAAAAAAACCCGGCAAATTTATTAGAAAGTTCTGAAATTACAAGAAAGAGTTAGCAAATTTGCAAGAAAAAAGGCACACTTTTGCAAGATAAACTAACAAATTTGAGAAAAAAAGTTGCAAATTTATAAGAAAACTAGAAAAGCACTCGGAGAGCGCAGACCTCCGCCAAGCGCCACAGTTCCCCCCATACAGTGTTTGTGTGTACGTTTTCAGATTCCTTGACCATGAAAACATATGACTAGCAATTGGATTCACAATGATAGTGTGGTAGACTGCAAGTCTAATTTAAAACATTACTGGCACATGCCTCTAGGGGGAACTACCTGTATTGTTCAGCACTACTATTAAGGGGACACATTAGAACAAGAGTGTGAAAACCCCGCGCAGAATCCATGTTCAGTCATATTATGTGTGTTGCAGAATAAACGGCAGAGTTAGCCAAAGAAATAACTCAAGTGTGATCATTGCTACACGGTAGGATATCACACAATTGGCGACGAGGATTAAAAGAAAAAAATCAGCGGCGAGAAACAGAGAACATTGCAAGTGTGGCGAACTCAAGTGACTCCAGTAGTTCGAGTGCAAGTTCAGAGGAGGAAAAACGAGGTTTCCCCACCACGACGAGCAATGGCGGCTGTAATCGGAACGGTAACCCCTTTTGATAACTCGACTCAGTCATGGGAAGAATATAGTGAAATGTTGGACTTTTTCTTTGAAGCTAATGACATTGAGGAGCCAGACAAAAGGAAGGCTGTACTGTTGAGTGGAGTTGGTGCAACTACTTACAGCTTGTTGAGAAATTTAATAAGCCCTGCATTACCGAAAGATAAAACGTACGACCAGCTTACTGCTGAGCTTCAGAAGCACTTCAGCCCCAAACCGAGTGAAATCGTGCAACGATTCAAATTTAATTCACGCATAAGGAGGAACACTGAGTCCATAGCAGAGTATGTGGCAGAATTGAGGAAATTAACACTGCACTGTGATTACAAAGACTCATTGGAAGAAATGTTAAGAGACAGACTTGTGTGTGGAGTGAATGATGACCGAATGCAACGGCGACTTTTATCTGAAACAAAACTCACTTTTGCAAAGGCTTTGGAATTATGCCAAGCGATGGAAACAGCATCTAAAGATGTGAGAGAGATGCAAGGGAAGCTAACAGAGGACACAGCAACGCATGTTCGTGTGCCTAAGACCCAAGTAGGTGTCCACAAAGTGTTGACTGACAAAACTCAGCACAAATTCCCCAGTTGTTATCGCTGCAAAGGCCAGCACAATGCCGCCGAGTGCAAATTTGCCACTGAGCTGTGTCATAATTGTGGCAAGCGAGGGCACATTAAGAAAGCATGTAGAATAAAGGTGGACAGCGCACAGGTGCTGAAAGCGACAGTTAATGGGCAAAAGTATGAAAACAAGGGCCCAGGAAAGGAACAGCGAGCGAATCAACTGAGAGGGGAGGGAGAAAGTGATACAGAAGACATGGATTTTCACACAATTTACAACACGTCAGAGGAGCTGACCAAGGTAGCGCCCATCACGCGTACCATGAATGTTAATGGAATTAAAGTAACATTTGAAGTTGATACAGGCTGTGGAGTAACCATATTAAGTAAACAGCAATATACACAACTGTGGAAGAAAACAGACACAGCAGAATTAAATCCCTGTTCATTAAAATTAAAAACATACACAGGAGAGAAGCTAGACGTGCTAGGCATGGCACAAGTGAAGGTGCAGCACGAAAACAAAGAAAAGGACTTACCTGTAGTAGTAGTTGGGAGCGAAGGACCAAATCTACTAGGGCGAAGTTGGCTACAAGAACTGGCCATGATTGATCAGTTGGTGAATAAAGTGGAATCTCAGCCCAAATTGCAGCTGGAGGAGATCCTCGAAAGACACGCTGAGGTGTTCAAAGAAGGCTTAGGACAGCTAAAAGGTGTCACTGCAAAGATTAATGTGGACAAGGAGGCCCAACCACGATTCTGCAAACCCCGACCGGTACCCTATGCAGTCAAGCCACTGGTTGAAAGCGAGCTACAGAGGCTGCTGGATGACAAGATCATTGAGCCAGTGCAGGTTGCAGAATGGGCGGCGCCCATAGTCCCAGTGAGAAAGCCGGATGGCTCCATTAGAATATGTGGAGATTACAAACTCACTGTCAATCGAGCATCACGGGTGGATCAGTATCCAATTCCTAAAGTGGAGGACCTCTTCGCACAGCTGAACGGCGGCCGACACTTCACGAAATTAGACATGAGTCACGCCTACCAACAAGTAGTCCTGGAAGAAGAATCAAGAAAGTATGTAACCATCAATACACACAAAGGCTTATATACCTACACACGCTTACCATTTGGAGTAGCTTCCAGTCCTGCTATATTCCAGAGAACTATGGAGGGCATCCTAGGTGGAATTCCGAATGTTGCCATTTATTTGGATGACATCCTTTGTACAGGACCAAATGAACAAGAACATCTGAAAACGCTGGAGGAAGTGCTTCAACGGTTGGAGAAAAGCGGTCTGAGGTTGAAAAGAAGCAAGTGTGAGTTCATGGGAAAAGAGGTGGTGTTCCTAGGCCACAAGATCAACGCCAGTGGTCTACACCCTCTAACAGACAAAGTGGAAGCCATTGCGGAGGCGCCTGAGCCACAAAATGTTACTGAGTTAAAAGCCTACCTGGGCTTGTTGAACTATTACCATAGGTTCCTCCCAAAGCTCTCCACGCTGCTGGCACCACTACATACCTTACTTAAGAAGGAAGAAAAATGGTCATGGGGGGTCAAGCAGCAGAAGGCGTTTGAAGAGTCCAAAGCGCTACTTCAGTCCTGTAGTGTGTTAGTGCACTATGATTCAAACAAACCACTCATCCTGGCGTGTGACGCATCACCCTACGGTGTGGGTGCTGTACTCTCTCATCGTATGGAGGATGGCTCAGAGAGACCCATAGGGTTCGTCTCAAGAACTCTTAGTGCAGCTGAGAAAAACTACTCCCAGCTAGACAAGGAGGGCCTTGCAGTAGTATTTGGTGTAAAAAAATTCCACAAATACCTGTACGGGAGACAGTTCGCTATAGTGACTGACCACAAGCCACTAATTTCACTGTTCAGTGAAATGAGAGCCATACCCCAGATGACATCTCAGAGAATTCAGAGATGGGCCGTTACATTAGCAGCATATGAGTACACCATCGTTTACAAAGCCGGACGGGACCATACAAATGCTGACGCGATGAGTAGGCTACCCTTGGATGGAGGAAGAGACAGCACGCCTGAGGAGGAGGAGAGAGTGCTATTGTTTGAAGATATCGGCGTGCCCCTGGTGAACGCACAACAAATAAAGAAGTGGACAGACAAAGACCCTGTTCTAGCAAGAGTGCGAGAATACATCTTGCGAGGATGGCCGAAGATGAACAGTCCTGAGTTCATTCCCTATGCCCGACGACAGGATGAGCTCAGCACCCAGGAAGGTTGTATCCTGTGGGGAGGACGCGTGGTTGTTCCACCACCTGGTAGGAATGCCTTACTGCAACAACTACACCAAGCACACCCTGGCATCACTCGCATGAAAGCGTTGGCGAGGAGTTACATGTGGTGGCCCAACATGGATGCAGAGGTGGAGGCGCTTGTGAAGTCATGTGCGGCATGCCAGGAGAACAGGAACAGTCCTCCAGCAGCCCCACTACATCCCTGGGAAGTTCCAGATAAACCATGGAGAAGAATTCACATTGACTACGCAGGTCCATGGATGGGAAGAATGTTCCTGATCATAGTTGACGCATACTCAAAGTGGATCGATGCATATTCTGTGAGTAGCTCTACTTCTACTGTTACCATTGAATGTCTTAGAAAGAGTTTCAGCCAACATGGGCTACCTGAAATCATAGTATCAGATAACGGTACATGTTTTACGAGTGAACAGTTCCAAGAGTTTTCTGAAAAGAATGGCATACGTCACATCACGACTGCGCCATACCATCCTTCTTCTAACGGCTTAGCCGAGAGGGCCATGCAGACATTCAAGTCACTCATGAAAAAGATGACAGGAGACTCTATTGAAACCCGAATGTCGAGAGCTCTGTTCAGCTATCGAATAACACCCCAATCTACAACTGGCAAGTCACCAGCTGAGCTGTTGTGTGGAAGGAAGTTGAGGTCAACATTTGACTTAATACATCCAGACTTCAGAAACAAAGTGCATGATAAACAAGAGAAACAAAAAGGTTATCATGACATGCATGCTAGAGAGAGAATACTGAGAGAAGGAGACGTGGTCTACACCCGCAACTTTGGCTCAGGACCAGCCTGGGTACCAGGAGAAATAACAGAAAAGACAGGCCCTGTGTCATTCAAGGTGACATTAGGTCATGGACAAGTGGTGAGGCGACACATCGACCAAGTTCGTGGTAGGAGCTCCATTCCCCTGCCGATGGCACCAGAGGTGTTGTCTGACACCCATTCTGAGGAGAGCATCAACGAACCACCACTTCAGGTGATACCTGAGGTACCCGTCTCTGCAGATTCTACGGGCAGCACTGCAGCAGCCGAAACAGTGGAGCAGTCTGAGTCTTCACCTGCAGTTGGCTCACCCGCCGTGAGAAGATCTCAGCGAGCTAGGAAAGCTCCAGACTACTTGAAGGACTATACTTAGTCAGTAGTGAGTTCCCCAGCCACAGGACAAGAATGCGTCCTGGAACCTCACTGGGATGCGGTAGTCAAACCAAATCCCCAGTTAGACTGTTATGTGTGTTATACATGTAAAAAAAAAAAAAAAAGAGAAAGAAATTATGTGTATGGCACATGTGTTTAAGAAGTTAAAAGTAACTGTGATTGTTTAGGGTTAAATGGGAGTTCCAGGATGTCTAGCATAATTGGCTAGTGTAATTAAAAGTAGTTTAATCTAGAGGGGAGGGATGTGGTAGACTGCAAGTCTAATTTAAAACATTACTGGCACATGCCTCTAGGGGGAACTACCTGTATTGTTCAGCACTACTATTAAGGGGACACATTAGAACAAGAGTGTGAAAACCCCGCGCAGAATCCATGTTCAGTCATATTATGTGTGTTGCAGAATAAACGGCAGAGTTAGCCAAAGAAATAACTCAAGTGTGATCATTGCTACACGGTAGGATATCACAGATAGGATTAGTGGTTCAGTAGTTATTGACGAAAATGGCATTTTGCGTAATGGCGGTTTTCTGGTGGACGGTGATCCGGATGACCACCAAAATGTAATCATCTGTAGGATACCCCATTTCTGACAATCTGTGAAAATTTCATGAAAATCCGTCCATAACTTTTTGAGTTATCTTGCTAACAAACAAACAAACAAACAGACAAACCAATGACGATGATCACATAACCTCCTTGGCGGAGGTAAAAATGTAAAAGCTGCAAGTTTATAGTAATAAAAAGGTGGCAAATTTATGAGAAAGTTTCAAATTTTCAAGATTTTTTTTTTTTTATCAAATTGGGGGGATGCCACAAATTGACAAGAAAATCACAAATTTATGAGAAAATAAGTTGAAGCTAGCTAAACAGGTAAAATCCATGTGGGCAAACACAGATGGGGCCAACATGGAGTCCGTGGACAAACCCGCGTGGGACCCATGAGACAACCCAGATTAACCTTTGGTGGGGCCCGCTTGACATGCTGGCTGGGAAAGAGTTCAGACTTGGGTTGCTGTCAAGATTAATAGAAAAAGAAATAAAGCATTACATGGAATGAAAACTTAATGAAAGCACCAAGGTGCTGATGCCTCGGTGCCTGTGGCATGGTAGCATGGTAGCATGGGGGGGCTGGAAAAAAGTCACACTGCCACTTCTAGTGGCCCGGCACCTTTTTTTCGCAGCTGCACTGATGGTAAAGGTGAGTTAAATTTGTTTATTTTGAAAACAAAGCCTTATCTGGAAATTCTGGCAATTTAAAAGTCAAGAAAATATGGCGATGCAATGATACAAGCCTTTAGTTCTGGTTGGTTTTGAGCAGGTGAGCTGAAAAGCTGGTAACAGACAGTTTAGTTGAGTTATAACTTTATTTCATTCAGTAAAACAACACATTAAAACAAAACAAGACAAATTGTCCATAAACTGACAGAATGAAAGAGAGCAGAAAGAAGAAAAAAATCTTATGAAATCTTCCCCTTTTATCACAGTTCTACTGTTACTGTAATATATTGTCTAACAGACAAATACAGTACAGACACAGATGCGTGGAGTGATTACCGTATGCCTACGTTGCCTTTGTGCCGAGGCATAAAAATACAGAAGCACAAAAATAAAATAAGGAGCGGGAAGAAAAGTGCTGGAGTAACAGATTTTATTAATCAATGCCTGTATACAGTAGTTACACAATGGTGTGCAATAGCAGGTAAACATATCAAAATTTCCAGAAGTAAAAGCATAATTATGAATATTAAATCAGAACGGTTTGGAATGCTTCACACTTAATGAATATTGAGAGTTTCTTAAATAATCTCGCAAAAAACAAAGTTTTTCCAAACATTAATTTATTGAAGTACAGTAGCAGTTTCTGGTATAAACAGTAAACATGTAATATTCTTATTTAGCTTCCAGCCTGTTCTCTTCACAGCTGCTGTGACTGCTGACCCTCAGGTTCACCACTGTGGACCTCAGAGAGACAAAGAGGAAAGAAAAACAGCATAAAAGTGGGATTACTGTTACAGCTGTGATATATATAAAAATACAGATGCCATGTTTCTCCTCAGCTTAATAAATTGCTTGGTTTAGTGAGTGAATCATTTTAAAGTGAGTGAATGAAGCATGACACACCATGGCGTTTATAATGACATTAGTATTAAGACTTAAAAAAAAAATCAGCTGAACTTTAGAGAAAACTATTCAACAGGTTAAATTAATGGAACCAAGCAGTCCCCATACGGAAAAAAAAAATCAGACGTTGAAAAAATGTGGCGAAACATAAGCTTTAAGAATCAAATATTGCAGTTGTAGGAGTTATTGGTGTTTTAATATTGAAATCGCATAATTTAAGCAAAAAACTTACTTTTAAATGTTTTTTCCTTTAATCAGCTGCCCACTGTGGTCCGCCATGTTTTTGAGATGAGGAATGTGGGACTTGTGGTTTTTAGCAAACTGAAAACTCCAGGAAGAAAATACCTCGTCCTTTCTCTGCAAAACTAAACAGCAAAACCAGTGTGAAAACAATCAATGTGATGAATAAATGGTGTAGTTGATGAATACGTGTTTTTTTTTTCCAGTAACAACCGCTATTTTATAACAGTTCAGCAAGAGATCAGCTGTGACAGGAAGTCCTCTGTGTGCTATAAAAAGTCGCACTGCCGCCTCTACTGGCCCGGCATAGTTGTTACAATACCTTTTTTTTGCGGCTCCATTACACAGCAATGGTGAGTTAAATTTGTGTTTATTTTGAAAACAAAGCCTTATCTGGAAATTCTGGCAAAATAAAAGTAAAGAAAATATGGCGATACAATAATACAAGCCTTTAGTTGCACTTAATTTTGACCGGACGAGCTGAAAACCTGGTAAGAAACGGACAGATACACACAACCACACATCCACACACTCACACACAGACACATTGAGTGATTACCGTATGCCTCCGTTGCACCTAGGCATAACAAGCATGTGTATGAATGCTGTTGCAAACTTACAAAAAAATGTTGCAAATTTATGATGCAAAAAAACAGCCAATTTAGGATCAAATAAGCTGCAAATTTACAAGAAAAAAAGTTTCACATTTATTAGAAAAATAGTTTCGAGTTTTATTTAAACTGGACTGAGGCAAAGCCAGTTTAGAAAGCTGAGGTCTCTGCCTTCCACCGGACCCCCGTGATCCATTCTGCAGATGGTGAGCCCACTGGAGGGCGGACCCATGTGGCTCCTTCAGGCTGAGCCTGGCCGGGTTCCATGGGCAGAAACCCGGCCACCAGGTGCTCGCCATTGAGCCCCCTCTAGGACAGGAGCCTGGTAACCCCATACTGGGTGGGGTACACTGAATCCTTGATTGTATGGCCCTGCAATCCAAAGGAATCCAGCTGGACTGTGACACCATTGAGGCCTGCCATCCTCTGCCCAGGAAAAACAGCGATAAACCAGCTGTAATCATGAGGTTAGTCAACAGAAAACACAAGACTGCGCTGCTAAAACAAGGGAGGAAACTGAAAGGAACGAACATTTACATAAACGAGCACCTCACAAAAGAAAACGCAGAAATAGGCAGAAAAGCAAGATACATGAAAAAGCAAAAAAAGATTCAAAACACCTGGACAACAAACTGTAAAATATACATCAAAGTAAATGGATCACCTGAAGAAGCCAAGGTCATTAACATCTGAAATATTATGGAACTGGACAAATATCAATGAACATTATGAACTGGAGTCCACAGCAACAAATGAAAACTGTAAGATACTGAAGGATTATACTCATCTGCAACAGGACATATAACTACATGAAACAAAAGATCAACAAACAGGATCAACAGGAACTGAAAGTTTTTGATATATGGATCACAACCCACAGGACGTAGAATATAACATAGACCCTGACAATAATTTATTAACCTCCATCCAATAATAACTGTAGTTACTACACGGATGAACAGTTTAACACAATGGTCATATCTGATTTTAATATTTCTATGATCCACTTCAACAGCAGAAGTTACAATGCCAACTTGAATAACATTAAAGATTATTTACATCAGTTTAAAGAGCCATTCAACATAGTGGCAATATCAGAGACGTGGTTCAGTGAAGAGAAAGGAGTAGATTTTACCATGGATGGCTATGAATTAAATTATAAAAATAGAAAAGTGAAAAATGAAGGAGGAGTTGCAATTTATGTTGACAAGAGCTTGCAATACAAGGTTGTTGAAAATTTGTCAATGACTGTGGATGATTTATTTGAATGTATTTCAATAGAAATCTATTTGGACAATATGAAGAATATAGTAGTGAGCTGTGTATATAGAACACCTGGATCAAATATTGACTTATTCAAGGATTGGATGGAAAAAATGTATGCAAAACTAACTCTTAAAGTTATGTTCATCTGTGGGGATTTCAATATAGATCTTATGAATTCAAAACAACATAGTTCGACAGAAGAATTTATCAACACAGTGTACAGTATGGGCTTACATCCAACAATCACCAGACCTAGCAGAATCACGTCACACAGTGCCACATTAATAGATAACATATTCACAAACATTATGGAAAATAATATCGTGAGTGGGCTTTTATTGAATGATATCAGTGACCACCTGCCGATTTTTGTTGTCTATCAATGTGATTATAGGAAGAAAAAGTATACCAAAAATATTAAATATGAAAGAATAAGAACCGAATAATCTATGTATTTACTGACAAAGGAATTATTAATGCAAGACTGGAAGATAGTTTGTAACGAAAATGATATAAATAAAACATATGATAAATTTTTACAAATATTTCATTGTACAATAAAAACTGTCCTATAAAACAATACAGTGACAGACAACAAAACAAAAATATTCCTTGGGTCACCAAAGGGCTATTAAATGCATGTATAAAGAAGAATACATTATATAAACAATTCATTAAGTGTAGAATGGTAGAGGTTGAGATCAAATATAAAAGATATAAAAACAAGATAATTAATATAATGAGGACTTGTAAGAAAGAATATTACAACAGAATATTAGAGGATGATAAGAATAACTTAAGAGGAATGTGGCAAGTGCTTAATGGAATTATTAGTAACTGATCAAAGAATGCTGATTATCCAGAATATTTTATTGAAAATGACAATTTGATAAATAATATGGAGGATGTGGTCAGTGGTTTCAATAAATTTTTTGTAAACATTGGTCCTGAATTAGCAAAATCAATAATGACACCAGAAACAAATGATAGTGGTTCTGTAAATGAAATAGAAGATAGAAATCCAAACACTATCTTTTTGGGTGCAGTAACTGAAAAGGAAATTATCGAGACTGTGAGTAAATTTAAGAACAAAAAAATCAACTGACTGGAATGAAACTGACATGACAATAGTGAAAGAAGTAATTGAAGGAATTGTTAAGCCACTCACCCACATCTGTAACCTGTCATTTCAAACTGGTAAATTTCCAAACAAAATGAAAATAGCAAAAGTAATATCACTATACAAAACAGGAGACAGTCATTGTTTCACAAATTACAGGCCGGTCTCTTTACTCTCACAATTCTCCAAAATACTTGAAAAAATCTTCACTAAGAGACTGGATGATTTCATTGAAAAACACAACCTCCTTACAGACAGCCAGTATGGTTTTAGAGCAGATAAATCTACATCTTTGGCACTGATCAAACTCATAGAAGAAATTACTAGTTGTATAGATAAAAAAAAGTTTGCTGTAGGAGTATTTATAGATTTAAAGAAAGCTTTTGACACCATCGACCACAGAATTTTACTGAGGAAATTGGAAAGGTATGGGATAAGAGGGGTCAGACTGAGTTGGGTGGAAAGTTATTTAAGTAACAGACAACAATTTGTTCAAATTGGTGAGCACAAATCACCCTTCATGAACATCTCTTGTGGTGTGCCCCAGGGGTCAGTTTTGGGATCCAAACTCTTTATTTTGTATATAAATGACATATGCCAAATATCAAAAATTCTGAAATTTATTTTGTTTGCGGATGACACAAATATCCTTTGCACCTGGTGAGAATTTGCAGCATGTTTTAGAGGTGGTCACAACTGAAATGAAAAGGTTAACACAGTTGTTTAACAAAAATAAATTATCTCTAAATCTGAAAAAAAAGATTAAAATAATTTTTTAAATATAAATAAATTTTTTTGGAAATTATAAAATAAATCATGAAATAATGATAACGATAGATGATACCAGAATAGAAATAGTACAAGAAAATAAGTTTCTGGGGGTGATGTTAGACAATAAAATCTGCTGGAAACCTCACATCAGTCACATCCGGGCCAAGTTGACAAAATGTATAGGCATACTGGGGAAGACAAGACACATTTTGTACTATAAATCATTGTTCTTACTGTACAATTCACTGTTTCTACCATATCTTAACTACTGTGTAGAGGTCTGGGGAAACACCTACAAGACCAACCTACAGCCAATATGCACATTACATAAAAAAGCTATGAGGATAATAAATAATGTAGGATATAGAGACCATACCAACTCGTTGTTTTTAAAGTCACATGCCATAAAGTTCATGGATTTAGTTAAATATAAGACAGCACAAGTAATGTACAGGGCAATTAATAATCAACTCCCAACTAATATACAAAAAATATTCAAAAAAGAGACAATGATTATAATTTGAGAGGAGACTTAAACTTTACAAAACCTAAGGTACGAACAACTAAGAAAAGTCTGTGCATATCTGTTTGTGGGGTGGATTTGTGGAACAGTCTGGAGCCGAAACTGAAACTATGTACAAACAGAAATCAATTCAAAAATAGGCATAAACATTATTTGCTGAAAGGATATATGCTAGAGGGGTAGTATTAATATGTACGATTCACTATGCTCACTCTGGGACACTATGGTATGGAAGGTGGGACAGTACTGTGCATATCTGTGTATATCTGTGTTGTTTGGGGCTGGGTTTAGATGTACGGACTGCATGTACGTATGTTGGGATGGATGGGTGTCAATGTTGATATGTACAAAATATAGTTAATTGTCTACTTGGGGTCTTAACTGAGGTAATATGTATATATTTCACATGGGTTGTATTTAGGGAAAAGAGGAGTTGGAGTAAATAAGTGTTAACTTCTTCCTTCTCCCTTTCAAGCACTGTATACTGTCACTTTATTGCACTTGTCATTTGTTTTGTTTTTTGTTTGAAATAAAGTATCTATCTATCTATCTATCTATCTATCTATCTATCTATCTATCTATCTATCTATCTATCTATCTATCATGAGAGTCTATTAGATCCCTCTTAGGATGTGTCCCAATTCACCCCTTCACCCTACTTCTTGTCATGGCGGCCGCTGGGCCGTCATCAGCTCCAGCTGTGCATACACCTGCCGCCAGTAATCAGCAGCCTTTAAAAGCCAGTGTCTCTGACTGCTCTGCACGGAGTCGTCTGTCGTCTTCGCCACGCATCGCGTCAAGGACACGACCTCAAGTCAGAGCTATTACCAAGCCTCCTCGTCAAGCCACGTCACGTAAGCAACAGCAAATCTTACCCTGTCAAAGTATTCTCCCCTGTGCACAGGTGGACCTCCCTGGCGGCGGACTCGTCTCCCCAGACAACGGGACGTCACCTCCTCCTCCTCGGATCTCCTCCTCACCTTCACAGCGCCAAGCGCCACTCTTACCAAGCCACGCCAAGTCACGGAGCAGACAGGAGTCTCGCAGCGGCACCTGCAAGTAAGCAGCACAAGTCTCAGTTTCCCGTTCCTACGAACTGCATTAATCTCTTGTGCTTGTGTGTTCCAGGGTTGCCTGGTCGCAGCAAGACCCACTCAGCTCCAGCTGCCTGATAGCATCGCACTCACCCACACATTCACACACTCACCAAACATCACTGAGTTAATAAATAATTGTCAAATCACTCTACTCGTGTCAGCGTCTGTCTCCTGGGTTAAGCAATCATGTCAGTATGACTCCGTCAAGATGACTCAGCAGACAGCGCGCTGGCGCGCCGTATTAACACCCTTAGCGCATGAGTAGATTTAATTGCCCATCAACAGACAGTTATTCTCAACCAATTAACTCAGATTAACAGCCGGCTGGATCACCTGGAAGGACGCCAGGCGTTCCCCCCTGTCGCTGGGGCTTCACCAGCCCCCGTAAACCCACCTGCTAGTCAAACACACCAGCTTCCTTCACCTCGCCTCACTCCCGAGCCTACCCCCGCCCGCTTTAGCGGAAAACTCGGGGAGGCACGGGGTTTTCTGCTACAGTGTGAGACAGTTTTTCACCGCGTCCCAGGAGATTTTCCCACGGACCATAGCAAGATTGGGTACATCTCAAACCTGCTCGAAGGGAGGGCGTTAGCTTGGGCGTACACAGTTATGGCTAAACCCAGCTACTCCCACTTAACTTACCAGCAATTCATGGCAGAGTTTCTTGAGATTTTTGACCATACTGACCGGGGCGTGGTGTTGACTGACCGGTTGCTTAGCCTTCGGCAGGGCAACAAATCTGCCACCGATTTCGCCGTAGACTTCCGGGCGCTAGCTGCAGAGGTTGGGTGGGGGGAGTCAGCTCTTTGCAGTATTTTTCTCCGCAGCCTTAGCTTGGAGCTAAGAGATGAACTAGCAACACGGGATGAGCCAGACAAATTAGGTGAACTAATTTCTCTCACAATTAGTTTGGACAGTAGGCTGAAGGAGCGGGCAGCCGAACGTAGGGCTGCCAGCCATTTGGGTAAATCACGCCTCCGCTCCTCCCGGCTGCCTCTCCCGGCTTTGCCCCCGCCGGAGGAACTTCCGGGGCAGGAGGAAATGATTATTGGGCAATTGGGTGTTTCGGCGGCTGAAAGACAGCGCCGAAGGGATCTGGGCCTGTGTTTTTACTGTGGCAATGAGTCTCACGGGGTAGCTGAATGTCCCAACCGGTTAAAAGGGGAGGTCCGTGGGTTACAGTAGGGGGATTCACGGACGTTAAGCAGAAGAAACCCCTCACTAGTTGCCGTATCCCCATCAGACTAATTTATAAACACAGGGAACACACAACACATGCCCTTATTGATTCTGGAGCTGAACAAAGCTTCATTTCCGGAGACCTGGCAACCCATCTGGGCCTCAGCTGTCAACCCCTTCACCCATCTGTCAACCTCGTTATGCTGTCAAAGGCTTCACTGACCACTGTCTCCCACCAGACGGCCCCCGTGTCGGTGATTGTTTCCGGAAATCATAGGGAGGAGATCCGGTTCTTGGTGTTGCCCATCTCCTCCTCACCTGTGATCCTGGGTTACCCGTGGCTATGTCTCCACAACCCCACGTTTGACTGGCAAGCAGGAAATATCACTGCGTGGAGCACCTTTTGTCTCAGTGCCTGCCTCCAGTCTGCAGCGTGTGCCCCCTCGGTATCGATGACCCCACCCTCGACGCCGCCCCCGGACCTGTCCAAGGTACCAGAGGTCTACCACGATCTGGGAGCGGTCTTCAGCAAGTCACGGGCGCTGTCCCTTCCCCCCCACCGCCCCTACGACTGTGCGATCAATCTCAGGGCAGGGGCCCCTCTCCCGGCAAGTCGTTTGTACAGCCTGTCTGCCCCGGAGCGTGAGGCCATGGACACATATATTAAGGAGTCCCTCAGCTCTGGAATTATTCGACCGTCTTCCTTGGCGGTGGGGGCAGGTTTCTTCTTCGTGGGGAAGAAGGATGGCTCGCTTCGTCCCTGTATTGACTTCCGGGGGCTCAACGAGATTACCATCAAGAACAAGTACACGCTGCCACTAATGAACTCGGCCTTTGACTCTCTCCAGGGGGCATCATGGTTTACGAAGCTGGACCTCCGTAATGCTTACCACCTGGTGCGCATTAAGGAGGGCGATGAGTGGAAGACGGCGTTCCGGACCCCAAGCGGCCACTTTGAGTACTTGGTGATGCCGTTTGGGTTAACCAACGCTCCGGCCGTCTTCCAGCGCTTAATTAACGACGTCCTCTGGGACTTCCTGATCTCCTTCATGTTTGTTTATTTGGATGACATCCTGATCTTTTCACGCACGTTGGAGGAACACCAGGTGCACGTGAGACGAGTCCTGCAGCACCTCCTGGAGAACCAGCTGTTCGTCAAGGCCGAGAAGTGTGAGTTTCACACCAGCTCGACGTCCTTTTTGGGGTTCATTATCGCACACAATCAGGTGCTCCCCGGCCCGGCCAAGGTCAAGGCGGTGGTGGATTGGCCCACGCCCACATCCAGGAAACAGTTGCAGGGTTTCTTGGGATTCGCCAACTTCTATCGCCGTTTTGTACCGAATTTGGGGATCATCGCCCGGCCCCTGACCGACCTCACATCCCCCAAGATCCCCTTTCGTTGGAGCGAGGAGGCGGCTGCGGCGTTCGGGAGGTTGAAGGAGGAGTTTGCCTCTGCCCGCGTCCTGACCCAGGTGGACCCGGCCCTGCAGTGCTTGGTGGAGGTGGACGCCTCGGATTCGGGAGTTGGGGCGGTCCTCTTCCAACGCTCCCCGGTGGATGGAAGGATCCGGCCGTGCGCCTTCTTTTCCCACCGCCTAACACCTGCTGAGAAGAACTACTGCATCGGTGACAGGGAGCTGCTGGCTGTGAAGCTCGCCTTGGAGGAATGGAGGCACTGGCTGGAGGGGGCTGCCCAGCCATTTGTCGTCTGGACGGATCATGAAAACCTTGAGTATCTTCGGACGGCTAAACGGCTGAACGACCGCCAGGCCCGCTGGTCTCTCTTTTTCGGGCGGTTTAATTTCACGATCACCTACCGGCAAGGGAGCAAGAACGCTAAGTCAGACGCCCTCTCCAGGCAGTTCGAGGCAAAGACCATCGAGGATCAGGAGGAGACCATCCTGCCGTCATCCTGTGTGGTGGGCGCCCTCGCGTGGGAGATTCAGGACAGTGTCAGGAGAGCACAGGAGACTGAGCCTGACCTGGGTGGGGGTCCCCCGGGACGTTTGTTCGTTCCCCCTTCGGTCAGGAGCGAGGTCATCCAGTGGGGTCATGGTTCTAAGTTGGCGTGCCATCCAGGAATCACTCGCACGGTCGACCTGCTTCAGAGGGCCTTCTGGTGGCCAGGGTTGAGGAAGGATGGCACCAGCTATGTCCGGGCCTGCACCCAGTGCGCCACCGGGAAATCGTCATCTTCCCCCCCGGCAGGTCTTCTCCATCCTCTGCCAGTTCCTTCCCGCCCCTGGTCCCATGTGGCTTTGGATTTTGTGACCGGCCTGCCCCCTTCTGGCCACTTCACCTCGGTCCTGACGATAGTGGATCGCTTCTCCAAGGCAGCCCATTTTGTGCCTCTCCGGGGGTTGCCTTCAGCGCGGGAGACGGCGGAGCTCCTGGTGCAGCATGTGGTTCGCCTTCATGGAATCCCGGTGGATATTGTCTCGGATCGAGGCCCGCAGTTTGTGTCCCAGGTTTGGAAGGCATTTTGCACGGTGTTGGGGGCCACGGCAAGTCTCTCGTCTGGGTATCATCCGCAGAGTAATGGCCAGTGTGAGCGGGCCGATCAGGAGTTGGAGGCTGCGCTCCGCTGTGTCATATCTTCTTGTTCCTCTTCCTGGAGTACGTTCCTGCCCTGGATCGAGTACGCGCACAAACGCCACGGTGTCTTCAGCCACTGGGATGTCCCCGTTCAAAGCGTCTCTGGGGTATGATCCACCACTGTTCCCGGAGGAGGAGAAGGAGGTGGCTGTCCCTTCGGTACAAGCCCATGCCAGGCGTTGCCGTCGGATCTGGACCATCACCCGCAGAGCCCTCCTCAGGACCACGGAACGCAATATCCAGGTGGCCAACCATCACAGGAGGCCCGCCCCGGACTATAAGGTGGGTCAACAGGTTTGGCTGTCTACCAAAAATATCAATGTGCCGTCCGAGAAGCGTAAGTTGACGAAGCGCTTCATCGGCCCATATATGATTTCACGTGTCATTAACCCGGTGTCTGTGCGCCTGGCTCTTCCCCCTTCCATGCGCATCTGTCCTACTTTTCACGTCTCCCAGGTCAAGCCCTATATCTCCGACCCTCTGTGCCCACCCCCCGCGGCTCCTTCCCCCCCGAGGATGATCGACGGCCACCCAGCTTGGGGGGTGACTGCCATCTTGGATGTCCGCCGGCGGGGCCAGGGTCTTCAGTATTTGGTGGACTGGGAGGGATTCGGTCCTGAGCACCACTCCTGGATTCACCCAGCGTTGATCCTTGACAAGCAGCTCATCCGTGATTTCCATCGGGCGCATCCAGGTAGGATAGGGCAGGTGCCTGGAGGCACCTCTAGAGGGGGGAGTACTGTCATGGTGGCCGCTGGGCCGTCATCAGTTCCAGCTGCGCATACACCTGCCGCCAGTAATCAGCAGGCTTTAAAAGCCGGTGTCTCTGACTGCTCTGCACGGAGTCGTCTGTCGTCTCCGCCAGGCATCGCGTCAAGGACACAACCTCAAGTCAGAGCTAATTCCAAGCCTCCTCGTCAAGCCACGTCACGTAAGCAACAGCAAATCTTACCCTGTCAAAGTATTCTTCCCTGTGCACAGGTGGACCTCCCTGGCGGCGGACTCATCTCCCCAGACAACGGAACGTCACCTCCTCCTCCTTGGACCTCCTCCTCACCTTCACAGCGCCAAGCGTCACTCTCACCAAGCCACGCCAAGTCACGGAGCAGACAGGAGTCTCGCAGCGGCACCTGCAAGCAAGCAGCACAAGTCTCAGTTTCCCGTTCCTACGAGCTGCATTAATCCCTTGTGCTTGTGTGTTCCAGGGTTGCCAGGTCGCAGCAAGACCCGCTCAGCTCCAGCTGCCTGACAGCATCGCACTCACCCACACATTCACACACTCACCAAACATCACTGAGTTAATAAATAATTGTCAAATCACTCTACTCGTGTCAGCGTCTGTCTCCTGGGTTAAGCAATCATGTCACTTCTTAGCCTATCATTTGCACAAAACAGAGGGGTAGGGCTAAGGGGTAGGGCGAAGGAGTGAATTGGGATGCACCCTTAGTCTGGCCCTTCACCCAAGACCAATTTGTCTTGGGAGACCCTACCTGGGGAAAATTGCACCCCAACAGCATAGTGAAAAATTCGGTTTTGTGCTGCCATAATAGAGAAATGAACTTGGAAATGCCCTTAAACGCATCCTGCACCTCTGACAACTGATTATGGACTGCATTCTTGTAATACGGCCCTATTTTTCCCAGGTGACCTTGGTGTCTTAGCCAAAGAGTTAGAGGAGGTGGCTGGGGAGAGGAAGGTCCATGTGTCTCTGCTTGGACTACTGCCTCCATGACCACCGGAAAAGTGGTAGAGAATGGATGGATGGATGAGGTAAAGTGGAAAAATTGTTCTGTGGTCAGACATGCGGGGGGGGGGGGTGTCATAGGCTGAAAAGTTCATAGTGGTCAAATTTGACCAAATGTGGTTTATTTTTCAACCGCAAGGATCCAAGCGCTGCAGCACCGATGGAAGAAGTGTATGGACCGAAGAGGAGACTATGTTGAAAATTAAACCACATTTGGTCAAATTTGATCACTATGAACTTTTGCTCCTCCCTTCCCCCGCATTAAAAGCTGAAATTCGTTTGGAAGTCATAGATGCCATTACCGCCAAACCAAAGAGAGAGACAATCTACAGTAGGTTATTGATAGAAAAAATCCATATTATCCACATTATTATTGTTATTAATAATGTATTATTATTCTTGAGAAATAACATGCCTTTCATATGCCATGTTTAATATGTGCATTCCATGTAGGATAAGTTCATATATTCTTGGCATGTTTCTGTGAGCAATTATTGGCCTTCAGAGAATTCAGACTGAGGACCAGTACCTGCGTAAAGGATGATCTAAGCTACACTGATAATCACTTTGACATGCCCTGTTTTCTTTTGGGTCACAGGAATGCGCAGGAACTCCTTTTGCTTGTGTTCTAGATTAGTTTATGGACACTCTGTCTCTGGAATGTCTGTGATGTTTCTTCATTTGCTCATCACGCCGGATAAGCTCTGCTTATCAGGACTGTCTCTCTCTGCCTCTCTCCCTTCCTCCTCTCATCCCTATCCTCCCCCTCCTTTCTGTTGCATATACTGTATATATATATATATATATATATATATATATATATATATATATATATATATATCGACCCTAAAGAATGTACCTCCAGAGATTCTAGGTGTGTGCTGAAGGCCATGCTTTGTAATCTCTCCCCCAAATGGCCATGGGGTGACTCTTTAATTTCTCTTTTATTTTTTAAGAAATGTACCTAAATCCAATTTTCTGCCTGATCTTTGATTTTGAATAATTTAAGCTCAAAATTATTCCACCATTATTATCATCACTTAGTTCAAACGTCTGCATCTGTGATAGTATGGGGGTGCATTAGTGCCACTGGAACTGGCAACCCTCACATCTGGAAAGGCACTGTCATTTCTGAAAGGTGCAGTATAAACAGGTTTTAGAACAACATATGATTTCATCCTTCCAACAGGGAAGGCCTTGCATATTTAAGCAAGACAATGCTAAACCCACACTGCATCTGTCATAATGAGTGTTACTGTAATGAAACTACTTTCGCAGTAACGTGCTGTGTAATGAAATTACTGTTTAAAAATTCAGTAATGCATTACAGTTACTGAAATTTGATCAGATGTGTTACTCGCGTTACATACGCAGCTGGAAAAGCACTGTAGGGGGAGGAGGAGGCAGGACCGGGAGCAAAGCAGGTAGCACAAGACGCAGTGTTGCCAGACGTACAATAATTATCATATTTGTACGACAGTTTTACCTTCTGTACGATGTACGATCAATAATTTCAAAAATCCCATAACGTACGATAATTTGACCTCTTCATACATGGCTGTTAATATATTAGCAAACACAATCGGGATACAGAACCTGCGCATACATACTATGCTTATTTTTAATGCATCATCTCACGTGTGTGGGCTGCATGGAAAACAAGCCGGAAGAGTCGCATTATGGTAGCAGAGAGGGGCAAACTTCTCCCACCTGCTAGCAGAGAGGTGACCTTGGATTGAGGCTAGTGATGAGAGCCACAGTTCACTGAAATGTAGTGAGTCAAGCTAAACAGAGCCGTTAGAAATAGTAGTACACTGAATCACTCAGTACTGGAGCTCCAACTGTCTACCCCTCACTGAACTGAGAGTCCTGAACTGAGTAGGCGGGGCTCGTTTGCTGCTCAGGCGAGTGATTCAGCTGCTGATCCCTGGCTTCCAGTACAGTTCTGGAGAGTGATTCAGTACAGTACATTCACCCATAAAAACTAGTACACTCAATCGAATTGTTCGCATATGTTACAGCACTAATGCAGGCACAGCAAACTCAACAAGTAAGGAACATCGCCAGCAGGTTGAGAAACGGGGGGTGGGGGGGTGGTGGCACAGCCCAATTTTACTGGGTGGTTCCAACCTGTTGTTGGCATTGGCACTAAAGCTTTCTGTTGCAGCTGCAACGTGCAAATATCTGCAAAAATTCAATTCAATTCAATTCAATTCAACTTTATTTATATAGCGCCATTTCACAACAACAGTCATCTCATAGCACTATCAACTGTAGGGAGGACCCCCACAGTTGCAGAAAGACCCCAGCAATCAGGCGATCCCCTGTGAGCAAGCACTTGGCGACGGTGGAGAGGAAAAACTCCCTTTTAACAGGAAGAAACCTCCAGCAAAACCAGGCTCAGGGAGGGGCAGTCATCTGCTGCAAAAATGTCACTGGATTGTGGTTCTCAATAAAACCGAAACAGGTTTCTACTTCAACTATCAGAAGCATTTTAGCAGCAGTTTAGGTTGATTGATTGATGTTTATTCCTAATGTATAAACAGAGTACTTCTCAAAATATTTATGAGGCAAGACCTTGATATATGATGATTCAACAAAAGACATATAGAAGATACAATAGTTAAGCATGACTGATATTCTGAGCTGTTAGGTGCAGGCCAGGGGCTTATCCTGTACACACAGGTAGAGGTGCTTTTTATCCAACAGATCTATTAGATTATTTAAAGGTAAAACTGTGTTATAGGCTGTAATATGCATGATCTGTGATAATGTGCTACTGAAGCAGATGGTCCTGAGCCACGTCAGAATGAAAACTGTGTTTGTACGATAATTTTCCTCAAAATACGATAATTTTAAGCCGATGGTACAATACTTAAACAGTTCCCGTCTGGCAACACCGACAAGACCACACCAGCCCAGAGGACACGTTTCTTTAAATGCCAATGAGCCTCAGTTCACCCCACCCTTACTCTTTTGCCACTTCTGAGATCTGTGGTTGAGGTTAACATTAGCTGGCTAAATACTATAATGTACCACTAGCCTGTAACAGGAGCTAAATACTGTATAACTGAGTGGGGGGGGGGGGTGAAAAGATTAAAAAGCCCCTCATTTTTGTAGTTCATCTCTTTAATCTGTCACTCCTAGTTTACTGATACATACCAGCTTTCTAATAAATGTAAAGTAGCATTAGGACCATGATCATCCACAGAGCTCCTTCTCATGGGAAACTCAAAACCTCCCAGTTCCGTCTCTGCTGTGCTGTCATCATGTTTTAATCCAGATCTGTTCCTCATTTTTTCCTCTCTCTCCACTCCTCGGGTACGGCTGATGAGATACTCTATTAACAAACATGATGCTACACCATCAGAAGAAGTAGGAGTGTTCCTGCCTGTTTGCTGCCAGGCCTGTAATGATTATCGGTTGTGTTGGGTTTGGATGAGTGTTGATTTTGGCAGCTAATGACAGCACAACTGAAAATAGAAAGATGTTCATTTTATTTTTCAGAGCCTCTGCCAAGCAGATGACAGTTCCCATGAAATGTTTGTTCCGATGAGTGTTAGTGTTGGCACTTAATATAGAAGCTGTTAAATGTTTCAGTTAGAAGTGATTTTCAGTTAATGGAGACGTGAATGGGTGCTGTCCTTTAATCAGAATTTCTTAATATGTCTTGTAACCTCTTAAGCCTGTTTTCCACTAGCCCAGCACACCTCGGTACGGCTCGATTCACTTCAGTACGGCTTGGAATGCTTCTGTCTCCATTAGCACGGTGTTGTGCTTGTGCTGTGATGGTTTGTGTTAGGAGGTTTTAGAAGCGGGGCAGCAGCAGATTCTCAGCGAGGCGGGGCCACACTCCCGTGACGTTATGCACCGGACTGAGTCCTTATTTACACGAGACAAAAAATGGAGGATCCAAGGATTATTGCCTTGCTCGCTCTGTGGTTTTATCTCACAATTAATTTTATCTCATAATTAAGCTGCAACAACACAAGTCACTTTTGTTTTGAATTAACTGCCAAATGACCTAGAAATAATGAGCTGAAACTTGTTTTTATTCGTATTAAATAATGAGACGGTGGCACACTGTCCAACACCACATCCTAGGGCATTTTGGATGTACTGAATTAAAAAAATTCATGTTTTTCACCTTCAGGTCAGCGTTTGGAACAACAGTATTATTATTTTCCGTTTAGATGATGCTACACTCCTTCTAAAGTATTGTAAATCTCTGAATTTGGAATGCCGATAGAACATTCAATTTACATATACTTGTACCTTTGACTTGGTGCTAATTTTTTATGATATTTCAATAAAAAGAACAGAAAGCTTACAAAAAGATTTCTTTTTTGGTCTAGTTAAAAATTACATTACCTTTACAATGGTTGACCCTCAGCATCATTTTGATCAGACTAGGCAATGGAATTTCTATGTAATTATACTGTTTTATAATTCAGTGTTATAACAGACAAACCACACTTTCCAAAACAATTCCATTTTATTATATACAAAATATTAAAATAAAAAAAAACTTTGCAACACAACATGAAGGTTAATCGACATTTTATACACGCCGACCACTGAGTGCTGAGGCTCGGTAGAATGAAGGCGTCTCTGCCAGCTCTGGTTCAGGAAAGCTCGGTTGAATAATCCGTGCGGGCTGTCGCGGCGGACGCGTGGGATGATTCTACAAGGAAAATGCACACAATAAAATACAGCACGGAAGGGCAATATATACAGAAAAGACAATAGTTTTTAACAAGAATACATAAGCTTATTTCAGCGTATTGTTCACATGAATAATTACAATAAAAGCTTTAGTCCGCAGTGTGCTGCAATAAAGCAGCGATCCATCCACAAATGAACAGCTTTTTTATTGCATAAATAAACTGAGCGTCTTACCGAATATATTTGCGAAAAAACGCACAATAAAAAAAAATTAAAACTCACCGCTAAAGGACTCCGATGTCGAGACCTCCCGGTATATTTTTTCATTCCAGGCGGCTCCGTCTAACTCGCGCTGCATACGTTCGTCTGACAATGCAGTGAGCAGACACTGCACCTCCTTATTGGTCCATGGAACACCCTTATTACGCGAAGCCATTTTTGATAGAGAATAAATGAAAATAGCACAGCAATACACTGAAAAGGAACCGCCAACAGTGGTTGCGTGCTGAGTAAAGGCGGTCGTGAAGATTCTTTTTTTTTTTTCAAAAACTTTATTGAGAAGGTCATGAAGATTTGGTAGATGAGGAGGAGGAGAGGGGCGGTTACAACCTGACCAATCAGCGCCGGTTACGACCTGACCAATCAGCAGCGACCAGTCTGTTAACGTCACAACACGGCACAGCTCAGCACTGCTGTACCCTGCCCTGGAGCGGGGCTGAGAATCGCGGCTGTTAAACCGTGTTGGGGCTTGTGGAAAAGCGTACAAAGTGTGCTGAGCCGTCCCGTGTCGCACTAAAGCGTGCTAGTGGAAAAGGCCCTTTAGTTTGGTTTGGAGGGAATAAGCTGCAGTTCACTTACTCCCCACCCCCCATCCAGCACGTCCACGTGGTCCCCACCAAAGGTTAAACTGGGCTGCCTCATGGGTTCCGGGTGGGTTTGTTCATGGGTTCCATGTTGACCCCAGTTGTGTTTGTCCACATGGGCTGTTTACCTATTTTCAACTTACTTTCTCTTAAATTTGCTATTTTCTTCTAGATTTGTGACTGTCATGGTCTGCTCTGCTCATTATTCCCAGCTGCGCGCACACCTGGTCTTCATCACGTATGGCCTATTTCTACTGCACTGCCCGAGCCTGCAGCGTGGAGATGTCTCACTGCGCTCCAGGCGAGCTTCATCGCCAAACTCTACAGTCTGTCGTAGTCTCAGCCCAAGCCTGCTTCCACCATTGCCGGAGAATTCCTTCAGCTGTTCACGTAAACTCCAACTTTCTACTCACCTTGTCTTCCAGTCCCCTGTGCACAGGCAGAGTCCGTGGCGGCGGAATTTTCCTCTCTTCCTCCTTGGCGGTGGATTCCTTCTTCCCTTCCACTATGCCAACACTCCCTAGACACTCACCTGCAGGAGCTGCACTCTCTACAAAAGGGCACTGTCTTCCTGGCCCTAGCCGTCGTGCTGAACCTGAGCCTCTCACCATCTGCACCCACAGTAAGCTACAGTGTAACTGTCTACTTCCAGCAGAGGCTCTCATTAACCATTCCTCTCTGTGTGTTCCTAGGGTTGCCAGGCTGTACAGTGTCCCGCTCTGTTCCCTGCAGTTCCTGCCTGCACTTACACACACCAACACACCATTTGTTGTTAATAAACCAAACTGTATCTATTCGGAGTATGTGATTTGTCACTGGGTCAATAAATCATGTCAGTACATCTCCGCCAGAACGACCCAGCTGACAGCCCTTGGGTGTGCCGTGTCAACCACATGGAGATCCAAATAGATCAATTGGCTTATCAGCAGCAATCCATTTTAACCCAATTAGCTTGTGTCACTGACCGATTAGACCGGCTAACTAGCTCCCACTCTTTTCCCCAGGCCTTACCTATTCCCAGCAGCTCCTCAGCTCCCGCTAGCTTACCTGCTAACCAACTCAGACAGGGGCCCCCGGCTAGGCTCACTCCCGTTCCTACCCCCAACCGCTTTAGCAGCAAACTAGGAGAGGCCAGGGGTTTCGTCAGGCAGTGAGAGGTAGTTTTCCAGCGGGTACCTGAGGACTTCACTTCTGACCATAGTAAGATCAGTTACGTGACCAACTTGTTGGAGGAAAGAGCACTAGCATGGTCTTACGCGGTGATGGTTAGGGCTAATTATGCTAGCCTGACTTATGGCCAGTTTATCGGAGAGTTTAATGAGGTGTTTGACCATTCAGACCGAGACAGTGTGCTTACCTCTCGGTTGCTAAACTTGAGACAGGGTACCAAGGCTGTAGCTGATTATGCTGTTGACTTCCGGGTAACAGCTACCGAAGTGGGGTGGGAGGACGCTTCTCTCTGTAGCATTTTCATTAGGAGCCTTAGCCCTAGCCTTCGGGACGAGCTAGCTCCCCTAGAGAAGCCGACTAAGCTATCTGAGCTAATTTCCCTAGCCATTAGTCTAGCTAATAGGCTGAGGGAACGGGTGGCGGAACGTAAATCCTATGGTCACTCAGGGACCCAGTACCATCACGCCCCTCTAACATCCCTATTGGCCCTTCCACCTTCTGACTCCTCTGTGACCCTGGAACTTATGGTAGTGGAACAGTCTAAGTTGACTTTGGCAGAAAAACAGCGCCGCCGGGAGTTAGGATTGTGCCTCTATTGCGGGAGTGAGGAGCATGAGGTAGCATCTTGCCAGCTTCGGCCAAAAGGGGGAGTCCGTGCGTCACAGTAGGGGGACTCACGGACTCACCTCAGCCTAACCCCCTATCTAGACTCCTTCTTCCCATCCGGTTCTTACATAAACATACTGAAATTCCCACACAGGCTTTAATCGACTCAGGGGCAGAGCAAGTTTTATTTCTAGGGACCTGGCAACCCGTTTCGGGGTTCGCTGTTTCCCTCTTAAGTCTCCGCTATGGCTGATCGCACTGTCTAAGGCCCCCATGGCCATGATTTTCCAGCAAACTGCCCCAGTGTCCGTCATTGTCTCAGGTAATCATCGGGAGGAGTTACAGTTCTTCATGTTACCGATTTCATCGTCCCCAGTCATCCTTGGTTTTCCCTGGTTACGCCTCCATAATCTCACTATTGATTGGTGCTCGGGTAGTATTAAGTCATGGAGTTCATTTTGCCTCAGCGCCTGTCTCCAATCAGCCACTTGCTCGCCGTCCAGGCCCTTGGGGGCTCCCACCACCCCGCCCCCCGACCTGTCGAGAGTTCCCCCTGAATATCATGACCTTGGAGCTGTCTTTAGCAAGACCTAGGCCCTATCCCTTCCCCCCCACCAGCCGTATGACTGTGCCATAAACCTCCGCCCGGGAGCTCTGCTTCCATCTAGCTGGCTGTACAGCCTTTCTCCGCCGGAGCGGGCAGCTATGGAGGCCTATATCAAGGAATCTCTGAGTTCTGGCATAATCCGTCCGTCTTCTTTGGCGGTGGGGGCGGGTTTTTTTTTTTTTGTTGGTAAGAAGGACGGCTCTTTGAGACTGTGTATTGATTTCAGGGAATTGAACAACATCACCATCAAAGATAAATACACTCTTTCCTTGCTTAACACTGCCTTTGACTCTCTCCAGGGGGCGTCCTGGTTCACCAAGCTGGATCTGCGCAATGTCTACCATCTGGTGCAGATCCGCAAAGGAGATGAGTGGAAGACAGGTTTTTGGACCCCTAGTGGTCATTTGAATATCTGGTGATGCCCTTTGGTCTAACTAATGCGCCTGCTGTATTCCAGCGGCTTATTAATGATGTGCTGAGAGACTTCCTGGGTGTTTTTGTATTTGTCTATTTGGATGACATTTTAATCTTCTCCTGATCTCTAGAGGAACACCAGGTGAGGCGAATGCTGCAGTGGCTGTTGGAGAACCAACTATATGTCAAGGCTGAAAAATGTGAATTCCATGCCTCCAAGACATCCTTTTTGGGGTTTATCATCTCGCATAAGGAGATTCTCCCGGATCCTAGCAAAATTAAGGCAGTGGTGGAGTGGCCGACCCCGTCCTCCAGGAAGCAGCTCCAGCAGTTCCTGGGGTTTGCTAACTTCTACCACCAGTTCATCAGGAACAACAGCAGCCTGGCCCTTCCCCTGACGCACCTCACGTTGACCAAGGTACCCTTCCAGTGGACTGAGGAGGCGGCTACGGCCTTTGCGGACCTCAAGAGGCAGTTCTCCGAGTCTCCCATCCTGGTGCAGATGGATCCTAATCTTCAGTGTCTAGTGGAGGTGGACACCTCGGATTCTGGAGTGGGTGCTGTCCTATCCCAGCGCTCCCCGGCGGATGGTAAGGTCCGACCATGTGCCTTCTTCTCCCGATGGCTGTCCCCTGCGGAGCGCAATTATAGTATCAGTGACAGGGCGCTTCTGGCTGTTAAACTGGCATTGGAGGAGTGACGCTACTGGCTGGAGGGGTCCTCGCAGCCATTCGTGGTTTGGACGGACCACAGGAACTTGGAGTACCTTCGGACGGCCAAGCGCTTGAATGCTCGCCAGGCCCGCTGGTCCTTGTTTTTTCAGAGGTTTTGACTTTACCATCACATACCGTCCCGGGTCCAAAAACACCAAGCTGGACGCCCTCTCCAGGCAATTCGTCATGGATGCCTTTGACCCTGAGGATCATCCCGTCCTTCCTGCCTCCTGTGTCGTGGGCGCCCTCTCGTGGGGGATTAAGGAGAAGGTCCGGAGGGCGCAAGAGACTGAAATGGACCCGGGCGGGGGGCCAGCAGGTAAAATGTTTGTCCCATCGGCCGTCCGGGGTCACGTTATTCACTGGGCCCACTCCTCTAAGTTTACCTGCCACCCAGGAAGACGGTGCACGGAGGAGCTTCTGCAACGTTTGTTCTGGTGGCCCTCTCTTCAAAAGGACGTCGGGGAGTACGTCCGTGCTTGTCCCCAATGTGCCACCGGCAAGTCCCCATCGTCCTCTCCAGCTGGGTTGCTCCATCCTCTCCCGGTTCTGGGCAGGCCCTGGTCCCATGTGACGTTGGATTTCGTCACCGGCCTCCCTCCTTCCAACAACCACACCGTTGTACTCACCATAGTGGACAGCTTCTCCAAGGCGACCCATTTTGTCCCCCTTCCGGGTCTGCCTATGGCCAAGGAAACAGCAGACCTGTTGGTTCTACATGTGGTGAGACTGCACGGGATCCCCCTGGTCATCGTCTCCGATTGGGGGCCCCAGTTTATCTCTCAAGTGTGGAGGTCATTTTGTAAAGCCCTTGGGGCCATGGTGAGCCTGTCATCCAGTTACCATCCTCAATCGAATGGCCAGTGTGAACGGACCAAGCAGGAGTTGGAGGCAGCGCTGCGGTGCGTGGCATCAACCAACTCAGCCTCCTGGAGCTCACATCTGCCATGGATCGAGTATGCCCACAGCTCAACGGTTTCTTCAGCCATAGGTATGTCCTCTTTTCATGCTTTGCTCGGGTATTTTCCCCCCTTATTTCCCGAGGAAGAGGGTGACATCGCTGTGCCATCAGTCCGGGCGCACCTGAGACGCTGTCGGCGACTGTGGAGAGCAACCCGGGCTGCGCTGCGCCGCACGGCTGAACGCAATTCCTCGGTGGCTAACCGCCACAGGACCCCAGCTCCTTCATACCAGGTGGTCCAGCAGGTTTGGTTATCTACTAAGAATATCAATTTGAAGGCTGAGCGCAGGAAGATGGCAAAACGTTTTATTGGGCCCTTTGCTATCTCCCACATCATTAACCCTGTGTCTGTGCGGCTCGATCTCCCCCCTCCCTCCGCATATGTCTCACTTTCCATGTCTCCCAAGTGAAGCCTCTGTCTTCCAGCCCCCTGTGTCCTCCTCCCAGGTCTCCACTTCCTCTGAGGATGATCGACGGCAGACCGGCGTGGGGTGTGACTGCTATCCTGGACGACCGTCGCCTGGGCCGCAGCCTGTAATACCTGGTGGACTGGGAGGGCTACGGTCCGGAGTCCAGGTCCTGGGTGCGTCCCGCCTGAGTGCTGGATAAAGATCTCATCAGGGAGTTACATTGGACGCACCCAGGTAGGCTGGAACAACTGCCAAGAGGCGCTCGTTGGGGGGGGAGTACTGTCATGATCTGCTCTGCTCATTATTCTCAGCTGCGCGCACACCTGGTCTTCATCACACCTGGCCTATTTCTACCGTGCTGCCCGAGCCTGCAGCGCGGAGATGCCTCACTGCACTTCAGACGAGCTTCATTGCCAAACTCTACAGTCTGTTGTAGTCTCAGCCCAAGCCTGCTTCCACCGTTGCCGGAGAATTCCTTCAGCTGCTCATGTAAGCTCCAACTTTCTACTCACCTTGTCTTCCAGTCCCCTGTGCACAGGTGGAGTCCGTGGCGGCGGAATCTTCCTCTCTTCCTCCTTGGTGGCGGATTCCTTCCTCCCTTCCACTATACCAACACTCCCTAGACACTCACCCGCAGGAGCT
Organism: Pholidichthys leucotaenia; assembly: GCA_020510985.1. Taxonomy (NCBI): domain Eukaryota; kingdom Metazoa; phylum Chordata; class Actinopteri; order Cichliformes; family Pholidichthyidae; genus Pholidichthys; species Pholidichthys leucotaenia. The sequence goes on from CM035848.1 coordinate 50,386,635, forward strand.
GCACTCTCTACAGAAGGGCACTGTCTTCCGGGCTGTAGCCGTTGTGCTGAACCTGAGCCTCTCACCATCTGCTCCCACACTAAGCTACAGTTTAACTGTCTACTTCCAGCAGAGGCTCTCATTAACCATTCCTCTCTGTGTGTTCCCAGGGTTGCCAGGCCGTACAGTGTCCTGCTCTGTTCCCTGCAGTTCCTGCCTGCACTTACACACACCAACACACCATTTGTTGTTAATAAACCTAATTGTATCTATTCTGATTTCTCATAAATGCACAAGTTTTTTATTGTAAATTTGCAACTTTTTTCTCATAAATTTGTGGGGGGGGGTTTCTTGTAAATTTGCAACTTTTTTCATAAACTTGTCACTTTTTACTGTAACCTTACAACTTTTTTCATAAATTTGTTACTTTTTCCTTCGAAATGTACTATTTTCATGTAAATTTGTGAGTTTTTCCCATAAATTTACAACATTTTTGTTGTAAATTTGGAACCTTCACAAAAAATTTCCGCTTTTTTTGCTGTAAACTTACAACTTTTTCTCATAAACTGGGGACATTTTCGTCATAAATTTTCAATTTATTTACTTATATATTTGCTACTTTTTTTGTTAATTTGCAACTTTTTCTAATTGTTTTCCTCATAAATTTGTGACTTTTTTCTTGCAAATGTGCCAAATTTTTCTTGTAAGTTCGTAATTCTTTCCAAGTAATTTTACATTTTTTCTTGCATATTTACAACTTTTTTTCCCCTAAATTTTCAATTTTTTTCTCATAAATTTGTGACTTTTTTGCATAATTTTGCCTATGGCACAAGTGTTCTTTAAACCCGCTCACCCATGTTAAACGCACATGGGTTTAAAGCGGGTAAATGGATTCCCTGCTTACCTGTACCACAGGTGAAGTCCATGTGGACAAACACAGATGGGGCCAACATGGAACCTGCGGATAAACCTACATGGGACCCATAAGACAGCCCACTTAAACCTATTGCGGGACCCACATGGGCATGCTGGCTTTTTCAACAAGCTACTTTGAAAACTTGACCATTAAACTGCTTTTAAGGGCCGATGCAGTTTCAGTCATTATCCTGGACATGTCCTTCAACCGATAAGACTTTTTATCACAGGATTTATTCTGATACTGTAGTGCTAGCCACTATTAGCTTTGTGGTTTGTGGTTGGGCCTAGTAATCACTGATTCTGGCATTTGAATGGGGTTGGGGTTTGACATGAAACTATAAGACAATGAAAGGGGTTTTTTTGTAGAAAAAAGGGCATAACATACCATTTTAGACGATGTAGATTTGTTTTTGTAGGGGACTTATATCCACCGGAGTGTGTCTTTAAACACTGGAATTGGTTTGGAAATAAAAGCCTGTCAATAAAGCTGGGCGCAAATGTAATTTACAAGAATAAAGTCACAAATGTACTAAATACACAAGTATAAGAAAAAGTAGAAATTTATCAAATTTATACTCAAGAAATTCTTCAAATTTAAGCACAAATGTTACACATTTATGAAAATTGCAAATTTACACGATGAAAAAAAGTCAGAAATTTGTAAGAATAAAGTTAGAAGTTTACGAGGAAGATCACAAATCTATGGGAATAACGTACATTTACTGGAGAAAAAGTTTCAACATTAGGAGTATGCTGCCTCCATGTATTAAAGTTAAGCAGTTCCCATTACAGCATTTCATGTAAGGGAGTTTGGCTCCCTCTAGTGGTGTAGTGAAAGCATCGTTTTGAACTGATACACAAGGTGTTGCACATGCGCAGTAATGATATAACCGGAGACCGGAGCAGAGCGTCACTCAATGTACGAACGCTGTGAATGTTGTTTAATTATCGGCGCCTTGGACATCATTAGTCCGTGAGTATCTGCATGGTTGACAGTGTTAACAGCTACAATGAGAACTGCATGGTTGTATTGGTGTATTTTAAGCGACTGTCTAGTCTGTTGCCAACATTGTTACCAGCTAAGCTAAAGCTAACACGTGTTAAGCTAAATACGGTGACCATATCATTGACGGCGTGTATATGTTTACTTTGTTGCAGTTTTTACATGGATGTAGGAACAAATGTAAACGGATGTAAAACCAAAAGGACGAGTGTACATCACGTTGAGTTCCTTGTGGGGTAGCTTCAATAAACGAGATAAAAGGAAACATCTTGTCATCATTGAGGCCTGCACCACACATGTTAGCTTGCTGTCTACCAGTCGAAAACTGGGAAACTCGATGGGAGGGCAGTAAAGTAAAAGGACTACAGTGCGGCGGGCCCAATAAACAAACAACAAGCAGCAAATGAGCCTCAGGGCAGGAGAGCAGCACCAGCCAATTCCCCAACTCAGAAGTGAAGTTATGGAGACGGAGCACACAGCTCCTTTGGCAACAGCTGCGCAAGCTAGCTCATTATATTCACGTAGCTTCAAGTCAAGCAAGGCTTCTTCAGCTACCTCCTCAGCCATAAGAGCTAGAGCCAAAGCAGATGCTGCACGAGCTGAATTAGCTTATTCAGTGAAAGAAGCAGCCCTCATCACGCAGAAAGCTAATCTTGAAGCACAGAAAGCTAATCTTGAAGCACAAATGCACATTTTGAACCATCAGAAGGCTGTTGCAACTGCAGAAGCTGAAGCCGCGGCCTATGAAGAAGCAGAGGAATGTGCAAGAAGTGAATTCAGTCAAGCATTAATGGACTTGCCAGTTGGCTCAGCACAACACACATCTGAGTATGTACAGAAACACTTTGATGTGCGCTTTGAGGAAATTCCACTTAAAACTAATCCAGCCACCCCCTCTAAGAGCCAGTGTGAACCAAGTTCAAACAATTTGTGGACTTTAAGACTAGAGGAGAGAATATGTTGGACTTGGTGTACACAAACTTCCCAGATGCATACAAGGCAACACCTTGCCCCCACCTCGGCCATTCTGACCACCTATCCGTGATGTTGGTGCCTGCCTACAAATCCTTACTGAAGCGCAGCAGGCCAGTAGAGAAACAAATCAGGACTTGGCCAGAGGGTGCAGCCTCGGCACTTCAGGACTGTTTTCTGCATACAGACTGGGAGTTTTTCAAAATAGCAGCCTCCCAGGGATACAGGACAGATGTGGAGGAGTATGCTGAAACGGTCACCAGCTACATCACGAAATGCACAGAGGATGTCACTTTAGTGAAGACCTTCACTGCACGGGGCAACTATAAACCCTGGATGACTGCAGAGGTGCGCTCGCTGCTCACAGCCAGAGATGCAGCCTTCAGAGCGGAGGACAGGATTGCCCTCCGCTCAGCTAGGTCTGCGCTCTCAAAAGGAATTAAGACAGCGAAACGCGCCTATGCGGAGAAAATCCAGGAACACCTCCGTGACACAGGGAACACCAAACGGGTGTGGCAGGGAGTTCGGGCACTGATGGATTATAAGTCCAGGCAGGGGGTCGATGATGATGACGCTTCGCTTCCAGACAGGCTCAACAACTTCTTTGCTCGTTTTGTAGCATCAAACCCGACAATCAGAGGGAGGGCTGGCCCATCTCCACCATCTGTTGGGCCAGCTATCACCATCAACGCAGTGGACACATGGAGGACCCTAATCAGGGTCAACCCACGTAAAGCTGCAGGTCCGGACAACATCCCGGGATGTGTGCTCCCAGTCTGTGCGAGCAAGCTGGCGGATGTCCTGACTGACATTTATAACATCTCCTTGAGTCAGGCCATCGTTCCCAGCTGCTTTACGACCTCTACCATTGTACCGGTGGCAAAGAAACCAGTTGTGTCTTGTCTGAATGACTATCGTCCTGTTGCACTGACACCAATTGTGATGAAGTGTTTTGAACGACTTGTCAAACCACACATTGCAGCCTGCCTCCCTGCATCACATGACCTGCTCCAGTTTGCGTATCGTTCAAATCGCTCCACAGAGGATGCTATAGTCACCACCCTGCACTCTGTCATCACCCACCTGGAGCAGAAAGACACCTATGCCAGACTCCTGTACATTGATTTCAGTTCAGCATTCAACACCATGATTTGCCAGAGACTGATGGAGAAATTACTCCTTCTTGGTCTGAACACCGCCACATATCTCTGGATCCTGGACTTCATGACCGAGAGACCTCAGTCTGTCCGTGTTGGAAACAGCATCTCCAACTCCATCACGCTGAGCACTGGATCCCCTCAAGGCTGTGTACTCAGTCCATGTTGTTTACACTTCTAACACATGACTGTGTGTCCAGACATGAGGGGAACCAGATTATTAAGTTTGCGGACGACACCACAGTGGTGGGACTTATTCAGAGGGATGAGGAATCTATGTACAGGGAAGAAGTTAGAGACCTGGAGGGCTGGTGCAGGGAGAACAATCTGATGCTCAACGTGGACAAAACAAAGGAGATGATTATTGACTTCCAGCGGTCACGGCCTGAACACGTCCCTCTCAGCATCAGCGGCCGTTCGGTGGAGAGAGTGGAGAACATCAAATTCCTCGGAGTGCCGATCTCGCAGGACCTGACCTGGAGCAAGAATTCCTTGGGGATCAGGAAGCAGGCCCAGCAGAGACTGCACTTCTTAAGGAAACTCAAACAGGCCTCTCTCCCCATCTGCATCCTCAGGACCTTCTACAGAGGTGTGATGGAGAGTGTTCTGATGTACTGCATTGCAACATGGTACTCCAGTTGCAGTATGTCAGACAAAAAAGCCCTGCAGAGGATATTCAAGGGAGCTGAGAGGGTAATTGGAGTTTCCCTCCCCTCTGTCCAAGAACTTTTTCAGAGCCGTTGTAGGAGCAGGGCACTGAACATTGTCAAGGACTACTCTCACCCTCTGCATAAACACTTTGAACTGCTGCCATCTGGCAAACGATTCCGGAGCATCGGAGGCAGAACCACCAGACTGATTAGCAGCTTCCTTCCACAAGCTGTTAGGATACTGAACAGTTGAGCCAGAATCTTTCATACATACTACTGCACCTTATGGACATTATGTATATTTATGTATATTATAGTTCTAGTTAGTTTCAAGTAGCCACTTTGACTCACTCAGCCACTTTAACTGGTATTTTATACATAGGTAGTTATTATCACTTTAAACTGCAACTGTAATAAGTTAATATTACTGTAATAACTAAATGTGTCTTAGGAATGTGTGAACGGCTGTGTTGGGGTGGGGGGTGAGTGAGTGTGTTTTAAATTATTTTCTTTTTACATATATGGATGCCTAGAGAAATGTAATTTCATTTTACCTGCACTACAGGGCAAACGCAATCAGGGTAGACCAAGGCTCAGATTTAAAGACACTGTAAAAAGAAACTTGAAGAAGTTGGACATAGACAGGAGTTCCTGGCAGCGGAAGGCTAAGGACAGAGCTGTATGGAGGAATCTGATCAGACCTAAATGAAACAGTCATTGTCGCCCACGACAGACTGCTATGATGATGATGACAGTTGTATGTACAGCAACATGACAATAAAGGTTGATTTGATTTGATTTGATTTGAGATTGATGGACATCACTTCCTACTGCCAGTGGTGAAACTCAACCTGACTGTGCTGCCTCTACGTGCTGTTTCCTCTCACCTTCTCCCTCTGAGTGAAACCAAGTAAGCCTCTTTACTCTCTACCACATAATCTCCTCACCTCCTCGTTTCTCCCAGGATGTCCTACCTTGATTCTCTCTTGAGGCAGACAAAGAACTCGTGTGGGCGGACCCCAAACTTGTCCTGGCAGACTCCCATTCTCACTTGGAACCTCTTCACCGTCACCTGTTACTCTCAAACAAGATTAAAACAGTTATCTTCACCTCAAGTCCCTGGGCCTGGGGCACCCTCTTCTCACCTGCAGTATTCCTCCAATACTCGCCGGAAGACCTTCACAGCAAGAAGTTGGCTGGAGTCTGCAAATTACTCACCTTTCAAGTTCATTCTGGTTCCCTCTCGCAATATACTTATCACCTGTCTATACTTATCACCTGTCTCTGCCAGCACCAGCCGCTTTGGCTTCTTTTATGATCAAAATAATTTTCATTCATTTGTTCTCATCTCTGTGTCTACATATTGGTTCTATCTTAGTTGAATCATGTCACTTCATCTCAAATATCAGTGTTTGATTTCATGCTGCATCCCATTTAGCTGGTTCATAGACAGTAGGAGTGACAGAAGCAAAATTTCAAAATATTTTGGTCTCTTGGCCGTCTTTGAACTTCTCTCACGGTTTCAAATGACCAGACCTTCTGTTATGTTAAAGATCTTCTAGTATCTGTATCCTAAAAGAGCACTGCACTCCCAAAATGCATTACTTAAACGAATTACTTGTAATACCTAGAATCTCAAAGAGTGCAATGGGAGGCTCTTCTCCTATGGAACCAGCTGCCAGTTTGGGAGACAGACTCAAACTTTGTTTTTAAGAACAGGGTTAAAACTTTCCTTTTGGATAAAGTTTATAGTTTGGGTTGGGTTAGGTGACCCTGAACCATTGTTTAGGTATGCTACTATAGGTTTAGACAGTTGGGGGACCTCCCATGATGCACTGGCCTTTCACTACTTTTTCACCCTTTGTCACGCTTTAACCCTTTGTTTAGTTCTGCATATTACAATTTTTTTTCCCTTTTTCATGTGTTTTGTCTGTTTACCCTCCAGCTTAGTCAGTAAACCTCAGGTGTAACTCTGGATTTTCAGGTGTAGGAAGGAGCTTCTATGCAGGTACATTGTCATGGTAACATCTGCTGCAGGAGGTAACCTGTATGGATCAGGTTATGTTTGAGATAGAGACAAACACGTGAAACCAACTCCTGCCCAGTCAGGGTTTTTTTCCATTTGGTTCTTGATACCTTTTTTGTTGTGGCTTTCCATCTTATTTTCATGTCAGTTTTATAAAAGAAATGAGGACACAATGCAGACACGGAAGCTGATATGGTGAACAAAAAGTCGGTTTTAATGTGGAGATTATGAGAGAAAAAAACACAAAGGAAAGGAAGCATGCACATTTAATAAGTAATAATGGGGATATGTTATGCCATTTTCCTACATGTTGACACAGTTCCCAGACATTGTAATAAGATGTTGGTGACATGTTTGGGTCAAAATACCTCTGCGATTACGCCCAGATTAAACACTTTTCTTCTTAGTGACATGTTTTAATAAATGTTTCCTTTTATACTAATGAGCCCCAGTTCACCCCACCCTCACTCTTTTGCCACACCAGATTTGTGTTTAAAGCGAACATTGACCATGTTTACATGGTCACGAGTAAACTGATTACTTGAGTAAACCAATAAAGGTAATAAACAGCTTATGGTGTTTACATGCACTGAGTAAATGGTTTACTGGGCAAATAAACTAGGTGTGCTAATCTGTTTTCTCATAAACCGTTAATGAGCCTTTGACCCTGTTTACATGGTCACGAGTAAACTGATTACTGGAGTAAACCGATAAAGGTAATCAGATTACTCTGTTTACATGACAGTTTGAATAATCAGGTAACTCCAGAAAGCTGATTGTAATCAGTTTACTTGTGACCATGTAAACAGGGCCATTGTTGGGAATTAGTGCTGTATAGTTTAAGTTGATTTAAATTAAAAATTGAACACTACATTTAAATAAAGATTCATTTATGCTGTCTTCTGGTCAAAATTACACTGGCTTGTGGCATGCTTTTACCAAATAGATCCAAATGCAGACAATGAGAGGAGACAGCTTAAAAGATTTAACACAAGTTTTATTAATGAACTGTGCAACTGATGAGAATCTCGAAACACTGCAGAGGAGAAGAGAGACAAGTATTGAATGATAATAAATTTGAATGAATATGTTACTGATATTAGAGGAGCTTGGAGGAAAGGTGAGTACTTTACGGGTGGGATGCTGATCTTCATCAAGTGAGAGTTCTTCCAGATTTGGCTTCAGTAAGCTGAGAGTCTGAATGGAGTTGTAGAGGGTGCCCTGGGCCCAAGGACTTTGTGGTTACAATATTGCAATACTGAGAACTGACTAAGTTGGAGTATGATGGCGGATTTCCAGGTTACGGTTCCACCAGGTAGGGATCTAAGTCTGCCAGAGAAACGATAAGTAATAGATGTCCTAGGAGATATGGAGGCAGAAGAAGAGGTGAGCGTTTGAATAGTTTGAGGAAGGCACAAGAGTGCTTCAGGTTGGCACATGGGAGTAAAGAGCACACCACGCTGCTAGCATGGAGAGTCTAACATTCACGTACTGAGGAAGGGGAGCCATCCCCTTATAAAGGCTGCAGCTGATGAGACACAGGTGGTAAATTAGAGCAGCTGGACACAATCAGGTAATTAGCAGTGGATAGTGTGCACAAACCTGAGACACTGGAGTTTGTCCACATTGCCTCTCGTGACTAATTTATATTAAAAAAATAATTTTTGAACAGATCATCAATTTAAGTCAGACATCATTGTGGAAATCATGACAAATAAGTTTCTCACACATTAGAATGGTGGCATACATATGTGAAAAGCAACTTTATCTACACTGGTGTTCAACTGGTGCAATATAACTTCATGTTGGCATAGACAACAAAAGTAGGGCAAAACTGCATCCTGCAGCGGCTGTGAATATAACTACGTGCAGTGAGATGGGAGAGAGGAGAAGCGTGAAATAAGTTTTATAAAGTTTAAAAATGAAACCCCTTATCCTAACATAACCCCAGCTATTAGGCTCAGGAGTGCCTCACCATAACCATGACCCTAATTTTAAGAGCCCCACAACAAGTATTTAAAAAGAACGTGTGTGGGCTTTCACATTGGGTAATAATACTAACCATCCTCTACCCACTTCCATATCAGGATTTTTGCACCTTGAAATTGTGAATTTGTGCAACTGTATAGTAACAACTGTTGATAGGTGTGCAAAATGTATTTTTGTGCACATACGGTATATAACCATTCTTGTTGTTGGGAGGCTGTGCTATTTGTATCCACTTTGGTGAGATCAGGTTGGTATCTAAAAAGGAATGATGTGCTACCACTTGTAGAAAAAAGTTTTAAAAAATTATCTTATTTCTGGATTTAGGGTGATGCCATCTTGCACTGATAAAATCATACCAGCTAGTTACTGTGAAGTAGAGCCATCGTGTTGAATTCCCAGCATATGGCTTCCTATCACAGTCACTTATCAGCAGCCCACAGGCAGCTCTCTCAGTCATGACCATGCTCAATCATGACAACACCCCTGTTTTTATAGCATCAAATAACTAATTAAAACCGAGCTAGCCTGGAAAACAGTGGAATATGCATTAGCTTGATAAGAACAATGAGGACAGAATTTACCTTTGTGAAAAATTAATTTAATGAGTATTTTTAGTTTTCACTTTTGCAAAATGTCACACAATAATGATCAGCAGGACTAATTGTCACATTTAAGGCCACCACTACCGGGAAATCGAAATGTGTAGGCTTCATTTTTGGAGAGCTCTCATTCCGACTATCTTTATTTATAGTCTGACTTAATTCCAAAAGAAAGTGAAATGCTAAGGCTGATATGAAGGTTAACTCAGATGCGAATAGTTGGAAACTTTGGTTTGTTGAGTTTTTGGAAATACCACCAACCATCCCACACGCACTTCCGTATGCGGAGTTAAGCTTTTATTTGTACAACTAATCAACACTGAACTGTTCCACAAAAAATGGACAATTGATTGTAAATTAGTGTGAGAAGGACTATCTACAAGGGCAGACATCATATTTTACAAAGAAAAACTTATTTGCTGAGAATTTTTAGTTTTCAGTTTGGCAAAGTGCCACACAAAATAATGGGAGGAGGCGGGGCTTATTGTCTCACTGCAGCCAGGCACCAGAGGACGATTGAGACAGCTGGGTTTCACTTTTGAAGTGCTCAGTATGACATCTAAATAACCAGACTAATGTAACCACCACCATCAGAAGCCTTCTGAACTTCTGTGAGGTATCAGTTCATGCCATCAGACAAACATTCATACCACCGATCATCCCATTGTTTCTGTCTGTAATGATGCTAAGTACACTTATCTAGCTTGTTCTGCCATTTGAAATATTTGCCCAACCTTATTTTGAGTAGCTCCGAATGACAGTTGTATGGCACTCCTACTGTAATTGTTTTGTGAGAAGTGCAGTATGAAACCCTGAGGGGATTTTTTTTTTTAAATAAACCAGCGCTGATCGTTTTGAAGCTCTCCTTTTTTTTAAATACAATACAAATATTTGCTGTGACAAACTGCAGGGTAATTCTCCTGCCTCAGGTTGTTAACTTTGTCAGTTTTTGTCTCTTTTTAGGTCGTTCTCAGGGGAGCCTTTGTCTCTTCTCTGCTTCCGGTTCTTGTTACTGTGTAAGCACCTAATTGGTTTGGCATGCCCATATGACTAATAGTTAATTATTGATTTTTTTTCCCACTCACTTTTCCCAGCAGGTCAGGTGTAACAACCACCACCCTGGACACCACCCGGTTAAAGCATGCGTGACCAAAAATTCAAACTGTTCCCTTTAATTACCTCCACTGATGAACATCAGGAATTTTGTTTCTTTTCAGTGTCATGTTTTTTCTTCAGGGTTATGAGATAAAAAAAAAATGAATGGAATGATGTCTCATGGTCTGCATAACCGTCTGTCTGATGTGTTTTGGTTAATTATTAAGGTGTGGAGGGTTTGACTGATGAAAAATGTGCCCATTCTAGCTCTGGTCACGTCAGAGTTTAATGAAGTTCATTCTAATTTACTGAGATGCATTATATACATACAGTATGTATATACAGCGGGGAAAATAAGTATTGAGCACACTTGGTGAAATTCATTTAATATTTAGTAGAAAAGCCTTTGTTGGTAATAACAGCTTTCAGACACCTCCTGTATAGAGAAACGAGGCGCAGGCATTGCTCAGGAGTGATTTTAGTCCATTCTTCCACACAAACTGTCTTCAAATTTTGAAGGTTCTGTGGGTGTCTTCTATGAACTCTGCTCTTCAGTTCGTTCCAGAGACTTTCAATTGGATTCAGGTCTGGTGACTGACTGGGCCATTCTAGCAGCTTTATTTTACTTCTCTGGAGCCAGTTGAGAGTTTCCTTGGCTGTGTGTTTGGGATTGTTGTCTTGCTGAAATGTCCAACCTCGTTTCATCTTCAGCATCTTCGCAGATGGCAACAGGTTCTTATCAAGGCTGTCTCTGTACATTTGGCCATTCAGCTTTCTTTCAATTACATAAAGTCTGCCTGCACCATGTGCTGAAAAACACCCCCATGCCATGATGGGATGTGCAGTGCCATTTCTCCTCCAAACATGCTGTGTGTTGTGGCATCCAAAAAGTTCAATTTTGGTCTCATCTGACCAGACTATATTCTCTCATATAGCCCATGTCAGTTGAGTGCATTACTTATTGTTTTCTTTGAAACAGCAGCACCTGCTAACTCCAGGTCTTTCTGGAGCTCACCACGAGTGGTCTTTGGTTCTTGGATAACTCTTCTGATAATTCTTTTGAGGGCAGCGCGGTGGCGGAGTAGTTAGCACTGCGGCAGCACAGCAACTCACCCTTGGCCAGGGGATCCTGGGTTCGATCCCAGCCCCCGACCAACAGTGATCTGTGTGGAGTTTGCATGTTCTCCCCGTGTCTGCGTGGGTTTACTCCAGGATTTCTCCGGTTTCCTCCCACATGCCAAAAACATGCAAGTTAGGCTAATTGGCATCAAACTGGGGATTCTAAATTGTCCTTAGGTATGACTGTGAAAGTGAATGGTTGTCTGTCTCTCTGTGTTGGCCCTGCGATGGACTGGTGATCTGTCCAGGGTGTACCCTGCCTCTCGCTCAAAGATGCTGGGATAGGCTCCAGCCCCCCCACGACCCGAAAAGGATTAAGCGGAAGAAGATGGATGGATGGATAATTCTTTTGACTCCTCTGTCAGAAATCTTGTGAGGAGCTCCTGGTTGTGGCCGGTTTATTGTAAAATGATGTTCTTTCCACTTTCGAATGATGGCTCCAATAGTGCTCACTGGAACATTCAGCAGTATAGAAATGCGCCTATAACCAGTGCCATTATTATGTTTCGCAACAATAAGGTTGTGAGGTCTAGAGAGAGCTCTTTGCTTCTACCCATCATGAGTTCTTTGTGGTATGACAATCTGATATTCACAGACCGTTTTAAAGGCTGTTAGGACTTAACCAGCTGAAATTGATTTGCACTGATGGGGGATGGGATGGCTTCCTAAATTCTGATGGATTTCAGCTGGTTTCTTGGATTTCTATGCCTTTTTGCACCTCTTTTTTTCTTCATGTTTTCAATACTTATTCCCTGTGTCATTCCACTTTATTAAATACAATTTGTTTTGTGAAAACAGTTGCCTTGATTTCTTTGTATGTATGGATTACTTGGGTTGTTACTGATAGCTGGTGAAAGTCTCAGGTCAATGGCTCCATCAGAAATATGTTTAATGAGAAAAATGTTGACATCTTAAATACTTATTTTGTCTCACACACACACACACACACACACACACACACACACACACACACACACACACACACACACACACACACACACACACACACACACACACAAGACTTTATTAATTCCACACTGGGGAAATTCATTTATTACCTTTATTGGTTTACTCAAGTAATCAGTTTACTTGTGACATGTGTCTATCCATGTGAAATGCAAAGTGTACAGAGTGACAGTACTGGCTACTCTATTGTACGGTGCTGAAACAAAAACAGGTAAAGAAACTCCACGCGTACATGATGAGAGACCTTCGAGCCATAATGAACATCTCATAGAAAGACAAGATAACCAACATAGAAGTGTTGAAACGAGCTGGTCTACCATCAATGGGGGGCATGCTAATACAGATGAACCTGAGATGGCTCGGACATGTTGAGAGGATGAACCATCAGCATCTCTCTCGGCAGTTACTCTACTCACAGTTATGCGAGGGCAAACACAATCAGGGTTCAGATTTAAAGACACTGTTAAAAGAAACTTGAAGAAGCTGGATATAGACAGGAGTTCCTGGCAGCGGAAGGCTAAGGACAGAGCTGCGTGGAGGAATCTGATCAGACCTAAATGAGACAGTCATTGTCGCCCACGACAGGCTGCTATGATGATGATGATGATGTGAAGAGAGGTTGGCCAACCTTGAAGCTAGCAGGCCCATCTCAGGCGGAGAAAGGATTTGTCCGTCACTTCCATATTAGCAACAAGCGGTACCCTTGGATTACAGGCTCTGAGGAGTGCTGCAAATTATCTCGCTGGGAATGCCTGTTGTTTGCAGCTAATCGAGTAGATACTTGGAGCCAGACAGGATGTGTAAACTTGAACTGTCTACTGTCACACCATGACGATTTAAGCAGCACTTGCCAAACGTATAAAAATTGGTCTAAAACGCTGGGATATGCCGAAATTTTCACTTTTGGTCATATGCATCGTGTATCCATAACGACTTGGACATATACGTACATAAGGTATTAGTAACTAATATAGAATATTTCCATAACTTATAAGTAACTTAAACCAACTAATGCTTAGTGTGTTGCTGACATTCACAACTTATGTACAACAGTCTAACTTCTGCATAGCGCAGTCATGCCAAACTGCCGTTGTCTCCCAATCCATGAATCCTCGGTGTGGGAGACATCATCTCTGTTCAACCGAGATGATTCTCCCCTCCAAAACACCACGGAGGAAGGCGTGACTGACCTGGCAGAACTGTCAAATCTGTCAGGTCAGTCACGTCTAAAACAGCTGATGTGACACGTCAGGAACATCAGAAAACAACTGTCACAACCTGGCTCAAAGGCACGCGAACTGATGAATGAATGAATGAATCTTTGTTTCGGACAGATTAGATTAAAAGATTAAAAGAAAGGAACATAACAATATACCGGTGGGGGGGGGGGGGAATCCAACAAGGTCAAATTAAACAATATCTCCTCGGATTATACAATTCAACATAAGTTATCCAAAAAGGGTGATGGCTGAAGCCGCAGCTTATATTGCCCACCCAAGTTCCATCTAAGAATTCAAAAAAATAAAAGTGATTACAAAACAAAACAAACCTAAGACAAAACGTGACAAAACAAAACTAAGCAACAGCACAACACAGACTGGATATGATAATCCTTATGTGGTTTTACATGTCATTTTGTATATATGTTTGGAATATTTCTTCCTTTAGTTTTTGTTTAAATTGTCCAAGCGTTGTACATGATTTTAATTCAGCTCCAAAAGCGTTCCACAGTCTGACTCCTTGCACTGAAACACAGTGTTGCTTGGTGGTAGTTCTCACTGAAGGTTTTTGAAATATACATGTTCCTCTGAAATGATATTGTTTCTCCCTTATTTGGAACAACTTTTGGATGTTTGCGGGCGGTGATAGATTCTTCACTTTAAACATTATTACTGCAGTTTTAAAATCAACCAGATCTTTCAACTTGAGAGCTTTTAATTGAAGAAAAAGTGGGTTTGTTGGTTCCCTGTGAGCAGTTTTGTTTATTTGTCTAATGACTCTCTTCTGAAGCATAAAAACTGGATATATGTTTGTTTTATATGTATTTCCCCATACTTCAGTACAATATGTCATGTATGGGAGTATTAATGAATGATACAGGGTATATAGTGTGGGTTGATTCAGCAAATATTTCACTCTATGTAGTATTGCGATTGATTTGGGTATTTTACCATTAATATAATTAATATGTAACTTCCAACACAATTTATTATCAATTATTACTCCAAGGAATATAATTTTGGATAGCCTTTCAGTCTCTACACCATTTACACTGAGTTTAAATACTGAGTTGTTGTGATGGTTGTTAAAAAGTATAAATTTTGTTGTGAGGGGCAAGCTGTTAGGCTTCTCCACCCAGAGAGTAATGGACCATGACAGGAGAGGCCGCCGGGGGGTCCAGACAGAACAGCATGGTTGGGCACCCCCCGGGGAGAAGAGGAGACGCTGGGCTGCCGGGAGAGGAGTGAAGTGTGGCACCAGTGTAATGTTATGTTAATGTACCGCACAGGCTTTGTGATGTAGTAGTTATGATGTTGGAGCCCCGGGCCACTATGCAGATGATTAAAGGTATATAAGTGAGATGCACTGTGGCCTGGGAGCTCTTATGTGATCCTGACTTATTAGAGAGAAAATAAAGTCTGTGTTGATCCAGCTCGTTGCCTCGCCTTGACCATTCTCTCTACACTGGTGACCCTGACAAGCCATGGAAGGCGAAACGAGCACCCCAGAGACATCCTGGAGAGGAAGCACCAGCGCTGCGTGCACTGTTTCAGTCAAGCTCCCGTATTTTTGGCTGCACGACTCGACAGTTTTTACACACGGAGGCCCAGTTCGCTCTCCGTGAGGTAACAGCAGACGAGATGAAGTACTACTACGTGGTCGCTGCGCTGGACGTGCGCACCACACAACAAGTAACAAGCCTGCTCCAAGAGCCGCCGGTTCAAGGAAAATATGAGGCGCTCAAAAAGATGCTTATCCAGCGCTACACACTTTCGGACTGTGAAAGAGTGGAAAGGCTCCTAACACGTTCTGAGTTAGGTGACAGATCGGCCATGGAATTGATGGAGAGCATGTTGGCATTGATGGGCAGAGATGGCGAGCCGTTCCTGTTCGCCCACCTGTTTCTCAGGAACCTCCCGGCTGCAGCGAGGGCAATCCTGGCAAACTCGCCACTGCTGGCGGCAAGGAACTACAGGAAGCGGATTGCATCATCCTAGCGACCAGAACCTTCGCCGTGAACGCAGCGGCACCGGAGCCCAGAGGGGCTGCCAGCAAGATCGAGGAGCCGCTGGTGGTGGCTGGAGCAGACAAACAGAACTAGCAACAGATGCTAACATCAAACTGGAGGGTTTCCACGCAATACGGGCAGACCGGACACCAGACAGTGTGAAGACAAGGGGCGGAGGAGTGATAATGTATGTCAATAACAACTGGTGCAGACCGGGACATATCACGGTTAAGGAACAGCATTGTAGCAAAGACATCGAGTTGCTAGCTGTTAGCATGCAGCCTACATATCTCCCGAGGGAATACTCACACGTGATCTGCATTGTTATTTATGCAAATCCGACGGTGAATGCTGGGACAGCGCGTGACGTCATCCACTCAGTAACTGGCAGGCTGCAGACAGAACACCCAGATGCTCTTCTCCTCATCTCAGGTGATTTCAACCATATTTCACTGTCCCCCATTCTACCCACGCTCACCCAGTACGCCACATGCCACACTAGAGACAATAAAACACTGGACTTATTTTATGCAAATACTAAGGAGGCGTACACCTCATCACCACTCCCTCCACTCGGGAGATCGGATCACAACTTGGTTCATCTCCTGCCGGTGTACAATCCCCTAGTACACAGACAACCTCCGGTCATGCGCACGGTGAAGTTATGGTCTGAGGAGGAATGGATGCACTAAAGGACTGTTTTGAAATCACTGCCTGGGAGCAGCTCTGCAATCCACATGGTGAGGACATCGATGGCCTCACTCACACCATCACAGACTACATCGGCTTTTGTGTGGACAACACCATACCCTCCAAGACCATACGGTGTTGCTCGAACAACAAACCCTGAATCAACCCTGAGATAAAAACACTTCTGAGAGAGAAGAAGAGGATCTTCAGGTCGGGGAACAGGGAGATGCTGAAGTCCGTACAGAGGGAGCTGAGGAGGAAGATCAGAAAAGGCAAGGACAGCTTCAGGAAGAAGATGGAGGACAAGCTGCAACAGAGCGACATTGGCGGGGTCTGGAGAAACCTTAAAACCATCTCTGGGCTCCAGAATACCTCCCCCCAGGCCACGGGGGGCAGGGAGTGGGCGAACAATCTGAACCTGTTTTTAATAGGTTTGACCAATCGCCCTCCCCCCGACTGCACAACAACCACTGCTGCCTCTACAGTCATCAAGATCTGCTGTCCACACCCCACTCCACCAACACCCCCCCACTCCTAGCACACAGCCCCCCAACCTGACCCTCACGAAGACCCAGGTGAGGACGGAGCTGAGGAAGATCAAGGCGAGGAAGGCCTCGGGACCGGACGGCATCAGCGCGAAGCTCCTCAAGTCCTGTGCAGACCAGCTGTGTGGGACTGTGGAGCACATCTTCAACCTGAGCCTGAAGCTGGGGAGGGTACCACAGTTGTGGAAAACATCTTGTGTGGTACCTGTACCAAAGACTTCCCACCCCAAAGATCTGAACAGCTACAGACCAGTGGCCCTGACGTCTCACATGATGAAGACCCTGAAGAGACTGCTCCTTGCTCACCTCCACCCCCTGGTGGGACTAGCGATGGATCCACTCCAGTTCGCCTACCAGCATGGCATTGGGGTGGAGGATGCAGTGATCTTCCTCCTTCACCGTTCTCTGTACCACCTGGAGAAGCCCAGGAATGCAGTGAGGATCATATTCTTTGACTTCTCCAGTGCTTTCAACACCATTCAACCGATGATCCTGAAGGACAAGTTGCTGTGCGCAGGGGTGGACCAGCACCTGTCATCATGGATCCTGGACTACCTCACTAACCGGCCACAGTTTGTGAGAACCCGAGATTGTGTGTCTGACATGATCATCGGTAGCACGGAGGCCCCCCAGGGAACGGTTTTGGCTCCCTTCCTGTTCACCCTTTATACTGCAGACTTCTCACACAACACAACACACTGCCATCTACAGAAGTTCTCTGACGACTCTGCGATCGTCGGTCTCATCTCCAATGGAGATGAAGCTGAGTACAGAGGACTTATCCAGGACTTCGTGGACTGGTGCCATCGGAACTGCCTCCAGATCAACGAGAGGAAAAATAAGGAGCTGGTGGTGGATTGCCGCAGGCAAGGACAACCCCTCACAGCAACAGTAAACATACAGGGAACAGACATTGAGATGGTGACATCCTACATGTACCTTGGTGTTCATCTGAACAATAAACTAGACTGGTCACACAATACCGACGCACTCTACAAGAAGGGACAGTGCAGGCTGTTCCTACTGAGGAGGCTCAGGTCTTTTGGTGTACAAGGGGCGCTGCTGAAGACATTCTACGACACGGTGGTGGCATCAGCCATCACTTTTGGAGTGGTCTGCTGGGGCAATGGCATTACAGCAGCCGATAGGAAGAGACTGAACAAACTGATCAAGAAAGCTAGCTCTGTCCTGGGGCAGCGCCTTGACCCAGTGGAGGAGATAGGAGAGAGAAGGATGATGGCTAAACTGTCATCTCTGCTGGAGTCCGAGTCCCATCCTATGCAGGACATATTGAACGCACTGAGGAGCTCATTTAGCAGTAGACTACATCATCCTAGGTGCGCAACCGAGAGGTTTCGCAGGTCCTTCCTTCTTACGGCTGTCAGACTGTATAACCTAAGCAGGGCTGCTCGCAGAGATAGCAAAAAAACGTGACGACCTAATAGTATTGAATGCAAAAGACACGGCAGACTTACACAAATGGTCCCCTCCAGTATACAACTAGGACAATATCAGTCGCTACGGAGGGTGACAATATGTATGGGTATATATTCATACTCTGTAGGATAACTAAGTAGACGGTGATGCTGTTTATTCCATCTTGCTACAATGCTCCGCACCTTGTATGTATATTTATATATTTATGTGTACGTATGTATATCCACTGCTCTTATTTATATTTTTTGTATCTTCTTAATTATTGCTCTGAGTGTTGCTATCCCTGTGCTGTTGCAATCCTGGAATTTCCCCATTGTGGGACTAATAAAGGCTTATCTTATCTTATCTTATCTTAATTCAAGTGGTCGGGAAACGCCAAGGCCAGCAGTCAGTAGCAGCTGCAACCACTGGCGACAGAGACAAGCTACTATACATCACAGACACACGTTCGGGGAGACAGTTTCTGGTGGACTCCGGCTCCCAGAAGAGTCTCACCTTGCCGTTCAACTCAGACAGGGTGGCAGGAAGTAGCGGCCCCGAGCTGGCAGCCGCCAATGGATTAGACATAAAGACATTTGGTGAACGGACACTGACTATGTTTGCATGGGCGCAACTTCCAGTGGACTTTCATTATTGCTGCATGTGCCTTCCCCATTTTTGGTGCAGATTTCCTATGTGCCCATGGTTTATTAGTTGATGTTGCTAATAGATGACTGGTGGATGTGGTCTCTTTTGATTCTCTGCCCTGTACAGCTCGAGGAGCCTGGTCAGCAACACTAGCCAAAGTTACAGCTACAGGGGTAAGTTCCAACAGTTACTTGCCCAGTTCCCAGCACTCATGGTTCCGACGTTTTCAGCAGCTAGAACCAAACACGGGGTCGAGCATTTTATCACTACCAAGGGACCGCCTGTATTCGCATGACCTCGGCGCCTGGATGCAGCTAAACTGGCCAGCGCGCGCGAGGAGTTTGCCAACTTGGAGAGGTTGGGCATCATCAAGCGCTCAAACAGCCTGTGGGCATCCCCGCTTCACATGGTGCCTAAAGCCAACGGGTCATGACGACCATGCGGCGATTTCCAGCGATTGAACAACGCTACTGCACACGATCGCTACCCTATCCCCCATATCCAGGATTTTTCCGTGCACCTGGCTGAGGCACACGTTTTTTCCAAAGTGGATTTGGTCCGCAGTTACCACCAGGTCCTGGTGCATACAGAAGATGTCCCAAAGACGGCGGTAATAACCCTGTTCAGTCTTTTCAAATTTTTGTGCATGCCTTTTGGATTAGAAGGCGCAGTGCAGACCTTCCAAAGGATGATGGATGCAGTGCTGTGCGATTTGCCCTTTGTTTTTGTCTACCTGGTTGACATTCTGGTAGCCAGCGCATCCGAGGACAAGCACATCGCCCATCTCAAGACGGTTTTCCAGAGATTGGAAGCGCACGGTTTGATAATCAACCCGGCGAAGTGCCAGTTCAGCGCGGTATGGATTGATTTTTTGGGCCACTGCATTTTGCTGGAGGGTGCGACCCCGTTACTGGACAAGGTGCGCGCGGTGGCAGACTTTCCACATCTGCAGACAGTGAGAGCACTTCAGGAGTTTTTGGGAATGGTCAGTTTTTACAACTGTTTCCTCTCCCATGCAGCCCAGCTGATGCAGCTGTTGTACAAAGCGCTTAAAAAAAAGAAACCTGCAGACAACTTCGACTGGACTCCTGATCGGGGTGAGGCTTTTTCAAACGACAAAACAGTGCTTGCAAAGGCCACGTTACTAGCGCACCCAGATCCGTCTACACGGATAGCGCTCACTACGGATGCATCTGACGTGGCCATAGGGGCAGTGTTGGAGCAGTGTGTTGCAAGTTCGTGGCAGCTACTCGCATTTTTCAGCAGAACTCTGGGAGACAACGAGTGCAAATAC
This sequence comes from Pholidichthys leucotaenia, assembly GCA_020510985.1. Taxonomy (NCBI): domain Eukaryota; kingdom Metazoa; phylum Chordata; class Actinopteri; order Cichliformes; family Pholidichthyidae; genus Pholidichthys; species Pholidichthys leucotaenia. Next base: position 50,406,930 of record CM035848.1, read on the forward strand.
AGCACATTTGACAGAGAGTTGCTGGCTCTCCACCTAGCGATACGCCATTTCCAGTTCTGGCTGGAGGGGCGCAACTTCACCACGTTTGTAGACCACAATGTACGCCATGGCCAAGGTCTCGGAACCGTGGTCGGCCCGGCAGCAACGGCAGCTGGCCGCAATCTCAGAGTTTATGTCTGACATTCGGCACGTTGCTGGTAAACTCAACGTGGTGGCAGACTGCCTCTCGCGCGCATTGGTCACCCCGGTCTACCTGGGAATAGATTTCCCCACCATGGCTGCAGAACAAGCCGGGGATGTGGACATTTTCACGCTCCAGTCTGAACCAACAGGGTTAAGGCTGGAGAGCAGGGTATTGCAAGAAGGGTGCCCTCCACTACTCTGTGACATCTCCACACACCGCCCACGCCCGGTGGTCCCGCGCTCTTGGTGCCGTCATGTTTTTGAGTTGGTCCACTCCCTTGCCCGCTTCAGTGACACTAGAGGGGGCGAAATTCGTCTGGTCGCGTTTGCGTAAAGAGGTGACAGAATGGGCGGCAGCTTGCGTTGCGTGCCAACGAGCCAAGGTGCATAGGCACACCAGGGCTCCCCTTGAGCCATTCCAAATCCCGGCTAAGAGGTTCGACCTCGTCCACGTGGACCTGGTGGGGCCCCTTCCCCCATCACAGGGGTTTACGCACTTTTTTACGATCATGGACCGCACCACGTGCTGGCCCGAAATGGTACCACTAGCTTCTACCACGTCTGCAGAAGAAGCGTGCACCTTTTTGTCAGCTTGGGTGGCACGTTTCAGATCTCCATCAGACATCACGTCCGACAGAGGCCCACAGCTTGTTTCGGAACTCTGGTCCGCGATGGCCCGGAGCCTGGGGTCAACATTCACTGCACTACCGCGTACAACCCCAGGCCAACGGGTTATGGGATAAGGGATAAGGACCTGTACTTATATAGCGCTTTTCTAGTCTCAAAGACCACTCAAAGCACTTCACTAGCACTAACCCTCTACTCTAAGGGCCTATAGGAGACAGATATCTAGGGACAATTTAGAACAACCAGTTAACCTAACATACATGTCTTTGGATTGTGGGAGGAAACCGGAGCCCCCGGAGTAAACCCACGCAGCACAGGGAGAACATGCAAACTCCATACAGAAAGGTTCCTACCCCTGCCAGCCTGGGGATTTGAACCTGGAAGCTTCTAGCTGTAAGGCAACAGTGCTAACCACTGCACCACTGTGCTGCCCATAATGCAAGCGTTTCCACAGGTCACTTAAAGCAGCACTCAGGGCTTCGCTCACGGACGGAAATTGGGTAGACTGCCTGCCTTGGGTTCTCCCCCTTCCGGTTCCGGCGCCACACGAGTTGGTTGCCTTTTGCAACTGCCATTTTTTTTTAAAATCTTCCTTCTTCTTTCTACACCTTTCACTCTATATATATCACAGATACACAGATCGCCCCAAAGGTCTCCTGAGTCAGCAGACGGAGCCACTGTTTACAGCAGGAGACGATACAGCAGGGAAAAGCTAGCTAGCACTCAACCGCCACCCGGTGCTAACGGAGAAACTCGACATACCGGGAGAACTGAAGCGAAAACGACGCGGGTGCCAGGCTGGAGTTTAGGCGGCGTGCAAGAAATATAAGACAGAATAATAAAGAGCGATGGCAAGAACCAAGCAGACCGCCTGTAAATCTACTGGAGGAAAAGCCGCCAGGAAGCAGCTGGCCACCAAGGCTGCTCGGAAAAGCGCTCCGGCCACCGGCGGAGTGAAGAAGCCTCACCGTTACAGGCCCAGTACCGTGGCTCTGAGAGAGATCCGTCGCTACCAGAAATCCACGGAGCTGCTCATCTCTTTCACTCTTTCACCTCTTTCACTTCCGCCTCCCAAAGAGAGCAGACGCTTTTTTCCTTCTCTCCAGCTCTGACTTTTTATCTCCTTCCTCCCCTAACTGACTGGATCCCAGCTTGCTATCGTCTGTCTGCGTGTCTCTACTGCTGATTATCGAACGAAATTATGGATTTAATAAGCTGGGCTTTGAATGCAATTGACACTATTTTTTCAACGAGGAAAAGTGCCCCAGGGGAGGTAGTTTGCCCCGCAGGAACTGCGGCTGCGGGCTATTTGAGGGACACAAGTAATTGGAAACTCTTGTGCCTGTCTGATCTCTCTATCGAAGATGTCGAAGATTTATACATCTTCGTAGCAATGGTCATCGGGATCGTTCTGATTGGATCTGGGATTGTCCTGGTGTACCGTAAATTGATGAAGATGGACGTAGCCTATCAAAATGCTGGCCAGGCGAGGCTTAACCATCAAATTGAACAAATGGGGAGAACTCTGACAGCGGCTAATGGAGAACTGTCTAGGAAAATGGATTACATCATGATCACGCTGAGAGCCGTCCATGAAGAATTCAACGTCCAGCACTGAAGGATTAAAGTACTGAATCTGTAAGAGAATTTAAAGTCTTTTTCTCTTGGGATCAGTACTATTCGACTAATTTGACCTGCCCTCACACAAGTCCTCCAGATTATCTGCAGTTTTTTGTTTCCAAAACATTTGAGCTGCATTGACTCTATGGACAGCCAGCTGCCTGGCTCAAGGACAAATGCCAGCCGCTAGACAAAACATCTCCTGCCGAAGAGACTTTGTTGTTCTTAACTGATATAAACACCTCCACTCAACACTACACCCACACTGACTCAATAAACTGATGAGAAGATCATTCACTCACTGCTCCCTTTGTGTCTTTGTGTACATTCTTGTCTGCTAATTGTGCATTGAGGGCTTTTTTTCTTGTAATCATAATATTGATCATATATGACCGGTATTCTGACAATCAATGATTTTTTGCTCTTTCCTATTGTGTTATCCTTTTCTTCCCTATGCATCCTGTACCCATCTGATGACAGGCGCGTTTCGACGCTGCTGCGTCACCGGAAATGCAGGTCGTTTTCTGTGTCAAGTCAAATCCCTCGTATGTTATCAGTTGTTTACTGTTAACGTACTTGGCAATAAATCATTTTCTGAGTTCTGAGTTCTGAGTTCTTCATCTGTAAGCTGCCCTTCCAGCACCTGGTGAGGGAGATCGCTCAGGACTTTAAGACCGACCTGCGCTTCCAGAGCTCCACCGTCATGGCTCTGCAGGAGACCAGCGAGGCCTACCTGGTGGGTCTCTTCGAGGACACCAACCTGTGCGCCATCCATGCCAAGAGGGTCACCATCATGCCCAAAGACATCCAGCTGGCCCGCCCCATCCGTGGAGAGAGAGCTTAGACTTTCTGCTGCACATCCACCAACCACAATGCTCCGCACTGTGTGTCTATATATATATATATATATATTTATAGTAATATGTACATATGTATACTAGCTGCTCTTGTTTTTTCTTGCCTTCTGATTGTTGCTCTGAGTGTTGCTATCCCTGTGCTGCTGCAATCCTGGAATTTCCCCATTGTGGGACTAATAAAGGCTTATCTTATCTTATCTTATCTTTTAGGGTTGCGTTCTGCACCGAAGGAGGAGTTGGCAGCCTTCCCGGCAGAACTCATTTTTTCCCAACCGCTGCGGATCCCCGGGGAATTTTTACTGGAAAACCCCCCGCCCGAGGCCGAGCTGCCCACGCATTCTCTACGTAACACAGAGGTAGGGAGTGTACCGGGCCTGGCCCACTACTGTTTTCCCCGCACATTTGTCCCAAAAAGTTTGCAGAATGCCTCTTCTGTTTTCGTCAGACATGACGCGCACCGGACCCCGCTGTGCCCACCATACGACGGGCCATTCAGAGTGTTGGAACCTGGGGTGAAACATTTCATGTTAGACTTGGGGAAGGCATAGAGAGACCGTCTGCATTGACAGGCTTAAGCCCGCTTCTGTGTTGGCAGACGAGCAGGTGGTGTTGGCCCGGGCTCCCCGGCACGGACATCCCCTATTGGGGGCTCGGCAGGTTGGTGATTCCTCAGCAGGGACCGGCACACATGAAGAGGATGTGTTTTCTCCCCCTTCCCTTTTCCCCCCCACAGACTGACGTGCCCCCCGGGGTGCCCCACCAGCAGGGCAGTGTGACGGAACCGGCGACCCCCCCGTTACAGCCATTATGGACGCCGGCTTAAGCCCAAAGGATGGGGGGGGGGTGTTAAGGCCCATTCTGGGTGGTCGGGGGGGCTGTGTGGGGGGCAAGGTGTTAGGCTTCTCCACCCAGAGAGCTATGGACCATGAGAAGAGAGGTCACCGGGGGGTCCAGACAGAACAGCATGGTTGGGCACCACCCGGGGAGAAGAGGAGATGCTGGGCTGCCGGGAGAGGAGTGAAGTGCGGCACCAGCATAATGTTATGTTAATGCACCACACAGGCTTTGTTATGTAATAGTTATGATGTCGGCGCCCCAGGCTACTATGCAAATGAATAAAGGTATATATGTGAAATGCACTGTGGCCTGGGAGCGCTTATGTGATCCTGACTTGTTAGAGAGAAAATAAAGTCTGTGTTGATCCAGCTTGTTGCCTCGCCTTGATCATTCTCTCTACATTGTCTTACTTAAATTGAGCGTTAATTTGTTTGAATCAAGCCACAGTTTAAGCTTTCCTGATTCCTTTCCGAGTGTATCCAAAAGTTGTTCCAAATTGTTTCCACTGCATAATAAATTAGCATCATCTGCAAACAACATTAAATCCATTTTATCTGAAACTTTACATATATCATTTATATACAGATTGAATAACAATGGCCCTAAAACTGAACCCTGTGGGACTTCACAGGGTTCAGGGTTGATGGCGATTAAAAAAGTTTATTTTCAATAAAGTGCAAAAAAAAAAAAAAAAACAAGAATGCATGGTGTCTGCTTTTGCTGGGAGGTGCAGCCAACAGCCAAGTGTGATTTATCATGGAAAACAGCTGCGCTCTGCACTTCAGGCGATCAGCTGATTGGATTCAACTCCTCGTGTTCTGACATTTTGACATATTTATCAGAACAACACTGGACAGCTGATGGTACTCACTGCAGTCAAAGGTAAAAAAAACACAAAACAACCCGACAGGTCCTGTTATATGAACAAGTATGTGTGTTTAGCCTTGTCTGTGTGTGTGTGTGTGTGTGTGTGTGCAGAAAGCTCTGTACGGGTTTTTCCTGTGAATGGCTGCAAATACACCATTTGCTCTGCGAATGCAGGATGTATCAGCCATACACTGGCTGGATACGTCGGAAAATTCTCAGCATGCTGAAAATTAATTTTCAGAGGAGCTCGGCAAACAACGCTGTACACCAGCATTCTTCAGCATGCTATTAACTTAGACAAAACTTAGCCATAACTGATTCGACGTATGCCAGTGTATTCTCCAAATTTTTCATACATTTTTCAAATGTTGCCTAAATCGTCTAGGTGTGAGAGGGCCTTAACCAAGGCAGCAGCCAGACACCAAAGCACAGCTGCCAGCTGGACAAACAACAGTACTTTTAAACTTTTGGGAAACAAGAGTGGATCTGTAGCTCAATGAACAAGTGTGCAGGGAAATGGAGCTCTACAACGAAAAGGTAAACATTTTTAAAACTATGATTTTATAGTTAAAGTTATCTTTAACATGCTTTGTGTAGACGGCTATTTTAATGGTGCTTGGTATGAATGGCACTTAACCTTACTGGTCACGATTTCACGCACCCCCAGTGGCACAGCACAGCAACTGCGCCTGTCAACTCACTCTTGACATCCCTTTAACTCCCCAGCTATACTGCAGATTTGTACTGATCTGATGCTTTTAACCCAGAAAGCTAATATGGCCGCTAACGATTGTCATTTTGTCATCACATAACGGCTTCATACTCCCAAAATAGCTGCAGAATACAAACGAAATTTACGTGGGATAATCCTAAGAGATTGTTGATGTGGTAGAGAGTGCAAATGATTGACAGACCGGTCACGTGAGCGAGCGAGTCCCCTCCGACCATTGGTAAGTGACAAATTCATTTTTTTTTTTTTTTTACATTGTACTGATTTTCTGGTTCATATGCTTTGAAGACAGGATAACAACATACCCCTGTAGAGACAACGGTGTAAAAAAACAAACCATTCTTTGTGTAAATATGTCCAAAGTCCACTTTTGACTGAGTTATGGAATTTATATAGCTGCCATGACATTATGCAAATTAGATGCATAAATTTATTCCTATCTGAAACTTTGGATCATATTCTACATCTTTCTAATTGACAGTAAGCCATTATCTCTTGCAACTTTCAAGTTATAGCCTTGGAAATCTGAACTATTTTACTGACAAAAAAATATTTACCACTCTTGACCACTAGGGGTTATGTCACCATATGGCGACTGGGACAGTTATTGGGTAGATCACCATTGAAAGCCTAGTTGTAAAATACATGGTCCACCACTGATGGGTATATTATACAGTCTAACTGCTGTGGGGATAAAGGATCTACAGTACCATTCAGTCCAACACAGAGGCTGTAGCAATCTACTACTAAAGGAGCTGCTCAGGGCCTCCACAGACTCATTCAGGGGATGAAAGGTGTTGTTCATAATAGACATTAGTTTAGCTAATAAATATATATCCACCATTTCGTTGTGCTGTACAACTGTACAATGACAATAAAGCCTATATATATATACATATACAGTGGGGTAAAAAAGTATTTAGTCAGCCACCAATTGTGCAAGTTCTCCCACTTAAAAGATGAGAGAGATCTCCAATTTTCATCATAGGTATACCTCAACTATGAGAGACAAAATAAGAAAAAAAAATCCAGAAAATCACATTGAAGGATTTTTAATGAATTAATTAGTAAATTCCTCGGTAAAGTAAGTATTTGGTCAATAACAAAAGTTCATCTCAATACTTTGTTATATACCCTTTGCTGGCAATGACAGAGGTCAAACATTTTCTGTAAGTTTTCACAAGGTTTTCACACACTGTTGCTGGTATTTTGGCCCATTCCTCCATGCAGATCTCCTCTAGAGCAGTGATGTTTTGGGGCTGTCGCCGGGCAACACAGACTTTCAACTCCCTCCAAAGATTTTCTATGGGGTTGAGATCTGGAGACTGGCTAGGCCACTCCAGGACCCTGAAATGCTTCTTACAAAGCCACTCCTTCGTTGCCCGGGCAGTGTGTTTGGGATCATTGTCATGCTGAAAGACCCAGCCACGTTTCATCTTCAATGCCCTTGCTGGTGGAAGGAGGTTTTCACTCAAAATCTCACGACACATGGCCCCATTCATTCTTTCCTTAACACGGATCAGTCGTCCTGGTCCCTTTGCAGGAAAACAGCCCCAAAGTATGATGTTTCCACTCCCATGCTTCACAGTAGGTATGGTGTTCTTTCTCCTCCAAACACGACAAGTTGAGTTTTTAACAAAAAGTTCTATTTTGGTTTCATCTGACCATATGACATTCTCCCAATCCTCTTCTGGATCATCCAAATGCTCTCTAGCAAACTTCAGACGGGTCTGGACATGTACTGGCTTAAGCAGGGGGACACGTCTGGCACTGCAGGATTTGAGTCCCTGGCGGCGTAATGTGTTTCTGATGTAGCCTTTGTTACTTTGGTCCCAGCTCTCTGCAGGTCATTCACTAGGTCCCCCCATGTGGTTCTGGGATTTTTGCTCACCGTTCTCGTGATAATTTCGACCCCACGGGGTGAGATCTTGCATGGAGCCCCAGATCGAGGGAGATTATCAGTGGTCTTTTGTGTCTTTCATTTTCTAATAATTGCTCCCACAGTTGATTTCTTCACACCAAGCTGCTTACCTATTGCAGATTCAGTCTTCCCAGCCTGGTGCAGGTCTACAATTTTGTTTCTGGTGTCCTTTGACAGCTCTTTGGTCTTGGCCATAGTGGGGTTTGGAGTCTGACTGTTTGAGGTTGTGGACAGGTGTCTTTTATACTGATAACGAGTTCAAACAGGTGCCATTAATACAGGTAATGAGTGGAGGACAGAGGAGTCTCTTAAAGAAGAAGTTACAGGTCTGTGAGAGCCAGAAATCTTGCTTGTTTGTAGGTGACCAAATACTTATTTTACTGAGGAATTTACCAATTAATTCATTAAAAATCCTTCAATGTGATTTTCTGGATTTTTTTTTCTCATTTTGTCTCTCATAGTTGAGGTACAGTATACCTATGATGAAAATTGGAGACCTCTCTCATCTTTTAAGTGGGAAAACTTGCACAATTGGTGGCTGACTAAATACTTTTTTGCCCCACTGTATATGTATGTATGTATGTATAAAAAGCCATAGGCATAAATTTAGGGGGGATGGGGGGATATGTCCCTCCCAACCTGGAAAAAACAGAATTGTCCCCCCCTCCCAAATATCATCATAAACCTTTAATATCATGTTACATAAGACAGTCCCTCCAGGATTACGCGAGATGTTTTTATGATTGTTGCGGTCCAAAAAAGCCTAAATTCGTGGGAGCTTTTCTAAAAAGTTGCGATAAAAGTTGTAACATTTTGGGAGTTTTTTTTGCACTAAAAGTTGTGGGAAGAATTCCAAATTTAAAACAGATTTTTTTTTCCCCAGTTTACTGCAATGATATTCTACAACAATACAAGAAAAGCACAGGACTGTTAAAAATTTCCTATTAAACAGTGATTTATAAATTAAGCAGAAACTTCTGCTATACAGAAAAACTCTTTTGTGCAACAGCAAATAGACTTTAACACAATATCCATTACAGCAGTTAAATTACACTGAATGTACGGTATGTTAAAGAGTAGAGATTTGAAAATTATTGGCAGCACTTTCATTTGAAAATTCCCTAACTGCAGCAGTCCCCAACCACTCGGTACCCAGCACAGAGAAAAAAGAAATAATTTATTCTGTTGCTCTGAATTGTCTATCTATTGAAGTCTGTCTTTTTCTAGGGGAAAAAAAAAATACTGAATATTTTCTTTCCTTGTCTGACTCCTGCCAGTCTGTCTTCTACTGCATCTTGACACACAGTCGTACCAGGAGGAGGGGCTCTACTTGGGGGCAGTGGTGTGCGATACTGCAAGATTTGGTATTGATCTGATACCAAGTAAATACAGGACCAGTGTCGCCGATACCGATGCAATACCAATACTTTTTAATAATTAAGGTGAATGCATCATCAAATTACTAAATCTGAATGAATTTTGATGACCTTTAAGTGTTTTGTGATTTTTTTTTTCCTTTGGCTTATTAATTAGTTAAAACCCAGGACAGAATTTGGGCAAAGTTTAAAGTTAAATAGAAAATACTTTATTGTCCTCATAAAACTTTTTGCTCAGAAACGACAGAGCAGTAACAAAACAGCTTTTCTCCCTACATTGTCATGTCTGGATTTTTTGCTTAAATAAAACTGCACAAAATTATCACTCAAGAACAAATTAAAACAAATTCTTTTTTGAGGGACACTGTTCAGAAACTACAATACAAAAATAAAATGTCGCCCTTCATTTGAAAATGTAGCCACACGCGCTGCTCTTCCTCTCTGCCATTCTTCTGCGCCATCTTTGTGCAGCTCATGTGTGTGCGCGCGTGCTGGGTTTGTTTACCTGGCATTGTTGAGTCATGTGATGGGAGTAGCACCTAAATACTGGTTGCCAACCACCATAAAACCACAAGAAGAAGAAGAGGAGCAAAGTGTGCCTCCTTACGGGAGCGGCACACACAGACACAGAGTATCGATCTCATTACACTGGTATTGATATCAATATCAATGCCAACGTTGATATCGATATTATCGATATTTGGATTGATCCGCCCACCACTGCTTGGGGGCGCATTGGTCCGTGTCCAGACTGGAGATTCACAGCTTTAAAGCTCATTGACAAGATGTAGCAACGATTTTACCTCTAAAGATGTATAAAATGTTCAAACACTGACTGTAGTGTTATATTTGCTTGTTTGTTTGTGGTTTTACAGCATCTCTCCTTATGCGTGCTCCCACGACGGGGTGGTTATCAGGCAAGCGGACGTTTTTCAACACAAACCCAGCACTTTGTACATGCGGTCAGGACGGAGACGTGGGGAGACAATCGCTGGCAAGCCAGGGGACACGGAGGAAGGGATGGTGTGTGAAAACTCATGGGTGAGTGCTTTTTTAAAATCACATACGCTGTTTTTTTGCTGATGTGTTCCATTAATACTGTAAACACAGAAGTGAGTGTGATGCAGCGACACATCTGACTGGTTAGACTGAGCGTTTGAGCGCCATTCAGGGACAAATTTGATTGGCAAAATTAGCGGAAGTTGAAGAGGATTTGTCAAAATTGCAGGAAAGTTGCGGTGATTGGACAAAGTTGCAAGGTTGCGCAAAAGACGCAATGATGGCTTGATCCCACGTGAATAGGTGTGATCGCAACATTGTGAAATCCTGGAGGGACTGGTAAGACTTTGAAGCACCAATGCTTAGCGCATAAAAAAAGCTGCAAATCAGAAACATTTCTTCTAACTTTGCACCTTTATTCTTTTAAATCTGCAACTTTTTACTTTGAAATTTGCAACTTTTTGTAACTTTCCAATTTTTTCTCATAAATTTGCTACTTTCTTATTGTAAAGTTGCCTTTTTAAAATAAATTGTGACTTTTTCTTTTAAATTTGCAAATTTACATGAAAAACTTCACAAATTTAATTGAAAAGTCCCAAATTCGCATGAAAAACTTCACAAAACAGAATGAAAAAGATCCAAAAGTTACATGAAAAATTTCATAAAATTGACTGATAAAAGTTCCAAATTTACATGAAAAAGTACCAAATTTACAGAAAAAGTCTCAAATTCACTTGAAAACTTCACTAAACTAGAAAAGCACTCGGAGAGCGCAGACCTCCGCCAAGCGCCACAATTCCCCCCATACAGTGTTTGTGTGTACGTTTTCACATTCCTTGAGCATGTAAACATATGACTAGCAATTGGATTCACAATGGTTGTTTATTTGACAGGGACAGTGCAATAAACACACAATTAATCAATGACAATCAATCTGATAGTGATAGGATTAGTGGTTCAGTAGTAAAAGCATTGCCTCCTTGGCGGAGGTAATAAACTGAAGTGTTGCTGTTGTGTCCATCTCCTCCACTGACGGATGCAAATTGGGTAGACAGGTTGCCGTGGGTTTTATATTATATTGTAACGTGCTGCTCGACATGGCGACGTCCCACCGGGAGGTTTGAACTCACGCCTCCCGCTCCGGAGTCCCGCACTCTACCTGTGTCGCCAATAGGGTCAACCCACTTGGCAAGCCAAATAGGGTGCTCATATTGAGTTCGCTACAATATTATTGTTTTGGGGGTTGCACTCCACGGCAAACGACAATTTAGAAGCTTGGCCGGCAGAGAGCTCGTTTTTGCACAGCGCCTATGGCTGGCCGGTGAATTTCTGCCAAATGCGCAGCTCCTATGGCTGGCCGGGGAATTTCTGCCAAAGAATCCGTTGGCGGACAGCTACCCGTGTGAGGTTTTGCAGTTGTACGCTGGCGGGCCCAGGCCAGCAGTGTTTTCCGCGTCCTTTTGTGCCTAAAACGTAGAAGAACGCAGAGTTTGTGTTGCAGACACGACGACCAGCGCCCTCCATTGCGCCTGCGCACATGTTGAAAATGGCTGTATGTCACAGTGTTGAATGAAAAATGCTTTAAAAAATTCCTGTATCCAGATGGTGAACCGGATCACCCCCAAAATGTAATCAGTTCTTCCTTGTACCATTTCCAACAACGCCTGAAAGTTTCATGGAAATCCGTCCAAGATTTTTTGAGTTATCTTGCTAACCAACAGACAGACAGACAAACCCCGGCAAAAACATAACCTCCTCCTGGCCTTTCGGCCTGGCGGAGGTAATTAATTGAAAAAAGTCCAAAATTCACGTGAAAAACTTTACTAAATTTTTTGAAAAAGTCCCAAATTTACATGAAAAAAATTTCACAAAATTGAAAAAAAAAATATCAAAATTTATATGAAAAACTTCACAAAATTGATTGAAGAAACTATCAAATTCACATGAAAATCTTCATAAAACTGAAAGAAGTCCCAACTTTAAGTTAAAAACTTCACAGAATTAATTGAAAAAATGTTAAATCTGCATGAAAAAGACTCACATTTACATGAAAAACTTGACAAAATTGACTGAAAAATTAATTAATTTACACCATTAGCATTCCAGCTATTTTTTTTTCTAAATATGTCTAAATTTAACATATACAAAGAAAATCAAATTCTTTCTTCACTGAGTGGCACTAGAAAATTTTACACGTCCTGCTGGCAGTCCACTGGAATTTTAGGAGGTTAAACTGCAGTTAACGATGTGTCCAGAGGTGCAGAAAACACCTTGGAGAGTGAGTAGCATGTTTTCCTGACTAACCGCATATGCTAATAGTAACAACACAAACGTTGGCATAACAACAATACGGAGGCCGGTCACATGAAGTTGTTTAGTTCACTTGAAAAAGGAGCAGTATGATATTAAACCAAACTGGACCAAATGCAGAAAATGTACAGTAATACAAAAACAAAAAAAAAACCTTAGTCTGGACCTGAGTGCAATTTCACATTTTCAGGTGTGAAATCTTTTGTTACAAACTAACAGAAAATTTCTTTCTCTGTGTCTTTGGGATCATTGCCCCCTTTCATTGTTGTCATCCGGGTGGGTGGCAGCAGATTATTTTCAAGAATACTGCACATGGTTCCATTCATTATTCCTTTATTTACAGTGGTGTGAAAAAGTGTTTGCCCCCTTCCTGAGTTCTCATTTTTTGTATGTTTGTCACACTTAAATGTTTCAGATCATCAAACAAATTTAAATATTAGACAAAGATAACACAAGAAAACACAAAATGCAGTTTTTAAATGAAGATGTTTATTATTAAGGGGGAAAAAAAATTCCCAACCTACATGGCCCTGTGTGAAAAAGTGATTGCCCCCTAAACCTAATAACTGGTTGGGCCACACTTAGAAGCAACAACTGCAATCAAGTGTTTGGGATAACTGGCAATGAGTCTTTTACAGTGCTGTGGAGGAATTTTGGCCCACTCATCTTTGCAGAATTGTTGTAATTCAGCCACACTGGAGGGTTTTCTTTGGAAAATTGGAGGGTTACCTTTTTAAGGTCATACCACAGCATCTCTACACTACACTACATCCTGCAACACCTCGACTCCCCAGGGACATACGCCAGGATCCTGTTTGTCGACTTCAGCTCAGCGTTCAACACCATCATCCCAGGCATTCTTCATCAGAAACTCCTCTAGCTCAAGGTGCCCCCCTCCACCTGCCAGTGGATCTCCAGCTTTCTGACTGACAGGTGGCAACAAGTGAAGCTAGGGAGATTTACATCCAGCTCCCAAAAAATTAGTACTGGCGCCCCCCAAGGATGTGTCCTTTCCCCACTGCTCTTCTCCCTCTACTCCAACGACTGCACCTCAGAGGACCCTTCGGTGAAGCTCCTGAAGTTTGCCGATGACACCACAGTCATCGGTTTGATCCGGGATGATGATGAGTCTGCATACAGGTGGGAGGTGGAGCAGCTGATCCTCTGGTGCAGCCAGAACCATCTTGAACTTAACCCAGCCAAAATGGTGGAGATGACTGTGGATTTCAGGCGACACCCCCCTTCATTCCCACCACTCACCATCCTCAACAGCACAGTGTCCACTGTGGACTCCTTCAAGTTTCTGGGTACCACAATCTCCCGGAACCTGAAGTGGTCCTCCCATATAGACACTGTCCGGAAAAAGGCCCAGCAGAGGTTGTTTTTTCTGCGTCAGCTCAAGAAGTATGATTTGCCTCAGGAGTTGCTGGTTGTCTTCTACACCGCCATCATCCAATCTGTCCTCTGCTTTTCCATCACTGTCTGGTTTGGATCTGCCACTAAACAGGACAAGACCAGACTGCAGCGGATCGTTAAGTCTGCGGAGAGGATCATTGGTACCAACCTACCCTCCATTGAGAACTTATATCGGTCCATAACCAGGAAACGGGCGGGAAACATCTGTGCTGACCCATCACACCCCGGCCACAAACTGTTTGAACTTCTATCTTCTGGTCATCGTTACAGATCACTGAAGGTCAAAACCACCTGTCACAGGAACAGTTTCTTTCCTCAAGCCATCACTCTGATGAACTCCTAACATTCACCTAGTCCTACCTGTTGCTGTACTCATGACTTTTCATCCATTATTACATTGCACATAACTCTCACACTGCTTTTTACTTCATTCACATTATATCACTGAATCTGAGTTCACATTGAAATACTGTGTGACTGTATATTTTTTCATATATTTCTGCAAAGTGTGGTTAGTCTGAGTAAATAACTGCATATATTCCTGTATATATTTGCATCCTTTTATAGAAACATGGACAGACTGTAATTTACTGTACATACTCTGTTGTCATTGAATCCTTATTTAAATCCTCCACCTGAACAACGAGAGCAAGTTTTTAGCCAAAGTCAAACTCCTTGTATGTGTTGTGCATACTTGGCCAATAAAGCTGATTCTGATTCTGATTCTGATTCTCAGTCGGATTCAGGTCAGGACTTTGACTAGGCCACTCCAAAGTCTTCATTTTGTTTTTCTTTAGCCATTCAGAGGTAGACTTACTGGTGTGTTTTAGATCATTGTCCTGCTGCAGAACCCAAGTGCGCTTCAGCTTGAAGTCATGAACAGATGGCCAGACATTCTCCTTCAAGATTTTTTGGTTGACAGCAGAATTCATGGTTCCATTTACCACAGCAAGTCTTCCAGGTCCTGAAGCAGCAAAACAGCCCCACACCATCACAATACCACCACCATATTTTACTGTTGGTATGATATTCCTTTTCTGAAATGCTGTGTTATTTTTATGCTGGATGTAATGGGACACACACCTTCCAAAAAGTTCAACTTTTATCTTGTCAGTCCACAGAGTATTTTCCCAAAAGTCTTGGGGATCATCAAGACGTTTTCTGGCAAAACTGAGATGAGCCTTTATGTTCTTTTTGCTCAGCAGTGGTTTTCGTCTTGGAAAGCTGCCATGCAGGCCATTTTTGCCCAGCCTCTTTCTTATGATGGAGTCATGAACACTGACCTTAACTGAGGCAAGTGAGGCCTACAGTTCTTTGAATGCTGTTGTGGAGTCTTTTGTGACCTCTTGGATGAGTCACTGCTGTGCTCTTGGGGTAATTTTGGTCAGCCAGCCACTCCTGGGAAGGTTCACCACTGTTCCATGTTTTCGCCATTTGTGGATAATGGCTCTCACTGTGGTTCGCTGGAGTCCCAAAGCTTTAGAAATGACTTTATAATCTTTTCCAGACTGTTAGATCTCAATTACTGTGTTTCTCATTTGTTCCTGAATTTCTTTGGATCACAGCATGATCGCAGCTTTTGAGGATCTTTTGGTCTACTTCACTTTGTCAGGCAGGTCCTATTTAAGTGATTTCTTGATTGAGAACAGGTGTGGCAGTAATCAGGCCTGGGTGTGGCTAGAGAAATTGAACTCAGCTTTCCAAAGATGTGATAAACCACAGTTAATTTATGTTTTAACGGGGGGGGGGGGGTCACTTTTTCACACAGGGCTATGTAGGTTTGGATTTTATTTTACCCTTAAATTAAAAACTGCATTTTGTGTTTACTCGTGTTATCCATCCATCTTCTTCCGCTTAATCCTTTTTTGGGTCGCGGGGGGGCTGGAGCCTATCCCAGCATCTTTGGGTGAGAGGCAGGGTACATCCAGGATAGATCGCCAGTCCATCACAGGGCCAATACAGAGAGACAGACAACCATTCACTCTCACAGTCATACCTAAAGACAATTTAGAATCCCCAGTTTGATGCCAATTAACCTAATGTGCATGTTTTTGGCATGTGGGAGGAAACCGGAGAAATCCCGGAGTAAACCCACGCAGACACTGGGAGAATATGCAAACACCACACAGATCACTGTTGGTCGGGGGCTGGGATTGAACCCAGGATCCCTTGGGCAAGGGTGAGTTGCTGTGCTGCCGCAGTGCTAACCACTCCACCACCATGCTGCCCTACTTGTGTTATTTTTGTCTAATATTTAAATTTGTTTGATAATCTGAAACAAGTGTGACAAACACAAAAAACTGAGAAATCAGGAAGGGGGCAAGCGCTTTTTCACACCCCTCTCTATGAAGTCTACCAGTGATGCTTCCACTTCCAAGCCTTACAGTTTTGTTAGTACTGACAAATACTTAAGGGAAAAGTTATAAACTTACAATTTTAAAAAGCCAAGCTTCTGCTTTTAGTTTAAGGCTCCATGTAGATTTTTTTTAAACTAAGAAAATCGTTCTCTCCTGTAGCTGTGGTTGCAGACCCCTGATTCAAGGTTAAAGTTGGTTGAGCTCTAGGAGGGTTAAGTTAACTGATAAAAGCTGTCAGATAAAAAACAATTAAAAAACTGTTTTCATATTATATAAAAACCTTAAGCTGCATTTATTAAAACTGCATGCAACGATACACTTCATTTCCAGACGTTTTGTTTTCAGGCTTGACCAGAACTGGTTTTTCATCATGGTTCACTTCCACCGAAAGCTGTTTCAGACATAATTTGTTTCAGACAAATTATGTTATTATGTGAAGGGCATGTCAAAACAGGAGAGAGTCTTATGCTGCTGTAAGATTGACAGTAGTGCTCTTAAGGAAATGTCATGGCATATTGTTGGCTAATATTTCCCATCCATCTATTAAGGCCAAAAAAAAACCCCTCAGAAATAACAAAAAAAACCAAAACAAAGCACATCTCTTTCACACAGAGTATACAGTCAAGATAAGGTTCTTGTCATAGATTTGTCAAATACGCTAAAGACTTGAGAGATGTTAGTTCTTTTAAAAAAACAGTCATGAGGTAAAATAATACTTTGGTCATGTTTTCTGCTTAAACTTTGCCTGGAAAATCACCCATTCCTGCCATTTCATCACACCAGTTGCTGTGGTTCCCTGACAGCTAAATAAAGCTTTCAAGTGTACAGTACAAGTTAAAAATTTTTTAAAGCATCTGTTTAAAACATGTTTTAGAAGTGTACCTTTTAAGTGTTAGTATAGGGTTAGTTTTGGTTTAATACACAACACCTAAAGGCAGAAATTTTGATTTGAAGTGTCAGTTTTCAGCGCTGGTCCGAAAATGACTCTTTTCCCCCCACTCCCACCCCAAACACACGAAGTTAAGGCAGCCAGCCAGCCAGAGGGAAAATGAATAATGGTAGCACTGAGAAAGAGGAAATATGGCTGTTAGCAGCATGAACAGTCACTTGAAAAAAATCATAAAAGTGCAGAAACTTAGCAGATCTTTTCAGAGGATGAGACAGAGTTTTTAATGCTCTTTTTAACGAAGACCTGGATAATATTCTAGCCTCACTAAACTAGTTCACTGACTAATATGATGGAGTCTCAACCAATTTACACTTGAAAAGTCCACAATTTACATGAAAAAGTCCCAATTTTTCATTAAAAACTTCACAAAATTTTAAAAAGTCCCAAGTTTTTGGTTATTTATTAGTATGTTTCTTCCCAGTCAGCATGTCTGTGTGGGCCCCACCAAAGGTTAAACTGGGCTGTCTTATGGGTCCCATGTGGGTTTGTCCACAGGTTCGATGATGGCCCCATCTGTGTTTGCCCACATGGACTTTACCTGTGGTACAGGTGAGCCGGTGATCTGCTTACCCTCTTTAAACCCATTAGACCCCACATGGGTTCAGTGTGGGTGAGCAGGTTTCAGTAACACTTGTGCCATAGGCAAAATTATGAGAAAAAAGTCACAAATTTATGAGAAAAAAATGTGAAAATTTAGAAGGAAAAAAGTTGCAAATTTACAGCAAAAATTAAAATTCTTGAAAAAGTTAAAACTTACAAGAATAAATTAGCAAATTTTAAAGAAAAAAGTCACAAATTAATGAGAAAAAATAGAAAAAGTTGCAAATTAACAAAAAGTAGCAAATATATGAGTAAATACAGTACATTGAAAATTTACAAGAAAAAATATTCAAGTTTTGGGGTAAACTGGGCTTTATTAGCATTTAAAGTAAAGTAATAAAACAGTCTGTTTTGAGGAGAGCTCCTTCCCCATTAGTAGAATGGTACTGCAGTAATTAAACCCTGAGGTGTCCTGACCATGTCACAGACTTTTCATTAACACCTCTGGGAGCTGCATCAACATGTGGAAAAAGTGCTCTTCAATATGTCATACCAACGGGAAACCACTGAACACAGCTTGCTAACTACCTTTGCACTACAAGTGCACATGAGACATGCTTTGGCCTTTTAGAGTTTTTTTTGTGAGCGTAATCCCTCCTGCGGTTGTGGATTTAGGCCACAAAGAGCCTCCAAAACAGATGTCAAGTGGCTCTTTAAATAATGTCATGCAGGAACAAAAAAATATCCAGTTGGCACTGGTGTGTTTCATATTTAGAAGTGAATAGGTGCGTGGGTAATAATGACAGGTGTCTGTCTGTGAAACAGCATTAATAAAAGCCTCCTTTCAGGGATCACATGACGAGGGATCAAAGAGCTGGTTGGCGCCAACACCGAGAGGAACAAAGTCAGAGGAATGTGAAGTCAGGGAGGTCAGGTACCAACATAAGGAGCCTCAGTGTTATAAACCACAGTCAGAGGTGGCTTGTTTGTGCTTTTACTTCCCTTTGTCCAACACTTTTTCTCCTGAAATCTGAGCAGCAAGCTAACTTGAAAAAGGAGTTTTCTAGCTATGAGACAACGGTGCTAACCAGCGCTGTTTCTAGCTATTAGAGAGCCCTCTTTAAAATGGAAAAAAAAAATATCTCCCTTCCCAACAAAAACATTTAAAAAAAAAATTGGATCGCTATCCAGATGAACAGAAAAAAAATTAAACCATTACAGAGAATAAGAAATTAAACAATATCCACACAATTTAAAAGAAAAAAATTGCACATTTAAGAGAAAAAAACTGTAAATTTACAAGAAAAAGCTGTAAATTTGCAAGATAAAAGGTATAAATTTATGAGAAAAAATTGCACATTTCTAAAAAAATCTACAAATTTACAAGAAAAAACTAAATTTACAAGAAAAAAGTAAATTATCAAGAAAAGAAGATGCAAATTTACAAGAAAAATCACAAATTTGTGAGAAAAAAGTTTAAAATTTATGTGAAAAAAGCTAAAAATTTAAAAGAAAAAGTTCCAAATTTAAGAGGAAAAAAGGTGCAAATTTACGAGAACAAAGTTGCAGATATATGAGGAAAAAAGCTGCATATTTATGAGAAAAAAGAAGCAAATTTACAAGAAAGAAGTTGAAAATTTAAGACAAAAAAGTTGAAGATTTACAAGGAAAAAGAGGCAAATTTAAGAGAAAAAAAGTTGTAAATTTACGAGAAATAAAGTTGCAAATTTACAAGAAAAAAGTTGTACATTTACAAGAAAAAAGTTAGAAATTTTAGAGAAAAAAGTTGAAAATTTATCACAAAAAAGTTGCAAACTTACGAGAAAAAAGTTGCAAATTTATGAGAAAAAAGCTGCAAATTGACAAGAAAGAAAAATGCAAGTTTAGGAGAAAAAAGCAGCAAATTTATGAGAAAAAAAAAAGCTGCAAATTTATGAAAAAAAAATCTGTAAATTTACAAGAAAAACAGGTGCAAATTTACGAGAAAAAGTAACAAATTATCAAGAAAACAAGTTTCATATTTATGACAAAAAGGTAGCAAGATGCTCCAGTGGGTTCACCACCTGCAGGAGGGACCACGTGTGGTGATCCGAGCTGTGTGTTGTTTTTCTCTTTCTCACTAATTATCTTCCACAGCTGCAGCTTCACTCACACCTGCGTCTCCCAATTACTGTAGACTGCCTTTATTAGGAGTGGAGCTCTCCACTCCTGCATGGAGACATCAACGCTCCAACAGGGTGAAAGAACTCCTCCACACGAGTCAACCCTTCTCTTCAGCTGGAAGTTTCGCCTCCCTTTCAACTACTACTTCTCTGCTCTTCATCGGCTGGGAGTTTTGCCTCCCTCTACACAACCATAAGCAACCTGTTACTGGGTTTTTGTCATCATCTGCATTTGCCTCTCCTTGTCCCCTTTACCTGTGCACAGGTGGACTGTCCTCCAGGTGGACCAACCCAGCTCCAGGCGGCAGACCGGAACACTCCCTTGCTCCGTTAGATCATTATTTATTCTGCTAATTCAGTCATTTATTGCAAGATAACTCATATCCTCTTCTCTCCTCTCCTTGCAGGGTTGCCAGACTGCTCCCGTTCTGCACTCACACACTCACACACATACACAGTCGATAAAGATCATTGTATTTCTAATCGAGTCTGTTGTCTGCTCGGGGGTTTAACTTCAAATCATGTCACCATGGGGGTCTGTTGCAATGTGGATCAGGTGGTGGTCGAAGGCAGAGACCTTGGCGTTCTGATCCCCAGTTTTCTAAACTGGCTTTTGGCATGTGGAACGTCACCTCTCTTGTGGAGAAGGAGCCTGAGCTGGTGCATGAGGTTGAGAGATACCGGAGAGATATAGCTGGGCTCCCCTCCATGCACAACTCCGGTTCTGGAACCACTTTCCTGGAGAGGGGCTGGAACTTGGCCTACTTTGGAGTTGCCCCGGGCGAGAGGCAATGAGCAGGGGTGGGTATTCTTTTATCCCCCTGCCTTGCTGCCTTGACATTGGAGTTCTCCCTGGTGGACAAAAGGGTAGTTTCCTATGCCTTTGGGTTGGGAAATGGGTTCTGACCATCATTTGTGCCTATGCACCAAGTGATGGCTCAGAGTACCCACCCTTTGTGGAGTGTATGACTGGGGTACTGGAGAGTGCTCCTCTTGGAAACTCCATTGTCCTACTGGGGGACTTCAATGCGCACATGGGCAACAACAGTGAAACCTGGAGGGGTATGATTGGGAGGAATGGCCTGCCTGATCTGAACCCGAGTGGTGTTCAGTTATTGGACTTCTGTGCCAACCACACACAGTTTGTCCATGACGAACACCATGTTCAAACACAAGGGTGTCCATATGTGCTTGGGTAAAGAGAGGTGCAGAGCTGTCAACTGATCACCACCTGGTGGTGAGTTGGATCAGACAGCAGGAGTGGACACCACTCAGACCCAGTAGACCTAAATGTATAGTGAGGGTGTGCTGGGAATGTCTGGCTGAGGCCTCTGTCTGGGAGGTCTTCAACTCCCACCTCCGGAAGAACTTGGACCACATTCTGACGGAGTCTGGAGACATGAAGTCTGAATGGGCCATGTTCTCCACCTCCACTGTTGAAGCGGTTGCCCAGAGCTGTGGCTGCAAGGTCGTTGTTGCATCTTGTGGTGGCAACCCCCAAACCAAGTGGTGGACACCAGTGGTGAGGGAAACTATCAAGCTGAAAA
Source organism: Pholidichthys leucotaenia (assembly GCA_020510985.1). NCBI lineage: Eukaryota > Metazoa > Chordata > Actinopteri > Cichliformes > Pholidichthyidae > Pholidichthys > Pholidichthys leucotaenia. The sequence goes on from CM035848.1 coordinate 50,428,228, forward strand.
AGTAGTCCTATCGAGCTTGGTTGGCTTGTGGAACTCCCGAAGCAGCTGTGGTGTACTGACAGGCCAAGCAGAGTGCAACTCAGGTGGTTTCTGAAGCAAAAACTCGAGTGTATGAGGAGTTTGGTGAGGTCAGGGAACAAGACTTTCAGTCGGCCTTGAAGAGATTCTGGCAAACTTCCCGGTGGTTCAGGAGGGGGAAGCAGCTCCCTGTCCACACTGTGTATGGTGCAGATGGGGCACTACTGACTTTGACTGGGGACATAGTCAGGCAGTGGAAGGAATACTTCGAGGATCTCCTCAATCCCACTGACACGCCTTCAACAGAAGCAGAGGTTAGGGACAACTCGCCCATCACAGGGGCTGAGGTTGCCGAAGTGGTTAAAAAACTCTTTGGTGGCCGGGCCCTGAAGATGGATGTGATTTGCCCTGAGGACCTTGAGGCTCTGGATGTTGTAGGGCTGCCACTGTTGACATGCCTCTGCAACAATGCGTGGAGGTCGGGGACAGTGCCTTTGGCATGGCAAACCATGGTGGTGGTTCCTCTCTTCAAGAAGGGGGACCAGAGGACGTGTTCTAACTTTAGGGTAAATGGTAAATGGCGTTCACTTATATACAGTGGGGCAAAAAAGTATTTAGTCAGCCACCAATTGTGCAAGTTCTCCCACTTAAAAGACGAGAGAGGTCTCCAATTTTCATCATAGGTATACCTCAACTATGAGAGACAAAATGAGGAAAAAAAATCCAGAAAATCACATTGAAGGATTTTTAATGAATTAATTGGTAAATTCCTCAGTAAAATAAGTATTTGGTCACCTACAAACAAGCAAGATTTCTGGCTCTCACAGACCTGTAACTTCTTCTTTAAGAGGCTCCTCTGTCCTCCACTCGTTACCTGTATTAATGGCACCTGTTTGAACTCATTATCAGTATAAAAGACACCTGTCCACAACCTCAAACAGTCAGACTCCAAACTCCACTATGGCCAAGACCAAAGAGCTGTCAAAGGACACCAGAAACAAAATTGTAGACCTGCACCAGGCTGGGAAGACTGAATCTGCAATAGGTAAGCAGCTTGGTGTGAAGAAATCAACTGTGGGAGCAATTATTAGAAAATGGAAGACATACAAGACCACTGATAATCTCCCTCAGTCTGGGGCTCCACGCAAGATCTCACCCCGTGGGGTCAAAATTATCACGAGAACGGTGAGCAAAAATCCCAGAACCACATGGGGGGACCTAGTGAATGACCTGCAGAGAGCTGGGACCAAAGTAACAAAGGCTACATCAGAAACACACTACGCCGCCAGGGACTCAAATCCTGCAGTGCCAGACGTGTCCCCCTGCTTAAGCCAGTACATGTCCAGGCCCGTCTGAAGTTTGCTAGAGAGCATTTGGATGATCCAGAAGAGGATTGGGAGAATGTCATATGGCCAGATGAAACCAAAATAGAACTTTTTGGTAAAAACTCAACTTGTCGTGTTTGGAGGAGAAAGAACACCATACCTACTGTGAAGCACTGGAGTGGAAACATCATACTTTGGGGCTGTTTTTCTGCAAAGGGACCAGGACGACTGATCCGTGTAAAGGAAAGAATGAATGGGGCCATGTATCGTGAGATTTTGAGTGAAAACCTCCTTCCACCAGCAAGGGCACTGAAGATGAAACATGGCTGGGTCTTTCAGCATGACAATGATCTCAAACACACCGCCCGGGCAACGAAGGAGTGGCTTCGTAAGAAGCATTTCAAGGTCCTGGAGTGGCCTAGCCAGTCTCCAGATCTCAACCCCATAGAAAATCTTTGGAGGGAGTTGAAAGTCTGTGTTGCCCAGCGACAGCCCCAAAACATCACTGCTCTAGAGGAGATCTGCATGGAGGAATGGGCCAAAATACCAGCAACAGTGTGAAAACCTTGTGAAAACTTACAGAAAACGTTTGACCTCTGTCATTGCCAACAAAGGGTATATAACAAAGTACTGAGATGAACTTTTGTTATTGACCAAATACTTATTTTACCAAGGAATTTACCAATTAATTCATTAAAAATCCTTCAATATGATTTTCTGGATTTTTTTTTCTTATTTTGTCTCTCATAGTTGAGGTATACCTATGATGAAAATTGGAGACCTCTCTCATCTTTTAAGTGGGAGAACTTGCACAATTGGTGGCTGACTAAAAACTTTTTTACCCCACTGTAGCACTTTTTACTCATCTCTGGATGACCAAAGCGTTTTACAGATCCTGATATTCACCCATTCACACACTAATGGCAGCGGAGCAGCCATGCACATGTGCTGGCCTGACCCACCAGGAGCAAATGGGGGTTCAGTGTCTTGCTCAAGGAGACTTTGACATGCAGACTTAGGATCCCTTAGGAGGGTCATACTCCTCAGCCTCCTTGGGAAGGTCTTTGCCAGGGTACTGGAGAGGATAGTCCGACCATTGGTCAAACCTCAGATTCAGGAGGAGCAATGTGGTTTTCATCCTGGCTGTGGCACATTGGACCAACTCTTTACCCTCTTGAGAATTCTCGAGGGTTCGTGGGAGTTTGCCCAACCAGTCCATGTGTTTTGCAGACTTGGAGAAAGCATTTGACCACGTCCCTCATGGTCTCTTGAGGGGGGTGCTGTGGGAGTATGGGGTATCGGGCTTGTTGCTATGAGCTATCTGGTCTCTATATGACCATTGCAAGAGTTTGGTTCGTATTGCCAACACCGGGTAAAACTCGTTTCCAGTGAGAGTTGGACTCTTCCAGGGCTGCCCTTTGTCACCAATCCTGTTAATAATTTTTATGGACAGGATTTCTAGGCACCGCCAAGGAACGGAGAGTGTCATGTTCAGTGACCCCAGGATGTCATCTCTGCTGTTTGCAGATGATGTTGTCCTGTTGGCTTCATCCAGCAATTACCTACAGGTCTTACTGGGACGGTTTGCTACTGAGTGTGAAGCAGCTTGGATGCAAATCGGCACCTCCAAGTCTGAGTCCATGTTGCTCAGCCAGAAAAGGATGTATTGTCCTCTCCAAGTTAGGGACAAGCATATGCCCCAAGTGGAGGAGTTTAAGTATCTCGGGGTCTTATTCAACAATGAGGGGAGAATGGAGCAAGGGATTGACAGACAAATCACAGCAGCATCTGCAGTGATGCGGACCTTGTACCGGTCTGTTGTGGTGAAGAGAGAGCTGAGCTCCAAAGCAAAGCTGTCGATGTACCAGTTAGTTAATGTTCCTACCCTCACCTATGGTCATGAGCTTTGGGTAATGACTGAAAGAATGAGATTGTGGATACAAGCGGGTGAAATGAGCTTTCTTCGTAGGATTGCTGGACTCACCCTTAGATATAGGGTGAGGAGCTCAGTCATCCGGGAAAGGCTCAGACTAGAACTACTGCTCCTCCACATCAAAAGGAGCCAGTTGAGGTGGTATGGGCATCAATCTGATCAGGATGCCTCCTGGACGCCTCCCACTTGAGGTGTTTCAGGTATGTCCCACTGGGAGGAGACCCCGGGGCAGATCCAGGACGCGCTGGAGAGACTAAGTCTCCCAGTTGGCCTGGGAACATCTTAGTATCCTTTCTGAAGAGCTGGAGCAGGTGGCTGGGGAGAGGGATGTTTGGGCTTCTGTGCTTAAGCTGCTGCCTCCGTGATCTGGATCTCTGGAAAAGTGGTAGAAGATGGATGATGGATGGAGGTAGCAAAATTATGAGAAAAAAACTTTGAAATTTTATGAGAACAGAGTTGCAAATTTACAAAAATAATAAACAGCAAATTAAGATCAAAGCTGAAAACTCCTAAAAAAAATTTTCACAAATTTATTAACATCCCTCCCACATATTTACCTGAAAAATAAAGTAAGAATAAGGTTTCAATTTTATAAGAAAAAAGACAAATTCATGAAAAATGTCACGTTTGCAGCAAATAATTTCAAAAGCTGCAAATTTACGAGAAAAAAGTAACAATTTATCAAGAAAAAAGTTGCAAATTTACAAGAAAAAAATAAAAAATTTATGAGAAAAAGTAAAAAAAAAAATATGAAAAAGCTGTAAATTTACAAGAAAAAAATTTCAAATTTGAGAGAAAAAAGTTGCAAATTTACAAAAAAGTTGCAAATTTATGCAAATAAAATTTCAAATCTATGAGGAAAAACATACAAATTTACAAGAAAAACAGGTGCAAATTTATGAGAAAAAAGTTGCAAATTTATGTGAAAAAAATTGCAAATTTAGAAGAAGAAAAGAAGCCATCTCTGTTGTCATTCAGTCCATACAGCCAATCATGTACAGTAGAACGAAATTACGTTTCTCCTATCTACAATGTTAATCACATGAAGAATCAGAGGGGTTGCTGCCATGCAAGGCACAGCCACAAACAACTTCTCCTTCCCCCATTCTATTATGATAAGATAAGATAAGATAAGCCTTTATTAGTCCCACAATGGGGAAATTCCAGGATTGCAACAGCACAGGGATAGCAACACTCAGAGCAACAATCAGAAGGCAAGAGAAAAACAAGAGCAGCGAGTATACATGTGTACATATAAATATAAATATATATATATATATAGACACACAGTGCGGAGCATTGTAGCTGGATGGAATAAATATGTAGATATATAAACACACACAGTGTGGAGCATTGTTGCTATATGGAATAAATATATAAATATATAAACACACACAGTGTGGAGCATTGTTGCTAGATGGAATGAAACAGCATAACCATCTACTTAGTTATCCTACATGGTATGATTATGTACCCATACATATTCTCACCCTCCATAGTGACCGGTATTTTCCTAGTTGTATACCGGAGGGGACCATTGTGTAAGTCTATTGCGTCTTTTGCATTCAATACTATTAGGTTGTCACGACTTTTTGCTATCTCTGCGAGCAGCCCTGCTTAGGTTGTACAGTCTGACAGCCGTAGGTAGGAAGGACCTGTGAAACCTCTCAGTTGTGCACCTAGGATGATGTAGTCTGCTGCTAAATGAGCTTCTCAGTGCATTCAGTATGTCCTGCATAGGGTGGGACTCGGACTCGAGCAGAGATGACAGTTTAGCCACCGTCCTTCTCTCTCCCATCTCCTCCACTGGGTCAAGCCGCTGCCCCAGGACAGAGCTAGCTTTCTTGATCAGTTTGTTCAGTCTCTTCCTATCGGCTGCTGTAATGCCACTGCCCCAGCAGACCACTCCAAAAGTGATGGCTGATGCCACCACTGTGTCATAGAATGTCTTCAGCAGCGCCCCTTGTACACCAAAAGACCTGAGTCTCCTCAGTAGGAACAGCCTGTGCTGTCCCTTCTTGTAGAGTGCATCAGTATTGTGTGACCAGTCTAGTTTATTGTTCAGATGAACACCCAGGTACTTGTAGGCTGTCACCATCTCAATGTCTGTTCCCTGTATATTTACTGGTGCTGTGAGGGGTTGTCCTTGCCTGCGGCAGTCCACCACCAGCTCCTTAGTTTTCCTCGCGTTGATCTGGAGGCAGTTCCGATGGCACCAGCCCACAAAGTCCTCGCTAAGCCCTCTGTACTCAGCTTCATCTCCGTTGGAGATGAGGCCAACGATCGCAGAGTCGTCAGAGAACTTCTGTAGATGGCAGTGTGTTGTGTTGTGTGAGAAGTCCGCAGTATAAAGGGTGACCAGGAAGGGAGCCAAAACCGTTCCCTGGGGGGCCCCCGTGCTACCGATGATCGTGTCGGACACACAGTCCCGGGTTCTCACAAACTGTGGCCGGTTTGTGAGGTAGTCCGTACCTACCTCACAAACTGGTATTATGCTGAGCACCAAGCTAGAAGGTGGGAAGTACAATTTTTATATGGTCTTTGGTATGACCCGGACAGGACTTCAACCCCCAACCTTCCAGTTGTGGGGCGGATGCTCTATCAACTAGGCCACCATGCCAAAATTTACAAGAAAGATGCAAATTTATGAGAAAAAGAGGTAGAAATTTATGAGACACAAGTTAGAAATTTAAGAGAAAAAAGCTGCGAATTTATGAGAAAAGTTGGAAATTTAAGAGAAAAAATCTGCAAATTTACAAGAAAAAAGTTGCAAATTTATGAGAACGAAGTTGCAGATTTATGAGAAAAAACTGCAAATTTACAAGAAGGAAAGTCGCAAATTTATGAGAAAAAAAGATGCAACTTTACAAGAAAAACAGGTGAAAATATACAAGAAAACAAGTTGCAAAATTATGAGAAAAAAAACTATTTAATTTATGAAAAAACAATTTATGAGAACAAAGTTGCAGAAAGACAAATTTATGAAAATTGGCACATGTTTGCAGCAAATAATAATAATTTTAAAAAAAATTACTAAAAACATTGGAAATTTGCAAGGAACAAGTTAGAGCTTTAGGAAAACGGGCTCAGATGTGCTTTGCCACACCTTGCAGGGCTTTTTGTTTTGTAATTACTGGTAATGGCTCTTTACAAAGTCGAGGTCAGTCTGATCTCCCAGGTTCCCATCCAAACATGGCGGTGCGGATGGCGTGCGACAAGAGCTGTGGCTCAAACTGGATGGGTGACATTCCCCTCCGTCCCAGACCTGCCACACCCTTGGAGCTGCCGCCGCAGGTGTTGTTGTTTTCAACATAATTCTGCTTCCTCATCATTCCTGCGCTGCTGCCAACAGGAAGTGTGTTTGCTGAGAGGGCCTGGCCGTGGGGTGAGAGTGACAGTCCTGTGAGGCCTGTCCACGTTTGCCCTGATGATTCTGGAACCAGAGGTGGCCAGTTGCCACTATACTTTATCTGTGAAGCAGAGTAGGCAAATGCATTTTTGAGGGGAGAATTAAAATTGCCTTCACATTTTTTCCCTCATGAAACTGCAGCTTGTTTTGGTTTAATTTTCAACTTTTTTTTCTTGTGAACTTCCTTGTTTTTTTCTCCTACATTTGCAGCATTTTCTTGTAAATTTGTGACTTTTTCTTTACAATTTTCAACCCTTTTCTCATACATTTGCATATTCTTATCATAAATCAGCAACTTTTTTTCTCGTTTTTTTTCAATTATTTCATGCATATTTGCAACTTTTTTCATGCAAATTTGCACTTTTTTAAAATAAATTTGCTGATTTTTTTTTTTACCATGAATTAACAACGTTTTTCTTGCAAATTTGCAACTTTTCTCATAAATTTGTGACTTTTTATTGTTAATTTTCAACTTTTTTCTCATAAATTTGACTTTTTCATCATAAATGTGCAACTTTTTTCTCAGTTTTTTTTCATGTAAATTTGCAACTTTTTTTTAAAAAATTACACATTTTTAGCAGGAATTTGAAATATTTTTTATTTCAGGTTTTTTCTTGCAAATTTTCAGCTTTTCCTCATAAACTTGTGACTTTCTTCTTATAAATTTTCAACTTTTTTTCTAACTTCATGCCTTTATCATAAACGTACAACTTTTTTCATGGAAATTTGCAACTTTTGTAAACTTTTGTGGGCTGTCTTTTCATATGAGTTGGCTGAGGGATGATATGACCCACATCTCCATCTGGCCACAAATGGAAATTGCTCCTGCTGCAGGTATGTCTGTTTACCAAACTAAACTTAACTTAAAGTTAATGCGAACATGTGAAGAAAACCTGAATTTGCATCAGAGGGAGTTAATAGCTAAAATAGCATTAGCATAGAAATGCGTCAGCTTGGTAGAAATATTAATTCCAGTTTGAGCTGTTTATCAGCCTCAGAGTAAACATATTAACACTGCAATTAAACTAGTTTAAAAATAAGACTGAAGGTGTGTTCACACCAAACGCGAACGGGAGAATTTTCCGTGCGGCACGATTACATTATAACTCAATATAAACACGTGAACAGACATGAATCCCCCTTCTGAGTGAGATGCAGACAGGCGAAGTTGCCTTTAAAACTTCTGCAGCTGTGTTCAACCTGCCGTGGAAATTCCCAAAATAACGTCATGCTTATGTTTACACGAGCAGTGTGGTGGTGCAGTGGTTAGCACTGCGGCAGCACAGCAACTCACCCTTGGCCATGGGATCCCTGGTTCGATCCCAGCCCCTGGCCAACAGTGATCTGTGTGGAGTTTGCATGTTCTCCCCGTGTCTGCGTGGGTTTTCTCCGGGAGTTCTCCAGTTTCCTCCCACAGGCCAAAAAACATGCAGGTTAGGTTAATTGGAGACTCTAAAAGTGGCCCTAGGTGTGAATGTGTGTGTGAATGGTAAAGGGATAGTGCCGTACCGTGGCTGCTTCATCCATCCAGGTGGATCTCACCTCAATTTCCCCTCTGGGGATCAATAAAGTATACAAAATCTCAAAAAAAAAAAAATTATCCGACCGGGACTCACCTGAAAATGTTGTCTCAAGCCTGCAAAAGTTCACAAGATGAGGGGTGTTTACATTGCTAGTTTGCTAGCTTGTTCATGACAGGAAACCGTGGGTAAATAACAATGACAATCCGATTCAGCTGAAGGGCTCAATGTCTTCCCCAGTCTCCAGGTGACTGAGTCAAATTTTCAAACTAGTTTACTCTGCAATGGTGATACCTTTACTCCGGTGGCGACAGAATCTCAAAGTTAGCAGCTAGCTAGCTAGCTAGCCTGGGACGTGAACGTACAACTGCATAAATTCGTGTGTACTCACGTCTTCCCATTCACTTTGTATGGATTCGCGCCGCCCGTTCGCGTTTGGTGTGAACGCACCTTGACACTCACCTGCTGACAAATGGACCGAAGCTCTGCAGAGCTGAAATGAAGTGTCAGGATTAACAGGGCAAACAAGTGTAATTTTTTTCTTTTTTTTTTAGGAGTGGAAATAAACAGCGTCTCCCATATGGGAGACGGAAGGCTGTTTTTCCTGTGAGCTCCGGTGGATAAATTTTGCAAACCTCAACATGACAGCGTTTTGGGGATTTTCACAGCAGGTACAATTTATTTTCTATTATTGGAGTGTTCTGCCAATGTACAGCCAAGCTGGTGCATTTATTCGTCGTTACAAATATCAATAAATATCATTTCTGGACACTCTGTTGAATCATTCTCCCACATACTGGCTGGTAGACGGTAGGGACACTTTTTGAGATCACATATTTAAAGCTTTTGATCATATCTGTGTAGCATCATTCCCTTGGCACCAATCTATAAAATTACTCTGCACCTTAAAGAAATTGTTTCACCCAAAAAGTCTGGTCAAGAACTATTTCTTTCATCTTAAGGACCACCGGTTTGGAAACACATTCCATGGTAACAGGTATGATAAGGATCTCATCTCATGCCAGGAGCTGAGTAGTTTGCCATCATAAATAAACAAGCTTCCTCCCAATCAGACAGGTCTATGCATTAAGAATCTTTGAGACATTCCAGAGACTTTGGATTGCCGTCCACAGGTTGCTAGGAATTTTCCACAGCTCAACATTACCCCCTGGTGGATGACTACGGAATATGTTTGCATTACTTCTGTAGACTGCTGGACTGTTTGTTTGACTGAACATTAACTCTCTCTTCAAGTTTCATTGCTCAGGATGATTCTGTCACGGTCCGTGTGCTGACTCTGTCTGCACTCGGGTTGTGCGGTAGTTTCCCGTTCTCTTCTCTAGCGCACCTCTTGGCCTCTGGGCTTTTATTTTGACAGCGTCTCGGCGGTGTTTCCGGCTGTCAGAAGCCAAGCTCTGCGGGACGGCTGGATCCCAATGAGCCGATGATTCCATCAGCTGATCAATCACTATTTAAGGGAGCAGCTCTGTTTGCTCAGGGCTGCGGCCTCGTCGAACATTCCTTCTTCCACCATCCATTCCTGTAAGTGTTTTCCTGAGTATCTGTATTCCTGTTGTACCTTAGTTGTGTTTTTGCCCCCCGTAGCTCGTTATTTTGTCATTTATCCTTTGTTAATAAATTATGCAAACTCATCGGCTGGCACTCGGCGTCTTATTGATGGCTCGTGAAGGCCATCATTGACAGATTCTAAGGACACTATTTGTTGAAGATCACCACTTCTGTGTTGGACAATGATGGGTTTGAAGCGTTTCAATAATCATTGATTTTAAATCTGATTGCATGTTTGAAAAATGCTTAAATAGACCTTATTCTAATGCATGTTAACCTTCTAATTGCCCTAGGTGCCGTGTGGCGCCTGGGGCAATGCAAGGCAACTGAAGCCCCCTCCCCTCCCCCCAGTGGTCAAGAATGGTAAAAAAAATTTGTCAATAAAATAGTTAAGATTTCCAAGGCTATAAGTTGAAAATTACAAGAGATAATGGCTTACTGTCAATTAGAAAGATGTAGAATATGATCCAAAGTTTCAGATAGGAATAAATTTACGCATCTAATTTACATAATGTCACGGCAGCTATATAAATTCCATAACTCAGTCAAAAGTGGACTTTGGACACATTTACATAAAGAATGGTCCGGTTTTTTTGATGCCGATTTGTCTACAGGGGTATGCTTTTATCTAATCTTCAAAGTACTGCATATGAACCAGAAAATCAATAAAATGTCAAAAAAACATATTTCTCTTACCTGTTGCCGGGGGCGGGGGGGGGGGGGGGGCTCGCTCATATGATTATCCCACATGAATTTTATTTGTATTACGTGGCTATTTTTTCTGTTTGGTGCATTTTTCCTATGGGAATCCAGCTGCTCGTGGGCGCCGCCATCTTGGTAATGGGAGCTCAGTTTTTCATCCATTGTGGCCGATGTTTTGCGTTTTACACCCGGTTCCACATCTACAAACTCTTATGATTATCCCACGTGAATTTTGTTTGTATTATGCTGCTATTTTTTCCGTTTCATGCAGTTTCAGTCATCATCGCTGCCGCGATGACCAAACATGGCAGCATCCACATTGGTGTGTGAGCTCAAAGCGGAAAAAGGGAGAATAATAATGAGGATTTGTTCTTCTTTGCTATGTTCCATGCCAGCCATGATTCCTTTGGTGCGTGTCTGCCACCTTCTAAACTGTCAGATCAATACAGATTAGTACAAATTCTCAGTATAGCCGGGGTACATCAATAAGTTGACACATGCAGTTGCTGCGCAGTGCCACTGGGGGCACGTAACCCGTCCATAAAATGTGGACAATTAAAGGGTTAATTATAGAAGTACAAGTTTATAAAATGCATGCTCACTGAAGTTAGCTTAGATTTCATATTGAGTATATAATGAATTTTCAGTGTTATTAAGATGTGTTTCATCCTGTTGAAGAAGTACTTAAGCGATCTGACTGGCTCAGCCAATCACCAGCCAGTCTCTATTGGGCAATGGCCCCTTTCATTTTATTGGTCGGTTACATACAAAGAACTGTTTTCTTATTGGACCAGAGTTCATTCAAACCTCCCACGATGGAAGACCATTGGTTCCCTATCATGTTGGTCAAGTTTTCCCCGCGAAAACTTCCTTGGTTTTAAGGGAAATGCCCAGTGGGAGATAGAGAGTTGTCTTGTGAAAGTTTGTGTGTGTGTCCGGCTTAATGCTTTTCCTTTAAACGTCTGGGAAATACTTTTCTTCTTCCTTTGAGCTCAAAACTTCTCATTATATGGAGTGAAACTTCGTGTCCACAGACGTTTTCTATTTTATTCTGCTAAACTTTGCTTTTGATTTTCTTTAAACCCACCATGTGTTTTTAAAAAGGGGACGGATCATTTTTTTCCACACTGGAAGCTGTTTTGCCAATCCCCATGACATGTGAAGGACTCGGATTTCGTGGCTTGAATAATTTTCTTTTAATCTTGTTTCTCCAATTCTGTTACTCGGATCAGACTTTTGAATCATCTCCAATTTAATCGGACCTGGGGGGGAGCAGCTGAAAAAAAAACCCCTCTCGTGTTGTCCCGCACAGCATACTACGTGGCCAGCAGGGACGAAAGAGAAGAAGCCTCATTATCACAGTCAGATCTCAGCTTGTGACAGCTGGACTTTAGAAGAAATATCTGCGGGCAGATATTCTCTGGTATCATCTCAAATAAAGGTTCAGCTAAGGATCCAGCTGGAAAGAAGCCAATGCAAAGGTCAAGTGAACAAGATTCCTTTGTTTCATCTGCTGAGTAATGCGATGTCTATCGCCTAAGTATGTCATAATTTGTCTCAGGTTTAAAACTAGTTCATAACTCTGATCGGAGCTATAGAACTAAAGAGAAATTAATATTCTTCTTTTCATTAAAATCCATTTTTATTTTCTTAGAGTAACTCAAAATTTCTTTTCATATAATTAGTTTAATTTTCTTCATAAAATTTGCGTCCAATTTTCTTCATATTTTTGTTTCAGTTAACTCAGTCTTCCATTTTCATCACAGTTACAAATTCATACTAAAGTTTCCATGGTTCAACAAATGTGATTACACTCTGTTGCTCAATAATCAGTTACAAGTTGAATGTGATGCTTAATACTTGGTTATTTCACTTTACCAACAAATCTGTTGAATGTAATGTCATTTAATCTGAATCTGATCATTAAAGCTGTAAACTGTATATGAAGTTTCTGTTGATTTCTTTTCCTGTGTTTTGTTTCTAAAGCCACCCAGTAGAATTCACAAATATTTGAGACTGATTGATTGAAGGTATTAAGATTAGTTATTAATAAATTGTCCAAGCTTGTGGACTGGTGCCCCAAAACGAGTTTTTATCCCAGTGTGTATGTAAACCTCCATTTCCACATACACCTCTGAGTCTAAATTAAATAATCTTTGTACCTTATAATTAAATATTGCTACATTTACTCTGATCTTGTGGTGAAAGCTTGTGATAATATTGATATGCCGTATTGTTTCAATGGTAAACTGTCAGTCTTTGTTACCTCTGCACTTTGCGCGTTCATGTGAAGTACCCGGATGTGTAGACAGCCCTTCTGTCAACAGCCGACCCCCATCCCCCAGCAGCTGATATCAGGGTTCTGACCATGTTTTCCATCCGTCCATCCATCCATCCATCTTCTACCGCTTAATCCTTTCGGGTCGCGGGGGGGCTGGAGCCTATCCCAGCATCTTTGGGCGAGAGGCAGGGTACACCCTGGACAGATCGCCAGTCCATCGCAGGGCCAACACAGAAAGACAGACAACCATTCACTCTCACATCCATACCTAAGGACAATTTAGAATCCCCAGTTTTTTGATGCCAATTAACCTAACTTGCATGTTTTTGGCATGTGGGAGGAAACCAGAGAAATCCCGGAGTAAACCCATGCAGACACGGGGAGAACATGCAAACTCCACACAGAAGGGTCACCGATGGTCTGGGGGTGGGATCGAACCCACGATGGTCAAGGGTGGAATCGATCCCATGACCTTCTTGTTTATGTTTAAATGTTGTCGGGTTGTGTCACTGTGTACCACCAACCAGCTGTTTACATAACGCTGTTGCAGCATAACTCGCATTCTCACCACACCCCTGATCTTAACTAAACACGCCTCTTATCTCAACATCTTAAATATTTTTCACTGGACAGCTGTGATGATGCCTCAGTGTGATGGAAACTCACGGTGCCAAAACCCCCAAACAAAACATGACTGTGCTGGAACATTCCTGCACACAACAGCTGGGTTTACAAACTATTAGTAGATGCAAGAAAATATCAATCTGTCATCCCCATTCATAAATGTAAATTGGTCTTGGGGAGGGGGATGGGGGGACCTTGCCCTGCCCAACCAGGAAAAAAGAAACTTGTCCCTCCACTGTCACCATAAACCTTTTTTCATATCATGTTACATAACTACTGACGTGACTTTGAACGACCAACTTCTTCTCATAGATTTGCAACTTTTTTCTTTAAAAAGTGACTTTTTTCTCATAAATTTGCAACTTTTTCTTAAAAATTTGTGCCTTTTTTTCTTGTAGTTGCAACTTTCTTCAGTAAATTTTAAACTTTCTTCTCATAAATCTGCAACTTTTTCCTCATATATTTGTCTTTTTTGCTCATAAATTTAGAACTTTTTTCTTAAAAAATTGTGACTTTGTTCTCATAAATTTGTTTTTTTCCTGTAAATTTTACACTTTTTTTTGATAAAGTTTCAGCTTTTTCCTCAAAATTTTTTGACTTTTTTCCCTAAATTTGCAACTTTTTTGTTAATAATTTGTGACTATTTTTCATAAATTTGCACCTTTTTTCTCATAAATTTGTAACTTTTTTCTCATAAATTTGTATCTTTTTTCTCAAAGTTTCAACTTTTTCTTCAAAAATTTGTGACTTTTTTGCATAAATTCGCACATTTTAACTCAAAAATTTGCAACTTTTTTCCTGTAAATGTTCAACTTTTTTTTTGATAAATTTGCAACGCTCATCTGGATGCTGGTAACATTTTAATTCTGTGTAAGTAAGTTGTAATTTGCGAGAATTTTTAAATTGGCATCTTTTATCATATTTTTGAACCTTTATTCTTGCAAATTTATACCTGATTTATATTTACACATTTGTACCTTGTGCTAAATTGGTGAATACCCTCCATCCCCCTTGTTAAAAAATAATAAACGGCCTACTGGTTGTGGAAGCCCTGTGATCAAATGTCAAGCGAATAAGACAAGCTGGCATGCCTGAAATCAGAAGTGTACATGCAGTCCCTCTCTAAATTATGCAGTTTAGATTTCCACATTTGTGTCAGGACACCACACTTTTCCTTCAGTCACCTGTGGCACCCTTGGTTTGGTGAGAGTGCTGTTTCTCCATACCAGCATGGCCAAGGAAGGCTTCTTACGCCACACCATGGGTTGCCCAAATATCTTCTGGGGGAAATCCTTTTGGCGTGGATGCACTGGAAGGCATTTCTGCAATCTTCTTTTGTTCAAAATCCATGTGAATACAGTTGTGCAAATACAGTAACCGTTTCCAAGGAAACACTGAAATCACATCTTGGTGTTTTCACCATGAAACCTTTAGTCCAGACACAACAAACCAGTCAAGACTGTTATTATACTCAGAGGGAGAGATTTCACATCAGCCTTAGTGCCTGTAGCCTCTGATTAAAGTCTCACTCACTAACAAACCCACACACACCCTGGTCCTGTCACCGTGGCTCCCTGAACATTCCCTCCACAGCTCGTGTCTGAAAGCGGCTCAGTAATCCAGGATCAGGGCACACAGCAAAGGGCCCCAGAGTGTTGGTGATGTAAGCACCACTGACCCGACTGCTGTCCAGAGGGGAAGGGGATCCACGTGGGACAGGGTGAGGGACGACATCCCCGTCGTGGCTGACTCTGAAGATGACAGTGGTATAACCGGGAGGACCACTGCTGGGACACGGTGTGGACCTGTGGAGGAATGTGTCTGAACCGGGGGAGTTGGTGGTGACACAACAGGAGAACAACAGACCCACTTCACTGTGCTCACCGTGATCATTTACAGAGGTGGGTACTAACCAGTTACAATTACTAAAGTAACTTTTGCACAGATCTGTACTTCACTAGTATCTTTATTGCTGGATACATATTTACTTGTGTACAATTGTGTGTGCATTTCATGTACCAGACAATTCAAAGTGCTTTACATAAAAGATTAAAGCATTACAGCAAGTTGCAAAAGAAATACACAAGAATTTAAAAGCAAACTAAAAAATAAAGAGAAACAGAAACAAGTTAAAATGTAATAAGACACATAAAGTGCAAGAAATAAAAGTTACAGTGTATTGTGGGAGATCAACAATTTTTCTACTGAAAGGCAGCAGCAAATAGGAAAGTTTTTAACCTCAGTTTAAAGTAGTTGAGAGTTTTGGCATCCCTGATGCTTTCTAGGAGTTTGTTTCACATGTGAGGAGCATAAAAACTGAAGGCTGCCTCACCATGTTTGGTTGAGTAGTAACTACTTATTGTCATGTACGCGCCTCTCCGAGGATCAGAGGGAAAGAAACGAGCCCACACGCTGGATGAAGTTGTGTGTTTATTGGTAACAAAAGGCAAACAGTTCAAAAGAGTCCAGTACACAAAGTCAAATGATAACGACCCTGCAATGCCTCAGAGCGAGAAACGGCTCTGGAGAGGCAAACTGCACTGCAGGGGGAAACAGGAGAAAAGAGAGAACTTACATTTCGTGCCTCGGAGCTGGGCTGAGCTCCAGAGGGGATAATCTGCACAAAAGTAGTCTTGAGGGATATTGATTAATGGAGCAGCGAGGAGTGAATGAACTAGCTGGATTAAATACATGGTGAACTGACAATGTGAGTGGGGACAGGTGTGAGAGCTGAGCTGCAGGTGAGCTGATTATGAGCTGCTCACAACTGAGGCTGGTGAGCTGTGAACAGCAAGTGGGAGTGTCCGGGGAGAGAGAGAGACAAAACCAGAAACAATAATCCAAACAACATATGAGCAGACAATAGGCAGAAATACAAAACACCACAATAAACTCTGTCTGAGCTCCAAGATGACATTGGAGCTCAGACATATGACACTTATATTTACTCAACTAACTTTTTCACACAATTGTGTTATTGTGAGTTGTTCCATTGCAGGTTACTTTTTAATCTTACTTGAGTACATTTTTTAGAAAAACCTCTACTCCAACTCAAGTACATTTGACATTTGACCAAATGTGGTTTACTTTTCAACTGCAGGGATCCAAGCACTGCAACACCGATGGAAGAAGCGTGTGGACCGAAGGGGAGACTATGTTGAAAAATACCCCCCCCCCCCCCATATCAAACCATAGTACTAAATTTCAAACCAATCGCATGAAAACTGGGCTCTGAGAGGTAGGGAAGAATTACCAGATGACTGGGAAAGTACAGCAAAAGTATTGAGGGAAATGGGTAGAAAGGTATGTGGTGTATCCAATGGACAGAGGAAGGAAGACAAGGAGACTTGGTGGTGGAATGAAGGGGTACAGGAAAGTATCCAAAGGAAGAGCTTAGCAAAGAAAAAGTGGGAGTCAGGGAGATGAAGAAAGTAAACAGGAGTATTTGGAATCTAGGCACATGGCAAAGAGAGAGGTGACAAAGGCAAAGGAAAAGGCATACAGTGGGTTGTATGAGAGGCTGGACACTAAGGAAGGAAAAAATGACTTGTATCGACTGGCTAGACAAAGCGATCGAGCTGGAAAGGATGTACAGCAGGTTAGGTTGATTAAGGACAGAAATGGTAATGTATTAACAAATGATGAGAGCGTGTTGAGAAGGTGGAAGGAGTACTTTGAAGAGCTGATGAATAAAAACATGAGAGAGAGAGGAGGATGGGTGAAGGAAAGATAGTGAACAAGGAGGATTAGCAAGGCAGAAGTGATGGCAGCTTTGAAGTGGATGAAGAATGGAAGGCAGTTGGTCCAGATGACAAACCTGTGGAGGTATGGAGATGTTTAGGCAAAATGGCAGTGAACTTTTAACCAGATTGTTTAACACAATCTTGGAGAGTGAGAGGATGCCCGAGGAATGGAGAAGAAGTGTTCTGGTACCAATTTCCAAGAACAAAGGTAATGCTCAGAGCTGTAGTAACTACAGAAGCATAAAGTTGATCAGTCACACTATGAAGATATGGGAAAGAGTTGCTGAAGCCAGGTTAAGAGGAGAGGTGACAATCAGTGAGCAGCAGTACGGTTTCATGCCAAGAAAGAGTACTACAGATGCAATGTTTGATCTAAGAGTGCTGATGGAGAAGTGTAGAGAAGGTCAGAAGGATTTGCACTGTGTCTTTGTGGATCTAGACAAAGCATATGATAGGGTGCCAAGAGAGGAAGTGTGGTACTGTATGAGAAAGTCAGGAGTGGCAGAGGAGTATGTGAGGGTGGTGCAGGACATGTATGAGAACAGCAAGACGGTGGTGAAGTGTGCTGTAGGAGTGACAGATGGATTCAAAGTGGGGTGGGGTTACATCAGGGAACGGCTCTGAGCCCCTTCTTGTTTGCCACAGTGATGGACAGGCTGACAGACGAGGTCAGGCAAGGACTCCGTGGACCATGATGTTTGCAGACAACATTGCAATCTGTAGTGAGAGTAGGGAGCAGGTGGAAGAGAACCTGGAGAGGTGGCGGCATGCTCTGGAGAGAAGAGGAATGAAAGTCAGTAGAAGCAAGACAGAATACATGAGTGTGAATGAGAGGGAGGCCGGTGCAACGGTGAAGATGGAAGGAGTGGCAGTAGTAAAAGTAGATGAGTTTAAATACCTGGGAGCAACCATCCAAAGCAATGGAAAATGCACAAGAGAGGTGAAGAAGAGAGTGCAGGCAGGGTGGAGAGGGTGGAGACAAGTGTCAGGGGTGATTTGTGACTGAAAGATAGCAGCAAGAGTGAAAGGGAAGATTTACAAGATGGTAGTGAGACCTGCTATGATGTATGGTTTGGAGACGGTGGCACTGACAAAAAGACAGGAGGTGGAGCTGGAGGTGGCAGAGTTGAAGATGCTAAGATTTTCATTGGGAGTGACTAGGAGGGACAGGATTAGAAATGAGTATATCAGATGGACAGCTCAGGTTGAGCGGTTTGGAAACAAAGTATGAGAGGCAAGGCTGAGATGGTTTGGACATGTACAGAGGAGGGATAGTGCATATATTGGATAAAGGATGTTGAAGATGGAGTTGCCAGGCAGGAGGAAAAGAGGAAGACCACAGAGAAAATTCATGGATGTAGTGAAGGAGGGCATGGAGAGGGTTGGTGTTACAGAGGAAGATGCAAAGGATAGGGTGAGATGGAGACAAATGATCCACTGTGGCGACCCCTAAAAGGAGCAGCCAGAAGAAGAAGAAGAATTTGGTCGACTTTGACCACTATGAACTTTTCATTCCCCCCTTCCCCTGTACACTGATGATGCACATATTGCAATTTCGTTCTGACGGGATGATTTTTGTAGCCCCTGACCTATGACCTCCTGTTTTACCTCACTTCATATACAGTAGCTGTATTGTGAAATCAACTCCTCCTACAGTTTTGTTCCAAATGTTTAGAAATTTGGTAACATGTTTGATATACTCTGATAATGCAGACATTGCAGACTCTAATCGAATGGCCTTGAGGCCAAAGGCCAGAGGTCAGATTTTCCCTAAATCTTCTAAACTACTGAAAGAAATGATGCCATCTTTTCAAATCAATACAGTAGTTGTTTCTAAGATGCATCTTTGATGACTTACACCCTGACCTGACTAGGGGTTTGGGGTCAAGGGGTCAGAGGTCAAAGTAGGGCTGGCCGATATACGAAATGTATTTGTTGTATCGGTACATTTGGCCGCCCGCGATATATAAATGATTGTATCGCATATATTCAAATATTTATCACGTTAATATGAGCTGCTGCTGTCAGACAGGTCTGCAGCTTGGCCGTTGCTGAAGTCTGAAGGCAGAACCTCAGCCGCAGCTAGTGAGCTTCCGCCCCCTGTATGCTCACAGAAATCTAAAGTGCAGTGAGCAGGGATGACAATAACAGAATAAAAGTAGGCTCACCTTAAGCACAGAAAATGGGGGGAAGCCATGAGAAGATAAACATTTCAAGTCTGAACTCTGCACCTTCGTTCACTGAGTGAACAAACTCGGTGAACAAACTTTCAAAATAAGAGCTCCTATCTAGTCTTGCAACCCTTCAAAACAAGGGCGAGTGGCTCGCTAAATAAACAACTGATGGAATGCTGACACATAAAAACCAAAAATAAGCGATAAATTACACTTCTGTCATTTATTAGACTGCCAAGTATTAACTAAATGTGGTAAACTGAAACATTTCTGCCCATGTGGATCAACTTGATTACTTGATAATGAGTTCTGTTAAACAAAGGAAAAAAGACACTTTGCTCAGTTGCATATTGTTGTGAAGAATTTTCTCTGGCATCAGTTTTCATTTTGTTATTCAGCTTTTTCATAAGTGAAATGAATATCCATCCATCCATCCATCCATCCATCCATCTTCTTCCGCTTAATCCTTTTGGGGTCACGGGGGGGCTGGAGCCTATCCCAGCATCTTTGGGCGAGAGATGAATATTATTTTATTTTATTATTCAGCTTTTTCATAAGTGAAATGAATATATTGTACAGTATATATAAATTTCTAATAAAAATGTAAGTAAAACCAAATTTTAAAAGACAGTCAGTACACAAAATGTATATTGTGATATGTATTGTGCACTGTGATATCAAGAAATTATATTGCGATACATTTTTTTAGCTATATCGCCCAGTAGGTCAAAGTAAACATTGCAGTTGCACTATGGTAATGGTAAATGCTAAATTTACCATTACTATAAAACGAGTAAAGCTAGGCCCACCAAACCTGGTATACAGGTTCACCTTGGGATCCTGACCTCTGACTATGGGTTTGGGGTCAAAAGGTCAGCGTTAACCTTTAAGCTGTGTGATTTCTTTTGCCCCTAGTGGCAGAGCGCGGCGCTGCGCCTGTCAACTGATTATGACATGCAGAAACACTGCCCAGTTGTACTGAGGATTTGTACTGATCATGCCAGTTCACAAGGTGGCAGGCACACATTGGAGGACTCATGGATGATGCATAATACACGAAAGAGGAAGAAATCCTTCTTCTTCTTCGTCTTTGAGATTACAAAACAAAATGGATGGCACCCATCATTGTGGACATACGCGATCGCAGACGGAGGAGCAAATTCGGAGGATTTGGTCCCGAATTTGCCAACTATGGTTATAAAAAGAGATTATTTAGCTTATGGAGGTAGATGTTTACATGTTCTTATAACACAGGAAGCGTGAAGCTCATTGATTTCATCTGCCGGCACCTGGCGCACCATGTGACTGTAGAGCAATCGCCGGTTACATGTTGTCATATAAGATAAATTGCCGCGGAAAAAAGCAAAATTAAGGTGGAATAGTCAATAACAGTTTCTGGATGTAGGAGAGAAAGCTAAAATGACCGAAGAGGACAAAATTACAACCAGAATGCTGCAAAAGGACACCGCCTTGCCAGCAGTAAGTGACGAATGTCTTTGTTTGTATGCAAATGAGATGCATAAATTTACTCCTATCTGAAACTTTGGATCATATTCTACATTTTTCTAAATGACAGTAAGCCATTATCTCTTACGACTTTCAAGTTATAGCCTTGGAAAGTTCTGACATCTGATCTGAATATTTTCTTGAAAAAAATCTTTACCACTGTTGACCACTAGGGTTATGTCGCAGTTTGGTGACATACACAGTTAATGGGTTAACATTCCCTCTGCCTTATAATAATAATAATAATAATAATTAAAACTGCAAGCAGCTGTAAGCGGCCCTCGCCCTCTCAGCACTCGAGGACCCTGTCATCCGTCGGACCCAGCTGGCTTGGAAAATTTCATTCCGGCCTTCAGAGAGAGCAGTCACATTTTCTTTCCCTCCTCCTCTCCTGCCTTCCCGACCCAATGATCCCAGCTTGCTGCGTCTGAGTGATTGTCTGTGCCGTTCTCCCTTCGCTGATCTCAACCCAAACGGAAAAATGGATCTTGTAAGTTGGGCTTTAAATGCAATTGACACTACTTTAAAAGAAGATCGGGCTAGGGGGAGCCCAGGACTCATGGACAATTGGGAATTCATGTGTCTGTGTGATTCGACTGAGATGCGAAGACATCTCTATTTGTTTGGCTTGATCACAGGATTTCTATTTTGGCTCTGGAGTTCCTGATGTATCAGAAATTAAAGTTGGGAGAGCTGATCAAAGCGGACCCGGCAACGCTCCTTCAACAACAAATTAAACCAGTCGGGGAGTGCACTGATAGCGGCAATGGTGAACTGAATGACGGTTGATTCAGAAGAATGGTATACATCTGGAGTCGCTGGTGCTCTCCAAGGAATGATTTTAAAGCCTGTGTTAATTTGATTTGTGAAGCACAGAACCGCATGAGAGAAGAAAATTTTACACTCCAAGTGTCTGTGCAGATTCGGCCTTGATCGGCGCCCCTGGACAATTCAATCCTCCAGAGTGGAGATAAGCGAATGTGAGAGCTGCTCTGCTTAACCCAAACACTGCTGCTGCTGTGCAATAAACAGAACTCTCCAAGGACAGCGTTCATGAGACTAACATGGAGTTTTTACCACCTGGCATGAAGAAGAGATTACTCTGGACATGACTATCTGTGTGTTTATAAACATGAAATATAACATCCATCGTTGCCTAGGAGACTATTTTTGTTGTACTTCAGTAACTGATGCATACATCCACACTGCACACACACTGACATCACCATACTGATATACACACACTGCCCTCTCTCTGCGTCTCTGTTTTTGTGAGGTTGAGTGTCTGCTCTGTGCCATAGAGAGGTTTTTTTCTCTGTAATCATAATTTGGCTTACAATTATAAGCTGTATTTTGATGATGAAGTTTTTTTCTCTCCACCCATTGTGTCATTCTTCCCTTCCCTTATCTTCCCTTATCCCCCATCTTTTTGATTAGGCACCTAGTTACGGCCGCCGTGTCATTGTGATACGCTTACATAGCGTGCCAATGTCAAGTCAAATTCCTTGTGTTTTTTACATGCTTGGCAATAAAGCTTTTTCTGATTCTGATTCTGAAGTGCTGCGTGAATAATAAAGTAAACTTTTTGGTGCAGTACTTTCCATGAGCCGTAGGTGGCGCTATAACTTTTGCCAATCATTTTTATGTAGGCGCATGCGGGGCGGGACTAATGTATATCGTAGCAGTTACAGTGAAAATTGGACAAAGTTTGTCCAAGTTACAAGTGTCCGTTGTTCTAACCAGTAGGTGGTGCTATAATGTTTGTTAATTATTTTCATATAGGAGCATGCAGGGTGTGACTAATATCCATCATAGAAAATTTGGTGAAAATCGAACAAAGTTTGTCCAAGTTACAAGTATCTGATATATTGCAAGGAGGGAAACTTTGGCATATGGCGATGGCAATGCTTACATATTAGGTATGTATTGCAGATGCATATAGAACGACAGAAGAGCATCACCTTGAGTTTTGCTCCACATTTCGTGACACTTGGAGTTTCCCAGCCCTCCAAATTAAAAAAAAAAAATGTATTGAATGGCGAGGAGTGGGTTTCCATGGCAACTGTGATGATCACAGGACAATTGTGACTTCCACCGACAGTCATCCAATGTGATCTGAGAAACCTCTGAAAATGTCATGTCATTCTGACTACTGGGCTTTGTGTGAAAGTTGATACAATTTTGTGCAGCACCTTGTGTCAGCACTAGTTGGTGCTGTGACAGTTTCATGAATATTGATATAGAAACGTGTTCAGAGTGGGATTAGTATGCATTGTGCAAAGTTTGGTCCAAATCAGACAAAGATTGTCTGAGCTGTAACACTCGTGTTTTGCATGACGAGGCCACCATCAAAGCATACCGGTCACCATGAAACAGTTCTGTACTATGTACGTGTGCTGTCAATGAGTCCTTGTCATTCCTTCATGTCATTTTTGCACTCGGTGATAGAAAAAGAAGAAAAAACAGTTTTCTCAGCTTTTGTTAATTATATAGGAGCGTGCAGGGTGGGACTTATACCCATTGCAGAAAATTTGGTGAAAATCGTACAAAATTTGTCCAAGTTACAAGTGTCTGTTGTTCAAACCACAAGGTGGTGCTATAACTTTTGTTAATTATCTTTATATACAAGCATTCAGGGTGGGACTAATATCCATCGTAGAAAATTTGTTGAAAATCGGACAGTTTGTCCAAGTTACAAGTGTCTGTTGTTCTCACCACTAGGTGGTGCTATGACTTTTGTTAATTATTTTTATATAGGAGCCTGCAAGGTGGGACTAATATCCATTGTAGAAAATTTGGTGAAAATCAGACAAAGTTTGTCCAAGTTACAAGTGTCCGTTTTTCTAACCAGTAGGTTGCACTATAACTTTTGTTAATTATTTGTATATAGGAGCACGCAGGGTGGGATTAATATCCATCATAGAAAATTTGGTGAAAATCGAACACTTTGTCCAGGTTACAAGTGTCCAATATTCCATGGCGAGGAGTCAACCTTCACCATGTCCCCATGGCAACACCTGCATATCAGTTATGTGTTGCCGGCCCATATAGAATCACCTTGACCTACGTTCCAGATTTTGTGACTCTAGGACCTTCCCAACCATCCCAACCAGATCACAGAGTGAATGGTGAGGAGGGCGCTTCCATGTTAACAGCAGTGACACAATGCTAAAGTTGATGTGGAGTAATGACTATCCCTGGGGTCTAACGAACCTCAGAAAATTTCATATCAATCTGGCAAGCGGTGCATGAGTAATAAATAAAAGAGTTTTAGCAATTCTTCCTTTAACCACTAGGTGGTGCTATAAGTTTTGTCAATTATTTTTATATAGACAGGTTTGGGGTGGGACTAATATCCATCATAGAAACTTTGTTGAAAATCGGACAAGTTTTGCTCGAGTTACAGCTGCCTGATGTTGTAAGGGACAGAGTCAAAATTCGCCATGGCACCATGGCCACACGAGACATTGTGAGACATTTATACAACTTTTATACAACTTTTAAGGGCCCATTCCTATAGATGCTGCCACTCAAAAATGAGATCAGTCGGAGTAGGCCCCTAGGAGGAGTTCGTTCAGATGCGAGGGGTGGATTTTGGAAAATTGGAGACGGGGCAGCTTTGAGGAAAGATGGCAGACTTCCTGTTGGCCATGGGTAAGGGTCACAATTATGTTTTTTGCATGTCTTGAGGTGATGCACACCTCACCCGAATTTCGTGTCTGTACGGCAAACTTTAAGGTCTCCGGTCTCCATTGACCTTGTATGTTTGGCCCCGCCCATAATAATTGAGGGTAGGGGTGGGGCACCTAGTTTTTCCAGTTTATAAAATTTTTCACCAGGTCTGAGGTGTGTGCGGAAAAAAATTGCGTTTTGGTTAATGTTTAGTGGATCAAAAATGCTGATTTAGGCAGAAAAATAATAATAAACATAGCGGTTACAATAGGGCTTTTGCCCACTGACATTGTCAGTGGCTCGGGCCCTAATAAAGGATTAAATTTATATGGCGCTTTACATGTCAGGTGACATCTCAAAGTGCTTACAGTGAGTCCATTATTCATTCACTCCAGACAGACAATGATAATGGCAAGCTACTACTGTAGCCACAGCTGTCCTGGGGCAGACTGACAGAAACGTGGCGGCCAATCTGTGCAAACGGCCTCCCTGAACGCTACTGAACTTTTATATACATTCATACCCAGTGTCATGGACACTGGAGGCAAGGTGGGTAAAGTGTCTTGCCCAGGGGCAAAATGGCAGGATGGCTGGGGAGAGCAGGATTCGAACCACCAACCCTACAGTTATTGGACGACCCGCTTTACCTCCTGAGCCACTGCTGACCACATTTCCCTCCTCTGTTCCATTTTTGCTGAGCACCAAGCTGGATAGCAGGAAGTTCTATTTTTATATGGTCTTTGATATGACCCGGCCCGGACTTGAACCCTGACCTCCCGGTTGTAGGGCGGATGCTTTACCTCTAGGCCACCACTCCGGTTGTACGAGTAAAGCTAGGGTCACCAAAATTGATACACAGGGTCACCCTGTGAGCCTAGAGTGTGACTATGATTTTCGAATCGCAAGGTCAAAGGTCAACATCAAAATGGCTTATAAACTATATCTCAACAACAAAGAAAGCTAGGATCACCAAACTTGGTACACAGGTTTACCTTGGGATCCTGACCTCTGACTACAGGTTTGGGGTCAAAAGGTCAAAGATCAAGGTTAGCATTCCCTTTGCACTATTATTATACAATGAGTAAAGCTTGGGCCACCAAACCTGGCACACAGGTTCACCTTGGGATCCTGACCTCAGACTATGGGATTGGGGTCAAAGGTCAAGGTTAAAGTTCCCTATGCCTTATTACTGTATAATGAGTAAAGTGTCAACGATGGCCCTCACGAGCCATCAATAAGACGCCGAAAGCCAGCCGATGAGTTTGCATATTTTATTAACAAAAAGACATGAATGACAAAATAACAGCCACGAGGGGTGAAAACACGACTATGACTATGACTAAGACTAAGACTATGGACACAGGATAACAGACTCTGAAGGAATACACTTATAAAGACGATGAAGAATACGAACGTAAGCCCAGTCTCAGACACAAGTTAGACGGAGGTTTGACGAGGTTGCAGCGAGGAGTAACCCTCAGCTGCTTCCTAAAATACTAATGACAACCCAATCATTAAAGGAGAAATGTAATCAGTGAGATATGATCCAGCTGTCACGGCGCAGCTCGGCTCTGACAGCCAGAAGTCCTGCCGTGACGCTGTCACAATAAGAGCCCAGGACGGCCATATGGAACACAACACAGAAGAACGGTTAAAATATTGGATGATCCGAGTGCGGACAATATCAGCGCTCAGACCATGACAGTATTCCCCCCTCAAAAGGTGCATTCCAGGTGCAACATAACATCCAAGTCCCCCACCCAGAAGGCCATCAGGGCTATCCCAGGGAGGGTGGAGGGGGAAACAGGCCAAGAGGGTAAGAACCAACAAAAACCCCGTATCAAGGAGATGAGAGGGGGAAAAAAACCACAAAGGAGGACAACACGATAATCAAAATGATGAGATCAACACAGAAAAACAAGGCAGAGCATGATACAATCCTTCAGCAAAGCTGAAAACAAGAAGAATACCACATTCTGACTAATAAACAAAAATACAGGTATGTACAAAAACACACAGTACCCTATAACACCAGAAGAAAAGAAAACTCACAAAGCCACTGAGCAGCAAATATTGTCCATTATTATATATAGGTAAAGACAAAAAAAACCCACAACATTTATCAAACTACAGAGGGAACAAGAAAACTGAAATATGGGCACATAATACAGCGTACCCCATAATACCAAGAAAAAAAAATAACATGCTACAGAGCGGCGATATACGAACAGTTCAAAAAAGTCCCCAGACAAAACAAAAGAGCATCCCTAACACTACAGGGGAAGAAAGGAAAAAAACCACTACAGGGATGTCAGCAGGCAGAGCACAGAGAAACAAAAAAACCCAAACAGTTCGGGAGGTCTGCCCACATCCAGATCCGCATTCCAGATCGCTGGCAGGGGAAAAAGAAATAGTTCGGGCTGTCTACCCCAGTCCCAGGCCCGGAAAAACAGTACCTCTGGCGGCCGGACCAGGTCGCCGAACAAAGAAAGCAGTCCGTTGGGTGGCCGTCCCAGAATGCCGAACCGGCGAAGCAGCTTCCTGGGCGGCCGACCCGCATCATTCGGCCACCATGACCAAAGGGGAGAACTCGGAGGCGGACTCCCTACCGAGAGGGTGAGCGAGGGGAAGCCGAGCCGAATACGGGGAATCCCAGCGGCACCCGGTGGAGGAAAAAAGGGATCGGAGAAAAGATGAGGGACCAGTACGGCGTTGAATGGTGGAGGATCTGCAGCTCCTTCTCTGAACTTCACACGAACCGGCGCTGCGCCCTTGCTGGACCCCGATCGGGACAGTGCTGCACCCATGACAGACCCTGACTGGGCCGGAACAGCGCCCACGACGGACCCCGATTGGATCAGAGCCGCAGCCATGACGGACCCCGACTGGATCAACGCTGCACCCACGACGGACCCTGACTGGGCTGGAACAGCACCCACGACGGACCCTGACTGTGCCGGAACAGTGCCAGGGATGACCTCCAAACCCAAACCTGGAACTTCCAGAACAGTGATCGGAACCAACTCGTCACCGGTGACCCTGGGAGAAGGCTCAGAAGAACAAAAGACACCGGAATCAGGATCATCGGTAGCGGTAGAGCCCGGTGAGACAAGCTCGGATGCAGCGGTTGGCTGCACCCGGCTCGTCTCCCCGAGAGACAGGCAATAATGCGCCAGAAGAGAAAAGAGAAACACAAAATAGAGAACTTGCCTGATCTCAGGTTCTACCGCCATCCAGGACTTCGACGATCCAGGTTCCACGAGCTGGAGGTCCACCCCTGGTTCCCACTTGACTGCGGAGGGCTCCGCAGCCGGCATGATGGTTCTCACAGTTTGAGGATTCCCTGATGCTGAAGTCCACGCCGAAGGCCCGCACTGCGTGGTGGCAGGGGATCCATGGCCTGCTGGGTCGAACCATTCCTCCATGGAGACATGGGGAAGCTTAATCGTCAGCACAGGCTCCAATCGGCAGTCCGCCCTCCTCCTCTGCCCGTGACGTGGCTGCGGGGCTGGTACCAGGCTCACCAGGGCCGGTACCAGGCTCACCAGGGCCGCAGGCTCCTTCTTCGTCAGGCGGTGTATTCCTGGCACCGGGGGACACTCAGGGGAAGGAGACACAGAGGATGCAGGTTTACAATTAATAGCAGCAGGTGGAAGAAGCTCGGGGAACTGTGAGCCCCGAACTCCACCCCCAGGAGTCAGACAAGGCAGTTCACACAGTGAAGGAAAAGAATGAAATAGCACTTGCCTGCTCAGCTGAGGGCTGATGGAAACTGCTGCAGTGGGCTTGGTTCTCTCCTTTCCCCTCTGGATGGTGACGGAGGGCCCCCCAGGAAGACGAAGAGGAGCCGCTTGCATCCAATCAGGAACGGGCATGGCCAGAGATGGACTTGTGGAGCTCACAGCAGCTGGGGTGAGTGTCGAAGAGGATGGAGGAGCAGCCGTGACAGTCCGGGGATGAGGAACTGATAGAACAGTGGAAACAGATGACCCGGAGGCGGAGGCTGCTGTCTTTCCCTTAAGTCATAACGCAGGGGCAACAGCTGGCTGGGAGGCAGAGTTCTTACGGCTACCCGGAGCTGGATCTGGACGCAGATCTCGCTGAGGCTTATTATGAGCAGTGTGACGACGTTTACCGGCAGAGGGCGAGGTGAAAGTTAAGTCTGGGAAACGCTGCTCCTGCGCGGAGACAGAGGCTAGCAGATCAGCGTACTCGGGATAGTCATACAGTTCAGGACTGACCTCCACCAGTCTGACTGCCGCCATCACATGCTTCATGATTTGAGTTGGATGGGAGGAAGAGCGAGCCTCAGCCACACAGCCCCAAATGAGCTCAGCTGTCCACTGCGTCTCTTCCGGGGGAATCCCGACTGACGTTCTCCTCCGCTGCAGATGGGAACGGCTCTTGGGTGACGTGAACTCCTGGACTGGATGGGCGACAGGAACTGGATCCAGAGGCGAAGAACGGAGATGCATCACCTTCGGCTTCCCGCCGGAGTTCCCTTCCGGTCCACAGGGCTTCTCCCGGAGAGCCGTAATTTCTGCCATCCTCTTCCTGACTTCGGGGTGGTTGGCAAAGTGAGGATAGTGGTTAATTGCCGCCTCAGCGAAGTCCACGTATCAGCGTGTGTCAAAGGGAGTGAAGGCCTTATGAACGCCGTCGAGGAGGTAGTCTACTTCTCTGAGAACTATGATCAGCTCGTAGCCCAAGTCCAAAGAGTAGCCCGCTCCTGGTGATGCCATCTCCAACACGCTGGTACACGGAAAAACAGAGAAAAACACAAGCCCAAAAAACAAACTCACGGTGACCGGCATCTCGTTTTGGCTGCGACCTACTGTCAACGATTGCCCTCACGAGCCATCAATAAGACGCCGAAAGCCAGCCAATGAGTTTGCATATTTTATTAACAAAAAGACATGAATGACAAAATAACAGCCACGAGGGGTGAAAACACAACTATGACTATGACTAAGACTATGGACACAGGATAACAGACTCTGAAGGAATACACTTACAAAGACAATGAAGAATACAAATGTAAGCCCAGTCTCAGACACAAGTTAGACGGAGGTTTGACAAGGTCGCAGCGAGGAGTAACCCTCAACTGCTTCGTAAAATACTAATGACAACCCAATCATTCACTCATTCATTCATTCATTCATCTTCTTCCGCTTAATCCATTTCGGGTTGCGGGGGGGCTGGAGCCTATCCCAGCATCTCTTGGGCGAGAGGCAGGGTACACCCTGGACAGATCGCCAGTCCATCGCAGGGCCAACACAGAGAGACAGACAAACATTCACTCTCACAGTCATACCTAAGGACAATTTAGAATCCCCAGTTTTTGATGCCAATTAACCTAACTTGCATGTTTTTGGCATGTGGGAGGAAACCAGAGAAATCCCGGAGTAAACCCACGCAGACACGGGGAGAACATGCAAACTCCACACAGATCACTGTTGGTCGGGGGGCTGGGATTGAACCCAGGATCCCCCGGCCAAGGGTGAGTTGCTGCTAACCACTGCTCCACCACGCCGCCAACAACCCAATCATTAAAGGAGAAATGTAATCAGTGAGATATGATCCAGATGTCACGGCGCAGCTCGGTTCTGACAGCCAGAAGTCCCGCTGTGACGCTGTCACAATAAGAGCCCAGGACGGCCATATGGAACTCAACACAGAAGAACAGGGAAAATACTGGATGATCCGAGCGCGGACAATATCAGCGCTCAGACCACGACATAAAGTTAGAGTCACCAAACTTGGTACACAGGTTGACCCTGTGACTCTGAAGTGTGACTATGGTTTTGGGATCACAAGGTCGAAGATCAACATCAAAATGGCTTATAAACTATATCTCAACAACAAAGAAAGCTAGGGTCACCAAACCTGGTACACATGTTCACTCTGAGACCATGACTTCTGACTACAGGTTTGGGGACAAAATGTCAAAGGTCAAGGTCGGCAGTCCCTATGCTCTCTTACTCCGGGATTTCTCCGGTTTCCTCCCACATGCCAAAAACATGCATGTTAGGTTAATTGGCTGTTCTAAATTGTCCCTAGATATCTGTTTCCTATAGGCCCTTAGAATAGAGGGTTAGTATTAATGAAAGTGCTTTGAGTGGTCTTTGTGACTAGAAAAGCGCTATATAAGTGCAGGTTAGTTAGTTAGTTAGTTAGAACGTGTAAAGCTCTGTAGGGTCATCAAACTTGCTGTACAGGTTCACCTCAGGATCCTGCCCTACATCTATGGGTTGTATACTTTGTTGTATAGTTGTGGATGATAGGTTTATCATAATTTGATTCTGCCATAGTAATTACAGTATTGTGGTGACCCACCACACTCTGCAAGGGCATTCCTCACACTCAGCAGGTCTGGAGGAAGCAGAGGACAATTTACATACAGAGGACAATTCACATACAGAGAGCCCCTGGGGGCAATCAGAACAATGGACTGTTGTGTATACATCCCCAGGATGACGGAGAGGACATCCGGGCGCCAGTTGGTCATGCTAATCATGTGTATTGACTGATATGCTAATGTGCTATGCATTCTCTCTTCCTGTATCACTGTATAAAAGAGCTTGTGTGACATGTCTCAACGGCACAGTAGAGCACAGTAGCGCACAGAGCTACCAAGTGCGTCTCATTATGTTGGAGGTAATAAAACTTTGCAACCTTCCAGCTCGTCGCTTCTCGCCTGATCTTTTACCTCCACAATATATTGAAAAGTTGAAAACTGCTCCATGTCAGTAAGTAATGGGATCTTCAAAAAAAATGGAGGCAGGAGGATATTGCACTCGCCTCAGAGTGCTCTTGTGCAAATTTGCAACTTTTCTCCCAGTTTTACAAAGTTGCAACTTTTCCCCCCAGTTTCGTAAACTTGCAACTTTCCCCCTCGGGTTTGTAAATTTTATGACATTTCCCCATTCTTGTAGATTTGCGACTCCCCTCCTCTTAAATTTTTCAGATTTTTTTTACATCTTGTAAATTTGTGACACCCCCCTCCCCCCAGTTTTGTAAACTTGATGAACAGTAGCAGCTCGTGGGTGATCCCACTGAGGAGGTACATTACTCATGAACATACAGTATTTGTGAGAACCCCAAGTCTTTAGCTCCACAGACATTAAATGCAGCTCTTGCAAAGCCCCAAGAAAACATCACTATGCTGATCAACACGCTATTCAAGACAACACTCCACCAGACTCACTCAGCATGATAAAATCTGACCAAGAAAAGTCAACAACACATCCTAACTCCAGCACCAACAATGAACGGGCCTAGATGGGACACAAAAATGCCAAAATAATGAACTTGTGGGGAGCGTGAAATGAAGAAGCTGAATAGTTTCATAATTCAGGTTTTATTCCTTTATTAAAGCCACAGCCCCCCCCCCAAACGCCGAAGAATGGACCATACATTCGGGTTTCCAAAAAAAAAAAAATTATACAGGATGGCATCAATGGCATAACTATACTACATGCTCACATTAAAAAGAAAATTCAGGAACCACATCAACAGGACAGCCTACACAGCATGATCACATTAACATCTCAGTGATAACTCTCACAGCATAATCTATACAACCTGATCAAAAATTTCAGTGATAACACCGACAGCATAGCTTATACCACATGATTCCATCAAACATCAGTCTGTACGTCGTCTGGGTTTCAACCGTCTTCCGAATCTGCTGTACGCAGGTTTCGCCGTCTCAGTGGCGCTGTCCTGCAAGGGATCTGCAGTCTGAGGAAGAGAATGGTTATTTGACCCTGGTTTTGGTTATTTGACCCCTGCGGGGGGACCGAGACGTGGTCTACCACGCCGAGGTGTTCTCGCCACCGGTACAGACTCATCGTTCATCACAAAAGCAGGCTTAAGTCTGTCAATACTGACTGTCTCTTTCCTGTCTCCTAAATCTAGCACAAACTGCTTATCACCAGTTTCCAGCACTCTAAATGGTCCATCATATGGTGGTCGGAGAGTCGGTTTTAAAGCGTCATGTCTAACAAAAACGAACTCGGCATTCTTTAAAGCCTGGGGAACAAAAACCCGCGGAAAAGTGTGACGAACGGGGCCCGGGAGCATGTCTGCTTCCGCGCCGCTTAGAGGCCTCAGAGCTGGGAGGCGCTCCGGCCCTGTATGCTTTGGTAAGAACTCACCGGGCAGTCTGAGGGGTTGTGCAAACACTAACTCTGCTGGGGAGACATTCAGATCCTCCTTGGGCGCAGAACGCAACCCCAATAAGACCCATGGTAGTTTGTTTACCCAATCTCCATCCATAAGCGACGCTCTGAGGGCTGCTTTCAACGACCTATGAAAACGACCTATGAAAACGCTCGCATAAACCATTAGCCTGGGGGTGATACACGGTAGTGCGATGGATTGTTGTCCCCAAGCTGCTGGCCATCGCCGACCAAAGCTCGGAGACAAACTGAGACAAACTGAGGGCCTCTGTCTGACGTAATGTCCGACGGAACCCCAAAACGCGCTACCCAGGCCGTTAAAAAAACTCGAGCCACCTCTGCAGCCGTGGTTGAAGTTAGAGGAACCACTTCCGGCCAACGTGTGGTTCGGTCCACCATTGTCAAAAGATGTGTGAACCCCTGCGACGACGGTAGGGGGCCCACGAGGTCGACATGCACGTGGTCGAACCTCCTGGCCGGGATTTGGAACGGTTCTAACGGAGCTTTTGTGTGTTTATGGATTTTGGCCCGCAGGCAGGCCATGCAGGTCTTTGCCCACTCTTTCACGTGCTTGCGCAGGCTCCGCCAAACAAACTTCTCTGCCACCATTTTCACAGACGCGCGCACTCCAGGGTGCGAGAGAGAGTGAACCGAGTCAAAAACGCGGCGGCGCCACACGGCCGGGACTACCGGGCGTGGTTGCCCCGTCGATACGTCGCAGATTAAGGGGGGCATACCTGCTCTCCAGCCTTAACCCTGTTGGTCCAGACTGGAGCGCGCGCACGTCCGCATCTGTACCCTGCTCTGCCGCCATAGCTGCGTAATCGATCCCCACGTGAACTGGGGCCGCGCGAGCTCCCACGCTGTCATTTTGTCCTGCGGCCGTGGGAGCATGCTCCACACCCGTGTGCACCGGTGCTGTGAACGCGCGGGAGAGGCAGTCTGCCACTACGTTGAGTTTACCCACTACGTGTTGAATATCAGTGGTAAACTCCGAAATCGCGGCCAGTTGCCTCTGCTGCCGACCTGACCAAGGCTCTGAAACTTTAGACATTGCAAAAGTGAGTGGTTTATGGTCGACAAACGCAGTGAAACGCCGACCTTCCAGCCAGAACTGGAAACGGCAGGTGGCCAAATGGAGCGCTAACAGCTCTCTGTCAAAAGTGCTGTATTTGCGCTCAGTATCATTTAAGGATTTGCTAAAAAACGCCAGTGGTTGCCAGTCCCCGGCGACGTGCTGTTCCACGACTGCCCCTATGGTGACATCTGATGCGTCGGTAGTAAGGGCTATGCGGGCAGAAGGGTCTGGATGAGCGAGCAGCGTGGTGTCAGCAAGGGCTTTTTTTACCTCCGCGAATGCGCGCTCTCGCTCAGGGGACCACTCGACCGGATTGGAGGGTTTTTGTTTTTTGAGCGCGGCGTATAATGGTTGCATGAGCTGCGTTGCGCAGGGTAGAAAACGGTTATAAAAATTTACCATCCCCAAAAACTCCTGTAATGATTTGACCATTTGTGGGCGGGGAAAATCTGCCACTGCGCGCACCTTGTCCGGTAACGGGATCGCCCCTTCTGGGGAGACGCGGTGCCCCAAAAAATCGATCTGCGCCACGCCAAACTGGTACTTGGCCGGATTAATTATTAACCCATGCTCCCCCAACCTCCGAAAAACGGTAATGAGATGTTTTTCGTGTTCCTCCTCTGAAGAACTGGCGACTAAAATGTCGTCGAGGTAGACAAACACAAAGTGTAGGTCTCGCAGCACAGCATCCATCATGCGCTGGAATGTTTGTGCGGCGCCTTTAAGGCCAAAAGGCATGCGCAAAAATTCAAAAAATCCGAAAGGGGTTATTACCGCTGTTTTAGGGATATCTTCGGGCCGGACTGGCACCTGATGGTAACCGCGGACCAGGTCTATTTTAGAAAAAATGCGCGCCCCCGCCAGATGCACCGAGAAATCTTGAATGTGCGGAATTGGGTAGCGGTCATGCGCCGTGGCGTTATTTAGTCTGCGGTAGTCGCCACAAGGTCTCCAAGAGCCGTCAGCTTTAGGGGCCATATGTAGCGGCGAAGCCCATGGGCTGTTCGAACGGCGAATAATGCCCAGCTTTTCCAGGCTGGCGAACTCTTCGCGCGCAATGGAGAGTTTAGCCGCATCTAAACGCCGAGCTTTAGCGAAGACGGGGGGGCCCACTGTAGTGATAAAATGCTCCACCCCGTGTTTCGCAACTGTTGCCGAAAAAGTAGGAATGTTGAGCGCTGGGAACCGGGTGAGGAGTGTGTTAAACTTACCCCCTGCTGTGGCGACGTTGGTCTGCACTGGTGGCGGTGACACTCAAGCTGCACAGGGGATAGAATCAAAAGACATTTACTAAGCGTCTGTTGGCAAGATCAACTAACAAACTATGTGAACACAGAAAATCAGCACCTAACATGTTGAAGCTCACTGCCGCTATGATGAAGGTCCATTCATAAGCGCGGCCGTGTAAAGACAGAGACAAAGTCCTTTCTCCGTAGGTGTTGATGCTCGAGCTGTTCGCCGCAGTTGCCCCGTCGCCGCGGGGGCCAGCCACCCGGTCAGCGTAGGTCGGGGTGATGAAGCTCGCCTGAGCCCCGGTGTCTATGAGGAAGTGCCGCCCGGAGCTCTCGTCCTTGATGTAAAGCAGCTTATTTGCCTCGCCGAGAGCCGAAGCTGCTACCGGTTGTGGGCTTTGAAGTTTCCCGGGCTCTTGTAACTGCACGGCGGCACACACCTGCGTGCCTTCTCTGCGAAACGCCGGTGATAAAAGCAGAGGCCATCTCCTCCACTGCGTCGTGGCCGCGCCGCTGCCATGGTGGGTGGGTACAGCCCGGTCATCTCCAGCTCCTTGTTACCCGGGGTCGCCGCTCTGAGATCTGCCGCTGCAGCTGTGGTCGCCTGCTCGCCGCAGGAGTTGAGGAGCCGCTGCACCTCCCGGGCCATCGCACGGAAATCCCACTGAGCCTCACCACGCATGTTGGACAGAGTCCCTCTCATGTGCGTCGGGAGGTTGCTGAGGAAGATTTGTTTGAAGAGGAAGTTGTCGTTGTCTGACTCTCTCAAGTGAAGCATGTCCTCCATCAGGGCGATCGGTCTGCGCCCTCCTTGGCCGTACATAGCGATGAGCCACTTGGCCCTCTCTTTGGCTGAGGGCGCGAAACACTCGATGAGAGCAGCCTTCAACTCGCCGTATTTGTCGTCGGCGGGCGGCTGTTGTACCACGCTCCGCACGCATCCCGTAGTGCGGGGGTCGAGCTTGGCGATGACGTGGTAGAACTTAGTGTTGTCCGCCATTATTCCTGCGAGCGCGAACTGCGCCTCGGCATGGAGGAACCACGAGTTCGGGTCATTCTGCCAGAACTCCGGTAGTTTGA
The DNA here is from genome assembly GCA_020510985.1 of Pholidichthys leucotaenia. Lineage (NCBI taxonomy): Eukaryota > Metazoa > Chordata > Actinopteri > Cichliformes > Pholidichthyidae > Pholidichthys > Pholidichthys leucotaenia. The sequence goes on from CM035848.1 coordinate 50,464,277, forward strand.
TGGCGACGGCCCTCGCTCGGGCCGTCTCCGACGAGTCTGCCTCGAGGGTCTCCCTTTCGCCCATTATTCTCACGTACTGGTCACCAATGTGGGGAGCGTGAAATGAAGAAGCTGAATAGTTTCATAATTCAGGTTTTATTCCTTGAAGTCACATCCCCATCAAATCTCTCAGAAAACATAAGAGGCTGAACGCAGTCAGGACCTCTCTATTTATACCAGTGACAACAAAGGCTTAATCACACATCCTTGTTACACCCCCCTCTTGCCTCTAACCCCCCTCTGTGTCCTTCAGTCTCCCACCTGGCCTTAGGGGGTCAGGAAGTCCTTTCAGGCCTCTGCCGCCGCGTCTCCATGTCCAGGTGTTCTCCGCAGGCGGTCCAGGCCCATTGTCCTCTTCTAAGGCGTGAGGTCAGCCACATATGTAATCTCAAACGTCCCTTTGCGCTTACACATATGCAGGTATGAATATTAAAGCCACAAACTCAAATTAAAAGGAACACATTACAAGAACACATTTACAATCATTTGTAAAAGTGTCCCATTTGTTGACTTGATGTCATTTGGTCCTGTTAGATATGATTTAATGCAGTATTTGGGAGCTGTGTGTCTTGTTGGTTACAAGAATGGCCATTTGTTGTTAAATATTAATATAAAAATTATTTGATTGATATTTTGGTGGCACTTGGTGGGCTTTTGGTGTCCCATGAAAATAATTTCATTCATTATTTGGCTGTTCAGTATCCCGTTTGGTGCTGTTTAGTGCTGTTCTTTATTTAGTCTAATTGAGCACCAGTGAAAAATATTTTCCCCAATCATGTAAAGAGCTGAAAATAAAACAGCATACAGACATAGATGCATACAGGAGAGAAACAGATTTTAACTCACCAGTTGCCGTGTCTTTACACGGATCTGGATAAATCTTCATGTCATCAAATCCAGTTGTAATGGTTGCAGAATGCAAGGTCAAGGCTAACCTTACTAAGCCGGTTAGCAACTCCACTCGTCCAGGTATCGTGAGTGCCATCCTGCTGCATCCTGACTTCTTTATAATGTCCATTTTAGGGGAAGGCCTTGGACTGACTTTTATCCGAATCACCATATATTGCCGTCTCCGCACCAACATGGGAGATGTCTTTCCACAAATCTCTGTCCTGGGTAGCCTGGTTTAGGATATTATAAATTCATTTTAGTCCATTCATAAATATTATCCTGCCAGCATCTGCATTGTATTCTTCTGTTTCTTCTGCCATTATTAATCATACTTTCAAGACGAAGGCCTGATTGTGAATGTTTAATGTCACCATAGAGCTTCAGAGTTTTACTTTTCACAGTGGGCATAATTGGAGTTAATGATGTTAAATGGTGAAGTTCACTGATAAAGACATGATCTGTTAACTTGTGATTAGTCATAGCTCTCATAATGTGGTTTTGGAAGGTTTCAACAGTTCTGCAGAGTATGGATATCCAGTAATTTTTATCCAAACCTGGTGTTCAAATTGTAGTTTCCTAAACTCGTTAGCAAGTAAATACTGCACTGCAGGATATCCCGTCCGTGCATACCATTAGTAATTAGCACGTTATGGTGATGTTGTCAAAAGGTTCACTGCGATTGGTTAGAGCCTAGCCTCCTTCCTTTTTTTCCCTCAGTGCAAGGAGATAGTGAATTTTCCATAGCAATACATATAAACCAGTCCCTCCAGGATTTCGCGATGCTGCGATCGCACCAATTCACTCGAAATCAGCCAATCAGCGCAACTATTGCGCGACCTAGCAACTTTGTCCAATCCCCACAACTTTCCCGCAATTTTGGCCAATCCTCGTCAACTTCCGCCAATTTCACCAATCAAATTTGTCTCTTACTGGCGCTGAAACGGTCAGTCTAACCAACCAAATGCATTGCTGCACTGCGTTCACTTCCGTGTTTACAGTGAGTAGTGAGTTTATAGTTTACAGTGAGTAACGGAACACATCAGCAAACAGAGTGTGTGATTTAAAAAAACCACACCTGGGAGGTTTTTAACACCGTCCCTTCCTCAGTCTCCCCCAGCCTACCCGTGGACGCCTTGTCACGTCTCCGTCCTGACTGCATATACAAAGCGCGGGGTTTGTGTTGAAAAACATGCGCCTGCCCAAAAGCACCCTGTCGCGGGAGCGCATGTGAGGAGATTACACTACACTATAGCCAGTGTTTGAATATTTATACATCTTTAGAGGTAAAATCATTACTTACATTTGGTCAATGAGCTTTAAAACTGAACCTCCAGTGTGGACAGAAAAACACATCCACCCCCCACCCCCCACTGTAAATGAAACATGTGTGTGTGTGTGTGTGAAGACCGACATGCAGCAGACAGACAGGTAGGCATGGAAAGAGAAAGAATAATCTCGGTATTTTTTTTTTTTTTCAGAAAAACACAGACTCCAACAGCCAATATAGAGCAACAGAATAAATTATTTATTTTTTCCTCTCCGCTCGGTACCGAGTGGTTGGGAACCATAGGGAGTTTTCAAATGAAGGTGCTGCTAATAATTTCCAAATCTCTACTCTTTAACATGCATTCAGTGCAATTTAGCTGTTGTAATGGATGTTGTGTTAATGTTTGTATTTACTGTTGCAGAGAAGAGTGTTTCTGTATAGCAGAAGTTTCTGCTTAATTTACAAATCACTATAATAGGAAATTGTTCACAATCCTGTGCTTTTCTTGTATTGTTATATAGAACAGTACAGCAGTAAACTGGAAAAAACATCTGCTTTAAAATTTGGAATTCTTCCCTCAACTTTTAGTGCAAAAAACACTCTAAAAACGTCGCAACTTTTTTAAAAAGCTCCAGTGAATTCAGGCTTTTTGGCTCGCAACAATCATAAAAACATCTGGCGAAATCCTGGAGGGACTGATAAACTGATTTCTGGTTGGCTAAATAATTTCAGAAAGTATGCTCACCTCCTTGCATTTTACATAGCAACAAAAAATGAACTAATTTCTGATTGGCTGATTAATGTTTTGACAGTGGCAAGCCCATTTTTTTCCTCCTGTGGACTTATGACAGGATTCTGACTACATGTTACACAATAATATGCATATAATATGAAATACATTTATTATCACAATGTCTGAATCATTTCTTCTCTTTTTCTTCTCAAATTTCTGAGGAAGCTCCACCTCCCTTGCGTCCTCCTCCGAGCCGCCACTCCTTGTGACATCCCCTCTCACGTTTATAAATATCGCGATTTTTCCCCATATTGTACATTTGCAACTTTCCCTCCAAGTTTCATAAACTTCCATTTTTCATCCCCTTAAATATTTTTCATTTTTTTTTCCCCATGTAAATTTGTGACTTTTCCCTCCAGTTTCATAAATTTGCGACTACCCCCTCCGTCGTAAATTTGCTACTTTTTCCGCCAGTTTCGTAAACTTGCCACGTCCTCCCTCAGGTTTGTAAATTTTGCGACTTTTCCCCATTTTGTACATTTGCAACTTCCCCCCAAGTTTTATAAACTTGCGACTCCCCTCCCCTTAAATTTTTTTTCCGATTTTTCCCATGTTGTAAATTTGACACCCCCCCTTCTTGTAAACTTGCATCTCCCCTCCTCTTAAATTTTTTCAACATTTTCCTCACCTTGTGAATTTGTAACTTTTTTCATAAATTTGGACTTGTGGTAAATTTATGACTTCTTTCATTTGTTAAATGGAAATGTTTTTTTTTTAAAATGTGTGCTTCGAGTGTCAACAATAACCTCTTTTTTGTTGTTTTACTTGTGTCTATGAAACATGAACTCTACTTGCACACGTTTTACAACAGACATATTTCATCAACTTTTACAAATTCAAGTGAATGTCATATCTATTGGGTTCAGTCCATGAAAAATCAGTTTCCCATCTGACATCAAAATAATTTTAAGTTTCTTGTGTTTTCTCTTCTCGTTTTTCTTTTTTTCTCTTCCCCACCTTTCCTTGATCCACCACCTCTTCCGACCACTCCATACCCCTTCAAATCCCTCCCCGATTCTTCCCTGTCCGTTCCAGCATAAGTAAGACAATATAAATAAAATGTTAAAATTTTTATTTAGCAAGAGAAGTCTATAAATGCTATTTATATACAGCACTGAATATGAAGAACGCTCCTTTAGGCAAAGCAAATCTGCTTGGCACAGTAAGACAAGCAGCTATCTCTTCTGCTTGCCAAGCTGTTGGACAGGACAAGTAAAATTAATAATAATAATAAAAATAATAATAATAATAATAATTTTAAGAACACCCTTTTCCCCCCAAATACAGTCATTACATATTTTTTAGTTAATAGTAGGAAAATATTTTTGCACATTTATTCTTTCAAATTTTAACCTAATCTACATTAATACATTTGTACCTTATGGTAAATTTCTGAATACACCCCACAAAAACCACCAGCCCCCTTGTTAAAAAACAGCAAATCACCTACTTAAGTATTAAGTAACACTGCTTTTCCTGAAGTGCACTTTCTGGCTACCCTGCCCCTCTCTGTAAGGCCACGCTGCTGCTTCAGCTGAGTGTCTTGGGTAAACATTTACCTTGTAAACGCCTTTGGCAGCATGTGATGTAGAAAGTTGTAACCTGGTGTGCTGCTCTAAAGCCACTGGAGTAGCCATCACAGGCTCCACCACCACCAGCGTCATTTGACTGTATGAAAATCTGACAGGCTCAGCAACTGTGTGGGACTGTAAACATCTGCTCTCTCTGCAGGTCCCCATGGACTCGCTGCAGGACTCTGGGCAGACCATGAGGGGTCTGAACGCCCGTTTGAGGGGCTTCTTGGAGCAGGTGAATCGACTGCAGGAGGCCAACCGGAGGCTGGAGGCTCAGATTGCAGACTGGAACGTCAGGAACAGCTCGAGGTGCCAGGACTGGTCCGAGCAGGAGCGGACGGTCAAGGAACTCCGGGCCCAGGTCAGAACATTAGAAATCACTCTGTCTGTTTATTAAAAGGGGGATGGAAGTCACACAAAGCTGTTGCCATGTGAGGACCGTCCAGGGTTTATGATCAGCTCAAGGCCGTCCTGACAGCCAGAGAACAGCAGCAGGTGTGTGTGTGTGAGTGTGTGTGCGCGTGATCAAACAGTAGTGAGAGCAGTAAAACAGGGCCTATTGTGTAGTGTGTTGTTGATGACAGCCGTGTGTAATATCGTGAACAAACTCTAAAGTGTGTTTAACTAAAGGCTGTGTTGGGTGAATTCATGGCGGTGCTGGGACCATGGTTTAGAGGATGATCACATGGTGGTTTCTATGATTAAAATCAACACGCATCATCAAAAATCTGCTGCTAGTACTTGACTAAAGGACTTACAGTGTGAGTTGTAGCTGTTTTCTGACTTGCCTACAATGCTGCAGCAATTAATTAGCATCTTAAAGTTTTATAATAAGGTGGATAATGAATTCATTTTACCCAAGTCTCATGTACTCACACTTGTGATACTTTATTCTGAAATTTTCAAGTATGATATCCTGGTTTCTGATTTATTTGACTGGTCATATCTGTACCCCTCTGTGAGTGTCTGAGGGTGCTTTCACACCTAAATTTGTTTACTTTAGTCCAAATCAGTTGAAAAGTTTGTTACATTGTACCATTTTCTCCTTGGTTTGGTTCCCTTTCACACAGACAAAATTCAAGCGGACCAAACTGCGTCCCTAAATCCCATGAGACTTACATCAGAACATTCTCAGTTCTTATTGGTCAGATTTTTTGCCGCTAGAACAGGACAGGTAAATACAGGAAGTAGAATGACTACTGTGTATTTATGCATTTCTGGGGAGAAAATAATACAAATCATAGTGTAATCTATGGGGGGTTTTCATTGCCCTGGTTATCATTTATCATATTACGTGCATATACCACTTTTGGCAAATCGTACAGTTTGAAAATGAAATGTGGCTATGGATGGAAAATAACATGTTAATGTTCATTAATCCTCTAGAACCATAACATACTCAGCCACAGATTTTTCGAAGCTCCATCAGGTATGTACAGTGGAATAAAATGCTTTACCATTTGCCGCTGGTGCTGTTTTAGTGCTGTTCCTTTCTCACCTGCAGGACCGCACCAGAGTTCGCCCGTTGATTCAAATCGAAACCACCTCATTTAGGAGGTCTCCGTACGGTTGTTTTGGTGCGCACCTGAGTGTGATTCCCATGTTTTCAGCAGACAAAACGAACTGCACTAACAGAGAAAACAAACTTGAGTTCAACTGAAATGAACTAAAGCCTATATGTAGGTGTGAAAGCACCCTTAATCCACTTACTGGTAGTGCTACTATACAGTTACCATATCTCACAAAAGTGAGTACACCCCTCACATTTTTGTAAATATTTTATATCTTTTCATGGGACAACACTGAAGATATGACACTTTGATGCAATGTAAAGTAGTCAGTGTACAGCTTGTATAACAGTGTAAATCTGTTGTCCCCTCAAAATAACTCAACACACAGCCATTAATGTCTAAACCGCTGGCAACAAAAGTGAGTACATCCCTAAGTGAAAATGTCCAAATTGTGCCCAAAGTGTCAATATTTTGTGTGGTCACCATTATTTTCCAGTACTGCCTTAACTCTCTTGGGCATGGAGTTCACTAGAGCTTCACAGGTTACCACTAGAATCCTCTTCCACTCCTCCATGACGACATCATGGAGCTGGTGGATATTAGAGACCTTTTGCTCCTCTACCTTCCGCTTGAGGATGCCCCACAGATGCTCAGTAGGGTTTAGGTCTGGAGACATGCTTGACCAGTCCATCACCGTTACCCTCTGTTTCTTTTGCAAGGCAGTGGTCATCTTGGAGGGGTGTTTGGGGTAGTTATCATGTTGGAATTCTGCCCTGCGGCCCAGTTTCCGAAGGGAGGGGATCATGCTCTGCTTCAGTATGTCACAGTACATGCTGGCATTCATGGTTCCCTCAATGAACTGTAGCTCCCCAGTGCCGGCAGCACTCATGCAGCCCCAAACCATGAGACTCCCACCACCATGCTTGACTGTAGGCAAGACACACTTGTCTTTGTACTCCTCACCTGGTTGCCACCACACACGCTTGACACCATCTGAACCAAATAAGTTTATCTTGGTCTCATCAGACCACAGGACATGGTTCCAGTAATCCATGTCCTTAGTCTGCTTGTCTTCAGCAAACTGTTTACAAACTTTCTTGTGCTAGTTAGTTAGTTAATTCCCTTCACACCATGTTGGTGTATGGGGCGGCGCCTATCTCCGTTTCTCTGACCCTAGGCCACACAGCTACTGTAAGTAGTGAAAGCTACAGCAGGGGGGTCAGTCCTCTGGTAGCTCTGTGCGTAACTTTACTTTCCCCGTTCCATTATGTGGAGCACCACGCTAGAAGGCAGAAAGTACCATTTTTATATGGTCTTTGGTATGACCCGGCCGGGATTTGAACCCCTGCCTCCCGGGTGTGGGCGGATGCTCTACCAACTGAGCCACCACTCCGGTAACTTTCTTGTGCATCATCTTTAAAAGGGGCTTCCTTCTGGGACGACAGCCATGCAGACCAATTTGATGCAGTGTGCGGTGTATGGTCTGAGCACTGACAGGCTGACCCACCCCCACCCCCCACCCACCCCTTCAATCTCTGCAGCAATGCTAGAAGCACTCATACGTCTATTTTCAAAAGACAACTTCTGGATATGACGCTGAGCATGGGCACTCAACTTCTTTGGTTGACCATGGCGAGACCTGCTCTGAGTGGAATCTGTCCTGTTAAACTGTTGTATGGTCTTGGCCACCGTGCTGCAGCTCAGTTTCAGGGTGTTGGCAATCTAGGTGTGTACACACTTTTGTTGCCAGCGGCTTAGACATTAATGGCTGTGTGTTGAGTTATTTTGAGGAGACAGCAAATTTACACTGTCATAAAAGCTGTACACTGACTGCTTTACATTGCATCAAAGTGTCATATCTTCAGTGTTGTCCCATGAAAAGATATAAAATATTTACAAAAATGTGAGGGGTGTACTCACTTTTGTGAGATACTGTAGCTAACTGCCGGATCAGAGATTATGGCTCTTGTCTATAAAATCTACTCAAATTACTAAACATTCAAGTTGCCCACTGGTTCATTAAATTATAGTCAGTAATATAGCCTGGGTACAGAAGCGTATTGCTGTCACACCAGAAAAAAATGATATGTACAAGGTGTGTTCAGACCAAATGTGAATGGACAAATTTTTTGTGTGGCGTGATTACATTATAACTCAGTGTAAACACACAAATAGACATGAATTCACCGTCTGAATGAGTTGCAAACAGGTGAAGTTGCCTTTATAGCTTCTGCAGCAGTGTTCAACCTCCTGTGGAAATTCCCAAAACATCATCATGCTTAGGTTTACATTATCTGACGGGGGTCTCACCTGAGAAAATTATCCCTGCCTCCAAAATTTCACCTGGATGGTGGGTTGTTTACATTGCTAGCCTGCCAGCCTTGTAAGCATGTCTGTGGCAGGAGTTCATGGGTAAAAATCTCCGGCACTGATTCAGCTGCAGAGCTTCCGATCCATCTGTCTGCAGGTGAGTGTCAGTCTCATTTTCAAACTAGTTTACTCCTCAATGTTGATACTTTTGCTCTGGTGACAGCAGAATCTCAGGGTCGTTACTAGCTAGCGTTATCCCCTGGATGTGAACATGCAAATGCGTGAGACTCGCGTGTTCTCGCCACTTTCTATTGACTTTGTATGCATGCACAATGCTTATTTGCACACTGTACATTGTGTTACTCATTAGTTTTAGTATTCATTCATCCTCGTCGCTGTGTACGTCCCTCCTGACGCGGACACGCGCGAAGCTCAGCGCGTGCTCGCGGATCACATCCAACACACGGAGCGGATTTTTCCAGACTCCCTGGTTATTGTGGTAGGCGACTTTAACCAGAGCAATCTGAGTCACGAGCCCCCCCGCTACAAACAGTTTATTAAATGTCCAACCAGAGGAAATAACACGCTGGATCACTGTTACACTACAGTGAAGGACGCATATCGCGCTGTTCCCCGCGCTGCGCTGGGACTATCTGATCACGTGATGGTCCACCTCATCCCCACATACAGACAGAGACTGAAACTCACTAAACCTGTTGTGACCACCACGAAGAAATTGACCAGTGAAGCTGGAGAGAAACTGAACACATGCATGGAAATAACTGACTGGGGCATGTTTAAAGGAGCCACACATGATCTTAATGAGTACACAGACACTGTGAACTCATATATCAACTTCTGTGAGGAGAACATTCTTCCATCGCGCACCAGGGTGAGATACTCTAATGATAAGCCCTGGTTCACGGCCAAGCTCAGACAGATCAGGAAGGAGAAGGAAGCAGCGTTGAAAAGTGGAGACAGGGACTGCTACAGAGAGGTCAAATATCGGTTTAACAGAGAGCTGAAGAGAGCTAAATATGTGTATTCTGAAAGACTCCAGCAGCAGTTCACTGCTAATGACTCAGCTTCTGTGTGGAGAGGACTGAGGCAAATCACCAACTATCGGCCTCAGGCTTCTAAAGGTCAGGATGACAAAGCCCTTTGTCAAAAACTGTCCCAACATTACGCCCGTTTTGACACCTCGTCAGCTGTGTCCAACTCACCCACTCCACCCAGCTCCACTGCCTCCTCAGCCCCTAATTCATCAAAAGCGGTCCCACCCTCCTCCTCCTCCTCCCCCCCTGCCCTTGTCATCAGTGAGTAGGACGTGCACAGACAGTTCTCCAGACTGAACCCGCGCAAGGCCCCCGGGCCGGACGGTGTGTCTCCCTCCACCCTGAGACACTGTGCGAAAGAGCTGGCTCCTGTCTTCACAGACATTTTTAACATCTCCCTTAAGCAATGTCACGTGCCGACCTGCCTCAAATCCTCCACCATCATCCCTGTCCCCAAGAAGCCACGGATTACTGGACTTAACGACTACAGACCTGTAGCGCTCACCTCTGTAGTCATGAAGTCCTTTGAGCGCCTGGTCCTGTCTCACCTCAAGTCCATCACCACTCCCCTCCTAGACCCGCTGCAGTTTGCCTACCGTGCTAACAGGTCTGTGGACGACGCAGTCAACCTGGCCCTCCACTCCATCCTGCAGCACCTGGACTCCCCGGGAACCTACGCCAGGATTCTGTTTGTGGACTTCAGCTCCGCATTCAACACCATCCGCCCCGATCTGCTCCAGGACAAGCTGTCCCTGCTCAACGTGCCTGACTCCCTCTGCAGGTGGATCACCGACTTCCTGACGGACCAGAGGCAGCATGTGCGGCTGGGGAAGTCTGTCTCGGACTCTGTTAGCATCAGCATTGGATCACCCCAGGGCTGTGTACTTTCCCCCCTACTCTTCTCCCTTTATACCAACTCCTGCACCTCCTCCCACCAGTCTGTTAAGCTGATTAAGTTTGCGGACGACACCACCCTCATCGGGCTCATCTCCAACGGCGACGAGTCCGTCTACAGGAAAGAGGTGGCCCAGCTGGTGTCCTGGTGCAGCCATAACAACCTGCAGCTGAACGCTCTGAAGACAGCGGAGATGATTGTGGACTTCAGGAAAGTCACAACCCCCCTGCCCCCCCTCACCATCACAGGCTCTCCCATCACCATTGCAGATTCCTTCCGCTTCTTGGGCACCACCATCACCCGGGACCTCAAATGGGAGCCAACCATCAGCTCCCTCATCAAAAAGGCCCAGCAGAGGATGTTCTTTCTGCGGCAGCTGAGGAAGCTCAAGCTACCCACCAAGATGTTAGTGCAGTTCTACACGGCCATCATCGAGTCCATCCTCACCTCCTCCATAACTGTGTGGTATGCAGGAGCCACTGCCAGGGACAGACTAAGGCTGCAGCGCGTTGTGCGCACTGCTGAGAAGGTGATCGGCTGCAAGCTTCCATCTCTCCAGGACCTGTACATCTCCAGGACCCAGAGGCGTGCTGGCCGGATCATAGCCGATCCTTCACACCCTGGTCACGTACTGTTTGCCCCCCTCCCCTCAGGTAGAAGACTTCGGTCCATTCGGACTAAAACCTCCCGGCACATGAACAGCTTTTTCCCCTCTGCCATCAGACTGCTGAACATTAAGTGACTTATTGACTCTTGTGCACTATGTACAGCAGCTCAACCAGACTCATGTCATTCATCACTGTTTTTTCTGTTGCATTATCAACTGCACTGTGGTACCCCATATTATCTGCTACTTGCTAATTTTTTTAAAACTGCCTTGACTAGTATTACTCATTATTACTATTATTATTATTATTATTATTATTATTATTACTTATTTTTCTACACTTATTGCACGTTTTTAGTCCTTTAGTTTTTTAGTTTATCTCTTTATCTCATCATGTTTTTAATGTTGCAGCATGGCACCGAGACAAATTCCTATTTTGTGTACTACATGAACAATGGCAATAAATCTGATTCTGATTCTGAATTCTGATTCTGATTAGTGATTGAGTTACTGTAAGTTACTGTGTCAAGACCTAGAATTGTTGTTAGTGTGTCATGACCTTAGAATTGTTGTTTCTGTACCAACTACCTTGGCATTCGTTCAGAGAGCAAAGTAAGAATTTCATTGCTCAGGAAATGTAGCATTTCTTAACTGTGCACATGATAATAAAGCCTTTGAATCTTGAATTCTTGTTGCACGAAAAATTCGCTTTGCGATTGGTCTGAATGCACCTTTAAGAGGGGATGCACTGGAACAGAATTCTTGGGAGTCACAGAACAGTTACCATAGCAACACAACACTGAGTGGCGATCACATGTGATAGCTTTGTGTATGCAGCAAAACATAAAAATCACACAAAATATTTGGTCACAGCAGTGCACAGAGTACGTTTTTTAACTTTAGATGTTAATACCACACCTCTAAAGTTAAAAAAAAAAGTTTTAAAAAAGTAATTTTTTTTCTTACTTTTTACTTTAGATGTTAATACCACACCCCCTATGGATCGCCACCTTATCGTGGTGGGAGGTTTGCGTGCCCTAGTAATTCCAGGAGCTATAGTCATGTGAAAAAAATTTGAACACCCCTTTAAATATTCAGTTCTTTATTAAGAAATGTTCACATATCTATGTCTAATCTTGTTTTTGTTTATATTTGCATTTTTTAAAATTTATTTTAGCCATTTTAAGTAAGAATGAATGTGGTGGTGCCCTAATAAAGATGGGGGGTGTCCTAATTTATTCTTCACTATTTGTTGAGAATTACATTTTACAGAAAATTTTTAAAAAGTTTTTAATTAATTTTAAATTGTTTAGTTATATTACGTGAATCTCCCAGTATTTTTAACATTGATATTAAATATCCATATGTCCAAATATGTAAAAAAAAACAAACACACAGGCTTATACAGAATGTCCTAATTTTTTCACATGACTGTATGTTGTCTGGGGCAATTTGCCTCTGGTAGGGTCTCCAAGACAAACTGGTCCTGAAGGGCCAGACTAAGAGTGACCCAATAGACTCCCATGATAAATTAAAAAATCAAGGATTCAGTGGACCCCGCCTGGAATAGGGTTACCGGGACACTGCCCTGGAGGCAGGCCTGGGGGAGGGGCTCAACAGCTAGTGCCTGGTGGCCCGGTTTCTGCCCATGGGACCTGGCCGGGCTCAGCCTGAAGGAGTTACATGGGTCCGCCCTCCAGTGGGCTCATCACCTGCAGGAAGGACCATGGGGGTCTGGTGCTATGCGGATCAGGTGGCAGGCGAAGGCAGAGACCTTCACTGTCTGATCCCCGGCTTTCGAAACTGGCTTCTGGGACATGGAACGTCACTTCTCTGGTGGGGAAGGAGCTGGAGCTGGTACACAAGGTTGAGAGATATAGCTGGGCTCACCTCAACGCACAGCTCTGGTTCTGGAGCCAGTTTCCTGGAGAGGAGCTGAAGCTTGGCTTACTCTAGAGTTATCCTGGGCAAGAGGTGACAGGCAGGGGTGGGTGTTCTTGTATCCCCCCACCTTGCTGCCTCGATATTGGAGTTTTCCCCAGTGGACGAAAGGGTAGTTTCCCTGCGTCTTTGGGTTGGGAAATGGGTCCTGACCACCTTTCATGCCTATGCACCAAATGATGATTCAGAGTACCCACCCTTTTTGGAGTCTATGACTGGGGTGCTAGAGAGTGCTCCTCTTGGAGACTCCACTGTCCAACTGGGGGACTTCAATGCACACGTGGGCAATGATAGTGAAACCTGGAGGGGCGTGATTGGGAGGAACGGCCTGCCTGATCTGAACCTGAGTGGTATTCAGTTATTGACCTTCTGTGCCAACCACAGCTTGTCCATAACGAACACCATGTTCAAGCATCAGGGTGTCCATATGTGCACTTGGCACCAGGACACCCTAGGTTGCAGGTCGATGATCAATTTTGTTATTGTGTCATCAGACTTGCGACCACATGTCTTGAACACTTGGGTAAAGAGAGGTGCAGAGCTGTCAACGGATCACCACCTGGTGGTGAGTTGGATCCGATGGCAGGAGCGGACGCCACTCAGATCCGGTAGACCTAAACATATAGTGAGGGTGTGCTGGGAATATCTGGCTGAGGCCCCTATCCAGGGGGTCTTCAACTCCCACCTCCGGAAGAATTTTGACCACATTCTGAGGAAGTCTGGGGACATGGAGTCTGAATGGGCGATGTTCTCCACCTCCATTGTCAAAGCAGTGGCCCAGAGCTGTGGCCGCAAGGTTGTTGGTGCATCTTGTGGTGGCAACCCCCGAACCAAGTGGTGGACACCAGTGGTGAGGGGGACCATCAAGCTGAAGAAGGAATCCTACTGAGCTTGGTTGGTTTGTGGGACTCCCGAAGCAGCTGAGGTGTACCGGCAGGCCAAGCGGAGTGCAGCTTGGGTCGTTGCTGAAGCAAAAACTTGGGTGTGGGAGAAGTTCGGTGAGGCCATGGAACAAGACTTTTGTTTGACCTTGAAGCGATTCTGGCAAACTGTCTGGCAACTCAGGAGAGGAAAGCAGCTCCCTGTCCACACTGTGTATGGTGTGTATGGGGCACTGCTGACTTCGACTGGGGACATCGTCAGGTGGTGGAAGGAATACTTCGAGGATCTCCTCAATCCCACTGACACACCTTCCACAGAGGAAACACTGCTTGAGGATGAGGGGGACAACTCTCCCATCACAGGGACTGAGGTTGCCGAAGTGGTTAAAAAACTCTTTGGTGGCTGGGCCCAGGGGGTGGACGAGATTCCCCCTGAGTACCTCAAGGCCTTGGATGTTGTAGGGCTGTCATGGTTGACACGCCTCTGCAATGTTGCATGGCGGTTGGGGACAGTGCCTTTGGAATGGCAAACTGGGGTGGTGGTCCCTCTTTTTAAAAAGGGGAATCAGAGGGTGTGTTCCAATTTTAGTGGGATCACACTCTTCAGCCTCCCTGGGAAGGTCTATGCCAGGGTACTGGAGAGGAGAGTCGGGCCGCTGGTTGAACCTCAGATCCAGGAGAAGCAATGTGGTTTTCATCCTGACCGTGGTACATCAGACCAACTCTTTACCCTCTCGAGAATCCTCGAGGGTTCGTGGGAGTTTGCCCAACCAGTCCACATGTGTTTTGTGGACTTGGAGAAAGTCCACAAAACAAAAGTTCACCACCCACAAGAGACCTCTTGTGGGTGGTGCTGCAGGAGTATGGGGTATTGGGCTCATTGTTACGAGCTATCCGGTTCCTATACGACCCTTGAGAGAGTTTGGTTCGTATTGCCAACACCCAGTCAAACTCGTTTCCAATGAGAGTTGGACTCTCATTGGACAAAGGGTTGCCCTTTGTCACCGATTCTGTTCATGATTTAATGGATAGGTTATGTAGGGGCAGCCAAGGATCGGAGGGTGTCATGCTCAGTGACCACAGGATCTCATCTCTGCTGTTTGCAGATGATGCTGTCCTATTGACTTCATCGACCAATGACCTACAGGCCTTGTTGGGACAGTTTGCTACTGAGCGTGAAACGGCTGGGATGAGAATCAGCACCTCCAAGTGTGAGTCCATGGTCCTCAGCCGGAAAAAGGTGGATTGTCCTCTCTGGGTTGGGGACAAGCTCCTGTCCCAAGTTGAGAAGTTTAAGTATTTTGGGGTCTTATTTACGAGTGAGGGGAGACTGGAGTGAGAGATTGACAGATGGATCAGGGCAACCTCTGCAGTGATGCAGATGTTGTACCAGTCTGTTATGGTGAAGAGGGAGCTGAGCTCTAAAGCAAAGCAGTGTGTGAATGTGTGTGTGAATGGGTGGATAGCAGGATCTGTAAAGCGCTTTGGTCATCAAGAGATGAGAATAAAAACACTATATAAGTGAATGCCATTTATCATTTAAAGCAAAGCTGTCTATTTACCAGTCAATCTACGTTCCTACCATCACCAATGGTCATGAGCTTTGGGTAATGACCGAAAGACGGAGATCGCAGATACAAGTGGCTGAAATAAGCTTTCTCCATAGGATTGCTGGACTCACCCTCAGAGATAGGGTGAGGAGCTCAGTCATCCGGGAGAGGCTCAGAGTAGAACTGCTGTTCCTCCATATCGAAAGGAGCCAGTTGAGGTGGTTTGGGCATGTGATCAGGATGCCGCCTGCACGCCTCCCACTTGAGGTGTTTCGGGCATGTCCCACTGGGAGGAGACCCCAGGCCAGACCCAGGACACGGTAGAGAGACTACGTCTCCCAGCTGGTCTGGGAACGTCTTGGTATCCTCGCTGAAGAGCTGGAGCAGATGGCATGCAGAGAGGGAAGTCTGGGCTTCTCTGCTTCAGCTTCTGCCTCCGCGACCTGGACCACCGGAAAAGTGGTAGAAGATGGATGGATGGATAGATAATACCACACCATTTACTTGACTGTAGTGATGTGTGGGTAAAGACCAAGGAGCACACGGTAAGTGAAGAACTCATTCAGAGCCTTAATTACCTCCGCCAGGAGGTAATGTTTTTGCCGGGGTTTGTCTGTCTGTCTGTTTGTCTGTCTGTTGGTTAGCAAGATAACTCAAAAAGTTTTGGACGGATTTCGATGAAACTTTCAGGCGTTGTTGGAAATGGTACAAGGAAGAACTGATTAAATTTTGGGGATGATCTGGATCACCATCTGGATCCAGCAATTTTTTAAAGGATTCTTTAACATTGTGAGATAGGGCCATTTTCAACATGTGTGCAGGCGCAATGGAGGGCGGTGGTCGTCGTGTCTGACGAACACGAACGCCGCATTCTTCAAAGTTTTAGGCACAAAAGCATGCGGAAAACAGTGGTGGGCTGGGCCCGGCAGCGTGCCTGTGTTTGCGCTACGCTGCAAAAGCTGAGACGGGCAGCTGTCCGGCGCGGGATTATATGGCAGAAATTCCCCGGGCAGCCATAGGGGCTGCGCAAAAACAAGCTCTCTGCCGGGGAAGCTTCCAAATCCTCTTTTGGCGCGGAGCGCAACCCCAATAAAACCCACGGCAACCTGTCTACCCAATTTGCATCCGTCAGTGAACCCCTGAGTGCTGCTTTCAGTGATCTATGAAAACGCTCGCATAACCCATTGGCCTGTGGGTTGTACGCGGTTGTGCGATGAATTGCAACGCCCGCAGCCTGGGAGTTTGGAGATGGAGGAGATGGACACAACAGCAACACTTGAGTTTATTACCTCCGCCAAGGAGGTAATGCTTTTACTGGCATTTGTCTGTTTGTCTGTCTGTCTGTCTGTTACCAACGTAACTCAAAAAGTTATGAACGGATTTTGATGAAATTTTCAGGAAAGGTGTGTAATGGCACAGGGAACACATGATTAGATTTTGGTGATGATCTGAGAGTACATACCTCCACCAAGTGCTTTGTTTGTATTTGTGCAGCAGGATTACACAAAAACTACCGGATGGATTTGGATGAAATTTTCACCAGAGGTGGTTCTTGGCCTACAGAGAAACCCATTACATTTTGGTGATGATCTGGGAATGCATACCTCAGCCAAGGCTCTTCTCACAGTGTGTCAACCACAAAACTCCAAAACTAATGGACAGACTTGGGTGTAATTTTCACCACAAGTGGCGATGGGCCTACACACAAGCCCATTACATTTTGGAGGTGATCCATGAGAAACGGAAGGAAGCTTGGCGGAGGTATGTGCTCTATGAGTGCTTTTCTAGTTATTTATTTAATTAATTTTTACCATTTAATACAAGATGGAATGATAAGACTAGAAAAGCACTCGGAGAGCGCAGACCTCTGCCAAGCGGCAGAGTTCCCCCCATAGAGTGTTTGTGTGTACGTTTTCAGATTCCCTGAGCATGAAAAGATATGAGTAGCAATTGGATTCACAATGATTATTTGTTTATTTGACATGGACAGTGCAATAAACAGACAATTAATGAATGACAACCAATGTGATAGTGATAGGATTAGTGGTTCAGTAGTGTAAAACGGGGCTATAAGGGACGGCGGGTTAATAAGGGACACTTTTGTGGGAAATGTTTTAAATGTAATTCTGCTTTTTTTATTTTGAGCAGGACGCTGAGTTGTGTTGTTATTGTCAAATATCCATGAATCCTTCATCAAATCTAGGCGGAAGCAAAATTAAAAAAGCAGAATTACATTTAGAAAAGTGTCCCATATTACCCCGCCGTCCCTTATAGCCCCGTTTTACGGTTGTAAAAGCATTGCCTCCTTGGCGGAGGTAATAAACTGAAGTGTTGGTGTGTCCATCTCCTCCACTGACGGATGCAGATTGGTTAGACAGGTTGCCGTGGGTTTTATATTATATTGGGGTTGCGGTCCGCGGCAAAACAGAATTTAGAGTCTTCCCCGGCAGAGAGGTCGTTTTTACGCAGCGCCTATAGCTGGGCGGGGAATTTGTGGCAAATAATGGGGCGGCGGACAGGTGTCCGTGTCAGGTTTTGCAGCGTGGCGCAAAAACAGTCACACTGGCGGGCCCAGGCCAGCAGTGTTTTCCGCGTGCTTTTGTGCCTAAAACGTTGAAGAACGCGGAGTTTGTGTTGGTCAGACACGACGACCAGCGCAATGTGCGCAGCGCCTATGGCTGGCACAGGCACGCTGGGGGTCCGAGGCCAGCAGTGTTTTCCGCATGCTTTTGTGGCTAAAACGTTGAAGAAGGCGGAGTTTGTGTTGGTCAGACACGACGCCCAGCGGCCTCCATTGCGCCTGCGCACATGTTGAAAATGGCCCTATGTCACAGTGTTGAAAAATGCTTTAAAAAAATTCCTGTATCCAGACGGTGAACCGGATCACCCCCAAAATTTAATCAGTTCTTCCTTGTACCATTTCCAGCAACGCCTGAAAGTTTCATGCAAATCCGTCCAAGACTTTTTGAGTTATCTTGCTAACCAACAGACAAACAGACAGACAGACAGACAGACAGACAGACAAACAGACAAACACACAAACCCTGGCAAAAACATAACCTCCTCCTGGCCTTTTCGGCCTGGCGGAGGTAATTAGCTCTCCTCAAAGCAAGCAGGTGCTCTGTGTACTTCTGTTATCGAATCCTGTGTGGTGTATTTTTTGTTTTAATGCATACACCCTAATGCTGCTACTCATTTTTGCCACTCAGTGTGTTTTTTTTAAACTGCCATGAGTTCTGTTCGGTGACATCATACACATACACTCTATTGTTAAAACCATATATGTATCACGTTATAATGTGATACATTTTTTGTTAGAACAATATAAATTTCATGTTATAACATAATACATATATTGTTCTAACAATAAATATTTCACGTTATAATGTGATACTGAGCTATCACATTATGACGCAATAGCTCAGTATCATGTTATAACTTGATGTGATAAGATAATGTAGCTTTGGAAGTGCACAGGGACGTCTCTATTCCTACTCTCATCAAAATGTGTACAGATGAAGATGAGGGATAGGCAGTTTCATTATTATGAATTCTGTCTGTTATCTCTCAAATCTGAATGACTCACTAAAATACCAGTTGAACTGGCAGTACACTGTTTTAGCTTTAGGGTACTGATATGAATCAGATGATGACTGATATCAAAACCAAGCTGTCAAAATATTTTATATGTGAAACAGTGACACCAAATAAAGAGAAATCATGATTCATGTTACTCCAGCAAGTTGTGATAAGCAAACATGGGCGCCATTAGCCCTGAGTGGCAGGTGTCACATGTAGGAGAAATGTGGAAACTCGTCGACATTAAAGGCCATCGCAGCCTCTGAGTCGACCATTAACACTCTCACATGATTTGACTTGATGCTTTGGAACTTCTGTAAGATTTACTGTCATTTTCTATATGAGCCGTGCAAGTAGGTATCACTGACAGATGCTTTAAGTAGTTTTTCACATGTTCCCATGACGACCAGGTGTTGACTGATCCAGGCTTTTATCTCAGTGTGTAGGATTAGTCTTCTGTTTGTCTCACTAAGCTGCTCTTTATGTTACCCTTTTATTTACAGCGCTGAAGATGGGTAAGACATAAACAGGCCCAACGCAGCACCATAATGATATTTATGGAGTGAATGCGCTGGAATATTCCATGTTATCTTTGGCTCTCCTTCAACATGGGTGTGTCTGGGTCTGAAAGTGGTGCCTTAAGAAAACAAAATGAAACCTGAGGGTGTGTTAACATTTTTATGTGCATGATAAAAGACGGGAAACCGCCTTGTTTGTGTCAGGGTTCTTTCATTGGAATTAAATGATTGCTTTTGTTTAATTCAGTTTCTTTGGGAATCCTAAAAAGTGATGCAAAAGCGAAAATTGTCTGTGAAAATATCTGCATAATTTGCTGTCACACAAATCATAAATTTGGCTCAAATCAATTGTGGGATGCCACAATCAAGTTTAATAAAAATATGTGTAACTTCAAGTACAAAAGACAGCTAGTGAATATTGCAGAGAGGCTGTTAAAAAAATAAGCACAAATATTGAAGTCCCATTCACTAAAACATGGTGGTGGTGTAAATTTTCTTTATATTAATAAATGTCCCTTGTTGATCTGGTTAATAAATAAAGGTGCAGAGTCAAAGATGCCTTTTCTGGGTATTTATTCTTGATCAAGAAGAAGAGTTCATCCAGGAGCTCAGCAGAAATGTTCACAGGCAAAATGATGCAGGCAGATTTTATACCTTAAAACAAAGATGATGTTGTTATAAGAGCATTCTGTGGGAGTACGGAGCCTGTGTCCCGGAACTGACCTTGACAGGCCAGAGCCTCAGTATCACAGGAAGAAACATGAAATACTGTCTCTAGAAGCATAACAGGAACATAGTGTAATATTAATTGATAAAATATGGAAATCTTTCACAGTGTGCTCATGGGTTTTAACCTTCTAAAGTCCCTTTTTGGGTCATATGATTACCATAAAAGTACTAAAATCACTCTTCACTTAGAAATATTTATATTTTTATTAGTGCTAGGAATACTAATGCGATTAATTATAGCAGTCCTATTAATGGATTACAAAATATAAATGCCCCAAGGCACTGGTTAGACAAAGAGATCGAGCTGGAAAGGATGTACAGCAGGTTAGGTTGATTAAGGACAGAAATGGTAATGACTAACAAATGACGAGAGTGTGTTGAGAAGATTGGAGGGAGTACTTTGAAGTGCTGATGAATAAAGAAGATGAGAGAGAGAGGAGGATGGATGAAGTAAAGATGGTGAACAAGGAAGTCCTGAGGATTAGCAAGGCGGAAGTGAGGGCAGCTTTGAAGAGGATGAAGAATGGAAAGGCGGTTGGTCCAGATGACGTACCTGTGGAGGTATGTAGATGTTTAGGAGAGATGGCAGTGGACTTTTTAACCAGATTGTTAAACACAATCTTGGAGAGTGAGAGGATGCCTCAGGAGTGGAGAAGAAGTGTTTTGGTACCAATTTTCAAGAATAAAGGTGATGCTCAGAGCTGTAGTAACTACAGAAGCATAAAGTTGATCAGCCACACTATGAAGATATGAAAAAGAGTTGTTGAAGCCAGGTTAAAAGGAGAGGCGACAATCAGTGAGCAGCAGCACAGTTTCATGCCACGAAAGAGTTCTACAGATGCAATGTTTGCTCAAAGAGTGCTGATGGAGAAGTATAGAGAAAGCCAGACGGAGTTGCACTGTGTCTCTGTGGATCTAGAGAAAGCATATGATAGGGTGCCAAGAGAGGAAGTGTGGTACTGTATAAGGAAGTCACGAGTGGCAAAGAGGTATGTGAGGGTGGTGCAGGACATGTATGAGGACAGCAAGATTGTGGTTAGGTGTGCTGTAGGAGTGACAGATGGATTTAAGGTGGGGTTACATCAGGGATCAGTCCTGAGCCCCTTCTTATTTGCTATGGTGATGGACAGGCTGACAGACAAGGTCAGGCAGGAGTCTCCGTGGACCATGATGTTTGCAGACGACATTGTGATCTGTAGTGAGAGTAGGGAGCAGGTGGAAGAGAACCTGGAGAGGTGGAGGTATGCTCTGGAGAGAAGAGGAATGAAAGTCAGTAGAAGCAAGAAAGAATACACGAGTGTGAATGAGGGGAAGGCCGGTGTAACGGTGAACGTGCAAGGAGTCGAGGTCATGAAAGTAGATCAGTTTAAATATCAAGGGTCAACCATCCAAAGCAATGGAAAATGCACAAGAGAGGTGAAGAAGAAAGTGCAGGCAGGGTTGAGACGAGTGTCAGGGGTGATTTGTTACAGAAGGATAGCAGCAAGAGTGAAAGGGAAGATTCACAAGATGGTAGTGAGACCTGCCATGACGTATGGCTTGGAGACAGTGGCACTGACAAAAAGACAGGAGGTGGAGCTGGAGGTTGCAGAGATGAAGATGGTAAGATTTTCATTGGGAGTGACTAGGAGGGACAAGATTAGAAATGAGTATATCAGAGGGACAGCTCAGGTTGAGCAGTTTGGAGACAAAGTAAAGGTGCGTTCAGACCAAACGTGAACGGGTGCCATGACTCCATACAAAGTGAATGGGAAGAGGCGAGAATACACAAAACTGCGCAGTTGCGCGTTCGCGTCCGTGCCTAGCTCGCTAGCTAGCTGCTAGCTTTGAGATTCTGCCATCACCGGAGTAAAGGTATCACCATTGCAAAGTAAACTAGTTTGAAAATTTGATTCACTCACCTAGAGACAGGAGGACCGGGAGCTCTCCAGCTGAATCGGGATTTCGGCGTTATTTACCCACAGTTTCCTGCCAGCAAGCTAGCAACGTAAACACCCATCATCTTGTGAAGTTTTAGAGGCTTGAGACAACATTTTCAGGTAAGCCCCCCGTCGGTTAATATAAACCTAAGCATGACGTTATTTTGGGAATTTCCACAGCAGGTTGAACACAGCTGCAAAAGTTTTAAAGGCAACTTTGCCTGTCTGCACCTCACTCAGGAGGGGAATTCATGTCTGTTCGTGTATTTACATTGAGTTATAATGTAATCGTGCCGCGCAAGAAATTCACCAGTTCGCGTTTGGTGTGCACGCACCTTAAGAGAAGCAAGGCTGAGATGGTTTGGACATGTGCAGAGGAGGGATAGTGGATATATTGGACAAAGGATGTTGAAGATGGAGCTGCCAGGCAGGAGGAAAAGAAGAAGACCACAGAGAAGATTCATGGATGTCGTGAAGGAGGATATAGAAAGGGTTGGTGTTACAGAGGAAGATACAAGGGATAGGGTGAGATGGAGACAGATGAGCCGCTGTGGCAACTCCTAAAGGGAGCAGCTAGAAAAAGAAGAAGAAGACAACACGACCCCACGGCACTGTGTTATAGCGGAATTTAAAGACACACTCTGGTGGATATAAATCCCCTATACAAACAAATTATACATTGTCTAAAATGGAATCTTTGCCTCTTTTTCTACAAACAAAACCTCTTATTGTCTTTCAGTTTTGTGTCAAAATCTCTTCACCCCCCCCCCAAACACCAGAATCAGTGACCTAATCCATACTGCAATGCTAATGGCTACCACTACATTAAACAGCATAATTCCTGTGATAGAAAGACTTACCGGTTGAAGGTCATGCCCAGTTCTATGCACGGTGGCCCAGGTTAATGACTGAAACTGCAATAGTCCTTAAAAGCAGATTAATGGTAAAAACCCGTCTTAATTTGGGTCAAGTTTTCAAAGCAGCTAGCCCAAAAATGCTAACTGGCCAGAGGCTCACTTCAGTTAGGCCAGAGAGTCCTGATTGGCTCAACACTACCCACTAGGGAGCAGCTGGTCGATACTTTTAAAATATCATGATACCACTATGTTAATACAAAATGTGCAATTTGTTTTCACATCTGAGAGTTTTAGGCATTAAATTTATGTGTGAAAACCGGTGAAAAACCAGCCAAAGCATGTTAGAGCTGGTCGGCCGTGTCACATGATTATGGCAGCCTATCAGATGTCAGAGCCAAAGACGGCGCGCACCGCGCAGCCGAGCACCCGCTCCTCTGTGCAGTGAGTTCAGCAGCGTTGGGGGAGGCAGAATCAGTATTACTTCTGAAATGTTACACCATTCATCCAAATTCTATGGCGAGACCAAGCAGAATATAATTTGAAAAACAAACAAAAGCACTATTTAAGTTTGTAAAATAATAGTGTAAAAATAAAACTAATAAATTTTTTTTTAAAAAAACGTTGCATTGTGAAAAAAATTTCACATATATGCTACTTGGTATTTCCATACAATTTGGATGAATGGTGAAACATTTCAGAAATAAAATACTTAATTCCAGTTGAGAATCTTCACCAAATTAAGAAATTTAATTAATTTTGCATTCATTTTAAGTCTTAATTATTTTTATTATATTTGAAAAAAAAAATCATTTTTTTTAACTTTGCTTATTGTTCTATTTTATTATCATTTTCTAAGCATTTTTTCAAGTGTTTATGTTCATTAGTTTTATTCATATTTCATATTGCCCTTGCAATGAAGTTGTTAATGAAACTGCAATCATGTGATTTTGGGCAAAAAGTATTGGTAATGGTGTCGAAGAGAACGTCCCATAAATTAATGGCATTGTATCGAAAGGAAAAATGCAGGTATCGCCCACCCCTACTACCAACGTGCCAGCTTCATACATAGTTACTGTCATATCCGGCTCTAGGGAGCCGGGCAATCAGAGCCAGGGGCAAGCCAGTGAGTCGTGATATTTTATTCAGGGTAAAGGGGAAGGGATGAGGAGAGCACAGATACTCATGCAGACGTACACTCACAGGTTGCACAGCGCAGAGGTAAGCAGCTCGTACCGGACGTGGGGGTAGCAAGACGTACATCCTCACAGCGGGATACAAACACAGGAATGCTGCAAGAGGAGTATAAGCTGACACCAGACGAAGGGGCTTCAGCTTAGCAATGCGTTTATGTCGCAGCCCCGAGTCATCGAGGCTGCTCCTATTTATCCTCATTGGCAGCGCCCCAGCTGATGAAGACTAATTGGCCCCAGCCGTCCATAATGCTGCCAGCTGGGGGCCAGCTGAGACGCTGCTCAATGGGAAGCAGGGATGAGGGAAAACATGGGCTGAGTGCCGAGATGGCATCTCAACCCATGGTGACAGTTACATCATCACAATTGCTCTGTCTAAACTCACCTTTTTTCAGGGGGTGGGGCTTAAGTGAAAAACAGACATGAGACATTTGAGTGATTTTGCTCTTGATATATCTTGTAAATCATAAAAAAAATTTACAGAGAAAAAAAAAAAGATTTTTGGTGGGACGTCACTTTAATGCAAATTAACGCCCCACGGCACTTGATGTGATGGCGGAATTTGAAATGCGCAGCAATTGTTAACTCTCCACCCGGATAGTCTTTGGCGTGACATGTGATCAAAATCATCATTTCATGTTTAATTCTGGATGTTCGAATCAGTTTGCTGGAGTATTGCTGTCATACAGTGTGGACATCTGGACCGTAGATTACATTTAATTAGACATTAAAATGAGTGACCACAGTGAATAAATCTCTTCAACTGGCCTTGTGCTAACCGGACGTTAGCTAACTGAGGGAATTAAATGTGTTTTATTTATCCAATTTTATATTCTAACAGGTCATTTATCTAGTGTTTAGCAGAGTAAATGTTTTACCAGTTCTATTATTCTTGGATTAAGCCCTTCACCTCTTGTACTTTACACTTCTACCACAAGTTACACAGTATTTAAAACGGAGTGGAATAGTATTTTGTACAACAGTTACAGTATTATTAAACTGTCAAACACTTGCAGTATTACTGCACTGTTACTGTTTATTCAGCTCTTAATGCTTACATAAACAGTATTTATAATGTACATACAGTACTTTTACTTGTTTGTATATTTTCTCAGCCCAGCCTCTTTGTACACCTTCAGTTTATTTAAGCAACTGTATTGATCCCAGTTCTCCTCGGGATCAACGAAGTGTTTCTGATTCTAATTATTGTGTGTTTTTTGTTTTGTTTTTATTGTCTGTGTTGCTGCAGGTGGGTAAACTGCTGATGGAGAACGTCCAGCTGGCTTTACAGTCAGACAACATGAAGTCCAGAGCTGCTGCCATCCAGGCCAGGTCAGCCGTAGTCCTGAACCCCCTAAAACCTCCTATTCCTCAGTCTGTACAGTCAGACATGTGACTTCATGCTCTATAAAATATTAGTCAACAGCCCGCAGCTGTGGAGATACATGTGGTATTTTGCACCCCCCCCCCAAAAAAAAACCCCAAATGGGGATATTTTCTGTATTTAAAGATCTCATTCACTGCACTTTTTCTACATGTTCACAACTCTCACAGGTCTTAATGAAATGTTTTTGACATATTTTTCTTTATTTAATGACTGCAACATCATTGTGAATCATCTTTTGCAGCCTTCCTCAGAACGGCTCATTTCAGTATAGCCCCTTTTCCACTAGTACCTGTTTGGCCCCGTTCGGTTCGGTTCGGTACGTTTTGTAGGCTTTTCCATTAGGAACTGTAACAGTTTTGGTCCCGAAAAATCAGACCTATTCCACACTGGTTCTAAGCGTTCCGTTCCGACCTGAAAATGTGACGTCAAAAGACTGCAGGCCACTGATTGGTCCTGGCGTAACATCATGAGAGCACTGTTCTTCTGCTGAATGTACAACCGCCATTTGCAAAAACTCTTCCGCGAGTAATCACTATAAACGGTAGAGATGGCTTTGGCTTCACAGAAACCTACACTGTGGTCCAACAAGAAGGTGCAGACTTTTCTGTGCATAGTGGCCGATGATAGAATCCAGAGAGTGTTAGATGGAGCGCACCGCAATGAGAAGATTTTCCATGAGTCGCGGAGCAGTTGTCCACCCATGGATACAACCGGACGGTAAAACAATGTAGGGAGAAGCTGAAGAAATTGAAATGTGATTACCGGGCCATCAAGGACCACAACGGTCGAAGTGGGGTCGAAGTGGGGTGGACAGAAAGCAGTGGAAGTGGATCGACCAAATGGACGCCATTTAAGGTCATCGGCCAGCCAGTAATGGGTGGGAGATAGGTGTTGACCTGGCCATGTTATTGTTACAAACCATAGATGGTGAGTGTTTTGTGATATTATGCATCTTTTCGCTCTATCCAGCCGTAAACAGATCGAAGTGCAGTGTGAACAGCTCCAACTGCCCCATAAACAGCTTGAACAGTGGGGCGAAGTAACTCCCCAGCAGGTGCAGACCATCAGCCGGCTTGCCGATGAAGCTCGTGAAGCAAAGGAGCAAGAAGCCACGTTACGAAGGGAGGAGATGGCTCAAAGTGCTTCCTTCCATCAGGCTTTCCTGGTTGTACTGGGCAACCTTGCGATGAGTGGCCACCGTGTGCGACCCAGTCCCCACAAGTCTCTTTTTAACATGAAACAGAACAATCAGTAACTGGGCTGCAACTTGTAATTAACCAGTGACTGTTGGCATCATGACTGTGTTTTGTCTGTTACTACCAATTTTTTCCAGATTTTTTCCCAAAAAAGGGTTGGAAGGCTATGTCATTGGAGCATGATATGGAGTCTAATAATTACTTAGACATACTTTAAAAGTCAATAGATCAAGGTCAAGGTTTGCATTCATGTGAAAAAATTAGGACACCGTTAAATATTCAGTTCTTTATTAAGAAATGTTCATATCTATGGCTAACCCTGGTTTTGTTTTTATTTGCATAAAACATTTATTTTAGCCATTGTAAGTGGGAATGAATGTGGGGGTGTCCTAAAAAAGCTTGGGGGGGGGGGGTCCTAATTTATTCCCCACTATTTGTTTAGAATTACATTTTACAGAAAATTAGAAAAAAAGTCTGCTTCATTTTTAATTGTTTAGTTGTATTACATGAATCTCCCTGTATTTTTAACATTGATATTAAATATCCATATGTCCAAATTCCTCACAAAAAAAAAAACACACACACAGGCTAATACAGGGTGTCCTAATTTTTTCACATGACTGTAGGCTGTGGGAGCAGTTTTGGGGCAACAAAATCTTGTGATGCAGTGTATCCTGACATTGCAGTCAAAAAAAAAATATTTAGACATATTGTGGTAATCTAGCTGTATGTGGGGAGACTTGAATAACGAAACCGAATTGTCTTCCATTTCAGTTTATTCAAGAAATCATTCCACTGTCTGCTCTTATTCTTGAGCAGCGAACAAAGAGAGTGAACACACCAAAGTTCTCTCATTTAAACATTCTCACATCAAACCATTTCCCTCGCGGGGGAAATCACACATCTATATCAAAGTCTCTTTATTCACATTCATTAGCCTTTTATTTACATAACTCCCCCTTCTCTCCTCTCGAGCCTCAGTGGTCAGGAAGTCTTCTGTCCCCTGTCCTCCGCAGGGGGTCCAGGCTCTGTGGCTCCGCACCGCAGGGGGCTGGCTCTCCTTCATCGTGAGGTTAAATCACATATGCAGTGTCCAACATATACATGTCTCACAACAAAGCCATATAACCCCCCCCAAACGATGAAGAACAGACTAATTCCCAAAATTTAATAGCACCTTACTCACTACTGAATAATCAACACCAACATTCAGTCTGTGTGCCGCTTGGGCTTCAGCCGTCTGCCGAATCTGCTGTGCGTTGGCCCCGCCTTGCCTGCGGTGCTGTTCTGCTTCGGGTCTGTTGACTGAGGAAGAGAGTGGTTAATTGCCCTCTGCGGGGGCCTGCCTCGTCGAGGCGCCACCGCGACCGGTACAGAAACGTCCTTCATGACAAAAGCAGGTTTCAGTCTGTCAATGCTGACTGTCTCTTTTCTGTCTCCAAAATCTAGCACAAATTGCTTATCACCTGCCTCCAGCACTCGAAATGGCCCTTCGTAAGGTGGTTTGAGCGTTGCTTTAAGGGCTTCGCGCCTGACAAAAACGAAATCGGCATTTTTCAAAGCCTTGGGGACGAAAACTCGTGGAAAAGCGTGATGAACCGGACCCGGGAGCGTGTCTGCCCCCGTGCCGACTAACGGTCCCAGAGCAGAGAGAGGTGGGGGCTCTGGGTGCTCTGGTAAAAACTCGCCCGGCAGCCTCAGAGTTTGTGCGAATACCAGCTCCGCTGGGGAGGCGTCTAAGTCCTCTTTAGGCGCAGAACGCAACCCTAATAAAACCCATGGAAGTTTATTTACCCAATCTGCATCCGTGAGCGACGCTCTGAGTGCTGCCTTCAAAGACCTATGAAAACGCTCGCATAAACCATTAGCCTGAGGGTGGTAAGCCGTAGTGCGGTGAATTTTGGCTCCTAAGCCGTTGGCCATCGCTGACCACAGCTCAGAGATGAATTGCGGTCCTCTATCGGACGTAATGTCCGACGGAACCCCGAAGCGCGCCACCCAAGCCGTTAAAAAAACGCGAGCCACCTCCGCGGCCGTGGTCGTCGCAAGTGGGACCACTTCCGGCCAACGTGTGGTGCGGTCCACCATTGTCAAAAGATACGTGAACCCCTGTGATGCCGGTAGGGGGCCCACAAGGTCGACGTGCACATGGTCGAACCTTCTGGCCGGAATGCGGAACGGTTCTAACGGGGCTCTTGTGTGCCTGTGAATTTTGGCCCGTTGACAGGAAATGCAGGTTTTTGCCCATTCCTTCACGTGCTTGCGCAGGCACGGCCAAACAAACTTTTCCGCCACTAGTTTCACCGACGCGCGCACCCCCGGGTGCGCCAGTGAGTGGACCGAGTCAAAAACACGGCGGCGCCACGTGGCCGGAACCACCGGACGCGGGCGCCCCGTCGACATGTCGCAGATCAGGGGGGGCATACCGGTTTGTAAACACTTGCTCTCCAGCCTCAACCCTGTTGGTCCAGACTGGAGCGAGCGCACGTCTGCGTCCGCCCCCTGGTCCGCTGCCATGGCTGCGTAATCTATACCCACGTGCACCGGGGCTGCGCGCGCCACCGTGCCGCTCTCCTGCGGCGCGGTCACGGTGGCCCGTTCTGCCTCTGCGCGTGTTGGGGTCGTGAACGCGCGTGAGAGACAATCCGCTACTACATTGAATTTGCCCGCGACGTGCCTAATGTCAGTGGTAAATTCCGAGATTGCGGCCAGCTGCCTCTGCTGCCTGCCGGACCACGGATCTGAAATTTTGGCCATGGCGTATGTGAGCGGCTTGTGGTCCACATAAGCGGTGAAGCACCGTCCTTCCAGCCAGAACTGGAAATGACGAATAGCCAAATGCAGTGCCAACAGTTCTCTGTCAAACGCGCTGTATTTTCGTTCAGCCGCGCTTAAAGATTTGCTAAAGAAAGCCAAAGGCTGCCAAACTCCGGCTACCTGTTGCTCAATAACGGCCCCTATGGCTAAATCTGAAGCGTCTGTCGTCAGCGCGATACGTGCTGCAGGGTCTGGGTGGGCCAGGAGCGCAGCGTCAGCCAAGGCTTTTTTAACCTCTGTGAACGCGCGCTCCCGCTCCGGGGACCATTCGACCGCCTGGGTCGGCTTTTGTTTTTTGAGCGCGGCATATAACGGTTGCATGATTTGAGCTGCGTGGGGCAGGAACCGGTTATAAAAATTCACCATCCCCAAGAATTCCTGTAGTGATTTGACCGTTTGTGGACGGGGAAAATCCGCTACCGCGCGTACTTTCTCTGGTAACGGAACCGCTCCCTCCGGGGAGACGCGGTGACCCAAAAAATCAATCCGCTCAACGCCGAACTGGCACTTGGCTGGGTTAACTATTAAGCCGTGCTCTCCCAGCCTCCTAAAAACTGCTGTGAGGTGCGTTTCGTGTTCGTCCTCTGAAGTACTCGCGACCAAAATGTCGTCGAGGTACACAAACATGAAAGGGAGATCGCGTAACACGGCATCCATCATCCGCTGAAATGTTTGCGCCGCCCCTTTGAGACCAAACGGCATGCGTAAAAATTCGAAAAGTCCGAACGGGGTTATTACCGCTGTTTTAGGAATGTCCTCCGGTTGGACCGGGACTTGGTGATAGCCGCGAACTAGATCAATCTTTGAAAAAATGCGCGCCCCCGCCAGGTGCACCGAAAAATCCTGAATGTGCGGGATGGGATAACGATCGTGTGCCGTAGCGTTGTTTAGCCTGCGGTAATCCCCGCACGGTCTCCAGGAGCCATCGGCTTTCGGTACCATGTGCAGCGGCGAAGCCCACGGGCTCTTCGACCTACGAACGATGCCCAGCCTCTCCAGGCTGGCGAACTCCTCGCGCGCAATGGCGAGCTTAACTGCATCCAAGCGCCGAGCTTTTGCAAACACGGGAGGACCAGAAGTGGGGATAAAGTGTTTCACCCCGTGCTTCGCGACCGTCGCTGAAAAAGTGGGCACAGTGAGCGCTGGAAATTGGGTGAGGAGTGTGTGAAACTTACCACCTGCTGTAGCGACGTGGGTCTGTACTGGTGGCGGGGACACTCGAGCTGAACAGGGGAGAGAGTAAAAAGAGAGTGCATTTACCAGCCGTCTATTAGCAAGATCAACTAACAGATTGTGTGAACACAAAAAATCCGCGCCCAACATGTTGAAACTCACCGCCGCTATTACAAAAGTCCATTCATATGTGCGGCCATGTAAGCATAAAGGCAAGGTCCTTCTCCCGTAGGTGTTGATGTTCGAGCCATTTGCCGCTGTAGCTCCGTCACCGTGGGGTCCAGCCACCCGGTCCGCGTATGTTGGGGTGATGAAGCTCACTTGTGCTCCGGTGTCAATGAGGAACACTCGTCCGGAGCGCGCATCCGTGATGTAGAGCAGCTTGTTGCGTTCTCCGAGGGTCGAAGCTGCTAGCGACCCCCGGTCTTGCCGTTTCCCGAACTCCTGAAGATGCAGGGCGGCACACACCTGCGTGCCTTCTCTGCGAACCTCCGATGGTAAAAGCAGAGATCTTCTCCTCCGCTGTGTCGTGCCCGCGCCTCTGCCGCCGGGCTATTGGCTCCCCCTCGTCGCGGCCGTGTTGCCGCCGTCGTCGGCCAGTCTGGTTCTGCCGCCTCTGGCTCCCCGCTGTCTCGGGTCGCTGCTGTGGTTGCTTGCCCGCCGCAGGCGTCCAGGATCCCATCTGCCTCCTGGGCCAGCTCCCGGAACTCCTCCAGGGTGTGACACTTTTTGCCGGCCAGCGTGCTTCTCGCATGCGCCGGGAGGTTGGAGAGGAAGATGAACTGAAAAATGAAATCATCGTTGTCCAACCCTCTCAGCTGTATCATCTCCTCCATCAGGGCGCTCGGCCTGTGTCCACCTTGGTCTAGCAAAGACAGGATCCTCCTCGCCCTCACTTCAGCCGAGGGGGTGAAAAACTTGATGAGGGTGGATTTCAGCTTGCCGTACCTGTCGGTCGCGGGTGGCTGCTCCACCAAGCTTTGCACGCACCGAGCTGTGCTGTTGTCCAGTTTAGCGATGACATGGTGGAACTTAGTGTCATCCACCGTTACTCCTGCGAGCGCGAACTGCGACTCTGCTTGCAGAAACCACGACCGTGGGTTATCCTGCCAGAAATCAGGCAGCTTAACGGCCACTGCGCTCGCCAGCTCTGAGCGCTGTGAGTCCGGGACCCTGAGAATTTCTTCGTTCATTCTCAACGTCGTCAGTCACCAATGTGGGGAGACTTGAATAACGAAACCGAATTGTCTTCCATTTCAGTTTATTCAAGAAATCATTCCACTGTCTGCTCTTATTCTTGAGCAGCGAACAAAGAGAGTGAACACACCAAAGTTCTCTCATTTAAACATTCTCACATCAAACCATTTCCCTCGCGGGGGAAATCACACATCTATATCAAAGTCTCTTTATTCACATTCATTAGCCTTTTATTTACATAACTCCCCCTTCTCTCCTCTCGAGCCTCAGTGGTCAGGAAGTCTTCTGTCCCCCGTCCTCCGCAGGGGGTCCAGGCTCTGTGGCTCCGCACCGCAGGGGGCTGGCTCTCCTTCATCGTGAGGTTAAATCACATATGCAGTGTCCAACATATACATGTCTCACAACACAGCCATACTGTACAACGTTTTCATGTCATCTGTGTGTAATGCTGAATAATGACGGTTCTTTCTTAACCAGAATTCTACTTTTCCACACTGGAAAATTGCCTGGAATTCTAAGGGGTTAAGAAAAGGTAAAGAAAACTTACATTTTTCAGTATAATGGGATAAGGTTACGTGGGATTTAACGTGTTTCAACACGATTCATAATTCTGTTAACAGACTTGCATCAAACCAAAAGTAATATCTAACTGCTGGATTACTCGTAGAGGGCTTCCCCTGTCTTTTAGCATTTAATCACTCTTACCTTCACAAATAAACCATATAAACAAAAGAGGAGACGTATCTGAAAAAGGTACAAAAATTTTATTTTAATAATACATAAGTTGGACATGTGTAGGCACATGAATGGGAAGGCACTCACTGTTTAGTCATTACTGCTACACAAGCGCTGCGTCAGAGCATCTCGTACATCTCTGCCCTGCTCCTCTCCACCCTGTGCCACTGCCACCACCGTAAAGTACATCATCCTCTCATAATCCTCCATCTTGTGTTTTGATAGTGTGTTGATTGTGTGTCGCGTGTTTTACGTCACGGGAGAGTTGGGCCGCCTTCCTGCAACAAGTCCCACCCACATCAACCAGTGCTCTGGTGTAGTGGAAACACGAGCGGCCTGAACTGAATAAAACTGTGCTGTGCTGTGCCGGGCTAAACAGGGACTAGTGGAAAAGGGGCTGTAGTGTCTCTTTAAATGCCCAAGAGCTGCAGTAACTGCGCCCTCGCTCTTACATCGCTGTTGCTAATCTTAGCTGGCTAACTCCTAGCTAGTTCAGTGGCTGATAGGATATGACCAGTCCCTGGAGTCTCTGTACTATGCTACAATAACGTCTGAAAACGACATATATGATCAAGTATTGTTAGGTGAACAAGGATTCCAGTGGGGGGTTAAATAGAATTCATAGAAAATAGTGATCAAAACCAGCCGGATCGACAGTTAAGCTAATGCCAGGCGTCAGCCAGCCTGAGGCAAGCTGTTATGTGGTTGGACTGACTGACTCTGACCGCCAAGCAACGCTAATGCTAACAGTTCAATGTAGCATCACGGCAAAAATAAAACACAATAAGTCAGAATAGGCTCCAGACCCCCCGCGACCCGAAAAGGATTAAGCGGAAGAAGATGGATGGATGGATGGATGGACACAAGATATATTATTGACAGTGGATTAGTGAACCAGGTGGAAATAGGAATGTCTATTAGGGTTATTGAAATCTAAACAAAATAACTATATTAAGGCACTTTGTACTCTAACTCTCTTGTAGCACGCTTAGCTCTGAAGCTAACACCTTTGGCACTATGCTGCAAACATAACATGTTTGTGGAATACAAAACCTTGTTTTATATTATTTTGTAAATTTTGTCTCATCTAGATGCAGTTTCTTTTTATTTATTTATGTGCATACGTCATTAAATTCATCCTCTTCATCTATAGATATAATTTAAACGAAACTTAAATATCTTCATATTTCATAACAGAATATTGGGTTGTCCTTATTTTTTTTCCACGTGCCTGTAAATAAGAATGATACAGAGGATGAAACTGGTTAAAAGATAAAAATGTGGTCATTTATTTATGGGTTTTTATTACCTCCGCCAAGGAGGTTATGTTTTTACCAGGGTTTGTTTGTCTGTCTGTCTGTTACCAACATAACTCAAAAAGTTATGAACGGATTTTGACAAAATTTTCAGGACAAGTCCCAAATGGGACAAGGGAGAAAAGATTAGATTTTGGGAGTGATCCGGATCACCGTCTGGATCCAGGAATTTTTTAAAGAATTCTTTATCATTGCGAGATAGGGCCATTTTTACCATATGTGTATATAACTCCACAATAAATGGTCAGGACGCTTGCCAAAAAAATACAGGATAAGATCCCAATAGGTTCTAGGAAATATCAAAGACTGATCCGGATCCTGTGATCCACAACAGGAAATAATAGGGGATCTCTGGAATTTTCATCGCTGTAAGGTAACAAATTAAGACATAAACATACAACAAACACCAAAATATAGCCAAGACACTGAGGAATCAGTAGTGTGCCAATGGATTTGTTGTATCTTCAAAAGCTATGGAGCTACGTATATCCAGAAGAAAACCGCCATTACCGAAAAAGTGATTTTTGTCAATAACTACTGAACTAATAAAGATATCAGTGTGAATCCAATTGCTAAAGGTATGTTTTGATGGTCAAGGAATCTGAAAATACAGATAAAATAAATGTAGGACTATTATATTTGGGGAAAATCCCTATATTAGGGGGAACTGAGGTACTTGGCGGAGGTCTGCGCTCTCCGAGTGCTTTTCTAGTTTGTCTTTTATCATGATAAGACATAACATTAGGTACAGGTACACTTATTTGAACTTCTTTTGATTTTACCGATTTTAAAATTGGTCAGACCTGTTCTTGTTTGTACAGTCAGAACTTGTTTTTTAACAGAAATGACCATTTTTATGAATTTATAATTATTATCCCCTGCTGGTCAAAGCCCAAAGGGATCTTAAACCCCTTTGGGTCAAACTGAAAGGGGATTATGTTATGAGTCAGTCTCTCCGTCTGTCTGTCCCACTTTTGTGAAATCAACTCCTCCTACAGTTTTGTTCCAAATGTTTTGAAACTTGGCACCATTGTTTGATATTGTCAGAAGTCTGAAATATAAACCTCACAAATACAGAGTACAAAAAGGTATTAGACTGAATCAAAGATCAGACTTAAGACACGCAGAGCCTTTGAAGTTTTTACTTGCACAAGGAGTAATCAACACATACCTTTTACAGGATGAGTTGAAATGCTGGCGAGGCAGTCTCGCACAGTAACTTTTATACACAAAGATAAGACAGTGACAGTTTTACAACCCGTTCTTTCCCCCCACACAGGGGAATGATGAGTAAAAGCATACACAGTTTGCACACAACAGTCTTTTGCAGAGAAGATAAAGAAAAAAGTACAGGATATGCAAAAAGGTACAAGATATGCAAAGGGTGAGTCTTGGCACACAACGCTCCAGCTACACTCACCCACATGTGGGGACATCAGTCTCAGCTTCATGAATCATTAATAAAATGATAACTGTTTATATACATATATACAATTTTTCCAACATTTCCCTCCTGTTTATTATTTTATTAACCCTTTTAATCATATGCAATTGATAAAACACTTCTGAGAGAGAAGAAGAGGATCTTCAGGTCAGGGAACAGGGAGATGCTGAAGTCCGTACAGAGGGAGCTGAGGAGAAAGATCAGAGAAGGCAAGGACAGCTTCAGGAAGAAGATGGAGGACAAGCTGCAACAGAGCGACATCAGCGGGGTCTGGAGAAACCTCAAAACCATCTCGGGGCTCCAGAATACCTCCCCCCAGGCCACAGGGGGCAGGGAGGGGGCGAACAACCTGAATCTGTTTTTCAATAGATTTGACCAACCGCCCTCCCCCCTGACTGCACAACAACCACTGCTGCCTCTAAAGAAATCAAGTCCTGCTGCCCACTCCCCACTCCACCAACACCCCCCCACTCCCAACACACAGCCCCCCATCCTGACCCTGACCAGGACCCAGGTGAGGACGGAGCTGAGGAAGATCAAGGCGAGGAAGGCGCCGGGACCGGACGGCATCAGCGCAAAGCTCCTCAAGTCCTGTGCAGACCAGCTGTGTGGGATTGTGACGTATATCTTCAACATGAGCCTGAAACTGGGGAGGGTACCACAGCTGTGGAAAACATCTTGTGTGGTACCTGTACCAAAAACTTCCCACCCCAAAGACCTGAACAGCTACAGACCGGTGGCCTTGACGTCCCACTTGATGAAGACCCTGGAGAGACTGCTCCTTGCTCACCTCCGCCCCCTGGTGGAACCAGCGATGGATCCACTCCAGTTCGCCTACCAGCATGGCATTGGGGTGGAGGATGCGGTGATCTTCCTCCTTCACCGTTCTCTGTCCCACCTGGAGAAGCCCGGGAATATGGTGAGGATCATGTTCTTTGACTTCTCCAGTGCTTTCAACACCATCCAACCGATGATCCTGAAGGACAAGCTGCTGCGCGCAGGGGTGGACCAGCACCTGTCATCATGGATCCTGGACTACCTCACGAACCGGCCTCAGTTTGTGAGAACCCGGGACTGTGTGTCCGACACGATCATCAGTAGCACGAGGGCCCCCCAGGGAACGGTGCTGGCTCCCTTCCTGTTCACTCTTTATACTGCGGACTTCTCACACAACACAACACACTGCCATCTACAGAAGTTCTCTGATGACTCTGCGATCGTTGGCCTCATCTCCAATGGAGATGAAGCTGAGTACAGAGGGCTTATCCAGGACTTCGTGGACTGGTGCCATCGGAACTGCCTCCAGATCAACGCGAGGAAAACTAAGGAGCTGGTGGTGGACTGCCGCAGGCATGGGCAGCCCCTCACAGTACCAGTAAATATACAGGGAACAGACATCGAGATGGTGACATCCTATAAGTACCTGGGTATTCATCTGAACAATAAACTAGACTGGTCACACAATACTGATGCACTCTACAAGAAGGGACAGCGCAGGCTGTTCCTGCTGAGGAGACTCAGGTCTTTTGGTGTACAAGGGGCGCTGCTGAAGTCATTCTATGACACGGTGGTGGCATCAGCCATCACTTTTGGAGTGGGCTGCTGGGGCAGTGGCATTACTGCAGCCGATAGGAAGAGACTGAACAAACTGATTAAGAAAGCTAGCTCTGTCCTGGGGCAGCGCCTTGATCCGATGGAGGAGATAGGAGAGAGAAGGACGGTGGCTAAACTGTCATCTCTGCTGGAGTCCGAGTTCCACCCTATGCAGGACATACTGAATGC
Organism: Pholidichthys leucotaenia; assembly: GCA_020510985.1. Lineage (NCBI taxonomy): Eukaryota > Metazoa > Chordata > Actinopteri > Cichliformes > Pholidichthyidae > Pholidichthys > Pholidichthys leucotaenia. The sequence continues at coordinate 50,501,430 of CM035848.1, forward strand.
ACTGAGGAGCTCATTTAGCAGCAGACTACATCATCCCAGGTGCACAACCGAGAGGTTTCGTAGGTCCTTCCTACCAACGGCTGTCAGACTGTACAACCTAAGCAGGGCTGCTCGCAGAGATAGCAAAAAGACGTAACAAACTAATAGTTTTTTGAATGCAAAAGATGCAATAGACTTACACAATGGTCCCCTCCGGCATACAACTAGGAACATACCGGTCGCTATGGAGGGTGAGAATATGTATGGGCACATAATCATACCATGTAGGATAACTAAGTAGACGGTTATGCTGTTTCATTCCATCTAGCAACAATGCTCTGCACTGTGTGTGTTTATATATTTGCATATTTATTCCATCTAGCTACAATGCTCAGCACTGGGTGTGTTTATATATTTATATATCTACATATTATTCCATCTAGCTACATTGCTCCGCACTGTGTGTGTTTATATACTTGCATATTTATTCCACCTAGCTGCAATGCTCCGTACTGTGGGTGTTTATATATTTACATATTTATTCCATCTAGCTACAATGCTCTGCACTGTGTGTTCATATATTCATATATTTATTCCATCCAGCTACAATGCTCTGCACTGTGTGTCTGTGTGTGTGTGTATATATATATATTTATAGTAATACGTACATATGTTTATTAGCTGCTCTTGCTTGCTTGTTTTTTTTCTTGCCTTCTGATTGTTGCTCTGAGTGTTGCTATCCCTGTGCTGTTGCAATCCTGGAATTTCCCCGTTGTGGGACTAATAAAGGCTTATCTTATCTTATCTTAATTATCAGTACAATGTAACTTCAAAAGATTTTCTACATTGACCTCCTAGAGCATCTTGTCCAAATTTAAACAGTGGTTTTGTCATCACAATCACCATCACTTTGCTGTGTTAAGGCAGTATATTGTACAGGGACTTCTCTTTGGAGCATAACAGATTGTAACATGAAAGTGTGTTGAGCAAAAGTTCTACTTATCATGGACCTTATACAGGGAATGACACACATGAAAAGCACATAGAATAAAATTAATATCACAATCAATGGGGTTAACTATTTCAAAAGACTCTGCCACTAAGTTCTTACTTTGAAAACAATCCCAGGAGCCCCAACCTTTATCTTCATCTAACCCATGCTGTAAGTGTAAAATATCATTCAAATGGCTAATTTTTGTTCTTCATTTAAAGTTGTGAATCCTTGCTCCATTAATACAGTCAGATTTTCTATTGTCCATGCTAATGCATTTATGTGGTGTATAGCTAGAGCACTGCCATACATTGGAAAAAGAGTACCCATTGGTTTTCCAAGAATCCATACCCATCATCATTTGGCCAAAAAACAGTAGGATTATTGCTACAGTTAAAAGTACAATTTTTCCTCTTTAAGGTGAATTTTCCAGCAGCAATATAGGGAAAGTGAAATACATTTCTACAAACAGAATCATAATATGACACTTCACAGGTCACTTCCTTAGTATCATTGCATCTTTGTGAAATACCCAGGTTGAAACTGTTTTTACTACAGTTTTTGTGAAAGCAGATTGGTGAAGTAAACAGTGTAGGATTTACTTTCATTAAAGGCTTCTTAACTGCAAGCAAAGAAGTTCCTGTCACGCCCTGAACGCTCTTTCTCTGCGTTCAGGTTGTCCAGTGTCGCTCCTGCTCCGGGGTAGTCCGTGCCGGGTCTTCCATGGCCCGCTCTTTGACAGCGCCCAGCTGATTGCCAGCTGTCTGGTCAGCTGCGCTGGGACAGCGGTCTCCCATTCCCAATCATCTCCCCCATTTAAGCGAGCAGCCGAGAGTTACTCGTCGCTGCGACCTCGCTATGGGAAGACGTTCCTTGTGTTTCCCACGACTGTTAGCTCCTACGACTAGCTTCAGTCCGCCGTTACCTCGGCGCTTCACCCAAAGTAAGTGTTGCGACTCGGCGTGTATTTTTCCCTCGCCGCCTCTCTAGCCTTTCTCCCTGGGTGGTATGTTACCCTTAGTTCTGTGTGTGTTTTAGCCCCACGTGGCTCTTTACTTTTCTGTTCGTTATTTAGTGTAGTGTGTGCTTTGTTAATAAACTACGCTAACTCACTGGTCGCCCTCGTATCTCCTTTCCTGGCTCGTGAGAGCCAGAGTTATGACAGTAGGTCGCAGCCATAGTGAGACGGCCGCGACCGTGAGTTGGCTGTAAGGACTCGACGCCTTTTTTTCTCTTCCTCTGGGTACGGGCGAGCCAGTATCATGTCTCCCTCCAAGAGACTCATGCGGCACCCAGGCCACGATCTCTCGGAGACTCTGGACCTTGTGGACGGAACGTTGTTCACCACGGACCTCTACGATGCCCCCAGCGAGATATGCTGGCGCCTGGAGCTCGCCGAGGGTATGCTTAACTGCTTTTCTCGCTACTTCCTTCTCCCCGAGGTTAAGGCGAGGAGGGCAGACATCTCTGTGGCCTGGGAGAGGCTCCGTAGGCTGGAGGACAACTCCGGCAGGAAGCCGAGGACAGGACGCCTTCGCTCCTCGCTTCGGAATCCCGCTCCTGCCGCCGATCCAGTCCAGGAGTTCGCCTCACCCAGGGGTGATCCCCAGGATAGAGTGACGTCAACCGGGTTTCCCCGGAGAAGATGAGAGTGACAGCGATGCGCATTGCGGATCGAGTGGCAGCCGCTTCTTCCGCTGCCGTTCCTCCCGTAGCCATGAAGAACGTGATTGCGGCGGTCAGGCTGGTCGAGAAGAACCCGGAGCTGAACGATTATCCGGAATACGCTGACCTGTTGGCTTCGCTCATCGCACAGGAGCGACGTTTTCCCGACCTCACGTTCAGAAGATGTCGCTCCCAAATTCCCCACTCATCTCAGCAAGAGTCCCGTCTGGATCCCGCTCCAGGAAACCACACGAATTCCGCCTCCCAGCCTGCTGTTGCTCCCGTGTCTCGCCGAAGAAGTGAATCAGCTGCTCCCGCTCCTGGGCCCGCTCTCCCCGCTGTCCCGTCAGCTTTGGGCCCCCAGCTCTCCTCAGCTGTTTCACCCCCCTCTTCGTCATTCACTCCGGCCGCTGGGAGAAGCGCAAATTCATCTCCAGGTGTTCCAGGTCCCGATCCGGTGCGGGTAGCACCACCTCATCTGTCCGGGGGGTTCCCCACTTCTATCCGGTTGGGAGAAGAGAGACTCGAGTCCCTTGTAGCGGGTTCCACCGGCCCTCCGGGAATCAGGCAAGTGTCCTTTCATTCTCCTTCCATTATGAGTGAATTGCCTTGTTTGATTCCTGGGGGAGGAGTTCAGGGTTCACAGTCCCCTGAGCTCTCTCCTCCCGCTGCAAAAACTGAATATGAACCTGCGTCCTCTGTGTCTTTTCCCCTTGAGTGTGCCCCGGTGCCAGGTGTACACCGCTGCGCGAGGAGGAGGCGGCCTGCGGCCCTGGAGGGTTTTGCCCCAGCCCCGCAGCCACGTTATGGGCAGAGGAGAAGGTCGAACTGCCTGTTGGAGCCAGCGCCGACGATTAAGCGTCCCCGGGTCTCCACGGAGGAATGGTTCGGCCCAGCAGAGTCCAGATCTCCTGCCTCCACGCCAGGTGGGCTGTCGACACGGTCTTCGGCGTTTGGAGGTCGTTTGACTGTGGAAACCATCATGCCGGCTGCGGAGCCATTCGCAGTCGAGTTGGAGCCGGAGGACGGAGTCCTGCACGCTGAGCCCGGAGCATCGAAGTCCTGGATGGCGGTAGAACCCGAGATCAGGCAAGTGCTCTATTTTGTTTTTCTCTTCTCTATTCTGGAGCATTATTGCCTGTCTCTCGGGGGGGCGGGCCGGGTGCAGCCGTCTGCTGCGCTCGAGCCTGTTCCGCCGGGCTCTGCCGCTGCCGGTGATCCTGATCCCGGTTCCTTTTGTCCCTCTGAGCCTCTCCCCAGGGCCATCGGGAGTGCTGTCTCGGTCCAGCTGGAGTCCACCGGGGGTGCTGCGCCGGCCCGATCGGGGTCCACCGGGGGTGCTGCGCCGGCCCGATCGGGGTCCACCGGGGGTGCTGCGCCGGTCCGGGTAACAGTTAGTGTGGGAGCTGGAGGATTGTGTTCGCCTGACATCAGGCTGACTTCGTCCCTTGCCTCCATCATTTCTCCTCCTGCCGCTGTTGGGGTTCCTCTCACCCGGGCCAGTTTCCCCCTACCCTTGTTGCCATTAGATGGCAGGCTAACTTTGCCCCTGGCCTCCATCTCTTCTCCTCCTGCCGCTGTTGGGGTTCCTCTCACCCGGGCCAGTTTCCCCCTACCCTTGTTGCCATTAGATGGCAGGCTAACTTTGCCCCTGGCCTCCATCTCTTCTCCCCCTACTACTGTGGGGGTTTTTCTCACCTGGGTCAGTTTCCTCCTGCCTTTTCCCTCAGGGAGGAAGCTGCACCAAGACTTCTCCCTCAGCTCTCCGTGGTCTGAGGTCACGGGACGACCGCCTGGGAAGCCATCTGGCTGGTTCGGTGATCTGGGTCGGCCTCCGGAGAAACTGTGTCTCCTAGCCTGGGACTCGGGTAGGCCACCCGAACTGGTGTTGTGGTTCCTGGCCTGGTGGAGTTCGGGCCGCCCGCCGGACAAGCTCTCATCGCCTGCTCCACCTGCTGTCGTTCCTGACATTGTCTGACTGTATATAGCCTTGTATTTTGTATGCCCTCCATTATTTAGTTTCATTCAGGACATCAAGGAACTTTCTTTGCTAGAGTCCTTATTGTGATGTCATTTCAACGAAGAATTTTTCCTTAGACAATTTTCTGTTTTACGGTCCCTGTATGGATCCTTATTTTAATCTGTCCTTTAAGTTGCTTCCGCCTCACATTGCCTGGCCTTATTCAGAATAGTTTGTTCTTCTGCATTTATATCCTCCTCCAGACTGTTTGATTTTCTGTGTTGCGTTAATTCATGTTTGAGGAGTTGATGTTTTTTTTTTTTTTTTTTTGTATCCTTATACCAGTTAGCGGCCTCAGGCTTTGTTTTTAGGTCTTGTGCCCGGTTTGTCCCTTTATACTTTGTTTTTGGCCGGGGTTACATGTGTAGTCTTCTGCAACTTTATGTTTACTGAGTTTTGTAGTCTTTTTGGTCGCCGGGACATGAGTTTTGCATTGTCCTCGCCCTGAGTTGTTGTGAACCTTTTTTTTTTTTTTTCTCCATGACTATGTCGTTGTTTTTCTGCAGGTTGTTCTCCCCACCTCCTGTGGTCACCTGCACAGACCGTCTGGCCTCTGCAGAGGAGGGGGTGATGGTTTTCTTTTGTTTGAAATTATTGTGGTATCTGACCCTATACTGTATCTAGGTTTTTTTTTTTCCTTCCCTGCCTCCTTTGTCTGGTCCCTCCCTTTCTCCCAGATCTGGCCCCCACCGCCCTCCCTGGTCTTCCCTCGGAGGGGGGGGGGGGGGTTTAGCCCGCTCCAGGAGGCGCGGCTCGGGGGAGGAGTACTGTCACGCCCTGAACGCTCTTTCTCTGCGTTCAGGTTGTCCAGTGTCGCTCCTGCTCCGGGGTAGTCCGTGCCGGGTCTTCCATGGCCCGCTCTTTGACAGTGCCCAGGTGATTGCCAGCTGTCTGGTCAGCTGCGCTGGGACAGCGGTCTCCCATTCCCAATCATCTCCCCCATTTAAGCGAGCAGCCGAGAGTTACTCGTCGCTGCGACCTCGCTATGGGAAGACGTTCCTTGTGTTTCCCACGACTGTTAGCTCCTACGACTAGCTTCAGTCCGCCGTTACCTCGGCGCTTCACCCAAAGTAAGTGTTGCGACTCGGCGTGTATTTTTCCCTCGCCGCCTCTCTAGCCTTTCTCCCTGGGTGGTATGTTACCCTTAGTTCTGTGTGTGTTTTAGCCCCACATGGCTCTTTACTTTTCTGTTCATTATTTAGTGTAGTGTGTGCTTTGTTAATAAACTACGCTAACTCACTGGTCGCCCTCGTATCTCCTTTCCTGGCTCGTGAGAGCCAGAGTTATGACAGTTCCAATCCCAATAATATTAAACATTCTAATCTTAGACCCAGTGTAATCAGTAATAGTGACATTCAATCTATTAAGATACCTTTCTGACAAATTCCCCACCAACCAATGTCCAACATTATTGCTTGTATTAAACAGACTGAGACGAGAGTTCATCGCTATTGTCGCTCCGGGCGTTTTCTCTTCACTCAGTGGAACAGGGATCATGGGTATTGTAGTCTTGTGTAAATGGGGTAGCAATGAACACACATAGCAAGAAGTATCGATTCCCAGTCCTCTCACCGAAACCACCATTGTCTGGTACCATAGGTTATGCGTATTGTTCATTGTCCGTGCTTCGTGGGTTCCTTGTCCTTGAATCAGAAAGAGATTACCACCCCACTGCCAGGAGAAGTGCTGAACACAGAGTCATCAATAATTTTGGTGCCATGCTTCCACCTGAGAGAGTACCCCTCCGGGCCTCTTTCTTCACCAGGGTTGAGACGGCCTTGTCCTTAAAAGGACATGCCCCTTTTGTAACTGGACTTACTCCGGGAAACAAGTTAGTTAGTTCACTTACAGGCACCCGTAGTCTTTTAACGTGTGAAAGGTGAATCCGAGGTGGTCATTCAGCAATACGTACTGCAGTGGGAGTGGGAGTGTCTAGTGTTGTCGGTGGTGGTTCTTTATGAAGACATAGTCTCCAGGTTGCAACGGTTATCCATTTCTTTCTGTGGAGCAGAGAGAGCTTCTGACAGAATCAAAACATTCTCTGAGATGTTCACCAAGATCTGTGTATTTGTTAGGTGTGGTTAGTGGTGAGAGGTCAGGTAATACATAAGGATGGTGAAAAACACATTCAAAAGGTGATAATCCTGTCTTTGGGTCTAGTATAGAGTTAATGGTTAGTCTGACTACTTTCAGAGCTTCTGGCCAAGTAATACCCTATCCATGTGTGGTTTTTGCCAGCATTTGTTTGATTGTACCGATACTATGAAATTTGATCTTACTTCTTACAGCTTGGATTAAGTCTTGAACTGTTTGTGCTGTAAAATGAGTTCCATTATCTTCATAAATCAGTTCTGGAACCCCAAAAACGGAAAGAGCATCATTCAATAAAGTTTCACACACACAGATGCGGCATTTGCTGAGGATGTGTGATGAATTCCTGTCCACTTTGTGAAGGTGTCAATCAACACCAAGCAATATTGTAGCTTTCCATTGCTCCTTGAGCATTATTTTATAAACAAATGATGCACTTTTGGCATGTTTTTGTTACTTCTTTCAAAATATTAGGACAGTTTTTCCAACATCCTCATCATTGATTTCCCTCCTGTTGGCACATGATTGGCCATGTGCCACCAGGACAGCTCATCTGTATAATGTGGGTGGTAGAGCAAATTTTCGTCAGGCAAGCCAAATGTATATCTAATTATTTACACATGAAACAAGAGGAAGGTCCATATTATCTTGACAGTCTTTTAAAACATCAGCATTATTGATAAGACAGACGGTTCCTAAAAGACCAATAGCAGCACAGTGAGTAGCGTTATCAGCCAAGTGATTATCGCAGCTAGACAAGTCAGTGCCATTAGTGTGGGCAGGGCAGTGAATAACTGCCACAGAACATGGTAGCATCAGAACATTACATAGTTGCAACAATTGCTGTCGATGTTTTGCTGGTTTTTCTGTGTAGGTGACAAACCCCCGCATATTCAAGGTAACAGTATGCAGGTGGCATGTGCTATAAGCATATTTACTGTCTGTACAGAATACAGATAAGTTACATTCAGGTTAGTAGCTCATTCAGCTGTTGGAGGTGATGCAGGTTGTGGAATTTTTACACAATCAGGACCCCAGACAACACCGTTACAGCATAAGCATACTTCTATTTTTTACAGAGCAAGCCTGTCGCTCACTTCTTCCTTTGCTAAGTAGAGAGAGAGAGAGAGAGAGCTGCTGTTCACCCCCTCCTTCACAACATGGGAAATGTGTAGGATAAAAGAGGGCATGATCTTATTATTTGTATTATCCCATAAATAATAAAAAGGTGGTCTGTATTGCCCAGCCTGTATTTGAGTTATAACTGCAGCCATATGTTTATCCTGGGCACTACAGAAAATGAAATGAAAAGCACTTATGTAAATAAAATTGAATTGAATTCATCATCAATCATTTATTGATAATTTTTATGCATTATCTATTTTTCTGAGGATTGCTAATTATTTGCTAATTAATTTCTTTGATACCCCCTGTTTTGATACATGGAGGCTCACATGCAGCAAAGTTACAGGGTATTTGATTCTTTTACTGAAAGGAAGTGTGTTACCATTTTTAGTTTTAAATAAAATTTGCAGGTAGCCCAGTTCCTTCAAAGATGAGATCTCAATAATTATAGCTTCTTTTTGTGACATCTCTTGAAATAGTTTACAAATTTCATTTAAAAAACAAAATAACTATCTGTGCATTTTTAATATGCTTCAGCATTGATAAATAAGATCAGTTTGTCCAGTTGAACACAGATGGGTTGAATTTGAAATATTGTGTCACATTCTTTCAGTCAAAGGAAAGGCGGATGTTTTGCTTAATTAGAATTTGATTTAATGTTTTACAAGGAATGTCCCTATTTCATACATTCCTTGGTAAATTATGGAGTGCAATGTAGTTCACCCTGACCCAGCTTGGCCACCGCTGAGTCAGGAGAAGCACATCCCTCATTACTGTCACATTTCTGAAATATGATGTTACCGCACCATTATGTGGTGAGTAACATCAATATAAAATCATATAAACATTACATTTGTAAAGTCAAAGTCATTTGAATCAGTACACCTTATGTTATCTACAATGTCATACAAAGTCATACTTGGCTTCAAAAATGCTTATCAATTTAAGGATTCTTTCTCCAAGACCTTTGTCTGATAATCCATAGCCTCTGGCAGATCATATGCACAGACACATTAATTATCAATCTCTTTTGATCCTCTGTGCTCTAAATCATGTGATATAGGGGTAAACATAAAATCTTCAGTGATTAGGCATTATTAAATGACATCATAATATGATCATAGTATGGCCTGTAGTCACATTGTCACACGTCAGTCCTTTTTTTCTATAAAGTGCACTGTCATGTTTCAGTCAAGGACAAAGGTCAGTAATGCGTCAAAATTGCTTTTTTTTTTTAAATATGTAAACAGTTTATCACGTGCGCAAGATTAATCAAGACCCCACAGAGTTAAATTGAAAAAATAAAAACCCAAAACCTTGTAAAAGTACCCATATTTAGACCACTTTCTTCACAGATCAACCACACACACACACACACACAAAGAATAGATAATAGATAAAAATAACGTTCTCATTGTCCATTTTAACATTATCCAGTTCTGCTACCATTTAATCCGTCCGTCTTTAAATGTTATGGTCTAATTATTATGATTTTATTTGCTTCCTCCTTTTCCCAACCTCTTGGGCTTCTTGTGAAAGAGTGGAATACGGGCCCGCCTTAGGTCCCGGTTTGGGGTATGGGGGTGGATTTTCCAATAGTGGGGCCGTACTAACAGTACTAGTTTGAGTTTTCATTTGTTTCTGCTTTTCTCTGGCTTCATCAGCTTTCCGTTGGGAAGCCTCTGCCGCTTGTGACCACAAGATGGCACATTGGAGCTCCGCACTGGGTTTGCCTGTTTTAACAGGTTTATTAGACGTCATTTTAATGATTGTTAACAATGCCTGGCATTCATCCACGTTCAACGTGGGCTTGAATGAGAAATCCTTTTTTCCATTTATTTAAGTATTTTTCTGGATCCTTTATTTTTCCCTTTTCATTTTGTCTGTTATTGTAATTTTTTACAGTTGCACGTGCTATGTCCTGTTTTTTCTTCTGTTTATTCATCTGCCTATTCGGTTTTCTAACACAATTCCCCATTTTTAGATGGCCAGGAACGTTACCAGTCCACCCACTGTAACACTATTACTGCCCAATTTGGGGTGGGTTCGTGGTCAGGAACATTATCAGTACGCCCACTGTAACACTATTACTGCCCAATTTGGGGTGAATTCCTTCACCCTATTTATTTTTAAACCTGACCACTAAGTAGTTGTGAATCGCCGTCACACTACTTCCTACACCCCTTTTTATTTTTAAACCTGACCGGTCAGTAGTCGTGAATCGCCGTCACACTACTTCCTAAAACCACTGCATTCCTGCAATGGTTTTTTAACCACCAGGAAAAGTACAGGGCGTCACCTTGTACTACCATTACTTGCTCGTCAGCTGACCTGTGGTTCTTTAAAAATGGGAAGTTGTTAGGCCTGGTCTTTCTTTGTATATTTCTACTACAGTCAATTTAAAACGGGAAAGAAAAAAAATTTATAACTTACTTTCAAGCTCTATTAATTGTGGACAGCCGTCACCAGCTAGAGCTAGGAGGAAGAGAGTCTCTGGCAGTGTTCCCTCAAGTCGGGTTTTCAATACTGATGGATGTCATCAGACCGTGCACGGATTTCAACCTGCAGGACGTCTCTTCCCGCTCCACCTGGATCTCAGCTGTCCCGGGTTTCGGCACCACGTATGTCAGAAGTCTGAAATATAAACCTCACAAATACAGAGTACAAAAAGGTATTAGACTGAATCAAAGATCAGACTTAAGACACGCAGAGCCTTTGAAGTTTTTACTTGCACAAGGAGTAATCAACACATACCTTTTACAGGATGAGTTGAAATACTGGCGAGGCAGTCTCGCACAGTAACTTTTATACACAAAGATAAGACAGTGACAGTTTTACAACCCGTTCTTTCCCCCCACACAGGGGAATGATGAGTAAAAGCACACACAGTTTGCACACAACAGTCTTTTGCAGAGAAGATAAAGAAAAAGTACAGGATATGCAAAAAGGTACAAGATATGCAAAGGATGAGTCTTGGCACACAATGCTCCAGCTACACTCACCCACATGTGGGGACATCAGTCTCAGCTTCATGAATCATTAATAAAATGATAACTGTTTATATACATATATACAATTTTTCCAACAGATATACTCTGATGATGTGCATATTTGACTCTCATTGGATGACCTTGAGGTCAAAGGTCAAAGGCTAGATTTTTCCCTAAATCTTCTAAGGGGAACCAGTGGCTCAGGAAGTAGAGCAGGTCGTCCAATAACTGGAGGGTTGGCAGTTCAAATCCTGCTTTCCCCAGCCATCCTGCCGTTGTGTCCCTGGGCAAGACACTTTGCCCACTTTGCCTCCAGTGTTCATGACACTGGGTATCAGTGTGTATGAATGTTTGGTAGTGGTTGGAGAGGCAGCGCTTTGAGATGTCACTTGACACGTAAAGCTCCATATAAATCTAATCCATCATTATCATTATTAAACGCAATGACTACTGAAATAAATGATGCAGGCTTTTCAAATTAATACAGTAGTTGTATCTAAGATGCATCTTGAATAACTTACACCCTGACCTGACTATGAGTTTGGGGCCAGACGATCAAAGGTCAAGGTTAACATTCCCTATGCCTTATTATTGTACAACGAATAAAGCTAGGACCACCAAACTTGTACACAGGTTCACTCTGAGCCCATGACCTCTGATTACAGTTTTGGGGTCAAAAGGTCAAGGTTGGCACTTCCTATGCTCTCTTACTATAGAACGTGTAAAGCTCTCTAGGGTCACCAAACTTGCTACACAGGTTCACCTTGGGATCCTGCCCTACAACTGTGGGTTGTACATTGCCTATATAAGGTATTCACCCCCTTGGATGTTTCAGCCTTTTATTGCTTCATAAAATGAAGTCATGGTCAAAATAATTTGGCTGTTTAGACAAAAATTTGCAAAAAAAACAAACTTCTTTCATGTCAGAGTGAAAACAGATTTTTACAAACTACTGTCAATTAATTAGAATTATATAAGGTAAAGTAATTGACTGCATAAAAAAAAGCGCTCTGGCCACCGGCGGAGTGAAGAAGCCTCATCGTTACAGGCCCGGTACCGTGGCTCTGAGAGAGATCCGTCGCTACCAGAAATCCACGGAGCTGCTCATCCGTAAGCTGCCCTTCCAGCGCCTGGTGAGGGAGATCGCTCAGGACTTCAAGACCGACCTGCGCTTCCAGAGCTCCGCCGTCATGGCTCTGCAGGAGGCCAGCGAGGCCTACCTGGTGGGTCTCTTCGAGGACACCAACCTGTGCGCCATCCACACCAAGAGGGTCACCATCATGCCCAAAGACATCCAGCTGTCCCGCCGCATCCGCGGAGAGAGAGCTTAGACTTTCTGCTGCACATTCACCAACCACAATGCTCCGCACTGTGTGTCTATATATATATATATATATATATATATACAGTATATATATATATACATATACAGTATATATACAGTATATATATATATATATATATATATATATATATATATATATATATATATATATATATATATATATATATATATATACTGTATGTATATATATATATATATATATATATATATATATATATATATATATACAGTATATATATATATTTATAGTAATATGTACATATGTATACTCGCTGCTCTTGTTTTTTCTTGCCTTCTGATTGTTGCTCTGAGTGTTGCTATCCCTGTGCTGTTGCAATCCTGGAATTTCCCCATTGTGGGACTAATAAAGGCTTATCTTATCTTATAAGTATTCACCCCCTTCAGGTCAGTATTTAGTAGATGTGCCTTTGGCTGCAATCACAGCACTGGGTCTGTGTGGACATGTCTCAATCAGGCTGGTACATCTGGACACTGCAATTTTTCTTCATTCTTCCTTGCAAAACAGCTCCAGCTCTGTCAGGTAGCTCGAGGATTGGGTATGGCCAGCTCTTTTCAAGTCCAGCCACAAATTTGAGATCTGGGCTTTGACTTGGCCACTCCAGAACATTCACCTTGTTGTCTTTGAACCATTTCTGTGTAGCTTTTGCTGTATGCTTGGGGTCGTTGTCTTGCTGGAAAATAAATCTTCTCCCAAGTTGTAGTTCTTTTGCAGAGTGAATCAGATTATCCTCCAGGGTTCTGTGGTGTTTTTCTGCATTCATATTCCCCTCTACCTTTACAAGCCTACCAGGGCCTGCTTCTGAGAAGCATCCACAGAGCATGACGTTACCACCACCATGCTTCACGGTGGAGATGGTGTGTTTGTGGTGATGTGCAGTGTTTGGTGGTCGCCAAACATAGCATCTAGTCTGATGGCCAAAAAGCTCAATATTTGTCTCATCAGACCAAAGTACCTTCTTCCAATTGACTTTGGAGTCTCCCACATACCTTTGGGTAAATTCCAGGCGAGATTTCATGTGAGCTTTTTTCAATAGTGGCTTTCTCTTTGCTACTCTCCACACAGCTCGGACTGGTGAAGAACCTTGACAACAGTTGTTGCACGTACAGTCTCTCCCATCTGGGCCACTGAAGCTCTCAGCTCCTTCAGAGTGGTTGTAGGTGTCTTGGTGGCCTCCCTCACCAGTCTTCTTTTTGCTTGATCACTCAGTTTGTGAGGACGGCCAGCTCAACGCAGATTCAGACAAGAGCCACACTGCTTCCATTTTTTTAATGATAGATTTAAATGAACTCAGTGTGATAACCTGTGAGTTGGAAATCTTCTTGTAGCCATCTCCTGTCTTGTACGTACTTTTCAATGATCTTTTCTCTGAGTTGCTTGGAGTATTCTTTTGTCTTCATGTTACAATTGTAGCAGGAATACTGATGAACCAGAGAATGGACCTCCAAGACACAGGTGCCTTTATACCACAATCATTTGACACACACATTAACTGCACTCAGGCGATCTTCATTTCACTATTTGTGAGACTGCAGGCATCATCTGGGCTGCACGGTGGCGCAGTGGTTTAGCACTGTGGCAGCACAGTTTTACCCTCAGCCGGGGGACCGCGGGGATCATAAGATCGTAGGTTCGATCCCAGCCCCCGACCAACAGTGAGCTGTGTGGAGTTTGCATGTTCTCCCCGTGTTGCGCGGGTTTACTGAAGCTCTCAGCTCCTTCAGAGTGGTTGTAGGTGTCTTGGTGGCCTCCCTCACCAGTCTTCTTTTTGCTTGATCACTCAGTTTGTGAGGACGGCCAGCTCAACGCAGATTCAGACAAGAGCCACACTGCTTCCATTTTTTTAATGATAGATTTAAATGAACTCAGTGTGATAACCTGTGAGTTGGAAATCTTCTTGTAGCCATCTCCTGTCTTGTACGTACTTTTCAATGATCTTTTCTCTGAGTTGCTTGGAGTATTCTTTTGTCTTCATGTTACAATTGTAGCAGGAATACTGATGAACCAGAGAATGGACCTCCAAGACACAGGTGCCTTTATACCACAATCATTTGACACACACATTAACTGCACTCAGGCGATCTTCATTTCACTATTTGTGAGACTGCAGGCATCATCTGGGCTGCACGGTGGCGCAGTGGTTTAGCACTGTGGCAGCACAGTTTTACCCTCAGCCGGGGGACCGCGGGGATCATAAGATCGTAGGTTCGATCCCAGCCCCCGACCAACAGTGAGCTGTGTGGAGTTTGCATGTTCTCCCCGTGTTGCGCGGGTTTACTCCGGGATTTCTCCGGTTTCCTCCCGCACACCAAAAACATGTAGGTTTAGGGCGCTCGCGCACGCAGCGACCAGCAGCCGGTGGCTTGTCACCAGACTGCAAACCAAGTCTACCTACGGGTACAAATAAGTAACAAAAAAAAAAAAAATAAAAAATCATCTAGCTGGACCTGTTGAATTAGATGAGTCACTTTAAAGGGGGTACTTATGCAATCATTTACTTTACCTTATACAATTTTAATTGATTTGTTGTATATTTGTGGATGATGGTTTCATCATAATTTGGTTCTGCCACAGTAATTATACTGAAAAGTTGAAAACTTCTCTCCATCAGTAAGTACTGAGATCTTCAAAAACGGAGGCGGGGGATATTGCACTCGCCTCAGAGTGCTCTTGCTCAAATGAGTAACAAAATTAATAGAAAATCCTTAAATTTTGGCAGAAGAAAAATTATTCACTTTTTTTCATAGATACCCTTTTACTCAAGTAACTTTTTTGTGTGACTAGTCCTACTTGTATTTGAGTAAATAATATCATTAGGTAACGCTGCCTTTACTTGAGGACAGTTTCTGGCTATTGCACCCACTTCTGTTGGGATTTGGTAAAAATGATTAATAGAAATCAATTTCAGGGTATTTTAGAGGATTTTAACACTTCCATCTGCTCACATAGAGAGTCCTCCCGTTTCCATCCTGCTGCAGCAGTCCTCCCCTCCCACCGCCTCTTTATCTCAGTTCCCGCTCCTGTGAGCCAACCTGCATACAAATCCAGGCCGGGCTGTGTGCCGCGTCATCACTTTCACTTCTGTATTGATGCAGAGTGACACTGAATACATGTGGCACACACACACACACACACACACACACACAGCTGACAGATATTAACCCCTGGACAGTACCTGTTTTTATGGCTCCACCTGACTCACCCTCATAAATTTGTTGGCTGTTTACTCAGACATTTATGATTTTATTTCACTAACTATTAAGTTTGATAACTATATTAAAATGTAAATACAATCTTCTGAAAATGTTAGAACACCCCAGTATAAAAAAAATTAAAATTAATGAACAACTGAAATCTTCAGAAGTGAGTGAGTGCTGTCAGCCACTGCTGAGGGACTCTCCCTTCCTCTACAACTGATTCACAGATTCTTGTTGACAAAGCTGGCTAGGCTTCTCACTTTTCTAGTCCCCTCCCCTTAAAACCTTTAGCCCGCCTCTGTTGATTGGCAGTGTGATCTCAAGTGCCATTAGGACTGGGCAATTAATTGAAATAAAACTGAAACTGTCGTCCGGGTTGTAAAACCAACATAATCTTGCTCATGTCAGATTTTTTTCTTTTTTCCCCCCCTCTCCCTTTGTGTGTGTGTGTGGGTGTGTGTGTGCATGTGTGTGTGTGTATCTGTGGAGAGCTTTTCATGTATTGCCGTTTTAACCCTTTAGCTGTCCGACAGGAACAGTTAAAGGTAGGTCAAAGCCCCTAGTGGTCAAGAGTGGTAAAAAAAAATTGTCAGTAAAAGAGTTCAGATTTCCAAGGCTATAACTTGAAAGCTGCAAGAGATAATGGCTTACTGTCAATTAGCAAGATGTAGCATATGATCCAAAGTTTCAGATAGGAATAAATTTATGCATCTAATTTGCATAATGTCACGGCAGTTATATAAATTACATAACTCAGTCAAAAGTGGACTTTGGACACATTTACACAAAGAATGGTTTGGTTTTTTTGATACCGTTTTGTCTACAGGGGTACGTTTTTATCTAATCTTCAAAGTATATGAACCAGAAAATCAATAAAATGTAAACAAAAACATATATTTGTCTCTTACCTGTGGCCGGAGGGGGGGCTCACTCGCTCACGTGACCGGTCCGTTTTCACCCATCGTGGTCGTTCTTTTGCGTTTGGTCGGTCATTTACATGCTCTACCACATCTACAAACTCTTATGATTATCCTACATGAATTTCATTTGTATTACACAGCTATTTTTCCCGTTTGATGCATTTTTTCTTTGAGGATCCATGACAATGTGGACACCGCCATCTTGGTGTTGTGAGCTCAGTTTTTCGGCCATCGTGGTCGTTGTTTTGTGTTTGGTTGGACATTTACGCATTCTACCGCATCTACAAATTTTTATGATTATCCCATGTGAATTGCGTTTGTATTACGCTGCTATTTTTCATGTAAAATGCAGTTTCTGTCAAGATCTCCGCCTCCATGATCGGTCATGGCGGCGGCCACATTGATGTTGTGAGCTCAAAGTGGAAAAAGGAAGAATAATAATGAGGATTTCTTCTTCTTTGCTGTATTCCATGTCAGCCATGATTCCTCTGACGCGTGTCTGCCATCTTTTGAACTGTCAGATCAGTACAAATTCTCAATACAGTGATCCCTCGCTACTTCGCGCTTCACCTTTCGCGCCCTCAGTGCATCGCGGATTTTTCAAAAATATTCATCAAAAATTCAAAATTGAGAAATAATGGGCGGGCGCTAGCAGAAGGCAGGGAGACTACATTAGACCATCAGGTGTCAACACGGAGAGCAGCACAACTCTCTGTTCGCTGTTGTCGTGTTGGCTGGGCTCGGAAATCTCGCAAGCTGATTGGCCGAGACGTTTCACCCCGCAAGCTGATTGGCCAAGACGTCTCACCCACCTCCTCTCCCTGCCGAGCACCCATGAAGGGAAGAAAGGCCGCATTCATTGCTTTTTATCGCTCGTGTTACTTAGTCTCGCCGCGTGGAACTTTTTGCTGTTCTCTTGTGCCATTTTGTGCGAAATAGTCTTCCCGTCGAGGCACTACGCCGCCTCCTGCAGCTTCAGCTCTATCGGAAGCTGCCCTCGATGATCCTGCGCCTCCAGCGCCTCACGATGAGGCGTCACCTGAGGAGCAGTAAAGCTCTCATTAACCTGTGCAGTAAATCATTTTCATCTTGAGTTACGTATCTTGTTATAAGAATAAAAGAGTTCTAAAAACATATTTATGTACACTTTGTTTACATCTACGTATGTATGTACACGTACACACACACACACGTATCATATGAGAGTGAGAGAATGAACGTACGCATTGTCTATGGATGACATCATTGGGGTGATGCTACTTCGCGGTTTTTCACTTTTCGCGGTCGGTTCTGGAACCCATTAACCGCGATAAGTGAGGGATCACTGTATAGCCGAGGGACGTCACTGAGTTTGACAGGTGCAGTTGCTGCGCTGTGCCACTGGGGGCGCGCGACCCGTCCATGAAATGTGGTCCCACCCTGAACACTCCTATATAAAATAACAAAAGTTTTAGCGCCGCCTAGTGGTAACAACATTATACCCTTGTAAATTGGACAAACTTTGTACGATTTGCACCAAATTTTATACAATCAATATTCTCCCTTCCCCAAACTCGTCTATATACAAATAATAAACAAAAGTCATAGCACCCCCTAATGATTAAAGGAAGAATTACTGAAGACTGTTTTCTTTGACAAAAGTTATAGCGCCACATAGTGGTTAACGAAAGAATTGCTGAAAACTGTTTTATTTATTACTCATGCGTGGCTGGCCAGAATGACGTGAAATTTTCTGAGATTCATCAGAACACAGCAATGGTCATAACTGAACATGGGTTAAGACATGCCCGCACAGTTACTGGAAGCAGTGCAGTTAGTGCTGTTCAGAAGTAGCAAAACACAATGGAAATATTAAAACGCCTAGTAACAAAAAGAAATGTGGTCTTTGTCCACACAGTATGAGATGATTGACTCTTTACTTCATCTGAAGATGCTAAGAAACAGCTAGCAAAGCATGTGAAAACTAACACGCATGGTAGATGTCGGAAGCCAAGTCGGTGTTAGCCACTGACAGCTAGTCGCAGCATCTCAGCCATCTTACAGCGGGAATGGGTGAAAAAATGGACAAGCTAAGGCTTTATTTAAGTACCCGGTAAGAGACTCACAATCACTATGTGGTGGTAACGCAACCATGACTGCGTCAAGGACTCCCATAATGCAGCTAATAAGCTAATTAGCTGCTGTTGCGAGTCATGTGACCCGCAAACCCTCAAGAGGTATCTAAACACTGGTCAATGTTTAATTTGTGTGTGAAATGACAATAGTCCCAATGGGGCGGCTGTGGGCGCAGGTGTAGCGTGGCCGACTACTGAGTGGAGGGTCAGGGGTTCGATTCCCGCTCTGTCTGCAGTCTGCATGTCAAAGTGTCCTTGAGCAAGACACTGAACCCCCAGTTGCTTCTGGTGGGTCAGGCCAGCACCTGTGCATGGCAGCTCCGCCACTATCAGTGTGTGAATGTGTGGATAGCAGAATCTGTAAAGCGCTTTGGTCATCTAGAGATGAGAAAAAGTGCTAAATGAATGCCATTTACCATTCTTTATTACATTATGCTCATTTATTACCACACCACAGTGATATGATAACAAAGTCTTGTGTAATATGGCTTGTCAATAAACTATAAGGGAGAAGAAAGGAGGGGGAAAAAGAGAAAAACCTCTGAAACCGACGTGAAAGGATCAATGAACCATGCTGTTGATTTAAGGTCAGATTATCCAGCCCTAATTGCCATTGTGCTGCAAGGGTGCGAGTTATCACAATGCGCAGCTGGTGTGTTTTTTATGGAAGTTATTGAACATTTACCCATCCAAAACAACACAGTATGAACCTCTACTAAACCTCTGAATCACACTGAAACATATACCTTACTCCCATTTGTTATCTTGATTATTTTATTATCAGTTTATACGCACAACATCCTATAGCTAATTTCAATGCTTTGCTTAGACTGGGTTAGGCGTTGTGTTTATTTTTACCTATTCCAAATAACAACACATGGGCTCTAATGAACCTATGAAACAAACCAAAACATTTGTGTTAGTGGTTATGTGGCTTCTTTTATCATTAACTTATCTGTGTAACAATCTGTTATTGCTGTAGAATGACAGGATGCCTGAGAAGAGGGAAGTGTTGTGGTACCAATTTTTGAAAGTAGATGAGTTTAAATACCTGGGGTCAACCATCCAAAATAATGGACAGTGCACAAGAGAGGTGAAGAAGAGAGTGGAGACAGGGTGGAGTGGGTGAAGATGAGTGTCAGGGGTGATTTGTGATAGAAGGACAGCAGTGAAAGAGAAGATTTACAAGATGGTAGTGAGACCTGCTATGATGTATGGTTTGGAGATGGTGATTGACGAATTTAATTCGTTGTACTGTGCTACTGTACAATGACAATAAAGCCTATTCTATTCTAACTGGATAAATGATTACACAGATATTCCCTGTCATTGACACTTGTAGGTGCGAGGCTGAGGAGAGGAACACTCGGCACCTGGAGCAGCAGGTGGAGCTGCTACGGGAGTCCAAGAGTCTGACTGACCGGAGCAGCTGGACACTGCAGGCCGACATTCGCCGATCCATGACGGAGCTGCAGGAGATGCACCGACAGTTTGAGGTCACTGAATGAGCCATCTCCCATTTTCCTTTCTGCTTTTCTATCCCTATATATGCTGCAGCGTTACAACCTCCATCCTAGAAAACATCACAGTTTTGCTCATAATCAGTGGCTCTAAAGTGAAAAATAAAAACTCACATTAATGTTAAAATTTTAAGAGCGGAGTTGCAAGTTAACAAGAACAAAGTGCTTAATATATGAGGGAGGAAAGGAGTAAATTAAAAATTTGAACTCTTACTCATCAGAAAAAAGAAGGACCCTCAATCTCAATGTTGCATAGGGCCCCTGATAAGCTAGAAACAGCCCTGCTACTAAGTACGATCTTCTGTGAATTTCTTCTTAAACGCTCCATGACCCTGACCTGGGTTCAATTTTAGAATAAATACTGTGTAATAATGCTCTTTATGCAGCTGCACAGATACACATTCATTCATAATCATAGGCATTATCACTGCTATATTGACAGGAAGATTACAAGTGACCCATTCCAATGCTGATGTAATTATACTGTAAGGATCAAGAGTGTTTGTGTGCGCCCTTAACCGCAGGCTGCTTGTAAAAAGTTATCATTTTGCAATAAAAGATATTCAAATTTATGAAAAAGTCATAAATATCCAGAAAAAAATGCAAATTTACAACAAAAAAACTTGTAAAATTATGAGAAAGCTGCAAAAGTTGTACATTTAAGAGAAAAAGTTCCAAAATCAAGGGAAAGAAGTCAAAGATGTGAGGAAGAAATGTTTCAAATTTCAAATGTTTCACATTTATAAGAGAAAAATGCTGGTATATTAGACAAAAAACACAAATTGACAAATTCTAAATTCATGAGAAAACAACTGCATTTTTTATTTAAAAAAAACCCCTCAATTTTATGAGAAGACAGATGCAATTATAAGAAAAAAGTCACAAAATTATCACAAAATGCAAACTTACATGAAAAAAATGTGTAAAATTAGAAGAAAAAAATTGCGAATCTAAAACATCAAAATTGTAAATTCAAGAGAAAAAAGTGCTGAAATTATGAGAAAAAATTTAGAATTATGTGAAAGAATTAATAAATTTATGAAGAAGTGTTTCATATTTGCAAGAAAAGTTGCAACTTTATTAGAAAAAAAGCCAATATATTAGACAAAAAACACACAAATTGACAAGTATGAAGAAAGAAATGTCATATTTACGATAGAAAAAGCTACAAGCTTGTAGGAATATAGCTGCAAAAAAGCCCAGTATTAAAGTAGCAAAAAGAGAGTAAAACTAGAAGAAAAAAGGCACAAATTACATGTAAAACACACAAAGTTATGAGAATATAGTCTCAAAGCTTTAAGAAAAGAATTGCAAATTTATAAGAAAAAATGACTCAAATTTATGAGAGGACAGATGCAGTTTTTAGAGAAAAAGTGACAAAATTATCAGGGAAAAATGCAAACTTGCATGATTAAATGTGTAAAATTATGAGAAGAAAAAATGCAAATCTAAAACATCAAAATTTGTAAATTCAAGAAAAAAAAGTGGTGAAATTATGAGAAAACATTTACAAAATTATGTGAAAGAATTCAAAAATTTATGAGGAAAAATGTGTAAAATTTGCAAGAAAAGTTGCAAATTTATGAGACAGAAAGGTGTAAATTATCTGAGAAAAGAGGGGTAAATTATGAAAAAAAAAAAACGCCTCAAATTTATAAGGAAACATCCAAATTGAAGAAAGAAAAATTCACAAAATTATCCAGAAAACATGCTAATTTGGATGAAAAAATTGTAAAATTATGAAATAAGTTGCACAATTATGAGGGGAAAAAGCCAATTTTCTTTCGGGGAAAAAGATGCTGTTTTTTTTTTTTAAAAAACAAGACAGATTTACGAGGGAAAAAATATACTGTAGCGAACTCAATATGAGCACCCTACTTGGCTTGCCAAGTGGGTTGACCCTATTGGCGACACAGGTAGGGTGCGGGACTCCGGAGCGGGAGGCGTGAGTTCGAATCTCCCGGTGGGACGTCGCCATGTCGAGCAGCACGTTACAATACATTTATGAGAAATAGTTGCATAAAAAAGTAATAATGTAGCAAAAAAAGCAACAGAAAAAGTCACAAATATGTGGAGGAAAAATCTGTAAATTTATAACAAGATAATTATCTCATTATGTTGGGGAAAACGACAGTTATTATCCAGCGATAACGAGATAAGTAACTCAAGATCTCGGGGAAAACTGAAAATAAATAGCACAGTATGAATGTGTGGCCTTCCAAGGCTTCCGTATAAATGTGTCTGTCTGTGGGGGTCGTTTCTGATCGTTTCTCTGACTCCCTCCTGCACTTCCTCTGTGCTACTGCTGACTAACCCACCTCCACCTCCACCTCCATCACCTTTAACATTCAGATCACACACACATGACGGGGGTCGGCATTTTACCCTGGCCTCTGTATTTAGTCGTGTCACCACTCTCCATCATCTCTTGTCCTTTTTTTCTCCTTTGCATTCACTCACCTATAAATTCTCAGACTATTTTTGGCCCTCCCTCTCATCTCCTCCTCACCTCCTTGTTTTTGCCTCCCTCCCCTCCCTCCCCCGGGCTCTGTGGTTGGCTGTTTTTGCAGTCAGCCCGGGCTCTGCAGCTGCAGCGGACCGGATCCTGCGATGATGCTCTTTTAGCTACAGCAGCAGGAGGAGGAGGAGGAGGAGGAGGGAAGAATCAGCAGCAACAGCAGCAGCAGGAGCTGGAGGAGGAGGATGGCACAGGGATGGAACTCAGCCGGCTCCTCGACCGAATCAGAGCGCAGTGCAACCACAGCAGAAACCTCTCAGATCCGGGCCCAGGCTCGGCGGGGCCCAGCCTGGCCGGGGCGTCAAGATCGCACAGAGGAGGAGCTCTCAGGGAGGTGGGTATGAACATCTGCTCCTGATAAGCCCAGTTTTCCTGCCTTTGTTGGTTTATCAAAAAAAAAAAAACCCCAAAAAACTATGGAATGTTTACTGATGAATTATTATGAAGGGGTGGGATTTTGGTCCAAAGAGCAATCGGTCCACAGGCAGAAAAGAAAATATTGCAAAAGGAAGAATGCAGTGCCTTGCTGGCTGTTTTGATGGGCACCAGAAGAGGGTGCTAATATGCTGCTTTGTTTTTTTGTTCATTTGGTTCTTGGAAGGAAAAACCTGATTTGGGTGACCTCAGTACAAATTCAGTTTTTCCACAAGCAGTAGTACATGAGAGGGAATATGGCATCAGTAGGCATAGCACTGCGATGATTCGGTCGGAGGACATTGCCGTGGTGTTTAATGATACCGCACGACCTCAAGTGTAATATTGTTTTATACAACAGTTCCATGAGGAGTTTATTAAATGGCAGCAGTTCAGGACAAAATACTACGATTTGTTTGTCCAACTGGTTATTTTGCTCCGCCGAGGAAAATAGTCCCATCTAAATACTGTATACCCAATTAACTGTTGCTGAGCACCTCAATGGGCATAATATTGAAAAGAATATGTTTATTTTCATTTCATGCACACATGTAAACAAATTAAATATTGTCCAGTGGAGAAGTCAGTGTTTATAATGCATACTGGCCACCTGTTGAGCAAGGTTTGTGGTCACCCTAACATGAGTATGCTAGCGACTTAGCTTCGGCACACTTCGCTTGCTATTTCTTAGCATTTTCAGAGGAAATAAGAGTTCATCACCACAAAGGTACTCCAGTTTGCTAATCGAGATGATAAATCGAACTCTAGCCTCCTATTTTGTTAAACAGGCATGAAATACCTTGAAGCAACTGATAGAGTTGACAGACTTGACAGTAAATAACGGTTACTAGAACACCTTTGAAGTGGAGTGATACATACCAGTGAAACATTGGAGTGAGACTGACATGGAATACAATAACTCCCTATTATCCAATCAAATTTCTCGGTCAGAACAAGCTGTTGTATAATTAATGTTGTACTGTTATGGCAACACTATTATCATGATGTAAAAAATAAATAGTTCCTACTGATACTTTTGGATGTTTCTAACACAAAGAAGGAGCATATAGCATATATATTTATAGCACAGATTATATTTACTTTATTGTTATTTTACACATGTTAAACAAAATTTGTATTGTCCTCTAGTAACCATTTATACAAGACTGCAGTGGACAGTCGAAACATGTAAAGGTAAAAACATCTTTTTATTATTGTCTTAAATAAGAAAAACAAAAAACTAATAATTAAAAAGAAAACAAAATGAACCTGTTATGTCTGAATATGGAGCCAAGGATGAGGCCAGATGCTGAACTGAACACACATTTATTAAGGAGGCACTATACAGCACACAGGCGCATCCGCCATGCAGAGAGGTGACAAAGAGACTGCCCCTCCTGCCCACTGCCCTCTTATAGCCGCGGTGGGTGGCGGAACCGGAAGATGGAGCTGCCACCCATACCATCCCAATAAAAGCCCAAACTCTAACACAACATGCTCCCCCTCATCACAAAAGCCAAAAAAACACACAATTCGGAACCCGAATCACGCACTGAAAGTAATGAGATAGCATAATACAAATGGCCTAACGCATTCATTCCAAAATAACTAAAACTAGGGGGAGATGGGTAGACTGCCACCTCACCCCACATGGCGAAGCAGGTTATTCTGCCGCTTGTACTTCAAACAAGTCTACTTAACACAAAATACTGCCATGTCCTAATCTAAACATAACATCAAATTAATCCCCATGAACATATACAAATATACACACATGTACAACACTTAACCTATAAACAAACGGCTGAAGAACACAAGTCCGTGGGCTCCTTGGATCGTCCTGTCATCAGTCTGCCCCTGGAGGCGGCCAGCCTCCCGGGTCACAGCAGGCCTCTTCAGCACCGGTGCGCCTCCTCTTCATCGCCACCGGCCGCTCTGCTCGTCCAGGCCCACGTCCCACAGTTCCCTCCCAGGCACGCCGCAGCTCGTTCGGGTGCCCCCACGAACCGTCTAGCAGCTGGAGATGAGCATCCTCCCATCTGGCCACAACGCGTGACCGCCTCTGGTGCTCTTCTGACCGCAGACCGGTCTGTACCTGCCGTGGTCGCCTCTCCTCCTGAATCCAGTCCTTGACCCCAAGAGGGGTTCCACTCGGCCTGAAGGATCTCTGCTTGGCACGTTGTTCTACCGTGCCTGACGGTCCGGCCCTGACCTCTTAACTCCGCTGCCGCCATCGCCGATGTGGCCCCCTGTTCACTGGCCCACTTCAGCTGAAATCCGGGAACAGGTGAAACCAGCCTCTCAACGTCGCCCATCGTCACAGGCATCTCACTGTGCTGCCCAATACCCTCATCCAGGGCGACTTGAACTCTGGCACAGAGACCCTCATGTGATGACTCTGAGTGATATTGGTCTTGCTCACTCTCCAGGGTGCCAGGCAGTTCCTCATCCCACACTCTGCCATCTACCACTCCCAGGATCGGATGGTTCCACATCTCAGCCGATTTTCACTGAGTTGTAGGTTCCCACATTCCCACCGTGGCCAGCCGTCCTCCTCCACAACCACAAAGGGGCGGCAGGTCACTCTCAATCCTGATGTGGGTTGAAAAATGTCTCACAGTCGTCCAATCCAGCATGGAGCCCACCGCTCCTGTGTCGATCCATAAAAGCACTACCACCCTGTCCCACTCCACCATACAGTACGTATGTCCGTTGGCACTCAGGACACAGCATGGACAACTGTGGATGCGCGAGGGTCCTCTTTGTGCCACAGACTTCCTTGCTTGGATCTGTGGCATGTCCTGGTGACATGAAGCAAGTGACCACACTTGCCGCAGCACTCCGCTCTTGCCGAACAACCTCTGGCCTTGAAACGGTGCTTCGCGGCCCCAAAACCCTCACTTTTGGGCTTTCCCGGGGTGAACCTCACATTACCAGCGTTAGCGTCATCCTCCACGCTTCCTACGCTGACCGGGTCCACTGCATGTGCGATAGACTGTGATCCCAGATGTTGGTGTGACCAGCTCTCACTCAGCTCCCATGACAGTTTATCCGCAGCTTCCAGCAGTCGAGCTAACTTGATGATTGTGGGCAGTGTCAGTTCACCCGAAAACGTAAGCAGCTTCGACCTAATCGCAGCGCAGTTGGTATACTCCGCCAACTGATCGCAAATCATCTCCTCTTCCAACAGTCCGAGCTGGCACCTGCTGACCAACAGCCCCAAGTCTGCCATGAACCGCTGAATAAACTCGCCCACCTGTTGGCGACGCTGTCGAAACCAAATCTTGCAAACCATGGTGTTTTCCAGGGCACCAAATAGCATGCCATTAGCTCAACCACTCCGACAAAACTATCACAGTCACCCAATGTGCTCAGAACACGCTGTTCCTCCAATGCAAAATTGTGCACCAACTCACGTGCCCTCAACTTCTCCAACTTCCCAAGGTTCAGTGCCATCATGTGCATCCGAAAAGCGGTGCACCACCTCAACCAGGGAACTGATGGCTCGCCGGGGGGCTCCAAAAACAGCCGAATTTTAAACCCACACGCTTCCATATCTCGTTTTAATCCACTTTTATTCTCGTCGCCAAATGTTATGTCTGAATATGGAGCCAAGGACGAGGCCAGGTGTCGAACTGAACACACATTTATTAAGGAGGCACTATACAGCACACAGGCGCATAAGCCACGTAGCGAGGTGGCAAAGAAACCACTCCTCCTGCCCACTGCCCTCTTATAGCCGCGGGTGGTGGCGGAACCAGAAGATGGAGACGCCACCCGTACCACCCCAATAAAAGCCCAAACACTAACACAACAGAACCTACTCGAGCTACATTTGTATACATACTTTTGCAGAGTGCATCTGTCCCATCCCTTTAGTGGTAGCTAGCTAGCTGGCTTTCTTGCTAGCTGGTGTGCGATCAGTATCTCCGCTTTTGTTTACATTCTCTTTGCTTCCTTCTTATTGGCACTTTCAGAGTAAAGAGTCAGAAATATGCATTACATTTTAAGACTTAAGTAGAAACTGTATGCTGTGAGGTTTTAATCTTGTAAGTAAACTAACTGCAGTTGACTGGGCTATAGCATTTCACAATTCCTGGGTTATGAAGGCTGTCATCACTGTGAAAATTAAGGTACACAACACACTACATTTCTCACACACTGTACTATGAGAAGCCACAGACATTTCCTGTAATTAAAGATTATTAGAACACAGCTGAAGGAGAGTGATATCCGATGAAGTGGTTATTAATGAATACAGTAACTCTTGAAATCTCTGTTGTCTAATCAAATTACTTGGTTGGAAGTAGTTTTTAAACAATATATTGGTAGTTTACACAATCTGCTATTCTCCACCAGTCATTGTTTATACAGCGGGGACAATAAGTATTGAACATGTCAACTTTTTTCTCACTAAACATATTTCTGATGGAACCATTGACCTGAGATTTTCACCAGATATCAATAACAACCCAAGTAATCCATACATACAAAGAAATCAAGGCAACTGTGTTCACAAAAACAAGTTATATTTAATAAATTGGAATGACACAGGGAATAAGTATTGAACACACTTGGTGAAATTCATTTAATATTTAGTAGAAAAGTCTTTGTTGGCAATAACAGCTTCCAGACACCCCCTGTATGGAGAAACTAGGCGCAGGCATTGCTCAGGAGTGATTTTAGACCATTTTCCATATAAATTGTCTTCAAATCTTCAAGGTTCTGTGCGTGTCTTCTGTGAACTCTGATCTTCAGTTCGTTCCATAGATTTTCAATTGGATTCAGGTCAGGTGACTGACTAGGCCATTCTAGCAGCTTTATTTTTCTTCTCTGGAGCTAGTTGAGAGTTTCCTTGGCTATGTGTTTGGGATCATTGTCTTGTTGAAATTCCACCCTTGTTTCATCTTCAGCATCTTGGCAGATGGCAACAGGTTCTTATCAAGGATGTCTCTATACATTTGTCCATTCATCTTTCCTTCAGTTATATAAAGTCTGCCTGTACCATGTGCTGAAAAAATACCCCCACACCATGATGCTCCTACCTCCAAACTTTCACTGTTGGTATGGTGTTTTAGGGCTGATGTGCAGTGCCATTTCTCCTCCAAACATGCTGTGTGTTGTGGCATCCAAAAAGTTCAATTTTGGTCTCATCTGACCAGGCTATATTCTCCTAGTGTTTTACTGGCTTTCTTAAATGTTGTGCAGCAAACTTTAAACAAGCTTCAACATGCTTTTTCTTCAGCAATGGAGACTTGTGAGGTGAGCGGGCATACAGCCCGTGTCAGTTGAGTACATTACTTATTGTTTTCTTTGAAACAGCAGTATCTGCTAATTCCAGGGCTTTCTGGAGCTTTCCACGAGTGGTCTTCAGCTCTTGGATAACTCTGGATAACACTTACCTTAACTGAGGCAAGCGAGGCCTGCAGTTCTTTGGGTGTTGTTGTGGGGTCTTTTGTGACCTCTTGGATGAGTCGTCGCTGCTCTCTTGGGGTAATTTTTGTCGGCCGGTCACTCCTGGGAAGGTTCACCACTGTTCTATGTTTTCGCCATTTGTGGATAATGGCTCTCACTGTGGTTCGCTGGAGTCCCAAAGCTTTAGAAATAGCTTTATAACCTTTTCCAGACTGATAGATCTCAATTACTTTGTTTCTCATTTGTTCCTGAATTTCTTTAGATCACTGCATGATGTCTAGCTTTTGAGGATCTTTTGGCCTACTTCACTTTGTCAGGCAGGACCTACGTATTTAAGTGATTTCTTGACTGAGAACAGGTGTGGCAGTAATCAGGCCTGGGTGTGGCTAGAGAAATTGAACTCAGCTTTCCAAAGATGTGATAAACCACAGTTAATTTCGACACCTGACCTCGTCCTTGGCTTGCTGAAAAGCCAGTTATCCCGCCCCCCCCCCGGGGGGATAACTTTTTCACACAGGGCCATGTAGGTTTGGATTTTTTTTACCCTTAATAATAAACACCTTCATTTAAAAACTGCATTTTGTGTTTACTTGTGTCATCTTTGTCTAATATTTAAATTTGTTTGATGATCTGAATTAAGCGGAAGAAGATGGATGGATGGATCTGAAACATTTAAGTGTGGCAAACAAAAAATGAGAAATCAGGAAGGGGGCAAACACTTTTTCACACCACTGTATGTCAGTGTACTCTTCACCACCTTCTTATAGCCATGTTTAGATGAAGTAAGTCTGCGTGTCCACCAAATGTGTTTTTTATCGCCCTGAGCTTTTTTTTTTCAGCGTTTGTACGCTACGCCCTGGGGGAAAAAAAGTCTGTGCCCTATATCCCTGCAACGGCTTGTCACTCTCAGCTCATCGCTCCCGCTTTTCCTATTGTCAAGCTTTCTATAGATTTTTTAATAGCAGTCTCTAAATAACAATGGACAGGAAACGTTTTCTAGCAGCTCTGGATGTAAAATATGATGATACGGAAAGCAGGAGTCTGAGTACAGACTAGTACTAGTGTCCTATGTCCCACCTACGCAGCAGTTCTGATTGGCTGCTTAAGGTCTGACATTGACGAGCTCAGCTGCAGTCTCTGAAAAGTTGAACATTTTTCAACTCTGAGCGCTCTGAGTGCCGCGACAAAAAACGGCCACCGCTGAGAGTGTTTCAGCGCCATGGGCGCTCAGCGCTGTAAATGCTGGACTACATAGAGAATGAATGGAAAATAGCCACCCAGAGCTGAAAAAACACGTTTGGTGGACACGCAGCCTATAGAGATAAGCTGCGACAGTGTCAACGCAGTCTTGACGCAATATCCCCCAACGTGCACATCTGCAGTGCAGGCTGTAAGAGCTGTGATTGGTCCGCTTTGTCTCCTCCTTCACATTTCCTGGTTCTTGTTGTTGCTTTGCTCTGCCTGTTCACGGAGACACAACATCCAAAGTGAATCAGTTAGACAGCGATCCACATTCAAAAGAATACTGAGGAAGTAAGCACATACAGAACATTTTTTGGCTCGTCATTGTCATGGTTCGAGCGCCGAACCCGTCCGCGCTCGAGCCATGCATTATCTTCACCTATCTGGCGGCTGTGTGCCCCTTTTGCTCTCCGAGCTTTTATTGTGACAGCGCTCGGAGGGGCTCCCGACTGTCAGAGCTGCCAGCTGATCCACATTTTGTCTCATCAGCTGCCCCTTACTTAAGAGGGCAGTAGGGAGCGGAATGTGCGGCAGTCTCGTCAAAACCCTCCCATGGTCAGACGTTATTCGAGCATCCCGCTGTTCAGACGTTTGACCATCCTTCTTCTATGATAGTAAGTGTGCCTCTTGACGTATCCGTTATTCCCGGTCATTGAGTGCACTCATTGTAGTGTGTTTTAGCCCCCCGTGGCTTGTTATTTTGTGTTTCTTTTCTGTTCACTAATAAACTGTGCAAACTCACCGGTGACGTGTGGCATCTTATGATGGCTCGTGAGGGCCATACATGACAGTAGACTGCCGCCAGACAGAGACGCCAGTCCCGGTGAGTTTTGCCTAAATTGGACATTTGTTTTCCCTGTCTGGGTACCTGCACGCTGGGAGGTCATGTCGTCATTCAGGGGCCGCGTTCGGAGCCTGGGCTACGAGCTGGCGGAGGCCCTGGACTACGTAGATGGAACGCTCGTCACCGCTACCCTCTACAACTCTCCCAGCGATGTACGCCGGCATCTGGACCTCGCTGAGGAAATCCTTAATCGCCTTCCTTGCTACTCCGACCACCTTGAAGTCGTTGCGAGGAGGGCTGACATCGCTTCACAGCGGAAGATACTCCGTGGGCTTGAGGGAAACTCCGGCAGGAAGCCGAAGAGGAGGCATCCTCGCTCATCGTTTCGGGATCTCATTCCTGTCCCCGATCCGGTCCAGGAGTTCGCACCACCCAGGGGTCATCCTCAAACGAGCATGACGTCAGTCGGGAATCCCCCAGAGAGGTTGCAGCTGACAGCAATCTCCATCTGGGACCGAGTGGCTGCAGCTCGCTCTGCTGGCCACCCCACACAAATCATGAAGCACGTGACGGCGGCTGTCAGGCTGGTTGAGTGGAATCCCGAGCTGAGTGACTATCCAGAATATGCTGACTTGCTCGCCTCCGTTTCCGCACAAGAGTGGCATTTTCCAGACCTCACCTTCATCTCAACATCAGCCAGTGAACGTCGGCGCCATGCTCCAAGCAAACCTCAGCGAGAACCCTGTCTGGATCCGTTTCCGGGCCGTCGGAGGATCTCTGCCTCCCGGCCAGCTGCTCCTTCTGCATCACGACAGGAGGGAGTTCCTGCAGCCTCTTCCCCCGGGTCACCTGTTCCCGCTGTCCCGTCAGCTCATCGTGCCTGGATCGTCTCGGCTGTCGCCCCCGCCTCCTCGACGTCATCTCCGGCTGCTGTGAGAGTTTTGAGTCCTGCCCCGGCGAAGCCCGTTAGTGGACCATCGCGAGCAGCTCCTTCTCGTCTTCCCAGGGGGCCCTCCGTCACCTTCCAGCAGGGAAAGGGAGGAACAACGTCCACTACAGCAGGCACCATCCATCTTCCGGAAAACAGGCAAGTGCAAGTTCATTTATCTCCCCGTAGTTGTGATTTGCCTTGTCTGACTCTTGGGGATGGAGTTCGGGGTTCGCAGTCCCCCGAGCTCCAACCACCTGCTGTAACTTCTGTTATTAAACCTGCTGCCTCTGTGTCTCCCTCCGCTGAGCGGTCCATGACGCCAGGCCTACGTCGCCAGACAAGGAGGGGGCCTGCGGTTCTGGAGAGCCTGGTTCCAGCCCTGCAGCCACGTCATGGGCAGAGGAGGAGAGCGGACTGCAGCATGGAGCCTGCGCCGATGACGAAGCGTCCCCGGGTCTCCACAGATGAGCGGTCCAATCCAGCGGGTCGAAGGTCCCCTGCCACCACGCCGTGCGGGTCGTCGGCATGGACGTCAGTGCCGGAGGGTCCTCAGGCTGTGGAGACCATCATTCCGGCTGCAGAGCGCGCCACAGCCGAGTGGGAGCCAGCGGATGTCCTTCTTCGTCCTGAGCCCAGATCGCTGAAGTCCTGGACGGCGACAGAACCCAAGATCAGGCAAGTGCTCTACTTTGTTTTCCTTCTTTCTACTCTGGAGCATTTCTGCCTGTCTCTCGGGGAGACGAGCTGGGTGCAGCCATCCGCTGCATCCGAGCCTGTCTCGCCGGGTTCTGTTGCTACTGGTGATCTTGATTCCTGTTCTTTCCCTTCTCCTGAGCCTTCTTCCAGGGTCACCGGTGCGGAGCAAATCCCGGTCGCTGTTCTGGAGGTTCCGGGTTCGGGGTTGGAGGTCGTCACTGGTGCTGCACCGGCCCAATCGGGGTCCATCGTGGGTGCAGCACCAGTATGGTTCAAGGTCGGTGAAGGAGCTGCAGATCCTCTGCCGCCTGACATTGTGCTGGCTCATCGTCATCTTCATCCCCCTCATCATGGTCATCATCCCAGCTCGTCGCCACCGGGGGCTGTTGGGGTTCCCTACGTTTGGCCCGGCTCTCCCACGTCTTTTCCCTCGCCAGGGAGGCCGTCGCTAATTGTTTCCCCACGGTTCTGGTGGCTGAGGGATGCAGGTCGGCCACCTGAGGATCTGCTTCGCCGGTTCGCCGCCCTGGGTCGGCCATCCGACGTTGTGACAGTGCTCGGAGGGGCTCCCGGCTGTCAGAGCTGCCAACTGATCCACATTTCATCTCATCAGCTGCCCCTTACTTAAGAGGGCAGTTGGGAGCGGAATGTGCGGCAGTCTCATCAAAACCCTCCCATGGTCAGACGTTATTCGAGCATCCCGCTGTTCAGACGTTTGACCATCCTTCTTCTATGATAGTAAATGTGCCTCTTGACGTATCCGTTATTCCCGGTCATTGAGTGCATTCATTGTAGTGTGTTTTAGCCCCCCGTGGCTTGTTATTTTGTGTTTCTTTTCTGTTCACTAATAAACTGTGCAAACTCACTGGTGACTTGTGGCGTCTTATGATGGCTCGTGAGGGCCATACATGACAGTCATAACCCCAAAAATTACACAGATTGTCAAATAACAGCAGCGGCGGTGGTCACACGTACTGTTTTGTCCGGCTTCTCTTTTTCTCTGTGCAGTGATCGTATGAAAAGTTGTTTTTTCTTAACATTTATTAGATCCAATTCCATCACAAGCTGCTCTTGTCCATTGCTATTTCATTAACAAAAACACATGATGAACACAAATCACTACACATCAGCTGAAACTCGTTTTGGCAGTGGAACAACACATGTCACCCAACACACAAGAAAAAAATTGCCGATCACTGCATCTGCGACGGATGTCAGTAATGGTGTCAATGTGATGTGGGTGCATAAACCCCGCTTTAGAAGCGTTCAGTCCAAACTCTACGCTGTGAGGTTTTAATCTCACCTTTGGGGCAACTAATTTTAAAATTAAGCTAACCACAGCTAACCAGGCTTACTGTTAGCTTGAGCCCAGAACAAAGCAACACAATTTCCAGGCTGTCAAGTCTGCCTCTTTTCAAACATTCCTCACTGTGAAATGAAATTATACAACACATTACAATCAAGGACGTGCACAGGTACGGGCTGTTGTTGCTGACGTGACAGCCAGTTTGCCATCTTTGTCTGAGCTGCTCCTCCAGAGGAAAAAAAAAATTAAAACACTAAAGGTGCCTTCACACCAAACGCGAAGGGCAAATTTTTCATGCAGCACGATTACATTATAAGTCAATGTAAACACAAATACACATGAGTTCACCATCTGAGTGAGATGCAGACAGGCAAAGTTGCCTTTATAACTTCTGCAGCAGCGTTCAACCTGCTGTGGAAATCCCCAAAATAATGTTATGCTTTAAGTTTACATTGTCTGATGGGGGGCTCACCTGAAATACTTGTCCCTGCCTCCAAAACTTTACAAGATGATGGGTGTTTTCGTTGCTAGCCTTGTTAGCATGTCAGTGGCAGGAATCCGTGAGTAAATAACTCTGACATCCCGATTCAGCTGAAGACGTCCCGGTCCTTCTGTCTCTAGGTGAGTGGCAGTCTCATTTTCAAACTAGTTTACTCTCCAATGTTGATACTTTTACTCCAGTGACAGCAGAATCTCAAAGCTAGTGCTATCCCTCGGATGTGAACCCATGAATGCGTGATTTCGCGTGTGCTCGCCTCTTTCCCTTAACTTTGTATGGATTCGCGCCACCCGTTCACGTTTGGTGGGAAGGCACCTTAACTGTTATTCCTTAATATAGTAGCCTATAATTGCTGATATTAAATATACATTTGTTTTCTTCTACATTTTCAGTGATTGTTATTGTACGTGTGTAGAAGAGCTGGAATGATGAGGCGGTTTTGTATCAAAAACAGAGTCTTTAATGAACAACTCTTCTATCTTGTCTCATCTGGTGCAGAGCTTGGCAGAAGGCAAAAGAGAAAGATTTCTGCCCAGCTCGCTGGTTAAATACAGGCACACATCAAAGACATGCAAAACACAAGCTGAAATCCCCCGTTATCTAAATCCCCCATTAGTCCTGTTAACTCCTCCCTTCGTCTTGGGAGGTGATGGGAAAACCTCTCCTCGCCTTAGGGGGTGAAGGTGTCAAGTCTGTTGCCGTTGCGTCCTGTGACGTCGTTGGTCTTCACACGGCGGTGAGATTCCTTTGTCCCTTTCAGGGGTGTGAAGTTCCTTTGTATATTCTGTCCCAAACATTTCCACATGCTCTAACAAATGTAGGTATGGAATATATGAGTAATATATACCACAGGCCCCCCAAACAACTATGAAAGGACACAGAAAGATTCACAGTCTAGGGTAATTAAGACATACTACGTGTTACAGCTGTTGCCACAGAAGAACTTTTAAGCAGCCATGCTCCTAAGAGAGTTCAGTGAAAACATAACAGCATAGTATAATCATAAGTCAGTCCTAAACTGTTGCGGCACAATTAGCGAAAAAAAAAAATTGCAGAGTGGTGTAATCAGTCCCTGTGCAGTCTGGGTTTCAATCTTCTCCCAAAGCTGCTGTAGGTTGGTTTAGGCGTCCTGCTGGGACCTTCTTGTGAGGAATCTGCAGTGTGGGAAGGAGAGAGATTATTTGTTCCCTGCCTGGGGGCTGAGACTTTTTCCTTGGGGGGTCTACCTCGCCGAGGTGCTCGAGCCAGCTGTGCAGGTTCGTCTCTCAACAAGAAGGCAGGTTTGAGTCTGTCAATGCTGACCGTTTCATTTCTATCCCCATAATCAAGCACAAAGTGTTTGTCACCATTTTCCAGCACTCTGAACGGGCCATCGTATACTGGGCGTAACGTTGGTTTAAGGGCTTCATGCTTAACAAAAACAAACTCCGCGTTTTTTAAAGTTTGAGGAACAAAAACTCGTGGAAAGGAGTGATGAACTGGACCGTGGAGAGAGTCCTGTCTGCTACTGCCTAAAAACCTTGGGACTGGGAGGTGCCCTGGTTCCGGGTTTTCTGGTAAAAATTCACCTGGTAGTCTGATAGGCTGAGCAAAGACTAATTCTGCAGGGGAAGCGTCTAAATCCTCTTTAGGTGCCGCACGCAACCCCAATAAAACCCAGGGAAGTTTATTTACCCAATTTGTGTCCGTTAATGAGGCTCTGAGGGCGGCCTTTAGGGACCTGTGAAAACGCTCGCATAACCCATTAGCCTGAGGGTGATAAGCGGTGGTGCGGTGAATTGTTGCCCCTAAACTGTTGGACATGGCTGACCAGAGCTCTGAGACAAATTGAGGTCCCCTATCTGACGTGATGTCTGATGGGACGCCGAAACGTGCCACCCAATTTGTTAGAAAAACGTGAGCGACTTCCTCCGCTGTAGTTGCCGCTAGAGGGACTGCCTCTGGCCAGCGCGTGGTGCGGTCTATCATTGTTAGCAGGTGTGTGAAACCCTGGGAGGAAGGCAGTGGCCCCACGAGGTCGACATGAATGTGGTCGAACCTTCTAGCAGGGATGGGAAAAGGCTCCAGAGGGGCTTTTGTGTGTTTGTGTACTTTGGCGCGCTGACAAGGAATGCAAGTTTTTGCCCATTCTTTTACGTTTTTGCGCAGGCCTGGCCACACAAACTTTTCGGCAACCATTTTGACCGAGGCGCACACACCTGGATGCGCGAGGGAGTGAATTGCGTCGAAAATACGGCGGCGCCAAGCAGCCGGTACTAACGGGCGAGGTCGGCTGGTTGAAACATCGCATATTAGGGGGGGCACGCCGTCGCGCAACCCTTTTTTCTCCAGCCTTAACCCTGTTGGTCCAGACAGGAGCGCGCGCACGTCCGCATCACTACCTTGTTCTTCCGCCATGGCTGCATAATCTATCCCTTCATGGATAGGTGCTGCATATGTGTTTGCGTTAGAGAAAAGCTCAGCTGCTGAAGCAGTGTAATCTGTCTCCTCGCGCTGTGGCACCGCCAGAGCGCGAGAGAGACAGTCCGCTACTACGTTAAGTTTGCCCGCAACATGTCGAATGTCTGTGGTGAACTCTGAAATCGCAGCTAGCTGTCTTTGTTGTCTGCCCGACCAAGGTTCTGAAATTTTAGCCATAGCGAAAGTGAGCGGTTTATGGTCCACAAAAGCCGTGAAACTCCGCCCTTCTAACCAAAACTGGAAGTGGCGGATGGACAAATGGAGCGCCAGCAGCTCCCTGTCAAAAGTGCTGTATGTGCGTTCCGTCGGGTTTAGCGATTTGCTAAAGAATGCTAAAGGTTGCCAGACCCCCTTGACAAGTTGTTCTACAACTGCCCCTATGGCCAAGT
This sequence comes from Pholidichthys leucotaenia, assembly GCA_020510985.1. NCBI lineage: Eukaryota > Metazoa > Chordata > Actinopteri > Cichliformes > Pholidichthyidae > Pholidichthys > Pholidichthys leucotaenia. Next base: position 50,538,060 of record CM035848.1, read on the forward strand.
CTGAAGCATCTGTGGTTAGAGCAATGCGGGCCGAGGGATCTGGATGGACTAACATTGTGGCGTTAGCTAGGGCGTTTTTAACTTCCGCAAAAGCGCGTTCGCGTTCTGGGATCCATTTGACCACGTTGGAAGCTTTCTTTTTTTTGAGCGCGTCATACAGGGGCTGCATGAGCTGAGCTGCATGAGGAAGGAAACGGTTGTAAAAATTAACCATCCCCAAAAATTCCTGTAGCGATTTGACCGTTTGGGGCCGTGGAAAACCTTCTATCGCATGAATTTTGTCTGGAAGTGGAACTGCCCCTTTCGGGGAGACTCTATGTCCCAAAAAATCAATTTGCGATACGCCAAATTTGCATTTGGCTGGATTAATTATTAATCCGTGCTCTTCTAGCCTCTGAAAAACGGTAGTAAGATGCTGCTCGTGCTCTTCCTCAGATAAGTTGGCTACCAGCATGTCATCGAGGTAGACGAAAACAAAGGGGAGGTCGCGTAAGACTGCGTCCATCATACGTTGAAAAGTCTGAGCAGCGCCTTTGAGGCCGAAAGGCATTCGCAGGAATTCAAAAAGGCTGAAAGGGGTTATAACCGCTGTTTTAGGAATGTCTTCAGCTCGGACTGGGACTTGGTGATAACCGCGGACTAAGTCTATTTTTGAAAAAATGCGCGCACCCGCTAAATGTAGTGAAAAATCCTGTATGTGAGGGATGGGGTAGCGGTCATGCGCTGTAGCGTTGTTTAATCTGTGGTAATCTCCGCACGGTCTCCAAGAACCGTCGGATTTCGGAACCATGTGAAGCGGCGAAGCCCAAGGGCTTTTCGAGCGTCTAACAATACCCAATTTTTCGAGAGCCGCAAACTCGTCCCTTGCTATGTTGAGCTTGGCCGCGTCTAAGCGGCGAGCTTTGGCAAAAACGGGAGGTCCCGTTGTAGGAATGAAGTGTTTAACCCCGTGTTTGGCTACAGTGGCTGAAAATTTGGGGGTTGTGAGTGCTGGAAATTGGGTGAGGAGTTGCTCAAACTTACCTCCTGTCGTGGTGACGTTTGCCTGCACAGGTGGTGGAGAGACTCGAGCTGAGCATGGAATAGAAGCAAAAGAAAGTGCATTAACCAGGCGCCTATTTGCCAGATCAACTAATAACCCATGTGCACATAGAAAATCAGCACCTAACAAGTTAAAACTCACCGCCGCTACAACAAATGTCCATCTGTAGCTGCGACCGTGAATGAGGAGGTGCAGGCTCTTTTCCCCGAATGTATCAATGTCAGAACCGTTGGCTGCCACTGCTCCATTGCCCCGGGTGCCCATGGCTCGATCTGCGTGGGAGGGCATGATGAAACTCAGCTGAGCTCCTGTGTCGATGAGGAACTGCTTGCCTGTGTGTCCATCCGTCACGTATAACAGCTTGTTTTTCTCGCCGAGAACCGCTGCCGTTAACGGCTCTCGGCTTTGGCGTTTCCCGACATCGTAAACTTGCAGGGAGGAACACATTTTCGGGCTTTTTCGGCGAAGCGGTGGTGATAATAACAGACGTCATTCTGTTTGTTGCGCTTGGGCCGTGCCGCTGTCACCGTGGGTTGAGTCTGCTCCGTGGGTTGTGGCTCTCCCAGGCTCGGGGCGTCAGTCTTGAGGTCTGCGGATGCCGCTGTGGGTGTCAGTTCTTTGCAGGCGTTGACGAGCCGATAAGCCTCGTTGGCCAGTGTGCGGAAGTCCTGATGATTGTTGCACTTCATACTGGCGAGTGTCCCTCTTGTGTGTGGTGGTAGCGTGCTGAGAAAGATGAATTGGAAAAGGAAATTATCATTATCCTCCTCCTTGAGCTGCAGCAAGTCCTCCATGAGGGCCTTTGGATTGCCCCCTCTGTGGCCGTAGACCGCCAGGATCTTTTCGGCTCTTTCCTCCGCTGATGGGACATAATTCGCCACGATGGTCGCCTTGGGTGTCTCATACTTGTCCCGGGCCGGTGGTCGCTGGATCAAGCTCCGCACACACCTCGAAGTGGCGGAGTCGAGTTTGGAGACGATGTGGTAAAATTTAGTATCGTCTGCCATGATGCCCGCCAGTATGAACTGGGCTTCAGCTTGATGAAACCAAGAGGCCGGGTCTTCTCGCCAGAAATCTGGCAGTTTGACAGCGACGGCGTTCGCACACATCATCACTGTTGTGCCCGCCGGGTGAGAGTGCGTTGCCTCGGCTCTCACGGCGGTGCTGGAGCTCGGTTGAGCTCTCTCGGTGCCCTCTGCCGGGGGAAACAGCTGTCCGCTTGTTCCCTCGTCTGCGTTGTCAGTGGCGTATGCCAGAGTCGCCACGGATGAGTCACTTTAAGAACGCCTCCGGTCCATACTCGCGTCAAGGTCACCAGTGTAGAAGAGCTGGAATGATGAGGCTGTTTTGTATCAAAAACAGAGTCTTTAATGAACAACTCTTCTATCTTGTCTCATCTGGTGCAGAGCTTGGCAGAAGGCAAAAGAGAAAGATTTCTGCCCAGCTCGCTGGTTAAATACAGGCACACATCAAAGACATGCAAAACACAAGCTGAAATCCCCCGTTATCTAAATCCCCCATTAGTCCTGTTAACTCCTCCCTTCGTCTTGGGAGGTGATGGGAAAACCTCTCCTCGCCTTAGGGGGTGAAGGTGTCAAGTCTGTTGCCGCCGCGTCCTGTGACGTCATTGGTCTTCACACGGCGGTGAGATTCCTTTGTCCCTTTCAGAGGTGTGAAGTTCCTTTGTATATTCTGTCCCAAACATTTCCACATGCTCTAACAAATGTAGGTATGGAATATATGAGTAATATATACCACACGTGTGTAGAAGAGCTGGAAATAACGAGGCAGTTTTGTATCACAAAAGCAGAGTCTTTAATGAACAACTCTTCTATCTTGTCTCATCATGGTGCAGAGCTTGGCAGAAGGCAAAGAGAAAGAATTCTGCTCAGCTCGCTGGTTAAATACAGGCACACATCCAAGACATGCAAAACACAAGCTGAAATCCCCCGTTATCTAAATCCCCATTAGTCCTGTTAACTCCTCCCTCCGTCTTGGGAGGTGATGGGAAAACCTCTCCTCGCCTAAGGGGGTGAAGGTGTCAAGTCTGTTGCCATGGCGTCCTGTGACGTCATTGGTCTTCACACGGTGAGATTCCTTTGTCCTTTCAGAGGTGTGAAATTCCTTTGCATATGTTGCCCCACACATTTCCACATGCTCCAATGTATGCAGGTATGGAATATATGAGTAATATATACCACAGGCCCCCCAAACAACTAGGAAAGGACACAGAAAGATTCACAGTCTAGGGTAATTACTAAGACATACTACGTGTTACAGCTGTTGTCACAGAAGAAACTTCCAAGCAGCCATGCTCCTAAGAGAGTTCAGTGAAAATATAACAGCATAGTATAATCATAAGTCAGTCCTAAACTGTTGCGGCACAATTAGCGAAAAATTGCAGAGTGGTGTAATCAGTCCTTGTGCAGTCTGGGTTTCAATCTTCTCCCAAAGCTGCTGTAGGCTGGTTTAGGCGTCCTGCTGGGACCTTGTTGTGAGGACTCTGCAGTGTGGGAAGGAGAGAGATTATCTGTTCCCTGCCTGGGGGCTGGGACTTTTTCCTTGGGGGGTCTACCTCGCCGAGGTGGTCGCGCCAACTGTGCAGGTTCGTCTCTCAACAAGAAGGCAGGTTTGAGTCTGTCAATGCTGACCGTTTCATTTCTATCCCCATAATCAAGCACAAAGTGTTTGTCACCATTTTCCAGCACTCTGAACGGGCCATCGTATACTGGGCGTAACGTTGGTTTAAGGGCTTCATGCTTAACAAAAACAAACTCGGCGTTTTTTAAAGTTTGAGGAACAAAAACTCGCGGAAAGGAGTGATGAGCTGGACCGTGTAGAGAGTCCGGTCTGTTACTGCCTAAAAACCTTGGGACTGGGAGGTGCCCTGGTTCCGGGTTTTCTGGTAAAAATTCACCCGGTAGTCTGATAGGCTGAGCAAAGACTAATTCTGCAGGGGAAGCGTCTAAATCCTCTTTAGGTGCCGCACGCAACCCCAATAAAACCCAGGGAAGTTTATTTACCCAATTTGTGTCCGTTAATGAGGCTCTGAGGGCGGCCTTTAAGGACCTGTGAAAACGCTCGCATAACCCATTAGCCTGAGGGTGATAAGCGGTGGTACGGTGAATTGTTGCCCCTAAACTGTTGGACATGGCTGACCAGAGCTCTGAGACAAATTGAGGCCCCCTATCTGACGTGATGTCTGATGGGACGCCGAAACGTGCCACCCAATTTGTTAGAAAAACGTGAGCGACTTCCTCCGCTGTAGTTGCCGCTAGAGGGACTGCCTCTGGCCAGCGCGTGGTGCGGTCTATCATTGTTAGCAGGTGTGTGAAACCCTGGGAGGAAGGCAGCAGCCCCACGAGGTCGACATGAATGTGGTCGAACCTTCTAGCAGGGATGGGAAAAGGCTCCAGAGGGGCTTTTGTGTGTTTGTGTACTTTGGCGCGCTGACAAGGAATGCAAATTTTTGCCCATTCTTTTACGTTTTTGCGCAGGCCTGGCCACACAAACTTTTCGGCAACCATTTTGACCGAGGCGCGCACACCTGGGTGCGCGAGGGAGTGAATTGCGTCGAAAGTACGGCGGCGCCAAGCAGCCGGTACTAACGGACGAGGTCGGCCGGTTGAAACATCGCATATTAGGGGGGCACGCCGTCGCGCAGCCCTTTTTCCTCCAGCCTTAACCCTGTTGGTCCAGACAGGAGCGCGCGCACGTCCGCATCACTACCTTGTTCTTCCGCCATGGCTGCATAATCTATCCCTTCATGGATAGGTGCTGCATATGTGTTTGCGTTAGAGAAAAGCTCAGCTGCTGAAGCAGTGTAATCTGTCTCCTCGTGCTCTGGCGGTGCCACAGCGCGAGAGAGACAGTCCGCTACTACGTTAAGTTTGCCCGCTACATGTCGAATGTCTGTGGTGAACTCTGAAATCGCAGCTAGCTGTCTTTGTTGTCTGCCCGACCAAGGTTCTGAAATTTTAGCCATAGCGAAAGTGAGCGGTTTATGGTCCACAAAAGCTGTGAAACTCCGCCCTTCTAACCAAAACTGGAAGTGGCGGATGGATAAATGGAGCGCCAGCAGCTCCCTGTCAAAAGTGCTGTATGTGCGTTCCGTCGGGTTTAGCGATTTGCTAAAGAATGCTAAAGGTTGCCAGACCCCCTTGACAAGTTGTTCTACAACTGCCCCTATGGCCAAGTCTGAAGCATCTGTGGTTAGAGCAATGCGGGCCGAGGGATCTGGATGGACTAACATTGTGGCGTTAGCTAGGGCGTTTTTAACTTCCGCAAAAGCGCGTTCGCGTTCCGGGGTCCATTCGACCGCGTTGGAAGCTCTCTTTTTTTTGAGCGCGTCATACAGGGGCTGCATGAGCTGAGCTGCATGAGGGAGGAAACGGTTGTAAAAATTAACCATCCCCAAAAATTCCTGTAGCGATTTGACCGTTTGGGGCCGTGGAAAACCTTCTATCGCATGAATTTTGTCTGGAAGCGGAACTGCCTCTTTCGGGGAGACTCTGTGTCCCAAAAAATCAATTTGTGATACGCCGAATTTGCATTTGGCTGGATTAATTATTAATCCGTGCTCTTCTAGCCTCTGAAAAACGGCAGTGAGATGCTGCTCGTGCTCTTCCTCCGATGAGCTGGCTACCAGCATGTCGTCGAGGTAGACGAAAACAAAGGGGAGGTCGCGTAAGACTGCGTCCATCATACGCTGAAAAGTCTGAGCAGCACCTTTGAGGCCGAAAGGCATTCGCAGGAATTCAAAAAGGCCGAAAGGGGTTATAACCGCTGTTTTAGGAATGTCTTCAGCTCGGACTGGAACTTGGTGATAACCGCGGACTAAGTCTATTTTTGAAAAAATGCGCGCACCCGCTAAATGTAGTGAAAAATCCTGTATGTGAGGAATGGGGTAGCGGTCATGCGCTGTAGCGTTGTTTAATCTGCGGTAATCTCCGCACGGTCTCCAAGAACCGTCGGATTTCGGAACCATGTGAAGTGGTGAAGCCCAAGGGCTCTTTGAACGTCGGACAATGCCTAATTTTTCAAGAGCTGCAAATTCGTCCATTGCTATGTTGAGCTTGGCCGCGTCTAAGCGGCGAGCTTTGGCAAAAACGGGAGGTCCCGTTGTAGGAATGAAGTGTTTAACCCCGTGTTTGGCTACAGTGGCTGAGAATTTGGGGGTTGTGAGTGCTGGAAATTGGGTGAGGAGTTGCTCAAACTTACCTCCTGCCGTGGTGACGTTGGCCTGCACAGGTGGTGGAGAGACTCGAGCTGAGCAAGGAATAGAAGCAAAAGACAGTGCATTAACCAGGCGCCTATTTGCTAGATCAACTAATAACCCGTGTGCACACAGAAAATCTGCGCCTAACAAGTTAAAACTCACCGCCGCTACAACAAATGTCCATCTGTAGCTGCGGCCGTGAATGAGGAGATGCAGGCTCTTTTCCCCGAACGTGTCGATGTCAGAACCGTTGGCTGCCACTGCTCCATTGCCCCGGGTGCCCATGGCTCGATCTGTGTGGGAGGGCATGACGAAACTCAGCTGGGCTCCTGTGTCGATGAGGAACTGCTTGCCTGTGTGTCCATCCGTCACGTATAACAGCTTATTTTTCTCGCTGAGAACCGCTGCCGTTAACGGCCCTCGGCTTTGGCATTTCCCGACATCGTAAACTTGCAGGGGGGGAACACATTTCCGGGCTTTCTCGGCAAAGCGGTGGTGATAATAACAGACGTCATTCTGTTTGTTGCGCTTGGGCCGCGCTGCTGTCACCGTGGGTTGAGCCTGTTCCGTGGTTTGTGACTCTCCAAGGTTCGGGGCGTCAGTTTTGAGGTCTGCGGATGCCGCTGTGGGTGTCCAATCTCTGCAGGCGTTGACGAGTCGATAAGCCTCGTTGACCAGCGTGCGGAAGTCCTGATGATTGTTGCACTTCATACTGGCGAGTGTCCCTCTCATGTGTGGTGGTAGCGTGCTGAGGAAAATAAATTGAAAGAGGAAATTATCATTGTCCTCCTCCTTGAGCTGCAGTAAATCCTCCATGAGGGTCTTTGGATTGCCCCCTCTGTGGCCGTAGACTGCCAGGATTTTTTCGGCTCTTTCTTCCGCCGACGGGACGTAATTCGCCACGATGGTCGCCTTGAGTGTCTCATACTTGTCCCGGGCCGGTGGTCGCTGGATCAAGCTTCGCACACACCTCGAAGTGGCGAAGTCGAGTTTGGAGACGATATGATAGAACTTAGTATCGTCTGCCGTGATGCCCGCCAGTATGAACTGGGCTTCGGCTTGGAGAAACCAAGAGGCCGGGTCTTCTCGCCAGAAATCTGGCAGTTTAACAGCGACAGCGTTTGTGCACATCATCACTGTTGTGCCCGCCGGGTGAGAGTGCCTTGCCTCGGCTCTCACGGCGGTGCTGGAGCTCGGTTGAGCTCTCTCGGTACCCTCTGCCGGGGGGAACAGCTGTCTGCTTGTTCCCTCGTCTGCGTTGTCGCTGGCGTAAGTCAGATTCGCCGCGGATGAGTCGCTTGAAGAACGCCTCAGGTCCATACTCGCATCAAGGTCACCAGTGTAGAAGAGCTGGAAATAACGAGGCGGTTTTGTATCACAAAAGCAAAGTCTTTAATGAACAACTCTTCTATCTTGTCTCATCATGGTGCAGAGCTTGGCAGAAGGCAAAGAGAAAGAATTCTGCTCAGCTCGCTGGTTAAATACAGGCACACATCCAAGACATGCAAAACACAAGCTGAAATCCCCCGTTATCTAAATCCCCATTAGTCCTGTTAACTCCTCCCTCCGTCTTGGGAGGTGATGGGAAAACCTCTCCTCGCCTAAGGGGGTGAAGGTGTCAAGTCTGTTGCCATGGCGTCCTGTGAAGTCATTGGTCTTCACACGGCGGTGAGATTCCTTTGTCCTTTCAGAGGTGTGAAATTCCTTTGCATATGTTGCCCCACACATTTCCACATGCTCCAACGTATGCAGGTATGGAATATATGAGTAATATATACCACACGTGTACCTTTTTCATCATAATTTTGCAACTTTTCTCATGAATCTGTGACTTTTATCTTATACATTTTTTTTCATTGTAATCTTGCTTGTGTTTCAGGTTCGAGTTATGGGTCCTCAAAAGCGTCTGTGCAATTCTCACCTGTTTATAAGAGGCCACAGAGAGTTACTCTAATAAGAGATTAGGGAATATAACTCCTGGAGCTGCTATCGTCCAATCCAGTTTCTTAGTTGTAATCTATAAGTGTGTATAATTGTGCTTAAATGACAAATGTACCCAAATTAGCAAATTGCCCCTTGCAAATTTAGAGTAAAAATCTCACAAATTCACCCCCAAAAAGGGGTAGCAACTTGATGATTTCTTTGTCCGTGCAGCAGCATAGCTTTGCGCCAGCCCGACACACCCACAGGACCGTCTCCATCCAGGCTAAAGAAGTGATGTATGTGCTTTAAAACGTTTGAGTAGCAGTTTTTGTTGACCGTGACAAAAAGGTGCAGGCTCATGGCTAATGTGGGCTTGTTGTCCTCGCCTGTGTTTGGACTAGTCTTCTTTGTAGGCTTGCATATGAATTAGTGTGTTTATTTGCTTTTAATCTAAATATAACAGAGTGTCAGGTCAGTAGGCTTTGCATAATCCTGCCAACAAGGCAAATAAAACAACAAAAGAGTAACTTCCTAAGTCAGGTATTTAAAAGAAATGGAATTTCTATTTGAATAAATTTGAAAACATATTCAACCAAATTAGTATATTTATGAGAAAAACTTTGACTTTTAAAAGGGAAAAAATTGATATGTTTAAAGATTCATTTATATTTTTTATTTTCATTGATAGAAACACTTTGAGACTCTCTCTGCACTCTCTTTTCTCATATACAAGCTTCTTTTTTTAGTTAGTTACCTCTGTATCTGGGTGTTTATTTCCTCGTGTCTAAACACAGCAGTGTGTGACAGTAGACACTGAGCTGCTGTGTGTGATCGATCCCACATCTTCATTAAATATTTACCGGCTTGGTTACAACCTAAGATTCTCATCTTTTGTCTATTAATAGCAGCAATGTTTTATTTTGAGGTTTTAATGGTAATTTGAGGCTTCCTGTCCTCTTTTTAATTTTTCTTTTTTTTATTATTCCCCTGTTCCCATGTTGCGCCAGCAAAATGACTTTGGTTAATAACAGTAAAGTTACTCGCCAAGGGACTGTAAGCCTCCACCAGAGCGGGTTCTATCAAACTTTGTTGTACATGATTACAGTCAAAGTGTGCATGAGATATTATCATAATCAGGGCACAATGTACTGGGTGTCCACAGATCCTTAAACAGCTCCTATTCTACTTTTTGAGGTTGCCCCCTTTTTTTTCTAGTGCATTATGTGAGGTTTTTGTCACATTATATAGTCTGTGAACAGTCCAAAGTCCTCCTGCATAAAAGCTAGGACTACAACTGTCTGAAATGCCTCGTTTGGATTGGCTGTTCTCTTCTGTGAGACCCGATACAGACCTGCCCCAATGCTAACTGTCCCCACTCCGCCACTTTTTGGCGAGATATTTGTACATTTATTTCCCATTTTACTGACACAGAATTTTCACTTTCTTTTGAAAATGTATTGTTTAGCTTTCTTACATACCCTTCCTCCAAAACAAAACAATACTGCAATAAGATAAGATAAACCTTTATTAGTCCCACAGTGGGGGCATTAGAGGATTGCAGCAGCAAAGGGATAGCAGCACTCAGAGCAATAGTAAATAAGATAATAAATAAGATAAAAATAGGGTAGAAAAATGGTATATATTCAAGGGGGGCTGAAAAGTTCATAGGCTGACCATGATGCAGTGGTCAAATTTGACCAAATGTGGTTTATTTTTCAACATAGTCTCCCCTGTGGTCCAAACATTTCTTCCATTAGTGTTGCAGCACTTGGATCCCTGCGGTATAGAAGCTCTCTTCTTGATCCTAGGAGCATAACTCCTTCTTAGTAAGTCTATGAACATTTCACACACCCCCATACATATATTCACAGTATTTATACACAGTGCAAGAGCATTGCAGTTAAATGGTATTTACAGTATTACAGTCAAGTTAAATTGCCCGGCAATATATAGTAAATTTAAATCCAGACAGTATATTTCACAGTTGGATGAACAGTGTTGTTGCCACCTTCAATAATAATTGTATTAGTAGTGTATTGGAAGGGAACGATACACTGCACCCACGATGGACCCCGATCGGGTCGCTGCTGCACCCACGTCGGACCCCGATTGGGTCTCAGCTGCACCCATGATGGACCCCGACTGGGTCGGATCAGCTCCATAGACGACCTCCAACCCCGAACCTGGAACCTCCAGCACAGCGACCAGGGTCGACTCCGCACCGGTGACCCTGGGAGAAGGCTCAGGAGAAGAAGAAGAACCGGGATCAGGATCACCGGTAGCGACAGAGCCCAGCGAAACGAGCTCGGATGCAGCGGATGGCTGCCCCTGGCTCGTCTCCCCGAGACAGGCAAAAATGCTCTAGAACAGATAGTAGGAAGGAAAAATAGAGCACTTGCCTGCACTCGAGTTCTGTTGCCATCCAGGACTTTGACGATCCGGGCTCAGGACGAAGAAGGACGTCTTCTGGCTCCCACTTGGCTATGGCGGGCTCTGCAGCCGGCATGATGTTTTCCGCAGTCTGAGGACCCTCCAACGCTGACGTCCACGCCGACGACCCGCACAGCGTGGTGGCAGGGGATCCTCGACCTGCTGGATCGAACCGCTCACCGATGGAGACCCGGGGACGTTTCGTCGGTGGCGCAGGCTCCACACAGCAGTCCGCTCTCCTCCTCTGCCCGTGACATGGCTGCTGGGCTGGAACCAAGCTCTCCAGGACCACACCCCCCCACCCCGTCCGGTGACATAGGCCTGGCGTCGTAGAACGCTCAGCACAGGGAGACACAGAGGCAGCAGGTTCAATGTCAGAGGCTACAGCAGGTGGTGGGAGCTCGGGGGACTGCAAACCCCGAACTCCACCCCCAGGAGTCAGACAAGGCAAATCCCAACAACGAGGAGAAGAATGAAGTTGCACTTGCCTGTTCCCCGGAGGGCCGATGGTGCCTGCTGTAGCGGGTGGAGTTCTTCCCTTTCCCCTCCGGATGGTGACGGCAGGCCCCTCGGGAAGACGAGGAGGAGCCGCTTGCGGTGGATTGCAGATGGACCTCGCCGAAGCAGGACTCGTGGCCCTCACAGCAGCCGGAGATGACGTTGAGGAAAAGCGGGTGACAGCTGAGGCGATCCGGGCACGAGGAGCTGACGGGACAGCAGCAACAGATGACCCGGGGGGAGCGGCTGCAGGGATTCCCTCCTGTCGTGATGTAGGAGAAGCAGCTGACTGGGAGGCTGAGTCCCTCCGATGACCCGGAACTGGATCCGGACGGGATTCTCGCTGAGGCCTATTTGGGGCATGGCGACAACGTTTCCTGGCTGATGGTGAGACAATGGGACCAGGAACACATGGCACCTGGGCTGGACGGGTGACAGGAGCTGAATCCCGAGGCGAGGAGTAGGGATGCCTCTCTGTCGGCCTCCTGCCGGGGTTCCCCTCCAGTCCGCGGATCTCCACCCTCGTCGGGGACGCCGTACTCAGGGGAGACGGAGAAGGTTCCTGGGCCACCTTTTCGATCAGTTCACGTTGTGCCACAATCCATGTCACCCTCTCCTTTCCTTTCGGAAAGGAGGTAAGGTGATATTTTAATAAAGCCCTCTGGGCAAGAAACAAGTAGTCATGTGCCGTGTGGGTGGGCATGAGGAGACGGGCCTTGGCCAGGTAGCTGTCGATCTCCTGGAACCACTCAGGGCAAAACCCACGCTTGAGGGCGGACACACTTATAACAACAAGCCCTAGCGAAGGGAAAAAACTCCAGCCCACAGCAAACTCACGGCGACAGGCGTCTCAGTCTGGCTGCAGTCTACTGTCATGGATGGCCCTCACGAGCCATCAATAAGACGCTATATATCAACCAGTGAGTTTGCACAGTTTATTAAAGGAAAAGGATGAATGACAAAATAACGAGCCACGGGGGGCTAAAACACACTATAACGATCACTCAGTCAATGGCGAGGAAGAACAGAGTCATAATGAGACACACTTACAATAATAGATGAAGGGAAGTTAACGTTTGACCAGGAAAGCTCGGCGAGGAGTGCGCATCGATGTCAGACGAGGGGTTGTCTGACGGAGACTGCAGCAACGTTTCGCCCTCAGCTGCCCTCTTAAATAGGGCTCAGGGTGGAACAGCTGATGAGGCGATTGTTAATGCAGCTCAGCTGTCAGAGCCTCAGCTCTGACAGCCGGAAGCCCCTCCGAGCGCTGTCACAATAAAAGCTCGGAGAGCCATAGGGAACACACACACACCAGATGGGAGGAAAATACTGCATGGCCCGAGCGTGGACGAAATCGGCGCTCGAACCACGACAAATACATTTCACCCTTGTGATATGTCACCATAGAGGGTACAGCAAAATAAAATAGATTTCTACTTCTTGTTTACATTATCAAACACATTTTCAACACTAAAGTGATGGACTTGACTCAGTAAACAAAATTGTCACACATAATTTCTTTAATACTTAAAAATACTGTTGCATCATACTCACATAGGGTATCCAATCATCCCTGAAAAGTCTAACTCAAACAGGATTTGGATTTGTTTTAGCACATTACTGCAAAGATTTCCATTTTTTTGCCCAACCACATAACTGTGCTTTATAGTTAAAGACTTTAACAGTAGGGCTATGTGATGCATTACTTTTGTAGCAATTAACTTTAACCCAAATAGTGAGCTAAGCATTTTTTTAATGTAAAAAATGGACAATCTGTCAAAAACTTCATGTCAACATTAAATCCTATTTACGCATCACACCGTTATGACCCTAACCCTAAATGAACAATAGATTAACATCACAATCTGTCAAAATACTTCTTGTCAACATTAAATCCTAATCACGCATAACACCATAATGACCTTAACCCTATACGAACAATAGAGCTGTCAAAACTTCTTGTCTTCATTAAAAAACTAATTACGCATCAGACTGTTATGACCTTAACCCTATATGAACAATAGAGCTGTCAAGTTCACTCAATTTGATAAGAAGTCCAGACACTTTTAATTAGGTCATGGGGGGGGGGGGGGTCAGGGGTCATCACGGGTCACTGCACCTGTCAAAACTAATTAGCAAAGATAGTAGAATGAATAGAAGTATATCCCTCCCTCTCTTACAGCCCTGGGATGACATACATCTCATGTGTATTGTGACAGTGACATCAGAGTCATACCTGCATAAACAAATACCAGGCATTTCAAATCCGTGCATGGATGGCATGACACAGTACCCATGCTACCATGCCACCAGCACCAAGGCATCAGCACCTGTGGTGCTTTCATTCTGGCCTGTTTTGTTGTTTTTTTTCGCAGTGTGACAGGAGTACCAGTGTAGATCACAGATGTGCTCGGGTTCTCATATCGGCTCAGGTCCTCCTGTGCCTTTTCATAATGTCACACAATATGATTGGCTGTACGGCTGTTTTGATGACAGAGCACATTCCGATTGGCCGTCCATATTTGTAGTTTTCTAAAAAAAAAATTTTACTATTTTGTTATAAACACTTTTTTGTCTCTATAATGAACAGAACTTGTGGTGTTTTCATCTTTTACTAATAAAAGATGATTTCTGTCTGTGGCCTTACCCTCACATACACATGTATTTAAAAAAAACACTACTGTTTATACTTGGTTTTCGCATTTTATTCACACTTAAAACACAGTTTTTGAGCTCTGAAAATAACTTTTTGTAAAACTCCTTCCAAGGTGAAGACTTGCACTGACTTTGGCAACGACGTTTACATCCTGGATAACTAGTTGTCATCGGGTGTTTCTATGGAAGAGATGGGCCGAGGTTGTCCTGCTATTTTAGCTTTGTTAACGGGACTTTTTAACATGTTTACTAGTGAATCTCAGTATGCTAGAATGTTATGGAAAAACTTAATATTAATATATTTCAAAAAGATAAAATTTCATATATCCAATATTGACTGCACAGAGGTTGCACATTTCATATATTTTCCTTAAACTGTTGGAAATATTAGCAAGTCAATGATTAATTAACCATATTAATCACAATAAAAATGCTTTTATCACTCTGAATCAATAACTGATTATAGTACTGAGTGAATGTGTAGGAAACCACATGTTTGAGGTTTTAATTGTGGTTTTAGATATATTTTAATTGGTTTTATTATTAAAAGATACAAACAAATGTAAACAAAACAAGTGCTGATGATTACAGAGAGAATTAAAAATATTTATAATACAAATATTAGCTCTAGCATTGTTATTATTATTATTATTAATGGCCAATCATATTGTGTGACGTTATGAAAAGGCTTAGGACTTGAGTCGATCTGAGAACCCGAGCACATCTGTGACCTACACCAGGACCATTAGCATGGCTAACTCTGCAACGCAAATCAGCACGACCAGGGATTTTAGGCCTAAATTGTGGTCACGGTACTAGACCAGCTCATTCAGTAATTCACAGTCAGTTATATATTTGGTGCCATTCTGGCTTATTTTGTGATATTTTGGCTGTAGTAGTTGGTACATTTGGCCGGTAGCCTTAGCCGGTCTAAGAAGCGACAGCCAGGATTTCTAAACTAAAGTCAGCCTGTCAGGTAGGAAATGAGAGAGGAGTCCACTAGCCTTCCACTCGTGTGTTTGCCTATTCTGTTTATTGCTGCCAGACATCCATTTTTCCAGCAGCATCATCTACCAACCCTTGACCGCATATTTCTTTCATAGATGTTACTTCATCTTATTTCATGACAGTTTTTTACTCATCATCAAACACCTCCTAGATCAGCTGTGGTTTGCTGGCACTATCGGAGTTACCCATTCACTCATTCAGGATTATTTCTGTGCTTATTACACTCTGTTTTCAGGAGAGCTCCTTCCCCGTGTGTAAAATAGTACTTCAGTAATTAAACCCCGAGTTGTTTTGTTTTGAGTCACAGAATTTTTCCTCAAAAATGACAGTCCTTAAATCTGCCTTTCAGAGGTTTTAAAAACACCACAAATATGACAAACATGATAGCAAAGTTTTCTTACATTGTGACATCAAATACGTTGTTGTCATTTTTATATTTTGACAAAACGTTGGACAAAGAAGGCCTCCATTTGTGCCTATTTAATCTGATCCGGCACCTCTTGTTTCGCTAGTAAAGTATGTAAATGAGTCTATGTCTAATATTTAATGATATCAATGCACATGAATAGTATAACACTGACTCCTGCTATTCTGATTAATGAGGCTTCATGTTAATCTGATTTCACTGTTAATAATAAAGGATCATGAAACAGTGAAAGCAGGTTTAATCTGATCCTCTTCTTAATTAAAAACTGTTTTACGTGTTGGAACACCTAACGGGAGACATAGAAACAGATCAAACTTATGTAACGCCAGTCTTTTTGTTTCTGCTGTCAGAATATTGTCACAACTGCTCCGCTGTATTTGAGCGGAGGTGAGGATGAAACATCTAGCAGCTGTTTAATGTGTGGACAGCTGTGTGTACATCCACAGGATGACTGTTTGTCTGAACCAGGGGTCTGCAACCTGCGGCTCGGGAACCAGATGCTTTGCTTTTTTTTTGGTCATAACCACATCTTCCATATGACCTCAGTGACAGAATGAAATAAATAACTGATGTGTAAACTTTGAAACTGCTACAAAAAAAAATCTAAGATTTGAGGAATAATGTGAAAATGTAATAGAAATAAGTTGTAAATGTAGGAAAAAAAGGTGCACAAATTTATATGGCAAATTTTTTAAAAGTTGCAAAATTAGGAGAAAAAGTTAAAAAAAAATGTTCAAGAGCAAATGATAGCACATTCATAAGAAAAAATAAATTCATGAAGAAAAGTCATAATTTTAACAAAAGAAAAAAAAACAAATTTATAGGAAAAATGTTAACTTATTATAAAAATGGCAAACTTACAAGAAAAAAGTGTAAAATGAGAAAAAAAAGTGGTGAATTTGCAAGAAAAAATGGCAACTTTCATTAAAAAAAAGTCATCATCATCATCATCGTAGCAGTCTGTCATGGGCGACAATGACTGTTTCATTTAGGTCTGATCAGATTCCTCCACGCAGCTCTGTCCTTATGTTATACAATAAAAATAATATTAAAGGCTTTTACATTTGGTCAGAAAATTTTGCAGATTTATGAGAACCAGGTCACAAATTTAAAAGAAGAATGTTGCCATTTATGCTCCATATTTCTCTCATCACTAACACTGAAAGGTCAGTTTATTCTTATCTTCGTTTTAAGGCTCAGGTGTGTTATATGCAGGAGATGATTTAAAGGGGGGTGGGGGGATGCCATCCCTGCTGTGAGCAAAGTGACCCAATATCATCACCTTGTTAACCTGCTATCCCCCCTCCCCATCCCCATTCAGTGGGGGAGAGGGTGGACACTTCCGCCCAACCAGGAAAATAGAGGGAATTGACTCCCCATAACCCTTTTTTTTTTAAAATCATGTTACATAACTGAATAAAATGAATTAGAAGCACCAATTCTAAGCAGAAATGCAAAAAAGTTATAAATTTACAACTTTTTTCTAATAAATTTACATTTTTCCTCTAAATTTTCGACTTTTTCTTGATTTGCAACTTTTTTCCTATAAATTTGCAACTTAAAAAAATTAGCAACTTTTTTCTTGTAAATTTGCAACTTTTTCCTAAAAAATTGCTACTTTTTCTCAACAAATTGCTACTTTTTTCTTCTAAATATTCAACTTTTTTTTGTAAATTTGCAACTTTTTTCCTATAATTTTCTTCTTCCCTCCTAATTTTTCTCCTATTTTTTTTTCTTAAAAATTTTCAGCATTTTTACTTGTAATTTTGCATTTTTTTTCTTGTAGATTTGAAACTTTTTTCTTGCAAATTGACATCTTTTTTCTGATAAATTTGTGGTTTTTCTCTTGTAAATTTTCAGCTTTTTTTCTTGCTAATTTTCAGTTTTTTCCTGTAAATTTGCAATGCTCATCTGGATACTCATTAAATTTTTATTCATTATAATGAATTTGTAATTTGCTACTTTTTGAATTTTTAAATTGGCATCTTTTATCATATTTTTGCACCTTTATTCTTGCAAATTTGTACCTAATTTACATTTACCCATTTGTACCTTACACTAAATTTGTGAATACCCCCCATCCTGTCAGACTGTACAACCTAAGCAGGGCTGCTCGCAGAGATAGCAAAAAGACGTAACAAACTAATAGTTTTTTGAATGCAAAAGATGCAATAGACTTACACAATGGTTCCCTCCGGCATACAACTAGGAAAATATCGGTCGCTATGGAGGTGAGAATATGTATGGGTACATAATCATACCATGTAGGATAACTAAGTAGACGGTTATGCTGTTTCATCCCATCTAGCAACAATGCTCTGCACTGTGTGTTTATATATCTACATATTATTCCATCTAGCTACATTGCTCCGCACTGTGTGTTTATATATTTACATATTTATTCCATCTAGCTACAATGCTCTGCACTGTGTGTCTGTGTGTGTGTGTATATATATATTTTATAGTAACATGTACATATGTATATTAGCTGCTCTTGCTTGCTTGTTTTTTTCTTGCCTTCTGATTGTTGCTCTGAGTGTTGCTATCCCTGTGCTGTTGCAATCCTGGAATTTCCCCGTTGTGGGACTAATAAAGGCTTATCTTATCTTATCTTATCCCCATTGCAGACAATAATAAATCACCTACTGCTTATCTTCATGTAGATTTTTTTGGACAAAAATTCCTTTCACACACACACCTCCTTTTCAACTGCTGACTGAACAAAAACACAACTTTCTTCTGTTTACATACTACAAATATTTAGTCATCTGCTGCTGCTACTGTCACTTCTGGTTTCAGCTGTTATCTCGTGTGTCATGGTCTGGGACACGGGTAGGCGCCGTAGCCAGTCTCCAGTTTTAGTTAGTCTTTTTCTGTCTGTTTGTTTCATTGTTTCTCCTATTTGCTGTATTTGGTTCCTGTTTTATTGTTGCCATTCTGTTGCGTTATTATTTACATTTTGGGGTTGTGTTGTTTTTGTGTCTTTATGGGTTCTGGTTAGTGTTTTATTTTGACAGCACTGCGCAGCTCCCAGCTATTAAACTGGCTCATGGGCTGCGCAGCTGTCATTAATTGTGATTCTTTTCGCCACTCATACTCCACACCTGCTGCCTGTTTGTACGGGTATTTAAGGGCACGACAATCTGTTCTCATTGTCGTGTCCTTCTATACCGTGGGATGTCCTGGCTGTTCACCACGCTAAGTGTTTTGGGCTGTTGTCGAAGAGAATGGGAGAGCTCCACCTAGGTCAGTGTTTCCCCTTTTTGCCCGGTGTTCCCAGGCTTCCGCCTGCCTGTGACGTCAAGCCCCCCCCCCCCCCAGCGCCCTTGTTATCCTTTGTTTGTATGTGTTGTGTAGTTATTTGTTTGTCTTTAATAAATGTGCAAAACACACAAGTGAGCGTTTGGTGTCCAACAGCCCTTAAAGGGCAGTTTATGACAGAAGGACACGACCAGGGCGTGGACACCAGCCACTATGTGTTTTTGCTGGGGTTTTTTCTTTTCTCCCTCTCCCTTTTCTGTTCTCCCATGTTAAGTCTGGGTTTTTTTTCCCGGCATGACTGGCTGCACGGACAGGGAGAGAGTAGGGCTGGACAAGGAGTGTTGGGCGGTTGGACTGTTAAAGGACATCGTCTCTGACGTTCATCTAACCCACACTCCCGAGGAAGAGCTGCAGGTGTGGGACAATGCGGCACAGGTGATTGAGGCATTCCCCAGCCTGTAGAGCTACCTGGAACTGGCAGACCTCCTTGCCTCCATCTGCCACGCTCAACACCGGCTTCATGGGCTGGGGAGAGCCCCTCCTCCACCTGAACCTGTGCCACAGAAGAAATGCTCCCGGGGCTGGAAGCTTCAAGCTCGGGACCACTATCCAGCTGCAGTCCTGCCTCCCTCCATTGGACCGAATCCTGCAGCTGGCTGCATTGGGTACGCTGCACTCGATGGGCTGAGTGCGGAGGAGCTGGAGGAACACCAACGGGTGATTGCAGCTGAGAGAGTGCTAATCTTGGACTACAAGCCTTGGCTCCACCCCAGGCTTCTGCTGGAGGGAGTGTCACCAGCCCGAAGGGAGTCTGAGCTGACGGCAGAGCATCCCCAGACTCCGGTGCTCCACCCATCGCACCAGATGATTTCTGCAGCTCCCAGGAGAACATCGTCCGGCCTCACAGCAGCCACCACTGAGCCCCAGGAATTAAGGCAAGTGCCTTTTCATTTTACAACACCTTATAATGAAATGTCTTTCCTTATTCCTGGTGGTGAAGCTCGGCAGCAGCAACCCGCTGTGGCTGAGCCTTCACCATTTGCTGCTGTTTTTCCTGCTCCTCTTCCTATGTTCCCCAAGGGTCCGTTGGTTTGGGAGGAGAGTCCAGTCCCAGCCCTGCAGCCACACTCGGGATGGGAGGAAAGTGCCACCTATGCTCTGGAGCTTGAGCTGGCAGTGGAGTGCCCCCTGGCTCCAGCAGCATGGGAGGTGGCGTCAGTGGTCGGAGGGTCTCCTGTTGCAGCCGACGAGTCAAGAGGTGCACCAGCACCAGCTGCCCCATCGGTGGTCCCACCAACCTTCCAGCCAGAGGCCTGGGTCATCGCAGCATCATTGGAGTCCTGGATGGTGGTGGAGCTGAAGCTCAGGCAAGATCCCTTGTTCAACCTAGAAATCTTGCCTGGCTCTTGGCTGGGGGAACCAGGTGCTGCCGTCAGCCACACATGAGCTTCCCCTCTCGGCTCCACTGCTGCTGGTGACTCTGATCCAGTGTGTCTGTTATTTTCCTGACTCTTCTCCTGAGGTCTCTGGGGGTCCCGTCTACCTGTCACAGGCCACCGTAGAAGCGGCGCCTCCGTCTGAGGCCACCATGGGTGTGACACCTCCATCCGAGGGCTCTGTGAGTACTGCAATGCCTCTGTCCGAGGTCTCTGTGGGTGCTGCTCCCCCTCTGTCCGAGGTCTCCATGGTCACTGCTCCCCCTCCTTCCGAAGTCTCTGTGGGTCCTGTGCCCCAGCCCAGGGCCACCGTGGGTGCTGCTCCCCCTCCATCCGAGGTTTCCATGGGTGCTGCTCCCCTTCCCTCCGAGGTCTCCATGGGTGTTGCTTCCCCTCCGTCCGAGTCTCCATAGCTGCTGCTCCCCCTCCGTTCAAGGACTTCGTGGGTGCTGCTCCCCGTCCGTCCGAGATCTTGGTGGGTGCTGCTCCCCCTCTGTCCGAGAGCTCCATGGGTGCTGCTCCCCCTCCGTCCGAGACCCCTGTGGGTACTACGCCTCGGTCCAGAGCCTTTGTGGGGGCTACGCCTCAGCCCAAGGCCACCATAGGCCCTCCTTCCTCGCCCTTGGCTGGTGCTCCGCTGGTCAATCGCCTCCTTGGCCTGGTGCGCTCGCGGGTCAGCCTGCTCATCGTGGGCACTATGCTCCAGTCCGGAGCTGCCACAGGTGTGTCCCTCCAGTACGGGGCCACTGCGGGTGTGTTTCCCCAGTCCGGGGCCGCCACAGGTGCGTCACCCCAGTCTGGGGCTGCCACGAGTGCCGCGTCCCTGCCTGAGGCTGCCAAAAATGCCACGCCTTCTTCCGAGGTTGTTGTGGATCCCCTCTTCTCATGGAAAGTCCCCGCTAAGCAGCCTCTTCCCCCATCTGGTTCCCCTGCTGGTCAACCACCATCATCGCTGGGCGCTATCGTTGGCCAGTGGTCATGGTGGGGGGCTAACCTGCTGCCTTTGGGGGTGGTGGGCACATTGGGCTTGGTGGCCCATGAACTCAGAAAGACCGCCAGATGGACTGTGCTGTGGGGTCGGGTGGCTTATGGACTCAGGGAGGCCACCCAACGGGCTGTACCGTCTGTGCAGTGGGCTCCGGGACTCCGGAAGACCGCCTGACAAACTAGGGCTGCCCAGGCTACCGCGACAGTCAGCCAGGGGTCCGTGGGTCCTGGGCCACCACATTGGCTCAGGTGGTGGATCATAAGTGTTTTTTTTGGGGGGGGGGTTCTTTTGTCTTTTTGTTGTGTCTCGGTCCCTCTGTGCCTGGGTTCCCCCTACTCCCCCCACCCCCCAGGTGGGTTGTTTTTCTTGTTGGGGGGGGTCTGCTTTGTGGGGGGGGGTCTTTTTTTTGTTGTTGCCCTAGGGTTTCTGGGGTCCACCCCTTGAGGAAAGGGCATGGGTGGGCGCCGTGCTCAGTCTCCAGTTTTAGTTAGTCTTTTTCTATCTGTTTCATTATTTCTCCTACTTGCTGTATTTGGTTCCTGTTTGATTGTTGCCATTCTCTTTTTATTATTTACATTTTGGAGTTGAGTTGTTTTTGTGTCTTTACGGGTTCTGGTTAGTGTTTAATTTTGACAGCGCTGCGCAGCTCCCAGCTGTCAAACTGGCTCACGGGTTGCGTAGCTGTCATTAATTGTGATTTTTTTTTGCCACCCATGCTCCACAGCTGCTGCCTATGTTTGTACGGGTATTTAAAAATGGTAAATGGTAAATGGTAAATGGCGTTCACTTATATAGCGCTTTTCTTCTCATCTAGGATGACCAAAGCGCTTTACAGATCCTGCAATCCACCCATTCACACACACATTCACACACTGATGGCAGCAGGCACGACAATCTGTTCTCATTGTCATGTCCTTCTATACCGTGGGATGTCCTCAGCTGTTCACCACGCTAAGTGTTTTGGGCTGTTGTCGAGGAGAATGGGAGAGTTCCGTTCAGGTCAGTGTTTCCCCTTTTTGCCCGGTGTTCCCAGGCTTCCGCCTGCCTGTGACGTCAAGCCCACGCTCTCCTCCAGCACCCTTGTTATCCGTTGTTTGTATGTGTTGTGTAGTTATTTGTTTGTCTTTACTTTAATAAATGTGCAAAACACACAGTGAGCGTTTGGTGTCCTCAACAGCCCTTAAAGGGCAGTTTATGATATTGTGACCTGATCTCTGCTCTCCCTGATACAGGAGGAGGCGGCATGGGTGGAGGTGAGCCTTGGCGGTGCCGCTCTGAGGGAGGCACGGGCTGAGCTGGCTGAGGCCCGGAGACAGTGGCACTCTTTGGAGGTGGAGATAGAGACACTGCACGCTTTGGTAAGAAATCTTCCACACTTCACAATGATTTTTTCTAAAGCCCATCCAGGGACAAGAGTTGCAAATTAGCTAATAGCTATACACTCTATGTGCAACACATCAGATTGATTGTCTTTGATTAATTGTCTATGTTTATTGCACTGTCCCTGTCAAATAAACTAATCTACTACTACTACTATTAATGAGTGAGGCTGCAGTTCACCTTATGACCACTGGGTGCTACTAAAACTCGACTTCCCTGAACATCCAAACAACACATCTAAAGGGGATGTGTGGTGAACTTTTTTCAGTACTTTCATGTGTGAATTTGGGTGTCTGAAGTGGATACTGTCAGAAATAAATAAGGTCTTAGAAAAGTTTAAAGTGACTGTCCGTCCTTTATTGCAGAGAGAATACTGAAGCATCACAGTAACAAGTTTTTTTTAGGTTGGCAGGGGTTGGAACCTTTCTGTGTGGAGTTTGCATTTTCTCCCTGTGCTGCGTGGGTTTACTCCGGGGGCTCCGGTTTCCTCCCACAATCCAAAGACATGCATCTTAGGTTAATTGGTTGTTCTAAATTGTCCCTAGATATCTGTTTCCTATGGGCCCTTAGAATAGAGGGTTAGTATTAGTGAAAAGCGCTTTGAGTGGTCTTTGTGACTAGAAAAGCGCTATATAAGTGCAGGTTAGTTAGTAGTTAGTTCGTATATGAACAATGACATATTTTGGGGGAGTGAGGGGGAGAGGAAGGAGGAGGTAGTTGTAACTTTTGCCGTACTGCTCCGTGTCAGATCTTCTTATCTTCAAGGTAAAAGCCCTTTACTTGAAACAGGAGAAAGAAAATATATTGAGCTCAAATGAACACAGATCTAAGCAATGTGCAATTAGTGAAAGAGAATGAAATGCAACAATACCATATTTAAAGAAATCGATGGTTTACAATAATTTTCTATCAATACCAACGACAACAGCTCTGAAAAAACATGTCCATCTTGGTCAGTTTTGGTGAGCCGTACTGATTTGCCTTCTGTTGTTACATAAGAACCAAAGGGAAGTGGAATTGGAATAACCCATTTTAATGATGGTGGGAGTAGACAGGTCCACCTGAGCTCAGAAATCCACAGAGAGACAGGGTAGCTAGCCTGGTTAGCTTAGCGGAGCAACCACGGATTTTATGGCTACTATCTATATATTCTACTCACCCCAGTAAACATCCATGTTCCCAGCTTGTTCAGTAATCCACAGTCCTTCAAATATCTCACTTCCAGACTATGATGGTGTGTTTTATTATATTTTAGGCTGGGACTGAAGAAATACACTCCTCGATGTCAATTTATATTTTAATGACAAAGATGAAGTAGCCCTGCAGGGATACAAATATACAAATATAAAATGACCGCGGCAACTAAATGTGGAAATATGTAATAAAGAAACCAACATAACTGAATATAACTAACAGAATAAGTAATGAAGCAGAGAAACTTACAGTAACAAAGTCGGTAACTTGATGCAGAGGTTGTGTCATGAACAATGGGGAAGCATGAGACAGAACAACAAACAAAATGGATGACTATCCCCTATCGTTCCATAATATATTCCTTTGTGGCCCCTAGTGGCCGGAGGTAAACTCTACATCCCCCCCAGTCCGGAAACCAACAAACTGGAAGAGGTAGACGGACTCAATCCAATACCCAATGGCCCGTCTCAGGTTCATAGCGCTTGGGTGGCCTCCTCGGGCGGCACAGCTGACGGGGTAGGGGCGATGCTGACGGTGGCCGTGACGCAGGAGATGGAACGGTCGGGGTTGAGACCGTCGGGGCAGGCGCCACTTGGGTGTCGGTTGCAGGGGCAGCCTCATCGCAGAGTTCCGGCACAGATGTGTCCCGAGCCGAGTTAGGGTGCTCGTCCGCTGACAGCTGAGAGCCCGGGCGGATATGTGGATACTCTCCCGCCAGGGAATAGGGTGTCGGCAATGGGGCAGCCGGTTGCACATGGGAATGGGGGGTCGCTGGTGTGAAAGCACGAAGGAACCGCTGGTTGCGTAAAGTGAGACGTCCCGATCCGTCAACCTTGACGCGATACTGATCATGACCCAGGGACTCCACCACCACTCCTGACCTGTCCCACTTGTTAGGGCTCGGACCCAAATGATTCTGGAGGAACACCGACTCGCCAAGTGCCAGTGGTCGGAGTGGTCTCGAGTGTGTCCGTAGGGATTCAGTCGTACGGGACAGGCGGGTCCGGAGGGCATCCTCCTTTGCCATCCACGCCTGGCGCCAGAGTGGTCAGACATACGGGTTAGAGAACTTCTCC
The DNA here is from genome assembly GCA_020510985.1 of Pholidichthys leucotaenia. NCBI lineage: Eukaryota > Metazoa > Chordata > Actinopteri > Cichliformes > Pholidichthyidae > Pholidichthys > Pholidichthys leucotaenia. The sequence goes on from CM035848.1 coordinate 50,562,596, forward strand.
AGCCGGTTGACAAAGGGGAGGGAATCGCGAAGGGGGCGACCAAAAATGATTTGCGCCGGGGAGAGGTGGCAGTCAGGGTCGGGCGTGTTGCGCAATTGCAATATAGCATGCAGAAAGCGGTCGTGATCGAGGCTGCCTGTCGGGCCAGTATTGGACATCAAAAGACGCTTAGCAGTCTTCACAGCAACCTCCGCTCTCCCATTCGACTGTGGAAAACCAACTGAAGAGACACGATGCCTGACATGCCATAAGCGCAGGAAGTTCTCTGTGTGGTCTGCCATAAACTCTGGACCACCGTCGCTGGAAAGTTCCTCAGGAACGCCAAAGGTAGCGAAGAAGGAACGGAGGTGGCGAACTAGGCCTGCCGAGCCTCCCAGGTCTGTGCCAGCTGAAGAGCTAAGAACTTCCACCCAACCTGACAATCGATCGCCAACAACCAAGTAGTGGCGGCCCCCATAGTCAAAAAAGTCAGCGAACACCGCCTCGAAAGGTGTGGATGGAGGTGGGGACGGCAGGGGGGGCGTAGCCGCCTGCGAAGGGGCATTCCAATTGCAGTCAGCACATCCATATCTGGTGGCCTGAATGTCTTCGGACATTCCAGGCCAATAGACTATAGCACGGGCACGGTTTTCCATAGCAGAAACGCCTTGGTGAGCCGCATGGCGGTGCCGAAGGATTCTGTCCCGGAGGGACGGAGGGACCACCACACGGTCACGATACAGCAGCACACCATCCTGAGCATAGATGGCCTCACACACTGGAGATAGGTCCGCCAGGGCAGGGTCATTTGCATCGACCACACCATCGTGTTCAATGAGGTGTAGTAGCCGGGCAAAGCATGTGTCCGCAGCCGTCTCTTGCGCTAGGAGAGGCCAGGAGATTGCTCCAAGTTCCTGAGCATCATCACGGATGGAAGCCATCAACGCTGATTCCACGGCATCGGACACGCTCCATGACCCTAACGAGAGCACGTCCGCCGATCCCGAGGGCGAGGGATGCCTTGAGGTGGCATCAGCAGCATGGTTACTCTTGCCAGGCAGGTGCACTATGTCGAAGCGCCACGGAAGGGTACGTTGCTTGAGTCTGAAGAGACGAAAGTTTGTGATCTCATCCAGCGTACGGTCACCGAAAATCTTCACTAGTGGCTTGTGGTCGGTGACCACGACGAGGTTGTCACAGCCCTGTGTGAAGTACCTTGTCTGCTCAAGGCCCCAGGCCACCGCCAGGGCCTCACCCTCGATAGCAGCATAACGTTGTTCCGCTGAGGACAGGAATCGGGAACCAGCCAGGGTAATCCTCCAACCCCCCAAGCAACAGTCCGGTGCGCCAGAGGTACAGTTACAATGTTGTTGTAGAAGGAAGTAACCGATACCTCGCCTGGACCAGTCTGGGCGGAGACAGGTACGTTTCTCCATGTCGTAGATCTCCACGCCCTTGCAGATGGCACCAACAATGGCTTCTTTGGATTTCTGGAAGGCCTCCTCCAGTTCAGACGACCATGAAAACTTACAACGTGGGCTGAGGAACGGTTTGAATGGCGCCATCGTGTCACGTAGCTGAGCATAGTTGGTCACTTGGTTGATGAGGCCAAACCAGCTCCTAATATTTGTCGTGGATTCCGGGGTGGGGAAGTCTCTGATAGCATCCAAATACTTCAGGAGCGGCTCGATAGTGGTGTCTGAGACCCTGAAACCGGCAAAGTCGACGGCCCTCTCCGCAAACTGGAACTTGTCTGCATTCAGAATGATGCCTGATCGGCCAACACGTGTGAGAAAGTCAATGGTCCTCCACCAGTGCTGCGCTAGGTCAGTGTCATAGTGGACAGTATCATCCACACAACGTTCTTTGCGCTCAAAGTCCGAGAGGACAGCATCGAAACGCCGGTTGTACCCATCCCCCGATGACAGAAAACCTTGTGGTGCCCTGGTGTACTGCCATCGTCCGAAGGGTGTGATAAAGGTGGTAAGGTGACGGTCAGATTCACGTAGGGGTACGCTGTGGTAGCCATTCCAGGCGTCGGTGACAGTCTTCCAGGTGTCTTTCGGGATACGTCGCGCGAGTTGGAATGGGGATTCAGTGGCGAAGGTCTCCCGTTGACAAAACTTGTTAAGAGGCGAGAGGTCCACTGTCCTCCGCGGGGAGCCGTCATGTTTACAAGTGACTACCATACGATGGCACCAAGTCACCGGCTCACCGTATGGGACACGCTCAATGACACCATGGGCCTCATCCCGAAGGAGGTCATCGTAGACCCTCTGCTGCCAGTGTATGGGGACGACGGCAGCTGTGTGGCACGCTCTCGGTGTGGCAGCCGGGTCCACATGTATTTCGATGGGTGGCCCTTCCATGCATGGCAACGCTTGATGAGGGCATGTATTGAATGTAGACGAAGCATATCTTTTGAGCAGCCATTCTTTCATCCGACCATTATTCTCTGGGGTGCAGGGGAACAGTAGCTCTGTAGGGCGTGGTGGGGGTACCGTACGCTGGGGACACGAACACTGAGCGCTCTGAGGACTAGCCGGACCCATACAGCCACTGATCATGGTCCGTGTAGCATTAGAGGACGAGGGCTGGTCACACGTGCTAGGGTTGTCAGAACCCCATGTACCGTCGTGTTCCACCCCACGGCTACCTAACGGGAAGTCCAAAGGCAAGAGGCCAAGGTTGAGTAATGACTCATGGGAGAGGTACATGGCTTGGACAGAGCTACTCACATATATCATGGAGCGGCAGGACGATCCCACACCACAGCTGGGGGCTGTTGAGAGCCTTGCAAAAAATGCCCCTTCAATGGCAATAGGGGACCGGTTGGCAGCAGACAGGCTAAGATTGACAGGGTGCAAGACATCGCGTGGGAATCCACAAGCCAGGAACTCCTGCAGGGACCAGAGGTCGGACTGCGCGCCAGTGTCCGCGATGGCAGATATCCTTGCCTCGTTAACTGAATCACGGGTGCTGGTGCCACCGCCCTGTCCATCCGGCTCATCAACAGCGACAATGATCGACACAAGGGGGTGGTCTCTCAGCCTGGCACGCCGCCACTCACCCCTCGAAAAAATGTGGTGCCCGAGTTTAACGGGTGAGGGTTCGGGGACACTGACACGAGTCTTCGGGATAGGGCGTCGGCCGGTACGGGCCCCAGCATGAACCGAAGAAATCTGGGGGATTGGCTCACACTCGACGGCGGCATGCTGACTGTCTATAGCAGGTGTGTTACGATTCCTACGCCGGCGGGCCTTGTAGCAGTCAATACAACCTCGGTGGGGCTTAGTGTTCCATCCGCGGGATCCCTCAGTAAAGGCCTTGAAGGAGCATTTGCAGTCCAGGCACACGGCTTGTCTGGCCTTGTCAACTGGGGATGGGGCGGCACCCAATGGTGGCCTTTTCCTCAGGCGCTGGAATGAAGACACAGCTGATAGGGTAGGTGATGGAAGAGCGTTGCGGGCCATTTCCTTGTTTTTGACAAGCGCAATCACATCATTAACTGGCTTGCACAGTACGTCTGGTGTCCCCAGTGTCTCGCGGCGTATGTCCGAGTCATATATACCATTAACCAAAACATCGCGGATGACGTGGTCGGTGTAGTTCACATTTTTGCCACACTCACATACCGCGTTGTAGGCGCACGTCTCCACCTTGCCCCGCACTCTGGCAGAGAACGCGCGAAACGCTTCATTACGTTCCTGGTGTAGCTGAAGCAGCTCAGTGCGTAGGACAGAGGTGGCTACTGGAATGACAGCCAGGGAGCGCATGGCGGCGAAAAGATCTGGCAGGGGTCCGGAAGCTGCGTTGGGATTGGCTTTCAACAGGTTGTCCCCGAGCTCTGGACCGGCGCACTGGAACAGCTGGAAAGGAGCTTGTGCATCCTCTATGCTCGAACCGGTGCGGAAGACATCCCAACGTCGGGTGAATATATTCCATTCCTCTGCTGATATGCCCACGTCAACTCTAGGGCGATCTAACTTCGGACCATGAAAAGATGGGGGTTGGGCGGGCGCCTGGATAGAAGGGCTCTGATGATTAAATCCATGATTTGTCAGCAAAGCAATGGCGAGGGCTTCAGACACGTCGCCCGTCTTGAAATCACAACCAGGGACAGTGCATTCAACGACGACCATGGCTCCTTCATGAAGAAATACTATTAGAATAGAAATGAAGAAATAGTAAGAGACTATTACAGTAAAGAACTGGAAAAAAACAAAGACAATATTAAAAATACATGGACAATACTCAACAGTATCCTTGGAAATAAAAGCAGAAATACAAGCTACCCAACTAATATTCCAAAAAATAATAAAACGACTCAGAGTGTGAATATAGCTTCACCTGCAAATGAATTTAATAATTTTTTTGTTAACATTGGACCTAAACTGGCCCGAGAAATACCCACTACGGTGCCTACAAGTGATACAATATGCAATAACACTGCTGTAAAAGACTCCATCTTCATAAAGAACACAGACGAAAGAGAGGTCATTAAAACTGTTAAATCGTTCAAAAGTAAAACATCTATGGACTGTGATGGTATTGACATGCTATTAGTCAAAACTGTTATCGAATGCATAGTAAAACCACTGACGTATATCTGTAACCTGTCTCTCCAATCAGGTATATTTCCCAATGCAATGAAAATAGCTAAAGTAATTCCGATATACAAGACGGGCGACAGAGGGGAACTCTCAAACTATAGACCAATTTCACTATTACCGCAATTTTCCAAGATACTTGAAAAAATATTCTATGAGAGAATTGACAACTTCATACTGAAGAATGATTTATTGTGTGAGCAGCAATATGGGTTCAGACACAAGAGGACAACTGCATATGCCCTAATGGAATTTACAGAAAAAATATCAACAGCCACTGAAAATAAAGAGTATTCAGTTGGAGTATTCCTAGATCTTAAAAAAGCATTTGATACAGTAGATCACAATTTATTATTAAAGAAACTACAAAATTGTGGTATTAGAGGGGTAGCACTGTCCTGGTTAAGTAGTTACTTAAAGAATAGATATCAGTATGTATGTGTTAGCAACAAAAATTCAGAGTTACTGAAGGTCACCTGTGGAGTCCCACAGGGTTCAGTTTTGGGACCATTATTATTCAATATGTATATAAACGATATATGTAAAGTTTCAGAAAAAATGGACTTAATATTGTTTGCCGATGACACTAATCTGCTATGCAGTGGAAACAATTTGGAACAACTTCTGGATACACTCGGAAAGGAATTAGGAAAGCTTAAACTGTGGTTTGATTCAAACAAATTAATGCTCAATTTAAGTAAGACAAAATTTATAGTCTTTAACAACCATCACAACAACCCAGTACCTAAACTCAGTGTAAATGGTGTAGAGATTGAAAGGGTATCTGAAACTAAATTTCTTGGAGTAATAATTGATAACAAACTGTGTTGGAAGTCACATATTAATTATATTAAAGGTAAAGTATCCAAATCAATTGCAATATTACACAGAGTGAAATATTTGCTGAATCAACCCACACTGTACACCTTGTATCATTCATTAATACTCCCATACATGACATATTGTAATGAAGTATGGGGAAATACATATAAAACAAACATATATCCACTCTTTATGCTTCAAAAGAGAGCTATTAGAATAATAAACAAATCAGCTTACAGGGAACCAACAAACCCACTTTTTCTTAAACAAAAAACTCTCAAGTTGAAAGATCTGGTTGACTTTAAAACCGCAATAATAATGTTCAAAGTGAAGAATTTATCACTGCCCGCAAATATCCAAAAGTTGTTCCAAACAAGGGAGAAACGATATCACTTCAGAGGAACATGTATATTTCAAAAGCCTACAGTAAGAACAACCACCAAGCAACACTGTATTTCAGTGCAAGGAGTCAGATTATGGAACGATTTTGGACCTGAATTAAAATCATGTACAACGCTTGGACAATTTAAACAAAAACTAAAGGAAGAAATACTCCAAACATATTTACAAGACGACATGTAAACTCACATAAGGATTGACATATCCAGCCTGTATTGTGTTGTAGCTTAGTTTTTTTTTTTTTTTGTTTTGTTTTTCTCTGTGACATTTTGTCTTAGATTTGTTTTTGAATAGTAACCGCTTAACTTAGCCTAGCTTAGTTTTCTTTTTTCTCTCAGTCACATTTTGTCTTAGCTTTGTTTTAAATTGTAATCGCTCTTGTCTTGTTTTCTCTTTTTTCTCTTTTGAATTCTTGGATGGAATATGGGTGGGCAATATAAGCTGCGGCTTCAGCCATCACCCATTTCGGATAACTCACGTGGAATTGTATAGTAGGAGGAGTCTTTGTCTAATTTGACCTTGTTGTTATATTATACAGTGTCTTTTAACCTGTACTGTACTATCCGAAATAAATTCATTCATTCATTTATTCATTCAAAAAAATACACTCCTCGATGTCAATTTATATTTTAATGACAAAGATGAAGGAGCCCTGCAGGGATACAAATATACAAATATAAAATGACCGCGGCAACTAAATGTGGAAATATGTAATAAAAAAACCAACATAACTGAATATAACTAACAGAATAAGTAATGAAGCAGAGAAACTTACAGTAACAAAGTCGGTAACTTGATGCAGAGGTTGTGTCATGAACAATGGGGAAGCATGAGACAGAACAACAAACAAAATGGATGACTATCCCCTATCGTTCCATAATATATTCCTTTGTGGCCCCTAGTGGCCGGAGGTAAACTCTACAGGGACGATCCTGACAGATATGCTAGCCAAGTTAGGCTAGCTTACCTACTGCTTGACATCACAACCATCCCATCACCATCTGTGATCCCAGCTGGATCATCTACCAACAGCTGACCATACATCTCATTCACAGACATTGTTTGAGCTTATTTTGCTAGTTTGCTGTACTCTGGCCATGAAGGCTCTTCCACAAGCAGTGATTAGGTGCAGTTCACAGCTGATGTTTCTGTGCATATTACATCCCAGAGATTGGCCCTATTCTATGAATGACTCAACACACACAGCCACACACACCTGTCTTTTATAGAAACACAGAGAGACACAGACAGAGATCCACACAGGGTGTGTAATTTATCTTCTTTTCTCTGCTGATGAACACCTGGGCCCCGTGGTTCAGTGATGATCTCATCAGCTGATTTGATCCACCTCCTCCGGCACAACTTAGAGGTAGCAATTGTTACTGTAAATGTGTCACCCCGAGTGTGCACACGGGCTGTAACACCCCACCCATAAAATCGGTGTTCCCAAGGGTAACACCAGCAATTTCTACTGCTTTTCCGAGGATGTGGGTCACGGTGAAGCCCAGACTTCCCTTTTCCCAACCACCTCCTCCAGCCCTTCAGAGAGGACACTGAGGCATTCCCAGGCCAGCTGGGAGACAAAGTCTGTCTAGTGTGTCCTAGGTCTGCCCCAGGGTCTCCTCCCAGTGGGATGTGCCCACAGCACCTTAAGTGGGAGGTGTCCAGGGGGCATCCTAATTTTGATGTGCAGGAACAACGGCTCTACTCTGAGCCTCTCACGGATAATTTAGTTCCTCATCCTGTCTTTAAGGGTGCGCCCAGCCACCCTACAGTGAAAGCTCATTTCATCTGCCTGTATCCCTGATCTCATTCTTTCAGTCATTACCCAAAGTTCATGACTGTAGATGAGGGTAGGAATGTAGATTGAGTGGTACAAACAAGACAAATCGGTTCTGGGTGGAGGGGCAGACTTGGGGTGCTGCCCAATTCACCCCTTTGCCCTAGCCCTTAGCCCTTCCCCTCTGTTTTGTGCATCATGAATGCGCAAAACAAACAAGTAGGGTGAAGAGGTGAATTGGGATGCACCCTAAGAGCGACCCAATAGACTCTCATAATGGATGTTCAATCAAGGATTCAGTGTACACCACCTGGTATGAGGTTACTGGGGCCCCTGACCATGAAGGGGCTCGATGGCAAGTGCCCAGTGGCCAGGTTTCTACCCATGGGATTTGGCTGGGCTCAGCATGAAGGAGCCACATGGGTCTGCACTCCAGTGGACTCATCACCTGCAAGAGGGATCATGGGGGGGTCTGGCGCTATGTGGATTGGGCGGCAGTTGAAGGCAGAGACCTTGGCTTTCTATACTGGCTTCTGGAACAGGGAATGTCACTCTCTGGTGGCGAAGTAGCTCGAGGTTGAGTGGCTTTGGCCTTTTCTGGAGTTCTCATGGGTGAGAGGCGGCAAGCAGGCGTGGGTATTCTAGCCTCCTCTATGTTGGGGTTCTCCTCGGTGGATGAAAGAGTTGTTTCCCTGCAGCTTCGGGTTGGGAAACGGGTCCTGACCATTTAAAAAAAAAAGTTTCAAATGTGTAACATCAAGCATTCAGTGACAGTGATGTAGGAAACATTGTTAAGACTAGAAAAGCACTCGGAGAGCGCAGACCTCCGCCAAGCGCCACAGTTCCCCCATACAGTGTTTGTGTGTACGTTTTCAGATTCCTTGACCATGAAAACATATGACTAGCAATTGGATTCACAATGATAGGATTAGTGGTTCAGTAGTTATTGACGAAAATGGCATTTTCCGTAATGGCGGTTTAGCGCCACAGTTCCCCCCATACAGTGTTTGTGTGTACGTTTTCAGATTCCTTGACCATGAAAACATATGACTAGCAATTGGATTCACAATGATAGGATTAGTGGTTCAGTAGTTATTGACGAAAATGGCATTTTCCGTAATGGCGGTTTAGCGCCACAGTTCCCCCCATACAGTGTTTGTGTGTACGTTTTCAGATTTCTTGACCATGAAAACATATGACAAGCAATTGGATTGACAATGATAGGATTAGTGGTTTAGTAGTTATTCACGAAAATGGCATTTTGCGTAATGGCGGTTTTCTTGTGGACAGTGATCCGGATCGCCACCAAAATCTAATCATCTGCAGGATCCCCCATTTCTGACAATCTGTGAAAATTTCATGAAAATCCGTCCATAACTTTTTGAGTTATCTTGCTAACAAACAGACAGACAAACAAACAAACAAACAGACAGACAGACAAACCAACGCCGATGAAAACATAACCTCCTAGGCGGTGGTAAAAATAAAAGTTATATCAAAACATAAGTCACCATACAAAACATATGTTTCACTATGCACATAATTTACGTACATATCTGAAAAGGAGTGGGAAGAAGTTCAATCCCACCCCTTCTCCACAAATCATTGATTTCTATTCACTTGTTTCCTAGCCATACACAACACAATATATGTATCATTTAAATTAAATAGTAGAAAATTATAATACATACATTTAATAAACAATATTCAGAAACACAATTTTGTTCAAACACCATCATCCTTGTACCTTGCGAAGATCTTTTTTTTTTATATATCCTTTTAAATTGTTTTATGTTTGGACATTGTTTCAGTTCATCTTTCAGATTGTTCCATAATTTCACACCACAGATGGATACACAGAAACATTTCCTGGTTGTTCTTACATTTACTGTTTTAAAATTAAATAATCTCCTTAGATTGTAACTGCCTTTCCTTTCTGTAAACAAGCCTAGAATATTTTGGGGAAGTTGATTATTTTTGGCTCTAAACATGATTTGTCCAGTTTGGTATTTTACCTGATCCAGAAAATTTTATATATTTGACTGCAAGAACAATGGATTTGTGTGATCCCTGTGATTGCCAAATAACAATTTTTGTTTTGCCTAAATTTAGTGATAACTTTAAATTTAGTGACAAAACAAAGGAGATGATTATCGACTTCCGGCAGTCACGGCCTGAACACGTCCCTCTCTGCATCAGCGGCCGTTCGGTGGAAAGAGTGGAGAACATCAAGTTCCTCGGAGTGCAGATCTCGCAAGACCTGACCTGGAGCAAGAATTCCTTGGAGATCAGGAAGCGGGCCCAGCAGAGACTGCACTTCTTGAGGAAACTCAAACAGGCCTCTCTCCCCATCTGCATCCTCAGAACCTTCTACAGAGGTGTGGTGGAGAGTGTTCTGACGTACTGCATTACAACATGGTACTCCAGTTGCAGCATGTCAGACAAAAAAGCCCTGCAGAGGATAGTTAAGGGAGCTGATTGGAGTTCCCCTCCCCTCTGTCCAAGAACTTTTTCAGAGCCATTATAGGAGCAGGGCACTGAACATTGTTAAGGACCACTCTCACCTTCTGCATAAACACTTTGAACTGCTGCCATCTGGCAAACGAGTCCGGAGCATCAGAAGCAGAACCACCAGACTGATTAACAGCTTCCTTTCACAAGCTGTTAGGATGCTGAACAGTTGATCCGGAATCTTTTATACATATTACTGCACTTAATGGACATTATGTATATTATAGTTCTAGTTAAAGTATTTATTTCACTTAGCTATCTTGACTCAGCCATTTTAATTGGTATTTTATATATAGGCAGTTATTATCACCTTAAACTCCAACTGTAATAAGTTAATAAGTTAATATTACTGTAAAAACCAAATGTGTCTCAGGGATGTGTGAATGGCTGTTAGGGTGGGGGTGGGGGGTGAGTGTGTTTTAAATTATCTTCTTTTTATGTATATGGATGCCTAGAGAAATGCAATTTCATCTCGCTTGCACTACAGTTGTATACATAGCATCATGACAATAAAGGTTGATTGATTGATTGATTGATTGATTGATTGATTGATTGATTGATTGATTGATTGATTGAACTTGTTTATGTCAAACCACATCTTCAGTTTTTCCATTTCTATGTTTATGACATCCAGTAATTGCTGTAGGTCATCTCCTGCACAAAAGATGTTCGTGTCATCAGCAAACAAAACCAGTTTTAATATTTGTGACACTTTACAAATGTCATTGATATAAAGAATGAACAATTTTGGATCCAACACTGACCCCTGGGGGACACCACAGACAATATCCAAACATAAAGAGCACCATTCACCCAAACTCGCAAACTGTCTCCTATTACTCAAATAACTATCCATTGCAACACAACCCCTCTGATATCATATCTTTCCAATTTTCTTACTAATATGTCGTGATTTATTGTGTCAAATGCCTTTTTTTTAGATCGATGAATAGTCCAACAGCATGCTTTTTCTGATCAGTGGAATGCGTTATATCCTCTAATGTATCTAATAATGCAAGTGATGTGGATCTGTTTGATCTGAACCCATACTGACTGTCAGTGACTAAATTGTGTTTATCTATGAATTTGTTGAGACAGTTATTGAAAAGTTTTTCAAGAATTTTGGAAGACTGTAGAAGAAGTGAAACAGGTGTATAGTTCATGAAATGATGCTTGTTACCAGATTTGTACAGTGGAATGACTTTAGCTGTTTTCATTTTATCAGGAAAAATACCAGTGTGAAATGATAAGTTAAATGTATAGGTGTCACCATGGGATGAGATGCCGTCTCGGCGCTCAGCCCATGTCTCTTCTCATCCCTGCCTCTCATTGGGCAGCGCCTCAGCAGGCTCCCATCTGTCAGTGTTACGGGACGGCTGGGGCCAATTAATCCTCATCAGCTGGGGCGCTGCTAATGAGGATAAAAAGGAGCAGCCTCGATCACTCGGGGCTGCGACTTAAAGCACTACAGGCTGAAACCCCTACGTTCCGGCGTCAGCCCTCTACTCCGCTCGCAGTATTCTTGTGAGAGTTCCCTGCTGTGAGTATTCATGCCTAGGTATCCTTATGTCTGGTGCTAGCCCGTTACTCCTGTGCCGTACTACTCGTGAGTGTAACCCTGTGTATGAGTAGCTGTGCTTTCGGTCAGCAAGACCGTGTTCCTTGTCCCTTATCCCTTATCCTTCATTTATAATAAAACATCTCAACTCACTGGCTCGCCCTCGGCTCTCATTGTGTGGCTCCCTAGAGCCACATGTAACAGTAAGTCGCAGCCAGACGAGTTGCCGGCGGCCGTGAGTTTGTGGAATTGTACCTTCCTGTTCGGGTGTCAGCGTTGTTAGCATGCCGTCTCCCAGGAGTCATGTCCGACGCCAGGGCGACGAGCTGAGGTCCATCCTGGGGGCTGTTGACAGGACGCTCTTCACCCTGCACGACGCCTCCAACTCGAGACGCTGGCATCTGGGCCGTGCTGAGAATCTCCTGGACAGTCACCTCCGCTCTTCATTCCATCTTGAGGCCTGTGCCAGGAGTGACGCCATTGCTGCACAGCGAGAGAAGCTCCGCAGGTTGGATGGAAATCCCGGCAGGAAGCCGGAGCGGATGAGATGTCGCCCCCCGCTTCAGGATCCCGTTCCTGTCTCCATTCCAGCCCCGGAGTTCGCGCCTTCCAGAGGGCTTCCCCCGTTCTGCACAACGTCACTCGGGATTCCTCCGACGGAGCTGCAGCTGACAGCTGTTAAAGTCCGGGACCGAGTGGCTGTTACGCGCTCCGATGTGCATCCATTTACCACCATCAGGCATGTGGCGGCGGCGGTGAGATTGGTGGAGAGGAGTCCAGGGCTACGAAGCTTTCCCGAGTTCTACGCCTTCCTCTCCTCGGTCTCTGCTCAGGAGCGGCGATTCCTGGGTTCCCCCCTCGCTTCGTCCCCTGGGAATAGCCGTCATCACATCGCCAGGTCCCCTCTGCACGAACCCCGTCTGGATCCAGTTCTGGGCTGCCGCCAGGACCTTTCCCCCCACGCAGCTGTCACCTCTTCATCTCGTCAGCGTGGAGATTTCACAGCCTCGTTCCCTGAGCCTCGTTCCCCCGCTGTCACTCCAGGGCATTCGGGCTGGCTCATCCCGGCTGTCTCCCCCTCCTCCTCGACGCGCTTCCCGACTGCTGTGTGTGCCTGGAATCCCGGCCTGGCGAGCCCTCTTCTGGTGACAACACGAGCGGTCCCCAGACGACTTCCCAGGGGGTCCTCCGTTATCGCCTGGCGGGGAGAGGAAGAAGCAGTGTTCACCGCAGCAGGCGCTACCCAACCTCCAGGAGGCAGGCAAGTCCCAGTTTATTTACATCAGTTTAGTGATTTGCTCTGTTACACTCCTGGAGGTGGAGTTCGGGGTTCGCAGCTCCCTGAACTCCCACCACCTGCTGTAACCTGTGTCCTTAATCCTGCATCCTCTGTGTCTCTCTCCGCCGAGCGGTCCCCGGCCCCGGGTCAACGTCGTGGCATCAGGAGATCGCCTGCGGTTCTGGTTCCGCAGCTGTGTTGTGGACGGAGGAGGAAGACTGACTGCTGCGTGGAGTCTGCGCCGACGACTAAGCGTCCCCGGGTCTCCACGGAGGAGCGGTTCGGTCCAGTGGGACGAGATTCTTCTGGCTTCACGCCGTGTGGATCGTCGGCGTGGTTACCGGAGCTGGAGGAACCTCAAGCTGCGCTGACCATCGTGCTGGCTGCGGGGCCCGACGCAGCTGAATGGGAGCCTGACAACGACCTCCTGACGACGGATCCTGGATCTTCGCAGTCCTGGACGGCGTCAGAACCCGAGATCAGGCGAGTGCTCTCCTTTCTTTTCTCCCTTTATATCTTTGAGCACTTTAGCCTGTCTCTAGGGGAGATGAGCCGGGTGCAGCCGCCCGCTGCGTCCGAGCTCGTCTCACCGGGTTCTAGCGCTGCCGGTGATCCTGATCCCGGTTCTGTTTTCTCTCCTGAGCCTTCTTCCAGGGTCACCGGCGAGGAGTTGCCGTCTCTCATGGTGCTGGAGGGTCCAGGTTCAACGTTGGAGGTTGGTTCTGGTGCGGTGTCGACCCAGTCGGGGTCCGTCGTGGGTGCTGCTCCAGTGGTGTCCAACGTGGGTTCGCCCGAGACCCAATTGGGGTCCGACGTGGGTGCTGCTCCAGCGGTGTCCGACGTGGGTTTGCCTAAGGCCCAATCGGGGTCCGACGTGGGTGCTGCTCCAGTGTTGTCCAGGTCCGGTGCGGAGGTGGCTGTTTCCCTGCGGCCTGACGCTCGTCGCCCTCGTCATCGGCTCTCCCCTGAGCCTCTTCCACTGGGACCCGCTTTGACCCTTCGTCCGTCTCAACGGTCCTGGTGGTTGAGTGATGCGGGTCGACGGCCCGACCCGCAAGACTTTCGGTTTGGCGATCTGGTCCAACCCCCTGACGAACTGTGTTTGCTTCTGGGTGGCCGGGCTCGGCTACCGGTGGACTGGTTTCCTGGGATCTGGGTCTGGAGTTCGCCGTCCGAACATTTCCCTTTCCCCGGTTCGCCAACTGGACAATGAGCGGGGAGATCTCCGGAGCCATCTCGGCCATTTTGGACTCTGCCTGCCATATTCCTCGGGTGTCGCTTGTCTTTTGTTATTATTAAGGTCACTCGGGTGTAATTTTTGTCCTTTTGGTGAATATATATTTATAGTGCTGTGTATTGTTTTTTACTGTCTGTACTCAGCATTTCTCTTCATTTTTTTTGTCTTGTTCTTAGCTTTGTCTGTGTGTTATGGAGTTATGTGTTTTGTTTTCCCCTCAACCGTACTCCGTAATTGTCCATTTGTTCCTGTCGCCTTCACTCCTCTAGGTGACTCTGTGTGTGTGTATATATATGTATATAGCGCTGTGTATTTTGTTATCTTTTCTATTTATTGGTACTCAGCGTTTCTATCATTCTTGTCCTGGTCTTAGCCTCATTTTTGTTTCATGGAGTAATGTGTTTTGGTTTCCCTCTCAACCGTGCTCTGTGATTGCCTCATTCTGTTCCATATAGCGCTGTGTATTGTGCCCTTTTTATTTATTACCCGTACTCAGCGTTTTCGTCATTTTTGTCCTGTTACCTTTTTGGTGTTTTTTTTCCTCCCTTCCTTGCCCTGGTCTACACATTGTTTGTGTTATTTGAGTAGTGTGTAACCCGTGTCCTTGCTCAGTTTTTTCCCCATCTGTGCCCTGTTTTTTTTTTTTTTTTCCTTGTGCGATGTAGAGTATTGTATTTGGGGGTTTTTTTTTCTGCCCTGTTACTCTACATTGGTCCATTGGTTTTTTGTCCTTCCCTTTGCATCTCCCCCTCCGGTCCTGCCTCCCTTCCGCCCACCCTAGGTGTGTGTGTTGGGACGGGGGGGGGCTGGGATGTTCCTGGTCGTTCGGAGCCCGACCGTGAGGGGGAGGCTCTGTCACCATGGGATGAGACGCCGTCTCGGCACTCAGCCCATGTCTCTTCTCATCCCTGCCTCTCATTGGGCAGCGCCTCTGCAGGCTCCCAGCTGTCAGTATTACGGGACGGCTGGGGCCAATTAATCCTCATCAGCTGGGGCGCTGCTAATGAGGATAAAAAGGAGCAGCCTCGATCACTCGGGGCTGCGACTTAAAGCACTACAGGCTGAAACCCCTACGTTCCGGCGTCAGCCCTCTACTCCGCTCGCAGTATTCTTGTGAGAGTTCCCCGCTGTGAGTATTCATGCCTAGGTATCCTTATGTCTGGTGCTAGCCCGTTACCCCTGTGCCGTACTACTCGTGAGTGTAACCCTGTGTATGAGTAGCTGTGCTTTCGGTCAGCAAGACCGTGTTCCTTGTCCCTTATCCCTTATCCTTCATTTATAATAAAACATCTCAACTCACTGGCTCGCCCTCGGCTCTCATTGTGTGGCTCCCTAGAGCCGCATGTAACAATAGGTTAATGGTTTGGAAATCCCATCAATTACCTTTTTTACCATTACCATATCAGTGTCATCACAATCTGTTGACTTTTTGTTTTTACACTTCATAACAATATCAATCACCTCTTTTTCATCCACAGGATTAAGAAACATTGAATTTGGATTCCTGTTTATCAGCTTATCAAAGATTGTCCTAGTTATACCTTGGTCAGGATTTTTTTTTTTCTGCCAGATCTGGACCAGTATTGACAAAAAAAATTGTAAAAACTATTAACCACATTGTATTCATCCTTATCATTGACAACAAAAAACTCCGGATAGTGTGAATGTCTAGAGCCATTCTTGATTATACTGTTCAATATGTTCTATACTCCGTTAACATTATCTGTGTTTTTATCTAGTATTCTCTTAGAATAATCTTTCTTGTTATTCCTAATAATAGTAGTTAACTTATTTCTATAATTTTTGTATCTATTTTCTGCCTCTTTCGTTCTTTGTCTTACGAATTCTCTATAGAGTGTGTTTTTTTCTTTTTGCAGGCATTTTGTAAACCTTTGGTCATCCATGGACATTTTTTATATTTTACTTTTTTACTTATCTGAGTTATAGGACGATTTTTATTATATAAAAATGTAAATACTTTAAGAAACTCCTCATATGCACCATCAACATCTTTAATTTGATATAGGTCATCCCAGTTATATGATATTAAGTCATGTTCTAGAGCAGCCAGCAATTCATCTGTTCTCACTCATTTGTTTATTTTAATTCTGTCAGGTTTAGGCTTCTCATAGTTCCTGCCATAGACTGTAAAACTGGTAGGTGATCACTAATGTCATTTATTAATAGCCCACATGTTGCATTATTTTCTATGTGAATATATTGTCAATGAGAGTGGTAGACTAAGATGTGATTCTGGAAGGTCGAGCTATTTTTGGACGTAATCCCATACTGTACATTATATTTATAAATCCATCTGTAGCTTTGTGTTTGTTTAGGTTCAGCAAATCAATATTAAAATCTCCACAAATAAAAGTGGTTTTGTTTCTTAGTTTTGAAAAGGTTTCCTCAATCCAACTATTAAAGATTTCAACATCAGAGCCTGGTGCTCTGTAAACACAACTGACAATTGCATTTTTTTTTTATTTTATTTTTTTTTGCTTTTCATTGCAGATTTCAACCGTCATACATTCCAATATATCAATTGCTCTTGTCATATTTTCCAGAACCTTAAATTTTAAGTCCTTGTCCACATACAGAGCCACTCCTTCTCCACCTTTATTACATCTATTAATATATAGGAATTCGTAGCCATCCAGATCAAAGTCTGTTCCTTTAGCTTCATTTATCCAAGTTTCTGATATTGCAATGATGCTGAATGGTTTTGAAAACTGATCTATGAATTCTTTAATATGGCTGAAATGTGCATATAGGCTTCTCCTATTAAAATAGATTACTGATAGTTTTCCCTCTACATCAAAACTATTGTTGTATCGAGCTATGATATAATAGCAACAGGTGTTTAGAATGGAGGAGAAGAAATTATTGTCCGGGTCTATATCATGTTCCAAGTCCTGTGTGCTATAATCAGGTATTCAAATGTCTGCAGCTCTGGCTGGTCATGCTTATAAATGATCTGATCTGCTCCATATAGCTCTGGTCCTCAGGTGTAGGTGGATGATTTCTATTAGTAACTGTCATATCTATGTGAGTGGATGATTGTTACCTTTTAAAAGGTCTTGTTAATCATTGGTATTTGTCCAGCTCCTCCAAATCCTTGATGAGTAGTGTTTAGGCTTCCTCTAGTGTTCCATTCAACTTTATAAATATTTTTGCAGTTTGTTGTCCAAGTGCTCTGAATTTTCCCTTGTTTCTACATGCCTTCCTGACTATGCTGGCATTGTGTTTAGTTAGGTGTTCACTGATAAAGACATTGGTCCACTTTAGCTTCCTTCCCTGTTTGAGTAGTGCGGTTTTGTGTTTTCTGTTGACAAATAAGATAAGATAAGATAAGATAAGCCTTTATTAGTCCCACAATGGGGAAATTCCAGGATTGCAACAGCACAGGGATAGCAACACTCAGCAATAATTAAGAAGATAAGAAAAATAAAAATAAAATAAAAATAATAATAATAATAAGAGAAGTGAATATACATACGTACACATAAATATATATACAAAGTGCGGAGCATTGTAGCAAGATGGAATAAACAGCATAACCGTCTACTTAGTTATCCTACATCAGGGGTGTCCAACCATGTGCCATGGAGAGCCAAGACCCTGCAGGTTTTACCTCCAACCAGTGTCTTCAACAGCAGATTTCTGTGAACTTCTTCCCACTGATTGCTGATAAGTGAAAACACCTGCTGAAGAGACTGGGTAGAAGAGAAAACCTGCAGGGTCTTGGCTCTCCATGGCACATGGTTGGACACCCCTGTCCTACATAGTATGAATATGTACCCATACATGTTGTCACCCTCCATAGCGACTGATATTGTCCTAGTTGTATACTGGAGGGGACCATTTGTGTAAGTCTGTTGCGTCTTTTGCATTCAGTACTATTAGGTCGTCACGTTTTTTTGCTATCTCTGTGAGCAGCCCTGCTTAGGTTATACAGTCTGACAGCTGTAGGTAGGAAGGACCTGCGAAACCTCTCGGTTGCGCACCTAGGGTGATGTAGTCTACTGCTAAATGAGCTCCTCAGTGTGTTCAGTATGTCCTGCATAAGGTGGGACTCAGACTCCAGCAGAGATGACAGTTTAGCTACCATCCTTCTCTCTCCTATCTCCTCCACTGGGTCAAGGCGTTGCTCCAGGACAGATCTAGCTTTCTTGATCAGTTTGTTCAGTCTCTTCCTATCAGCTGCTGTAATGCCGTTGCCCCAGCAGACCACTCCAAAAGTGATGGCTGATGCCACCACCGTGTCGTAGAATGTCTTTGGCAGCGCCCCTTGTACACCAAAAGACCTGAGTCTCCTCAGTAGGAACAGCCTGCGCTGTCCCTTCTTGTAGAGTGCGTCGGTATTGTGTGACCAGTCTAGTTTATTGTTCAGATGAACACCCAGGTACTTGTAGGATGCCACCATCTCAATGTCTGTTTGCTGTATGTTTACTGGTGCTGTGAGGGGTTGTCCTTGCCTGCGGCAGTCCACCACCAGCTCCTTAGTTTTCCTCGCATTGACCTGGAGGCAGTTCCGATGGCACCAGTCCATGAAGTCCTGGATAAGTCCTCTGTACTCAGCTTCATCTCTGTTGGAGATGAGGCCGATGATTGCAGAGTCGTCAGAGAACTTCTGTAGATGGCAGTGTGTTGTGTTGTGTGAGAAGTCCGCAGTATAAAGGGTGAACAGGAAGGGAGCCAAGACCGTTCCCTGGGGGGGGCCCATGCTACCGATGATCGTGTCGGACACACAATCTCGGGTTCTCACAAACTGTGGCCGGTTAGTGAGGTAGTCCAGGATCCATGATGACAGGTGCTGGTCCACCCCTGTGCACAGCAGCTTGTCCTTGAGGATCATTGGTTGGATGGTGTTGAAAGCACTGGAGAAGTCAAAGAACATGATCCTCACCACATTCCCGGGCTTCTCCAGGTGGGACAGAGAACGGTGAAGGAGGAAGATCACTGCATCCTCCACCCTGATGCCATGCTGGTAGGCGAACTGGAGTGGATCCATCGCTGGTCCCACCAGGGGGCGGATGTGAGCAAGGAGCAGATGAAGGGTCTTCATCAAGTGAGACGTCAGGGCCACTGGTCTGTAGCTGTTCAGATCTTTGGGATGGGAAGTCTTTGGTACAGGTACCACACAAGATGTTTTCCACAACTGTGGTACCCTCCCCAGCTTCAGGCTTAGGTTGAAGATGTGCTCCACAATCCCACACAGCTGGTCTGCACAGGACTTGGGGAGCTTCGCGCTGATGCCGTCCAGTCCCGAGGCCTTCCTCGCCTTGATCTTCCTCAGCTCCGTCCTCACCTGGGTCTTAGTGAGGGTCAGGTTGGGGGGCAGTGTGCTAGGAGTGGTGGGGGTGTTGGTGGAGTGGGGTGCGGACAACGGGTCTCGATGACGTTAGAGGCAGCAGTGGTTATTGTGTAGTTGGGGGGGAGGGCAGTTGGTCAAACCTATTAAAAAACAGGTTCAGATTGTTCGCCCACTCCCTGCCCCCCGTAGCCTGAGGGGAGGTATTCTGGAGTCCAGAGATGGTTTTAAGGTTTCTCCAGACCCCGCTGATGTCGCTTTGTTGCAGCTTGTCCTCCATCTTCTTCCTGAAGCTGTCCTTGCCTTCTCTGATCTTCCTCCTCAGCTCCCTCTGTACGGACTTCAGCATCTCCCTGTTCCCCGACCTGAAGATCCTCTTCTTCTCTCTCAGAAGTGTTTTTATCTCAGGGTTGATCCAGGGTTTGTTGTTCGAGCAACACCGTATGGTCTTGGTGGTAACGGTGTTGTCCACACAGAAGCCGATGTAGTCCGTGATGGTGTGAGTGAGGCCATCGATGTCCTCACCATGTGGATCGCAGAGCTGCTCCCAGGCAATGGTTTCAAAACAGTTTCTTTAGAGTGTCCATTGCCTCCTCAGACCATAACTTCACTGTGCGCATAACCGGAGGTTGTCTGTGTACTAGGGGTTTGTACACCGGCAGGAGATGAACCAAGTTGTGATCCGATCTCCCGAGTGGGGGGAGTGGTAATGAGGTGTATGCCTCCTTAGTGTTTGCATAGAATAAGTCCAGTGTTTTATTGTCTCTAGTGTGGCATGTGACATACTGGGTGAGCGTGGGTAGAATGGGGGACAGTGAAATATGGTTGAAATCACCTGAGATGAGGAGAAGAGCATCTGGGTGTTCTGTCTGCAGCCTGCCAGTTACTGAGTGGATGACGTCACGCGCTGTCCCAGCGATCGCCGTCGGATTTGCATAAATAACAATGCAGATCACGTGTGAGTATTCCCTCGGGAGATATGTAGGCCGCATGCTAACAGCTAGCAACTCGATGTCTTTGCTGCAGTGTTGTTCCTTAACCGTGATATGTCCAGGTCTGCACCAGTAGTTATTGACATACATTATCACTCCTCCGCCCCTTGCCTTCCCACTGTCTGGTGTCCGGTCTGCCCGTATTGCGTGGAAACCCTCCAGTTTGATGTTAGCATCTGTTGCTAGTTCTGTTAGCCACGTCTCAGTAAACAACATCAAGCTAATCTCTCTGTAGACGCTCTCGTAGCGGGAGATAGCCGCTAGCTCGTCAGTCTTAATGAGTAGTGATCGTACATTCCTCATAATAATGGATGGGAGGACGGGTCTGTACCTTATATTCCTCACCTGCCGTCTTTACTCTAGCTCGACATCCACGCCATTTCCGTCTTATTTCTCCCGGTATGTCAAGTTTTTGCATTAGCATTGTGGGCCGGTTAAGTGCTAACAGCTGGTCTCTATTGTACTGCCTCCAGCAAGAAACAGTGGCTCCGTCCGCTGGCTCAGGAGACATTTGGGCGATCTACGTGTCTTGGTGGAATAAAGGTGTCGCTGGGCCAGAAAGGTTAGCAAGAGAGCCAGATACTAAATAGGAAGAAATTGATCCGCTGTTGCAAAAAGGCAGCCTACTCGTGTGGCGCCGGAAGTAGATTTAAATCTAATGATGACTGCTGGTTTGTTGTTAGGGTTCCTTTTGGGAAAGGGGTGGCATGCCTCGATGCTCTCGGCCTCCATGTCTATCCCCTTAGACTACATGAAAGCCACCACCTGTTGCTCCGCGGAGCTAGCATCCAGCTCACCAGCCCCACCCCATTGTCACTGCTCGAGTGTATGACCTTAGTTTTATCTGGAGACCAGTGATGATTACATCGTTTATCTGTGCATATTGCTCAAGATCTGCAACCCTGCTCTCTAGGTAAGCAAGCCTCTTGTCTTTTTCTGCATTTTGAGTGCACAGAACTTTTACCTCTTCCACCAGGGCGAGGATACTTTTCTGCTGCAGCCTGACAGCAGAAACTTCTTCGACCAGAAAGTCAAGTGATTTTTTTGATATTCTCAGTCTCCTTAATCTGAATCTTCTTTGGATCTATGTTGCCTGTCAGCTGTGTCAGTGTGGTATGGTGTGGTGTGGTGTTTTTTCAATAAAGTGAAGTCGCCCTTGGGTAGCAATCTCTGACGTCTCCTATGATTGTGTTCTTGACTGGTCCTGGGCTTAGCCTGGTTGTGGCTGTCTGCTGCAGGTCCTGGGCTAGTAGGTTGTAGCTGTCTGCTGCAGGTCCTGGGCTAGCAGGTTGTAGCTGTCTGCTGCAGCAAGCTATGACTGGAATTTTTACATCCAAAAGAAGCTTTAGCCTGGTGGTAGCTGCTGCTGCCTCTGTGTCCTGGTGGTAGCTGCTGCTGTTGCCTCTGTGTCCTGGTGATGTGGTTAGCTTGGCTTTGCTTGGCAGTTGAGCCTGATAGATAGCTGCAAGCCCAGGAGCTGGTGGCTAGCTGGCAAAGCAAGGTGATGGTGGTTAGCTTGGCTTTCTTGGCAGCTGAGCTTGGTGGCTAGCTGGAGGCCCAGGAGCTGGTGGCTAGCTGGCAAAGCCAGGTCATGGTTGTTAGCTTGGAAGCTAGCTGAAGCCCAGGAGCTGATGGCTAGCTGGCAGAGCTAAGTGATGGTGGTTAGCTTGGCTTTCTTGGCAGCACCCACTGCACTACTGAAAGGATATATCAGGTTCTTCTTTTCTCCCCTGGTTACTGCAGTTCAACAAGGTTACATCCAGAAGAAGCTTTAGCGGACTAGGCAGGCAGAGCAGACAGAAATGTGGGTAAACGCCAAAATCATCACTTGTGCCTGTGCTCCAAATGATGTTTCAGAGCACCCACCCTTTCTGGAGTTCCTGTCCTACTGGGAGACTTCAATGTGCACGTGGGCAGTGACAGCAAAACCTGGAAGGGTGGGATTGGGAGGAACCGCCTGCCCAATCTGAACTTGAGTGGTGTCTAGTTATTGGACTTTATGTGACAGAATTGGGTCGATTTTAATTTTTTTTGTCCCTGGTGTTGCAATTAAAGAATCGAGATCCAAGATCTTCTTAGAAACAATATACGGGACAGAGTACTTTGCTTTAAATGGTGAGCCAACAATGAGCGTTAAGTCCCAGAACCTGGTCTTCTTGACTGAACTGGTGATGTTCTTCCCACCGATCATACAGTCATTTTTATTTTTTCATGACTGTCATAAATTCTCTCATGTCATACAACCCGATACAAATAGATGCCGTCTGAACCCTTTTATAAAGTCAACCAATTCGGCAAGTGGACTCCTGACTGTAGGTCCGAATATCGTCATCCGGTCTGAACCCTGTACTTCCCTGTATAGCTTCCATTGCAGACAGTAGCAGCCATGGAAGCCTTTCATCCCAGTTTCTATTGAATTCGGTGCAATAGGCACCCCAAGAAGGTCGACCGTCCTGGTGACGCGAGTTGAATGTATGACTCTGGTGTGGAAGGTTGTGAGATGTCCCGGGTTCACATCCCGGACGATCCCCCCCCATTTTTTTTCTCAATCTGGCTCAATAGTTGTAACAAATTACATAGGATTTATTACAATAACTTGAAAATGAGCAAGGCTGCGGCATAAAATGTGTTTGATCAGTGGAGTTGGTGTGGACGTGTGAAATATAGTGTAGTTGAGGTGCTGTGGGATAAAGCAAGGAACAAACCACATGGCAGGTAGTAGTGTGGACCAGAAAGAGAGCGAGACACACACACGGGATGTGGAATTGATCTTCTCTGTCTGCTGATGGTAAACATCGATGACATCGAACCATCAATACTGATGCCTGTCTGTGTTTGGGTTTTTTTTCCATGCAGGAGAAAGGCCTGGAGACGTCTCTCCAGCAGACCCAGCAGCTCTACTCCAGTCAGCTCCAGGACCTCTCCCAGGTGATCTGTGGTCTGGAGGGGGAGCTGCAGCAGGTGAGGAGCGACCTGGCCTCCCAGAGGCAGCGCCACAGCCAGCTGCTCAACACCAGGATGAGGCTGGAGAGAGAGATCGCCACCTACAGACGGCTGCTGGAGCAGGAGGAAGGCAGGTGAGGCGTTTCTGGTGATAAAGCAGAGTACGCAATGGCTATGGGCCTCCTCAGGGTACAGGGTTTTTTCCCACAGTTTTCAGTTTCTCAGAACACAGAAGAAATGAGAAATGATAAAATAAAGAATGTCTTGTCTGGGCAGAATGAGACTGAAACTTTATTGGATCAGAAGTTGTGTACAACATAAACAAATTAGGTCTGAATTGTTTGGTTTAACCCAAGCTGTCAGTCGGATTATTTTATCTGTTCACACTTTCTTCTGAGTTGAAGTATTTTTGTCATGGATTAACTCAGATAAGCTTGAATAGAAGTCAGAAATCCTCTCTAATTACAGGTTAGTGCTACCTGTCACACCCACACAGGCCCGAGACTCACAGCAGGAACACAATAGACTCACAACAGCAGCGTTTGAGTGAAATAAGATGACTAACCCCATGGCTTACTGGAAATAAAGCCTCCTAATTAGTCTGACTTCTATCACACAAATTAGTCACTTTTATAAATGGAAATTTGTGATGTACTTGTAAAGTTGCTATTGTTTACTTATTAATTTGTAGCTTTTATTTAAAAATTGGCAACTTTTTTCATAAATTTGTAACTTTTATTCATAAATTTGCAACTTTTACTTTTACATTTGCAACTTTTTACTTTTACATTTGTAACTTTTATTCATGAATTTACAACTTTCATTCATAAATATGCAAGTTTTATTCATAAACTTGCAACTTTTCATAAATTTGCAGCTTTTTACTTTTACATTTGCCACTTTTTCATTAATTTGCAATTTTTATTCATAAATCTGTAACTTTATGCATAAATTTGCACATTTTTTCATAAATTTGCAACTTTTCTCTTTTACATTTGCAACTTTTTCATAAATTTTCAATTTTTTTCATAAATTTTCAACTTTTTTAAATTTTCAACTTTTTTCATAAATTTGTAACTTTTTACTTTTAAATAGAATAGAAGCCTTTATTGCCATTGTATAAACAAGTATACAACAAGATTAGAGCAACCACTGTTAAAATGTCAATGTAAAGAAACAAAGTATAAAACACAATAAGGTGCAAAATATACACGATTAGTTAAAAGGGGGCTCTGGCAGTTATTGTACTTAGACATAAATAATATTGCATGTTAATTAGAATATAAATATAAAATATTGCACAAATATTGGCAGTGAGCTGCTTGCCTCTTGTTTGAGTCCAAAGTAAGGTTTAATAATTGGATGGTTGATGGGTAAAAACTGTTTTTGAGTCTGTTTGTCCGTGATTTTAAGCTTCTGTGGCAGTTGGGCAAACAAACTGTGTCCTGACTGGGAACTGTTCTGTGTGATTTTTTTTTTTCCCAACTTTGGAGAGGCACCGAGAGCTGGTTATATTGTCCAGAGAAGATAAAGGACAGCCGATGATTTTCTCGGCCAGTCTTATAACCCTCTGCAGAGTATTTTTTATCAGCTGCTGAACAGCCAGCGTACCATACCATAATACAGTATGTCACTATGCTTTCAATGGTGGCACGGTAGAAGGACATCCGCTGCTGCTCCCTCAGACCATTCCTCTTAAGCACGCTGAGGAAGTGGAGCTGCTTCTGGGCCTTCTTCACTGATGCAGAGGTGTTGCTTGACCAGGAGTGGTCCTCAGAGTTCTGCACTCCAAGAAACTTGAAGGACATCCTCTCATCCCGGTGTGCTGACTCATCATCTTCTTTTAGGAGTCTGACCACTGTTATGTCATTAGCAAACTTGATAATAGCATTGGAGGGGTGGATGGGAGTGCATTCGTGAGTATATAATGAATAAAGAAGAGGGGTTCAGCATACAGCCCTGGGGGGAACCAGTGTTAAGGGTGATAATGGAGGCACAATGGAGGCCTATTTTGACATGTCATGTGCTGTGTTTGAGGAATTTTTTAATCCTAGTAGTGGGAAAAATTCAAAGTTAACAGTTTGCCAACTAGAATGTCTGGGATGATGGTACTGAAGGCTGAACTGTAATCTGTGGAGAGCATTCTGATGTAATTACCTGAGGATTCAAGGGGGCTTAAAACTGTGTGTAGGGCTGTAGTGATGGCATCGTCCGTGACTGTCTGTTTGCCCGATCGGCAAACGATCAGCAGGAGATGGTACAGCAGGGAACAGCTGCTTGCACTTAATCACCACTCGGTGCTAACAAAAAAACTCGACGTACCGGGAGAAATAAGGCGAAAACGACGTGGTTGTCGGGTTGGTGTTAGATGGCGGACAAGGAGTATAAGGTACAGACCCACCCTCCCATCCGTTGTTATGGGGAATGTACGTTCTATATTGGGAAAGGTAGATGAGCTAGCGGCTATCTCCCGCTACGACAGCGTATACCGCGAAGGCTCCCTCCTTTTGTTTACCGAGTCATGGCTAACTGAACTAGTAGCAGATGCTAACATTGAGCTGGAGGGTTTCCACGCGATACGGGCAGACCGAACACCAGACAGTGGCAAAGCAAGGGGCGGTGGAGTGATGATCTATGTTAATAACAACTGGTGCAGACCGGGACACATCACTGTTAAACAACAGCACTGCAGCAAAGACATCGAGTTGCTAGCTGTTAGCATGCGGCCTACATATCTCCCGAGGGAATACTCACACGTGATCTGCATTGTTATTTATGCAAATCCGACGGCGAACGCTGGGACAGCGCGTGACGTCATCCACTCAGTAACTGGCAGGCTGCAGACAGAACACCCAGATGCTCTTCTCCTCATCTCAGGCGATTTCAACCATGTTTCACTGTCTCCCATTCTACCCACATTTACCCAGTATGTCACATGCCACACTAGAGACAATAAAACACTGGACTTATTCTACGCAAACACTAAGGGGGCGTACACCTCATTACAACTCCCCACCACTCGGGAGATCGGATCACAACTTGGTTCATCTCCAGCCGGTGTACAAACCCCTAGTGCACAGACAACCTCCGGCCATGCGCACAGTGAAGTTATGGTCTGAGGAGGCAATGGACACTCTAAAGGGCTGTTTTGAAACCACCGCCTGGGAGAAGCTCTGCGATCCACATGGTGAGGACATCGATGGCCTCACTCACACCATCACGGACTACATCAGCTTCTGTGTGGACAACACCGTTCCCACCAACACCATACGGTGTTGCTCAAACAACAAACCCTGGATCAACCCTGAGATAAAAACAATTCTGAGAGAGAAGAAGAGGATCTTCAGGTGGGGGAACAGGGAGATGCTGAAGTCCGTACAGAGGGAGCTGAGGAGAAAGATCAGAGAAGGCAAGGACAGCTTCAGGAAGAAGATGGAGGACAAGCTGCAACAGAGCGACATCAGCGGGGTCTGGAGATACCTTAAAACCATCTCTGGACTCCAGAATACCTCCCCCCAGGCCACGGGGGGCAGGGAGTGGGCAAACAATCTGAATCTGTTTTTTAATAGGTTTGACCAACCGCCCTCCCCCCCGACTGCACAACAACCACTGCTGCCTCTGAAGACATCAAGTCCTGCTGCCCACTCCCCACTCCACCATCACCCCCCCACTCCCAACACACAACCCCCCAACCTGACCCTCACTAAGACCCAGGTGAGGACGGAGCTGAGGAAGATCAAGGCAAGGAAGGCGTCGGGACCAGACGGCATCAGTGCAAAGCTCCTCAAGTCCTGTGCAGACCAGCTGTGTGGGATTGTGGAGCACATCTTCAACCTGAGCCTGAAGCTGGGGAGGGTACCACAGTTGTGGAAAACATCTTGTGTGGTACCTGTACCAAAGACTTCCCACCCCAAAGATCTGAACAGCTACAGACCAGTGGCCCTGACGTCCCACATGATGAAGACCCTGGAGAGACTGCTCCTTGCTCACCTCCGCCCCCTGGTGGGACCAGCGATGGATCCACTCCAGTTCGCCTACCAGCATGGTATTGGGGTGGAGGATGCGGTGATCTTCCTCCTTCACCGTTCTCTGTTCCACCTGGAGAAGCCCGGGAATATAGTGAGGATCATGTTCTTTGACTTCTCCAGTGCTTTCAACACCATCCAACTGATGATCCTGAAGGACAAGCTGCTGTGCGCAGGGGTGGACCAGCACCTGTCATCATGGATCCTGGACTACCTCACTAACCGGCCACAGTTTGTGAGAACCCGAGATTGTGTGTCTGACACGATCATCGGTAGCACGGGGGCCCCCCAGGGAACGGTTTTGGCTCCCTTCCTGTTCACCCTTTATACTGCGGACTTCTCACACAACACAACACACTGCCATCTACAGAAGTTCTCTGACGACTCTGCGATCGTTGGCCTCATCTCCAACAGAGATGAAGCTGAGTACAGAGGGCTTATCCAGGACTTTGTGGACTGGTGCCATCGGAACTGCCTCCAGATCAACGCGAGGAAAACTAAGGAGCTGGTGGTGGACTGCCGCAGGCAAGGACAACCCCTCACAGCACCAGTAAACATACAGCAAACAGACATTGAGATGGTGACATCCTACAAGTACCTGGGTGTTCATCTGAACAATAAACTAGACTGGTCACACAATACTGACGCACTCTACAAGAAGGGACAGCACAGGCTGTTCCTACTGAGGAGACTCAGGTCTTTTGGTGTACAAGGGGCGCTGCTGAAGACATTCTACGACACGGTGGTGGCATCAGCCATCACTTTTGGAGTGGTCTGCTGGGGCAGTGGCATTACAGCAGCAGATAGGAAGAGACTGAACAAACTGATCAAGAAAGCTAGCTCTGTCCTGGGGCAGCGCCTTGACCCAGTGGAGGAGACGGGAGAGAGAAGGATGGTGGCTGAACTGTCATCTCTGCTGGAGTCCAAGTTCCACCCTATGCAGGACACACTGAATGCACTAAGGAGCTCATTTAGCAGTAGACTACATCATCCTAGGTGCACAACCGAGAGGTTTCGCAGGTCCTTCCTACCAACGGCTGTCAGACTGTATAACCTAAGCAGGGCTGCTAGCAGAGATAGCAAAAAAGACGTGACAACCTAATAGTATTGAATGCAAAAGACGCAACAGACTTACACAATGGTCCCCTCCGGTATACAACTAGGAAAATACCGGTAGCTACGGAGGGTGACAATATGTATGGGTACATAATCATGCCATGTAGGATAACTAAGTAGACGGTTATGCTGTTTCATTCCATCTAGCTGCAATGCTCCGCACTGTGTGTGTTTGTATATTTATGTATATATTTATTCCATCTAGCGACAATGCTCCGCATTGTGTGTTTATATATTTACATATTTATTCCATCTAGCTACGGTGCTCCGCACTGTGTGTGTTTATGTGTTTGCATATTTGTTCCATCTAGCTGCAATGCTCCGCACTGTGTGTGTTTATATATTTGCATGTTTGTTCCATCTAGCTGCAATGCTCCGCACTGTGTGTGTTTATATATTCATATATTTATTCCATCTAGCGACAACGCTCTGCACTGTGTGTGTTTATATATTCATATATTTATTCCATCTAGCGACAACGCTCCACACTGTGTGTGTGTTTATATATTCACATATTTATTCCATCTAGCTACAATGCTCCGCACTGTGTGTGTTTATATGTTCATATATTTATTCCATCTAGCTACAATGCTCCGCATCGTGTGTCTATATATTTATGTTTATATGTACATATGTATACTCGCTGCTCTTGTTTTTTCTTGCCTTCTGATTGTTGCTCTGAGTGTTGCTATCCCTGTGCTGCTGCAATCCTGGAATTTCCCCATTGTGGGACTAATAAAGGCTTATCTTATCTTATCTTAAACTGGTGACGACTGAAGGCTGAGGGGAGACTAGCTTTAGTACGATCAGCTATGAGTCTTTCGGAGCACTTCATAACCACCGATGTTAATGCGATGGGCCTAAACTCTTTAGGGAGAGGAATGAGCCGATGTCAGGCAGGGTGGGATGAAAGCTTGTGATGGTGACATGTCCTGATAAGGATCCCTGAAAGTTGGTTTTCACATTGTCGTGGATGTTCTTTATATTAACAAATGTCCCTTGTTGATCTGTGAAGGAGGATAAGATGCAGAATCAAAGATGCCTTTTCTGGATATTTATTTACATCTTGGCCAAGAAGGGAAAAATTCCTGAGTCCCACGAGAAGATTCCAAGTCTCAGAACAGAGCAGCAAGTTTTAATACAATAGACCAAACAGACAAGCATTGTTTTAAAAACACTGAGTCACCGGTGTTCAAGGCTGGATCCTCACAGGAAAAGTACTACGTGTAATTTCATTTATGATTACAGGAGACAGAATGAACGGACAACAATAAAAAAATCCATAACAGTCCCCCCCTTGATTGAAATCGATCATAATAAAAACATCCTGACTTCAATAACCTTGTTGCCAAGCCCCATTGCCAACCGTTTTGCAGTTTGCCTCCACATATGAGAGACAAAACCCTGATTTATATTTCACTGATAAAATAAAATAAACCTTTATTAGTCCCACAATGGGGAAATTACAGGACTGCAGCAGTGAAGGGATAGCAGCACTCAGAGCAATAATAAATAAGATAAAAATAGGGTAGACAAACAGTAAATATACATATATACACAGTGCAAGAGCATTGCAGTTAAATGGTATTTACAGCATTACAGTCAAGTTAAATTACCCGGCAATATATAAAATATAAATCCAGACAGTATATTTCACAGTTGAATGAACAGTGTTGTTGCCACCTACATTAATAATTGTAATTGTATTAGTAGTGTATTGAAAGGGAACGATTCCTACTGTGCAAAGTAGTGGGATTATGTGCAGTCTCTATGAGGAGCACAGATTAGATTATAAAGTCTGACAGCAGCATGTAGGAAGGACCTGCAGAACCTCTCCCTCCAGTACCTAGGATGTCGCAGCCTGCCACTAAATGAGCTCCTCAGTGCGTTCAGCGTGTCCCGCAAGGGGTGAGACTTGGACTCCAGCAGAGATGACAG
Organism: Pholidichthys leucotaenia; assembly: GCA_020510985.1. Classification (NCBI taxonomy): domain Eukaryota; kingdom Metazoa; phylum Chordata; class Actinopteri; order Cichliformes; family Pholidichthyidae; genus Pholidichthys; species Pholidichthys leucotaenia. The sequence continues at coordinate 50,593,096 of CM035848.1, forward strand.
CTTAGCCACCATCCTCCTCTCTCCTATCTCCTCCACTGGGTTGAGGCGGCACCCCAGAACAGAGCTGGCTTTTTTGATCAGTCTGTTCAGTTTCTTCCTGTCAGCTGCCGTGATGCCATTGCCCCAGCAGACCACTCCATATGTGATGGGTGATGCCACCACAGAATCGTAGAAGGTCTTCAGGAGTGCACTCCTGAAGACGTGAGTCTCTTCAGGAGGATCAGCCTGTGCTGCCCCTTCTTATAGAGTGTATTGTGTTGAGTGTCCAGTCCAGTTTATTGTGCAGGTGAACACCCAGGTACTTGTAAGATGTCACCATCTCAATGTCTGTTCCCTCAATGTTTACCAGCACTGTGGGGGGTTGTCCACGCCTGCAGCAGTCCACCACCAGTTCCTTGTTCTTCCCCGCGTTGATCTGGAGGGAGTTCCACAGGCACCAGTCCACGAAGTCCTGGATCAGTCCTCTGTACTCCACATCATCCCCATCAGAGATGAGACCGATGATTGCAGAGTCATCAGAGAACTTCTGTAGATGGCAGTGTGGAGTGTTGTGTGAAAAGTCAGCAGTGTAGAGGATGAACAGGAAAGGAGCCAGAACTGTTCCATGGGGGGCCCCCGTACTGCAGATGATGGTGTCAGACACACAGTCCTGGGTTCTCACAAACTGTAGCCAGTCTGTGAGGTAGTCCAGGATCCACGAAGACAGCTGCTGGTCCACCCCTGCGCACAGCAGCTTGTCCCTCAGGATCACTGAGTTGATGGTGTTGAAAGTACTGGAGAAATCATAGAATAGAATAGAATAGAATAGAATAGAATAGAATAGGCTTTTTTGTCATTGTGCAGTTGTAAAGTACAACAAAACTGCGGGTGCTCCACCAGGCTACTGCACAGTAAAGTATGAAAAAACATCTTTCTATAAATGTACCAAATCTCTGCCTGTGTGTTTGTGTGTGTGTCAGTTCCACGCATATCTCTTGAACGGTTCATCAGACTTGCCTAAGATTTTAAATGTGCTTTACTGAGGTTACGATGGTGTGCATCCCCGAATATGGAGTCACTCAGTCAAAATGTGTAATTTTTATCAATAAAAGTTTAGCCACTGCTCTGTCACCATTCTGTCTCTTCATGCCCTTCAGTGTGTGCAGGGTGTCGGATTGACTCCATGCTGACTGGATAATACGTGGCATGACGACCAGTCAGTCACCATAGCATTTCACGAACAAAGAAAGGAAATGAAAAGCAACAAATTTGACAAGAAAGAGAGAATGGTGAAGATGTAATGCTTAAAAGATTATACTGTAATATTGCTGTGATTGCGTACGTCTAAAGGATAATTTGGGGAATGCCAGCGGGGACCCAGGGTCTGCTTTCTCTAACACGGGTGAAACGCGGTCCTTCGCACTGAAGCAAGCCCAGCCCGCCTGGTCAGCGGTAGACGGGAGTCCCTTTGCAGGACCACGACTCGCTGTTGCCGATGGCGCTCCTCTCGGTGTGGTCGCACGGCTATCTAAAAATTAAAAGTTAATAATTGTGGAGCAGAATGCCCAGATCAACTCTAGTTCATATGCAGCCACATGCACGGTTTGACTAAACGACGACCCAAATTGGACACAAAACGGTCAAATAACGAAATAAATATTTTTTATTTAAATATTTACTGACAAATGAGCAACACTGATAGGGACCAGGTCTGACAAATCAACACAGAACATGCCGGGAGAAGCAGCGGCCAGACACGACCTGGCTCAAAGGCATGCTAACGGATGGTGATAAAAAAAAAAGTTGTTTTCAATAAAGCGAAAAAAAGATAATGCATGGAGTGTGCTTTTGCCCTGAGGCTGATTTATCATGGAAAACAACTGTGGTTCGAGCGATCAGCTGACTGGATCCACCTCCTCTGGTGTTCTAACTGGTACAGACTGCAAAGGTTAAAAAAAAAAAACAAAAAAAAAAACATGGGGGGAAGGCCCTACAACCTTTGTTCCATGAATGTGGGACATATCAACCATACACTGGATAAATTTTCAGCATGTGGCACATATTTTTTCCACTTTATAAAATTTTTCACTGGGTCTGAGGTGTGTGCGAAAAAAAAAATTGCATTTTGGTTAACGTTTAGAAGGTCAGAAATGCGATTGTTTAGGCGGAACAATAATAATAATAAAAAATAATCTTCTCACATCAATAAAAAACAAATGCTTACAATAGAGCTATGGCGCTCACACTGTTAATCTGTGCCAGTCACACCCTCAAGGTTCAGATCATTATTTGGCCTCAGTATCACCCCAGCGCGACGATATAGACACCGCCTCAATCTTAGCATTAAAGTTTTAATAACAAAATATTGCTAAAATATAAAATGATGCACTACAATGGGTTTCAGATATTTGTAAATGTGTCCTGCTATAGTACTACATGAGTTCCCCAAAGTGCAAGATACACTATTATCTTGAATATAAGTGATAAAAGATCACACAAATAAGTGATCTGACAAACAAATAAACAAGGGATCTGAAACAGTCGCTAATATTGGATCTCCCTTTCATTTTCAATATTTAGGTATTCTGTAATTAATATTCACACAATCAAATAAATCTTAATGCCCTTTGCTCCCTTTTATATTTGTCAAAGTCTAACATGTGATCGCCTACATATAGGCTACACTCTTTGTATTCCACTTTCAAACACAGCCTACATTTGGGCCTGTAAAGCCTGATTGGGATACCTGTTTCAGACAGGAATACTTGCGTTCTATGAGCAATGCACTAGTTTATATAAAAACAGAGTTACAAAACACATATTTCAGTAAAATAGCATACATTAAGTAATATGATAAGACATAAAAAATACGCACATTGGTAGTGGCTTCGCGGATTGATCGATGTACTGAAAAGTGCAGAGTGCAAAAACAGGTGGGAGTTTTTTATGATAAATTAAAAGGTCCTCGGTTCTGTGCATGTGAGCGTTGTGAGGGGAGGGGGGTGGGGTCTCTGACTGTTTGCGGTTCGGATGACCCAGGAGAAGAAACTGTTTGTCAGTCTGGAGGTGTGGGACCTGATCAATCTGAACCGTCGTCCAGAGGGAAGCAGGTCAAACAGGTGGCGGGCAGGATGTGAGGGGTCTCCTGTGATGACCTTGGTCTTCCTGAGACTGGAGGATCTGGACATGTCCTCTAGGGAGGGCAGAGGGCCACCGATGATTTTTTTGGGCGGTGTTGATGACCGTCTACACAGCCTTCCTGTTCTTAGCCGTGGAGCCAGCGTACCACACACCCAGACAGTAGGTGAGCATGCTCTCCACTGAGCAGCAGTAGAAAGACAGCAGCAGCTTCTGGTCCAGGTTGTTCTTCCTCAGGACATGGAGGAAGTGCAGCTGCTGCTGGGTTTTCTTCACCAGGGCTTTGGTGTTGACAGTGCAGGAGAAGTCAGAGATGATGTGGGTGCCCAGGAACCTGAAGGTGGTGACAGTTTCCACGCGGTCTCCATTTATGAGGAGGGGGGTGTGGTCCTGTCTGTGGTCCTCACAGTGCTCCCAGGCTTTTCCAGGTGAGACAGGAAACAATGTAGGAGAAAGATCACCACATCCTCTACTCTGATGCCATGCTGGTAGGCAACCTGAAGTGGGTCCATCTCTGGTCCCACCAGGGAATGGAGATGGGCGAGGAGCAGCCTCTCCAGGGTCTTCATCAGGTGTGAGGTGAGGGCCACTGGTCTGTAGCCGTTCAGGTCCTTGAGGTGTGGAGTCTTCGGCATGAGTACCATGCAGGATATTTTCCACAGCTGTGGTACCCTCCCCAGCTTCAGGCTCAGGCTGAAGATGTGCTCTACAATCCCACACAGCTGGTCTGCACAGGACTCGAGGAGCCTCGAGGTGATACCATCAGGACCTGTAGTCTTCCTCGCTTTGATCATCTTCAGCTCAGATCTCACCTGGGTCTTAGTGAGGGACAGACTGGGGCAGACACTGTGTGCTGAGAGTTGGGGGCGGGGTGTTAAGGCCTGATCAGAGTCCCTCCAAGAGAAAAACGTAAGTGTTCTGTAGACAGCGTTTGCGTACACATCAGTATTCAGAGTGGTTCTTAAGCCACTGCAGCTGCTGCTAAGCAGCTGTTTCATGCATACACAGTGAAAATAATCTGCTGTTCACAAGCCCGTACTGTCAGCAGCAGCCAAGGTCCACCAAACTGATTTGAACAGCTGCAATCCAAACACAAAAGAAGGGCACAGTGGTGAATGTTTATTGAGTGTGTGAAACTTTATTGAGCATAGACAAACAGTACAAGTCCTTATTACACAGAACAAAAATATATCAATTCACCCAAGGACATAGAAATCAAAAAACTATGCCAGGGGATTACATATATGTGCAGAGCCATTACATTTACTTAATGCCAAATATAGTGCATATACAGTATGTAGAGTTTTAATAGCTTTTTGGTTTTCTGAGGAGTGTAGGGATTTGATATATTCTTTGGTTTCATTTTCAAAAGAAATAAACAGTGGTCTTGATTTATTAAATTTACGTTTGTGGATGTAAGATTTTGCTAAAAGAATGAGTAGATTAATTATATGGTATTCTTTAAATTTCTCTCTGTTTTTGAAACCAAACAATACATTCTGCCCATACAGATTAAATTGCTCAAGTCCTTCCATAATATCTTGGTATAATTATGGAAGTGACGGAGGTACATGAATGCAATGATGATTAAGACGAACAGGAGCTTTTGTTCTTTAGTGGTAGAGGAAGAAAACAGACAAACAGACAAACATATTATATGTTCTTCCAGTTTTGGCAGATTGTTCAGTACTTCCCCCTGGCGTGAGTTTCTGGGTGCATGCGCAGTTTGTATACTTGCGTTTCTGTACTTCTACGTGTGTTCACTTTTTGGGGGCTGCATGCACTCAGTCAGCACTCACCTTCTGCGTAGGGTTTACGCACAAATGTGTCCACTGTACTCGCTTGCGTGTCGACGCTTTTTTGCCACCACGAACTTGGGTTTCAGGCATGTGAGGGGAAAAACAGCAGGGGATGTGTACTGAGAGCTGGGGGTGGGTGGGGTGGGTGGAGGTAGGGGCAGTGGACAGGGGGAGTAGATGAAAGTGGAGGCAACAGGGGTTGAAGGCCAGGAGGAGGAGAGGGTGGTTGGTCAAACCTGTTGAAATACACGTTCAGGTTGTTCCCACGGTCTGGGAGGTGGTATCCTGGGGCCCAGAGATGGTTTTGAGGTCTCTCCAGACACTGCTGACATTGCTCTGCTGCAACTTGTCCTCCATCTTCCTCCTGTAGTTGAAGTTGATGGCCATCTATGCTTATCAGGGAAAAATTCTGTCACAGCTTTGAATGAGGACAACAGGACTAGCTTATTTTATTGGTGTCTGTCATCCTGACACAACAACATCCATGCTTCAGCAAACCCATGTTCAAGGCTGGATTCTCACTGTCTCATGGGAAAAGTACTGGGTGTAATTTCATTTATGATTACAGGAGATGGAATAAACAGACAATAATTTAAAAAAATTTGATATCAACATGCTTTAAGTACATGGCCAAGCACTCCGACTCCGGTCAAGGATTCACCATCTTAGCACCTATCTCACTTGATGTTCATGGAGAGTGGTAGTGGTGGTGGTGGTGGTGGTGGGGAGTGGGGGGGGTTTAAGCTGGTGGCTGGTATGGACTGTGCCACTGTGTGGGGTCTGCATACCTCAGAGTGGCCAAATAAATGGTTCAATTCCTCGGCCATGGAGGAGTCAGCACAGACTGTCACAGATGAGTTCCCCTTGTAGTTGGTGTGAAAGATTTCCGAATTTTAGTAAATGGTAAATGGCGTTCACTTATATAGCACTTTTTCTCATCTCTAGATGACCAAAGTGCTTTATAGATCCTGCTATCCACCCATTCACACACACATTCACATACTGATGGCGACAGAGCTGCCATACACCGGCACTGGCATGACCCACCAGGAACAACTGGGGGTTCAGTGTCTTGCTCAAAGACAATTCGACATGCAGACTGCAGACAGAGCGGGAATTGAACCTCTGACCCTCTGATTATTAATTAATATTACACTGTGTGTTTTGTGAGGTTTCATGTTGAAGTGCAGTGTGATAACACCGCATTCCGGTTGCGTCATCATGCCGCCCTATAATAGGAGCATCCGCCATTTTGCACTTGCTTTCCCGGACGGCTCCGCCACGTACCGTATAATATCTACTGTATATAGTTCACCAATAAAGCTGTGTTCAAGTGCAACCTCGTCGTCTGTCTCCTTCAATACCAGGTTTTGTGGACATAACATTTGGCAACTGAGGATTAACTCATGGAGGTGTGTGGGGCACCTTTACGGCCGTTTCTGGAGTACCAAGGAGAACCAGCAATATTGTAGCCTCGTTGGCTGGCTGCGTTCGAGACGTACATTGCAGCATTGGGCCTGAGTAAACTCGATGGAGTAAGGAAGCGAGCACTTCTAGTTCGCAAACTCGGCGTAGAAGGTCAGAGAATTTTCCACACGTTAGGGGAGACGGAGTCATATGCAGATGCTTTCAAGCTTCTTGCTAGCTACTTTGCCGAACGCACACGTAGCACAAGGCTGTGGGTTGAGATGCTATTGGCGGCAAAAGGCATGAAGCCAGCTAGCTCAGGGGAGCAAACGTCCCAGCTAGTAGCAACAGAGAAATTAGCCACAGAGCTAAATGGGTGCCAGACACAGAAGCTAGACGCTACAAGCTACAAACTAGCTAACACGGTGGAATCGGAGCCACAGGAGAGTGAGCCTGTGCCCATTGAAAATGACAAACCAGCTGAAGAGCACAGCACAGAGAGTGAGCGCGAGCACGCTGAGAGCCCCGAAGCACAGCGGTGACAGCCGAACACAGAGATGATGCACGGCGGAGCACAGCGGAGCACTTAAGATGACAAGGAGGAGGAACCAGACTGCTCCCGTGGCCTCACCCAACAAGCAACAGGGGTTATGACTGAGCAGACGGGTGAAGAGTCCGCTTTTACAACCGACACCAAAGTGCACACTTCATGCTCTTGGGAGGACAGCAGCTCAGTGGAGAAGCTGGACGGCTTCAGTGCCTGTGCTCAGCTGGCTGTAGTGGGAGCGGCCGAGTTGGCGGGTGGAGGGTCCGTTTCAACAAGTGACACCGGAGAGGTACCGGACTGCTTCTGTCCTCGAGATGAGCCACAACCGACAATGGAGACAGCAGGTCAAGGGTCCACAGCAAACACGATGACAATGGAACCACTACAGCATGGCGGCGGTCCCAGGCCGAGCGAGCACGCAGAGCCACTCGGAGCGCAATGACAGCGCATGAAAACAAGTAAGGCACCGCTCCAAATACTGGACTGGGTTCGGGTTCGCGCCGGTGGGAGACTGGGACGGCAACTGGCCGGGCCACAACCAGCAAAACAACGGGCACCGCTGAAGTTCGTGGCGAAGTTGAGAACAATGTGCTTTCAGCTGATGGATGATTCGGTTCGGCATGCAAACAGACTACGGCGTGCCCAGGTGGCGGCTCCAGATGGTGAAGCTCTGCGGGAGTCGGCTGCCGCAGTGTGGGATCCAGGCCCCCGACGTCATGAGGACTGGCCCTGGGGGGCTGACAGCTCCAGGGGGGTGGCCGCCACGGGTGCATTTCAAGACTCCAGGGGGGAGGCCACCACGAGCCTGTTTCAAAGCCCCTGGGAAGGGGGAGGCATGAGTCTGTTTTAAAGCTTTAAAGGGGGAGGCCACCACTGAGACACCTCAAAAGCCCTCAGGCTGAACTGTTTTCCCCCCACCTGACTCATTGTGTCAGTGGAGGACTGTGTGCAAAAGACTCAAAACTGTTTAATAGTGTGTTTAGTTAGGAGCACAGCTGTTCCGTTTCAGGTGGCGGAATAATCCACCTCGCCGTGCAGGCTGTGTGGTAGTCGACCCACCAGTCCTAGTTGTGTTTTAGTGTTCTTTCTGTTTTGTTTTATGCCTGCTTTTATTTTGTGTGTTTTGGGTTATGTTTCCAAATTTGGGTAGGTTTTAATTAGATGTGTGTTTTTCTACTTTGTAAAGGGGGGGTTGTGTGGGGTTTTATGTTGAAGTGCGGTGTGATGACGCCACCTTCTGGTTGCGTCATCACACCGCCCTATAATAGGAGCGTCCGCCATTTGGGGCTTGCTTGTCCGGATGGGTCCGCCACGTACCGTATAATATGTACTGTATATAGTTCACCAGTAAAGCTGTGTTCAAGTGCAACCTCCTCGTCCATCTCCCTCAATACTAGGTTTTGTGGACATAACTCTGTATTCCTGTTATTATGCTTCTAGACACAGTATGTCATGTTTCTTCCTTAGACACTGAGACTCTGTCCTGTCAAGGTCAGTTCTGGGAGACAGCTAGGCTCCATACGCTCACAGAATGTTCTCATAACATATTATCTTTGTTTCAAGGTATAAAATTTACCTGCACCATTTTGACTGTGAACATTTCTGCTGAACTGTTGAATGAAATCTTCCTCTTGATCAAGAATAAATACCCAGAAAAGGCATCTTTGACTCTGCACTTTATTTATTAACCAGATCAACAAGGGACATATATAATATTTAATATAAAGAAAATCTACATTTGTGAGCTGGTGCAATCCCTGCCACACCTGTCGTGGTTTGTTGTGGGTAAGATGGTCCTCTGTCTTCCGCTGTCTTCTTCGTGGCCATATGGTGGCGCATAACAAGTACGTTGCCATACTAATTGCAACTTTCTCTTAAAAATTGGCAGTTTTTTTTGTTGTAAGTTTGAGGGTTTTTTCCCTCATAAATTAGCAACTTTTTACTCTTAAATTTGCAATTTTTCAACATGTAAATGTGTAACTTATTTACTCATAAAGATGCAACCTTTTTACTCATAAATTAGCACCTCTTTATATGCTCATATAGCGGCAATTTTTTTTCTCATGTGTTTACAACTTTTTTACTTGTAAAATTGAAACTTTTTACTCATAAATTAGCAATTTTTTTACTCGTAATTTGGCAAATTTGTACAGTATCTCAAAAAAGTGAGTACCCCCCCCTCACATTTTTGTAAATTTATTATATCTTTTCATGGGACAACACTAAAGATATGACACTCTGATACAATGTAAAGTAGTCAGTGTACAGCTTGTATAACAGCGTAAATTTGTTGTCCCCTCAAAATAACTCAATACACAGCCATTAATGTCTAAACCGTTGGCAACAAAACTGAGTACACCCCTAAGTGAAAATGTCCAAATTGTGCCCAGTTAGCCATTTTCCCTCCCCGGTGTCATGTGACTCATTAGTGTTACAAGGTCTCAGGTGTGAATGGGGAGCAGGTGTGTTAAATTTGGTGTTATCACTCTCACACTCTCTCATACTGGTCACTGAAAGTTCAACATGGCACCTCATGGCAAATTACTCTCTGAGGATCTGAAAAAAGAATTGTTTCTTTACATAAAGATGGCCTAGGCTATAAGAAGATTGCCAACACCCTGAAACTGAGCAGCAGCACAGTGGCCAAGACCATACAGCGGTTTAACAGGACAGGTTCCATTCAGAACCATGGTCGACCAAAGAAGTTGAGTGCACGTGCTTGACGTCATATCCAGAGGTTGTCTTTTGAAAATAGACGTATGAGTGCTGCCAGCATTGCTGCAGAGGTTGAAGGGGTGGGGGGGGTCAGCCTGTCAGTGCTTAGACCACACGCCACACACTGCATCAAATTGGTCTGCATGGCTGTCGTCCCAGAAGGAAGCCCCTTTTAAAGATGATGCACAAGAAAGCCCACAAACAGTTTGCTGAAGACAAGCAGACTAAGGACATGGATTACTGGAACCATGTCCTGTGGTCTGATGAGACCAAGATAAACTTATTTGATTCAGATGGTGTCAAGTGTGTGTGGTGGCAACCAGGTGAGGAGTACAAAGACAAGTGTGTCTTGTCTTCAGTCAAGAATGGCGGTGGGACTGTCATGGTTTGGGGCGGTATGAGTGCTGCCGACACTGGGGAGCTACAGTTCATTGAGGGAACCATGAATGCCAACATGTACTGTGTCATACTGAAGCAGAGCGTGATACCCTCCCTTTGGAAACTGAGCCACAGGGCAGTAGTCCAACATGATAACCACCCCAAACACACCTCCAAGACAACCACTGCCTTGCTAAAGAAACTGAGGGTAAAGGTGATGGACTGGCCAAGCATGTCTCCAGACCTAAACCCTATTGAGCATCTGTGGGGCATCCTCAAATGGAAGGTGGAGAAGCGCAAGGTCTCTAACACCATGATGTCGTCATGGAGGAGTGGAAAAGGATTCTAGTGACAACCTGTGAAACTCTAGTGAACTCCATGCCCAAGAGAGTTAAGGCAGTGCTGGAAAATAATGGTGGCCACACAAAATATTGACACTTTGGGCACAATTTGGACATTTTCACTTTGGAATGTACTCACTTTTGTTGCCAGCGGTTTAGACATTAATGGCTGTGTGTTGAGTTATTTTGAGGGGACAGCAAGTTTACACTGTTATATAAGCTGTACACTGACTACTTTACATTGTATCAAAGTGTCATATCTTCAGTGTTGTCCCATGAAAAGGTATAATAAAATAATTACAAAAATGTGAGGGGTGGACGCACTTTTGTGAGATACTGTAAGTTGTAAATTTGTAACTTTTTACTCATAAAGTTACAACTATGTATTTAGTCATAATGCGGCAATTTTTTTCTCATGTTTTTGCTATTTTTTTTATTCATAAATGGGCAACTTTTTACAAGTAAATTGGCAGTTTTTTAAGTTATAAATTTGCAACTTTTTATTTACTCATATGGAATAATGGCAATTTTTTCCTCATGTTTGCAGCTTTTTACTTATAAATTTGTTACTTTTTACTTGACATGATCTGCTTTTACTGATAAATTTGACATTTTGCCTAGTATTTATTTATTTATTTATTAATTTATTTATTTTTACTCATAAATTTGCAACTTTTTCACATAAATTGACATTTTTGAAGTTGTAAATTTGCAGATTTTCTCAAGGATTTTTCTCATAGGCTTGTCATTTTTTTAACTTACACATTTGTGACTGTTTACTCATACATTTGTAGCTTTTTATAATAAAGTTGTGAATTTTTTCATAAATTTGTTTCATTTGTGTCTTTGCTCAGAAATTTTCAACATTTTACTCATGAATCTATATCTTTTCACTAGTGAATTTACGATTCTTTTAAAGTATAAATTATGTTTTTTTCTCACATTATTACTTTTTTTTAGCTGATCTGATAATTTTTTGTTGATTCATTGGTTATGAGAAAAGAGCCTAAGGTTGCAGACCTAACCTTACCCCTACCCTCTTAGATGTCAAAGGTTTAATTAGAGGAGACCATAAAAATCTCAAACTATTAAGCATCTGTTTTCTACTGGAATTTTCTGTTCTTTTTGGCCTTTAATTATCGTCTGGTACATTGCAGATGATGATTCAGCTCTGACACTTGCTCTTTAACACATTTTCTTTTGTTATTTTACAGCTGGAGGGGAGGACTGATTTTGGTTTTATCTGGATTTATAGTCATTGTAGAGGTCACAGATGGGGTCGCAGTTGCTCTCTTTGAATTTCTTGATCCTGAGAGACAGGAGCCGGCGTCAGAAGTCCATATTGTCTGCCGGTGTTTGAGAAGGGAGGCACCTGGCAGATAGAGCCAAGTCTGCTGAAGCATCGGCGCATAAAACCGCAGATGTTCCTGAGACAGGCTTGTCTGGTACACAAAGGATACAAAAGATGAATGCACAATTCTTTCATATCATCGTTTGAATGTCCACGTTTGCATTCAAGCGTTCTTTCGAAGTCTCTGAGAATTGGTGGTTGCCTGCACCACATAAAGGCTCCCTGTGACTTGTGTGTACAAGCTGAAATGTTATAAAAACCATTGAATAAAAGATTACTCGGATGGGGAAAAATACAAAATCACTAGATTAAAATGTTGTACTTTCTGTTTGCTGAGGGATGATGTATTATTGTGTGAATGCCATTAAGCCATTTTTATTATTCTTCCTACATTTTTTTCGTCTCTATCTCCTTCTACACACTTTATGCTAGAAACTCTGGTATCATTCTGTTCAGCTTCATCAGGTTATTTATGCTTGCATTTCTCTTCTTTATAACTTTTGGACTTTTTAAAATATTTACACTTTTTCAATTAAATAATAAAATAAAATGGAATGTAGAAGTTCATAAAACGCTTCAAATTTTAAGACTTGAGGCTATATTACGACGATTCAATTCAATTCAATTCAATTCAATTCAGCTTTATTTATAATGTGCCACATCACAACAAAAGCTGTCTCGTAGCACCACAGTGCAGATAAAAAAAAAAATCACACAGTCACAGAAAGACCCAGCAATCAGATGATCCCCTATGAGCAAGCACTAGGCGACAGTGGAGAGGAAAAACTCCCATTTGGAAGGAAGAAACCTCTAGCAGAACCAGGCCCAGGGAGGGGCAGCCATCCGCCGCGACCGGCTGGGGATGAGGGGATAGGGAGGATGGAAAGGACAGACATAAAGAACATAGCAGTAAGATGCCAAGTACAATATTGGAGATCAACCAGCAGTATGGATCAGATAACAATAGAACAAGAGTGGGGCTAAAAGACACAAATACCCTCCTTAAACGAAAGCTATATTAAAAAGGAAGGATTTTACGCTGTTCTTAAAGACAGAGACCGAGTCTGACTCCTGGACCCAGAGTGGTAACTGGTTCCAGAGAGAAGGGGCTTGGTAGCAGAAGGCTCTGCCTCCCACTGTACTTTTGGAGATTCTGGGCACCACAAGTAAGCCAGCATTTTGGGAGCGTAATGCTCTGTTAGGATGGTAAGGTAATATCAGATCTTTTATATATTGGGGGGCCAGATTGTTAAGAGCTTTGAAAGTAAGAAGAAGGATTTTAAACTTGATTCTGAATTCAATGGGAAGCCAATGGAGGGAGGACAGAACCGGGGAAATATGATCTCTTTTTCTAGAACCAGTTAAAACCCTAGCAAACCAGTTAAAACTCTAGCAACCAGTTAAAACTCTAGCATCTAGTCTAAAGCCCATTGTTAAAGGTACAAAGCTCATTTATGGACATGTTTCGTGGATTTTCTTCATATTAACAAATGTCCCTTGATGCTCTTGTTAATAAATACACTGCAGAGTCAAAGATGCTTTTTTGGGTATTTATTTACATCTTGGCCAAGAAAGGAAAACACCGTGTCCCGCACGCAAGCAAGTGCCACGAGAAGATTCCAAGTCTCAGAACAGAGCAGTGTAAGGGTTCCTGTCTGCTGTGTCTCCCTGCCTCTCTCTCTCCCCACTGATTGACCACCTCCCCCTGCAGCTGCAAGCACCACCTGCCGCCAATCAGTGGGAGATGATAAATAGGACACTCTCCCATTCCTCTGTCTTGTCACGCCTAACCCACAACCAGCCTATATCCTGCTTTGTGCTTAAACCTGTTTCACCTTGTTCTTGTGTCCTGCCGTGATTTGACCCCTTGCCTGTTTCTAGACCCTGTGCCTGCCTACTGTATTGGAATTGTCTCCCTACCCTGATCTAGTCTGCCATGATCTGAACCCTGCCTGCCTTTGGACTCTGGAAATTGCCTAACGGATTGGATTTGGAAACTCTCGCACCGTGCACATCTTCACCTCCCCAAGTAAGTCGACTTGCCACCGTTTATTATCTTTGTCACCACACCCCTTTTCCAGCTCCCAGGCTTGGCCAGCCTTTCCCCGTTGCCCCCTCACCTGCACTTAAGGACTTCTTCCCTGACATCCACCATCAGAGGATTTACTGCCATTCCTCGCTGCTTCCACCAAAAGAAACCTGTAAGCCTAAAAACAATATTTATTCTCCTATCGCTATACCATATACTTACCACAGTCTCTGCTCTCTCCTCTCTCCTCTGCAGGGTTTCCAGATCCTTGTCACTCTCACTATATTGCAAATTACTGTCAAAGATCACTTACCTTAAACGTTGTCTTCCATGTCTGCTCCTGGGTCTAAGTGTTACACCATGTCAGCACGTGACTAGCATGCAGACCCAGCGGGCACGGCTGTGACAACAGTTATAGCCTAGCTTGGTGTTCTAGAGCAGCGTATACTGTAGATCAAGCCACTTATCAAAATCAGGTTGTGCTTCAATATCTGATTATATCACTCTGCTCGACCAGACTTTACAGAGGCTCGTGGCGGCTTCTTCCGCCACGAGCCTCACCTCGCATCACCGCATCGGGGCCACTCCACTCTGGTATTCTTGCCCTCCCGTTATTCAGGGAAGCTGGGAGGCGCAAGGGGTTTTTCTTTTTTAGTGCCAGCTTATGTTTGATCGGGTGTCGGAGGATTTCCCCTCTGTTCAGAGCCGCATTAGCTTCATGGCGGGGCTCCTCGACGTGCGCGTGCTCACCTGGGCTCAGGCATTAATGCAGGGGCCAGATTATCACCTTTACACCTATGTCCGGTGTGATTTTACGCCACTTCATGCGTCAGTCCACCACGTCCACAGCTCCTCGTGTTGCTGCCAGCCACCACCAATCTTGATTCAGTGGAGCCCAGAGCGATTGGGCAGTTCAAGTTAACTCCTGCCGAAAAACAGCAGCGGCATGATGAAGGCCTATATCTGTACTGCGGCCAACCAAATCATGTTGTCAGTCGGTGCCCAGAGAAAGTAAAGGGCTCAGCCCATCAGTCAAAATAGGGGGACTGGCAGGTGGAGTCAATAACGCCCCTATAAATCGCCTTGTCTTGCCCGTGTGCATCATGCTCCAGACCACCGAGTTTGTTGGCTCAGCCTTAATTGACTCTGGGGCCGAACAAAATTTTATTTCTGAGAGTCTGACAACTGAGTTTAAAATCCCCTGCACCCAGTTACCTCAGCCCCAGAACCTTATTGGTCTCTCTGGCCAACGCCTGTGTCAAGTACTCAAACGAACAGTTCCATTAATACTGTTGACCTCTGGTAACCACCCGGAGAAGTTGTCCTTATTTGTTCTTCCAGCCTCCACCTCTCTCGTAGTTTTAGGATATCCCTGGTTACAAGTTCACAGCCCTGTTATTGACTGGAGTCCGGGAGTCATGCATCCTTGGAGCACCTTTTGCATGTCTGCCTGCCTCCAGTCAGCAGCCTACTCTCCCTCCATTTCTATCCAGACCCAGAGCCCCCAGTCTATCTAAGGTACCCCCTGTTTATCATAACTTAGCACCCATTCTGTCATGTCACCCCCCCACCACCACCACCACCACGGCCCTATGATTGTGCCATTAAGCTCCAGCAGGGAGCAAAATTGCCCACCAGCCATCTTTACAGCCTGTTACCTCCCGAAAAGGAGGCCATGGAGAAATGTGTTAAAGAGTCACTAAGCAACGGACTTATCCGTCACTCCTCATCAGCCCTGGGTGCGGGATTTTTCTTTGTGGGAAAGAAGGACGGTTTGCTACACCCCTGTATTGACTTCCATGAACTAAATAACATCACCATCAAGGACAAATACCTGCTTCCTCTCATTAATTCAGCCTTCGACCAACTCCAGGTGGGCCAACAGGAAGAGGCGTCCAGCTCCATCCTACGCGGTTGGTCAGAAGGTCTGGCTTTCAACAAAGAACTTCCCCCTCAAGACTGATTCCAAGAAGCTCACCCCCTGGTTCGTGAGGCCGTTCACCATCAAGACCATCATCAACCCCTCTTGTGTCAGGCTCAACCTCCCCTCTTCTCTCCAGGTCCACCCCACCTTCCACGTGTCACACATCAAGCCAGTTTTTGCCAGCTCTCTATGCCCCCCATCAATGCCACCTCTGCCCTCGAAGATGGTTGATGGCAGTCTAGTATATGCGGTGACATGCATCCTGGATGCTTGCCGCAGGGGGAACGGCATCCAATTCCTCACTGATTGGAGAAAATATGGCCCGGAAGACAGATTGTGGATCCCCAGATCATTTATTATGGACAACACCTTGATCACAGAGTTCTACCAACAACACCTCGATAAGCCCAGAGTTACACACGCAGGCGTCTCTTGAGAGGTGCTGTAAGGGTTTCTGTCTGCTCTGTCTCCCTGCCCCCCTCTCTTCTCACTGATTGAGCACCTCTCCCTGCAACTGCAAGCACCACCTGCCGCCGATCAGTGGGAGATGATAAATAGGATGCTCTCCCATTACTCTGTCTGGTCACGTCTGACCCTCAACCAGCCTGTGTCCTGCTTTGTGCTTAAATCTGTTTCACCTTGTGCTTGTGTCCTGCTTGTGTCCTGCCGTGATCTGACCCCTTGCCTGTTTCTAGACCCTGTGCCTGCCTACTGTATTGGAATTGTCTCCCTGCCCTGATCTAGTCTGCCATGATCTGAACCCTGCCTGCCTTTGGACTCTGGAAATTGTCTAATGAATTGGATTTGGAAACTCTTGGATTCTGCACATTTTCACCTCCCCAAGTAAGTCAACTTGCCACCGTTTATTATCTTTGTCACCATCCCCCCTTTCCCACCTCCCAGGCCTGGCCAGCTTTTCCCCTTTGCCCTCTCACCTGCTTTGCCCCCTCACCATCCTTCCCTGACATCCACCATCAGAGGATCTGCTGCCTTTCCCTACTGCTTCCACCAGAAGAAACCTGTAAGCATAAAGACAATATTTATTCCCCTGTCACTATACTGTACTATATACAGTCATGTGAAAAAAATTAGGACACCCTGTATAAGCCGGTGTGGTTTTTTTTAACATATTTAAACATATGGATATTTAATATCAATGTTAAAAATACTGGGAGATTTATGTAATACAACTAAACAATTAAAAATGAATTAAAGACTTTTTTCAAATTTTCTGTAAAATGCAATTCTAAACAAATAGTGATGAATAAATTAGGACCCCCCATCTTTTTTAGGACACTCCCACATTCATTCCCACTTACAATGGCTAAAATAATTTTTAAAAAATGCAAATAAAAACAAAAACAAGGTTAGACATAGATATGTGAACTTTTCTTAATAAAGAACTGAATATTTAAAGTGGTGTCCAAATTTTTTCACATGACTGTACTTACAGCTGTCTCTGTTCTCTCCTCTGCAGAGTTGCCAGATCCTTGTCACTCTCACTATATTGTCAATAAAGATTGTTTCATTTACCTTAAATGTTGTCTTCCGTGTCTGATCCTGGGTCTAAGTGCTACACCATGTCAAGCAGAGAGTTTTAATATAGTAGACCAAACAGATAAGTATTGTTTTGAGAACGCTGAGCCAGCAGTGTTCAAGATCCTCACCATCTCATGGGAAAAGCACTGGGTGTAATGTCATTTATGATTACAGGAGACAGAATGAATGACAGTAATAAAAAAATCCATAGCAATGTCTCAGTCCATTTTGCTGTTACAGCAGTGGGGGAAAAACAGACTTTGCACTGGCAAAAAAGCACAAAATGGTTGTCCTAACACTCCTAATTATTCAGAGGTGTGTTTTGGGTGTAACATGTAACAACTCAATCAGAATGGCTCCTCTCCTCACCTTTAACAGGCAGGACTGCATGATCTAGGGTGGATTGCTATTATGATGGTGCATTTACACTAGTAGGAAGATGGCTTTTGGATGTGCTTGTGCACAAAGAAAAAAATGCACGGGAACATCATCAGTTTGTGCTGCTTGGCATTAAGCCAGGTATTAATTCCACCAAATGGAGGAAGAGATGATGATTAAACAACTGGACTGAAGTTTAATTGGGCTCTGACTTTCTACTACTTGGATTATATCACAGGGTACATGTGGATAATTTTTATTTAATTTTCATAACAGAAAAACAACAGCTGAGTGTGAAGTTTGTTTGGGATGTGCACATGCAAACAAACCCAGAAGATTGAAGGTGATGATGTCCCTATGATGACACTGACATAATAGGCTATATTAGTATGTGCCCAGAATACTTTGTCACAGCAGAGAGGTTTGAAGTTTGAAATATTCAGATATACAGTCCCATCCCACCCACGTTCACTGGCCACCATGGATACTATGCCTCTGGGTTGTGCGTTCACAACCTTTCCTGCAGCTCTCCTGAATGTAAAAAGTGACATGCAGTCCTTGTTCATTCCTCATTAAAAAAATTAATTAAGATAAGATAAGATAAGATAAGCCTTTATTAGTCCCACAATGGGGAAATTCCAGGATTGCAACAGCACAGGGACAGCAGCACTCAGAGCAACAATCAAGAAAACAAGAAAAACAAGAGCAGCGAATATACATATGTACACATAAATATATAAATATATATACACAGTGCGAAGCGTTGTAGCTAGATGGAATAAACAGCATAACCGTCTACTTAGTTATCCTACATAGTATGAATATGTACCCATACATGTTGTCACCCTCTGTAGCGACTGATATTGTCCTAGTTGTATACTGGAGGGGACCATTTGTTTAAGTCTGTTGCGTCTTTTGCATTCAATACTATTAGGTCGTCACATTTTTTTTTCTTTGCTATCTCTGCGAGCAGCCCTGCTTAGGTTATACAGTCTGACAGCCGTAGGTAGGAGGGACCTGCGAAACCTCTCGGTCGCGCACCTAGGATGATGTAGTCTCCTGCTAAATGAGCTCCTCGGTGCGTTCAGTATGTCCTGCATAAGGTGGGGCTCAGACTCCAGCAGAGATGACAGTTTAGCCACCATCCTTCTCTCTCCTATCTCCTCCACTGGGTCAAGGCGCTGCCCCAGGACAGAGCTAACTTTCTTGATCAGTTTGTTCAGTCTCTTCCTATCGGCTGCTGTAATGCCACTGCCCCAGCAGACCACTCCAAAAGTGATGGCTGATGCCACCACTGTGTTGTAGAATGTCTTCAGCAGCACCCTTTGTACACCAAAAGACCTGAGTCTCCTCAGTAGGAACAGCCTGTGCTGTCCCTTCTTGTAGAGTGCATCGGTATTGTGTGACCAGTCTAGTTTATTGTTCAGATAAACACCCAGGAACTTGTAGGATGTCACCATCTCAATGTCAGTTCCCTGTATGTTTACTGGTGCTGTGAGGGGTTGTCCTTGCCTGCGGAAGTCCACCACCAGCTCCTTAGTTTTCCTCACGTTGATCTGGAGGCAGCTCCGATGGCACCAGTCCACGAAGTCCTGGATAAGTCCTCTGTACTCAGCTTCATCTTCGTTGGAGATGAGGCCGACGATCGCAAAGTCGTCAGAGAACTTCTGTAGATGGCAGTGTGTTGTGTTGTGTGAGAAGTCCGCAGTATAAAGGGTGAACAGGAAGGGAGCCAAAACCGTTCCCTGGGGGGCCCCCATGCTTCCGATGATTGTGTCGGACACACAGTCCCGGTTTCTCACAAACTGTGGCTGATTAGTGAGGTAGTCCAGGATCCATGATGACAGGTGCTGGTCCACCCCTGCGCACAGCAGCTTGTCCTTCAGGATCATAGGTTGGATGGTGTTGAAAGCACTGGAGAAGTCAAAGAATATGGTCCTCACTGCATTCCCGGGCTTCTCCAGGTGGGACAGAGAACGGTGAAGGAGGAAGATCACTGCATCCTCCACCCCAATGCCATGTTGGTAGGCGAACTGGACTGGATCCATCGCTGGTCCCACCAGGGGGCGGAGGTGAGCAAGGAGCAGTCTCTCCAGGGTCTTTATCATGTGAGACATCAGGGCCACTGGTCTGTAGCTGTTCAGGTCTTTGGGGTGGGAAGTCTTTGGTACAGGTACCACACAAGATGTTTTCCACAACTGTGGTACCCTCCCCAGCTTCAGGCTCAGGTTGAAGATGTGAATCAATGTCTAATATACAGTATAGACTATACTCCTCCTGTAAGTTTGTGATTAAAATGAAAATGTGAAAGCAAAAGCTAGTTTATGTCTTATGGAAATTAAAATGACAGATAAGAATACTTTCTTCATCTTCTTCTTCTTTGTGTTGATTCTGTGTCAGCGTCAGGTTGATTCTTCGTCCTCAGTCCTTCATTGGACGTAAGCCTTCCCCATACTTTTCCACAAGTTTCGGACTTTTACTTTGTTTGTGATTAAAATGAAAATGTGAAAGCAAAAGCTAGTTTATGTCTTATGGAAATTAAAATGACAGATAAGAATACTTTCTTCATCTTCTTCTTCTTTGTGTTGATTCTGTGTCAGCGTCAGGTTGATTCTTCGTCCTCAGTCCTTCATTGGACGTAAGCCTTCCCCATACTTTTCCACAAGTTTCGGACTTGCACTTGTCCTCTCCAGCCGGGATCATAGCTGTCAAGGTTGTCTCACTATATGTTTTCCGAGAGCTGTGTCTGCGTCTGTAGTCTCTGCTGACCCTTTTGGTTACTCCTGAACTCCATCTTGCTGCATGACCTGCCCAATTCCATTTCAACCTGCTAATCTCCTCTAGAATGTCACAGACACCCGTTTGTTTTCGTACCCACTTTGCTGATTTCTGTCCCCCCAGGTAATATTGAGCATAATTTTCTCATAGGCTTGGTGCATTGTTCTTAATTTGCAGTTGAACTAACTTTCACACCTATGTCCATTAAAATAACAGACAAATTCAAGGCCCATGTAATTACGTGTGTGCTTTTGATTTTAAAACACCACTAGCGATTGACAATGCACCACTGACTTTAGACACGATTTTTGTTGATCACAGGCACATTGTCAGACAATGGGACATAATAGCAAAGTCCCAAGTTTGTGCCTGTTCTGCACCCATCTATCCATCCATCCATCTTCTACCGCTTAATCCGTTTCGGGTCGCGGGGGGGCTGGATCCTATCCCAGCATCTTTGGGCAAGAGGCAGGGTACACCCTGGACAGATCGCCAGTCCATCACAGGGCCAACACAGAGATACAGACAACCATTCACTCTCACAGGCATACCTAAGGACAATTTAGAAATTCCCTCCTTTCATCTTAAAGTGTGCACAGAGTCAATCGATATTTAGATGGCGAGGGTGCAAAGAATGAAAAATAGACGGTGTGTTGACATAAGCTAACAAAACCTCTGACACAAGAGGCAAAGCATGGTGCAAATACGTGCTTTAGATCACTGTAATTAGTCCTCATTTTGTAGAACGTGCACAAATTTAAAAGTAGTTGGACATTTGGGCATAGATACTTATTTCCTCTTACTTTAATTTTTGATGCCAAATTAAGGCAACTTTCTCCAAATTTTAGGTTTATATTTAGCAGAGACAACAGTCCAGCCAAGTCATACAACAACCCAATCTGTTTCTGTCTGCAGGTACATGGGTCGTCTTCCACAGCCTTTCAGCCTCCGGCTGTGGCGGTCTTCTGTGGTTGAGACGAAGGAAGACGGGTTAGAGAATGGTCTCAGCGACCCCGCCGTGACCCCTGATGAACCGAAGTCGGAGCCACTGCCCGAGATCCCGTCGCTGCTCCCAGCAGAGAATGGGCTGAAGAAGAGCATCCTTTACAGGCAGCAGAGCCTGGTGATCCTCACGGGTGAGAGACTGTCGGTGCAGTGACAGCATAGAGCTCTGTGGACACCAGGATACACAGTGAAGCACAGCTCATTTAGCCACTAAATGAAGGAACAGTTACCACAATCTTGGTGTCGTTGCTGATAGCAAACTTGTTTCTTGCTCCAGTGAAGTAGATGTTTAGATGGATTCCGTGTGGGCCTGTCATCCACCTATTAAGTCTCATTTCTGTGCTTGTTATATCCCAGGGACCAGTTCTAAGCCCACTGAACACTCAAAACCTTATGCTTTATCCTTCAGCAAATTTTTACCTTGGTTAGCTCAGGCTGTGTCAGATGACCAGAACTAGTCAGCTAACATACGACTTAACCACAGGTTTGAGAAGTGACAAGGACCTCTTTTCCACCAGTGTTGGAGCAGTGCTGGTGCTCAGCTCAGTTCCTGAAGACACCAGTTTGCCTTTCCACAGTTAGAGCTGAGCTGACAATAACATGAGGCCATACCTTTTGTAGGTTTGCCCTGTTCTGGGAAAAGTGGTGCTCCAGCTCCTTGCCTGTGACATTAATGGCACCAGGAGCCCAGACCAAGTTAGGGCTTGAGCCAAAAAAAAAATGAGAAAAGTCACAAATTTTTACGAAAAAAGTTGCAAATCTACGAGAGGAAAATTGCAAATTTATGAGAGAAAAAAAGTCAGAAATTTTTGAGAAAAAAGTTGCAAATCTACAAGAAAAAGTTGAACATTTACATGAAAAAAAAAACAAATTTATGAGACAAAGTTGCAAATTTTTGAGAAAAAAGTCACAAATTTGTGAGAAAAAAGTTGCACATTTACATGAAAAAAATTCCAAATTTATGAGAAAAAAGATGAAAGTTTACTGGAAAAACACTGCAAATTTACAAGAAAAAAATGCAAATTTATAAGAGAAATACTCACAAATTTTTGAGAAAAAAGTTGCAAATGTACGAGGGCAAAGTTGCAAATTTACAAGAAAAAAAATTGAAAAGTTTCCAAATTTTTGAGAAACGGTCACAAATTTATGAGAAAAAAGTTGCAGATTTGTGTGAAAAATGTCACAAAATTTTGAGGAAAAACGTCACAAATTTATGAGGAAAAAAGTCATAAATTTTTGAGAAAAAGTTGTAACTCTACGAGAAGAAAATTGCAAATTTATGAGAAAAAAGTTAGCGATTTTTGAGAAAAAAGTTGCAAATTTACAAGAAAAAGTTGAACATTTACAAAAAAAGGAAATTTACAAGGAAAAAGTTGCAAATTTTTGAGAAAAAATTTCCAGATTTGTGAGAAAAAAGCTGAAAGTTTACTGAAAAAACACTGCAAATATGGAAGAAAAACACTCCATTTATGAGAGAAAAAAGTCAAATTTTTGAGAAAAAAGTTGCAAATCTAAGAGAAAAAGTTGAGCATTTACTTGAAAAAAAAAGAAATTTATGAGAAAAAGTTGTAAATTTTTGAGAAAAAGTCACAAGTTTGAGAGAAAAAGTTGCACATGTACACTACCGTTCAAAAGTTTGGGGTCACCCAGACAATTATTTTGTGTTTTCCATGAAAAGTCACACTTATTTACCACCATGAGTTGTAAAATGAATAGAAAATATAGTCAAGACATTGACAAGGTTAGAAATAATGATTTGTATTTGAAATAATAATTTTTTCCTTCAAACTTTGCTTTCGTCATAGAATCCTCCATTTGCAGCAATTACAGCATTGCAGACCTAACATGATTGCACAAGGGTTTTCTAATCATCCATTAGCCTTCTGATGCAATGAGCAAACACATTGTACTATTAGAACACTGGAGTGATAGTTGCTGGAAATGGGCCTCTACACACCTATGTAGATATTGCACCAAAAACCAGACATTTGCAGCTAGAATAGTCATTTACCACATTAGCAATGTATAGAGTGTATTTCTGATTAGTTTAAAGTTATCTTCATTGAAAAAAAGTGCTTTTCTTTCAAAAATAAGGAAATTTCTAAGTGACTCCAAACTTTTGAGCGGTAGTGTATGTGAAAAAAATCCAAATTTATGAGAAAAAAGCTTGAAGTTTACTGGAAAACCCTGCAAATTTACAAGAAAAAAATTGGAAAAATTTGCAAATTTTTGAGAAAAAAGAAATTTATGAGGAAAAAAGTCAAATTTTTGAGAAGTTGCAGATCTAAAGAAAAAGTCGAAAATTAGATTTTTAATTTTCTTTTTTTCATTTCTGCTTAGAATTAGTGGTTCAGGCTCCTGTTATTCAGTTATGTAATGTGATACAGAAAGATTTATGATGATACTGGGGGGACGATTCTCTTTTTTCCAGGTTGGGGGGGGGGGGGCAGGGTCCCACCTGTTCCCCCCATGATTTGCACCTGTGAGGATGGGGTGGGGTGGCAGGTTAACAAGGGGGATGATTTGGGGTCATTTTGATAACACCCGTCTCCCTCTCAAATCTCCTACTGTGCACATGACAGTGTTTATTCTGGTTTGTCCTCGCTGCCTCCCCACAGAGCCGGAGCTTGATAAGGACCTGCCCATCTCCACTGTGAAGACTCAGGAGATCCTGCAGGGCACCGTGGTGCGCGAGAGCGCCGAGGGCCACGGCACCGTCGAGTAAGTATCGATCGCTCCGGCTTCCAGCCCTGGTGGCCTGCAGTCAGCAACCTTTTTCATCAGGCTGAAACGTGGAGCGTTTTCTAGCAGCGAACGCTGACGGCATCGCTTTTCAACACTCTTGTTTTACATGAGTAAGACGAATGATTGTTGTAGCTGCAGAATGACATCGTCTCCCTCCCGTTTAATCCTCTGGAGCTTCTGACACCTCTAGCTACACCTGTTTGTCTTTGACTCATTAGCTCACAATGATACAATCCTTCCTTTAACCACCTGCATCGGCGACGTCTGGCCCGGCGGTTTAAAATAGAATCACCCTTGACATGGTTTGAGGAGGGGAACGTTTAGTCGGCCCTCTCAGGTTCCCATGCGTAAATTATGGCGGCTGCATGGGAATTGTCCTCCACGGTGGCTGCCGTTTGATGTGGCGATGGTGTGCAGGCTGCAGGGTGTGACACCTGTCATTGTTGGAGGAGACATGGGTGGAATTCTTTGTTCATGCTTCAGGTAGAACCAGCCAGGAAGAGATATCCGCAAAGCACACAGTTGCACAGCCGTGAACTGATGACTGATACGTGAACTGATGTCATCACACTTTCACCTCACGGCATTGCTGCTTATTTTAAAATGTATGGGTGTGAATAATTAGATTTTTTTTTTATTTTTGCACAGCTTCATCCAAGATTCTTCCAAAATGATTATTAGCTTATATATAAATGAGGAAAAGCAGTTATATCAGTTTAAGCCAGGGGTTTGCAAAATACAGGTGATGAGGCCACCTGCAGGAGGAACTATGAAGGCATAAATGTGATAAAAAGTGCTGCATAGTTAAAGGTGGGTAGGTAGGAGTCTACACTGCCTAACAGTGAACAAGACAATAGGTTAGTCCACCTTCACCATGGTGGGTCAAAACGGACAATAAGAGTCCCCTGGTAAATTGGTGGCCTAGTAGGGCCGTAACAGAAAACGGGGGCTCGTCCGGGACTTCTCAACTGCACCACTTCCTTAAGGGGGGAGGTGTTACGAATCTTTCCTCCATAAGAATTTAGTCAGTGGTGCAGTCTTCTGTGCGTTTCCTAGCATGTGTGCATAACACGACGAAGTGCGGCTACTGATGTGTCCAGAGCTGCAGAAAACATCGCAGAGGGTGAGTGGCATGTTTGCTAGCTACCGGTTTGTGCAAACACCGCAAACATCGTCATCACGGCATTAGCATACGAAGAAGGCAAGAAGAAGATGAAGCAAAAGAAATAACGTGACAAGGCCAGAGAAAGAAGAAGATCAGCAGACAAAAACAGACTCTGGCTTTGAGGAGAGACTGTGAAGAAGTATGCCGTCTTCTCTTTTATATGGAGGCTTGAACAAACTGGCTTGTAAGTGCATTTGCTCCACATGTGGGGCTGGAGTGAAACTGCAGGTGATGGTTAGTGGCCACACTTGGTGAAGCGATGGGTACACATGACGCATAAATATGGCCTCGTGCATAAATTCAGCCTTAAAACATCTCATTTTTTTGGCTGAAACCGTCTCCGTTCATCACATTAACATCTCTCCCCCCCCCCCCCCCCCCCCCCCCCCCCCCCCCACAGGACGGAGAATATCGATAAGGTGATCAAGCAGTGGGAAGGCTCCTTCTTCAGAGGGAACCCCAAGCTGCGCAAGAAGTCGGTGTCGCTGCGCTTCGACCTGCACATGGCGGCGGCGGACGAAGGCTGCGCCCAGACGAAGCAGGACAGCCTCCCCGACGTGGAGGTGCGCCTCATCATGAAGAGGTCGCGCAGCATTCCCAGTATCACCCAGTGACGCCCCGCAGGCCACCCACCCATCCGTCACCCCTTCCGTCACGCGCCATCAAAGCTTGCGCCACGTTCACGTAACTCTGGGCAGCGGATGATTCTGATTCTCGGCTGTGGCGGGGTGGACGCCTCCCATCAGGCTTTTGTGGTGGCCATTTTTGTAGTGTCATGATGATTTGATATGTTACAAAAGTGTTCCCACTTCATCATTCTATATGAAAAGAATAAAAATGCAATAAAAGAGATTATAATAGCGACTCTGCCTAAATACAGCATTTAATCCTGTTCACACTTGGTTCAGGCAGATGGACGCAGATGACTTACAGCTGCTGTGGACTTTCAGAGTGGATTTTATTTGATTTTATTTGTTTTTTTGGTGGGTTCTGTAAGGCAGTGTTTTTCAGCCAGGGTGCCTTGGTGTGTTCACTTCTTAATTGGTCCATAATTTGCCTTTGTTATGCATGGGTGCCTACAGAACCCGTACACAACCGCAGCAAATTAACAGTTGTCTTTCTGTGGTTTTTTCAGAAACTAAGACGTGAAATGAGACGATTTGCCACAGAAACCTGAAAGTGTCAGGACACCCTGGTTGAAAAACGCTGCTGTAAGGGACTGTATGACTGTTATCACCCAGCCAGCAGGTCCGTGTGGGCCCACCAGAGGTTAACTGGGCTGTCTCATGGCTCCATGTGGGTTTGTCCGTGGACTCCATGTTGGCCCCGTCTGTGTTTGCCCACATGGACTTTCCCTGTTTGCCCATTTTCAACTGATTTTCTCATAAGTTTGCTGTTTTCTTGTAAATTTGTGACTTTTCCCCCTAATTTGATACATTTTTTCTTGAAAATTTGAAACTTTCTCATAAATTTGCAACTCTTTTTTTACTGTAAACTTTCAACTTTTTTTCTCATGAATTTGTGATTTTTTTTTCTTGCAAATTTGCAACTTTTATCTCATAAATTTGTTAGTTTGTCTTGTAAAAATGTGACATTTTTCTTGCAAATTTGTGAATTTTTTCTTGTAATTCTGGAACTTTCTCATAGATTTGCCACATTTTTACTGTAATCTTGCAGCTTTTTCTCATAAATTAATTTTTTTTCTTGTAAATTTGAGTTTTTCCCATAAATTTGCAATTTTCTTCTTGTAAATTTGGAACTATCAAAAATGTTCAGTTTTTTTCCTGTTAACTTACTTTTTCTTACAAATTTCCAATTTATTTACTCATATATTTGCTACTTTTTTGTTTGTAACTTTTTTCAAATTTTTTCCTCAAATTTGTCACTGTTTTAAAATAAATGTGCTAAATTTTTCTTGTAAGTTTCTAACTCTTTTCATCTAATTTCAATTTTTTTCTTGTAAATTTGCAACTTTTTTCAGAAATTTTCACTTTTTTTCCTCATAAATTTGATAATTTTTTTGGAAATTTGTCACGATTTTCTTATAAATTAAAAAAAAAATCTCATGAATTTGTGACTTTTTTTTCGTAAATGTGTCTATGGTACAAGTGTTAGTGAAACTTGCTCGCCCATATTAAACCCATGTGAGATTACATGCTTACCTGAACCACAGGTGAAGTCCATATGGGCAAACATAGATGAGGCCAACATGGAACCCACAGACAAACCCACATGGGACCCATAACACAGCCTGTGGTGGGGCCCACACGGACATGCTGGCTGGACAGTTAACATTTTCACAAACATGATTTTTTTAAGCGGCCCAGAAACCACTTAGCCTGGATTTACACTGACTATGGATGCTGTACGTTACAGCTGTGATTCGGCCTCCGCAGCAAATAGTTCCCATTCTCGTCAATTTTCTACTCCCCACCTGGTCCGGACCACTGTGGAATGAATCCAGCTCGTCAGATTCGGTTTGCTAATGAAATGTAACAAGTCTATTTTTGACAGATGCCGGATACAATCCACAAGGAAATCCCACGGTGTCTTGCGGTATTTAATAGCCGTTTGATTTTAAAGCCGTTTAAAGCAGTTTAAAGCCGTTTGATTTTAAATTTCCCAGAGGGAGTCATCCCAAAGGGATTAATAAAGTTAAGTCTAAGTCTGATCATTAAAAATGATTTAAGGATCATCGGTTATTTTCTGAGGTCTACTCCTCCACCACTGTGTCAAAGAAGGTGAAAACTTGACTTGACATACAAACGGTTCATAGAATTAAAATAAATGGGCTATTTATGTTTTATTTAGAGCCCAAAAATCCAGGTGGGGAGCTGCTACATCACACTTATGACGTGATTGCGATCGGTTCATCTCGGTCACTCTCGGGTCTTTCTCGAGATCTCACATTATTTTGTATAATTCTTGCATGATCTTGTTTCTCACATTCTGTTCTCATCCATGCCGCTGCAAAACATAAATGGAGTTGGTAGGGATGAATGCAAGACTCCATCCGTACTGCATCTGCAATGGACTGCATCTGGAGTCAGTGTAAATCCTGGCTTAGAGTCACTACATTCTGCATCTCAATATAAAGTAATCATGAATTTCAGTTATTCATTACTCAATAAATAATAGTAAACATACAGTAAATAACAATAAGGCTGCGTGTCCACTGAGAGCATGTTTCTCCCAGAAAACACTCTAGACCTATTTTTCTGGGTGCTTCACAGGCACTCTTAAAAAAGGTCTCTGACCTGTATCCTAGTAACCACTTGACCTGCCACTCACGACTTGCCATTTATGTTTTCACACATTTTGCTCTGAAACCCTCTACTAAACTGCATCAAACTGGAAAGAAAACATGCATCCCTCCAAGCTCTTGCTTTCAGATATAGATTGTGGCATCCTTTTAACCTTGTTCTGGTTGGCTAGTTGGAGAGGTATGCCACTGACGAGTGATGCAGCACTCCAAAAGTTGAACTTTTTTTCAACTTTAAACACTGTGGGTGCAGCGACAAAAAAAATGCTGAGGACGCTAAGCACATTAAACACTCAGCTACATAGAAAATGAACAGAAAATAGATGTTCCCATTGGGGAGAAAAGCGACTGATGGACACACAGCCTAATAGCTTAAACAATTTTCTTTCACATCAAGAATTTTTGTATACAATGGTATATGTGTGACTAGTGGAGAAATTGAACAAATTAAAGCAGTGCTATGTAATTTTCCTGTTCCAGGCAGGAACACTGAAAAGACTACAACTAGGGCTGGGTGATACAATGAATATATTCATTATATCAATACATTTTACTATGCCCGATACAAAAAAATGTTTTTATTGCAAAGCTCGAGCATTCTCCTCTCCTTTCTCTCAAACATCTGCACCATAGAGCTGCACTCAGGCACTTCTCCCCACCTCCCTGTGCTGTATTTCGTTTCAGGGTCATTGCCAGATCTGTTTTTTCCCGCAATTTTGTTTTTTAGAAACTGCTTCTTTTGAGCCTGTTTTCATAGAGCAGACGCTTGTTTTTTTATGCACAATCTGGCAACATTAGCAGAGTGCGGGGTGAGAGGAAAAAAAATGAAATGGTACACACACATACCGGCTGCAGTGCAGCAGACTTGAACAAAAGGAGAAAAAGGGACCAGCTCTGAAGGTAAAAATTGAACAAAATACAGTTTTGTGCAAATTATGTCACACTACCACTAATTTATTTCACCACTTGAGATGTCATCCACTATAATATGAAGAATGCATGAAGATCCACTCTCAACATCCCAGGTAGCCCCTACCAAAAAATAAATAAATAAATAAATAAAGGAACCAGCCCTAAGAAAATGACTATATGGCTTCTTCATTTGGAAAATTTACCCCATACAACAAAAGTGCAAAACAGAAAGTGATCACAACTGCAGTCACAAATAATACTGCCAAAGACATGGCCCTTATTGTTAAAAATTTAACCAAACAGAAAAAGTGGACTTTAATTTATATGGTTTTAAAATATCTTTCTCTAGAATTCTTGCTCAGTGCACTTTTTATCATGTTAAATGCTTTTTGGTTTTTTGTAATGCTTTTATTACAGGCCATAATAGAAAGGCCTACCGTTATTTATTCTGATTTGTTGCAAACGTGTCAGTGGAGTTGTCTGACTCGCTCAATAAAGTTTGCTAAATTTAAGTTGATTTACCCCCCCCCCCTTCCCCCCACATTTTGTATGCAATTTAAAACAATGCAATACCCAGATCTGGTTCTGTTATCATGCCGGTGTCATTTTATGCAAAGGTTTTACATTTATGCAGTGATTTGGAGGAGATCTCAAGATATCATGATATATATATATTGTGTATCGAAGTAAAACACTAAATGCATCGCGATGCATGTTAAAAGCCATATCGCCCAGCCCTAAGTACAACTATGGCAACTATGACATCTGTCCCAACAGCCAATCACAGGGTGCTTAGTTTTTAGTGGCTAAAGTTGCGCTCTGTGGCTGTTGGGACTCAGGTCATAGTTGCCATAGTTGTAGTCTTTTCAGTGTTCCTACCTGGAACAAAGGTGTTGTAGGCAATGTGGGCCCGCTCAGGCTGTGGTGGAAGTGACATTCACTTGGTCAAAGGTTGATGTACCACCACAATAATTTTGGAAACATTATTTTAAGGTGAAAATCTTAGTGCTGTTTTAACACAGACATTTTGCAAATATATTAGATGAAAACTAGCATAATAATAAGGGGGAAAAAACAAATATATAGGGAAAAATTAAACTTTACAAATAGAAACTTACACATCATTTACAAGAAAAAAATATTTTTTTGTAAAAATTAAAATACTAATTTACAGCAAAGAACTTACAATTTTTAGAAAAATACTTGGAGTACAAGAGGGAAAAATCAATTTGTCAGAAAAAGTATTAAACTTGGGAGAAGATGTAACCAATTCATAAGAAAAAAATGTGACAAAATTATACAAGAAATCTTATAAATTTGTAAAAGAAATAACATTATTTTAAGAAAAAAACTACACACAAACTACCATGAAAACTGGCAGATTTATTGGACAAAAACTTGCAAATTCATGAGAAACAAAATGTTGCAAGTCTTTATGAAAGACAGCTTATGAGGAAAAAGTTTGCAAATACTTGCAAATTACAAGAGAAAGAAATCTATTTCTTGGAAAAAGAAGCAAATTTAGGTGGAAAGGGGTGACCGATTTATTGGATAAAAGTTACAAAATTATAAGAAAAGTGAAAAATTTTCTGGAGAAATAACATAACTGTGAGATAAAAACATGTAAACTTTGGGGAAAACTGGAAAATTTATTAGAAAAACATGCATATTTGTGAGAAACTAAATTAAATTTGCAAAAAAAAGTTTACAAATTTAATAGAGAAATAGTTGCACATTCTGAAAAAGAGAAAAGCTAATTTATCAGAAAAAGAGTGAACTTATGAGGGAAAACAGGTGATAAATCTATCAGTAAAAAAATGTTACAAAATTATAAGAAACGTCTCAAATTTACAGGAAAAATATGATAAATTATTCTGAATAAAAAGAGACAAACTTGAAGTAAAGGTCACAAATTTCTGGTTTAGAAATGCAAATTCTCAGTAAAAATTTTAAAATTTTCAAAGAAAATTTTACAAATCTTTGAGAAACTTGAACTTTTTTTCCATGTGGAAAAATGCAGGACTCTGACATAGCTGCAGTTCACTCTTTCACCACAGGTGTCACTAAATCCACAGATTTAAACCTGTTTTATTTTCAGCTCGGTTGTTCTCCCACAGTTCCTAAAAGCACTGACTAAAGGTGAGCGGAGAGTTTGTGTGCTTGTTGTCATTATTTTAAAAAAAATACCTGGACTGAAACTTGTAACACACACACGCGCGCGCGCACGCACACACACACATGCACATGTGTTTTTGTGATGTAGCTGCAGTGACTGACTCACGATGTGATGCCACACTTTTACCAGGAGAGGGCAGCATTTGTAAATATTCAATCACGCTGCTGCAGTTAAACTGAGTTTTTATTCTGAGCTTTGAGTTGGCACCAAAGATTTTAAAAAATGGACCATAGAGCTTTGCATTTGAGTCCCTTAAATATATTGAGAGTATTTAAATATAAATATATATATTAAATCTATGCAGATCTATGCTTGATTTTTTCTTTGCTTAAAGAAGAATATTCTTTATTTTGAGAACTCTGTAATGTCAGGGGGAAGCTTATTATGCTTTTATTTAAAGATTTATCATGAGATTTATCATTTAAAATAAAACAATGAAATACATGCACACTCGTATTTTCTTCTTTTGTGTTTTTTACACACGGGTATTTACACTTACCTGAGTAACTTTTTCACAAAATTGTACTTTATTGACTCTTATTTGAGTATATTGTTGAATGAAAGAAATACATCTTGCTGTAGATTTGAGCTACTTCTGACTTGAGCTGAGTAATGATTTTTGTATTCTGGGTTAGAAAAAAATATTGTTGACTGATAATCAGATTATATCAGAGGGCACACACCATGTTTATACGATGGCCCTCAAGTGCAAATCATGACAACAAAACAAAAATCACGGCAACAAATTAGTAATCACGACGTCGTGATTTGCACTTCAAGGCCACCGTATACTCAGCCTAAAGGTGCGTTCACACCAAACGCGAACGGGCGAATTTTTCGGGCGGCGCGATTACATTATAATTCAATGTAAATGCATGACTAAACATGAATTCAGCATCTGAGTGAGATGCAGACAGGCGAAGTTGCCTTTATAACTTCTGCAGCAGTGTTCAGCCTACTGTGGAAATCCCCAGAATAATGTCATGCTTTAGGTTTGCATTATCCGATGGAGGGTTCACCTGATAAAGTTGTCTCTGTCTCCAAAACTTTATAAGGTGATGACTGTTTCTGTTACTAGCTTGCTAGCACATCCGTAGCAGGAAACCGTGGGTAAATAACTCCGAAATCCTGATTCAGCTGAAGAGCTCCCGGTCCTCCTGTCTCCAGGTAAGTGAGTCTCATTTTCAAACTAGAAAAGCACTCGGAGAGCGCAGACCTCCGCCAAGCGGCACAGTTCCCCCCATACAGTGTTTGTGTGTATGTTTTCACATTCCCTGAGCATGAAAAGATATGACTAGCAATTGGATTCACTGTGGGGAGACTTGAATAACGAAACCGAATTGTCTTTCATTCCAGTTTATTCAAGAAA
The DNA here is from genome assembly GCA_020510985.1 of Pholidichthys leucotaenia. Taxonomy (NCBI): domain Eukaryota; kingdom Metazoa; phylum Chordata; class Actinopteri; order Cichliformes; family Pholidichthyidae; genus Pholidichthys; species Pholidichthys leucotaenia. The sequence goes on from CM035848.1 coordinate 50,626,033, forward strand.
TCATTCCACTGTCTGCTCTCATTCTTGAGCAGCGAACAAAGAGAGTGAACACACCAAAGTTCTCTCATTTAAACATTCTGACATCAAACCATTTCCCTCGCGGGGGAAATCACACATCTCTCTCAAAATCTCTTATTCACATTCATTAGCCTTTTATTTACATAACTCCCCCTTCTCTCTTCCCGAGCCTCAGTGGTCAGGAAGTCTTTCTGTCCCCTGTCCTCCGCAGGGGGGTCCAGGCTCTGTGGCTCCGCACCGCAGGGGGCTGGCTCTCCTTCATCGTGGTTAAATCACATATGCAGTGTCCAACATATACATGTCTCACAACACAGCCATATAACCCCCCCCCCAAACGATGAAGAACAGACTAATTCCTAAAATTAAATAGCACCTTACTCACTACTGAATAATCAACACCAACATTCAGTCTGTGCGCCGCTTGGGCTTCAGCCGTCTGCCGAATCTGCTGTGCGTTGGCCCCGCCTTGCCTGCGGTGCGTTTCTGCTTCGGCGCTGTTGACTGAGGGAGAGAGTGATTAATTGCCCTCTGCGGGGGCCTGCCTCGTCGAGGCGCCACCGCGACCGGTACAGACACGTCCTTCATGACAAAAGCAGGTTTTAGTCTGTCAATACTGACTGTCTCTTTTCTGTCTCCAAAATCCAGCACAAATTGCTTATCACCTGCCTCCAGCACTCGAAATGGCCCTTCGTAAGGCGGTTTGAGCGTTGCTTTTAGGGCTTCGCGCCTGACAAAAACGAAATCGGCATTTTTCAAAGCCTTGGGGACGAAAACTCGTGGAAAAGCGTGATGAACCGGACCCGGGAGCGTGTCTGCCCCCGTGCCAACTAACGGTCCCAGAGCCGAGAGAGGTGGGGGCTCTGGGTGCTCTGGTAAAAACTCGCCCGGCAGCCTCAGAGTTTGTGCGAATACCAGCTCCGCTGGGGAGGCGTCTAAGTCCTCTTTAGGCGCAGAACGCAACCCTAATAAAACCCATGGAAGTTTATTCACCCAATCTGCATCCGTGAGCGACGCTCTGAGTGCTGCCTTCAAAGACCTATGAAAACGCTCGCATAAACCATTGGCCTGAGGGTGGTAAGCCGTAGTGCGGTGAATTTTGGCTCCTAAGCCGTTGGCCATCGCTGACCACAGCTCAGAGATGAATTGCGGTCCTCTATCGGACGTAATGTCCGACAGAACCCCGAAACGCGCCACCCAAGCCGTTAAAAAAACGCGAGCCACCTCCGCGGCCGTGGTCGTCGCAAGTGGGACCACTTCCGGCCAACGTGTGGTGCGGTCCACCATTGTCAAAAGATACGTGAACCCCTGTGATGCCGGTAGGGGGCCCACAAGGTCGACGTGCACATGGTCGAACCTTCTGGCCGGAATGCGGAACGGTTCTAACGGGGCTCTTGTGTGCCTGTGAATTTTGGCCCGTTGACAGGAAATGCAGGTTTTTGCCCATTCCTTCACGTGCTTGCGCAGGCACGGCCAAACAAACTTTTCCGCCACTAGTTTCACCGACGCGCGCACCCCCGGGTGCGCCAGTGAGTGGACCGAGTCAAAAACACGGCGGCGCCACGTGGCCGGAACCACCGGACGCGGGCGCCCCGTCGACACGTCGCAGATCAGGGGGGCATACCGGTTTGTAAACACTTGCTCTCCAGCCTCAACCCTGTTGGTCCAGACTGGAGCGCGCGCGCACGTCTGCGTCCGCCCCCTGGTCCGCTGCCATGGCTGCGTAATCTATACCCACGTGCACCGGGGCTGCGCGCGCCACCGTGCCGCTCTCCTGCGGCGCGGTCACGGTGGCCCGTTCTGCCTCTGCGCGTGTTGGGGTCGTGAACGCGCGTGAGAGACAATCCGCTACTACATTGAATTTGCCCGCAACGTGCCTAATGTCAGTGGTAAATTCCGAGATTGCGGCCAGCTGCCTCTGCTGCCTGCCGGACCACGGGTCTGAAATTTTGGCCATGGCGTATGTGAGCGGCTTGTGGTCCACATAAGCGGTGAAGCACCGTCCTTCCAGCCAGAACTGGAAATGACGAATAGCCAAATGCTAGCGCCAACAGTTCTCTGTCAAACGCGCTGTATTTTCGTTCAGCCGCGCTTAAAGATTTGCTAAAGAAAGCCAAAGGCTGCCAAACTCCGGATACCTGTTGCTCAATAACGGCCCCTATGGCTAAATCTGAAGCGTCTGTCGTCAGCGCGATACGTGCTGCAGGGTCTGGGTGGGCCAGGAGCGCAGCGTCAGCCAAGGCTTTTTTAACCTCTGTGAACGCGCGCTCCTGCTCCGGGGACCATTCGACCGCCTGGGTCGGTTTTTGTTTTTTGAGCGCGGCATATAACGGTTGCATGATTTGAGCTGCGTGGGGCAGGAATCGGTTATAAAAATTCACCATCCCCAAGAATTCCTGTAGTGATATGACCGTTTGTGGACGGGGAAAATCCGCTAACCGCGCGTACTTTCTCTGGTAACTGGAACCGCTCCCTCCGGGGAGACGCGGTGACCCAAAAAAATCGATCCGCTCGACGCCGAACTGGCACTTGGCTGGGTTAACTATTAAGCCGCGCACCTCCCAGCCTCCTAAAAACTGCTGTGAGGTGCGTTTCGTGTTCGTCCTCTGAAGTACTCGCGACCAAAATGTCGTCGAGGTACACAAACACGAAAGGGAGATCGCGTAACACGGCATCCATCATCCGCTGAAATGTTTGCGCCGCCCCTTTGAGACCAAACGGCATGCGTAAAAATTCGAAAAGTCCGAACGGGGTTATTACCGCTGTTTTAGGAATGTCCTCCGGTTGGACCGGGACTTGGTGATAGCCGCGAACTAGATCAATCTTTGAAAAAATTGCGCGCCCCCGCCAGGTGCACCGAAAAATCCTGAATGTGCGGGATGGGGATAACGATCGTAGCGCCGTAGCGTTGTTTTAGCCTGCGGTAATCCCCGCACGGTCTCCAGGAGCCATCGGCTTTCGGTACCATGTGCAGCGGCGAAGCCCACGGGCTCTTCGACCTACGAACGATCCCAGCCTCTCCAGGCTGGCGAACTCCTCGCGCGCAATGGCGGTAACTGATCAGACTGCACCAAGCGCCAGAGCTTTTGCAAACACGGGAGGACCAGAAGTGGGGATAAAGTGTTTCACCCCGTGCTTCGCGACCGTCGCTGAAAAAGTGGGCACAGTGAGCGCTGGGAAATTGGGGTGAGGAGGTGTGTGAAACTTACCACCTGCTGTAGCGACGTGGGTCTGTACTGGTGGCGGGGACACTCGAGCTGAACAGGGGAGAGAGTAAAAAGAGAGTGCATTTACCAGCCGTCTATTAGCAAGATCAACTAACAGATTGTGTGAACACAAAAAAATCCGCGCCCAACATGTAGAAACTCACCGCCGCTATTCACAAAAGTCCATTCATATTTGCGGCCATGTAAAGCATAAAGGCAAGGTCCTACTCCCGTAGGTGTTGATGTTCGAGCCATTAGCCGCTGTAGCTCCGCTACCGTGGGGGTCCAGCCACCCGGTCCGCATATGTTGGGGGTGATGAAGCTCACTTGTGCTCCGGTGTCGATGAGGAACTCTCGTCCGGAGCGCGCAATCCGTGATGTAGAGCAGCTTGTTGCGTTCTCCGAGGGTCGAAGCTGCTAGCGGACCCCCGGTCTTGCCGTTTCCCGAACTCCTGAAGATGCAGGGCGGCACACACCTGCGTGCCTTCTCTGCGAACCTCCGATGGTAAAAGCAGAGATCTCTCCTCCGCTGTGTCGTGGCCCGCGCTTCTTGCCGCCGGGCTATTGGCTCCCCCTCGTCGCGGCCGTGTTGCCGCCATCGTCGGGCCAGTCTGGTTTCTGCCGCCTCTGGCTCCCCGCTGTCTCGGGTCGCTGCTGTGGTGCTTACCCGCCGCAGGCGTCCAGGATCCCATCTGCCTCCTGGGCCAGCTCCCGGAACTCCTCCAGGGTGTGACACTTTTTGCCGGCCAGCGTGCTTCTCGCATGCGCCGGGAGGTTGGAGAGGAAGATGAACTGAAAAATGAAATCATCGTTGTTCCAACCCTCTCAGCTGTATCATCTCCTCCATCAGGGCGCTCGGCCTGTGTCCACCTTGGTTAGGCAAAGACAGGATCCTCCTCGCCCTCACTTCCAGCCGAGGGGTGAAAAACTTGATGAGGGTGGATTTCAGCTTGCCGTACCTGTCGGTCGCGGGGTGGCTGCTCCACCAAGCTTTGCACGCACCGAGCTGTGCTGTTGTCCAGTTTAGCGATGGCATGGTGGAACTTAGTGTCATCCACCGTTACTTCCTGCGAGCAGCGAACTGCGACTCTGCTTGCAGAAACCACGACCGTGGGTTATCCTGCCAGACATCAGGCAGCTTAACGGCCACTTGCGCTCGCCAGCTCTGAGCGCTGTGAGTCCGGGACCCTGAGAATTTCTTCGTTCATTCTCAACGTCGTCAGTCACCAATGTGGGAGGACTTGAATAACGAAACCGAATTGTCTTTCATTCCAGTTTATTCAAGAAATCATTCCACTGTCTGCTCTCATTCTTGAGCAGCGAACAAAGAGAGTGAACACACCAAAGTGCTCTCATTTAAACATTCTGACATCAAACCATTTCCCTCGCGGGGGAAATCACACATCTCTCTCAAAATCTCTTTATTCACATTCATTAGCCTTTTATTTACATAACTCCCCCTTCTCTCTTCCCGAGCCTCAGTGGTCAGGAAGTCTTCTGTCCCCTGTCCTCCGCAGGGGGTCCAGGCTCTGTGGCTCCGCACCGCAGGGGGCTGGCTCTCCTTCATCGTGGTTAAATCACATATGCAGTGTCCAACATATACATGTCTCACAACACAGCCATATTCACAATGATTATTTGTTTATTTGACATGGACAGTGCAATAAACAGACAATTAATGAATGACAATCAATGTGATAGTGATAGGATTAGTGGTTCAGTAGTGTAAAACGGGGCTATAAGGGACGGCGGGTTGATAAGGGGACACTTTCTGGGAAATGTTTTTAAATGTAATTCTGCTTTTTTTTATTTTGAGCAGGACGCTGAGTTGGTTGTATTGTGAAATATCCATGAATCCTTCATCAAATCTAGGCGGAAGCAAAATTAAAAAAGCAGAATTACATTTAGAAAAAGTGTCCCCATATTACCCCGCCGTCCCTTATAGCCCCGTTTTACGGTAGTAAAAGCATTGCTCCTTGGCGGAGGTAATAAGCTGAAGTGTTGGTGTGTCCATCTCCTCCACTGACGGAATGCAGATTGGTTAGACAGGTTGCCGTGGGTTTTATATTATATTGTGGTTCAACAGAATTATTAAAAAAAAACAAACTCATGAAATTAGAAAATTATAAATTATTGGGGTTTGCGCTCCGCGCAAACAGAATTTCGAATTTTCCCCGGCAGAGAGAGGTCGTTTTTACGCAGCACCTATAGCTGGGCGGTGAATTTGTGGCAAATAATCGGGCGGCGGACAGGTGGCCGTGTCAGGTTTTGCAGCGTTGGCGCAAAAACACGCACGCTGGCGGGCCCAGGGCAGCAGTTGTTTTCCGCGTGCTTTTGTGCCTAAAACGTTGAAGAACGCGGAGTTTGTGTTGGTCAGACACGACGATCAGCGCAATGTGCGCAGCGCCTATGGCTGGCGGGCCCAGGCCACCAGTGTTTTTCCGCATGCTTTTGTGGGTAAAACGTTGAAGAAGGCGGAGTTTGTGTTGGTCAACACGACACCCAGCGCCGTGCCATATGCGCCTGCGCACATGTTGAAAATGGCCGTATGTCACAGTGTGGAAAAATGCTTTAAAAAATTCCTGTATGCAGACGGTGATGCGGATCATCCCCAAAATTTAATCAGTTCTTCTTGTACCATTTCAACAACGCCTGAAAGTTTCATGGAAATCCGTCCAAGACTTTTTGAGTTATCTTGCTAACCAACAGACAAACACCAGACAGCAGACAGACAGACAAACACACAAACCCTGGCACAAAACATAACTCCTCCTGGCCTTTTCGGCCTGGCGGAGGTAACTAGTTTACTCTCCAGTGGTGATATTTATACTCTGGTGACGGCAGAATCTCAAAGCTAGCGTATTACCTCGGACATAAACGCGCGAATGCGCAATTTCGCATGTACTCGCCTCTTTCCATTCACTTTGTATGGATTTGTGCCGTCCGTTTGCATTTGATCTGAACGCACCTTAACACCTCTAAACCAGGCCGTCAGTGACAGAGGAGCTCATTCCTGCCTGACCTAACCACAAGCTGGGTGGAGACCCGCCTGAGGATCCTTGTGCATGAGTTTGTCAGTCATTGGGGTAATTGCCAAGGAGGAGTAACGATTTTCATGAAATCATAAGTGCCCAGATCTCCTGACCTTTGACAGTGACCTTAAGCTTGAAATCAGCCTGAGTGCAGACCTACCTGAGCATCATTGTGTTTAGTGACTGCTGGGGCAATTGCCTAGGAGGAGTTGCGATTATCTAAAATCACATAAATGCCCAGATCGTCTGGTCTTTGACGTTGACCTTTGACTTTGAGCACAACTTGGATGCAAACCCACCTGACGATCATTGTGAGTGAACTTGGTGACCATTGGGGCAACTGCCTAGGACAGCGGTTGGCAACCTGAACTACACGAAGAGCCACTGTGAGCGGGTTTTTTTTGGATAAAAATCATCTGCATGGAGCCACGGAAATATCTGAGCCTAAAAACTGCAGTAAAGCAGCAGCTTTACAACTACAAACTGGCCTGACAACATCCGGATTAAGAGTTTTTTCTTATATATTTGCAGCTTTTTTAAATTCTAAATTTGTTACTTATTTCCTCACAAAATTGCAACTTTTTCTAATAATTTTTTGATTATTTGTAAAAAGTTTCTTTTTTCTTGCAAAATTGTGTGGGTGTTTTCCTCATTAAACTGTAATTTATTTTTCAAAATTTGCTATTTTTTTTCATAAATGTGTTTTGTGTTTTTCCTAAATTTGGCACATTCTTCTTTGCTAATACCTCTATCAAGTAAAATTGAAGATGTTTTCCATGTGAATTTGTGACATTTACCCAATAAAGTTACAAGCTTTTTTCATAAATTTTGATAGTTTTCGGTATATCTTGTGCTTTTTCATAAGATTGTCTTATCTGATTACCTTTTTCATATAAATTTGCAGTTGTTTTCTAACAAAATTGTAGCTTTTTCTGGTAAATTTGTGACCTTTTTTTTTTCTTGCCAATTTGTGTTTTTTCCCCTCATAAAATTGCAACATTTTCTCTTTTTGGCATAGATTTTCAGTTATTCTCATAAATTTATTATATTTTTCTTTGTAAATTTATGACCTTTCATGGGTAAAACTGTAGGATTTCTTATATAAATTTATTACATTTTTCTCAAAAAAAATTCCAACATTTTCCAGTGAAATTGTGAATTATTTTCCAGAAATTTTGTGACTTTTTTCATGCAAATTTGTGGGTATATTTTCTTCAGAAAACTGCTATATTTTCCCCTTAATTTGCAAACTTTTTCACACAAATTTTCAGGTTTTCTCATTTTCTGCTTTTTAGGATATTTTTCTCATGAATGTCGCAACCTTTTATTGATAAATTTATTTCTTCTTTTCTTGAAAATGTATGAGTTTTTTTTTCTCAAGGCCTCAGGAAGCCACTAACTATGGTCAAAAGAGCCACATGTGGCCCCAGACCTGCAGGTTGCAGACCCCTAGTCTAGGAGGACTACCAATTCACGAAAAATGTGGACGGACAATGGACCCCGCTCCACTGCATTAGCATCAGCATCACATTACTGTTTGGCTTCGCTGGAATGAGCAAAGAGACCCCTAAAGATGATTAGGGGAGAAAAGTATGCTAATTTTTAACTAGATTGACAAATTTAATAGAAATCCTCCTAAATCGGTGAGAGTAAAGTCACCGCTCAGGAAGTTCCACCAGTAGTGAGCTGGCTCGCTCTTTTTGACCCTCTACCATTTCTCATTTTCAGTCAGCGAGTCTCTCAAAGTTCCTTTCCGGCATCTGCCTGTGCACCGCAGCGAGCCCGCTTTCAGAGGCCCTTCTGATGGGTGCTCATTCTGCTCCACTTGCTGGAGGAACCAGGGGAGACTTGCCAGCTGTGGTGGGAGACCCTCCATCCGTGAAAGGCGACGGCAAAATGCAGGGAGAATCCCACCATGACAGAGTTGTGGTCAAGCTACAGTTTTGTTTCGGCTTGAGAGTGGAGCTCCAGTGCGCCATCCAGTGGTGGGGGAACATCCTGACGGCTCCTTTAGAGAATTATGGCGCCTGTTGTGCACTGCTCGTCCACATTTGGCTTTGTGGCTTGACCGCTATTGCACACTGTGTCGTTAAAGAAGAAGCTTTGCTTCTCACACTTTCATACATAATTTCAGGCAGAAATATCTGCAAAGTTCTGCAGATGTTTATTTTCATCAAAAACAACAAAAAAAGTCTACAAAATGTACAGAGAGAAGAGTTTTTACAGTGCAGCATAATAAATATATTCAGAGCAAAGGTTTTTCTTTATTTAAATTTGAAATAAATCGACATTGAAGTATTTCAATTGCTTTTCTTCAACTTTGGTCACCTTCAAAGAATGTCCCATCAGAATGTTTCAGTGCAGAATCACCTTTCCATGTGCAAGGGACTCATTTTTATATGAAGAAATAAAACTAAATATCCAGGTTACCCGGTCTCTACGCATGGTACAGGTTTTAAAATAACAAGTGACATTTTACATCGACTTTTTTCAGCTCATCCAGTGCAGAAGTAGCACTTTTCCTGACCACCATATCGGCTGAATTACTTTAGGAGAGCACAGTGGAGCGTAAACATGAGTCCTGTTAAATCCCTATCAACCGCGGGGCCATCTATGGCTTGGAAACGGCCGCCTGGATGACCTCGATAACGTTGCTGCACGGCTGCAGGGGGTCGTACTCGGCAAAGACGTGACACACATTCTCCATGCTGGCCTCCACGCCTTTGGCCACGAATCCAAACATCCTATTTGGATGAAGAAACAACTGGTGAGAGACTGGAAGAAGAGGAAAGGAGGAAAAGATATGCACATTTTAAAAAGTGAGATATTTCAGATGGCGTTACCTTGCACCAAAACTTGAACCTCTCGTCCACCAAGTGCGAGAAACCAAAGAAATACAATTTAACATTAGATTTGTCCATAGAATGCCCTTTTCCCACATGCTGAAACAGCTCCCAGAGGTGTTAATGAAATGTCCGTTACATGCTTTGGTCAAAACACAGCAGGGTTTAAATGTTGCAGCACCACTGTACACCCGGTTAAAGGAGCCTTCCTCATAACGATGATAATGAGCCCCAGTTCACCCCAGCCTCCCTCTTTCACCACTGCTGAGTTCTGTGGTTGATGGCATATTGCGGCTAACCTTGTGGTGTAATCTAGGGATTACATATATGGAGCCACTAGGGGGTGATCATAGACCGGATGTTGTCAGGAGTACAGCATGGTAGAGACGATATAATGGCAGTGTTCGAGTGTTAATATTCTTGCAGCCTGTTAATAAAGAAGGTTCCGTGAACACCCAAAGCAGCAGTCTTTATTGACAAAAGGACCCAACACAACATGGTGTCAGAAGTTGGTGCGCTTTGAGGTGAGAAAAAGTCAGCTTTGCAACCAGCTAGCGACTGTGGAGTCAGCACAAGCTACAGCAGCGGCTCAAGCAGCCGCGCCGACAGGTCCTGCAATGGCGGCAGTGGCGGCAACCCCGATGGCAACCTTCACCATTAAACCACCCGAACCTTTTGATTTCTTGAAACCACAGGAGAGGGATGGTGGTTTGAGCGCTTTAGACTGGCAAGTAACCTGAACAACTCGTCTGACGCTAACCAGGTGAACACTCTTGTGTACTGCATGGGGGATGAAGCTGACGACGTGCTACGAGGGCTAGAGCTAACTACCCCACAGCGCCAGTGATACAATACGGTCAGAAATGGGTTTGACAGATACTTCGTTCCAAAGAAGAACATAATATATGAAAGAGCTAATTTAACAAAGAGAGTGCAGCAGCCAACAGAGGACAGTGGACTCATTCATCACAGCACTTTATGCGTCTGGCTGAAACCTGTGAGTATGGAGAACTGCATGATGAAACTCTGAGAGACAGATTAGTCGTGGGCATATAATTTCAGCGTTGTCAGAGAGGATGCAGCTTGATAAAGACCTCACTCTCGCTAAAGCTATCACTATGGCCCGACAGTCAGAAGAAATAAAGCGACAACAGTCAGACCTGAGAGGAGAGACAAGTAAAACAGCTGTAGATGAAGTGCATGTTAAAGGAGGAAAACAGCACAAATATAAAGGGCAGACACAAGGACAGCATAAAATTAAGAAGACTACACAGAGCAGAATAGAAAACGACAGAGCATATCCTAAACGTGATCAAACACCCCTCCACTCAGCATCCCAGTGCCCGGCTAAGAGTGCAGAATGTTGCCTCTGTGGGAAAAGGGGACATTACAGAAAAGTCTGCAGGTCCAAGAGCATAATCAGTGAGGTTACAAAAGACCAAGACAGACTGTTTTTAGGAGAGCTAGATTCCGGGGATGAGCCATGGATGGCAGACCTTAACATAAGAGGCAGCAGAGTGACATTTAAACTAGATTCCGAAGCAGATGTCACCGTTATTCTCGAACAAGTGTTTGATGGGATAAAAGACAGAGATGAAACACTTCAAAAAGCACAAAAACCTCTTTATGGCCCAGGTGGAACTGAACTAACTGTTCTAGGGTCAGTTACAGAGACACTCTCTTATAGAGAGAGGTGCACCACAGAGAAGATATATGTTGTGAAAAATCTGCGAGCGGCATTGCTGAGCAGATCCTCCTCTGTGAAACTCAAGCTGATGGCTAGGATCGACGCGGTGGACCAGCAAACGGTCATGAAGACATATCCAAAACTCTGTGATGGACTTGGACTGGTTTAGAAGCCATACACCATCAAACTTAAAGCAGATGCGGTTCCATTTTCTCTGAAAGTGCCCCGACGGGTCCCATTACCTATGATGGGTAAGGTTAAACAAGAGGTGGAGAGGATGGAAAAACTAGGGGTCATCAGCCGTGTGGAGAAACCAACTGACTGATGTTGCGGCATGGTGGTCGCCCCTTAAAAGGACAAAGAAAAGGTATGCATTTGTGTGGACCTGACTCCCCTGAATAAGTCAGTGTGTCGAGAAAGGTACATCCTCCCCTCTGTGGACCAAACCCTGGGAAAGCTGACAGGTGCACAGTACTTCACCAAGTTAGATGCTAATATGGGCTTCTGGCAGATACCGCTGTCAGAAGAGTCAGCTCTCTACACAACATTTATTACACCATTTGGGCATTATCACTTTAACCGCCTGCCCTTTGGTATTTCCTCTGCCCCAGAACATTTCCAGAACATGATGGTGACTGAGGTAACGGCAGGTCTGCAAGGGGTCATCTGCCATATGGACGATGTCCTCACTTGGGGGACCACAAAGGAACAGCACGATGCTAGAGTGCACATGGTCCTAGTGCGAGCAGAAAAAGCTGGGGTCACACTAAACATCTCAAAATGTGAATTTGGTCAGAGAGAAGTAAAATTTCTTGGCCACATCATCTCAGCGGATGGAATGAGGCTGGATCCAGAGAAAACCAAAGCAGTGCAGGACATGAAAGAACTGAGGAACGTGAGCAAACTCAGGAGCTTCCTCAGGATGGTGAATCAGTTAGGGAAGTTCATCCCGAACCTGTCTGAAAAAGACAAACCTCTAAGAGACTTGCTTTCAAAAGAACCAGTGGTACTGGGACATGAACAGCAGCAGGCATTCAGCAACCTGAAGAGTGAGCTCTCATCTGCACCTGTGCTCCAGCTTTATGATCCAAATAAACCACAGAAGATATCTGCAGATGCTGGTCCTGAGGTGCAGAGCATGCATAAATGGAAAGGGCAATTCCCAAAGAACCTCTGATGCCAACCCAACTTCCAGTAGGCCATGGCAAAAAGCTGGGGTGGACTTATTCACTTTAAAAGACAGAACTTATTTGCTGGTGGTTGACTACTTTTCGCGATTCATAGAGATAGCTCAGCTCAGCCCAACACGGTTACTGATGTTGTTGTCCATTTAAAATCAATATTTGCACGCCATGGTATCCTGAGACTCTTATCAGTGACAATGGCCCACAATTCTCTGGGCATGACATGGGAGGTTTGCAGAGGATATGGATTTGATCATGTGACCAGCAGCCCTAAGTATCCCTCAAGTAACGGTGCGGCAGAGCGAGCTGTACAAATGCTCAAAAAGGCCAGAGAACCCTACCGTGCCCTGCTTGCCTATAGAACCCACACCACTGAGCAATGGCTACCATCCCAGCACAACTCCTTAATGGGTCGACGCCTTCGCACCACATTGCCAGCACTCCCCAGAAATGTTGCAACCAGCTCTTCCAGACCTACAGCATGTTCAGCGCACTGAAAGGGAGAAGAGGAGGATGGAGGCACAAAATTTTAATAGGAGACACAGAGAAGGGACCTGACTAGATTGTCACCAGGAGATTCTGTTTGGATCTCAGACGCCCAAAAGCATCAGGCACAGTGACGTCCACCACCCTACACCACGATCATATCTGGTCAACGGTTCTCAGGGAACACTGAGGAGGAATTGCAGCCATTTAGTGCCTATGCCTTCTCCAGAGTGCCAAATGGAGACTCCACAGGACGTCCAGTCTGAGGAAACCCCCACAGAAACTCAGACTCAGGAATACACACCTGTCATCGTGAGAACAAGGTCAGGTGGAGAAGTGAAGAAACCACAAAGACTGGATCTGTAAAACTTATGTATTGCCATTTCTGAGATGCAGAGTTTTCTTGAAATGTTGTAAAAATGCAATATAAGAGGCTTCTGCATAAAAATGTTCTCACGCATGGTACAAGTGTTTAAAATGAAAAGGGTTAGAAAGTTAGATCGCCCTATCATAGTTAGTCGACCAAAGTGAACAGAAATGATTTCATATAAAAATGTATTTTGTTCTTTCAGTTAAAAGAGGTCAACCTAACTTCAGTAAGGGGGATGTGGTGTAATCTAGGGATTACATATGTGGAGCCACTAGGGGCGATCATAGACCGGATGTTGTCAGGAGTACAGCATGGTAGAGACGATATAATGGCGGTGTTCGAGTGTTAATATTCTTGCAGCCTGTTAATAAAGAAGGTTCCGTGAACACCCAAAGCAGCAGTCTTTATTGACAAAAGAACCCAACACAGCAAACGTTAGCCGGTTAGCCAGTGGCTCTTAATGATGAACACATCCCAAGATAGCTAACGTAAAATTGACTGAACGTTGGGCTGTAAAAGACCAAATAAGGCATTATCTGGGGACAGCGGTGTGTGCAGTGTTTGACAGGATATGACTGGTCCACTGAGTATAATAGTCATAGAACCACCCTGAATGAGTGAATGGGTAACTCTACTAAACCTTACTGGGGCCACCTAACAATGCTGACACTAGCGGCTTGATCTACAGAGACAAAATATATTAAAATAAGCAAAGAATGACTCAGATAATATTATCAACTGTGGATTAGTGAACCATCTGGACCATGGATCATATAGAAAATTTCCATTAAGACTGACTTCCCTCAGCCAGCTAAGCTAATGCTAGTAACCATTCTGCCGGGCCATGTTGACCACTGGGACACCTACTGTAGTTGGGTAGAAAATTGCACTAGTCCAGTCGACTCGTGCAGCTGAGGCGACGGTATAAAAACCAATCTTCCCAGGCAAAACATGACTGTAGCGTGGCAGTTTACTAAGTGAAGCCAATGCAGAAGTACATTCTAGGTTCCTTATTGTGCATTTTCCAGGGATTAATTTTTATTTTTGATGGCCTCGTAGATGTAGTCTAAAAGACAAAAAAAAAAAAAAGGTCTGTGTTGTTTTACAGCTCATCAAAAAGCTGTCTTTAACAGTCAACTGCTTTTGGCCTCCTCATTATTAATACTAATGAGTCCCTTAATCTGATTAGACCAATCATAAGCAAGGAGATAGTTGGACTGTTTGTTTTGCTAACAGAGAACTGAAGGAGGGGGGGTATCAGTTTGCGATTCCAAAACTAGAAAAGCACTCTAGAGAGCACATACCTCTGCCGAGGCTCCTTCCGTCCCTCATGCATCACCCCCAAAATGTAATGGGTTTGTGAGTAGGCCTAGAGCCACTTCTGGGGAAAACTGCATCAAAGTCTATCCAGTAGTTTTGGAGGATTCTTGCTAACACACTGAGAAGATAAGAGCCTTGGTGGAGGTATGCATTCTCGGATCATCACCAAAATATTATGGGTTCCTCTCTCTGCCAAGGACCACCTCTGATGAAAATTTCATCCAAATCCATCCAGTAGTTTTTGTGTAATCCTGCTGCACAAATACAAACAAGGTCATTGGTGGAGGTATGCACTCTCAGATCATCACCAAAATTTAATGGGTTCATCCTTGGCCCAAGGGCTACCTCTGGTGAAAATTTCACCAAAATCCATCCAGTAGTTTTTGCGTAATCCTGCTAACAGACAGACTAACAAATAAATAAATAAATAAATAAACAGACAAAAACATAACCTTGACGGAGGTAACAATTGCAATGTGTACTTCTTTAGCCTCTTAAAATGCTAAATTAATGCTAAATTTAGGTAGATTGTTGGAACGCTAAGGGGTTAAAAGAAAAGTTTGAAATCTACAAGAAAAAAGTTGCAAATGTTTGACGAAAATGGTTGCACATTTATAGGAAAAGTTACAAATTTTTGAGAAAAAAGTTAAATTTACAAGCAAAAAGTTGCAAATTTATAAAAAAGTTGCACATTTTTGAGAAGAGTTAAAAATCTACAAGAAAAAAACTGCAAATTGAGAAAAAAGTTAATGTCAAGGCGTGGGTAGGGTCCCTTGCCCTCATCCTAATTTATAATATGTATTTTCTTGTCTTCAGGGCAAGGGCCTCAGTTCATTCCCTCACTTTGAGCTATCTTTATTATTCTCTGTGGATTATGATTATTATTCTGTCTTGTATATTATTTTCTCTGTTTGCATCATCATTGCCTTGGTCTTGTCTCCCCTGGTTTCTCTGTTCATGTTTTGTGCAACCTCTGTCTGTGCTCATCTGTGTAGCCCCGCCCATCCTGTGTCTGTGATCAATCCCTGCCGTCTCTGTTTGCTCCTGATTGTGCTCACCTTTACTGCATTATGTTTGATTACTCCCATGTCTATTTATGTCAAGCCCCACTCTGTGTTTCCTCATGTGTGTCATTAGTCATATTGGCGTGAACAACACGCTCCTGTTCTGACCTGTATACTTGCTGATCCTGCCTACTTTTGTCAGTTTTTTGTTACAGCTCCCAATCTGTCTGTTAGTTTTTGTGTTTTTTTTTTTGAGCTGCGCCTGTCTGGCCAGCTCTTCAATAAAAATCGCCAAACTTTAAATACTGCGTTTGGGTCCAATTCACCACCAACCATGACAGTTAAACATTTATAAGAAAAAAGCTGCAATTTTTTTTGAGAAAAAAGTTGCAGATTTACAAGAAAAAAGTTATGAATTTTTGAGAAAAAAGTTGCAAATTTAAAAGAAAAAATTACAAATTGAGGAGAAAAAAGACGCAAATTTATCTGTGAGGTATGTATTTAATACGTACTGTAAGTGTAAGATGAACACGTACCGCCAGGTGGCGCCTCCGCCCTGCCCTATATAAGGCCGGGTCGGCCATTTTATTAAGGTAAAGGTAAAGCCAACTTTATTGTCATTCAGTCCATACAGCCAATCATGTACAGTAGAACGGAATTACGTTTCTCTTATCTACATTGTTAATCACATCTAGAGTCTGAGGGGTCGCTGACATGCAAGGTGCCACCACAAATTTCCCTCCTCTGTTCCATTATTGCTGAGCACCAAGCTGGACGGCAGGAAGTTCTACTTTTATATGGTCTTTGGCATGACCCGGCTGGGATTTGAACCCAGGCCTCCCGGGTGTGGGGTGGATGCTCTACCAACTAGGCCACCACTCCGGCATTACTCTTATTATTCTCTTATCTCGCCTGAGCTTAGCCGACAATCTGTCAGTGGCTGTCAAGCTGAGTGAGTTCACTAAAGCTAGTTTTTCCCAGTCACCTCACCTCGTCTGTCCAGCAGGTAATTCCAGACATAACAATTGGCGATGTCGGATTAAACCAGGAGGTGTGCATGGTCCATATTTGCCCTTTCCTCAAGGAGCCCGGAGAACCACCGATGCCCTGGCTTAGGTGATACGAGGCCTTTCAGAACTTCGTTGCCACGCTGGGTCTCGGGGAGCTCGGCAAACAGAGAGCCCGGGCGCTATTGGTGCACAACTTGGGCAAAGAGGACCAACGAATCCTGAGAATGCTCGGTGCTGCAGACACCTGCGAGGAGGTAGCAGAGCTGCTAGCTAGCCATTTCGACACCCCGGATAATGTGACGGTCCAGAGGATCCGCTTTCGGCAGCGGCACCAGCGGGTAATTGAGCCCGTTCAGCAGTTCATCACCAATTTGAGGCAGCTTGCTAGCAAGTGCCGTTTCTGAGCACTGGACGAGGAAATGATTCATGACCAGCTGGCAGAGCATACCTGTAGTTCCACATTGCAAGCTAGGCTACTTATGGTGCCGAGTGAACTCACGTTAGCCAGAGCCATCAAGCTAGCACTCCAAATAGAAACTGCGGGCAAGCTAGCTCCGGAGCTAGCCGGATGCCAGTCACATCAGCCGCTGGAGCTTCTTGTCTCGCCAAATGCCACGGACCTGGAGAGCGAAGATAGCTTGGACGGCGAGGAGATGGAAGCCAACACTATCAGCCGAGGGTCGACCCCGGGAAAGCCCCTTTGCATGGGCTGTTGGTCTGCGATGCACCGCAAAAAGGCTAATGACTATTCTGGAAGAGGAGCACGTTGTAACAAATGTGGTCGCTTGAACCATTTTGCCAGTGTCTGCCGTGGATTTAACCCGGAGAGCCCATGGAAGAAATTGCTCCTCCCATCCCCGACAACTATCCACAGAGTGCGGGCTGAAGATCTACCAGGTGCCATGGCAGTCAAGCAGGACCAATTTTGCCCAGGGTCGGTACCTAGACCGACGAGCGACACCAATGGGCTGGTCCAAGATGCCTCCAGAGCCTGGCCGCGGAAGGACGGAGGGTCTGTAGCTACGATGGTGAATGTTGCAACGGTATTAGAAGAGGTCGGGGCAGGGCCGAGAAGCATGGAGGATCAGCGTGCTTGACAACAATGTCAACAATGTCAACAATGTCTCAGGCCAAGCCGGGCCCCGTTAAGGGTCCTGGATTGGGTTCGGAGCTGAGATGAGGAACGTCTGTGGTGAAGAGGGGCCAGATAATGACCTGAAGAGCATCGGGAGTGTCTGCGCATAGTGGAGAAACTGGGCGCAGCGCACTTCAGGCTGTCTGATGGCTCGGTATGGCATGCAAATTGGCTTCGTCCAGGAGAAGACGCCAGGAGACAAAGCTGGACGTGGGACAAGGCCAATGGTGAGGAGGAGTGGCTTCAGCATCCGGAGGGCCAGCCATCACCCAGAAGACCGGCTGTTTCCAGGGTGCATCTGCGGAGAGGGTGCCCTGGGCCCCCATGCCAGTAATGTCCTTCTTGTTTAAAGACTTAGGTTGTAGTATATATTGAAGTTCTGTGTTTTTGTGTTGGTGTTGCTGTTTTATAAAAAAAAGAGCGAATGTTATATATTGAATGTTAATGTTATATGAGGGATTATTTTGGTTTTTGTCTGTCTTAGTTTAGGAACACGGCATGCAATTTTGGTTATTGATGGACTCCAATTTACCCCAGCAGGTGGCAGAATAATCCACCTTGCCGTGTGGGCAGGACGGCAGGCCACCCATCCTCCCTGTTTTAGGTTTTGTTGTGCGAATGTGTTAGGCCATTTAAAGACTTGGTTTTTGTTTATTAGTGCGTGGTTCTGGTCCCAAATTGGGGAACGTCTTAATTGAGTGAGTGGTTTTGGACTTTTTAAAGGGGGGGGGGGGTAATGCGAAATATGTATTTAATATGTAAGTGTAAGATGGACACGCACTGCCAGGTGGTGCTTCTGCCCCGCCCTATATAAGGCCAGGTCGGCCATCTTATTACCCTCTTATCTCGCCTGAGCTTAGCTGAAAATCTGTCAGTGGCTGTCAAGCTGAGTGAGTTCAATAAAGCTATGCTTTCCCAGTCACCTCACCTCGTCTATCCAGCAGATAATTCCAGACATAACATTACCCTCTAAAAATTCCAGTGTTTCGCTTGCGGGACGTTTCAAATTTTTTACCGCCACTCGGTGAAGAAAGAATTGTATATGCTAAATCTAGGTAAATTGGCTGGAATGCTAATGGGTTAAGGGATGAGTGTTTAATATTTTAATGGCACACATGTCACCCATGGGTGTGAGCATCATTTTGCACAATATACAGTATGACCTTGAATGAATAAAAAAAAATTAAGGCACTGTGCAATCAATCTAATATCTGAAAGTGCTGCAAACTCACCGTCTACTGTCTGGATCTTCTCCGCCATAGCTTAGCAGGTGGGCGGGATAATGGCGTCTGAAAAAGAGTCTGCAGGCAGACGATCAACTTGTCAAAATGTTGCACGAAAACCAAGGTTTACCACCACCTGTGTGGGAGAATCTCAGCTAAGTGTGAGCCTTACTTCCTGTTGATATCAGTCAGAGTGACACCCTTCAGAGACACCTTCATGTTAACTATGGCTGGGGTGAAGGAGCCTGGGGCCTTGTCAAGGGTGGAGGTCACCGCCCTCTGCACCGCGCAGGGGCCCGTTAGCATCTCGGTGGGGACGGCGGTCAGATAGACAAAGTTACAAGCTGCAGAAGAGAAAGAAAGCAGACAAATATGGGCTGAAAACACAAATGCATGACAGACATGAATGTGGAGTCACTTTCAGCTTTACAAACTGAACTTTTTTTTAAATCTATATCCAGTTCAGAGGTAGATGTGGTGACCCCTAAAGGAAGCAGCCCAAAGAAAAAGAAGAGCTCAGCAGAGCGGCCACCCAGCCAGCACGTCCAATGGGCCCCACCAGAGGTTAATCCTGGGCTGGCTTATGGGCCCCAGGTGGATTTGTCCATGGATTCCATGTTGGCCCCATCTGTGTTTGTCCGCTTGGACTTTACCTGTTTTCAGCTGATTTTCTCATAAATTTGCAATTTTCTTGTAAATTTGTTACTTTTTTCCCTGTAAATTTAATACACTTTTCTTGAAAATTTTAACCGTTCTCATAAATTTGCAACTTTTTTTTTTTTTTTTACTGTAAACTTGAAACTTTTTTTCTTATAAATTTGTGATTTTTTTCTTGTGGATGAATGGAAATTTGCAATTTTTTCCTCATAAATTTGTTTGTTTTCTTGTAAAATAAAAACTTTTTCTTGCAAATTTGCTAACTTTTTCTTGCAATTTTGGAACTTTCTCATAAATTTGCCACATTTTTACTGTAATCTTGCAGCATTTTCTCATAAATTTGTGATTTATTTTCTCTTAAATTTGTATCTTTTTCCACGTAAATTTTCATTTTGTTGCTTCCACCAATGGAGACGGTAATCTGTTCAGTGGTGTTGGTTGGTTTGCCTGTTGGTTTCTGTTGCCAACATAACTCAAACAGTTACGACCGGATTTTGATGAAATTTTCAGGAAAGGTGTGTAATGACACGGGGAACAGATGATTAGATTCTGGTGATGATCTGAGAGTGCATACCTCCACCAAGGGCTTTGTTTGTACTTGTGCAGCAGGATTACACAAAAACTACTGGATGGATTTGGATGAAATTTTCACCAGAGGTGGTTCTTGGACTACAGAGGAACCCATTACATTTTGGTGATGATCTGAGAATGCATACCTCCACCAAGGCTCTTATCTTCTCACAGAGTGTTCACAACAATACTCCAAAACCAATGGACAGACTTTGATGCAGTTTTCACCACAAGTGGCTCCAGGCCAACACACAAACCCATTACATTTTGGAGGTGACCCATGAGAGACAGAAGGAGCCTTGGCAGAGGTATGCGCTCTCTCAGCACTTTTCTAGTTTATGCATATATTTGCCACCTTTTCGTTAATTTGCAACTTTTTCAGATTTTTTTCTCATAAAGTTGTGACTTTTTTCTTGTAAATGTGCTAATTTTTTTTTGTCAGTTTCTAACTTTTTTCAAGTAATTTTACAAATTTTTTTCTCTTAAATTTGCAACTTTTTTCTCCTAAATTTTTGCTTTTTTCCCTCATAAATTTGCAGCTTTTTTCTAATAAATTTGTCACTATTTTTTCTCATACTTTTTTGCATCAGCATTACTGAAATCTGCTCACCCATTCATCCAGTAATTATTTGAAAAATAAATGCATTCATTCTAATAGAGAATGCTTCGGTACAGATTAAGTTCAGCAAATCACAATTTTAAAACATTTTAGCAATTTTATTAAAAAAAAAAAGGTTTTATGCAAACCATGGTATTTCCAAAACAATGCAACACACCAAAGTGTGGAGCTACTTGATGGAAGAGGGTTACAACTTTCAAAACGCTGTTTTCATTGTTTTCTAATAGACAGAAATCACTTCTGCTGGTGCGAGCAAAGCTAGCTAAAAATCTGTGCTAACATGAGGAATTTTTATATCCAGGTGAAAAGAAGAAATACAAAATGGTAAGTTTTTTTTGTGAAATTTTAATACTTTTTAAAAATATATATAATCATTGAGTTATTTTAATCAAAAAATTCTCTTTTTAATGCCACATACTGGCAGAATAATGGTAGGGATTAAGCTAACATTGCGGAGAATGTGGAAATAACGAGGCTGAGTTTATCTCACGAGTCAGGTTTATTTCATTCTCCAACATCATCAAAAACAGAAAGAGAAAGAATCCCCCAACATCTGTCCCTTTTATACCTCAGGACATCAAAGCACACAGTCACATTGTCTTTTAATCCCAAGTCACAATGCGTCTTCTTCCAGGTCTTCTCACCTCCACCTAAAGTCACTGGTGGTCAAGAAATCCCTCAAGGTCACCTCTTTGCATACAAAAGGCCGCATTTCACATCCTCCTGTTATCTCCTAGGAGGTTCTGTCCTTTTGTTCCTCTGAGACGTGAAGCATACAATAAGCATACAGTAATATACATGTGAAGCATATGAAACCCACATATGTGTCCCACATGACCCCCCCCCCCCAAACGTCTAAGATGGAACAACGTAATAACAGTCTGCATGTCATAATAAAACCACTACACATCAGTCCACATGCTGCTTGGGCCGCAGTCTTCTCCCATATCTGCTGTAAGCAGGTTTTACCACCTCCGCGGCGCCCTCCTGCTGGGGAGCTGCTGTCTGAGGATGAGAACTGTTAGTAAATCTCTGTGGGTGTTCTGGGGAATGCTCTCTAGGGGGTCTGCCGCGCCGAGGAGCCTTAGCCAACTGCACACCTTCGTCAGCCACCACAAAAGCGGGTTTGAGCCTGTTTATGCCAATCATTTCTTTTCTGCCCCCCAAATCTAGCAAAAAATGCTTATCCCCTGTTTCCAGCACTCTATATGGTCCATCATAAGGTGGTCGTAACGGAGGGCGATGGGCATCGTGTCTGACAAAAACAAACTCCGCATTTTTTAAAGCCTTAGGCACAAAAACGCGCGGAAAACTGTGGTGAACGGGGCCAGGTAGCGTGCTCGAGTCCGTGCTACTCTGTAACCGCTGAGCTGGGGAGCACGCTGGCGCCGGATTATCTGGGAGAAATTCCTCAGGCAGCCGAAGTGGCTGTGCGAAAACTAGCTCAGCTGGGGAGGCTTCTAAATCCTCTTTAGGTGCAGAACGCAGCCCCAATAAAACCCATGGTAGCCTGTCCACCCAATTTGCATCCGTAAGCGACGCTCTGAGGGCCGCCTTCAATGACCCGTGAAAACGTTCGCATAACCCGTTAGCCTGCGGATTGTACGCGGTCGTGCGGTGGATCGTTGCCCCCAGGCTGCGGGCCATCGCTGACCAAAGTTCGGAAACAAATTGAGGGCCTCTGTCGGACATAATGTCCGACGGGACTCCAAAACGCGCTACCCATGCCGTTAAAAACGCGCGCGCCACCCCCTCGGCTGTGGTTGACGACAGTGGGACCACTTCCGGCCAGCGCGTGGTGCGGTCAACCATTGTCAGAAGATGTGTGCACCCCTGTGAGGGCGGGAGGGGGCCTACGAGGTCCCCGTGAACATGATCAAACCTCTTAGCCGGAATGTGAAACGGCTCCAAGGAAGCTCTTGTGTGCCTATGTACCTTGGCTCGTTGACAAGCCATGCAGGCTGCCGCCCACTCTCTAACTTGTTTGCGCAGGCTCGGCCATACAAATTTCTCTCCCACCATTTTGACCGACGCGCGCACTCCCGGGTGCGCCAGAGAATGGATCGAGTCAAAAACGCGGCGGCGCCATGCGGCTGGTACCACAGGACGCGGTCGCCCAGTGGAGACATCGCAGATTAGGGGGGGCATACCGTCTTGCAGCACCCTGTTCTCCAGCCTTAACCCTGTTGGTCCAGACTGGAGCGCGCGCACGTCCGCGTCGCTAACCTGATCCGCGGCCATGGCTGCATAATCTATCCCTACGCGGACTGGGGCCGCGCGCACTTCTGCGTTGCTAACCTGATCCGCGGCCATGGCTGCAAAATCTACCCCTACGCGGGCTGGAGCCGTCACGGCGCGCGAGAGGCAGTCTGCCACTACATTAAGTTTACCCGCCACATGCTGGATATCGGTAGTAAACTCCGAGATCGCGGCCAGCTGTCTCTGCTGCCGGCCCGACCAAGGTTCTGAAATCTTGGCCATCGTGAAAGTCAGCGGCTTGTGGTCAACGAACGGGGTGAAACGGTGTCCCTCCAGCCAGAACTGGAAGTGGCAAATGGCCAAGTGGAGAGCTAACAACTCCCTGTCGAATGCGCTGTATTTTCGTTCACTATCGCGCAAGGTCCTGCTGAAAAAGGCGAGCGGTTGCCAGGCTCCGGCTACATACTGTTCCATGACCGCCCCTATGGCCACATCTGACGCGTCAGTAGTGAGCGCCATGCGGGCCGTTGGGACTGGATGTGCTAACAACGCAGCGTTTGCCAGGGCTGTTTTGACTTCAGAGAATGCTCGCTCTCGCTCCGGAGACCATTCGATTTTATTTGTGGGTTTTTGTTTTGTTAGTGCAGCATACAATGGTTGCATGAGCTGCGCTGCGCGGGGGAGGAAACGGTTATAAAAATTCACCATTCCCAAAAACTCCTGTAACGCTTTGACCGTTTGTGGCTGGGGAAAATTTGTCACTGCGCGCACTTTGTCAGGCAGAGGAACCGCTCCTTCTGGAGAGACGCGATGCCCCAAAAAATCAATCTGCGTCACCCTGAACTGGCACTTCGCTGGGTTGATTATTAACCCGTGCTCTGCCAACCTCCGGAAAACTGCCGTGAGGTGGTATTCGTGTTTGTCTTCGGACGCGCTGGCTACCAATATGTCGTCCAGGTAGACGAACACGAAGGGGAGATCGCGCAACACCGCGTCCATCATGCGTTGGAACGTCTGCGCCGCGCCTTTAAGCCCAAACGGCATGCGCAAAAACTCGAATAGCCCGAACGGAGTTATTACCGCTGTTTTGGGTATGTCCTCAGCGCGCACTGGGACCTGGTGGTAACCGCGTACCAAGTCTATCTTAGAAAAAACGTGCGCCCCCGCCAAATGAACTGAAAAATCTTGGATGTGCGGGATCGGGTAGCGGTCGTGCGCTGTAGCGTTGTTCAACCTGCAGAAATCACCGCAAGGTCGCCACAAGCCATCAGCTTTCGGGACCATGTGAAGCAGTGAAGCCCATGGGCTTTTCGAACGCCTGATGATGCCCAACTTTTCAAGGCTGGCGAACTCCTCGCGCGCTATGGTCAGTTTAGCTGAATCCAAGCGCCGAGCTTTTGCAAAACCGGGCGGTCCGGTGGTAGTAATAAAATGTTCCACCCCGTGTTCAGCCATGGTTGCCGAAAATGTTGGGACCGTGAGTGCTGGGAACTGAGTGAGGAGTGTGTGGAACTTACCACTTGCAGCTGTGACGTTGGCTTGTGCTGTTGGCGGGGCCACTCGAGCTGTACAGGGAATAGAATAAAGAGAGTGCATTAACCAGGCGTCTGTTAGCAAGATCAACCAACAAACCATGTGAGCACAAAAAATCAGCCCCTAACATGTTGAAATTGACTGCAGCTATGACGAAAGTCCACTCGAATGTACGGCCATGTAAAGACAGAAGCAGAGTCCTCTCACCGAAGGTCTTAATCGCCGAGCCGTTCGCTGCTGACACCCCGGGACCACTGGAAGGCGCCAGCCGGTCAGCGGAGGAAGGTGTGATGAAACTCAGCTGGGAGCCTGTGTCCACGAGGAAATGCCTCCCCGAGCGCGCATCCCTCAAGTAGAGCAGCTTGTTCTCCTCTCCGAGGGCCGCAGCTGCTACCGGCCCCCGGTCTTGGCGTTTCCCGAGCGCTTCAAATGGCACGGTGGTATACATTTGCGTGCCCTTTCTGTGAAGCGGCGATGGTAGAAACAAAGGACGTCGTCTGCTCCGTGTTTCCTGGCCCCTGCCGCCGCCGTCGTCGGTGAGTCTGGTACTGCAGCCTCTGGCCCCCTGCCATCTCCGGATGTTGTGCCGAGCTCTGCTGCCGCGGCCGTGGCCGCGCGCCGTTTATTGGCGTTGACGAGTCGCTGCGCCTCCTGGCCCAGCTCGCGGTAGTCTCGTCGGGCCAACAGTGGTGAACTGGCCAGGGTCACTCTCACCGCTGACGGTAGGGTCCTGAGGAAAAGGTGGGTGAAGATGAAGTGATCATCGTCAAAGTCTTTCAACCTCAACAGCTTCTCCATCAGGTCCGCAGGCCTGTCGCTTTCAAATTCAGTCAGCGCCAGGAGCCCCTCTGCTCGCTCCTCTACCGAGGGGGTGAAGTAGCGGATGAGTGCAGCCTTCAACGCGCTGTACTTGTTGCTGTCCGGCGGCTGGTTGATCAGGCTCTCCACCCGCTGGGCTGTGTGGTTGTCCAGCTTTGCAACCACATGGTAGAACTTTGTGTTGTCTACCGAAATCCTCCAGAGGTTGAACTGCGCCTCGACCGCGTTAAACCAGGAGCGCGGATTGTTCTGCCAGAAGTCTGGTAGCTGAACTGAGGCTGCATTCGTTTGGCTGGCTCCTGACGAGTCTGGCTCAGGAGAATTTCCTCCAGTCATGATACTTCTTAGGGTCACCAGTGTGGAGAATGTGGAAATAACGAGGCTGAGTTTATCTCACGAGTCAGGTTTATTTCATTCTCCAACATCATCAAAAACAGAAAGAGAAAGAATCCCCCAACATCTGTCCCTTTTATACCCCAGGACATCAAAGCACACAGTCACATTGTCTTTTAATCCCAAGTCACAATGCATCTTCTTCCAGGTCTTCTCACCTCCACCTAAAGTCACTGGTGGTCAGGAAATCCCTCAAGGTCATCTCTTTGCATACAAAAGGCCGCATTTCACATCCTCCTGTTATCTCCTAGGAGGTTCCGTCCTTTTGTCCCTCTGAGACGTGAAGCATACAGTAATATACATGTGAAGCATATGAAACCCACATATGTGTCCCACAACATTAGCTTTAACTCAGGCTAATTATTGAAGAAAAAGAAATGAAGAAAGAAATATGTGGAAGCAGTTTTTGACTCCAGATATTTGCTAACACCTGTGTGAGGTCTTCAAGATGTAACAGTCCCTTGGGTGAGTTATTTTTGTTTTTTTCCTCCAAAGGGTTTGATAGAGCTAATTGCTATCTATAGCACCGACAAACATGCTATACTTTATCTATGAGCGGGTCTGTGGTTATATCCTTTAGTCTTGAAGTTATTCCTTCGGTTTTAATTGTTCTTAAGGCCCTTTGTAATAATGTTTCAGTAAATAGTTTTAGCTGGAATAATTGGAATATTGTACAAGCAAAGTGAATTACTTCCATTTTAACCATTCAGGCTTATATTTTCATAGATGCGTGGTACCAGAAGTACCACAGTATTATAAATGACTTTATATTATTATTTATATATTATTATTATAAATGACTTATTATAAATGAGTGTATTAGTGTTTGAGTCTCACCTGTTTTAATGGTGTCCTCTGTTGGTGCTTTTTCATTTGTTTTCTCTCCTGTACGACCCAGATCTGTATGGAAACATTAGAGAATCGTATTAAAGAGTATTCTGCCAGTTTACTTAAGATTAATTTGATCTAAAAAGGTTTCACTGGTGAGAACGTCCAAATAATAACATTGTTCATAAATTTTGCATGCTTGTAAATGTGCAGTTTTTCATCTACTCAAACCACACACCCCTATAAAATGCTTTATTTGGGCATTTAAACTCTTTACATTCAGCCAGTATTTGTTAGTATAGTATTTAGTCTGACACCTGAAGCTAAAGGCTAACGTTAGCCTCAAACATAGCATTGCTTTCAAAACATAAATCTCAGAGAAATAATAAGAGAGGGAGGGTGGGGGTGTACATTTTACTTGACATTTACAGTTAGATTTTACCTGATGCATATAGTAGTGCAGATTACTTAAAAGTATTCATTGTTACAAGGATTCTTTCTGGTAAATCATACAAGTACTTTTTTTTTTCCAGTGTGGTGCATTTTGTTGACTCTGAAACCTTGAATCAGACTCCCATTCCCTCCCTCAGTCAGAACCGTGCAGAGGACAGCGGCTGGGTTACCTTGGGAGTGGAGCAGTAACCTGCATGGTAGAGCGTAGGCAGAGATGGTGTGTTGGTAGACCAGAGCAGACAGACTTCCTACAAAAACACAAAATGACAAATAATGGGAGTGAGTCATTGGTTTAGTTTGGTTACACCAAGTCCTCAGCCATTAGTCAGGTCTCAGTCTTTATTGTGATAGAAAAGCTGCTGAACAAACATGATTTGACACACAAGTTTCTGTCGAGATTTTCATTTTCTCAGATTCCAATAATAACATCAGGGAACATTACTCAATGGGTCACAACCTCTGCTGTGGGAACAGTTATTTTGAGCAGCTTTTGTCAAGCATGTTGTCAAGCAATAGAGGTGGGCCAAAGGTTTTAATGGGAGGGCCTAAGAAAGCGGGTGGGGCATTGTAAAGGAAAGTCTAATGGTGCATTCACACTAAATGCAAAAACGTGAATTTTTTGCACAGTGTGATTACATGTGAATGTAATGCGAATAGACTGAATAAGTGAATAAGATGCGAATAGACGCAAATTCACATCCGAGTGAGTTGTATAGCTTCTTTCTACCTGTTGTGGAAATCCCCAAAACACCATAATGTTTAGGTTTACAAGGTTATCTGGCATGGAACACAGCTGGGAAAATGTCACTGCCTCCTCCACAAACTGCACCTGGATGAGTCCTTGTTAGCACATCCGTTAGCAGGAGTACGTGGGTGGATAAACGTCCGGCCCTTCCGTTTCAGCTGCAGAGCTTCGGTCCATCTATCTGCAGGTAAGTGGCAGTCTCTTTTTCAAACTAGTCCGCTCTCCAGTGTTGATAATTTTGTGATGGCAGAATCTCAAGGCTGATTAGCTATTGGGACCACATCTCTCAGTTTTCACATGTTTGCACAAACTTTTACACGTAATCGTGCCGCTAGAAAAATTTGCACTTTTGCTTTTGGTCTGACATGCCTTAAGAATCAACACAAAGATAGCCAGAGGGAGTCATGTCACTGCAGTGGCTGACAGCACTCAGTTTTGCTGAAGATTAGCAATTTTCATTTATTTTAATAATGAAGGGCAAAATCTAACTCTCTACACCTTTAAACTTGCATTTGTTTTTCTTGTAAATATTTGACTTTTTCTCCTAAATGAGCATGTTTATTTGAAGAAATTTACAACTACAGTATATCTCTGAAATGTGAGTAGTCTATAAAATATGCAACTCTTCTTTCAAGGTTACAACCTTATCCTGTTAAATGGTGACTTTTCTCATAAATTTTGTGTATTTTTTCTAAATAAAAAAAACAACTTTTTTCTCAAGTTTTTTACCTTCTTTTTCCATACATGTAAAATAATTTGTGACTTTTCAGGCAGTTTATTGACACGGCTTGTAAGTTTATGAGTTTTCATCTAAATTAGCAATCTTATTTACTTTCTTAAAGCTTGTTTTTCTCATAAATTTGCAACTACTTTCTCATTTTTTTAAAAGCAAAAACACAGGTCAGGAAGCCACTTGTTATGGGAAAAAGAGCCATGCATGGGTCTGAATCCACAGGTTTTAGACTCTGATTAATTAGTAATGTGTCTGAGGGTGTGAGAACAGACCTTTGTACGAGCTAATACTGTATACTACTTTATGGGTGCTGACTATAGAATCAGACTGATGTGTTGTCATTATAATCAGGATGTGACCTCAGTTTACACAGGCGGTTTAAGAGGCTTCAAAGGAGAACGATTAAACTGACTCACCAAAGTAGGGCTCCTGAGAAGAACCTTTGATTCGGACGCCCTTGGCCGACGATTCAATGAGGAAGTGTCGGATCACGTCTGAGCTGCTCTCTCCTGTTTTTATAGACAGTTAAACACAGTCAGTGAAGACAACGAAGGACATAACACTGCAAATTCTAATCAAGGCAAAAATGAAAACTAAAACACAAATTAGGACACCAAGGTGGGACATTTCCTCCTTTAAAATCCTCTAAAAAAAATCTCTTGGAGCTGGATAAACGTGAAGAACACTTTTATCAAGACTTTACTAATGTTTTCATATAAATGTGGGATTTTTCATTGGAAATTTGTGAGCTTTTTCTCGTAATGTAGTGACTTTTTTTGTTGAAATTTGCACATATTTTCTAATAAATTTCCACCTTTTTCCCCCCATAAATTTGACAATTTTTTTTGTCAATTTTCCTCATGAAAATGTGACTTTTTTTCTTTTAAATTTGAAGGTCTTTTTGTAAATTTACTTTTTTCAACAAATTTGCTGTTTTTTCCTCCACTTTGTAAATTTTTTAGCTCATTCTGATGAAGCTGGAAGGAGCTAAAGTGATAGTGCAACGTCATTCGTCCGTCTGTCCATCCACATTTCACGGGAATCGCTGCTCCTCCTCGGCATTTGCTCTGATGGTCATCAGACTCACTCACAATGATCCTCAGGCGGGTCTGCGTCCAGGTTGTTCTCAAGGTCAGGGTCAAAAGGTCAAACGTCAGGAGATGGGGCACAGTGGTTATAATTCTGCAGCACAGAAATCTGCTTTCAGGATTTTCTGATCAAAAGGCAAGCCCAAGATGGTTTTAGATCTATTAATGCAATATGAAAGAGTCCATTTGAACAGAAAACTGGATTTTTCTGAAACAAACAAGTTCACCAAGTTTGTTTTCATTTTCATTTCACATTTTCTACTGTCACCCAGTGAAGAATTTGATTTTCTTTGCGATCCTAAATTTAGGCATTTTTAGCAGAAATGGCAGGAATGCTAAGGGGTTAAATCTACCTACGGGTACAAATAAGTAACAAAAAAAAAAAAGAAAAAAAAAAAGGGGTTGATTAATTTTGTGAAGTTTTTTTATGTAAATTTGGGACTTTTTTACATTTTGTGAAGTTCTACATGAAAATTTGGGACTTTTTTCAGTTAATCTTGTGAAGCAATAGTCTTACAGGACTTTTTAAAATCCATTTTGTGAAGTTCTACATGTAAATTTGGGGTGATTTTTCAATTAATTTTGTGGTTTTTTCATATAAATTTGGGACTTTTTAAAATTATGTGAAAATCTGAGTAAATTTGGGACTTTTTTCAATTTATTTTGTGAAGTTTTTCATGTAAATTTTGGGCTTTTTTAAATTATGTGAAGATCTTTGCATAAATTTGGGACTTTTTTCAATTTTTTTTGTGAAATTCTTCATATAAATTTGAGATTTTTTTCCAAATAGTTTTGTGAAGTTTCTCACGTATATTTGGGGCTTTTGTCATGTAATTTTTTTAGAAAAGTTGGCTGGAATACTAAGAGGTTAAATTTGTGTTTGATGCTTTTTAACATCATCTTTGCGTGAACTTTGTCATTCTGTGGGTTTGCATTTCCTCCCATGTCGTGAAGTCACGATAAAGCAACAAATTATTGGGTCATTTACAGCGATGAGCAACATTAATATGTTGTTAGGAACACACACATGCAGATATGTTCTCAGTGTATTACTTTAAGTACCCGCACAAACAAAAACACTGTGAAACTGCACTTGTTTGATGGCTGTACAAAGAAGTGATTGAAAACAACATTATCGATTATTAAAACAAAGCCCTCAAATGAGAAGGAGGATGTTTCAGCATTCTGATTTAGATGACTTATTCAGAGCTTGTTGTATAATTATTTTAACCCCATGATGTCCTGCATTCCCGAAAAGGTTGGAAAGACAGATCTGCAAACATAGGAAACCTCAGAACAGTCCTGTTTTTCCCCTGTCTTTGATTGCTTACAGCTCCATAAACAGCTGGTTTTCTTTTGTGTTTACACTAGGAAGTAGACCACAAGTGGAAAAAATGAAACACTCTCTTCTGTCTCACTGTAGATGAAGCTGATGTCGTCACACGTGCTGTTTAACATCAGCAGAAGTGGGTGAGTTTTACCCTGAGCCTTTTCATGTCTCTGCAGTTTTTGCTTTTAAAGCGCTCTTATTCTCTTTCTTGGAGTTCCTCCTTTATTTTATTGGGTCATGTAGGATTTTTGTGACATTATGTGGTCTGCAAAGTCCCACAGCCCAAAATCCTCGTTTGGATTGTCTGTTCTCTTCTGTGAGGTCATCACGTCATTGCTTTTCAAACCTGATGCAGCCCTGCCTTCTGGGTAGTCTGGAGTACCCTCTCCTCAGAGGCCAGCTGGAAGTTTTCCACTGAGCCTCGGAGCTCGTGTAGCTACAGTGAAGCTAGTTGAGCTATTGAGTTAACTAGTAGCTCGACCGTGGTTTTTAAGAGCTCTTCTCTGTAAATTTTAGTCACTGCATTAGACATCTTTGGCCCCAGCTCACTCATGAATCCACTGTCCATCACATGTCTCACGTCATTCTTGTCTATTTGTTTTGGGGGGGGTTCCCGGCATAACTTGGGTATCGGAACCATTAACATGGCTAGGTTAGCAACACGAATCAGCAAGAGCAGGGATTTAATAGATTTTTTTTGTAAACTCTAGTCACCATACAAGACCAGCTCATTCGTTATTCTATGCTTGATTATACATCTCACACCATTCTGACTTATTGTACTATATTTTGACCATAACTCTGAAGAATGGGATTTCTAACCAGGTACAAACTGAGAGAGGCATCTGATCGCCTAGGCGCTAGTAGTCTGTTTATGTCTAATTTCTATACATATCCAATCGCCCAAGTGGACTGTAAAGGGTATTCCGCCATATTAAGTGAGATTCCAAACCGAAGGGAATGAAGGATGTTCATTTTAAAGGGAACTGAGAACTGAGCAGGGAAAAAGTAAACAACTGTGCATCACTTCACAGGAAGTTGACAAGAAGATTGCCCATAAGTCATCCATCAATCAATCAATCCATCTTCTACCGCTTATCTGAGGGTCCGGGTTGCAGGGGCAGCAGTCCAAGCAATGTAGCCCAGACTGTCACCCAGTTCACATAGCACCATGATTGGAGTCTCTGGCTGGGGTGCTGGAGAGTGCTCCTCTTGGAGACTCCATTGTCCTACTGGGGGACATCAATGCACGCGTGGGCAACGACAGTGAAACCTGTAGGGGTGTGACTGGAAGGAATGGCCTGCTCCATCTGAACCTGAGTGGTGTTCAGTTATTGGACTTCTGTGCCAACCACAGTTTGTCAATAATGTGCACTACGTTCAAGCATAAGGGTGTCCATATGTGCACCTGGCACCAGGACACCCTAGGTCGCAGGTCGACAATCGATTTTGTTATTGTGTCATCAGACCTGCGATCATATGTCTTGGACACTTGGGTAAAGATCGGTGCAGAGCTGTCAACTGATCACCACCTAGTGGTGAGTTGGACCCAATGGCAGGGGTGGACACCACTCAGACCCGGTACATGTAAACGTATAGTGAGGGTGTATTGGGAACGTCTGGCTGAGGCCCCTGTCTAAGAGGTCTTTAACTCCCACCTCCGGAAGAACTTTGACCACATTCCGAGGGAGTCTGGAGACATGAAGTCTAAATGAGCCACGTTCTCCACCTCCATTGTTGAAGCAGCTCGGGTGTGGGAGGCGTTTGGTGAGGCCATGGAACAGGACTTTCGGTCGGCCTCGAAGAGATTCTGGCAGCTCAGGAGGGGGGAGCAGCTTCCTTTCCACACTGTGTATGGTGTGGATGAGGCACTGCTGACTTCAACTGGGAACATCGTTGAGGGATGGAAGGAATACTTCAAGGATCTCTTCAATCCTACTGACATGCCTTCCACAGAGGAAGCAGGGCTTGAGGATGAGGGGGACGACTCGCCCATCACAGGGACTGAGGTTGCCAAAGTGGTTTAAAAACTCTTTGGTGGCCAGGCCTCAGGGGTGCATGAGATTCGCCCTGAGTACCTTGAGGCCCTGGATGTTGTAGGGCTTTCAAGGTTGACACACCTTTGCAACATTGCATGGGGGTTGGGGACAGTGCCTTTGGCATGGCAAACTGGGGTGGCGGTTCCTCTCTTTAAGAAGGGGAACCGGAGGGTGTATTCCAACCTTAGGGGGCTCACACTTCTCAGCCTCCCTGAGAAGGGAAGCCTGGAAAGCTTTCTCCATAGGATTGCTGGACTCACCCTTAGAGATAGGGTGAGAAGCTCAGTCATCCGGGAGAGGCTCAGAGTAGAACTGCTGCTCCTCCACATTGAAAGGAGCCAGTTGAGGTGGTTTGGGCATCTGAACAGGATGCCTCCTGGACGCCTTCTACTTGAGGTGTTTTGGGCACGTCCCACGGAAGAGACCCCGGGGCAGACCCAGGATATGCTGGAGAGACTGCGTCTCCCAGCTGGCCTGAGAACGACTTGGTATCCTCTCTGAAGAGCTGGAGCAGGTGGCCAGGGAGAGGGAAATCTGGGCTCCTCTGCTTGAGCTGCTGCCTCCACGACCTCCGGAAAAGCATTAGAAAATGGATGGATGGATGGATGGGGACATTAACTATTTGAACTGTCTTACAATATATTTATATTAATATTTTATTTAAAAAGTATAAAACAGCCACAGTAGTGTCAGTACATGTCCATGGTTACCATAGTAATGCACGGAGTTTGGGGGGGGGGGGGGGCACAAAGTTGCAGGGTGTTTCAAATGGAGAAATTTTGTGAAGGGCAGTTAACTGTTATTCCCTGAGAATGGAGCAGGGAGTACTGCTGAAGTACACTGTGGATCAGAACGTAGCTTGATAGTCTCATCTCCACTAGACACCTGGATCATTGACCAACCTTTGACCATGTATTTCATTCATAGATGTAATTTTACCTCTTTTTATTATAGTTTATCATACTCTGGACCGGACACCTCCTTAGCTAGCAGTGGTTAGCTGCCATTAGCAGAGATAGCCATTCACTCATTCAGGGTTGTTTCTTTACTGATTAGACCCCAGGGAGTGGTCACACACCCTTGTCTCTGCTACTTTTTACCTGGGCTTTTAAACTCTAACATTCAGCCAATATTTGTTAGTGTGTCTCCTAGTTCAGCGACCAAAGCTAAAAGCCAATGCTAGCCTCAAACACAGCATTGCCAACAAAACAAAAATGTCGGAGGCATTATGAAAGAGGGAGGGTGGGGCCAGCTGGGACTCATTAACATTTATGGAAATATAACATAAAAACAGCCAGTTTGAGGAGCGCTCCTTCCCCATGTGTAAAATGATTTTCTGCAATAATTAAACCCTGAAGTATTTTGACCAAATCACATCATAGATATTATATTAACGCCTCTGAGAACTGTGTCATCACATGGAAAAATGTGCATAGACAGGGCTTCTGTTTCTTGCCTTTGACACAGTTCTGCAGTGGCTATTTTAAAAATACTCTTCATTTAACAGTTGTGTGATGAGGGTGCTGCAGACTATTTAAGGCTCACCCAGATAAGCAGCAGGGGTGACTGCAGTGGGCGTCTGGTCCACCTTCATGGCCAAACCGAAACTGCCTCTGTAGGAGGTGCTGTCTCTGATGACGAATGCCCCAGCCTCTTTGTCCTTTATCAGGGCTTCAGCTACAATAAATGAATCGACACAGGAAATGGTTCAAACAGGGGTCAGTCACCATTTTAAAAATGACAGTAAAACAGTCAAGGTATAAGAAATAAACCTGCCTGTCAACTCTTAAATAATTTTATGATTTTTTCTTGTATATTTGCAACTTTTTTTTATCATAAATATGGAACTTTTTTCCTCATAAATGTGCATTGTCTCTGTCTTAAATTAGCTATTTTTTCCAGTTAATCTGGATTTTTTTCCCCCATGAATTTGTAGCTCTTTCCTCAGAAATTTTCTTACTAAATGGACATTTTTTCTCATAAATTTTCAACTTTTTTTTTTTTTGTATTTTTTGGCTTTTTTAAATTAATGACTATTTCTATTGCTGTTTTTGTTCTTGTTAAGTTTAGAGTTTTATCATGTAAATGTGCTGGTAAATTATAATAATTTTGCTAATTTTTTTCTTGTATTTATTAATAGGAATTTGTAACTTTTCACTTAAATTTGTGACTTCACTTTGACAAATTTTTCTTTTCTTTGTGAAATTAGAGCTGTTGCTCATGAATGTGCGAGCTTTTTCCACCATAAATTTGTAGATCTTTTCTTCAAAATTTACATCAGTTTTCTTACTAATTTGGCATTTTTTTCTTGTTAATTTGCATATTTTCTCATCAGTTTGTGACTATGTATTTAAGTTGTGATGTCTCTGATATGACTTTGCAAATGTGACTGTTTTCTTATAAACTTGGTATTTTTTCTCCCATTTTTTCCATGAAAATTTGCAGCTTTTTCACATAAACTGAAAGATTTCTCCCCTCATAAATTTGCTAATTTTTCTTAAAAATTTGTGATTTTTTTCACCTTGTAAATTTGCAGCACTTTTCTCAGAAATTTATGACTTTTTTTCTTGCAAGTTTTTCTTCTAAATTTGCACTTTTTTTCCTTGCACATTTATGAGGTTTTTTAGCAATGAATTTACACAAGATTGGTAAAAAATTTCATGCAAATTTGCAACTTTTTTTCTGTAAAATGTGCAACTTTTCTCCAAGTACTTGTGCTATTTTTCTTGTATTTATGTATATATGTACTGTAGTTATTGAGTTGTTTGAATTTTGTGACGTTTTAAGACCCTCACCCTCTGCTCTGCCGATGTGAGGTCTGAACCAAAACTTTGACGTATCCATGACAAACTTCATGGAAGGCTGGCTGCCACTGAAACGGGCCTGAAACCCAGAGTTACTGGGCTTTAGGTTGGACACAGGGAGCGTCAGGTCTATTTCTGGCTCCGGGGTCCAACCAAGGTGGTCCGGCTGAGGGGCTCCATTGATGAGCAGGACAGGAATGTCAGTCAGAGACCCAGAAGGGGAGGCCAGACTGCCGTTGGCATCCTGCAGGTGTCTCGGTCTTGTCATGGACAGTTTCTCTGGGCTCTGCCTACTGTCCGATGGGCTCGCTCTGAAACCATCAGTGAAGGGGCCCGGAGTCTCTGGAGAGTCACCGCTGTCCTCACCGGTCAGGGACAGGTTGCTGCAGAGAGAGGACAACAGCTTTAAAGGGTTAAAATTTCACATTGAAAGCCATAATAACTTCTCAGGACAGGTTATCTGAAAGCAGGGTTGTTACTAGCTTTTTGAGGGGCTCCATGGTAGACTGGGTTTGGGGGGGGGGGGGGTATTTTTGTAATGGGGAAGAATTCAAATTGTTTAAAAGCATCCATATGGATGATCTAAATTTACAAGAAAAAAGTTGTAAATTTATAAGAAAAAGTTTATAATTTATGATGAAAAAAGGAGCAAATTCCCAAGAAAAAAGTTGCAAATTTACAAAGAAGGTCATAAATTTACAAGACAAAAGTTGAAAAATAATGAGATAAAAAAGTTACAAATTTGCAACAAAAAGTCACAAATTTACAAGAAAAATGGTGAAAATTGACAAGCAAAAAGTATCAAATTTATGAGAAAAAAATGCAAATTTTTACAAGAGAAAAGTTTCAGTTACAGGAAAAAGGTCACAAATTTATGAAAAAAGTTAAAAATTTGCTACTTTTTCTCATAAATCTGTGACCTATTTTCTTGAAAATTTGTAACTTTTGCCTTGTAGGTTTGTGACTTTTCTTTTTTCATCATTTTTCAACCATTCTCTTAAAAAATGTTGACTTTTTTATAATGTTGAAACTTTTTTCTCACAAATTTACTTCTTTTTTGTGTAAATTTTCAACTCTCTCTAAAATTTGTGTTTATTATAAAATAAATTTGCAACTTTTTTTCACATAAATTTGCAACTTTTTCTCATAAGTTTAAGCTAATGTTACAATATTTTTACCTTCTGGAATTGTGGTTTTATGCTAACTTGTGCAAATTTATGCTTTTTTTTTTTTTGCAATTAAGCTAGCATTTTTCATTTTTCAGCTTCGAATTAATATTTTCAAGCTAACTTCCTTTTTGTCTGAATCTGGGTATGAATTGACTCAAAAATGTCAGAAGCTGTGGTTTTACTGGCCCAAAAGTTGGCACGGAAAACAACAGGAAGTAAAAGTAGTGTGATTATAATAAAAATGTGCATTGGAAGTATGTTCACACAGTGTACACAGCCATAACAAAAACCTGCAGTGGGTACCTTTGATAAAACAAGAAGGAAAATAAGAGAGTTTCTCAAATGTTTTGTTAGAGTCAAAATTGAAACTGGGACTTTGGTTTAATCTACCCAGCTGGGGCTGTTGTCATTGTTTGTCTGGATATTATTCATACTTTTGTATAAGAAATGTAGCTGAGAGCCTTATTCTTCTATCCATCCATCCATTCATTTTCTGCATCAGTGAATTTCTGTCTTTATTACTCAAACAAATCTAAATAAAAGCCTGCAGGGTTTCTCATACAAATACCCAGCTGTTTTTTCATTTAAACTAGTAAATATTAAATCACCCTGTTATACTTTTTTCCACATGTTGACACAGTGTCCAGAGGTGTTAACGAAATGCCTTGGGCATGTTTTTTGTCAAAACACCCCAGGGTTTAATTATTGCAGTACCATTTTACACACAGGGAAGTAGCTCTCCTCACAATGGGCTGTTTTTATGGCATATTGAGTTAAATGCTAATGAGCCCAGATTCACCCACCCTCCCTCTTTCGTCATTTCTCTGTGATCTCTGTTTTGATGGAGGAGACACCATATTTGAGGCTAACCAAATTGAATTTTTTTTCCTTATGAATTAGCAACTTCTGCAGCTTTATTTAGCCCCCCCCCCCCCCAAAAAAAATGCAAGTTTTTTTTTCTAGTTCATTTGTGATTTCACAGAAATATAGAGTTTTCTTAAGTTTTTCCACAACTCTGCCTTTTTTAAGAGACAGAGTGCCACTGGTTATCAACAAAAGAGCCTCGACCACTGTTATGAACTTTGCTGCATGCAGACACAGCTTCAGTATGTGTATTTACCTGTCGATAGAGCTGAACAATATTCATAGATTTTGATCACATGACTTCTCCTCCAGCATGGCCGCCATTTGTTTACTTACTCGATGGAGCGAAAAAGTGTGAAAACACCCGAAACTTCAAGTAAACTAACTAACTAACTAACTAACCTGCACTTATATAGCGCTTTTCTAGTCACAAAGACCACTCAAAGCGCTTTCATTAATACTAACCCTCTATTCTAAGGGCCTATAGGAAACAGATATCTAGGGACAATTTAGAACAGCCAATTAACCTAACATGCATGTTTTTGGCATGTGGGAGGAAACCGGAGAAATCCCGGAGTAAACCCACGCAACACGGGGAGAACATGCAAACTCCACACAGATCACTGTTGGTCGGGGGCTGGGATCGAACCCACGATCCCACGATCCCCACAATCCCCCGGCCAAGGGTAAACTGTGCAAACTCTTGATAATGACTCTAGGCAGTGTTAGGATGGCACATTACATTCAATCGAGAAGCAGGACTGTAACTCGGAGACAAGCGGGATGACACCACAGTGATCGGTGGCGCACTTCTCCTGGGGGGAATGCTGCCACCTGGCCAGACAGGCCACCACCCGGACAG
Organism: Pholidichthys leucotaenia; assembly: GCA_020510985.1. Taxonomy (NCBI): domain Eukaryota; kingdom Metazoa; phylum Chordata; class Actinopteri; order Cichliformes; family Pholidichthyidae; genus Pholidichthys; species Pholidichthys leucotaenia. The sequence goes on from CM035848.1 coordinate 50,664,253, forward strand.
GTGGACTACGAGACGAGAGAGCGTTAATACAATGAAGTGTGTGGCCATGCTGAATTCCGAGCACATCACGGAGATCATAAGAAAGCAGGATGAGTGGGTTTTGTCTTCTTTTTGGCTGGAGTTAGTCAAAATTAAGAGCTAACTCATGAGCTAACAACAGCTGCTAAACGTACCTCCATGAAACTTGGGCAGAAGATTGTTCTGCACAGTTACTGTGGGTTAAATGAACAAATCAGTTTGTCCCTCCTATCAGTATTCATACAACCAGCACCATACAACCAAAGATAGAACAATAGTTTGCCATATTTACAACATTTTTCTGCTGAATATAGTGGTTTCCCCTCCAACATGGCTGGCGCATGATGTCATTTAAAACTATCAATACCGATTACATTTGATCTATCAGACAATTGGCCACTCATGATACATAAAATGCCTGTATCACACATATCGAGTATACTTTGTCACATTAACATGAGCCAGGGCTTCACTCCATGCAGTGTCTCTCTCTCCCCAGCTGCCACTCCTCAACAGCATCTCAGGCTCTGTGTGTGTGTGTGTGTTTGTGTGTGTGTGTGTGTGTGTGGGTGTGTGGGTGTGTGTGTGTGTGTGTGTGTGAAATATGATTTTTTTTTCTAATAAAAATGTAATTAAAACCAAATTTTAAAGGACATTCAGTGGACGAAATACATATCGTGGTATATATCGTGTATTGCAGTATAGAGAAATTATATCATGATACATTTTTGGGGGGTCTGTATCACCCAGCCCTACCTGCCGAGGATGTAGCTGGTGTCGGAGCATGTAGACGTAGAGAGCAGCGAGATGGCGCTGTTTCTGTTGGAGTGGGACAGGCGTAAGGAACAAGGGGTGGTGTCATTCCTCGACGACGGGATTCTTTTGGGCACGCTCCCACAGGGCAGTGGGGGCAGGGAGGCTGTGGGGGAGCTGGAGAATACCACTGAGCCATGGGGACTGCAGCTGAAGTTGCAGGCTCTGGGGATGGGGATGCTCGGGGACCCGGATGGTACCATGGCGGGTGATAAATCTGGAGAACATCCTCTGGGAACCAAGACAACATTGGGGAGATCTTCATCTGAACACAAATCTGAGGAAAGAGATAAAGATTTAGCTCAGATTTAATAATTAAAGAGATAAAATGTCCTAAATTATACAACAGTTAGTTCTGACTGAACTGATAAATGTACTCAGACACTTTACTGGATATCTGCCATACCACTTCAGAAGTGTTCTAAAGTTAAGTTAATCCCCTTCCACAGCATGTGGGATGGCGCCTATCTCCGTTTCACTGACCTTAGGCCACACAGCTACTGTGAGTAGCGAAAGCTACAGTGGGGTGGTCAGTCCTCTGGTAGCTTTGTGCATTAACTTTCCTCATTCTATTATGCTGAGCACCAAGCTAGAAGGTGGAAAGTACCATTTTACATGGTTTTTGGTATGACCCAACCGGGAGTTGAACCCATGACCTCCCGGTTGTGGTGCAGATGCTCTACCAACTAGGCCACCACTCCAGTTCAGAAGTGTTCTAATAATTGTTAATTACTGCAACTGCATGTGGCTTCTTATAATACCTGAGGATTGCTTGACAACCAGGAAATCGTTCTCTTGTATTCCGGAGTCATGCTGTTAGCAGCCGTTAGCTTACTTTTAGAATTAATTAAGATTCAGTGATTCAAAGATTTTTATTTGTCAGTACTTCTGTATATACAGTACGGGACATACAGGAGAATTGAAATACTGTTTCTCTCTCTCTTATGTTCGAGTAACCCACGACCTGGCCACGACCACCGGAAGAGATCTGTGAGTGACAGACCGACTCACCATCATCACCCCATGACAAAAAGGTGGGGTACCCAGCTCGATCCCCATTTAGAGGGCAGAGGGGGCAAGCCAGGAGCCATCAGAGGCTGCAACAAGTAGGCCATCAGCGGTATCTCCCCCTTGGCAGGAAGGGCAGATATGACTGGTAAAACATAGAGGACTGAGTGCATGATATTAAACGTATATATGCTACGAAATGCAATATCACTGGTGTAATCATTGAAATCAACATATAATATTTGTATTCATGTATGTAATCAACAGAATGATCCATAATCACTGTATTAATCTATGTGACCAGTATGTATTCTTTTTAAATGCACAAAGGAGGGTTATATAGTAGTAGTAGATTAGTTTATTTGACAGGGACAGTGCAATAAACATAGACAATTAATCAAAGACAATTAATCTGATGTGTTGCACATAGAGTGTATAGCTATTAGCTAATTTGCAACTCTTGTCCCTGGATGGGCTTTAGAAAAAAGAATCAAGATAAAAAATATACACAATAATCACATACATCAATGCAGAAAAATTATAAATACACAATTATAAATATTATATTATAAATACACAAATATAACAGCCTGACTCACATTTAACATAAATATTATAAATATTATAAATACACAAATATAACAGCCTGACTCACATTTAACACATATAACATAACTCACATTTGCCTATTTCAGGCCTTCCTCCCTCCGTCACTCACTATAAACAAACACATTTATTCCTTCCCTTCATTCGCTCTCACTCTGCAGACAGTTAATTCATACATGAGTACATTCTTGTTTATTTTTCAGCCAGTTTTTAACATTTTTAGTGAATGTTTTAAAGTCCGTTATTATTTTAATTTCATTTGGCATTGTGTTCCAGATGTGACTGCCCTTTATAGAGAAAGCTGTTTGTCCAAATGTGGTTCTGCGGTGGAATATTTTACAGTTATTGTTAACAGAACTCCTGGTGGCTCTGCTGCTGTCCTGTCTTTGGACGAAACCAGCAAGTGGCTCGGGTGCTGATTTATGGAAACATTTGAACGTTAATTTCAGAAGACAGAGGTCAATGAAGCTCTCAAAACTCAATAGGTTGTATTTTTTTAAAACATTACAGTGATGCCACCTAATGGGCTTTTTGTCCAAGATTTTTAGGGTTTGATTATATAATGAACCTATATGTCTTATTGTGGAAGGGGCTGCTTGAGCCCAGACTGTCAAACAGTATGATATATGAGAAAAAACCATAGAATGCATATACAGTGCAGCTGCTTCGTAAGGTATGTAATATCTAATTAATTTAAAGCAGTTCAGATTTTTTTTTACTGTTTTTGAAATTTTCTTTATATGAAGATTAAATTTGAGTTGAGGATCTAGTACAATGCCAAGGTATTTGAATTCTGTAGCTAAACTGATGTCATGATCATGTATATTAACTTTAAAATGTTGCAGGTTACATTTTTTGATTGAAAAGCACATTGAGACTGTTTTCTGAAGGTTCAGCAATAGATGGTTCTTGAGGAGCCACTCTTGGACATCAACCATACTTGTAGACAGTACATCTGCAGCCTGTGCTGGAGTCTTGGCAGCTGTGTAAATAACTGCATCATCTGCATAAAGTTGGCATGTTGCAGCTGAGCAGTGTAACGGCAAGTCATTAATAAAAATGCTGAAAAGTACATGCTGTCCTGAGGTCAGTACATGCTGACCTCACACAGTATGAGGTCAAATTATGAAACATGTTTTTTAGACATGGTTGACGGGAAAAGCAGGCCTGTTGTTATGGGATTGGCCTCAAAAAATGAGGAATAGAAAGTAGCTTGGCTTGGTTTTGCGGAAGGATAGCTAAGTTGGACTAACTGAAAGGTGGAAAATATGACATGTGAAGGTGAAGTACTTGACATGAGGGAAACTGCGTGATAAGGGTAGCTGAGATACGTGTCACATGGGCACATATGCGGGAAATTATGAGGCAGACATGTTATGTAATGAGTTTTTGAACTGTCCAATCATGAGCAGCCAAAAAGCATGGCGAGATACGGGAACTGTCCAATAAGAGTCTATACAAATGGGTGGATGAGCAGTATTTAAGCTGGGTGCAGAAGCGCCAAAAATGATCATTTCGGGTGGACTCCATCGTTGGGCAGCAGAAGACCTGAAGAGAGAAAGGAAGTCTGTCTTTTAGAAATGATCCCATTCCATCAACTCTTCAATTTTTAAGAACTGATTTCTTCTGCTGCCAATATCATCACTCAAGTGAAAAGAGGAAGTGCAGGCTTCTGGCTGGCAGCTGGGCCTCCACCCCCCCCTCTCTCCTCATCGTGGGCCCGACTGAGAAGACAAGAGCACCGGAGCTGAGGAGAGGGAGACACAGGGGGACACTGCCCGTCTGGCTGGCTGGCCTCCTGGCATTTCTAACCATCTTCGCATCATCTTCATAGCTTTTTAGATAGCTAATCACAAATTTATCAGGTGATTTCATTATCCTAATAATTATTCAGTTATTTTGGGGGTGATTTCTAATTTTTTGATTAATTGATTTTTCTATGAGTTCTGACTTTCTGATTAACTGAGTTCTTCTATTTTTGATTCAATTGATTGATTTTTAAACAACATATAACCATTTGGCTGTGCTTGGCAACCTTTTAATAAATCTTACAGCATATTAAAAGACAGTAAAGGAGTCTGTGATCACTGATTCAATGTCCACATTTTTCTGGTTTTTCAAGTAGGTGTTTTTTCTACAAGAGGTGTAACAGTTTTATGAGCTTTTAAGGGTTACTCTGTAGAGGTAATTTAAAACAGGTCTCCTATAAATCAGTTTTCCTGATTTTAAGCAGTTACCCAGATTACCAAAAACAATGAGACCAAGGAGGAACTGTCATTAATGCAAGGGTGTGCTTTAGGCTACTGGCTGGACAGGTCACTCAGTCAGAGCTCTGGGCGCAGGAAAGCGGAGGCCGCCTTGCAGATGAAGACAGTGAAGCTGGGTTAATCTTTCACTCGCCAGCCACACATGCTGTAACTGAATTCCCTGTGAAGAACCCCTTCTGGGGACAGCAGCTGGTGTACTTGACCTCATCCTGAGGTACAAGGTCATGGTCTTCGACACTTAGTAGTATGCGTAATATATAAGAAAAGAAGGAATAAGGATAAAAACAACAACAACAATCTACGTATGTACAGTAATGCTACCCGTAGTGCAAATAAAGATAAAAGAACACACAACAATCCCATGTACAGTAATACCATAATACCCTTAGTGCAAGTTCAGTGCGGTAGAGGAGGTGCAGACACTGACAGTTTCGAATGCACATGATCAGTAGTGCAATAACAGACAGCAGCATTACATTACAGCATAACAGTGTTGCATTTGTGCAAATGGTTGTAGTAAAGTGCAAAGACATACAGCAGCAGATATAGTACTGTTGGTGTGCCAAGTCTTTTTTGTGCAAACAGCTGATGTAGAGTTATTGTGTGACTGAGTGCGTTACCATCCAGGAGGAAGGGGGGGAGAGGGCAGAGTTCAGGGTCCTGATGGCCTGGTGAACAAAGCTGTTTAGCAGTCTTGTGGTGCGGGTCCGTAGGCTCCGGTACTTTTTCCCGAGGGCAAGAGGCTGAAGGGGGAGTGTGAGGGGTGGGAGGTGTCACCTGCGATGATGATGGCTCTGTGGGTGAGGTCGGTATGGTAGATGTCTGAAAGGGAGGGCAGAGGGGCAGCAATGATTTTGCTGGCTGCATTCATTGTGCATTGTAGAGTCTTCTGGCAGGAGGCGGTGCAGCTTCCGTACCACACAGTGATGCAGCTGGTGAGGATGCTCTCAATGATGCCCCGGTAGAATGAGCACATGATGGGGGGAGGGATTCATGCTCTGCTCAGGTTGCGGAGGAAATAGAGGCGAGTTTGAGCCTTCTTGGCCAGCGATGTGGTGTTGTTGGACCAGGAGAGGTCCTCAGAGATGTGCACCCCCAGGAACTTGGTGCTACTCACCCTCTTTACAGTTGTTCCATCGATGATCAGAGGAGGTGCTGTGTGTGATTTTAGACAAATAAGTCTAAAACTTAGATTAAAACTTGTAAACAAAATTTCTACTGAACCCTCAGAGCATGATGTATGCCTCTGACTCATTAATTTATCTGAAGATGACAAACATATCATAAACGAAAGCAGAGATGCCAATTGAGTGCCAGCTAATTCGATAATTACTCCGACTCCATTTCTCTTCCTATCTACACCATGGCAGAACAGTTTAAATTCACCTCCAATGCTCCTAACCTTGCTTCCCTTCTGTCTGATTTCTTGAACATGCAGTATCCTTTCTTCTCTCTGTCATGTCAGATAACCCTCTCCCTTTACCAGCCATAGTCCCTGCTCTCACCTCCACACTTCTGCTGTTCTTATTCTCTCTCTGCCTCTGCCTCTGTCTTCTTCTTCTTCTAAACCACTGCTCGAAAATTGACCTTGGCAGAGGTATGCACTCATGGATCACCTCTAAAATCTACTGGGTTCATCCTTAGGCCAAGAGCCACCTTTGGTGAAAATTTCATCTAAATCAGTCCAGTAGTTTTTGTGTCATCCTGCTAACAGTCAAACAAGCAGACGAACACCGACAAAGCATAGCCTCATTGGCGGAAGTAATGAAATGTGTTTATTTTTGTTTGACCACTTAGAGGGCTTCCATGCAATGCAGTCTTTTCCACTAACATTTTATGCGGCATTATATTTACACAGTTGATAATCACCAGGGTCAATAATCAGCCTTTTCATGCTAATGACAGATGCATCTGCTTCAACATTTCTCCGACTATTTGATTCTTTGGTTCTCTGTTAGCAGAACAGGCTTGGCCCCCTGTATTTAAACACATAATAGTCTTAGCTGTCATATTTCTCATGCAGGCAGCTGCTTGCACAGAGCAAGCCGTTCCCTCCAAAACAAAAAAGAAGCTTTTCTGTCCCACTCTCCTACTATTACAACAATTCCCAAACTCCTGGAGGAGTCTCGGCTTGTCTTCTTGCTCTTAAGACGTTCCAGTGTCAGTGTGAACAAGTTCGCCTCTTGCGGGAAAAACATCGTAGACTGCGGTCGGTATGTGAGCCAGACAGGTGACTGCTGAACCACACGTAACATAATAATGATTAAGATTCATGCAGAAATTGCAGAAATCAGTGTGAATGTGAATGCATGCATGAATCTTCTGATTAACAGAGGTGGGTAGAGTGGACAGAAATTGTTACCCTGTGAAGGTGCAGTACGGGGTAACAGTAGTCACCAAAAAGGTTACTTTACTGCTGCTGAATTTTGAGACTTTTTTCTTGTAAATTTGCAATTTTTTTCACCAGTTTCATAAATTTGTAGCATTTTTTTAACTCCTTGTAAACTCGCAGCTTTTTTATTCATGTATGCTAGATATTTTTAATTAATTTACAACACGTTTTCAACAAAAAAGCAATAATAGAAATGTATGCCCCACCCTTGACTTTATTCTTTATCCTCTTGATGACACCTTTGCTATATTGGTTGAGTTAGAAAGTAAACATGTACGGAAAAGAAAGTACAAAAGCATACACCCCAACTCCAGTGAAGTTGGGACATTGTGTAAAACGTAAATAAAAATAGAATACAATGATTTAAAAATCATTTTCAACCTCTATTCAATTGAATACTATACAAAGACAAAATATTTAATGTTCCAACTAATAAACTTTATCCTTTTGTTGCAAATATTCACTCATTTTGAATTTGATGCCTGCAACACATTCCAAAAAAGCTGGGACAGGGGCAACAAAGGACTGGGAAAGTGGAGGAATGCTCAGAAAACACTTTTTTGGAACATTGCACAGGTGAACAGGTTAATTGGAAACAGGTGAGTGTCATGATTGGTTATAAAAGGAGCATCCCCGAAAGTTCAAAAGCCAGCATCTGTGATGATACGGGGATGTGTTAGTGTCCATGGCATGGGTAACTTGCACATGTGTGGAGGCACCATTTTTGCTCAATGGTACATACAGGTTTTGGAGCAACATATGCTGCCGTCCAAGCAACATCTTTTTCAGGAACGTCCCTGCTTATTTCAGCAAGGCAATGCCAAGCCACTTTCTGCACATGCTACAACAGCATGGCTTCATAGTAGCAGAGTGTGGGTGGTAGACTGGCCTGCCTTCTGTCCAGACCTGTCTCCCATTGAAAATGTGTGGAGCATTACGAAGTGCAAAATACGGCAATGGAGACCCTGGACTGTTGAGCAACTGAAGTTGTACATCAAGCAAGAATGGGAAAGAATTCCACCTAAAAGCTTCAACAATTAGTGGAAAGGTGATGTAACACAGTGGTAAACATGACTCTGTCCCAGCTTTTTTGGAAGGTGTTGCAGGCATCAAAATCAAAATGAGGGAATATTTGCAACAAAACCATGAAGTTTATCACTTTCCACATTAAACATCTTGTCTTTGTAGTGTGTTCAATTGAATATAGGCTGAAAAGTAATTTTAAATAATTGTATTTTGTTTTTATTTATATTTTATACAGCATCCCAACTTCATTGCAATTGGGGCTTGTAAACCCCTGCCTGGGAGCAGCTCTGTGATCCACATGGTGAGGACATCGATGGCCTCACTCACACCATCATGGACTACATCAACTTCTGTGTGGACAACACCATACCCTCCAAGACCATATGGTGTTGCTCGAACAACAAACCCTGGATCAACCCTGAGATTAAAACACTTCTGAGAGAGAAGAAGAGGATCTTCAGGTCGGGGAACAGGGAGATGCTGAAGTCCATACAGAGGGAGTTGAGGAGGAAGATCAGAGAAGGCAAGGACAGCTTCAGAAAGAAGATGGAGGACAAGCTGCAACAGAGCGACATCGGCGGGGTCTGGAGAAACCTTAAAACCATCTCTGTGCTCCAGAATACCTCCTCCCAGGCCACGGGGGGGCAGGGAATGGGCGAACAATCTGAACCTGTTTTTTAATAGGTTTGGCCAACCGCCCCCCCCCCCCCCGACTGCACACCAACCACTGCTGCCTCTAAAGTCATCGAGACCTGCTGTCCACACCCCACTCCGCCAACACCCCCCCCACTCTCAGCACACAGCCCCCCAACCTGACCCTCACTAAGACCCAGGTGAGGACGGAGCTAAGGAAGATCAAGGCGAGGAAGGCCTCAGGACCGGACGGCATCAGCGCGAAGCTCCTCAATGCCTGCGCAGACCAGCTGTGTGAGATTGTGGAGCACATCTTCAACCTGAGCCTGAAGCTGGGGAGGGTACCACAGTTGTGGAAAACATCTTGTGTGGTACCTGTACCAAAGACTTCCCACCCCAAAGACCTGAACAGCTACAGACCAGTGGCCCTGACATCTCACATGATGAAGACCCTGGAGAGACTGCTCCTTGCTCACCTCCGCCCCCTGGTGGGACCAGCGATGGATCCACTCCAGTTCGCCTACCAGCATGGCATTGGGGTGGAGGATGCAGTGATCTTCCTCCTTCACCATTCCCTGTCCCACCTGGAGAAGCCCAGGAACGCAGTGAGGATCATGTTCTTTGACTTCTCCTGTGCTTTCAACGCCATCCAACTGATGATCCTGAAGGACAAGCTGCTGTGCGCAGGGTTGGACCAGCGCCTGTCATCATGGATCCTGGACTACCTCACTAACCGGCCACAATTTGTGAGAATCCGGGATTGTGTGTCCGACACGATCATCGGTAGCACGGGGGCCCCCCAGGGAATGGTTTTGGCTCCCTTCCTGTTCACCCTTTATACTGCGGACTTCTCACACAACACAACACACTGCCATCTACAGAAGTTCTCTGACGACTCTGCGATCGTCGGCCTCATCTCCAACGAAGATGAAGCTGAGTACAGAGGACTTATCCAGGACTTCGTGGACTGGTGCCATCGGAACTGCCTCCAGATCAACGCGAGGAAAACTAAGGAGCTGGTGGTAGACTGCCGCAGGCAAGGACAACCCCTCACAGCACCAGTAAGCATCCAGGGAACAGACATTGAGATGGTGACATCCTACAAGTACCTGGGTGTTCATCTGAACAATAAACTAGACTGGTCACACAATACTGACGCACTCTACAAGAAGGGACAGCGCAGGCTGTTCCTACTGAGGAGACTCAGGTCTTTTGGTGTACAAGGGATGCTCTTGAAGACATTCTACGACACGGTGGTGGCATCAGCCATCACTTTTGGAGTGGTCTGCTGGGGCAACGGCATTACAGCAGCCAATAGGAAGAGACTGAACAAACTAATCAAGAAAGCGAGCTCTGTCCTGGGGAAACGCCTTGACCCAGTGGAGGAGATAGGAGAGAGAAGGATGGTGGCCAAACAGTCATCTCTGCTGGAGTCCAAGTCCCACCCTATGCAGGACATACTGGACGCACTGAGGAGCTCATTTAGCAGCAGACTACATCATTCTAGGTGCGCGACTGAGAGGTTTCACAGGTCCTTCCTACCTACAGCTGTCAGACTGTATAACCTAAGCAGGGCTGCTCACAGAGATAGCAAAAAAATGTGATGACCTAATAGTATTGAATGCAAAAGACGCAACAGACTTACACAAATGGTCCCCTCCAATATACAACTAGGACAATATCAGTTGCTACGGAGGGTGACAATATGTATGGGTACATATTCATACTATGTAGGATAACTAAGTAGACGGTTATGCTGTTCATTCCATCTTGCTACAATGCTCCGCACTTTGTATATATATTTATATATTTATGTGTACGTATGTACTCACCGGCCACTTTAATAGGTACACCAAGCTAGTAACGGGTTGGACCCCCTTTTGCCTTCAGAACTGCCTCAATTCTTCGTGGCATAGATTCAACAAGGTGCTGGAAGCATTCCTCAGAGAGTTTGGTCCATACTGACATGATGGCATCACACAGTTGGCGCAGATTTGTCGGCTGCACATCCATGATGCGAATCTCCCGTTCCACCACATCCCAAAGATGCTCTATTGGATTGAGATCTGGTGACTGTGGAGGCCATTTGAGTACAGTGAACTCATTGTCATGTTCAAGAAACCAGTCTGAGATGATTCCAGCTTTATGACATGGCGCATTATCCTGCTGAAAGTAGCCATCAGAAGTTGGGTACATTGTGGTCATAAAGGGATGGACATGGTCAGCAACAATACTCAGGTAGGCTGTAGCGTTGCAACGATGCTCAATTGGTACCAAGGGGCCCAAAGAGTGCCAAGAAAATATTCCCCACACCATTACACCACCACCACCAGCCTGAACCATTGATACAAGGCAGGATGGATCCATGCTTTCATGTTGTTGACGCCAAATTCTGACCCTACCATCCGAATGTCGCAGCAGAAATCGAGACTCATCAGACCAGGCAACGTTTTTCCAATCTTCTATTGTCCAATTTCAATGAGCTTGTGGAAATTGTAGCCTCAGTTTCCTGTTCTTAGCTGAAAGGAGTGGCACCCGGCGTGGTCTTCTGCTGCTGTAGCCCATCTGCCTCAAAGTTCGACGTACTGTGCGTTCAGAGATGCTCTTCTGCCTACCTTGGTTGTAACGGGTGGTTATTTGAGTCACTGTTGCCTTTCTATCAGCTCGAACCAGTCTGGCCATTCTCCTCTGACCTCTGGCATCAACAAGGCATTTCCGCCCACAGAACTGCCGCTCACTGGATATTTTTTCTTTTTCGGACCATTCTCTGTAAACCCTAGAGATGGTTGTGCGTGAAAATCCCAGTAGATCAGCAGTTTCTGAAATACTCAGACCAGCCCTTCTGGCACCAACAACCATGCCACGTTCAAAGTCACTCAAATCACCTTTCTTCCCCATACTGATGCTCGGTTTGAACTGCAGGAGATTGTCTTGACCATGTCTACATGCCTAAATGCACTGAGTTGCCGCCATGTGATTGGCTGATTAGAAATTAAGTGTTAACGAGCAGTTGGACAGGTGTACCTAATAAAGTGGCCGGTGAGTGTATATTCACTGCTCTTATTTTCTTATCTTCTAAATTATTGCTCTGAGTGTTGCTATCCCTGTGCCGTTGTAATCCTGGAATTTCCCCATTGTGGGACTAATAAAGGCTTATCTTATCTTATCTTATCTTATCTTATCTTAAATTTTTGTGGTAGTTGACTATAAGTACTCGTTCATGCACCTCGTCTCCCCCACCCGTGTTGATTTCTCATCCCCGCTGCTAGATTTCCTTTAAACTCTTTCATCTTTAAAATGTGACGGTTTCTGAAACATCTTACAGGAAATCCATTTTTTTATCTGAGTGTGCTCTGCTGACTCGTGCATGAGCTCGCAATGAGTGAGGGGTGAGTGGGTGAATTGGTGCTGCCACGCTGCCCTCACGAGCCCTAACATGTACTGGGTGTGGTTGTCTGGACCGTAATCCCAGAACAGCCAAAGTGTTGCAATTACCACGTGATTAAAAATGTTAAAGCCGTCTCAGATCTGGCAGGTGAATTTCCACAGCCTCCAGCGTTGCCTTAACAAGGGTGACTGTGGTTTGACTTTCAACGCTGTTTCTTGCTTTCTTTTTTTATCGGGCTCTGTGCAACATTGTGTTTGAGTGGGCTGTATTTTTGTAATGGCGAGGAGTTCAAACCCTTTAAAATGGAAGAAAAGAATCTGTCCCCCAACAAAAACATTCAAAAATACATTTATGTTGTTGTCTGGATGAACAGAAAAAATTAAACCATTATATGTACAAAAAAGTTTAACCAGTGTTTCAAATGTACAAGAAAAAAGTCACAAATTTATGACTGAAGAGTTGCAAAATGTAGTGAATTTACAAGAAAAAATGTGCAGATTTACTCGAAAAAAAAGGTCATAAATTTGTGAGAAAACAGTTGAAGATTTATAATTAAAAAATCATTTGTGAGAAAAACTTTAAAAAAATTTGGATTGAAAAAGCCGTGAATTTAGGAGAAAAAAACATTGCAATTTGTAGGAAAAAAGGTCACAAATTTATGAGAAAAAGATTACTAGACAAAAGTCACATTTTTATGAAAACAGTTGAAGATATACAAGAAAAAATGTAAAAAAAAAAAAATTTGGATGGCAGAAGTAGCAAATTTATGAGAAAAAAAACTTGGCAAATTTACAAGAAAAAATTGAAGATTTACAAGAAGAAAAGTTAGAAATTTATGAGAAAAGAAGTTTCACATTTAGGATGAAAAAAGTTGAAAATTTATGGGAAAAAATTACAAGTTTACAAGAAAAAAGTCAAAATTTTTAGAAAACAGTCGAAGATTTACAAGAAAAAATGTTTAAAAAATTTGGATGGAAAAAGTAGCAAATTTATGAGAAAAATTTATGTGGAGAGAAGTTTCACATTCAGGATGAAAAAAGTTGCGAATTTGAGAAAGGAGCTGCAGTTTTACAAGAAAATAGTCACAAAATTATGAGAAAAAAGTTGCAAAAAGTAGCAAATTTACCAGAAAAAAATGAAAATTTACTAGGAAAACATCACAAATTTACGAGAAAACAATCGAAGATTTACAAGAAAAAAAAAGTCATAAGTATACAAGAAATTTTTTTAATAAATTTTGGAATGAAAAAGTACTGGATTTTTTTTTTTTTAAATCTGCTAATTTACAAGAAGTTTACAACAACTTGACGAGAAAAAAGATCGAAAATTTACAAGAAATAAGTCAGAAGTTTATGAGAAAAGAAGTTTCACATTTAGGATGAAAAAAGATGTGAAATTACAAGAAAGGAGCTGCAAATTTTACAAGAAAAAAAGCCAGAAATTTACGAGAAAAAAAAGTCAAAATTTACAAGAAAAAAGTCAAAAGTTGACAAGGAAAATGTTAACAATTTTGGATGGAAAAGTAGTGATTTTATGAGAAAAAAAAAGACAAAGTTAAAAAATAAAACAAATCACAACTTCATGAGAAACATTTTCAAACTCACAAGAAAAAAGCTGCAAATTTACAAAAAACGTGCTACATTTTAACTTTGAAAAAATGAAAATTAATGTGAAAAATTAGCACATTTACAAGAAAAAGATGCAAACTGATGAGGAAAAAAGCTGAAGTCATTTTTTAAATTCTCCCCCCAAGAAACTGATGAGGGTGAACTTGTGGATTAAAGGCCCCTAGTGGCTGAAGGAAACCTTTGCATTTGCGTGCTCTTGCTTTGCAGCCAGAATCGGCTCTGCTTACTTGCAGCGTTTCAGATGTTCTGTCTTATGAAAGCAGACCTGTTGAGACTAAAAGAAAAGCCTCTGAGGTCATACTGCACCTGTGGGAGAGTCGACGCACGAAGGGCTTTTGTTGACTGGGATGGGCTCAAATGTCGGATCCAGTTCCAGGATGAGCTTGTTGAGGTTCTCAAGAGATATTTCCAGGTCTGGATTGGGGAGAGTCGGGCGCTGGGCGGTTGTCTCCGGCGCCGACTCCAGGCACACGGTTTGACCCACCCTCAGAACATGACTGGGTATGATGTGGGACATGCCTTTGACTGTAGGCATCATGGTAGGAGAGGACACGGACTTCTGAGGAGGGGAACACAAAGCAGACAGATCGGTTACCACGTATTCACTGAAATGAAAACCGGCCTTTTGTCCTCTGACCATAAAAGATCCATCAGAATGTCTGAATAGAAAATTTGGTCGCACATCTGAACATCTGAACACAACGAGACGCAACCTATAACACAAAGAAATGGTCAGTCACAGACTGGCACATGTCTTTGGACTGTGGGGGGAAACTTCACACAGAAAGGCCACTTCTAGCCGTGAGGCAACAGTGCCGACCGCTGTTCCATCATATTTCATCTCCATAGTATCTAGTAAGGTGTATCTAGTGTCCATATTGTCGTACATCAGCACAGACTAAAGTAGCAGCAGACATATCCATTACTCCAGCTTCTACATCTGTGGACTATACAATAACATCCAACCTGATGCTGATTTTGTCGTTAGGCCCTTCATATAAACTAGGTAATTACAGTACTGCAGAACTATTTAAATAGTGTGTTCTCTTTAAGTCAGGCAGAATCAGAATTTAAATCAGATGTAGAAGCCCACCTACAACAAATCTGCTCAAAATTTATAGTAAGACTTGAGGAAAAAATGAATGTGGACAAGTTAGTTTGTGCATCGACGGCAGTACGCAGTGCGTGAAGATATAAAATTGTCCCCCTCCAACCTGGAAAAAAGAGAGATTGACCCTGAATATTGTGACTTTGAACCATGAATTCTAAGCAGAAATGAAGAAAAAAAAATCAACTTTTTCTCTTACTTTTGCAACCATTTCCCTCATAAATCTATAACTTTTTTCTTATAGATTTGCAACTTTTTTCTCATAAATTTGCAAAAAAAATTCTTGTAAATTTGCAATTTTTTTCCTGTAAATTTTCAACTTTTTTTCTCATAGAGTTGCAACTTTTTCCTTTAAAATTTGTGACTTTTTTCATAGATTTGTGACTTTTGTCCTTTTAAATTTGTAAGTTTTTTTTCTCATAAATTTGCCATTTTGTTTTCTCAAAAATTAATATTTTCCCTGTAAATATTTTTTTCTCATACATTTGCAATCCTCATCTGGATGCTGGTTAAGTTTTTATTCTCTGTAATCAAAGTGTGATTTGTTACTTTAATTTTTAAATTGGCATCTTTTATCATATCTTTTCACCTTTTATTCTTTCAAATTTGTACCTAAATCACATTTAGGTACAATCACATTTGTGCCTTATGTTAAATTGGTGAATACCCCCCATCCTCCTTTGTTAAAAAAATAATAATAAATCACCTGCTGAATATAGTCCATTGCGAACAGAACAGAGATGATCATATTAAGAATGTCAGCCAATGACATCATACAGATCTATATAAGTAGAAAAAACTGTCAGACGAAGTGTTTAAAGCCTGAATTCTTACATATACTGACTTCACTATTTTAAACTTTTGTCATCTTATGTAATAATAATAACACTAATAATAGCAGTTTTGTCTGTGTGTCTGCTGCGCGGACCATTAGTCGAAGGCTATTCCATGGAGAGATATCATAATTGGCATGTTTAATAGAGCCTCACTTTCCTGAGTCTGGAGGGAAATCTGGAAGTCTTTCACCAAAAATTAGCCATTTTGTGTACGGATGCACTGATACATTGGTTCAACATAGGTATCAGCCAATTAAAATTCACCTCGTTGACTGACATTGGCCTGTTGACAAACAAGATAAATAAGATTCACAGATCTCAGTGGGCGATATTTATCCGGCCCATCTCAGCTGCGTGGGATTGGGTTTGGCCTGAAGCAGACATCAGCATGTTACATCTGTGAATCCAGAAAACATCCCAGACCGAACCATTTTACAGTGGGCCATTCTGCGTCAGATCAGATATCTGAGAAGGGAGACCTTTATAAGATTATATCACATGATATAACCTTATAAAGGTCTCATTGCATGCCAGTTTTATTGCAGTTTGAATGACTCCATATTAAAAAAAGGTGCAAATTTATGAGAAAAAAGATGAAAGTGTAAAAAAGTTACAAATTTACAAAAATGTCACAAATATAAGAAAAAAAAATCTTTCAAACTTCAACTTTTTTCCAAAAAAGTAGCAAATTTATGAGAAAAGTTGCAGATTTACAAAGAAAAAGAAGCCAAATTATGGGAAGAAAAGTTGCAAATTTTCAGAAAAAATACCAAATTTATGAGCAAAAAAATCAGTAAATTTACAAAAAAGTAACAAATTTATGTAAAAAAGGTTGAAAATTTAGAAGAAAAAGAAGCTAAATTATGAAAAAAGGTGCAAATTTATGAGAAAAAAGATGAAAGTGTAAACAAGTTACAAATTTACAAAAATGTCACAAATATAAGAAAAAAAAAATCTTTCAACCTTCAACTTTTTTTCCAAAAAAGTAGCGAATTTATGAGAAAAGTTGCAGATTTACAAAGAAAAAGAAGCCAAATTATGGGAAGAAAAGTTGCAAATTTTCAGAAAAAATACCAAATTTATGAGCCAAAAATCAGTAAATTTACAAAAAAGTAACAAATTTATGTAAAAAAGGTTGAAAATTTAGAAGAAAAAGAAGCTAAATTATGAGAAGAAAAGTTGCAAATTTATTAGAAAAAGTTTAAAAAAGTTATAAATATACAAACAAGTTGCAAATTTAAGAAAAAACTGTCAACTTTAAATGTTTTTCAAAAAAGTAGCAAATTTATGAGAAATGTTACAGATTTACAAAGATAAGTAGCAAATTTTCAGGAAAAAATAGCAAAATTATGAGCAAAAAATTTCAAATTTACAAGAAAAAATTAGCAAATCTATAAAAAAAAAAATTGGTAAATTTACAAGAAAAAAGTAGCGACTTTCCAAGACAAAATGTGCAAATTTAATGGATTTTGATTACATTTTCACCTGAGGTGGCCCGTGAGCTACAGATGAGCCCATTAGATGTTGGAGGTGATCCGAGAGGGTACACCTCCATCAAGGCCCTATCTTCTCGCAGTGTGTTAGCAGGATTACCCAAAAGCTACTGTACGGATTTTGATGAAATTTACACTAGCGGTAGCCCTTGGGCTATGGAGGAACTCATTAGGTCTTGGAGGTGATCCAGGAGCGCATACCTCCACCGAGGCCCTATCTCGCCATGTATGGCTGGATGGAGATATGGACAGATAGAGGGAGGGGTGGACGGGCAGAGCCTTGGCAGGGGTATGCACTCTCTAGGTGCCCTAGTTTTGTTGTAAATTTGCTTCTTTTTTCTTTTAAGTAGTTTTTGCATAATCGTGCTAACAGATAAACAAACAAACCACTCTGATCATATTACGCAACTTGGTGGAGGTAAAAACTGGAAATTTATGAGAAAAAGGTTGCAGAATTACACAAAAAAGTAGCAAAGTTAATAAGAAACAAGATGGAAATTTGCAAGAAAAAGTAGCAAATTTCTGAGAAAAAAAGTTGAATGTTATTTTGATTCTCCCTTTCAAAAGAGCGTGACCTTGTGGAAAAGAGTCAACATAACGCATATTAGAGCAGATGAGTGATGGGTGGAGCGGCCTGTGTGTTCCCCCACCCGTCCCTCTGAGTAATGACTCAGTGTGAGTGGAGGGTGTTCCTCGGTGCAGATATCAGCATGAATCTGTGCCCAATCAGCCTGTGTAATAATGCGTGGGAGGACGGGATCACATACTGGGTCCACTCAGACCAGGCGTGGTGCTCGGTGAGTCACTCAGGTTGACTGCTGGTCGTTGCCATGACTACGCTTTTGTTTTCCTAAAACGGCTGAAAACTTTTAAAGCCCAATAGCTGTATTTTTTTTTTTTTTTTTTCTGGTGAAAGTAGGTAAAAATGTGATCACACGACCTGTTTCTACACAAGAATGGCAGAGATAACGGTGAAATATGTTTGGTAAATGAACGCTGATTCAACTTGGAAATTTTAGTGCTTCAACTCAAAAATTTATAGCATTACTGTGTGTCATAAAGTTTGCTTGAAGTAGCAGCTGCAATAGCGACAGTGAGAGTAAAGACTTATTTGGCTGTATAAATAATGAACGAGAATGAACACATGAACATTTTGATATGAAGTTATCATCTACACATATTTTTAATCCAAAGATCATCTTACCTTGTTGTCTTCTTGTCAGTCTTCTTCTGCTATGATTCCTCTTCTTCACTCTCAGACTGTTCACTGCTCAACCTTCTGTGAGTTCCATGCTTTTATTAATGAAATCCCAGCCCTTTTCCTGGAAGGCCTATCATCAGTCAGGATTCTGAATTCCTCCGAATGATGATGTCATAGTGATGGTGTTAAGTGTGTGGCTGGAGGGGTGTGCATGTTTCCCAACACTGAACTCATAAGTGTGCAGAGCAGTGTAATGAAATCTGATCACAGAGACATAAGAAAAATCATAACTTTGATTTAATGGGGTGTATACTTACACTTTGATATATTTTCCCATTTCACACAAAGTGGTTATTAACCCCTTGCACTCCGGTCAATTTCCTTAAAAACGCCAAAAAATAATGTGCCCAAAGTAAATTGAAAGCCGTTCTTCAACCCTTTGCAGCATCTTCATGGGGTTGGTCTCATTTAAAAGAAAACACTTTGAATTTTTTTGGCAAAATAGTCATAATCTCTCTAAGTGCTCCGGCCACTGAGTTACAGTCATCTAAACATAGTGAACTTGAAGAAAATAAATTTGGCCTGGGTGTTTTTTTGGATACAAATGCTTGCAAATAACACACAGCTTCAGATCCGGGCTGGAAGATGCAACAGAAATGTAGAACCAAGTGTTATCCAGCTGAGGTCCAAATTTTGTAACAATACCACAAAAAATGAATATATTACACAGCTTTTTCCTCAGGTAGTTCCCAGGCATTTTGGAACTGTGCCAAATTGTGCCAAATGGCACAGTTTGGAAAAACGTCTGTAACTTTTGAATGATTCAATGTAGAAGCTTCATTTTGGGCTCTAATGAAAGGTCACACTCAGGGCTGTGTCTGTGTGTGTGGGGGGGGGGGGTGTCCCCCCCCTCGCTACAGAGGATGGACATTGGCCATCGCTACATGACGGATTAGCCTCATGTCGCGATGTGGGACAGCAGCTCAGTCACCGCAGCTCCCCCCTCCCCCCGCTACAGAAGAATAGCGGGGGGGTGGCGTTCACGGTCTGGACGCGACGAACGAACCGTGTACCGCGGCGCATGAACTTCAGACTTCGTGCGCCGCACAGTTGTAATTTACCAATCGGTCAAAAGTCATTTTGGATTACAATTTTCAGGGATAGAGAATAATTTAGCTTATAACACCTTACCTCTTCACAGCAGCAGCGGAGCTGGTGAACTTCTCTTCCTCATTGTCAGACAAACGCGACGCTGGTCCGCTCGTGGTTCTGATCTCGCGACCCGATCAAAACATAATTCCATTATTGCGGTTTTGTGCTTCCATGATTGCGGTTTTTGACGAACAATTTTTCAAAACAAATAACAGTAGTAATTAAAAAAAGACTGGCGAAGGCGTGTGTGTCACTCAGCCTTCGTCGTCAGCCTCCGTCGGTCTATGATGACCATGGAAGAAAATCATAACGTCTACTCTGCTGGAACAAAAACAAAATAAGCACCGCCTGTGGCCGAACATGCCAATGCGCGAATGCTGTCACACAGGTTGCATTTGTGGGTGGTCTCCGTGCTGCTTGGTCTGTGACGGTTCTTTCTGCGAGTCCTTTTTTGATCCGCTGCAGCAGTCTGTCTTCACCCAGCCTTAAAAAAAACAGCTGGCGAACTTCTCTGCTTCAATTGGCTCACTGCATTCACAGCGTTGGTAGGCGGGTCCTTCTTGCTAGGTTTTCAGTCATTGGTTCTTCAAGGTTTCAGAAACCCAATTCAAGGCTCTTATTAGTCGAATGAGAGGTCAATCAGATGAACTAATCTGTTCGCAGCTGTGTCTGCAGCTTTTATTTTCAGTGGGCGCTTGGACGCCATCACCATCTCCATCATGCGTCCTAGAGCGCACGAGGGCGCACGAGAGCACCCTCGTGCGCTCTAGGACGCAGAGACTTGCCCGTCCACGGTACAACGGAGTGCAAGAGGTTAACTAAAAAAATCAATTGCTCATCTATCTTTCTCATACAACCCCAATTCCAATAAATTTGAGACATGAATGAATGAATGAATGAATGAATCTTTATTTCGGATAGATTAAAAGTAAAGATTAAAAAGAAACAGAATAATATAACAAAGGGGGAAACAATCCAACAAGGTCAAATTAAACAATAACTCCTCTGATCATACAGTTCAACATAAGTTATCCGAAATGGGTGATGGCTGAAGCCGTAGCTTATATTGCCCACCCATATTCCATCCAAGAATTCAAAAGAAAAACAAAACAAGAGCAATTACAATTTGGAACAAAGCTAAGACAAAATGTGACAAAAAAAAACTAAGCAACAACACAACACAGACTGGATATTGTCATGACTCGCCGCTCATCAGCGGCGCCAGCTGCGCGCACACCTGCACCTCGTCAGCGGCGTGGGATATAAGCCACTCTGCCCTGGGCTTCGGCCTGAAGCCGTCTGATCCCGTCGGCCTGCTTGCTGCAAGGAACCCCCTTCTACCAGCAAGACCTTCACGTAAGAATCTCTTACCTTCCTCTCCAGCCTTCTCCCCTGTGCACAGGTGGATTTCCCGGCGGCGGACTTCTCCTCTGCTTCGCTGTTTCCTCGCTGCTGCCACAGGCGCTCCAGGTCGCTGTCTCCCGGGCCTCGCCCTTGTCAACGCCAGCCACCTGCCCAACCAAGTAAGCCAGCATATCCCATTATCCTTTTGTATTGGTTTGGTGCCCGTTACCCTTCTCCCTGTGCTCTCTCCCATAGGGTTGCCCGGCTGCACGGCTTCCTGCCCCCGTGCCTGAAGCTGACGTCCACCACCAATACATTCACATCTCACAGACACGCAGTCACACACCCTTGTTGTTGAATAAAGCTGTTGAATCTACTCTGAGCCTGCGTGTGTGTCTCCTGAGCCGTGCGTTATGTCAGATATGACAATCCTTATGTGATTTTACATGTCATCTTGTATATATGTTTGGAGTATTTCTTCCTTTAGTTTTTGTTTAAATTGTCCAAGCGTTGTACATGATTTTAATTCAGGTCCAAAATCGTTCCATAATCTTACTCCTTGCACTGAAACACAGTGTTGCTTGGTGGTAGTTCTCACTGAAGGTTTTTGAAATATACATGTTCCTCTGAAATGATATTGTTTCTCCCTTATTTGGAGCAACTTTTGGATATTTGCGGGCAGTGATAGATTCTTCACTTTAAACATTATTACTGCAGTTTTAAAGTCAACCAGATCTTTCAACTTGAGAGCTTTTAATTTAAGAAAAAGTGGGTTTGTTGGTTCCCTGTTAGCAGCTTTGTTTATTATTCTAATAGCTCTCTTCTGAAGCATAAAGACTGGATATATGTTTGTTTTATATGTATTTCCCCATACTTCAGTACAATATGTCATGTATGGGAGTATTAATGAATGATACAAAGTATATAGTGTGGGTTGATTCAGCAAATATTTCACTCTGTGTAGTATTGCGATTGATTTAGATATTTTACCTTTAATATAATTAATATGTGACTACCAACACAGTTTATTATCAATTATTACTCCAAGAAATTTAGTTTCAGATACCCTTTCAATCTCTACTCCATTTACACTGAGTTTAGATACTAAGTTGTTGTGATGGTTGTTAAAAACTATAAATTTTGTCTTACTTAAATTGAGCGTTAATTTGTTTGAATCAAACCACAGTTTAAGCTTTCCTAATTCCTTTCCGAGTGTATCCAAAAGTTGTTCCAAATTGCTTCCACTACATTATAGATTAGTGTCATCAGCAAACAATATTAAATCCATTTTTTCCAAGACTTTACATATATCATTTATACACATATTGAATAACAATGGCCCCAAAACTGAACCCTGTGGGACTCCACAAGTAACCTTCAGTAACTGTGAGATTTTATTACAAACACATACATACTGATATCTATTCTTTAAGTAACTACTTAACCAGGACAGTGCTACCCCTCTAATACCACAATTTTGTAGTTTCTTTAATAATAAATTATGATCCACTGTATCAAATGCTTTTTTAAGATCCAGGAATACCCCAACTGAATACTCTTTATTTTCAACGGCAGTTGATATTTTTTCTATAAATTCCATTAGAGCAAATGCAGTTGTCCTCTTGTGTCTGAACCCATATTGCTGCTCACACAATAAATTATTCTTCATTATGAAGTTGTCAATTCTCTCACAGAATATTTTTTCAAGTATCTTGGAAAATTGCGGCAATAGTGAAATTGGTCTATATATTTATACATTGTGTAAAATGCAAATAAAAACAGAATACGATTTGAAAATCCTTTTCAACATATTCAACTGAATACACTACAAAGACAAAATATTTAATGTTCAAACTGATAAACTTTTTTTTTTTGCAAATATTCACTCCTTTTGAATTTGACACCTGCAACACATTTCAAAAAAGCTGGGACTGTCATGACGTGTTCAGTTTTGACAGCTCACATGCACAATGCCAAATGCAGGAAGGAACCACATAGAGGGGCACATTTGAAAATTTTATTAATAGCAAAAACCAAAGCGCACAGCTACAGAAACAGTCACTCGCCAGAGGAAAGGACCTGTGGAGAGAAGATGAGCGCAGTGAGCTGAGGAGTGGAGTAAGGGGAAATGGGCAAGCCAAATTGCCTCTTACTTGAGAAATCCCGAGAGGACCAGCAGGACCCAGCGGGGAATAGACAAACCAGTAGGTTATGTACGCTGGCTGATGAGCAGATGCAGGTGTGTCTTCTGCTTCAGGTGCAGTGATGAATTCCTGAAGGTGAGACCGGAGGGGAGGGGTGCACTCCTGCTGCTCATGACAGGGACAGGGTCATGTTTACCACTGTCTTACATCACCTTTCCTTCTAACAACATTCACTAAGTGTTTACGAACTGAGGACACCAAGGCTATGGTCACACTGCAGGCAAAAGTGGTCCAAATCCGACTTTTTTGCACCCATGTGACATACAACAGAGGACACAGTCTGGACTTGGTCATCTCCAAAAGTCTGAACATCTCTATGGTTATGGTGATGGATGTTGTTCTGTCCGACCATTCTTGTGGGGTTTTTTTTTTTTTTTTTTTGAGAGTGCTATTATTGTCAACAGAAATATCCAGACAGAGGTCATCAAAAAATGGTACACCAGTGGTAAACCAGTGATCCAAGATGGCGCCCACAGCGGTCGACATGGTGCTTCGCTGCGCTCTTTGTTTGTTTTTGTTTGTCAATTGTGTGTCTGCTTGCACTTATACCCGTGAAGAACTTCTAAATATCAGGACTTTGACCCCCACGGACCTCCTCCCAGTTTTTCTAGCCCCTGCCGCCGATCTGGTTTATTGTTTGGCTCGGAAAGTGAGACGGCGGAAGAGAGGTAGACGAGCGGGCGCTCTCGTACGACTTCGCAGGAGAGGCTCGCGAACGGCGCTGCCTGGCATATTTCTGTCCAATACCAACTCTCTCTCTAACAAGGTGGATGAACTGAGACTGCTGATGCGTTTTAAGGACCTCGCCTCCTCAGCTGTCCTCTGCTTTACTGAGACCTGGCTCCGGGAAAATATACCGGACAGCGCGCTGCGCCTCGACGGCTTTCAGCTCTTCCGTGCTGATCGTGACACAGAGCTTTCCGGCAAGACCACAGGAGGCGGAGTCTGCTTCTACATCAACTGCAGCTGGTGCTCTGATGTAACGGTAATTTCCAAACACTGTTCTCCTGCCTTGGAATTTCTTGTTATCAATTGCAAGCCCTTCTATTCCCCGCGGGAGTTTGCTTCTTTCATAATGATCGCTGTGTACGCCCCTCCCGACGCGGACACGCGCGAAGCTCAGCGCGTGCTCGCGGATCACATTCAACACACAGAGCGGAGTTTCCCAGACTCGCTGATTATTGTGGCTGGCGACTTTAATCAGTGCAATCTGAGCCACGATCTCCCCCGCTACAAACAGTTTATTAAATGCCCCACCAGAGGATTAAACACACTGGATCACTGTTACACCACAGTGAAAGACGCATATCGCGCTGTCCCTCGAGCTGCGCTGGGATTATCTGATCACGTGATGGTTCACCTCATTCCCACATACAGACAGAGATTGAAGCTCACTAAACCTGTTGTGAGCACTACGAAGATACGGACCAGTGATGCTGAGGAGAAGCTGGAAACGTGCATGGAAATATCTGACTGGGGCATGCTTAAAGGAGCCACGCATGATCTGGATGAGTACACGGACACTGTGAACTCATATATCCACTTTTGTGAAGAGAACATTCTTCCATCACGCACCAGGGTGAGTTACTCTAATGACAAACCCTGGTTCACAGCTAAGCTCAGACAGATCAGGAAGGAGAAGGAAGCAGCGCTGAAAAGTGGAGACAGGGACTGCTACAGGGAGGTTAAATACCGGTTTAACAGAGAGCTGAAGAGGGCTAAATCTCTATACTCAGAGAGACTCCAGCAGCAGTTCACTGCTAATGATTCGGCTTCCGTGTGGAGAGGACTGAGGCAAATCACCAACTATCGACCTAAGGCTCCTAAAGGTCAGGATGACAAAGCCCTTTGTCAGAGACTGTCGCAACACTATGCCCGTTTTGACACCTCGTCATCTGTGTCCAACTCCCCCCCTCCCTCCAGCTCCACAGCCTCCACATTCCCTACTTCATTTAAGGCACCCCCCCCCCCTCCTCCCCCCCTCCCCTTATCATCAGTGAGCAGGATGTGCTCAAACAGTTCTCCAGACTGAACCCGCGCAAGGCCCCCGGCCCAGACGGCGTGTCTCCCTCCACCCTGAGACTCTGTGCGAAACAGCTGGCTCCTGTATTCACAGACATTTTTAACACCTCCCTTAAGTTATGCCACGTGCCGTCCTGCCTCAAATCCTCCACCATCATCCCTGTCCCCAAGAAGCCACGGATCACTGGACTTAATGACTACAGACCTGTAGCGCTCACCTCTGTAGTCATGAAGTCCTTTGAGCGCCTGGTCCTGTCCCACCTCAAGTCCATCACCACCCCTCTCCTGGACCCGCTGCAGTTTGCCTACCGAGCCAACAGGTCTGTAGACGATGCAGTCAACCTGGCCCTCCACTCCATCCTGCAGCACCTGGACTCCCCGGGAACCTACGCCAGGATCCTGTTTGTGGACTTCAGCTCCGCATTCAACACCATCCGCCCCGCTCTGCTCCGGGACAAGCTGTCCCTGCTCAACGTGCCTGACTCCCTCTGCAGGTGGATCATCGACTTCCTGACGGACCGGAGGCAGCATGTGCGGCTGGGAAAGACTGTCTCAGACTATACTAGCATCAGCACCGGATCACCCCAGGGCTGTGTACTTTCCCCCCTACTCTTCTCCCTTTACACCAACTCCTGCACCTCCAGCCACCAGTCTGTCAAGTTGATCAAGTTTGCGGACGACACCACCCTCATCGGGCTCATCTCCAACGGCGACAGGAGAGAGGTGGCCCAGCTGGCGTCCTGGTGCAGCAATAACAACCTGCAGCTGAACGCTCTGAAGACAGTGGAGATGATTGTAGACTTCAGGAAAGTCACTACTCCTCTGCCCCCCCTCACCCTCTCAGGCTCTCCCATCACCACTGCTGATTCCTTCCGCTTCCTAGGCACTACCATCACCAGGGACCTCAAATGGGAGCTGACCATCAGCTCACTCATCAAAAAAGCCCAGCAGAGGATGTTCTTCCTGCGGCAGCTGAGGAAGCTCAAGCTACCCACCAAGATGTTAGTGCAGTTCTACACAGCCATCATCGAGTCCAT
Source organism: Pholidichthys leucotaenia (assembly GCA_020510985.1). NCBI lineage: Eukaryota > Metazoa > Chordata > Actinopteri > Cichliformes > Pholidichthyidae > Pholidichthys > Pholidichthys leucotaenia. Next base: position 50,690,429 of record CM035848.1, read on the forward strand.
CCTCACCACCTCCATAACCGTGTGGTACGCAGGAGCCACTGCCAGGGACAGACTAAGGCTGCAGCGCGTCGTGCGCACTGCTGAGAAGGTGATCGGCTGCAAGCTCCCATCTCTCCAGGATCTGTACATCTCCAGGACCCGGAGGCGTGCTGGCCGGATCATAGCCGATCCCTCACACCCTGGTCACGTACTGTTTGCCCCCCTCCCCTCTGGTAGAAGACTTCGGTCCATCCAGACTAAAACCTCCCGTCACATGAACAGCTTCTTCCCCTCTGCCATTAGACTGCTGAACACTAAGTGACTCTCGTGCACCATGTACAGCAGCTCAACCAGACTCATGTTAATCATCACTGTTTTCTTCCTGCATTACCGACTGCACTATATAGTTCTCCACAGTATCTGCTGCTGGCTAATATATATTTTAACTGTTGACCAGTATCACTTAATCTTATCCTACACTATATTACATGTATAGTTTATTTCTCTTATCTTATCATGTTTAATGTTGCAGCACTGTACCGAGACAAATTCCTAGTTTGTGTACTACATGAACAATGGCAATAAACCTGATTCTGATTCTGATTCTGATTCTAATACCAGTGAAACATTCATCCAAGCTTTCTCTTCCTCACCCCCCCTCCCTTTCACCTTCAGTAAATGAGCTTGCAGAACATTTCAATGGTAAAATTGCAAATATTTTCAATGTCATTGCTCCCATCAAGGTGAAGGTGGTCACTATTAAACAGAAACCTCCATGGAGAAATGTCAAACTAGTAAGAGCTGAAAAAAGCTGAACACAGGTGGCGAAAAACTAAATTACAGGTTCATTATGAAATCTATAATGAGAGATTGAGCATTTATAATTTGGAGCTGAGAAATGCAAGGAAAGCATATTTTTCTGACATCATTGCTAAAAACAACAATAATGCACGCACCTTGTTCATGACTGTTGACAGGCTAACAAATCCCCCTGAGTCAGTAGCTCCTGAACGACTGCAATGACTTTGCCTTTTTCTTTACTGACAAAATTCAGAAAATTAGACAGCCAGTCAGTGCTCCTATGCCAGGTGCTGGACATGTGCTTCTTCTCTGTCCACATAGATAAGATGTAAACACCATGGAGAAATTTTTTTCCAATCAATCATAAAATCTTGGATGACATCATACGCCACCTGAAATCCACATACCTGCTGCCTTGATACTCTCCCAACAGGGTTTTTAAAAAAACGTTTCATATTGTATGGCCTCAGATCTACTACAGATCATAAATATGTCTCTGCATTCGGGTGTCATCCCTCAGTGCTTAAAAACAGCTGTTATCAAGCCACTTCTAAAAAAGTGCAACCTAGACACCTCACTCATGAACAGCTATAGGCCCATATCAAATCTCCCCTTTCTTAGTAAAATAATAGAAAATGCTGTTTTTCAACAATTGTACAACTTCCTGACATTAAATAACTGTTTTGTTTTTCCGGTCAGGTTTTCGGCCACACCACAGCACTGAGACAGCTCTAGTTAAGGTTCTTGATGACATCCACTCCAATACAAATAATGGCAACATTTCAGTCTTGGTTCTACTGGACCTCAGTGCTGCATTCTGTCATGGTCCGAGCGCCGATTTCATCCGAGCTCGGGACATGCATCATCTCCACCAGGTTTGACAGCAGTGTTTACCTTCTGGCTCCCCGAGCTCTTATTGTGACAGCGCTCGGAGGGGCTTCCTGCTGTCAAAGCCTGACAGCTGTGCTGCATTTGCGGCTCATCAGCAGCCCTGTATTTAAGCGGGCGCTGGGAGCAGAATGATGCAGCAGTCTCGTCAACAATTCCACGTCAACTATTCCTGGTCTATGATTCCTTGTCAACGTTTATCCTTGCCAGACGTCAAGCGAGCGTCCCTCAGCTCGGACGTCATCGAGTGTTTCATGTTCGTGATGGTAAGTGTGCTTCGTGTTAGCCTTATGATCGCCTGTGTCTAGTTTTGTGTGTTTTAGCCCACCGTGGCTCATTGCTTTATGTTATCTTTTGTTTGTTAATAAACATCAATGCAAACTTCACTGGTGACTTTTGGCGTCTTATGGGGGCTCGCGAGGGCCACCGTATGACAGTAGACTGCTGCCACCAAGGCGCCCGAATTGAGACGCCAAACTGAGACGCCGTTCCCAGTGAGTTTTGCTTAATTGGACAATTGTTCTTCCCTGTCTGGGTAACTGCGTGCTGGGAGAATGCTGTCACGGAGGGGCCACCCTCAGAGTCGGGACTACGAGCTGGCGGAGGCTTTGGACTACGTGGACGAAACGCTCGTTGCTGCCTCCCTCCTCGACTATCACAGCGACATACACTGGTACCTGGACCTCGCTGAGGATGTCCTAAATCGTCTCCCCCGCTACGCCGACCACCCTGAAGTCGGCGCTAGGAGGGGCGACATCGCCGCAGAGCGCGAGATACTCCGTGGGCTGGAGGAAGACTACGGCAGGAAGCAGAGGAGGAGGCATCCTCACTCCCCGCTTTGGGATCCCGTTCCTGCCCCCGATCCAGTCCAGGAGTTCGCGCCATCCGGGGGCCATCCAAGACGTCGGCACCACAACCAAAGTAAACCTCAGCAGGATCCCCGTCTGAATCCGCTTCCGGTGAAGCCCGTTAGTGGACCTACGCGAGCGGCTCCTCCTCCTCCTCCTCCTCCTCATCCTTCCAGGGGGCCCTCTGTCACCATCCAGCGGGGAAAGGGAGGAACAACGTCCCCTACAGCAGGCACCATCCTTCCTCCAGGAAACAGGCAAGTGCAAGTTCCTTCTTCTCATCATAGTTGTGATTTGCCTTGTCTGACTCCTGGGGGCAGAGGTCGGGGTTCGCAGTCCCCCGAGCTCCTGCCACCTGCTGTAGCTCTAATTACTAAACCTGCTGCCACTGTGTCTCCCTCCGCTGAGCGGTCCACGACGCCAGGCCTACGTCGCCGGACAAGGAGGGGGCCTGCGGTTCTGGAGAGCCTGGTTCCAGCCCCGCAGCCACGTCGTGGGCAGAGGAGAAGAGCGGACTGCAACCTGGAGCTTGCGCCAATGATAAAGCGTCCCCGGGTCTCCACGTTGGAACAGTTCAAGCCAGCAGGTCGAGGGTCCCCTGCCATCACGCCATGCGGGTTATCGGCGTGGACCTCAGCGCCGGAGGATCCACGGACTGCAGAGATCATCATGCCGGCTGCGGAACCCGCCGTGGCCAAGTGGGAGCCTGAAGACGAACTTCTCCGTCCTGAGCCTGGATCGACGAAGTCCTGGACGGCGACAGAACCCGAGTGCAGGCAAGTGCTCTACTTTGTGTTTCTCCTTTCTGTCTTGGAGCATTTCTGCCTGCCTCTCGGGGAGGCGAGTCAGGGGCAGCCGCCTGCTACACCCGAACTCGTCTCGCTGAGCTCTGTCGCTACCGGTGATTCTGATCCCGGTTATTTCTTGTCTTCCAAGCCTTCTTCCAGAGTCACCAGTGCGGAGCCCATCGCGGTCGCTGTGCTGGAGGTTCCAGGTTTGGGGTCGGAGGTCGTCACCGGTGCTGCGCCGACCCAGTCATGGTCCGACGCGGGTGCAGCCGAGACCCAGTCGGGGTCCGACGAGACCCAGTGGGGGTCCGACGCGGGTGCAGCCAAGACCCAGTGGGGGTCCAACGCGGGTGCAGCCACAAGTGCAGCATCGGTATGGGTCAAGGTCGGTGGAGGAGCTGCAGACCTTTCGCCGCCTGACATGGTGCGGGCTTGTCATCACCATCATCCCCCTCGTCAGAGCCGCCAACCCAGCTCATCGTCGCCGGGGGCCGCTGGGAGGCCTCTACGTTCGGCCCGGCTCTCCCATGTCTTCCCCCCGCCAGGGAGGCCGCCGCAGGCTGTCTTCCCACAGTTCTGGTGGCTGAGGGATGCGGGTCGGCCACCTGAGGAACTGTTTCGCCGGTTCGGCGCCCTGGGTTGGCCACCCGACATACTGTGTTTGCAACTGGGCGACCTGGTTCGGCCGCCGGAGGATTTGACTTTCCGGGCCTGGGACTGGGGTAGGCCGCCCGATCATGTCCTGTCCACTCTAATCACCCATTGGCCATTGGACACAGGGAGACCACCGGAACTGTCTCCGTTATTTTTGGACTCTGCCTGTCATCATTTCTGTTGAGTTGTGTGGGTTAAAGGTCAATCGGTGTGATAATTCTGCTCAGTGTTTTTGCCTTGTCAGCATGTGGGGTTTTTTTTTCTCCCCTCTTCTGTTTGAGGGACGTAACGTGCTTTTCTGGTTGTTTTTTTTTCCCTTGCCCTGTGTGTTAATGTGCTTTATGGAGTATTGTATTTTTTGTTACCGTGCTCTGTATTGCTTCATTTGTATCTGCTTTGATTTTGGTTTGTGCATTATGGAGTATCATATTTTCTGTTAATCATGCTCTGTAATTGCCTCCTTTATGCCCTGTGGTAACTTTGGTTTGTGCATTATGGGGTATTGTATTTTCTGTTGATCGTGCCCTGTGATTGTCTCATTTGTGCTCTGTCTTAATTATGATTTGTGTATTAGAGAGTATCGTATTTTTTCTGGTTATCAATGTGCCTCTGTTATCGTCATGGTTTTTGGTCTGTGGCTGAGCCTCTCCCTCCAGGCCTGTTTCCCCATCCGCCCACCCTGGGTGGGGTGGGTGGGTGGGTGGGGGGGGGCTTGGGTGTCATCAGGCGTTTAGAGCCCGCCCTTGGGAGGGAGGTACTGTCATGGTCCGAGCGCCGATTTCGTCCGCGCTCGGGCCATGCATCATCTCCGCCAGGTTTGACAGCAGTGTTTACCTTCTGGCTCCCCGAGCTCTTATTGTGACAGCGCTCGGAGGGGCTTCCTGCTGTCAAAGCCTGACAGCTGTGCTGCATTTGTGGCTCATCAGCAGCCCTGTATTTAAGCGGGAGCTGGGAGCATAATGATGCAGCAGTCTCGTCAACAATTCCACGTCAACTATTCCTGGTCTATGATTCCATGTCAACGTTTATCCTTGCCAGACGTCGAGCGAGCGTCCCTCGGCTCAGACGTCAATGAATGTTTCATGTTCGTGATCATAAGTGTGCTTCGTGTTAGCCTTATGATCGCCTGTGTCTAGTGTTGTATGTTTTAGCCCACCGTGGCTCATTGCTTTATGTTATCTTTTGTTCGTTAATAAACATCAATGCAAACTTCACTGGTGACTTTTGGCATCTTATGGTGGCTCGCGAGGGCCACCCCATGACACATTTGACGTGGTCAGCCATAACATCTTACTAGACTGGCTGAAAAACTGGGTGAGACTTTCTGGTACAGCACTTAGCTGGTCTGAGTCCTGTTTAAAAGACAGGGACTATTTTGTGTCTACAGGTAACTACAAATCTGAGTGAACAAAAATAACCCGTGGAGTTCCCCAAGGTTCCATTTTGGGACCTTTGCTTTTCAACATCTATATGCTCCCACTAGCTCAAATCATAAAAAACAACAAAATGTATTACCATAACTATGCAGCTGATACACAAATTTTACATAACCGTCTTATCACGAGACTATGGTCAAATTAAAACCTTGATCAAATGCATTGGTCAAATTAAAGAGTGGATGTGCCAGAATTTTCTTCAGTTAAACGAAGACAAAACCGAAACAATAGTTTTTGGAGCCAAAGAAGAAAGACTCAAAGTTAGTACTCGGCTTCAATCAATGATGCTAAAAACCAACAGCCAAGCCAGAAATCTGGGTGTGGTTCTGGACTCAGACCTGAATTTTAATAGCCACATTAAGACAATATTGAAGTCAGCCTATTATAACTTAAAGGACATACATAGCTGTCATGGTCCTGAGCATGGGTGAGGGCTGTGCTCAGTCTCAGTGTTGTTTAGTCCTTTTCTGTTTGCTGGCTTCTACAGGTGCATCTCACTAAATTAGAATATCATCAAAAAGTTGATTTATTTCAGTAATTCATAAAATGAAACTCATATTTTACATAGATTCATTACAGACAGAGTGATATATTTCAAGTGTTTATTTCTTTTAATTTTGATGGCTATAGCTTGCAGCTCACGAAAACCCAAAAATCACTTTCTCAAAAAATTAGAATATTACATAAGATCAATTTTTTTTAAATTATTTTTTTTAATAGAAATGTTGGCCGACTAAAAGTATTTCCATGCACACACTCAATACTTGGTCAGGGATCCTTTTGCATGGATTAATACTGCATCACTGTGGCATGGCATGAAGGTGATCAGCCTGTGTTACTGCTGAGGTGTTATGAAGGCCCAGGTTGCTTTGATAGCGGCCTTCACCTCATCTGCATTGGTGGGTCTGGTGTCTTTCATCTCCCTGCTGACGATACTTCATAGATTCTGTATGGAGTTTAGGTAAGGAGAGTTTGCTGGCCAGTAAAATATGGTGATACCATGGTCATTTAACCAGGCTTTGATACTTTTGGCAGCAGTGTGGGCAGGTGCCAAGTCCTGCTGGAAAATGAAATCAGCATCTCCATAAAGCTTGTCAGCAGAGGAAAGCATGAAGTGCTCTAAAATTTCCTGTTAGATGGTGTGACATGCCTTAATGGTGTTTCTCTCGTCTGGGAAGAGAGGCACTCTTTTTCTGTTTGTTTTCTTTTTCTCTCCCCTATAACAGGTTTCTCCTACCTTCCTGAGGGGACCCTGAACCACACACCTGGGCTTCCATGGCTGTTTGGCATCCACCCTGGTGAGCCCAGTTTTTCCTACCTTTCTGAGGGGATCTTGAACTACCCACCTGGGCTCCTGCAGCTGCTCTGCATCAACCATCACTGAGCTGCCTATTTGAAGATCCTGCCTCCAGAGTCCTGTGCCATTTGGCCACTGGGCTTTAGTGTGTGGACTGTTTTGGTTCAGCTTTTTGAACAGTGCATTAGGCTTTCAGTATTTGCCGGCTTGTCAGTGCCTATGCACTTTGAAGTGTTTCGTGTTAAAGGAGCGACTGTAGAGGTTCTCTGCCATTTCTGTTTGATTCGTGTTTTCTCCTGTTTTGTGGTGAGCCAGGTAGGCAAGTTTTTGTATTTTATTTAATTCGGGCAGTTTTCTTTTCCTTTCCAGAAAGAGTGGGGGTTTTGTTTGTTATTTTCACCTGGGAGAACCCTGAAGCCATTGTTGCTTCTTTTGTATTGAGTTCTTCCTCTGTTAGTTTTGAATTTCACTTGGAAATAAATTTGCACTTATTATTTTGACATCCAGCAGTCCTGTGGTGCTTTTTGTGTTGATTCTCCTTTGGTGTGCCGCAGCCAGTGGTTATGTTACGTCCTGTTATCTTGTTATCTCCCCTGGTAATCTCAATTATTAATTAAGGGTCATAACAGATGACTGCACTGACATTGGACTTGATTAAACAGAGTGGAAAAACGCCAGCAGATGACATGGCTCCACATATCATCATTGACTGTGGAAACTTCACGCTGGACCTCAAGCAACTTGGATTCTGTGCCTCTTCACTCTTCCTCCAGACTCTGGGACCTTGGTGATAATGTTATTATCACGTCCTTCCATTCCAAGATGGGGTCTCCATCTGTATCTTTTCCTCTGGGTGTTCTCCGGTATTCACCCGTACCTGTAAGTGTGTGTGTTTGTGTATTGTTTCCGTACGTGTTTCAGTTAATAAATGTGCAAAAATTCACAGCCTGCGATTGGTGTCTTCTGTTAAGCCTTGGTAAAGGCGATTTATGATAGAAGGCCGCTCCCTGTGTGAGATGCCAGCGGCTGTGAGTTTTGCTGTTTTTTTTCTTTCCCTCCCAGTTTCTTTGTTTAAGCCTGTTTTCCTCCGCCTTTATGGCAGCGTTTCGTAGACTTTTGTTTGCTCGGGCTGAATGAGGATGAGTGCAGGGCGATGCAGTTAATCCCAGTTTTCATCTCTGATGCCAACACAGATAGCTGAACTACGTGGTGGAGATTATTGAGGCGACCCCCAGCCTGTGGTCTTATCAGGAGCTCACAAACCTTCTTCTCTCCATAGTTAACCCACAGTTCATGCTCAACGGGCAGGGGGAAACTTCTTCTGTATCCGTGCTGGTGTCAACGAAGAAGCAGCACTGGGCACCGAGGCTCCGAGCCTCCCGCCATTCTCCAGCAGCAGCCCTACCTTCCCCTCCCAAACAGTGGCCCGCATCATCGGCCAGGGAGCTAGAGGAGCGCAGGCAAGTTTTAGTGGCTGAACCTGAACTGTTGCTGGATTACAAGCCATGGCTCCTTCCAGACTATGCTGGAGGGAGATTCCCTGGGTGAAACGGAGTCTGAGCCGACAGCGGAACATCCCATGACTCTGGCATTTCATCCACCTTGCCAGACGACCTCTGCAGCTCCCAGAAGTGCTTTGTCTGGACCCGCAGTGGCAGCCACCACCAAGCCCCGGGAATTAAGGCAAATGTCTATTCACACTCTAGCTGTTAAAAATGAATTGTCTTGCCTAATTCCCGGTGGGAGGGCTCAGAGGCAGCCGCACACTGTTACTGAGCTCTCATCACCTGCTGCTGCAGTTAATTCTGATTCCTCACCTGCTTCTCCTGTTTCCCCCTCTGCTCTCCTTTATTGCTCGCCGGCCCTGGGAGGGACCGCTGGACGACAGAGTCCTGTGGTGGCTAAGAGTTCTGTTCCAGTCCCACAGCCATGCTCTCCACAGGAAAGGAGAGTCTCCTGTGTCCCGAATTCAAAGCCAACAAAGGAGTGTCCCCTGGTTTCGACATTGTGGGATCTGGGGCCATCAGTGAGGTGTTTTCTGGCTCCATACATCGAGCTGGAGTTCATCCTGCTGCAACCTTGTTTCCGCCACCTGAACAATGGCCCACACCATCAGCCGTTCCTCCAATGCTGGGAGAGCCCGCAGTTAGTCGGATTGGGCACGTCGTCCTCGCGCTCCCTGACGGTCCAACTGCGGAGGAACTGGAGGAGCGCCAGCAGGTTTTGGCGGCGGAGAGGGAGTTGCTACTGGAGTACAAGCCGTGGCTTCTTCCAGAGGTTATGCAGCAGCAGGAAGGTCTTTCTTCAGGGGGACTGAAGTTGGCGCTGATGAGCAGGCGTTCCCGGACTCCGGCATGTCATCTGTCTTCGCTTCCTCGTCAGACGACCCCCGCCATTCCTGGAAGAGCATCACCTGGTTTAGCAGCTGGAGTCACCATTGTACCCCGGCAGATGAGGCAAGTGTGCGTTCATTCTCTTTTTTTTTTTTTTTTTTTTTTTTTTTTTTTTTTTTTTTAAGTATTTTTATTGAATTTTCTTGGCTGTAGTACATACAGGATTAGTACTATACATTCATATAACAAATACACAGCCTGAATATAAAACAAAGAATCCACAATATATCAATACCCCAAACACTGGTAAACCCTGAAAAAAACAGAAAAAAAATAAAATTTTGGTAAACAAAAGAAAAAAAAAATGACAAAAGACAAAACCCCTGTACACACCACTCATTCATAAAAGCAATCAACATGATGTAAGACAGGACACGCATGGGGGGGTGGGCTCACCAGTTGCATAAACAAAGATGAAATATTGTCAACCAGAGCATATCAGAGTAAACAGACTGCTGAATGTCTTTCAGTCTAATTGTAGATCATCCAGCTCCTTCACAAGGTTTATAAAGCCATCCCAAATGCTGTCAAAGTCATGGAGGGCACCATTTACAGTGTATCGTATCTTTTCCACTTTAAGATTAGACATAATATTACGAATGAGGTGAGTCTGGGTGGGCGGGGCAGCGTTTTTCCAATTCAACAATATTAATCGTCGTGTTAGTAAGGACGCAAAAGCGAGAGCCTTATTCTGTTGGAAGGTTGTTGATATGTTTGTTGGGGGTACCCCAAAAATAGCAGTCGGCGGGGGAGAAGAGATATTTTTCTTAAATATTCTAGAGAATAAACTAAAGAATGAGGACCAGAAGTGATCTAGCTCAGAACATCCCCAAAATATATGGTAAAGGGTCACAGGCACTAGTTTGCATCTATCACACAGGGGGTTTGTGTTCAGATATATTTTAGCTAGGGCAGATTTGGAATAACACACACATTTAAGGACCGTGTCCCAAATATCATCCTCAATGTCAAAACCAAGCTCATCTTCCCAGTGTTGTTTATTGATAGCTAACAAAGGTGTATTAATTGAAACAGTATATTTGTATATTTTAGCGAGCCTCCTCCTCTGAGACTGCAAGCACTTGGTCATGATATGATCCAGGTGAGTTTCAGGTGGGTAGAGTGGGAAATTGGAAAAATTCTTTCTGACCAAGTCCTTTATCTGAAGATATTGAAAGAAGTGACTGCGCGGCAAGTTAAATTTGACTGCAAGTTGGGTGAAACTAGCGAAAGTATTGTCTATGTACAAGTGTTGGAGATTCTGTATACCCCTGGCAGCCCAGCTAACAAAAGAAGAGGAATGAGTGGCAGGAGGGAATAAGGGGTTATCCAGAATAGGGGAGAATAGAGAAATGCCATGTATACCAAGGGTCAACTTAAACTGCCTCAAGATCTTTAGCGAATGCCATACCACCACATCCTTTTTGGAAATGGAGACCGGAAGAGGAAGCGACGCTCCAAGGAGAGCTGCCAGAGAGTAGGGATGACACAATGAGGCCTCAATGTTAACCCAGGCGGGACGGTTTGTGTTATCTGGAGGAAGAAGCCAGAAAGACGTGTTACTCAGATTAGCAGCCCAATAGTAGTATTATGGCGGCACATGGGGAAAGCATAATTGTGTAGCATCTTGGACAAGATCAGAGCAGAGGTTCCCTGGTGAGATAACAGGGAGGTGTGAAGGATGAATGCAGTGTGACCCTTTGTGTGTTAGAAACTTCTAGAAGGATGGGAAAGGATTAAGGAAGTGAATGCAATGTGACCTTTTGTGTGTTAGAAGCTTCTAGGGGAATGCCATAGTATTTAAGAGAAGAGTCTTTGCTGAGATGTCATTCTGTCTGTGCTTCTTGTGTGAGATGTGTAATAAATCACCTGAACCAAATCCGCCTCTTTCTTTACACGCTCCACAGTATTGGAAAATTAGGTGAGGAAAGCCCTCCCAGATGTTTAGGCCTCTCAAGAAATTCTTTACGTATCCTTGCTGGTCCCCCCCCCCCCCCCCCAAATAAAACCAGAAATTAATTGTTGCAGTGTTTTAAAAAAACGAGCACGGGATGAAGATAGGAAGACATTGAAACAGGTTAAGAAATTTGGGGAGGGTATTCATTTTCAGTGAATTAAGTTTGCCAATTAAAGAAAGCGGAAGGGCAGCCCATCTTGCAAAGTTGGATTTACAGTGTTCAAGAAGGGGGGGTGAAATTGGCATGGAAAAGTTCTGAATATGGCCTAGTAATAGTTATGTCAAGGTAATGAAAAGAATCTTTCACAATTTTAAAAGGTACGTTGATTAGGAGAATGGAGGAAGAAATTAAAGAGAAATACTCACTTTTCTGCAAATTAAGCTTATAACCAGAAATGGCTCCAAAAGCACTGTCGAAAAGACATGGGGGAGAGTCGTGGTAGGGTTTGTAATAAAAAGAAGGTCATCAGCATAGAGAGACTGTATGTACCTGTCCATCCCGGACAATTCCCTCTATCCTATTGTGCTGTCTCAGTGCTATAGCAAGAGTTCTATAGCAATAGCAAACAAGAGGGGGCTCAGAGGGCACCCCTGTTTTGTGCCTGTATGTAAGTGGAAATGGTCAGACATTAGTTGGTTGGTAAGAATGGAGGCCATAGGTAATGCATGTAACAGCCTAACCCATGAGATGAAATTAGGGCCAAAGCCAGATTTGCCCAGTGTAGAGAAGCGGTAATCCCACTTGACACAGTCAAAGGCCTTTTCACATCGAGTGAAATAACAGCCTCATGAGCAGAATGCACAGAGGGAGTGTGTTAAATGTTGAGGAGTCTGCGCACATTAGAAAATAACTGCCTGTTACGGATGAAGCTGGTCTGATCGTCAGAGATATTCGAAGGAGGATTATTTCTAAACTCTGACCAAGAGCCTTGGCCAGAATTTTGAAATTTTCCTGATTAAGAAGGCTTATTGGTTGATAAGAAGAGCAGTATAGGGGATCTTTATCCTTCTTTAATAAAAGTGAAATGGTGGCTTGATATAAAGTTGGGGGGGGGGGTTCTTTTACCTGAAATGACTCCATATACATTGCATGTAGGAGAGGCATGAGCGTGTTACAAAGTTTCTTATAAAATTTGGCTCCGCTTCAGGCTCCGCAGTCTTCCCACTCTGCAAAGATAAGATTGAAATTTTTATTGTTTCAGGGGAGACTGTTTCAAGAGATGCAACATCATCTGGATTAAGTTGAGGAATGTTCAAATTATTAAAAAAGTTATTAAATAGATTTGGGTCACATTGAGAATCAGATGTATATAACTTAGAGTAAAAACTTTTAAACTCATTATTGATAAGCCTGTGGTCTGAGGTAGTCAGGCCAGAGGAAGTTTTAATTGCCGAAATAATTGAAGCTGTTTTTTTGCAAAGTTGTTGAGCTAAGAGCCTGGTAGGTTTATCCCCATCTGCAAATATTTTTTGCAGAGATGTAAGAAGAGATTCCTCTGCACGTTGAGTTGTTAAGAGGTCAAATTCAGTCTTTAAGATTGTCCTTTCTTTAAGGAGCCCCGGTGTGGGGCTTACTGCATACTGATGGTCCTGGTGTAGAATAGAGGAGGTGAGCTCAGAAATTTTACTTTTGCGATGCTTGTTAGTGTGAGAAGTAAAGGAGACTATCTGTCCATGCAAATAAGATAAGATAAACCTTTATTAGTCCCACAATGGGGAAATTCCAGGATTGCAACAGCATAGGGATAGCAACACTCAGAGCAACAATCAGAAGGCAAGAAAAAACATCTAGTAAACATATGTCCATATTACTATAAATGTATATATATAGACACACAGTGCAGAGCATTATGGCTGGTGAATGTGCAGCAGAAAGTCTAAGCTCTCTCTCCGCGGATGCAGCGGGCCAGCTGGAAGTCTTTGGGCATGATGGTGACCCCGTTAGCGAAGAAGAGACCACCAGGTGGGCCTCGCTGGTCTCCTGCAGAGCCATGACGGCGAAACTCAGGAAACGCAGGACAGTCTTGAAGTCCTGAGCGATCTCCCTCACCAGGCGCTGGACGGGCAGCTTACAGATGAGCAGCTCCGTGGATTTCTGGTAGTGACGGATCTCTCTCAGAGCCACGGGCCTGTGGCCGGAGCGCCTCTCCGAGCAGCCCTGGTGGCTAGCTGTCTCCTGGGGGGCTTCTTCCTCCAGTAGATTTTACGGGCGGTCTGCTTGGTTCTTGCCATCGCTCTTTATTATTCTGTCTTATATTTCTTTCACGCCGCCTAAACTCCAGCCCGGCACCCGCGTCGTTTTCGCTACAGCTCCCGGTATGTCGAGTTTCCCATTAGCACCGGGCGGCGGCCAAGTGCTAGCTAGCACTAGCTCCTCCCCGCTGTAACGTCTCCCGCTGCAAACCGTGGCTCCGTCCGCCGACCCGGGAGACCCCTGGGGCGATCCGTGCGTCCGTGATATATATACAGAGTGAAAGGTGTAGAAAGAAGAAGGAAGATATATATAAAAAAAAAAAAAAAAAAAAAGGCTGTTGCAACAGGCAGCCCACTCGTGTGGCGCCGCTGGTCCGGCGGAACCGGAAGCCTTTAATGCTTCCCAGCGAATAGATGCTGAAGTGTCCAAAATAGAATTAGTTTCAAGAAATAAATCAATTTTGTCAGTTAAATAAGATACAAAATTAGGGTCTGAAAGAAGAAGAGGATTGAAGCGCTAGGGTCTAGGTGACATATTTTCCTGTATAGCCAGCTGAAGTTTAAGGGGTGTGTGGTCTGAGATAACAATACCTTCATAGTCACAGGCTTTCACTGAGCCAAGTAAAAAAGTGTCAATAAAAAAAACAATCTATTCGGGAAAAAGAATTATGTACAGGTGAAAAGAAAGAATAGGATTTTGAGGATGGGAATTTAAAACGCCAAGGGTCAACATATTCATGATCATTCATAAATGGTTTAATTGCTTCAGATGATTTTGAGATGGGACAGGGTTTGTTAGAAGAACGGTCAAGACTAGGATCTAAAATTAGGTTAAAGTCACCACCAAGAATTAGGTGGTGTCTGTCTAAATTTGGGATGGAGCTGAAAAGATGGTTAAAAAATTGACGTCATCCCAGTTCGGAGCATAAATGTTAACAAGTGCAAGGGCAACATTATAAAGAGTACCAAAGACCACAACGTAATAAACATTAGGGTCTAAAATAGAATTGGAGACAAGAAAGGGAACATCTTTATGGATGAGGACAGCGATACCTCTGCTTTTGGAGTGGAAGTTTGAATGGAAGACCTGCCCCACCCATCCTTTCCTGATCCTAAAGTGGTCAAGAGTGCGAAGGTGTGTCTCCTGCAAAAAGGCAATGCCCACATTTAGATGATGATGGTCAAGAACATGCTTTCTTTTCACAGGATTATTTAGACCATTAACATTCCAGCTGATAAAAATTGTATACAAGTTACTTACAGGGTTGCTAATTGAAATTTTTGGCTCTCATCAGGGAAAAGCAAGAATAACAACTGGGGGATTGGGGATTTTTTTTGGGGGGGGAAACACACACACACACACACACATATATCTTCAAAGAAGTGAGGGGGGGAAAAAAAAAAAAAAAAAAAAAAAAGAACCTCCAAGTCATTCACCGCCTTCAGTGAGGTGGAGGTGACCCACCCTGTAAAACACAGTAGTTGTATGCTTATGCATAGTAGGACATGTGCTTAACAGCATCCTGCTGAATAACTTTATTTTTTTTTTTAAAAAAGGATGCAAACTCATGCAAATCTATGAATAGTAACAGAAAATACAAACATAAAGAAATTTAAAAAATAGAAGAATCAGGAAAGAAAACTTGACTAATTGGATTACATGTCATCCTGGTGATCAAACTAAATAATTATACAAGAAGCACAATAAGGGGGGGGGGAAGGAAAAAAAAAAGGATTAAGAACAATGGGGAGTGGAAAACTAAAAATGAAGCCAGGACACCCTCAAAGACAATCCTGTAATAGTTATAAATTAGAGAAAGAGAGGGGGTGAAAAATCTCTAAATCGTCCAAACCCCAAATAATTCGGGATAAGTGGTAGCACATTAACAATATTCCAGTTGGTGTAATTATCGAGGGACACCATTACAATAAAATGTGCAATAAAATCACACAAACAATCAGAGCACTGAAGCTTAACATATTTAACGTTTAACAATAACTCTAGGCTCAAAACACTTTGAACTTATGGTGTAAAAACTATCTGCAGTACCTGAGAGTCAGTCATATGCAGTATCGGTGGAGTCCCCCATGGTTATCAAAGTCGGTATATGTTCATTTAATGAACTCAAGCACTTCTGAAGGGCTTGTAAAGCTGACCCGATCATTGTTCGACACCAAAGCCAGACAAGCAGGGTGATGAAGACAGAGATGTTGGCTTGATGGAGCCTGCGCTTCACCGTGTTGAAGGAGGAGCGGAGCCGGGCCACCTCCGGGCTGACATCTGGGAAGAAATGAATCCGCTTGCCTTGGTACAAAATCAGTTCATCATGGCGGCTGGTGAGATGCAGCATTAGCTCTCGGACCCTGTAGCTGTGCATCCGGACCAGAAGTGGCCTTTGCCTGTCTCCCGCCGCTGAAGGTCTGGGTGCAGCAGTCAGGTGGACACGGTCAATGCTAATTGGCATCTCAAAAGCAGTTGGACCAAAAACTTCATGGAAGAGACCACTGATAAAGTTAGCTGGATCGGGCAACTCCGCAGACTCGGGTCAGCCAATAATGCGGATATTCTCTCTTCGTGTGTAGTTGCTCAAGTAGTCCAGTTGTTTCTTAATTGCCTCATTTTCCTTCATAAGCCGAGTCACCATCTCGTCTAGCCCCATGAGTCTGTCACAGGTGTCGGTGGGGGATTCCTCCATGTCTCGAATTGTTCTCCCATGTTCATCAAGAACTTGCTGCAGAGCTGAAATAGCTGCCCCACATTCTTTCTGAAAATTTGCCAGCGACTCAAGATTTACCTACCTTAGTTTGTCAATAATGGGATCAGTTGGTTGGCACTTTCCTTGTGTGATCGTCACTTGTGGTAACGTATAGTTACTTCCTGTTTTGCTGTCGTCTGTGTGGTTTGCTCTCCTCACTCTCCTGAGCTGTTGGGTTAGCCACTAGCTATGGCTACTAGCTCTCCTTCCTCTCCTCCTCTGGTGTGCTCTCTCTGTCAGATGTTTAGCTACACCTCTGCCTCTTTTAGTGATAACGGTAAATGTAATAAATGTTGTCTTTTTGAGGCGCTCGAGGCGAGGTTGTCTGATTTGGAATCCCGGCTCCGCTGCATTGAAACACCGTCTGCGCCAGTTACTCTTGACGGACGCCCCTTAGCTGCAGCGGAGCTAGCTAGCATAGCTGACCCTGTTAACGGTCCTCCGGCTTTCCTCAGCAGCGAGGAGACTGGGTGGGTGACGGTGAGAAGGAAGCCTAGTCGCAAAGCCCCGGTACACCTCCAACCTGTTCACGTTTCTAATCGTTTTTCCCCGCTCAGCGACGCACCCGCTGAGGAAAAAACTCTGATCATTGGCGACTCTGTAGTCAGAAACATGAACCTAGAGACTCCAGCAGCCATAGTGAAATGCATTCCTGGGGCCAGAGCAGGCAACATCGAGTCAAATTTGAAAATGCTGGCTAAAAGTAACTGTAAATACTCCACAGTTGTTATTCACGCTGGCATTAATGACATCCGTCTCCGGCAGTCGGAAGTCACGAAACTTAATATAGAATCGGTGTGTGACTTTGCAAAAACAATGTCGGACTCTGTAGTATTCTCTGGGCCCCTCCCCAATCTGACCAGTGATGACATGTTTAGCCGCTCGTCATCGTTGAACCGCTGGCTGTCTGTGTGGTGTCCTGCAAATGACATGGGCTACATTGACAATTGGAACTCATTTTGGGGAAAACCTGGTCTTATGAGACAAGACAGCATTCATCCCACTTTGGATGGTGCTTCTCATTTATCTAACAATCTGGCATCTTTTTTATCCAAATTTCCAAAACCTTGACTATTCAGAGTTGGGACCAGGAAGCAGAGTCGCAGTCTTACACGCCTCTCTGCAGCTCCTCTTCATCCGCCACCCCTCAACTTAGCCCCTGTCTTCCCCATCAGAGAATCGTTGTCTGCTCCCTCCAAAGTAAAGAAAAATATTATATATAAGCATCCCAAAGTGATTAAGCAAAAAATTAGTAAAACTCAAATTAAACATAAAGCCTCTAAATTGAATGATTTGGCCTCTGTTCCTCCTCATAATTTAAAAATTAAATGTGGTTTATTAAATATTAGGTCTCTAACTCCCAAGTCTCTGCTAGTCCATGATCTGTTAATTGATCATCAGATTGATTTAATATCCCTTACAGAGACTTGGTTAGGGCAAGAGGATTATGTTGGTTTAAATGAATCAACTCCCTCTGGTTATTTAAACTGTCAAAATCCCAGAAGTTCTGGTCGTGGAGGAGGAGTAGCAACAATTTACCATTCCAAATTACTAGTTAATGTAAAGCAAAAAACATGTTATAATTCCTTTGAGGGCCTGGTCCTCAGTATTGGGCACTTTAGCAATTTTAGGTTAAACCCAATTTTATTTGCCATAGTTTATCGTCCCCCATCAACCTACTCAGAATTTTTATCCGAATTTGCTGATTTCTTAGCTGATTTAATATTTAATATAATTTAATAATTATAGTAGGGGACTTTAATATACATGTGGATGTAGATAGTGACTGCCTTAATGTGGCATTTAATTCAATATTAGACTCGACTGGGTTTTCTCAGAAAGTAGGAAATTCTACTCATTATCTCCACCATACATTGGACCTTGTTCTGACATATGGCATAAAAACAGAAAATCTTGTAGTGTCTCCTCATAACCCTGTACTGTCAGACCATTGTCTGTTAACCTTTGATTTTACTATTTCTGACTATTTGCTCCTAAAGAAAAATATTATTATAGTAGATGCCTCTCAGATGATGCTGTTACCAAATTTATGCAGATTGTTTCCTCTATGCCATGTGTCAACACAACGAAAATAAGCTATAGACAGCTTACTCCTTCTGTAATTGATAACATGGTGGATAGTGTTACAGCTTCTCTGCATCAGACTCTAGACTTGGTGGCCCCCTTAAAAAAGAAAAAGTCTAATCAGAGATTTCTAACTCCTTGGTTCAACACAGAAACTCATAGCTTAAAACAGAAGACTCGTCAATTAGAAAGAAAATGGTGCTCCACTAATTTAGATGAAATCTATTTAGCTTGGAGAAATCATCTTTTAATTTATAAAAAAAATCTCTTAGAAAAGCTAGAACGGGTTATTATTCTGCATTAATAGAAGAGAACAAGAATAATCTCAGGTTCCTTTTCAGCACTGTAGCCAGGTTGACAAAGAGTCAGGACTCTGTCAATCCTAGCATTCCCTTAGAGCTTACTAGTCAGGACTTTATGCACTTTTTCAATAATAAAATTTCATCCATCAGAGATAAAATCGATCAGATTCTCCCCACAGTTAACTTAAATACTGTGACTACTACAGCTCCTTCAATTGATGTCTGTCTTGATGAGTTTACTCCAATCGACCTTTGTGAGTTAGACAAAATAGTTTCCTCATCCAAACCTTCAACTTGTCTTTTAGACCCTATTCCTACCAGGTTATTTAAAGAAGTCTTCCCACTTATTGGTAGCTTTATTCTTCATATAATCAATTCTTCATTAACTTTAGGCCATGTACCGCAGGCTTTTTTTTTTTTGTAACTTTGATTTTTATTCATTTTTCATCATACATATTACATTCGGATCACAGTCTATATTTTAAAAAAGGAGCTAGAGGAAGAAAGAGAAAAAAAAAAAAAAAAAAAAAAAAAGAAAAGGGGGGTGGGACAAATGTTGGAGCATCAAGTTTTAAGTTTCCATCTCTTAATTCTTCTGGTTTTTCCAGTGTCTTTGGTTATTCTTTCAATTTCTGTCTCGTTGTTGCACTTTGTAGTGTGTCCATTTCCGCCATTTTTTTTCATATTGTCCTTCTTGCATTCTTTGTCGATATGTTAGTTTTTCCATCAAACGTATATCCTCAACAATGTCAGTCCATTGCTCTTGGTCAGGAAGAACTTCTGATTGCCATTTTCTTGTGATTGTTTTTTTTACATGCAATCAGCAAGATTTTAACTAGATATCTGTCCTCAGCCTGTATTACATTGTCTCTTTTAAGATCACATAAACACATCAAGTTACAGTTCATTGGTATCCATCCATCCATCCATCCATCTTCTACCGCTTAATCCTTTCGGGTCGCGGGGGGGCTGGAGCCTATCCCAGCATCTTTGGGCGAGAGGCAGGGTCCACCCTGGACAGATCGCCAGTCCATCGCAGGGCCAACACAGAGAGACAGACAACCATTCACTCTCACATCCATACCTAAGGACAATTTAGAATCCCCAGTTTTGATGCCAATTAACCTAACTTGCATGTTTTTGGCATGTGGGAGGAAACCGGAGTGCCCGGAGTAAACCCACGCAGACACGGGGAGAACATGCAAACTCCACACAGAAGGGTCACCGATGGTCTGGGGGTGGGATCGAACCCACGATGGTCAAGGGTGGAATCGATCCCATGACCTTCTTGCTGTGCTGCCACTGTGCTAACCACTGCGCAACCGTGCTGCCCATGATGCCCAGTTCATTGGTATATTATATCCTAATATCCTCTGTATTGTCACATGTATAGATTTCCAGAATGATGAGATTTTGCAGCATTTCCAAAACATATGTGAGTGGTCTGCATTTTGAGCCCCACAGCCCCTCCAGCATATAGATTGGGTATTTGTATATTTTCTTTGAATCTGTGGTGTAATGAAATAGCGAATCAGGTTTTTCCATCCAAATTCCCTCCATGTCCTTGAACTTGTTGATGTGTGTTGTGTTTTCCATATTTCTTGCCAGCTTTCTTCTGTTATGTTTAAATTTAGCTCTTTCTCCCATTTCTCCTTTATATAGTTACTTGAATGTTTGTTTGCCATAAGTTTCTGATATAGCTTTGAAATAATTATTTTATTTCCTGCATATGAGCTTAAAATGAAGTGTATAATCTCGCTCACATCTGTGTGGAGGTTATGTCTAATCTTCCTCATATAATAATCTCTCATCTGCAGATATCTGAAGAATTCCGATTTTTCTAGTTTAGATTTTCTTCTGATGTTTACAAAACTCCCGAAATCTTTTTTTTCGATATTGCCCCATGCTGTGATTCCCTTGTTCACCAGATTTTTGTATCCCCTATCTTGCTTTGCCGGTTCAAACTGACTGTCAAATGCTACCCATTTCAATAGTTTTATGTCCTCCTTTATATTATACTTTTGTACTATTTTATACCACAGTTCCAAAGTAAATTTAGTGATTGGGTCTATTTGTTTGATTTGCTTATATGCATCCTTATCTCCTATTATGCTTTGTACTGGGAGTCCCTCAATTTCCTTTTCCATTTCTTTCCATTTTGCCTCATATCCTCCGTCGCACCAACATATGATATATCTTATTTGTGCTGAGTAGTAATATTCCTTTAGACTCGGTAGGCCCATGCCTCCTTTCTCTTTTGGTAACTGGAGAGTTTTATATTTCACTCTTGGCTTTTTACCTCCCCAAACAAATCTGGATATCATCCTGTCCCACTTTGAGAACTGGGCACCAGGAATCTCTGTTGGTAGAGCCTGGAAGAGGTAAAGCAGTCGAGGTTGTATGCTGATTTTGACTCTCTTAATTTTTGAATTCAGATCCATATTTAAGATTGACCATCTATCAATATCCGTTTTTATTTCTTGATCCAACCTATCATAGTTCACTTTATAGATTTTGCTTAGATCTTTAGGTATGCTCACTCCAAGATATTTTATTTCTTTTTGTTTCCAGTTTAGTTTGATCTTATCAGTTATCTGGTTTAAAGGGTTATAGTGGAATGTCAGTATTTGTGTTTTTGTTATGTTTATGTTGTATCCTGATAAATTTCCAAAATTTTCTATCAAGTTCATCATTTCCATTATTGATTCATCTGGTTGTTCAAGGTAAACTATAATATCGTCTGCAAATAGCCCAATCTTGTGTTCCGCTCCCTTTATTGTCACACCTTTTAATTTCTTATTTTGTCGCATCGCTTGAGCCAGTGGCTCTATGAACAGAGCAAACAAGGTGGGCGATAGGCAGCATCCCTGCCTAGCTGATCTTTGTATATTTACTTTGTCTGTTAAAGCGTACCTGTGGTGGTCGTGAAAAAAAAAAAGATATTATATTGAGCCCCTGTCTCACGTTCTAGTTCAAGTTTAAGTTCAAGTTCAAAGCAATGTGATATAAATACATTGCTGATGTGCTGGTTCAGCTATGTCAGCAAAACATGGGTGCAGCCATACTAGCGGCAACATGGCCTGCCAGGACGCTTCCTGTGACGTAGTAGCGTGGATACCGCGATCTGGATCAATAGTGGCTGAGCCTGGAGTGCCCGGATGAGCAGTGGCTTTCGGGATATTCAAATTCAAATGCTTATTTCAAACTCAGGGTTCAAATTAAATGCAGAACTAAAACGAGTAGAAAATAAATAAATAAATGCTTAAATTCAGCGGGTCGTCTCGTCTGATCTGAGGTCATAACGGCCGCCAGACGGCCGATGATTCTACAGAGCAGCAGACACTCGGCACTCTTGTAACAACAAAAACATACAATGCGATATGGATATCGCAACATGGCGGAATGTAAAGCCTTTGGATGTCTCAATAATAAGCGAAAAAACAAAGCTAAACACTTCTTTTGTGTACCCAAACCCAGCTCACCTTGTCAGAAGATCGTAGCGGAAAAGTGATTGCGCAATCTCGGAACAGGGCACAGACGAATCCTTTCAGACGAAATTGTGTTGTGTGTGAGGACCACTTCGTCACTTTCACCCTCAGAAGACCTTTCTGGCTCAAATCTGTAGCCATGTTGGACGAATTCTTCCTCAGAGTCCGACAATTCAGCCATAATAGAATAAAAACACTCACAACAGCACCCTAGTCGCTCATACAGACGGAGTATTGACTTTTCAGTGTCAACGAAATGACGTCACATCCGCATGTGTCATGGCTGCGTGCAGAGTTTTCATTGGCTGGCCATGCCTGCGGTCGTATTTGCATATTTCTCTGGTGGTATATGGCTGGCAATAACTATTTAACCAAATAACAAATACTTTGCCTAATGTTTTCAAATTGAATGCGTTTAGACGACCACCACAGGTACCCTTTAAGCTACCGTTTATCTTGATTCTTGCCACAGGTTTTTGATACAGTGTCTTTATGCATTGTACTGATTTTTCGTTAAATCCAAAGCGTTCTAGCACATTATATAGGAACTTCCAATTAACCCTATCAAATGCTTTTTCTGCGTCTAAACTCATTATTACTGCGCTTTTCTTTTCTTTATGTATTTGATTAATTATGTGTAATGTTCTCCTGATATTGTCATGTGTTTGGCTTCCCTCTATGAAACCAGTTTGATCATCCTCTATCAATTCCGTCAAGAATGTCTTTATTCGTTTACATATAATTGTTGGATATATTTTATAATCCACATTTAATAAAGAGATTGGCCTATAGTTTCCACATTGTTCCCTATCTTTCCCTGGCTTTAAAATAACTGAAATAATGGCTTTGTTCCATGACAGAGGTATTTTGTTGTTGTTTCATGTCCAATTAAATGACTTTAGGAGCTGTGGCGTGAGTTCTTCTATAAACAGTTTATAAAACTCAGAAGGGTATCCATCACTACCTGGTAATTTACCGTTTTTAAGTGACTTAATCACATCTTATCTCTTGTGTTGTTATTTCTGCTGTTAGCTTTTCATTTTGTTGGTTTCCTACTGATGGCAAGTCCAATGTGCATAGAAATTTTTTAATGTCCTTAACATTTGTCTCTTCAGGTTGTGAGTATAGTTCTTGATAGAAATTATGGAATATTTCTTCAATGTTTTCTGGGTTAACTGTGGTTTTATTTGTGATGGGGTCCTTAATCTTATATACATTATTCACTGTTTGTTGTTTTCTTAACCGTTTTGCCAGCAGTTTTGTGGCCTTTGGCCCCGTTTCATAATATTTTTGTTTTAAATATCTATTTTTCCTTTCAATTTCATCTATTTGTATTTCTTTTATCTTTATTTTTTCTTCCTTAATTTCTTGATATATTTTTGGGTCATTTGTGCTTTGATGTTTACATTCCAATTCCCTCAGTCTCTCACATCTTTGTTCATATGATTCCAGTTTAGACTTATTTGCTTTTCCTGATTCAGCAATTAATTTACCTCTTAACACGGCTTTTAGTGCATCCCATAGTATTGTTGGGTCCACTTCTTCATTATCATTCTCCTCGATATACTCGTTTATGTTTACTTTTATTCTTTCTTTCATTTTCTCATCATTTAACAGTCCTACATTAAGTTTCCATGTTGTTTGTCGTTTTCTATTGTTTAAATATGTTTCCATGTATATAGGATTATGATCTGATATTTCTGCCCCTCCAATCCGACAATTTCTCACCCTGTGTCTGTCACCTTCATTCATAAGGAAGTAATCTATTCTAGAGTGTACTTTATGGACTGCTGAATAATGTGTATAGTCTTTTTCGAGTGGGTGCAGGTCCCTCCATATGTCTACCATACCCATTTCTGCCAGTGAGGTTCTTATGAACTTTGTTACATGTTTTTTTTGTCTTCTTAACACTTGTTGTGTCAACTTCATGATCCATGACAGCATTTAAGTCTCCTCCACAAATTAGGACTCCTTCACTGTGTGTTGCTATGAGATCAAACAGTTGTTGAAAAAAACCCTTGTCACTTTCTGGTGGGGCATAGATGTTCACTAATGTTATCTGCATACCGTCTATTCTTCCCTTTATTATTACATATCTGCCTTCTTTATCCTGGATTTCTTGTTCACATTCAAATTGTATTTTATTTGAAATTAGTATCATAACCCCCCTTTTATTTCCTCCCTTAAATGAACTGTAGTAGGAGTTCTTATAGCCAAATCTCTTTAGTTTCTCATGTTCTGTCTTGCTCAAATGTGTCTCTTGCATAAATATAATTTCGGCTTTTTCCTTCTTGAATTTTCTTATTATTCTTTCCCTTTTAACAGGTGAGTTCAGACCATTCACGTTTAATGTCATTATCTTAAGATTTTTACCCATATTCATGTTTTTCCATTTTTTTAACTTGTGCTCCTAACCCCTTTAACAACAAAACTAACACATATTTGTACAAAAACACATTACCAAATCTCGACCTCCGTACTTTGGGCCTTTCTTCTGCCCACTGGTCCCTGTTGGTGGGTGGAGGGAATGCCCTCACCGAATGAGGGGCCCTCCCTAGACCTGTATTTACTATCCAAGTCATAGTCATTAGTCTAGAAATGTCCAACATAAATCATTTAAACCTCTCCTAGCCGTTTGTTTCTCTTTTACCTTGTCTTCTTGGCCTTCATTTCTTCTGTGTCCTTCTTAATCTTTGCTATAATCTAGGCTTTCCATTGAAAGCCTTGCAGTTTTTCCTGGGCCCGGTGTGCCACGTCCGTCTCCCGTCTTCTGCCGCTCACTCGCCTCCACTCCGGCTGTCGTGATGCATTCAGTGCCGCCGCTGCTCCAGCCGCTTCCTCCGGTACGCTCACCACAAAGCCTCGCTCCGTCATGTCCCGCGCTGCCTCTCTGGCCGTGTTGTAGGTTTTTTCGCTGTCTTCCCAATGAATTCTCATCTTCGTTAGCGGCGTTTGGAATCTAATTTTTTTCTCTTTCAGCATTTTTTTAATGTTAGCATATTTCTTTCGCTGCTGCACAATTTCTGTCGGGTAGTCATGGTCAAAGAATATCTGTTTGTCGCCGACTCGTATCTTTTTTTTTCCACGCTTGTGTCAGGATTCTTTCCTTTATGTCGTATTTCAGAAAGTTTACCACAACTGACCTGGGTGTAGAGTTTGGATTCGGGTTCTGTGCCGAGGCTCTGTGCGCTCGTTGGATCTGCAGGTCTGCTTCATTGGGCAGCTCAAGCTCTTTTTTTAAGAAATGATCCATGAATTTCGTCATCGAGTTGCCTTCAATGCCCTCCGGAATCCCGAAGATGCGTATATTGCTCCGCCTGGACCTGCTCTCCAGGTCGGTTATTTTTTTCCTGCATCCTCTGTGTTTGTGCCGTCAGGGTCTGCAGCCGCTCGCTTGCCTCGGTCTTCCAGTCTTCCAACTCCAATATTCAAGCCTGTACTTCTGTCATACACGCCCGTTGAGTGCGCAGCTCCTCCATGTTTTCAGCTAGCTTGCACTCCATTTCTCTTCAGAGACCCATAATTTCCTCCTTCATCTCTTTTTTCAGCTCTTCCTTAAGAGCCGTTAAATCCTGTTGGAGTTGTCACTTGAAGTCTTAAGTCTTTACCTATATTGGCGATGCCAGTGTTCATAGTATCGAGTTTGGTGTCCTCCATTTTCTCTGCTGTAGTCACCTCGTTTTTTTGGGCCTTGTGTACAGCGATTTCTCCTGCGTTGTTGAAGAGGGATTCTTTAGTTTTACCCTGCTTTTGCCCGTGTGCCCGGCTTCTTCGTGTTTTCATCCCTTGGTTTATTGGTCCATTTATGTCGAGTTGGCCATTTACCAATGATTTTTAATCTGACTAGGGAGAGCTCTCTGTTTGAGCGTTATGTCTCTCCGCCATCTTCCCGGAAGTCCACCGCAGGCTTTTAAAATGGCTGTAATTAAAACCTTTACTCAAAAAGCCAAAGCTAAATCCAGGAGCTTTAGCTAACTATAGACCAATCTCTAATCTCCCTTTCATTTCAAAAATCTTAGAGTTGCTGCTACGCAATTATTTGACCACCTGCAGGGAAATGGTTTACTTGAAGAGTTTCAATCTGGGTTTAGAATCCATCATAGTACTGAAACAGCCTTAGCGAAGGTCACTAACGACCTCATCGCATCTGATAATGGACTGGTTTCTGTACTTGTCCTTTTAGACCTTAGTGCAGCTTTTGATACTATTGATCATAATATTCTACTTGATAGATTAGAACACTATGTTGGACTTAATGGAGCTTCATTGCAGTGGTTTAGATCTTATTTATCGGATAGGTTCCAGTTTGTTCATGTAAATAATGAGTTTTCTTTCAACTCAAAGTTTAGTCATGGAGTTCCACAGGGATCTGTGCTAGGCCCTACTCTTTTTAGTTTAGCTTCCGTTAGGCAACGTTATTAGAAAGCACTGTATACATTTTCATTGTTATGCAGATGACACACAATTATACCTGTCAATGAAGCCAGATGATAGTAATCAATTAGCCAAGTTAGAAGCCTGTCTTAAGGAACTCAAAGCTTGGATGGCTTGTAATTTCCTGCTATTAAATTCAGATAAGACTGAAGTCATTCTTGTTGGTCCAAAAAACCTTAGAAATACCTTTCCAAATCAAACTTTCAGTTTGGATGCAGTTACTCTTTCTCTTAATAGCTCTGTGAGGAACCTTGGAATTATTTTTGATCAAGATCTGTCCTTCAATTCACATATTAAATTTGTTTCTAAGACTGCCTTCTATCATTTGCGTAATATTGCCAAGATTAGGAGCATCTTGTCTCAGAGTGATGCTGAGAAACTGATCCACGCTTTTGTTAGCTCGAGATTAGATTATTGTAATTCTTTATTATCAGGCTGTCCTAAAACATCTTTAAAAAGTCTTCAGCTGATCCAAAATGCTGCAGCAAGAGTTTTAACAGGTACTAGAAAGAGAGATCATATCTCTCCAGTTCTGGCCTCCCTTCATTGGCTTCCCATAGAGTTTAGAATTAAGTTTAAAATCCTTCTTCTTACTTACAAAGCTCTAAACAATCAGGCTCCTTTTTATTTAAAAGATCTGATACTACCATATTATCCTAACAGAGCACTACGCTCCCAAAATGCAGGATTACTTGTAATACCTAGAATCTCCAAAAGTACAATGGGAGGCAGAGCCTTCAGTTATCAAGCTCCTCTCCTGTGGAACCAGCTGCCAATCTGGATTCGGGAGTCAGACTCGATGTCTGTTTTTAAGAATAGGGCTAAAACCTACCTTTTTGATATAGCCTACAATTAGGGAGGGATCATGTGTTTCTGAACCCTCCCTTAGTTATGCTGCTAATAGGTTTAGTCAGCTGGGGGACCTCCAATAATGCACTGGGCCTCACTCCTTTCTTCACTCTCAATGAAATATTTTTTTTTGCTGGTCATTAACATCTGTTTGTTCTCTCCCATAGATTGAGTCCCCATCGTGCTGTTTGCTCTCTACATGTCTGTTCTTTTCATCTTCTCTGTCCCCTCACCCTCCAGCCAGTCGCAGCAGATGACTGCCCTTCCCTGAGCCTGGTTCTGCTGGAGGTTTCTTCCTGTTAAAAGGGAGTTTTTCCTCTCCACCGTCGCCAAGTGCTTGCTCACAGGGGATCGCCTGATTGCTGGGGTCTTTCTGCAACTGTGGGGGTTCCCCCTACAGTTGATAGTGCTATGAGATGACTGTTGTTGTGAAATGGCGCTATATAAATAAAGTTGAATTGAATTGAATAGCGGCCTGAAAGTCAGCAGCCGCTGACTCGCTAATGAGGGAGAGGAGAGAAGCTGTGCAGGTTGACTACCTGACTTAGCCGCGGAGTTAGCCGTCAAAAAAGATGACATATCCTTTGATTTTTGACCTGTCTTTGGCATGGTAGCAGTCCCTGGAGTCTTTAGTCGTGGCGGAACGGAAATAATTGTTGAAGGAGTTTGCAAAAGTACCTTTAAATATCAAATTGTGCAGGAGCTGCGAGGAGGACGTCTAGCGTGCTCGCATGCTCAACCAGAAGTCCCTTGTGCGTTCATTCTCTTACACATGAAAATGAAATTTCTTGCCTTGTCCCCGGTGGAGAGGCTCAGCGTCAGTAGCCCACTGTGGCTGAGCCCTCATAGTCTGCTGCAGTCATCTGCTCCTCACCCATCTCTCCTGTGTTTCGTCATGTCTTCCGTGAGCATCTACTGGTCCGTGGATGGAGCCACCAGACGACGGAGTTGTTTGCAGCCCTGAAGAACCCCACACCAGCCCCGCAACCATGTCCTGGACAGGAGAGGAGCAGTCCCAGATCCCTGAAGCCTAAGTCGACAAGGGAGTGTCTCCTCGTTTCAGCTGCCTGGGACTCAGCGCCAGTGATGAGGCAACCTAAAGTCTCAGCCACCACACCGGGAGGGCCACCTGCATCGGTTGTCATGCCTGAAGGTCTTTGTGTTGCATCCGCCACCATGCTTGCTGCAGAGGTCACCGCAGCAGAGTTGTCGGAGCCCTGGATGGTGGTGGAGCTCAGGTCCAGGCAAATACTCGGTTCTGTTTTACCATCAGCAGATCTAGAGAATTCTTGTCTGGCTCATGGGGGGGAAAACCAATTGCAAATATCCTCTGCTCCTGAGTTCTCCTCACTGGGCTCCACTGCTGCTGGTGATTCTCCGGTGTTTTTCTCTTCTTCACTGTCCGAGGTGGCCATGTTGGAGGTGGAACATCAGACAAGCAGAGCCGAGACGCTCCAGCTGGAGTCGCCGGAGTACTGGAT
Organism: Pholidichthys leucotaenia; assembly: GCA_020510985.1. Lineage (NCBI taxonomy): Eukaryota > Metazoa > Chordata > Actinopteri > Cichliformes > Pholidichthyidae > Pholidichthys > Pholidichthys leucotaenia. The sequence goes on from CM035848.1 coordinate 50,719,058, forward strand.
GGCGGTGGAGCCTGAGTCGAGGCAAGTACTTTTTCCTGTTTCTAAATTATCAGTGTTAGAGGAATCTTGTCTTGCTCGTGGCGAGGAGAATCAGCTGCAGACGCCCTCTGCTCCTGAGTTCTCCTCGCTGGGTTCCAGTGCTGCCAGTGGTAGTAACCTGGCGTATGTGTCTTCTCCTCTGCACGAGTCCTCGTCTGGGTCCACTGATGGTCCTCCTCCATCTCCTCCTGAGGTCATCACGGGTCCTCCATCTCCATCAGAGATCTCTGTGGGTCTGGCCTCACCGCCCAAGGCCGCCTTGGGTGCTCCAGCTCAGTCCGAGGCTGCTGCGGATGCTCCACCACAGTCTGAGGTTGTTGAGGGTCTCCCGCCATTGCCAGAGGTCGTTGAGGGTCTCCCACTGTTGCCAGAGGTCATCATGGACCCTTCATCTTCACTGGAGGTCGCCAGGTGTCATCAGGTCCCGATGGGGGTCCCCACTGATCAGTCATTTTCACCATTTGGTTGCCTCACTGGTCAGCTGCTTCCTTCCTCTGGTGTCTTCACTGATCAGCCGTCATCATCGTCTGACTCTGCTGTTGGCCAGCAATCAGCGTCAGGAACCAATCGTCTGCAGCCCTTATTCCGCTTCATCCCCGCTGCAGTCCATGCATGGGTTCCAGCTACCGCCTCCAGGAGGGGGTGCATTGTTTCCTGCAGCCCGTTGGCTCAGGGATGTAGAGAGACCACCTGACGGACTGCGTCATTTGGTTGGGTGGTTCAAGACCTCTGGGAGACCACCCGATGGGCTACACCAGCTGTTCAGGTGGCTCAAGAACTCTGGAAGGCCTCCGAACGTGTGCTCCTGCGTAATCTGGTGGTCTTGGAACAACCTAGAGTTGTGTGCTGCCATATCTGTTTGGGTTGTGGGTCAAATTTTATTTGTTTTGTTTCTGTTTTGAGTTCGGTGCCTAGGTTCCCCCTCCTCCTGCCCAGGGTGGGTTGTTTTTCTTGTTGGGGGGGGTGTCTCTGTTGTGGGTGGGTCCTCTTTTCTTTTTTGATGTTACCCTGGGGTGTCTGGGTCCACCCCTTGAGAGGGCAGGACACTGCCATGATCCTGAGCACGGCTGAGGCCCATGCTTTGCCTCAGTGTTGTTTAGTCCTTTTCTGTTTGCTGGCTTCTGTCGTTTGTTATGGTCTGTTGTATCTGGTCTCTGTTCATTTGAGTTGTTGTATTCTTAGTTGTGTTCTCATAGTCTTGTCTAGTTATTGTGTGTCATGTTGTAGTTATGGTATTATTGATATCTTTTGGGGTCGTGTTATTTTATTCTGTATCATTTAGTTCCGGTCTGTACTTTTATTTTGACAGTGTTGTGCAGCTTCCGGCTGTCAAACTGTTTCGCGGGCTGCACAGCTGTCACTCGTTAGTTTGATTATGTTCTCACTCATGTACTCATACCTGATGATCATCTGGTGCAGCTCTATTTAAGCAGACCGGTGTAGTTGATTCCTTGCGGCGTTCTTGCATCTCCAGACGTTATCACATCCTTCCATTCCAAGACGGGGTCCCTGTCTGTATCTTTTCCTTCGGGTGTTCCCCAGTATTCATCCGTACCTGTAAGTGTGCGTGTTTGTGTATTTTGTTTCTGTATGTCTGTCAGTTAATAAATGTGCCAAAACTCACAGCCTGCGATTGGTGTCCTCTGTTAAGCCTTTGTAAAGGCGATGTATGACAGTAGCGAGGATTAAAGATCTGATGTCTCAGCAGGATCTAAAAAAAACTTGTCCATGCATTGATCTTCAGTAAATTGGACTACTGTAACGCTGTCCTCATAGGTCTCCCTAAAAAGTCCATCAGACAGCTGTGGTTAGTTCAGAACGCTGCAGCTCAAGTCCTCACTAAGACCAAGAAAGTGGCTCATAACTCCAGTCCTCAGATCTTTACACTGGCTTCCTGTCTGTCAAAGAATAGATTTCAAAATACTGCTGTTGGTTTATAAATGGTAAATGGCATTCACTTATATAGCTTTTTTTTTTTCCTCATCTCTGGATGACCAAAGCGCTTTACAGATGCTGCTAGCCACCCATTCCCACATACATTCACACACTGATGGCGGCGTAGCTGCCATACACTGGCGCTAGCCTGACCCACCAGCTCTGAATGGTTTAGGGCCAAAATACATTTTAGATTTGCTGGTCCATTATGAACCACCCAGAGCCCTCAGGTCATCAGGGTCAGGCCTACTGTCATGTTCTGGTGAGCATGCGCCCCCTCCTTCCCGTTTTTTCTCTAGGCAATCAACACACCTGGGAGACTGGACGCACCTGCTGCCTCTACTCAGCCACTGCTTATAAGGATCTGCTCTTCTGTGCTTCAGCGCTGCTGCTGCCTTTACTCAGCCAGCGCTTATAAGGATCTGCTCTTCTGTGCCTCAGCGCTGACTCGTTTGGGTATACTGCCTCTGCAAACAGCGAAGCAAGTATTGCTGCATATGTTTAGTGAAGTTTCCGCACTCACCCTTTTTGTCTTTCTTCTTCTCCAGGCTGCTGTCATCTGTGCGGGTGTCTTTGGGGATTGTGTGTGCTCACCAGCCCCATCATCCACACTCAGCTGCAATACTTTCCACCCGGTCAGGCATAACCAACTCAACCCCTCCTCTTCTCACGACCCACTTCATCCTGCTGGTTCGTCTCTGCCCGCTAGGGATTTCTGTTGGTTCACCTGTTCGGCTCAAGTAAGTGGTAATTTAGTTTTCCCACAGCCTAGTCTACATTCCCCACTAACAGCTAGTGGGGAATGACCTAGGGGAGGTCTTCAGCAAGTCTCAAGCGCTGTTGCTTCCGCCTCATCGCTCTTATGACTGTGCTATGGAACTCCTTCCAGGGGCTCAGCTGCCGTCCAGCCAGCTGTATAGTATTTCTGGCCTGGAGAAGGAGGCAATGGAGAGATACATTAAGGACTCTCTGAACACCGGCCTTATTCGGCCATCTTCAGCTCCACTTGGAGCAGGGGTTTTTTTTCGTTGGAAAGAAGGACGGGTCACTGCGCCTGTGCATTGACTACTGGGAGTTGAATGCGACCACTGTCAAAGATAAATATCTTCTGCCTCTGATCAACTCTGTGTTTGAGCTCCTGCAGCCCGCGTGGGTATTCACTAAAGTAGATCTCCAGAATGCATACCACTTAATCCGTATTTGCGAAGGAGATGAGTTTAAGACGGCATTTAAAACTCGCTTGGGGTAATCTGAGTATTTGGTCGTGCCGTTTGGGCTCACTAACGCCCCTGCCGTCTTCCAGCAGCTCATTAACGATGTCCTTCACAATATGGTTAACCGGTTTGTCTTTGTATATCTGGACGATATTTTGATCTTTTCCCGATCACCAGAGGAACATGAGGTCCATGTCAGGGCCGTGTTACAGCAGCTCTTGGAGAACCATTCATTCGGAAAACAAAAACATTCATTCGGAACTATAGTGGGGTAGCACAGCTTCTTACGCAGCTGACCTCCATTAAAATACCATTTCGCTGGTCCGAGGCAGCTGAACAGGCTTTTGTGAAATTAAAGAGCCTGTTCTCGGATACACCCATCTTGGTGCAGGTCGACCCTCAGCTTCAATTTATCCTCGAGGTGGATGCTTCCGATTCGGGGGTGGGCGTTGTCCTTTTGCAGCGTTCATTTTCCAACTAGAAGCTCTGCCCGTGTGTGTTTTTCTCTCAGCGGCTCATACCTACCAAGAGGAACTACGACGTAGGGGATAGAGAGCTCTTGGCCATTAAGTTGGCACTGGAGGAGTGGAGACACTGGTTAGAAGGGGCTACCCATTCCATTGTAGTGTGGACCGACCACAAGAATTTAGAATACCTACGGTCGGCCCGTCGACTTAACACCAGGCAGGCCCACTGGGCCTAATTTTTCCAAAGATTTAATTTTACCATTACTTACCTCCTGGCTCTCGGAATACCAAACCAGATGTGCTATCCTGCCAGTTTGACTCCGAGCAGGTAGCCCCCCCCCCGCCCTGTCCCCAGCCCATTGTTCCCATTTCCTGTGTTCTTGGAGCCCTCATTTGGGACACTGAGCAGAGGGTGCGTCAGGCCCAGTCTCGGGAGCCTGAACCAGCGGGGTGCCCCTGCAAAAAACTGCTTGTTCCTGCCACCCTCCGCAGCGAAGTTATCCACTAGGCCCACACCAGCCGATTCGCCTGCCACCCTGGGATCTCCCACACTACCGAACTTGTATGACAGGTGTTCTGGTGGCCCACGCTGCGGCAGGATGTGCAGGAGTATGTTAAAGCTTGTCAAACCTGCACTCGGGGCAAGTCAGACTCCCCCTCCCCTCCACACTGGTCTCCTGCACCCCCTTCCCATTCCTGGTCGCCCTTGGTCCCACATTGCCCTTGATTTTGTGACTGGTTTGCCCCTCTCCCATGGGAAGTCGGTCATTCTCACCATTGTCAACTGCTTCTCTAAAGCTATTCACCTGGTTGCATTGCCCAAACTCCCCACCGCCTCAGAGACTGCTGAGCTCCTCATCACTGAAGTCATCCATCTGCATGGTATTCCCCTTGATGTTGTGTCTGACCAGGGTCCCCAATTCACATCACAGGTCTGGAAGTCATTCTGCCGCACGCTGGGGACCACCTTGAGCCTCACTTCCGGGAACCATCCACAGAGTAATGGGCAGGCTGAGCGCACTAATCAATTCTACCATCTCTACTGCCATGGGGCTCACTCCCTTTGAAGCCTCTTTGGAATACATCCTCCCGCTCCTTCCTATGGCCAAGATGGAGGTCGCCCATGCTCACCACTGCTCCCGGATCTGGAGGTCCACCCACGCTGCCCTCTCCTGCTCTGCTGAATGCAATCATCAGGTGACAGATCGTAAGCGGGTCCCCGCCCCCAAATATACCATAGGGCAGCAAGTTTGGCTGGCAGTGGATCAAGTTCCTCTGAAGATGGACTCAAGGAAGCTGTCTCCCCGTTTTTTGGGACTCTACCCCATTACACATGTCTTCAACGACGCCTCAGTCCGGCTGAAGCTCCCACAGACCCTACGAGTACACCCGACTTTCCATGTTTCTCACGTCAAGCTGGTCTCCATGAGCCCCCTCTGTCCCCCCCCCGCCCCAAAGCCACCTCCTCCTCCTCGGACGCTCAACGGCCACACCATCTATACAGTCCAACAGATCCTGGGCGTCTGCCGTCGGGGCCGAGGTCTACAGTATTTGGTCCATTGGGAGGGTTATGGTGTGGAGGAACGCTCATGGATCCCCACATCTTACTTCCATGACAAGGGGATGGTCCGGGCCTACCATCAAGCCCATCCCAAAAAATCCAGTTGACCACCTGGAGGCACTCCTTTTTTTTGGGGGGGGGGCACTGTCAGGTTCTGGTGAGCGCGCGCCCCCTTCTTCCCATTTTTTTCTCCAAGCAATCAACACACCTGGGAGATTGGACACACCTGCTGCCTTTACTCAGCCAGCGCTTATAAGGATCTGCTCTTCTGTGCCTCAGCGCTGGCTCATTTGGGTATACTGCCTCTGCAAACAGCGAAGCAAATATTGTTGCTTTGGTGAAGTTTCCGCACTCACCCTTTTTGTCTTTCTTCTTCTCCAGGCTGCTGTCATCTGTGCGGGTGTCTTTGGGGATTGTGTGTGCTCACCAGCCCCATCATCCACACTCAGCTGCAATACTTTCCACCCGGTCAGGCATAACCAACTCAACCCCTCCTCTTCTCACGACCCACTTCATCCTGCTGGTTCGTCTCTGCCCGCTAGGGATTTCTGTTGGTTCACCTGTTCGTCTCAAGTAAGTGGTAATTTAGTTTTCCCACAGCCTAGTCTACATTCCCCACTAACAACTCTCATCTCTGTCTCCACAGGCCACTTCCTCTGGTGAGTGATGTTTTCTGTAGCTGTGCTCCAGTTCCTTTTGAGATTTAATAAAACTCGTAAATGTATTTTTGTGTTTGGAGTGTTTTGTTGTTGTTGCATTCCGCACGTGGGCTGTCTTACTATAAATCATGACACCTACTATCTGTGCCCAGAGTTAGAACCAAACATGGTGAGGCAGCGTTCAGTTTTTATGTCCCTCACATATGGAACAAACTCCCAGAAAGCATCAGGGCTGCTGAAACTCTCAGCTGCTTTAAATCCATGTTAAAAACTCCTATTTGCCGCAGCCTTTCAGTAGAACAATTGTTAATCTCAAGATTCAAGATTTTATTGTCAATACTACTATACGTGCAGGACATACAGGAGAATTGAAGTGGCGTTTCTCTCCCTCTTCATTGGTGTGCATTTTATATAAAGAAAAGGAATAAGGCTGGATTAAAAAAAAAGGGAAAACAAGAACAAACAGCAACAGCAGCAGTCTATGTACAGTCTATATACAGTGACGCAATCAATGGCAGCCAGAAGGACTCTGCCCTCCATAGAGGTAAATTATTAGTTTAGGTAAATGATTAGTGATAATAAACCCAGCAATCCTATATTCAGACAGCTAGAGATGAATACCTGTAGTTGCATTTCAGTGCGGTAGTGTAGGTGCAGATAGTGACAGATAAGATTGCACATGATCAGTATTGCAGTGACATACAGACAGCAGCAGATATGGCATTTGTGCAAACGGTTGCGATTAAAGTGCAGAGACATAAACAGTCTTATTGTTGGTGTGCCAGTCTTTCTGTGCCAACATCTGGGGTAGTTATTGTGCAGGTGTTACCGTCTGGAAGGTGGGGGGTGAACAGAGTTCAGGGTCCTAATGGCCTGATGAACAAGCTGTTCAGCAGTCTTGTGGAGCAGGCCCGGAGGCTACTGTAATTTTTCCCCGAGGGCAGGGGGCTGAAGAGGGAGTATAGGGGATAGGAGGTGTCGCATGTGATGTTGATGGCTCTGCGGGTGAGGCGGGTGGGATAGATGCCCGAGAGGGGGGACAGGGGGGCACCAATGATGTTGTTGGCTGCATCCACTATGCGTTGTAGTGTCTTCCGGCAGTTGGTGAGGATGTTCTCAATGGTGCCCCTGTAGAAAGACTGCAAGATGTGGGGTGGGACTCGTGCTCTCCTCAGTCTGTGGAGGAAATGGAGGCGAGTTTGGGCCTTCTTGGCCAGTGATGTGGTGTTGTTGGTCCAGGTGAGGTCCTCAGAGATGTGCACCCCCAGGAACCTGGTGCTGCTCACTTTCTCCACAGCTGCACCGTCAATGATAAGAGGGAGGTGTTGTGTATGACCCCTCCTGAAGTCGACCACAATCTCTTTGGGTTTTCCCACGTTCAGAAAGAGGTTATTGTCTTTACACCACTGGACCAGTTGGCTTGCCTCGTTTCTGTAGTTGGTCTCATCGTTGTTGGTGATAAGGCCCACCACCGTCGTGTCATCTGCAAACTTGACGATGTGGTTGGTGTTGTAGGCTGGCACACAGTCATGGGTCAGCAGGGTGAAGAGCATCAGGCTGAGCACGCACCCTTGTGGGGCCCCTGTGCACAGTGTGATGGTCTGGGAGGTGTTGCTGCCAACCCGCACGTTCTGTGGCCTCCCTGTGAGAAAGTCCAGCACCCAGTTACAGAGAGAGGTTTTGAGTTCTAAGTGTCTGAGATTTTGAATCAGGTGCTGGGGGATGATTGTGTTGAATGCTGAGCTGAAGTCCAAGAACAGCATGCTCACATAAGAGTTTTTTTTAATCCAAGTGGGTGAGGGCTGGATGGAGAGCAGCAGCGATGGCATCTTCTGTGGATCTGTTCGACCTGTATGCAAACTGGAATGGGTCGTGAGAGGGAGGCAGGGTGGACTTGATGTTCTGCATGACTAGCCGCTCGAAGCACTTCATTATAGTGAGGGTCAGTGCTACCAGCCAGTAATCATTGTTGCTGGATGGGGCAGGCTTCTTCGAGACTGGTATTATGGTGGCAGTCTTGAAGGATGTAGGGACAACAGCTTAGGACAGGGAGATGATGATGTCGGCCAGGACATTCTTAAGCTCCTCTGCACAGTCCTTCAGGACGCAACCCGGTATGTTGTCTGGGCCAGCTGCCTTGCGTGGTTGATCCTGCAGAGGGTCCACTTCACGTTAGCCGGATCTAGACTCAGGACCAGCTTGTCTTGAAGGAGGAGTGGTCTTCTGTGCCGGTCTGCTGTTTTGTGCTTCAAATCGGCCAAAGAAGTCGTTTAGGTTGTTGAGCAGTATGATGTCACTCGCACAGGTCTGAGGTGGAGGTTTATAGTTGGTGAGGGTCTGTATGCCATGCCAGAGAGAACGTGCATCTCTGGTGTTGGTGAAGTGTCCGGATATGTTCTTGCTGTACTGTCGTTTCGCCTCCTTGATGCCACAGGACAGGTTGGCCCTAGCTGTTGTTAGTCCTGCAGTGTCGCCAGCCCTGAAGGCTGCGTCCCCAACCCTGAGGAGTCTGTGGACTTCTGCTGTCATCCATGGCTTCTGGTTGCCACAAACAGTGAGGGTCTTGCAGTGAGTAACATCATCAATACATTTGGCTATGTACACCCGATGTGGAGCTTCTGTCTGTATCGCTACGCCCCTTTTATCTGCCCCGCGAGTTCCCCCAACTTTTCATAACGACTGTGTACATTCACCCGAGAGCGAATGCTGACTCCGCCTCCAGCCCCGTCTTTGATGTGGTACAGCAGTTGCAGTCGATTTCCCCAGAGGCTCCAAACTTTATTCTTGGGGATTTTAACCATGTTTCTTTAAAGAAGACACTTAAAAACTTTTATCAGTATGTCTCCTGCCCAACCAGGCGAAAAAAGACATTGGACCTGTGCTATGGATCCATAGAGAGGGCCTATAAATCTCTTCCCCTTCCTCCTTTAGGATCCTCAGATCACAACTGTGTACGTTTGCTGCCCACATATAAAACTGCTCTCAGAAGAGACAAGGCGAAGACCAAAGAACTAAAGGTGTGGACAGAGGATTCAGTGCACTGCCTCCAGGAATGCTTTAACTGTACGGACTGGGAGGTGTTCACACTGTCCTGCGGGGATGATTTGGACTCTTTGGTGGACATCACATGCTCATACATGACTTTCTGCAGAGATATGATCGTTCCACGTAAACGTGTCAAAATATATCCCAACAACAAGCCATGGGTTACAAAATCAGTTAAATCCTGCTTATAGAGGAAAGCACTTGCCTTTAAACAGGGGTCTGTTTCTGAGCTACAGGTTGCCACAAAAGAGCTGAAGTCCAAAATTTTAAGAGCAAAACAGAATTATAAATCAGAGTTGGAAAGCAAGATGGCAACAAAGAAACTTGGTTCAGCCTGGGCCAGTATGAAAACTATTGCAGGCCTACAGAGCACAGCAATCATGTGTTTTTAGATGGTTTTAATTCAGACACAGAGCTGGCTGATGCTCTTAATTGTTTTTATGGTCGTTTTGATTCCTTTGATTTTAGCACAGAAACCCAAGATTTGAAACAGAAACTCAAAGACAATCAGCACTTTAATATTGAGGTGCAGGATATTAAAAGGGAGTTCTGTGCTGTAAAAGTGAACAAAAGTCAGGGCCCTGATAATATATGTGGGCGATAAAGTCATGTGCACATGAATTGAGTCCTGTATTTCACTACATTTTCAATAAGTCCTTACAGACACAACATGTGCCTAAGATCTGGAAAGATGCCGTGGTTGTCCCCATTACAAAATCCAGCTGTCCTAAAATGGTAAATGACTTTAGACCAGTTGCTTTGACTTCAATTTTAATGAAAATTTTTGAAAACTGGTCAGATTTGAGGTCCTAAAGCAGACTGAGCATGCATTGGATCCTCTGCAGTTTGCCTGTAGGCCTCACAGAGTAGTGGAGGATGCCACTGTCACTCTGTTTAACATGCTTTTTGAACATCTGGATTTTAATGGGACACACGCCAGGCTTTTATTTGTGGACTTTTCTTCCGCCTTTAATACAATCCAACTTCATATTTTAGTTGAAAGGCTCCTGCAGCAATTTGATTGGAGCAATAATCTAGTGGGTTGGATTCTGGATTTTTTAACAAACAGGACACAGAGAGTAAGTGTCAATGGTACATTGTCTGACCAAAAGTGCTCTTCTGCTGGCTCTCCTCGGGGGGGGGGGGGGATGTTGTCACCACTACTCTTCATCCTGTACACAAACATGTGTCGGAGCAGACATGACAACAGACACATTATAAAGTATGCTGATGATTCAGTTGTTGTCAGTCTCCTCCAGGATGGTGAGAGTGGCCACGGCCCAGTAGTTGATGATTTTGTTCACTGGTGTGAGGATTCCTACCTGCAGCTGAATACGACAAAAACTAAAGATATGATTATTGACTTTAGGAGGAAAACTCCCAGGCACGAAGTCACTGTACTAAAAGGCCAGACCACTGAATGTGTACAATCTTACAAATATCTTGGGACGATTATTGATAGTAATTTAAACTTTGAAGAGAACTGTGAAAGGGTGTGCAAAAAGGGTCAGCAACATTTGCATTGTTTGAGGAAACTTGCACGCTTCCAAATTGACTGAACCATAATAATGTTTTATCGGGCTTTTATTGAATCTGTTTTATCCTTTTCTTTAGTGTCATGGTTTGGTCAGATAAAACTGAAACAGAGGAAATCCTTGGATCAGGTAGTTGGATGGTCCAGTTGTTTGCTTGGTGAGTCACAGCTGAGCCTGACATCCCTGTACTCCAGACAGGTACAGAGGATTGCTACCGCCATTTTAGATAGATAGATAGTTTATTTCGAACACAAAAAATATAACAAAAAACAAGCAAATAGCAAATGCAATAAAGTTACAGTATACACTGTTCGAAAGGGAGAAGGAAGAAGTGAACACTTATTAATTCCAACTCCTCTTTTCCATCGATACACCCATGGGAATTTTATACAAATTACCACCTTTAAGACCCCAAGTAAACAATTTACTGTATTTTTTACAGATCAACATTAACACCGGTCCATTCTAACAAACAATGAAGTCCATATATCAAAACCAGTCTCAAACAACACAGATACACACAGTGCTGTCCCATAATGTCCCAGAGTGAACATAATGAATCGTACATATAAATTCTACCCTTCTAACATATATCCTTTCAACAAATGGTGCTTATACCTCTTTTTAAATTGATTTCTGTTTGTACATAGTTTCAGTTCCGGCTCCACACTGTTCCGCAAATCCGCCCCACAGACAGATATGCACATACTTTTCTTGGTTGTACGTATCTTGGGTTTTGTAAAGTTTAAGTCTCCTCTCAAATTATGATCGTTGTCTCTTTTTTTTAAATATTTTTTGTACATTAGTTGGGAGTTGATTGTTAATCACCCTGTACATTACTTGTGCTGTCTTAAATTTAACTAAATCGAAGAACTTTATGACATGTGACTTCAAGAACAACGAATTGGTATGGTCTCTATATCCTGCATTGTTAATTATCCTTATAGCTCTTTTTTGTGATGTGCATATTGGTCTTGTAGGTGTTTCCCCAGACTTCTACACAGTAGTTAAGATAAGGTAAAAACAGTGAATTGTACAATAAGACCAATGATTTATAGTCCAAGATGTGTCTTGTCTTCCCCAGTATGCCTATACATTTTGCTAATTTAGCCCGGATGTGACTGATGTGAGGTTTCCAGCAGATTTTACTGTCTAGCGTCACCCCCAGAAACTTATTTTCCTGTACTGTTTGTATTCTGGTATCATCTATCGTTACCATTATTTCATGATTTATTTTATAATTTCCAAACACCATAATCTTTGTTTTTTTTAGATTTAGAGATAATTTATTTTTGTTGAACCACTGCGTTAATTTTTCCATTTCAGTTGTGACCACCTCTAAAACCTGCTGCAAATTCTCACCAGTGCAAAGGATATTTGTGTCATCCACAAACAAAATAAATTTCAGAATTTTTGATACTTGGCATATGTCATTTATATACAAGATAAAGAGTTTGGGTCCCAAAACTGATCCCTGGGGCACACCACAAGTGATGTCCATGCAGGGTGATTTGTGCTCTCCAATTTGTACAAATTGTTGTCTGTTACTTAAATAACTTTCCACCCAACTCAGTCCTACCCCTCTTATCCCATGCCTTTCCAGTTTCCTTAGTAGTATTCTGTGGTCAATGGTGTCAAAAGCTTTCTTTAAGTCTATAAATACTCCTGCAGCAACCTTTTTTTTGTCTATACAACTAGTAATTTCTTCTATAAGTTCGATCAGTGCCAAAGATGTAGATTTATCTGCTCTAAAACCATACTGGTTATCTGTAAGGAGGTTGTGTTTTTCAATGAAATCATCCAGTCTCTTAGTGAATATTTTTTCAAGTGTTTTGGAGAATTGTGAGAGTAAAGAGACTGGCCTGTAATTTGTGAAGTGATGACTGTCTCCTGTTTTGTAAAGAGGTGTTACTTTTGCTATTCTCATTTTGTCTGGAAATGTACCAGTTTGAAATGACAGGTTACAGATGTGGGTGAGTGGCTTAACAATTCCCTCAATTACTTTTTTCACTATTGTCATGTCAATTTCATTCCAGTCCGTTGATTTTTTGTTCTTAAATTTACTCACAGTCTCGATAATTTCCTTTTCAGTAACTGCACCCAAAAAGATTGTGTTTGGGTTTCTATCCTCTATTTCATTCACAGACCCACAGTGGTTTGTTTCCAGAGTCACTATTGATTTTGTTAATTCAGGACCAACGTTTTGCTAATTCAGGACCAACGTTTACAAAAAATTTATTGAAACCACTGACCACATCTTCCATATTATTAATCAAACTGTCGTTTTCGATAAAATATTCTGCAATATTCTGCAAAAAAAAAAAAAAAAAAAAAAAAAAAAAAAGAATCTTCACGACCGCCTTTACTCAGCACGCAACCACTGTTGGCGGTTTATTTTCAGTGTATTGCTGTGCTATTTTCATTTATTCTCTATCAAAAATGGCTTCGCGTAATAAGGGTGTTCCATGGACCAATAAGGAGGTGCAGTGTCTGCTCACTGCATTGTCAGACGAACGTATCCAGCGCGAGTTAGACGGAGCCGCCCGGAATGAAAAAATATACCGGGAGGTCTCGACATCGGAGTCCTTTAACGGTGAGTTTTAATTTTTTTTTATTGTGCGTTTTTTCGCAAATATATTCGGTAAGACGCTCAGTTTATTTATGCAATAAAAAAGCTGTTCATTTGTGGATGATGATCGCTGCTTTATTGCAGCACACTGCGGACTAAAGCTTTTATTTTAATTATTCATGTGAACAATACGCTGAAATAAGCCTATGTATTCTTGTTAAAAACTATTGTCTTTTCTGTATATCTTGCACTTTCGTGCTGTATTTTATTGTGTGCATTTTCCTTGTAGAATCATCCCACGCGTCCGCCGCGACAGCCCGCACGGATTCATTCAACTGAGCCTTCATGACCCACAGCAGGCAGAGACGGCTTCATTCAACAGAGCCTTCGTGACACAGTTTGGGAAGCTGGTGTAGAGGCACTCAGTGGTCGGCGTGTATAAAATGTCGATTAACCTTCATGTTGTGTTGCAAAGTTTTTTTTTTTATTTTAATATTTTGTATATAATAAAATGGAATTGTTTTGGAAAGTGTGGTTTGTCTGTTATAACACTGAATTATAAAACAGTATAATTACATAGAAATTCCATTGCCTAGTCTGATGAAAATGATGCTGATCATCCTGTCAGGGGTCAACCATTGTAAAGGTAATGTAATTTTTAACTAGACCAAAAAACAAATCTTTCTGTAAGCTTTCTGTTCTTTTTATTGAAATATCATAAAAAATTAGCACCAAGTCAAAGTAGGTACAAGTATATGTAAATTGAATGTTCTATCGGCATTCCAAATTCAGAGAATTACAATACTTTAGAAGGAGTGTAGCATCATCTAAACGGAAAATAATAATACTGTTGTTCCAAACGTTGACCTGAAGGTGAAAAACATGAATTTTTTTTTAATTCAGTACATCCAAAATGCCCTAGGATGTAAAAAATAATACAATTTGGTGTTGGCCAGTGTGCCACTGTCTCATTATTTAATACGAATAAAAACAAGTTTCAGCTCATTATTTCTAGGTCATTTGGCAGTTAATTCAAAACAAAAGTGACTTGTGTTGTTGCAGCTTAATTATGGGATAAAATTAATTGTGAGATAAAACCACAGAGCGAGCAACGCAATAATCCTTGGATCCTCCATTTTTTTGTCTCGTGTAAATAAGGACTCAGTCGGGTGCGTAACGTCACGGGAGTGTGGCCCCACCTCGCTGGGAATCTGCCGCTGCCTCGCTTACACAAACCATCACAGCACAAGCACAACACCGTGCTAATGGAGACAGAAGCATTCCAAGCCGTACCGAAGTGAATCGAGCCGTACCGAGGTGTGCTGGGCTAGTGGAAAACAGGCTCTAGTTACCTAGAATGTACAATGTCTCCTACAATGTACTGTCACTTTTATTTCCGTCTGTATTCTATTTTAGCTTGTTTTTGTTCCTCCTTAATTTACTTTTTAGTTTGCTTTTAAATTCTTATGTATTCCTTTTGCAACTTGCTGTAATGCTTTATGTAAAGTACTTCGAATTGTCTTGTACATGAAATGTGCTATACAAATAAACTTGCCTTGCCTTGCCATATCAGATTTTTTAATAACAGTCTGAACAGCACACAGCCATTTTTTTTTCACACCAGACCCAGGCCACTTTTATATGTGGTCCTAATTCAGATACATATCTGACATTTTCCAACGTGACCTCAGTCTGAACGCTCATGTCACATTTCATCCAACTCTTTCCTCATTGAAGTGACGGACGTGACAATTCTGCAGTGGATGATGCAGCAAGCATGGCAGACGCAGCTGATTTGTGCTCTCTTTTTAATCAATCTTCTTCATTCCTTTGTCACTGGATTGTAATTTTGTCAGCTCTGACTGCACAACAGCTTCAAAATTTTGGGGACGAGGGGCTGAAACCGTAAGACAACTGTCAGACAAGCATTACAGGCACACAACAGCACATTTACTGGATACTGCAAATTCCTTTTTCCCTGTAAACGGCACACCGTGAGTTCCGGCCACTATAATATCGAAAATGTAAAGTTAACACCCACATGACTGTGAAGCGGAATGGCAGATCAGTTGTTTATCATATGTGGGGAACATATGCATTGTGAAAACACAGAGAGACCACGCCGGTGGCAGTCAGTTGGTCGGGCACAGTTGTGGGGATACGAGGACACACTGTCCAGAAGCAGAGTGTCTCTGGTGGCTTCTCCTCCCTGTGTGGGACCGGTTTTGCCGCTGGTACCAGCGGCGCTGTTTATTTATTATTAACCTTATTTATACAGGTAATCCCTTTGAGAACTGGGGTCTCATTTTCAAGAGAGCTGTTTAATAGATCAGTTCTGTTAAAGCAGAGCTGATCACAATGGTCATCTGGCATGTAGAGGAATGAAGCTGGTCTCATATTTATTTTATGCATAATCATTTCTGGATGATTTTA
Organism: Pholidichthys leucotaenia; assembly: GCA_020510985.1. Lineage (NCBI taxonomy): Eukaryota > Metazoa > Chordata > Actinopteri > Cichliformes > Pholidichthyidae > Pholidichthys > Pholidichthys leucotaenia. The sequence continues at coordinate 50,734,515 of CM035848.1, forward strand.
ATATTTTATTCATTAAGAAGTTCTGTCCCCCTCAATCGTTCGGGGCTCATATATCCTTCCGTAAACACAATGCTGTGTCTGATATCACGTTTTCTTCTGCGCATGTGGGTCACTTCATAGCTGTACACCATTCACACTGGAGTCTGATGGGGGTCACATTTAAATTATAATGTGAACGCCCACACACAAAAAAAAAATGGAGCATTAAGACCTGCAGTGTGACCGTAGCCTAATTGTTGAAGCTTTATTGGTGTGTGGTAGAAATTTATTTTTCACATGTTCATCATGGTGGAAATTTACTGCTTATACACTAATCTGTTGTGTAATTTAGGTGATGTGCAGTTATGTTTAAATGTCTTTCTTCTTCTGTACAATTGCCGCTAATACATGCCCTGAGTGTGACTATGGTCATTTGAAGGCTACTGTCAGAATGTTCTAGTACTTCCTCAGCCAGTTTCTATGTATCCATATAAGGTAATGTGGGAGGGGCTCTGGGGGAGTCTTTAAAACCAGATGCATCCTTTGTTTGAGCAGAGCAGTGCAGAAACCTCGGGCTTGCTGGTTCTGCGCTCTCTCCTGCTGGCAGTAATAAAGGGAATTCAACATGGCAGATCCGTCTGATTATTTTCTCCAGGACCTTATAAGTGGGTTAGAAAATATTCGGTTACAGGTGTAATTCTTTCCCGTTCTTGCTTGATGTACGATTTCAGTTGCTCAACAGTCCAGGGTCTCCATTGGCATATTTGACGCTTCATAATGCTCCACACATTTTCAATGGGAGACTGCTCTGGAGTGCAGGCAGGTCAGTCTAGTACCTGCACTCTGTTACTAAAGCCCTGCTGTTGTAACATGTGCAGAATGTGGCTTGGCATTGTCTTGCTGAAATAAGCAGGGATGTTGTCATAATCTGGAAATGGTCATTGACAATGTCCATACTTTTGGTTAGTTTTGGACTTGAATGAATGAATAAATGAATGAATGAATCTTTATTTTGGATAGATTAAAAGTAAAGATTAAAAGAAAGGAACAGAATAATATAACAAAGGGGGGGGGGAATCTAACAAGGTCAAATTAAACAATAACTCCTCTGATTATACAGTTCAACATAAGTTATCCAAAATGGGTGATGGTTGAAGCTGCAGCTTATATTGCCCACCCATATTCCATCCAAGAATTCAAAAGAAAAACAAAACAGGAGTGATTACATTTCAGAACAAAGCTAAGACAAAATGTGACAAAAAAAAAACAAAAAAACAAAAAACTAAGCAACAGCACAACACACACTGTCCATCCATCCATCTTCTTCCGCTTAATCCTTTTCGGGTCGCGGGGGGCTGGAGCCTATCCCAGCATCTTTGGGTGAGAGGCAGGGTACACCCTGGACAGATCGCCAGTAACAACACAAACTGAATATGACAATTCTTATGTGATTTTACATGTCATCTTGCATATATGTTTGGAGTATTTCTTCCTTTAGTTTTTGGATAAATTGTCCAAGCATTGTACATGATTTTAATTCAGGTCCAAAAGCATTCCACAATTTAACTCCTTGCACTGAGACACAGTGTTGCTTGGTGGTAGTTCTCACTGAAGGTTTTTGAAATATACATGTTCCTCTGAAATGATATTGTTTTTCCCTTATTTGGAACAACTTTTGGATATTTGCGGGCAGTGATAGTCTTCACTTTAAACATTATTACTGCTGTTTTAAAGTCAACCAGATCTTTCAACTTGAGAGCTTTTAATTTAAGAAAAAGTGGGTTTGTTAGTTCCCTGTAAGCAGCTTTTGTTCAGTACAATATGTCATGTATGGGAGTATTAATGAATGATACAAAGTATATAGTGTGGGTTGATTCAGCAAATATTTCACTCTGTGTAGTATTGCAATTGATTTGGATATTTTAACTTTAATATAATTAATATGTGACTTCCAGCACAGTTTATTATCAATTATTACTCCAAAAAATTTAATTTTGGATACCTTTTCAATCTCTACACCATTTTCACTGAGTTTAGATACTGAGTTGTTATGGTTGTTAAAAATTATAAATTTTGTCTTACTTAAATTGAGCATTAATTTGTTTGAATCAAACCACAGTTTAAGCTTTCCTAATTCCTTTCCAAGTATATCCAAAAGTTGTTCCAAATTGCTTCCACTGCATAATAAATTAGTGTCATCTGCAAGCAATATTAAATCCATTTTTTCTGAAACTTTACATATGTCATTTATATACATATATATATATGCATATTGAATAACAATGGCCCCAAAACTGAACCCTGTGGGACTCCGTAAATAACCTTCAGTAACTGTGAGTTTTTGCTACCAACACATACATACTGATATCTGTTCTTTAAGTAACTACATAACCAGGACAGTGCTACCCTCCAATACCATAATTTTGTAGCTTCTTTAATAATATTTTATGATCCACTGTATCAAATGCTTTTTTAAGATCCAGAATACTCTTTATTTTCAACGGCAGTTGATATTTTTTTCCTATAAATTCCATTAGAGCAAATGCAGTTGTCCTCTTGTGTCTGAACCCATATTGCTGCTCACACAATAAATTATTCTTCATTATGAAGTTGTCAGTTCTCTCACAGAATATTTTTTCAAGTATCTTGGAAAACTGCGGCAATAATGAAATTGGTCTATAGTTTGAAAATTCCCCTCTGTCACCCATCTTGTATATCGGAATTACTTTAGCTATTTTCATTGCACTGGGAAATATACCTGTTTGGAGAGACAGGTTACAAATATATGTCAGTGGCTTCACTAAGCATTCAATGATAGTTTTGACTAAAAGCATGTCAATACCATCACAATCCGTAGATGTTTTACTTTTAAACGATTTAACAATTTCAATGACCTCTATCTCGTCTGTGTTCTTTATGAAAATGGAGTCTTTTATAGCAGTGTTTTTACTTATTCTATCACCTGTAGATGCCATAATGGGTATTTCTCGAGCCAAATTAGGACCAATGTTAACAAAAAATTTATTAAATTCATCTGCAGGTGAGACTGCTTTCACACTCTGAGTCGGGTTTTTTTTTTTTTTTTTTTTTTTTTTTTTTGAAAGATTGGTTGGGTAGCTTGTTTTTCTGTTTTTATTTCCAAGAATATTGTTAAGTATTGTCCATGTATTTCTAACATTATCTCTGTTTTTCTGCAGTTCTTTACTGTAATAGTCTCTTTTACTACATCTCATTATATACAGTATATTAACTTATTTTTGTATGTTTTATACTGCTGCTCTGCTTCTTTTGTCCTTTTCTTTAGAAAAGCTTTATATAATGATTTTTTGTTTTTACACGCTTTTTGTAATCCTTTGGTTAACCATGGCTTGTCGACAAATTTCTGTTTAAGCTTTTTCCTTACTAATGGACAATTTTTTTCATAAAGAGTGGCTACAATGTTCATGAATGTGTCATAGGCTTCATTTACATCTGATACATAGACTTTTGTCCAGTCTTGCTTCAGCAGGTCTTCTTTAAAAGAACTGATTGCATTTTGTGATTTGTATCTGAAAGATTTTAAAGTTTTTTTCTGTATTGGCCCCCATGTGGCCATGGATAAGTGCAAAGACTGGCAAAAATGGTCAGTTATGTCATTTTATCAATAATCCACTTTCTGTTTTCTTATCAATAATATTAACAAACAAGTTATCAATAAGCGTAGCAGTGTGAACTGTGATTCTACTGGGATGTGTTATTGTGGGATATAGACTCATACTGTACATAGAATTCATGAACTCTGTAATTACATTTTGTTGAAATGGATTTAGTAAATCAATATTGAAGTCTCCACAGATTACAACCATTTTCTTACTAGTTATGTTATTGTACAGCTTGACTAACTTATCTCTGAATGTCTCAACGCAAGTTCCCGACATTCTATATATACAACTTATAATTAGATTTTTTGTTTTATCTTGGTCAATCTCAACAGTAACACATTCAAGAATCCCTGGTAGTGCAAAGGACATTCCATTTGCAAGTTTACACCTATACAGGTCATCAATATACAGTGCAACACCACCACCCTTTTTTTTTAGATCTATTAATATAAAACATCTGATATCCCTCTATTGTCATCAGAGAAGCCTGCTCTTCATTGAGCCAAGTTTCAGAGACTGCGATAGCTGTAAATTTTCTGTCTAGCTGTTTTAAATAGCCCTGAATCTGTGGAAAGTTTTTAAGACTTCTGCTGTTGAAGTGTATTATTGATAGTTTACCATCTAATTGCACTTGACTTTTGAATTGCTTTTCAGTATAATATTCACAGTGATTACGAATACTGTTTAAGAAGTGGTTATCAGGATCAATATCATTCTCCATCTCTTGTGGTTTATGTTCAGCATTATGGCATATTTTCAGAGTCTGAATTTCCTCACTCTGTGTCAAATGACTTCCTCCAACTGGGGATGATTGATGTCTACTAAAGTCAGTCAAGTTTTTTGTTTTGTTTTGTTTTTTAAAGTAAACATTTGTCCTCACTGTGATTTACTTCCTTACACATATTTATCCAGCTCCTCTACATTTATGATTACCAGCACTTTGGACTCCTCTGGTGTTCCATTCAGTTTTATAAAGACTTTGCAGTTGAAAGTCCAAGTTGGTTGGATTTTCTTCTGTTTTTGCAAGAAACGCGCTTTTTTGGTGATGTCTCCATTTCTCTTGGTCAGGTGCTCATTCAGATAAACTTCTGTCCCCTTCAGCTTCCTTCCCTTTTTCAGCAGATCCATTTTATACTTTGTAAGATGGATGATTATTGCTGATTTTTCACCCTTCCTTCTTTTAGGAAGAGGATGACAAGCTTCTATGTTGTTACTGTCTATCTCTATGCCTTTAGAATGGAGGAAGGTTGTCACCTGTTCTTCCACCAATCTGGCATCCAGTTCACGAAGGTCTGTATCATCCATTCTTGCCACAGCCTGGGCATAGGATCTGGGCTGTGTTTCTAATCCTGAAACAATAATGTCATTCATTCGAGTGTACTGTTCCAGGTTGTGCACCCTATTTTCCAGAAAAGCAATCTTTTTGTCTTTCTCCTAATTTTTCAGCCTCAAGGCTTTGACCTCTTCCACCAAATCAATTATGTTTTTGTTGTTTTCTCACCACAGTTACCTCTGCTGAGAGAAAGTCAAGTGATTTTTTTAAATTCCTCAACCTCATCATATGTTACATTCCTTTTGGGTGGTATTGTGTTGTTATTGGTGTGAATTGATTCAAATAGATTCTGATTAATATGGATCACTCTAACTCATTAGCTTGTCTGCTGTTGCCACCATTTGAACCAAATGCCCATCATATCTGCACAGTACCTTTGTGGAATTAAGCGGTCTTGCTGTGGACCATTATCTGCAATCCAATGCTCACCCTTCTCCAAATGTTACCTTGACACACTCAGAGCAACAGTAGCATTTGGACTCCAGGTAGGCTAGGTTAAGAAGTAGCAGGTTAACTCTGGGTAGGCCCAGTTAGACACACTCAGAGCAGCAGAAGGCTGACTCCAGGGAGGCTAAGCTAGCCACACTCAGAAGAGCAGCAGGTTGACTCCAGGCAGGCAAAGCTAGCCACACTCAGAGCAGCAGCAGGTTGAGTCCAGGGAGGCTAAGCCAGCCACACTCAGAATAGCAGCAGGTTGACTTACTATTATCATTGTCATTAGTTGTGTTCCTTAGTCTTTGGTTATTTAGTTATGTTCTGTTTTTATTCCTTGTCTGTCTTTAGTACATATGTGTTCTTATTTTGAAAGGTTCCTGTTTTTTTCCCCTATTTATAGTTTCTTCTCCATATGTTATAATTTAGCCTTTGATTAGTCCCAGCTGTTCTTTGTTCAGTGAATTCCCATGACCCTATTTATAGTCCTGCCTTTTTTTTCCCCCTCTTGGCAGAAACACTGCAGTACCCTCCCTCTGGTAATCTTTATCGTTTGTAAGTGTTAGTAACCAGGCCAGCTCCCTTTTTGCTCTCAACCCCTATCCACTTTGTACAGTTTTACTACAGATGTTCTTCTCGTGTATGATTGTTTGTTTGTGTGTTTTTGTAACACGCTGGGGGACTACAGATGCAAATTAGCAGTATTGCTAAATCTGGCATACTTACATTTGTATTAATGTTTGTTAGTATGTGATGTCCCTTTCAAACAAACATAAAACTAAAACTAAACTGTATGGTTTCATTCAGCTGTTAATAAATTGTATTTGCACCTAAAGTCCTGCTCACCTAAAGGAGTCATCCTTTCTGCCAATCAGAGGTTGTTTCTTTACAGACATCCCTGAAAAAGATGCTGGTTGGATGGTTGCATATGTTGCTCCAAAACCTGTATGTACTATTCAGCATTAATGGCATCCTCACAGATATGCTAGTTACATACCCGTGCCATGGGCACTAACACACTGCATCATCACAGATGTTGGCTTTTGAACTTTGCACTGACAACAATCTGGATAATCCCTTTCATCTTTAGTCCGGAGGACACGACGTCCATGATTTCCTAAAACAATTTGAAATGTGGACTAGTCAGACCACAACACACTTTTCCACTTTGCGTCAGTTCATCTTAGATGAGCAACTGGTGGCATTTCTGGGTGTTGTTGATAATAGGTTTTGGCTTTGCATGGTTGTTAGGCAGATAAAAAATAATTAATTTTAGCTACTGACACAATAGACATGAGAGGGTTAGATGCAGTTAGAAATAAGCTTTAGTATCTTTGCAAAGAGGTACACAATCTTTCATCAGATTTTGTACAAAAGAGTCACACAACAGTCACAGCATGTTTTAGTCTTCTGAAGTAGAAGTTTGACCAACCATGTCCGAGTTTCCTTTTTCTGCCCACTGTAGAAGAGCCTATTCCTTTTTGACCTCTGATAAGAGCCTGGGGTCATGGTACATGCAGGCACGGTTCACTCCCGTTTCTTATCACTCAATTGTCCCAGTGGTCTTCAAACCACCTGCAGAGATTCACACAGTTTCAACTTACTGTACAACTTCATTTAACATTAATGTTTAAATAAGAAAATGTTTTCAGTGAATATACATTTTTCTATCAATGGTAGAGTTTTAACTTGCACTTGTCGATGTAGTAATGAACTGACAATGGTTTTCTGAAGTAATCCTGAGCCCACGTGATAATATCCTTTACAGAATGATGTTGGTTTTTAATGCAGTGCCGCCTGAGGGATCAAAGGTCACAGTAATTCAGTGTTGGTTTTCAGCCTTGCTGCTTACATGCAGAAATTTCTCCAGATTTTATCAATCTTATGATGACAATATGGATTGTAGATGGTGAAATTGCTAAATTCCTTGCAGTTGTACATTGAGAAGTGTTGTTCTTAAAGGTGCAAGTGATAGCATTCTGACCTCCTGGCCAGTAGATGTCGCATTCTCTGTTGACTCACTATAATCTCATACCGATTGCCGGGTAGAGAGATAAATGACACTTCCTAGAGGCTAACATCAATATACTGCAGACTGCTAAAATCTCAGACCTTTGGTGATTATGAGCCAGACAGCATGTCAAGCAAGGACTCTTGTGGTATAAAATTGTGAATTTAACATAATCTTCTCTGATCCGCATCTCCGGTAAACATTTAAATAACTATATTGCATAGTGTTATTGACAGTAATGCTAATGTAGCACAGCAGTGATTGAACCAGATAGCTTTCTAGTTTTGACAACATAATTATGACAACACTTTAGTTCAGATTGTAAGGACTTTGACTGCTGTTAGTTGTGTAGTTTTTGTAAATATGCTGAATCACATTTTTATGATCTGTTTATGTTCATCCATTGTAGCTACACGTACTTAAAAAAAAAAAAAAAAACGATTGTTGCTATTAGAGGTGGAATGTCACCTCTCTGGTGGGGAAGGAGCCTGAGCTGGTGTACGAGGTTGAGCGATACCGGCTAGATATAGTCGGCCTCACCTCAACACACAGCTCCGGTGGAGAGGGGCTGGAGCTTGGCCTTTTCTGGAGTTGCCCTGGGCGAGAGGCGACGAGCAGGGGTAGGTATTCTCGTATCGCCCCACCTTGCTGTCTCTATATTGGAGTTTTCCCCGGTGGACGAAAGGGTTGCTTCCCTGCGCCTTCGGGTTGGGAAACGGGTCCTGACCATCATTTGTGCCTATGCACCAAATGATGTTTCAGAGTACCCACCCTTTTTGGAGTCTGTGACTGGGGTGCTGGAGGGTACTCCTCCTGGAGACTCCATTGTCCTACTGGGGGACTTCAATGCGCACGTGGGCAACAACAGTGAAACCTGGAGGGGGGTGATTGGGAGGAATGGCCTGCCCGATCTGAATCCGAGTGGTGTTCAGTTATTGGACTTCTGTGCTAACCACAGTCTGTCCATAACGAACACCATGTTCAAGCATAAGGGTGTCCATATGTGCACCTGGCACCAGGACACCCTAGGTCGCAGGTCGATGATCGATTTTGTTATCGTATCATCAGACCTGCAACCGTATGTCTTGGACACCCGAGTAAAGAGAGGTGCAGAGCTGTCAACTGATCACCACCTGGTGGTGAGTTGGATCAGATGGCAGGGGAGGAAGCCATTCAGACCTGGTAGACCCAAACGTATAGTGAGGGTGTGCTGGGAGCATCTGGCTGAGGCCCCTGTCCGGGAGGTCTTCAACTCCCACCTCCGGAAGAACTTCAACCACATTCCGAGGGAGTCTGGAGACATGGAGTCTGAATGGGCCATGTTCTCCACCTCTGTTGTTGAAGCGGCGGCCCAGAGCTGCGGCCGCAAGGTGGTCAGTGCATCTCGTGGTGGCAACCCCCGAACCAAGTGGTGGACACCAGTGGTGAGGGGAGCCATTAAGCTGAAGAAGGAGTCCTATCAAGCTTGGTTGGCTTGTGGGACTCCCGAAGCAGCTGAGGTGTACCGGCAGACCAAGCGGAGTGCAGCTCGGGTGGTTGCTGAAGCAAAAACGCGGGTATGGGAGGAGTTCGGTGAGGCCATGGAACAAGACTTCCGGTCGGCTTCAAAGAGATTCTGGCAAACTGTTCGGCGGCTCAGGAGGGGAAAGCAGCTCCCCGTCCACACTGTGTATGATGCGGATGGGACACTGTTGACTTCAACTGGGGATATCGTCGGGCGGTGGAAGGAATACTTCGAGGATCTCCTCAATCCCACTGACACGCCTTCCACAGAGGAAGCAGGGTTTGGGGACGAGGGGGATGACTCACCTATCACAGGGGCTGAGGTCGCCAAGGTGGTTAAAAATCTCCTTGGTGGCCGGGCCCCGGGGGTGGACGAGATTCGCCCTGAATACCTCAAGGCCCTGGATGTTGTTGGGTTGTCATGGTTGACACGCCTCTGCAACATTGCGTGGAGGTCGGGGGCAGTGCCTTTGGCATGGCAAACCGGGGTGGTGGTTCCTCTCTTCAAAAAAGGGGGCCGGAGGGTGTGCTCCAACTTTAGAGGGATCACACTCCTCAGCCTCCCTGGGAAGGTCTATGCCAAGGTACTGGAGAGGAGAGTCCGGCCGTTGGTCGAACCTCGGATTCAGGAGGAGCAATGTGGTTTTCGTCCTGGCCGTGGCACATCGGACCAGCTCTTTACCCTCTCGAGAATTCTTGAGGGTTCGTGGGAGTTTGCCCAACCAGTTTACATGTGTTTTGTGGACTTGGAGAAGGCATTTGACTGCGTCCCTCGTGGATTTTTGTGGGGGGTGCTTCGGGAGTATGGGGTATTGGGCTTGTTGTTACGAGCTACTCGATCTCTGTACGACCGTTGTGAGAGTTTGGTTTGTATTGCCAACACTCGGTCGGAGTCATTCCCAGTGAGAGTTGGACTCTGCCAGGGCTGCCCTTTGTCACCGATCCTGTTCATAATTTTTATGGACAGGATTTCTAGGCGCAGCCAGGGAATGGAGGGTGTCATGCTTGGTGACCACAGGATCTCATCTCTGTTGTTTGCAGATGATGTTGTCCTGTTGGCTCCATCCAGCAATGACCTACAGCTCTTGCTGGGACGGTTTGCCGCTGAGTGTGAAGCGGCTGGGATGAGAATCAGCACCTCCAAGTCCGAGTCCATGGTCCTCAGCCGGAAAAAGGTGGATTGTCCTCTCCAGGTTGGGGACAGGCTCCTGCCCCAAGTGGAGGAGTTTAAGTATCTTGGGGTCTTGTTCACGAGTGAGGGGAAAATGGAGCGAGAGATCGACAGACGGATTGGAGCAACATCTGCAGTGATGCGGACGTTGTACCGGTCTGTTGTGGTGAAGAGGGAGCTTAGTTCTAAGGCAAAGCTGTCGATTTACCAGTCAATCTACGTTCCTACTCTCACCTATGGTCACGAGCTTTGGGTAATGACCGAAAGAACGAGATCGCGGATACAAGCGGCTGAAATGAGCTTTCTCTGTAGGATTGCTGGACTCACCCTCAGAGATAGGGTGAGGAGCTCAGTCATCCGGGAGAGGCTCAGAGTAGAACCGCTGCTCCTCCACATTGAAAGGAGTCAGTTGAGGTGGTATGGGCATCTGATTAGGATGCCTCCTGGACGCCTCCCACTTGAGGTGTTTCAGGTACGTCCCACTGGGAGGAGACCCCGGGGCAGACCCAGGACTCGGTGGAGAGACTATGTCTCCCAGCTGGTCTGGGAACGCCTTGGTATCCCCTCTGAAGAGCTGGAGCAGGTGGCTGGGGAGAGGGAAGTCTGGGCTTCTCTGCTTGAACTGCTGCCTCCGCGACCCGGACCTCCGGAAAAGTGGTAGAAGATGGATGGATGGATGGATGTTGCTATTAAGTTCCAGCCATTATTTATGTCAGTTCTAGTTCATTTTAGGTTTGTAAAAATTAATTTTGGACAGATAGCAGAATCTTTTCAGTTAACCAACCAATAATCACAGAAGAAATACTATTTATCAGCTTAACTTTTATGGAACCATGCAGGGAGTTAGTGTACACAGCCGCAGGTCTCCTCTAGCTCCCTCTCCTGGAAAAATCCCAGAACAAAGCACAGCACAGCTATACAAAGGCTTCCAGTTAGTGGGCGTTTCCCAGTAACTTTCCAATAATACGCTGGCCATTGTCCAAACTGGGTCCCTTTCTGTGTCCAAATGGCTTCAGATGTCATCTCAGCTCTTTTATGACTTCCATCCTGTTGGTTCTCCAGATGTCTCTTCTTTCCCCGTGCCCATATATGGAAACAGGAATAGAGACTTTCCTGTGGAGCTTATATGTGTGTGTGCATGCATGTGTGTGCATGTGTGTGTGTGTGTGTGTGTATATATCCCATTTACACAGGGTGCGTGTGAAGCGCATAGTGCAGTAGTATAGTAACGTAGAGATGTTTGTAGATAGTGCATGTTGCATGGCATATGTTGCATGTTGCTTTCTGCTTGCTGCTCTGCTTACAGCTACCGCCACCAGCTAGCCCCCATCGGGGGTGAAAAGAGGAGCAGAGTGCGTAAGTCTCCTCCTGCTGGTACATAGCCTCTCCACCACCAAGACCCCTGCAGTGCCTCCTCGTGGCCACACATGGTAACTGGGTACCCTGCGGTCCCAGGCTAAACTGGAGGGGATCTCGGAGCAGCAGGGGGCCCCAGAGACGCGGCGTATAGGCCCACCCTGTGTGGACACGCCCTGGCGCCCGTCAACCCCTGCCCCAATTATGGGTAAATAGCCCCACTGCCTTGTGGGTAATCTATTAAGGTGAAGGCTAAGGGAGCAACCCCTGACAGAAAAGCAATGTGCTGGTGGTGCGCAAAAGGCGGGACTTAAAAGACCAAGGACCCGGCAGCCTCCTGCAGCCATGTTGAGGGACTGGTCGTCATGGGCTTACCCACGCCACCGGATTTACCTCATCATCGTGAAGACAGTGCTATTGGGAAGAGCGCGCCCCCTACGGCACTCTAAATAATTCAATGCGCAGGTGTCCACCTCTGACCATGGTGGGCCTTACCTTCCTGGACATCTGGTTGAAGTCTGGCGGCGACAGGGTGTGTGGCGACGGGAGCAGGTATGACTGTTACTGGGAGCTCCTAGCTATAACCCTGCACGTCAGCAGCACAGGGCTATTATGGTCGCTAACAGCTGGGGTGGCAGCTGTTTTCGGCAGACCCCTGTGTGATTGAGCAGCCCTATTTAGGACAGCACTGCTCACCCCAACTGGGGAGGGGCCTAGAAAAGGTGGCCTAAAAATTGCCAACCCATCTTTCGCCTGAACAGGTTACCGCGCCTGTTGGGTTATTCCACCTCTGCGGTCGAAATAATAAAAAGAGAATATGCAACCTAAAACTGGCAACATGGAATGTAAGGACACTCCTGGATCGAGGTTCTGTTAGACCCCATAGGAGAACAGCTCTGGTTGCTGCTGAACTGAGTCGCTACAACATTGATATTGCTGCACTGAGCGAGACCAGGCTCCTAGATGAGGGCCGTTTAACAGAGGAAGGGATGGGCTACACATTCTTCTGGAGGGGTTACCCCTCAGGAGAACAACATCTGCATGGTGTAGGACTGGCCATCAAAAACACCCTTCTACCAAGACTCAGTGAAACACCTGTTGGCATTAGTGAGAGACTGATGACACTCCGTATCCCCCTGGTTAAGAATTGCTTTGCTACACTTCTTAGTGCCTATGCACCGACCCTGCCATCGGAGAGTGAGGCCAAGGATTCCTTCTACCAGTTACTGGACGAAACTCTTCGCTGGATCCCCAAGAATGACAAGATCTTCTTACTTGGAGATTTTAACGCCAGAGTGGGTCAGAACAATCAGATATGGAGTGGAGTGCTTGGCAGACACGGAGTTGGCCAAGTTAACACAAATGGAGTGAGATTGCTCACTCTCTGCTCTGAGCATAACCTGACCATAACCAACACCATCTTCCAGCAAAAGGCCAAATACAAAACATCATGGATGCACCATTGCTCTAAACACTGGCACCTGATTGATTACATCATTGTGAGGCGCAGTGACATCAGAGATGTCCACATCATCACCCGTGCCATGAGAGGTGCAGAATGCTGGACAGATCACCGGCTGATCGTGGCCAAGGTCCACATGCAAGTGCGCCCCCCCTTGCAACTACAAGGGCCCAAAAGGAGGAAACTTGATTGCTCCCGTCTGGCAAATCTGGATGTAAGAAATGACTTTCGGCGCTCCCTGGTTGAGAAACTAGGGGGGGTGGAGCATTTCCTGAGTCTGCCTGAGAAGACCATGGACCAGAAGTGGGACTTTATCTGCTCAGCTCTTTGTGAGGCAGCAGCCCAAACGATTGGCTATAAGAGAAAGAACCACCAAGACTGGTTTGATGACAACTCTGACACAATCTACGACTTGTTGGAGGACAAGCACAGAGCACATCAGGCAACCTTAAGGAACCCCTCATCCATTATCATCAGGCATCAGTGGCAGAGAGCTCAGCAGAAGGTACAAAGGGCTACTCAGACAATGCAGAACGAGTGGTGGACAAAAAAGGCACATGAAATCCAGACCTTTGCCGATAAAAATGACATGCATAATTTTTATAATGCTGTCAAGAAGATTTACGGCCCAACAAATCGCTGCATCACTCCCCTGAAAACAGCAGATGGGCTGAGAATCCTAAAGGATCAGCCTAACATCTTGCTGAGATGGGCTGAACACTTTAGTACCCTGCTTAACCAGGACTCAGATGCAGACCCCACTGTTCTCGACGACTTGCCTACTCTTCCTCCGATGCAAGACCTGGATCAGCCCCCAACCTTCCTAGAGGTTCTATCAGCTACCCGCTCTCTCAAAAACAACAAGTCCCCTGGTAATGACAACATCCCTGCTGAGCTGTTGAAACAAGGAGGCTACTTGTGTACAAAAACCCTGCACAAGTACATCACCAAGGTCTGGGCCGATGATAACATCCCACAACAATGGAGAGACACCACAATTGTCACCATTTATAAAAACAAGGGTGACAAGGCTGTCTGCGGCAACAGCAGGGGTATTTCGCTCCTTGCTGTTGCTGGTAAGGTCCTGGTGAAGGTGATGCTTCACAGGCTGATCAACAACATCACAGAATCAGTGCTGCCTGAATCGCAATGCGGTTTCAGGAAGGGCAGGAGCTCGGTGGACATGATTTTCACAGCTCGGCAGCTGCAGGAGAAATGTCGGGAGCAACACCAGGACCTTTTGCTGGCCTTTGTCGATCTCTCCAAAGCTTTCAACACTGTCCATAGAGAACTCCTATGGGAAGTTCTTCTTAAGTTTGGCTGCCCCAGCAAGTTTGTCAATATCCTCCGCCAATTTCATGATGGTATGATTGCTCGGGTGACTATAGGAGGACAGGAATCTCCTTCCTTCCCCGTTTGTACAGGGGTTAGGCAGGGATGTGTATTAGCACCAGTACTTTTTAACATCTTCCTGCTCTGTGTCACCCAACTTCTCCACAAGGAGATTGAGGACAGCAGCGGTGTAACAGTGGACTTCCGTCTAGATGGCAACCTTTTTAATATAAGGAGGCTCCAGGCAACCACCAAACTGCAAAGGGTGAGAGTCATTGAGCTACAGTATGCAGATGACTGTGCTCTGGTATCTCATAGCCCACAAGATCTCCAGTCTGTTCTTACTGCTGCGATGAGAGCATACAGCAGGATGGGACTGACAGTGAACACCATCAAAACAGAGGTCATCTGCCAATGGAGCACCAATATCCCATCTACTCCACCTACCTTCACTGTTGCTGGTGAACAGCTGTCTGTTGTTTCATCTTTCAAGTACCTGGGGAGCATCCTCTCTGTAGACAACACCATTGACAGTGAGGTCCAGAACAGGATCAGGCAGGCATCAGCTTCTTTTGGGAGACTCCGGCGTCGGGTCTTCCAGATCAAGAACCTCCATCTCCAAACGAAGATCTCTGTTTACCAGGCAGTCTGTGTCACTACTCTCCTCTACAGCTGTGAATCCTGGGTGACTTACAGCCACCACATTAGGGATCTAGAGCGGTTCCATATATGCTGCCTTCAGCGCATCCTGGGAATCACTTGGCATGACCCTGTGCCTCATTCTGAGATACTCTTTAAGACCAGCTGTACGAGTATTGAGGCAACGATCACCCAGCACCAGCTACGCTGGCTGGGACATGTGGTGAGGATGCCCCCAAACCGGTTGCCTCGCAGGGTGTTATATGGCCAGCTACACCATGGTCGACGCTCTGCTGGAGGGCAGAAGAAGTGCTACAAGGACCAGCTAAAGATGGCCTTAAAGAAGTGCAGGATCAGACCTGAGGCTCTGGAGGAGACTGCTGCTGACCGGAACACCTGGCGACAGCAGTGCCTTGTGGGGACCCGTATGATGGAGGAGGACAGGACAGCCAGGAGACAGGAGAGAAGACTGAGGAGGAATGCACCTGCAGCCCCTGCTGCCACTACTACAACTTTTACATGCCCTACCTGCAACAGGACATGTGGGTCCAGGATAGGACTACACAGCCATCAAAGGACTCACCAATAGAAGTGGACGTCATCATCGGACTCGATGGACAACCGCAAGCAAGCAAAGCAAGTGTGCATGTGTGTGTAGTATGTGTGTAAGCAACTGATGTGTATGTGTGGGTTTGGTTTGTATGTCTGTGTGTGGGCTAAAAGATATGTTTGCAAGCACTTTGTGTAATATCTGATTAACTAATCATTCATTCATCTTCTTCCGCTTAATCCTTTTTGGGTTGCGGAGGGGCGGAGCCTATTCCAGTGTCTTTGGGCGAGAGGCAGGGTATACCCTGGACAGATCGCCAGTCCATCGCAGGGCCAACACAGAGAGACAGACAACCATTCACTCTCACAGTCATACCTAAGGACAATTTAGAATCCCCAGTTTGATGCCAATTAACCTAACTAACCTAACTTGCATGTTTTTGGCATGTGGGAGGAAACCGGAGAAATCCCAGAGTAAACCCACGCAGACACGGGGAGAACATGCAAACTCCACACAGATCACTGTTGGTCAGGGGGCTGGGATCGAACCCAGGATCCCCCGGCCAAGAGTGAGTTGCTGTGCTGGTGCAGTGCTAACCACTCCGCCACTGCGCCACCCTGATTAACTAATCTTCACTATTTATTACCTCCCCCAAGGAGGTTATGTTTTTACCGGGGTTTATCTGTTTGTCTGTCTGTCTGTCTGTTACCAACATAACTCAAAAAGTTATGAACGGATTTGGACGAAATTTTCAGGACAAGTCCGAAATGTGACAAGGAAGAAATGATTAGATTTTGGTGATCATCTGAGAGTGCATACCTCCACCAAGGGCTTTGTTTGTATTTGTGCAGCAGGATTACACAAAAACTACTGGATGGATTTGGATGAAATTTTCACCAGAGGTGGTTCTTGGGCTAGACAGGAACCCATTATATTTTGGTGATGATCTGAAAATGCATACCTCAGCCAAGGTTCTTATCTTCTCACAGTATGTTAGCAACAATACTCCAAAACTGATGGACAGACTTTGATGCAATTTTCACCACAAGTGGCTATAGGCCTACACACAAACCCACTACATTTTGGAGGTGATCCATGAGAAACGGAAGGAGCCTTGGCAGAGGTATGCGCTCTATGAGTGCTTTTCTAGTTTATTATAACAATTTCCTCTCTTGACTCCAGTTTCATGGAGTCAATAACTATAATAAACAGATATTAGACACCTGATGTTATTTTCATGTGTGATGAGTGAATCATTGTAATGCAATTTCTTTTCAGTCTTCATTCTTTGAGCATTTAAACAGGAAAAATTCTCACCTTGTTTCTACTACCTTTGACAACCATAAAAATGAGTTATCATTTACAAACATTCAGTATTACAGCTTCAATATCAAAAATAAAAACTTAAAAAAACTTCCAATAAATGTATTTACACAGTTTTCAACTGTTACATCATGCTTTAGTCATTATAGGCGTATTATCAATACCAACATTTTTTTCTTACAGAGACACTGGTAGACATGATTTAAACTTGTCTAGTCTTCATCACTTGAATCCTTGTCACTCTCCTCCTGCTGAGCTAATATGAGATACTGACGTGCAACAGCAGCATGTACTGTTTTTTCAATAAGGCCTCTACAACAGGGAATGCAGCAACATCCTACACACATAAAGATGGCAGTTCTAATCATAAGGGATAATATTATGTTTTTTATCACTCCTGCCCACCGTCCAAAGAAGGATTTTAGCCAGGCAGTGAAGACATCGGGTTCATACCCAGTATCTTGGCCAAACTCAGTCCTAAGAATATTTTTTCCAACCCCTGTCCAAGGAAATAGTGCAAGTGTGACCTTTTGGCCAACGCTCCAATGTTTAAATTCAACTGGTATATTCGTTGCTCAGACTGCATCATGTGATTTGTACTCCAGGTCCCGCTTTCAACGCTCTGACTGTCTGACTTGATCTAGATACAGTGGTGTGAAAAAGTGTTTGCCCCCTTCCTGATTTCTCATTTTTTTTTGTATGTTTGCTACACTTAAATGTTTCAGATCATCAAACAAATTTAAATATTAAACAAAGATAACACAAGTAAACACAAAATGCAGTTTTTAATTGAAGGTGTTTATTATTAAGGGTAGAAAAAAAAACAAACCTACACAGCCCTGTGTGAAAAAGTGATTGCCCCCCTGTTAAAACATAAATTAACTGTGGTTTATCACATCTTTGGAAAGCTGAGTTCAATTTTCTAGCCATTTCTAAAGCTTTGGGACTCCAGTGAACCACAGTGAGAGCCATTATCAACAAATGGCGAAAACATGGAACAGTGGTGAACCTTCCCAGGAGTGGCCTGCTGACCAAAATTACCCCAAGAGCACAGTGATGACTCATCCAAGAGGTCACAAAAGACCCCACAACAATATCCAAAGAACTGCAGGCCTCACTTGCTTCAGTTAAGGTCAGTGTTCATGACTCCACCATAAGAAAGAGACTGGGCAATGATGGCCTGCATGGCGGAGTTCCAAGACAAAAACCACTGTTGAGCCAAAAGAAAATAAAGGCTCATCTCAGTTTTGCCAGAAAACATCTTGATGATCCCCAAGACTTTGGGGAAAATACTCTGTGGACTAACGAGACAAAAGTTGAAC
This sequence comes from Pholidichthys leucotaenia, assembly GCA_020510985.1. Taxonomy (NCBI): domain Eukaryota; kingdom Metazoa; phylum Chordata; class Actinopteri; order Cichliformes; family Pholidichthyidae; genus Pholidichthys; species Pholidichthys leucotaenia. The sequence continues at coordinate 50,752,569 of CM035848.1, forward strand.
TTTTTGGAAGGTGTGTGTCCCATAACATCCGGCATAAAAGTAACACAGCATTTCAGAAAAGTAACATTATACCAACAGTAAAATATGGTGGTGGTAGTGTGATGGTCTGGGGCTGTTTTGCTACTTCAGGACCTGGAAGACTTGCTGTGGTAAATGGATCCTTGAATTCTGCTGTCTACCAAAAAATCCTGAAAGAGAATGTCCAGCCATCTGTTCGTGACCTCAAGCTGAAGCACACTTGGGCTCTGCAGCAGGACAATGATCGAAAACAAACCAGCAAGTCCACCTCTGAATGGCTAAAGAAAAACAAAATGAAGACTTTGGAGTGGCCTAGTCAAAGTCCTGACCTGAATCTGACTGAAATGCAATAGTGCATGACCTTAAAAAAAGCGGTTCATGCTTGAAAACCCTCCAGTGTGGCTGAATTACAACAATTCTGCAAAGATGAGTGGGCCAAAATTCCTTCACAGCACTGTAAGACTCATTGCCAGTTATCACAAATGCTTGATTGCAGTTGTTGCTGCTAATGGTGGCCCCACCAGTTATTCGGTTTAGGGGGCAAATACTTTTTAACACAGGGCCATGTAGGTTTGGATTTTTTTTCCCTTAAGGTGTGTTCATACCAAACATGAACGAGGGGCGCAAATCCTTACGAAGTGAATAGCTAGACGTGAGTACACACAAATTTGCGTTGTCCCGCATTCACGTCCGCTAGCAAGCTAGCTGCTAGCTAACTTTGAGATTCTGCTGTCACTGGTGTAACATTATCACCATTGCAGAGTAAGCTAGTTAGAAAATGAAATTCACTCACCGGGAGACAGTAGGACCAGGAACTCTTCAGCTGAATCGGGATTTTGGAGTTATTTTCCCACGGTTTCCAGCCATGGACATCCTAGCAAGCTAGCAAGCTAGTAACGTAAACACCCATCATCTGTGAAGTTTTGGAGGCTTGAGATGACATTTTCAGGTGAGCCCTTGGTCGGATAATGTAAACCGAAGCATGACATTATTTTGGGAATTTCCACAGCAGGTTGAACACAGCTGCAGAAGTTTTAAAGACAACTTCGCCTGTCTGCATCTCACTATTCATGTCTGTTGCCATGTTTACATTGATTTATAATGTAATTGTGCCGTGCGAAAAATTTACCTGTTCGTGTTTGGTGTGAACGCACCTTTAATCATAAACACGTTCATTTAAAAACTGCATTTTGTGTTTACTTGCATTATCTTTGTCTGATATTTAAAGGCCAAATGTCACGTAATTTTTTTTTCCAAATGCCAACGAATTTTGATAAAATACACATAGCTTAAACCAAATATTCATACCAGAGACCATATCACCCACCTGTATTTACATAATTGCACAAAATACACCAGGCGAAGGCCCCCCTAGCGGCTGTCAGTGTGTGACAGCCAATCCAGACCGCGGCCATGTTGTTGACGTCACAAATTTCACCCTGGCTGCCCTGCCTATCCACATTCACACTTATCAACATTGGACAATCATGACGGAAAGTGACAGCGATTGTGAACAAATTAGTTTAGTTTTGTCCTCTGGTGAATCGGACTTGGAATTCAGGGAAGACGACACCCCAGATACTGATGACAGTGGTTCAGACAGTGACAGAGGCATAGAACCTTACAGGTTTGAGCCGTCCGAGACGGAATCAGATGCTTTGTCTGATGACAACAGTTCCGACGATGACCAGAGAGCAGAACTAGTGGAAAATGTCATTGAATTGGACATTAATCGCCTCCAGAATGTTGAATGGTAAGCCAAAAGAAATCTGTGATGTTTAAATTAATTACAACCACCGGCAAAATTGGGAAGCCGAAGGGGGTCTGTCGAGGGCGCCCCATAAATATCGATTTTTCGGAAGCCATTATTATGACGATACAGTGGGGCGCTAGCTTACAGTAGAACCCTTTCTTTCCTCATTCAGTTGTAGCAACAAAATCAAGGATGAAATGGAAGTAATTGTGGAAAATGACTTGTATTAAAATCCCCAGAATCGTGTGTATAGGGCCATAACCCTGGGTAATAAGGGACACTTTTCTGCGTCCTGCTCAAAATAAAAAAAAGCAGAATTACACTTAAAACACATACCTGTCAAGGCATACCTCATGCTTCCCTTATTGAGGGGCTTTCACACCTGTACTGAGTACTTAAAGGCGACGGACAGACGAAAATTCAAAATCGATAAATCATATCTCAAATTGTTGTCTGAGACGAGCTAATTGGAACCCCACATGTTTTGGTGTCAACGTATGTCGCATAAGGTGACAATGCGCTCTTGAAGTACGCTGTTGTGGAGAGCTGTCTGACCCAGCCAAGCGATCAGCGGCTAAGATGGCCACTGACTGTGTGACGTCATTTCGGTTTGGCACACAGTAATAAGGGACACTTTTCTGGGAAATGTTTTAAATGTAATTCTGCTTTTTTTTTATTTTGAGCGGGACGCTGAGTTGTGTTGTTATTGTCTTTCCTGTAGATAGATATTAGTTTTAAGAAATTTGTCGCCGTTATATTTAAGGAAAATTCAAAAAAAAAGTGTCCCTTATTACCCCGCCGTCCCTTATAGCCCCGTTTTCACTCATGTTGTGAGTGTTTTTGAATTTCCCGTCCCTGGGAAAATCAGAACGGCATGGGTGAAATTCGTTCAGAAAACGCAAAAAAAAAAGGACTTATGTCGGTAAAACACCAAAAATGTGCAGTAGAGATTTCGTTGACAGCAATTTCGAGAATAAGATGCAATTTGTGTCACGACTCGCCGCTCCTCAGCGGCTTCAGCTGCGCGCACACCTGCCCCTCGTCAGCACATCCGCATACATCCATTCACACACACCTGCTTGTTGAATAAAGCTGTTAAATCTATCCTGAGCCTGCGTGCGTGTTTCCTGGGCCAGACATTATGTCAATTTGAAATGAAATTTGCAAAAAGATTGCTGATAAAGAAAACGGCTATTCCAACTATATATGCCTCGATTGAAAGTGTGACTCTGAGAACGGGGTCAGTGACAGTGGCGATCAACTGTCAGAACACGAGAAGTAAACAGGGTAAGTTTTTTTATTTTTAATATTCACTGCAAATGAATTCCAAGCCATGGTTTGCATTGCCTTACCAACTTATCAAATATTAGCATATTAGGGTGTTCATACTCATCAAATATGAAATATTCAGTGCTGTATAGGGAGGTGGTTGTGCCTGTTTGATCAATTTATATTTCTATGTATGTAATCCAATTTGAGACCTCTGGGATAAAATTATGATCAACTTTTTTTGCAGATTTTATCAACTGTCACTCAATGTTGATGTTTCTGACCAAGCAGAGGAAGCTGATGAACAGGACTTTTATGTAAATCCAAATTTATACCATAAAATGGTAGAAAAATTATTGAAATGTATATGACATGCGACTTTGATGAATGCTGAACTATGAGAATTATAACATTGACATGAACATTAAGAAACTCAATATATGATTTTACAAAACTTTATTTAAATAACATTGTTCACAAATCTAATCTTGGTAGGCAAAATCCCTTGTAGTGATGAGATGGGAATGTTTCTCTGATGAGGCTCACCGCACAGGCAGGCAACATAACCCTCACTTCTTCTCCAAAAAAATCCCCAACACTATGAATATGTATCGCCTGAAAAATATGGGGTTGGCATTGATTATTCCGTTTCCATTGATTATTGAATGTATTGAATGATTTCTTCATAATTCATCTGGGAAATTAAATCAAATGAATAAATATTGTTTATAAACTCACTCGTGTGGACGATGACGGCCGCTGGGCCGTCATCTGTCTCATCAGCTCCAGCTGCGCACAGACCAGCAGGTGCTAATCAGCGGCTGAGAAGATGATGATTAACAACATGTCATAAGGCAGCGAGTGACCAATGGGTAGTTTTAGTTTGAAAATTAAGTGTGTGACCATGCATGTCGCCAAAGAAAAATATTTCTAAGAATCTTTTACCAAGAAAAATCTTCCAGCCAATCAAACGTGTTCTGTTCCCGTCTGTGTGGCGTCTTCCTCCTCTCCCTCTGCCTTGAACAAATAAGGCTGACAGGCCACACACCACCCAAAACGTCTTCATTGTCAATGTCATCATTTATATTGAGGTCGTCAAACTCTAGAAAATAATCGCTGTCCGAATCACTTTGCTCTCGTTCTGCAATTTTTTTTCATACCGAATTGACGTGAAGGCTGCACGCACCTATCGGGAGATGGCGGTACTGCAGCATCACTTAGTGAAAGATGGGCTATGACCAAATAATTTCATTTATGGAAGATGGTGACACATATTAAATCAGGGGAATGGGAAGAATGGAATATTTTCATACAATCAGTTGATTGGTTCAATAAAAAAAAAGGCACTGTCCGTCGCCTTTAAAAACTGTATTTATCGGCAGATGAAAGAAAACTGACCCCCCCCCCCAAAAAAAACAAAAAAACCCTGCAACATGACCTATTTCAAACATATTTATTCAAATGTACACTTTTATGGACACAATCTTGAGCCACAACTTTTTGATAATGTGAAAATAATAAGCCAAGTAGCACAAAAAAAATAAATAAAATAAAAAAAAATACAAAAATATTTTTCAAATTTACATTAGCACAAGGTAGATTGCTTAATTTGAAAGTACACAATAAGAATTATTCTGAATATAGTTCTTAATTGTCAGCTAGATACTGTATATACACTTGGAATTAAAGAGTTTTTATTTGTCAGCTTTGTTACACTAATGCACTTGGATGAACTTGAAACAAGAAATTGTTCACTGATGCTGCTTGTTATAGTTCCAAGTAGCAGCCTTTGCTGACTCTAGCATTTCTGAAGTGGCAGATCAGATCAGGTGGCAGATCAGAAGTGATCTGCCACCAATGGGGGTAGATTGTGCCCTGCCACAAAAAAATGACAAACCATCACTTCTGCTAGTGATGCATTGGATTTGGAAGGCGATTCCTCTCTGTTCCGGAGCCGCAAGACAGTAGAAAGTGTGAGGCCATCAGCCTACTTCTCACTGTAGTGATAATAGCTCACGCTGAGCGCTCTGCCCGCCCCGGCCATCAGCCTAATGATTGAGTCCACACTTCTCACTGTAGTGAGAATAGCTCACGCTGAGCGCTCTGCCAGCCCCCTAGCTGTGGGGGTCACACACACGACGTGTTCCTCAACACACTCACTAATTTTTTTTCCCATATATTTTTCTTTTGGGCGTACAGAAATGGCAATACGCCCGTATTTGCTAAAATTGCAGTTTCCCCGTACCGGTATTAAAATACGGCGAAAACGTATCACTTGACAGGTATGAAAACATTTCCCAGAAAAGTGTCCCTTATTACCCAGCTGTCCCTTATAGCCCCGTTTTACGGTATGGGTGAAATATCCAATTTTTTCTTTCTTGTTGCTCACTTCAATCTTCCAGTCTCCATATAAACAATCAATCGGGATACCCCAAGCATCAAACTAGGGTACAATCTGTTTCGTCACTTCCGCCTTCTTCCCCAGGCGGAACTAGACTGGTCACACAATACTGACGCACTCTACAAGAAGGGACAGCGCAGGCTGTTCCTGCTGAGGAGACTCAGGTCTTTTGGTGTACAAGGGGCGCTGCTGAAGTCATTCTATGACACGGTGGTGGCATCAGCCATCACTTTTGGAGTGGTCTGCTGGGGCAGTGGCATTACTGCAGCCGATAGGAAGAGACTGAACAAACTGATTAAGAAAGCTAGCTCTGTCCTGGGGCAGCGCCTTGATCCGATGGAGGAGATAGGAGAGAGAAGGACGGTGGCTAAACTGTCATCTCTGCTGGAGTCCAAGTTCCACCCTATGCAGGACATACTGGATGCACTGAGGAGCTCATTTAGCAGCAGACTACATCATCCCAGGTGCACAACCGAGAGGTTTCGTAGGTCCTTCCTACCAACGGCTGTCAGACTGTATAACCTAAGCAGGGCTGCTCGCAGAGATAGCAAAAAGACGTAACAAACTAATAGTTTTTTGAATGCAAAAGATGCAATAGACTTACACAATGGTCCCCTCCGGCATACAACTAGGAACATACCGGTCGCTATGGAGGGTGAGAATATGTATGGGCACATAATCATACCATGTAGGATAACTAAGTAGACGGTTATGCTGTTTCATCCCATCTAGCAACAATGCTCTGCACTGTGTGTGTTTATATATTTACATATTTATTCCATCTAGCTACAATGCTCCGCACTGTGTTTTTATATATCTACATATTATTCCATCTAGCTACATTGCTCCGCACTGTGTGTGTTTATATACTTGCATATTTATTCCACCTAGCTGCAATGCTCCGTACTGTGGGTGTTTATATATTTACATATTTATTCCATCTAGCTACAATGCTCTGCACTGTGTGTTCATATACTCATATATTTATTCCATCCAGCTACAATGCTCTGCACTGTGTGTGTGTGTGTGTGTGTGTGTGTATATATTTATTTTATAGTAATATGTACATATGTATATTAGCCGCTCTTGCTTGCTTGTTTTTTTCTTGCCTTCTGATTGTTGCTCTGAGTGTTGCTATCCCTGTGCTGTTGCAATCCTGGAATTTCCCCGTTGTGGGACTAATAAAGGCTTATCTTATCTTATCTTACTTATATAGCGCTTTTCTAATCTCAAAGACCACTCAAAGCGCTTCACTAGTACTAACCCTCTGCTCTAAGGGCCTATAGGAGACAGATATCTAGGGACAATTTAGAACAACCAATTAACCTAACATGCATGTCTTTGGATTGTGGGAGGAAACCGGAGCCCCCGGAGTAAACCCACGCAGCAGAGGGAGAACATGCAAATTCCACACAGAAAGGTTCCTACCCCTGCCAACCTGGGGATTCGAACCAGGAGCCTTCTAGCTGTAAGGCAACAGTGCTAACCACTGCACCACCATGCTGCCCAAGGAAAAAGGATTGGCATAAACTAAAAACAGATTGGCAGAAACTAAAAACTTCCAAGCCTGTTGTAAGGACTGTGAAGAAATGGACTGAGGAATCAAAGCTGAAGTTACAAGCCTGCTTTGACTGCACAGATTGGAGTGTTTTTGAAGCTGCAGCCATTAACCTAAATGAACTCACTGACACTGTGACGTCATACACCTGTTTCTGCGAGGACATGTGTGTGCAGACCAAGACCTTCTGCATATACAACAACAATAAACCCTGGTTCATTCCTAAACTGAAGCAGCTACGTCAGACCAAGGAGGAGGCCTACAGGACTGGTGACTGGACTCTGTACAAGCGGGCCAGAAACATGCTGACGAAGGAGACCAGGCTTGCTAAGAGGAGCTACAGTGTGAAGTTACAAAAAAACTTCTCAGCTAACAACTCTGCTTCTGTCTGGAGAGGCCTACGGAATATCACCAACTACAGGAGACCATCCCCCCACCCTGCGGAAAACCTCCAGCTGGCTAATGACCTAAACAGCTTTTACTGCAGGTTTGAAAAGAACCTACAGTTCTCACCTCCCACCCACACAAAAGGATTATCTGCAGCCCCAGGAACTCCATCCCTCCTCCACTCTGACCTCCCACCAACACTAATGATCTGTGAAGAGGAGGTGCGCCGGGTCTTTCAGAGACAAAAGATCAAGAAGGCTGCAGGACCTGATGGTGTGTCTCCGTCCTGCCTGAGAGTCTGCTCCAACGAGTTGGCCCCCATCTTCACCCAGATCTTTAACAGATCACTGGAGCTGCGTGAAGTGCCTTCCTGCTTCAAACGCTCCATCATCATTCCAGTTCCCAAGAAACCCTCTATTACAGGATTAAACGACTACAGACCTGTTGCCCTGACCTCTGTGGTCATGAAATCCTTGGAGAGATTGGTGCTGAACCACCTGAAGGTCATCACAGGCCCCCTGATGGACCCACTGCAGTTTGCCTACCGGTCAAACAGGTCAGTGGATGATGCAGTGAATATGGGACTACATTACATCCTGCAACACCTCGACTCCCCAGGGACGTACGCCAGGATCCTGTTTGTCGACTTCAGCTCAGCGTTCAACACCATCATCCCAGGCATTCTTCATCAGAAACTCCTCCAGCTCAAGGTGCCCCCCTCCACCTGCCAGTGGATCTCCAGCTTTCTGACTGACAGGTGGCAACAGGTGAAGCTAGGGAGATTTACATCCAGCTCCCGAAAAATTAGTACTGGCGCCCCCCAAGGATGTGTCCTTTCCCCACTGCTCTTCTCCCTCTACTCCAACGACTGCACCTCAGAGGACCCTTCGGTGAAGCTCCTGAAGTTTGCGGACGACACCACAGTCATCGGTTTGATCCGGGATGATGATGAGTCTGCATACAGGCGGGAGGTGGAGCAGCTGATCCTCTGGTGCAGCCAGAACCATCTTGAACTTAACCCAGCCAAAACGGTGGAGATGACTGTGGATTTCAGGCGACACCCCCCTTCATTCCCCCCACTCACCATCCTCAACAGCACAGTGTCCACTGTGGACTCCTTCAAGTTTCTGGGTACCACAATCTCCCGGAACCTGAAGTGGTCCTCCCATATTGACACTGTCCGGAAAAAGGCCCAGCAGAGGTTGTTTTTTCTGCGTCAGCTCAAGAAGTTTGATTTGCCTCAGGAGCTGCTGGTTGTCTTCTACACCGCCATCATCCAATCTGTCCTCTGCTTTTCCATCACTGTCTGGTTTGGATCTGCCACTAAACAGGACAAGACCAGACTGCAGCGGATCATTAAGTCTGCGGAGAGGATCATTGGTACCGACCTACCCTCCATTGAGAACTTATATCGGTCCATAACCAGGAAACGGGCGGGAAACATCTGTGCTGACCCATCACACCCCGGCCACAAACTGTTTGAACTTCTATCTTCTGGTCGTCGTTACAGATCACTGAAGGTCAAAACCACCCGTCACAGGAACAGTTTCTTTCCTCAAGCCATCACTCTGATGAACTCCTAACATTCACCTAGTCCTACCTGTTTGCTGTACTCATGACTTTTCATCCATTATTACATTGCACATAACTCTCACACTGCTTTTTACTTCATTCACATTATATCACTGAATCTGAGTCCACATTGAAATACTGTGTGATTGTATATTTTTTCATATATTTCTGAAAAGTGTGGTTAGTCCGAGTAAATAACTGCATATATTCCTGTATATATTTGCATCCTTTATAGAAACGTGGACAGACTGTAATTTACTGTACATACTCTGGTTGTCATTGAATCCTTATTTAAATCCTTCACCTGAACAACGAGAGCAAGTTTTTAGCCAAAGTCAAATTCCTTGTATGTGTTGTGCATACTTGGCCAATAAAGCTGATTCTGATTCTGATATGAGTGAAGCTGGTGTTAAAACAAGCATTTACCTCAGGAACAATTAGTTTAACTTCTTACAGCTCTATACTGATGGTTCAAAGAATAAAGAGGGCTCTGTTGGAGTTGGAGTATGCATCCCAGAATTTAAAGTGACCATTGCAAAAAGACTCTCCAACAATACATCCGTATTTACAGCAGAGATGGTGGCAATAATTATTGCTTTGCAGTGGGTGGAGGAGGTCAGACTGGACCGGGTGGTGTTGTGCACGGACTCACTTGCAGTGCTAAAAACCATACAGACACTAAAATCTACAAGGGAAGACTTGGTGACTGAGCTATATCACAGTTTCTTTAGGGTACACAGGGGTGGTGGAGAAGTTCAGTTTTGTTGGGTCCCTGCACGTGAAGGGTAGAAAGGAAATGACTGTGCAGACAAATTAGCAAAAAGTGCTCTTGGAAAAGAGATAAGTATACCATTGTCTCTTGGAAAAGTTGAAAAGAAAGCAGTAATCAAGAAAAAAGGAACTGAGCTATGGCAAAAAAGATGGGATGAAGATCATAAAGGTAGATCATATTACAAAATACAAAAATCTATTGCAATAAAGAATTTCATAACAACCAAAAGGAAGGAAGACATCATTATGGTAAGACTCAGACTGGATCACACAGGTTTAAATGGCACTTTATTCACCATGGGGAAAAGCGAAAGTGAAAAATGTAGAGAATGTGGAGTAAAAGAAAATGTCGAGCACATCTTATTACACTGTCACAAATACAGAAATGAAAGACAGATAATGGAAAATGAAGTTCGAGAGGCTGGTAGGGAATGGTATTTAACTGGGATTCTGGGAACAGATGGAGATGGAGAAGCAATAAGAATCATGAAAAAGGCTCTTTTCTCTTTTTTAAATAACACAGGATTAAGTCATAGAATTTAGGGGTCAGGCTCAGATGACATAATGTTACACACTCTTGTACAGTAGGTGGAGGTATGCACCTTTCAGTTGTTTGCTATCCGCCAGTAACCAAGAGAAGAAGAGGAAGAAGACAGCTGTGTTGTTCACAGTCATGCCTGCGGTGTACTGGTGGAACCTGAGGTGTTTCATGTTCACGGCATCCTTTCTGACGTGCAGCAGTTCTCATTCTATTGCTTGCCATCTGGTGGGTCTTCTTCTTCTTCGTTCAGACCACTGGTTGAGGGATAGATGCGTCGTAATTCTAGTTCATGGTCTCGATCCTGAAAAAGTGGCTTTCGACCTTGTTCAGGAAAGCCCGTGCATGCCCATAGAAACCAAGAAACTGGAGCACCCGGAGAAAATCAGCACTTTGCTTGGCATTTTACACATTTGTTGTGTAAACTGGCATTCGTCAAGGTTACACATTTGCCATCATGTAGGCATGGCAAGTCGTCCTATGATGCCTGAGTTCATAGGATGTGCTATGATGATGAGGCAGAGATCATAGGCAGTCCTATGATGTCCTAGAAACATGCTTTAAAGTCTGTCATATCCTATGCTGGTGAAGGGTGTCCTCCTGTCTCAGACGGGTGCGATGTACTACTGGAACCTCAGGTGGTTCATCTTCATAGCATCTTTTCTGACGTGCAGCAGTTGTCATTCTATTGCTCTCCATCTGGTGGGTCTTCTTCTTCTTCTTCTTCTTCTTCTTCTTCTTCGTTGAGACCACTGATTGAGGGATAGGCGTGTCGTAATTCCAGTTCATGGACAGGATCATATAAAGACATGAAGGCAGCCTTGATGTATATGACATCATAAAGACATGTTGACTGATGTCTGTCACTGTATATGACATCATAAAGACATGAAGGCAGGCTTGATGTATATGATATCATAAATACACATTTGCCTATGTGCTGTGGGCTTGATGTATATGACATCATAAAGACACATTTGTGTACACTACCGTTCAAAAGTTTGGGGTCACTTAGAAATTTCCTTATTTTTGAAAGAAAAGCACTTTTTTTCAATGAAGATAACTTTAAACTAATCAGAAATACACTCTATACATTGCTAATGTGGTAAATGACTATTCTAGCTGCAAATGTTTGGTTTTTGGTGCAATATCTACATAGGTGTATAGAGGCCCATTTCCAGCAACTATCACTCCAGTGTTCTAATGGTACAATGTGTTTGCTCATTGCATCAGAAGGCTAATGGATGATTAGAAAACCCTTGTGCAATCATGTTAGGTCTGCAATGCTGTATTTGCTGCAACTGGAGGATTCTTTGACGAAAGCAAAGTTTGAAGGAAAAAATTATTATTTCAAATACAAATCATTATTTCTAACCTTGTCATTCATTTTACAACTCATGGTGGTAAATAAGTGTGACTTTTCATGGAAAACACAAAATAACTGTCTGGGTGACCCCAAACTTTTGAACGGTAGTGTATGTGTATCACTTAATCTTATCCTACACTTTATTACATGTATAGTTTATTTCTCTTATCTTATCATGTTTAATGTTGCAGCATTGTACCGAGACAAATTCCTAGTTTGTGTACTACATGAACAATGGCAATAAACCTGATTCTGATTCTGATTCTGATTCTGATGTGCCGTCATATAGGCATCACGAGTCGTCCTTTGATGCCTGAGTTCATGGTCTATATGACATCATAAAGACACATTTGTCTATGTGTCCTATGATGCCTGAGTTCAAACACACATGGTCTATATCAGTGGTTCTCAACTGGTCTGCCTTTGGGACCCACCATCACCCTTCAATGACAAGCCGCGACCCAAATCAAAGATTTTCAAATTCTCAAATTTACTGAATGTAAAGATTGTGCATTTTGAACCTGAGGTAGAAGAACAGAATATCACAGTATACAAACACAAAACAATTTAATGATTAACCAAAATGACCAGTAAGTGGCAATACAACAGAGGGAACAATTCCCTTTAATGCTGAATTAGCTGCATTTTAAATTAAAAATTAAACAAAAAGTGCAATTCAAAAGAATTCAAGTCTCAAAATTGACTTTTCTTCTGATTACTTTTTCAGTATTTACCTACTGATAAGGTTATGTGCTTTGAAGAAAACGAAGGAACACTCACTAAAACCTGTAACAGTGACATCATAGACCTGAGTCTGGAGGAATTAATGGGAGAACTGGGGATGTTTTTTGCTCTTGACAAGAGTCTCAATGTCTGGAGTTATATTAGACAAAGCGACTCTGAGGTCATGCTCAATGTCCAGTCTGTTTCTCTGTTTTGTCTTCAACTGAACCAGAGCTGAGAAGCCACACCCACAGAGATAGGTAGTGCTGAAAGGTAGGAGGGCTTTTACTGCTCAAATGGCAAGAGAAGGATACTCGCTCATCACAGTGCTGCACCAGAACTGCGAGAGGCTTACCTCCGTGAACCTCTTTTTCAGCGTGCGGTCACATGATAGCTCCACCAGCTGATTCTCTTCGTTGCTTGGCAACGTAACGCTTTCCACGTCGATTCCAAAGGGATCGCGTATCCAGTCCATTTCGCCATGCTCAATTAGCATATACAAACAAACGTTGTGAGTCTTCTTCTACGGTGCGAAATATGGTGTCGCCCACCACCTACTGCCATCTACTGTTAAGGAGTGTGAATGACACTATGTTGATTTATTTCTTGATATTTTATTTGCCCAGGCAAAGGCCCGCGACCCACTGAAAACAGGTCCGCGACCCACTTTTGGGTCGCGACCCACCAGTTGAGAATCACTGGTCTATATGACATCATAAAGACGCATTTGTCTGTGTGTCCTATGATGTCTGAGTTCATAGGACGTCCTATGATGTTCAGGCAGAGATCATAGGCCGTCCTATGATGTCCTGTGAACGTGACAGACACACAGAGATTTCTTGCTTTTATAGAGTGATGGGGCCCTTTCTGACTCTTTTATTTTGGAAAGAGGAACTAGACAGCGTTGCCCAATTTTCCCCCTCCTTTTTGTCCGATATATCAAACCGTTAGTCCAGTTAATAAGACAAAATCAAGGAGTGAAAGGAATCACAGTGAAAGGAACCAAACAGAAGGTGGCAATGTTTGCTGATGACGCGTTGATCTTCCTGGAGGAGCCTGAGAAATCTTTCCGAGAACTCATGATAGTACAAGATGACTCTGGGAAATTATCGGGATATAAGGTTAATACACCAAAAACACAAATCATGACCCTGAACTTTATAGTCCCTAAATGTTTGAAAGCCAAGTACGATCTTCATTGGGAGGCTGAGTCATTAAAGTATCAGGACATAAACTTAGCAAAAGATCTTTCAAAGCTAACACGAGAAAATGATGATTCATTATTCTCAAAAATAAAGTCAGACATTGGGAGGTAGAATCTTATCCTTTTTTAAAATTTACATTCAAGGACACAAGCAGTAAAAATTAATATTCTCCCTCGTTTTCTATGTTTTTCAATCTCTTCCAGTAGAAGTGAGTGACAGACAATTTAAAGAATGGAAAAAATGGATCTCCTGAGTTATCTGGCAGGGTAACAAACCAAGAATTTGGTTTAGTACTTTACAATTAGAGAAAGAAAACGGAGGAATGGCTCATCCATGTTTGGAGAGACACTATTATGCCTCCCAGCTGGTTCCCCTATTACACTGGTGCAATGAGGCTAGGTGGAAGGAACTAGAAATTCGAATGTCACCAAACTTTCCCCTACAAGCTGTCTGTCTAATTGTAGTCTGGTAGCTAAATTAGAAGACATAGCAAACCCTTGGATAAATTTCATATGAAAAATTTGGCAGAGAGTAAGTAATTTACAGTGGTGTGAAAAAATGTTTGCCCCCTTCCTGAGTTCTCATTTTGTATGTTTGTCACACTTAAATGTTTCAGATCATCAAACAAATTTAAATATTAGACAAAGATAACACAAGTAAACACAAAATGCAATTTTTAAATGAAGATGTTCATTATTAAGGGTAAAAAAATCCACATTATTAAGGGTAAAAAAATCCAAACCTATATAGCTCTGTGCGATTGCGTAATCCCCCCCTCCCCCAAACATAAATTAACTGTGGTTTATCACATCTTTGGAAAGCTGAGTTCAATTTCTCTAGCCACACCCAGGCCTTATCACTGCCACACCTGTTCTCAATCAAGAAATCACATAAATAGGACCTGCCTGACAAAGTGAAGTAGACCAAAAGATCCTCAAAAGCTAGACATCATGCTGCGATCCAAAGAAATTCAGGAACAAATGAGAAACAAAGTAATTGAGATCTATCGGTCTGGAAAAGGTTATAAAGCCATTTCTTTTTTTTTGTTGTTGTTGTTGTTTTCCACCTTGTCCTGTCAGGCAGCTAGGCAAACAGAACAGGGATCTGTCACCCTTACTGTGCCAAAACAGATTTACTTTGCCAAGAGGAGCCTATACAGTACCTAACTGTGCACTGTATATTGTTGTAAACTCCTCCTGTAATAACTTTTAATACTTTATTTGAATTGTTTTACCCATGGAAGACCCAACAGGATGGGGAAGAGGGAAAGGAAGTGTGTGAAGGAGGAAAAGAAAAGGGAGGGGAACAGAAAAAAATAAAATAAAAATAAAACGACAACTAAAACAAACAAAAGACAAACTGCTTCTTCCACCGGAAATGTCTCAACACGAGTCTGGTTTCTGCACTTGTTAAAGGAGAGACACTTGTGCATGTATGTCTGTGTGCATATATATGAGAACGCGCGCAAAATAAGTGTGTGCATGTGAGTGGTTTGTCAGGAAACATATGAGTGGAGGGCCGGTCGCAGCAGCTCTCCCCCCGAGGACCCCGAGCAGGCAAGGCAGCGCCACCAACCCCCAGCCCCAAGGTCAGCAAGCTCCAGGAAAGCCAGGCATCCACTCCCGGAGGGACAATCAAGGGAGGGCAGGCCGCCCAGCGGCTGGTGCAGTGAGCCCACACCCCCGGACCCGCTCGACTCCCACCCCCCCCAGCAGGGCCAACATCCGTCCCCAGGCCCCAGGCACCAGGAGGCCAGTGACCCCACCCCCCAGGACAGAGACCAGCCAGCGCCCCTCGGTGCGAGCCCCCCCCCCAGGCACCCCCACAGCGGCCCCACCCCAGCGCCCCTGCCACACACCCCGGGGACCCCCACGTCCAAAGAAGTCCCCTTGCCCAGGTGAGCCCACGTTGCCGAGAGGCACTACCCCCCTTAATCCAGCACCTCCCGACTCGCAGGCACACCCCTCCCCATACCTTCACACCCACATGTTCCCATGCACACCCCTCTCACTCACCCAGACCGACCCATTCTCTCTCACTCCAGTACCCACTCAAATTCACTCCTCATTCACCTTTATTTCAAAAGGTGGCTGCGAAGCAGATGCAGCGAGCCTGAACATGCACTAGTGCCTGGCAGTAACCAGGGAGGCCACCAGCGCAGGCCACAGAAGCAGACCCCCACCCCCCCGGCGCCCATCTGAGCGAACAATCAGCAGACCACCTCAGGCGCCCCAAGATGCCACCCGGCATGCAAAGTGCCGCACAAAATCGACCCATCATCACCACCTCCATTCGTCACCCTCTCACTCACACTTAGACTCATATTCAGCCCCCCGTCACTTCCTTGGTTGTATCTATATATTTAGTAGCATCCAGGGATTTTGACAACATGATAGGTCCCAGGCTCCCCACCAGGCTCCCACGCCCCCAGCAAGAGCAGGGCAACAGGGGTGGGGGAAGACCCCCACCTCCTCCCCCCGCACAGAACATGGTGGGTGGGTGTCGGTTATATGATATAATTGTGTATAGATGTGTGGAGTACTAAAGTGCAATTAAAATTGGGGGGATAGTGATTGAAGCATCGTTAGCCACTGTGATGGGCAGCAGAGCCCCCATCCCCCCAAGCCTTCAGTGTCTAAAATGCAATTAAAATTGAGGTGTGTGCAGCCCCACCACGCAGCAAAGGTATCCCCTTCACCGACACAGTGCGGCACCCCCCACCCCAAAGCCCTAAATGTAACAAAAAAAGATCAGGGGGAGGGAGAGGGCGGGAAATAAGACTGGGAGGTAGGCGGTCTAAAAGCAAGGCCGTCCCCCCCCCCAGAAGCCAGCTTGCAGACTGGTCTAGCAGTCTGGAAAAGGTTATAAATGTAGCGGCATGAAAAATAAGCAGCAAAGTGAGGTTTTAAATAGGTTTATCATGCCGCCATCACGGAGCTCGCCCCATGGGCGAGCCCGGAGGCTCTCCAGCAAAGAGTGCAGATGAGCAGTAGCAGAGAATGAGAGTGAGAGCATGGATTTCAGTGAGCTTATATACCCAGCTACAAACAATACATGAAAGGCATTCACAGCAGTAGGTATGGGCATTTGCATTTGAGAGACACACATAACAATAAGGAGATTGCTAGCCAGGATTCGCCTCTGCTTCAGAGTTGCAGGACAAAAGAGGTTACAAGGCACATCTACATATTGTTATCAGTGTATAGACACAGTTAGGACAGGAAGCATGAACACAATGCATGAATGGCACATTAACATCACAGTAGTGAGCCGGAAAAAGCCAGAAGAAGCGGGGCTGCCTGTAGACATTAATACACACATTGCTGTGCCTGTAGACATTAATACACACATTGCTGTGCCTGTCCCAGTCTGTTGTGGGGGATATCCCACAATAAAGCCATTTCTAAAGCTTTGGGATTCCAGCAAACTACAGTGAAAGCCATTATCCACAAATGGTGAAAACATGGAATAGTGGTGAACCTTCCCAGGAGTGGCCGGCTGACCAAAATTACCCCAAGAGTGCAGCGATGACTCATCCAAGAGGTCACAAAAGACCCCACAACAACATCCAAAGAATTGCAGGCCTCACTTACCTTAGTTAAGGTCAGTGTTCATGACTCCACCATAAGAAAGAGACCGGGCAAAAATGGCCTGCATGGCAGAGTTCCAAGACGAAAACCACTGCTGAGCAAAAAGAACATAAAGGCTCATCTCAGTTTTGCCAGAAAACACTTTGATGATCCCCAAGACTTTTGGGAAAATACTTTGTGGACTGATGAGACAAAAGTTGAACTTTTTGTAAAGTGTGTGTCCCATTACATCAGGTGTAAAAGTAACACAGCATTTCAGAAAACACACATCATACCAACAGTAAAATATTGTGGTGGCAGTGTGATGGTCTGGGGCTGTTTTGCTGCTTCACGACCTGGAAGACTTGCTGTGATAAATGGAACCATCATTTCTGCTGTCTATCAAAAAATCCTGAAGGAGAATGTCTGGCCATCTGTTTGTGATCTCAAGCTGAAGTGTACTTGGATTCTGCAGCAGGACAATGATACAAACACACCAACAAGTCCGCCTCTGAATGGCTTAAGAAAAACAAAATGAAGACTTTGGAGTGGCCTAGTCAAAGTCCTGACCTGAATCCAACTGAGATGCTGTGGCATGACCTTAAAAAGGCAGTTCATGCTCGAAAACCCTGAAATGTGGCTGAATTACAACAATTCTGCAAAGATGAGTGGGCAAAAATTTCTCCACAGTGCTGTAAAAGACTCATTGCCAGTTATCGCAAACCCTTGACTGCAATTGTTGCTGCTAAGGGTGGCCCAACCAGTTATTAGGTTTAGGAGGTAATCACTTTTTCCACACAGGGCAATGTAGCTTTGGATTTTTTCCCCTTAATAATAAACACCTTCATTTAAAAACTGCATTTTGTGTTTACTTGTGTTATCTTTGTCTAATATTTAAATTAGTTTCATGATCTGAAGCATTTAAGTGTGACAAACATACAAAACATGAGAAATTAGGAAGGGGGCAAACACTTTTTCACACCACTGTATATATGTGTAGGGTGTATAAATGTGTACATATATGTATGAATGTTTGTATAAGTATATTTTGTATGTTGTGTGTGTGTGTACGTATGTATGTATGTATGTATGTATATACTGTCTGTAGAGGGCGTGTATATACAGTGGGGCAAGAAAGTATTTAGTCAGCCACCAATTGTGCAAGTTCTCCCACTTAAAAGATGAGAGAGGTCTCCAATTTTCATCATAGGTATACCTCAACTATGAGAGACAAAATGAGGAAAAAAAAAATCCAGAAAAACACATTGAAGGATTTTTAAAGAATTTATTTGCAAATGGTGGAAAAATAAGTATTTGGTCACCTACAAACAAGCAAGATTTCTGGCTCTCACAGATCTGTAACTTCTTCTTTAAGAGGCTCCTCTGTCCTCCACTCGTTACCTGTATTAATGGCACCTGTTTCAACTCGTTATCAGTATAAAAGACACCTGTCCACAACCTCAAACAGTCAGACTCCAAACTCCACTATGGCCAAGACCAAAGAGCTGTCAAAGGACACCAGAAACAAAATCGTAGACCTGCACCAGGCTGGGAAGACTGAATCTGCAATAGGTAAGCAGCTTGGTGTGAAGAAATCAACTGTGGGAGCAGTTATTGGAAAATGGAAGATATACAAGACCACTGATAATCTCCCTCGATCTGGGGCTCCACGCAAGATCTCACCCCGTGGGGTCAAAATGATCATGAGAATGATGAGCAAAAATCCCAGAACCACACGGGGGGACCTAGTGAATGACCTGCAGAGAGCTGGGACCAAAGTAACAAAGGCTACCATCAGTAACACACTACGCCGCCAGGGACTCAAATCCTGCAGTGCCAGACGTATCCCCCTGCTTAAGCCAGTACATGTCCAGGCCCATCTGAAGTTTGCTAGAGACCATTTGGATGATCCAGAAGAGGATTGGGAGAATGTCATATGGTCAGATGAAACCCAAATAGAACTTTTTGGTAAAAACTCAACTTGTCGTGTTTGGAGGAGAAAGAATGCTGAGTTGCATCCAAAGAACACCATACCTACTGTGAAGCATGGAGGTGGAAACATCATGCTTTGGGGCTGTTTTTCTGCAAAGGGACCAGGACGACTGATCCGTGTAAAGGAAAGAATGAATGGGGCCATGTATCGTGAGATTTTGAGTGAAAACCTCCTTCCATCAGCAAGGGCATTGAAGATGAAACGTGGCTGGGTCTTTATTTATTTATAATTTATTTATATCTTTATAATTTATAATCTTTATAAATTATATTTATTATATTTATTTATTTATAATCTTTATAATTTATTTATTTATCTTTATTTATTTAACATGTCCTGGGACATGTTTAAAGGAGCCACACATGATCTTAATGAGTACACAGACACTGTGAACTCATACATCAACTTTTGTGAGGAGAACATTCTTCCATCGCGCACCAGGGTGAGATACTCTAATGATAAGCCCTGGTTCACTGCCAAGCTCAGACAGATCAGGAAGGAGAAGGAAGCAGCGTTGAAAAGTGGAGACAGGGACTGCTACAGGGAGGTTAAATATCGGTTTAACAGAGAGCTGAAGAGAGCTAAATCTGTGTATTCTGAGAGACTCCAGCAGCAGTTCACTGCTAATGACTCGGCTTCTGTGTGGAGAGGACTGAGGCAAATCACCATCTATCAGCCTCAGGCTTCTAAAGGTCAGGATGACAAAGCCCTTTGTCAAAAACTGTCCCAACATTACGCCCGTTTTGACACCTCGTTAGCTGTGTCCAACTCCCCCACTCCACCCAGCTCCACTGCCTCCTTGGCCGCTAATTCATCAAAAGTGGCCCCCCCCTCCTCCTCCTCCCCCCCTGCCCTTGTCATCAGTGTGCAGGATGTGCACAGACAGTTCTCCAGACTGAACCCACGCAAGGCCCCCGGTCCGGACGGCGTGTCTCCCTCCACCCTGAGACACTGTGCGAAAGAGCTGGCTCCTGTCTTCACAGACATTTTTAACACCTCCCTTAAGCAAAAAAAAAAAAAAGCCCAGCAGAGGATATTCTTCCTGCGGCAGCTGAGGAAGCTCAAGCTACCCACCAAGATGTTAGTGCAGTTCTACACAGCCATCATCGAGTCCATCCTCACCACCTCCATAACCGTGTGGTACGCAGGAGCCACTGCCAGGGACAGACTAAGGCTGCAGCGCGTCGTGCGCACTGCTGAGAAGGTGATCGGCTGCAAGCTCCCATCTCTCCAGGATCTGTACATCTCCAGGACCCGGAGGCGTGCTGGCCGGATCATAGCCGATCCCTCACACCCTGGTCACGTACTGTTTGCCCCCCTCCCCTCTGGTAGAAGACTTCGGTCCATCCAGACTAAAACCTCCCGTCACATGAACAGCTTCTTCCCCTCTGCCATTAGACTGCTGAACACTAAGTGACTCTCGTGCACCATGTACAGCAGCTCAACCAGACTCATGTTAATCATCACTGTTTTCTTCCTGCATTACCGACTGCACTATATAGTTCTCCACAGTATCTGCTGCTGGCTAATATATATTTTAACTGTTGACCAGTATCACTTAATCTTATCCTACACTTTATTACATGTATAGTTTATTTCTCTTATCTTATCATGTTTAATGTTGCAGCACTGTACCGAGACAAATTCCTAGTTTGTGTACTACATGAACAATGGCAATAAACCTGATTCTGATTCTGATTCTGATTCTGAAGCAATGCCACGTGCCGACCTGCCTCAAATCCTCCACCATCATCCCTGTCCCCAAGAAGCCACGGATTACTGGACTTAACGACTACAGACCTGTAGCGCTCACCTCTGTAGTCATGAAGTCCATTGAGCGCCTGGTCCTGTCCCACCTCAAATCCATCACCACTCCCCTCCTGGACCCGCTGCAGTTTGCCTACCGTGCCAACAGGTCTGTGGACAACGCAGTCAACCTGGCCCTCCACTCCATCCTGCAGCACCTGGACTCCCCGGGAACCTACGCCAGGATCCTGTTTGTGGACTTCAGCTCTGCATTCAACACCATCTGCCCCGCTCTGCTCCAGGACAAGCTGTCCCTGCTCGGCGTGCCTGACTCCCTCTGCAGGTGGATCACCGACTTCCTGACGGACCGGAGGCAGCATGTGCGGCTGGGGAAGTCTGTCTCAGACTCTGTTAGCATCAGCATCGGATCACCCCAGGGCTGTGTACTTTCCCCCCTACTCTTCTCCCTTTATACCAACTCCTGCACCTCCACCCACCAGTCTGTTAAGCTGATCAAGTTTGCGGACGACACCACCCTCATCGGGCTCATCTCCAACGGCGATGAGTCTGTCTACAGGAGAGAGGTGGCCCAGCTGGTGTCCTGGTGCAGCCACAACAACCTGCAGCTGAACGCTCTGAAGACAGCGGAGATGATTGTGGACTTCAGGAAAGTCACAACCCCCCTGCCCCCCCTCACCATCACAGGCTCTCCCATCACCATTGCAGATTCCTTCCGCTTCTTGGGCACCACCATCACCCGGGACCTCAAGTGGGAGCCAACCATCAGCTCCCTCATCAAAAAGGTCCAGCAGAGGATGTTCTTTCTGCGGCAGCTGAGGAAGCTCAAGCTACCCACCAAGATGTTAGTGCAGTTCTACACGGCCATCATTGAGTCCATCCTCACCTCCTCCATAACCGTGTGGTACGCAGGAGCTACTGCCAGGGACAAACTAAGGCTGCAGCGCGTCGTGCGCACTGCTGAGAAGGTGATCAGCTGCAAGATCCCATCTCTCCAGGATCTGTACATCTCCAGGACCCGGAGGCGTGCAGGCCGGATCATGGCCGATCCTTCACACCCTGGTCACGTACTGTTTGCCACCCTCCCCTCAGGTAGAAGACTTCGGTCCATTCAGACTAAAACCTCCCGGCACATGAACAGCTTTTTCCCCTCTGCCATCAGACTGCTGAACATTAAGTGACTTATTGACTCTTGTGCACTATATACAGCAGCTCAACCAGACTCATGTCATTCATCACTGTTTTTCTGTTGCATTATCGACTGCACATCATCTGCTACTTGCTAATTTATTTAAAACTGCTGTGACTAGTATTACTCATTATTATTATTATTATTATTATTATTATTACTTATTATTCTACACTTATTGCATGGTCTTAGTCTTTAAGTTTTTTTTTAGTTTATCTCTTTATCTTATCATGTTTTAATGTTGCAGCATTGCACCGAGACAAATTCCTAGTTTGTGTACTACATGAACAATGGCAATAAATCTGATTCTGATTCTGATTTCAGCATGACAATGATCCCAAACACACCGCCCGGGCAACGAAGGAGTGGCTTTGTAAGAAGCATTTCAAGGTCCTGGAGTGGCCTAGCCAGTCTCCAGATCTCATCCCCATAGAAAATCTTTGGAGGGAGTTGAAAGTCCGTGTTGCCCAGCGACAGCCCCGAAATATCATTGCTCTAGAGGAGATCTGCATAGAGGAATGGGCTAAAATACCAGCAACAGTGTGTGAAAACCTTGTGAAGACTTAAAGAAAACGTTTGACCTCTGTCATTGCCAACAAAGGGTATATAACAAAGTATTGAGATGAACTTTTGTTATTGACGAAATACTTATTTTCCACCATAATTTGCAAATAAATTCTTTAAAAATCAGACAATGTGATTTTCTGGATTTTTTTTTTCCTCATTTTATCTCTCATAGTTGAGGTATACCTATGATGAAAATTGGAGACCTCTTTCATCTTTTAAGTGGGAGAACTTGCACAATTGGTGGCTGACTAAATACTTTTTTACCCCACTGTAAGTGTGTGTATATAATGTACTGTATGTACAGTGCATCCGGAAAGTCTTCATAGCACTTCACTTTTTCCACATTTTGTTATTTTACAGCCTTATTCCTAAATGGATTAAATTCATTTTTTTCCTCAAAATTCTACTCACAATACCCCATAACGACAATGTGAAAAAGGTTTTTTTTTTTTTTTTTTTTCAAATTTATTAAAAATAAAAAACTAAGAAATCACATCTACATAAGTATTCACAGCCTTTGCCATGAAGCTCAAAATTGAGCTCAGGTGCATCCTGTTTCTACTGATCATCCATGAGATGTTTCTACAGCTTAATTGGAGTCCACCTGTGGTTAAATTCAGTTGAGTGGACATGATTTGGAAAGGCACACCTGTCTATATAAGGTCCCTCAGTTAACAGTGCATGTCAAAGCACAAACCAAGCATGAAGTCAAAGGAATTGTCTGTAGACCTCCGAGACAGGATTGTCTTGAGACACATATCTGGGGAAGGGTACAGAAAATGACCACAAGGGCCTCCATCATCCATAAATGGAAGAAGTTCAGAACCACCAGGACTCTTCCTAGAGCTGGCTGGCTGTCTAAACTGAGCAATCAGGAGAGAAGGGCCTTAGTCAGGGAGGTGACCAAGAACCCGATGGTCACTCTGTCAGAGCTCCAACATTCCTCTGTGGAGAGAGGAGAACCTTCCAGAAGGACAACCATCTCTGCAGCAATCCACCAATCAGGCCTTTATGGTAAAATGGCCAGACGGAAGCCACTCCTTAGTTAAAGGCACATGGCAGCCCTCCTGGATTTGTCAAAAGGCACCTGAGGGACTCTCAGAGCATGAGAAACAAAGTTCTCTGGTCTGATGAGACAAAGATTGAACTCTTTGGCGTGAATGCCAGGCGTCATGTTTGGAGGAAACCAGGCACCGCTCATCAGTGCTCATAAACACTGTCTGTTCTTTGTTTCACTGCTGCACCATTGAATGTTCTCCTGTAAGCTCCTCCGTATGATTTCATGTTCGCAGAGCAATGTTGGCTCTGGAACGCAAACTTAAGTTTTTCCTTAATTGTATTTTTTGTAAGTTTCGCACAGTTTCTGTTTTTTTTTTTTTTTTTGTTCTCTTTTGTCAATAAATGTCACAACACAATTCAGCACCTAGGTCCGTCTCTCTCTGCCCCGAGGGGCGTTCATGACAGAATGGTGCAGCCAAGTTAAGAACCTAGCTGTTGTGTTGTGCATTTTGTCTTTTAGTGCTTTTTCCTTTTTACACCCACCTGTGCGCAGTAGCTCAGCATGTCCCCAGC
The DNA here is from genome assembly GCA_020510985.1 of Pholidichthys leucotaenia. Lineage (NCBI taxonomy): Eukaryota > Metazoa > Chordata > Actinopteri > Cichliformes > Pholidichthyidae > Pholidichthys > Pholidichthys leucotaenia. The sequence goes on from CM035848.1 coordinate 50,776,784, forward strand.
TCGCCAGTCCCACACAAACAAAGGGAGGCTGGCAGTGGGGTCTCCTAGCTTGGAGGAGGAGTGGGCGGCAGACTTTATCCAGAGTTTTGTGGATGAAGCTCTCACCGCCTGCGGACCCAAGATGATCTGGGAAAGTATTAATGGAGCAGTGGGGATTCTGGAGGCACACCCCGGCCTCTGGAGATATTCTCAATATGTGGAACTGCTGTCCACAGTCACCGTGCTTCAGCAATCTTTCCCCGGGCTGAAGATGGGGTCGTCTTCCACGGAATCAGAGCCATCAAGGAGGCGCATCTCTCAACAGACGTCCACCTGTTCAGCTCACCAGCTCCAGCACCAGCGTGCATTACATCTGCTCCACGACACCGTCGTTCCGCTCCAGACTGTTGGAGGAAAGCCTCCATTTCATCGCCAGTAACCTCTCCCTCGCCGAGGCAGGAGACTCCTGCAGCAGCCTGTCTCTGACTCTTTTTCTCCGGCTGTCCTGCCAGCCAAACTCCCCGCTGCACTTTTTTCTCCCTCCTCCTCGGCAACTCCTTCCACTGTGGTGGAACTGGTCGCCTCTCGGTTCCATCCGTCTCCATGACTACAGGGGCAGCTCCTCCCCAATCCACTGAGGGGCCCAAGTTCACCAGAGCCATGGAGAGGGACGACTCCCCACACACAGCAGCAGAAAACATCAAGGTCCGGGAAAACAGGCAAGTTTTATTTCATTTTACTTCAATTCATGATGAAATGTCTTGCCTGATTCCTGGTAGAGGGGCTCAGGAAAAGCAGTCCCCTGAGCTCTCCCCACCTGCTGCTGTCATAAATTGCCCACCTGTCCTCTCCGTGTCTCCTCTGTTTGTCCCTGAGTGTCCGCCGGCCCCAAAACTAAGCCTCCAGATGATGGAGAAGCCCATAGCCTTGGAGGATCCTATTCCAGTGCCAGCACAGAGCCATACCTCAGCTGCCACACCGGACAAGCCACCAGCATGGTCCCCTTCACCTGGGAATGTTGAGACTGCAATTACCATCATGCCTGCTGCGGAGGCCGCCGCAGCAGAGTGTGATCCAGAGCTGGACCTCTTAGAGACTGGGCTCGAGGCATCATCATCATTTGGATTGATGGAGTCCTGGATGGTGGTGGAGCTCGAGCTCAGGCAAGTGATCTCCTTTGTTTTTCTCATGTCTGTGTTGGAGAAATCCTGCCTGGCTCTTGCTGAGGAGAGCCGAGTGCAGCCACCAACCACACCTGAGCTCACCTTGCTGGGATCCACAGCTGCCGGCGACCCTAACCATGTTTTTTTCCCTGTCTTTCCTGAGCCTTCTCCCTGGGTCGGCAGAGAAGATCCACCACTGCCAGATTCCTCTGTGGATCCAGGCTCACCACTTGATGACATCATGGGTCCAGCTCCCCCCGCTGAGGTCATCGTGGACCTTCCTCCTTCACACTCACCCGGTGTCCCTTTGGTGGACCGTCTCCTTGGCCTGGTGCTCTTGCGAGTTGGCCTGTTCACCATGGGTGCAGCTCTGGCCCAAACTGGGTTCACTGTGGATGTAGCATTGGCCCCGTCCGGGTCCACCGTGGGTGCAGCGTTGGCCCCATCCGGGCCCACCAAGGGTGCTGCAGTGCTCCAGCCCGGAGCCACCAAGGGTGCAGCATTGCTCCAATAAATGTCACAACACAATTCAGTGCCTAGGTCTGTCTCTCTCTGCCCCGAGGGGCATTCATGACAAACACAGCATCCTTTCAGAAAAGGAACATCATACCAACAGTGAAATATGGTGGTGGTAGTGTGATGGTCTGGGGCTGTTTTGCTGCTTCGGGACCTTGAAGACTTGCTGTGGTAATTGGAACCATCAATTCTGCTGTCTACCAAAAAATCCTGAAGGAATTTTCTCATTCGTGCTCTTCTTTGTGTTTAGATTGCAGCTGTTCAAATTAGTGATGTGTCGGTTGCGAATGAAACGGCTCTTAGAGCCGGCTCTTTGAAGTGAACGACGGGATCCAGCTCCTTATTGGGAGCCGTGTTTTTTTTTCTCTCTCACCCTCTCTCTCTCACTTTTTTTCTCTTCAAGCCGCACGTGATTGGTCAATATGTGTTTGTGCCTGCCTTGTGTTTGCGCTGAGGGGGAAGGGGCGGTAGTTACACTCACAGCAGCAGTAGCACATGAACAGAGCAGGAGGGAGAGAGAGAAAGAGAACCAGGGGAAACAAGAAGAGACGACATCGACACATTAGAAAGGTATAGTAAAGAAAATGAGTGACACCAGGAAAAGAAGCAAAATCTGGAACCATTTCAATTTTATTGACAATACAAAGGCAGAGTGTAGAGTCTGCCAGAAAATCCCTCAGCAGATGCAATACTGGAAGTGAGATCTTACATTGATGAGCCCCTTTGCCAGAGAAGTGCAGACCCACTGAGCTGGTGGGAGACCAAGGCTTCAATTTATCCACATCTTACCCAGGTGATGACACAGAGACTGTGCATTGTGGCAACATCAGTCCCTTCTGAGAGAATCTTCTCCAAAACAGGGCAGATAATTACTGAAAGAAGAAACCGGATCAGCTCCTCAAAGCTGAGGCACTTGGTATTTCTAAATGCCAACCTTAACCTTAATTAAAGATCTGGGTGCTTATTTTTTTTCTTTTTGTTTTGCATATTTTAATTTATATTTTATTGTGTTGTGGTTTGCAGTGTTTTGTGTTGTTTCACTTTAAATTTGTTTAAAAGGAAAAAGCTGAAAATTTAAAGAACTAAAAGTTGAATTGTAAATAGTTGGTTTTTGTATTTTATAATTTACTTTTTGCATTTTATGTGGAATGAATAAATAAAAGCATATTTATATAATAAACATATATAAATAAAAAACACTTTTTTACATTAGTAATTCATTTTGTGCATAATTTTATATTGTTGTTGATAATAAATTAAATTAATAAATTAAAGCAACAAAACAACCTGAAGAGCCGCATGGGAGCCGAAAGAGTCGGCGCTTTTTAGTGAGCTGAGCCAAAAGAGCCGGTTCTCTAAAAAGAGCTGGAATTCCCATCACTAGTTCAAATCAGGTTAATGGCTCTTGGCTGCTGCCGACAGTATGGGCATGTGAACTGCAGATTATTTTCACTGCGCATGCATGTAAAACTACTGGATTTTTACCAGAGGTAGTCCTTGGGGTATAGAGGAACCCATAACATTTTGGCAATGATCCCATTATGCATACCTCCCCCAAGGCTCTTATCTTCTCACAGTGTTAGCAAGAATACTCCAAAACTACTTGATGGATTTGGATAACATTTTTACCAGAGGTGGTTCTTGGGCTAGAGAGGAACCCATAACATTTTGGTAATGATCCCAGTATACATACGTACCTCCACCAAGGCTCTTTTCTTCTCACAGTGTTTGCAAGAATACTCCAAAACTACTAGATGGATTTGGACAACATTTTTACCAGAGGTGGTCCTTGGACTGGAGAGGAACCCATAATATTTTGGTGATGATCAGAGAACGCATACCTCTGCCAAGGCTCTGGCACCGAGGCATCAACACCTTGAGGCTTTCATTGTTAACATTAATCACAAGTCACACTTCTGGACAGTTTGCCTTATAAAATTGTTTTATTGAGAACAGTTCTTACAAGAAGGAAATGAGCAAGTGAACAGTGCAGGTTCATTATACATGGTTTGAAGCTCTTCACTAGTTTAACATGAGTATATTTAGCAAAAACAACAACAAAAATACAAAATTGTACACTGCAGCAAAGACAAAAACAGTCAGTTTCTGTTAAAAGTTGAAATCTTTCTGAAAACCTGAGTTGTTTTTTTTTTTGTTTTGTATTGTATACTTTATTAATCTCAGAGGGAAATTCAAGGACATCCACGGTGTGATGCCAATCCTGTCACCATTCACATCTTGGGCCAATTCAGAGTCTCCAGTTAACCTAACTTGCATGTTTTTGGATTGTGGGAGAAAACCGGAGTGCCCGGAGTAAGCCCACACAAGCATGGGGAGAATATGCAAACTCCACACAGATAGGCCCTGCTGGCTGGTGGATATGAAGCCATGACCTTTTTACTGTCAGGCAGTAGTGCTAACTACTGCACCACCAAGCTGCTAAGGTGAGAAGGTGGTGGTGGTCTCGGTGTCGTTGCCTGCTGAGCTCCTCCTCCTGCCACAGGTGTACCTGAAGAACCTCTCCTGGCTCATGCAGCCAAAGTCCTTCAGCAGCTTCAGCAGATCGTAACGAAACTTCACGCCGATGAAGGCGTAAACGAAGGGGTTGAGGCAGCACCTCAGGAAGGCCAACCACTGGGTGATGTCTGCGGCATAGAGAAGGCTGTTATCAAAGTTGCAGTCTTTGGTTCCTCCCTGCCCCGTGACGACTATGTTCATGAACAGCACAATGTTATAGGGCACTTGACAGACCAGGAAGACGATGGCCACTGCGAGGATCACCTTGATGGCTTTATTCCGCTCAAAGCTTCGAGCTTTGCAAAGAATTCGAACAATGCAGCTGTAGCAGAACGTCATAACCAGGAGCGGGAGAACAAACGCCATGGAGATCTGGCAAGCCTGGATGGTGATGCGATGGTTGGTGTCTTTGGAGTAAGGCGTGCAGGTATTGTTATAGATTTTGGTGTACACCATCTCTGGTATGGAGAAGATCAGGGCCATTGCCCAGATCACCCCGGACGACACTTTGCTGGCAAACACCGCCTCAGAACGGTGACGGTGAGCTGAGACAGCTTTGGCGATGGAGAAGTAGCGGTCCACGCTGATGAAGGAGAGTAGGAACATGCTGCTGTAGAAGCTGACTTTATAGATGGTGTGCATGGCCTTGCACGGAAGCAGGCCCAGCACCCACTTCGCCATGGAGTTGGCTGCCCAGAATGGGAGCGACAGTGCGAAGAGAAGGTCAGCGAAGGACAAGTTGAGCAAGTAGACGTCCGTCATGGTCTTGAGCCGTTTGAAGTAGATGAAGGTGAAGATGACCAGGATGTTTCCGGCCAAGCCCAGGAAGCAAATGATGGCATAGAAGATAGGCATGAACCAGAGGCGGAACTGGCGGTTGGACTCCTTCACACACAAGGTAGGAAACTCATCGTAATCCACACTACCACTGTAGTCTGTATATGAAGGTGTGGTCACATTCTCTTCATCTTTAGACAAACAAGACTGTAAAAAAAAGATTAAATTGTTAAATGTGTATAAACAAAAGTCTGCCAGCATGTAATAAAACTGTAGAATAGCTACTAATTAATTACATTTGCTGCTTTTTCTTCTCTAATAGTTTTGTTTGAGGCATCTTTACTATACAGTAGGTATAGAAAAAAAATCACCCCCTTCAAAATGATCGCATTTTGTTGCTTTGCAGCCTGAAATAAAAATGGACACAGTTTGTCTTTTATCCAGCTGTATTTACTCAGTGCAGCTTCAGTTATGGGTGGTAAAGCACTGTCAAAAGATCTCAGGAATAAAGTTGTGGACAAGTCAGAAGATGGATAAAAAAAAACTAAAAATAATTCAGAGGCTTTTTAATCCCTAGAAGCACTATGAAGTCTATTGTTAAAAAGTGGAAGACCCTCTCTGGATCAGGACTTTCCTCCAAACTGGATGAAAAAATGACGAGTAAGCTGATCAGAGGCTACACTTCAAAGCAGGAATTTGTGATGAACTGTGGTCATTGTGTGCAACAATTCCACAAATTCTTCTCAAATGTGGCTCCTATGGGAGGGCTGGCCTCAACACCAAACAATATGAGTGGTGGAAAACCAGCACAGTTCACCATCCAAATTACACTATCCCTAGAGTAAAGCATGGAGGTCGTAATATCATATTGTGGGGGTGGTTCTCTGCAGCAGGGACTGGATCACTTGTCAGTTACTAAAGGAAAAAATTGATGAAAAAATATCAAAATCTTGAGGAAAATCTGCTGCCCTCTGCCAGGAAGTTGTCAGTAAGAAGAAGATTCACCTTACGACATGACAACGGCCCCAAAACACAGCAGAACTGATCACACAGTGGGTGCAGGAGAAAAAGTGAATGTCCTGGCATGGATAAATTAAATCATTAAATACTTGTCCTGTATACATACAAACTCCCACAACATGCAACTTCAATAAAGCTGCATATTTAACTGTCTTACCTTAAAATTCATCAACAATACCAGCACAGCCACCAGAACATTTTGGAGAGCTATAAAAACAAAGGGAACAACAACAACAATAATGTTATTAGCTGATTAACTATTTATGTAAATTATGACTCTTCTACATGTACAAAAGTTAATTTTGGAGTTCCTCAAGGTTCTGTATTAGGATGATGTTGTGAACATAAAAATGCTTCTCTTGGGGTTATTGTTATTATTTATGCAGATTATACTAAGTTATATTTTAAAAGTCACATGATACAAATCAGTAGCTGATTGTGAACTTTTTAAAAAAAAGTCAGAGACATAATTTTGCACTTCTGATTTCAGACAAAACTGAATGTACTAAGAAAACTAAAAAAATATGGATGGTGCTACCTTGGCTTCTACTACAAAATCCTAGTCTAAAAGAAACCAATATACTGTATTCTATAGTTGTTCGTTCATGTACAAAAACAGTCTTCAAAATTATTGCACTTCCATCAGTCCTGCACCTGTCTGCCTAGCTTCACTTTAATATACAGACATATCTGTTTTTCTACTATTCATGGTTATTGTTCTACTATTATAGCAGTGATAGTGCACTAATAGTGTAGTGTTTTTTTACATAAAAGAAAGCCAACTTTATTGTCATTACAACCATCTGCAATGTTTATCGCGTCCTAGAGTTGGAGGGGCCACTGCCAAACAGGGCGATGCCACGAGCATGTCTTTGTATTGTGGGAGGAAACCCACGCAGCACAGGGAGAACATGCAAACTCGACACAGATGGGCACATCATGATCTCGACGTGGGCTTGAACCTGTGTTCAGTCCTAGACCCTGTTGCTGTGAGGCAGTAGTGTTAACCACTGATCCACCATGTTGCGGTTTACTCCCATTGCCTTTCATTGGAAATACATAGGAAAGTGTTCTAAAAACTGCTTTATAGGCTCACATGTGACCTGATAAAACTGTTTTCAGTGGTTTAGAGAAGCTTCTCTTTATTCCATTGAACTAACCTTTTCAAATGTGGTGGATTCCCCCTTGAAAATGTTTGCCTACTTTTCATTTTTATATTAGTTTCTTATGTGTACCAGAGTTTTGTTGAATACTTTCTCTTAGGTAGGAATACTTTCTCTTACAGTAGGGAAACAAAACAAGAAAAAAAATTTCCATTAAACTTGTGGTATTGCTCTTATTGACCGCACAGTGCTGGCTTCCTTATTGTTTAAAAAGGCTTTGTAGAATATGCAACCATTGATACAATTATGATAGACATGCAGGGGCGGTAGTAGCTAGTTACATTTACTCAAGTATTGAGTAATTTCACTGTAGAATACATTCTACTCTTACTTGAGCATATTTTATTTCATTGGGAGAGATGTTGATATTGCATACAACTAGGGATACCAGCATACAACTAGGAACATACCGGTCGCTATGGAGGGTGAGAATATGTATGGGCACATAATCATACCATGTAGGATAACTAAGTAGACGGTTATGCTGTTTCATCCCACCTAGCAACAATGCTCTGCACTGTGTGTGTTTATATATTTACATATTTATTCCATCTAGCTACAATGCTCCGCACTGTGTTTTTATATATCTACATATTATTCCATCTAGCTACATTGCTCCGCACTGTGTGTGTTTATATACTTGCATATTTATTCCACCTAGCTGCAATGCTCCGTACTGTGGGTGTTTATATATTTACATATTTATTCCATCTAGCTACAATGCTCTGCACTGTGTTCATATATTCATATATTTATTCCATCCAGCTACAATGCTCTGCACTGTGTGTCTGTGTGTGTGTGTATATATATATTTTATAGTAATATGTACATATGTATATTAGCTGCTCTTGCTTGCTTGTTTTTTTTTTTTCTTGCCTTCTGATTGTTGCTCTGAGTGTTGCTATCCCTGTGCTGTTGCAATCCTGGAATTTCCCCGTTGTGGGACTAATAAAGGCTTATCTTATCTTATCTTATCTTATCTTATTGTTGCACTTCAATTTAGACTCAGCTGCAAAAGAGGAGAAAAATTACGGTGCACTCAGAAAGCTCCTCCACCAAGGCCCTATCTCGTAATGTTAAAGAAAGTGGAAAAAGTAATCCAAAATCCACATCCTGACCCAGATCACCTCCAAAATTGGGTGGGCTCATCCATAGCCCAAGGGCTGCCTCTGGTGAAAATTTCATCAAAATCCATTCAGAAGTTTCTGTGTAATCCTGCTAAAAGCAAATAAACCAACATGAAACCATCCATCCATCCATCTTCTACCGCTTTTCCGGAGGTCCGGGTCGCGGAGGCAGCAGTTCAAGCAGAGAAGCCCAGACTTCCCTCTCCCCAGCCACCTGCTCCAGCTCTTCAGAGGGGATACCAAGGCGTTCCCAGACTAGCTGGGAGACATAGTCTCTCCACCGAGTCCTGGGTCTGCCCCGGGGTCTCCTCCCAGTGGGACGTGCCTGAAACACCTCAAGTGGGAGGCGTCCAGGAGGCATCCTAATCAGATGCCCATACCACCTCAACTGACTCCTTTCAATGTGGAGGAGCAGCGGTTCTACTCTGAGCCTCTCCCGGATGACTGAGCTCCTCACCCTATCTCTGAGGGTGAGTCCAGCAATCCTACGGAGAAAGCTCATTTCAGCCGCTTGTATCCGCGATCTCGTTCTTTCGGTCATTACCCAAAGCTCGTGACCATAGGTGAGAGTAGGAACGTAGATTGACTGGTAAATCGACAGCTTTGCCTTAGAACTAAGCTCCCTCTTCACCACAACAGACCGGTACAACGTCCGCATCACTGCAGATGCTGCTCCAATCCGTCTGTCGATCTCTCGCTCCATTTTCCCCTCACTCGTGAACAAGACCCCAAGATACTTAAACTCCTCCACTTGGGGCAGGAGCCTGTCCCCAACCCGGAGAGGACAATCCACCTTTTTCCGGCTGAGGACCATGGACTCGGACTTGGAGGTGCTGATTCTCATCCCAGCCGCTTCACACTCAGCGGCAAACCGTCCCAGCAAGAGCTGTAGGTCATTGCTGGATGAAGCCAACAGGACAACATCATCTGCAAACAACAGAGATGAGATCCTGTGGTCACCAAGCATGACACCCTCCATTCCCTGGCTGCGCCTAGAAATCCTGTCCATAAAAATTATGAACAGGACCGGTGACAAAGGGCAGCCCTGGCGGAGTCCAACTCTCACTGGGAATGACTCCGACCGAGTGTTGGCAATGCGAACTAAACTCTCACAACGGTCGTACAGAGACCGAATAGCTCGTAACAACAAGCCCGATACCCCATACTCCCGAAGCACCCCCCACAAAAATCCACGAGGGACGCGGTCAAATGCCTTCTCCAAGTCCACAAAACACATGTAAACTGGTTGGGTAAACTCCCACGAACCCTCAAGAATTCTCGAGAGGGTAAAGAGCTGGTCCGATGTGCCACGGCCAGGACGAAAACCACATTGCTCCTCCTGAATCCGAGGTTCGACCAACGGCCGGACTCTCCTCTCCAGTACCTTGGCATAGACCTTCCCAGGGAGGCTGAGGAGTGTGATCCCTCTAAAGTTGGAGCACACCCTCCGGTCCCCTTTTTTGAAGAGAGGAACCACCACCCCGGTTTGCCATGCCAAAGGCACTGCCCCCGACCTCCACGCAATGTTGCAGAGGCGTGTCAACCATGACAACCCAACAACATCCAGGGCCTTGAGGTACTCGGGGCGAATCTCGTCCACCCCCGGGGCCCGGCCACCAAGGAGATTTTTAACCACCTTGGCGACCTCAGCCCCTGTGATAGGCGAGTCATCCCCCTCGTCCCCAAACCCTGCTTCCTCTGTGGAAGGCGTATCAGTGGGATTGAGGAGATCCTCGAAGTATTCCTTCCACCGCCCGACGATATCCCCAGTTGAAGTCAACAGTGTCCCATCCGCACCATACACAGTGTGGACGGGGAGCTGCTTTCCCCTCCTGAGCCGCCGAACAGTTTGCCAGAATCTCTTTGAAGCCGACCGAAAGTCTTGTTCCATGGCCTCACCGAACTCCTCCCATACCCGGGTTTTTGCTTCAGCAACCACCCGAGCTGCACTCCGCTTGGCCTGCCGGTACACCTCAGCTGCTTCGGGAGTCCCACAAGCCAACCAAGCTTGATAGGACTCCTTCTTCAGCTTAATGGCCCCCCTCACCACTGGTGTCCACCACTTGGTTCGGGGGTTGCCACCACGAGATGCACCGACCACCTTGCGGCCGCAGCTCTGGGCTGCCGCTTCAACAACAGAGGTGGAGAACATGGCCCATTCAGACTCCATGTCTCCAGACTCCCTCGGAATGTGGTTGAAGTTCTTCCGGAGGTGGGAGTTGAAGACCTCCCGGACAGGGGCCTCAGCCAGATGCTCCCAGCACACCCTCACTATACGTTTGGGTCTACCAGGTCTGAATGGCTTCCTCCCCTGCCATCGGATCCAACTCACCACCAGGTGGTGATCAGTTGACAGCTCTGCACCTCTCTTTACTCGGGTGTCCAAGACATACGGTCGCAGGTCTGATGATACGATAACAAAATCGATCATCGACCTGCGGCCTAGGGTGTCCTGGTGCCAGGTGCACATATGGACACCCTTATGCTTGAACATGGTGTTCGTTATAGACAGACTGTGGTTAGCACAGAAGTCCAATAACTGAACACCACTCGGGTTCAGATCGGGCAGGCCGTTCCTCCCAATCACCCCCCTCCAGGTTTCACTGTCGTTGCCCACGTGCGCATTGAAGTCCCCCAGTAGGACAATGGAGTCTCCAGGAGGAGCACCCTCCAGCACCCCAGTCACAGACTCCAAAAAGGGTGGGTACTCTGAAACATCATTTGGTGCATAGGCACAAATGATGGTCAGGACCCGTTTCCCAACCCGAAGGCGCAGGGAAGCAACCCTTTCGTCCACCGGGGAAAACTCCAATATAGAGGCAGCAAGGTGGGGCGATACAAGAATACCTACCCCTGCTCGTCGCCTCTCGCCCGGGGCAACTCCAGAAAAGGCCAAGCTCCAGCCCCTCTCCAGGAGACTGGTTCCGGAACCGGAGCTGTGTGTTGAGGTGAGGCCGACTATATCTAGCCGGTATCGCTCAATCTCGTACACCAGCTCAGGCTCCTTCCCCACCAGAGAGGTGACATTCCACGTACCAAAAGCCAGTTTAGAAAGCTTGGGATCAGTCCGCCAAGGTCTCCGCCTTTGACTGCCACCTAATCCACATAGCACCGGACTTCCATGATCCCTCCTGCAGGTGGTGAACCTACTGGAGGGCGGACCCATGTAACTCCTTCGGGCTGAGCCCGGCCGGGTCCCATGGGTGGAAACCCGGCCACCAGACGCTAGCCTTCGAGCCCCTCCCCCAGGCCTGGCTCCAGGGTGGGGCCCCGGTAACCCCATACCGGGCGGGGTACACTGAATCCTTGATATACAATTTATCATGAGAGTCTGTTGGATCGTTCTTCGTCTGGCCCTTCACCCAGGACCAGTTTGTCTTGGGAGACCCTATCAGAGGCAAATTGCCCCGGACAACATAGCTCCTGGGATCACTGGGGCACGCAAACCCCCCCACCACGATAAGGTGACGATCCATGAGGGGGGAACCACGTAACAAATTTATAAGTAAAAAAAATGCAATTTTAAATGAAAAAAGTCACAAATATTACTAAAAACAGTATCAAATATATGAGGGAAAAAGTAATAAATGTAAAAGAAAAATATTTGAAAAGAAGGAGAAAAATGTCACAAATTCATGAGAATAAAGTCTCCGATGTATGGGGGAAGAAATCACAAAAATTATGAGAAAAAAGACAATTGGGGGGAAAGTTGCACATTTCTGAGTGAAAAAACTGTATTTTATGTGAAAAAAGTTGTTAAAAAGGAGTCACAAATTTATGAGGGAAAAAAACACAAATCTGAAAATTTACAAGTAAAATTTTGTAAATCTGCAGGCAAAAAAATCACAAAAACATTCAAATTTACAGTTAAAAATGCTCTAAATGTCTGAGAAAAACGTTTGAATTAATGAGAAAAAAGTCACAAATTTCTCAAGTAATGTTTCTGGTGACTACTTGTGCTTGAGTGATTAACATATTAATGCTACTTTTACTTATTAATACTCTACTCACTTTTGTAAGTAATGTGATGTATAGTATTTCGATTCACAAGTAAGTCTTATTTGTGTGTTTAGTCTTTCTACAGATGTCATAAACAGCAGCAGGTGTTAGTTTGGCTATTAAATGTCGGCAGATGACACATGGTCACATCTGTGGCTTTGGCTCTAAAAAAAAGCTCTGAGCTAGAAGTTCAGCCTGAATTAAATTTCCATCAGCTCTCTCACTGGTAGATATGCCAACTGTCGATAGTTTAAAATTTTTCTCCATGAGGTTGCACATATTTTTCTTACAAATCCAGTCGTTCACCACAGCAAACGTACAGCATCCTTTTAAACAGTGCCAGTTACAGAGTGATAAAGTACTTACCCATCCCAGCTGTCATGCTGACTGTGATCGTGTCATTACAGGTGAAGCCACTGAGACAGATGTGATGTTGTCTCTGATGGTGGTTTCCCCTTTGTTGAATGAAACAAACCTGTCATACTGAAACTTTTTGTAGTTAACCCTTAAGTATCATCTGCGAAACGTGGAAGCCCACAAACCCAATTTAAATAAAAAAACAAGGGAAAATACTTTTGTTCTGGGTACTGCAGTTTACAATGAGTTGCAATGATTTTAAAGATGCACATTAGACTAAATGATAAGATGTAAGTACTTCCTTGTTGGTGTTGTTTGTTTGTTTGTTTGTTTGTTTAGCAGGCAGTAACATCCCCAGCATCCCTGCTTCATTGGGCAACAGGATGAATCAAATTAAAGGTGCAATAAATTAGTTTGCACTTTTTTTATTATTATTAAAATAAATGAACAACTGAAATATTCAGCAATGATTGAGTGCTGTCAGCCACTGCAGCAAACTGACTCCCCCGGCTGTCTTTCTGTTGATTTTCTGGACTTTTCACTTGAAACCTTTGGAATAAGGCTGAGCGATTAACTGAAATGAAACCAGAACTGACGTAATCTTACTCATGTGGGGTTTTTTTTTGTTTTGTTTTAACCCCTCTCCCTGTTGTGTTTGTGTATGTGAAAGCTTTTCATGTACTGCCCCTTTACAGCTGGATTCATGCTGCACCTCCACTGTCCATGACTGTAAGGCTTGTGTGACGAAAATTATATCATCGTCTCCTGTCCGCGAACGTCCATGCGCAGCCCAAGTTTTGTGACCACGTCGCCTGGGCGCACTGACTGCGTATGCGCAAGATTGAACCTCCATTCATGAGATGGCACTACCAACACAGCATACAAAGTCCAAGTAGACGAAGAAGAAGAAGACGAGAATAAACATACATGAATTGTTTTGCAGCAGCAGCGTGAGTGGAGAAGAGCGCTGAAAAATGGTGATTCCTCCTTTTTCCTCAAAATGATGCCATTGTTGTTGCTACAAAAAACTGTGCATCGATCTCGCGTTTCTTCACTTTTATATAGCCAGTGAACAAATTGGTGTGTTAGTGCATTTGCGCTACCTGTAGGACTGGGGTTTAATTAGAAATGACAGTTGTGCGCATGTGTCAACGGCTTGGCCTGGTAGACGACAAAAATGAAATACATACACACACACACACACACACACACACACACACACGCACACACACATATACTGTATATATATATATATATATTAGTGCTGTCAAAATATCGCGTTATTATCGCGTTAACTCAAGCGCCTTTTTAATGGCGAGATTTTTTTTAACGCGAGATTAATGCTGTGACCGTAGTTTTTCATAAGCACAGTGTACTGGCTGTAATACCACTCACGTACACATGGTGGCGGAACGAAGGATACGATTTCAAATATCAAACAAAGAAGAACCCAACGACTAAAGCACGCGGCACTGGCGGCACTAGTCAGCCACAGTAATGGACGCACCAGGGACACTTCTGAACGGAAAGTTTACATTTAAAATAGGAAAGGATGGTTTGATCGATAAAACTAAAGTTATTTGCACTTATTGTCGATGTGAACTTAGCTACCATCGAAGCACATCCAGTTTAAAATACCATTTGATGGCCAAACACACCAGTGATGTAGCTTCGCCTCCTCCGCGTCAGAACCAAACAAGTTTGGATGGCTTCCGACAGCGGCCCATGGATGCTGCTACTAAAATGAAGCTAACAGCTGCCATAGCTAAGTGGGTGGCTACGGCATGCAGGCCCGTTAGTATTGTGGAGGATGAAGGTCTGGCCGAGATAATTCGCATCGCATCCAACGACTGGACCTACGAAACTCCTTCCAGAGCTACTATCACACGCCGGATAGAAACGTTGTTTGAAACGGAGAAGTCCCAGTTACAACAGGCATTGGGGCAGACAGAAATAGTCGCGCTAACGGGAGATTACTGGACGTCACTTGGCAATGACAACTACCTCGGGGTCACAGCACATTATTTCACCCCACAGTGGAAACTTCAGTCCCATGCTTTGACTGTTATGAAGACAGAAGAGAGGCACTTCGCTGATAATGTTGCAGAGCACTTCATGAATGTAGCCAGAGAGTGGGGCATCGAAAAGAAAGTTGTTTCACTGACCACGGATAGTGCACGCAATATGATGGCTGCAGCCAGAGAGCTCCCCTTTGAACACCTGCCGTGCATCGCACACAGCGTGCACCGAGCAGTCACGGTTTCTCTGCACAATAGCCCATTCGACAGCGCATTGGCAAAATGCAGAAAACTTGTGGGACACTTTAAACACAGCCCAACGAATGCCCTGGAACTCGAGCGGCAGCAAATCGCACACAACCAGAAAGAAGAAGCGCTCACGCAGGAGGTAGCAACAAGATGGAATAGTACCCTTGAAATGATAAAGCGTGTCAACCGGAATATTGAACCTCTGAGAGCTGCCCTGGCCCTACACTCAACCAAAGTCACCATGCCAACAGCAACGGAGCTGGAGAAAACAAAGAAGCTCGAAGCTGCGTTGGAGCATTGCAGGTAGGCCTAATTATGTCTTGTAGCCTATATCTGATTCTTTAACAATTAAAGTAGATCTGTGTCAAGACAGAAACATTAGCACCTGTCTCACCCAACGTAAAATACCACCCTGTGGCATGTTTTAGATGGGCCATCTCTATGTGTAGACTGTTTATTTGCTTCATTTTACTCAAAGTGTAGCTCGTGATTATCTGTATATTTTTTCTGTATTTTGACATAATCAGTGACTGTTTCAATAGCTATGATTCCCTGTGTAACTTAACAACAGAGAAGGCCAGGAAGCGCCCAAGAGGCTAGGTTTTCAGCACTTTCCGCCCTAAAAACGCATTTGGTGGACACAGGCCCTAATGTCTGTCTGTCGGTATCACCTCTCTCCCTTCAACTGTGTGTGTTTGTCCCGCACAGCACTGTAAATGGGTAATGTGTGTGTGTGTGTGCGCGTGCGCGCAGGAACACATGTGATTCCTCATATCCCCTCCCATCACTGTAACTGTAGGTTATCTATTAGGTGTCCGTATGTGTGTGACAGAGTTTTGTGAAAGAGCTTTTGTATATTGTTGCAGATATGTGACAGATCTTCTGGGTGGAGAGAAGTTTGTTTCTTGCTCTGTGGTGATGCCAGCATTATGCCACCTATCCCGAGTAATGGAAGTCACTGAGGACGACCCAGCGTACTTGATCAAGTTCAAGGAAACCTTTTCAGCGGATATGGAAGGTCGCAAAGAGAAGTTGAACATCGCATGGCTCAGGGTTGCTACAGCACTCGACCCAAGGTAAGATATTCATTCTACATTCTTCTCAGTATTTTGTTTGTCTTAAGCACCACTTTGTTTTGTGGGTTGGTTCTCTTCAATATCCATTTTTTTCTTCTGAATCTGGAATAGAGATTAGGTCAATGTTTTGTTTTACTAGTGCCTTTGCTTGTATGGCAATAACGTTGATATTTTTTATTATTTCATTTCAAGGTTTAAGGACCTCAAGTGTCTGAGCAAACCTGACCGGGTTGTCGTGTGGGATTCCATCCGTGCCTTATTCCAGCAGCAGGAGAAGGGGAGACCAGCAGCACTGGGTGACCAAAGCATGCCTGAGCCAGAGAAGAAGAAGCCAGCTCTCATGTTTGCACAAGAATCTTCCTCAGATGAAGAGGAGGACACCGTGGAACGCTGCATTGAGCGCTACAAGGCAGAACCTATGATTGGCATTGAAGACTCTCCACAGGAATGGTGGTCCACACATAAAGCGTCACACAGTGAGATGGCCTCCCTTGCATGCAAATACTTAGCAACGCCTGCCACGTCAGTACAATGTGAACGATTGTTTTCACTGTCTGGACATGTCGTTCAGAAAAAACGATCTTCCCTGTTGTCTGAAAATGTTAATAGGCTTGTCTGTTTGAGCAACTGGCTCAAAGACAGAAAGTAGGCCTTTAGGTTGACTCACCTGTTACGTGCTAGCAGTTACATTATGTTCATGTTCAAGAGGCTGTGTTGGTAAGTTTAAAACTGCAGCAGTTGGGCTACTATACAGTCATTAGACTGTACTACTCCTCTCAGGGGACACTCTCCTCTTGTTTTCATTTTGTATTTAAGGGGCTGCTTTTGTGCCTATATATTTTTTATTTGTATGTATCTTTTTTTATCGCAGATATCAGTGGCAGGGTTACTAAACTAATGAAAAGGAAAAAAAGAAAACATTTTTTTTATTTTCAGAGTAATATGTCCTGTTTTGTTTTCTCGGTCTAATACGGAAGATATGGATGCTTTGCAATGATAATAATAATAAAAAACATTTGTACAAAGCAAGCCGACTCACTTTTTGTGCTGTTAAGAGAATTACAATGGTTTTTCATGAGACAAAAATACGCAACTAAAATGTGATTAATCATGAGTTAACTATGAGATCGTGTGATTAATTATGATTAAATATTTTAATCGCTGGACAGCACTAATATATATATACATACATGTATATATATATATATATATATATATACGTATATATACACTGTATATACTGTATATACAGTATGTGCGCCGGCCTCGTCCATTGCAGATATGCATCTCAGTGGACCAGAGTGGAAAAGTAGCATGAATCCAGCTCAAGACCTGCCTTCAGAGTTACAGGTGCAGGCACTTGGCTCCGGAAGCAGAGCATTTGACGCTGTTCAGATGAAGCAGAACACGGGCAGAACAATTAAAGACGGCCTGGAATGAAAACAAGAGTGGTCACCATCTAGATCATTCCATGGAGGGCCAAGACCCTGCAGGTTTTACCACCACCCAGTGTCTTCAACAGGTGATTTCACTGAATTTCTTCCCACTGATTGCTGATCAGTGAAAACACCTGCTGAAGACACTGGGTGGAAGTAAACCATGCAGGGTCTTGGCCCTCCATGGAATGAGTTTGACACCCCTGATCTAGATAGTATGTGATGATTGACTATTTCATCTGAAGATACCAAGAAAAAGTGAACAAAGTGTGCGGATACTAAAACTACAAGGAGTGGAAGATAAGTTGCTGCTAGCCTCTGATGGCTGTCTGCGCCATTTCAACTGTTGACAAGCTAAGGCTGTATTTAAGAACCCGATTAGAGACTCATAATCATTATGTGGTGGTAACACAATCATAATAATTATGCATCAGATTTATATAGCACTTTGTCATAGACCACAGGTGTCAAACTCATTCCATGGAGGGCCAAGACCCTGCAGGTTTTACCTCCACCCAGTGTCTTCAGGAGGTGATTTCACTGAATTCCTTCCCACTGATTGCTGATCAGTAAAAACACCTGCTGAAGACATTGGGTGGAAGTAAAACATGCAGGGTCTTGGCCCTCCATGGAATGAGTTTGACACCCCTGTCATAGACACTCAAAGACGCTTTTACAAACAGATACATTATTCATTCACTCCAGACAGACAATGGTAGTGGCAAGCTACTACTGTAGCCACAGCTGCCCTGGGGCAGGCTGATGGAAATGTGGCTGCCAATCCATGCCAACGGTCTCTCCGACCACCACCGAACATTTATACACATTCATACCCAGTGTTATGGACAGTGGACGCAAGGTGGGTAAAGTGTCTTACCCTGGGACACAACGGCAGGATATCTGAGGAGAGCGGGATTCAAACCGCCAACCATCCGGTTATTTGATGACCTGCTCTACGTCCTGAGCCACTGCCGCTGTGGTGTTTCTGTCATTTGCCCATTCCAAATAACATTGAGTGAGCTCCAGTAAACCTGTGAAACAAACCGAAAGAGATGTTGTACCCCCAGTTTCCAGTGACTCCAGTTGCGGTTCATTATGGCTGTGATGTGGACGCCGCAGCAAATAGTTTCCACTCTAGTCCATGTTCTACCCTCCACAAGATACAGTGTGTTGCGGCACCAATCTGGCTCACCACAAAGGATTGCTAAAAATACGCAACAAATCTATTTTTGACAGATACCACTCTTATGTATGAGAATTGGACTTTGGGGTTTGCCGTAGCACCGCCGGGGTGGGGAGAATAGATGACGTCAGGTGGGCTATGGTGAGGAATATAAATTGGAATGTGTTAAATAAAGTTCAATTGTATGTTCCTCAAGAAGCTCTCCATGCTGTGTGATTTCCGACTTAACATTTGGTGACGACGGTAAACAAATGGGTGCGTGTATTGTAGAGCCACCTCCGTTCCTGCAGTGCCAGGGTACGCCAAATATACCATGGACACGGTGGAGGTATATGTTCGAGGTCTACATGATGGCGGCCAGACTCAGCGAGATCACGGAGGACAGACGGAGGAGCCTGTTAGTACACCATCTGGGCATGGAAGGACAGCGTATTTTCTTCGGGCTGTGTGGCGATGGCTCACTGGAAGATGGTTTGCTAAAGATGGACATTTTTTTTCGGCGACCACTCCACAGTCACCAAAAGAAGATATGAGTTTTTAACCGTCAACAACACGCTGGTGAGTCCACCCTGTCATTTATTATGGAGCTACACAGCCTAGCAGGAAAGTGCATTTTTGGGTCGCTAGTGGAAGAGCTAGTGAGGGACAAATTAGCCCATGGCATGACCAGTCCGTGGCTGGGGAGCATGTTAAGGTTAGCCTGGCAGCCTTTGTCCCTGGATGAGGTGGTGGATTTGGTGAGGTGGCGGGAGTCCACGTCTCTACAGAAGCTAGATACGTCAGCTAGCAAGGAGCCGGAGGACTGGGCCTCCGCACAAAGGGCGACGGTTAGCATGCTAACAAGGCCTCGAGGGCGGGCTGGGAGGAAAAAGAAGAAGAAAAGGCGTCCAGTGGCGCATGACGGGGCCCATGGAACATTTAGGGACGTGGAGAGAGAGGGACCCCAGGAGGCTGGCCGTGTGTGTGTGTGTGTGTGTGTGTGTGTGTGTGTGTGTGTGTGTGTGTGTGTGTGTGTGTGTGGCACGTGTGGGCAGAGGGCCACTCAAATGGTATGTTGTACAGCAGGATGGTGTCGAGGTGCCCCTTATGGTGGACTTGGGAGCCGGCAGGTCTATCCTGAGTTTGGCTACGCTGAGAAGACTGTTCCCAGCGAAGGTGGTCAAGGCAGGAGCAGTGAGGATGTTCGGCTATGGCCACGCTGAGATTGATATGGTGAGCACGGCGGAGTTTGACGTGACATGTGGGCCAAAGAGGGTGCCTAATTTCTCTTTCCAGGTGGCACGAGAGGGGGCAGACCTGCTAGGGATCGATCTACTGGGGGAGCTGGGCTTCTCCATATGGGACCCAGAGGGCTCTGTGGTGTTAACAGCATACACTGACTGGCATCTCCGTTGGCCGGCATTGTTCATGGGCCTGGGCCGGATAGACGCTTTCTTTCATCGCCCGCTGGTGAATGAGACGGTGACACCTAGGATTCAGCCGTTACGGCGCCTGCCCCCTAGCGTTACGTGACAAAGTCTTGGCAGAACTGTCTAGGCTGCTGGATGCTGGGATCATTGAGAAGGTGGACACCTTGCCTTGGATTTCTAATTTGGTGGTAGCAAACAAGAAAGGAGGGGGGATCAGGCCTTGTATAGACTTGCGGATGGTGAACAAGGTGATCATCCCAGACAAATACCCCCTTCCGACCATGGAGGAGCTCACAGCGACGTTTGGTGGATCCCAGGTATTCACGAAGCTGGACCTCCAACAGGGTTATCCACAGGTGCCGCTCCACCGGGACAGCAGGAACTTGATGGCATTCATGACCCACATGGGGGTTTTTAGATATACCAGGATGCTGTTCAGACTGAGCTCCGCCCCCAGCTGTTTTCAAAAGGTAATGTCGACGATGCTGGCGGGTCTTAAGGGCATGGTAGCCTATTTGGACAACATCGTGGTGCATGGCACGTCAAGGGAGGTGCATGATGAGAGACTGGAGAAGGTCCTAAAAAGACTGCAGGACTACGGGGTCACCCTAAATGGGGAAAAATGTCTCTTCGTGGTGGACGCCATCAAGTTCGTGGGTTTTCGACTGATGGGGAAGGGCCTTCAACCACTGCATTCAAACATGGAGGCGGTCCTTCGCATCCCAGACCCTTCTACACCTGCCCAGATCTCGTCATTCCTAGGCATGGTGAACTTTTATAAGTGATTCATCCCGCACTATGCCGAAACGATTCAGCCTCTGCGAGCCCTGCTGAAACAAGACACACCATGGGAGTGGACACCGACCTGTTCGGCGGCGGTCTCCAAGTTGAAGTGACAACTCACCTCTCCACCGATATTGGTGCACTTTGACCCTAACCTTGAGACGGTGGTGACCTGCAATGCATCTGGGTCAGCGCTGGGGGCAGTCATGTCTCAAGTTCAAGGAGGCATGGAGAGACCAGTGGCATTCGCATCTAGGTCCCTCTTGGCGGCGGAGCAAAAATACGCTGTGGGCAAGAGGGAAGCATTGGACTGTGTCTGGGCATGTGAGAGGTGGCATATATACCTCTACGGGTGCCGTTTCACATTGAGAACTGATCACCGGGCATTTACAACTCTGCTGGAGACGTCGGGGTCGGGGCATAGACCGCTGAGGATACGTAGGTGGTCTGAGTGACTGAGAGCCTATAACTTTACCACCAAGTTCACTCCAGGCAAGGAAAATATAGTAGCAGACCTCCTATCCCGGGCCACAGTGGAGACCCCACGGACGGACAACGATGACACTGGCTCAGCTGAGGACGAACTGGTCAACGATTTGTGCGGACCACTCCAGGGAGTCGTCTCCCCCCAGGAGCTCAGGGAGGAGTCAGAGTGGGATCCGGTTTTGGTACAGTTACATGCGATGATCAGAGAGGGATGGCTGGTGAGGGTGCGAGGTGACCTGACACCCTATCACCATTTCAAGGACGAGCTAAGCTGCTGGAATGAGGTATGTGTGGCCAGGGGCCAGTGCGCTCTGATCCCTACCTCCCTGAGGGCGCAGGTCCTGGAAATGTTGCATGATGGCCACCTGAGGGTAGTGAGAGTGAAACAATGTAGCAGAAGATCGGTCTGGTGGCCGGGCATTGATAGTGACATCGAGGCCATGGTGAAACACAGTGTACCATGCCTGGAGAGCAGCAAGACCGGCGGACCTCCTCCCCCACCACTTAGACCAGTCGTATACCCGGAGGGGCCTTGGAAACACATTGAGCTGGACATCTGCAGTGAACTCCATGCAGCGCCTTTTAACAGCCGATTCCTGCTGGTGGCCTACAACATGTACTCAAAATGGCTGGAGGTGCTGCCTACCAGCTCGGTAATGACAGAAGTGATTACAGGGTTCCTGATGTCTTTGTTCACCAGGTGGGGAACCCCGGACACACTCACGACGGACAATGGCCCACAGTTTGTATCAGGGGTGTTTGAGGAGTTTTTGAGCAGCAGGGGTGTGGAGCGTGTGAAGGCGGCATTGTACCATCCCCAGGCCAATGGGGGGGGGGGGGTCAAAAGGTTCAATAAGTCCCTATAAAATGGACTGAGAGCGCACCTGGCAGATGGTTTTCCCTTTACGGATGTCCTCCAGAACACTTTGCTTCACTGTAGGGCGTCGGTCCACGCAACGACGGGCTGTTCCCCAGAGGCTCTCATGATGGGGCGAGAACTGTCTTTGCCGGTAAACTGTTTGGGACCACTGGTGGTGTCCCCCCAGGGGGATATGGTGGCACTGAGGAGCAGGGTCACTGGTCAGCAACGCAGGATGAAACGGCAATTCGATAAGAAGCATAGAGCAAGGGACCATGGCCTGAGGGAGACGGATCGAGTTTGGATCAGGCATCCCGTCCGGACTCACAAGTTGCAGCCACTTTGGACGGGACCACAGCAGATCACGAGCCAGTGGGGCCTGGACACTTTCGAACTTGATGATGGGTCCAGGTGGCATGCCAGCAGACTGAGACGTTCATTGCCTGACCAGGATTTGGATAACACGGGACGCCTCGGTATGAGCTGGGACTGGACAACCACTCCAGATGTGGACTCACAGGCTGTACCGACAGTGCCTGGTACAGTGTCCCCTCATGGGGCACGCCTGGCTAGAGTGCATCGGAGGCCTGCATATCTGGACGATTACGTCACTAGGACTATTATGGATGGGGCTGGTTGGATTTAGCAGCAGAATAACCCGCTCCAGCCTGGCAGGGCGCTCTGGTAGTCTACCCAGACGCCCATAAGTTCACTTGTTTATATGTTGTTTGTTTTGTTTTGTTTTTTTTTTAAAGGGAGACCAAGGACTGTGTTTATTGTATTAATTGGTATTTATTTTGATGATGTGTTGTGTTTTGAACTTGTGAAGGGGGGGGTGTTATGTATGAGAACTGGACTTTGGGGTTTGCTGTAGCACCACCGGGGTGGGGAGAGTAGATGACATCAGGTGGGCTAGAATGGGGGATATAAATTGGAATAAGAGTTAAATAAAGTTCAGTTGTATGTTCCTCAGGATGCTCTCCGTGCTGTGTGATTTCCGACTTAACAACCGCATCCAACATGCAAAGAAATGGTGCAGCATCTTCTGTATTTAATAGCATTTGTTGATCAATAAACTATTTAAGGATTGCCCGTTATTTTCTGAGGTCTGCTCCTCCACCACTGTGTCAGAGAAGATAAAAACTTTGACTTAACATGCAAACATTTCACAGAATTAAAATTGCCAGGTTACTTATGCATTATTAAAGCAGACTTTAACCCAGATGACAGAGGCAGAACCTTGTTCAGATCTGTGCTGCTTCGAAACACAAAAATGCAGCCAATGGGGAGTGATGCAAAGCTGTTATTGCTGTTAACATTACTGCTAGCTTTCCCTCCTCTGAGAGCCACTTGACGGCACCCCAGTGCGTTCTGCCGATATTGAGCTGGCTTGCTCTTTTCGGACTTTTCCCATTTCCTACTCTTTTGGTCTCTTAAGTTCCCAGTATCTGTCACACATAGGCCCCACCCCAAGCGCGGGAGCCGGCCTCTGTGCCACAGCGAGCCCGCTCTGTGAGGGCCTTCTGATGGGTGACTGTTCCTTTCCACTCATTGGAGGGTGGAATGGAACAATGGGAGACTCGCCGGCTGGGATAGGAGAGCCCTTGATTGATGAAACTTAACCACGGACAGAGTTACAGGTAGCTGTGGGAGGTGGAAGAGGATGCGGTGAAGGCTGGTGTTAGGAGGTGTGGCCAAGCTAGGCCTGAGAATTGGTGAATGTTGACATTTTGAAGAACTGAATGCAAGTCAGTTATTTCAGAGGAACCTAGACACGGTGTGTGAACCCACACAAATGTGTTTGTAGATAATGAGCTCACAGCACTCCAGTATATTTTAACACATTACCTTTGAGCATTCTAGTCCTTTTAATGATTTTTGTTTAAGCAGAGCATTGTTTGGTTGCATTTTTGTTCATGTTAACCTTTTATCTTAACCAGTGGGGACCCTACTGCAGAACAGTGTTCAGCATGCACAGACTCTTGCTGCAGACCTGTATGTGTGTGGTTGTGGTCTGGAGCTTTCACTTGCAAACCGCATCGCACAAAACCTGTCCTGCACCATTGCACCGTTCATTAGCAGGAGTGCATACAAAAATCACACATCACTGTGTGTCTGTGTGTGTGTGTGTGTATATATATATTTTATAGTAATATGTACATATGTATATTAGCTGCTCTTGCTTGCTTGTTTTTTCTTGCCTTCTGATTGTTGCTCTGAGTGTTGCTATCCCTGTGCTGTTGCAATCCTGGAATTTCCCCGTTGTGGGACTAATAAAGGCTTATCTTATCTTATCAAATTATAATCTGAAGGTGTATGAAGGAGAAAAATTCCTTAATGAAGTAAAAAAATAAAGAAGTACTCTGTTGCAGAGCACAAATGAACAGGATGGTTGCTGGTTCTATTCCAAAAACAGGAAATCAGAGCAATTCCTTCTCATCTTAACCCACTTCCCTTACCTGTATCGTGCAAAGGAGAAACTGTTTTATGCACGTACACTGTATAATGCCACAGTGAGAGACTGACAGACGCCTCTGCATACAGTGCATTCAGAAAGTATTCACAGCGCTTCACTTTTTCCACATTTTCTTATGTTACAGCCTTATTTTTTGAGATTTTTGCAAATTTATTAAAAATGAAAAACAGAAATCACATGTACATAAGCCTTTGCACGATACTTTGTTGATGTACCTTTGGCAGCAGTTACAGCCTCAAGTCTTTTTGAATATGATGTCACAAGCTTGGCACACCTATCTTTGGGCAGTTTTGCCCATTCCTCTTTGCAGCACCTCTCAAGATCCATCAGGTTGGATGGGAAGCATTTGTGCAGAGCTATTTTCAGATCTCTCCAGAGATGTTCAATTGGATTCAAGTCTGGGCTCTGGCTGGGCCACTCAAGGACATTCACAGAGTTGTCCTGAAGCAACTCCTTTGATATCTTGGCTGTGTGCTTAGGGTTGTTGTCCTGCTGAAAGATGAACCATTGCCCCGGTCTGAGGTCAAGAGTGCTCTGGAGCAGGTTTTCATCCAGGATGTCTCTGTACATTGCTGCATTCATCTTTCCCTCTATCCTGACTAGTCTCCAAGTTCCTGCCACTGAAAAACATCCTCACCGCACGATGCTGCCACCACCATGCTTCACTGAAGGGATGGTATTGGCCTGGTGATGAGCGGTGCCTGGTTTCCTTCAAACATGATGCCTGGAATTCACGCCAAAGAGTTCAATCTTTGTCTCATCAGACCAGAGAATTCTTCTTCTCATGCTCTGAGAGTCCTTCAGGTGCCTTTTGGTGAACTCCAGGCACTCTGTTATGTGCCTTTTACTAAGGAGTGGCTTCCATCTGGCCACTCAACCATACAGGCCTGATTGGTGAATTGCTGCAGAGATGGTTGTCCTTCTGGAAGGTTCTCCTCTCTCCACAGAGGAACGCTGGAGCTCTGACAGAGTAACCATCAGGTTCTTGGTCACCTCCCTGACTAAGGCCCTTCTCCCCCAGTCACTCAGTTTAGACAGCCGGCCAGCTCTAGGAAGAGTCCTGGTGGTTCCGAACTTCTTCCATTTATGGATGATGGAGGCCAGTGTGCTCATTGGGACCTTCAAAGCAGCAGAAAATTTTCTGTACCCTTCCCCAGATTTGTGCCTTGAGACAATCCTATCTTGGAGGTCTACAGACAATTTACAGACAATTCCTTTGACTTCATGCTTGGTTTGTGCTCTAACATGCACTGTCAGCTGTGGGACCTTATATAGACAAGTGTGTGCCTTTCCAAATCATGTCCAGTCAACTGAATTTACCACAGGTGGACTCTAATTGAGCTGTAGAAACATCTCAAGGATGATCAGTGGAAACAGGATGCACCTGAGCTCAGTTTTGAGCTTCATGGTAAAGGCTGTGAATACTTATGTACATGTGATTTCTTAGTTTTTTTTATTTTTCATAAATTTGCAAAACTCAAAACTTTTTTTCACATTGTCATTATGGGGTATTGTGCGTAGAATTTGGAGGAAAAAATGAATTTAATCCATTTTGGAACAAGGCTGTAATATAACAAAATGTGGAAAAAGTAAAGTGCTGTGAATACTTTCCAGATGCACTGTACCTGTAAGTAGCTACAGTAGCATGACTGCTTATGGTAGGGGTCTGTAACCTGCGGCTCTGCAGCCATATGTGTCTCTTTTGCTCATCGATAGTGGCCCCCTGAGGCTGTGAGAAAAAAAAATCCCAAAAATTTCCAAGAGAAGAAGTGATAAACTTTCAAGAAAAAAAAGGTTTCGTATTACATGAGAAAAATATCCTAAAAAGCAGAACATGAGAAAACTTGAAAATCTATGGGAAAAAAAACCTCAAAAATTTAGGAAAAAAATGTTGCAGTTTGTTGCAAAACATACCCACAAATTTGGAAGGAAAGGGTCACAAAATTAATGAAAAAGAAATTACAAATTTACTGGAAAAAGTTGGAGTTTTATGTGAAAATATAAAAAAATTTATGTAAGAAATTATGCAGCTTTATCTATGAAAGGTAATTTACAAAGAAAAATATAAATTTATGAGAATAACTAAAAAATTATGCCACAAGTACTCAGAATTTAGGGGAAATGTTAATTTAATGAGATAAAAAAAACATCAAATTGGCAAGAAAAAATGTTGCAAAATTTATGGAAAAGAAACTACAAATTTACTGGGAAAAGTTGGAGTTTTATGCAAAAATATGAAAAAAATATGTGTGAAATTCTGTAGTTTTATCAATGACTGGTACTAAATTTACAGTGCAATAAATAAATAAATAATAAAGCAGATAAATTTACAAAGAAAAACATATGAAATAAATTTTTGAGAATAGCTAAAAAAATTATGCCAAAAGTACTCAAAATTTAGCGAAAATGTTACAATTTTATGAGGAAAAACCCTGTTTGGCAAGAAAAAAGTTACAAATTTACCATAAAAAACTACAATTTTATTAGAAGACTGTTGCAATTTTATGTGGAAAAAGGCAGAATTTTTACCTGAAAAAGATAATTAGATAGGAGAGTTCTCCTGTATAAGTAGAAGCTTAGGCAAAAAATATCAAAATTTATGAAAAAAAACTGAAAAAAATGTCACATATTTACATGAAAAAAATCTTTAATTTTACTCATCAAAGGTATTAAATTTACAAAGAAAAATATGCAAAATTTAGGAAAAAGCAAACACATTTATGCTAAAAACAACAGATTTTGAGAAAACATCAGTTTATTAAGGAAAACACCCACACAGTTTTGCAAGAAAGACAAACTTTTTGCAAATAATCAAAAATTTTCCAGAAAAAGTAGTAATTTTTAAATAAGTGCAGCGTATGATAAAAAATATATACAGCGATGCTGAAGGTTTTAAGGAAGTTTATTATATCATACTGCCGTCACGGGCTCCGCTCCCGGCGCCGTGCATGCGCGCCGGGAGCGAGCCCACGGCTCTCAGAGAAGGAGGACACAAGAGTCTGTGTCCAGCAGCAGCAGATGCAGAAGTGAGATTGAGAGAGCGAGTTACAGAACCTGTGCAGTATTTATACCAAACTCAAACAATACATCAAAGCAGATTCACAGCAGTTGGTACGATCAAAGGGACTGCAGAACAGGCATGAGACATTTGCATTTGTAAGACCTACATAACAATAGGCAGATGCAGGACAAAGAGGTTACAAGGCACATCTACATATTGATCTCAGCCTCTAGGTCAGGGGTGTCCAACCATGTGCCATGGAGAGCCAAGACCCTGCAGGTTTTCTCTTCTACCCAGTCTCTTCAGCAGGTGTTTTCACTTATCAGCAATCAGTGGGAAGAAGTTCACAGAAATCTGCTGTTGAAGACACTGGTTGGAGGTAAAACCTGCAGGGTCTTGGCTCTCCATGGCACATGGTTGGACACCCCTGCTCTAGGTCACAGTAAGGACAGGACGCATGAACACTATAAATGAATGGCACATTACATCACAATACATGCATGGCACATTACATCTCAGTAGTGCAGCGGGAAAAACCAAGAGAAGAGAGCTGACTGTCCTGTGTGTTGTGGGGGGGGGTTGAATCAACCCGCCACATAAGCATAATATAGTGAGATATAGGCCTATTGCCATTTCACATGCAAATTAAATGTTGTCCAGTGCAGAAGCCAGTGTTTGTTTAAATATCTCCTGAGGGTTTGTGGGTCACATGACTTGCGATGGGGCGAATTAGCTTGTTAGTTCTTTATGCAACCATGATTGCATTATCACCACATAGTGATTATGAGTTGCTTATCAGGTTCTTAAATATAGCCTTAGCTCGTCCATTTTGTCCTGATTTCCTGCTGGAAAATGGCTGAAATGACACGGATAGGGAAGCTGAACTAGCTACATTAACAACACCAAAAAAAATAACGTTATAGGCCAGGATGACGTGACACATACAGTGGTGTGAAAAAGTGTTTGCCCACTTCCTGATTTTGTGGAGGAGCAAAATAAGTTCAGACGTGACACGGTGAGCTGAAGGTTTCTGAGTTTTATTCCTCCATCATCATGAGACACACTGCAGCTGTGCTGTGTGTGTGTGCGTTCTCCGAGTGCGCTCACATGAGCCATGTAAAGTCAGCTCTTTTATATAGACAAGAGAGAATGCATGGCACATTTACATATTGATATACATATCAGTCAATACATATCAATCGCGTGATTAACTGGTTGTCCCCCAAGGGGCTCTCTGTCCGTATGCAATCCCTACTGAGCATGAATATTATCAGTCTGCATTGTGCTGGGTGCCCACAATTTCTCATTTTTTTGTATGTTTGTCACACTTAAATGGTTCAGATCATCAAACAAATTTAAATATTAGACAAAGATAACACAAGTAAACCCAAATGTTTTTAAAGTGTTTATTATTAAAAAAAAAATCCAAATCTACATGGCCCTGTGTGAAAAAGTGATTGCCCCACCCCCATTAAAACATAATTAACTGTGGTTTATCACACCTTTGGAAAGCTGAGTTCAATTTCTCTAGCCACACCCAGGCTTTATTACTGCCATAGCTATTCTCAATCAAGAACTTGCTTAAATAGGACCTGCCTGACAAAGTGAAGTAGACCAAAAGATCCTCAAAAGTTAGATATCATGCTGCGATCCAAAGAAATTCAGGAACAAATGAGAAACAAAGTAATTGAGATCTAGCAGTCTGGAAAAGGTTATAAAGCCATTTCTAAAGTTTTGGGACTACAGCGAACCACAGTGAGAGCCATTATCCACAAATGGTGAAAACATGGAACAATGATGAACCTTCCCAGGAGTGGCTGGCTGACCAAAATTACCCCAAGAGCGCAGCGATGAATCATCCAAGAGGTCACAAAAGACCCCACGACAACATCCAAAGAACTGCAGGCCTCACTTGCCTCAGTTAAGGTCAGTGTTCATCACTCCACCATAATAAAGAGACTGGGCAAAAATGGCCTGTATGGCAGAGTTCCAAGACGAAAACCACTGGTGAGCAAAAAGAACATAAAGGCTCATCTCAGTTTTTCCAGAAAACATCTTGATGATCCCCAAGACGTCTGGTAAAATACTCAGTGGATTGATGAGATAAAAGTTGAACTTTTTGGAAGCTGTGTGTCCCATTACATCTGGCGTAAAAGTAACACAACATTTCAGAAAAGGCACATCATACCAACAGTAAAATATGGTGGTGGTAGTGTGATGGTTTGGGGCTGTTTTGCTGCTTCAGGACTTGGAAGACTTGCTCTGGTAAATGGAACCATGAATTCTGCTGTCTACCAAAAAATCCTGAAGGAGAATGTCCAGCCATTTGTTTGTGACCTCAAGCTGAAGTGCACTTGGGTTCTGCAGCAGGACAATGATCCAAAACACACCAGCAAGTCCGCCTCTGAATGGCTTAAGAAAAACAAAATGAAGACTTTGGAGTGGCCTAGTCAAAGTCCTGACCTGAATCCGATTGAGATGCTGTGGCATGACCTTAAAAAGGCAGTTCAAGCTCAAAAACCCTCCAATGCGGCTGAATTACAACAATTCTGCAAAGATGAGTGGGCCAAAATTCCTCCACGGCACTGTAAAAGTCTCATTGCCAGTTATCACAAACACTTGATTGCAATTGTTGCTGCTAAGGGTGGCCCAACCAGTTACACACGTGGACAAAATTGTTGGTACCCCTCTGTTAATGAAAGAAAAACCCACAATGGTCACACAAGTAACTTGAATCTGACAAAAGTGGTAATAAATAAAAAGTCTATGAAAATTAACCAACGAAAATCAGACAGTGCTTTTGAATTGTGGTTCAACAGAATTATTTTAAAAAACAAACTCATGAAATAGGCCTGGACAATTTTTTTTAATTTTTTTTTAATTTTGTATACTTTATTGATCCCCAGAGGGGAAATTGAGGGCATCCACCCGGATGGATGAAGCAGCCACGGTACGGCGCTATCCCTTAATCATTCACACACACATTCATACCTAGGGCCACTTTAGAGTCTCCAATTAACCTAACCTGCATGTGTTTGGCCTGTGGGAGGAAACCGGAGAAATCCCGGCATAAACCCACGCAGATACGGGGAGAAGTCAAAGTCAAAGTCAAAGTGCCTTTATTGTCATTCCATTGTTAATGAACAATGCAACGAAATTGAGATGCTGCTCCCTAAAAACAAACTATAAACAAACTATCACGTTCACAGTTCACTCATGCATTTAACATTCTTATGATTACAACAATAAATAATGCTTGAAACAAAATTACCTAAAAGTTGAATACAGTACGTAGCAATAATGAAAAACATACTGAGCGATAAATACAAAAGACCAGCTTATGCACCCAGGGTTGTTGCTACAAAATAACCTAAAATAACAAAAAATATCAGCAGTCTGTGCGTTCTAAATACATACTGCTGCTGGGAAAAAACTATGATTAAACCTGGTAGTCCGGGTTTTATGGGATCTGTACCGCTTTCCCGAGGGGAGCAGGTGAAAGAAGTCATGGCCTGGATGAGCACAGTCTTTAATGATGGCAGAAGCTCTGTTGAGGTACCGAGACCTGGAAATCTCTTCCAGAGAAGGGAGAGAACAGCCAGTGATTTTTTGCGCAGTCTCGATCACTCTCTGGAAGGCTTTGCGGTCTGCGGCTGAACAGCCCTCATACCAAACCGTGATGCCATATGACAGAATGCTCTCAATAGCAGAGCGATAAAATAAAACCAGCAACTGTGCATTCAGGCCATTCTTCTTGAGGAGCCTCAGAAAGTGTAGACGTTGTTGAGCCTTTTTTATCGTAGCTATGGTGTTAACTGCCCAGGTAAGGTTGTGAGAAATATGAACACCCAAAAACTTAAAAGCCTCCACCCTCTCCACACGCTCATTGCCTATATATAGAGGAGGCGGTTCACTGCTATGCTTCCTAAAATCAATAATGAGTTCTTTTGGTTTTTTTGTATTCAATAGCAGATTATTATCTGAGCACCATCTCACCAGTTGCTGGACCTCATCTCTGTATGTGGACTCATCTCCTCCTGATATGAGCCTCACTACTGTTGTGTCATCAGCAAACTTCACTATAATGTTTGTGGGATGAACAGGTATGTAGTCATATGTGTACAATGAATACAAAGTGGGGCTCAACACACAGCCCTGTGGCGAGCCTGTGTTAAGCATGACTGTAGAGGAGGAATGGGGTCCGAGTCTAACAGTCTGTGTTCTGTTTGTTAGGAAGTCCTTAATCCAGCTGCAAGTGTGAGTAGGCAGACCAAGCTGAAGCAATTTGGTGATGAGAATGTTGGGAATAATTGTATTAAATGCCGAGCTATAGTCAACAAACAACATTCTTACATAGCTCCCCTTGTCTTCTAATGGCTGAATGCCGAGTGGAGAGCTATAGCAATAGCATCTTCAGTGGATCTGCCCCGCCTGTAGGCAAACTGGTGCCGATCAAAGTCTGGGGGGAGACTAGGCAAAAGATGTTTCAATACCATTTTCTCAAAGAACTTCATAACAATGGGTGTTAATGCTACTGGTCGATAGTCATTCAGACTGCTAATAGTATGGTTTTTTGGTACAGGAATAATGACTGCAGATTTTAAACACTGTGGAACAACGGCTGCCTTGAGAGACAAGTTAAAAATGTCAGTCAAAACAGAGCATAGCTGATCTGCACATGCTCTGAGCACCTTCCCTGGCACTCCATAGGGACCAGTAGCCTTTCTCAGGTGAACTGCTCTCAGTGTCTGTCTCACCTCATGATCCTGCAGGATAAGCACATCAGAGCTGGCATTCAATAACATCTGTGGGTCCGGGCGAGGTGTATTTGCCTCAAACCGTGCGAAAAAGCAGTTCAGTTCTTCTGCCAGTGAGGCGCTGATGTCACTGGAAATGATGCTGCTGTGGCGGCATGGAATAATAAGCGTCGAACTGAGAGTTTTTAAGGGAGTTTATTAATCATACCGCCATCACAGAACTCACTCCGGCGCCGTGCATGCGCGCCAGAGCGAGCTCTCAGGCTGTCGTGAGGAGACACAGAATGCGTGTCGTCAGAAGCGGTGGTCAGAGAGAGAGAGGGTTACAGAGCGATGCAGTTTAAATACCCCACTACAGACCATACATGAAAGGCACATTTGCATCACAGAACAGAACAGGAAGCATGAACACCTGCATTTGAGTCACACATATCAACAGGATACTGGCGCCTGAACTAGACAAAGAGAGGCTGCCTATTGATCTCAATACACACATCTCATTGTTCTGCTAATTGCCCCAGCTGAGCGCTCTGCTTGTCCCAGTCTGTTGTGGGGGTCACCCACACTGCTGCCCTTATAGTTTGTGATATGGTTAAAGCCTTGCCATACTCGTCTCGAATCATTATCAGAAAAATGGTCCTCGACTTTCTTCTTATAGGTCTGTTTAGCCTCCGTAATGCCTTTCTTCAGATTAGCCCGGGCAGTGCTATACAGATTTGTATCCCCTGACCTGAAGGCTGTATCACGAGCTCTGAGGAGTGCCTGGACTTCTTTTGTCATCCAAGGCTTCTGGTTAGGAAAAACCCTGATACGTTTTTCCACAGTCACCTGATTGATACAGAAGATAATCTAGTGTAATACAGTCTGTGTGTACATTTCCAGATCCTCATTCTTGAATAAATCCCATAGAGTGTTTGAAAAACAGTCCTGCAGTTGAGAAAGAGCTCCCTCAGGCCATGTTGTGATGTTCTTTATAGTAGGTCTAGCAGTTCTCCTGAGGGGGGTGTATGCTGGGATGAGGAGCAATGATAGATGGTCTGACAGGCCAAGATGTGGACACGGCACAGCTCTGTAGGCATGCTTCAGGTTCGAATACACCCGATCAAGACAATTCTTTCCCCTAGTGGCACATTTCACATACTGTGTGAAATTAGGCAGCACAGTTTTCAAGCATGCTTGATTAAAATCACCAGCTATAATGTGAACACCCTCGGGATAGGCCTGCTGCTGTTTATTTATTACACTCTACAAATGACTAAGGGCCGCTTTAGTATTTGCATCAGGGGGAATATAGACGGCTGTTAAAATGATCACGCTCAGCTCTCGAGGAAGATAAAAAGGCCGACATAAGACTGACATTGTCTCTAGATCAGGAGAACATTAAGTGTTAATAATACTGCTGTGATTAGTCCAAGTGTTGTGAAGAAAAATGCAGAGGCCGCCTCCTTTTTTTTTTAACCGGATTCTGCTGTTCGGTCCAATCGGGGAAGTGTGCGCCCTGGCAGCTGTACAGCAGCATTGGTGATCAGCGGGTGGAGCCAGCTTTCCGTTAACAACAGCACACAGCAGTCTCTCACAGTTTTATTAGTTGCCAGCTGTAGCTCTAGATCATCCATCTTGTGGACGATGCTTCTGGCGTTGGAGAGAAAAATGCTCGGTAGCGGCGGTCTATGCGGTTCACTTCCGCCTCCCAAAGAGAGCAGACGCTTTTTCCTTCTCTCCAGCTCTGACTTTTTATCTCCTTCCTCCCCTAACTGACTGGATCCCAGCTTGCTATCGTCTGTCTGCGTGTCTCTACTGCTGATTATCGAACGAAATTATGGATTTAATAAGCTGGGCTTTGAACGCAATTGACACTATTTTTTCAATGAGAAAAAGTGCCCCGGGGGAGGTAGTTTGCCCCGCAGGAACAGCGGCTGCGGGCTATTTGAGGGACACAAGTAATTGGAAACTCTTGTGCCTGTCTGATCTCTCTATCGAAGATGTCGAAGATTTATACATCTTCGTAGCAATGGTCATCGGGATCCTTCTGATTGGATCTGGGATTGTCCTGGTGTACCGTAAATTGATGAAGATGGACGTAGCCTATCAAAATGCTGGCCAGGCGAGGCTTAACCATCAAATTGAACAATTGGGGAGGACTCTGACAGCGGTTAATGGAGAACTGTCTAGGAAAATGGATTACATCATGATCACGCTGAGAGCCGCCCATGAAGAATTCAACGTCCAGCACTGAAGGATTAAAGTACTGAATCTGTAAGAGAATATAAAGTCTTTTTCTCTGGGAACAGTACTATTCGACTAATCTGACCTGCCCCTCACACAAGTCCTCCAGATTATCTGCAGTTTTTTGTTTCCAAAACATTTGAGCTGCATTGACTCTTATGGACAGCCAGCTGCCTGGCTCAAGGACAATGTGCCAGCCGCTAGACAAAACATCTCCTGCTGAAGAGACTTTGTTGTTCTTAACTGATATAAACACCTCCACTCAACACTACACCCACACTGACTCAATAAACTGATGAGAAGATCATTCACTCACTGCTCCCTTTGTGTCTTGTGTACACTCTATGTCTGCTAATTGTGCATTGAGGGCTTTTTTTCTTGTAATCATAATATTGATCATTTAATGACCGGTATTCTGACAATCTTTTTTGCTCTCTCCTATTGTGTTATCCTTTTCTTCCCTATGCTTCCTGTTCCCGTCTGATGACAGGCGCGTTATCGACGCTGCCGTGTCACCGGAAATGCAGGTCGTTTTCAGTGTCAAGTCAAATCCCTCGTATGTTATCAGTTGTTTACTGTTAATGTATTTGACAATAAATCCTTTTCTGAGTTCTGACTTCTGAGTTTGTCTCTTTAGCCTCGCTAGCAGGCCCGACCGGCATCCCCGCTTTTTCTTTCTCTCCCTCCTCCATCTGCGTCGCTTCCCAGGACCGACAACAATCCATGGTGATCCCGCTGGTCTACAGATAGCCTACGGTATGTTTTGTGCCTCTGTATGACTGTACACAAATCCAGCTTCACACGGTCCAATATCCAAAAACAGCATACATACAAACAAAAATAGGGAGCAAAGAGCCGCTGCACAACCGCGCACCGCCATCTTGCCTTTGTTGATATTGATATTGAACATGCAAACTCCACACAGATCACTGTTGGTCAGGGGCTGGGAAATAATGGTACCCTTAACTTAATATTTTGTTGCACAACCTTTTGAAGCAATCCCTGCAATCAAACGATTTCTGTAACTGTCAATGAGACTTCTGCACCTCTCAGCAGGTATTTTGGCCCACTCCTCATGAGCAAACTGCTCCAGTTGTCTCAGGTTTGAAGGGTGCCTTCTCCAGATGGCATGTTTCAGCTCCTTCCACAGATGTTCAATAGGATTTAGATCAGGGCTCACAGAAGGCCACTTTAGAATAGTCCAGTGTTTCGCTCTTAGCCATTCTTGGGTGTTTTTAGCTGTGTGTTTTGGGTCATTGTCCTGCTGCAAGACCCATGACCTGCGACTGAGACCAAGCTGTGTGACACTGGGCAGCACATTTCTCTCTAGAATACCTTGATAGTCTTGAGATTTCATTGCACCCTGCACAGATTCAAAACACCCTGTGCCAGATGCAGCAAAGCAGCCCCAGAACATAACAGAACTTCCTCTATGTTTCACAGTAGGGACAGTGTTCTTTTCTTGGTATGCTTCATTTTTGCGTCTGTGAACATAGAGCTGATGTGCCTTGCCAAAAAGTTCCAGTTTTGTCTTGTCTGTCCATAGAACATTCTCCCACAAGCTTTGTGGCTTATCATCATGCAGTTTGGGAAATTCCAGTCTGGCTTTTTTATGATTTGTTTTCAACAGTGGTGTCCTTGGTCGTCTCCCATGAAGTCCACTTTGGCTCAAACAACGACGGATGGTGCGATCTGACACTGATGTACCTTGACCTTGGAGTTCACCATCAATGTGTTTAGAGGTTGTTGTGGGCTCTTTTGTTACCATTCGTATTATCCGTCTCCTCCTGCGGCCACGTCCAGGGAGGTTGGCTACAGTCCCGTGGATCTTAAATTTCTGAATATGTGCAACTGTAGTCACAGGAACATCAAGCTGCTTGGAGATGGTCTTATAGCCTTTACCTTTAATATGCTTGTCTATAATTTTCTTTCTAATCTCCTGAGACAACTCTCTCCTTTGCTTCCTCTTTAGTGTGATAAACACCATGTCACCAAACAGCACAGTGACTACTTGTCACCCTTTAAATAGGCCGACTGACTGATTACAAGTTTGTAGACACCTGTGATGTAAATTAGAGGACACATCTTGGTTGAACATGTCCCTATGGTCACATTATTTTCAATATTTTCTAGGGGTACCATCATTTTTGTCCAGGCCTGTTTCATGAGTTTGTTTTTTAAAGTAATTCTGTTGAACCACAATTCAAAAGCATTGTCTGATTTTCATTGGTTAATTTTCATAGAATTTTTATTTATTACCACTTTTGTCAGATTCAAGTTATTTCTGTGACCACTGTGGTTTTTTCTTTCATTAACAGAGGGGTACCAACAATTTTGTCCACGGCTGTATTAGGTCTAGGGGGCAATCACTTTTTCACACAGGGCCATGTAGGTTTGTTTTTTTCCTTAATAATCAACACCTTCATTTAAAAACTGCATTTTGTGTTTACTGTACTGTCTGTAGAGGGTGTGTATATACAGTATGTGTATATAATGAATTGTATGTAGGTAGATTTGTATGTCAGTATCTGTATGTATGTATATATGTAGTTACATGTAAATGGATATTTTGGGTTGCACTTCAGGAGGAATAATATAATCTGATGTGATGGTAAAGGGGTAGGATCTAAATAAGTTTTACTTCTTCCTACTCCTTTTGGACTAACAGTACATGGTGTTTTGGTATGGGCTAAAATGTATATAATGTTTCTTTCCTTTTGTTTTATATTGCATGTTCGAAATCAATGTTCTAAACTGTGGGCACCCAGCACACGTGTGGGCACCCAGCACAATGCAGACTGATAATATTCACGCTCAGCAGGGATTGCATACGAACAGAGAGCCCTAGGTGGACAACCAGAACAATGACTATTGTTATTCATCCCCAGAGTAAGGAGAGGAGTCTGGCGCCAGTTAATCACGCGATTGATATGTATTGTCTGATATGTATATCAATATGTAGCACACAGTGCTGCAGTGTGTCTCATGATGATGGAGGAATAAAACTCTTAAACCTTCAGCTCGCCGTGTCTCGCCTGAACTTATTTTGTTCTTCCACACTGGTGACCCTTGACGAAGAATGGAACACCAGGCGAAAACCCCGAAGATGTCCCGGACGGGAAGCCTCAGAACGCGTCACGGTGCGTCCCTCGCCTGATCTTTTACCTCCACACTGGTGACCTTACAAGGGAGAATGATCGTCTGCTCCCTCTCACCGTGCTGTGGATTCCAGACACTGGGTATCACCTACATCCTTTCGCATCCACACGGGAGCGCGCGTGCCTTGTCCTCTCTCCACGATGGCGACCTCCAGGGCCGAGAGCGCAGCGCTCGGACCGAAACGCACGACGAGGATCAGTGACACGAGCAAAGCACAGAAACAGCCTGAACAGGGAAGACCATCAGCGCCGACTGCGTTGATTTCCATCAAGCTCCCTGACCCTGACTCACCTCTTGACAACGGACCTTCCGCACACAGAAGCCACGCGCGCACACTGCAGGGTTACGAGGACTGCGCAACTTTCAGCTATGTGGTCACTGCGCCAAGCACGCGCCAGGGACAAACCAGCTCCACAGACTGATACAGCGTCCTCCGCCGCTGCACATGCCCTAGTAAAACGGCCAATCGCCACCCTCGGAACCTTCAGGGCTGCTCACACACCTGAAGCATACGTGCAGCCAGCACACAGGATTTTGTATGAGTTTTGCAGCCACGGCGCACAAGGGGAATTTAGCCGATTGCTTTTCCCGGTGACTTTAGGGCTGTTTCCCGCACCTAAAGCCAAACTGCCGAGTCCCTGACACAGCTTCAGTTTATTACAGCCACTACGCATCCTCGGGGAATTTGGCCGCTCGCCTTCCCCAAATCCTCGCTGGACCAAAACACGAGAGAAGTCAGAGATATAATTTTTTTACAGCCGCTGTGGATCTCCACCACGTTTAACGGGAAAAGATCCTCACCATCACGGATCCACACACAATTTTTGTGTGGCCCAGACACCTTTGACGTCCCGGGCCAGCACTCGCTTACTCCCACCCCCTCAACCTCCTCCTGCACAGAACTTTTCCCGCATCTCACTCCCAAAGCTGGCCGATCGCCGTCTGGTTCCATTACACACGACTGCACACCGGCCCGTGTGCCCACGAACCACGACCGTTCAACGTGCTGGAACTCTGAGCGAAGCACACTGCCCTTTCCATGCCCTCCGACAGTTCTACCAGAGCTGGAGCCCAAACGACGGGGGTGGGGGGGGGGGGTTTCACAACCCCTTCTGACCGTTCTGGGGGGAGCGGTGTGGGCACCCAGCACAATGCAGACTGATAATATTCACGCTCAGCAGGGATTGCATACGAACAGAGAGCCCTAGGGGGACAACCAGAACAATGACTAGAGGAGTCTGGTGCCAGTTAATCACGTGATTGATATGTATTGTCTGATATGTATATCAATATGTAAATGTGCCATGCATTCTCTCTTGTCTGTATAAAAGAGCTGACTTTACATGCCTCACTAGTGCACACACAGCACACAGCGCTGCAGTGTGTCTCATGATGATGGAGGAATAAAACTTTTAAACCTTCAGCTTGCCGTGTCTCGCCTGAACTTATTTTGTTCCTCCACAAAACTAAACTATTTAAATGCACAACTGTGGCGTCCATAATTGTAACTTTATGTGACTCACATAGATGCATGCTTGAATTCAGCCTAGAGAGACTTTAAGCTGGCAATGT
Source organism: Pholidichthys leucotaenia (assembly GCA_020510985.1). Lineage (NCBI taxonomy): Eukaryota > Metazoa > Chordata > Actinopteri > Cichliformes > Pholidichthyidae > Pholidichthys > Pholidichthys leucotaenia. The sequence goes on from CM035848.1 coordinate 50,816,092, forward strand.
GGATTGACATCACACCTCAAGAGGACAATACGTCTGGACCACCTACGGCTCGGAAGAAAGGAGAGGATCGCCCGCGTCTGACCATTTGGGGTCAGACAGGAGAACAGAAGGACTCTGGAGTTTTATGATGCAAATGGAAGGATGTAACTGAATTGTGTGACTTGATTGTGTGACTTGATATGTGATGTATTTTTGGGGGTGTGAGTATAAATGTATGAGAGTGACTTCGGTCTCTCTCTTATTACTCCGATCGAGAGAGAGAACGTAGGATGTGAGAGAATTAAAGCAGATACTGGAAAGACACCCAGTCTCGTCAATTCTTGACTCCTACACTGGTGACCTACACATGAATCTGAGCACGCTGAAGCTGGAAGACAGCTTCATGATCGACATGGAAGAGCGGGGAGACAGCCGCTCAGACCCGGATTCACCGGGACATGCCCGCAGGGGCACAAGCCTGATTAAACTCCCCGAGTTTTGGCATGACGACCCGCACTCATGGTTCCAGCGCGTGGAGTCGCGTTTCCTACTCGGGGGAGTATCAGCGGACGACATTAAGTTTCATAATGTCATCGCGAGACTCGACAGCCGCACAGCTCGGTGTGTGCGGAGCCTGGTGCAGCAGCCACCCGCTGCTGGCAAATACGATGCGCTGAAAGCCACCCTCATCAGGAGCTTCGTGCCATCGCCCGAGGCAAGGGCCAGGCAGCTACTAGACCTGCGCGACAGAGGTGGACGCAGGCCAACTGTCCTCATGGAGGACATGCTACAGATGATCGGGACAGACAACGACGCGTTCCTCTTCAAGCACATCTTCCTGAGGACCCTCCCAGCGCACACGAGAGGTCCCCTGTCCAGCAGACGATGTGTGAACCAGCAGGACTTCCGCGAGCTGGCCCAGGAGGCGGAGTGGCTCCTCAACGCCTGCGACGAGCAAGAGACTTCCGTGGCAGCGGCAGACCTCGGCGCGGCGGCCGGGGGCAGTGTGGAGCCAGAGGCAGCAGACGCCACCCCAGCGACGACGGCGGCGGCGAGATCCCAAGGCAGGGGAGATGACAGCCTCTGCTATTACCATCGACGCTTCGCTGGGAAGGCGCACAGATGCATCCCGCCGTGCAGTTTCAAAAAGCGGGGAAACGACTGGGCCGGGAGTCGTTAGCAGCTTCCACTCTCGGCGAACGGAACAAGCTGCTTTATCTGACAGACGCGGGCTCCGGGCGGCAATTCCTCGTGGACACCGGAGCCCAGAGGAGCTTCATCACTGCAACTTATGCAGATCGTGTGGCTGGACCCCGCGGAGACGGAGCAACAGCGGCCAACGGCTCCAGCATCAAGACATACGGAGAGAGAACCTTGTCTCTGTCCTTCCACGGCCGCGCTTATGAGTGGACCTTCATCGTAGCGGCAGTGAGCTTCAATATGTTAGGTGCTGATTTTCTGTGTTCACATGGTTTGTTAGTTGATCTGGCCAACAGATGCCTAGTAAATGCACTCTCTTTCTGTTCTATCCCTTGTGCAGCTCGGGTGTCCCCGCCGTCAGTACAGACCAACGTCGCCGCAGCAGGTGGTAAGTTCCACACTCTCCTACACCAGTTTCCAGCACTCACAGTTCCCACTTTTTCAGCTAAGGTGGCGAAACACGGGGTGGAGCACTTCATAACCACGAGTGGCCCACCAGTTTTTGCTAAAGCTCGGCGGCTGGATGCAGCTAAGCTCTCCGTAGCACAGGAGGAGTTCGCCAACCTGGAAAGGTTGGGCATAGTCCGCCGCTCGAAGAGCGCCTGGGCTTCCCCCCTGCACATGGTACCTAAAGCTGACGGCTCGTGGAGACCTTGTGGTGATTATCGCAGGTTGAACAATGCCACAGCACAGGACCGCTACCCAATTCCGCATATCCAGGATTTTTCAGTGCACCTTTCAAAAGTGCGCATTTTTTCTAAAATAGACCTGGTCCGCGGTTATCATCAGGTACCGGTTCGACCAGAGGATATTCCCAAAACAGCGGTAATAACCCCGTTCGGACTTTTTGAGTTTTTACGCATGCCTTTTGGCCTTAAAGGCGCCGTGCAAACCTTTCAACGGATGATGGACGCAGTGCTGCGCGACCTTCCGTTTGTTTTTGTCTACTTGGACGATATTTTAGTAGCCAGCGCCTCCGAGGAGGAACACGAAAAACACCTCACTACAGTTTTTCAAAAGTTGGAAGCACACGGGTTGATAATCAACCTGGCCAAGTGCCAGTTTGGCGCAGCACAAATTGATTTTCTGGGGCACCGTGTCTCACCAGAGGGAGCAGTCCCTCTGCCAGCTAAAGTGCGCGCAGTGGCTGAGTTTCCCCAGCCACGGACGGTGAAAGCGTTGCAGGAATTTTTGGGGATGGTAAGTTTTTATAACCGTTTCATACCCCGCGCAGTGCAACTCATACAGCCGTTATACACCGCGCTTAAAAAACAGAAGCCCGCCAATGTGATCGAATGGTCCCCGGAGCGGGAGCGCGCGTTCACAGAGGTAAAAAAAGCACTCGCTGACGCAGCACTGCTGGCGCACCCAGACCCGGCAGCTCGCATAGCGCTAACCACAGACGCGTCAGAGGTAGCGATAGGGGCCGTGGTAGAGCAGCAGGTCGCCGGAGTTTGGCAACCTCTCGCCTTTTTCAGCAGGTCCTTGCGCGAGGCCGAGCGGAAATACAGCGCATTTGACAGGGAACTCCTGACGCTCCACTTGGCCATTCGCCATTTCCAGTTCTGGCTGGAAGGGCGGCGTTTCACCGCGTTTGTCGACCACAAACCGCTCACTTTTGCAATGTCCAAAACTTCAGAACCGTGGTCAGGGCGGCAGCAGAGACAGCTGGCTGCAATTTCGGAATTTACCACCGATATTCAGCACGTGACCGGTAAACTCAATGTGGTGGCAGACTGTCTGTCACGCGCGGTAACAGCACCTGTCCGCGCGGAGCAGGAGTGCGCGGCCACATACCCAGAGCGCGGTAACAGCACGGACGCGCACGCGGCTCCGGTCCACGTGGGAGTAGATTATGCAGCCATGGCAGCGGAGCAGAGCGAGGACGTGGACGTGCGCGCGCTCCTGTCTGGACCAACAGGGTTAAGGCTGGAGCGCAAAACTTTACAAACGGGTTCACTCCTCTAATCTGCGATGTATCCACCGGGCGCGGTCGCCCGGTGGTACCGGCCACGTGGCGCTGTCGCGTTTTTGACATCGTGCACTCCCTAGCGCAACCGGGAGTACACGCTTCGGTGAAAATGGTAGTAGAGAAGTTTGTTTGGCCGAGCCTGCGCAAGCACGTGAAGGAGTGGGCTAAAGCCTGCATGGCTTGCCAGCGGGCCAAAATCCACAGGCACACCAAAGCACCCTTAGAACCGTTCCACATTCCGGCTAAGAGGTTCGATCATGTGCACATGGACCTCGTGGGCCCCCTACCGCCATCACAAGGGTTCACACATCTCTTGACGATGGTGGACCGGACCACACGTTGGCCGGAAGTGGTCCCGTTAACATCGACCACAGCGGCAGAAGTGGCTTGCGCCTTTTTAACAGCCTGGGTAGCGCATTTCGGGGTTCCGTCAGATATTACGTCCGATAGGGGACCTCAATTTGCGTCGGAACTGTGGTCAGCAGTGGCCAGAGGCTTAGGAGCGGCAGTACACCGCACTACCACTTATCATCCCCAGGCCAACGGTTTATGCGAGCGTTTTCACATGTCTTTGAAGGCAGCCCTCAGAGCGTTGCTAACGGACACAGATTGGGTAAACAAACTACCATAGGTTTTATTGGGGTTGTGTTCGGCACCCAAAGAGGACCTAGATGCCTCACCAGCAGAATTGGTTTTGATGCAACCTCTCAGGCTGCCCGGCGAGTTCTTGCCAGACCATACGGCACCAGGGCCCCCCTCGGTCCGGGGACCTCTGAGTAACACGGGAGCAGAAATGCTCCCGGGCCCCGCTCATCACACTTTTCCACGTGTGTTCGTGCCCAAAGCTTTACAAAATGCAGAGTTCGTTTTTGTCAGGCACGACGCTCAGCGTCACAGCCTCCGCCCACCTTACGACGGTCCATTTCGAGTGCTGGAGACCGGGGAGAAATATTTTGTGCTAGAGTTGGGGGGCAGGAGGGGGACAATCAGTATCGATAGATTAAAACCTGTTTTTGTGTTGCATAACGAGTCTGTACGGCCGGCGGGCGGGCCTCGACGTGGCAGGCCTCCCAGGGGACGGCCCCCGGACCCCCCACAAGGGGCAAATAACCCTTCTCCCCCTCATTCCACAGATTCACAGCAGGACGGCCTGGCACAGGCTGTGAGACCTGCGTACAGCAGATTCGGGAGATGATTGAAGCCTAAACTACAGGCAGAGTGATGTGGTTTTTGATCAGACTGTTAGATTGTGCTGTAAGATTCTGCGGGGGGGGGGGGGGGGAACGTAGACTGTATGACCATTACGATACTGTAGGTGTATGTCCAGTCTTTCGCGTGGGAGGGGGAGTGATGTGGCGTCCATAATTGTAACTTTATGTGACTCACATAGATGCATGCTTGAATTCAGCCTAGAGAGACTTTAAGCTGGCAATGTGGATTGACATCACACCTCAAGAGGACAATACGTCTGGACCACCTACGGCTCGGAAGAAAGGAGAGGATCGCCCACGTCTGACCATCTGGGGTCAGACAGGAGAACAGAAGGACTCTGGAGTTTTATGATGCAAATGGAAGGATGTAACTGAATTGTGTGACTTGATTGTGTGACTTGATATGTGATGTATTTTTGGGGGTGTGAGTATAAATGTATGAGAGTGACTTCGTTCTCTCTCTTATTACTCCGATCGAGAGAGAGAACGTAGGATGTGAGAGAATTAAAGCAGATACTGGAAAGACACCCAGTCTCGTCAATTCTTGACTCCTACACAACCCTCTCAAACTTCCCGCGAGCCCTCGAGTCATGTGATGTGACTACCATAACAAGGCTTCGCTCGCTACGGTTACGAGACTGTGGGTGTGCTGACACAGCGCTCGAGACACAGCTCACGGCACTTCTGTTTCATATTGGTTGAATCAGGGTCGAGTAGGCGGTGTCAATCGTGACATCACTAGAGGAACCCACACACCACCACCAAAAAAAGGTAGCAACCACTCCATGATTTCCATATATTTCTCACTGTTGCACTGAAGAAGTGTTACGCCAATATCTTAAAAAGCAATTAGCTCAACAAAAACACTTAAACCCCCAGCTGGCCGGCTTGATAATAATAATAATGGATTTGATTTATACGGCGCTTTACATGTCAAGTGATATCTCAAAGTGCTTACAGTGAGTCCATTATTCATTCATTCCTGACATTGATAGTGGTAAGCTACTTCTGTAGCCACAGTTGCCCTGGGGCAGACTGACGGAAACGTGGCTGCCATTCCACGCTAACGGTATGTGATGTACAAAGGAAATTAAGGATCTTCAGTGTGCTGCTGGCTAACCCAAAAGACATTTTACAGGGCATAGGTCACTCTGTGACAGGGGGACTTATTTTTTCCCAGTCCATTCTGTTTATCACAGTTCTCCTCAGGGGTCTCTGAGGGGTATGTGAGCTTGCTCATTAAGGTTCTTTTATTCATTGTTAGCTCATTCCAGCACAGCCGCAAGGAGCAAATGTGATGACATGCTGTCTGTCGTCCATCTGTCAGTCCACATTTCACAGGTATTGCTACTCCTCCTAGGCATTTGCCCTGATGCTCACCAAACGCACCCACAATGATCCTCAAGTGGCTCTGCATTGCTGTTGTGCTCAAGGTCAGAGGTCAGGAGATCTGGGCACTTACATGATTTTAGAAAAATCACTACTTCTCCAAGGCAATCACCTTGATTCTCAGGAAACTCACTCACAATGACCCTCAGGGAGGTCTGCATCCAGGTTGAGGTCATGGTCATTGTCAAAGATCAGAAGATCTTGGCATTCATGATTTCATGAAAAACCTTGATTTTAAGCACATCCTAGATGGGTCTGTGTCTAGGCTGTGCTTGAGGTCAAGGTCAGGAGAGCTGAGCACTTCCGGGGTGATTTCGTCAGGCCGGAATGAGCTACTCAGTCATTGATGGTCTGGTTATAATATGGTTGATCAAGTCAGAAAATAAGGAAAAGCATTCCATGGACCCTTGAAAATTAACCCCTGGAAAATGCACCACGAGACATAGAACACTTAAAGGTACTGTGAAACTTTTAGGAAAAAAAAAAAACAGGTTTTAGTGGCTCCTGGTTGCTGCAGATCACTTGCAAGTTCAATTCACTGGTTTAATTCAGTGATATGACAGTTCAGTCAGCATCCAACATGCTTCCAAAGCAACCAAAACATGAGTCGTTTTCAGGGTAGAAAAGTTTATTGGTATAAATATGCAAAAGGAACTTCATTTTAAGACTGCATGTTCATGACTGTTCTTCAAGCTTTTTTTTTTTTTTTTTACGACGACATGTAAATCCATGTTTAAGCGAAACCTCGTTACACCATGTACACCATTACGGTACATTTAAAAGTTCTCTGCTGAAAACTGCAATATTGATCATAAAACACACACGCACGCACACGCATGTTCTAAGTGTACTGCCTTTGATTTGATTGACAGCGAGCAAACTTGAGAACACCGGTAGTCAAGCATTGTACAGCACGGATGATCGTATGACTGCAGACGGTCAGGGCGACCTATTCACAAGAAGGGAAGAAAAACAAAGTACAAAATGCTGATAATAAATAACATAAGTAACTACTACTAATGACTACGAACTCCTGAGACAATACTGCCACTGTAATACTGATACGAAAAAAGTAAACAGATATTCTCCCGCAGAGGAGATGGTCGCCTAGCTCCAAGCTTCTTCTTCACAAGTATGCCAACTCAGTTTCAGGAAAAAAAAAAATCATTGCAACATGCAAAAATAACAATAAAAGCAACAAAGACACTACAATACAAAGGACAAAGTCAAACATAACATGAGCAATACTTGTATCGTGTGACACTTTTTTTCTCTGTGAGATATGTATCAGTATGTGCTGAATATGTGGCCGGTGGAGAGAGTTTAGTGCGTTCACATGGGCTCCTGTGGCACATTTTTAGCAGCCATTGATTTTATCATTGCTTTGTCGGCTTCAAGTGCAGATTTATGGGTTTTTTTTTTATTTACAGGGGACATATGATGTACTTTTTTCCACTTTGACACGGCTCCCACAGGTCTTCACCTTCTGTGACATGACTGTGATGTCATTTTTGACCCAGAGCGGCTCATTTCACCCACCCACCCTCTTTCATTACCACAAGAAATTTGGTGAAGGTGGGGCAGGTGCCATTGTGAAGCTAATGTTAGTTCATTAGTTAGCTATTAGCTCCTGATGGCAAAGGCTGAGTGTGAATATGTAGAAGGCCAAATAAAGAATTACTGGGGACGGGTGTGTGTGATGTTAATGGTTGGAAGGATATGATCGATACCTGGAGTACAAGCAGAGAGACAACCCATTTTGAGTGAATGGTTACCTCTGCCAACGGCAGCTGATCATTACTAATCCAGAAGGTGTCCGGTCCAGAGTATGCTAAACTATAAAAATACAGGCTAAAATAATGCCCATATGATCAAGGGTTGGTAGATGAAGGATGGATAAAATATATAGAAAACAGACAAATGAACATCTAATGGCTAGGCTAGCGGACTCCTCTCTCAGGATGAACCCCACAAGTCGACCACAAAGTGGGTCAGAAATCCCAGATGCAGGTGCTTGGACCGGCTAACTTTAGCAGTCCAATCTACCTAGCTATCACGGCCAAAAAGATAACAAAAAAAGCCAGAAAGGTGTGAGATTGTAGGGCTAACTCCACTAACACTTGCCAGGCTAATCTATCTTAGGCAGTAGACACACTATATCAGGGAAAGTATTGGGACACTCCTCCAAATGACAAGGCACCAATGCAGAAAGCAAGGTCAATAAAGACATGGATGAGCAAATTTGGTGCTGGGGAATTTGACTGGCCTGTACAGAACGCTGACCTAAACCCGACAGAACAGCTTTGGCATGAACTAGAGTGGAGACTGTGAGCCACGCCTCCTTGTCCAACATCAGTACCTGAATGGACGAAAGGTTAAAAAAAAAATCCCATAAACACACTCCTAAACACTGTGGAAAACCTTCCCTGAAAAGTTGAAGCTGTTAAAGCTGCAAAGGGTGGCTCTCCACAAGGTTTATGAGCGTGTTTGTGTGGGACCTCGGGTTGAGGTCAGGGCTCTGTGCAGACCAGTCAAGTTCCTTCACACCAAACTCACTCATCCATGTCCTGATGGACACTGCTTTGTGCATTGGTGCCCATTCATTTGGAAAGGTGTCCCAATACTTTTGGCAATACAGTGTAGCTCAACCTCAGCCAGCTAGCCAAGGCGCTAGTGGGCTGATGTGCTGGCCTATTATGTCAAAGATGCCACAAAACAAGCCAGAATGATGTGAGATGAATTGTCAACTGTGAATTAAAGAACCAGGTGGTAACAATGATGTCTAGTGGGTTGACTAGAAAATAGCAATATAAAACTTCATAGCAGGCTAGCAGCCATAGTAGCACCATCAGTGTGGGTTTGGACGTTCTCAAGTATCCTCTCACCATCGTTGATGGGAGGGTGGGATCAATCCAGTGAGCTCCGGTTCTTATGTTGCAGGCAGAGGAAAATCCAAACCAGGACTGACCTTAAAGTGGCAGGGTTGTCTTTTTCAGAGTTTTTCTGTTGGTAGTCAGTCCAGATACTGAAACAGATGTGCAAAAAGCAGTGAAAAGGTAAAATTTTCATCATCTGTCCCCTTTCAGAGTGAGTGTCAGCGAGACTCAGGTGTTTGACCTCAATTAAAACCTCAGGCTTGTTAAACATTGAGCCCATCTGAATGCTTTGACAAACTGAGATGACACTGTGCAATAACATCTGTGATCATTCGAGGACCCTGTGAGAGGAAAACGCCTTTCAGTTCACAGGCAGTCCGCAGTGGGGCGGGGGGGGGGGGGGCTCAGTGGGCCGCTCTGGACCTGCCGGGCCCCTCCGATGGCTCGCCAGTAGCGGCGTCTTCAGTCTGAGCAGAAGTAGTCTCAGAGCCCGTGTTGCTGTCGCTGGTGCCCTCCTCCATGGCTCCCTCCGGGACGCTCTCCTTGTCCTCTGACGCTCCCTCCTCACTACCCGGATGAGCGTCCAGCTCTTCTGAGGCCTTCGGCTTCCCTGAATCAGAAATGAAGAAGATTACTGCGACTTTAATCATTATTGCTATTGTAGCTGGTAGCTTTTAGTTAGCCAGTTTTTTCCCCTATCAAATTCATGTTTTTTTTTCTTATAATTTGCAATTTTTTACTTGTACGCACATCACATCACTAATTTGTGAGTTTATAGTTGTACATTTGCTACATTTTGTCATATATTTGTAACTTTTCCAATCTTAAATTTGTTATTTAAAAGTGACACTGATCAAAATCAAGTTTTTTTTTTCTTGTTAACATGTTGGCAACATTCTGCAATGTTTTTATGACTTACAAGACATATCAAGACCTAAATCACTCTAATGTGTCATGTCTGTGTTTTACTTCTGCTAAAGTTCAGTCAAGCTCCTCCCCTTGGAAAAAGGCAAGTTTAGATGGACCCTTTTTGTGATGCCACTGTAACAGGTGACCCAATCAGGAGTAAGAACTAGGGAAAAGCTAAGAGCACCTTTTCAAGTCTGATACTGATACTGTAACTTTGAGTATCTGCTGATACTGATCCAAACTCAATACTGTCTCTTATTTAAAACAACAAAAGTACAGGACATACTTTGGTAATGACTGGTTGCATTTTGCACACATATAAAAACATAAATCTAAAAATCAATGAATATATTACAAATTTGACTCAATTCAGCAACACTGCTGCTTTTTTATTTTAAACTTTGTAACATTGGCAGCATTTCTTTCACTGGTCAGGACCATGTCAACATGCATTCTGAAGTTTTAAGTGCAAGTTTATGCAAAACTTTGAAGCTGAGTATTTAAGTAAACTTTCAGATGGAATTCAGAGTGCCACTTTATGCATGAGGTAAAAAATGCTGTAGATCTGAAAATAAAGAAACTAACCCTTACCTAAACCCAACCCTTATAAGGTAAGCCTTTATTAGTCCCACAATGGGGAAATTCTAGGATTGCAGCAGCACAGGGATAGCAACACTCAGAGCAATAATTAAAAAGCTAACATGTGAATATACATTCAGTATGTACACAGATATATACACAGTGCGGGAGCATTGTAGCTAGATGTAGTACACAGCATAACAGTCTATTAAGTTACCCCACAGAATATGAATATGTACCCATACAGTATATTTCGTATTTGAATCAGCTGTGTTGTCACCCTCTGCAGTGACTGATATTGCCTAGTTGTATAATGGAGGGGACCATTTATTGTGCAATGTTGTTGCCTTCTGTGCATTATATATGACCTCTACAAGCAGCCCTGGTTAGGTTATAAAGTCTGACAGCTGTAGGTAGGAAAGACCTGCAGAACCTCTCGGTTGGACACCTAGGATGGTACAGCCTACTGCTAAACGAGCTCCTCAGTGTGTTCAGTGTGTCCTGCATGGGGTGGGACTCTGACTCCAGCAGAGATGACAGCTTGGCCACCATCCTCCTCTCTCCTATCTCCTTCACTGGGTCGAGACACCGCCCTAGGACAGAGCTAGCTTTTTTGATCAGTCTGTTCAGTCTCTTCCTGTCGGCTGCCGTGATGCCGTTGCCCCAGCAGACCACTCCAAATGTGATGACTGATGTCACCACCAAGTCGTAGAAGGTCTTCAGGAGTGCCCCTTGTACTCCAAAAGACCTGAGCCTCCTCAGAAGGAACAGCCTGTACTGTCCCTTCTTGTAGAGTGCGTTGATGTTGTGTGATCAGTCCAGTTTAATGTTCAGGTGAACACACAGGTACTTGTAGGATGTCACCATCTCAATGTCTGTTCCCTGTATGCTTACTGGTGCTGTGGGGGGTTGTCCTCGCCTGCAGCAGTCTTTGGTACAGGTACCATGCAGGATGTTTTCCACAGCTGTGGTACCCTCCCCAGCTTCAGGCTTAGGTTGAAGATGTGGTCCACAATCCTACACAGCTGGTCTGCGCAGGACTTGAGGAGCTTCGAGCTGAGTGCAGTCTGGACCCAAGGCCTTCCTTGCCTTGATCTTCCTCAGCTCCGCCCTCACCTGGGTCTTAGGGCAGGGGTGCTGTGTGCTGGGAGTGGGGGTGTTGGGGGGAGGCCGTGGACAGCAGGACTAGATGACGGTAGAGGCAGTAGTGGTTGGTGGGCAGGGGGAGAGGAGGGCGGTTGGTCAAACCTGTTAAAAAACAGGTTCAGGTTGTTTACCCATTCCCTGCCCCCCGTGGCCTGAGAGGAGGTATTGTGGAGCCCAGAGATGGTTTTGAGGCTTCTCCAGACCCCGCTGATGTCACTCTGTTGCAGCTTGTCCATCATCTTCTTCCTGTAGCTGCCCTTACCCTCTCTAATCCTCCTCCTTAGATCCCTCTGTACGGACTTCAGCTCCTCCCTGTTCCCCAACCTGAAGATCCTTTTCTTTTCTTTCAAAAGAGACTTTATCTCAGGGTTGATCCAGGGTTTGTTATTTGAGAAACACCGTATGGTCTTGGTGGGTACGGTACTGTCCACACAGAAGTTGATGTAGTCTGTGATGATGTGTATGAGGCTGTTGTTGTCCTCACCATGTGGATCGCAGAGCTGCTCCCATGCAGTGGATTCAAAACAGTCCTATAGAGCATCCATCGCCTCCTCAGACCATACTTTCACTGTGCGGGTAACAGGAGGTTGTCTGTGTACTAGGGGTTTGTACACAGGCAGGAGGTGAACCAGGTTGTGATCCAATCTCCCTAGCGGGGGGAGTGGCGCTGAGGAGTATGCCTCCTTAGTGTTTGCATAAAATAAGTCCAGTGTTTTAGTGTCTCTGGTGTGGCACGTGACATACTGGGTGAATGTGGGCAGAATGGAGAACAGTGAAGTATGGTTAAAATCACCAGAGATGAGGAGGAGAGCATTTGGGTGCTGCGTTTGCAGTCTGCTAGTGACTGAGTGGATGACGTCATGCGCTGCCCCAGCACTCGCAGATGGATTTACATAAATAACGATGCAGACCACATGTGAATATTCCCTAGGGAGATCAACCAGCCACATGCTAACAGCTAGCAACTCAATGTCTTTGCTGCAGTCTTGTTCTTTAATCATGATGTGCCCAGGATTACACCATCTGTTGTTCACATACATTATCAGCCCTCTGCCCCTGGTCTTACCACTGTCCAGTGTCTGATCTGCCCGTATTGCGTGGAAACCCTCCAGTTCAATGCTAGCATCTGTTGCTAGTTCTGTTAGCCACGTCTCAGTAAACAACATGACGCTAATCTCGCTGAAGATGCTCTCATACCAGGATATAGCCACCAGTTCCTCTGTCTTCTTAAGTAGCGATCGCACATTCCTCGTAATAACAGATGGGATGACGGGTCTGTACCTTGTTTTCCTCGCTCATCGCTTTACTCCAGCCCAACATTCGCGTCGTTTTCGCTTGATTTCGCTTGGTATATCGAGTTTTTGCGTTAACACCATGGGACAGTTTAATGCTAACAGCTGGCTCCTACTGTAAACAATAGCTCCTCCATCCACCAGGTCGGGAGACATTTGCGATATAAGCCGAAAGATGACTAATATCAGCAACAGTGCGGTGATCTGTGTGTCCGTGGTGGATAAGGGGTTGTTGGATCAGAAAGTTGTGCCCAAAAAAAGACAGATCGTAAATAGAAACGAGAAGAAAACTCAGAATTGAGCCACTGCATGCAAAAGGCAGCCGACTCGTGTGGCGCCAGAAGTATAAGTATTCCCCTGGTCCTTGGTTTATTTAGTAGTGTTTATGATATTTTTCTCTGTCCATTCTTAGATTTTAAGGTTTGCTCTTATTTTGAAGTCATTCCTGTTCCATTACCTGTAATCTTGTCGTTCTAGTTCTGTTGCCAGTTCACCGTTATGATTTGCTATTAACATTTCTGTTACCTACGTATCTCTCATCAGCTGTAACTCTCCCCCGAAAGGTAAATCCATGTTATGTCTTTGTTCCTGTCATTTTCCATGCTCCCGTCTGGTTTGTACTTTAAGTTTCGTTCTTTTGTTTACATTTCACTTTTAGCATCTTCCAGCCTTCGAGCTGGAAAAGCAGCAGCTGCTGATGCACGCCACTGGGGCTATCACGGTGGAAGAATTTCCCCTGTGGTGACGGTGGATAGCTCAGCAGCGTGGTATACGGTATTATTGCAAATGTTTTTAGGACCCTGTGGTCTCATAATTTAGACAGGGTTCATAACTTATGTGACAAATGATGAGAATCGCTGCAGCTCCGCTCTTGATTTATGTGCGTGTGTGACGGAGCTCCTCCTACAGCCATGAACTGCTAATTCTGTTAAAAAAAAAAAAATACTTGATCATTTTCATAAAGCAGTGGCAGTAACTCTAGCATCTTGTGGTCCAGCAAGTTGGTGGTGTTAAAATTGCTGGTACTACACAGCAAACATACTGAGGCGAGTCCTACAGACAGGCTCCAGTGACATGACACTTGTTGCTTCTATTTACAGAAGCTGCACGCAGCGTGGCTGAGAACTGCACGGTGGCGCAGTGGTTAGCACTGCGGCAGCACACTTTACCCTTGGCCGGGGGATCGTGGGGATCGTGGGATCATGGGTTTGATCCCAGCCCCCGACCAACAGTGATCTGTGTGGAGTTTGCATGTTCTCCCCATGTATGCGTGGGTTTACCCCGGGATTTCTCCGGTTTCCTCCCACATGCCAAAAACATGCAGGTTAGGTTAATTGGAGACTCTAAAGTGGCCCTTGATGTGAATGTGTGTGAATGGTTAAAAAAAAAGGGATGGCGCCGTATTGTGGCTGCTTCATCCATCCAGGTGGTGGATGACCCTTAATTTCTGTAAAGCGTCTTTGAGTGTCTATGATAAAGCGCTATATAAATCTGATGCATTGATTGATTGATTAACATGACCGCACCTTCATTTTAATATTAATGTATCGGATCGGTAAATTACTTTTATTCAATAAAATGCCTGGATCGAACCAGATACTGATATGGTGGATCAGATTAGGGCTGAAACGACTAGTCAGCGTTGTCGATAATGTCAATCATAAAAATTTGTCGACACAGATTTTTATTGACGAAAAATCGTCTAATTGTAAAGTTTATATGCATGCAGCGGAAATGTTCAGTTTAACTGTTGCAGCTAAGAAGAAGAGGAACGCATCATGGCAAAACAGAGAGAAAATCATGGAGAAGGCCAAAAGTTCCCAAAATATGGGAGGATTTTACCGAAAATTAATAAATGAAACAAGTTAAATGTAGACTGTAAAGCAGTGTCGTGAAATTACAGCTGCACTACAGTGATGCATCCATTCCCTCCTCCTCTCCGTTCCTCCATCTCCGGCCACCTGTCAGCGGACTGCACCGATAAGGTTAGCAAGGAACGTTAGTGCTTCCTATTTTCAATGAGTGACTGTCAGCTTTAGAAAACTGACCACACTATTAGTGTGTGCCGTTTAAATAGTTTACCTGTTGTCAGACAATAATCTCTCTTATGATGGTTACTGACAGCTGAGCTGCTTCCGTTATGCTAGCTAATACAATATGCTAACTGCAGCAAAGAGATGAATTACATGAGCAACTTACTTTTTTTCATATTCTCTATTATTAGTGCATTGCCATAGAACACAAGTGCTCTTGTGTGAAAACAGGTATCCCAATCAGGCTTTACAGGCCCTAATGTAGGCTGTGTTTGAAAGTGGAATACAAAGAGGTGTAGCCTATATGTCGGCAATCACACGTTAGACTTTGACAAATGCGTATAAAAGGGACTAAATGGCACTAAGATTTATTTGATGAAACCGCAACTTGGCACGCTACACTTTGACCTGTTGAATGATGGCCTCAGGCGTGACACAGTCAAATACTACAGAAACTTTAGCGTCAGAGAGGTGAACTACATCAGCTGTGTGGGATCATTTTCCCTTTAAAAATGATGTTATTGTTCAGAACCCACCTTGCAGCTCTTGCTACCAAATGAGGCAACATTACTAACGTGTATCAGCACCTCATTCTGACCTGACTAGAGCAGGATGCAGACCCACCTGAGCACCACTGTGTTTGAGTGACCATCAGGGCAATTGCCTGGGTGGAGAAGTAATTCAGCACCATGGCAATGTGTTTGCCTTGTACAGAATGAGCAAAAAAATAATATAGAGGTTGGGGAGCACTGTGGACTAGCGGTTAAGAAACCAAACCAGACGACCATGCTGCTTTGTAGTGATCCCTGGTTCGAGTCCTGGTCAGAGCGATCTTTCCTGTGTGTCTCCCCACCTGCTCTTCTCCCCATTTCCTGTCTAAAAGCCTAAAAGGCCAAAAATCCATCTTAAAATAATAATCATGGTAAACTCAATATTGTCTTCTCCTTTCGGCTGCTCCCTTTAAGGGTCGCTACAGCGGATCTTCTGCATCCATCTCACCCTATCCCTCGCAACTCCCTCTGCAACACCAACCCTCTGCCCCACTTCCTCTCTTGACACCCTATCAAATGCTATCTCTAGAGCCAACAAATAATGATCTCAAAATGCCTCCCTTGCCGTGTAGCTGTATAGTTTCCTGTGGTAACGTACTGTCACTTCCTGGGTTTGATCCCAGCCCCTGACCAACAGTGATCTGTGTGGAGTTTGCATGTTCTCTCCGTGTCTGCGTGGGTTTACTCTGGGATTTCTCCGGTTTCCTCCCACATGCCAAAAACATGCAAGTTTGGTTAATTGGCATCAAACTGGGGATTCTAAATTGTCCTTAGGTATGACTGTGAGAGTGAAAGGTTGTCTGTCTGTCTGTGTTGGCCCTGCGATGGACTGGCGATCTGTCCAGGGTGTACCCTGCCTCTCGCCCAAAAGATGCTGGGATAGGCTCCAGCACCCCCCCCCCCCCCCCGCGACCCGAAAAGGATTAAGCAGAAGAAGATGAATGAATGAATGCTTCCTCTATGCCATGTGTCAACACAACAGAGATAAGCTATGGAGAGCTTGCTCCTTCTGTAATAGATAGCATGGTAGATAGTGTTACAGCTTCTCTGCATCAGACTCCAGACTTGGTGGCCCCTTTAAAAAAGAAAAAGTCTAATCAGAGATTTCTAACTCCTTGGTTCAACACAGAAACTCGTAGCTTAAAACAGAAGACTCGTCAATTAGAAAGAAAATGGTGCTCCACTAATTTAGATGAAATCTATTTAGCTTGGAGAAATCATCTTTTAATTTATAAAAGAGCTCTTAGAAAAGCTAGAACAAGTTATTATTCTGCATTAATAGAAGAGAACAAGAGTAATCCCAGGTTTCTTTTCAGCACTGTAGCCAAGCTGACAAAGGGTCAGTACTCTGTCAATCCTAGCATTCCCTTAGAGCTTGCTAGTCAGGACTTTATGAAATTTTTCAATAATAAAATTTCATCTATCAGAGATAAAATCAGTCAGATTCTTCCCACCGTTAACTTAAATACAGTAACTACCACAACTCCTTCAACTGATATGTGTTTGGATGAGTTTACTTCAATTGACCTTTTAGAGTTAGATAAAATAGTTTCCTCATCCAAGCCTTCAACTTGTCTTTTAGACCCTATTCCTACCAGGTTATTTAAAGAAATCTTCCCATTTATTGGTAGCTCTATTCTTCAAATAATCAATTCTTCATTAACATTAGGCCATGTACCGCAGGCTTTTAAAACTGCTGTAATTAAACCCTTAGGTTCAGGTTACTTTATTTGTACCTGTAGGTAGATTTGTTTTGCAGTCTAGTGACATCCATATTTACAAGCCAAAAAGCCAATGCTGAATCCAGAAGTTTCAGCTAATTATAGACCAATCTCTAATCTCCCTTTCATATCAAAAATCTTAAGAATTGTTGCTACACAATTATTTGACCACTTGCAGGGAAATGGTTTATTTGAAGAGTTTCAATCTGGGTTTAGAATCCATCATAGTACTGAAACAGCCTTAGTGAAGGTCACTAATGACCTCCTTATCGCATCTGATAATGGACTTGTTTCTGTACTTGTTCTTTTAGACCTTAGTGCAGCTTTTGATACTCTCGATCATAATATTCTACTTGATTGATTAGAACATTATGTTGGACATAATGGAACTTCATTGCAGTAGTTTAGATCTTATTTATCTGATATGTTCCAGTTTGTTCATGTCAATAATGAGTTTTCTTCCAACTCAAAGCTCAACTCAAAGCTCAGTCATGGAGTTCCACAGGGATCTGTGCTAGGCCCTACTCTTTTTAGTTTATATATTCTTCCGTTAGGCAACATTATTAGAAAGCACTGTAAATATTTTCATTGTTATGCAGATTACAAACAATTATACCTGTCAATGAAGCCAGATGATAGTAATCAGTTAGCCAAGTTACAAGCCTGTCTTAAGGAAATCAAAGCTTGGATGACTTGTAATTTCCATCCATCCATCCATCTTCTACCGCTTTTCCGGAGGTCCGGGTCACGGAGGCAGCAGTTCAAGCAGAGAAGCCCAGACTTCCCTCTCCCCAGCCACCTGCTCCAGCTCTCCAGAGAGGATACCAAGGCGTTCCCAGACCAGCTGGGAGACATAGTCTCTCCACCGAGTCCTGGGTCTGCCCTGGGGTCTCCTCCCAGTGGGACGTGCCCGAAACACCTCAAGTGGGAGGCGTCCAGGAGGCATCCTAATCAGATGCCCATACCACCTCAACTGACTCCTTTCAATGTGGAGGAGCAGTGGTTCTACTCTGAGCCTCTCCCAGATGACTGAGCTCCTCACCCTATCTCTGAGGGTGAATCCAGCAATCCTACGGAGAAAGCTCATTTCAGCCGCTTGTATCCGCGATCTTGTTCTTTCGGTCATTACCCAAAGCTCGTGACCATAGGTGAGAGTAGGAACGTAGATTGACTGGTAAATCGACAGCCTTGCTTTAGAACTAAGCTCCCTCTTCACCACAACAGACCGGTACAACGTCCGCATCACTGCAGATGCTGCTCCGATCCGTCTGTCAATCTCTCGCTCCATTTTCCCCTCACTCGTGAACAAGACCCCAAGATACTTGAACTCCTCCACTTGGGGCAGGAGCCTGTCTCCAACCCAGAGAGGACAATCCATCTTTTTCCGGCTGAATCCCCCTCATGGATCGTCACCTTATCGTGGTGGGGGGGTTTGCGTGCCCCAGTGATCCCAGGAGCTGTGTTATCCGGGGCAGTTTGCCTCTGATAGGGTCACCCAAGACAAACTGGTCCTGGGTGAAGGGCCAGACTAAGAACGATCCAACAGACTCTCATGATAAATTCTATATCAAGGATTCAGTGTACCCCACCCGGTATGGGGTTACCGGGGCCCCACCCTGGAGCCAGGCCTGGAGGAGGGGCTCGAAGGCTAGCGTCTGGTGGTCGGGTTTCCACCCATGGGACCCGGCCGGGCTCAGCCCGAAAGAGTTACGTGGGTCCGCCCTCCAGTGGGCTCACCACCTGCAGAAGGGATCATGGGGGTCCGGTGCTATGTGGATTAGGTGGTGGTCAAAGGCGGAGACCTTGGCGGACTGATCCCAAGCTTTCTAAACTGACTTGTAATTTCCTGCTATTAAATTCAGATAAGACTGAAGTCATTCTTGTTGGTCCAAAAAACCTTAGAAATACCTTACAATACACAGTTAGGTACTGTATAAGCTCCTCTTGGCAAAGTAAATCTGTTTTGGCACAATAAGGGTGACAGATCCCTGTTCTGCTTGCCTAGCTGCCTGACAGGACAAGGCAAAAAAAAAAAGTTCATATAAGACTGAAGTCATTCTTGTTAGTCCAAAAAACCTTAGAAAAACCTTTTCAATTCAAACTCTTAGTTTGGAAGCGGTTACTCTTTCTCTGAGTAGTTTTGTGAGGAACATTGGAGTTATTTTTGATCAAGATCTGTTTTTCAATTCACATATTAAATTTGTTTCTAAGACTGCCTTCTATCACTTGTCTAATATTGCCAAGATTAGGAGCATCTTGTCTCACAGTGATGCTGAGAAACTAATCTACGCTTTTGTTAGCTCTAGATTAGATTATTGTAATTCTTTATTATCAGGTTGTCCTAAAACATCTTTAAAAAGTCTTCAGTTGATCCAAAATGCTGCAGCGAGAGTTTTAACAGGTACTAGAAAGAGAGATCATATCTCTCCGGTTCTGGCCTCCCTTCATTGGCTTCTCATAGAGTTTAGAAGTAAGTTTAAAATCCTTCTTCTCACTTACAAAGCTCTAAATAATCAGGCCCCTTTTTATTTAAAAATCTGATACTACCCTATTATCCTAACAAAGCACTACGCTCCCAAAATGCTGGATTACTTGTAATACCTAGAATCTCCAAAAGTACAATGGGAGGCAGAGCCTTCAGTTATCAAGCTCCCCTCCTGTGGAACCAGCTGCCAATCTGGATTCGGGAGTCAGACTCGATCTCTGTTTTTAAGAATAGGGTTAAAACCTTCCTTTTTGATATAGCCTACAATTAGGGAGGGATCATGTGTCTCTGAACCCTCCCTTAGTTATGCTGCTAATAGGTTTAGACAGCCGGGGGACCTCCAGTAATGCACTGGGCTTCACTCCTTTCTTCACTCTCAATGAAATATTTTTGCTGGTCATTAACATCTGTTTGTTCTCTCCCATAGATTGAGTCCTCACCGTGCTGTTTGCTCTCTACATGTCTGTTCTTTTCATCTTCTCTATCCCCTCACCCCCCAGCCAGTCACAGCAGATGACTGCCCCTCCCTGAGCCTGGTTCTGCTGGAGGTTTCTTCCTGTTAAAAGGGGGTTCTTCCTCTCCACTGTCGCCAAGCGCTTGCTCACAGGGGATCGCGTGATTGCTGGTGTCTTTCTGCAATTGTGGGGGTTTCCTCTACAGTTGAAAGTGCTATGAGATGACTGTTGTTGTGAAATGGCACTATATAAACAAAGTTGAATTGAATTGAAAATCAAAATTAGATTATTTTCCCAAATCGTTCAGCCCTATTGGACATAAGTAAAGAAAAACACTTCAGCAAAGTTTTAACATCAAGAACAAATATGAGACATCTACATCCAAGGTTACAAACAGTAGATGTAACAGATATCAACCTGGAAAAAAAACAACATAGCTGCTGACCAACGGAACAATAACTAGAAGAGCAGTCAGAGAGCACATACCTCTGTCAAGGCTCCTTCCCTCCCTCCCTCCTTTTGTTGATCCATCTGTCCATACCTCTCTGACGCCATCCCTCTGTACACTGCAAGATAGGGTCTTGGTGGAGGTATGTGCACATGGATCGCATCCAAAATCTAATGGGTTCGTCTGTAGACCAAAAGCCACATCTGATGAAAATTTCATCAAGATCCATCCTGTAATTTTTATGTAATCCTGCTAAACCTACTAGAAGACTGAGCCTTGGTGGAGGTATGTACTCATAGATCACCTCTAAAATGTAGTGGGGCCATGTGTAGGCCAAGAGCCACCTCTGGTGAAAATTTCATCCAACTCTGTCCAGTAGTTTTTGAGTAATCTTACTAACACACTGTCACAAGATAGAGCCTTGGCGGAGGTATGTGCTCTCAGATCATCACCAAATTCTAATGGGTTCGTCTGTAGCCCAAGGACCACCTCTGGTAAAACTTTCATCAAAATCCATCCAGTGGTTTTTGCGTAATCCTGCTAACAGACAAACCAACATATATCGGCAAAAACATAACCTCCTTGGCAGAGGTAACAAAATAATAACCATTTACATCAGGCTGTCGTGGCACTAAAACCACAAATAAAGTCCAGCGTGGCTCACCCGGTGCATCCGTGTTGTTGGATTCGGGGTCGTCGGCCTCTTTGCTGCCGCCTTCCCTGATCGGGTGCTGCTGCGGCAGCTTGCTGCCGTGTGTCGCACAAATATGTTTTTCTTCCTCCGCCAGAACACAGGTGGGAGCCTCCCTCCCGCTTCGTTCTCCCGAGTCTTTCTCTCGCTCGGCCATTCGCTTACGTGCTGCATCCTCAGCCGCAGCGATCTCTGCGGAAATCTTCTCCATGTCCACCTCCACTTTCATGCAGCACAGCTGAAAAACAGTGAGTGGAGTTTTATTAATGCACAGGAACAGTTTTTACTTCTGCTTAAGTACATTTATGAAGAAAAACCTGCACTGTTACCGTGGATTTACACTGACTCCGGATGCAGTCCGTTACGGCTGCGATCCAGACTCTGCAGCATACAGTTCCCATTTTCGTCAATGCCCACCTGGTCCGGACTACAGTGGAATGAATCTGGCTCGTCTGTTTCAGATCGCTAATGAAACACAAGGAGTCTATTTTTGACGGATGCTGGATCCAATCCACAAGGAAATGCCGCAGTATCTCGCGGGCAGCAGTGGTTAGCACAGTGGGAGCACAGTAAGAAGGTCACAGGATCGATTCCACCCCTGCCCATCGTGGGTTCAATCCCACCCCCTGACCATCGGTGACCCTTCTGTGTGGAGTTTGCATGTTCTCCCTGTGTCTGTGTGGGTTTACCTCGGGTACTCCAGTTTCCTTCTACAGGCCAAAAACATGCAAGTTAGGTTAATTGGAGACTCTAAAGTGGCCCTAGGTGTGAATGTGTGTGTGGATGGCGAAGCGACTGGCGCTGTACCACGGCTGCCTCATCTATCCAGGTGGATGCCCTGACAAAAAAAAATTACTTAATAGCCATTTGTTCATTCAAAATGATTTAAGGATTGTCTGTTATTTTCTGAGGTCTACTCCACCACTGTGTCAGAGAAGATAAAAAATCTGACATAACATACAAACACTTCATAGAATTAAAATTAACGGGCTACTTACATATTATTAGAGCGTAAAAATCCAGGTGGAGAACCGGTACATCACGTTTCCTTATTGTTATCACGTGATCGTAATCGGTCCTTCTCTGGTCTTTCTCGCGATCTCGCGTTATTTTTAGTGGTGTTGGGCAATTAAATTTTTCAATCATGATTAATCATTTTAAGTGGTGAGTTAATCACGATTAATAACACTTTAATGGCATGTTTTTCCATTCTAATACAATGTACCTTAAATTGGTAATTTTTTCAATTTCTCATACTGTTATAAACATGGGAGTGGACAAATATGCTTGCTTTCTTCACCTGCAGGTTTATTAAAGCTCTCAACATTTCCCAAATGACAAAAACTATCCAGAATATTCTCCAGAAAATCCTCAAAAGTGTTAGTGCTGTCAGGGTCTGAGCATGGGTTGGGGACCATGCTCCCACTTTAAATTTGCTTTTCATATTCTATGTTTCCCTGGTCTCAGTTCAGTTGTTTTTTGTTTTGTTTTTTTAATTCCCTGTATTTATTATTGTTCATTATCACCGTCATCTTTATTCTGGTCTGGGTTTTCAGTTTACTGTTTTATGATTCTCTGTTTATTATTATTATCAGTTGTCATGGTTGTGTATTTCCTGGTCCTGTGTTCATGTTTCTGGTTTACCTTTTGTCTCAGCCCCTCATGTTTCCCGTGCTTATAGCCACTCCCTGCTGTCTCTGATTCCCCTGATTGCTCCCCTGTCCATATATACCAGTGTCAGTCTGTGTCAGGTGTGGCGTCACTGATGTTTCTGCCTGTGTCCTGTTCACGTTCCAGCCGTGATTCATGTTCCTGTTTTCCTGTGAGTTTTGCCATGTTAAAGTTTTGTTTTCAGCCCATGTGTTGCCATTTATTTGTTCCAGTTTTTTGTTAATAAGTTATTGTTTTTTGCACCATACTCCTGCCTGCACGTGAGTCCTCCCTATACCCAAACCTTTGACAACTGCATGTGCAAACAACAGAATAGTAGTGCTCACTAACGTCACTGCAACATTATTTACAATACTGACCCAACTCAGCATCCATCTCCACTCCCATAGCAAACATCCACCACTTTAAAACAGCTCAACACAAAACAATGGACCTCGTGTGTCACACCAGACACAACTATCTCACCACGATGACATCACCAACCGCACCATGAAAACAGGGCGTGGGAGTGAGTGGACATTACTAATACAGCTTGAGAATTAGAGAATTTTAGACTGGTACTCACCTGCACAGTTGGACCTGAAGCTGTGAGGATGAAGCAGGCGGAGTGTCTGTCCGTGTTGGCTGTTAGCAATGTAAACTTAACATGACAGCATTTTGCGGATTTCCACGGCAGTGATCTAGCTTGTTTGACTTTGCAGTCTCTGTATGGCATGCAGAGTGCCTTCAGTACGGAGTGCAGCTAGGCCAAAAGAGTACTGTTTGCGCTTTCTGTTGGTAACTGCGGTGAACCACGATCATAAAATTTGTTGCCGTTTATGGGGGCGAAGCGCTAACGGCCGGTTAACGCGATAACGCTGACACCACTAGTTATTTTATATAATTCTTGTGCGATCTTGTATTTAGAACCCTGCTCTGATCCAAGCTGGGTTAAAACAAAAATGGAGTGGGTGGGGACTGCCGCAAGGCTCCACCCGCACTGCATCTGGAGTCAGTGCAATTCCAGGGTTACTCAGGTACATTTGGTTGTAGTCATCGAGTAAGTTTTCATTTCACAGCTCTAAGCTGAATGAGAGTCGTGGTTTTTTTTTCCCTCATCATTTCCCCATTGTGGGATTAATAAAGGCTTACCTTATCTTATTATAGTTGATATTTTTCTGCTCTCATTCAGGAAATGTTTTATTTTGGGTGAGTCAAGTTGAAAATTTACAAGAAAAATAGATGTACCACAAAAAAAGTTACACATTTATCAAGAAAAAGAGTCAGAAATTTATATATAAAAAAAAAAAACATTTTAAAAGTTGCAAATTTCTGATTAAAATTTGTAAATTTGTTTTAAAAAAAAGTTATAAATTTATCAGAAAAGGCTACAAATTTATAAGACAAAGTAATATAAAAAAATAATACATTGATTAGAAAAAGAAAAAAACTTGTAAATTTGTCTGAAAACAGGCAAAAATTCACAGAAAAAAAATGCTCTAAATGTACACGAAATTAGTAATCAGAAATTTATGAGGAAAAAAATGGAATTCATCAGAAAATAGGTGTAAATTTACAAGAAAATTTTCACAAGATTACAAAAAAAGCTCACAAATTAAGTGAGAAAAATTGCAGATTTACAAGGAAAAAAGTCACAAATTTATTAGACAATAGCAGTGTTTTTTAATCTTGCCATAATTTTGAAAAAAGACAAATTAATGAGAAAAACCTTTTTTATTTTTGAGTCATTACTCATGAGTCAGTTAACTGTTCAGTGACTATTTTTATTTGCACTTGAGGAATTAATATAAGTTAACATTACTTTTACATGAGTACATTTCCTGGATACTCTGCCACCTCCGGTAATCATCAAAGCACTTTTAAAAGCTACAAGTGTTTCAGTTTAAATGCTGTTGGAAACTGTGTAAAGGCTAAATGGCGCCCCCTGTTGTAAGTTCAGGAACATGCAGTCATCTGCAAAGAGGTGGGGAGGCCGGGTATCCAGAGATACTGTAGTGAAAGTAGTGTTGACCTTAGTGTTATGAAAAAAGTTACCTAAATAGAAAATATTTACTAAAATATTTACTAAAATTTTCTTTTTAAATTATTACCTTTTCCTTATTAATTTACCGGGTTGGTGGCCTAGTTGGTAGAGCATCCGCCCCACAATGGGAGCGGCTGTAGCGCAGGAGTCGTGTGGCCGACTACTGATCGGAGGGTCAGGGGTTCGACTCCCGCTCTGTCTGCAGTCTGCATGTCAAAGCGTCCTTGAGCAAGACACTGAACCCCCAGTTGCTCCTGGTGGTCAGGCTCGCGCCTCTGTGTGTATGGCAGCCCTACCGCCATCAGTGTGTGAATGTGTGCGTGAATGGGTGAATAGCAGGATCTGTAAAGCGCTTTGGTCATCCAGAGATGAGAAAAAAGCTCTATATAAGTGAACGCTATTTACAGTCGGGAGGCTGGGGTTCAAATCCCGGCCAGGTCATACCAAAGACCATATAAAAATGCTACTTTCTGCCTTCTAGCTTGGTGCTCAGCATAATGGAATGGGGAGAGGAAAGTTAACGCACAGAGCTACTAGAGGACTGACCCCCCCCACTGTAGCTTTCATTACTCACAGTAGCTGTGTGGCCTAGGGTCAGTGAAACGGAGATCGGCACCGCCCCATACACCACAGGTGTGGAAGGGATTACTTAACCTCATTAATTTATGACTTTTTGATAACCTGTTTTTTTAAAGGTATATTAGCAAAATTTTACTCATACATTTAAGCCTTTTTTTTTCCTAAATTTGTATTTTTTATTTTTTTTTTATTTAAGTTTTTGTAAAGGGTATACAGGTCGTTACAGCAATGCAGTGTTTACATTTTCATCACATGTTCCCTTATTTTCTGATATCTGACAACATTGGAAGATTAATTCTTACAACACCCCTTATTTATTTTTTTTTAAAGTGAAAGAAAAAGTGAAATTAAAGAGAAAAAAAAACAAAAAACAAATAAAAAAAAACAAACAAACCAGTAAAAAAACAAACAAAAAGAAAAAGTAAGTAAATAAAGATAAAAGAGCATCTGAGTAGTGTTGGAACAAAGAGCGGAACCATTATTGAAATGGTATTTGTCAAAGATTAGATCTAATGGAAGACACATATGTGGTCCAGGGTTGCCAAAAGTTCATGAACCCATCCATGTCCTGTCTCAGTGCGAATGTCAACTTTTCCATCGAGTAGATGTCTTGGATCACGTTAGTCCAATCTTCAGGTGTAGGACAGTCCTTCAACATCCATTTTTTAGTTAGAGCTTTTTTGCTTGCCAATATTAAAACATTGAATAAGTATTTTTCTCCTCGTGTTTCCAGTGAGTCCGGTAGTAAACCCAAATACAAAGTTACAAAAGAAAAGGGAACTGTAATTTTGAATATTTTCCCCAATATTGTCTGTACATTGGTCCAATATTGGTGGATAACTGGGCATGACCAAAACACATGAAAATGATTTGCAGTCTTTTCACCACACAAGCGCCAACAGTTCAATCCCTTATGGGTAAATTTGTTTTGTGCAGGTGTTCTGAAAAATCTTGCCAAGTTTTTCCATCCAAATTCTCTCCACTGCAGGGATGAGGTACTTTTCCATTGCTGTTTATTTAGCTTTTCCCATATTTCCAGATGTAAAGTGAAATTCCCCTCTTTTTCCCATCTCTCTTTTATATATGATGTGTTGTCTCCTTTTAAGTCTTGAAGACCTTGGTATATTTTAGAAATGTATCTGATCCCTGGGATCCCTTTATATGCCATTAAGAAGACCTTCAGAACACCTGACTGGGCCCTTTCCAAAACCTCCTTTTTAAGTATATTGTTTATGTGGTGTCTAAGCTGGAAGAACCTGTAAAGGTCTTGATTTATTAGGCCTTGTTTTTTCAAATCTTCAAAACTTCTTAAGATTTGCCCTTTAAAAAAATCGTAATATTTAATCAGCCCTTTCTCCTTCCACTTTTTAAATCTGGTGTCTGTTTTATTAGGAGTAAAGTCCTGATCATAGGCGATCCATTGCAGAAGTCGATAGGGCTCTTTAGTTTGATTCTCTCTGACTATCTTAAACCAAATTTTTAGCGGGGTCTCTATCCACGGGTTAGTGTTATTCAAAAGCTTAGGTAAGACATTGTTCCCTATTATCGCCTGTAGGGGGATGTCACTTGTTATTTGGCATTCGATCTCCTTCCATTGTGCAGAGTAGACTGGGTTACATATCTCTACTAAAGTTTTAATTTGTGCGGCTTTAAAGTAGTCCCTGATATTTGGCAGCGCGAGCCCACCTTTGTCTTTGTTTAGCTGTAGGGTTCTATATCTGATTCTAGGTCTCTTGCCCTGCCATATGAATCTTGAGATCCTTCTGTCCAGCTCCTGCCATGTTTTTTTGGGAGGTTCTACCGGTATTGTTTGGAAAAGGTATAGAAGACGTGGAAGTATATTCATTTTGACTGCTTCAATTCTTTGTGCAGTACCCAAGAATGGTATCATATTCCATCTTGCTAGGTCAGATTTTATTTTTGTCACCAGTGGATCATAGTTTAGTGATATAATTTTGTTGAGTTGTTTCGGGATATTGACCCCCAGATATTTCATAGATTCCGACTCCCAGTTAGTTTTGAGTTTGCTTAGTGAATAATGATTTGGGTCATAGTTGAATGTTAAAACTTGGGTTTTATGCATATTTAATTTGTACCCCGATAAATCTCCATACTCTGAAAAAACTGAGGTTAGTTCTGGTAAAGAAGTGTCCGGCTGCCCTAGGTATATTAAAATGTCATCAGCAAAGAGTGCTATTTTATGTTCCTTCTGACCAAGTGTAATACCTTGAATTTTTTGGTTTTGTCTTATCCATTGGCTCAGAGGTTCTATGAAGATTGCAAAGAGCAGTGGAGACAGGGGGCAGCCCTGACGACATCCTCTTTCCAGTTCAAAAGATGATGATAAATTACCGTTAATCCTTATTTTAGCTGTTGGTTTTTTATATAAATGCCTGTATAGTTCTAATGAAGTTGTTATGAAGATTGAAACTGGATAAGATTCTGTATAGAAAAGACCAGTCAACCGAATCGAATGCTTTTTCAGCATCTAATCCTAATATGACTGCATTTAAGTTATATTTTTTTATATGATGAATTATGTGTAAAGTGCGTCGAATGTTGTCTTGTGTCTGTCTTTGTCTTATAAAACCTGTTTGGTCTAAATGAATTAGGTCTGTCAGTATATTCTCTAACCTTTTGGCAAGGATAATGGTAAAAAGCTTATAGTCCTGATTTAGTACACTGATTGGTCTGTAGTTGGAGCACTCTAGTTTATCCTTTTCAGGTTTAGGTATAACTGCAATGACCCCTTCTCTCCAGGAGGGGGGGATTTCCCCTGTGTGGAGGACATAATTAAATGTTTTCAGGAGGAGAGGAGATAGTTGCTGTTTAAAGGTTTTTGTACCACTCTGCTGTATAGCCATCAGCTCCTGGGGATTTGTTAGCTTTAAGTTTCATAATTGCTTTTTCCAATTCTTTAGGATGTATTTCTGACAGTAGTGTTTTATTTTGTGACTCCGTAAGTTGGGGAAGGTTTAATGTGTTTAGGAATGCCTCAGATGCGTTTTTATGTTTTTTGTGGGAGTATAAGTTCTTATAGTAATTCTCGAAGTTTTTAAGAATTATCCTGAATTCTGAATTTTATTTCCTTTGATACTGGGTCTCTGATTTTGTAGATTGCTCTTTCTGTTTGATGTTTCCTCAATTTATAGGCTAGCAATTTTGCCGATTTACTGCCTGCTTCATAGTATTTTTGTTTCAGAAATGTAAGTTTCTTCTGGATTTCTATTGTGTAGATCTCATTTATTTGGTTTTTAATTTCCTTAATCTTGAGCGAGTCAGTAGAATGAGTGTTGCCTTTGTGTTCTTTTTCTAGGTTCCTAAGTTCTGACTCTAATGTGGATAGTTTTTCTTGTCTTAGTTTCTTTTGGGTTGCCAGTTTTGCAATAATCTTTCCTCTTATTACAGCTTTACATGCATCCCACAGTATTAAAGGGGATACTTCTCCAGTATCGTTATCTTCCAAATATCTGAGAATATCTGACTCCAATTCATCTTTCAATGGTCCTTTCAGGACATTTGAATTTAACCTCCAAGAAAATGTATTATTTGTGTATTTTTGGATATTTAAGTCCATGTAGATCGGACTGTGGCGGAGAGATCCATCAGTCCTATTTTACATGTTTTTACTCTACCAATGTCTCTATTAAACATAAAAAAATAGTCAATCTTGAGTAAGAGAATGTGGAGTTGAGTAAAATGTGTAGTCTTTTACACTGGGGTTGAGTTCCCTCCACACGTCACAGGACTCCCAATTCTTTTAGTAGCATCCGAGTCTTCTGTTTTGGGTGTTATTTTGATGTGGGGAATTACCAGAAGCATCCCAGTATGGATTCAGTCTAAGATTGAAGTCCCCACCACATATCACTAAACCTTGAGCTTTAGATATCATTAGGTCGAATACATTTTTATAAAAATTCCAGTTAGCCCCTGGGGGAGCATACACATTCAGCAGGGTGATATCTTCTCCCTCTAGCCGCCCAGTTACCAAACTGTATCTCCCTTCTTATCTTTGTGTTCTGATTTTTTTTCAAATGTAATTTTGGTTGATATCAATGTCGCTACTCCCCTCCTCCTCCCTGATTTATATGAAGATGAAGAGATCATTTTAAACCCTTGTCTACTGAGTTTATTGTGTTCCACGTCTGTTAGGTGGGTTTCTTGTAAAAAGTATTATTCCTGCTTTGTCTTTTTTCATTTTGCCTAGAATCTTGGATCTTTTAAACTGGATTCAGGATTCCTTTTACATTTATATGAAATTATTTTGGTTACACCCTGTTTCTCCATTGTGTTGTTTTGTTTAGTATAACAGTGTGGTGGCCCTCTTTTGTGCTACTCAGAACTGAAAGAACATTAAAAACAAGAAAACATTAAGAACATAGTGTAAAAAAACTTTAAAACAAAAAGCTGTCATAAGAACTTCCTGAGCTGAGGTCTTTTTAAAGACCCTGTAAGAGCCTTGATGGAGTGAAGGCTCTGAGGGAAATTCCTCAAACTCTGTTACGTGTTGAGGGCCCTCTCTTACCACTGAAAGTAGGTCCCATGCTTTTAACGTGAGTTTCAGAACCCAATCCAAACTTTTATGATTTTTTTTTTTTTTCCTTTTATGCCTAAACCCTGTGAAATTGTGTGCACCCTCCCACCCCCATCACATCAAACATTCACGCAAAAACAGTATTTGTTAGTATGAGGAGAACATGTGGATTATTGTCACATTTCTATTTCACAAGTTTTTTTTTTTTTTATTACAAAGACTTATTTGTTTCAAATAATATAATTGTTCCATGAAATGTTTTACCACATGCTGAATATGCATCTCCCTTTAATGTTTGTTACCTTGTATGAGGGGGTTGGATGTGCAGATTGATTCAAGAGAAAAAAAAAAAAAAAAAAAAAAAAGGTCGCTATTCCAACCTGAAAACGGATAGTTTGTCCGCGACGCTCTGGTTGCTGGGTTTCCCGCTGCTGGTCCGTGGATTTTGAGGGTCTTTGTGTTGTCCATGTTTGCGCTTGATCTTCACACTCGGGTCTGCCGCGGGTTTAAATACCGTTACCGGGAGCCCTCTTTTCGCCATGTCAGCTGTTGCTTCTTCCGCCGAATTATAGAGACACGTTTCATCGCCGTAGAAGACCCCTTAACTTCGCAGGAAATGGTGTCTGAAAGCGCAATTTCTCTCTCTTAACACCTTTTTCGCGTCATTGTATTCCCTGCGCTTTTTAAGGACCCTCCGGGGCGTAATCGTGTTCCACGTAGACCTTTTCTCTCCTGGTGCATAAATCCTTTTTTCTGCCAGGCCAGTCTTACAACCTCTTGTTTTATTTTGAAATTGGAAAATCTTACCAACACCGAACGTGGCGGCGCTTCCGCCGCCGGCCTAGCGGCTAATGAACGATGTGCCTTTTCTATCTTCAAGTCGGTGGTTTGTGGAATATCCAATTTCTCTCTTAGTAAGGATTCCACGCATTCTGCCATTGAGTTAAAACCATTTTCGGTTCCTTCTATCAGACCATGAATTCTTATGTTGTCTCTTCTCTGTCTTCCTTCTTGGTCGGTTAGCTTAGCCTCTATAGCTGCTTGTCTTTTGCGTAGGTCCAGCACAGAATCTTCGAGCACTTTTATTCGATCCTCTGTTTCCAAGATTCGGTTCTCGGCCTGGTCCACTCTGCTGTTTGTCCTTTTCAATTCTTCTCTGAATTCCCGAAATTCGGCCGTAACATCTCGGCGAAATCGTCGTAGTTCTCAAATAGTGATTTCAGGCTAACCCATTTGTTAGCTATCACCAGTTCCTCGTCTTCTGAACGGAGATCATCCAGTTCAGATTCTCCGGCCGATACGTGTCCTGGCCTGGGAGAATTTCAGTTTCTTCTGTTTCCTTTAGACATGATGATTTTGTCTTTTGATTTTCACTCCTCCAAAAATCCGTTAAGTTTGATTTTCAAGGTGTTATCTGGATTGAGTCCTGAGAGCTTCAGTGTTAAGCTGCAGTCGCCATGGCGTCCAGACCGGAAGTCCCGAAATTTGGTATTTTTATTCTCATAATTTTTTTTTCCTTGTACATTTGAGACTTTTTTTTACATTAAACTGAGATTGTTTTTTTTCTGATAACATTGTGATTTTTTTCCACATAAATTTGCAAAATTTTACTCAAATTTGCAGTTTTTCCCTCATTATACTCATATATACTCATTTATACTGCGGACTTCTCACACAACACAACACACTGCCATCTACAGAAGTTCTCTGATGACTCTGCGATCGTTGGCCTCATCTCCAATGGAGATGAAGCTGAGTACAGAGGCTTATCCAGGACTTCGTGGACTGTGCCATCGGAACTGCCTCCAGATCAACGCGAGGAAAACTAAGGAGCTGGTGGTGGACTGCGCAGGCATGGCAGCCCCTCACAGTACCAGTAAAATATACAGGGAACAGACATCGAGATGTGACATCCTATAAGTACCTGGGTATTCATCTGAACAATAAACTAGACTGGGTCACACAATACTGATGCACTCTACAAGAAGGGACAGCGCAGGCTTGTTCCTGCTGAGGAGACCAGGGTCTTTTGGTGTACAAGGGGCGCTGCTGAAGTCATTCTATGACACGGTGGTGGCATCAGCCATCACTTTTGGAGTGGTCGGCTGGGGCAGTGGCATTACTGCAGCCGATAGGAAGAGACTGAACAAGCTGATTAAGAAAGCTAGCTCTGTCCTGGGGCAGCGCCTTGATCCGATGGAGGAGATAGGAGAGAGAAGGACGGTGGCTAAACTGTCATCTCTGCTGGAGTCCGAGTTCCTCCACCCTGATGCAGGACATACTGAATGCACTGAGTGAGCTCATTTAGCAGCAGACTACATCATCCCAGGTGCACAACCGAGAGGTTTCGTAGGTCCTTCCTACCAACGGCTGTCAGACTGTACAACCTAAGCAGGGCTGCCTCGCAGAGATAGCAAAAGACGTAACAAACTAATAGTTTTTTTTTGAATGCAAAAGATGCAATAGACTTACACAATGGTCCCCCTCCGGCATACAACTAGGAACATACCGGTCGCTATGGGAGGGTTAGAATATGTATTGGCACATAATCATACCATTGTAGGATAACTAAGTAGACGGTTATGCTGTTTCATTCCATCTAGCAACAATGCTCTGCACTGTGTGTGTTTATAGTATTACATATTATTCCATCTAGCTACAAATGCTCAGCACTGGGTGTGTTTATATATTTATATATCTACATATTATTCCATCTAGGCTACATTGCTCCGCACTGTGTGTGTTTATATACTTGCATATTTATTCCACCTAGCTGCAATGCTCCGTACTGTGGGTGTTTATATATTTACATATTTATTCCATCTAGCTACAATGCTCTGCACTGTGTGTTCATATATTCATATATTTATTCCATCCAGCTACAATGCTCTGCACTGTGTGTCTGTGTGTGTGTGTATATATATATATTTTATAGTAATACGTACATATGTATATTAGCTGCTCTTGCTTGCTTGTTTTTTTCTTGCCTTCTGATTGTTGCTCTGAGTGTTGCTATCCCTGTGCTGTTGCAATCCTGGAATTTCCCCGTTGTGGGACTAATAAAGGCTTATCTTATCTTATCTTATTAGCTTAAATAGAAGAACAATAACATCATTGATCTCAATGACGAGGTTATACATAAATTTACTAAAATTCAATAACAGAATTTGACATAAAACTACTGTACCCGTTTGAGCTCATTTGTGAACGACTCCGTTGCTTCGATGAATTTTCTCTTCTTCTCCTGGTGCCGGTCTTCCAGCTGAAGCAGCTCCGCCTCCAGTTTTCTCTAAAGTACGACACACACGGGCTCCAGAGTTACGGCTTAATGACCTGATGAAAACAGTGCTACTGATTCTGGATCTGGAGAGATTCGGACGTACCTGGTGCACCATCAGAGACTGGACCTGGCGTTTGAGACCTGCATGCGGGCGGTGGTGTGACGACCGAGCGCACGTCTGGGACGACGCTCTCGCTCAGGATCTCGCTGATCAGGCGGTGGTGTTACGTTGGAAAACGGGCTGCCGCCGAGTGCTTTATAGAAAACCCGTCGTCATAATCTGAAGGCGGGAAACACAAGAGAAGTGATTTATTCACATGTAACAAACACAGTCACACCAACACACTGTGGACATGTGGACAAACGGTGCTCAGTATTGAGTTACAAGCCCCTATTCTGCTTTTTGTGGTTCCCCCTTTATTTAGTGGGTTATATAGGATTTCTGTGACTATGATCTGTAAAGTCAAACAGCCCAAATTCCTCCTGCACAGGAGTTCTCCTCTCCCACAGGAACTAGGACTACAGAGCTGTCTGTAATGCCTCGTGCGGATTGGCTGTTCTCTTCTGTCAGTTTATCGTGTCATCACTTAACAGACCTGCTTCTTGGATAGTCTGGTACATCCTCTCCTCAGATGTACCAGACTTTACAGATTTTAGAGCTCTTCTCTGTAAATTCTGGTCATCCCAACAGACATCTGTGGTCCCTGCTCTATCATTAGTCAAGCTGATAACATATCTCACTTCATTCTGGCTTATTTTGTTATTTTTTCCAGGCATGACACAAGTGCTGTTAGCACTGCTAGCTTTGTAATGTCAATCAGTGCGACCAGGAATTTTATGGCTCTTTTTTGTAAATTGTAGTGACCGTACTAGACAAGCTGGTTTAGTAATCTACAGCTGATTATAAATCTTGAGGCTCATTTTGTTCTATTTTGGCCGTGATAGCTGGGTAGACTTGGCTGCTAAAGTTAGCTGGTCTAAGCGACCACAACCTGTATTACTGAAAGACTTTGAGGAGTCTGCTAGCCTATTGGCTAGACCAGGGGTGTCCAATCATGTGCCATGGATGAGATGAGATGAGATTCAACTTTATTGTCATTACACATGTATGATGGCCAAGACCCTGCAGGCTTTACCTCCAACCAGTGTCTTCAACAGCAGATTCTACTGAATTTCTTCCCACTGATTGCTGATAAGTGAGAACACCTGCTGAAGAGACTGGGTAGAAGAGAAAACCTGCAGGGTCTTGGCCCTCCGTGGCACATGATTGGACACCCCTGGTCTGGACGTACATTTGTCTACTTTCTATATATTCTATCCAGAGGTTGTGCTAGACTTTTTGAGGAAAATTATTGTACACACCCAGTTTTCATTCTGACGTGGCTCAGGACCATCTGCTTCAGTAACACATTATCACAGACTGCATATTACAGCCTATAACACAGTTTTGCCTTTAAATAATCTTATCTGTCCCTTTTACAGACAGGGCCGTAAAAATTCTGTCCTAATCTACCTTCATTTTAATTGATTTTAATTTGACTCCCTTTGGTGTAATCTATCAAAATGAAGACGAAGAAGCAGCCATCTCTGTCATCATTCAGTCCATACAGCCAATCATGTACAGTAGAACGAAATTACGTTTCTCCTCTCTACAATGTTAATCACATATAGAATCAGAGGGGCTGCTGCCATGCAAGGCACCGCCACAAACAACTTCTTCCTTCCCCCATTCTATTACGCTGAGCACCAAGCTAGAAGGCAGGAAGCACCATTTTTATATGGTCTTTGGTATGGCCTGGCCAGGACTTGAACCCCCAACCTCCTGGTTGTGGGGTGGATGCTCTATCAACTAGGCCACCACTCCGGTAGCTGACAGACAGCTTTTAGATTTTTTTACGCAACCTCTGATTCTATCCATCCCTGCTAGACACATTTTCCTAGCCTGAGCATCTACCAAGACATCATTTTAACTTATTATAGTTTGTTATACTCTGGACTGCTCACATCCTTGATTAGCAGAGGTTAGCTGCCATTAGCAGAGTTAGCCATTCAGTAATTTGGTGTCATTTCTTTGCTTATTACATTCCAGGGACCAGTTATATGCAATCAGCCAATCAAACCACACATCCCTGTC
Organism: Pholidichthys leucotaenia; assembly: GCA_020510985.1. Lineage (NCBI taxonomy): Eukaryota > Metazoa > Chordata > Actinopteri > Cichliformes > Pholidichthyidae > Pholidichthys > Pholidichthys leucotaenia. The sequence goes on from CM035848.1 coordinate 50,851,250, forward strand.
GCTGATGATTTTATTTCAGTGTTTCAACTGAAACATTCAGCCAGTATTTGTTAGTACATTATCCTCAAACATGACTTCTCCCTCAAAGCAGAGATCTCAGATAAATGATGAAAGGGGGAGCGTGGGATGAACTGGGGCTCATTAGTATTTAATAGGGGTGGGAATCGCAATACTTGGGTCATGATACGATCCTATTATGACTCAACGATTATCACGATATCAAGTATCATGATACCATATAGGTTTCAATTTTTTCACCTTATTCAACCTGAAATCATGTCCTAAAGTAAAACTGTTGACATCTCTTTCATACAATAAAATATTGTCGGTTCTTCATATTCCACGAAGACACATCTCTGCACACAGGGAGGGTGGTGGACTCCAACTCCAGCTACATTTAGCTGACTCTGTGGACTCTTAAAAAGCAGCAGAAAGCCTTTTTGCTTAAGGAGCTTTCCACTGAGTTTCAATTCTCAACTGCTTTTTAATGGAAAGTCTGATATTTTTTAATTATTTTAATCTTGTGTTTTAACTTGTTTGTATTTTTTTATTATCTATCAAATTCCTTTTATTCTATTTTATCGTACAGTGCTTTCTGACTATATGTCTCTGAAAAGTGCTTCATAAATAAACTTACGTTTTCTTTGACTGCTGCTCGCAAGCTCCATGCCAGTGTGTTTTTAGCTTACCTGCTGCTAATGCTGCTCTGAGACTATGACTTCACTTGACTGGGTGCTTGCTTTGCACCATCTATTGGACTGAAACTGCAATTTGTTGAATATCCAAGAGAGTATGCAATGTTTACATGAATATATATGATTAATAAAAGATCAGTACATGTGTTTAAGGATTGGTGCATCGTCGCTAGTGTCAAGTATTGTGATTCATCACTGAATCGATCTTTTATCCCACCCCTAGTATTTAAAGCAATACACTGTAAAACAGCCTGTTTTGAGGAAGGCTCCTCCCCCGTGTGTGAAATGGTACTGCATTAAATTCCTGAGGTTTTCTGACCAAATCATGTCACATACATCTATCTATAAATTCAAGACATCTCGGTCTGTGTGTGTGTTCCTCAGATATCTCTCAAACTGTTCATCACACTGACCTAAGATTTTAAATGTGCTTTGCTGAAGCTACGAGGGTGTGCATCCCCGAATATGGAGTTGCTCAGTCAAAATATGTAATTTTTATCAATAAAAGTTTAGCCACCGCTGTGTCACCGCTCTGTCTTCATCCCCTGGCTTCAAGAAGTGTGGGTGGGGTTTCGGATTGAATCCATGCTCATTGAAGAATACACCGCATTACGGCCATGCTGACTGGATAACACAGCATCACAACCTGTCAGTCATCACAACCTGTCAGTCACCACAACGCTTCACAAACAAAGATTTTAGAAGTGCTTTGCTGCTGAGGTGTGCATCCACAAGTATGGAGCTGCTCAGTCAAAATATAGACCATGAAGTTGTTGTGATTGCGTCGGTCTAATGGATATATTCAGCATAGAGAACACGAGGTGCCGGGGAAGGGGGGTGGGGTGGGGCTCGGCATAGAGAACATGAGGTGCCGGGGGGGCTGCTGCCGGGGACCCGTGGTGCCTCCACAAATGACATCACTGGCACACGGGTAAAGCAGAAGCCGACACGCCCGTCCTCCTGGGCACTCCATGAACGTTCAGGAGAAAGCACGCTCAGCCTGCCCGGTCAGTGGTAGACGAAAGTCCCGACTGCTGCTTCATTGTGGAGCAGAATGACCAGATCAACTTTAAATATTTACAGACAAATGGGCAACACTGAAAGTGGGCGGCATGGTGGCAGAGTGGTTAGCACTGCGACAGCACAGCAACTCATCCATGCCAAAAAACATGCAAGTTAGGTTAACTGGCATCAAACTGGGGATTCTAAATTGTCCTTAGGTATGACTGTGAGAGTGAATGGTTGTCTGTCTCTCTGTGTTGGCCCTGCGATGGACTGGCGATCTATCCAGGGTGGACCCTGCCTCTTGCCCAAAGATACTGGGATAGGCTCCAGCACCCCCGGCGACCCGAAAAGGATTAAGCGGAAGAAGATGAATGAATGAAAAGATGAATGATGCAAAAGTTGCAGTCAAATGGCTCATTCTGCTGTGTGTGTGTGTGTGTGTGTGTGTGTGTGTGTGTGTGTGTGTGTGTGTGTGTGTGTGAGTGAGTGAGTGAGTGAGAGAGAGAACGTGGATGCCCTGAATTTCCCTCTGGGGATCAATAAAGTATACAAGATACAAATACAAAATAATAACTAGAAAAGCACTCATAGAGCACATACCTCCGCCAAGGCTCCTTCCGTTTCTCATGGATCACCTCCAAAATGTAGTGGGTTTTTGTGTAGGCCTATAGCCACTTGTGGTGAAAATTGCATCAAAGTTTTGGAGTATTGTTGCTAACACACTGTGAGAAGATAAGAGCCTTGGCTGAGGTATGCATTCTCAGATCATCACCAAAATATAATGGGTTCCTCTGTAGCCCAAGAACCACCTCTGGTGAAAATTTCATCCAAATCCATGTAGTTTTTGTGTAATCCTGGTGCACAAATACAAACAAAGCCCTTGGTGGAGTTATGCACTCTCAGATCATCACCAAAATCTAATCATCTGTTCCCCGTGCCATTACACACCTTTCCTGAAAATTTGGTCAAAATCCGTTCATAACTTTTTGAGTTATGTTGGTAACAGACAGACAGACAAACAAACAAACAGACAGACAGACAGACAGACAAACCCCGGTAAAAACATTACCTCCTTGGCGGAGGTAAATAATAACGTTCGGTGTTTTGTACTTATAATATTGCTAAAATATAAAAGGATGCACTACAGTGGGTCTCAAATATTTGTAAACGTGTCCTGTTATAGTACTGCATGAGTTTATTGGCAATAGACTATAAACTACACATGTAAACTAAATTATAATGGTGACTGAACAACTCCCATTCCCCAGTGCAAGATACACATTAATATAACTCATAAAAGATCACACAAATAAGTGATCTGACAAAAAAATAAACAAGCGGTTCTTAAACAGTAGCTAATATTGGATGCCCCTTCATTTTCAATTATTCTGTAATTTATATTCACACAATCAATCTCAGTTCAGTCCCTTTCATGTTTGTCAAAGTCTAACAATTAGAGGGACTCAAATCCCAGCTAGATCAGCTTTTCTGAAGCATGCTGCAGGCATCAAATTCAAACTGTGAGTAGTTGAGAGCCTCGCAAGTTGGTTCCGAACTCTGACGAGACGGTGAACCTGGAGACCGCAGACCTGTCCCTGTCTGCCCTCAAGGACCTGCCTGGTCTTCTACATTGTGGATCAGAAGGACTCTTCGTGAAGTTGGCCGGCCGTCTAAACTGAGCGAGCGGGGAGAAGGGCTTGATTCATCAGCATCCCCGGACAACGACGACTACGCTAGCTAAGACGATGCCAGGACGACGCTAGCTACTAGAAAAATCTTCAGACTAACATTCATCTCACGGCATTTTCACTAAGACTTACTCACCAGCGGATGAGCCTTGGACGACTCGATCTGCTCCTGTGCGCCGCTGGGAGAGCTTCGGATTTATCGCCGGATTCATCGCTTTGGGTTCATCGCTAGCTCGGACAATGCTAGCTGCCGAGGGAGCCTTGGTTTCACCGGCAGATTCAGCTGTCAGGTGGTGACGCCGGTTGGTGACCTTTACTAGCCATCACTGCCATCGGGAGCACTTCGACCTCGCAGTCCGGGTGACAGCTATAATTGAGATCACGGGCCAGCTGGCGGCCTCCACTAGCCATCGGACGTGCATCACCTCCTGTACTAGCCAACAGGTGAGCCGCTCCTTTGATCCCAATCAGTCTAGTTAGTATGCCTCCAAAAAGGAATCAGACAAATGGAGAGGAGTTGGAGGAGCTCAAACTTTCACTAAATTTTATGACTGAAGAAATATCTAAGATAGCAAAACAACAAACTCTGCTTATTGGCCTTATGGACCAAGTGTGTGAATTAAAGGCTGAAGTTATGGAAAAAGACAAGAAAATTAATTTCTTAGAAAGACGTGTGGATGAATTAGAACAGTATACGGAACGGATGATGTCATTGTGAGCGGTCTTAACACCAGACACCGCTCCTATGCACGTGTGACAGCTGGAGTTTATAACCAGGATGGGGAGGATGAGACATTGGCAGAATCACACACTCTTGAGCAGCAGGTATTACATTTTTTCAACTCTAAAAACATTGTTGTGGACAATAAGACTATTTCGGCTTGCCACACGTTACCAAAAAAAGACAGTAAAGGAAAACCAGCGATCATCATCCGATTTGTCAACAGGAAAGCAAAAACTGATCTTCTGCGACAAGCAAGAAAACTGAGAGGAACGGCTGTCTATGTAAATGAACATTTAACAAAAAAGAACTCTGAAATAGCTGAACAAGCCAGGGCTCTCAGAAAACAGGGGAAAATACAATCGACACGGACAGAGAACTGTAAGGTGTGGATAAAACTGCTTGGCACTCCAGAAGAAGCTAAAGTAATAATGATTAGAGAAATTGGAGGAATTAGACAAATTTAAACCTTAGCCCTGATGCACAAATAACAGTGCAGTAAGATTATGAGTGGAGATTTTTGTGTTCTTTTTTTCCTTTTTTCCTTTTGGTGTACATTGTTGACATAACTTATGATTAGTACTTTAACCAATCATCCTTCCTCATTTAATAATGGAAGTGTATTAGGGCAAATTGAAGCTGAAACCTTTGTCAATACTGAACAGCAACCACAAGACATTTTAGGAGATATTGACCCAGACAATAACTATTTTAATCATATTAACAATAAGTGTGCTTATTATGATGAACAACAATTAAATGGAATTATGAATTCGGATCAGACATTGACAACAATACATATTAATAGTAGGAGTCTCTATGCAAACTTTGATAGTATTAAGGAGTTTTTAAATCAATTTAACACCCCATTTAGGATTATTGCAATAAGTGAAACATGGATTAATGAAGAAAAAGATGTAAATTTTGAACTATATGGATATGAGATGTACACACAAAATAGGAAATGTAAAAGTGGTGGTGGGATAGCACTGTATGTTGATAGAAAATTAAAAAGTAAAAAAGTGGACAGCGGGACTTCCGGTTATGGCTGCCACGTAGGACGGACGTGTCTCGCTCTGCTCTGCTCCTGGAGAAAAAAAATCGGCAAATAACTCTCTCATTTGGGACAGAACGTATCCCAGCGTTTGGGCGAGGATATGTCGGCGAAGCCTAAGGCTGGAAAACCAGGAAAAGGAAAAAGCGAGCCGCCGAAACAGTCCAAATTAACGGACTTTCAGGTCTGTGACGCAGCAAACAGGGCTCCATATATGGCGGAGGAGGCTGGCAACGCTGCGATTTCTGCGGGGAATGGCGCAGATGCGCTGATGGCTGCCATGAGTTCAATGAGAGCGGACTTTTCCTCTAGATTTGATGGGATTATGACAGCGTTGGAAGGAATAAGAAAGGAATTGGGTGACTGTGTAGAACGAACGGCGCAGATGGAGCTCCGTCTCGCTAGTGCTGAAGATGACGTCACCCGTCTTCAATTAAAGGTGCGCACTTTGGAAAAAAAAAATAAATCTCTGGAAGATAATATTTTGGATTTGGAATCTCGGTCGAGACAGAATAATTTGAGGCTGGTGGGTCTTCCAGAGGAATCAGAAGGTCGGGACGTATGTTCCTTTCTGGAAAAGTGGATTCCGGAGGTGCTGGGCAGCGAGGAGTTGCAATCAGCAGTGGTTCTGGAAAAAGCACATCGCATTGGCCCACGGAGAGATAAGGGACCGCCGAGGACCTTAATTATGAAGTTTCTTAACAACAGAGACAGGATGAAGATCTTCAACGCTGCACGAGCTAAAAAAGGAGAGATTAAACACCAGGACCAGCAGGTGCGGTTCTACCCAGATTTGGCCACAGGAATCCAGCAATTGAGGAAGCAGTTTGATCCCGTACGTAAGGAGCTGCGCAACCTTGGGATTCGTCATGGTGTAATCTATCCTGCGAGACTGCTGACCACGTATGAGGGCAGAACCCACATCTTCAAGACCCCAGAGGAGGCGCAGGAGTTCATCAAGAAGATCAAAGAAGAAGAAGAGACTGGTGGGAGCTAAGCATGAACAAAATATAAGGTAGAATAATTAAGCATTTGCACAGGCATCTGACTGACTTGAAGTAAATAGTAAGTTTACAAAATATAGATTGTATTATATATTAAAAAAAAAACAAAACAAAAACAAAACAAACAAAAAAAAAAAACTATGATGTACAAAGTTGTTAAAAATTTTGGAGTTAAGTTGGAAAACTACAGAGGAGAGTTAATGTTACGTCATTAAAAGCAGTAGAGTTAGGGTGATTGGGAGGATGAAGAAGGAGTGGCTTAGGCTGTTCCCCGTGGGTGTGGAACGGTCGATGGCTATATCGGGAGACAGAATTTTTCTTTTGATTTTGGGGGGTTTGCCACAAGTGTGGGAAGGGGAAATTTGTTTGTGTGTAGTTTGTAGGATGAATGTTCAACCACTCATGTTTTTGCTTCTCTGTATGAGCATGTTTACACTGCAAGGTAATCCCAAACTCTCTATTGATCATGGACCAAAGTGTTAACCTTAATTTAACTTCATGGAATTGCAGAGGTCTACAAAATTTAAAAAAACTTAAACAAGTTATGAATAAAATAAAGGACATGGGTTCAAGAATTGTGTTTTTACAAGAAACTCATCTGATAGAGGAGGATGTTAAAAGAATTAGGAGTAGATGGCAGGGAAGTGTATTCACCTCTTCATTTTCATCCCGAGCCAGGGGAGTTATGACTCTCATACATAAATCAGTTCCTTTTCAAGTGAAAAATGTAATTGGAGACAAATTTGGAAGATATGTAATCATTCAAGGTTCTTTGCTATTAGAAAATATAAATCTTGTGAACTTATATGGTCCCAATATAGATGATCAGAAGTTCTTTGCTAATTTATTTCTCATCTTATCATCACTTACAGGGCAACATATAATAGCAGGGGATTTTAATTGTACATTGAATCCAGGTGTGGATAGATCAACAGGACTGGATTGTACGCACATTGGATGTAGGATGACTATTAATCATTTTATGAAAGAATTGAGATTGTTAGATATATGGAGAGAAATGAAACCACAAGTTAAAGCCTATTCTTGTTATTCCAGTACCTACAAGACATTCTCACGTATTGATTATTTTTTGATTTCCACAGAATTAAGGTCCAAGATTCAAAACTGCTTTTATGATAACATCGTGATCTCTGATCATGCACCCTGTTGTCTAATATATGTAGATAAAAAATTGACAAAGGAATCAGGTAGATGGCAATTTCAGCATAAATGGCTTCAGGATGAGGAATTTGTCAAGTATATAGAAAAACAGATAGACGAGTTCTTTGACATCAATACTACACAAACATCAGCATGTGTAAAGTGGGAGGCTTTCAAAGCTTTTATTAGGGGGCATATTATTAGTTATACAGGATCAAAATCTAAGAAGACTCGAGAGGAGAGAGCTAAATTGGAACATAAAATAAAAAATCTTCAGGAAAAAGTGTATGCAGGAAGTGACCCAAGGTTGGAGAATGAATTACTGATTTTGAGAGCTGAATACGACAAAAAATCAGCGAATAGAGCTGCCTCGAGTCTTCTAAGATTGAAACAATCTTTTTATGAACAAGGTGAAAAATCAGGAAAATTATTAGCATGGCAGATTAAACAATTGGAAATTAAAACACCAATTACCAGTATTATAAGTAACGGACAGGTAGTTATAGATCCTTTAGAAATTAATAGAGCCTTTAGAGATTACTATGAAAAATTATATGATACCAAAAATGAACCTGATTTAACAAAACTAAATGGGTTTTTGAACGAACTATCTATACCGTGTATTCCAAATGAAAACAGGGAGATATTGGAGTCTAAAATTAGTCAAGAAGAAGTTGGGCTAGCCATTGATAATATGAAATCAGGAAAAAGTGCAGGACCAGATGGTCTTCCAGTTGACCTTTATAAAAAATTTAAGAATAAATTAATAAAACCTTTTTTGGAAATGGTTTTAGAAGCATTTCAAAATAATAATTTACCATCATACATAAATAATGCCTTAATTATACTGCTGCCAAAACCAGGTAAGCCCTCTAATAAATGTGAAAATATGAGACCAATAAGCCTATTAAACGCCGACCTTAAGATAATCTGTAAAATTTTAGCAAGACGAATACAAGAAATTTTACCAAATATTATTAATCGAGATCAGAATGGCTTTATAAAGGGTAGACAAGGCTTCCATAATGTAAGAAGACTATTTAATATTATCTATTTTAATAAAGAAGCACCGGATACAGCTCTCCTATCATTGGACGCCGAAAAGGCCTTTGATAGAGTTGAATGGCCCTTTCTTTTTGAAGTCCTACAAAGGTTTGGACTTGGAAATAATTTCATAAAATGGGTTCAAATAATATACAATAATGCTACAGCAGAAATCCTAACAAATAACAATATTTCAAAACCAATAAAAATCAATAGAGGATGTCGACAAGGCTGTCCACTCTCACCTTTACTGTTTACTATGGCAATTGAACCTTTAGCGATAGCGATACGTTTACATTCACAAATATATGGAATTAAAGTTGGACCAACAGAACATAAAATCTCCCTGTACGCCGATGATATAATTTTGTTTATGTCGAATCTAAAAAAATCAATTCCAACCTTGTTGAATTTAATAAAGAATTTTGGGGAAATATCAGGATATAAAATAAATAAAACTAAATCTTCAATATTAATGCTAAATGAGACCCAGAGAAATTACCCAGCCCCTGAGGTAAATCAATTCAATGTTGTAAATCAGTTTAAATATTTAGGAATCCAAATTATGCCTAAGCTAGAATCAGTCGCCAGTGTCAACTATGAAGCCTTAATGTCAGATATCAGTGAGTTAACTCAGAGATGGATGTCACTACCAATGTCGATGATCGGGAGAATCAATATACTTAAAAGTAATATTTTACCTAAAATACTTTATTTATTTCAATACATTCCCTTATCACCACCTTTAGATCTATTCTCAAGAATAAAAAAAAAGTTAGTGGAATTTATATGGAACAACAGGAGGGCTAGATTACGTCTGTCTTTATTATATTTACCATTTGATCGTGGAGGTCTGAAATGTCCAAATTTTATGTTGTATTATTGGTCGGCACAACTGAGGTCTATGACATATTATTTTTCATCAAATGATCTCCCTCACTGGACTGAAATGGAATCATACAATTTACCTTTACCTCTTCCCATATTCATATACTCAGATTCGGCAAAAAAATTACAAAAACAAGTTAAAAATCCATTTGTAAAGCATATGATCAAAATATGGTGTGAAGCTAAAAACTATTTAAAAGAACCACAGTTATTGTCACAATTTAGTCCAATATGGGGTAATCAATATTTTAAACCAGGGAGAGCGGACGCTGTATTTAAAGTATGGAATTTAAAAGGGATACAAAAGATTCAGGATTTATATTTGCCATGTGCAGACAACATAATGTCTTTTGAAGAGCTGAGGATCAAATTTAATCTCAATAGAACACATTTTTTTAAATATCTTCAACTTAGAAACTTTATTCGATCAAATCAAAATAAAGCTCTCACTCGACCTATTTATTCATCCTTGGAAAAAATGATGATGAAAGATAGTAAAAGAAAGGGTATTATTTCAGAGTTTTATAACTCATTGACACTATCTTCAAGTGAAAATTCACTGAAAAGATTAAACTACTGGAAAGAAGATCTGCAAATTGAAATTTCAGAGGAACAATGGGAATTGGCTTGTACAGAAGCTCAAACCAAATCAATAAATGCACGCCTTAAATTGATACATTTCAAATGGTTAATGCGGATGTATGTTACACCGGAGGAGTTAAATAGATATAACAAAAATATACCAGATACATGCACAAAATGCATGGAAAGTAAAGGAACCCTATTTCATTGTTTATGGGAATGTAGATTAATAAGAATGTTTTGGGAAGAGGTGAGGGTAACAATTGAAAAAATAATCTCAAAACAAATCATATTGAATCCTAAACTGGTTTTGTTGGGTCTGTACCCAGAAAAGCATAATTTCAATAAAAGTGAAAGAACATTCATAGACCTCAGTTTGCTTAATGCCAAAAAATGTATTGCACTATTATGGAAAAAGACTCATAGACCAGATGTGACTCAGTGGTTAAGACAGATGTTAACAAACCTTCCATTAGAAAGAATAACATATATACTGAAATCAAAGGAAATTGTGTTTGAGAATATATGGAGACCTTTTATTGTTTATGTAAAAAATTTAAACATAACTCTTGAAGAAGAAGGTGAATGATGTGTGTGGACCTTGTAAATTCCAAACTGGTGAACATAATATGTATACTTATGTATTGGATTGTCTAGACTAAACAGAGGAGCATTGTTGAAGACTTGATTTTGTTGGTGGTTGTTGGTGTTTTTAGTGCATTTTTTTTTTTTTTTTGTAGTACTTTAGTGTTAGTGTTTGATTGTTTGTATCATGTTTGTTAAAAAAAAAAAAAAAAGGTTCAATAAAGATATTGTGGAAAAAAAAAAAGTGGACAGCATGACATCAACAGTGAATGAAAGTATGGAATGTTTAACAATTGAGATTACGATGGAAAATACAAAAAACATAATAGTAAGTTGTATATATAGAGCACCGAGATCTGATATGGAAAAATTTAGAAATGGGATGGAAAAGATGTATACAAAAATAAGACAAAAAGATATCTTTATTTGTGGTGACTTTAATATAGATTTAATGAAAACAAAACAACATAAACCAACTGAAGATTTCTTAGATACAATGTATAGTTTAACCTTATTTCCAAAGATTACAAAACCTACGACAATAACGACACACTGTGCTACCTTGATAGACAACATTTTTACCAATGTTATTGAATATAATATGGTAAGTGGTATACTAATAAATGACATTAGTGACCACCTGCCTGTATTTGTTTCTTTAGATGTTAATTATGACTATGAGACTCCCACTACAACGGAAGATGTATGCCACACTCATCAGTGTATATGCCCCAACAATGACCAACACAGAGGAGGTGAAGGAAGAGTTCTACAGTGATTTACGTGAGACTATCAGACGTGTACCGACTGATGGCAGGCTGATACTCGTTGGAGATTTTAATGCCAGAGTTGGTTCGGACACCGAGAAATGGAAAGGAGTGCTAGGCAGTCATGGAGTAGGCAAGTGCAATGCTAATGGAGAACTTCTACTTGCACTATGTTCAGAGTACAACCTTGTGATAACCAACACTCTATTTAAGCACAAGGACACACACAAGAAGACATGGATGCACCCAAGATCCAAGCACTGGCACTTATTAGACTACATCATAGTCAGGCAGAAAAGAAGCAGGAAGAACTTACACAGGAAATGGATGAAAACTTGAAAGACTGAAACAGCAACAACTCAGAGAATGACGTAGAAGAGAAATGGGCAACATTGAAGGATACGGTGTATCAGACTACGAGTGATGTATTAGGCCACCCTGACAGGAAACATCAAGATTGGTTTGATAAGCATGATGAACACCTGAAGAAACTACTAGAAGTGAGGAATACAGCTAGGCAGGAAAACCTACAGTGTAACACAAGGTCGAAGAAGAAGAAATACTCAAAGGCTCAGAGTGAGCTACAGAAGTACACCAGAGAGATGAAATGTCCAACTGGTGGGATGAAAAAGTGGAGAAACTTCAAACTGCAGCAGACAGGAAGGACATGAAAACATTCTTCACAGGTTTGAGAGAAATCTACGGCCCTAAACCAAGAGGATTGATCCAACTAAAGGCTATGGATGGTGAAACGGTTTTGCAGGAGAAAGACAAGATCCTGGACAGATTTGCAGACCACTTTGACCAACTACTAAACAACCCTGGAGATCTCACTGAAGAGGCTAAAGAAGCTCTAGTGCAGCGACCAGCTGTATCAAGTCTGGATGAACCACCAAATTTTGATGAACTAATGGCAGCTATCAGGACAACACAGCCAGGGGAGTGGTGTTGAGCGGATTGTCCCAGTTATGGTTCTCATGGTTGTGTTGAGCTGGGCGTCTATGTGGTGTGTGTAGGATGACCTGGACCAGACAGGGGCACAATATTCTGCTACAGGCCCTTTCATACTCTGTAGCAGAATATTGTGCCCCTGTCTGGTCCAGGTCATCCAACACACACCACGTCACACACCATGTAGACACCCAGCTCAACACAACCATGAGAACCATAACTGGGACAATCCGCTCAACACCACTCCCCTGGCTCCCTGTACTGTCAAACATAGCCCCCCTACACATCCGGCGACCAGCACTAACTCAAAGGATGCTTCAAAAAGCCAAAGACTCTCCTCACTTACCAATCCATGCAGATATCTACACCCCACCCACTGCCCGACTTCCATCCAGACGGCCGATTTGGAAAAACCCTCCCCCAGCTGATTTCACCATCCAGACAGCTTGGCAAGAGGAATGGGAGACCAAGGAGGTCCCAAACAAACACCTGGTGACAAACCCAACCAACAGGTCCCGGGCACCAACCTCCCAAGGAGACAGTGGTCTACACTCAATCGCTTCAGGACTGGACATGGCCCCTGCTTGGCCAGCCTTCACAGATGGGGCAGTAACCCTAGCCCACTGTGCACATGTGGAGAGGAGCAAACAACGGAACACATCATAGAGGCTTGCCCGCTCCAACGACTGGAAGGAGGATTACACACCCTCCATACAGCAAACCAGGAGGCAACTGCTTGGCTTGAGGACTTTGCATTCGCTAAATAAATAAATAAATAAAGGACAACACAGGATGGTAATGCTCCAGGAAGGGATGGAATTCCAGCAGAAGTGTGGGAAATTTGGTGGTGTTCAGCTGACCAACTGCCTGCACACGCTCATCCAAGAGATACGGGATGCCCAGAAAGTACCTCAAGACTGGAAGGATGCAAGTATTGTGCCTTTGTTCAAGAAAGGTGACAGGAAGGATTGGGGAAATTACCGAGGTATATCACTACTAGCCACTGTTGGTAAGATTCTCTCACGTGTACTACTTAACAGACTCAGTGAACACATCTCGCAGAATGTACTACCGGAAACCCAGTGCGGCTTTAGAAGTGGAAGAAGCACAATAGACATGATTTTCTGCATGAAACAGGTTCAAGAAAAGTGTATTGAACAGAACATGCCGCTTTATGCAGTCTTCATAGACTTCAGTAAAGCCTTCGATACTGTTTCGCGACAAGGACTTTGGCAGGTACTCAAGAAATATGGTTGTACAGAGAAGTTTGTCAGCCTGAGCGAGGCACTCCATACAGGTATGCAAGCAAACGTGGCAATGAGTGGTTCAGTATCTAAAGACTTTTCAGTAAGCAACGGGGTGAAACTAGGGTGTGTGCTGGCACCTACACTCTTCTCGCTATATCTGGCAACCATGCTTGAGGTGGCCTTCAAAGACACTTCAGAAGGAGTATACATTCAAACAAGGAAAGAAGCAGACTTGTTCAATGTGGCACAGTTTAAAGCCAAGAGTAAGACATCGATAAAGATAGTAAGAGAAATGCTCTTTGCTGACGACAGTGCTCTAGTTGCACACAGCGTGGAAGATATGCAATTAAAAACCTTATTTAAATTTAAACCTTAAAGTCTGCACTTCAATTCCATTGTAGTTGTTTCATTTCACATCCAATGTGGTGGCATGCAGAGCCCAAATCATGAAGATTGTGTCACTGTCCAAATATTTCTGGGCCTAACTGTATAAAGAAATGATTTTTGAGCAATATAAAAATAAAGGACAGTAATATTACAATGTGTCTTCAATGAAAAAAGGTTGTTATTGTGTGTGTTATTGTGTTATAGTGATTGTGATGTGATGGTGTTCTCTGTGTTTGTGTTGAATATACCAGAAGTATTTATTTATTAGTGTTACAATTATTGTTGGATGTTGGTATTGTTGTCAATGTGGACTGTCATTGTTGTGTCATTTCTGTTGCATAATTTGACTATGGGGTGTATTATGATGAATGTGGTTGTGGGATGAATGATGACTAGAGTGATGTTGTAATTTGTTGAGTATGGAAAAGGGGTGGGACTAAATAAGCGCTGGCTTCTTCCCACTCCTTTTGAACATTTTATTTTTTTGGCTTGATTTGTGTTTTAAATTCTTTTTTTCTTTTTGTCGGAATGTTCAAATAAAATCAATCAATCAATCAATCAATATCAACATGTGTGATTGCCTACATATAGGCTACACCTCTGTATTCCACTTTCAAACAGCCTACGTTTGGGCCTGCAAAGCCCGACTGGGCTACCTGTTTCAGACAGGAATACTTGCTTTCTACGGGCATGCACTAGTTTTATTAACACGTCTTTAACACGTGGTTCTTTAAATATATCATACACAGTACGTGACTTGGTATATTTTAACCAGAACCAGTGTTGTTAAGTGAAAAGGACAAACACCTAATAACCTACTGTATGTGGACAGATGTAGTAAAAACTCTAAAACAAGGCATTTTTCTTATGGATCGATTAGAGGAAATAGTTATTCATTTGTCAATGCTGCACCCATAAATGTCTGACAGGAATAGATATGTGTTGGTGGGCGCAGCTTCTCGTAATCCTCTCTAGTTTTACTCTTTGGTTTCTCTTCAGTCAATGTTCAGTGACACCGCTGCCACCACCATAAACACAGCACCGCTCTGCAACCAAGTGAACCTTTCCAAAGAGCAGAATGAATCTCATCTGCCACAACAACAGGAAACCATAGAAGGGAGAAAAAAGTTCTGAAGGGGGAGCTGACATAACGCACGGCTCAGGAGACGCACACACACAGGCTTAGAGTAGTTCAAAGAGTTTATTAACAGCAGGAGTGAATGAGTGCGTGTCTGCGGGATGTAAATGTGTTGGTGATGGTGTCTGCTCCAGGCACAGAGGCAGGTGACCGTACAGCCGAGCAACCCTATGGAGAGAGCACAGGGAGAGGGTGACGGGCGTACACCAACACAGGAGGGATTTATGGCGAAAGAAGGACTTACTTGGTGGGTCAGGACAGCTGGCACAACAAGGGGGCGAAGCCCGGAAGACAGCCACCTGGAGAGCTCCGTACAGCAGCGAGGATTGGGCGATGGAGTGGAGATGTCCGCCGCTGGGGAATCCACCTGTGCACAGGGGAGAAGACTGAAGAAAAGAGGTAAGCGATCTTCTTACCAAAATGGTGACGCTGAAGGGAAGTATGCTCACAACGGTGAGGGACGAAGTCTGACGGCTTCAGGCCGAGCCTCCGGGCGAGACGGCCTTTATCCCTCGCCGCTGATGATTGTCAGGTGCGTGAGCAGGTGGCGCCGTTGATGAATGGCGCGGCGTGACAGTACTCCCCCCTCTAGCAGCGCCTCCTGGCGATGGCTTATCCGGGTGCGCTCGGTGGAAGTCCGCGATGAGCGATGGGTCCAACACAAACGACGGGGGCACCCATTGTCGATGCTCGGGCCCATAGCCCTCCCAGTCCACCAAGTATTGCAACCCACGACCCCGGCGCCGGGAGTCCAGGATGGAGGAGACGGACCAGGCCGGATGGCCACCAATCATCCGGGGCGCGGGTTGCGCTGCAGGAGGAGGGCAAAGGGGGTCAGTGACTGCCAGTTTCACCTTCGACACATGAAAAGTGGAATGGATGCGGAGGGAGGGGGGAATAGCCACGCGCACAGCCACCGGGTTGATGATCCGGGTGATGGGAAAGGGACCCATGAAACGCTGTGCCAGCTTCCTCCTCTCGCCTTTTAATGTGACGTCCTGGGTAGACACATACACGAGTTGCCCAACTCTGTACGCCGGGGCAGGTCTTCTGTGCCGGTCCGCCACGGTCCTGTTGCGCTCCGCTGTGCGTAAAAGCGCATGACGCGCGGCAGCCCAGGTGGAGCGGAACTGCCTAAGGTGCGCCCTAACGGAGGGGACAGTCACCTCGTTCTCCTGCGCTGGAAACAGCGGGGGGTCGTAACCCAGGGACGCCTTGAAGGGGGACATCCCCGTTGCAGAAGAGCGGGCGGTGTTGTGGGCATACTCCACCCAGGCGAGATGGTTGCTCCAGGACGTCGGCTTGGATCTAGTAACACAGCGGAGCGCAGCCTCCAGCTCCTGATTGGTCCTCTCACACTGCCCGTTAGACTGGGGGTGATGGCCGGAGGAGAGGCTCACCTTGGCTCCGATGGCGTTACAAAAGGATCTCCAAACCTCGGATGAAAATTGGGGGCCCCGGTCCGAGACCACGTCCACCGGAATCCCGTGCAGCCTGACCACGTGTTGGACGAGGAGGCCCGCCGTCTCCAGGGCAGTAGGGAGACCTCGCAGGGGAACGAAGTGCGCCGCCTTGGAGAAACGGTCCACAATGGTCAGGACGGTGTCAAAGGAGTTGGAAACGGGGAGTCCGGTGACGAAGTCCAGTGCGATGTGCGACCAGGGCCTGCCGGGGACGGGCAGAGGCTGGAGCAGACCCGCTGGGGGGGCATTTCCCGACTTGCTGGTGGCACAGATTGGGCAAGCCCGGGCGTAGCGGGCTGCATCCCTCCGCAGGCCTGGCCACCAAAAGGACCGCTGGAGGAGGCTGATCATCCGAGAGGTGCCGGGATGACAGGTGAGCCGGGAGGTGTGGAGCCAGTGGATGACCTCTCCTCGGACCGCAGATGGGACGAACAGTCTTCCCTCCGGTCCGCCGCCAGGATCAGGTTCCACCTCCTGCGCCTTCCGGATCTTGTCTTCAATGTCCCAAGAGATGGCACCGAGGACGCACGACCTGGGCAGGATAGTGTGGGGCGTCTCCTCAGCCTCCACGGGGGTGAACTGCCTAGAGAGGGCGTCAGGCAGGCCGTTTTTGGAGCCCGGCCTGAAGGTGATCGAGAAGCGGAACCTGGCGAAGAACAAAGACCAGCGCGCCTGGCGGGCATTCAGGCGCTTGGCAGATCGTAAATACTCTAAGTTCTTGTGGTCCGTCAGGACCACAAACGGCAGGTCCGCCCCCTCTAGCCAGTGGCGCCACTCCTGTAAGGCGAGTTTAATGGCCAGGAGCTCTCTGTCCCCCACATCGTAGTTCCTCTCCGCCGGGGACAGGCGCCGGGAGAAGAAGGCGCACGGCCGTTTGGCGCCATCGTCAGGTGACCGCTGGGATAACACTGCTCCCACTCCCGTGTCCGATGCGTCCACCTCCACAATGCACTGCAGCGCGGGGTCGACCTGGCGAAGGACCCGGGAGGAGGAGAACTCCGCCTTCAGCGCCCTAAAGGCAGCAGCGACCTCTTCAGTCCACCGGAACGGGACCTTCGGGGACGTGAGGCGGGTCAGCGGTCCGACGATCGAGCTGAAATTTGGGACAAAGCGGCGGTAAAAATTGGCGAAGCCAACAAACTGTTGCACCTGCTTCCGGGATGCGGGAGTAGGCCACTCCACCACCGCCTTCACCTTCTCTGGGTCTGGGAGCACCTGATCTTGAGCGATGATGAATCCCAGGAAGGATGTGGTCCTAGCGTAGAATTCGCATTTCTCAGCCTTCACGTACAGACGATTCTCCAGCAGTCTTTGGAGGACCCGCCTCACATGGACCTGGTGCTCGTCCCTGGACCTGGAGAAGATAAGGATGTCATCCAGGTAGACGAACACAAAAAGGCCGATGAAATCCCGGAGGACGTCATTAATGAGGCGCTGAAAGACGGCAGGAGCGTTGGTCAGCCCGAACGGCATGACGAGATACTCAAAGTGGCCGTTCGGGGTACGGAAGGCTGTCTTCCATTCATCTCCCTCCCGGATCCGGACGAGGTGGTAAGCGCTGCGTAAATCCAGCTTGGTAAACCAGGTCGCCCCCTGGAGGGAGTGAAAGGCAGTGTCCATGAGGGGCAGGGTGTAACGGTCCCTCTCAGTGATGTCATTCAGCGCTCGGTAGTCTATGCAGGGGCGGAGGGATCCGTCCTTCTTCCCGACAAAGAAAAACCCTGCCCCCACGGGTGACGACGATGGGCGAATAATCCCAGCGCTCAGAGATTCCTTCAGGTATGTATTCATGGTCTCCTTCTCCGGTGCCGACAGGCTGTAGAGCCGACCAGATGGCAGGGGAGCCCCCTGGCGGAGGTTGATGGCACAGTCATATGGTCGATGCGGGGGAAGAGACATAGCTTTAGATTTGCTAAATACCATACCCAGGTCGTGAAATTCTGGAGGCACCAGTGACAGGTCCGGAGGTGCTGTATCCGCCACAGGGGGAGCCGCGGACGGGGAGCAGGCGGCGGACTGAAGGCAGGTGCCCATACAGAAGGTACTCCATGCCGATACCCCAGCGGACCTCCAGTCCAGGACAGGGTTGTGGAGGCGTAGCCAGGGATACCCCAGGATGACGGGCGACACAGAGTTGGGCAGGACGTAAAATACCATCTCCTCCCGGTGGTTCCCTGAGATGATGACTGGGACAGGCATGGTTTGGTGAGAAACTCTCCCAAGGGAGGCACGGGAGAGATGGACCAGGGAGATGGGGTGTTTTAATGCCTGACAGCGGATGCCCAATCGGGTTGCCAGGCCTTGTGAAATGAAGCTGCCCTCTGCGCCCGAATCCACCAGTGCGTGGGTGAGGTGCCCAGTGGGATTGTGGCAAAAACGGATGGGCAGCTTTAATTGAGTGAGAGAGTCTAACCGGTTGGGACCCGCGAGGCTCCCTACAGCGATTCGCGGACCCCGCCGACTGGCTTTCCGCGGGCAACGCTCCACAGTGTGTTGGTCACCTCCGCAATACATGCAGAGGCCCAACTCACGGCGGCGTTGTTTCTCCGCAGGGGAAAGCTTGGTCCAGCCCGTCACCATCGGCTCCGACTCCTCGGGGCACAATGCTGGCGGCGCCGCCAGGGGGCGAGCTTGGAACAGGTGCGGCGAGACTCCACGAGGGCGAGAAGAAGAAGACTTCCGCCCCGAGGAGCGCTCGCGCAGCCTGTTATCCAAACTTATCGCTAAGGATGTCAGCTCCGCTAGCGTCCCAGGGATATCCCGTCCAGCCAGTTCATCCCTCAGATCACTATTGAGGCTGCGGAGGAACAGGCCACAGAGGGAGCGTTCCTCCCAGCCCAATTCCTCCGCCGCTACCCGGAAGTCGACCGAGTAGTCCGCTGCCGACCGGCCTCCCTGCTGGAGAGCGAGGAGCCGATCGACCTGGACCGTCTCGGTTTGAGAATGGTCAAAGACCTCCAGAAAGCGCCTCACGAACTGGTCATAGGTGAGGGTGGCATAACTGGGCCTCGCCATTACGGCGTAGGTCCAAGTTAACGCACGCCCCTCCAGAAGATTCCCTATGTAACCAATCCGACTGTGATCCGAGGGAAAATCTCCGGGCACACGGTGGAACACGGACTCACACTGCATAATGAACCCCCGCGCTCCGCCGAGCTTACCGCTAAAGCGGGCGGGGGTTGGAATCGGTGTGAGCCGAACCGGTGCCACTGGAGCCGGCTGGACGGCCGCTGGAACAGCAGGAGCCGCGCCACCCTGACGAGCCGGGGGGAACGGCTGTTGAGGATCCAAGCGGCCCAACCGGTTAGTTAAATTCAATAATTGATTAAAGATCACCTGTTGTTGATAAGCTATTTGATCCACTCTAGCCTCGAGAGTGGAAAACCGGTGTGCGAGCCCGCCGTCCGCCGAGCCGCTCTGCTGAAGCCGTACTGACATAACGCACGGCTCAGGAGACGCACACACACAGGCTTAGAGTAGTTCAAAGAGTTTATTAACAGCAGGAGTGAATGAGTGCGTGTCTGCGGGATGTAAATGTGTTGGTGATGGTGTCTGCTCCAGGCACAGAGGCAGGTGACCGTACAGCCGAGCAACCCTATGGAGAGAGCACAGGGAGAGGGTGACGGGCGTACACCAACACAGGAGGGATTTATGGCGAGAGAAGGACTTACTTGGTGGGTCAGGACAGCTGGCACAACAAGGGGGCGAAGCCCGGAAGACAGCCACCTGGAGAGCTCCGTACAGCAGCGAGGATTGGGCGATGGAGTGGAGATGTCCGCCGCTGGGGAATCCACCTGTGCACAGGGGAGAAGACTGAAGAAAAGAGGTAAGCGATCTTCTTACCAAAATGGTGACGCTGAAGGGAAGTATGCTCACAACGGTGAGGGACGAAGTCTGACGGCTTCAGGCCGAGCCTCCGGGCGAGACGGCCTTTATCCCTCGCCGCTGATGATTGTCAGGTGCGTGAGCAGGTGGCGCCGTTGATGAATGGCGCGGCGTGACAGGAGCGAGAACATTTGACAAGCTCACTAAAGCTGGACCATATTTTGACTCCCTAATTTAATACAGGCAAACTACTAATCAAAAATATATGCCGTTCACCAATGATTCTGTCCTTAACTGCATTATAAAGTACAAAAGGAAAACAATTTTCAGGGGTCTGCAACCTGTGGCTCCAGACTCACACATGCCTGTTCTGCCAGTGACAAAAAAAAATGAAAATTCTGAGCCAAAGTAGCAGATTTCTAATGGATACAAAAAAATATAAATTTACTAAAAAGCCCATAAACTTGGTTTAATAAATCTGTAAATATATACCGTTCAAAAGTTTGGGGTCACTTAGAAATTTCCTTATTTTTGAAAGAAAAGCACTGTTTTTTTCAATGAAGATAACTTTAAACTAATCAGAAATACACTCTAATATCTAATATACATTGCTAATGTGGTAAATGACTATTCTAGCTGCAAATGTCTGGTTTTTGGTGCAATATCTACATAGGTGTATAGAGGCCCATTTCCAGCAACTATCACTCCAGTGTTCTAATGGTACAATGTGTTTGCTCATTGCATCAGAAGGCTAATGGATGATTACAAAACCCTTGTGCAATCATGTTAGCACAGCTGAAAACAGTTTAGCTGGTTAGAGAAGCTATAAAACTGACCTTCTTTTGAGCAGGTTGAGTATCTGGAAAAAATTATTTCAAACACAAATCATTATTTCTAACCTTGTCAATGTCTTGACTATATTTTCTATTCATTTTACAACTCATGGTGGTTAAATAAGTGTGACTTTTCATGGAAAACACAAAATAATTGTCTGGGTGACCCCAAACTTTTGAACGGTAGTGTACATCAAGAAATGGTTTTAAATTTAGGGGAAAAGCTGCATAAATATAAATAAACTCAAGATTTACAAGGAAAAAAAATGCACATTTGTTCAAAAACCATAACACGTGGTCACCAATTTACAAGAAAAATAACTTTTTAGGGGAAAAATGCTGCAGATATCCATAAAAGTCTCAAATTTACAAGAAAAGTTGCAAATTTTTTTCATAAGCTGACAAATTTACAAGTGAATTGAATATTTATTTTTAAAAAGTAGTAACTTTACTAGCAAAATTGCAAATACACTATACTCTCAAAAAGTTAAGGATATTTGGCTTTCAGGTGAAATTTATTGAACACGTAAAAAGTTCACACAACAGTAATATAATATAATGAAAGTAGTGCATTTAAATAGAAGCATGCAATGGTGATTTCCTCATCCCAAACAATTTATTGAAACAAAAGCCAACAACAGTGGTGGGTATACCACAACAAAAAATATCAATGTCTCAATAACTTGCCATGTGCCCTTGAGCATCAGTTACAGCTTGACAATGACCTCTCATGCTGTTCACAAGTCTGACTTATTGTCTGCTGAGGCATGACATTCCACTCTTCTTGAAGGTTGGCCCTCAGATCATTGAGGTTGTGGGGTGCAGGGTTACGAGCCTCTACACGGCAACACAGCTGATCCTATAGGTTTTCTATGGGATTCAGGTCTGAAGAAAGTGCAAGCCATTCCATTTGAGGTACCCCAGCCTTCAGCAGCTGTTCCCTAATGATGCAACCTCGATGAGCTGGAGCATTGTCGTCCACGAAGGTGAAATTCGGCCTGTGTTGTTCATGCAGGGGCACAATGACTGGATTAATGATGTTATTCAGGTAGTATCGGCTTGTCACTACCATTCACAAGATGTAGGGCAGTTCTGTATTGACTAGACACACCTGTCCAGACTGTAACACCACCACCACCAAAGGCTCGTCTGGTGACAACAATGACTTATGCATAGCGCCCTCCTTGACGTCTCCAACATCGTTTGTGGCTATCATTTCTGCTCAACGTGAATCGACTTTCATCAGAAAACAGCACTGAGGCCCACTGGTCCCTTGTTCAGCATAAATGCTCCCTGGCCCATGCAAGATGATGACGCCTGTGCCTGGTGGTGTGGTCAGGTACCCTTGCAGATCATCTAGCATGCAGACCATGCTGATGTAAACAGTTTCAAATGATCTGATGTGACACTTGGGTGCCTCTCACCTCCCTTAAATGTGCCTGGAGTTGAGTGGCATTCATCATCTGGTTCCACAGGGCACTGTTCACAATGAAGCAGTCATCAGCGTGGGATGTGGCCAAAGGATGTCCACTTCTGTGCCTTTCTGTGACTCTTCCAGTCTCTCTGTATGTCTGTTTCAACCTGCTGATGACACTCTGTGACACTCTAAGCTCAGTGGCCACTTCCCTCTGAGGACATCCTGTTTGAAGCCTCGCAATGGTGAGGTACTGTTGATCAATTGTTAGGTGTCGTCTTGGTCTCATGATGTCAAACTGTGAACAGCATGATGAAGAGGACTGTTTAAATATCAATTCTAATTGAACCAGAAAATGTATTGGTCGATTCATGGATCGACCAATAAATCGACATGGTCGACATGGATCGACCGTGTTGTGAATTTTGCCGTTAAGCACCTTGCTAGAGAACAGCAAGTTATGCAAAAAGTATCGAAACACTGAACAACTGGACATGTGCGTTTAAAAGGTTAGAGAAGGTCAAATTAAATTCACCTCTAAAGGTTATAGAGCATTTTAGGTGCATCCTGAAATTTCACCCAAAAGTTGAATATCCCTAACTTTTTGTGAGTAATGTATCTGGAAAAAGTCTCAAATTTACAAGGATAAAAAAAATTCAGAGGAAAACTGTTCCAAACATACTGTACAAAAGTTAAATTGGCAAGAAAAAATGCACATTAACAAGAAAAAAAAAACATGAAACGTGAATAAGTACCAAATTTTAAAAGTCACAAACTTCTAATGAGGCACTAATGCTGCTGCTGTGGACTGTTTGAGAAAGTTCAGTCAGCCCCCTGAGCTTTGGATCTGTCCCAAACTTAAACTTTTAACCAGCAGTGCATAAACCCTGAGGCATTTTAATGCTGCTACAGAAACAGAACAGCAGACACTGGTGCAGCCCTGCTACAACTCTACAACTCATTACTCAACCACCAGGAGAGCCGAACCTTCTTAATTGCTGCCGTACGTGCAGACTGATGAGGAGAAACCCCACTGGGAGAGCAGCTCTGACATTTTTATGGTCTGGGGCTGTTTCTAAATCTCCACTGTTTTATCTGCAGCTTTCCTGTGCATCATTATCGTCTGGTGTAGCACAGCCAGACCCCAGATGGGCATCATTTCCTTCAGGTGGGTGTAACTCAGATGTCGTCGCCTTCATCTGCTGCTGTTTACCCTGCCTGGGTGTGCTTCAGGTTTTTTTTAAAAACAACACGGACAAGAATGTAAATTTTGCAGTTATGTCTAAACCGACGCTGAGAATACATACAAAATGTAAACACATGTGGCAAAACAAAGACAAAGCCTGTCCCAGTCTGAGGTAGTGGCTGTGTCTGAAATATTGCAGGATGATTGCAGCACTGGAAGAAGAGGAGAAGGAGGAGGAGGAGGAGGAGGAGGAGGGAGGAAGATGTCAAGTGAGGGTGTACAGCCTGGTAGCTCTCTGCATTAGCGTTACAATAATTACACATCTGTGACGGCACTCTCAACCTTCAGAAACAAACTAAGCATTTTATATATTATTATAAGAACTAGTACATACCCATGCATACCCATCCATGCCCGTAGAAACCAAGTATAAGCAAGCACTTCTACATGCCTGTTGCTGAAGGGTCTCCTCCTGTCTCAGACGGCTGTATTGTTCACAGTTATGCCTGCGGCGTACTGGTGGAACCTGATGTGTTTCACGTTCACGGCATTCTTTCTGACGTGCAGCAGTTCTCCTCATTCTATTGCTCTCCATCTGGTGGGTCTTCTTCTTCTTCGTTCAGACCACTGGTTGAGGGATAGGTGCATTGTAATTCCAGTTCATGGGCAGGATCATGAAAAAGCGACTTTTGACCCTGTCCAGGAAGGCCCATGCATGTCTGTAGAAACCAAGAAACCGGAGCACCCGGAGAAAATCAGTGCTTTGCTTGGCATTTTACACATTTGTAGTGTTGACTGGCATTCGTCAAGGTTACACATTTGCCGTCCTGTAGGCATGGCGAGTCGTCCTATGATGCCTGAGTTCATAGGATGCGCTATGATGATGAGGCAGAGATCATAGGCCGTCCTATGATGTCCTAGAAACGTGCTTTAAAGTCTGTCGTACCCTATGCTGGTGAAGGGTGTCCTCCTGTCTCAGACGGGTGCGATGTACTGCTGGAAGCTCAGTTGTTTCATCTTCATGGCATCTTTTCTGACGTGCAGCAGTTGAGGTCATTCTGTTGCTCTCCATCTGGTGGGTCTTCTTCTTCTTCTTCTTCTTCTTCATTGAGACCACTGGTTGAGGGATAGGTGCGTCGTAATTCCAGTTCATGGACAGGATCATGAAAATAGATCTGAGCAAAAAGAGGCTTTCCGGCATGGACTCACTGTATATAACATCATAAAGACATGAAGGCAGCCTTGATGTATATGACATCATAAAGACATGTTGCCTGATGTCTGTCACTGTATATGACATCATAAAGACATGAAGGCAGGCTTGATGTATATGACATCATAAAGACATGTTGCCTGATGTCTGTCACTGTATATGACATCATAAAGACATGAAGGCAGGCTTGATGTATATGACATCATAAAGACACATTTGTCTATGTCCCGTCATATAGGCATCGCGGGTCATAGGACGTCCTATGATGTTCAGGCGGAGATCATAGGCCATCCTATGATGTCCTATGAATGTGACAGACACAGATTTCTTGCTTTTATAGTGATGATTATAATTTATGAGAAAATAATCAAAATCCATAAGAAAAGTGGTAAATTAAAGAGAAAAAAATTGTTAATTTCTAAGAAAAAAATTCCAAAATTGTTGCAAATGAGGAAAAAAATGTAAATAAGAAAAAGGTTGCAAAATAATGAGAAAAAAATTGCAAATTGACATGAAAAAAGCAGCCAATTAACAAGAACAAAGTCACAAATTAACCACAAAAAAGTTGCAAATTTACAAGAAAAAATGTCCAATATTGTTGCAAATTAGTGAAAAAAAGATGCAAAATAACACGAAAAAAGTTGCAAATTTAATGGAAAAAGATGCAAATTAATGACAAAAAGTTACAAATTTACATGAAAAAAGTTGCTAATGAATGAGAAAAAAGGTTGAAAATTTATGAGAAAAAAGCTGAAAATTTATGGGAGACAAAAATCGCAAATCAATAAGAAAAGTTGGAAATTAATGAGAAAAATGTGAATTAAAGAAAAAAGCTGCAAATTTACAAGAAAAAAATGTCCAAATTTTCAAGAACAAAAATTTGTTGCAAATTAATGAGAAAATAGATGCAAAATAATGAGGAAAAAATTGCAAATTTACATGGAAAATGTTGCAAATTAATGAGAAAAAAGTTGAAAATTTAGGAGAAAAAAGTTGAAAATTTATGGGGGAAAAATGGCAAACCTACATGAAAAGTTGCAAACCCCCCCCCCCCCCCCAAAAAAATAAAGAAAATAAAAAAATATTTGTTTTGCATCTATCCTTAGTATTAGAATGCATTTTATTCAGTTCTGTAACATGATATAGGTTAAATAATAAAGGTTTATGAGGATACGGGGGAAGGACGACAATTCTTGGGGACCCCTGCTGAATTCCATCAGGATTTGTCTACTTTCCAAAGTTATTTTCAGCCCTGATATGTGTATAATGTAATCAGGATAATGATTCAAACAGGAATAATTTAGTTTGAATGTAACATTTTCCAGTATATGCCTACAGGTAGGAGTTAAGTTCTCCTTGATCCTACTTGTTTCCAGACATTTTATAAGAAATTTTGTCTTCAATTCAACTTTATTGCAACCAATCACAACAAAAGCTTGTCTTAATTAGCTTGTTATACTTCTCAGTCATCACTTCTCACTCATTAAGCGGAGTGGTCTTACCGTCTGGATCCTCTGCTGGCTGAATGCTCATGTAAGGCTCGCCTTTGTCCAGCCTGGACTGCCTCTGCCGGCTCTCCTCCTCCAGAGCCGCCTCGGCCCGGCTTTTGGCGTTGACGTAGGCCAGGTAGGCCGGCGAGTTGTGATAGGCCTTCAGGCTCTCATTGTACTCAATCTACAGCAGAGAAGACGACAGGAATGACGAGGAAACAGAAGAGGGCAGGCAGACACATCAATGTGGCCCCTCATTTTCTATCCACTACCACAGGATGAGGGAAGAGGGGTTTTTTACTCAGACAGGGAGGAATGACGACTGGAGGGACCCACAGCTAGTGGGGACACATCTACTGGTCACCCATGAGAACCCCACCATAAACACCCCTTTGCAAAACAACCAACCTTCTCTGCTTCGTAGTCATTCAAATAATCCTGTTTCTCCTCATCAGTGAGGTCCCTCCACATGCCACCGATTATCTTCCCAATTTCCCATAGCTTCAGATCGGGATTGGAGGCTTTTACTTGATCCCAAACCTGGTGATGAGAACCAGACATGGGTGTGGGGTCGGGTTGGGTTGGAGGGGCTATAGTATGTGCTTATTTCTTTGCAGAGAGGTCACAAACCAGAGGAGGCCGTGTGCTTTAAGCTCCATCCTTTTGAGTTGATGAATCCCTCTACGAGCTAGCTCTGACATCACACCTACCTGAGCAAACTACGGCTAAAACAATCTGTACATTTGACTCCATCTGAGCAAGGGCTGGGTGATATATCAGAGTTTTTAATGTAAACTGATAGAGGCTTTGATTACCAGATGGTCAATGATGGAGTTGCTCATTTCGGTCTGACGAACACACCCAAAGGTCATGGAGAGCATACAGCCTAAGCCTACTGAAAAACGAAATGACACGTACTCATAGCTTGTGACCTTAACCTAGCAGAGTTGCAGTGATTTTCATGACATCATATAAGTGCCCACTTCTCCTAACCTTTTACCCCAACTTTAACCTTGAGGAGATCCATACAGGACACAGACTCCTAGGAGGAGGTGTGATTCTTGTGAAATACGAACAGACAGGTGGGTGGATGGATGCAGAACCATTCCTTTAGCTCATTTCATCATTGCTGGAATGATCTAACTAGACCGTCAATGATGGAGTAGTTCATTCTGGGCTGACAAAATCCCCCCGGAGTGCTCAGATCTCCTGGTCACTGACTCTGCAGCATAGATACAGACCCATGTAGGATCTTCTTCAAGTCAAGGTCAGTGGCCAAGGAGAAGTAACATTTTTTGTGAAATCATAAATGCCTAGATCTCCTGAAAGTTGACAATGACCTTGACGTTAACCTGGATGCAAACTCGCCTGAGGATTACTTTGAGTGAGTTTGGCAATCATCGGAGCAAATGCCTAGGAGTGGCAGTTCCCATGAAACGTGAACCGACGGATGAAAGTCATCAGCTCCTTTTGGCTTTGTTGGAATGATCTAAAATGCAAATATAAAACAGAATATCTATAGATAAATCCAGTGACCGATTTGTGTGTTATGCCATCTTGTGGCACCGCCATTACAGCAGTAGATGGTTTGTGTTTGCTGCTGTTTTCCGACAGCATAATGAGAAGTTGGATTGACAATGTTATGCTGTGACAGCTGTTCAGTTAAGTGTATGTAACTACTTTGCTGCATTAGTGTAAACTGTTTCATACAACTTAAATTGCATTTAATATCACAGAAATTCCATTTAATTGACTTAAAACCCAGATTTTAGATGTCGCAATATTATTGAATATAAAAATATCTATTCCATCTACAGTGGTGAGCAAGTAATATTAATCTTTCAAAAAGGCTGTCAAGGTTTCAATAAACACTGATCAGGCATAACATTATAACCACCTGCCTAATGTCATGTTGGTCTCCCTTTTTGCTACCAGAACACCATGACCCATCAAGGCATGGACTCCACTAGCTCCCTGAAGGTGTGCTGTGGTGTCTTTCACCAAGGTGTTAGCAGCAGATCCTTTAAATCCTGTAAGGTGTGAGGTGGGGCCTCCATGGATTTATTTGCCCAGCACGTTCCCCAGATGCTCGACTGGATTGAGATCTGGGGAATATGGAGGCTAAGTTGTGCTCCTCAAACCATTCCTGAACCATTTTTGTTTTGTGGCACAATGCATTATCCTGCTGGAAGAGGCCCACAGCCATCAGGGAATACCGTTTCCATGAAAGGGTGTACAGTATACCCCTGCTGGCATCTTGGTGCCAGATACCACAGCACACCTTCAGGGGTTTAGTTTAGTTTAGTTTAATGTTCATTTGAAAGGGGTTATTACATACTAATGAACATTAATACAAATGTAAGTATGCTAGATTTAGCAATACTGCTAAATTGCATCTGTAGTCCCCTGGCGGGTCACAAAAACACACAAACAATTATACACGAGAAGAATATCTGCAATGAAACTGTACAAAGTGGATATGCTAAAGTGCAAGAGTAAAGGTGTTACAAAACATTCAAATGTGACACAAGTGAAGTGCTGTGTATGTGTACACACACACATGCACCCAAGCACCTCACAGTAACAACAAACAACAGCAACAAACAAGAAACGGGGCATATGTGTGTGACATACTGTATATGTATATTTGCATGCCGCAGAGGTAGTGGAGTCCATGCCTCAATGGGTCTTTGGCAGCAAAAGGCAGACCAACACAATATTAGGCAGGTGGTCATAATGTTATGCCTGACTGGTACAGAATGAAATGTGAACGTTATTGACTGTAATGGAGTTACTCTAGTCCTATGCAGTGTTGATACTGTTGTTTTGGTTGTGGTTCCTCAATGGCTACTTTGTCAGTGTTTCCTCTGGTAACATTTCTGGGTGGCGGCCCACTGCACCAGAAAAATTTCCGCCGTGCTTATGAGGAGATATAAATTTAAGAAAAATATATGAAGCAATGACTTTCCGCAAGCGCACACACGAACAACGCACGTGACCGTCATCCGCGTGGAGTTTAGAAGCGCCCCACCCATGCAAGCTTTCCAGTCAATCACCAGGCAGAGTGTCTCCCTAGCGTGACTGTCCGAGAGAAACATGAGTTTATTAAAGTACTTTAAACGTGGAAAAAAATCAGAAAAGGTATGTAAGGTGTTTGTGAGGAAAACTAAGGAGCTGGTGGTGGACTGCCGCAGGCAAGGACAACCCCTCACAGCACCAGTCAACATACAGGGAACAGACATTGAGATGGTGACATCCTACAAATACCTTGGTGTTCATCTGAACAATAAACTAGACTGGTCACACAATACCGACGCACTCTACAAGAAGGGACAGCGCAGGCTGTTCCTACTGAGGAGGCTCAGGTCTTTTGGTGTACAAGGGGCGCTGCTGAAGACATTCTACGACACAGTGGTGGCATCAGCCATCACTTTTGGAGTGGTCTGCTGGGGCAGTGGCATTACAGCAGCCGATAGGAAGAGACTGAACAAACTGATCAAGAAAGCTAGCTCTGTCCTGGGGCAACGCCTTGACCCAGTGGAGGAGATAGGAGAGAGAAGGATGGTGGCTAAACTGTCATCTCTGCTGGAGTCCGAGTCCCACCCTATGCAGGACACATTGAACGCACTGAGGAGCTCATTTAGCAGTAGACTACATCATCCTAGGTGCACAACTGAGAGGTTTCGCAGGTCCTTTCTACCTACGGCTGTCAGACTGTATAACCTAAGCAGGGCTGCCCGCAGAGATAACAAAAAACGTGACGACCTCGTAGTATTGAATGTAAAAGACGCAACAGACTTACACAAATGGTCCCCTCCAGTATACAACTAGGACAATATCAGTTGCTACAGAGGGTGACAATATTTTTTTTTTTTTTTTTTTTTGTTACTTATTTGTACCCGTAGGTAGACTTGGTTTGCAGTTTGGTGACAAGCCACCGGCTGCTGGTCGCTGCGTGCGCGAGCGCCCTAAACCTACATGTTTTTGGTGTACGGGAGGAAACCGGAGAAATCCCGGAGTAAACCCGCGCAACACGGGGAGAACATGCAAACTCCACACAGCACACCGTTGGTCGGGGGCTGGGATCGAACCCACGATCTCATGATCCCCGCGGTCCCCCGGCCGAGGGTAAAACTGTGCTGTCACAGTGCTAAACCACTGCGCCACCGTGCATGCCAATATGTATGGGTACATATTCATACTATGTAGGATAACTAAGTAGATGGTTATGCTGTTTATTCCATCTTGCTACAATGCTCCGCACTTTGTATATATATTTATATATTTATGTGTACGTATGTACAGTGGGGCAAAAAAGTATTTAGTCAGCCACCAATTGTGCAGGTTCTCCTACTTAAAAGATGAGAGAGGTCTACAATTTTCATCATAGGTATACCTCAACTATGAGAGACAAACTGAGGGAAAAAAATCCAGAAAATCACATTGTCTGATTTTTAAAGAATTTATTTGCAAATTATGGTGGAAAATAAGTATTTGGTCAATAACAAAAGTTCATCTCAATACTTTATTATATACCCTTTGTCGGCAATGACAGAGGTCAAACGTTTTCTGTAAGTCTTCACAAGGTTTTCACACACTGTTGCTGGTATTTTGGCCCATTCCTCCATGCAGATCTCCTCTAGAGCAGTGATGTTTTGGGGCTGTCGCTGGGCAACACAGACTTTCAACTCCCTCCAAAGATTTTCTATGGGGTTGAGATCTGGAGACTGGCTAGGCCACTCCAGGACCTTGAAATGCTTCTTACGAAGCCACTCCTTTGTTGCCCGGGCGGTGTGTTTGGGATCATTGTCATGCTGAAAGACCCAGCCACATTTCATCTTCGAAGCCCTTGCTGATGGAAGGAGGTTTTCACTCAAAATCTCACGATACATGGCCCCATTCATTCTTTCCTTTACACGGATCAGTCGTCCTGGTCCCTTTGCAGAAAAACAGCCCCAAAGTATGATGTTTCCACCCCCATGCTTCACAGTAGGTATGGTGTTCTTTGGATGCAACTCAGCATTCTTTCTCCTCCAAACACGACAAGTTGAATTTTTACCAAAAAGTTCTATTTTGGTTTCATCTGACCATATGACATTCTCCCAATCCTCTTCTGGATCATCCAAATGCTCTCTAGCAAACTTCAGACGGGCCTGGACATGTACTGGCTTAAGCAGGGGGACACGTCTGGCACTGCAGGATTTGAGTCCCTGGCGGCGTAGTGTGTTACTGATGGTAGCCTTTGTTACTTTGGTCCCAGCTCTCTGCAGGTCATTCACTAGGTCCCCCCGTGTGGTTCTGGGATTTTTGCTCACCGTTCTCGTGATCATTTTGACCCCACGGGGTGAGATCTTGCGTGGAGCCCCAGATCGAGGGAGATTATCAGTGGTCTTGTATGTCTTCTATTTTCTAATAATTGCTCCCACAATTGATTTCTTCACACCAAGCTGCTTACCTATTGCAGATTCAGTCTTCCCAGCCTGGTGCAGGTCTACAATTTTGTTTCTGGTGTCCTTTGACAGCTCTTTGGTCTTGGCCATAGTGGAGTTTGGAGTCTGACTGTTTGAGGTTGTGGACAGGTGTCTTCTATGCTGATAACGAGTTCAAACAGGTGACCTCAGGTACCTCCACTCCAGGTAACGAGTGGAGGACAGAGGAGCCTCTTGAAGAAGAAGTTACAGGTCTGTGAGAGCCAGAAATCTTGCTTGATTGTAGGTGACCAAATACTTATTTTCCACCATAATTTGCAAATAAATTCTTTAAAAATCAGACAATGTGATTTTCTGGATTTTTTTTTCTCATTTTGTCTCTCATAGTTGAGGTATACCTATGATGAAAATTGGAGACCTCTCTCATCTTTTAAGTGGGAGAACTTGCACACTTGGTGGCTGACTAAATACTTTTTTGCCCCACTGTATATCCACTGCTCTTATTTATATTTTTTGTATCTTCTTAATTATTGCTCTGAGTGTTGCTATCTCTGTGCTGTTGCAATCCTGGAATTTCCCCATTGTGTGTCATGCGGTGACCCTCGTGGGCCACCATAAGACACCAAAAGTCACCAGTGAGTTTTGCATTGATGTTTTATTATAACAAGACAAGACGAGACACAAAGCTGTGAGCCGCTGAGGGCAAAACACACACTACAGAATACGAGGGATCGTAGGGCTAACCCCAGCCACTACGACCTTAACTATGACATGGACAAGAATAAGCACAAACCTGACATGAACGAGGACCAGGAATGATTGACGGTGAATGTCTGACGATACTCCAGCATCAACCAGCTGTCAGCACTCGCTAATAAAGCCGGCAGCTAACAAGCTGTGATGCCGAACAGCTGATCGGCTCTGACAGCAGGAAGCCCCGCCGAGCGCTGTCACAATAAGAGCCCGGGGAGCCAGAATGTAATCCACTGCTGTCAAAGCCGGCAGAGATGATGCATAGCCTGAGCGCGGACGAGATCAGCGCTCGGGTCATAACATTGTGGGACTAATAAAGGCTTATCTTATCTTATCTTATCTTAAGCACTGGCATTTATCATGGTTTTAACCCGCTGGAAACGGGAGCAGTAATGGAAGAGTCGCTTAGCTTAGAGACGTGGTTAGAATTCAGATGCATCCGGCTTCAAATGAAGGGAAAGGCAAGGGGGACTGATGAATTGCTGAGGATATATTTCACCAGCCACTACAATATTTAGTTGTGTTCCCTATTATGTGCCTGGCAAGTTAAGGTGACCGAAATTCACAAAGTCAATGACTTTAATCTGTCAGCAGCCTTCAGACAAACTAAACGCACCAACATTTGATTTCAAAATAAGGGAGGTTTTTCCTGGTGTCTGGGTGGTGAGGAGATTTCTAAAAAAAAAAAATCCAAAAAACTATAAATATAAAGAAATATTACAACAGAAATAACGGCATCCTTGGTCATTTACGTTAATTTATTTCATTAAATACAATTTTATTAATATTTTTTCTTTGTAATCAGAGTTAAATTATTGTTCTCTTCTGACTGCAAAATTATGGTCAAAAATGTAAATTGTTTTAAGGAAAAAGTTAAAAAAAAATTACCACAGTCTGTTTCAAATTTACATAAATAACAGTAAAAATGAGTCATAAAATAATCCACAAATTTATAATAAAGTTTCAAATGTACAAGAAAAGTCAATTTTACAAGAGGAAATTACAAATTTGAGGAAAATGGTTTCGAATTTAGATAAATTTACAGAGAAAAGTAGAAAACTATAAGAAAACTATACGAAAAATGTTATAAATTTTTGAGAAAAACCTCAAACCTTCAAGACCGAAGTCATTACTCAAGTTTTTAAGTGGGTGCTCTTTGCATCCTTAACTCAACTAGAAATTTTTGGTTGTCTACTTTTAATTATTAATTTCAAAGCACTGCTTTCACATGAGTAGAATTTCTGGTTACTATACCCACCTGATCATATAATTTAAGTATGCTTAAGTATATTACTATTATGAATGTTTCTTTCCCTTCCCTACTCTCTCAATGGAAAAAAAAAAGAAACACTAGAATAAAAACAAACAAAATATGCATATTTTTGTCATTTGTGTAAACCATGTAAACCATGACAAAAAAAATCCTGCAGGACAAAACATGACACTTGATATCTTCTAACCTTTTGTATACCACCATAGACAGAGAGAGAACCTGAATTACACAGAGCTTAGAGAGGACAAGATGAGACAGAAGAGAGGAGCCAAGAAGAGGAAAGTGTTCAGGCAGAGGAAGGAGAGAAGGATAACACCAGTAAAAAGTCTAAACACGGGATGTGTGGGTGGGACCCCAACTGGCCCAATATTCCAGTATTCAAGCCTCAGTTGTACAATACTTCAAATGGTAAGTTCCATATGCAATGTTACTGTGTAAAATTTAAAAAAGAAATAAATGGTATAAAATTAACATATTCCGATATGTTTACTCCCCCCCCCCCCCCCCCGGAAAAATATGTTGCCACCATATTCATAATAACTAAGACTAATTAATTACATGCAACCACTGCAGCCCCTGGAGAGTTAACCCATTACTGTTAGCTAGCTGTGCAGTGATAAAATATACTGTTTCATGGTAAGCAAGGTAACTGTACGCTAATCATTTTGCTGTTACTGCAAACAAAATCCTTACTGTCTCACCTCTGTCTGCTACACAGTCTCAGGCAGGGTCACAGTTAGTACAGCACAGGCTTGGGTATTTCATTTTTTTTCCCCTCAAGACTGAAGTGTAGCACTCCTGTTGGAGCATCTGACAACTGCACTTTCTCTTTTTTTCCGTTCATACAGACCAGGGGGAGGCAGTGAGGGCCAGTCTACTGCAGGTTTTCTGTTCTACACAGTTTCTTCAGCAGGTGTCTTCAGTGATCAGCTTCAAGGATTGCTGATCAGTGAAAACACCTGCTGAAGAGACCGGGTGGTAGAGCTGGGAAATTAACCAAAATAAAACTGGAACCGAAGTTCGGGGTGTAGAACCAATGTAATCTTGCTAATGTCGTTTTTTTTTTCTTTTTTCGTTTTTTCCCCTCTCCCTGTTGTGCGTGTGTATGTGAGAGCTTTTCATGTACTGCCCCTTTAAGACATACCTGTGGAGTTACAGGCATGTGACTCTGGAAGCAGTGCAGTCAATGTTGTACAAATGCAGCAGAACAATTGAAGATGGCTTGTAACAAAAACAAACGTGGTCTCCAACTATTTACTATGTGATGGTTGACTCTATTTCAGCTGAAGATGCCAAGAAAAAACAAGTGAAGTATGCGAATACTAACACGAAAAGGAACAGAAGCTAAGTCGCCATTAGCCTCTGACAGCTATTTGCATCATTTCAACCATTTTACAGAGGAAATGGACAAACTAAAGGTTGTATTCAAGAACCCGATAAGAGACTCATAACCACTATGTGGTGGTAACACAATCATGCGTGCGTAAAGGACCCCCCAATACTGCTAACAAGCTAATTAGCCGCCGCACACGTGACGTGAGCCACATACCCTCAAGAGGTATGTGTTGTAAATACTAGACAATGTTTATTTTGTATGAAATGACAAAAGGCTTGTTCTTTATTATATTATAGTCATTTACTACCGCACCGCAGCAATACAAAACCACACTCTTATGTAATTCCGCTTAATTACGAGACTTGCCCCTAAGAACAAGGGAGGGGAAAATAACTGGGAAAAAACCCCCAAAACTGACATGAAAGGGTCAATTAACCATGATGCTAATATAAGATCAAACTGTCAGCCCTACTGGGTGGAGCAGAAAACCTACAGTGGATTGGCCCTTCATAGCACATGAATGATCCCTGATCTAGACAATGACCCAAGTTTATTTTTTAAAAATGTTTTTGTTGGTAGGGGAGAGAGCCCTGCTGCTCTAATCCTAAGAGACTTTAGGAGACCTGTCAGTCAACCATCATTACTATACAAGTCTTTTTTTTTTTTTTTTTTTTTAGATCATTCCGGCAAAGCCAAAGTGAGCTAATGTGACGACATAGCATCCGTCTGTCCACATTTCATGGGAATCGCTACTCCTCCCAGGCATTTGCCCTGATGCTCACCAGACTCACTCATAACGATCCTCAGATGGGTTAGAATAGACCTTGACCACAACATCCAAGTTGTGGTCAAGGTCAAAAGTCACTTAACATGATTTTAGAAAAATCACTACTCCTCATAGACGGTTACCTTGATTCTCATGAAGCTCGCTCACAGTGACCTTCAGGTAGGTCTGCATCCAGGTTGAGGTCAAGGTCATTGTCAAAGGTCAGAAGATCTGGGCATTTATGATTTCCTGAAAAGTGTTACTCCTCCTATGCTTTATGCATATACTAGATGAGTCTGTATCTAGGCTGTGTTTAAGGTCAAGGTCAACGGTCAGGAGGTCTGAGCATCCCTGGGGTGATTTCGTCAGACTGGAATGAGCTACTCCATCACTGACGGCCTGGTTTGTTTCGTGGGCCCTCTGACCGGCAGGGGGAGTTGGAGTGCTCTTACATAATCAGGAAGTTCCCCAACTTAGGTCTTTGACAACTAAACAGATTTTACTCATGCTGTGCTACTGTTTATGTTGATTATAAAGAACAGTGGATACATGACAACTAAACTTTAAAGCTGTTTTGCACTTTGGCTCAACAACCATGACCTTTGGAATTACTGTATTTCTTTCTTAATCAAAATGCTTGTGACATCTCTTTTTTCTGGATATTATTTGTTTTAATCCATATCACCCAGGCCTCCTCTGTGCACAAAGACTTCCTCCTAAAATCCAAACATCCCTGCCTTTTCAATGGAGCACATGATGATGCAAAGGGCAGCGGTTACAGAGTGCGTACTTACCTTCCGACTATATCTCATGTAGGGCATCAGCGGCTTATCGGGGGGTTTGGGCGGCTTTGGGATATTTATTCCAGAGGAGCTCTGGTGAAAGGAAAAGAAAGAGTCACCTTGAGGGAGAGCTGCTAATGAGCGACCAGCCTTTGAAATATTACTTCTAACGCTACACTGAGGTGTGTGAAACTATGATGAGTGGTTGTGTAACGTGAAACTACAGGAAGCACTGAGGTCATTTCTCATCACTGCAGCTAATGTTCAGATTTAATTAATGACAGTTTGAGGCCGTACACAAATCGAGGAACCCCACAGAGTAAAATGGAATTGCGCTGACTGTGAAGGGGGAAGGGGGGGTGAAGGAGGAGGAAAAAAAATCACTTAAGCTGAGATTTGCCCACTGCGAGACATAATGCCATTATCAGAGTCAGCCAACCACAGCTTGCATGCAGTGACTAAATTACCGCTCAGCAGCCAGAGCCATGCCGAGTGTGTAATAATACCATGGCAACACTGATGGCATGGGTTACTAAACATGGCCGTCAGAAATGCAGACTTTGAAAGGCAGGTGGTGTTTGAATACACACAGATGGACTCTGAGCCGGTCTGCAGTGTGATGGAGGCAGCAGAGGGGAAGAGTTTGGAATGATGTGCTCTCACAGTATTGGCTTCTCATACTGACTATTCTGCAACATCTTTTTTTTTAAATAAATGCAGAGAAACGTCTAATCCCGACTGCTCTGAACAAAGCAAAAAGCTGCAGTGCTTCTTCTGCAGTGTCTCCTGACTGATGTGTGAAATGAACAAGTTTCCATTCTACTCTGCCTTGGAATTTTGTCTACGTTAATATTCATACCGTTACCCGACTGTTGGTGCTTTGGCTCCCTCCCAGTCTGTAGTTGTTGTAGGCCAGATGGCTGTATGGGTTGTACCCCACAAACCCGGTAGTGTTGGGCATTTGCTGATGGAAACAAATGAGACAGAAACACGAATGAGAAATGACATAAAAGAAGGAGGAGGAGAAAAAAAGGGGGGGGCAAGATGATAAAAAAATAATTTAAAAAAGAAATTAATGAAAGAAGCTGGAGAAATGCAAAATAAAGAAACTTGCAGTCATGCTGAGACTAATAGAAAGTAATCTTGTAGAAGCAGTGGTGTATCAGCACACAAGTTTGCGATTTAGAGGGGTTGAAGGTCTTAACAAAAAAAAGTTCTTAAAATATATTTAGACAGAGTATGAACTAAAGTAGTCTCTGAACATCAGTTTTACAATGACTGAAAATCTTTTGAACTAAGGCCTTTCACAAAAATACAGTAAACAGAGGAAATGGGCTGTAGTTCACTTTCTGGCCACAAGTGTTACAATTGTTTTTGTTTTTCCACTCTCCAAAGTAACGAACAGATCCTTTAAAAAACCCATACTATACCCTTTTTCCACATGTTGACACAGCTCCCAGAGGTGTTAATGAAACGTCTGAGACAGGCTTTGGTCAGAACACCTCAGGGTTTAACTGTTACAGCGCCATTTTACACATGGGGAAGGACCTCTCCTCAAAATGGACTGTTTTTTGGGGGGCATATTGAAATGCTAATGAGCCCCAGTTCACCCCACACCCACCCTGTTCATCATTTCCCTGAGATTTTTTGTTTTGATGGCGATGCCATGTTTGAGGTCAATGTTAGCTTTAGCTTGAGTTGTCAGACTAAGTTGCTGAATGTTAAGAGTTTAAAAGCTAGGGATGCACGATATACAGTATATATTGGCATGCTATTGGTATCAGCAGATAAGGCATTTCAAATTATTTATCGCCAAAAATTATTTTCAGCTGATAGAATATTACAGTGGATAATCCAAGTGATGCTCTGCTAGTGATGTTACACTTTTCCCTCGGCACGAGGGACTGACATCATTACGTCCGGTGAGCATATCTTAACTAACATGGCTTCACCCTCACACTCATGCTGCAGCTATGGTTGTTATTAGGGCTGTCACAGTGGAGGAATTTCCCCTGCGGTGAGAGTGGATAACTCAACACCATGATATGCAGTATTATTGCAAATGTTTTTGGGATCCTGTGGTCTCATAATTTAGACAGGGTTCATAACTTAGGTGGTAAACGATGGAAGCTGTGAGAAACTCGCTGCAGCTGCGCTCTCAACTTGTGTGTTTGTGACAATTGTGCGGAGCTCCGGTCTTCCTACAGTCATGAACTGCTGATTCTGTTAAAAAAAAACAAACAACAAAAATAAACTTGATCATTTTCATAAAGCTGTCGTGGTAACTCCAGCATTTCAACTACAGGGAACTACTGGGTGTGTGGACTGGTTGCAGACTGCAGCAACATTCAGCTTATTTAAACAGGACAGCCTCCGTACTGGACCCTGCGTGGCTTTTATCATAAATACTCCACTCAGAAGGAAATAACACCCATTGTGCTCTTTCAGTGCTCAGTATCACGGCTGTATTTAGCAATTCGTCCAAATGCTTCCATCACTCCTAACTGCCTGCTGGAATCTGTCTGGAGAGTGCACCATGTGGGGCACCATGTGGGGCCTTTTTTTATTTTTTGCACCTGGTGCTGAGGAAGCTTCCATAGTTCCAGGTGCAAACATGCGGTTGGCAATAAAAATTCACTTAACATTTAACAGTTTATTTAATAATCAGTAGGGGCAAATAAGTGAACAACAAGATTTAGCCACACACCCAAAAAAAGTGAACACTGCGGTTGTTGTGGTTGCTTATTATCCTCCGTGGTAGGCTTGTCCATAGCGCGATACTACATAATTGCAGTTATCACGACAGCCCTAATTGTTATTTGTATTACTTTTTGTGGCTAAGCACTGTTGAAGTATATCAAACATCTTCTACAGCAGAAAAGAATTACTGCACCAACAGAAGAATATGCCAAATTCTCATAATGGTACCAGCGTTTACGTTCTCCAGAGACGGAGGTAACAACATAGACAGACGCGGGGTAGTCAGTCTGGCTATTTGGTTTGGCAAAGAGGGCCCTGAACAGACCAACGCTGCCTAGCCTTTTTGTCACAAATGTCTGGTCCCAGGAAACAAGATTGATGAACTAAAACTGGATATGTAACCCAACCAACCATAGGGGACAGCTTTGTGATGGAAGACCTTTCTGTCTGCTAGGGGAGTTTTCTGTTGCCGTGGTAACAGCAGTCCAGATGCTAATGCTAATATAGCAGGCTATGTGCTGGCACCCACTGACAAGCAGTAGACTCAGTTTTGACCAACATACTAAGTGCATAACATGAGAAGATAACACACTGGACTGTATATATTCTAATATTATAAAGGGATACAGAGCCTCCCTCCCCTCAGACATTTGTCTGAGGATACATAACATGTATTTATTTCCATATTAAGGTGAGGTAGTCATCTTATTTTCCTAGGGGAATGTGTCTTTACATGCCAGTAAATCATCACTGTAAGGCAAAGGAGATGTAAATAGGTGGGAAAAAAATATGTGCATTTATCTGCACCATCGTCATATCAGCAGAAATTCTACTATTGTGCATCCCTATTAAAAGCCCAAATTAAACATTACACTGGTCAACACCAAATTTATTGTCTAATTTTTTTTAGCTGATTTAGGACAATTTTGATGTGCTGAATCCAAAAATCACATTGATTTTGCTCAATCAGGTCAACTTTTTGAATTATGGCCACATGTTGTTTTATACGTTTTTGCTTACATGTACGGGTATTTTCACTTTATATGATGCAAAATTCTTTTTTATGTCTTGAAATTCTCTGAATGTTGAACAATGATGACATAACATTCAATTTACATGTACTTACCTTTGTATAAAGGTAAGTACATGCACAGTACTAAGTAAGTACTAAGTAAGTACAGGTTTTTTCTTAGCATCTGATTTTTTTTTTTTTTTTTGTTACTTGTTTGTACCCGTAGGTAGATTTGATTGATTGAGTGAAACGGATGTCATTTTCAGATTCAGCGGTGCAAAATTGTCTTAAATCAGTTGAAAAAACACAGACAACTTACAACTTACATCTTTGTAACCCTGTGTTATCAGAGACAGGTGTGTGGTTTAAGAGGTCAATAGGATATAACCGGCCCTTTGGGTGTAATAAGCACAGAAACAACCCTGGAGGAATGAGGGAATGGCTAACTCTGCTCATGGCAGCTAACTGCTGTTAATCAAGGATGTGTCCGGTCCAGAGTATAATAAATAATAATACACATAAAAACCTATATCATTAAAATATACAGCCAAGTCAAAGGTTGGCAGATGATATGGTGGTCTATTATGGTCACTACAATTTACAAAAAAAAAGGGCTATAAAACCCCTGGACACACTGACTCATGTTGCAAAGCTGGTTAAAAAAAACAACAAAATAGCCAGAACAAAGTGACATACAGCAGGGAAAATAAGTATTGAACACGTCAACATTTTTCTCAGTAAACACATTTCTGATGGAGTCATTGACCGAAGATTTTCACCAGATATCAGTAACAACCATGTCCTGATGGTGCTTCCACCTTGTCGTGGTGGGACAGCTTTGTCAACCCCAGAGCTATGTTGGCGGGAGCCTCGTGCTCCAGGCAGGTTCTACCAAGCTGAACAGGTCTGCGTGGGGTAGAGGCCAGACAAAAGGGGCACCCTGGCCCTCCAGGTTGGGGGTTGGGCACTGGGCTAACAACCCAGTCCCATAAAAAACATTTTGTTATGGAAATGACAACAAGGAAGAAGCAATCTACAACTGGTGCCAGGAGGGATGCAGACCAGGCAACTGGACCTATGATGGATGGAGACCAAAGCCAAGAGGATGTCCCCACCCTGACAGTAAATCTCTTAACACCAAAATCTTACATCAGAGTGGGATGCCGGAATGTCCGAACACTATATACCAGACAGGAAAACTAGCTCAAGTACTGAAAGAAATGAATCAGTACAAGCTCAACATTCTTGGAATGACAGAGGCAAGATGGGATGGAAGTGGAAAACAAAGACTTGCTCCCAGGAAAGTCATCATTTGGTCAGGTAGACAAGACAATGAACATCACGAAGGTGTATCACTCCTTATTAACAAGAGCAAGGCAAACTCTGTATTACAATTGGAACCCATCAATGAAAGACTGCTTATTGTGAGAATAAACTCTCGGTACACCAAGCTATCAGTAGTAGTAGGATATGCACCCATCAAAGCAGCAGAAGAGGAAGAGAAGACTGACTTTTACGACAGCTTACAGGCTACATTAGATAAGATTCTGAACCATGATGTCCTCCTTTTGATTGGTGATTTTAATGCCCGAGTTGGAAGCAACAGCACAGGTAGAGAACGAATGATGGGAAAACATGGACTAGGTGAGATGACCAACAATGGAGAGAGACTCATCAACACCTGCGAGAGTAATGATCTAGTCATCGGCGGCACTCTTTTCCCACTCAAGACCATTTGCAGCAGTGGTAGTAGGCTACGGCCGCACCTCGGACACAGTCCAAGGACAGATAATTTTTTTCACACATAAGGAGTTGTTCAGAACTCCTTATACAAAGATATATAGTGGTGATAATCGTCAGTGGTGGTAATGCACCTGTAAGCTGGTTGCCAACTGCCAATCAAATCTAAAAGAAGAATATCATTCACAAGCTTACATGGACATCACCAGATGGTAGAACCCAGAGCCAGATTGATCAAATTATTAACAGGAAGTGGCAGCGATCTTTACAAGATGTACGCATGATGCACAATGTTGACATTGGCAGCGATCAAAACCTGCTAGTAGCAAAGATAAAACTTAAACTCTGAAAGGCAAAAGTAGGTGAGAAAAGAAGTCAATGCCTCAATGTCATAGTGAAGATTAGTTAATTAGATATTACACAAAGTGCTTGCATACACATATCTTTTAAACCCACACATACACACACATATAAGCTTCACAGGAAATTGTCTGTCGTACCCTATGCTGCTGAAGGGTCTCATCCTGTTTCAGACGGCAGTGTTGTTCACAGTCATGCCTGCGATGTACTGCATGAACCTCAGATGTTTCATCTTCACGGCATCTTTTCTGACATGCAACACAGTCATGTCTGCGACGTACTGCTCGAATCTCAGCTGTTTCATCTTCACGGTATCTTTTCTGACTTGCAGCAGTTCTCCTCACTCTATTGCTCTCCATCTTGTGGGTCTTCTTCTTCTTGTTTTAGATTTGATTGGCAGTTGGCAACCAGCTTACAGGTGCATTACCGCCACTGACTTGATTATCATCACTCTGTATCTTTGTATAAGGAGTTCTGAACAACTTGTGTGTGAAAAAATTATCCGTCCTTGGACTGTGTCCGAGGTGCGACCAGATCCACTGCCACCAACTATTCTATCTTGTGGGTCTTGTGTCTTCAGCAAAAAGTCTTTGGGATCATGAAAATAGATCTGAGCAAAGAGTGGCTTTCAAGACACAAGACACTTGTTTTGCTTGTTTAACAAAGTTTTGATGCATCACTGAGCCTATGGTGTCTATATGGTCTATATGATGTCATATATATCCTATATCCTATGTATAGGATATATATATGATCCTATATGATGTTATATAGGATCATAGGATCCTACATCATAGGCGATCCTATGATCTTTTAGCGAGTCCTATGGTCCATATGATGTCATATAGACATCATGTACACATCATAGGACATCATGTACACATCATAGGAACATCATAGGTGGTCCTATGATCTTTTAGTGAGTCCTTTGAACGTGACAGACACACATCA
This sequence comes from Pholidichthys leucotaenia, assembly GCA_020510985.1. Lineage (NCBI taxonomy): Eukaryota > Metazoa > Chordata > Actinopteri > Cichliformes > Pholidichthyidae > Pholidichthys > Pholidichthys leucotaenia. Next base: position 50,894,693 of record CM035848.1, read on the forward strand.
TGTAGACATCATAGGAACATCATAGGTGGTCCTATGATCTTTTGACATCATAGGAACATCATAGGACATCATGTAGATATCATAGGAACATCATAGGCAGTCCTATGATCTTCGCTATGGTCATGACAGACACACACAGAAATTTCTTGAATTTATAGTGTGTTAAGACGGAAAAACACACACAGAGTGGTGATCTGGTTGCCAGCCAGGAATCAGATCTGGAAGAAGAAGAGTGACATAAAGTGAAGTATGTGGCAGTAATGCACCTGTCAGAACTCCTTATACAAAGATATAGAGTGATGATAATCAAGTCAGTGGCGGTAATGCACCTGTAGGCTGGTTGCCAACCGCCAATCAAGTCTAAAAGAAGATTGTTCAGAACTCCTTAAAAGAACTCCTTATAGAGTAATGACCAGATAGTGTTATAGACATGGAAATCTCACTGTTTGAAGAAGATGAAGAAGATTGTTCAGAACTCCTTATAAGAACTCCTTATACAAAGATATACAGTGAAGAAGACGAAGAAGAGGTTGCCAACCGAGAAGAATTCTTTTTGATACATAGAGTGGGTTACTGAGTGAAGTACATGGCGGTAAGGACTACAGCTCCTGACCAGATGGAGTGATGATGTGGAGTGGGGTGCGTGGCGGTGGTGCGCCTGTGGGCTAGTTACCAGCCGCCAATCAAATCTAAGAGAAATCTAAGAGTTGTTTGGAGTGGAGAGTGATGTCTGAATAGAGTAGAGTGATGTCTGAAGATGAAAGGACAAACCAAAACATAAAGCGTGCACTCCAAAAATATACCAATGAAAACCATGATGACTGGTGTGATATCTTGGGATATCATCACTCTATATATAATTCAAGAAATCTCTGTCTGTGTGTCCGTCACGTCTTCTTCTTCTTTTTGATTTGATTAGCGGTTGGCAACCAGCCCACAGGTTCATCACTGCCATACACCTCACTCCACATCATCACTCTATCTGGTCAGGAGCTGTAGTCTGTATCTGCATCTCATCTCATTATTCTTCTTCTTTTAGATTTGATTGGCGGCTGATCCACCAGCCCATGATCCCTTAGCAAGTCCTCAGCTGCTTCCCAATGTAGCCCCTTAATGCCAAGATATTTTTCTGCTGCTTTCACAATGATTTTGATTTTTTTCTGTTTTCTTGGAGGTCTGCGCAGTGCAGTTTATCACATCTACCACAAGACAAAATTATTTTCCTTCAAAACCAGAGAATCTTCCTTAATTCTGCTGCATGCACTGCAAGCCTGCACACTTTCCCTGTTAAGAGTCCACTCCCACTTTTTTAGCTGGCACCTTTTTCGCAGCTTCTGCATATATTAATCCCTGGAAGACTTTTACCTGCTGAATTTCTGCTGCTCTTTTGCTGGCTTCATAACCTCGATATGCAGAGCTATGTTCACCACTGCAGTTACAGCACTTTAATTTGGCTCCTCTTTCACACTTTACATATTCATGTTCACCAGAGCATCTGGCACATCGTTGTCTACTTTTGGATATCGCTGCTTCATGACCAAACTTTTGACATTTGAAACATCTGAGTGGAGGAAGAATGAAAAATCTGACTTCATAACTCATGTAGCCAATATACACTTTACTTGGCAGTCTTGTTTCATCAAATTTTTATATAATCGATAGACCAGTGGTCCCCAAACTACGGCCCGTGGGCCGGATACGGCCCGCCTCCACATTTGGCCCGGCCCCCTGAACAATATCAGACGCTTACCCCCACCCCCCTCCACCCCCTCCCACACCTCGCTTCCAAGTCGGCCGAGCGCCGTCTCGTTCCCCTGCTGAGCGTGTGCTCAGCCATGCATTCTGTGCCATGGATTCTCTGTATCACTGTATAAAGAGCTGACTGTTCATGCCTCACTATCGCACTTAGAATTCGTTCTTAGACATCTGCTCAGAGCTCTCTCACAGAGCGCTGGGTGAGCCTCGTGATGGAGGAATAAAACACCTTTAAACTTCGGCTTGCTGTGTCCGCCTGCACTGATTTTTCCTCCTCACTGGTAAGCGTGATGATTTTTTTTTTTTTTTTTCAGTCTGGCCACGCGATCAAGACTAATACACGCATAGAACGTGACATTCTGTCTGTGCCCCTATCTGACCCCCCCCCCCCTCAGAAAAAAAAAAAATCCTAGACTCACCCCTGTCAAATAAAATGGAATAATGGTGAAAAGGTTAGCTAAGAGAAAAATTCATTCAGAATGCAGGGTATTTAACCTGCAGTAAACAAACGATTATTTTTTTGTTCAATGCAAAGAAAAGGCTGTTCAGCAGCGGTGTCTACAAGCCTGTTGGAACCTACAAAGGATTATAAGGAAGAAGCACAAGAACTTTGAGAGACTGCTCATATGAGTCATTTAAGGAAGAGATTCTGCTCTGACAACTAAGCTGAACTTTTACCTGTTCAGATTGTGCACGGCACAACACAAAGTTAATGTTCCATGGACTTTTTTCTGTGAAGAACCCAGAGAGGGTTATTTGGTTATTATTTATTTCATTAATAGTGTTATTATTTATTTTCTGACTTTTTTCATGTGAAGATCCCAGAAAGGGTTATTAATATTTGATCATTTGTGGCTTTCTGGAAAACAATAAATGTTTACGTTTAGGCACCCCTGCGATCGTCACACTTTTTCTGTTACAAACTGACCCCGGCCCCCATCAGAGAAGGCAAAAGTTATGTGGCCCTCACAGGAAAAAGTTTGGGGACCCCTGCAATAGACTATCACATTTTTCACCATTTCTATTAGTTTTCAATCTTTGTACCTCTGTCACTTTTGCTCCAGTTAAGTTTTTCATTATTTTATCAGTTGAGACAGCCGTTGAAATGCCCGATATCACTCCTCTCATTGCCTTATTTCCTTCCAATATTAAACACTGCACAATTTTCCCCTCCATCTTATTGACTCTGATTGCTTTTCCTTGTTGAACATATCTTTACATATAACTAGTAATGAACCACTACAAAGAATTCTTGCATTTAAAACTTCTCCAAGTAACCCATCAATTGCATTTGTGAGCATAACTGGGTTCCACTCACGAAATGATGCTCTTTCCTGAGTAAGTTTAATGATTACACTCCTTCTGTTTATTCCGGGATTGTTCATCTTCTGATTCATCAGCACTTGATAACGCTCTTGATTGATTTTCTTTACATTTGCTTCCTTTAGACGCCAAATATCCTCTCTTCCGCTTCCCACCTCCATTCCTCCTAGTTCACTCCAAGGTTGGTCTTGCATCAACCAGCCCACAGGTGCATTACCGCCACTGACTTGATTGCCATCACTCTATATCTTTGTATAAGGAGTTCTTATAAGGAGTTCTGACCAACTCCTTATGTATGAAAAAATTATCTGTCAGGAGGTTTCCGCCACCAACCCTGCCCACAAAGGGTAGCGAGCAGTCATCATCATCTTCTTCTTCTTCCGGTTACTGGCGGATAGCAAGCAACTGAAAGGTGCATACCTCCACCTACTGTACAAGAATGTGTAACATTATGTCATTTGAGCCTGACCCCTAAATTCTATGACTTAATCCTGTGTTATTTAAAAAAAGAGAAAAGAGCCCTTCTCATGATTCTTAGTGCCTCTCCATCTCCATCTGTTCCCAGAATCCCAGTTAAATCCCATTCCCTACCGGCCTCTCGAATTTCATTTTTCATTCTCTCTCTTTCATTTCCATACTTGTGACAATGTAATAAGATTACTTGACATTTTCTTTTACTCCACATTCTCTACATTTGTCACTTTCGCTTTTCCCCATGATGAATAAAGTGCCGTTTAAACCTGTGTGATCCAGCCTGTCTTGCTATAATGATGTCTTTCCTCCTGTTTGTTGTTTTATTTACTGCAATAGATTTTTGTATTTTGTAATACAAGCTTCCTTTATGATCTTCATCCCATCTTTTTTGCCATAGCTCAATTCTTTTTTTTCTTGATTACCCTTTTCCCTTCTTTTCCAAGTGGCAATGGTACAGTTATTTCTTTCCCAAGTGCACTTTTTGCTAATTTGTCTGCACAGTCATTCCCTTTCAACCCTTCATGTGCAGGAACCCAAACAAAACTGAACATCTCCACTACCCCTATGCATCCTAGATAAACCATGATATAGCTCAATCACCAAGTCTTCTCTTGTTGATTTTAGTGTCTGTATGGTTTTTAAAGCTGCAAGTGAATCTATGCACACCACCACCTGGCCTGATCTGACCTCCTCCACCCACTGCAAACCAATAATTGCCACCATCTCTGCTGTAACCACAGATGTATTGTTGGAGAGTCTTTTTGAGATGGTCACTTTAAACTTGGGCAGTCATCTTCTTCTTCTTCTCTCAGTTACTGGCGGATAGCAAGCAACTGAAAGGTGCATACCGCCACCTACTGTACAAGAGTGTGTAACATTATGTCATTTGAGCCCGACCCCTAAATTCTATGACTTAATCATATCATCACTCTATATATCTTCAGGGTAGTCATCTTCTTCTTCTTCTTTTAGATTTGGTTGACGGCTGGCAACCAGCCTACAGGTGCATTACCGCCATGCACTTCACTCTATATCATCACTCTATCTGGTCAGGAGCTGTAGTCCTTACCGCCATGTACTTCACTCAGTAAACATCACTCTATGTATCAAAAGTCAGAATTCTTCTCGGTTGGCAACCTCTTCTTCGTCTTCTTCACTCTAGTGAAGAAGTATATCCTTATGCAAAGATATAGAGTCTTTGACTATATCTATAGAGATATAGAGTCTATATCTTTGTATAAGGAGTTCTTATAAGGAGTTCTGAACATTCTTCTTCTTCAAACAGTAAGATTTCCATGTCTATATGACGTCTATAACACTCCATCTGGTCCCACTCTATATTCTTCAGGTCATCACTCTATCGTCAGGAGCTCTTCTTGAATTATCCGTCTGCTTCTCCTTCTTCTTCTCTTAGATTTGATTGGCGGTTGGCAACCAGCTTACAGGCGCATTACTGCCACATATTTCACTCTATATCATCACTCTATCTGGTCAGGAGCTGTAGTCCTTACCGCCACGTACTTCACTCAGTAAACATCATTCTATGTATCAAAAGTCAGAATTCTTCTCGGTTGGCAACCTCTTCTTCTTCCTCTTCTTCACTCTATATCTTTAAAGGAGTTCTTATAAGGAGTTCTGAACAATCTTCTTCTTCTTCAGTGAGATTTCCATGTCTACATGATGCCTATAACACTCTATCTGGTCATTACTCTATAAGGAGTTCTTATAAGGAGTTCTGAACAATCTTCTTCAAACAGTGAGATTTCCATGTGAATGAATGAATGAATGAATGAATGAATGAATTTTATTTATTTCGGATAGTACATTACAGGTTAAAAGAAACTGTATAATATAACAACAAGGTCAAATTAGACAAAGACTCCTTCTACTATACAATTCCACGTGAGTTATCCGAAATGGGTGATGGCTGAAGCCGCAGCTTATATTGCCCACCCATATTCCATCCAAGAATTCAAAGGAGAAAAAAGAGAAAACAAGACAAGAGCGATTACAATTTAAAACAAGGCTAAGACAAAATGTGACTGAGAGAAAAAGAAAACTGAGCTAGTCTAAGTTAAGCGGTTACTATTCAAAAACAAATCTAAGACAAAATGTCACAGAGAAAAAAAGAAAAAAAGAAAAAACTAAGCTACAACACAACACAGGCTGGAAATGTCAATCCTTATGTGAGTTTACATGTCATCTTGTAAATATGTTTGGAGTATTTCTTCCTTTAGTTTTTGTTTAAATTGTCCAAGCTTTGTACATGATTTTAATTCAGGTCCAAAATCGTTCCATAATCTGACTCCTTGCACTGAAATACAGTGTTGCTTGGTGGTTGTTCTCACTGTAGGCTTTTGAAATATACATGTTCCTCTGAAGTGATATCATTTCTCCCTTGTTTGGAACAACTTTTGGATATTTGCGGGCAGTGATAGATTCTTCACTTTGAACATTATTATTGCGGTTTTAAAGTCAATCAGATCTTTCAACTTGAGAGTTTTTTGTTTAAGAAAAAGTGGGTTTGTTGGTTCCCTGTAAGCTGCTTTGTTGATTATTCTAATAGCTCTCTTTTGAAGCATAAGAGTGGATATATGTTTGTTTTATATGTATTTCCCCATACTTCATTACAATATGTCATGTATGGGAGTATTAATGAATGGTACAAGGTGTATAGTGTGGGTTGATTCAGCAAATTTTTCACTCTGTGTAATATTGCAATTGATTTGGACACTTTACCTTTTATATAATTAATATGTGGCTTCCAACACAGTTTGTTATCAATTATTACTCCAAGGAATTTAGTTTCGGATACCCTTTCAATCTCTACACCATTTACACTGAGTTTGGGTACTGGGTAGTTGTGATGGTTGTTAAAGACTATAAATTTTGTCTTGCTTAAATTGAGCGTTAATTTGTTTGAATCAAACCACAGTTTCAGCTTTCCTAATTCCTTTCCGAGTGTATCCAGAAGTTGTTCCAATTGTTTCCACTGCATAGCAGATTAGTGTCATCAGCAAACAATATTAAGTCCATTTTTTCTGAAACTTTACATATATCATTTATATACATATTGAATAATAATGGTCCCAAAACTGAACCCTGTGGGACTCCACAGGTGACCTTCAGTAACTCTGAGTTTTTGCTGTTAACACATGCAAACTGATATCTATTCTTTAAGTAACTACTTAACCAGGACAGTGCTACCCCTCTAATACCACAATTTTGTAGTTTCTTTAATAATAGATTGTGATCTACTGTATCAAATGCTTTTTTAAGATCCAGGAATACTCCAACTGAATACTCTTTATTTTCAATGGCTGTTGATATTTTTTCTGTAAATTCCATTAAGTGTGTATTAAATTCCATTCCATGTGTCCTAGGTATTCATTTTAAATCTGTAGCCTGTTCTGTAGTCCGTATCTCTCACTCTAGTCAATCACTCTATATACTGTATCTCTGTATGTCTGTCTTCTTCTTTTAGATTTGATTGGCGGTTGGCAACCAGCTTACAGGTGCATTACCGCCATGTACTTCACTCTATATCATCACTCTATCTGGTCAAGAGCTGTAGTCCTGTCATCATTGCTGTGTCCAATCAAACCTCAACTCTATCTTCAGACATCACTCTTCGTCTCCTCGTACTTTATATCATCACTTCACTTTATATCATCTCTCTGCCATGGCCAAGATGTCGGCCACCCAGGCCAGTCTATCACGCACTTCTGTCTCCTGTGTGTCTTCTTTTAGATTCGATTGGCGGTTGGCAACCAGCTTACAAGTGCATTACAGCCACGTACTTCACTCTATATCATCACTCTATCTGGTCAGGAGCTGTAGTCCTTCTATCATCATTGCTGTGTCCAATCGAACCTCAACTCTATCTTCAGACATCACTCTTCTTCGTCTCCTCGTACTTTATATCATCACTTCACTCTACATCATCACTCTGTGCTCAGTATCACTCTATATATAATTCAAGAAATCTGTCTGTGTCTGTCTGTCCCGACCATAGGACTAGCTAAAAGATCACAATGATGTTCCTATGATGTCTATATGACATTATCTAGACACCAAAAGATCAAAGGCAGCCTTCACTAACGATCATAGGACTCGTTATGACATCATCAAAGATCACAGGACTCGCTATGTCATGATCATAGGACTTGCTAAAAGATCATAGGGCTCGCAACACGATCATAAGACTCACTATGACATCATCAAAGATCAAAGGCAGGCATCATTCACAACCATAACATTCGCTATGACATCATCAATGATCAAAGGCAGGCATCACTCAACGAGTGGTGACATCAGAGATCAAAGGCTGGTTTCACCATGTTTACTGTTGCCATGGTAACAGTAACTTTCTGCAGGCATGCAGAAATGCTTTCTATGGGTATGCACAGGTATGCACTAGTAGAATAAAAGAAGAACACCTGCCACAGCCAAGATATATACAGTGATGATATAGAGTGAAGTATGTGGCAATAATGCACCTGTAAGCTCGTTGCCAACCGCCAATCAAATCTAAAAGAAGAAGAAAAGACAAAGACATGAAAATGGCAGTAAGAAAAGACAAGGGACAATATATGGAAAGACTTGCAGATGAAGCAGAGATAGCAGCAGAGCTAAATGACATGAAAACAGTATATCATATCAAGAAAGTTGATAGATTTTTGTAAACACTGTGACCTACCAGTCAAAGCTGAAGATGGTATATCTATTACCAAAGAAGAAGAAAAGTTGGAAAGATGGAGACAATACTTTGAGAGTGTTCTCAACCATTCAGACCCACCAATGCTTGCAGACATCCTTGAGGCAATGGAAGACCTGGATATCAATGTAACATAACACTGAAAGAGATCAAGGTTGCTATCAGCAAACTAAAGAACTGCAAAGCACCTGGGGAGGATGGAGTCTGTGCAGAAATGCTAAAGGTGGAAGAGCAGGAAATACCACAGATACTACAGAAAATTTTACAGAATATCTGGTACTCTGAAACAGTACCAGAGGACTGGAAAACAGGAATTATCATTAAAATTCCAAAAAGAGGTGACCTTACAAATTGTAACAACTGGAGAGGTGTCACCTTACTCTCCCTTACGAGCAAGATATTTAGCTGCATTATACTTCAAAGAATCACAACTGCAATTGAAAATATACTACGTCAAGAACATGCCAGTTTTAGACAAGAAAGATCTTGCATTGACCATATTTTTACCCTCCAGCAAATCTTTGAACAGTCCCACGAATGGAATGCAACTCTTTATACAGTCTTTATTGACTTTAAAAAGGTTTTTGACAGCCTCCACAGGAACTCTCTTTGGAAAATTCTTTGCTATTATGGTATCCCACAGAAACTGGTTAACATTATCAGATCGCTGTAAGACAACTTCAAATGCAAAGTCATCCATGATAACAAGCTCACAGGTGACGCTCATAAAAAGGTCAGCATTTGTGGAGGCTTCCTGCCATTCTGGACCTGCTTTTTTGGGTGGATTCACACTACAACGTTTGGACCAACTTTTACTGATGTTTTGTCAAACGTCTGGCTCTGCTGGCAAACGTTGGCGAAAGTTGTGTTCCTTGAAAATTTTCAGCATGCTAAAAATTTGCCGACGTTTGGAAATAAACATTGGTGAAAGCTGTGCTCAGTTTGTAAAAGTTCCTGAGCACTGGACTGAGTTATACAGAGTTTACCCAAGTTGGTATTTAAGCTCCATTGGCAAACGTTGATTGAAATGCCGGTGGAAGCAGATGTTTTTAGACCGAGATTCATTTCAGACATGCATGGACGAAAGAGAAATGGAGAGAAGGGGGAATTTTAAAAAAAGAAAAAATATACAATGCATCCAGAAAGTATTCACAGCGCTTCACTTTTTCCACATTTTAGGTACAGCCTTATTCCAAAATGGATTAAATTCATTTTTTCCTCAGAATTCTACACACAATACCCCATAATGACAATGTGAAAAAAAAAAAATTATTTTTTTTTGAGATTTTTGCAAATTCATTAAAAATAAAACTAAGAAATCACATGTACGTAAGTACTCACAGCCTTTGCCATGAAGCTCAAAACTGAGCTCAGGTGTGTCCTGTTTCCACTGATCATCCTTGAGATGTTTCTACAGCTTAATTGGAGTCCACATGTGGTAAATTCAGTTGATTGGACATGATTTGGAAAGGCACACACCTGTCTATGTAAGGTCCCACAATTGACAGTGCATGTCAGGACAAACCAAGCATGAAGTCAAAGGAATTGTCTGTAGGTCCCTGAGACAGGGTTGTCTGGTGACACAAATCTGGGGAAGGGTACAGAAAAATTTCTGCTTCTTTGAAGGTCCCAATGAGCACAGTGGCCTCCATCATCTGTAAATGGAAGACGTTCAGAATCATCAGGACTCTTCCTAGACCTGGCCGGCCATCTAAACTGAGTAATCAGGGGAGAAGGGCCTTAGTCAGGGAGGTGACCAAGAACCTGATGGTCACTCTGTCAGAGCTCCAGCGTTCTTCTGTGGAGAGAGTAGAACCTTCCAGAAGGACAACGATCTCTGCAGTAATCCACCAATCAGGCCTGTATGGTAGAGTGGCCAGACGGAAGCCACTCCTTAGTAAAAGGCACATGGGGCAGCCCTCCTGGAGTTTGTCAAAAGGCACCTGAGGGACTCAGACCATAAGAAACAAAATTCTCTGGTCTGATGAGACAAAGATTGAACTCTTTGGCATGATTGCCAAGCGTCATGCTTGGAAGAAACCAGGCACCACTCATCATCAGGCCACTATTATCCCTACAGTGAAGCAAGGTGGTGGCAGCATCATACTTTGGGGATGTTTTTCAGCAGCAGGAACTGGGAGACTAGTCAGGATAGAGGGAAAGATGAATGCAGCAGTGTACAGAGACATCTTGGATGAAAACCTGCTCCAGAGCGCTCTTGACCTCAGACTGGGGCAACGGTTCATCTTTCAGCAGGACAACAACCCAAAGCACACAGCCACGATATCAAAGGAGTGGCTTCAGGACAACTCTGTGAATGTCCTTGAGTGGCCCAGCCAGAGCCTAGACTTGAATCCAACTGAACATCTCTGGAGAGATCTGAAAATGGCTGTGCACCGATGCTTCCCATCCAACCTGATGGAGCTTGGGAGGTGCTGCAAAGAGGAATGGGCAAAACTGCCCAAAGATAGGTGTGCCAAGCTTGTGACATCATATTCAAAAAGACTTGAGGCTGTAATTGCCGCTAAAGGTGCATCAACAAAGTATTGAGCAAAGGCTGTGAATACTTATGTACATGTGATTTCTTAGTTTTTCATTTTTAATAAATTTGCAAAAATCTCAAAAAACGTTTTTCACGTTGTCATTATGGGGTATTGTGTGTAGAATTTTGAGGAAAAAATGAATTTAATCCATTTTGGAATAAGGCTGTAACACAGGGGTGTCCAATCATGTGCCATGGAGGGCCAAGACCTTGCAGGCTTTACCTCCAACCAGTGTCTTCAACAGCAGATTCCACTGAATTTCTTCCCACTGATTGCTGATAAGTGAAAACACCTGCTGAAGAGACTGGGTAGAAGAGAAAACCTGCAGGATCTTGGTCCTCCATGCCACATGATTGGATACCCCTGTTGTAACATGACAAAATGTGGAAAAAATGAAGCACTGTGAATATTTTCTGAATACACTATAATATCCCAAAAATGTGACAGCCCAAAAGAAAAAAAAATCTCCTCATTGAGAAATTTACTGTTCTTAATTTTCTGCTCCATGCGTAATCATTCACCAGGATTTATTGGTTTGGTTTCCATTGTGTGGAATCAAACAGCGCTGATGTGGCGTCAAAAATTAAATGACATTTAATGGGATTTTATGTTATTTTAATGGAGAGAGTTGTAACAGTCAAAATATAATTACCCATCATTTTATTTATATGATGATACACTAAAAAGTTTCTTTTATTCCATCCACATTCACATTTTAATTGCGGACTTACTGTTGAAGTCTATATAGGCCTTATTGTATTATTTTTTAGAGGAATTTTGTTTTTTAATTTAACCTTTATTTAACCAGGCAGAACAGATTAAGAACACATTCTTATTTACAACTTTAGAGGAATGAATGAATGAATGAATGAATGAATGAATGAATGAACGGGGGGAAAGGGTATGCCGAAGTAACTACATAGAAATATAAAATGAAAATAAATACTGACATGTATGCCCAAGGGAGATGTGTTCACTCTAAAAAGCAGGTCCAGAATGGTAGGAAGCCTCCACAAATGCTGATCTTTATGAGCATTGCCTGACGCTGATGTCAGCTGACCTGTGCTGAGTATTTGTTTGCTTAAGTTAATCTAAGTTGGCAATAGCTACACATACGCTAGCCTAAGTTGGCAAAAGTTTGCCAACGCTGAATGCAACGCTGGCAAATGCTAGCAAAAGTTTGTAAAAGTTGGTGTGCACTGGATTAAAAAAACCTGCTCACAAACGTAATTTCACTGACTTTAGGACTAATTTCTCTGATTTTTCAAAACGTCTGTAAAAGTCGGTCCCAATGCAATAGTGTGAACGCAGCTTTAACTTAGGCCGACTTAGATAAACTGCATAACTTAGCCCAGCACTCAAGAACTTTTGCAAACTAAGCACAACTTTCACCAACGTGTATTTCCAAACATCTGCAAATTTTTAGCATGCTGAAAATTTTCAAAGAACACAGCTTTCACCAGCATTTGCCAACAAACACCAACTATCATTAAGTTTTATCAACTTTTGCCAGCAGAGCCAGATTTTTGCCAAAACGTCAGTAAAAGTTGGTCCAAACTTTGTAGTGTGAATCCACCCTTAAAAAGGTCCGTGAATATCAGGTTGTCACACCACAAAGAATTCATGATGGGTAGAAGCAAAGAGCTCTCTCTAGACCTCCGCAACTTTACTTTTGCAAAGCATAATGATGGCATTGGTTACAGGCGTATTTCTAAACTGAATATAAAGCTGAATATTCCAGTGAGCACTGTTGCAGCCATCATTTGGAAGTGGAAAGAACATCATTTTACCATAAACTGGCCACGACCAGGAGCTCCTCACAAGATGTCTGACAGAGGAGTCAAAAAATTATCAGAAGAGTTATCCAAGAGCCAAAGACCACTCGTGGAGAGCTCCAGAAAGACCTAGAGTTAGCAGGTACTGCTGTTTCTGTGGTGATCCAAGCTGCACACTTTTCTCTCCTCTCATTATTCATTTCCCACAGCTGTGGCTTCATCCACACCTGCCCTCTCTAATCAAGCAGCCTTTAAGTTGAGAGGGGCCCTCCACTCCTGCACGGAGACGTCAACTTCGGCTTGCAGCCTTGAATGCTCCTCGCCACTGTGTGCAGCTTCTTCAGCTCCTTGCTACGACCCTCTCCTCCTACTTGGGACCTCGTAAGCAACCTTATTATTTACTTCCCTTCTCCTCATTCTCCTCTGTGTGTTTTAGGACTTACCTGTGCACAGGTGGACCATCCTCCTGATGGACTGGGATCATTCCTCTCGGCGGACCAGGACCAACTCTCTGGAGCTGGAGTTCCCACTCTTCTTTCACCTCCCTGTAAGTGCACATCATTATTTGGACTAAACTGTTTCCCCATCTCACCTCGGCCGAGGCTTTTTCCCCTGCACTGCTCACTGTATATATCAGCACGAGTACTTCACTCACACTCGCGGGACCACTGCAGTCAGGAGGAAGATGTGGAGCCACTGGTAGCTCACAGCCTGCTGCTCTGCACCCCGGTTGTCAAGACTGTCCCTTCATCATTATCACCTGCACATAATAAAATCATTGTAATCTGTAACCTAGTCTGTCGTCTGCTTCTGGGTCTGAACACTAAATCATGCCAGTACGTCTTCCGTCCTTCAGACCCAGCAGACGGTGCTAATGCACGCCGACTTGACATCATGGAGGCTCGGTTAGGTCAGGTTACATACCAGCAGCAGGTAATTTTGAATCAGCTCACACAAATAAATGAACGGCTTGACCAACTTACCGCTGCCTCCCACGCACAGGCCGGGTCCGCAGCGCCGGCTGAGCCGCTGCCTCCTTCTCCTCCATTAGCATGCCCCCAGTGTATTACACCAGTTCCCACACCGGCTCATTTTAGCGGAAGATTGGGTGAAGCCCGAGGTTTTCTCCTTCACTGTGGCCTTGTTTTTCAGCGTGTACCGGAGGATTTTCCCACTAATCACAGCCAAATTAGCTACGTGGTGAACCTGCTGGAGAGGCGAGCTCTAGCTTGGGAATATGCTGATGATCATTTCCTGTCAGAAGTCACTCAGGTGTTTGATCATTCCGACCGGGATGACATTATCACCACCCGCCTTGTGAATCTCCGGCAGGGGGCCAGGTCCGTGGCTGACTACTTGGTGGATTTCCGGGTTGTAGCAGTGGAGGTGGGGTGGGAGGATGCGTCTCTGTGCAGCATTTTCACACGTAGTCTCAGCCCCGGCCTTCATGATGAACTTGCTTGGTTAAGTAAACCATCCTCTTTGAACGAGCTAATTTCCCTGGCCATCAAGTTAGATAATCGCCTTAGGGAACGATCTAACGAGGGCTGTCATACTAGTAGCTCTGTCTCTCAGTCACACTCCCCTACCCGGCTCCGCCTCCCAGCCCTCCCCTCTCCCAAATCTACTAACACCGCCGAGCCCATGCTGCTGGGCCAGTCTAAGTTGCCTCCTGTAGAACGACAGTGCCGCCAGGACCTCGGGTTGTGTATGTATTGTGCCAGCTCTGAACATGAGGTTACCCACTGCCCCAATCAGCCAAAAGGGGGTGTCCATTCATCACAGTAGGGGGACTAACGGACAAGAAAGAGTCTAAATCCCTTACTCGCCTTTTGCTACCTATCCATTTTGACAACGGTTGCACTGAATTCAGCATTACTGCTCTCATTGATTCTGGCGCAGAGCAAAGCTTTCTTTCTGAGAGTCTGGCAACCTGGCTAAAGCTTCTGTGTCAGAATTTGGAGGTTCCATTAAATTTGGTAGCCATTTCTAGGGAGCCACTCACTAAGGTCACTGAGAAGACAGCTCCAATCTCTATTTTAGTTTCAGGCAACCAGAGAGAGCATCTGAGTTTTTTTTTTGTTTTACCAATCTCTGCCTCTCCTGTTATTTTGGGATATCCCTGGTTAAGACTTCATAACCCAGTTATTGATTGGCAGAAAAGGAGGGTTATTACTTGGAGCACCTTTTGTTTAGCCGCTTGTCTGCAGTCTACTGCTTGTTCCTCTTCAGTCCCTATCAGCTCACCGCCCACCCAAATGCCCGATCTCACTCAAGTCCCTCATGAGTATCATGACCTAACCCTGGTCTTTAGCAAAACTAAGGTGCTTTTCCTACCCCCCACCGTCCTTACGACTGTACCATTAACCTTCACCCGGGGGCTACGTTGCCATCTAGTAGACTGTATAGTCTGTCAGCCCCAGAACGGGAGGCTATGGATAAGTACATCAAGGAGTCACTAAGTTCTGGCATCATCACACCTTCGTTATCTGCGGTGGGGGCGGGTTTTTTTTCGTGGGCAAGAAGGACGGATCCCTTCGGTCCTGCATTGACTTTAGAGAACTTAACAAGATCACTGTGAAAGACAAGTACGCCTTGCCGCATCAACTCTGCTTTCGATCTATTGCAGGATGCCACTGTTTTCACCAAGTTGGACCTTCGCAATGCCTACCACCTGATCCAGATAACGGAGGGTGATGAGTGGAAGACTGGATTTCGTGCACCTAGTGGCCATTTTGAGTACCTGGTGATGCCATGTGGGTTGACTAACGCGCCAGCTGTTTTCCAATGACTCATCAATGACGTTCTTTTTTTTGGGGTTTTTTTTGTTTTTTTTGTTACTTATTTGTACTCGTAGGTAGATTTGGTTTGCAGTCTGGTGACAAGCCACTGGCTGCCGGTCGCTGCGTGCGCGAGTGCCCTAAACCTACATGTTTTTGGTATGCGGGAGGAAACCGGAGAAATCCCGGAGTAAACCCACGCAACACAGGGAGAACATGCAAACTCCACACAGCTCACTGTTGGTCGGGGGCTGGGATCGAGCCCACGGTCTCATGATCCTCGCGATCCCCCGGCCGAGGGTAAACTGTGCTGCCACAGTGCTAAACCACTGCGCCACCGTGCAGCCCGTTCTGAGGGACTTTCTGAATTCTTTTGTTTTTGTTTATCTGGATGACATTTTGATTTTCTGTCATTCTCTAAATGACCATCGGGTGCATGTTAGGACTGTCCTTCAGTGGCTGTTGGAGAACCAGCTGTACATCAAAGGTGAAAAGTGTGAGTTTAATACATCCTCAACAACCTTCTTGGGGTTCGTCATCACTCATAAGGAGATCAGGGCTGACCCGGGCAAGGTGAAGGCGGTCATGGATTGGCCTGTTCCCTCCTCCCACAAGCAGTAACAGAAATTTTTAGGGTTCGCCAATTTCTACCGGTGCTTCATCCACAGTTTCAGTTTGGTTGCCCAGCCTCTCACCCGACTCACGTCCACCAAGATTCCGTTTGGATGGTTTAAGAAGGCCGATGATACATTTATGGAGCTGAAGTCTCGCTTCTCCTCTTCCCCTAGCCTTGCCTAGGTGGATCCGGAGCTGCAGTTCCTGGTGGAGGTGGATGCATCGGACTCTGGGATGGGGGTGGTTCTGTTTTAGTGCTTGACCACCAACCATAAGGTCCATTCCTGCGCTTATTTCTCCCGACGCTTGTCCCCAGCCGAGAGGAACTATGATGTTGGTGACCGGGAGCTGTTGGCGGTTAAACTTGCCTTGGAGGAGTGGCGCCACTGGTTGGAGGGAGCCTCTCAGCCATTTGTGGTTTGGACATCTCACAAGAATCTGGAGTATCTCAGGGCAGCTAAATGGCTAAACTCCAGACAAGCCCGCTGGTCCCTGTTCTTTGACAGATTTAGTTTTACCATCACCTACTGCCCAGGGTCCAAGAATACCAAACCTCATGCCCTCTCCAGGCAATTCTCCTCTGACTCTGTTTCGCCGGAGCTGCATCCCATCATTCCTCCCTCATGTGTGGTAGACATGCTTTCATGGGAGATCGAGGAGAGGGTCAAGAGAGCACAGAGTACTGAGCCTGATCCGGGTGGGGGTCCTACAGGCCGGATTCCCACCTGCAGAGTACTTTCTGGTGGCCATCGATGAGGAGGGACGTAAATGAGTACATCAAGGTCTGTCCCCAGTGTGCCACAGGTAAATCATCTTCTTCCCCACCTTTCAAACTCTTACATCCTCTACCAATCCCCAGCAGGCCGTGATCCCACGTGGCACTGGATTTTGTGACTGGTCTTCCCCCCTCTGCTGGGCACATGGTCATTCTCACAATTGTGGACAGATTCTCGAAAGCAGCATACTTTGTTCCCCTGAACAAACTTCCTTCTGCCAAAGAGACGGCTGATTTTTTTGTCCTCTATGTGGTCTGCCTCCATGATATTCCTGTGGCTGTGGTTTCAGTCCAGGGTCCCCAGTTTGTCTCCCAGGTTTGGCGATCTTTCTGTAAAGCCATCGGAGCAGTAGTCAGCCTGTCTTCGGGATATCACCCCCAGAGTAATGGTCAGTGCGAGCGAGCCAATCAGGAACTGGAAGCAGCCCTGAGGTGCATCACGGCAGCCAATCCTGCATCCTGGAGTACATACCTACCATGGATTAAGTGTGCTCACAACTCTGCCACCTCTGCTGCTACTGGTCTTTCTCCCTTTGAGGTGTCCTTGGGCTACAACCCACCTCTGATCCCCAACGCTGAGGTGGAGATTGCCGTACATTCTGTTCAGGCCCACATCAGACGTTGTCACCGCCTCTGGAGGGCTACCAGGGCTGCTCTTCTCCGCACCACGGACCGTAACTCCGAGATCGCCAACCGTCGGAGGACCCCAGCCCCTCCCTACCATGTGGGGCAGAAGGTATGTTTGTCCACCAGATACATGAACCTTAAGACAGATTCCAGGAATCTTTCTCCCTGCTTCATTGGTCCTTATCCCATCTCTCAAATGGTCAATCCGGCTGCTGTTCGCCTTTCTCTTCCCTGTTCTCTCCACATATGGACCACCTTTCATGTCTCTCAGGTGAAGCCGTTTTCCACCAGCCCCCTCTGCCCACCATCCAAGCCGCTGCCTCCTCCGGTGATGGTTGATGGCGGTCCTGTTTATAAGGTCAACCGCATTCTGGACGTTCAATGCAGGGGGTGAGGTCTACAGTATCTGGTGGACTGGGCTGGGTACGGATTAGAAGAGAGATCCTGGATCTGGGGGTCCTTCATCACTGATCGGGAGATGATCCGGGCGTTCCATCGTGCCCATCCGGGGAGGCTGGATCGGCCGCCAGGAGGCATCCCTTGGGGGGGGAGGGGGGGGGAGACTGTGGTGATCCAAGCTGCACACTTTTCTCTCCTCTCATTATTCATTTCCCACAGTTGTGGCTTCATCCACACCTGCCCTCTCTAATCAAGCAGCCTTTAAGTGGAGAGGGGCCCTCCACTCCTGCACGGAAACGTCAACTTCTGCTTGCAATCTTGAGTGCTCTTCGCCACTGTGTGCAGCTTCTTCAGCTCCTTGTTACTACCCTCTCCTCCTACGTGGGACCTCATAAGCAACCTCATCATTTAATTCCCTTCTCCTCATTCTGCTCTGTGTGTTTTAGGACTTACCTGTGCATAGATGGACCATCCTCCTGGCGGACTGGAATCATTCCTCTCGGCGGACCAGGACCAACCCTCTCGAGCTGGAGCTCCCACTCTCCTTTCACCTCCCTGTAAGTGCACATCATTATTTGGACTGAACTGTTTCCCCATCTCACCTCGGCCGAGGCTTTTTCCCCTGCACAGCTCACTGTATATATCAGCACGAGTACTTCAACCACACTCACGGGACCGCAGCAATCAGGAGGAAAATGTGGAGCCACTGGTAGCTCACAGCCTGCTGCTCTACACCCCGGTTGTCAGACTCTCCCTTCATCATTATCACCTGCACACAATAAAATCATTATAATCTGTAACCTAGTCTGTTGTCTGCTTCTGGGTCTGAACACTAAATTATGTCAGTTTCAAAGAAAACAATACGTAATGCACTCAACCCACATGGGCTTTTGGCCCGCTCTCCTTGCAAGACTCCATTGCTAAAGAAAAGGCATGTTGAAGCTTGTTTAAAATTTGCTGCACTACATGTGGGTAAGCCAGTAAAATACTGGAAGAATATAGCCTGGTCACATAAGACCAAAACTGAACTTTTTGGATGCCACAACACACAGCATGTTTGGAGGAGAAATGGCACTGCACATCCCATCATGGTGTGGGGGGTGTTTTTCAGTACATGGTACAGGCAGACTTCATATAATTGAAGGAAAGATCAATTTACAAATGTACAGAGACATCCTCGATAAGAGCCTGTTGCCATCTGCCAAGCTGCTGAAGATGAAACGAGAGTGGACATTTCAGCAAGACGATAATCCCAAGCACACAGACAAGGAAACTCTCAACTGGCTCCAGAGAAGGAAAATAAAGCTGCTAGAATGGTCCAGTCAGTCACCTGACCTGAATCCAATTGAAAATCTATGGAACGAACTGAAGATCTGAGTTCATAGAAGACATCCACCGAACCTTCAAGATTTGAAGACAGTTTGTGTGGAAGAATGGACTAAAATCACTCCAGGGCAATGCCTGTGCCTAGTTTCTCCATACAGGAGGCATCTGGAAGCTGTTATTACCAACATAGGCTTTTCTACTAAATATTAAATGAATTTCACCAAGTGTGTTCAATACTTATCCCCTGTGTCATTCAATTTTATTAAATACAGTACTTGTCTTCCCCACTGTATATTATCAACTGTAGATTAATGAATGAGCTGACTAGAGTGGTGGTCAAATGGCAGAGCATCTGCCCCAACAACCAGCAGGTCGTGGGTTCAAGCCCCAGCCAGGTCATACCAGAGACCATAAAAAAAATCATACTTCCTGCCTTCTAGCTTGGTGATAACGTGACAATCTCACAGAAGAGAACAGCCAATCCAAACGAGGCATTTCAGTCAGAAGTTGTAGTCCTAGTTTCTGTGGGACAGGATAACTCCTGTGAAGGTGGAATTTGGGCTGTTTGACTTTACAAACAATATAATGTCAGAAATTCTTCATAACCCACTGCAATGAAAATGGGGACTTTTTTTAACCAAGGTGTGGCTTTGTTTCATCCACTGTGTTCCACTGTCTCAGTGCCCCACTGGCGTCACTTTGAACTGGATGTTTTCTGCACCCTTTTGGGCAAAAAAAGAAAAAAGTGCAAATGAGCCTGGCTGTGATGTCATAGCATCTACAGTGGTATCAAAAAGTGTTTGCCCCCTTCCTGACTTGTCATTTTTTTGTATGTTTGTCACACTTAAATGTTTCAGATCATCAAACAAATTTAAATATTACACAAAGATAACACAAGTAAACATGAAATGCAGTTTTTAATTGAAGGTGCTTATTATTAAGGGTTAAAAAAAATCCAAACCTACATGACCCTGTGTGAAAAAGTGATTGCCCCTCTGTTAAAACATAAATTAACTGTGGTTTATCAGATCTTTGAAAGCCGAGTTCAATTTCTCTAGCCATTTCTGAAGCTTTGGGACTCCAGTGAACCACAGTGAGAGCCATTATCCACAAATGACAAAAATATGGAATAGTGGTGAACCTTCCCAGGAGTGGCTGACTGACCAAAATTACCCCAAGAGCGCAGTGACGACTCATCCAAGAGGTCACACAAGACCCCACAACAACATCCAAAGAACTGCAGGCCTCACTTGCCTCAGTTAAGGCCAATCTTCATGACTCCACCATAAGAAAGAGACTGGGTAAAAATGACCTGCATTGCAGAGTTCCAAGATGAAAACCACTGGTGAGCAAAAAGAACATAAAGGCTCATCTCAGTTTTGCCAGAAAACATCTTGATGATCCCCAAGGCTTTTGGGAAAATACTCTGTGGACTGACGAGATAAAAACTGAACTTTTTGGAAGGTGTGTGTTCCATTACAACTGGCGTAAAAGTAACGCAGCATTTCAGAAAAGGAACATCATACCAACAGTAAAATATGGTGGTGGTAGTCTGATGGTCTGGGGCTGTTTTGCTGCTTTGGGACCTGGAAGACTTGATGTGGTAAATGGAACCATGTATTCTGCTGTCTACTAAAAAATCCTGAAGGAGAATGTCCAGCCATCTGTTCGTGACCTCAAGCTGAAGCACACTTAGGTTCTGCAGCAGGACAATGATTGAAAACAAACCAGCAAGTCCACCTCTGAATGGCTTAAGAAAAACAAAATGAAGACTTTGGAGTGGCCTAGTCAAAGTCCTGACCTGAATCTGATTGAGATGCTGTGGCATGACCTTAAAAAGGCAGTTGATGCTGGAAAACCCTCCAATGTGGCTGAATTACAACAATTCTGCAAAGATGAGTGGGCCAGAATTCCTCCACAACGCTGTAAAAGACTCAGTGCCAGTTATCGCAAATGCTTGATTGCAGTTGTTGCTGCTAAGGGTGGCCCAACCAGTTATTAGGTTGAGGGGGCAATCACTTTTTCACACAGGGCCATGTAGGTTTGGATTTTTTCCCCTTCATAATAAACACCTTTATTTAAAAACTGCATTTTGTGTTTACTTGTGTTATCTTTGTCTAATATTTAAATTTGTTTAATGATCTGAAACATTTAAGTGTGACAAACATACAAAAAAATGAGAAATCAGGAAGGGGCAAACACTTTTTCACACCACTGTATGTCTTTACTTCCCCCAAGCCCTGGCAAAGCTGTGGCAGATACAGCAGAAAGTTCCTGTAATTTTCTTATTTGGACTGCAGACGTCAGTCATGCAGATGATGGTGAGCGTGCTGATATGTGAAACCGTTGTGTGCCAAAAAATGGTTGAGTTCTTGCATTTTTTTGTGTGTGTGCACTGGAAAGCTCAAAATGAACAAAATTTAAATACTCATGAAATTTTGAACAGCTAACTTAGAAAATGCTAGCTCTCTGTGTTTTGACCAAGGAGGTTTGGTTGCGACTGAGACTGGTGTGTTGGTACGCTCTGGGAGTTGTCCCACATCAGATTCTCAGCTTCACCCAGCACTCGGTGGAAGGTTTGAATATCATACCCCCTGCCTGAAAGGCTGACTCTAACAGTGTTCTCACATTTTTCACAAAGTAGGAAAACCAAGATGGATCCTTACATAAAAGCTGCTGTTGTTCTCCCTCTGTCGTAACACAGACAACTGCCGAACAAACGGCCTGCGTACACCTCCAAATCATTGATTGAGAAGGAAGAAAGAGTGCGCCAAAGGTATGTTTGCTCTTCGGTGTGTTTCACTTCAGCTTCAGGGAGTGTGCCATTTGAAACTTCTGGCAAGTGGTGGGGAAAATCCAACCCAGGACAACTCCTGGAACCCACCATAAGGGAAGGATGCCAGCACGCAGCGGCAGCAGTGGGAGCTGCACAAATCAGGGTAATTCGTGCCTTGAAAACACAGTTGAAAGGTGAGCTCTCACACTGTGTAAAATCTCCTTGTTTTAAAAAATTTCATACCATAAAAAAGCCACATCCAGGGAAATGATTTTGGCCTTAAATGATCTCAGATCTCCTTCCTCACTAATACACTAATAAGCAAATATCACTCGACCACTCCTGCGGCCAAGGATTGTTGATTTTCACATATACAAACAAGAAAAACAGCAAAGAAATAAGAACAGAGGGGTCTCTGTCGAACATGAAATGAATTTGGATGTGTAATAAAGTAGCTGCAGACTGGCTACAAAGATCTTCCTCTTCGTAATCATCATGTTTGGGTTTTTTTTCCAATTTACTGTGAGCGCCTTTGTCAACAAGGACTAAAGTGACACCAGCTGGGCCCAGGTCAAGGTAGAATGTAAGACCAATTATTATGTTAAATGTGTATTTTAGACATTTTTAGGACTCATAAGGACAGGTAGACACCCCTTTTTTTTTTTACAGTACATGTCTTATTCTGCATCTTTCAAATTTTTTATGTATGTTTACTTTTAAACACTGCCCAAATTAACCTTGAGCAGCTTGGTGGCGCAGTGGTTAGCACTGCGGCAGCACAGTAAGAAGGTCATGGGATCAATTCCACCACCAGACCATCAGTGACCCTTCTGTGTGGAGCATGCATGTTCTCCCTGTGGGTTTACTCCGGGTACTCCGGTTTCCTCCCACAGGCCAAAAACATGCAAGTTAGGTTAATTGGAGACTCCAAAGTGGCCCTAGGTGTGTATATGTGTGTGTGAATGGTGAAAGGATTGGCACCGCACCGTGGCTGCCTCATCCATCCAGGTGGATGCCCTGTAATTTCCCCATTGTGTGACTAATAAAAGACCATAAAATAAAGTAAAAAAATATGGCAACCAGGATGGCAAAAAAGGTACAATGAGAATTCATCCCCAAATCAGAGCAACATCAGGGGAGTTATTATCAGAGGAAGTCATAGCAGAAGAAATTAAGTTCTCTGGGTGTACTAGTTTTTGTCCAAAATGTTAGTACACAATAAAACCATTGTAGGCAACTGGTTCAGCCCTGCAGTTTTCAAACTCCAAAACGCATCACTTCTAGCTGTCCTCCAGTGGTGAAGTTAATGTGGGCAAAAACACAGAAAATGCATATTCTAAAATGAAACGTGCACATGTAGACATTCCCCGAGTGAAATACTTACAGTTGTTGGGGCGGGGGGAGGGGGTGGGGCATAGGATGGTCTCTCTGTTATGGGAAGAAGGAAACGAAAACGAAATGTAAAGGTTCACTTCAGGTGATGAAAACAGTCAAGACAATTGTCCCCCACCCATATCATCATAAACCTTTTTTTTTATCATATTACACAACTGAATAAAATGACCAATCTCCAATTTTAAGGAGAAATGAAAAAAAAACTTATAAATTTGCAACAGCGGGAGTGGTTGTGGCACAGGTGTAGTGTGGCCGACTACTGATCGGAGGGTCAATGGTTCGATTCCCACTCTGTCTGCATGTTGAAGTGTCCTTGAGCAAGACGTTGAACCCCCAGTTGCTCCTAGTGGGTCAGGCCAGCACCTTGCATGGCAGCTTTGCCGCCATCAGTGTGTGAATGTGTGTGTGAATGGGTGGATAGCAGGATCTGTGAAGCACTTTGGTCATCCAGAGATGAGAAAAATGTGTTATACAAGTGAACACCATTTACTTTTTCCTGTAAGTTTGCAATTTTTTTCTCATAAATTTGTAACTTTTTCCTCATAAAATTTAGACTTTTTCTCAAAAATTTGCACCTTTTTTTCCTGTAAATTTGCAACTTTTTTCTCATAAATTTGCATCTTTTTTCTTCTAGATTTTCAGCTTGGTTCTTGTAAATTTCTAACATTCATCTGGATGCTGGCTAAATTTTTATTCATGTAATTTTAACTTGCGACTTTTTGGATTTTTAAATTGGCATATTTTATCATATTTTTGCGTCTTTATTCTTGCAAATTTGTACCTAATACATTTATACATTTGTATTTTATGCCAATTTTGTGAATGCCCCATCCCCCAGTTGAAAAATAACAAATTGCCTACTGGTTATACACTACTCACACAAAGTCTGAGATATTTGGCTTCCGGGTGAAATTTATGGAAAATGTAAACGTTCATGCCACAGTGATACTATATCATGAAAGTAGGGCACTTAAGTAGAAGCATGCAATGGTGATTTCCTCATTTCCAACAATTTATTGAAACAAAAGCCAATAACAGTGGTGGGTATATCACACGAGCTATTCGGTCTCTGTACGACCGTTGTGAGAGTTTGGTTCGTATTGCCAACACTCGGTCAGAGTCATTCCCAGTGAGAGTTGGACTCCGCCAGGGCTGCCCTTTGTCACCGATCCTGTTCATAATTTTTATGGACAGGATTTCTAGGTGCAGCCAGGGAATGGAGGGTGTCATGCTTGGTGACCACAGGATCTCATCTCTGTTGTTTGCAGATGATGTTGTCCTGTTGGCTTCATCCAGCAATGACCTACAGCTCTTGCTGGGACGGTTTGCCGCTGAGTGTGAAGCGGCTGGGATGAGAATCAGCACCTCCAAGTCCGAGTCCATGGTCTTCAGCCGGAAAAAGGTGGATTGTCCTCTCTGGGTTGGGGACAGGCTCCTGCCCCAAGTGGAGGAGTTTAAGTATCTTGGGGTCTTGTTCACGAGTGAGGGGAAAATGGAGCGAGAGATCGACAGATGGATTGGAGCAGCATCTGCTGTGATGCGGACGTTGTACCGGTCTGTTGTGGTGAAGAGGGAGCTTAGTTCTAAGGCAAAGCTGTCGATTTACCAGTCAATCTACGTTCCTACTCTCACCTATGGTCACGAGCTTTGGGTAATGACCGAAAGAACGAGATCGCGGATACAAGCGGCTGAAATGAGCTTTCTCCGTAGGATTGCTGGACTCACCCTCAGAGATAGGGTGAGGAGCTCAGTCATCCGGGAGAGGCTCAGAGTAGAATCGCTGCTCCTCCACATTGAAAGGAGTCAGTTGAGGTGGTATGGGCATCTGATTAGGATGCCTCCTGGACGCCTCCCACTTGAGGTGTTTCAGGCACGTCCCACTGGGAGGAGACCCTGGGGCTG
The DNA here is from genome assembly GCA_020510985.1 of Pholidichthys leucotaenia. Taxonomy (NCBI): domain Eukaryota; kingdom Metazoa; phylum Chordata; class Actinopteri; order Cichliformes; family Pholidichthyidae; genus Pholidichthys; species Pholidichthys leucotaenia. Next base: position 50,919,875 of record CM035848.1, read on the forward strand.
ACCCAGGACTCGGTGGAGAGACTATGTCTCCCAGCTGGTCTGGGAACGCCTTGGTATCCCCTCTGAAGAGTTGGAGCAGGTGGCTGGGGAGAGGGAAGTCTGGGCTTCTCTGCTTGAACTGCTGCCTCCGCGACCCGGACCTCCGGAAAAGCGGTAGAAGATGGATGGATGGATGGATGGGTATATCACAACAAAAATGTCAATGTCTCAATAATTTGTCATGTGCCCTTGAGTATCAGTTACAGCTTGACAATGACATCTCATGCTGTTCACAAGTCGACTTATTGCCTACTGAGGCATGGCATTCCACTCTTCTTGAAGGGCGGTCCTGTGGGGTGCATGGTTATGAGCCTCTACACGGTGACTCAGCTGATCCTATAGGTTTTCTATGAGATTCAGGTCTGGAGAAAGTGCAGGCCACTCCATTTGAGGTACCCCAGCCTTCAGAAGCTGTTCCCTAATGATGCAACCTCGGTGAGCTGGAGCATTATAGTCCATGAAGATGAAATTCGGCCTGTGTTGTTCATGCAGGGGCACAATGACTGGATTAATGATGTTAGGCTGCGTGTCCACCAAATGCATTTTTTCCACTCTGGGCAACTATTTTCTATTTATTCTCTATGGAGTCCAGCATTTACAGTACTGAGCTCCCTTGGCGCTGAAATGCTTTGAGCGGTGGCAGTTTTTTGTCATGGTGTTCAGGGCACTCAGCGTTGAAAAAAGTTCAACCTTTCAGACTGCAGCTAAGCTCATCAATGTCAGACCTTGCTAAGCAGCCAATCAGAATTAAGGAAGGGCAGGACATAGGACGCCGATACAGTCTCTACTCAGACTCCTGTTTTCCATGTCATCATATTTTACATCCAGAGCTGCTAAAACATGTTTCCTGTCCATTGTTATTTAGAGACTGCTATTAAAAAATAAGTAGAAAATCTGACCATAGGAAAAGCGGAAGTGCTGAGCTGGGAGTGACAAGCTGTTGCTGGGATACAGGGCACAGACTTTTTTTTCCCAGAGTGCAGCGCACAAACGCTGAAAAAACAAAAACAAAACAAAACAAAAAAAACGCTCAGGGTGGTTGGGTGACAAAAAACGTGTTTGGTGGACAGGACACGCAGTCTTATTCAGGCAGTATGGGCTTGTCACTACCATTCACAAGGTGTAGGGCAGTTCTGTATTGACTAGACACACCTGGCCAGACTTTAACACCACCACCACCAAAGGCTCAACAGTGGCTGATGGATAGCACTCTCCTTGACGTCTCCAACATTGTTGGCGGCCATCACTTCTGCTCATCATGAATCAACTTTCATCAGAGAACAGCACTGAGGGCCTCTGGTCCCTTGTCCAGTGTAAATGCTCCCTGGTCCATGCAAGACGAGGACGCCTGTGCCTGGTGGTGTGGTCAGGTACCCTTGCAGGTCATCTGGCATGCAAACTACGCTGATGTAAACCATTTTAAATGGTCTGATGTGTCACCTCCCTTAAATGTGCCTGGAGTTGAGTGGCATTCATCATCCGGTTCCACAGGGCACTGTTCACAATGAAGCGGTCATCAGCGTGAGATGTAAATGGTGTTCACCTATATAGCGCTTTTTCTCATCTCTAGATGACCAAAGTGCTTTACAGATCCTGCTATACATACATTCACACACTGATGGCAGAGCTGCCATACACAGTCGCTGGCCTGACCCACCAGGAGCAACTGGGGGTTCAGTGTCTTGCTCAAGGACACTTCAACATGCAGACTGCAGAGCGGGAATCAAACCCCTGACCCTCCAATCAGTAGTCGGCCACACTACACCTGCGCCACAGCCGCCCCCAAAGGATGTCCACATCTATGCCTTTCTGTGACTCTTCCAGTCTCTCTGTGTTTCTGTTGCAACCTGCTGATGACACTGTGTGACACTAAGCTCAGTGGCCTGAGAACATCCTGTTTGAAGCCTCGCAATGGTGAGGTACTGTTGATCAATTGTGAGGTGTTGTCTTGGTCTCATGATATCAAAATGTGAACAGCACGATGAACAGGACTGTTTAAATACCAATTCTAACTGAACCAGAAAATTTATTGATCGATTCATGGATCAAACACCTGTTGTGATTTTTGTCGTTAAGCACCTTGTTCGAGAACAGAAAGTTATTCAAAAAGTACTGAAACTCTGAACAATTGGACATGTGCATTTAAAAAGTTAGAGAAGATCAAACTAAGTTCACCTGTAAAGGTTATAGTGCATTTTAGGTGCATCCTGAAAATTTCACCCAAAAGCCGAATATCCCTAACTTTTTGTGAGTAAGGTATGCATGTGAAATTTCAGAAGGATATAGTTTTGGATGAGAGAAATTAGTCAGAGATGGGCATTTACTCAAGACAAAGTTATGCAAAAGATTACTTGAGTAAGAGTAAGAAAATATATACTTAAAAGGTTAAGCGAACAAAAGGAATAAAAAAAATGTACTCAAGTAAAACGCAATTGCATCTGGGGACCCCACCAGATGTTGTTGATGAGCAGGGCACGCACAGTAACGTTATCAACAATATACAGTATTTTTTTCACAATTAACAAATAATATTGTGTATTTATTACATATGATAACAGTAGCACTGTCATGCAGTCCACATATCTTGCTATATATCTTGCATCAAAGTCATGGTTTCTCCTGAATAGACAGACAGACAGACAGATAGATAGATAGATAGATAGATAGATGTACTTTATTGATCCCAAACTGGGAAATTACAGTAATAGTGTAGGAATAGTGTTGATTTCTACCAAAGGTGGGCAACATGTACTTCACAAAGAGCCACTTTGAGTGATTTTTGTCTAAAAAAATCTGCATGGAGCCACGAAAATATCTGAGCCTGATAAATAAAGTAAATCAGCAAAATTACAGCAGGTCTGACAGCATCCGGCTTAAGAAAGCTTTTTCAAAAATTTGCAGCTTTTTTGATGGAAAATGTGTTATCTTTTTTCTGTAAAATTTTTAATCATTTGCAAAAAAAAATTGTGACTTTTTTCTTGCAGATTTGTGTGGATGTTTTCCTCATTATACTAATGTTTTTAAAAGAACCGCAAGTGGTGGCCTAGTGGTAGAGCATTCGCCCTGCTGTGCGATATGATGATATATATCGGTGACGTGATAAATAACGTCTACCATTTCATATCCACCGTATTCCTGAGGGCGCTGCTGTAGAAAAGATTATGGGCACAATTTCCCGTTTTGGCTGTAGTCGTGTTAAATCAGTCAGCAAGAGTGGAGTAGTGGGGCGTTTAAAATAGTGTTTTTAAAAGTGTTTCAAATTCATTTTAATGTATAGTCCACATACGGGTTTTGCACTCAAGTGGCAGCTAATTTCAGCAGTTGTAGTTTTTGTATTTTTTTAATGTTTTGGCATAGTTCTGGTACTTGTTGCTGGTGTTCATGGTTGTGCCAAAGACTGTATAAATGGACGCTTCTCACCGGCAATGCGTAAATGATGCACTGAAAACTAACATGGACTGTTGGCGTGATCAGTGGTACAGACGCAAGAGCACCAGGTATGTTTTCACTTGTATGAACGTCACAGATCTGATGTTTATGCATCATATATGTCACCAGATGCAAGGCTGCATGAAGTAAAATAATAAATAAAAAATAGCAACAGTTTGCTTCCTAAGGCTTAACGATTTAAGAAAGATATCCAATAGTTTTTTAGGGTTTTTTTTGCATTCGTTGCACTGCCTTGGAACAATATGGGCTTGATATTAGCAGCTTCAGCATGCATTAATTTTTAAATTATCACAAAATATAGATCAATAAAATTTTGAACAATTGTCAGAAAATGTCTGTACGTGTTAAGTTAAATAACAAGCATTCATAGCATGACAGCAGCACAAGCATTTTAATTTCAGGGTAAAACAAACAGCTGCAGCCGTCTGTATTTACCCCGACATATGGGCTGCGTGTCCACCAAACATGTTTTTCCGCTCTGGGCAGCTATTTTCCATTCATTCTCTATTTAGTTCAGTGTTTACAGCGCTGACCGCCCTCGGCGTTGAAATGCTCTCGGCGGTGACCGTTTTTTGTCGCGGTGTTCAGAGTTGAAAAAAGTTCACCTTTCAGACTGCAGCTGAGCTCATCAATGTCAGACCTAAGCAGCCAATCAGAACTGCTGCGTGGGCGGAACATAGGACGCCGGTACTAGTCTGTACTCAGACTCCTGCTTTCCGTGTCATCATATTTCACATCCAGAGCTGCTAAAACACGTTTCCTCTCCATTGTTTATTTAGAGACTGCTATTAAAAATCAGTAGAAAGTCTGACCACAGGAAAGCGGAAGTGCTGATCAGAGAGTGACAAGCTGTAGCTGGGATACAGGGCACAGACTTTTTTTTTCCCCCAGAGCACAGCGCACAAACGCTGAAAAAAATGCTCAGGGCAGTCAGGTGACAATAAACGCATTTGGTGAACACGCAGCCTAAAACAGCCAAGCACGATATTGTGGTTCTTTGTGGTTCTGACTAGATTCTACACCTGCTCTGAGGTAAATCTGACTATGTCCAACATATTTTAACAAAATGCATCTGACTTTATTGCGGTGGAGACATTGCTATATCTCAGAGCTTTTATTCGTTTACAGCGTTAGCATCTTAGCAACGGTACTAACAAACGGAGCTACTGTCTGCGAGGCCACTTTTTAAGGTCATCTTCCCATCCCTCCATAGTCGTGGGAAGCGGTATGATTACATTACTTTTTTTGAGGTGCAAAAGGCCGAGTTCCCGCATTTTTGATGCCGAAGTCTTTGTTTTTTAACAAGGAAACTGTCCCGTTTCCATGACAACCCCACGTTCTAAACTAGTACTGGAAGTTGCGCCCATAATTCATGCAAGGCATCATGGGGGCTAGGAATAAGGTAGATAAAACTATCATTTATATCAGGACACATACTCCATTTCTACTTGTCACCATCCCGCCTCTCCCCGCAGTGCGCCAGGTGGGTTCCAGTGGTTAGCACCACAGCAGCTTACAGCAAGCTAATGCTTTGCTACTACTTCTGTGGAGCCACTACTTCTGCGCCAGGGATGTGGGAGTTTTTTTTCCCACCGTGCTGCGTCAGAGAGGATAGTTCTCTAACCTCGTTTTAATTGGAGGTACGTAAGTAACGTTAACATCATAGCTGCGTTCCGATCACCCAATAGTGTACTCCGAAGTGGACTGCACAGGGTATTCCACCATATTAAGTGAGATTCCAAACTGAAGGGAGCGAACAGTCTTCAGTTCAAAGGGAACTGAGAACTGAGCAGGGAAGAAGTGAGCAACCGAATATCACTTCAGCAGAAACTGACAGGAAGATTACCCATAAGCCATTGTGCCTCAAATATGAGTAAAACAAAACAAACTATTGTTGCTAACGTTATTAACAAGCTAAACTGATGTTCTTTATTGTTTATATCAACTGATAGTAATTGTCACAACGGCCCTCACGGACCGTCACAAGACGCCTCAGTCACCAGTGAGTTTGCAGTGATGTTTATTTACAGTGCAGGTTTAGACAGGCATAGGAATATATATAGTGAACAGGTGACGCCTGAGCCGGGGAGCACCCGATGCACCAGACGAGATAATAATTAAGGTAAAGTTACAACAAGCATACCTTAACGACGGGACTGTTAACAGGCGGGTAACAGGGGATTCCCAAGTCCGTTAACCATGATGAGCAAGAATAACAGGAACACAACAGAATATAACAGAAGATAACAGGATATAACAGAGACTGCCGCGCTGGAGGACATTTAGCACCCGCTTATATCTGGTGGCTAATGACCCCAACGCGGCACAGCTGCTGCTAATGACAGCAGAGCAGCAGCTGACTTTGACAGCAGGGAGCTCCCCCGGGCGCCTTCACAATAAGAGCCCGAGGAGCTGGAAGGAACCCTCAGCTGCCAAAGCCAGGGAACAACAAGATATGAGGCCCGAGTGTGGCCAGAACCGACACTCGGGTTATGACAGTAATGTGTTTGTATTCATATTAAGAAATATATTTCTTTATATTTAAGAAATATAAATTATCCACCATAGTATCAGTCCATGTCCATGGTTACCATGGTAATGCACTGAGGAGGGAGCCGACGGTTACAGGGTGTTTCAAATGGAGAAATTTTGTTAAGGGCAGTTAACTGATATTCCGTGAGAACAGAGCAGGGAGTAGGGAATACAACTGAAGTGCACTGTGGATCGGAACGTAGCTAATCTCTATCTACTTATAAAATGGCAAATGCTAAATGACGATACTATCAGACCATCGTTCTGGTTTAAATCACTGCTGAGTTTCTTAAGGCTGTGTGTCCATCAAACGTGTTTTTTCCGCTCTGGGCGACTATTTTCCATTCATTCTCTATGTAGTCCAGTGTTTACAGTGCTGAGCGCCCTCGGTGCAGAAATGCTCTCGGCAGTGGCCATTTTTTGTCGTGGCGCTCAGAGCTGAAAAAAGTTCAACTTTTCAGAGACTGCAGCTGAGCTCGTCAATGTCAGACCATGCAGCCAATCAGAACTGCTGCGTGGGTGGGACATAGGACGCCGGTACTAGACTGTACTCAAACTCCTGCTTTCCGTGTCATCATGTTTTACACTCCAGAGCTGCTAGAAAACGTTTCCTGTCCATTGTTATTAAAAAATCAGTAGAAAGTCTGACCATAGGAAAGCGGAAGTGCTGAGCTGAGAGTGACAAGCTGTTGCTGGGATACAGGGCACAGACTTTTTTTTTCCAGAGCGCCGCGCACAAACGCTGAAAAGAAATGCTCAGGGCAGTCAGGTGACAAAAAGCGCGTTTGGTGGACATGCAGCCTAATTTTGTCTGAAAAAATATTACTAAAGCTGCAGAAATGCGTGACAGTGGCTGCATACACACTAAATAAATAATAAATAAAATGTGTCAGAGGAACAAACTGGCTCTTAATGTAACTTGATTTCTTAATGATTTTTAATAAGTCAAGTAGTGTTAATGAATAAAGTTGAAGTCATCACAAATGCACATCACATAATTTTATAACAACACTGCAAAATTAAGAGGGAAAAAAGTGCATAATGACAGAGGAATTTGTACAATTAATTTTTTTCCGTATGTAATTTAAATGAAATGGTCCTTTTATTGATTATTATGCAGTGGGGCAAAAAAGTATTTAGTCAGCCACCAATTGTGCAAGTTCTCCCACTTAAAAGATGAGAGAGGTCTCCAATTTTCATCATAGGTATACCTCAACTATGAGAGACAAAATGAGAAAAAAAAATCCAGAAAATCACATTGAAGGATTTTTAATGAATTAATTGGTAAATTCCTCTGTAAAATAAGTATTTGGTCAATCCCAAAAGTTCATCTCAATACTTTGTTATATACCCTTTGTTGGCAATGACAGAGGTCAAACGTTTTCTGTAAGTCTTCACAAGGTTTTCACACACTGTTGCTGGTATTTTGGCCCATTCCTCCATGCAGATCTCCTCTACAGCAGTGATGTTTTGGGGCTGTCGCTGGGCAACATGGACTTTCAACTCCCTCCAAAGATTTTCTATGCAGTTGAGATCTGGAGACTGGCTAGGCCACTCCAGGACTGTGAAATGCTTCTTACAAAGCCACTCCTTCATTGCCTGGGTAGTGTGTTTGGGATCACTGTCATGCTGAAAGACCCAGCCATGTTTCATCTTCAATGCCCTTGCTGATGGAAGGAGGTTTTCACTCAAAATCTCACGATACATTGCCCCATTCATTCTTTCCTTTACACGGATCAGTCGTCCTGGTCCCTTTGCAGAAAAACAGCCCCAAAGTATGATGTTTCCACCCCCATGCTTCGCAGTAGGTATGGTGTTCTTTCTCCTCCAAACACAACAAGTTGAGTTTTCATCAAAAAGTTCTATTTTGGTTTCATCTGACCATATGACATTCTCCCAATCCTCTTCTGGATAATCCAAATGCTCTCTAGCAAACTTCAGATGGGCCTGGACATGTACTGGCTTAAGCAGGGGGACACGTCTGGCACTGCAGGATTTGAGTCCCTGGCGGCGTAGTGTGTTATTGATGTAGCCTTTGTTACTTTGGTCCCAGCTCTCTGCAGGTCATTCACTAGGTCCCCCCGTGTGGTTCTGGGATTTTTGCTCACCGTTCTCGTGATCATTTTGACCCCACGGGGTGAGATCTTGTGTGGAGCCCCAGATCGAGGGAGATTATCAGTGGTCTTGTATGTCTTCCATTTTCTAATAATTGCTCCCACAGTTGATTTCTTCACACCAAGCTGCTTACCTATTGCAGATTCAGTCTTCCCAGCCTGTTGCAGATCTACAATTTTGTTTCTGGTGTCCTTTGACAGCTCTTTGGTCTTGGCCATAGTGGAGTTTGGAGTCTGACTGTTTGAGGTTGTGGACAGGTGTCTTTTATACTGATAACGAGTTCAAACAGGTGCCATTAATACAGGTAACGAGTGGAGGACAGAGGAGCCTCTCAAAGAAGAAGTTACAGGTCTGTGAGAGCCAGAAATCTTGCTTGTTTGTAGGTGACCAAATACTTATTTTACCGAGGAATTTACCAATTAATTCATTAAAAATCCTTCAATCTGATTTTCTGGATTATTTTTTTCTCATTTTGTCTCTCATCGTTGAGGTATACCTATGATGAAAATTGGAGACCTCTCTCATCTTTTAAGTGGGAGAACTTGCACAATTGGTGGCTGACTAAATACTTCTTTGCCCCACTGTATATAAACTATAGAATTTAAAGAAAATGTATATTGTGATACACACGTGGACAAAATTGTTGGTACCCCTCTGCTAATGAAAGAAAAACCCATAGTAGTTAGCTGTAGTTAGCTTAGCAGCAGTCTATCCAGCAGGACTGCAGCAGTTTTCTACTGAATAGGTGTCCCAATGGTTGGCATAGCCTGGCAGATCAGGCTGCTAGCATTCTGATTCTGATTCTGATTCTGCTAGCATTAGTTTAGCTGACCAACAGCTTTCAATCTTTTTGGAAATTTCCTATATAATCTGTTCACCCCACTAGACAGCCATGATCACAACTGGATCATCTACTAACACTGGATCACATACAGACGTGGACAAAATTGTTGGTACCCCTGTTAATGAAAGAAAAACCCACAATGGTCACAGAAATAACTTGAATCTGACAAAAGTGGTAATAAATAAAAAGTCTATGAAAATTAACCAATGAAAATCAGACAATGCTTTTGAATTGTGGTTCAACAGAATTACTTTAAAAAACAAACTCATGAAACAGGCCTGGACAAAAATGATGGTACCCCTAGAAAAGATTGAAAATAATGTGACCATAGGGACATGTTCAACCAAGATGTGTCCTCTAATTAACATCACAGGTGTCTACAAACTTGTAGTCAGTCAGTCGGCCTATTTAAAGGGTGACAAGTAGTCACTGTGCTGTTTGGTGACATGGTGTGTACCACACTAAACATGGACCAGAGGAAGCAAAGGAGAGAGTTGTCTCAGGAGATTAGAAAGAAAATTATAGACAAGCATGTTAAAGGTAAAGGCTACAAGACCATCTCCAAGCAGCTTGATGTTCCTGTTATTCAGAAATTTAAGATCCACGGGACTGTAGCCAACCTCCCTGGATGTGGCCGCAGGAGGAAACTTGATGAAAAATGGAAGAGACGAATAATACGAATGGTAACAAAAGAGCCCAGAACAACCTCTAAACAAATTCATGGAACTCCAAGGTCAAGGTACATCAGTGTCAGATCGCACCATTCGTCATTGTTTGAGCCAAAGTAGACTTCATGGGAGACGACCAAGGAGGACATCACTGTTGAAAACAAATCATAAAAAAGCCAGACTGGAATTTGCCAAACTGCATGTTGATAAGCCACAAAGCTTCTGGGAGAATGTCCTATGGACAGACAAGACAAAACTGCAACTTTTTGGCAAGGCACATCAGCGCTATGTTCACAGACGCAAAAATGAAGCATACCAAGAAAAGAACACTGCCCCTACTGTGAAACATGGAGGAGGTTCTGTTATGTTCTGGGGCTGCCTTGCTGCATCTGGCACAGGGTGTCTTGAATATGTGCAGGGTACAATGAAATCTCAAGACTATTAAAGTATTCTAGAGAGAAATGTGCTGCCCAGTGTCAGACAGCTTGGTCTCAGTCGCAGGTCATGGGTCTTGCAACAGGATAATGACCCAAAACACACAGCTAAAAACACCCAAGAATGGCTAAGAGCCAAACATTGGACTATTCTAAAGTGGCCTTCTATGAGCCCTGATCTAAATCCTACTGAACATCTGTGGAAGGAGCTGAAACATGCCATTTAGAGAAGGCACCCTTCAAACCTCAGACAACTGGAGCAGTTTGCTCATGAGGAGTGGGCCAAAATACCTGCTGAGAGGTGCAGAAGTCTCACTGACAGTTACAGAAATCGTTTGATTGCAGTGATTGTCTCAAAAGGTTGTGCAACAAAACATTAAGTTAAGGGTACCATCATTTTTGTCCAAGCCTGTTTCATGAGTTTGTTTTTTAAAGTAATTCTGTTGAACCACAATTCAAAAGAATTGTCTGATTTTCATTGGTTAATTTTCATAGAATTTTTATTTATTACCACTTTTGTCAGATTCAAGTTATTTCTGTGACCATTGTAGGCTTTTCTTTCTTTAACAGAGGGGTACCAACACGGCTGTATATATATATACACTACCGTTCAAAAGTTTGGGGTCACCCAGACAATTATTTTGTGTTTTCCATGAAAACTCACACTTTTTTACTACCATGAGTTGTAAAATGAATAGAAAATATAGTCAAGACATTGACAAGGTTAGAAATAATGATTTGTATTTGAAATAATAATTTTTTCCTTCAAACTTTGCTTTCGTCAAAGAATCCTCCATTTGCAGCAATTACAGCATTGCAGACCTAACATGATTGCACAAGGGTTTTCTAATCATCCATTAGCCTTCTGACGCAATGAGCAAACACATTGTACCATTAGAACACTGGAGTGACAGTTGCTGGAAATGGGCCTCTATACACCTATCTAGATATTGCACCAAAAACCAGACATTTGCAGATAGAATAGTCATTTACCACATTAGCAATTAGAGTGTATTTCTGATTAGTTTAAAGTTATCTTCATTGAAAAAAGTGCTTTTCTTTCAAAAATAAGGAAATTTCTAAGTGACCCCAAACTTTTGAACGGTAGTGTATATATATACACACACACACACACACACACACACACACACATACTGTATGTATATATATATATATATATATATCTCGTTATCGTCAAATAAGATTATTTATATCGTGATATGAAATTTTGGTCATATCGCACAGCCCTACCAAAGACCATATAAAAATGGTACTTCCTGCCTTCTAGCTTGGTGCTTAGCAAAAATAGAATAGAAGAAGGAAAGTTGGTAACCCAGCCACCGGGGGTGCACAAGCCAGTGTACTCCCTTAAGGCCAGATAAATGGGCAGGGTTGCATAAGGAAGGGCATCTGGCATAAAAATTCTTGCTAAATCAACATGCGGATCATCGCGATATAAGGTGATGATACGCTGTGATGACCCTGAAAGGGAGCAACCGAAAGACAAAAACAAAACAAAAAAATGCCCCAAATATTTTAAAAGATTTATTATATTTTTGGTATAAATATCTTGTGCTTTTTTCATAAATTTGGCCTATTTTTGTAAATTTGTTATTTTTTTAGGTAAGAATGCAGCCTTTTTCTCATAAAATTGTTGCTTTTTAAATTTTTTTTTTTCAATCTTGTGCACCTTTTTCCTTACAGATTTGTTGGGATTTTTTCCTTATAAAATTGCCAAATTTTTCTCTAAATGTGTGAAGTTTTTTCCATACATTTTCAGGTTTCCTCATTTTCTGCTTTCTATATTTTTGTCATGAATCTGCAACCTTTTTTTCTTGAAAATGTATTGCTGCTTTTCTTAAAAATTTAAGTTTTGCTTTTTCTCAAGGCCTCAGGGAGGCACCAGCTATTGGAGTAAAGAGCCACACATGGCTCCACAGCCACAGGGTGCAGACCCCTGATTTATACACATGGGTCGGACCTTCATTAATCCAGTGGCTTTAAACTGTATGCACATTATTACACCTTACACCACCTTACACCAGCCTGAATCGAAGCCCAGCTGCGAGGCCCAGCGGAGATACTACCAGGCAAGCGGCTATTTGTTGACGGGGCTCAGCAGAGATTTCACCCAGGCAGACGTCGGTAGGTGGCGGTGCCTAGCGGAGGACTTACCGTGACCTCAGCGGAGCTCGGTGGCAGCGGCGGTGTGTGACGAGACTCGGTTGGAGGAGCGGGATGGGAGACCAGTTACGGCGACTATGACCAACGAGACCAGCAACGGAAGGGGCTAGTTGGCTAGCTGAGGCCCAGCTGGATTCGAGGGCGATCGGATCAGATTCTGGCGATATAAGCAGAATTTATTTTACTATCCACAGATTTTCTTTTTCCTTCTTTCCAAGAAAGACTGAAGATGGCTGCCACCGGATTAAAAAGTGGGCTGATGGGCACCACTAATAAGCCTTCTCTACTTCTCTACTTCCTCTTCGTTTTGTCTTTGTGTGTCTGGACCTGCAACAAGAAGGATTTTCCGACAAACTCAACCAAAGGTGAAGTTAAAAAGTTTTATCTGTATGGATTTGGGCTTGGACATCTCACCCTACACTCTATGTGGTCTTTAAAAGCCCTGAGCAAAAACTTCCAAATTAAGGCAAACATGGCTGTTAAGCAAAAATCACAATATGGCAGAGGATATACAGTTAAAGTTCTGTTAGTTCTGCTACTTCTGGCAGGAGATATTCACCTTAACCCTGGACCTGCCACTATTAAACAGCAGACCACTGGGTTAGCACAAAACCGAGCTGTACAAAAGCAAAAACAACATTTATTTTTCCAAACTGTTAATCATGCACGAGTTCTTTGGGACGCCAAGGCTAAACCAAAGGGGATCCTCGGCGGTCATTTAAACATATGGAGCATAATCCCCAAAAGAGATGAGATTTCGGTGTTGCTGTTGGACTCAAATCTGGACTACCTTTGTCTCTCAGAAAGCTGGCTACACAGTAACATAGACACTAATATGATCGATATTGTGGGCTACCAGTGTTTTAGAAAAGACAGGCAGGTAGGGAGGGGAGGAGGTGTTTTAATTTACATCAAAGAGAAATATAAATGTCAACTGGTTGATTTGAATACTTCACTTGAATGTTTAGCTGTTAATGTATGTCTCTCTCCGGTAATGAATTTCAACATTGCAGTAGTGTACAACCCACCGTCACACAACTCTTCCTTTTATAATGAATTAAGTGATCTGGTTAAACAACTTGAGAAGAACAGAGAAACAATAATTCATGGTGACTTTAATATCAACTGGTCTGATAAAAAAGACAAACAAAAACTGAAAAGCCTCATGACTAAATTTAATTACCAGCAAATCATCAAAGGACCCACCAGGATAACCAAACAATCCAGAACACTTATTGACATGGTATTTACTAATAAACCAGAACGAATAACCAGAACCTATAATCTTGTAACTGGTCTCTCAGATCATAACATGGTTCTTGCTGTCAGGAAACTTACTAAAAAGCGACTACAGTATTTTGGGGGAGTCGATATTGACAAATCAAATTTTATTATCCCCAAATCAAAAAATGAGGAGTTTGAACATTACTTAGAGAATCAAAATTGGGAGCAGCTCATGTCAACATGTGAAGTAGATGATTGTTGTAATTTTATAACTGCAACAATCACAAAGTCTATAGAAAAATTTTCAAAGCAAATTAAAAGTAGACAACAGAAGATTAGCCTACCATGGTTAAATAATGAAATAAGAAAACTTATGAAGAGGCGAGACTATGCACTGAAAACATCACTAACCTCCAAACTACAAAATGATCACCTTGTGTACAAAAGTTTAAGAAATAAAGTGGTACATGAGCTGCGAAAATCAAAAATATCTTATTACAATAAACTGATAGATCATGCAAAGGGTAACAACAGTTCCCTATGGAGGCATTTAAATAACTTAACTAATAAAAAAAACGATCAGAAGGGGGTAAAGGAACTTAGAATCAATGGCAAGACCGTCAGTGACAAGGCTACTTTGGCAAATGAATTTAATTCACACTTTGTGGGCTCTGTGGAAGACTTATCAAAAATTTTTGTGCTGCCAAATGTGCTCAACAACACAAATTCCATACTTCCAACAGATACTTTTCACATCGATGAGGTAAATGAGAAGTTAATTGCTGGCGTTGTTAAAACACTGTCAAACTCAAAAACTAATGATATCTACAATATGAGCACCTCCTTTCTCAAAATGCACAGCAAAATATTAATCAAACCACTGACTCATCTCATTAATCTCTCCATTAGGTCTAGTACATTTCCATCTGGCTGGAAAAAAGCTGTCGTCATACCAGTTCATAAATCAGGCAGTAAAGACGATATATGCAATTACCGCCCAATCTCTATCTTACCAGTCCTATCTAAGGTTCTTGAAAAAGTTGTAGCTACACAGCTGATAGACTACTTACAAGACAGTCAACTTCTTCATCCACATCAATTTGGTTTTAGACCAGGATACTCAACAGAAACAGCAAATTGTTGCCTTATTGAAAACGTCAAACAGTCCTTGGACAGGGGTAATGTGGTAGGAGCTGTTTTTCTAGATCTCAAAAAGGCTTTCGATACTGTAAACCACAGTTTGCTTTTATCCAAAATGGTATCTTTTAACTTCTCCCCAAATACATTAGAATGGTTTGCATCTTATCTCCAGAATAGAGAACAGTGTGTAAAAGTTCACCAGGATAAATCCTCATTTTTAAACAACCGCATGGGTATCCCACAAGGGTCCATTCTTGGTCCTTTACTTTTCAGCATTTTTATTAATGACTTGCCGTTACACTGCTCAGCTGCAACATGCCAACTTTATGCAGATGATGCAGTTATTTACACAGCTGCCAAGACTCCAGCACAGGCTGCAGATGTACTGTCTACAAGTATGGTTGATGTCCAAGAGTGGCTCCTCAAGAACCATCTATTGCTGAACCTTCAGAAAACAGTCTCAATGTGCTTTTCAATCAAAAAATGTAACCTGCAACATTTTAAAGTTAATATACATGATCGTGACATCAGTTTAGCTACAGAATTCAAATACCTTGGCATTGTACTAGATCCTCAACTCAAATTTAATCTTCATATAAAGAAAATTTCAAAAACAGTAAAAAAAAATCTGAACTGCTTTAAATTAATTAGATATTACATACCTTACGAAGCAGCTGCACTGTATATGCATTCTATGGTTTTTTCTCATATATCATACTGTTTGACAGTCTGGGCTCAAGCAGCCCCTTCCACAATAAGACATATAGGTTCATTATATAATCAAACCCTAAAAATCTTGGACAAAAAGCCCATTAGGTGGCATCACTGTAATGTTTTAAAAAAATACAACCTATTGAGTTTTGAGAGCTTCATTGACCTCTGTCTTCTGAAATTAACGTTCAAATGTTTCCATAAATCAGCACCCGAGCCACTTGCTGGTTTCGTCCAAAGACAGGACAGCAGCAGAGCCACCAGGAGTTCTGTTAACAATAACTGTAAAATATTCCACCGCAGAACCACATTTGGACAAACAGCTTTCTCTATAAAGGGCAGTCACATCTGGAACACAATGCCAAATGAAATTAAAATAATAACGGACTTTAAAACATTCACTAAAAATGTTAAAAACTGGCTGAAAAATAAACAAGAATGTACTCATGTATGAATTAACTGTCTGCAAAGTGAGAGTGAATGAAGGGAAGGAATAAATGTGTTTGTTTATAGTGAGTGACGGAGGGAGGAAGGCCTGAAATAGGCAAATGTGAGTTATGTTATATGTGTTAAATGTGAGTCAGGCTGTTATATTTGTGTATTTATAATATTTATAATATTTATGTTAAATGTGAGTCAGGCTGTTATATTTGTGTATTTATAATATAATATTTATAATTGTGTATTTATAATTTTTCTGCATTGATGTATGTGATTATTGTGTATATTTTTTATCTTGATTCTTTTTTCTAAAGCCCATCCAGGGACAAGAGTTGCAAATTAGCTAATAGCTATACACTCTATGTGCAACACATCAGATTAATTGTCTTTGATTAATTGTCTATGTTTATTGCACTGTCCCTGTCAAATAAACTAATCTACTACATGCTCCACCTGCTTTCAGTGCTGCGCTGTAGGACCGAAGAAAACAGGCCCCCAGAGTCAGTCAAAAGTTGCCGATAGATCTGACATGCATCAGTATGTTCACTGGTTCATTTTGATTGGCTGTCAAACCAGAATGTTTCAGAAGAAAAACATGGCTAACTGGAAGTGTCGGCAATAAGTCACTTTTCTGTTTTTAGGACAGGACACTACATGGTGCAGGATTTATGGATCTGATGTGTCTTTCTGAACGACTTGTTAAACAACATGAAAATAGCAGTGACTTCTTTGAAAGAGCCAGTATAGCAGCTCAGATCGATACCGCTCACAAACATGCAGCTGACCTCCACAATCAGCTAGCAGAAGAGAACAGCTACGTTCTTGGTAGTGCTGCAACGACTAGTCGATTAGTCAATTGTCAGAAAATTAATCGAAAACTAATTTGATAGTTGACTGTGGACCCTTTTCCAGGAAAAATTCTAAAAAATATATATTAATGCTTCAGGATCTAAAACATGACAAACTGCCTCTTTTTTTGTTTGTACATTATGAGTTAAATTATGGTTTTGTAATGTCTGACAACTGTGTTGCTACGAGCACTTTGGATTAAGCGATCAAGTTTCAAATTCATGTTTGATGGGTCATTATTTTGTTTAGCGATGGGAACCTTTTATAAAATGTTATATTAAAGGCATAGACTGAGGACAAAGTGATAGTTTCAGGTATGCAGACTTAAACAGGTGAAGTGAAACATGTACTGGAGCCCTAAACAGCAGCCGTGCCAACAGGAAGCAGAGACACGGACATGACAGAAATAATCGTGATTAGTGGACTAATTGAAAAAAGTTAGATTAGTCGACAACCAAAATAGTCATCAGTTGCAGCCCTAGTTCTTGGTGGAATAATAACATGTTTAATTAAGACTTTGCTGCTATATGTGACCATTAACTGGTCATTAATTCAATAATGTCTAACACAGTAATAGCAGTATAGTGAGCACCATTATCTCGCTCCTCTTTGACTTGCTCATTACATCAGTGGCTGTTTTGAGGAGGTGCATTTGGATTTACATTCACTGAGCATGTTTGCATGTTAGTGTTTATTGTGCCCCACCACACTTTCTGTGTCCGAGTTGCCACTGGGAAAATCACAAGTACAATTTTGTGAAAAATTTATTTGAGTACCTAATATAATTTTTCAGGCACCAGAAGTGTATGTAATGTTCGTCTATAACAGCTGTGTAAAGAAGAAGAACAGCTGTGTAAAAATAATGTTCCAACAGGAATATGCATTTTTTCGCTGAACTGGAGGTCACAATACTGCCAAAATTTAAAACAGCTGTGGGTTTTTTCCCCAAGAATAATAATTTTTTAAAAAATTACAGGATATTATTTTTTAAACCTATTTCTACAGTTAAAGCAGACTTTGATGCTGTAGTAAGAAGCTCATAGTGGACATTTGGATGAATTATATATATTAAATACATTTTTAAAAAGTTCCACACACTAGAACTGGCTTAATTTCAATCACATTTTGATCTGCTGTACAACATGCATAATCAAATCAATGAAACTTGTGTCAGAAAATAATATACATTTATAACTGGACAAAAAGTGCTGTCAGAGTCCTTTGAAGATAACTTTAAATAATCTGATATTGTGAGGGGTTTCTCAACCCAGAGAGGCAGGGACAAGGAGGAAACAATGGACTGATGGAGGAGGTGTCACCGGGGGGTATCAGACGGAACAGTTAGGTCGATGCACCCCCCGGGGAGAGAAGAAAGGTGTGAGAGCAGCGCCGGTGTATATGTCATGTTAATGTGCCACACATTTCTTTGTTAAACAACAATGCATGCTGGTCGGAAGTTCCTGGTCTCAGTGCATGGAATTAAAGATATAAAAGGCGAATGCACAGAGACCCGGGATCGCTGTTTTGCTGTTATGTTGTTGGAGAGAGAATAAAGTCTTGTCGTTCAGCTCATTGCCTCGCCTATTCCTTTCTCCACACCGGTGACCTCAAGACGTGCCATGGAGAGCGAGACGAGCACCTCCCAGGAGACTACCTGGAGATAGAGCACCACTTCACTCAAGCTCCCGGACTTGTGGCTTCATGACCCGACAGCGTGGTTTCTGCACATAGCAGCCCAGTTCGCACTCCGTGGGATAACAATGGATGACACAAAATACTACTACGTGCTTGCTGCGCTGGATGCACGCGCCACACAACAGGCGACAAGCCTGCTCCAGGAGCCGCCAGCCCGGGAGAAATACGAGGCGCTCAAGAGGATGCTTCTCCAGTGCTTTACCCTTTCAGACAGTGAAAGGGCGGCGAGACTCCTAACACGTTCGGAGTTAGGGGACAGATCAGCCATGGAACTAATGGAGAGCATGTTGGCGCTGATGGGGAGAAACGACGAGTCTTTCCTGTTCGCCCACCTGTTCCTCACAAACCTACCGGCTTGGGTTGCGCGTTTTGGATCTCCATCAGACATCACGTCCGACAGGGGTCCACAATTCGTTTCAGAACTCTGGTCTGCGATGGCCCAGAGCCTGGGGGTCAAAATTCACCGCACTACCGTGTACAACCCCCAGGCTAATGGGTTATGTGAGCGTTTTAATAAGTTGCTTAAAGCAGCACTCAGAGCTTCACTCACAGACTCAAATTGGATCGACCGCCTGCCCTGGGTTCTTTTAGGGTTGTGCTCCGCACGTAAGGAGGATTTGGCAGCGTCCCCGGCAGAACTTGTTTTTTCTCAGCTGCTGCAGATCCCCGGAGAGTTTTTACCAGAAAATCCCGCACCTAAGGCTGATCCGCCCACGCAAATTTTGCACGGCTCGGGGCCTTTTAACGTACCAGGCCCGGCGCACCATTGCTTTCGCCGCACCTTCATTCCAAAAAGCTTGCAGAATGCCGGTTTTGTTTTTGTCAGGCACGATGCGCACTGGACCCCGCTGCACCCCACCATACGATGGACCGTTCAGGGTGCTGGAACCTGAGGCAAAGCATTTTGTGTTAGACTTGGGGAGAACGTAGGGAGACCGTCTGCATTGACAGGCTGAAGCCTGCTTTTGTGTTGGCAGACGAGCAGGTGGTGTTGGCCCAAATTCCCCGGTGCGGACGCCCAATGTTGGTGATCCCTCAGCAGGGACCTGCGCTCGTGAAGATAATGTGCCCCCCCCCCTCCGTTTTTCCCTCCACAGTCTGATGTGCCCTCCTGCACACTTCGCCAGCAGGGCAGTTCGACTGGACCAACGACCCCCCGCTACAGCCGCTATGGGCGCCAGCTCAAGCCCAAAGGATGGGGGGGGGGGGGGGGGGTTAGTGCCCCTTCTGGGTGTTCGGGGGGGCTTTCTCAACCCAGAGAGGGCAGGGGGAAGGAGGAAACAATGGACCGATGGAGGAGGTGTCACCGGGGGGTATCAGACGGGACAGTTAGGTCTATGCACCCCCTGGGAAGAGGAAGAATTACGGGAGCCGTGGAGAGAAGAAAGATGTGAGAGCAGCGCCGGTGTGTCATGTTAATGTACCACACATTTCTTTGTTAAACAACAATGTGTAATTTGGTGTACAAGGGGCGCTGCTGAAGTCATTCTATGACACGGTGGTGGCATCAGCCATCACTTTTGGAGTGGTCTGCTGGGGCAGTGGCATTACTGCAGCCGATAGGAAGAGACTGAACAAACTGATTAAGAAAGCTAGCTCTGTCCTGGGGCAGCGCCTTGATCCGATGGAGGAGATAGGAGAGAGAAGGACGGTGGCTAAACTGTCATCTCTGCTGGAGTCCGAGTTCCACCCTATGCAGGACATACTGGATGCACTGAGGAGCTCATTTAGCAGCAGACTACATCATCCCAGGTGCACAACCGAGAGGTTTCGTAGGTCCTTCCTACCAACGGCTGTCAGACTGTACAACCTAAGCAGGGCTGCTCGCAGAGATAGCAAAAAGACGTAACAAACTAATAGTTTTTTGAATGCAAACGATGCAATAGACTTACACAATGGTCCTCTCCGGCATACAACTAGGAAAATACTGGTCGCTATGGAGGGTGAGAATATGTATGGGCACATAATCATACCATGTAGGATAACTAAGTAGTCGGTTATGCTGTTTCATCCCATCTAGCAACAATGCTCTGCACTGTGTGTGTTTATATATTTACATATTTATTCCATCTAGCTACAATGCTCAGCACTGGGTGTGTTTATATTTATATATCTATATATTTATTCCATCTAGCTACAATGCTCCGCACTGTGTTTTTATATATCTACATATTATTCCATCTAGCTACATTGCTCCGCACTGTGTGTGTTTATATACTTGCATATTTATTCCACCTAGCTGCAATGCTCCGTACTGTGGGTGTTTATATATTTACATATTTATTCCATCTAGCTACAATGCTCTGCACTGTGTGTTCATATATTCATTCCATCCAGCTACAATGCTCTGCACTGTGTGTCTGTGTGTGTGTGTGTGTATATATACAGTATATCTTATAGTAATATGTACATATGTACAGTATATTAGCTGCTCTTGCTTGCTTGTTTTTTTTCTTGCCTTCTGATTGTTGCTCTGAGTGTTGCTATCCCTGTGCTGTTGCAATCCTGGAATTTCGCGTTTCCCGTTGTGGGACTAATAAAGGCTTATCTTATCTTATCTTATCTTATGTATGATGGTCAGAAGTTCCGGGTCTCGATGCATGGAATTAAAGATATAAAAGGGCAATGCACAGAGACCCGGGATCGCTGTTTTGCTGTTACGTTGTTGGAGAGGGAATAAAGTCTTGTGTCGTTCAGCTCGTTGCCTCGCCTGTTCCTTTCTCCACAATATACCATAAAAGCAGTGACATTACTCAAGCTCATGACAGGTACTTTTCTCAGTCACATTCATTTTTTGCAGTGTTGTAGTTAAATTACTGATTAAATTCGATGCTGTTTTATGGCATTTTTATTATTAATTTTCTAATTAATAATAAAAAATGCCATTAAACAACATCGAATTTAATCAAGTGTCAGTCCACCATTTCTAGGGTGGACTAACAGGCTCAAAAACAAGTGTTCCTTACTTGACATTTTTCGTAGTGCAGAGGAATCAGTCTATTCCACTCATTGGATCTGTAATAAACACATTTAGGCATTTTTAAACGGTGAAAGGAAGGTGAAGCACAAAACAAAGAGATGCCGATGGTGACTCGGACAACAAGACAGGCTAACGTTCGCCCCGGACGCTCTGTGGGATGTTTAAGTCATTTTACTGTTAACAACAACAACAACAACAGCAGCACCCACAGCTTGTCTGGAGCTGTTTGGATAGTTAATGGTGGCTAACATATAATCATGACTGTTAGGGGACCAACGGTGAGTGATATTAGCAGTAACAGCTTAACATTAGCCTAGCATGTCAGTTAATGCTAGCCAAGCTAACGTCAGTGATAACTGTTAATGATAGGTAAATAAATCTTACGTTCGTCATTGGGGAGTACCAGTAATTGATAAACTTGTTGATAATCTGATTAAATTTCACGACTAAAATAACTACATAACATATACCTTGTTTTAGTTGCCTAAGGAATAATGGCTAGCTGACGTTAGCCTAGCATTGAGGTAACGGTAGCACTAACGGTCAGTGCTAGTTACATTAATTTGTTGAAGTCTGAGCACAAGCCGGTAATAAATTTAGTTAATATGGATTGGTTTAGGACCATTACTTTAACGATAATTGTATAACAGGATGAAAAATGTAAAATTTGGTCTAAGATATTCAAGCGATTAACGGCTAGCCAGCAAGCCGCTTAGCCACCTCAATGAGAAGAAAATGACATCTATGAGATATTATTAGCATGCAGCGTCAAGTCAACATGGAGATGTAGATTCTGATGGTGACGAGCAAGCATGTACACTGAAGTGATGGCCTTAAAAAAAAAAACTCACCCTAATAACCTTCAAGTCCCCCACCACTGTGTGTGTGCGTTGTTTGCTTTGGACAGGGAATGCTAAGCTAGCTGAGATAAACGGTCCCCCACAATAAACTGAAACGAAACGGGGTCCACTGTCGTGTCTGATTCCTGCAGAATCTTCTAGAATTGCACCCCCACCCTCTCCTTATTACAGCTGTGCCTGGGCTCGATGCTGATGCGCATCGCCCTCAGCTGTCACCAGCAGAAACATCACTCACGCACTGCACACGCTGGCTGCTGCAGCAGTGCTGAGTGGGATTTAAACTGCAGATGTGCTCCGTAATAACGGGGAACACGATGTGGTTAGTGCTGATTTACACAGAAAGCTAAGGTTGACTGCAAATTAGCAGATCAAGCGTGTGCATTGTCACTGCAGTTGATTCTGTTTTAGGGTTGTCCAGAATAGCAGTTTGGGGGGCTGAGAATTTTATTAACTATCCAAATATTGTGCGTCTTTTTTCTTCTCAGTGAACTGAACTGCATGATAACTCAGGTGAGTTCGGCTTCATTTATATAGCGCCAATTCACAACAGTAGTTAATCTTGTAGCATTTATAATTGCAGAGGTGAGGGGATAAAGAATAAGAGGAAAGCAACAAACATGTAGAGAATAAACAACAAGCCCAAAACCTCATGGGAGGTCCTGCAGCTGTCTAAACCTATAGCAGCATAATAACAGAAGGTTCAGGATCACCTGATCAAACCCGAGCAATAAACTTTATCAGAAAGCAAAGTTTTGAGCTTATCAGATTGAGGAGCCTGATAACTTAGAGCTCAACCAACCATTGTACTTTTTGAGATCCTAGTTATTCCAAGTAATCCTGCATTTTAGAGCACAGTGCTCTGTTAGGATGTTGAGGTATTCAGATCTTTTAGATAACAAGGGGTCTGATCATTTAGAGCTTTGTAAGCAGGAATAATACATTTAAATTTAATTCTAGGTTCTATTGGAAGCCAATGAAAGGAGGCCAAAACAGGAGAGATATGATCTCTCTTTCTAGTACCCGTGAAAACTCTAGCTGCAGCATTTTGGATCAGCTAAAGACTCTTTAGTGACATTTTTTTAGTATACTTTATTAATCCCAGAGGGAAATTCAGGGCATCCACCTGGATGGATGAGGCAGCCACGGTGCGGTGCCAATCTCTTCACCACTCACGCACACATTCACACCTAGGGCCACTTCTCCAGTTAATCTAATTTGCGTTTTTGGCCTGTGGGAGGAAACCAGAGTACCGGGGTAAACCCACGCAGACACGGGGAGAATGTGCAAACTCCACACAGAAGGGTCACCGATGGTCAGGGGGTGGGATTGAACCCACGATGGTCAGGGGTGGAATCGATCGTGTGACCTTCTTGCTGTGCTGCCACAGTGCTAACCACTGCGCCACTGAGCTGCCCTTTTTTTTTTTTTCAAACTTTTATATGCTGTATTTTTTTCAAGGGCAGCCTGACGATAAAGAGTTGCAGTACTCTAATCTAGAAGTAACAAAAGCTGTAATCTGCTGTGTCACTCTAGAGACTAGATGTCTGTATTCTTGGCGATGTTATATAAATGATGGAAGGCAGTTTTGGGAATCTGTCTGCAAATTAAAAGGCAAATCCTGATTATAATGATTCCACGTTTCCTCACTGTACTATAAGGTGGTAAAGTCAGTAGGTGACATGAGGGGCACGCTATCCCCCTTGCTAGCAAAATGAGCCAAAATCATCCCCCTTGGTAACGGGCCCCGCCCCCCATCTATAGGTGTAAATCACAACACTTTTTTTTATCATGTTACAGAACTGAATAAAATGACTTTGAAGGACCAATTCTAAGCAGAAATGCAAAAAAAAATCTTATAAATTTGCAACTCTTTCCATGAATCTGCAGTTTTTCCCTGTAAATTTCACTTTTTTTCTCATAAATATGCAATTGTTTCTGTACATTTGCAACTTTTTCTTGTAGACTTGCAACATAATTCTCATAAATTTTTCAACTTTTTTCTCAAAAACTTTTTTTGTAGATTTGTTACTTTTTCTAGTAGCTTTGCAACTTCCATCCATCTTCTTCCGCTTAATCCTTTTCGGGTCGCGGGGGGCTGGACGATGTGTCCAGGATGTACGCTGCCTCTCGCCCAGAGATGCTGGGATAGGCTTTGCAACTTATCCCCTGTAAATTTCCAACTTTTCTCTCATAAATTTCTAAAATTTTCCTTGTATATTTTTTAACTTTTTTTTCTCGTGGATTTATGACTTTTTTGTCTTGGATTTGCAGTTTTTTTCGTTATACTGTAAATTTCTAATATTTTCCTTGTATATTTTTTTAACTTGTTTTTTCTTGTGGATTTATGACTTTTTTGTCTTGGATTTACAACTTTTTTCGTTATAAATTTCTAAATTTTTCCTTGTATATTTTTAACTTTTTTTTCTTGTGGGTTTACAACTTTTTCTGTAAATTTGCAGCTTTTTTTGTCTTGGATTTGCAACTCTTTTCTCGTAAATTTGCAAAAGATTTTCCTGTAAATTTTCAACCTTCTTCCCATAAATTTGCAATTTTTTTCTGGAAATTTTCAACTTTTTTCTCCATGTAGATTTGCAACAGTTTTCTCAAAAATTTGCAACTTTTTTGTGTAAATTTGCAAATTTTTCTTGTAGATTTGCAACATAATTCTCATAAATTTTTCAACTTTTTTCTCAAAAACTTTTTTCCCTGTAGATTTGTTAGTTTTTCTAGTAGCTTTGCAACTTCTATCCATCCATCCATCTTCTTCTGCTTAATCCTTTTCGGGTCGCGGGGGGCTGGACGATGTGTCCAGGATGTACGCTGCCTCTCGCCCAGAGATGCTGGGATAGGCTTTGCAACTTATCCCCTGTAAATTTCCAACTTTTCTCTCATAAATTTCTAAAATTTTCCTTGTATATTTTTTAACTTTTTTTTCTCGTGGATTTATGACTTTTTTGTCTGGGATTTGCAGTTTTTTTCGTTATACTGTAAATTTCTAATATTTTCCTTGTATATTTTTTTAACTTGTTTTTTCTTGTGGATTTATGACTTTTTTGTCTTGGATTTACAACTTTTTTCGTTATAAATTTCTAAATTTTTCCTTGTATATTTTTAACTTTTTTTTCTTGTGGGTTTACAACTTTTTCTGTAAATTTGCAGCTTTTTTTGTCTTGGATTTGCAACTCTTTTCTTGTAAATTTGCAAAACATTTTCCTGTAAATTTTCAGCCTTCTTCCCATAAATTTGCAATTTTTTTTCTAGAAATTTTCAACTTGTTTTTCCATGTAGATTTGCAACAGTTTTCTCAAAAATTTGCAACTTTTTTGTGTAAATTTGCAAATTTTTCTTGTAGATTTGCAACATAATTCTCATAAATTTTCAACTTTTAAAAAAATTATTTTTTCCTGTAAATTTGTAACTTTTACTTGCAGATTTGCAACTTTTTCCTTGTAAATTTCCAACTTTTTTCTCATAAATTTCCAAATTTTTCTCTGTAAATTTTAAAAAGCTTTTTCTTGTAGATTTACAACTTTTTTCTGTAAATTTGCAACTTTTTCTGCAAAAATTTTCCTGTAAATTTTAAACTTTTATCTCAGAAATTTCCATCTTTTTTTCTCAAAAACTTGCAACTTGTTTCTTGTAAATTTGCACTTTTTTCTCATAAATTTGCAGCTTTTTTCATAAATTTGTGATTTTTGTCTTGTAAATGTTCTTTTTTCTTGTGAATTTTCAACTTTTTTTTTCCTCATAAATTTCCAACACTTTTCTGGATGCTGGTTAAATTTTTATTCTATGTAATTAAATTGTAATTTGCAACATTTTCAATTTTTGAATTTACATCTTATCATATTTTTGCACATTTATTCTTGCAAATTTGTACCTAAATTACATTTATTCATATACCTTATAGTAAATTTGGAAATACCCCCATTCCCTCTGTTAAAAAAAATAACAGTTAGTAATACCAAAGTAATACCATCTAGACTAAGTATCTTATGTAGAACAATACTTACAATATGGACAAGAACAATCAGGTTTTTTAGGAACAAGTATAATGACTTCAGTCTTATTTGAATGTAAAAGTAAGAAATTACAGTTCATCCAGGCTCTGGTTTCATGAATTGATTTCTATCATCAGGTTTCACTAATAAACATAATTGCATCTCATCTTAATCCTATTATATGATATCTATTTTAACCATGCCGTAAATTGCACTATATGGCTGCCTCACAGGCTTATCAGCTTTTGAGAAAATCAAGGTTAGCCCACTCACCACTCCCTTGTTGTTGGAACTGAAATACTTTGCATTCTTGCCAGCATTGTCTGAGAGCAGCCCAGGTCAACAGCTGTAATGGTGCGCTCCCTAAAGATAACAAGCCGAAGCCCGTGGGATTCGGCCTCCATCTCTGCCCATTCAGCCCCAACAGTTTTGGTGTTGGATTTGTTAATTGTTTGTGTTCATTGTGACCCCATTGTGTTTCTCTGTTTGCTCTGCGCACTTGAGAGGTTCTTCTGTTTTCTGCTTGACCTGCATCCTTCACAAAATCCATTCAGACACTGTTGTGATCAGAGGTGCGTGCATGGTAGCAAGTCAAGTAGATGTACTCAACAGAATCGTGTTTTTGCTGGGTGCTTTTAACTCTCATTTGAGAATGTTTATGATGAAAAAAAAACCTCTGCACTTTTACTCAAGTACATTTGGTTGTATTATTTAAGCTATTTTTGGTTTCACTGATACAAATTAGTAGGGACTTCCCTCCTGTTTTCTCTGATAATTCTAAAGTGAAACTAAAATTTGATGATTTTATCCAGCAGAATTAGACCGTTAATGGTTAACACTGCATAGATATATCAACTTTACATCAGGATCTGCTGATATTTACCTTTCTGACTAACATTGGCCAATGAACAAATAAGATATGCTCCCTGATATTAGTGGTTGATATTTATCCGGAGTGTCCCAGTTGTCAGGGGTATGGGGTATCAGGCTCGTTGTTACAAGCTATACGACCGTTGGGAGAGTTTGATTTGTATTGCCCACAACTTGTTCCCAATGAGAGTTGGACTCCACCAGGACTGCTCTTTGTCACAGACCCTGTTCATAATTTTTATGGACAGGGTTTCTAGGCCCAGCCAAGGAACGGAGGGTGTTATGTTCATAGACCTCAGGATCTCATCTCTGCTGTTTCCAGAAGATGTCCTGTTGACTTCATTGAGCAATGACCTACAGGTCTTGCTGGGTTGGTTTGCAGCTGAGTTTGAAGTGGCCAAGATGAGAATCAGCACCTCCAAATTTGAGTCCAGGCTTCTCAGCTGGAAAAGGTTGATTGTCTTTTCCGGGTTGGAAACGAGGTCCTCCCTAAGTGGAGGAGTTTTAAGTATCTAGGGGTCTTATTCACAAGTGAAGGGAGACTGGAGATTGGTAGACAAATCAAAGCAGCGTCCTGCAGTGATGTGGACGTTGTACCAGTCTGCCGTGGTGAAGAGGGACCTGAGCTCTGAAGCACAGCTATAGATTTACCGCTCAATCTACGTTCCTACCCTCACCTGTGGTCATGAACTTTGGGTAATGACCGAAAGAATGAGCTCACAAATACAAGTGGCTGAAATGAGCTTTGTCCGTAGGGTTGCTGGACTCACCATTAGAGATAGGGTGAGGAGCTCAGTCATCCAGGAGAGGCTCAGAGTAGAACCGTTGCTCCTCCACATTGAAAGGAGCTTGTTGAGGTGATTTGGGCATCTGATCTCGCCTCTGGGCGCATGCGCACGCAGCGACCGGCAGCGGGTGAAAAAAGTTTGACGTCTGTGTCTCTGTTTTTATGCACTTTAATGTGTTTTAACGTAATTCTCTGTGCCGTTTTTGTCCTTGAATGTTTGTGGACTATATAATGAAGAGCTCCCTGGTTCCATCAGTATGGATTTCCTTCTTGTTTTTGCACTGTCGTTTCTTTCCTACCGACTCTTTGTTTTGGAGGTAAGCGCGATCGCGGTCATGCCGGGAAGAACGCAGTATTCCAGAGAAATCTTACTGCATTTAAACATGGATAATGCAGCATCTGTGTTTGAGTCTCTGCCGCAACTGCCGGACTTTATTTTAAGAGATTTTCATGGACACAGCGATGAAAAGAGAGACAAGAAGAGGAAACACGGAAAGCGTGGAGGCGTAAGATTAAATGTGAGGAGGCGTCAGCTTAACCGCATTCCTCTTCCTTCCATTATTATGGGGAACGTACAATCCCTGAGAAATAAAGTGGATGAAATTCAAGGAAATGTACAATATCAGAAGGATTTCAAGAACTGCTGTGTCATGGCTTACACGGAGACGTGGCTTACGGCGCATGACCAGGATGCGGACCTGTGGATTGACGGCTTTGGAGCCCCACTTCGCTTGGATCACCAGGAAGAGGTAACGGGGAAACGTCAGGGGGACAGCGTATGTTTATATATTAATAAACAGTACTGTACATCCGTCACGGTCAGAGAGCGCATCTGTACACCAGATGTGGAGCTTCTGTCCGTATCGCTACGCCCCTTTTATCTGCCCCACGAGTTCCCCCAACTTTTCATAATGACTGTGTACATTCACCCGAGGGCGTATGCTGCCTCCGCCTCCAGCACCATCTTTGATGTGGTACAGCGGTTGCAGTCAATTTCCCCAGAGGCTCCAAATTTTATTTTTGGGGATTTTAACCATGTGTCTCTAAAACAGACACTTAAAAACTTTTATCAGTATGTCTCCTGCCCAACCAGGCGAAAAAAGACATTGGACCTGTGCTATGGATCCATAGAGAGGGCCTATAAATCTATTCCCCTTCCTCCTTTAGGATCCTCAGATCACAACTGTGTACATTTGCTGCCCACATATGAAACTGCTCTCAGAAGAGACAAGGCGAAGACCAGAGACATAAACGTGTGGACAGAGGATTCAGTGCACTGCCTCCAGGAATGCTTTAACTGTACGGACTGGGAGGTGTTCACACTGTCCTGCGGAGATGATTTGGACTCTTTAGTGGATGTAACATGCTCATACATGGCTTTCTGCAGAGACATGATCGTTCCACATAAACGTGTCAAAATATATCCCAACAACAAGCCATGGGTTACAAAATCAGTTAAATCCTGCTTACAGAGGAAAGCACTTGCCTTTAAACAGGGGGTTGTTTCTGAGCTGCAGGCTGCCACAAAAGAGCTGAAGGCCGAAATTTTAAGAGCAAAACAGAATTATACATCAGAATTGGAAAGCAAGATGGCAACAAAGAAGCTTGGTTCAGCCTGGGCCAGTATGAAAACTATTGCAGGCCTTCAGAGCACAGAGCGCCATAATCGTGTGTTTTTAGATGGTTTTAATTCAGACACAGGGCTGGCTAATGCTCTTAATTGTTTTTATGGTTGTTTTGACTCCTTTGATTTTAGCACAGAAACCCAAAATTTGAAACAGAAACTCAAAGACAATCAGCACTTTAATATTGAGGTGCAAGATGTTAAAAGGGTGTTCTGTGCTGTAAAAGTGAACAAAAGTCAGGGCCCTGATAATATATGTGGGCGATTGGTAAAGTCCTGTGCACATGAATTGAGTCCTGTATTTCACTACATTTTCAATAAGTCCTTACAGACACAACATGTGCCTAAGATCTGGAAAGATGCTGTGGTTGTCCCCGTTCCAAAATCCAGCTGTCCTAAAACAGTAAATGATTTTAGACCAGTTGCTTTGACTTCAATTTTAATGAAAATTTTTGAAAAACTGGTCAGATTTGAGGTCCTAAAGCAGACCGAGCATGCATTGGATCCTTTACAGTTTGCCTGTAGGCCTCACAGAGGAGTGGAGGATGCCACTGTCACTCTGTGTAACAGGCTTTTTGAACATCTGGATTTTAATGGGACACACGTCAGGCTTTTATTTGTGGACTTTTCTTCTGCCTTTAATACAATCCAACCTCACATTTTAGTTGAAAGGCTCCTGCAACAATTTGATTTGAGTAATTATCTGGTGGGTTGGATTCTGGATTTTTTAACCAACAGGACACAGAGAGTAAGGGTCAATGGTACATTGTCTGACCAAAAGTGTTCTTCTACTGGCTCTCCACAGGGGTGTGTGTTGTCACCACTACTCTTCATCCTGTACACAAACATGTGTAGGAGCAGACATGACAACAGACACATTATAAAGTTTGCTGATGATTCAGTTGTTGTCAGTCTCCTCCAGGATGGTGAGAGTGGCCACAGCCCAGTAGTTGATGATTTTGTTCACTGGTGTGAGGATTCCTACCTGCAGCTGAATACGACAAAAACTAAAGATATGATTATTGACTTTAGGAGGAAAACTCCCAGGCACGAAGTCACTGTACTAAAAGGCCAGATTGTCAAGCAGTGACCCTCGCAGATCACCATAAGACGCCAAGAGTCCACCGATGAGTTTTGCAATGATGTTTTATTAACAAGACAAGACAAGACAAGACTGTGAGCCGCTCAGGGCAAAAACACACATTAAGCAATACAAGGGCTCGTAGGGCTAACCCCGGCCACTACGAGCTAAACTATGACATGACATGAGACACGAACCTGACATGAAGGTCTGACGACTCTTTGACGAGGATAGTTTGACGAGGTTTTGACGATACTCCTGCGATTTAACTGCCGCTAGTGCCCGCCTTATAAAGGCGAACACTAACGAGCAGTAATGACAAACAGCTGACCAACCTTGACAGGCGGAAGCCCTACCGAGCACCTTCACAATAAGAGCCCGGAGAGGCCAGAATACAACCCACAGCTGTCAAGGCCGACAGCGAGCTGTGCGTAGCCCGAGCGCGGCCAGAACCCAGCGCTCGGGTCGTAACAGTACCCTCCCTCCAAGGGCGGGCTCAGAACGCCCACGGACCACCCTGCCCCCCCCCACCCCCCCAGGGTGGGTGGCTAGGGGTAGGTGTGGGGGGAGAGAGACCAAAACCCAGAAGCAATCACAACCCGGCAAGAACAACAAAATACAGGACGATGACAAGAATACCAACTACTCGGATCAAATAAAAAAAAAAAAACACATGGAGGAAAATAAGGCAACAATAGGACATAACACAAATTGCCAAGGATCCCCAAATAACAGTTACAGAAAACAGGACAGCACGAGAAAATAAAATCTTGGCCCACATGTTACACAAGGAAATGACTTCCCACCTGTGTGAATTCTCATGTGAATTTTCAAATAACCAAATACAAAAAACAGAGCACTTACTGGCTCATACCTGACTACACACAATACAAACTAAGGCAACTGCAAGACATAACCATAACACAAAGCACACAGGATAGCAAGGAAAAAAAAAACAGATCACTGGGACAGATCAACACCAGAAAACGACCACTACCCCCCCGACAGTTTATGCCGACCGGCGGAGACCAAACGCCACAGGAACAGTTCAGGTGATCTCCCAACAGCCAGCAGGTGGTCATAGGAGGCGGAACATGACCAGGCGGCTCACCACAGTCCAATGCCCAGCACGTCTGCTCCTCTGGTGGTCGAACCAGGTCGCCCAATGAAACACACAACACGTCGGGTGGCCGACCCGGGGCGCCGAACCAGCGAAGCAGTTCCTCAGGCGGCCAACCCGTGTCCCTCAGCCACCAGTCCCGGGGAAAAACAGCCCGCGGTGGCCTCCCTGACGAGGACAAAACTCGGAAGAGCCGGGGCGAGCGAACAGGAACCCCCAGGGCCCCCGGCGATGATGCACAGGGGCGGGGACTCAGTGGAGAGGCAAGAAGGCAAGGATGAGCCTGTAATCCGTCCGACGGCGAAAGGTCTGCAGTTCCTCCCCCGTCCGCGGACCACACCGGCGCTGCACCTCCGCTGGACCCTGATTGGGTCCCAGCTGCACCCACGTCGGGCCCCGATTGGGCCAGAACCACCCCTGCGGTGGACCCCGATTGGGCTTCTGGCGCACCCACGTCGGACCCCGATTGGGCCAGAACCGCACCCGCGGTGGACCCCGATTGGGCCTCTGGCGCACCCACGTCGGACCCCTATTGGGCCAGAACCGCACCCGCGGTGGACCCCGATTGGGCCTCTGGCGCACCCACGTCGGACCCCGATTGGGCCAGAACCGCCCCTGCGGTGGACCCCGATTGGGCTTCTGGCGCACCCACGTCGGACCCCGATTGGGCCAGAACCGCACCTGCGGTGGACCCCGATTGGGCCTCTGGCGCACCCACGTTGGACCCCAATTGGGCCAGAACCGCACCCGCGGTGGACCCCGATTGGGCCTCTGGCGCACCCATGTCGGACCCCAATTGGGCCAGAACCGCCCCTGCGGTGGACCCCGATTGGGCCCCTGGCGCACCCATGTCGGACCCCGATTGGGCCAGAACCACACCTGCGGTGGACCCCGATTGGGCCTCTGGTGCACCCACGTCGGACCCCGATTGGGCCAGAACCGCCCCCGCGGTGGACCCCGATTGGGCCTCTGGCGCACCCACGTCGGACCCCGATTGGGCCACCGCAGCCTCCACGACGGACCCCGACTGGGTCGGTGCAGCTCCGCTAACGATCTCCACCCCCGAACCTGGGACCTCCAACCCAGTGACTCCGACTGGTTCCATGCCGGCGACACCGCAACGAGGCTCACAAACAAGAAGGAAACCGTGATCAGAATCACCGGTAGCAACAGAACCCAGCGAGACGAGCTCGGGCGCAGCAGGCGGCTGCTGCTCACTCGCCTCCCCGACAGGAAGGCAAAAATGCTCCAAAACAGGGGACAGAGACACAAGAGGGAGCACTTGCCTCCACTCGGGTTCTGTTGCCACCCAGGACTTCGACGATCCAGGTTCAGGGCGGCAACTCTCGTCAGCAGGCTTCAACTCAGCTGCGTCGGGCTTCGCAGCTGGCAAGATGTCATCTGCAGCCTGAGGTTCCTCCCGCGCTGCTGTCCACGCCGATGACCCGTATGGTGTGGGGGCAGGGGACCCTCGACCCACTGGCTCGGACCGCTCCGGCGAGGAGACCCGGGGACGCTTCATCGTCGGCTCAGGCTCCAGACCGCAGTCCGCTCTTCTCCTCTGTCCACGACGTGGTTGCAGGGCCGGATCCAGGCTTTCCGGCACTGCAGGCCCCCTCTTCATCCGACGACGTTGGCCTGGCGTCGCGGACCGCTCAACAAGGGGGGACACAGAGGCAGCAGGTTTAATCATTTTCTCTACAGCAGGTGGAGGGAGCTCGAGGGGCTGCGAACCCCGAACTCCGCCCCCAGGAGTCAGACAAGGCAGATTACAGTCATGATGTAATAAATCAACATGCACTTGCCTGACTTCCGGTTATGGCTGCCACGTAGGACGGACGTGTCTCGCTCTGCTCTGCTCCTGGAGAAAAAAAATCGGCAAATAACTCTCTCATTTGGGACAGAACGTATCCCAGCATTTGGGCGAGGATATGTCGGCGAAGCCTAAGGCTGGAAAACCAGGAAAAGGAAAAAGCGAGCCGCCGAAACAGTCCAAATTAACGGACTTTCAGGTCTGTGACGCAGCAAACAAGGCTCCATATATGGCGGAGGAGGCTGGCGGCGGTGCGATTTCTGCGGGGAATGGCGCAGATGCGCTGATGGCTGCCATGAGTTCAATGAGAGCGGACTTTTCCTCTAGATTTGATGGGATTATGACAGCGTTGGAAGGAATAAGAAAGGAATTGGGTGACTGTGTAGAACGAACGGCGCAGATGGAGCTCCGTCTCGCTAGTGCTGAAGATGACGTCACCCGTCTTCAATTAAAGGTGCGCACTTTAGAAAAAAAAAATAAATCTCTGGAAGATAATATTTTGGATTTGGAATCTCGGTCGAGACAGAATAATTTGAGGCTGGTGGGTCTTCCAGAGGAATCAGAAGGTCGGGACGTATGTTCCTTTCTGGAAAAGTGGATTCCGGAGGTGCTGGGCAGCGAGGAGTTGCAATCAGCAGTGGTTCTGGAAAAAGCACATCGTATTGGCCCACGGAGAGATAAGGGACCGCCGAGGACCTTAATTATGAAGTTTCTTAGCAACAGAGACAGGATGAAGATCTTCAACGCTGCACGTGCTAAAGGAGAGATTAAACACCAGGACCAGCAGGTGCGGTTCTACCCAGATTTGGCCACAGGAATCCAGCAATTGAGGAAGCAGTTTGATCCCGTACGTAAGGAGCTGCGCAACCTTGGGATTCGTCATGGTGTAATCTATCCTACGAGACTGCTGACCACGTATGAGGGCAGAACCCACATCTTCAAGACCCCAGAGGAGGCGCAGGAGTTCATCAAGAAGATCAAAGAAGAAGAAGAGACTGGTGGGAGCTAAGCATGAACAAAATATAAGGTAGAATAATTAAGCATTTGCACAGGCATCTGACTGACTTGAAGTAAATAGTAAGTTTACAAAATATAGATTGTATTATATATTAAAAAAAAACAAAACAAAACAAAACAAACAAAAAAAAAAAACTATGATGTACAAAGTTGTTAAAAATTTTGGAGTTAAGTTGGAAAACTACAGAGGAGAGTTAATGTTACGTCATTAAAAGCAGTAGAGTTAGGGTGATTGGGAGGATGAAGAAGGAGTGGCTTAGGCTGTTCCCCGTGGGTGTGGAACGGTCGATGGCTATATCGGGAGACAGAATTTTTCTTTTGATTTTGGGGGGTTTGCCACAAGTGTGGGAAGGGGAAATTTGTTTGTGTGTAGTTTGTAGGATGAATGTTCAACCACTCATGTTTTTGCTTCTCTGTATGAGCATGTTTACACTGCAAGGTAATCCCAAACTCTCTATTGATCATGGACCAAAGTGTTAACCTTAATTTAACTTCATGGAATTGCAGAGGTCTACAAAATTTAAAAAAACTTAAACAAGTTATGAATAAAATAAAGGACATGGGTTCAAGAATTGTGTTTTTACAAGAAACTCATCTGATAGAGGAGGATGTTAAAAGAATTAGGAGTAGATGGCAGGGAAGTGTATTCACCTCTTCATTTTCATCCCGAGCCAGGGGAGTTATGACTCTCATACATAAATCAGTTCCTTTTCAAGTGAAAAATGTAATTGGAGACAAATTTGGAAGATATGTAATCATTCAAGGTTCTTTGCTATTAGAAAATATAAATCTTGTGAACTTATATGGTCCCAATATAGATGATCAGAAGTTCTTTGCTAATTTATTTCTCATCTTATCATCACTTACAGGGCAACATATAATAGCAGGGGATTTTAATTGTACATTGAATCCAGGTGTGGATAGATCAACAGGACTGGATTGTACGCACATTGGATGTAGGATGACTATTAATCATTTTATGAAAGAATTGAGATTGTTAGATATATGGAGAGAAATGAAACCACAAGTTAAAGCCTATTCTTGTTATTCCAGTACCTACAAGACATTCTCACGTATTGATTATTTTTTGATTTCCACAGAATTAAGGTCCAAGATTCAAAACTGCTTTTATGATAACATCGTGATCTCTGATCATGCACCCTGTTGTCTAATATATGTAGATAAAAAATTGACAAAGGAATCAGGTAGATGGCAATTTCAGCATAAATGGCTTCAGGATGAGGAATTTGTCAAGTATATAGAAAAACAGATAGACGAGTTCTTTGACATCAATACTACACAAACATCAGCATGTGTAAAGTGGGAGGCTTTCAAAGCTTTTATTAGGGGACATATTATTAGTTATACAGGATCAAAATCTAAGAAGACTCGAGAGGAGAGAGCTAAATTGGAACATAAAATAAAAAATCTTCAGGAAAAAGTGTATGCAGGAAGTGACCCAAGGTTGGAGAATGAATTACTGATTTTGAGAGCTGAATACGACAAAAAATCAGCGAATAGAGCTGCCTCGAGTCTTCTAAGATTGAAACAATCTTTTTATGAACAAGGTGAAAAATCGGGAAAATTATTAGCATGGCAGATTAAACAATTGGAAATTAAAACACCAATTACCAGTATTATAAGTAATGGACAGGTAGTTATAGATCCTTTAGAAATTAATAGAGCCTTTAGAGATTACTATGAAAAATTATATGATACCAAAAATGAACCTGATTTAACAAAACTAAATGGGTTTTTGAACGAACTATCTATACCGTGTATTCCAAATGAAAACAGGGAGATATTGGATTCTAAAATTAGTCAAGAAGAAGTTGGGCTAGCCATTGATAATATGAAATCAGGAAAAAGTGCAGGACCAGATGGTCTTCCAGTTGACCTTTATAAAAAATTTAAGAATAAATTAATAAAACCTTTTTTGGAAATGGTTTTAGAAGCATTTCAAAATAATAATTTACCATCATACATAAATAATGCCTTAATTATACTGCTGCCAAAACCAGGTAAGCCCTCTAATAAATGTGAAAATATGAGACCAATAAGCCTATTAAACGCCGACCTTAAGATAATCTGTAAAATTTTAGCAAGACGAATACAAGGAATTTTACCAAATATTATTAATCGAGATCAGAATGGCTTTATAAAGGGTAGACAAGGCTTCCATAATGTAAGAAGACTATTTAATATTATTTATTTTAATAAAGAAGCACCGGATACAGCTCTCCTATCATTGGACGCCGAAAAGGCCTTTGATAGAGTTGAATGGCCCTTTCTTTTTGAAGTCCTACAAAGGTTTGGACTTGGAAATAATTTCATAAAATGGGTTCAAATAATATACAATAATGCTACAGCAGAAATCCTAACAAATAACAATATTTCAAAACCAATAAAAATCAATAGAGGATGTCGACAAGGCTGTCCACTTTCACCTTTACTGTTTACTATGGCAATTGAACCTTTAGCGATAGCGATACGTTTACATTCACAAATATATGGAATTAAAGTTGGACCAACAGAACATAAAATCTCCCTGTACGCCGATGACATAATTTTGTTTATGTCGAATCTAAAAAAATCAATTCCAACCTTGTTGAATTTAATAAAGAATTTTGGGGAAATATCAGGATATAAAATAAATAAAACTAAATCTTCAATATTAATGCTAAATGAGACCCAGAGAAATTACCCAGCCCCTGAGGTAAATCAATTCAATGTTGTAAATCAGTTTAAATATTTAGGAATCCAAATTATGCCTAAGCTAGAATCAGTCGCCAGTGTCAACTATGAAGCCTTAATGTCAGATATCAATGAGTTAACTCAGAGATGGATGTCACTACCAATGTCGATGATCGGGAGAATCAATATACTTAAAAGTAATATTTTACCTAAAATACTTTATTTATTTCAATACATTCCCTTATCACCACCTTTAGATCTATTCTCAAGAATAAAAAAAAAGTTAGTGGAATTTATATGGAACAACAGGAGGGCTAGATTACGTTTGTCTTTATTATATTTACCATTTGATCGTGGAGGTCTGAAATGTCCAAATTTTATGTTGTATTATTGGTCGGCACAACTGAGGTCTATGACATATTATTTTTCATCAAATGATCTCCCTCACTGGACTGAAATGGAATCATACAATTTACCTTTACCTCTTCCCATATTCATATACTCAGATTCGGCAAAAAAATTACAAAAACAAGTTAAAAATCCATTTGTAAAGCATATGATCAAAATATGGTGTGAAGCTAAAAACTATTTAAAAGAACCACAGTTATTGTCACAATTTAGTCCAATATGGGGTAATCAATATTTTAAACCAGGGAGAGCGGACGCTGTATTTAAAGTATGGAATTTAAAAGGGATACAAAAGATTCAGGATTTATATTTGCCATGTGCAGACAACATAATGTCTTTTGAAGAGCTGAGGATCAAATTTAATCTCAATAGAACACATTTTTTTAAATATCTTCAACTTAGAAACTTTATTCGATCAAATCAAAATAAAGCTCTCACTCGACCTATTTATTCATCCTTGGAAAAAATGATGATGAAAGATAGTAAAAGAAAGGGTATTATTTCAGAGTTTTATAACTCACTGACACTATCTTCAAGTGAAAATTCACTGAAAAGATTAAACTACTGGAAAGAAGATCTGCAAATTGAAATTTCAGAGGAACAATGGGAATTGGCTTGTACAGAAGCTGAAACCAAATCAATAAATGCACGCCTTAAATTGATACATTTCAAATGGTTAATGCGGATGTATGTTACACCGGAGGAGTTAAATAGATATAACAAAAATATACCAGATACATGCACAAAATGCATGGAAAGTAAAGGAACCCTATTTCATTGTTTATGGGAATGTAGATTAATAAGAATGTTTTGGGAAGAGGTGAGGGTAACAATTGAAAAAATAATCTCAAAACAAATCATATTGAATCCTAAACTGTTTTTGTTGGGTCTGTACCCAGAAAAGCATAATTTTAATAAAAGTGAAAGAACATTCATAGACCTCAGTTTGCTTAATGCCAAAAAATGTATTGCACTATTATGGAAAAAGACTCATAGACCAGATGTGACTCAGTGGTTAAGACAGATGTTAACAAACCTTCCATTAGAAAGAATAACATATATACTAAAATCAAAGGAAATTGTGTTTGAGAATATATGGAGACCTTTTATTGATTATGTAAAAAATTTAAACATAACTCTTGAAGAAGAAGGTGAATGATGTGTGTGGACCTTGTAAATTCCAAACTGGTGAACATAATATGTATACTTTTGTATTGGATTGTCTAGACTAAACAGAGGAGCATTGTTGAAGACTTGATTTTGTTGGTGGTTGTTGGTGTTTTTAGTGCATTTTTTTTTTTTTGTAGTACTTTAGTGTTAGTGTTTGACTGTTTGTATCATGTTTGTTAAAAAAAAAAAAAAAAAAGGTTCAATAAAGATATTGTGGAAAAAAAAACATGCACTTGCCTTCCTCCCAGAGAGGAGATGGTTCCTGCTGTAGGGGACGTTGTTCCTCCTTCTCCCCGCTGGATGGCGACAGAGGGCCCCCTGGAAGGACGAGGTGGAGCCGCTCTCCGAAGTTTGCTGACGGGCTTTGCCGGCAGCGAGTCCAGCCGGGGATTCTGCTGAGGATCGCCTGGGCCGCGGCGCCGACGTCGTCGTCGGTCCCCAGATGGCGCGAACTCCTGGACCGGGTCAAGGGCAGGAGCGGGATCCCAGCACGGGGAGCGAGGATGCCTCCTCCGCTGCTTCCCGCTGTAGTCCTCCTCCACAGTACGGAGTATCTCGCGCTGTGCGACGATGGAAGCCCTCCTCGCGCTGACTTCAGGGTGGTCAGCATAGCGGGGAGAAAGATGATTCAGCACATCCTCAGCGCAGTCCAGGTACCAGCGTACCTCGCTGTCGTAGTCGAGGAGGGAAGCAGAGATGAGCGTTTCATCCACGTACTCTAGGACGTCCGCCAGCTCGTGGCTCGGACTCCGAGCGCGGCCCCTCCGCGACGACATTCCTTCAGCACACCGCACCCAGACAGAAGAAGAACAAACGTCCAAAAAAAGCAAAAACTCACGGTGAAAAAGGCGTCTCGGTGTGGCGTCTCTGTTTAGACATCGGGCAGGAGTATACTGTCACTCGGTGACCCTCGCGGATCACCATAAGACGCCAAGAGTCCACCGATGAGTTTTGCAATGATGTTTTATTAACAAGACAAGACAAGACAAGACTGTGAGCCGCTCAGGGCAAAAACACACATTAAGAAATACAAGGGCTCGTAGGGCTAACCCTGGCCACTACGAGCTAAACTATGACATGACATGAGACACGAACCTGACATGAAGGTCTGACGGCGCTTTGACAAGGATAGTTTGACGAGGTTTTGACGATACTCCTGCGATTTAACTGCCGCTAGTGCCCGCCTTATAAAGGCGAACACTAACGAGCAGTAATGACAAACAGCTGACCAACCTTGACAGGCGGAAGCCCCACCGAGCGCCTTCACAATAAGAGCCCGGAGAGGCCAGAATACAACCCACAGCTGTCAAGGCCGGCAGCGAGCTGTGCGTAGCCCGAGCGCGGCCAGAACCCAGCGCTCGGGTCGTAACACAGATGACTGAATGTGTACAATCCTACAAATATCTTGGGACGATTATTGATAGTAATTTAAACATTGAAGAGAACTGTGAAAGGGTGTGCAAAAAGGGTCAGCAACATTTGCATTGTTTAAGGAAACTTGCACGCTTCCAAATTGACCGAACCATAATGATAATGTTTTATCGGGCTTTTATTGAATCTGTTTTATCCTTTTCTTTAATGTCATGGCTTGGTCAGATAAAACTGAAACAGAGGAAATCCTTGGATCAGGTAGTCAGATGGTCCAGTCGTTTGCTTGGTGAGTCACAGCAGAGCCTGACATCCCTGTACACCAGACAGGTACAGAGGATGGCTGCCTCCATTTTAAATGATGACTCCCACCCTTTGCACTGCAACTTTCAGCTTCTTCCCTCAAGACGGAGGTTTGCTGTCCCAAAAAGTAAAACCCAGCGCTACAAAAACAGCTTTGTTCCTGCTGCTGTTAAAGATTTGAACAAGATGTAACAATATATTGCACATAATTTAGTTACCTATTTATTAACTTTATTTTATATTTACTTATATTTGTAGGTTTTTTATTTGGGTTCTAAATCTTTTATTGGGTTTTAGACTTTTGAGTTTTTAACCTCTTTGACTAGTCTTTAACTTTTTATTATGACCCTTCTCTCTTATCTCCTTGTTTTTTCTCTTATCTCTTTGTTTTATGTCCTGATTGGTGGAGCCTTGAGTACTTTTATCGTGTTTATAGTCAGCTTCATGTGTGCCTGTGTTTGTGTTCATGTTGAATGTAATTGTGGTTTGTAAATATGGATGTCACCTGACTGCAAAACAAATCTACCTACGGGTACAAATAAAGTAACCTGAACCTGAACCTGATCAGAATGACTCCTGGACACCTCCCACTTGAGGTGTTTCAGGCACAGCCCACTAGGAGGAGACCCCAGGGCAGACCCAGGACAAGCTGGAGAGACTATGTCTCCCAGATGGCCTGGGAATGCCTTGGTGTCCCCTCTGAAGAGCTGGAGGAGGTGGCTGGGGAGAGGGAAGTCTGGGCTTCTCTGCTTGAGCTGCTGCCTCCATGCCCTGGATCCCTGGAAAAGTGGTAGAAGATGGCTGGATGGATGGCCCAGTTGTGTGGCGTTGATCTTGTGCTAAAACACAACTGTAGCCTAGAACTGCAAATTCAGAATAGGTCCCAGACTGAAACATTTTAAATAGGGGTGAATTTAAAATGTCCTGATATCCTAAGATCAGTTTTAAAAATTCTTTTCTCGTGTATGAAACTTGCCAAGACATTTATAAAAGATACTATCTCACATGGATTAACACTCGTGTTCACATGTTCATACATTTAATTCACTAAATTAGGGGATTCCTGCTACAGTTTACAGCATTGAGTGTCTTAGGGGACTTTCACGTCTAACCCATTTAGTCTGGACTTTTGGTCTTTTCAGTTCGATTCAGACCAAAATTTTTGGTGTGAGACTTCCCTCGAAACGCAATCTGCACTAAAGAGCTGAAATTTGGTCCAGCAAAGTAGGTGGTCTCAATCTGGATGAAACTGAACCTTGGTCGGGTTCTAGAGTGTGACAGAAATTTTCAGAAAGGGTCAGACGTTTGGAACAAGCACAGGAAGTTGAGGCAGCCAATAATGGGGGAACTGAGCCGTGGCAGCACTGGAGCAAAAGAAGAGACCCAGTTTTTATTGAAATATGGCTGTGAGCGGCATAAATAGTCATTTAAAAAAAGTCACAAAAATGCAAAAACTCCCCAGATATTTACAGAGAGGATGAAACAGAATTTATGAAAAAAAATGAATGAGTAACACCACCTGAAAATCATCACAGCTGATGAAAAGAACAGCATCCTTTTAGTGAAGACCTGGATAATATTTTAGCCTCACAAAACCTGTTCACCAACTAATATGATGGAGTCTGAACCAGTTTCAGTGTAAAGTCTGGTTACTGATGTGTCTGGAGCTGCAGAAAACACCTTTGGAGGATGAGTAGAGTGTTTGCTAACCACTGGTCTGTGCTAACACAACATCATCATGGCAACAAGGCATCTTCCCAAAATGCCCCAAAATGGTGGCGGGTGGATGTATGAGTATGCTATTTTATTATATGCATATTGTGCATAGTAATAAGGAAATAACAATAAAACTTCAATATATTGTGCAGCCGTAATTCATTCTTACTAAAGCAGAATTTTGGTGACGAATTTTACTTGAGTGTAATTCCTGTCTAGTCCACCCAGCTCTGGCTGTCATCTCATCCTCCACCGTCTTTTCATCCTCCAGGCAGCAGCCAGAAAGATGTTTACTGCAGATTCCATGCCAGACATGGGCAGGAACCTCATCTGACCTCGGACAGCTGCGACCCGACACATCAGGAGTCATGGCCAAAGGTCACATGCTTCCAGTGAAGCTACTGTTCAGGTTCCACACACACACACACACACGCGCGCGAGGGCCTCCCCGGGCCCGCAGCTGTGGGATCAGGGATGCCCCGGGGGGAGAAACGGGGCCTGGGACGTTTTAGATGAGCCCCAAAAGCTGTTCTAGACAATTCAGAGTCACACACTGTCCTTAAGCCTGTAGAGCTCCCCAAAATAGACGCAGGCAGTGGAACTAAGCAGACTTGAAAGTTTACTCTAGCGGTGGATGGTGGGGGTATTTTTAGATGCCGCTGTAGTCACATTATGTATCTTTCCCGAGGTATTCCTTACACAACTTCCTAAATTTTTATGTTGAGCCAGACTGTTAAACCTCCTCTCACGATAGGCTCAGGGAACAATGAAGCGCTGGATGTCAGTCAGGTATGCAGTCACACACAAGGAATTTCACTCCGGCTGTCTTCGCTCTCTGCGTACAGCATAAAAAAATATCAAGATGTAGAAAAGCCAGAGTTCTCAGTATCTGTGTTTAAAACTATGAAACTGAAATAATCCTGCTCACTCAGCACTCAAGTTCTAAGCCATTTTGCTTTTTCTGCTGCAGGAATGATTTTTAACCATCTTTTTTTTTTTTAAAAAGAAAACCCTTTATGTTCTTATGCACCTGCAGTGCTCTCAGATTTAGACATACATGGTATTTTTTGTTAGAACTATTTTGTAGGAAGTTGAACTATGACCATATTATGAAGCAAAAATGTTTTAATTTTTGTAAAGGACAACTATAATATATAAAGTGTTTTTTTCTTCTTTTGCCAAAGCCTGATGAGATTCAAAGTGTTCTTTGAGGGAAATAAATCTCTGGATCCTGGGCTAGTAGGTTAGACTCACCCTTTTACAGTGGTGTAAAAAAGTGTTTGCCCCCTTCCTGATTTCTCATTTCTTTGTATGTTTGTCACATTCAGATGTTTCAGATCATCAAACAAATTTAAATATTAGACAAAGATAACACAAGTAAACGGAAAATGCAGGTTTAAATGAAGGTGTTTATTATTAAGGGTAAAAAAAATCCAAACCTACATGGCCTTGTGTGAAAAAGTGATTACCCCCCCTTTAAAACATAAATTAACTGTGGTTTATCACATCTTTGGAAAGCTGAGTTCAGTTTTTCTAGCCACACCAGGCCTGATTACTGCCACACCTGTTCTCAATCAAGAAATCATTTAAATAGGACCTGCCTGACAAAGTGAAGTAGACCAAAAGATCCTCAACAGCTAGACATCATGCTGCGATCCAAAGAAATTCAGGAACAAATGAGAAACAAAGTAATTGCGATCTGTCAGTCTGGAAAAGGGTATAAAGCCATTACTAAAGCTTTGGGGCTCCAGTGAACCACAGTGAGAGCCATTATCCACAAATGGTGAAAACATGGAACAGTGGTGAACTTTCCCAGGAGTGGCCGGCCAACCAAAATTACCCCAAGAGCACAGCGACGACTCATCCAAAAGGTCACAAAAGACCCCACAACAACATCCAAAGAACTGCAGGCCTCACTTGCGGTCAGTGTTCGTGACTCCACCATAAGAAAGAGACTGGGCAAAAATGGTCTGCATGTCAGAGTTGCAAGACAAAAACCACTGCTGAGCAAAAAGAACATAAAGGGTCCTCTCATTTTTGCCAGTAAACATCTTGATTATCCCCAAGACTTTTGGGAAAATACTCTGTGGACTGACAAGACAAAAGTTGAACTTTTTGGAAGGCGTGTGTCCCATTACATCTGGCGTAAAAGTAACGCAGCATTTCAGAAAAGGAACATCACAGCAACAGTAAAATATGGTGGTGGTAGTGTGATGATCTGGGGCTGTTTTGCTGCTTCAGGACCTGGAAGACTTGCTGTGGTAAATGGAACCATGTATTCTGCTGTCTACCAAAAAAATCCTGAAGGAGAATGTCTGTTGGTGACCTCAAGCTGAAGCGCACTTGGGTTCTGCAGCAGGACAATGATCCAAAACACACCAGCAAGTCCACCTCTGAATGGCTTAAGAAAATGAAGACTTTGGAGTGGCCTAGTCAAAGTCCTGACCTGAATCCGATTGGGATGCTGTGAC
This sequence comes from Pholidichthys leucotaenia, assembly GCA_020510985.1. Classification (NCBI taxonomy): domain Eukaryota; kingdom Metazoa; phylum Chordata; class Actinopteri; order Cichliformes; family Pholidichthyidae; genus Pholidichthys; species Pholidichthys leucotaenia. The sequence goes on from CM035848.1 coordinate 50,964,484, forward strand.
ATGACCTTTTAAAGGCGGTTGGCCACATTGGAGGGTTGGCCCACCCAGTGAGTGGGCCAAAATTCCTCCACAGCACTGTAAAAGACTCATTGCTAGTTATCGCAAACGTTTGGTTGCAGTTGTTGCTGCTAAAGGTGGCCCAACCAGTTATTAGGTTTAGGGGGCAATCACATTTTCACACAGGGCCATGTAGGTTTGGATTTGTTTCCCCTTAATAATAAGCACCTTCATTTTAAAACTGCATTTTGTGTTTACTTGTGTTATCTTTGTCTAATATTTAAATTTGTTTGATGATCTGAAACATTTAAGTGTGACAAACATACAAAAAAAATGAGAAATCAGGAAGGGGGCAAACATTTTTTCACACCACTGTATATTCAGTGTAAGCTATAGATTCACCCACTTTACTGAGAATGCTACTGCTACATCATCAGTGGCTTCTTATATGTTCAATAGTGACCATATCATGACAAAATTTCTGGAGTATGACTTTTCATGGTCATCTGAGGATGCTGAAAATAGCACCAGCAGAAATTCTCCATACAAGTGCTCAGTAGTTATCACTGAGGGTTTAAAAGATATACATGCACGTGGACAAATATATTTTTCTTGCATAAATGTATAACCATAAACTGTATAAAAACTACAACAGTGATGTGAGGCTGTTTCAGATCCAGTTTCCACTAGGGAGAAAGAATAGTTTAGCTGAGAGATGGCATCTGTTTTTATATCCATCCAACACATGAATGTAGCAAACTGCAATCAGCTGTGAGGGTGATTCTGACCAGAGGGCCTTCCATGATGGAGTGGAAGCAGAAAGGGTCTAGTGACCAGAGACATAACTAGAAATGGTGAACACACTATATAGTGCAGTGTTTTTCAACCTTTATTGAGCCACAGTACATTTTTTTTTACATTGAAAAAATTCTGTGGCACACCACCAACCAAAAATGTTACAAAATGTTACATTGTAGCTTATTACAGCATAAGTAATGACAATTGAGTGTTGTAATTTGTTTATACCAAGGGTCTGAAACTTGTGGCTCTGGGGCCACATGTGGCTCTTTTGCCCATAGGTAGTGGCTCCCTGAGGCCTTGAGAAAAAGCCTCATACATTTGCAAGAAACAAACAAAACAAATTTATTATAAGAAAAAAGGTTGCGATGTCTTGGACACTCGGGTAAAGAGAGGTGCAGAGCTGTCAACTGATCACCACCTGGTGGTGAGTTGGAGCCGATGGCAGGGGAGGATGCCATTCAGACCTGGTAGACCCAAACGTATAGTGAGGGTGTGCTGGGAACGTCTAGCTGAGCCCTCTGTCTGGGAGATCTTCAGCTCCCACCTCTGGAAGAACTTCAACCACATTCCGAGGGAGTCTGGAGACATGGAGTCTGAATGGGCCATGTTCTCCACCTCCATTGTTTAAGCGGCTGCCCAGCGCTATGGCCGCAAGGTTGTCGGTGCATCTTGTGGTGGCAACCCCCGAATGAAATGAGGACTCCAGTGGTGAGGGGTGCCATTAAGCTGAAGAAGGAGTCCTATCAAGCTTGGTTAGCTTGTGGGACTCCCGAAGCAGCTGAGGTGTACCGGCAGGTGGTTGCTGAAGCAAAAACTTGGGTGTGGGAGGAGTTCGGTGAGGCCACGGAGCAAGACTTTCGGTCGGCCTTGAAGAGATTCTGGCAAACTGTCCAGCAGCTCAAGAGGGGGAAGCAGCTCCCTGTCTGCACTGTGTATGGTGCGGATGGGGTGCTGCTGACTTCGACTGGAGATACCATTGGGCGGTGGAAAGGAATACTTCGAGGATCTCCTCAATCCCACTGACACACCTTCCACAGAGGAAACAGGGCTTGTGGACGAGGGGGGCGACTCACCCATCACAGGGGCTGAAGTTGCCAAGGTGGTTTAAAAGCTCCTTGGTGGCCGGTCCCCAGGGATGGACGAGATTCATGCTGAGTACCTCAAGGCCCTGGATGTTGTAGGGCTTTCATGGTTGATATGTCTCTGCAACATTGCGTGGAGATCCGGGGCAGTGCCTTTGGTATGACAAACTGGGGTGGTGGTTCCTCTCTTCAAGAAAGGGGACTGGAGGGTGTGCTCAAGCTTTAGATCACACTCCTCAGCCTCCCTGGGAAGGTCTATGCCAAGGTACTGGAGAGGAGAGTCCGGCTGTTGGTCTAACCTTGGATTCAGGAAAAGCAATGTGGTTTTTGCCCTGGCCGTGGCACTTTGGACCAACTCTTTATCTTCTCAAGAATCCTCGAGGGTTCGTGGGAGTTTGCCCAACCAGTTTACATGTGTTTTGAGGACTTAGAGAAGGCATTGAACCGCATCCCTCGTGGTTTTTTGTGGGGGGTGCTTCAGGAGTATGGGGTATTGGGCTTGTTGTTGTGAGCTATCCGGTCTCTATACGACCATTGTGAGAGTTTGGTTTGTATTGCCAACACTCGGTTGGACTCATTCCCAGTGAGAGTTGGACTCCACCAGGGCTGCCCTTTGTCACCGATCCTGTTCATAGTTTTTATCAGGCTCCTGACAGAACACCCAGATGCTCTTCTCCTCATCTCAGGTGATTTCAACCATATTTCACTGTCCCCCATTCTGCCTACGTTCACCCAGTATGTCACATGCCACACTAGAGACAATAAAACACTGGACTTATTCTATGCTAACACTAAGGAGGCGTACACCTCATCACCACTCCCCCCACTCAGGAGATCGGATCACAACTTGGTTCATCTCCTGCCGGTGTACAGACCCCTAGTACACAGACAACCTCCGGTCATGCACACGGTGAAGATATGGTCTGAGGAGGCAATGGATGCTTTAAAGGACTGTCTTGAAACCACTGCCTGGGAGCAGCTCTGTGATCCACATGGTGAGGACATCGATGGTCTCACTCACACCATCACGGACTACATCAACTTCTGTGTGGACAACACCGTACCCACCAAGACCATACGGTGTTGCTCGAACAACAAACGCTGGATCAACCCTGTGATAAAAACACTTCTGAGAGAGAAGAAGAGGATCTTCAGGTCGGGGAACAGGGAGATGATGAAGTCCGTACAGAGGGAGCTGAGGAGGAAGATCAGAGAAGGCAAGGACAGCTTCAAGAAGAAGATGGAGGACAAGCTGCAACAGAGCGACATCAGCGGGGTCTGGAGAAACTTTAAAACTATCTCTGGGCTCCAGAATACCTCCTCCCAGGTCACGGGGGGCAGGGAGTGGGCGAACAATCAGAACCTGTTTTTTAATAGGTTTGACCAACCGCCCTCCCCCCGACTGCACACCAACCACTGCTGCCTCTACAGTCATCAAGACCTGCTGTCCACACCCCACTCCACCAACACCCCCCACTCCCAGCACACAGCCCCCCAACCTGACCCTCACTAAGACCCAGGTGAGGACGGAGCTGAGGAAGACCAAGGCGAGGAAGGCCTCGGGACCGAAGGCCTCGGGACCGGACGGCATCAGCGCAAAGCTCCTCAAGTCCTGTGCAGACCAGCTGTGTGGGATTGTGGAGCACATCTTCAACCTGGGCCTGAAGCCTTGGGACCGGACGGCATCAGCGCAAAGCTCCTCAAGTCCTGTGCAGACCAGCTGTGTGGGATTGTGGAGCACATCTTCAATCTGGGCCTGAAGCTGGGGAGGGTACCACAGTTGTGGAAAATATCTTGTGTGGTACCTGTACCAAAGACTTCCCACCCCAAAGACCTGAACAGCTACAGGCCAGTGGCCCTGACATCTCACATGATGAAGACCCTGGAGAGACTGCTCCTTGCTCACCTCCGCCTCCTGGTGGGACCAGCGATGGATCCACTCCAGTTCGCCTACCAACATGGCATTGGGGTGGAGGATGCAGTGATCTTCCTCCTTCACTGTTCCCTGTCGCACCTGGAGAAGCCCGGGAACGTGGTGAGGATCATGTTCTTTGACTTCTCCAGTGCTTTCAACACCATCCAACCGATGATCCTGAAGGACAAGCTGCTGCGCGCAGGGGTGGACCAGCACCTGTCATCATGGATCCTGGACTACCTCACTAACCGGCCACAGTTTGTGAGAACCCGGGATTGTGTGTCCGACACGATCATCGGCAGCATGGGGGCCCCCCAGGGAATGGTTTTGGCTCCCTTCCTGTTCACCCTTTATACTGTGGACTTCTCACACAACACAACACACTGCCATCTACAGAAGTTCTCTGACGACTCTGCGATCGTCGGCCTCATCTCCAATGGAGATGAAGCTGAGTACAGAGGACTTATCCAGGACTTGGTGGACTGGTGCCATTGGAACTGCCTCCAGATCAACGCGAGGAAAACTAAGGAGGTACTGGTGGACTGCCGCAGCAGGCAAGGACAACCCCTCACAGCACCAGTAAACATCCAAGGAACAGACATTGAGATGGTGACATCCTACAAGTACCTGGGTGTTCATCTGAACAATAAACTAGACTGGTCACACAATACCGACGCACTCTACAAGAAGGGACAGCGCAGGCTGTTCCTACTGAGGAGGCTCTTCTGATGTACAAGGGGTGCTCTTGAAGACATTCTACGACACGGTGGTGGCATCAGCCATCACTTTTGGAGTGGTCTACTGGGGCAACGGCATTACAGCAGCCGATAGGAAGAGACTGAACAAACTAATCAAGAAAGCTAGCTCTGTCCTGGGGCAACGCCTTGACGCAGTGGAGGAGATAGGAGAGAGAAGGATGGTGGCCAAACTGTCATCTCTGCTGGAGTCCGAGTCCCACCCTATGCAGGACATACTGGACGCACTGAGGAGCTCATTTAGCAGTAGACTACATCATCCTAGATGCGTGACCGAGAAGTTTTGCAGGTCCTTCCTACCTACAGCTGTCAGACTGTATAACCTAAGCAGGGCTGCTCGCAGAGATTGCAAAAAAACGTGATGACCTAATAGTATTGAATGCAAAAGACGCAACAGACTTACACAAATGGTCCCCTCCAGTATACAACTAGGACAATATCAGTCGCTATGGAGGGTGACAATATGTATGGGTACATATTCGTACCATGAAGGGTAACTAAATAGACGGTTATGCTGTTTAGTCCATCTAGCTACAATGCTCCGCACTGTGTGTATATATATATATATACTGTGTATATACAGTATATACAGTATATATATATATATATACACACACACACACACACACAGTGGGGCAAAAAAGTATTTAGTCAGCCACCAATTGGGCAAGTTCTCCTACTTAAAAGATGAGAGAGGTCTCCAATTTTCATCATAGGTATACCTCAACTATGAGAGACAAAATGAGAAAAAAAAATCCAGAAAATCACATTGTGTGATTTTTAAAGAATTTATTTGCAAATTATGGTGGAAAATAAGTATTTGGTCAGTAACAAAAGTTCATCTCAATACTTTGTTATATACCCTTTGTTGGCAATGACAGAGGTCAGACGTTTTCTGTAAGTCTTCACAAGGTTTTCACACACTGTTGCTGGTATTTTGGCCCATTCCTCCATGCAGATCTCCTCTAGAGCAGTGATGTTTTGGGGCTGTTGCTGGGCAACACGGACTTTCAGCTCCCTCCAAAGATTTTCTGTGGGGTTAAGATCTGGAGACTGGCTAGGCCACTCCAGGACCTTGAAATGCTTCTTACGAAGCCACTCCTTCGTTGCCCGGGTGGTGTGTTTGGGATCACTGTCATGCTGAAAGACCCAGCCATGTTTCATTTTCAATGCCCTTGCTGATGGAAGGAGGTTTTCACTCAAAATCTCACGGTACATGGCCCCATTCATTCTTTCCTTTACACGGATCAGTCGTCCTGGTCCCTTTGCAGAAAAACAGCCCCAAGGTATGATGTTTCCACCCCCATGCTTCACAGTAGGTATAGTGTTCTTTGGATGCAACTCACGACAAGTTGAGTTTTTACCAAAAAGTTCTATTCTCCCAATCCTCTTCTGGATCATCCAAATGCTCTCTAGCAAACTTCAGACGGGCCTGGACATGTACTGCCTTAAGCAGGGGGACATGTCTGGCACTGCAGGATTTGAGTCCCTGGCGGCGTAGTGCGTTACTGATGGTAGCCTTTGTTACTTTGGTCCCAGCTCTCTGCGGGTCATTCACTAGGTCCCCCCGTGTGGTTCTGGGATTTTTGCTCACCGTTCTCGTGATCATTTTGACCCCACGGGGTGAGATCTTGCGTAGAGCCCCAGATCAAGGGAGATTATCAGTGGTCTTGTATGTCTTTCATTTTCTAATAATTGCTCCCACAGTTGATTTCTTCACACCAAGCTGCTTACCTATTGCAGATTCAGTCTTCCCAGCCTGGTGCAGGTCTACAATTTTGTTTCTGGAGTCCTTTGACAGCTCTTTGGTCTTGGCCATAGTGGAGTTTGGAGTCTGACTGTTTGAGGTTGTGGACAGGTGTCTTTTATACTGATAACAAGTTCAAACAGGTGCCATTAATACAAGTAACGAGTGGAGGACAGAGGAGCCTCTTAAAGAAGAAGTTACAGGTCTGTGAGAGCCAGAAATCTTGCTTATTTGTTGGTGACCAAATACTTATTTTCCACCATAAATAAATAAATTCCTTAAAAATCAGACAATGTGATTTTCTGGATTTTTTTCCCCTCATTTTGTCTCTCATAGTTGAGGTATACCTATGATGAAAATTGGAGACCTCTCTCATCTTTTAAGTGGGAGAACTTGCACAATTGGTGGCTGACTAAATACTTTTTTGCCCCACTGTATATATATATATATATATATATATATATATACAGTATATATCAATCACTGCCGTTCAAACGTTTGGGGTCACTCAAACAATTATTTTGTGTTTTCCATGAAAAATCACACTTATTTACCACCATGAGTTGTAAAATGAATTGAAAATATAGTCAAGACATTGACAAGGTTAGAAATAATGATTTGTATTTGAAATAATAATTTTTTCCAGATACTCAACCTGCTCAAAGGAAGGTCAGTTTTATAGCTTCTCTAACCAGCTAAACTGTTTTCAGCTGTGCTAACATGATTGCACAAGGGTTTTCTAATCATCCATTAGCCTTCTGACGCAATGAGCAAACACATTGTACCATTAGAACACTGGAGTGATAGTTGCTGGAAATGGGCCTCTATACACCTATGTAGATATTGCACCAAAAACCAGACATCTGAAGCTAGAATAGTCATTTACCACATTAGCAATGTATATTAGATATCATAGTGTATTTCTGATGAGTTTAAAGTTATCTTCATTGAAAAAAACAGTGTTTTTCTTTCAAAAATAAGGAAATTTCTAAGTGACCCCAAACTTTTGAACGGTAGTGTGTATATATATATATTGGGGTCACTTAGAAATTTCCTTATTTTTGAAAGAAAAACACTTTTTTTCAATGAAGATAACTTTAAACTAATCAGAAATACACTCTATACATGGCTAATGTGGTAAATGACTATTCTAGCTGCAAATGTCTGGTTTTTGGTGCAATATCTAGATAGGTGTATAGAGGCCCATTTCCAGCAACTGTCACTCCAGTGTTCTAATGGTACAATGTGTTTGCTCATTGCATCAGAAGGCTAATGGATGATTAGAAAACCCTTGTGCCATCATGTTAGGTCTGCAATGCTGTAATTGCTGCAAATGGAGGATTCTTTGACGAAAGCAAAGTTTGAAGGAAAAAATTATTATTTCAAATACAAATCATTATTTCTAACCTTGTCAATGTCTTGACTACAGTATATTTTCTATTCATTTTACAACTCATGGTGGTAAATAAGTGTGACTTTTCATGGAAAACACAAAATAATTGTCTGGGTGACCCCAAACTTTTGAACGGTAGTGTATATATATGTTGTCAGAAGTCTGAAATATAACCTTTTACAGGGCGAGTGGGATACTGAGGGGCAGTCCCGCAGCACCTTCTTTTATATACAATGGTGTATGTGACAAACTCAGCAAAAGCAGAACAACGGAATTACCACATAAGCAAAAGTACGCTCTGTACGTCTTCAAGTGTGTGTAGGAGATAAATCGCATGAACACTCTTATCGCGGGGAGAACATCTGCTTCTCCACTCGGCAAAGACAGAGAGGGGGAAACAACTCCGTATATGGGCCTGCAACAAACCAGTGCTTCCGGTCAAAAAGAACATAGTTAACAGATGAAATGGTTAAATGATAACATAAACAGTCTTTTGCAGAAAAAATAAGAAGCACAGGGTGTACAGGGGACAAGTCTTGATACAGCATAAAGACTTGCATATGTCAACACTCTTTTATCACACATCATATGAACAAACAGAAGGGTGGTGGAGCTTAGTCACTAACAGTGATTATAAGAAGAGGCACAAGTTGTATTTATGACTAATAAGAAAAAGCATCATACATATAAGAATATCAATCTTCATTTCATGAGTTATTAATAAAATGATAACCATTTACATACAATTTTCCAACATTTCCCTCCTGTTTATTATTTTATTAATCTTTTTAATCATATGCAATTATCAGTATAATGTAACTTCAGTGTAACTTCAAAAGATTTTCTACATTGACATCATTAAGCATTTATGTGGTGTATAGCTAGAGCACTGCCATACATTGGAAAAAGAGTACCCATTGGTTTTCCAAGAATCCATACCCATCATCATTTGGCCAAAAAACAGTAGGATTATTGCTACAGTTAAAAGTACAATTTTTCCTCTTTAAGGTGAATTTTCCAGCAGCAATATAGGGAAAGTGAAATACATTTCTACAGACAGAATCATAATATGACACTTCACAGGTCACTTCCTTAGTATCATTGCATCTTTGTGAAATACCCAGGTTGAAACTGTTTTTACTACAATTTTTGTGAAAGCAGATTGGTGAAGTAAACAGTGTAGGATTTACTTTCATTAAATGCTTCTTAACTGCAAGCAAAGAAGTTCCAATCCCAATAATATTAAATATTCTAATCTTAGACCCAGTGTAATCAGTAATAGTGACATTCAATCTATTAAGATACCTTTCTGACAAATTCCCCACCAACCAATGTCCAACATTATTGCTTGTATTAAACAGACTGAGACGAGAGTTCATCGCTATTGTCGCTCCGGGCGTTTTCTCTTCACTCAGTGGAACAGGGATCATGGGTATTGTAGTCAATCATGGGTATTGCAGTCTTGTGTAAATGGGGTAGCAATGAACACACATAGCAAGAAGTATCGATTCCCAGTCCTCTCACCGAAACCACCATTGTCTGGTACCATAGGTTATGCATATTGTTCATTGTTCGTGCTTCGTGGGTTCCTTGTCCTTGAATCAGAAAGAGATTACCACCCCACTGCCAGGAGAAGTGCTGAACACAGAGTCATCAATAATTTTGGTGCCATGCTTCCACCTGAGAGAGTACCCCTCCGGGCCTCTTTCTTCACCAGGGTTGAGACGGCCTTGTCCTTAAAAGGACATGCCCCCTTTGTACTGGACTTACTCAGGGAAACAAGTTAGTTAGTTCACTTACAGGCACCCGTAGTCTTTTAGCGTGTGAAAGGTGAATCCGAGATGGTCATTCAGCAATACGTACTGCAGTGGGAGTGGGAGTGTCCAGTGTTGTCGGTGGTGGTTCTTTATGAAGACATAGTCTCCAGGTTATCCTTTTCTGTGGAGCAGAGAGAGCTTCTGACAGAATCAAAACATTCCCTGAGATGTTCACCAAGATCTGTGTATTTGTTAGGTGTGGTTAGTGGTGAGAGGTCAGGTAATACATAAGGATGGTGAAAAAACACATTTAAAAGGTGATAATCCTGTCTTTGGGTCTAGTATAGAGTTAATGGTTAGTCTGACTAATTTCAGAGCTTCTGGCCAAGTAATACCCTTTCCATGTGTGGTTTTTGCCAGCATTTGATTGATTGTACCGATACTATGAAATTTGATCTTACTTCTTACAGCTTGGATTAAGTCTTGAACTGTTTGTGCTGTAAAATGAGTTCCATTATCTGCATAAATCAGTTCTGGAACCCCCAAAACGGAAAGAGCATCATTCAATAGAGTTTCACACACACAGATGCGGCATTTGCTGAGGATGTGTGATGAATTCCTGTCCACTTTGTGAAGGTGTCAATCAACACCAACCAATATTGTAGCTTTCCAATGCTCCTTGAGCATTATTTTATAAACAAATGATGCACCTTTGGCATGTTTTTGTTACTTCTTTCAAAATATTAGGACAGTTTTTTTTTTCCAACATCCTCATCATTGATTTCCCTCCTGTTGGCACATAATTGGCCATGTGCCACCAGGACAGCTCATCTGTATAATGTGGGTGGCAGAGCAAATTTTCATCAGACAAGCCAAATGTATATCTAATTATTTACACATGAAACAGGAGGAAGGTCCATATTATTTTGACAGTCTTTTAAAACATCAACATTATTAATAAGACAGACGGTTCCTAAAAGGCCAATAGCAGCACAGTGAGTAGCGTTATGCAGGTGGCATGTGCTATTAGCATATTTACTATCTGTACAGAATACAGATAAGTTACATTCAGGTTAGTAGCTCATTCAGCTGTTGGAGGTGATGCAGGTTGTGGAATTTTTACACAATCAGGACCCCAGACAACACCGTTACAGCATAAGCACACTTCTGTTTTTTACAGAGCAAGCCTGTCGCTCGCTTCTTCCTTTGCTAAGTAGAGAGAGAGAGAGAGAGTTGCTGTTCGCCCCGTCCTTCACAACATGGGAAATGTGTAGGATAATAGAGGGCATGATCTTATTATTTGTATTATTCCATAAATAATAAAAAGGTGGTCTGTATTGCCCAGCCTGTATTTGAGTTATAACTGCAGCCATATGTTTATCCTGGGCACTACAGAAAATGAAATGAAAAGCACTTATGTAAATAAAATTGCATTTATTGATAATTTTTATGCATTATCTATTTTTCTGAGGATTGCTAATTATTTGCTAATTAATTTCTTTGATACCCTCTGTTTGATACATGGAGGCTTACATGCAGCAAAGTTACAGGGTATTTGTTTGATTCTTTACTGAAAGGAAGTGTGTTACCATTTTTAGTTTTAAATAAAATTTGCAGGTAGCCCAGTTCCTTCAAAGATGAGATCTCAATAATTATAGCTTCTTTTTGTGACATCTCTTGAAATAGTTTACAAATTTCATTTAAGAAAAACAAAATAACTATCTGTGCATTTTTGATATGCTTCAGCATTGATAAATAAGATCAGTTTGTCCAATTGAACACAGATGGGTTGAATTTGAAATATTGTGTCACATTCTTTCAGTCAAAGGAAAGGCGGACGTTTTGCCTAATTTAGAATTTGATTTAATGTTTTACAAGGAATGTCCCTATTTCATACATTCCTTGGTAAATTATGGAGTGCAGTGTAGTTCACCCTGACCCAGCTTGGCCACCGCTGAATCAGGAGAAGCACATCCCTCATTGCTGTCACATTTCTGAAATATATTGTTACCGCACCATTATGTGGTGAGTAATATCAGTATAAAATCATATAAACATTACATTTGTAAAGTCAAAGTCATTTGAATCAGTACACCTTATGTTATCTACAATGTCATACAAAGTCATACTTGGCTTCAAAAAGTGCTTATCAATTTAAGGATTCTTTCTCCAAGACCTTTGTCTGATAATCCACAGCCTCTGGCAGATCATATGCACAGACACATTAATTATCAATCTATTTTGATCCTCTGTGCTCTAAATCATGTGATATAGGGTAAACATAAAATCTTCAGTGATTAGGCATTATTAAGTGACATCATAATATGACATCATAATATGACATCATAATATGATCATAGTATGGCCTGTAGTCACATTGTCACACGTCAGTCCTTTTTTTCCTATAAAGTGCACTGTCATATTTCAGTCAAGGACAACCGTAACACTAATGCGTCAAAATTGCTTTTTTTTTCCTTTTTTTAAAAAATATGTAAACAGTTTATCACGTACGCAACATTAATCAAGACCCCACAGAGTTAAATTGAAAAAATAAAAACCCAAAACTTTGTAAAAGTACCCATATTTAGACCACTTTCTTCACAGATCAACCACACACACACACACACACACACACACACAAAGAATAGATAAGAGATAAAATAACTTTCTCATTGTCCATTTTAACGTTATCCAGTTCTGCTACCATTTAATCCGTCCGTCTTTAAATGTTATGGTCTAATTATTATGATTTTATTTGCTTCCTCCTTTTCCCAATCTCTTGGGCTTCTTGTGAAAGAGTGGAATACGGGCCCGCCTTAGGTCCCGGTTTGGGGTATGGGGGTGGATTTTCCAATAGTGGGGCTGTACTAACAGTACTAGTTTGAGTTTTCATTTGTTTCTGCTTTTCTCTGGCTTCATCAGCTTTCCGTTGGGAAGCCTCTGCCGCTTGTGACCACAAGATGGCACATTGGAGCTCCGCACTGGGTTTGCCTGTTTTAACAGGTTTATTAGACGTCTTTTCACTGGTTGTTAACAATGCCTGGCATTCATCCACGTTCAACGTGGGCTTGAATGAGAAATCCTTTTTTCCATTTATTTAAGTATTTTTCTGGATCCTTTATTTTTCCCTTTTCATTTTGTCTGTTATTGTAATTTTTACAGCTGCGCGCGCTATGTCCTGTTTTTTCTTCTGTTTTTTCGTCTGCCTATCTGGTCTTCTAACACAATTCCCCATTTTTAGATGGTCAGGGACGTTATCAGTACGCCCACCGTAACACTATTACTGCCCAATTTTTGGGGTGGATTCCGTAGTCAGGGACGTTATCAGTACGCCGACTGTTAACACTATTACTGCCCAATTTGGGGTGAATTCCTTCACCCTACTTATTTTAAAACCTGACCACCAAACAGTTGTGAATCGCCGTCACACTGTCTCCTGCACCCCTCTTTATTTTAAAACCTGACCGGTCAGTAACCGTGAATCGCCGTCACGTTACTTCCTAAGACCACTGCATTCCTGCTGCAGTTTTTAACCACAAGGAAAAGTACAGGGCGCCGCCTTATACTACTACTACTCGCTCGTCAGCTGACCCGTGGTTCTTTAAAAATGGGAAATTGTGAATTGTGAGGCTCGGTTATTCTTCATATAGGTCTACTACAGTCAATCTGAAAAGGGAAAAATTTATAACTTACTTTTTAGGCTCTATCAGTAAGGACGGCCGTCACCAGATTAGAGCCGGGAGAAGGAGAGTCTCTGACAGCGTTCCCTCAAGTCGGGTTTCCAGTACTGATGGATACCATCAGACCGTGCACGGTTTTCAACCTGCAGGACACACATCCCTTCCCGCTCCACCTGGATCTCAGCTGTCCCGGGTTTCGGCACCAGCTATGTCAGAAGTCTGAAATATAACCTTTTACAGGGCGAGTGGGATACTGAGGGGCAGTCCCGCAGCACCTTCTTTTATATACAATGGTGTATGTGACAAACTCAGCAAAAGCAGAACAACGGAATTACCACATAAGCAAAAGTACGCTCTGTACGTCTTCAAGTGTGTGTAGGAGATAAATCGCATGAACACTCTTATCGCGGGGAGAACATCTGCTTCTCCACTCGGCAAAGACAGAGAGGGGGAAACAACTCCATATATGGGCCTGCAACAAACCAGTGCTTCCGGTCAAAAAGAACATAGTTAACAGATGAAATGGTTAAATGATAACATACAACAGTCTTTTGCAGAAAAAATAAGAAGCACAGGGTGTACAGGGGACAAGTCTTGATACAGCATAAAGACTTGCATATGTCAACACTCTTTTATCACACATCATATGAACAAACAGAAGGGTGGTGGAGCTTAGTCACTAACAGTGATTATAAGAAGAGGCACAAGTTGTATTTATGACTAATAAGAAAAAGCATCATACATATAAGAATATCAATCTTCATTTCATGAGTTATTAATAAAATGATAACCATTTACATACAATTTTCCAACATATGTATATATATTGTAGCACCTTGGGGGAGCCAGATTATCTAGCATCTCAGACAGGAGACAGTGGATAAGCATGGGAGAACAAAGAGCAGGAGGTTCCTGGTGAGATAGCAGGAAGGAGTCAAGGATGAAGGTTGTTGAATGCAGTGTGATGCAAATGTCATGTTGTGTGTGATGTAAATGCCATGAAACTTAAGAGGAGAGTTTCTGCTTAAATGTTCAGTCTGTTCTGTGCTTGTCAGATGTGAGTGTGTAATAAATCATCTGAAATGAATCTGCCTCTGATTTCACACACTCCACTATATATAGGGTATATATATATATACAGTATACTGTATATATATATATATATATATATATATATATATATATATATATATATATATATATATTTATATATATATTTATGTGTACGTATGTACAGTATATTCACTGCTCTTATTTTCTTATCTTCTAAATTATTGCTCTGAGTGTTGCTATCCCTGTGCTGTTGCAATCCTGGAAATTCCCCATTGTGGGACTAATAAAGGCTTATCTTATCTTATCTTATCTTATCTCATCGACAGGATTTCTTTGTGCAGCCAGGGAATGGAGGGTGTCATGCTTGGTGACCACAGGATCTCGTCTCTGTTGTTTGCAGATGATGTTGTCCTGCTGGCTTCATCCAGCAATGACCTACAGTTCTTGCTGGGACGGCTTGCTGCTGAGTGTGAAGTGGCTGGGATGAGAATCAGCACCTCCAAGTCCAAGTCCATGGTCCTCAGCCAGAAAAAGGTGGATTGTCCTCTACGGGTTGGGGACAAGCTCCTGCCCCAGGTGGAGGAGTTTAAGTATCTTGGGGTCTTATTCATGAGTGAAGGGAGAATGGAGCGAGAGATTAACAGACAGATCGGAGCAGCATCTGCAGTGATGTGGACGTTGTACCGGTTCGTTGTGGTGAAGAGGGAGCTAAGCTCGAAGGCAAAGCTGTCAATTTATCAGTCAGTCTACGTTCCTACACTCACCTATGGTCACGAGCTTTGGGTAATGACTGAAAAAATGAGAATGTGGATACAAGTGGCTGAAATGAGGTTTCTTTGTAGGATTGCTGGACTCACCATTAGAGACAGGGTGAGGACCTCAGTCATCCGGGAGAGGCTCAGAGTAGAACCGCTGCTCTTCCACATTGAAAGGAGCCAGTTGAGGGGATTTGGGCATCTGTAATTGCAGTTTAATTTAATTGCAGTAAAATTATAGTTTAATGAGGAAAACACCCACACAATTTTTCAAGAAAAAAAGACAAACTTTTTACAAAAAATTACCAGAAAAAGTAGCAATTTTGTGAGGAAAAAGGTAGCAAACAGATAAAAAAAAAAAAAGATTAAATTTTATAAGAAAAAACTCTTAATCTGGATGTTGTCAGGCCTGATTGTAGTTGTGATTCCGCTGTTTTACTGCACATTTTAGGCTCAGATATTTCCACGGCTCTATGCAGATGATTTTTATACAAAAATCACTCACAGCGGCTCTTCGTGTAGTGCAGGTTGCTAACCCTTGGTTTGTACTCACTCAGCGTGAAACCTGGGCCTGTGTAGTCACGTCTTTACACGTCGTTGCCCACCTCACCTCTGCTTGGCCTCTGAAGTAGGTGTTACCATCACCACATCACAGCACAGTGACAGAGTGGAAATGGATCTCAAGGCTGTCCATCATTATTCTGACAGATTATAATTTTGAAGCTGCAGCAGACAACTGTGTGCCACAGTTACACAAATATCCCAGTCGGTAAATGAAAAGTCTTTTACGAGCATCACATTTTATTCAGTGCCCTCGGAGTGTACAGCAGCTGTGACCATCGCCAGGTGCTGCTGAGCCAAGACCTGCCTGTTCTGGATTGAAAGCTGTGGGAGTCACATGGGTTCGGGCTGGGACAGTCTCCTGGTTCAGCCGTTACTGACGTGCACAGATCTTCTGCCCCTCTTTTTTTTCTCTTGATGTCACCTCTGAAAAACAAAAGTATCCTGCATTGTGTGGTGCGGCACACGGCCCCACCGTGCAAACACACATATCTACACCGTGTCTCTTCACGTCACAGCTTAGATGTAGACCTATCTAGGATGTGCTTAAGTCATGGTAGGAGCCTAGTAACAATTTTCATGAGCTCATTAATGCTCAGATCTCCTGACCTTTGGCATTGATCTTGAGCACAATTTGGATGCAGACCCACTTGATGATCCTTGTGAGTGACTTTAGTGACCATTAGGGCAAATGCCTAGGAGAGGTAGCGATTCCTGTTTAATGTCGATGGACGAGGGATGCCATATCATCGCGATTCCTCCTTTCAGCTTTGCCAGAATGGGCTAAAAATGACCATAATTATGTAAAATGTCCATTTTACAACCCTGCCCATTAAAACGGAGGGCAACAAGCAGTAGCCATTGAGCTACGTCTACAGATCAGTGTATTACTATCAATCGCTGACACAGAGTTTGACTCAGAGTGACAAAACTAAAAGACTTATAAAGATGCAGGTGACTCTCAACTATAATACAGATCAGTCGCCAGTGATCACTGCATCACCAGCTTCCAGGCTGCCTGGTGCGTTCGTGTGACATCATCGATGTGAAGACTTGAAGCTTGATACACCGGACAGATGCAGTTATCTGCAGAAGATCAGACCCTGGTCTGCTGGTAGTTTGAAAAAGCCCTTCCAGGGTTGCTTAGGTGTTAATTTACGCTTATGGAACCTATGATTTCAGCTCACCAATTATAGTTTGTAAGTTGCTTTATTTGCAACAACTAAATACTAATGTGGTGGACCATTTAAGTGAAATTAGACAATTTCCCACAACACACCTAATGATTTCTCACGGCGTACTGGTGTGCTGCAGCACAGTGGTTGAAAATCACTGTTACAGTGAATAGGAATGAATCCAGACAACCTGTCTTACTTCGACATACACTCCATGGACATACCTTAAAATTGTTCAACTATATATTTTTTTGTCATTGCTAATTCTACAGTGCTTTTTTAATGTCTTGCACTGTGCGTTAGGGCTGCAGCTAACGACTATTTTACTAATCGAGTAGTCTGTCACTGTAATTGAATGATTACTCAAGTAATCAAATACTTTTTTATTTTGTTTTTGGTTTTTTTTTGTATTGAAGAAACTTGCATTGACTAACATGTGTGGAACTTTCTTTTCTAAAGAGCAGTAGTCATTGTACCAAACACTTAATAACACACGTACACATTTATTGCAATGTTTATTGCATAGAATGTAACTTTAAATATTATGTTACACCATAAAGATCTGTTTTGTAGCATTAGCTTCAGCTTGCAACATAGCAGCTACCACTAATAGTTACAGCTGCTAGCAATAGCTGCTATATGTTTTTTGGCCATATAAGCATAATTAGCATAGCTGACTGCATTCTGTTCATCTTAATTTAAAATCCCAATCACATACCTTGTCTCAAGTGTGCTGGCCGTACATGATGTGGCTGGATACTGTCTGCTGAAATCCTGTAACAACGACGTTATGGCATGCTAGCTCGCCTTTCGGCTTTGCAATGTACACACTGCACAATGTTTTCCTTTAATTTGAAGTTGAAATGATCCCAGACTTGAGATTTTTTTGTCATTTTTTCAGTCTTTCTTCCTTTTTGCTGTCGCTCTGACATCGCACCATTAAACAAAGCCTTGTCTTGTTTACATAGCATGACTGGAAGAAGGTCATGTAGACCAGAAGTGCTACTTTAAACGGTGCTTGGAATCATAGATTTTGAATCAATGAATTTTTGTCATCGAATTACTTGAGTTCAATTCAAGTAATCATTGCAGCCTACTGTGTATATACTGTTTTACCCTATTTTCCATCCATCCATCCATCCATCTTCTACCGCTTTTCCGGAGGTCCGGGTCGCGGAGGCAGCAGTTCAAGCAGAGAAGCCCAGACTTCCCTCTCCCCAGCCACCTGCTCCAGCTCTTCAGAGGGGATACCAAGGCGTTCCCAGACTAGCTGGGAGACATAGTCTCTCCACCGAGTCCTGGGTCTGCCCCGGGGTCTCCTCCCAGTGGGACGTGCCTGAAACACCTCAAGTGGGAGGCGTCCAGGAGGCATCCTAATCAGATGCCCATACCACCTCAACTGACTCCTTTCAATGTGGAGGAGCAGCGGTTCTACTCTGAGCCTCTCCCGGATGACTGAGCTCCTCACCCTATCTCTGAGGGTGAGTCCAGCAATCCTACGGAGAAAGCTCATTTCAGCCGCTTGTATCCGCGATCTCGTTCTTTCGGTCATTACCCAAAGCTCGTGACCATAGGTGAGAGTAGGAACGTAGATTGACTGGTAAATCGAGAGCTTTGCCTTAGAACTAAGCTCCCTCTTCACCACAACAGACCGGTACAACGTCCGCATCACTGCAGATGCTGCTCCAATCCGTCTGTCGATCTCTCGCTCCATTTTCCCCTCACTCGTGAACAAGACCCCAAGATACTTAAACTCCTCCACTTGGGGCAGGAGCCTGTCCCCAACCCGGAGAGGACAATCCACCTTTTTCCGGCTGAGGACCATGGACTCGGACTTGGAGGTGCTGATTCTCATCCCAGCCGCTTCACACTCAGCGGCAAACCGTCCCAGCAAGAGCTGTAGGTCATTGCTGGATGAAGCCAACAGGACAACATCATCTGCAAACAACAGAGATGAGATCCTGTGGTCACCAAGCATGACACCCTCCATTCCCTGGCTGCGCCTAGAAATCCTGTCCATAAAAATTATGAACAGGACCGGTGACAAAGGGCAGCCCTGGCGGAGTCCAACTCTCACTGGGAATGACTCCGACCGAGTGTTGGCAATACGAACTAAACTCTCACAATGGTCGTACAGAGACCGAATAGCTCGTAACAACAAGCCCGATACCCCATACTCCCGAAGCACCCCCCACAAAAATCCACGAGGGACGCGGTCAAATGCCTTCTCCAAGTCCACAAAACACATGTAAACTGGTTGGGCAAACTCCCACGAACCCTCAAGAATTCTCGAGAGGGTAAAGAGCTGGTCCGATGTGCCACGGCCAGGACGAAAACCACATTGCTCCTCCTGAATCCGAGGTTCGACCAACGGCCAGACTCTCCTCTCCAGTACCTTGGCATAGACCTTCCCAGGGAGGCTGAGGAGTGTGATCCCTCTAAAGTTGGAGCACACCCTCCGGTCCCCTTTTTTGAAGAGAGGAACCACCACCCCGGTTTGCCATGCCAAAGGCACTGCCCCCGACCTCCACGCAATGTTGCAGAGGCGTGTCAACCATGACAACCCAACAACATCCAGGGCCTTGAGGTACTCGGGGCGAATCTCGTCCACCCCTGGGGCCCGGCCACCAAGGAGATTTTTAACCACCTTGGCGACCTCAGCCCCTGTGATAGGCGAGTCATCCCCCTTGTCCCCAAACCCTGCTTCCTCTGTGGAAGGCGTATCAGTGGGATTGAGGAGATCCTCGAAGTATTCCTTCCACCGCCCGACGATATCCCCAGTTGAAGTCAACAGTGTCCCATCCGCACCATACACAGTGTGGACGGGGAGCTGCTTTCCCCTCCTGAGCCGCCGAACAGTTTGCCAGAATCTCTTTGAAGCCGACCGAAAGTCTTGTTCCATGGCCTCACCGAACTCCTCCCATACCCGGGTTTTTGCTTCAGCAACCACCCGAGCTGCACTCCGCTTGGCCTGCCGGTACACCTCAGCTGCTTCGGGAGTCCCACAAGCCAACCAAGCTTGATAGGACTCCTTCTTCAGCTTAATGGCCCCCCTCACCACTGGTGTCCACCACTTGGTTCGGGGGGTTGCCACCACGAGATGCACCGACCACCTTGCGGCCGCAGCTCTGGGCCGCCGCTTCAACAACAGAGGTGGAGAACATGGCCCATTCAGACTCCATGTCTCCAGACTCCCTCGGAATGTGGTTGAAGTTCTTCCGGAGGTGGGAGTTGAAGACCTCCCGGACAGGGGCCTCAGCCAGACGCTCCCAGCACACCCTCACTATACGTTTGGGTCTACCAGGTCTGAATGGCTTCCTCCCCTGCCATCGGATCCAACTCACCACCAGGTGGTGATCAGTTGACAGCTCTGCACCTCTCTTTACTCGGGTGTCCAAGACATACGGTCGCAGGTCTGATGATACGATAACAAAATCGATCATCGACCTGCGGCCTAGGGTGTCCTGGTGCCAGGTGCACATATGGACACCCTTATGCTTGAACATGGTGTTCATTATGGACAGACTGTGGTTAGCACAGAAGTCCAATAACTGAACACCACTCGGGTTTAGATCGGGCAGGCCGTTCCTCCCAATCACCCCCCTCCAGGTTTCACTGTCGTTGCCCACGTGCGCATTGAAGTCCCCCAGTAGGACAATGGAGTCTCCAGGAGGAGCACCCTCCAGCACCCCAGTCACAGACTCCAAAAAGGGTGGGTACTCTGAAACATCATTTGGTGCATAGGCACAAATGATGGTCAGGACCCGTTTCCCAACCCGAAGGCGCAGGGAACCTACGCCTTACCCTATTTTATTATTTATTATTGTTCTGAGCGCTACTGTCCCTCTTCTGCTGCTTTCTCTTCTTCTTCTTTCAGCTGCTCACTTTAGGGGTCGCCACAGCAAATCATATGTCTCCATCTCACCCTATCCCTTGCATCTTCCTCTGTAACACTAACCCTCTCCATGTCCTCCTTCACTACATCCATGAATCTTCTCTGTGGTCTTCCTCTTTTCCTCCTGCCTGGCAGCTCCATCTTCAACATCCTTTGTCCAGTATATCCACTTTCCCTCCTCTGCACATGTCCAAACCATCTCAGCCTTGCCTCTCTTACTTTTTCTCCAAACCACTCAACCTGAGTTGTCCCTCTGATATACTCATTTCTAATCTTGTCCCTCCTAGTCACTCCTAATGAAAATCTTAGCATCTAACACTCATCTCCACTCACTCCACCCTGCCTGCACTCTCTTCTTCACCTCTCTTGTGCATTTTCCATTGCTTTGGATGGTTGACCTCAGGTATTTAAACCCATCTACTTTCACTATCGCTACTCCTTCCATCTTCACCGTTGCATCTGCCTCCTTCTCATTCACACTCGTATTCTGTCTTGCTTCTACTGACTTTCATTCGTCTTCTCTCCAGAGCATACCTCGACCTCTCCAGGTTCTCTTCCACCTGCTTCCTACTCTCACTGCAGATCACAGTGCCGTCTGCAAATTGATTGATTGATTTTATTCATTGTTTGAAATAACATTGTATAGAAGATGCAACATATAGTAAAAACAATGAGATGACACAAAAAAGTGCACACACTTATTTCCATTGTGGTCCCTAAAAGCAATAGCAATGAAACGGATATATCCTAGGCTAACAATAAAAATGAAAAATACATAAAAGGATTTAGCTCTTGTTCACTGAGACGCTGAAGTAAAAAGTTTGTGAATCGAAATTTGAACTGGAACTTAATCATAGCACCTTGAATGTAACTAGGCAGTTCATTCCATAATAAAATACTGGAGAAACTAAAAGAAGTTTTGCCATGACATTTTACTTGGGGTACATGGAGAGATATGGTGCTAGATCTTGTACTGATGGAGTGAATGTTTCCACGTCAATAAAAAAGGTTCTGATATTGGGCAGCTCAGTGGCGCAGTAGTTAGCACTGTGGCAGCACAGTAAGAAAGTCACAGGTTCGATCCCACCCCCTGACCATCAGTGACCCTTCGGTCTGGAGTTTGCATGTTCTCCCCGTGTCTGCGTGGGTTTACTCCGGGTACTCCGGTTTTCCTACCACGGCCAAAAACATGCAAGTTAGGTTAATTGGAGACATGGTCCTAGGTGTGAATGTGTATGTGAATGGTGAAGGGATTGGCGCCGTACTGTGGCTGCCTCATCCATCTAGGTGGATGCCCTGAATTTCCCTCTGGGTATCAATAAAGTATACAAAATACACAAATAAATAATTAAATAAATAGCTTGGAGCAGTACCATTAATGATACTGTAGACCAGGTGGACCAGATGGACCAGTTGGTTGACTTGTAACTCCACTGGTAACATACGGACTAGTTCAAATTCATGAGCTCCAATATGACGTCTGGGCGGTGCTTTCAAGAGATACTGAATGATTTTGTTCTGAGTACACTGTAACCTGTGTTTATATTTCTCTGTTAAACCAGTTTACCAAGATGTGCCGGCATAGTCAAAGTGACACTGAATAAGTGCCGATACAAGCAATTTCTTGGTTTTCATGTCGACATTCCGTGCTTGTCTATAAAGACATTTTAATTTGGCATTTGCCATACTGATAACCTTTTCTGCCATGCCTTCTCCAGAAAGAGATTGCTCGATAATCACACCTAAATATTTCATTTGATTTTGACATTTTAATGTAATTCCAGCACATTATACCTGAATGGTGTTCTGTTTACGGAGTTTATGTCATGACCCGAGCGGCGATCTCGTCCGCGTTCGGGCTATGTATCATCTCTGCCGGCCTTGACAGCTGTGGATTACATTCTGGCTCCACCGGGCTCTTATTGCGACAGCGCTCGGTGGGGTTTCCGGCTGTCAAGATCGATCAGCTGTTCAGCATCACAGCTCGTTAGCTGCTGGCTTTATTAGCGGGCGCTGACAGCTGGTTGATGCTGAAGTATCGTCTAAACATCCTGAGAGATTCCTGGTGTGTCAGCACGCTCATGTCAGGTTCGTTTTCTTGTTCATGCTATAGTTAAGGTCGTAGTAGCTGGGGTTAGCCCTACGACCCCTTGTACTTAGTAGTGTGTGTTTTTGCCCACAGCGACTCATAGCTTTGTGTCTCATCTTGTATTGTTAAATAAACATCTATGCAAAGCTCACCGGCGACTTTTGGCGTCTTATGACAATTTATGTTTAGAACCAAAAAGAATGGACTCCATTTTTCCCAAGTGAAGAGAAAGCTTGTTGTCAATCAGCCATTGAGTCACGTTCCGAGGAGAGAATCCTCTCTTTCCTGGGTACAACTGCTGGAAACAATGAGGGCTGTATCATCCGCATATATCAAAGTCTTATAATTGACTGCGGAAGGAATGTCGTTCACATATATGAGAAAGAGTAAAGGCCCTAAGATCGAGCCCTGTGGTACACCATAAATTATACTTGCAGATGATGAAATTGTACCACTTATCTCAACTGCTTGTTTTCGCTCATCTAAATAGGACCGAAACCAGGCTAGGGCTGATTCATGACATCCCAGAGCCTCAAGTTTCAATAATAGGATCCTATGGTCTAGAGTGTCCAACGCTTTTTGCAGGTCAAGAAGGATCATGCCTATATAATGCCCTTTTCTTGCTCTTGCTTAATATAATACACCAAATTTGCCAAGCAGGTCTCTGTAGAATAAGATAAGACACTCTCGGAGAAACTGTCACACTTACCACAAGATTGTTCCAGGCAGCTGAAGAAGTCTCTCTGTTTAGGTGGTCTATGGCACACATCTACAAGGATGGGCTTCGATTTAGGAAAATATATATCAGCCCATACAGTCTCTAGATCATCATCAATGTCTGTACGTGGATTAAAAGCAATATCACTCCTGATGTACATACCCACACCTCCTCCTTCCCAATTTCAGTCATGGCGTATCATCATGTATCCCAGTATTTCCACCTCTGAATTAGTCACAGTTGAGTTCAGCCAGGTCTCAGATATGCCGATCACAGCTACCTTGGTAGTTGAAGTGAGGGTATGTAGTTCGTCCAGTTTGGGCAGTAGGCTACGTACATTCAGGTGTATGAAGTTCAGTCCTTTTGAACGTAGGACGTCATACTCGGACGAGTCTGATGTTTGGCTGTCCATATCACTCTCCTGGAGAACCTCAACCTCGTTCAAATGAAAATCCTGAGTGCCAATACTGTTATCAAAGAAGGTATCACAAAACTGTGACAAGGAACATTTCATACAGAACCACTCATCATTACAGTTGCCAGTGCGATGATATTCCGATAAAGTCATATTCAAGCACTTACGATGAGACCAAGTGTCACAACTGTCACATTGCAGGGCAGCCTGGTTATTTCTGACATTACGGTCACACACTCCACAAGGAAACATAGGGTTGGAATTTACCATAGGTGGTTCTGGCTGTATCTGAACATCCCCTGACATCAAGAGCATAAGGATAAATAAGTAAGAGCCAGGTCTAACAGTTTGTTTCCACCATGTTTGTTTATATTTTGAGCAGCGGCAAATGTCCGGGCCATTTTCGGTATAAACCAGCGTTCCTGCCAGGCTTTTTTGAGCCACGATAAAACAACAGTGCGATCATCTTCGCCACACCAAACCTTGTCTCATTGTTCTAGGAACCCTCTTCTATCCCTGGAGCAAGCCTCACTTGACGATTTCGGTGATAAACTCACCAACTGGAGTGGTGGCCTAGTTGATAGAGCATCCGTCCCGCAGCCGGGAGGTTGGTGGTTCAAGTTCCGGCCGGGTCATACCAAAGACCATGTAAAAATGGTACTTCCTACCTTCTAGCTTGGTGCTCAACTTAGAAAAGATAAAAAGAAAAGAACAGAATAATATAACAAAGGGGAAAAAAAAATCTTAACAAGGTCAAATTAAACAGTAACTCATCTGATTATACAGTTGAACATAAGTTATCCGAAATGGGTGATGGCTGAAGCCGCAGCTTATATTGCCCACCCATATTCCATCCAAGAATTCAAAAGAAAAACAAAACATGACATAATGTCGGACCCAGGGAACACACACACACACACACACACACACAGGCTCAAGTGCAATACAATAATCTTTATTGGTTTACCAGCAGGTCTGTGGGTGCGTGTATGTGGTATGTGAGTGTTTTGTGGGTGAACGAGCTGCAGCCGGGGGTGAGACAGAGCGCCGTACAGCCTGGCAACCTTGCAGATGTCCTGGTGATGGCGTCGGTTTGGGCTTTGGGCCTCCTGCCAGGGAGACAGTGTCTGCTGAGTGCACCCGGTGAAGCGCTGTGATGCGCGGCGTGGTGAGAGGAGCGATTCTGCCTCCGCGAGGGAGAGAACCGCCGCCAAAGGGATCTACCTGTGCACAGGGGAAAGCCTGGGAGAAAAGGTAAGTTGGAATGTTGAGCTTACGTGCCAATGGAGAGTCCAACAATGATGCGCAGGGCTGAGAGGAATCAGGGCGTGTGCGGGACGAAGAGCGTAGCAAAGCAGACGGCTCCGTGCCGAAGCTCCAGGCAGAGCGGGCTATATAACCTGGGGCTGATTACCCACAGGTGTGCACGCAGCTGAGGCAGGTGATGGCCCAGAGTGAGTTGTAACAGTACTCCCCCCCCCCCACCGAGCTGGCGCTGGCTTACCTGGGTGCGCCTGGTGGAAGTCCTTAATGAGGCGTTTGTCCAGCACAAACGACTGGCGCACCCAGGATCTTCACTCGGGGCCATACCCCTCCCAGTCCACCAGGTACTGCAAGCCGCGACCCCGGCGGTGGATGCCCAGGATAGAGTTGACCGTCCAAGCCGGGTCACCGTCGATCAACACGGGTGGAGGTTTGGTTCTAGGAGGGGGGCAGAACAGGTTGGAGACCACGGGTTTGACCTGGGAGACGTGAAACGTGGGACAAACACAGAGAGATGGGGGGAGAGCCAGATGCACAGCCACAGGATTCACCACTTTGACAATCGGAAAGGGCCCAATAAAGCGCTTGGCCAACTTCCTCTTTTCAGCCTTCAGGTTAATATGTTGTGTGGATAACCATACCTGCTGACCCACCTAATACTGGGGAGCAGGCCTCCTGCGCCGGTTCGCCGTCCTGGTGTTGCGCTCCGCTGTGCGTAAAAGGGCCTGGCGTGTAGCAGCCCAAAGCCGACGACAGCGCCTCAGGTGCGTGTGAACTGAAGGTACGGCCACCTCCCCCTCCTCTTCGAGGAACAGCGGGGGATCGTAGCCCAGCAACGCCCTGAAAGGTGACATACCAGTTGCAGAAGAGAGGGTCAGGTTATGAGCGTACTCAATCCACGGCAGATGGCTGCTCCACGATGACGGGCTGGAAGCGATGACGCAGCGCAGAGCGGCCTCCAGCTCCTGATTTGCCCGCTCGCACTGCCCGTTGCTCTGGGGGTGATGACCAGAGGACAAGCTTACCGTAGCCCCCAAAGTGTTACAAAAACTCCTCCACACATTGGACACAAACTGCGGACCTCGGTCGGAGACAGTCTCCGTGGGGATCCCATGCAGACGCACGACGTGCTGCACCAGAAGGTCCGCCGTTTCTCGTGCCGTTGGAAGCCCACGTAGAGGGATGAAGTGGGCGGCCTTAGAGAAGCGGTCCACAACGGTCAGCACGGTGTCGAAGCTGTTGGATACCGGAAGGCCGGTTACGAAGTCCAGGGCCACGTGAGACCACGGTCTCCCAGGGACCGGCAAGGGGTGGAGAAGGCCCGCCGGCGGGGATGATGACGTCTTCCCGGTGGCGCACTGGGGACAGGCATGAACGTAGCCGATGACGTCACTCCGAAGACCTGGCCACCAGAACGATCTCAGGAGCAGCTCCACCAGACGGGAGATCCCAGGGTGGCAGGCGAGTTTGGATGAATGGGCCCAATGGATCACGTCACCCTGAACCGCTGATGGCACGAACAGTCTCCCAGTAGGACCTCCGTGCGGATCCGGTTCAGTTTCTTGAGCCTTCAGGACCTTGTCCCTGATGGCCCAGGAGAGGGCGCCCACGATACACAAGGCCGGGAGGATGGTGTGCTCCTGCTTCTCAGCGGCCTCCGAGGTGAACTACCTGGACAGGGCATCTGGTTTCGCGTTCTTTGACACCGGGCGGTAGGTGATGGTAAACTGGAAGCGCCCGAAGAACAGGGACCAACACGCCTGGCGAGCATTCAGGCGCTTAGCCATTCTGAGGTACTCCAGGTTTTTATGATCCGTCCAAACCACAAAGGGTAGCGTGGCCCCCTCCAGCCAGTGCCGCCACTCCTCCAGCGCGAGCTTGACTGCCAGGAGTTCTCTGTCACCAACGTCGTAGTTCCTCTCAGTGGGTGACAGCCACCGAGAGAAGAAGGCGCAGGAGCGAATCACCCCGTCCACTGGGGAGCGCTGCGAAAGTACTGCCCCCACCCCCGAATGAGAGGCATCCACCTCGACCAGGCACTGCAGAGCGGGGTCCACCTGTGTCAAGACCCGGGAGGAAGAGAATTCTGTCTTCAGGGCCACAAAGGCCAATGCAGCCTCCTCCGTCCACCGGAACGCCACCTTGGGGGAGGTGAGGCGGGTCAGGGGGAGAACGATCGAACTATACTTGGGCACGAACCGCCGGTAGAAATTAGCAAACTCCAGAAATTGTTGCAGCTGTTTCCTTGATGACGGGGGGGGGGGGGGGGCCAATCCACCACTGCCCTCACCTTTTCTGGGTCCGGGATGACCTGATTGTGTGAGATGATGAAACCCAGGAAGGAGGTCTTCTCGGTGTAGAACTCACACTTTTCGGCCTTCACAAAGAGTTTGTTCTCAAGCAGTCGTTGAAGGACCTGCCTCACGTGAACCTGATTCTCCTCCCGGGACTGAGAGAAGATCAGGATGTCGTCCAGGTAGACGAAAACGAAGGACCCAAGGAAATCCTGGAGGACGTCGTTGATGAGCCGCTGGAAGACGGCCAGAGCTTTGGTGAGCCCAAACGGCATGACGAGGTACTCAAAGTGGCCGCTGGGGGTCCGGAATCCCGTCTTCCACTCGTCGCCCTCCCGGATCCGCACAAGGTGGTAAGCGCTGCGGAGATCCAGTTTCGTGAACCAGGAGGCCCCCTGGAGGGAGTCGAAGGCAGAGTCCATGAGAGGTAGTGTATACTTGTCCTTGATAGTAATATCATTCAGAGCCCGGAAGTCAATGCAAGGGCGAAGGGAACTGTCCTTCTTCCCGACGAAGAAGAAGCCTGCCCCCACTGGCGATGACGACGGCCGGATGATGCCCGAGCTGAGTGATTCCTTAATGTACGCCTCCATAGCCTCCCGTTCCGGAGCCGATAGGCTGTAAAGGTGGCTCGACGGCAGGGGGGCACCCGGGCGGAGGTTAATGGCATAGTCGTACGGGCGGTGGGGGGGAAGGGACAGCGCCTGGGACTTGCTGAACACCGCTTCGAGGTCGTGGAACTCTGGAGGCACCCTGGACAAGTCGGGGGGCGGGGGGGCGGGGGAGGAGAGGGGAACCGATGGAGAACAAGCTGCTGACTGGAGGCACGCACTCAGGCAGAACAGACTCCAGGCGAGAACACTCCCAGTTCACCAGTAGAAGGTGGGGTTGTGCAAGCGCAGCCAGGGGTAACCCAGGATGACAGGGGCAGCCGAGGTGGAGAGAACGAACAGCTGGAGGTCCTCACGATTGTTCCCAGAGATGATGGCTGAGACCGGGGCAGTCCGGTGCGTCACCTTTTCTAAAGGAGCCTTTGACAGGGTGACGAGGTTAAGGGGAGTTGGCAGAGCTTGGCAGGGCAGCCCCAATCGGGTTGCCAGTCTTTCAGAGATAAAGCTCTGCTCAGCCCCCGAGTCCACTAGTGCGTGTGTGAGGAACTCTGTGCGGTTGTGACAAAACCTAATTGGCAGGAGACACTTGGATAGGGGATTTGACCAAGATGAGTCTGCGAGACCCCCTACAGCGACTCGTGGACCCCCCCCTCCTTTTGGCCGAACTGGGCAGGACTCGATTTCATGTTGGTCATCCCCACAGTACATGCAGAGACCTAGGTCCTTGCGGCGCTGTCTCTCTGCCTGCGAGATTTTAGTCCGTCCCATTATCATAGCCTCAGGTTCATCTGGGCCCTCTAGCGCGGGCAGAGCCAAGGTGGAAGACTGAGAGGAGCGGTGTAATGGTTTGCTCGAACGGCCAGAGGATCTCCGTTTGGCAGCTCGCTCCCTCAGCCTGTTATCCAGGCTAATGGCCAGTGAAATGAGCTCAGTGAGCCGCTCAGGCTTATCTTAGCGGGCCAGCTCATCCCATAAACTAGGACTCAGGCTACGGATGAAGATGCTGCAAAGCGAAGCATCTTCCCACCCAACTTCCGCCGCTCCCACCCGGAAGTCGACAGCGTAATCGGCCACAGACCGACCACCCTGGCGAACGTTTAGCAAGCGGGTGGTTAGCACGCTATCACGATCCGAATGGTCAAAAACTTTGTGGAAATCTTGGACAAACTGGGCGTAGGTGAGATTGGCATAGCTGGGTTTCGCCATTATGGTGTAAGCCCATGCTAATGCTCGGACCTTCCAAAAGATTAGCCACGTAACCGATTCGGCTGTGATCAGAGGGGAAGTCCCCGGGAACGCGCTGAAACACCGTCTCACACTGGAGGATGAAACCTCGCGCCTCCCCGAGCTTCCCACTGAAGCGCGTGGGCATGGGGATCGGCGTGAGACGCGTGAGCGCGCCCTGGCTAGCCTGGCTAGGTGGTGAGCTAATGGGAGCTGGCCAGCTGCTCTGAGCCGGAGGGAACGCCCGCTGTCCTTCCAGGCGATCCAACCGGCTGTTAATCTGACCTAGCTGGTTCAGAATAACCTGCTGCTGGTAAGTAATTTGATCAACACGAGCCTCCAAGATGTTAAAGCGGTGTGCGAGCCCGCTGTTCGCTTGGTCATTCTGACGGAGCTGTACTGACATAATATCGGACCCAGGGAACACACACACACACAGGCTCAAGTGCAATACAATAATCTTTATTGGTTTACCAGCAGGTGTGTGGGTGCGTGTATGTGGTATGTGAGTGTTTTGTGGGTGAACGAACTGCAGCCGGGGGTGAGACAGAGTGCCGTACAGCCTGGCAACCTTGCAGATGTCCTGGTGATGGCGTCGGTTTGGGCTTTGGGTCTCCTGCTAGGGAGACAGCGTCTGCTGAGTGCACCCGGTGAAGCGCTGTGATGTGCGGCAAGGTGAGAGGAGCGATTCCGCCGCCGCGAGGGAGAGAACCGCCACCAAAGGGATCCACCTGTGCACAGGGGAGAGCCTGGGAGAAAAGGTAAGTTGGAATGTTGAGCTTACGTGCCAACGGAGAGTCCAACGATGATGCGCAGGGCTGAGAGGAATCAGGGCGTGTGCAGGACGAAGAGCGTAGCAAAGCAGACGGCTCCGTGCCGAAGCTCCAGGCAGAGCGGGCTATATAGCCCGGGGCTGATTATCCACAGGTGTGCGCACAGCTGAGGCAGGCGACGGCCCAGAGTGAGTTGTAACAAAACAGGAGCAATTACAATTCAGAACAAAACTAAGACAAAACGTGACAAAAAAACAGAAAAAAAAACTAAGCAACAGCACAACACAGACTGAATATGATAATTGTTATGTGATTTTACATGTCATCTTGTATATATGTTTGGAGTATTTCTTCCTTTAGTTTTTGTTTAAATTGTCCAAGTGTTGTACATGATTTTAATTCAGGTCCAAAAGCGTTCCACAATCTAACTCCTTGCACTGAGACACAGTGTTGCTTGGTGGTAGTTCTCACTGAAGGTTTTTGAAATATACATGTTCCTCTGAAATGATATTGTTTCTCCCTTATTTGAAACAACTTTTGGATATTTGCGGGCAGTGATAGATTCTTCACTTTAAACATTATTACTGCAGTTTTAAAGTCAACCAGATCTTTCAACTTGAGAGCTTTTAATTTAAGAAAAAGTGGGTTTGTTGGTCCCCTGTAAGCAGCTTTGTTTATTATTCTAACAGCTCTCTTCTGAAGCATAAAGACTGGATATATGTTTGTTTTATATGTATTTCCCCATACTTCAGTACAATATGTCATGTATGGGAGTATTAATGAATGATACAAAGTATATAGTGTGGGTTGATTCAGCAAATATTTCACTCTGTGTAGTATTGCGATTGATTTGGATATTTTACCTTTAACATAATTAATATGTGACTTCCAACACAGTTTATTATCAATTATTACTCCCAAGAAATTTTAATTTCGGATACCCTTTCAATCTCTACACCATTTACACTGAGTTTAGATACTGAGTTGTTGAATTAAAATCATCAGGACCACAAACGAAAAACTGCCAAATGCCATGTTGGCAGTGTCGTGACAGGCAGTGTCATGACCAGGAACGGCAACCGAGGCAGTCAGGCTTGCCTAGGCTCGGCGGGGTCGGAGCACCTAAAGGTGATGGACGCCCACCAGGAACACCAGTCCTCTCCAGAGGACCCGACGTCCAATGACAAGCTGCACTCTTCCTTCTCGCCTCCCTGAACGGTTCCCCCGCCAATGAGAAGAAGAAAAAGGCCCCAAAACAACGGCCAAGATGGATGGTAGTGGAGCTAGTCCAGTCCAGGCCAAACCCGGTGGATGGATGCAGCAGGAAAATCAGAGCTCACATAGAGAGGTCATTGGGCCCTCAAAGTGCGTGCTTCAAATGTAACCCTCTCACGTGCACTCATCTCTCTTGACTGTCTACAAGAACATGCAGACATCATGGTCCACAGAGACTCCTGCCTGACCTCGTCTGTCAGCCTGTCCATCACCATGGCAAACAAGAAGGGGCTCAGAGCCATTCCCTGATGTAACCCCAACCCCACCTTGAATCCATCCGTCACTCCTACAGTGCACTTTACCACCGTCTCACCGCCTTCATACATGTCCTGCACCACCTTCACATACTTCTCTGCCACTCCTGACTTTCTCATACAGTACCACACTTCCTCTCTTGGCACCCTATCATATGCTTTCTCTAGATCCACAAAGACACAGTGCAACTCCATCTGACCTTTTCTATACTTCTCCATCAGCACTCGTAGAGCAGACATTGCATTTGTAGTACTCTTTCTTGAGATGAAACCGTACTGCTGCTCACTGATTGTCACCTCTCCTCCTAACCTGGCTTCAACAACTCTTTCCTATATCTTCATAGTGTGGCAGATCGACTTTATGCCTCTGTAGTTACTACGACTCTGAGTATCACCTTTGTTCTTGAAAACTGGTACCAAAACACTTCTCCACTTCTTCAACATCCTCTCACTCTCCAAGATTGTGTTAAACAATCTGGTTAAAAAGTCCACTGCCATCTATCCGAAACATCTCCATACCTCCACAGGTATGTCATCTGGACCAACCACCTTTCCATTCTTCATCCTCTTCAAAGCTGCCCTGACTTCCGCCTTGCTAATCCTCGGGACTTCCTTGTTCACCATCTTTCCTTCATCCAGCCTCCACTTTTTCTCATTTCAGCTCTTCAAAGTACTTCTTCCACCTTCTCAATACACTCTTGTCATTTTTTAGTACATTACCATTTCTGTCCTTAATCAACTTAACCAGTTGTACATCATTTCCCGCTCGATCTCTCTGTCTAGCCAGTCGATACAGGTCCTTTTCTCCTTCCTTAGTGTCCAGCCTCTCATACAACTCACTATATGCCTTTTCCTTTGCCTTTGCCACCTCTGTCTTTGCCATGCGCCTAGATTCCAAATACTTCTGTCTACTTTCTTCATCTCCCTGACTATCCCACTTTTTCTTTGCTAACCTCTTCCTTTGGATATTTTCCTGTACCTCCTCATTCCACCACCAGGTCTCCTTGTCTTCCTTCCCCGTCCATTGGATACACCACATAACCTTTCTGTCCGTTTCCCTCAATACTTTTGCTGTACTTTCCCAGTCATCTGGTAATTCTTCCCTACCACCCAGAGCCTGTATCAGCTCCTTCCTGAACTCTGTGCGACATTTTTCCTTCTGTAACTTCCCCACTTAATCTTGGGCTCTGCCAAAAATTAAGTGGTCTGCTAAATCTGCGAAAGATTAAGACTTTTCTTTGCAAAGTCATCCTACCCACTACCATCCGATGCTGTCTAGCTACATTCTCCCCTGTCACCACCTTGCAGTGTCCTATCTCTTTCAGATTTCTCCTTCTGCATAAGATGTAGTCCATTTGTGTGCACCTTTCTCCACTCTTGTAAGTCACCCTATGTTCCTCTCACTTCTTGAAGTGTGTGTTCACCACAGCCATTTCCATCCTTTTAGCAAAATCCACAACCATCTGTCCTTCCACATTTCTCTCCTTAATACCATACCTACCCAGGACCTCCTCATTACCTCTGTTCCCTTCACCTACATGTCCATTAAAGTCCACTCCAATCACCACTCTCTCCCCCCTGGGAACACTCTCTACTACTTCATCCAACTTACTCCAGAATTCCTCTTTCTCTTCTACCTGACATCCAACTTGTGGGGCATACGCACTGACAACATTCAACATCACACCTTTGACTTCTTTTTTTCTCCACAATATTTTTTATTGAACCTTTTTTAACAAACATGACACAAACAATCAAACACTAACACTAAAGTAATTTAAAAATAAAAGAAAAAAAATGCACTAAAAACACCAACAACCATTAACAAAAGCAAGTCATCAACAATGCTCCTCTGTTTAGCCTAGGTAATCCATTACATAAGTATACATATTGTGGTATATATTACTCATATATTCCATACCTGCATACGTTAGAGCATGTGGAAATGTTTGGGGCAACATATGCAAAGGAACTTCACACCTCCGAAAGGACAAAGGAATCTCACCGCCGTGTGAAGACCAACGACGTCACAGGACGCGGCGGCGACAGACTTGACACCTTCACCCCCTAAGGCGAGGAGAGGTTTTCCCATCACCTCCCAAGACGAAGGGAGGAGTTAACAGGACAATGGGGGGATTAAGATACGGGGGATGTCGGCTTGTGTTTTGCATGTCTTTGATGTGTGCCTGTATTTAACCAGCGAGCTGGGCAGAAATCTTTCTCTTTTGCCTTCTGCCAAGCTCTGCACCAGATGAGACAAGATAGAAGAGTTGTTCATTAAAGACTCTGTTTTTGATACAAAACCGCCTCATCATTTCCAGCTCTTCTACACTGGTGACCTTGACGCGAGTATGGACCGAAGGCGTTCTTCAAGCGACTCATCCGTGGCGACTCTGGCATACGCCACCGACAACGCAGACGAGGGAACAAGCGGACAGCTGTTTCCCCCGGCAGAGGGCACCGAGAGAGCTCAACCGAGCTCCAGCACCGCCGTGAGAGCCGACGCAACGCACTCTCACCCGGCGGGCACAACAGTGATGATGTGTGCGAACGCCGTCGCTGTCAAACTGCCAGATTTCTGGCGAGAAGACCCGGCCTCTTGGTTTCATCAAGCTGAAGCCCAGTTCATACTGGCGGGCATCACGGCAGACGATACTAAATTCTACCATATCGTCTCCAAACTCGACTCCGCCACTTCGAGGTGTGTGCGGAGCTTGATCCAGCGACCACCGGCCCGGGACAAGTATGAGACACTCAAGGCGACCATCGTGGCGAATTATGTCCCATCAGCGGAGGAAAGAGCCGAAAAGATCCTGGCGGTCTACGGCCACAGAGGGGGCAATCCAAAGACCCTCATGGAGGATTTGCTGCAGCTCAAGGAGGAGGATAATGATAATTTCCTCTTCCAATTTATTTTTCTCAGCACGCTACCACCACACACGAGAGGGACACTCGCCAGTATGAAGTGCAACAATCATCAGGACTTCCGCACACTGGCCAACGAGGCTTATCGGCTCGTCAACGCCTGCAGAGAACTGACACCCACAGCGGCATCCGCAGACCTCAAGACTGACGCCCCGAGCCTTGGAGAGCCACAACCCACGGAGCAGACTCAACCCACGGTGACAGCGGCACGGCCCAAGCGCAACAAACAGAATGACGTCTGTTATTATCACCACCGCTTCGCCGAGAAAGCCCGAAAATGTGTTCCTCCCTGCAAGTACGATGTCGGGAAACGCCAAAGCCGAGGGCCGTTAACGGCAGCGGTTCTCGGCGAGAAAAACAAGCTGTTATACGTGACGGATGGACACACAGGCAAGCAGTTCCTCATCGACACGGGAGCTCAGCTGAGTTTCATCATGCCCTCCCACGCAGATCGAGCCATGGGCACCCGGGGCAATGGAGCAGTGGCAGCCAACGGTTCTGACATCGACACGTTCGGGGAAAAGAGCCTGCACCTCCTCATTCACGGCCGCAGCTACAGATGGACATTTGTTGTACCGGCGGTGAGTTTTAACTTGTTAGGCGCTGATTTTCAATGTGCACATGGGTTATTAGTTGATCTAGCAAATAGGCGCCTGGTTAATGCACCATCTTTTGCTTCTATTCCATGCTCAGCTCGAGTCTCTCCACCACCTGTGCAGGCCAACGTCACCACGGCAGGAGGTAAGTTTGAGCAACTCCTCACCCAATTTCCAGCACTCACAACCCCAAAATTTTCAGCCACTGTAGCCAAACACAGGGTTAAACACTTCATTCCAACAACGGGACCTCCCGTTTTTGCCAAAGCTCGCCGCTTAGACGCGGCCAAGCTCAACATAGCAAGGGACGAGTTTGCAGCTCTCGAAAAATTGGGCATTGTTAGACGCTCGAAGAGCCCTTGGGCTTCGCCGCTTCACATGGTTCCGAAATCCGACGGTTCTTGGAGACCGTGCGGAGATTACCGCAGATTAAACAACGCTACAGCGCATGACCGCTACCCCATCCCTCACATACAGGACTTTTCACTACATTTAGCGGGTGCGCGCATTTTTTCAAAAATAGACTTAGTCCGCGGTTATCACCAAGTCCCAGTCCGAGCTGAAGACATTCCTAAAACAGCGGTTATAACCCCTTTCGGCCTTTTTGAATTCCTGCGAATGCCTTTCGGCCTCAAAGGTGCTGCTCAGACTTTTCAACGTATGATGGACGCAGTCTTACGCAACCTCCCCTTTGTTTTCGTCTACCTCGACGACATGCTGGTAGCCAGCTTATCGGAGGAAGAGCACGAGCAGCATCTCACTACCGTTTTTCAGAGGCTAGAAGAGCACGGATTAATAATTAATCCAGCCAAATGCAAATTCGGCGTATCGCAAATTGATTTTTTGGGACATAGAGTCTCCCCGAAAGGGGCAGTTCCGCTTCCAGACAAAATTCATGCGATAGAAGGTTTTCCACGGCCCCAAACGGTCAAATCGCTACAGGAATTTTTGGGGATGGTTAATTTTTACAACCGTTTCCTCCCTCATGCAGCTCAGCTCATGCAGCCCCTGTATGACGCGCTCAAAAAAAAGAAAGCTTCCAACGCGGTCGAATGGACCCCGGAACGCGAACGCGCTTTTGCGGAAGTTAAAAACGCCCTAGCTAACGCCACAATGTTAGTCCACCTAGATCCCTCGGCCCGCATTGCTCTAACCACAGATGCTTCAGACTTGGCCATAGGGGCAGTTGTAGAACAACTTGTCAAGGGGGTCTGGCAACCTTTAGCATTCTTTAGCAAATTGCTAAACCCAACGGAACGCAAATACAGCACTTTTGACAGGGAGCTGCTGGCGCTCCATTTGTCCATCCGCCACTTCCTGTTTTGGTTAGAAGGGCGGAGTTTCACGGCTTTTGTGGACCATAAACCGCTCACTTTTGCTATGGCTAAAATTTCAGAACCTTGGTTGGGCAGACAACAAAGACAGCTAGCTGCGATTTCAGAGTTCACCACAGACATTCGACATGTAGCGGGCAAACTTAACGTAGTAGCGGACTGTCTCTCTCGCGCTGTGGCACCGCCAGAGCACGAGGAGACAGATTACACTGCCTCAGCAGCTGAGCTTTTCTCTAACGCAAACACATATGCAGCACCTATCCATGAAGGGATAGATTATGCAGCCATGGCGGAAGAACAAGGCAGTGATGCGGACGTGCGCGCGCTCCTGTCTGGACCAACAGGGTTAAGGCTGGAGAAAAAAGGGTTGCGCGACGGCGTGCCCCCCCTAATATGCGATGTTTCAACCGGCCGACCTCGCCCGTTAGTACCAGCTGCTTGGCGCCGCCGTATTTTCGACGCAATTCACTCCCTCGCGCACCCAGGTGTGCGCGCCTCGGTCAAAATGGTTGCCGAAAAGTTTGTGTGGCCAGGCCTGCGCAAAAACGTAAAAGAATGGGCAAAAACTTGCATTCCTTGTCAGCACGCCAAAGTACACAGACACACAAAAGCCCCTCTGGAGCCTTTTCCCATCCCTGCTAGAAGGTTCGACCACATTCATGTCGACCTCGTGGGGCCACTGCCTTCCTCCCAGGGTTTCACACACCTGCTAACAATGATAGACCGCACCACGCGCTGGCCAGAGGCAGTCCCTCTAGCGGCAACTACAGCGGAGGAAGTCGCTCGCGTTTTTCTAACAAATTGGGTGGCACGTTTCGGCGTCCCATCAGACATCACGTCAGATAGGGGGCCTCAATTTGTCTCAGAGCTCTGGTCAGCCATGTCCAACAGTTTAGGGGCAACAATTCACCGTACCACCGCTTATCACTCTCAGGCTAATGGGTTATGCGAGCGTTTTCACAGGTCCTTAAAGGCCGCCCTCAGAGCCTCATTAAC
The DNA here is from genome assembly GCA_020510985.1 of Pholidichthys leucotaenia. Classification (NCBI taxonomy): domain Eukaryota; kingdom Metazoa; phylum Chordata; class Actinopteri; order Cichliformes; family Pholidichthyidae; genus Pholidichthys; species Pholidichthys leucotaenia. Next base: position 51,001,817 of record CM035848.1, read on the forward strand.
GGACACAAATTGGGTAAATAAACTTCCCTGGGTTTTATTGGGGTTGCGTGCGGCACCTAAAGAGGATTTAGACGCTTCCCCTGCAGAATTAGTCTTTGCTCAGCCTATCAGACTACCAGGTGAATTTTTACCAGAAAACCCGGAACCAGGGCACCTCCCAGTCCCAAGGTTTTTAGGCAGTAACGGACCGGACTCTCTCCACGGTCCAGCTCATCACTCCTTTCCACGAGTTTTTGTTCCTCAAACTTTAAAAAACGCCGAGTTTGTTTTTGTTAAGCATGAAGCCCTAAAACCAACGTTACGCCCAGTATACGATGGCCCGTTCAGAGTGCTGGAAAATGGTGACAAACACTTTGTGCTTGATTATGGGGATAGAAATGAAACGGTCAGCATTGACAGACTCAAACCTGCCTTCTTGTTGAGAGACGAACCTGCACAGTTGGCTCGAGCACCTCGGCGAGGCAGACCCCCCCAAGGAAAAAGTCTCAGCCCCCAGGCAGGGAACAAATAATCTCTCTCCTTCCCACACTGCAGATTCCTCACAACAAGGTCCCAGCAGGACGCCTAAACCAACCTACAGCAGCTTTGGGAGAAGATTAAAACCCAGACTGCACAGGGACTGATTACACCACTCTGCAATTTTTCGCTAATTGTGCCGCAACAGTTTAGGACTGACTTATGATTATACTATGCTGTTATGTTTTCACTGAACTCTCTTAGGAGCATGGCTGCTTGAAAGTTTCTTCTGTGGCAACAGCTGTAACACGTAGTATGTCTTAGTAATTACCCTAGACTGTGAATCTTTCTGTGTCCTTTCCTAGTTGTTTGGGGGGCCTGTGGTATATATTACTCATATATTCCATACCTGCATACGTTAGAGCATGTGGAAATGTTTGGGGCAACATATGCAAAGGAACTTCACACCTCCGAAAGGACAAAGGAATCTCACCGCCGTGTGAAGACCAACGACGTCACAGGACGCGGCGGCGACAGACGTGACACCTTCACCCCCTAAGGCGAGGAGAGGTTTTCCCATCACCTCCCAAGACGAAGGGAGGAGTTAACAGGACAATGGGGGGATTAAGATACGGGGGATGTCGGCTTGTGTTTTGCATGTCTTTGATGTGTGCCTGTATTTAACCAGCGAGCTGGGCAGAAATCTTTCTCTTTTGCCTTCTGCCAAGCTCTGCACCAGATGAGACAAGATAGAAGAGTTGTTCATTAAAGACTCTGTTTTTGATACAAAACCGCCTCATCATTTCCAGCTCTTCTACACATATTATACATTCACCAATTTGGAATTTACAAGGTCCACACACATCATTCACCTTCTTCTTCAGAAGTTATGTTTAATTTCTTTACATAATCAATGAAAGGTCTCCATATATTCTCAAACACATTTTCCTTTGATTTCAGTATGTATGTTATTCTTTCTAGTGGAAGGTTTGTTAACATCTGTCTTAACCACTGAGTCACATCTGGTCTATGAGTCTTTTCCACAGTAGTGCAATACATTTTTTGGCATTAAGCAAACTGAGGTCTATGAATGCTCTTTCACTCTTATTAAAGTTATGCTTTTCTGGATACAGACCCAACAAAAACAGTTTGGAGTTCAATATGAATTGTTTTGAAATTATTTTTTCAATTGTTACCCTCACCTCTTCCCAAAACATTCTAATTTTTCTACATTCCCATAAACAATGAAATAGGGTTCCTTTACTTTCCATACATTTTGTGCACGTATCTGGTATGTTTTTGTTATATCTATTTAATTCCACCGGTGTAACATACATCCGCATTAACCATTTAAAATGTATCAATTTAAGACGTACATTTATTGATTTGGTTTGAGCTTCTGTGCAAGCCAATTCCCATTGTTCCTCTGAAATTTCAGTTTGCAGGTCTTCTTTCCAATAATTCATTCTTTTCTGTGAGTTTTCACTTGAGGATAGTGTCAATGAGTTATAAAACTCTGAAATAATACCCTTTCTCTTACTATCTTTCGTCAAAATTTTTTCCAAGGATGAATAAGTAGGTCAGGTGAGAGCATTATTGTGATTTGATCGAATAAAATTCCTAAGCTGAAGATATTTAAAAAAAATGTGTTCTATTAACCCCTTGCACTCCGGTCAATTTTCCTAAAAACGCCCCCCAAAAATGTGCCCAAAGTAAATCGAAAGCTGTTCTTCAACCCTTTGCAGCATCTTCATGGGGTTGGTCTCATTTAAAAGAAATCACTTTGAATTTTTTGGCAAAAAAAAACATGATCTCTCTAAGTGCTCCGGCCACTGAGTTACAGTCATCTAAACATAGTGAACTTGAAGAAAATAAATTTGGCCTGGGTGTTTTTTTGGATACAAATGCTTGCAAATAACACACAGCTTCAGATCCGGGCTGGAAAATGCAACAGAAATGTAGAACCAAGTGTTATCCAGCTGAGGTCCAAATTTTGTAACAATACCACAAAAAATGAATATATTACACAGCTTTGTTCTCAGGCTGTTCCCAGGCATTTTGGAACTGTGCCAAATTGTGCCAAATGGCACAGTTTGGAAAAACATCTGTAACTTTTGAATGATTCAATGTAGAAGCTTCATTTAGGGATCTAATGAAAGGTCACATTCAGGGCTGTGTCTGTGTGTGTGTGTGTGTGGGGGGGGGGGGGGTTGTCCACCCCCCCCCCCGCTACAGAGGACGGAGATCCGCCCTCGCTACATGACGGATTACACTCGGATGTGGCATGTTTTCACAGCACCGCTGTCACTGCGGCTCCCCCCATCCCCCCGCTACAGAATCGTAGCGGCGGGGGGGCGTTCACGGTCCAGAGGCGGCGAAAGAACCGTGTAACGCGGCGCACACACTTTGGACATCGTGCGCCGCAGTTGTAATTTACCAATCGGTCAAAAGTCATTTTTGATTACAATTTTCAGGGATAAAAAATAATTTGGCTTATAACACCTTACCTCTTCACAGCCACATTGTCCTGGCCAACTTCTCTTCCTCATTGTCAGACGAGCCGACGCTGGTCCGCTCGTGGTTCTGGTCTCGCGACCCGGTCAAAACATAATTCCATGATTGCGGTTTTGGCGAATGATTTACGACCTTCGTCGTCAGCCTCCGTCGGTCTATGATGACCATATAAGAGAATCCTAAACACTCTGCTGGAATTAAAAAAAAAAATAATAAAGCACTGCCTGTGGCTGCTGAAGCAGTCTCTCTTCAACCAGCTTTAGACAAAACAGCTCAGCAAACTTCTGTGCTTCAATTGGCTCGCAGCCGTTGGGAGGCGGGTCCTTCTGGCTAGGTTTTCAGTCATTGGTTCTTCAAGGTTTCAGAAACCCAATTCAAGGCTCTTATTAGTCGAATGAGAGGTCAATCAGATGAACTAATCTGTTCGCGGCTGTGTCTGCAGCTTTTATTTTCAGTGCGCGCTTGGACGCCATACACCACCTACATCACAATCTCCATGATGCGTCCTAGAGCGCACGAGAGCGCACGAGGGCGCTCTCGTGTGCTCTAGGACGCAGAGACTTGCCCACCCGTGGGACAACGGAGCGCAAAAGGTTAAGATTAAATTTGATCCTCAGTTCTTCAAAAGACATTATATTATCTGAACGTGACAAATATAAGTCTTGAATCTTTTGAATCCCTTTTAAATTCCATAATTTAAATACAGCATCCGCTCTCCCTGGTGTAAAATATTGATTACCCCATATTGGGCTAAATTGCGACAATAAGTGTGGTTCTTATAAATATTTTTTGATTTCACACCATATTTTGTTCATATGCTTTACAATAGGATTTTTAACTTGTTTCTGTAATTTTTTAGCCGAGTCTGAGTATATGAATAAGGGAAGAGAGGTAAATTGTATGATTCCATTTCAGTCCAGTGAGGGAGATCATTTGATGAAAAATAATATGTCATAGACCTCAGTTGTGCTGACCCGTAATACAACATAAAGTTTGGACATTTCAGACCTCCACGATCAAATGGCAAATATAGTAAGGACAGACGTAATCTAGCCTTCCTATTGTTCCATATAAATTCCACTAACTTTTTTTTAATTCTTGAGAATAGATCTGAAGGTGGTGGTAAAGGAATGTATTGAAATAAATATAGTATTTTGGGTAAGATATTACTTTTAAGTATATTAATTCTCCCGATCATCGACATTGGTAGTGACATCCATCTCTGAAGCAACTCATTAATATCTGTCATTAAGGCTTCATAGTTGGCACTGGCAACTGATTCTAACTTAGGCACAATTTGAATTCCTAAATATTTAAACTGATTTACAGCATTGAATTGATTTACCTCAGGAGCTGGGTGATTTCTCTGGGTCTCATTTAGCATTAATATTGAAGATTTAGTTTTATTTATTTTATATCCTGATATTTCCCCAAAGTTCTTTATTAAATTTAACAAGGTCGGAATTGATTTTTTTAAGATTCGACATAAACAAAATTATGTCATCAGCATACAGGGAGATTTTATGTTCTGTTGGTCCTACTTTAATTCCATATATTTGTGGATGTAAACGTACTGCCATCGCTAAAGGTTCATTTGCCATAGTAAACAGTAAAGGTGAAAGTGGACAGCCTTGTCGACATCCTCTATTGATTTTTATTGATTTTGAGATATTGCTATTTGTTAGGATTTCTGCTGTAGCATTATTGTATATTATCTGAACCCATTTTATGAAATTATTTCCAAGTCCAAACCTTTGTAGGACTTCAAAAAGAAAGGGCCATTCGACCCTATCAAAGGCCTTTTCAGCGTCCAATGATAGGAGAGCTGTATCCAGTGCTTCTTTATTAGAATAAATAATATTAAATAGTCTTCTTACATTATGGAAGCCTTGTCTTCCCATTATAAAGCCATTCTGATCTCGGTTAATAATATTTGGTAATATTTCTTGTAGTCGTCTTGCTAAAATTTTACAGATTATCTTAAGGTCAGGATTTAATAGGCTTATTGGTCTCGTGTTTTCACATTTATTAGAGGGTTTACCTGGTTTTGGCAACAGTATAATTAAGGCATTATTCATGTATGGTGGTAAATTATTATTTTGAAATGCTTCTAAAACCATTTCCAAAAATGGTTTTATTAATTTATTCTTAAATTTTTTTATAGAGGTCAACTGGAAGACCATCTGGTCCCGCACTTTTTCCTGATTTCATATTATCAATGACTAGCCCAACTTCTTCTTGACTAATTTTAGACTCCAGTATCTCCCTGTTTTCATTTGGAATACATGGTATAGACAATCCATCCAAAAACCCATTTAGTTTTGTTAAGTCAGTTTCATTTTTTGTATCATATAGTTTTTCATAATAATCTCTAAAGGCACTATTAATTGCTAAAGGATCTGCCTGTCTGTTACTTATAATACTGGTAATTGGTGTTTTAAATTCTAATTGTTTAATCTGCCATGCCAATAATTTTCCTGATTTTTCACCTTGTTCATAAAAGGTTTGCTTCAATCTTAGAAGACTCGAGGCAGCTCTATTCACTGATTTTTTGTCATATTCAGCTCTCAGAATCAGTAATTCGTTCTCTAATTTTGGATTACTTCCTGCATACACTTTTTCTTGGAGAATTTTTATTTTATGTTCCAATTGGACTCTCTCCTCTCGAGTCTTCCTAGATTTTGAACCTGTATAACTAATAATATGCCCCCTAATAAAAGCTTTGAAAGCTTCCCACTTTATACATGCTGATGTTTGTGTAGTATTGATATCAAAGAACTCATCTATCTGTTTTTCTATGTACTTAACAAATTCACACCTTTGACTTCTAGCTTCCAACTCATGATTCTGTCTGATTCCCTCTTTACCTCCTGAACACTCTTTACATACTCTTCCTTCAAGATTACGCCGACTCCATTTTTCTCAACTCCATCCTGATCAGATGCCCATACCACCTCACTTGGCCCCTTTCAATGTGGAGGAGCACTGGTTCTACTCTGAGCCTCTCCCAGAAGACTGAGATCCTCATCCTATCTCTGAGGGCGAGTCCAGCAATCCTACAAAGAAACCTCATTTCAGCCACTTGTATGTGCAATCTCATTCTTTCGGTCATTACCCAAAGTTCATGACCATAGGTGAAGGTAGGAATGTAGATTGACTGGTAAATCAACAGCTTTGCCTTCGAGCTCAGCTCCCTCTTCACCACAACAGACCAGTACAATGTCCGCATCACTGCAGATGCTGCTCCGACCCGTCTGTCAATCTCTCGCTCCATTCTCCCCTTACCTGTGAATAAGACCCGGAGATACTTAAATCCTTCACTTGGGGCAGGAGCTTGTCCCCAACCCGGAGAGGACAATCCACGTTTTTCTGGCTGAGGACCATGGACTCGGACTTGGAGGTGCTGATTCTCATCCCAGCCACTTCACATTCAGCGGCAAACCGTCCCAGTAAGACCTGTAGGTCATTGCTCGATGAAGCCAGCAGGACAACATCTGCAAACAACAGAGATGAGATCCTATGGTCACCAAGCATGACACCCTCCGTTCCCTGGTTGCGCCTAGAAATCCTCTCCATAAAAATTATGAACAGGATCGGTGACAAAGGGCAGCCCTGGCGGAGTCCAACTCTCACTGGGAATCAGTCCGTCCGAGTGTTGGCAATACGAGCCAAACTCTCACAACGGTCGTACAGAGACTGAATAGCTCGTAACAACAAGCCCAATACCCCATACTCCCAAAGCACCCCCCACAAAAAACCACGAGGGATGCGGTCGAATGCCTTCTCCAAGTCCACAAAACACATGTAAACTGGTTGGGCAAACTCCCACGAACCCTCGAGGATTCTCGAGAGGGTAAAGAGTTGGTCCGATGTGCCACAGCCAGGGCAAAAACCACATTGCTCCTCTTGAATCCGAGGTTCGACCAACGGCCAGACTCTCCTCTCCAGTACCTTGGCATAGACCTTCCAAGGGAGGCTGAGGAGAGTGATCCCTCTAAAGCTGGAGCACACCCTCCGGTCCCCTTTTTTGAAGAGAGGAACCACCACCCCGGTTTGCCATGCCAAAGGCACTGCCCCCAACCTCCACACAATGTTGCAGAGGCGTGTCATGGATCGTCACCTTATCGTGGTGGGGGGTTTGGGTGCCCTAGTGATCCCAGGAGCTATGTTGTCCGGGGCAGTTTGCCTCTGGTAGAATCACCCAAGACAAACTGGTCCTGGGTGAAGGGCCAGACTAAGAACAATCCAACAGACTCTCATGATGAATGCTAGAACAAGGATTCAGTGTAGCCCACCCGGTATGGGGTTACTGGGGCCCCACCCTGGAGCCAGGCCTGGGGGAGGAGCTCGATGGCTAGCGTCTGGTGGCTGGGTTTCTGTTCATGGGTCCTAGCCGGGCTCAACCCGAAGGACTTACATGGGTCCGCCGTCCAGTGGCTCACCACCTGCAGGAGGGACCATGGGGGCCCGGTGCTATGTGGATCAGGTCATGGTCAAAGGCGAAGACCTTGGCTGTCTGATCCCAAGCTTCCTTCCTTAGCTGCTTTTAGCTCTATATTAATTTTTAAACAAAAAAATAATTCTTTGTTCAATTTCAAACAAGATATGTAATTTAAAATTTTATAATACAGGAGAACACTAAAATGTGTTTGTTGACTCCAAATTAATCGGTCTAAAATTCTAAAATCTACAACTAAAATCCTAAAAATGTTTTCCAGAAGAATACAAACTAAATTGTGTTACATTTTAAAAAAAGATTAATATCTAAATAAACAAACTTTCATAAAAAGTCCACCTCTGTACAATATTTTCAGTGCAGAAAAACTGTTTCAAACTGTAAGACAAAAAAAAAAGACACAAAATAACAGTAAACTCTGTTACAGCATGGATGGAGCTGTAACTCCATTGTTACAGGGAGAGGGGAGGTTAAACTTTTCATGTTCAGTAACACACGGAGCTTTTACTGAGTTTTTACGTGATATCGGAGGCTACGAAAAAGGTCTCCGTAACCAGTGGCCTCACCTCTGCATCTCAGCATGGACCACTCTGTTCATAATAGAGGAAGAAGTGCCATGGTAAATACACTCAGTTTCACAACAGCACTTCATTTCGTGGATACAGACCTGAAACCAAGCGTGTCTGTCCGGGGTGGATATCCTGGCTGTCAGTCTGTGTGTGTGTGTGTGTGTGTGTGTGTGTGTGTGTGTGTGTGTGTGTGTGTGTGTGTGTGCACGCGTGCGTGTGTGTCACCTCCAGCGATCCGTGAATTTGCGACCCGCTACATATACGTATTTTGGAGCGGTTGGAGCCGCAGATGTTCGTGGACAGCGGAGAAGAGAGTCTGCAGCAGGAGAGCGCCCAAAGGCTCGTGCCATAATACAACATAACAAAAATCATTTTTTTGTAAGTTGTCTGTGTTTTTTCAACTGATTTAAGACAATTTTGCACCGCTGAATCTGAAAATGACATCTGTTTCTCTTGATCAGGTCAGGTTTTTATACTAAGTTGTAAGCAGTTGTACAGTTGTACTGTAAATTGAATAGTAGACAGTGATAAAGGTAAGCACATGTAAATTGAATGTTACGTCATCATTGTTCAAAATTCAGAGAATTTCAAGAAATAAAAAAGAATTTTGCATCATATAAAGCGAAAATACCCGTACACATAAACAAAAACGTAAAAAACGTGGCCATAGTTCAAAAAGTTGACCTGACTGAGCAAAACCAATGTGATTTTTGGATTCAGCATCAAAATTGTCCTAAATCAGCTAAAAAAAAACTTAGACAGTAAATTTGGTGTTGACCAGTGTAATCTGTCCAGGCAGTCAGGTTAAGTTCCGCTTTTTTCCCTATCAAAACAAAATGGTCTCCCCTTTTCCCAAAATTGTATCAAAAGGCTTTGGGGTCCAGACAGAGGACTTTCGGGGTCCAGATCCGGACCGGAGTCCACCAGTTGGTGACCCCTGTAATACACCAACAACACAGTAGTTTCTAAAGTATTTTAATTGATTTATCACAATGCGTACATTTTCATCAGGTAAACATTTAGAACATAATTAATCATTCCATGAAGTCCATCTTTGTATATTTCAGTTTACCAATCTCTCCTTCAGTGTTCGATCCTGTTCTAAACACAACCTCTCCGAGGCTGTTTTATTTCCAAACCAACAGTCCCTTCGTACACATGCAAAACGCAGCTTCATATCTCCTACATATCAACAGATAATATCAAATACAAACAGTCTATTGTCAGGAAATGTCGTTACAATTCATTACAGCAAAGTTAGAGAACAAGCAAAGTTCTATATTTTAAATACATGGTTTAATGTTGTTAGAAGGCTTTTACAAAGTCAAAGCCATCTATCTCAAAGATTAAAAGTATAACAGAGAAATGTGTTTGGATGTGTTTTTTAATAGATGAACTACTATGTTTAAAAAAAGACTTTGCTGGAATGGCCTCTGTGTGTGTGTTTTTCCTCTCAAGTGCTGATATCTTTTTGTGCTGCGTAGTCTTTGGAAAGGTTTTTTGAATATTTTGGTGTTTGTTCTGAAGCTGCAGCATTTTTCTTTCTCCACCCACATCATCTTCTATGTGTTTGTCTGCCTTTTGCTAAACTACCTTTGGATGTATTTTACACAGTACACACAGTTTCCAACAGATGTTTTTGTTGGTACTTAAATGGTATGAAAAGCATATCAGAGAAATGAGGACAAGAAGACAAGCATTGGACACATTAATTTGGGGAACAGAGTACTCTGGATCAGCAGTCCATAGTCAGGAGAAGCTACTTTGTATACGTGAATGTTTTAGTTTTATTCCTGGCTGTGAATAAAAGATGGATGTGGCCACTGTAATAGCACCTGTTAGTTTGGGAAGGCCTGTTTTGATGCATTAATGCCTTATGCACTTTGGTGATCTCACTTTTTCTTTGTCAAATGTGAGAACAAAAAAAATTGTATATACTGTATGCAGACGTCACGTTAACTGAGAATTCTCCCTCAATGACTGATTTATTTTTTTTTTTTAGCAGTGACAGAAAATGTTCAAGGCTGTCTGTCATTTTGACAGACTATGATGTGGAGCTTCATCTGTCTGCTGATTTCCTCATGCATTTTGACCATGAAAGACAAACTACCGGCTTACTTCTACCCAGCTCCAGCCTGTTTGTTCCTCCTGGAACAGCAGGGATCTGTTTTCTTCCTCTGTGCTTTGCGGCACCCACCCCTGCCTAGCTGCCATCAGCTCAGATCAGGTGATCCAAGCCCCCGCACTCCGGTCCCCAACAGGTGAAGCTCCGGAAACTGCAGCTGCTGCAGTCAGTTCCACCTTAATGGATCCCATTAATGCCAGATCTATAAAAAATAAAACTTTCATCCAAAACTAGCTTATTTAGATTATAGATGATAGATGTACTTTATTGATCCCAAACTGGGAAATTACAGTGTAACAGCAGCATGACACAGTAGCTGACCTAAACCAACAGAAATACACACAGCATAATAGCAAGGAGTTATCCAGGGAAGTAAAAATACTTAGATAACTTTATATACTATATTGGCTACTACTAGGTTAAGTAGATGATGATCCTTATGAATCTGTGCATAGTACTGACTGCACAAAGAAGGTTTACAAGGCGTATTTCTTCTCTCTGGGATTGGAATCTCTGTGTGGCTGAAAATCTGAGTCATGCGCCCTATGAGCTTTTTTTTATTATTATTGACAAGTATTTTAAAAAAATCAGTTTGTATCAGAAATCATATCGCTTTTTCATTTTTTGCAAGCGGCGGAGACCGTTTCTGGATCGTATCAACACCACGGTTTTTCTCAGTAGCCTTCCCTTTGGCCCAACATGGAACTGATAACGGAGAAATTCTGTTTCTGTTTGCTGCATATTTTTCAACAGAACAGCCTGTCTGCACCTAGCTTGAAGCCCTATCGGTCGTCCGGGTTCATGAGCTGATCAGGAGTTATTGCTCCAAACTGTATTATGCCAAAATCGAACTGTAGTCAACCTTAGATTTTTCTTCCATTGCTTAAAGACAGTGGCAGCTGCCAGTGGTACCACTCAATCAGTGGTACCCCTTTTGTTGCACAAAAGAGTTTTTTCTGTATAGCAGAAGTTTCTGCTTAATTTACAAATCACTGTAATAGGAAATTTTTGACAATCCTGTACTTTTCTTGTATTGTTATATAGAATATCACTGCAGTAAACTGGAAAAAAGCATCTGCTTTAAAATTTGTAATTCTTCCCACAACTTTTAGAGCAAAAAATGCTCTAAAAACATCGCAACTTTTATTGCAACTTTTTAAAAAAGCTCCTGCGAATTCAGGCTTTTTGGGCCACAAGAATCAAAAACATCCCGCGAAATCCTGGAGGGACTGGATAATAATAAGGCATAGGGAATGCTAACCTTGACCTTTGACCTTTTGACCCCAAACCCATAGTGGCTCTGGGCCCACATGTGGCTGTTTTGCCCGTAGATTGTGGCTCCCAGAGGCCTCGACAAAAAAAACTCATACATTTTCAAGAAAAGAACCAGTTCAATTTATTATAAGAAAAGAGGTTGCAACATTCATGAAAAACATATTCTAAAAAGCAGAAAATGAGAAAATCTGAAAATTTATGCAAAAACGGTTATAAATTTAAGGGAAAATGTAGCAATTTTCTGAAGAAAACATACCCACAAATTTGCGAGAAAAAGGTCACAAAATATCTGGAAAAGAATTCACAAATTTGCTGGAAAATGTTGGAGCTTTATGAGAAAAATGTAATAAATTTATATAAGAAGTTCTGCAGTTTTACCAATGAAAGGTAATAATTTACAAAGAAAATGTAATAAGTTTATGAGAATAGTTGAAAATTTATGCCCAAAATACTAAAAATTTAGGGAAAATAATGCAGTTTTATGAGGAAAAAAACCCCACAAATTGGCAAGAAAAAGTCACAAATTTACCAGAAAAAGTTACAATTTTGTTAGAAAACATCTGCAAATTTATGTGGAAAAAGACAGCATTTTGGCCTGAAAAATTTAATTATCAGATGAGACAGTCTTATGACAAAAGCAGATGATATGCCAAAAAAAGTCAAATTTATTAAAAAAAAAAATCTTGTAACTTTGTGTAAAATATCACAAATTTGCATGGAAAACATATTCAGTTTTACTTGATAAAGGTTTTAAATTAGCAAAGAAAAATATTCCAAATTTAGGGAAAAAAACACAAATTTATGCATAAAATAAAACAAATTTTGAAAAAAAAAAAATAGTTTAATGAGGAAAACACCCACACAAGTTTGCAAGAGAAAAGTCACAAACTTTTCACAAATAATCAAAAAAGTACCAGAAAAAGTACCAATTTTGTGAGGAAAAAGGGTAACAAATTTAGAATAAAAAAATGCAAATTTATGAGGAAAAACTCTTAATTCTGATGTTGTTAGGCCAGCTTGTAGTTGTAATTCTGCTGTTTTAGTACAGTTTTTAGGCTCAGATATTTCCGTGGCTCCACACAGATAATTTTCATGGAATAAAATGCTCACAGTGGCTCTTCGTGTAGTTCAGGTTGCCGACCCCTGGTCTAAGTTGTCCAGGATTTGTCTTAGATATGATGATATTGATTTGAATCACTACATAATTTCTTTCTGTAGGTATCGTGTTTACAAGATTTAGGGGGAAAAAACTCACAGTCAGAGGTCACCCAAGTTCGAACTCATCTGAGATTTTTCATAGATACAACTATGGTATTGATTTGAAAAGCCCTAGTCTTTTCTTTCTCTAGTTATCACGTTCACAAGGTAGGTGTTGATGCCGCTGCCGCCCATCCACCCAGTGGGGTGACGACAATACCCCTTCAGCCTTTAGAGGCTGAGGGTAATAAACCCTATCAGTGATGGACAATTTTCTGTCAACGCAACCGCTGCATACGACATAGTCTGGCATCCAGATAATTGCTACCTTAATGCCGTTGGTGGCAACTAAAACTTCTTGAGGTGAATTATGAGAAATGTTGGATGGAAACCTAGAAACCTTTTGAGACGTATGGACACACAATTGCCTGTTAACAATACACATTAGAATATATGAACACACATCAGAATGCTTCTCTGGCCAGCTGAGGAGAACATTGCTAAGGTTCAGCAAAGGGAATCAACCACTCCCCACAGCTGACTGATAACATCGGTATCAGATAAAGAGAGCAACATCAGCTCATTGTGTTATCTTTACTGGGACACCAGAGTCATCCAGTCAAAACTTTAAATTGAGCTTAATGAGTAATGGTTATCAGAGCCTCCTTTTCTACTTACAACACGTCACATCTACAGTGTGCAACACTGGTTTAAGAAACGTTTGGCCAACTGGCTGCAGCGATAATGCAAAGTTCATGATGGATGTTGTGGTTCTATTTCAACAGAAATATTAAGGATACACTACAAAAACTAGTGTAAAAGAGCCTCACACTTTCTAAGTGCTCCTCCTGTTTCCCACCCTAAACAATGCCCTAAAAGTGCAGGAACTATTCCCTAATAATTTTGGCACATTCATTATGTAGCACCACCAAAGTTCTGCCATGCAATTTGTTCGCAGAGAAATCCTCTATAGTCAAAGCAAACACCAGAGTCATGCTGGCATCTTAGCACCAGCTGGAGAAACAAGATTATCCTATCAGCAGTGCACAGAGTTTCCAGCCCAGCTATGCTCCCAGTCCTTTATTCTGCAGAGAGCTCCTTTACAAAGAGGGTTTTTTTTGGGGGGGTGGGGGGGGGGTAAAACTATTCTGGGCTTTCAGAGATACAGATTTGGAGACTAATCTTACTTTTCACTTTGGTCTCGGTGGTGTGAAAAGCTATGGCTTATCATTTGGTAACTGAAGACGGGGTTGTTGGTTTTGTTTTATTTCCCATTTCTCTCTTCAGCCCATCTCTTGTTCTTGATCTTGTCTTTTATTGCTTTTCCGTAGTGTCACCACGTAACTGGACCTTGATTAAAAACAACAGTGTTTCTCGCACAGTGAGATGGTATTTGTGGTGAGTTGTTTCAAGCTAAAAGAAGCACACTTAATGCTTTTTAAAGTTTCAAATGATGGTATAAATTAGGGTACACTGGTATTTGGTTTTCACTATTTATTCTTATGACAAATACATTCTGTCCATTAGAATATGTCCACCCAATAATGATGGTACCCTTTGGGAGAATTAGAATTGTTCCAGAGCATACTGAGTCCCAAAAACTGGTATTCAAGACAGTCCTTGCATCAGTGCTTTGTCACCATAATTATACACAATAATCAGCTGGTTCTCTCGTCAGGTACAACAATTTTGTCATATATTCCTGCAGAGATAGTTTGCTTCTGTTCTGCAGCCTCTGTGAGCTCAGTGTAGTGACACGTAATCCGTTTGTCTTCCAGCATATTTAGAATTTGGGCAGCTCGGTGGTGCAGTGGTTAGCACTGTGGCAGCACAGCAAGTTGGTTACAGGTTCGATCCCACCCCTGACCATCAGTGACCCTTCTGTGTGGAGTTTGCATGTTCTCCCCGTGTCTGCGTGGGTTTCCTCCGGTTTCCTCCCACAGGCCAAAAACATGCACGTTAGGTTAATTGGAGACTCTAAATGGCCCTAAGTGTGAATGAGTGTGTGAATGGTGAAGGGACTGGCGCCTCACCTTGGCTGCCTCATTCATCCAGGTGGATGCCCTGAATTTCCCTCTGGGGATTAATAAAGTATACAAAAAAAAAGAGAACCAAAAGCTGCCACTGTCGTAGTCGAGATTAAGCACTAATCTAGAGAATTTTTTTTTTTTTTTTTTGCAAGGACAGTTTGTTTCATTTTACATTTTTCAGTCTGCTTTTATCTTATCTTTGCTGCCTCAGGAGAAGAAAGGGGGAGGCCTTAGTTTAATATGTTTTTTTAATGTGACTAATACAGGTCACACGAACAAACAAAACAGAGTAAATAGTTGACTAAGCCTTGAAAAAAACTGAAAAGCTATTCTGATACGGATTTTATTGCATCATACTGTCCAACAAAAGAAAAGGTCAAATTATATTGGCAAATTATACTTGGACGGCCATTAATTTACCTGTTTGAACAGCCCCCCCCCCCCCCCCCCCAAGTATCGTCTAAATGCGGGAAACACTGGACAAGTATCCAACTATCTTTCTGGATTGTCACACTGATATAAAACTGATCCAAAAGCTCCAGAAAGAAAAAAACAAACAGCAATTTCATGATCTCAAATTGTTAGGTGGTGTGATAACATCTTCCTGTCATTTTTTGTTTGTTTTTTAAATTTTCAAAACAAACTACACTGATGTTAATTAGAGAAAATGACATATTCTCACAAAGATCACAACTAGGATTGCTATCTGTGGAATGAGTGTGTCATTAAAGCACACATGTCGTTTCACATGATACGAAGAAATAAAAACGCAACAAGTGCTCAAAAGACTCCGTACACGTACTCACACAGAGAAACAAGAAAGCAAAAGAACTCGATTCAATGGTTTCCTTTTTGCTGCACATGCTCAAGTACCAATGGCCTCAGGTAGAGCAGGGGTTAAGGAGGAAGTCCTTTTTTTAGTCGTGTAGCTCGACTAATAAGCACCGGTAGAAGTCAGCTGGTCCTTTACCGCCACTCCTCCCTCCCTCCCTCAGTCCCTCAGAGTGGCGGCCAGTAGCTGGTGGCAGTCCAGTTCCCCCCTCAGCTCCGGTGGCCCTGACAGCCTCAGGCCTGTCTTCGGATCCACGCACCAACACTTGCCCCGCTGGCCATCACGTGCAGGGTGGCACTGTGTGGGTGTAAAAATTTAATAATTACTTCATATGTATTGTACAGCAAGTGAAATGCAAAATGTGATTGATTAAAAGGGGCATATGATGTACTTTTTCCCACAAGTTGACACATTCCCGGAGGCCTAAATGAAATGTCTGTGGCATGCTTTGGTCAGAATACATCAGGCTTTAACTATTATAGCACCATTTTTTAACCCATTCTGACCAGGCCTTCTCAGAACGACTTGTTTGAGCGCCAGTGGGCTCATCACCTGCAGGAGGGATCATGGGGATCATGGTGCTGTGTAAGGCTAGGTGATTAACAGAAATAAAACTGGAACCAGCATAATCTTGCTCATATCATTTGGTTTTGTTTTTCCCCTCTCCTTGTTGCGTGCATGTACAGTATGTGAGAGCTTTTCATGTACTGCCCCTTTAAGATGTGTCTGTGGAGTTATAGGCTTGGGCATGTAACTCCAGAAGCAGTGCAGTCAGCGCTGTTCAGATGCAGCACAACACGGGCGGAATAATTAAAGACGGCTTATGAAAACAAACACGGTCTTCATCTACATAGCATGTGATAATATACTCTTTATTTTATATGAAAATACCAAGAAAAAGCAAGCGAAGTGCACGGATACTAACACTAAAAGGAGCAGAATAGGGCTGCGACGATTATTTGAATAATAAGAGTAATTTGATTACAAAAATTCCTGGATTCAAAAATCTATGATTCAAAGCTCCGTTTAGCGTAGCACTTCCAGTCTATATGACCTTCTTCCGGTATTACCTTCTTCCGGTCACACTATGTAAACAAGAGTTTAATGGCATGTTATCATGGATTCAGCAGAGCAGGGAGAAAAGTGACAGAATGACGGTAAAAAGGAAGAAAGTCAGAGAAAACAACAAAAAGTATCTCAAATCTGGGATCATTTCAAGCTCAAATTGAAGGAAAACATTGTGCAGTGTGTACATTGTAAAGACAAGTGGCGAGATAGCATAGCACAACATCGATGTTACAGTGTCTCGGCAGACTGCATCCAGCCACATCATGCACGAGCAGTGGACTGAGACAAGGTATGTGATTGAGATTTTAAATTAAGATGAATAGAATGTAGTTAGCTACGCTAATTATGCTTATACGGCCAAAGAATATATAGCAGCTTCTGCTTATAGCGGTAGCTGCACCCAGTCATGGGTGCGTAAATGACTCCCTCAATGCTGCTAATAAGCTAGTTCGCCACCACGCATGTGACGTGACCCACAAACCCTCAAGAGGTGTGTGCTGTAAACATGGGACAATGTTTATTTTGTGTGTGAAATGACAATAGGCCTGTCCTTTATTATATTATGCTCATGTATTACCGCAGTGATATTATACCACACTCTTGTGTAATATTACTTAATTATAAGTCTTGTCATTAAGAAGAAGGGATGGAGAAAAAACATGAAAAAAATGAAATCCATCATGAAATGGTCAATTAACCATGATGCTGATTTAAGGTCAAATTGCCCAGCCCTAATTTGGACATTTGCAATGATCCTACTGTCATTATTAAAATGAGTAGAGATGAAGCTGGGAGGGTGATATTGTTCCAGTGACCTCTGGTTCTTACGTGACAACTGAAGCAAAATCAAAACACTCATTGAGAGAGAGAGAGGTACTGAGACAAAGGCTGACCCTATCAAGGTGACAGGTTTTTTTTAAGTTTACCCATTAGTAGCCACTCCAGATACCCAAATACAGTAGATGTGCATTAGCTGTGAAAAAGGGAAATTTTCCTCATCTCCCCTTTAACTAAAAGTGTCATACAGAATTGTGAATAGATTTAATGAAATATGCCAGTCTCCCTTCAACAGTTTACAGAACCAGTCACATATACAGCACCCAAATGTTCCTCCTGAAAGCATCTACACTAAAATGAACATTGTTGATGGTATTTCCTAGTTTCTGCACTGCAGGGACATAAAAACAGTTAAATGTTCCTTAGGAGTAATGAATAATAGGAGTTATGAAAAGATTCCTGTGATTGAAAACAAATTGTTCTCCATTGTCACGGCTATAATCAGACTTTTGCTTATAAATGCCCTCTCATTATTCTGAATGAGCACTTAAATGTGAGCTTGCAGCCCTAGACTTAAATACTGATGCCTGCTTACCTTAAAGCAGAACCATTAAGGTGAATCATGCCATGCTGGAATTTATAGTGGCTGTAAACAAACTCTGAGGGGTTTGTAGAGCACTTAAATAATTTCCCTTTAAAATCACCCAACATTCCTCCTTTGAGCTTTTAACAGTTACCGTAATACAGAATTTATTGCGTGCGCTTGCACTTTTTTCCATAATGATTTAGCTTGAGAAAGCCTCCAACACAGAGCAGTTAACAATCTGAGCTCAACAGTGCCATGAAATGATTCCCAGTTGTCCCTAATGACCCTGACTTGTTTCTTTATCACGAGGCACGTTATAGCGAAACAGTAAACAGATGCCTGTGTGAATCTGAGCAGTCACAGATACTTCAGTCACACAATCCCCTCAGACTTTTGATGACTGCTGCCTTTGCACAGCTTAGTTTTTTTCACTGACTCGGCGTCTCGTTGCTGTGATTGCAGATGCACTTTTCAGTAGTGCTATCTGTGTTTTGACATTTCTGAGTCCCTCGCTCTTATCTGCATGTTTGCGCAATCTTACAAAGCCAA
The DNA here is from genome assembly GCA_020510985.1 of Pholidichthys leucotaenia. Taxonomy (NCBI): domain Eukaryota; kingdom Metazoa; phylum Chordata; class Actinopteri; order Cichliformes; family Pholidichthyidae; genus Pholidichthys; species Pholidichthys leucotaenia. The sequence continues at coordinate 51,020,251 of CM035848.1, forward strand.
AGGCAGAGCCATTAATGGTTATAGAGCAGACACAAATGCTGCAGGGCCCCCTCAACCGCTAGAGAGCCAACCAAGCTACAAGTTCACTCTCGGTATTTTGGGGAGAAGAATTAGAATGACCTTGCACTTTTATTTGGCTAGTTTTTCTCATAAATCTAAAAAAATTTCCCTTGTAAATGATCAACTTTTTTCTCATCAACATTTGCTACTTTTTCCGCATGAATTAGCAACTTTTGTCTTTTAAATTAACCACTTTTTTCTTGTAAATTTGAAACTTTTTTCATATAAATTTGACTTTTTGTAAGTTTGGAATTTTTTCATAAATTTGCAACTTTTCTCGTAAATGTGCAACTTTTTGTCTTGTAAATTAGTGACTTTTTCTTGTTTACAACTTTTTTCTGATAAATTTGCAGCTTTTTTCTCATAAATTTGCAATTTTTTTCTCATAAATGTGCAACTTTTTTCTTGTAAATTAGTGACTTTTTTCTTGTAAATTTCCAACTTTTTTCCTCATAAATTTGCAATTTTCTCATAAATGTGCAACTTTTTCCTTGTAAATTTGACTTTTTTCTCATAAATTTGCTGTTTTTTCTTGTAAACAAGCAACTTTTTCCCTCATAAATTCGTATTTTTTTTCCTCATGAATTTGCATTTTTTCTGATATATTTGCCATTTTCCTTGGAAATGTGCAACTTTTTTTTTCTTCTTGTAAATTGGTGACTTTTTTCTTGTAAATTTGTAACTTTTACCTTCATAAATTAGCTATTTTTTCATTGCACATTTGCAGCTTTTTTCTTGTAAATTTGAAGCATTCATATGGACTCTCTTTTTTTAATTTTATGTGAAGGTTAAATTTTTTTATTCATCTCGACAACGAGTTTACTTTTTTAATTTTTTAGTTGGAAGAAAAGGGAGAATGTTTTTTTTTTTTTTAATTATTATTTTAAAGGGTTTGAATTCTTCCTCACTTGAAAAATCTGAGTCCCCAAACGCAAGCTTGCATGGGGCTCCTAAAAACCTAGAAACAGCCCTGGCCTGAAGAAAAAAAAGTAACTTAATTTGATCCAAAAGCTAATTGCATCCATCACAGCAAAAAAGTGATTATTGTCCAACAGTGAAAGGGAACTTTATACAGAGGATCTTAATTCCTGAAAGTAAATCACTTTCCATGCAAAAGCTTAGAAAAATAAAATCCTGGCACTACAGGGACAGCCTGCTCTGAGGTACGTTGATGTTGATCTTGAACTACAGAGACAATATGTCATCGATGGGCTGCAGGCATGTTTTATGTTTTGGCCTTTTAAATGGAACTGTTTGAACTATCGGGATAGAAATTTTTATTTGGATTGGCTCAGAAATAAAGATTCACAGTTCACCAGCAGACACAGCCAAATGGAGATCTACTTAAGTGTTCAGGCCAAGTTTTTATTGACTGTGTGTGTGTTTTTGGAAATCACAGACCTGTTTTACATGGAAATCTCCGTTCTTGTCACAGTTGGGGATGGGGATGGTGAAGAGATCATCGTGCGTGCGGGTGTTCGATGCTAATCTGTCCAAGGCTCTCTGCAGCTCCGCACGGCATGGGGCCTGTAAGAGGAAGAAGTTGTAAACACAAACTGAGATCCTGTCATATACTGAGGTACAGTCAGGGTTACATGTTAGACCAGCTACACAAATTTTGTGTGTTTTACAATAACTGAAATTGATTTTTATTCATCAAAATGTTAAAAATACACATCAATAATATAAGTTTGCAACGCTTAAGGTTCACATGTGGGGTTCCACAGGGTTCTGTGCTCAGTCTGTTACATTTTATATTGTGTATTAATAACTTGTGCAATGTATTTAAGAGTTTAAAATGCATATTTTTTGCTGATGATGCAACTGTGTTCAGTAGGGGAAAGAATTTGGAACAGCTCATGGATATGGTAGAGAAAGAATTGCAAACTGTAAAGGAATAGCTTGATGCTAGTAAATTATCTTTAAATATAAGTAAAACTAAGTGCAAAATATCTGGAAACTGCTCAGCAAATTTAAGCAGAAAACCCATGATAAACAATATGGAAATTGATGCAGTATCTGAAACCAATTTTTTAAGGGTGATTTTAGATGAGAAAATGAGTAGGAAACCTCATATCATATATATTGCAGATAAAATGTCTAAGGGCCCTATTTGAACAGTCTATTCTCCAGTCTATTGTCTGAGGCACAGAGCACATTTATGGATGTGTCCAAGTCCATTTTGTTATCACGGCAGTGGGAAAACGGTCTCTGCGCCGGGCGAAAAGTGGAAAGAGGCTGGTCTAATTATTATTCAGAGGTGTTCTTTGGGTAATCCAATCCAAAGTGTTCCTGCCAGTTCTTTTAATGCACAGAGGTGTATAATCTAAGGTGAACGCTGATCATGATGGCTTGTTTCAGACGGGTTTTATGCTGGCCAAAGGGCACGTGCATGAACACAAATTATAGTAACACTGCTTGGCATTAAGCAGACATTAATTGTCGTCAATGCCCAGTAAGTTATTTTGGAAGGAAGAAAGGGATATGATGGAGTTGAGAAAAAGAATTCTTGATGCTCGCAAAGTTATCCATAGTGCCTTTATGGGATTTTTAGATCTTAAAAATAGTTCTTCACAGACTTGGCACTCAAGGGGAAACTGAACAGTTATTCTAAATAACTCACATAAGTCTTTTGCAACTAATAGGTCTTTTTTTTTTTCTTTGAAACAAAGGGTTACGTTTATTTTTATAGCTAATCCTAACCCTAAGCTTTGTGGTGTGATTAAAACCAAGGAAAACATTACGTTTTTGAATAAGTTAAAAAAATATTGTTCAACTTGTTTCAAAATTTGCTTGATAAAATGTTCTAAAGGCCCACTGGCATTTTCATTCTGTAGCCCTAGTCATCCTGAAGCAGCATCTAGAACAGGAAAAACAGCCCACTGAACTTATGTTTGCCTCTACATAAAGTCAGACTACCATAGTAGGCAACCAAATAAATCCATATTTGGAAGTTTGGGTTGTTGTGTGTTAAAAGAGCCCACTAAAACATGGCTGTTACTGAGTAATGGGTGTAACATGATCCTCCTTTATACCAGCGGTAAAATAGCAAATGGCATGCCGATTTCAATATGCACCCAAACCGTGTTTCACAGGGTCATAATTAAATGTTACGGTATGTAAATCACTAATTTGTACAATTTATAACCTGCCTGTTGCACTGGTAACCTGAGGGGGGCTGTGAAATCTTTAATGTAAAACACCTGCCAGGACTGAGGCATTTGCAGTGGTGGGGCTTGCCTTGGGCTTGTTTTTCTTTTAGCTTGAGGGAATGTCACAGGTTCTCACCAGCACCGCCTTGGTGTCCTCCCTGGCTGTGTTGCTCCTCAGGTTGGTGGATTTGGACGGGTGTCGGGCCATCGTCTTCTGTATGCAGCGCTTGTCCTGTGGGCTGCAGCGGATATTGCTGTTGTTTGGGTGCTCAGGGGTCATCTCTTCCTGCCCCTCCGTTGCTGCATGACAACAAAAACAATCAGAGGTGAGTAGAGTGGCCAAAAGGTGAACTCAAGTAGAAGTAGTATTACCTTATCATATAAACTGCAATTCCAATGAAGTTGGGACATTGTGTAAAATGTAAATAAAAACAAAACGCAATGATTTAAAAATCCTTTACAACCTACATTCAGTTGAAAACACTACAAAGACAAGATATTTAATATTTAAACTGATGAACTTCATTGGGGTTTTTTTGTTTGTAGTAAAGCGGCATGATAAAATAAAGGCAGCGATGGAGTTTTAAGTTGGTTTATTGAATCATACCGCCTTCATCGGAACACCTCCCCAGCCCTCGTGCTGCGGGCTGAGGTGATGTCCTCAGGCTCTCAGAGAAGAGGAGACACACAGTGCGTGTGTCCAGCAGCAGTTGAAGAGTGAGTAAATGAGAAGCAGATTTACAGGACAGTGCAGCATATATACCCAACTCAGACAATACATCAAAGACCTTCACAGCAGTCGATCTGAGCATTTGCATATCAGAGGTACAGACAGGATGCATGAACACAATGCATGGATGGCACTTTAACCTCACAGCTGTAAACTCAGCATGCAGCGGAAAAAACCCAGGAGTAACGAGCTGACTGTCTCTGTGTGTTGTGGGGGGGTTGAATCAAACCCGCTACAGTAGGGATTTTTTTTTCCATTTCAAAAAGTTTGAACTCTTCCTCATTACAATAACATGGGCCCCTAAACACAGTCTTGCATAGGGCCCCCACAAACCTAGAAACGGCCCTAATTGTGCTCAAGTAAAAGTAGTATTACCTTATGACATTGATTACTCAAATATAATTAAGACCAGGCGCAAAAAACAAATTCTCAAACGTAACAAATTATCTGCTGTCCTCGTTTTAATACCACAACTTGATTTAGGACAACATCCTTCCTTCCTTTTCAGCTGCTGCTCCTCCTCGTCCCACAACACTGTGCCTTACACAGTGAAATGTAGGCTAAAAAGGAGGCCAGGTTAACCACAAGGACACTGAGCCTTGTTATCACTCTGGGGCAGGGGAGGGGTGTAATCTGTTCCTCAGCTCTAGTCCTGGTACTCTGACTGCTTTTTTTTTTTAATGATGCTACCTGTGTTCTTCCGCCCTTTTTCTTGTTATGATGTTTGCCACATTCACCTTCACATCCATATAATCCTTCAGCCCTGCGGCCCTGCAGGCACCCATCTGCTTCCTCAGGAACCCCCTCCCCCCACGTTATTACCACCACCTTCACTCTCCGCAACAACCTCACTCTGTCCCACATGGAGGTTGTTAAAGGGCATTTGCTCTAGGGGTGTGCTGTATTGTATCGTTCACAATAATACGGGTATAATTTTTGATACCGGTGTAAAAATGAGTATCGCGATATTTGGGATCCATTGCTTGGAATGTCTGCCTCTAGTTGTGAGGAAGTAATTTAGTTTTAAGGCTGTTTCAGACTGCTACCATCGTTAAAAAAAACAAAACAAAATGGTGCAGCGATGCGGATAATCTACCCACATTTTTTTTCACATGTCAATAACGCGGCTTCAGTGAAAAGTTATACTTCACCCTGAAACACTGTTGTTGACATCCGGACTCCAAAGTGTCCAGAGGTTTATTTTCATTCCCCGGTGGCTGCTGCAGATTGACTTATTCAACCAACCAAAAGAAAAAAAATCTGTTAACAGCCCCAGGAGTTGTCTGTGCAAGGAAGATTCCTAACATGAGTAAACTGAGAGAAAGAGAGACGGGTCTGATGCAGCGGTCATTTACCTGCAGAAGTGTCTTGTTTGGTGAAATGGCAGACAGGTAGGCCAAATGATGAAATAATACTTTTAAATAAGCCCACTTCCTCCTTGTTTTATTTAGACCCTCTTCCTGACCCGCTGAAATAACAGACTAAATTAATTTAATATGTTAAAATGACTAAAACTCCCTCATGCCCCAGAGCATAGAAATGAGCTGAAGACAGAAGTAATGTGGTGAAAGCTGTCTGTGGTTATATTATACTGCTGTAGCTGCTTATAGTGTAGTTTAGGGTTTATGTTTTTAAATGTAATAAATAGGTTGCATTAACCATAGCTAAATTGTTCTTACATTTATAAGGCAATGTTTTCAGGACTATTCAGATGTTTTAAGAAAAACCTTTATAATTTTCAAAACTACAGGCTGTATGGAGTCTGCAGTACCAACTTTACTCTCATCTGCTTGTTACCGTTCTCTCCTAAATTTGTTTTATTTTCTCATTATTTAAACATCTTTTCATAAAGGTACATTTTTTTTTAAATTCTTAACGTTTTTGGTGACAAATTTGTGATCTTTTTCATGCAGAATTATAACTTTTTACCTAAAGCCTCTTACCTTGTGTATTTTTTCGAAAAAGGTGAAGAAATCAGAAGCAGCAGATTAAAATTAAGATTAGTCAATCAGTTGTTTTAATAATCAATAGATCAGTTGACTATTAAAATTCAAATTATAATTTTCCTCCCAGCTGAAGGTTATAATTACTTTTATAACTAGTTTGATACCAGTTATTTTAAAATGTTGGCCTACTAAAACTCTGGTGGTTTCTGGTTTCCCACAACAGTGTGGCCTAGGATGAAGTCAAATTCCCGGCCTCAATTTTTGTCCCAGTCCACCCCTCAGTGCGCTTAAGATGTGGTGGTTTATAATATTTTCTGGTAATATTTAATACACAATCAAAAAAGTTTGAAATACATTCTAAACTGCTGTTAATAAACTGAAGAAATAAGACAGTCCCTCCAGGAATTCGCAATGTTGTGATCACTTCAGTTCACGGGAAATCAGCCAATCAGCACAACTATTGTGCGACCTTGCAACTTTATCCAATCACAGCAACTTTCCCGCAATTTTGGCCAGTCCTCGTCAACTTTCGCCAATTTCACCAATCAAATTTCAGCTGAGTGGTGCTGAAATGCTCAGTCTAACCAATCAAATGCATCGCTACATCACGTTCACTTCCATGTTTACAGTAAGTATTAACGGAACGCTTCAGCAAAAAACAGTGTGTGGTTAAAAAAAACACTCACCCGCGAGGTTTCCAACACTGTCCCTTCCTCCGTGTCCATCAGCCTACCGGTGGACGTCTCCACCCTGACCGCGTGTATGAAGTGCTGGGTTTGTGTTGAAAAACGTCCGCCTGCCCCAAAAGCACCCCATTGCGGGAGCGCATGTGACAGGAAATTCCATAAAATCACAAACAAACAAGCAAGTCTAACACTACAGCCAGTGTTTGATCATTTCATACATCTTTAGAGGTAAAATCATTACTACATGTTGTCAGTGAGCTTTAAAGCTGTGAATCTCTGGTCTGAACACGGACACCCCCCCCCCCCCCGTAAATGAAAGATGCGTGTCTGATGAGACGTGTGTGTGTGTGTGTGTGTGTGTGTGTGTGTGTGTGTGTGAAGACGTGCAGCAGATAGACAGGTAGGAGTTAGGCATAGGAATATTGTCTGCATTTTTTTTCCCTGGAAAAACACAGACTCCAATAGACAATACAAACTAACAGAATAAATTATTTATTTTTTCCTTTCTGCTCAGTACTGAGTGGTTGGGGACCGTAGGGAGTTTTCAAATGAAGGCCCTGCAAATAATTTCCAAATCTTTACTCTTTAACATGCATTCAATGCAGTTTAGCTGTTGTAATGGATATTGTCTGTATTGGCTGTTGTACAAAAGAGTTTTTCTTTATAGCAGAAGTTTCTGCTTATTTTACAAATCACTGTAATAGGAAATGTTTGACAATCCTGTGCTTTTCTTGTATTCGTCGTCGGCCTCCGTCGGTCTATGGTGACCATGGAGGAGAATCCTAAACGTCTACTCTGCTGGAACAGCACCGCCTGTGGCTGAACAGGCCGATGCGCGAATGGCAGTCCCTGTCACACAGGTCGCACTTGTGGGTGGTCTCCATGCTGCTGGGTCTGGTGCTGCACCACCAACCATCACCATCGACGACTACGAGCTGGAGGTCGTGAATCAGTTCACGTACCTGGGGTCCACGATCAGCAACAACCTCTCCCTTGATACAGAGATCAACAAGAGGATTGGAAAATCAGCCTTCACACTCGCTCGCCTCACCACACAAGTGTGGGAGAATCCCAAACTCTCTGTCAAGACGAAGATGGCAGTGTACAACGCCTGCGTCATCAGCACACTGCTCTATGGGAGTGAGACGTGGACAACATACGCCCGGCAGGAAAAGAGACTGAACTCCTTCCACTTGCGCTGCATTCGCCACATCCTGGACATATCCTGGCAGGACAAAGTGCCCAACACAGAAGTTCTGTCCCGCGCTGGCCTTCCCTCCATGTTCACTCTACTCAGGCAGCGCAGGCTCCGCTGGCTAGGCCACGTTCACCGTATGGAGGATGGCAGAATCCCAAAAGACGTCCTCTACGGAGAACTGGCAACTGGCAGGAGAGACGTTGGCCACCCACAGCTGCGCTTTAGAGACGTCTGCAAGAGAGACATGAAGGCCCTGGAGATCAACACAGAGCGCTGGGAGGACCTTGCAACGGACCGCTCCAAATGGAGAGGCACCCTGACCAGACAGCTCAAGGCGGGTGAAGAGAGACTGACTGCTGCAGCAGATGAAAAAAGGACCCGCAGGAAGAACTGCCACAGACCCAGCTTTTCTTGTATTGTTATATAGAATATCACTGTAGTAAGCTGGAAAAACCATCTGCTTTAAAATTTGTAACGCTTCCCACAACTTTCAGTGCAAAAAACCTCTCCAAACATCGCAACTTTTATCGAAACTTTTTAAAAAAGCTCCCGCAAATTCAGGCTTTTTGGGGCGCAACAGTCATAAAAACATCCTGTGAAATCCTGGAGGACTGATAAGAGTTTTTGTTTTTACTGAATATGCTGAACATAATTAACGCTGGCCTGTGAAACTGTCCTTTATAAATTTAAAAGAAAAAAAACTGTATTCCTCGATATTGTGAAGAATATTGTTATTGTGAAAATTCACAGAAGTACTGTGATATCATTTTTGTTCCATATCGCCCACCCCTAATTTGCACCATCACAAGTAGGTACAACAGGTGTGTGTATGTGTGTTGAGGGTATAAGGCAAAGCCTGATATTGTCTGCTATCCCAAAATCTTTTTTAAACAGTTTTGTCCAAACAAGTCCGCCACAAGAAAGTGTGTCTATTCTGCTTTTTAGCATTTCCAAACTATTACAGTGCATTATTGTAAGAATTTTATGACATATGGTCTGCAGAGTCAAACAGCCCAAAGAACTTCTGCACAGGAGTTCTCCTCTCCCACAGAATCTGAGACGCCAATCCAAACACCTTATTTGGATTGGCTGCTCTTATCACGTCATTACTTAACAGACCTGATACAGATCTGCCTCCTGAATAGTCTGATACACCCTCTCCTCAGAGGAGAAGAGAAAGTTTCCCACTGAGGCTTGGAGCTCACATAGCTACAGTGCAGCTATTAGTTATGTGTTTTTCTTATTTCAAACAAGAACAAAAAGGAGATGTTTTTTACCTTTACATGTTTCGACATCTCCTTTTTGTTCTTGTCTGAAATAAGAAAAAAAAACTAATAATTGAAAAAGGAGACAAAGTAAACCTACTCGAGCTACAGTGCAGTTAGCTAGCTTAGCGAATTGCCAACTAGGGAATTTAGAGCACTTCTCTGTAAATTCTTGTCACCCCACTAGACATCTGTGTTCCCAGATCATTCATTAATCCACAGTCGATAATATATTTTACTTAATTCTTGCCTATTGTAGTTATTTTTTTCAAGACTGGGACAAATAGCATGGCTAGCTTATTTGTAAATTGTAGTCACCATACAAGAGCAGCTCGTTCATTAATCCACAGTTGAATATTTATCTTGTGCCATTCTGGCTCATGTTATGATTCTTTGGCCATGGTAGCAGGGTAAATTGAGCTGCTAACGTTAGCTGATCTGAGCGGCCACAGACAGAATTTCTGACCGAAACTTCTAGCCTATCCAGGTGAAGTCCATTTTTGTGTTGTAGCACCTTGTGTGAGCCAGATTATCTAGCATCTCAGACAGGAGATAGTGATAAGCTTGGGACAACAAAGAGCAGGAGATTCCTGGTGAGATAGCAGGAAGGAGTCAGGGATGAAGGTTGTTGAATGCAGTGTGATGCAAATGTCATGTTGTGTGTGATGTAAATGCCATGAAACTTAAGGGGAGAGTTTCTGCTTGAAAGTTCAGTCTGTTCTGTGCTTGAAAGATGTGAGTGTGTAATAAATCGTCTGAAATGATTCCGCCTCTGATTTCACACACTCCACAGTGTATGTATATATATATTAGTTCCTGCTACACACTTGTTTACCAAGCCATCTCATCTACCAACCCTTGACCATATGTTTCATTCAGAGACATTATTTTAGTTTCTTTTATCACAGTTTATTATACTCTGGACCGGACATCTCCTTGATTAGCAGTGGCTAGCCGCCATTAGCAGAGTTGGCCATTCACTTATTCAGGGTTGTTTCTGTGCTTGTTATGCCACAGGGACGTCATATGCTGATGACCACTCAAACCACAGTCTATGATAATGATTTATTTAGGCTTTTAAATGCTAACGTTCAGCTGGTATTTTTTTTTTTTTTTGTATGTTACTTAGTCCAACAAACAAAACTAAAAGCTAATGTTAGCATCAAACATGGTCACCATCAAAACAAAAATCTCAGAGAATGATGGAGGGAGGGTGGGGTGGACTGGGGCTCATTAGCATTTAAAGCAATATGCCATGAAACAGCTTGTTTGGATGAGAGCTCCTTCCCCTAGTCTAAAATGATTCTGCAGTTATTAAATCCTGAGGTGTTTTGACCAAAGTATGTCACAGAAAAGGTATAAAGGTGTAAGTTGGCCTCTCAGTTGTAATAATAATAGTAGGAGAGTTTTACCGTCTTTAATATCAATCTTTTGTCTAAAAAAAATAGTAATTTTTCTTCCTTTCTTGCAAACGCATTTCCTCTAAGAATGTGTTTTTGTCTCGTAAAATTGTGTTTTTTCCTCTTAAATTTGCAGAATTTTTCAAACTTTTATTAGCAGCTTTTCTCTTAAATTTAAGAATTTTAAATTTGCACATTTTTCCACATAAATTTTTAACTGTTTTCTCATTAATTGGCATTTTTTTCATGAAACTTTGTGACACATTTTCTCATAAATTTGAAACTTTTCCACAAAATTTGAGAGATTTAGTGTCATGAATGCTCGTTTCACAAGCATAATTAGGACACCAAACGTGCTCTGAGTTTGCACATTTATTAACAAACACAGACACGAACATAAGATCCAAATACGAAATCATAAAGTGCATGACAAGGATAACATAAGAATAAACACAAACGCTGGAGGAGAGTGGGGCTCTACATCCAGGGGGACATGGAGCCAAGGAACGCCTGGCCAGGGGCGGAATCCAGCCGGAGCTCGTTCAGAGGCTGTGAGGCTCACGGCTGGAAAAGGGATTAACGTACCAGGATGGAGCTCACCAACTCTCCTTGACAGCGGAGCCCCAACACACTCAGAATTCTCACTGAGGATGGGCATAGCAAGTTGAGGGACACAACAAACCAGCACCAACGACGCAGGAGGAGCAGCCGCTCGGGTGGTCTCCCAGCATCCCAAGGCCAACGAGTCGCGGGAGCCGAGAGGCGGTATCCTCCTGGGAAGGGCGGCCAATCAGCGGAGCCTTCCACAACGTCCAATCCCCCCCAACAGTCCCCAAAGAAGGCGAGGGACCCATGGCGACCTCAGGGGAGGGCGCGGCACCTGCGGCAGCCCTGGGCTGGGGCACAGCTGCACCTGCGGCGGCCACGGGCTGAGGCACAGCTGTACCTGCAGTGGCCCCGGGCTGGAGCAGGATCCCCCTCAGCCCCAGGTTGACCCGTGAAAAACACAGACATAGGAGATGGTCAACCAGTGGGACCTTGGGCAGTAGCGCTGCACCCACGGCGGCCACAGGCTGGGGCATCGCTGCACCCGCGGCAGCCTTGGCAAACACCCTCGGAGACCCCAGACAGCGGGGCAGCAGCACCCTCAGAGATTCAAAACAGCGGGGCAGCAGTATCCTCGGAGACCATAAACAGGGGGACGGCAGCACCCTCGGGGACCAAAAATGGCGGGACAGCAGGACCCTCAGAGACCAAACACGGCGGGACGGGAGCACTCGCGGCAGCGTCGCACTCTCGATGACCTTGGTGACCCTAGACGATGACTTGGACACAGGGACACACACACACACACACACACACACTGGGTTAGGGTCACCGGCAGCGGTGGAGCCTGGCAGGGAGAGCTCAGGTACGGCTGATGGCTGCACCCGGACCTCCCCACCCAGAGCCAGGCAAGATCTCTCAAACACAAAGAACGTGAAAACAAGATAGAGCACTTGCCTGAGCTCAAGCTCCACTACCGTCCAGGACTCCTACAATCCTGGCTGGGGCGTCTCAGCTCTCTCCTCCAGGCTGTCCACAGCTGGCACAGCCACCTCAGATGGGCTGACAGATGCTGGAGGAGACTTCTCCCATGGCGCCGGCTCCCGGGCCACTGAATCCAAGGGACACACCACTGTCAACTCAGGGCTTGGATGACGTTTCCCTCTTGTCCCAGACGTTCCCACCGGGCTGCTGGTTTCCTTGCCGTCCAGTAGCTCCTCCCCAGGGGTGACGGATTCACGGAGGCCACCAAAGAACACGGGAGAGGGAGGCGAGGGTGAGTAAATGGCAGCAGATGATGAGGTCTCAGCCCAATTTGACAGCAACTGCTGATCCTCATCACCGGGAATAAGGCAAGGCGTATCATGAACAAGAGAGAAGGAATGAGAACCCACTTGCCTTATCTCTTGGGGCACAATGGTTTCTGCTGCTGCAGCGAGACCTGACGAGGCTCCTCTGTTGGTCACAGACAATGTCCGGGAACAGGGCTGAGGTTCGGGTCTCTGGCGGCAGAGGCGAAGCACTTGAGCTTGGGGCAGGTGAAGAGCTGATGGCGCAGCAGTCTGGGAACGTTCTCTTGTAGACTCGGACCTCGATTCACCAACACCGCTTCCTCTGATACTCTCCCACTGCAGGTCCTCCAAAAGAAAAACTCTCTCCCGTCCCTCAGAGTGCAGCACGAGTCACGGGTGACACTGCATCACCACCTGTCCCAGGCTTAATTTCCACAAAGCGTTCTTAGAGGTGGGAGATGTGCGGGCGGCAGTGATATATCCGTCCATTTCCTGGAACGCTGCACAGAGCTCCCACCCTAAGCCTTGTGAAAACTGTCTCTCGCCTGCTGACATCTCAGCAGGAGAAGGATGGCTCGAAGTAACAGAAAAGTAATCAAAGGGAAAAAATGGCAAACTCAGAGGCTGGTGTCCAGGTTGTCGTGTCCTTCTGTCATGAACGCTCATTTCACGAGCATAATTAGGACACCAAATGCACTGAGTTTGCACATTTATTAACATAAACACAGGCACGAAACACAGGCACGAACATGGGCGGCACAGTGGAGGAGTGGTTAGCACTGCGGCAGCACAGCAACTCACCCTTGGCCGGGGGATCCTGAGTTCGATCCCAGCCCCCGACCAACAGTGATCTGTGTGGAGTTTGCATATTCTCCCCGTGTCTGCGTGGGTTTACTCCGAGATTTCTCCGGTTTCCTCCCACATGCCAAAAACATGCAAGTTAGGTTAATTGGCATCAAAACTTTTTTTTTTCTTCCGGTTCCGGTTCCGCCGGACCGGTGGCGCCACACGAGTTGGCTGCCCGTTGCAACAGCCTTTTTTTTTATCTTCCTTCTTCTTTCTACATCTTTCACTCTATATATGTATATCACGGACACAGATCGCCCCAAAGGTCTCCCGAGTCGGCGGACGGAGCCACTGTTTACAGCAGGAGACGTTACAGCAGGGAAGCGCTAGTGCTAGCTAGCACTCAACCGCCACCCGATGCTAACGGAGGAACTCGACATACTGGGAACTGTAGTGAAAACGACGCGGGTGCCAGGCTGGAGTTTAGGCGGCATGCAAGAAATATAAGACAGAATAATAAAGAGCAATGGCAAGAACCAAGCAGACCGCTCGTAAAATCTACTGGAGGAAAAAGCCCCCCAGGAAGCAGCTAGCCACCAAGGCTGCTCGGAAAAGCGCTCCGGCCACCGGCGGAGTGAAGAAGCCTCACCGTTACAGGCCCGTGGCTCTGAGAGAGATCCGTCGCTACCAGAAATCCACGGACCTGCTCGTCCGTAAGCTGCCCATCCAGCGCCTGGTGAGGGAGATCGCTCAGGATTTCAAGACCGACCTGCGCTTCCAGAGCTCTGCCGTCATGGCTCTGCAGGAGGCCAGCGAGGCCTACCTGGTGGGTCTCTTCTTCGCTAAGAGGGTCACCATCATGCCCAAAGACTTCCAGCTGGCCCGCCGCATCCGCGGAGAGAGAGCTTAGACTTTCTGCTGCACATTCACCAACCACAATGCTCCACACTGTGTGTCTTAATATATATATATACTGTATATATATATATATATATATACAGTATATATATATTTTATTTATTTATTTATTTTTTTAGTAATATGTACATATGTTTACTAGCTGTTCTTGTTTTTTCTTGCCTTCTGATTGTTGCTCTGAGTGTTGCTATCCCTGTGCTGTTGCAATCCTGGAATTTCCCCATTGTGGGACTAATAAAGGCTTATCTTATCTTATCTTAAACTGGGGATTCTAAATTGTCCTTAGGTGTGACTGTGAGAGTGAATGGTTGTCTGTCTCTCTGTGTTGGCCCTGCGATGGACTGGCGATCTGTCCAGGGTGTACCCTGCCTCTCGCCCAAAGATGCTGGGATAGGCTCCAGCCCCCCCGTGACCCGAAAAGGATTAAGCGGAAGAAGATGAATGAATGAATGAATGAACAGGCACGAACATGAGATGCAAATACTAAATCATAAAGTGCAAGGTTAACATAAGCATAAACACAAACACTGGAGGAGAGTGGGGCTCTACGTCCAGGGGGGACATGGAGCTAGGAAATGCCTGGCCAGGGGCGGAATCCAGCTGGAGCTCGTCTGGAGGCTGTGAGGCTCACGGCTGGAAAAGGGATTAACGTACCTGGACTGAGCACACCAACTCTTCTCGACAGCGGAGCCCCAACACACTCAGAATTCTCCCTGAGGACGGGCATAGCAAGATGAAGGACACGACAAACCCCAGAGGTTTGCCATGCCCTAATCATTAGAGACAGGTGTGGATACATGAGTAGATCAAATAACAGAATAGCAAACAGGTGTGCAGCTCCGGCCAGTTTGACAGCCGGAAGCTGCACACTGCTGTCAAACTAAAACACAAACCGGAAATAATAATGATACAGGCACAACCGACATCTAAGGTGAGAACATAACTAAAAATACACAAAGAAACAACAGAAACGGACTACGCTAACTAGAGACGGGGCACGGCACCCCCTGTGCCCCCGGATCATGACATTTAGTACCTTTTTCCATATTTTTCCTCATTTGTTTATGGTGAAAAGTGTCGCTTCTGGCTGCAGAGCCACAGGTTGCAGACTCCTGGTAGAAGATGGGGGCTTAAATACTTTTTTTTTTTTTTTTTGATTTTGTATACTTTATTGATCCCCAGAGGGGAAATTGAGGGCATCCACCTGGATGGATGAAGCAGCCACGATACAGCGCTATCCCTTAACCATTCACACACACATTCACACCTAGGGCCACTTTAGAGTGTCCAGTTAACCTAGCCTGCATGTTTTTGGCCTGTGGGAGGAAACCGGAGAAATCCCAGAGTAAACCCACGCAGACACGGGGAGAACATGCAAACTCCACACAGATCACTGTTGGTCAGGGGCTGGGATTGAACCAGGGATCCCATGGCCAAGGGTGAGTTGCTGTGCTGGTGCAGTGCTAACCACTGCGCCACCGCACCGCACTTCTTCATGCTTCTTTCACATTACCTGCAGCTTTTAAAATTTGGCAGCGTTCCGGCTTCCTCCTGTTAAATAATGTTTTCTTGCAAATTGGCTCAGAAATCAAAGCCATTTTTGTTAATTTAATGCCATTCTAGCTGATCACTGATCCAGACCTGAGCTCTGGTCTATATCTAAAGTCACTGCCAGGCTTCCCGTTAATACTGTTGGCAAAGAGACAATGAAAGTAGGGGGGCTGCCTCCTTAGTTTCGGGTTGTGCGCATCCTTTTATCAGGGTGTGCAGCACATGAAAGGATACATAAATCTATTTGCTATGATGCAGTGTCATCATGTTCACCACCCTTCCACCTCTGTTTAGAAAATAGATTACAGTCATGGCTAAAAATATTGGCACTGCTACGTTTCTGTCACATAATGCACCGCTTCTCTGTTGCAGTTAAAAGTGCTGTGGTATGTGCATGTGTCTTTTTTTTTTTTTTTGCTTGTCTTTTAACAACACAAAAAAGCAAACTCTGAGACATTCCACACAGAATTCCATAGATAGACTGGACAGAATCATTGGCACCCGCAACTTAATCTTTGGCAACATGGCCTTTGGAGGAAATACCTAAAATCAGCACTTCCTGTGAGTTTCTTACATCTTTCTACTGGGGCTACTTGATATTAGGAAAACGTGAAATGTGTATTTTAAGGATATAGTTAAGTATAGCATATTAATGTCTCTCATTCAGCCAACGCGATGCTCACCACATGCGTTAGAACATCTGGCGTCCACCCTGGCTCTTCACACTAAACACATTAAATAGAGGGGAAACCCCAATAAGCATAATAGGGGCTCTTTAATATTGACCAGTTCCTCTGTGGTTTATATTTTCACTTTTATTGCTCATCAGCGCAATGTGAGCCAGCAGGGCTTCATCTGTTTCCTCATGGCTCTTTCTCCTCTGCTGCTGCTCGCACATTTTTTCCAATGCCACGCTCTTTCACGGGGGTGAACCAAACTGAAGCGATGTAGAAACAGGTCAGGGGTGGCATGTCCTGTTTGCTACTCCTGCCGTTTTTCCCTGAGGAAGTCACTACTTCTCTACGAGGTTTCATCTGACTCAGATTACCCGCTCTCACTGTCTAAAATTAATACACCCCGCAGGGCATTTTCAGGGACCGTGTTGACATATTTGCAGTGTTTTGTTGGGCACAGGTGAGCGACAGAAAGAAAGGCAAGTGCTGAGTAAGCACATCAGGAAGCACCTGTGCTTGCTGCTTTTAGTGTTTGACTAAATTGTAATAAATCTCATCACCTGCTCATTATAGGGTTTATTTTAAAGCAACACTATATAAGATTTTCACCTTGAAGTAATGTTTCCAAATTTAATTTGATGTATATATAAACCTTTGACCTTTGGGTGAATGTCACTTCCACTTTAAACTGAGTGGGCCCACATTGCTTGTTGTTGGTAGGAACACTGAGAGGACTGCAACTATGGCCAACTCAAGTCAAAATGTATTTCTATAGCACAGTCACTAATTCAATATTTTTATTACAAAAGAAAGCAATAAGAATTGTGTGCACAGCAAATTATTGCAATTCTACTAATCACTGTAATAAATTAAATACTTTAAAATTCAGTGCATTAAAAGATTTCAAAATTTTGCAGATTATGTTTTAGGTAACTGCCAGTTACCTCCTAGTATCCAGGAGTTGTTCCAGCTGAGGAAAAGCAACTATGACTTAAGGGGAACATGTATTTTTCAGAAACCAAAGATAAGAACCAATGTAAAAAAAAAAACAAAAACAGTTTTTCTGTTACAGGAATGAAGTTATGGGATAATGTTATTGCTGATTTGAAGTTGTGTGGCACATTTAAGTTTAATTATTTGAGAAAAATTCTGCTAATAAAGAAAGACACAGGGCTTAAAGTTTTCCGGCACCCTGATGGATTTCTGGCATGTGTGGTTTTTGGGGGTTTTTTGGCTGCAGGGAAATTTTTCTGTATGCAGAAACAGTTTTTGTCCACGCTATCTGCAATGGTGGATGAATAATGCTCAAAATAAACAGTACAGCATAATTTGCAGTTCTTTTAAGATATTTAGAGCGGTGAATATAGTATTTGGGATGGCAGAATGTATTGAGCTTGTGCACTCCAAGCTCTCTATAGAAAACCTGGGTAGCTCATGCCCCATTAGCGAGTACAGAGCCGAGTGACGCCACCTGGCTGCCACATTAGGGAGGGAATTGAGTTGACATTATGTTTTGTGGCTGCACAAAATTATAAGCTGTGTCTCCATACCAAGAAGTTCAAAATCTGTTAATTTTGGGGGAAGTTATTGAGGTAAAAATGACACCATTTACTAGTAAACCCATTCATTCTCCATTGACTTGCTGAGTGTTTTGGTTGCACTAATATGGCGGCAAGGTGGCTTCACTTCTGGCGGCCAATGATCCAACCAGTTTTTCTATAGAGATCAGTGGCACGCTCCTTATTGTAGTAACAGCGAAAGTCAGTGAGTGACTGGAAACGCCAGTGTTTCTGTTATGAATTGTGCCTCTTCATGGCACACAAGCAGGATTAACTGGACCCATTTGCTGCAGCTGAGGTTTACAGTGTTTTATTTTTAGCCAAAAATAAACCAGACTGACATAACTTGATTTGACTTAACGTGGCATGATGTGACAAACTAAACAGTAACACAGTAGATCACTGCACTGACGGCAAAGTATGGCATGTCTATATAGAGCAGAAAATCAAAAGCACCCGTGAACAATCAGTAATCAGAAAATTAAAAGCATCCATGAATAATCAGTGAAGCAAAAGCCCATAATGTAAAACTGAAAGTAAACAAAAGACGCTGTTAAAACAAAAGCCCAAATTCAAAGCATGACAGAAATAGATGGTATGCACATGATGTCAGAGAACAGAACTCATGGCAGTTACAAAACACTGAGTGGCAAAAGTGAGCGGTGCGGCAGCATGAAATAATGCGGCGTTGTTGGAGGTTTTAAGTAGAGTTTTATTATATCATACCACCGTCACGAGCTCCGCTCCCGGCGCCGTGCATGAGCGCCGAGAGCGAGCCCACGGCTCTCAGAGAAGGGACACAAAGTCTGTGTCCTGCAGCAGGGTTGAAGTCAGATTGAGAGTGAGAGCAAGTGTTACAGAACCTGTGCAGTATTTATACCCAACTCAAACAATACATCAAGGCAGTGTCACAGCAGTTGGTCTGATCAAAGGGACTGCAGAACAGGCATGAGATATTTGCATTTGTGAGACATACATCACAATAGGCAGATTTGCTAGACTCTGCTCCAGGTGCAGAACAAAGAGGTTAACAGGCACATCTACATATTGATCTGAGTCTCTAGGTCACAGTAAGGACAGGACGCATGAACACAATGCATGAAAGGTGACATTATCACAGTAGTGTAGCGGAAAAAACCAGGAGTAGCGAGTTGTCTGTCCTTAGTCTGTTTGTGGGGGTTTTCCCAAACCGCCACAGCTCCCCCCCAGAGGGCTCGGCAGGTGGTCGAGACCTCGATAGTGCAGCTTGGGCAGCGAGCAGGGAAAAGCTCTGTGCAGGAGGGGGTGGAGGGGGGTGGGGGTAGTAAAAGCCGGCCGGAGACGATGAAAACGTCCGGGCCGCGCAAAAATTGCTTGTGGGTCCGCTATGTCGAAGGGCCGGTCCCGTTGAACGTGCAGAGGTCCACAAGAAGAAAAATTAGTCACTGACTCCTCCCGCGATTAAGTCCTGCAAGGATTAATAGCGGCCATGAAGAAAAGACGAGGCTGCGTGGCGGCTGTGATGAGAGCAGAGGGACTGGCGTGTTGGCTTTAGGTACCTTAAAGCTCTCGGGAACCGCAAACCGCTGAATTCCCCTTGTGTGCCGTGGCTAAGACCATAAAATCCAGTGAGCAAGCTGCGTGCCTCAGGTGAACAAGCAAGCTTGAAGGGCCAGTGTGCAGCAGAAGGAAGGCGGTCAGAAAAGCCGTATTTGTCCCGTGCGTGGTGTGCGCCGTCCTCGTAACTCCCCGGTGCATGCGCCGGGGTTCCGTGATGGGTGGGCCAGCTGGAGAGGAGAACCAGGGTCAGGGAGCTTGATCATCCCTGTTCAGCGTGTTGGAGCGGTGAAGGGAAGTAGACGCTCTGTCACTCGCTCGGTCATGGTGCGTTCAGGTCCACGTGTGCTCCGTCGGCCATGGGGATCGCCGTCGTGGAGAGGGGACGAGGTGCATGCGCTCTCTTGTGGAGGGGCTGTGAGCGCGGCCAGTCCAGCGTGGATGTGCCGATCTAGGCGTGCAGATCTCACCATGAAACGTTGCTCAGCTTTCCCGGTCGTGGGTGTTCTCCAACGAGTTTCGCCTGGAAACTCCGCGTTGAGGTCTCCCTGAAGCAGAAGGGAGGGCAGATCAGTCAGGCTGCCGCGTTCGCTGGTCGTCGGAGAATCACCGCCGGGCGTTGCGTTCGCTGGCAGCGTGTTCGTTTCAGCGTCGGGTCACCAGTGCAGCAGCATGAAATAATGCGGCGTTGTTGGAGGTTTTAAGTAGAGTTTTATTATATCATACCACCGTCACGAGCTCCGCTCCCAGCGCCGTGCATGAGCGCCGAGAGCGAGCCCACGGCTCTCAGAGAAGGGACACAAAGTCTGTGTCCTGCAGCAGGGTTGAAGTCAGATTGAGAGTGAGAGCAAGTGTTACAGAACCTGTGCAGTATTTATACCCAACTCAAACAATACATCAAGGCAGTGTCACAGCAGTTGGTCTGATCAAAGGGACTGCAGAACAGGCATGAGATATTTGCATTTGTGAGACATACATCACAATAGGCAGATTTGCTAGACTCTGCTCCAGGTGCAGAACAAAGAGGTTAATAGGCACATCTACATATTGATCTGAGTCTCTAGGTCACAGTAAGGACAGGACGCATGAACACAATGCATGAAAGGTGACATTATCACAGTAGTGTAGCGGAAAAAACCAGGAGTAGCGAGTTGTCTGTCCTTAGTCTGTTTGTGGGGGTTTTCCCAAACCGCCACAGCGGCAGCATTGGGGTGTAAGCAGTAAAACACAAAAATACACACAGTATTCAGCCACAGTAGTACACAGAGTGCCTGCTTGCATTGCAGAGAGCTAATCTTATTATTCTATCTTGTTTTAATTGACTAAAAACAGATAAATAAATAATTAAATAAAATAATTGATTAAATTAAAGTCTCAGAACCAGTTCCTCACTTATGTGTGTTCTCACCCACACATCACTACAGTTCAGTAAACAGTGTGCCATTAACATATAAACTTAGAAAAGGCACTCTGTGTACTGCTGTGACTAAATATTTTGTGTGATTTTCATGTTTTACTGCATACAAACTAAGGCTACGTGTCCACCAAATGCATTTTTTGTCGCCCAACCACCCTGAGCATTTTTTTTCAGCGTTTATGCGTAGTGCTCTGGAAAAAAAAAAGTCTGTGCCCTGTATCCCTCCAACAGCTTGTCACTCTCAGCTCAGCACTTCCGCTTTCCTATGGTCAGACTTTCAACTGATTTTTTAATAGCAGTCTCTAAATAACAATGGACATGAAATGTATTCTAGCAGCTCTGGAGGTGAAATATGATGACACGGAAAGCAGGAGTCTGAGTACAGACTAGTACCGGTGTCCTATGTCCCGCCCACACAGCAGTTCTGATTGGCTGCTTAAGGTCTGACATTGACGAGCTCAGCTGCAGTCTGAAAAGTTGAACTTCTTTCAGCTTTGAGCGCCATGACAAAAAACGGCCACCACCAGGAGTGTTTCAGCGCCGTGGGCACTCAGCACTGTAAACGCTGGACTACATAGAGAATGAATGGGAAATAGTCACCCAGAGCGGAAAAAACACTTTTGGTGGACACGCGGCCTTAAACTGCCTTATGTGTTTGATGACTTCCGGGAAGATGGCAGAGAGGCATAACGCTTAAACAGAGAGCTCTCCCTAGTCGGATTAAAAATCTTTGGTAAATGGCCAACTCGACATAAATAGGTCAATAAACCAAGGGATGAAAACACGAAGAAGCCGGGCACACGGACAAAAGCAGGGTAAAACTAAAGAATCCCTCTTCAACAACACTGGAGAAATCGCTGAACACGAGGCCAACAAAAACGAGGAGACTTCAAAGAAAATGGAAGACGCCAACCTCGATGTTATGAACAGCGGCTTCGCCAATATAAGTAAGGACATAAAAGACCTCAAGCGACAACTCCAACAGGATTTACCGGCTTTTAAGGAAGAACTGAAAAAAGAGATGAAGGAGGAAATTATGGGTCTCCGAAAAGAAATGGACCGCAAGCTAGCAGAAAACATGGAGGAGCTGCGCACTCAACGGGCGTGCATGGTAGAAGCACAAGCTGGAATATCAGAGTTGGAAGACTGGAAGACCGAGGCAAGCGAGCTGCTACAGACCCTGACGGCACAAACACAGAGGATGCAGGAAAAAATAACCGACCTGGAGAGCAGGTCCAGGCGGAGCAATATACGCATCTTTGGGATTCCGGAGGGCACTGAAGGCAACTCGATGACGAAATTCATAGATCAGTTCTTAAAAAAAGAGCTTGAGCTGCCCAATGAAACAGACCTGCAGATCCAACGAGCGCACAGAGCCTTGGCACAGAACCCGAACTCAAACTCTACACCCAGGTCAGTTGTGGTAAACTTTTTAAAATACGACGTAAAGGAAAGAATCCTGACACAAGCGTGGAAAAAAAAGATACGAGTTGGCGACAAACAGATATTCTTTGACCATGACTACCCGACAGAAATTGTGCAGCAGCGAAAGAAATATGCCAACATTAAAAAAATGCCGAAAGAGAAGAAAATTAGATTCCAAACGCCGCTAACGAAGATGAGAATTCATTGGGATGACGGCGTGAAAACCTACAACACGGCCAGAGAGGCAGCGCGGAACATGACAGAGCGAGGCTTTGTGATGAGCGTACCGGAGGAAGCGGCTGGAGCAGCGGCGGCACGGAGCACACCGAGACGACCGGAGTGGAGGCGAGTGAGCGGCAGAGGGCGGGAGACGGTCGTGGTGCACCGAGCCCAAGAAAAACTGCAAGGCTTTCAACGGAAAGCCTAGATTATAACAAAGATTAAGAAGGGCACAGAAGAAATGAAGGCCAAGAAGACAAGGTAAAAGAGAAACAAACGGCTAGGAGAGGTTAAAGTGATTTTTGTTGGACATTTCTAGACTAATGACTATTACTTGGATAGTAACTAGAGGTCTAGGGAGGGCCCCTCACTCGGTGAGGACATTCCCTCCACCCTCCAACAGGGACCAATGGGCAGAAGAAAGGCCCAAAGTGCGGAGGTCGAGATTCGTTAATGTGTTTTTGTACATATATGTGTTAGTTTTGTTGTTAAAGGGGCTAGGACCACAAGTTAAAAAAATGGAAAAACATGAATATGGTTAAAAATCTTAATATAATGACATTAAACGTGAATGGTCTGAACTCACCTGTTAAAAGGGAAAGAATAATAAGAAAATTCAAGAAGGAAAAAGCCAAAATTATATTTATGCAAGAGACACATTTGAACAAGACAGAACATGAGAAACTAAAGAGATTTGGCTATAAGAACTCCTACTACAGTTCATTTAAGGGAGGAACTAAAAGGGGGGTTATGATACTAATTTCAAGTAAAATACAATTTGAATGTGAACAAGAAATCCAGGATAAAGAAGGCAGATATGTAATAGTAAAGGGAAGAATAGATGGTATGCAGATCACATTAGTGAACATCTATGCCCCACCAGAAAGTGACAAGGGTTTTTTTCAGCATCTGTTTGATCTCATAGCAACACACAGTGAAGGAGTCCTAATTTGTGGAGGAGACTTAAATGCTGTCATGGATCATGAAGTTGATACAACAAGTGTTAAGAAGACAAAAAAACATGTAACAAAATTCATAAGAACTTCACTGGCAGAAATGGGTATGGTAGACATATGGAGGGACCTGCACCCACTCGAAAAAGACTATACACATTATTCAGCAGTCCATAAAGTACACTCTAGAATAGATTACTTCCTTATGAATGAAGGTGACAGACACAGGGTGAGAAATTGTCGGATTGGAGGGGCAGAAATATCAGATCATAATCCTATATACATGGAAATATGTTTAAACAATAGAAAACGACAACATGGAAACTTAATGTAGGACTATTAAATGATGAGAAAATGAAAGAAAGAATAAAGTTAAACATAAATGAGTACATCGAGGAGAATGATAATGGAGAAGTGGACCCAACAATACTATGGGACGCACTAAAAGCCGTGTTAAGAGGTAAATTAATTGTTGAATCAGGAAAAGCAAAAAAGTCTAAACTGGAATCATATGAACAAAGATGTGAGAGACTGAGGGAATTAGAACATAAACATCAAAACACAAATGACCCAAAAATATATCAAGAAATTAAGGAAGAAAAAATAAAGATAAAAGAAATACAAATAGATGAAATTGAAAGGAAAAATAGATACTTAAAAATATTATGAAACGGGGCCAAAGGCCACAAAACTGCTGGCAAAACGGTTAAGAAAACAACAAACAGTGAATAATGTATATAAGATTAAGGACCCCATCACAAATAAATCCACAGTTACCCCAGAAAACATCGAAGAAATATTCCATAAATTCTATCAAGAACTATACTCGCAACCTGAAGAGACAAATGTTAAGGATATTAAAAAATTTCTAAACACATTGGACTTGCCATCAATAGGAAACCAACAAAATGAAAAGCTAACAGCAGAAATAACAACACAAGAGATTAAAGATGTGATTAAGTCACTAAAAAATGGTAAATCACCAGGTAGTGACGGATACTCCTCTGAGTTTTATAAACTGTTTATAGAAGAACTCATGCCACAGCTCCTAAAGTCATGTAATTGGACATTAAACAACAACAAAATACCTCCATCATGGAACGAAGCCATTATTTTAGTTATTTTAAAGCCAGGGAAAGATAGGGAACAATGCGGAAACTATAGGCCAATCTCTTTATTAAATGTGGATTATAAAATATATACAACAATTATATGTAAACGAATAAAGACATTCTTGAAGGAATTGATAGAGGATGATCAAACTGGTTTCATAGAGGGACGCCAAACACATGATAATATCAGGAGAACAATACACATAATTAATCAAATACATAAAGAGAGAAAAGCGCAGTAATAATGAGTTTAGATGCAGAAAAAGCATTTGATAGGGTTAATTGGATGTTCCTATATAATGTGCTGGAACGCTTTGGATTTAACGAAAAGTCAGTGCAATGCATAAAGACACTGTATCAAAAACCTGTGGCAAGAATCAAGATAAACCGTAGCTTAACAGACAAAGTAAATATACAAAGATCAACTAGGCAGGGATGCTGCCTGTCGCCCACCTTGTTTGCTCTGTTCATAGAGCCACTGGCTCAAGCGATGCGACAAAATAAGAAATTAAAAGGTGTAACAATAAAGGGAGTGGAACACAAGATTGGGCTGTTTGCAGACGATATTATAGTTTACCTTGAACAACCAGATGAATCAATAATGGAAATGATGGACTTCCGGTTATGGCTGCCACGTAGGACGGACGTGTCTCGCTCTGCTCTGCTCCTGGAGAAAAAAAATCGGCAAATAACTCTCTCATTTGGGACAGAACATATCCCAGCGTTTGGGTGAGGATATGTCGGCGAAGCCTAAGGCTGGAAAACCAGGAAAAGGAAAAAGCGAGCCGCCGAAACAGTCCAAATTAACGGACTTTCAGGTCTGTGACGCAGCAAATAAAACTCCATATATGGCGGAGGAGGCTGGCAACGGTGCGATGTCTGCGGGGGGAGGCGCAGATGCGCTGATGGCTGCCATGAGTTCAATGAGAGCGGACTTTTCCTCTAGATTTGATGGGATTATGACAGCGTTGGAAGGAATAAGAAAGGAATTGGGTGATTGTGTAGAACGAACGGCGCAGATGGAGCTCCGTCTCGCTAGTGCTGAAGATGACGTCACCCGTCTTCAATTAAAGGTGCGCACTTTGGAAAAAAAAAATAAATCTCTGGAAGATAATATTTTGGATTTGGAATCTCGGTCGAGACAGAATAACTTGAGGCTGGTGGGTCTTCCAGAGGAATCAGAAGGTCGGGACGTATGTTCCTTTCTGGAAAAGTGGATTCCGGAGGTGCTGGGCAGCGAGGAGTTGCAATCAGCAGTGGTTCTGGAAAAAGCACATCGTATTGGCCCACGGAGAGATAAGGGACCGCCGAGGACCTTAATTATGAAGTTTCTTAGCAACAGAGACAGGATGAAGATCTTCAACGCTGCACGAGCTAAAGGAGAGATTAAACACCAGGACCAGCAGGTGCGGTTCTACCCAGATTTGGCCACAGGAATCCAGCAATTGAGGAAGCAGTTTGATCCCGTACGTAAGGAGCTGCGCAACCTTGGGATTCGTCATGGTGTAATCTATCCTGCGAGACTGCTGACCACGTATGAGGGCAGAACCCACATCTTCAAGACCCCAGAGGAGGCGCAGGAGTTCATCAAGAAGATCAAAGAAGAAGAAGAGACTGGTGGGAGCTAAGCATGAACAAAATATAAGGTAGAATAATTAAGCATTTGCACAGGCATCTGACTGACTTGAAGTAAATAGTAAGTTTACAAAATATAGATTGTATTATATATTAAAAAAACAAAACAAAAACAAAACAAACAAAAAAAACTATGATGTACAAAGTTGTTAAAAATTTTGGAGTTAAGTTGGAAAACTACAGAGGAGAGTTAATGTTACGTCATTAAAAGCAGTAGAGTTAGGGCGATTGGGAGGATGAAGAAGGAGCGGCTTAGGCTGTTCCCCGTGGGTGTGGAACGGTCGATGGCTATATCGGGAGACGGAATTTTTCTTTTGATTTTGGGGGGTTTGCCACAAGTGTGGGAAGGGGGAATTTGTTTGTGTGTAGTTTGTAGGATGAATGTTCAACCACTCATGTTTTTGCTTCTCTGTATGAGCATGTTTACACTGCAAGGTAATCCCAAACTCTCTATTGATCATAAACCAAAGTGTTAATCTTAATTTAACTTCATGGAATTGCAGAGGTCTACAAAATTTAAAAAAACTTAAACAAGTTATGAATAAAATAAAAGACATGGGTTCAAAAATTGTGTTTTTACAAGAAACTCATCTAATAGAGGAGGATGTTAAAAGAATTAGGAGTAGATGGCAAGGAAGTGTATTCACCTCTTCATTTTCATCCCGAGCCAGGGGAGTTATGACTCTCATACATAAATCAGTTCCTTTTTAAGTGAAAAATGTAATTGGAGACAAATTTGGAAGATATGTAATCATTCAAGGTTCTTTGTTATTAGAAAATATAAATCTTGTGAACTTATATGGTCCCAATATAGATGATCAGAAGTTCTTTGCTAATTTATTTCTTATCTTATCATCACTTACAGGGCAACATATAATAGCAGGGGATTTTAATTGTACATTGAATCCAGGTATAGATAGATCAACAGGACTGGATTGTACGCACATTGGATGTAGGATGACTATTAATCATTTTATGAAAGAATTGAGATTGTTAGATATATGGAGAGAAATGAAACCACAAGTTAAAGCCTATTCTTGTTATTCCAGTACCTACAAGACATTCTCACGTATTGATTATTTTTTGATTTCCACAGAATTAAGGTCCAAGATTCAAAACTGCTTTTATGATAACATTGTGATCTCTGATCATGCACCCTGTTGTCTAATATATGTAGATAAAAAATTGACAAAGGAATCAGGTAGATGGCAATTTCAGCATAAATGGCTTCAGGATGAGGAATTTGTCAAGTATATAGAAAAACAGATAGACGAGTTCTTTGACATCAATACTACACAAACATCAGCATGTGTAAAGTGGGAGGCTTTCAAAGCTTTTATTAGGGGACATATTATTAGTTATACAGGATCAAAATCTAAGAAGACTCGAGAGGAGAGAGCTAAATTGGAACATAAAATAAAAAGTCTTCAGGAAAAAGTGTATGCAGGAAGTGACCCAAGGTTGGAGAATGAATTACTGATTTTGAGAGCTGAATACGACAAAAAATCAGCGAATAGAGCTGCCTCGAGTCTTCTAAGATTGAAACAATCTTTTTATGAACAAGGTGAAAAATCAGGAAAATTATTAGCATGGCAGATTAAACAATTAGAAATTAAAACACCAATTACCAGTATTATAAGTAATGGACAGGTAGTTATAGATCCTTTAGAAATTAATAGAACCTTTAGAGATTACTATGAAAAATTATATGATACCAAAAATGAACCTGATTTAACAAAACTAAATGGGTTTTTGAACGAACTATCTATACCGTGTATTCCAAATGAAAACAGGGAGATATTGGAGTCTAAAATTAGTCAAGAAGAAGTTGGGCTAGCCATTGATAATATGAAATCAGGAAAAAGTGCAGGACCAGATGGTCTTCCAGTTGACCTTTATAAAAAATTTAAGAATAAATTAATAAAACCTTTTTTGGAAATGGTTTTAGAAGCATTTCAAAATAATAATTTACCATCATACATAAATAATGCCTTAATTATACTGCTGCCAAAACCAGGTAAGCCCTCTAATAAATGTGAAAATATGAGACCAATAAGCCTATTAAACGCCGACCTTAAGATAATCTGTAAAATTTTAGCAAGACAAATACAAGAAATTTTACCAAATATTATTAATCGAGATCAGAATGGCTTTATAAAGGGTAGACAAGGCTTCCATAATGTAAGAAGACTATTTAATATTATTTATTTTAATAAAGAAGCACCGGATACAGCTCTCCTATCATTGGACGCCGAAAAGGCCTTTGATAGAGTTGAATGGCCCTTTCTTTTTGAAGTCCTACAAAGGTTTGGACTTGGAAATAATTTCATAAAATGGGTTCAAATAATATACAATAATGCTACAGCAGAAATCCTAACAAATAACAATATTTCAAAACCAATAAAAATCAATAGAGGATGTCGACAAGGCTGTCCACTTTCACCTTTACTGTTTACTATGGCAATTGAACCTTTAGCGATAGCGATACGTTTACATTCACAAATATATGGAATTAAAGTTGGACCAACAGAACATAAAATCTCCCTGTACGCCGATGACATAATTTTGTTTATGTCGAATCTAAAAAAATCAATTCCAACCTTGTTGAATTTAATAAAGAATTTTGGGGAAATATCAGGATATAAAATAAATAAAACTAAATCTTCAATATTAATGCTAAATGAGACCCAGAGAAATTACCCAGCCCCTGAGGTAAATCAATTCAATGTTGTAAATCAGTTTAAATATTTAGGAATCCAAATTGTGCCTAAGCTAGAATCAGTCGCCAGTGTCAACTATGAAGCCTTAATGTCAGATATCAATGAGTTAACTCAGAGATGGATGTCACTACCAATGTCGATGATCGGGAGAATCAATATACTTAAAAGTAATATTTTACCTAAAATACTTTATTTATTTCAATACATTCCCTTATCACCACCTTTAGATCTATTCTCAAGAATAAAAAAAAAGTTAGTGGAATTTATATGGAACAACAGGAGGGCTAGATTACGTTTGTCTTTATTATATTTACCATTTGATCGTGGAGGTCTGAAATGTCCAAATTTTATGTTGTATTATTGGTCGGCACAACTGAGGTCTATGACATATTATTTTTCATCAAATGATCTCCCTCACTGGACTGAAATGGAATCATACAATTTACCTTTACCTCTTCCCATATTCATATACTCAGATTCGGCAAAAAAATTACAAAAACAAGTTAAAAATCCATTTGTAAAGCATATGATCAAAATATGGTGTGAAGCTAAAAACTATTTAAAAGAACCACAGTTATTGTCACAATTTAGTCCAATATGGGGTAATCAATATTTTAAACCAGGGAGAGCGGACGCTGTATTTAAAGTATGGAATTTAAAAGGGATACAAAAGATTCAGGATTTATATTTGCCAAGTGCAGATAATATAATGTCTTTTGAAGAGCTGAGGATCAAATTTAATCTCAATAGAACACATTTTTTTAAATATCTTCAACTTAGAAACTTTATTCGATCAAATCAAAATAATGCTCTCACTCGACCTATTTATTCATCCTTGGAAAAAATGATGATGAAAGATAGTAAAAGAAAGGGTATTATTTCAGAGTTTTATAACTCATTGACACTATCTTCAAGTGAAAATTCACTGAAAAGATTAAACTACTGGAAAGAAGATCTGCAAACTGAAATTTCAGAGGAACAATGGGAATTGGCTTGTACAGAAGCTCAAACCAAATCAATAAATGTACGCCTCAAATTGATACATTTCAAATGGTTAATGCGGATGTATGTTACACCGGAGGAGTTAAATAGATATAACAAAAATATACCAGATACATGCACAAAATGCATGGAAAGTAAAGGAACCCTATTTCATTGTTTATGGGAATGTAGATTAATAAGAATGTTTTGGGAAGAGGTGAGGGTAACAATTGAAAAAATAATCTCAAAACAAATCATATTGAATCCTAAACTGTTTTTGTTGGGTCTGTACCCAGAAAAGCATAATTTTAATAAAAGTGAAAGAACATTCATAGACCTCAGTTTGCTTAATGCCAAAAAATGTATTGCACTATTATGGAAAAAGACTCATAGACCAGATGTGACTCAGTGGTTAAGACAGATGTTAACAAACCTTCCATTAGAAAGAATAACATATATACTGAAATCAAAGGAAATTGTGTTTGAGAATATATGGAGACCTTTTATTGATTATGTAAAAAATTTAAACATAACTCTTGAAGAAGAAGGTGAATGATGTGTGTGGACCTTGTAAATTCCAAACTGGTGAACATAATATGTATACTTATGTATTGGATTGTCTAGACTAAACAGAGGAGCATTGTTGAAGATTTGATTTTGTTGGTGGTTGTTGGTGTTTTTAGTGCATTTTTTTTTTTGTAGTACTTTAGTGTTAGTGTTTGATTGTTTGTATCATGTTTGTTAAAAAAAAAAAGGTTCAATAAAGATATTGTGGAGAAAAAAAAATAATGGAAATGATGGACTTGATAGAAAATTTTGGAAAATTATCAGGATACAAGATAAACATAACAAAAACACAAATACTGACATTCCACTATAACCCTTTAAACCAGATAACTGATAAGATCAAACTAAACTGGAAACAAAAAGAAATAAAATACCTTGGAGTGAACATACCTAAAGATTTAAGCAAAATCTATAAAGCAAACTATGATAGATTAGAACAAGAAATAAAAAAAAGATATTGATAGATGGTCAATCTTAAACATGGATCTGAATTCAAAAATTAAGACAGTCAAAATCAGCATACAACCTAGACTGCTTTACCTCTTCCAGGCTCTACCAACAGAGATTCCTGGTGCCCAGTTCTCAAAGTGGGACAGGATGATATCGAGATTTGTTTGGGGAGGTAAAAAGCCAAGAGTGAAATATAAAACTCTCCAATTGCCAAAAGAGAAAGGAGGCATGGGCCTACCGAGTCTAAAGGAATATTACTACTCAGTATGGGGTACCCCCCCACAGCAGCCACGGACAAACACAGCGCTCGACTAGAGCAATTAACAGGACAGTGAGATGTGTGTGTTGAGATCAGTAGGCAGCCTTCCTGTGCTTAGTTCAGGCACCAGCATCCTGTGGATATGTATGACGCAAATGCAAACATTCATGCTTCCTGCTCGCATTGTGGTACAAATGTCACATGTCTGAATGCATTTCCTTTGATGATAAAATGCCTTTGATGTATTGTCCGTTGCTGGGTATTTAAGTGGCTGAATTCATATGTTCACCCTCTGTTCTTCTGACTGCTTCTGACTACAGCTCATGAGAGCCTGAGAGCGATCCCCAGCATGCTTATACAGCAGCTGGGGTGAGCTCCGTGATGGCGATGATTTGATCAATAAACTTCATTAAAACTCCAGACGCCGTGTCTTATTTTAACATCGCCACACTGGTGACCCCGCAGACGCACACGCTTTGTGCGACGCAACCTTCTGGTCTGGACAACCACGCTGGCGACCCGACGCTGAAAAGAACACGCTGCCAGCAAACGCAGCACCCGGCAGTGATTCTCCGACGACAAGCGAACGCGGCAGCCCGACTGATCTGCCCTTCCTTTCTGCTTTAGGGAGACTTTGACGCTCTTCGGAGACCACCCACGACCGGGAAAGCTGAGGAAATTTCATGGTGAGGTCTGCACGCCTAGATCGGCACATCCACGCTGGACCGGCCGCTCTCACGGCTCCTGACACACGATTCTGTGTCTCCACACGAGAGCGCACACACCTTGCCCTCTCTCCACGACGGTGGCCCATGGCCGACGGAGAACGCGTGGACCTGAACGCACCATGACCCGGCACGAGCGACGACCAACAGCCCGAACAGGGGAGACAATCGGCGCCGACTGCGCAGATCTCCATCAAGCCCCCTGACCCTGATTCGCCTCGCGACAGCGGACCGGCCATGCACAGAAGCCTCGCATCAGAACAGCGCAGCTGGAAGGCACGTGGCCGCAGCGCGTGCCGCGCACCAGAGACAAGCTGGCTCTACAGACTTATACATCATCCTCCGCCGCTGCACACGGCTCTCCAGGACTGCTCACACACCTGAAGCACACACGCAGCCCGCACACAGGATTTGGTGTAAGTCTCAGCCACGGCGCACGACGGGAATCCAGCCGTCAGCTGTCCCCGAGGGCTTTAGGGCCGCGAACGCACCTAAAGCCTAAACGCCAAGTCCCTCACATAGCTTCAGCTCCTGTTTTTCTTTATTGCCGGACTGAATCGCGAGAGGAATCAGAGACCAACTTTTCTTCCCACAGCCATGGACATCCCCCGCCACTTGCTACCCCCACCCTCCTCCCTTCCCCGGCACAGACTTTCCCCGCAGCTCGCCACCAAAGCGGGACTACCGAGGTCTCAGCTCCCCGCTAAGCCCTCTGGGGGGGGAGTGTATGGGGTACCCCCCCACAGCAGCCACGGACAAACACAGCGCTCGACTAGAGCAATTAACAGGACAGTGAGATGTGTGTGTTGAGATCAGTAGGCAGCCTTCCTGTGCTTAGTTCAGGCACCAGCATCCTGTGGATATGTATGACGCAAATGCAAACATTCATGCTTCCTGCTCGCATTGTGGTACAAATGTCACATGTCTGAATGCATTTCCTTTGATGATAAAATGCCTTTGATGTATTGTCCGTTGCTGGGTATTTAAGTGGCTGAATTCATATGTTCACCCTCTGTTCTTCTGACTGCTTCTGACTACAGCTCATGAGAGCCTGAGAGCGATCCCCAGCATGCTTATACAGCAGCTGGGGTGAGCTCCGTGATGGCGATGATTTGATCAATAAACTTCATTAAAACTCCAGATGCCGTGTCTTATTTTAACATCGCCACACTCAGCACAAATAAGATATATCATATGTTGGTGTGACGGAGGATACGAGGCAAAATGGAAAGAAATGGAAAAGGAAATTGAGGGACTCCCAGTACAAAGCATAATAGGAGATAATGATGCATATAAGCAAATCAAACAAATAGACCCAATCACTAAATTTACTTTGGAACTGTGGTATAAAATAGTACAAAAGTATAATATAAAGGACATAAAACTATTGAAATGGGTAGCATTTGACAGTCAGTTTGAACTGGCAAAGCAAGATAGGGGATACAAAAAGCTGGTGAACAAGGGAATCACAGCATGGGGCAATATGGGAAAAAAAGATTTCGGGAGTTTTGTAAACATGCGAAGAAAATTTAAACTAGAAAAATCGGAATTCTTCAGATATCTGCAGATGAGAGATTATTATATGAGGAAGATTAGACATAACCTCCACACAGATGTGAGCGAGATTATACAATTCATTTTAAGCTCGTATGCAGGAAATAAAATAAGAATTATTTCAAAGCTATATCAGAAACTTACGGCAAACAAACATTCAACTAACTATATAAAGGAGAAATGGGAGAAAGAACTAAATTTAAACATAACAGAAGAAAACTGGCAAGAAATATGGAAAACACAACACACATCAACAAGTTCAAGGACATGGAGGGAATTTGGATGGAAAAATCTGATTCGCTATTTCATTACACCACAGAGCCAAAGAAAATATACAAATACCAAATCTATATGCTGGAAGGGTTGTGGGGCTCAAAATGCAGACCACTCACATATGTTTTGGAAATGCTGCAAAATCTCATCATTCTGGAAATCTATACAATGTGACAATACAGAGGATATTAGGATATAATATACCAATGAACTGTAACTTGATGTATTTATGTGATCTTAAAAGAGACAGTGTAATACAGGCTGAGGACAGATATTTAGTTAAAATCATGCTGACTGCATGTAAAAAAACAATCACAAGAAAACGGCAATCAGAAGTTCTTCCTGACCAAGAGCAATGGACAGACATTGTTGAAGATATATGTTTAATGGAAAAACTAACATATCGACAAAGAATGCAAGAAGGACAATATGAAAAAAAATGGTGGAAATGGACACACTACAAAGTGCAACAACTAGACAGAAATTGAAAGAATAATCAAAGACACTGGAAAAACCAGAAGAATTAAGAGATGGAAACTTAAAACTTGATGCTCCAACATTTGCCCCCCCCCCTTTTTTTCTTTTCTTCTTCTAACTCCTTTTTTTTAAATATAGAGACTGTGATCTGAATGTAATATGTATGATGAAAAATGAATAAAAATCAAAGTTACAAAAAAAAAACCAAAACTGCCTTATGTGTTTGCCACTCAGTGCTGGGTAACTATGGTGACTGTTCTATAACTGCCAAGAATTCTGTTCCAATGCATCCCCTCTATAAACATGATAACATAACCATCAGAATACAAATCACCAAAATCAAACATAGTTGCAACTGTGACAATAAAACCCAGGCAAAACCAAAAACATGATAATATTAATAAAGAATCTAAACGTGAACTGAAAGCGAGGCCAGGGCCTGATTCATCTCCTGATCCTAGGCAGACAAAAATACAATACAACTTTATTGTCAGTCATTACTGAAATTTGTTTTGCAGGTCATAGGACACGCCGTTTTCTAACATACAAAAACACAGATTGGACAAACATACAGGTTGCACAAAACACCAGTTGGACACACCATACAAATAAAAATAAAACAGTGAGAACAGGCATAACAGCACATGTTTAGACTGTGGGCTTGATGGTATTCGGCCGTTCACCAATTCTGGTTCAGCAGCAGAATAGATTGGTGGATAAATGAGTTTTTGAGTTTATTGTGTTCAAATATAGGGATTCTGAATTGTGTGTTTGAGGGAAGAAGTTGGTATTCACTGTTTAGAACATGGGAGGAGTCAGAGGAGATGGAGTTGGCTAACCTGATCATGCTTTTCCTGTGTGCTTCATGAAAATTACTTATGAGTGGTTGACCAATGATCTTTGCACAGATTTTTATTTGGTTGTTGAGTTTAGTTTTAAGTTTGACAGTCAGGCTGCCGAACCAAAAACAAAACATAAATGTGCCATGAAAACGTAATACTAATAAACAGGACTATAATGACTAAACTAAGACTAAGATAAGAAGACAGAACTCAGAAGATAAACATAGCAAACAGAAACAAATGGCAAACTCAAGAGAATATAATTAAAGACATGACCATGAACATAAATACAAAAACCAAACTAAGCTGAGGTGGGGAAAATACAGAAAATAACCAAAATAAAGTTAAAGCGACTTCCGGTTATGGCTGCCACGTAAGACGGACGTGTCTCACTCTGCTCTGCTCCTGGAGAAAAAAATCGGCAAATAACTCTCTCATTTGGGACAGAACGTATCCCAGCGTTTGGGCGAGGATATGTCGGCGAAGCCTAAGGCTGGAAAACCAGGTAAAGGAAAAAGCGAGCCGCCGAAACAGTCCAAATTAACGGACTTTCAGGTCTGTGATGCAGCAAACAAAACTCCATATATGGCGGAGGAGGCTGGCAACGGTGCGATATCTGCGGGGAGCGGCGCAGATGCGCTGATGGCTGCCATGAGTTCAATGAGAGCGGACTTTTCCTCTAGATTTGATGGGATTATGACAGCGTTGGAAGGAATAAGAAAGGAATTGGGTGACTGTGTAGAACGAATGGCGCAGATGGAGCTCCGTCTCGCTAGTGCTGAAGATGACGTCACCCGTCTTCAATTAAAGGTGCGCACTTTGGAAAAAAAAAATAAATGTCTAGAAGATAATATTTTGGATTTGGAATCTCGGTCGAGACAGAATAACTTGAGGCTGGTGGGTCTTCCAGAGGAATCAGAAGGTCGGGACGTATATTCCTTTCTGGAAAAGTGGATTCCGGAGGTGCTGGGCAGCGAGGAGTTGCAATCAGCAGTGGTTCTGGAAAATGCACATCGTATTGGCCCACGGAGAGATAAGGGACCGCCGAGGACCTTAATTATGAAGTTTCTTAGCAACAGAGACAGGATGAAGATCTTCAACGCTGCACGAGCTAAAGGAGAGATTAAACACCAGGATCAGCAGGTGCGGTTCTACCCAGATTTGGCCACAGGAATCCAACAATTGAGGAAGCAGTTTGATCCCATACGTAAGGAGCTGCGCAACCTTGGGATTCGTCATGGTGTAATCTATCCTGCGAGACTGCTGACCACGTATGAGGGCAGAACCCACATCTTCAAGACCCCAGAGGAGGCGCAGGAGTTTATCAAGAAGATCAAAGAAGAAGAAGAGACTGGTGGGAGCTAAGCATGAACAAAATATAAGGTAGAATAATTAAGCATTTGCACAGGCATCTGACTGACTTGAAGTAAATAGCAAGTTTACAAAATATAGATTGTATTATATATTAAAAAAAACAAAAACAAAACAAACAAAAAAAAAAAACTATGATGTACAAAGTTGTTAAAAATTTTGGAGTTAAGTTGGAAAACTACAGAGGAGAGTTAATGTTACATCATTAAAAGCAGTAGAGTTAGGGTGACTGGGAGGATGAAGAAGGAGTGGCTTAGGCTGTTCCCCATGGGTGTGGAGCGGTCGATGGCTATATCGGGAGACGGAATTTTTCTTTTGATTTTGGGGGGTTCGCCACAAGTGTGGGAAGGGGGAATTTGTTTGTGTGTAGTTTGTAGGATGAATGTTCAACCACTCATGTTTTTGCTTCTCTGTATGAGCATGTTTACACTGCAAGGTAATCCCAAACTCTCTATTGATCATAAACCAAAGTGTTAATCTTAATTTAACTTCATGGAATTGCAGAGGTCTACAAAATTTAAAAAAACTTAAACAAGTTATGAATAAAATAAAAGACATGGGTTCAAAAATTGTGTTTTTACAAGAAACTCATCTAATAGAGGAGGATATAAAAAGAATTAGGAGTAGATGGCAAGGAAGTGTCTTCACCTCATCATTCTCATCCCGGGCCAGGGGAGTTATGACTCTCATACATAAATCAGTCCCTTTTCAAGTGAAAAATGTAATTGGAGACAAACTTGGAAGATATGTAATTATTCAAGGTTCTTTGCTATTAGAAAATATAAATCTTGTGAACTTATATGGTCCCAATATAGATGACCAAAAGTTCTTTGCTAATTTATTTCTTATTTTATCATCACTTACAGGGCAACATATAATAGCAGGGGATTTTAATTGTACATTGAATCCAGGTATAGATAGATCAACAGGACTGGATTGTACGCACAATGGATGTAGGATGACTATTAATCATTTTATGAAAGAATTGAGATTGTTAGATATATGGAGAGAAATGAAACCACAAGTTAAAGCCTATTCTTGTTATTCCAGTACCTACAAGACATTCTCACGTATTGATTATTTTTTGATTTCCACAGAATTAAGATCCAAGATTCAAAACTGCTTTTATGATAACATCGTGATCTCTGATCATGCACCCTGTTGTCTAATATATGTAGATAAAAAATTGACAAAGGAATCAGGTAGATGGCAATTTCAGCATAAATGGCTTCAGGATGAGGAATTTGTCAAGTATATAGAAAAACAGATAGACGAGTTCTTTGACATCAATACTACACAAACATCAGCATGTGTAAAGTGGGAGGCTTTCAAAGCTTTTATTAGGGGACATATTAGTTATACAGGATCAAAATCTAAGAAGACTCGAGAGGAGAGAGCTAAATTGGAGCATAAAATGAAAAGTCTTCAGGAAAAAGTGTATGCAGGAAGTGATCCAAGGTTGGAGAATGAATTACTGATTTTGAGAGCTGAATACGACAAAAAATCAGCGAATAGAGCTGCCTCGAGTCTTCTAAGATTGAAACAATCTTTTTATGAACAAGGTGAAAAATCAGGAAAATTATTGGCATGGCAGATTAAACAATTAGAAATTAAAACACCAATTACTAGTATTATAAGTAAAGGACAGGTAGTTATAGATCCTTTAGAAATTAACAGAGCCTTTAGAGATTACTATGAAAAATTATATGATACTAAAAATGAATTTGATTTAACAAAACTAAATGGGTTTTTGAACGAACTATCTATACCGTGTATTCCAAATGAAAACAGGGAGATATTGGAGTCTAAAATTAGTCAAGAAGAAGTTGGGCTAGCCATTGATAATATGAAATCAGGAAAAAGTGCAGGACCAGATGGTCTTCCAGTTGACCTTTATAAAAAATTTAAGAATAAATTAATAAAACCTTTTTTGGAAATGGTTTTAGAAGCATTTCAAAATAATAATTTACCATCATACATAAATAATGCCTTAATTATACTGCTGCCAAAACCAGGTAAGCCCTCTAATAAATGTGAAAATATGAGACCAATACGCCTATTAAACGCCGACCTTAAGATAATCTGTAAAATTTTAGCAAGACGAATACAAGAAATTTTACCAAATATTATTAATCGAGATCAGAATGGCTTTATAAAGGGAAGACAAGGCTTCCATAATGTAAGAAGACTATTTAATATTATTTATTTTAATAAAGAAGCACCGGATACAGCTCTCCTATCACTGGACGCCGAAAAGGCCTTTGATAGAGTTGAATGGCCCTTTCTTTTTGAAGTCCTACAAAGGTTTGGACTTAACTTAAATAATTTCATAAAATGGGTTCAAATAATATACAATAATGCTACAGCAGAAATCCTAACAAATAACAATATTTCAAAACCAATAAAAATCAATAGAGGATGTCGACAAGGCTGTCCACTTTCACCTTTACTGTTTACTATGGCAATTGAACCTTTAGCGATAGCGATACGTTTACATTCACAAATATATGGAATTAAAGTTGGACCAACAGAACATAAAATCTCCCTGTACGCCGATGACATAATTTTGTTTATGTTGAATCTAAAAAAATCAATTCCAACCTTGTTGAATTTAATAAAGAATTTTGGGGAAATATCAGGATATAAAATAAATAAAACTAAATCTTCAATATTAATGCTAAATGAGACCCAGAGAAATTACCCAGCCCCTGAGGTAAATCAATTCAATGTTGTAAATCAGTTTAAATATTTAGGAATCCAAATTGTGCCTAAGCTAGAATCAGTCGCCAGTGTCAACTATGAAGCCTTAATGTCAGATATCAATGAGTTAACTCAGAGATGGATGTCACTACCAATGTCGATGATCGGGAGAATCAATATACTTAAAAGTAATATTTTACCTAAAATACTTTATTTATTTCAATACATTCCCTTATCACCACCTTTAGATCTATTCTCAAGAATAAAAAAAAAGTTAGTGGAATTTATATGGAACAACAGGAGGGCTAGATTACGTTTGTCTTTATTATATTTACCATTTGATCGTGGAGGTCTGAAATGTCCAAATTT
Source organism: Pholidichthys leucotaenia (assembly GCA_020510985.1). Taxonomy (NCBI): domain Eukaryota; kingdom Metazoa; phylum Chordata; class Actinopteri; order Cichliformes; family Pholidichthyidae; genus Pholidichthys; species Pholidichthys leucotaenia. The sequence goes on from CM035848.1 coordinate 51,059,599, forward strand.
TATGTTGTATTATTGGTCGGCACAACTGAGGTCTATGACATATTATTTTTCATCAAATGATCTCCCTCACTGGACTGAAATGGAATCATACAATTTACCTTTACCTCTTCCCATATTCATATACTCAGATTCGGCAAAAAAATTACAAAAACAAGTTAAAAATCCATTTGTAAAGCATATGATCAAAATATGGTGTGAAGCTAAAAACTATTTAAAAGAACCACAGTTATTGTCACAATTTAGTCCAATATGGGGTAATCAATATTTTAAACCAGGGAGAGCGGACGCTGTATTTAAAGTATGGAATTTAAAAGGGATACAAAAGATTCAGGATTTATATTTGCCAAGTGCAGATAATATAATGTCTTTTGAAGAGCTGAGGATCAAATTTAATCTCAATAGAACACATTTTTTTAAATATCTTCAACTTAGAAACTTTATTCGATCAAATCAAAATAATGCTCTCACTCGACCTATTTATTCATCCTTGGAAAAAATGATGATGAAAGATAGTAAAAGAAAGGGTATTATTTCAGAGTTTTATAACTCATTGACACTATCTTCAAGTGAAAATTCACTGAAAAGATTAAACTACTGGAAAGAAGATCTGCAAACTGAAATTTCAGAGGAACAATGGGAATTGGCTTGTACAGAAGCTCAAACCAAATCAATAAATGTACGCCTCAAATTGATACATTTCAAATGGTTAATGCGGATGTATGTTACACTGGAGGAGTTAAATAGATATAACAAAAATATACCAGATACATGCACAAAATGCATGGAAAGTAAAGGAACCCTATTTCATTGTTTATGGGAATGTAGATTAATAAGAATGTTTTGGGAAGAGGTGAGGGTAACAATTGAAAAAATAATCTCAAAACAAATCATATTGAATCCTAAACTGTTTTTGTTGGGTCTGTACCCAGAAAAGCATAATTTTAATAAAAGTGAAAGAACATTCATAGACCTCAGTTTGCTTAATGCCAAAAAATGTATTGCACTATTATGGAAAAAGAGTCATAGACCAGATGTGACTCAGTGGTTAAGACAGATGTTAACAAACCTTCCATTAGAAAGAATAACATATATACTGAAATCAAAGGAAATTGTGTTTGAGAATATATGGAGACCTTTTATTGATTATGTAAAAAATTTAAACATAACTCTTGAAGAAGAAGGTGAATGATGTGTGTGGACCTTGTAAATTCCAAACTGGTGAACATAATATGTATACTTATGTATTGGATTGTCTAGACTAAACAGAGGAGCATTGTTGAAGATTTGATTTTGTTGGTGGTTGTTGGTGTTTTTAGTGCATTTTTTTTTGTAGTACTTTAGTGTTAGTGTTTGATTGTTTGTATCATGTTTGTTAAAAAAAAAAAAGGTTCAATAAAGATATTGTGGAAAAAAAAAATAATGGAAATGATGGACTTGATAGAAAATTTTGGAAAATTATCAGGATACAAGATAAACATAACAAAAACACAAATACTGACATTCCACTATAACCCTTTAAACCAGATAACTGATAAGATCAAACTAAACTGGAAACAAAAAGAAATAAAATACCTTGGAGTGAACATACCTAAAGATTTAAGCAAAATCTATAAAGCAAACTATGATAGATTAGAACAAGAAATAAAAAAAAGATATTGATAGATGGTCAATCTTAAACATGGATCTGAATTCAAAACTTAAGACAGTCAAAATCAGCATACAACCTAGACTGCTTTACCTCTTCCAGGCTCTACCAACAGAGATTCCTGGTGCCCAGTTCTCAAAGTGGGACAGGATGATATCGAGATTTGTTTGGGGAGGTAAAAAGCCAAGAGTGAAATATAAAACTCTCCAATTGCCAAAAGAGAAAGGAGGCATGGGCCTACCGAGTCTAAAGGAATATTACTACTCAGCACAAATAAGATATATCATATGTTGGTGTGACGGAGGATACGAGGCAAAATGGAAAGAAATGGAAAAGGAAATTGAGGGACTCCCAGTACAAAGCATAATAGGAGATAATGATGCATATAAGCAAATCAAACAAATAGACCCAATCACTAAATTTACTTTGGAACTGTGGTATAAAATAGTACAAAAGTATAATATAAAGGACATAAAACTATTGAAATGGGTAGCATTTGACAGTCAGTTTGAACTGGCAAAGCAAGATAGGGGATACAAAAAGCTGGTGAACAAGGGAATCACAGCATGGGGCAATATGGGAAAAAAAGATTTCGGGAGTTTTGTAAACATGCGAAGAAAATTTAAACTAGAAAAATCGGAATTCTTCAGATATCTGCAGATGAGAGATTATTATATGAGGAAGATTAGACATAACCTCCACACAGATGTGAGCGAGATTATACAATTCATTTTAAGCTCGTATGCAGGAAATAAAATAAGAATTATTTCAAAGCTATATCAGAAACTTACGGCAAACAAACATTCAACTAACTATATAAAGGAGAAATGGGAGAAAGAACTAAATTTAAACATAACAGAAGAAAACTGGCAAGAAATATGGAAAACACAACACACATCAACAAGTTCAAGGACATGGAGGGAATTTGGATGGAAAAATCTGATTCGCTATTTCATTACACCACAGAGCCAAAGAAAATATACAAATACCAAATCTATATGCTGGAAGGGTTGTGGGGCTCAAAATGCAGACCACTCACATATGTTTTGGAAATGCTGCAAAATCTCATCATTCTGGAAATCTATACAATGTGACAATACAGAGGATATTAGGATATAATATACCAATGAACTGTAACTTGATGTATTTATGTGATCTTAAAAGAGACAGTGTAATACAGGCTGAGGACAGATATTTAGTTAAAATCATGCTGATTGCATGTAAAAAAACAATCACAAGAAAACGGCAATCAGAAGTTCTTCCTGACCAAGAGCAATGGACAGACATTGTTGAAGATATATGTTTAATGGAAAAACTAACATATCGACAAAGAATGCAAGAAGGACAATATGAAAAAAAATGGTGGAAATGGACACACTACAAAGTGCAACAACTAGACAGAAATTGAAAGAATAATCAAAGACACTGGAAAAACCAGAAGAATTAAGAGATGGAAACTTAAAACTTGATGCTCCAACATTTGCCCCCCCCTTTTTTTCTTTTCTTCTTCTAACTCCTTTTTTTTAAATATAGAGACTGTGATCTGAATGTAATATGTATGATGAAAAATGAATAAAAATCAAAGTTACAAAAAAAAAACAAAACTGCCTTATGTGTTTGCCACTCAGTGCTGGGTAACTATGGTGACTGTTCTATAACTGCCAAGAATTCTGTTCCAATGCATCCCCTCTATAAACATGATAACATAACCATCAGAATACAAATCATCAAAATCAAACATAGTTGCAACTGTGACAATAAAACCCAGGCAAAACCAAAAACATGATAATATTAATAAAGAATCTAAACGTGAACTGAAAGCGAGGCCAGGGCCTGATTCATCTCCTGATCCTAGGCAGACAAAAATACAATACAACTTTATTGTCAGTCATTACTGAAATTTGTTTTGCAGGTCATAGGACACGCCGTTTTCTAACATACAAAAACACAGATTGGACAAACATACAGGTTGCACAAAACACCAGTTGGACACACCATACAAATAAAAATAAAACAGTGAGAACAGGCATAACAGCACATGTTTAGACTGTGGGCTTGATGGTATTCGGCCGTTCACCAATTCTGGTTCAGCAGCAGAATAGATTGGTGGATAAATGAGTTTTTGAGTTTATTGTGTTCAAATATAGGGATTCTGAATTGTGTGTTTGAGGGAAGAAGTTGGTATTCACTGTTTAGAACATGGGAGGAGTCAGAGGAGATAGAGTTGGCTAACCTGATCATGCTTTTCCTGTGTGCTTCATGAAAATTACTTATGAGTGGTTGACCAATGATCTTTGCACAGATTTTTATTTGGTTGTTGAGTTTAGTTTTAAGTTTGACAGTCAGGCTGCCGAACCAAAAACAAAACATAAATGTGCCATGAAAACGTAATACTAATAAACAGGACTATAATGACTAAACTAAGACTAAGATAAGAAGACAGAACTCAGAAGATAAACATAGCAAACAGAAACAAATGGCAAACTCAAGAGAATATAATTAAAGACATGACCATGAACATAAATACAAAAACCAAACTAAGCTGAGGTGGGGAAAATACAGAAAATAACCAAAATAAAGTTAAAGCGACTTCCGGTTATGGCTGCCACGTAAGACGGACGTGTCTCACTCTGCTCTGCTCCTGGAGAAAAAAATCGGCAAATAACTCTCTCATTTGGGACAGAACGTATCCCAGCGTTTGGGCGAGGATATGTTGGCGAAGCCTAAGGCTGGAAAACCAGGTAAAGGAAAAAGCGAGCCGCCGAAACAGTCCAAATTAACGGACTTTCAGGTCTGTGACGCAGCAAACAAAACTCCATATATGGCGGAGGAGGCTGGCAACGGTGCGATATCTGCGGGGAGCGGCGCAGATGCGCTGATGGCTGCCATGAGTTCAATGAGAGCGGACTTTTCCTCTAGATTTGATGGGATTATGACAGCGTTGGAAGGAATAAGAAAGGAATTGGGTGACTGTGTAGAACGAATGGCGCAGATGGAGCTCCGTCTCGCTAGTGCTGAAGATGACGTCACCCGTCTTCAATTAAAGGTGCGCACTTTGGAAAAAAAAAAATAAATGTCTAGAAGATAATATTTTGGATTTGGAATCTCGGTCGAGACAGAATAACTTGAGGCTGGTGGGTCTTCCAGAGGAATCAGAAGGTCGGGACGTATATTCCTTTCTGGAAAAGTGGATTCCGGAGGTGCTGGGCAGCGAGGAGTTGCAATCAGCAGTGGTTCTGGAAAATGCACATCATATTGGCCCACGGAGAGATAAGGGACCGCCGAGGACCTTAATTATGAAGTTTCTTAGCAACAGAGACAGGATGAAGATCTTCAACGCTGCACGAGCTAAAGGAGAGATTAAACACCAGGATCAGCAGGTGCGGTTCTACCCAGATTTGGCCACAGGAATCCAACAATTGAGGAAGCAGTTTGATCCCATACGTAAGGAGCTGCGCAACCTTGGGATTCGTCATGGTGTAATCTATCCTGCGAGACTGCTGACCACGTATGAGGGCAGAACCCACATCTTCAAGACCCCAGAGGAGGCGCAGGAGTTTATCAAGAAGATCAAAGAAGAAGAAGAGACTGGTGGGAGCTAAGCATGAACAAAATATAAGGTAGAATAATTAAGCATTTGCACAGGCATCTGACTGACTTGAAGTAAATAGCAAGTTTACAAAATATAGATTGTATTATATATTAAAAAAAACAAAAACAAAACAAACAAACAAAAAAACTATGATGTACAAAGTTGTTAAAAATTTTGGAGTTAAGTTGGAAAACTACAGAGGAGAGTTAATGTATCATCATCAGCAGAGGTCTACAAAATTTAAAAAAACTTAAACAAGTTATGAATAAAATAAAAGACATGGGTTCAAAAATTGTGTTTTTACAAGAAACTCATCTAATAGAGGAGGATATAAAAAGAATTAGGAGTAGATGGCAAGGAAGTGTCTTCACCTCATCATTCTCATCCCGGGCCAGGGGAGTTATGACTCTCATACATAAATCAGTCCCTTTTCAAGTGAAAAATGTAATTGGAGACAAACTTGGAAGATATGTAATTATTCAAGGTTCTTTGCTATTAGAAAATATAAATCTTGTGAACTTATATGGTCCCAATATAGATGACCAAAAGTTCTTTGCTAATTTATTTCTTATTTTATCATCACTTACAGGGCAACATATAATAGCAGGGGATTTTAATTGTACATTGAATCCAGGTATAGATAGATCAACAGGACTGGATTGTACGCACAATGGATGTAGGATGACTATTAATCATTTTATGAAAGAATTGAGATTGTTAGATATATGGAGAGAAATGAAACCACAAGTTAAAGCCTATTCTTGTTATTCCAGTACCTACAAGACATTCTCACGTATTGATTATTTTTTGATTTCCACAGAATTAAGATCCAAGATTCAAAACTGCTTTTATGATAACATCGTGATCTCTGATCATGCACCCTGTTGTCTAATATATGTAGATAAAAAACTGACAAAGGAATCAGGTAGATGGCAATTTCAGCATAAATGGCTTCAGGATGAGGAATTTGTCAAGTATATAGAAAAACAGATAGACGAGTTCTTTGACATCAATACTACACAAACATCAGCATGTGTAAAGTGGGAGGCTTTCAAAGCTTTTATTAGGGGACATATTAGTTATACAGGATCAAAATCTAAGAAGACTCGAGAGGAGAGAGCTAAATTGGAGCATAAAATGAAAAGTCTTCAGGAAAAAGTGTATGCAGGAAGTGATCCAAGGTTGGAGAATGAATTACTGATTTTGAGAGCTGAATACGACAAAAAATCAGCGAATAGAGCTGCCTCGAGTCTTCTAAGATTGAAACAATCTTTTTATGAACAAGGTGAAAAATCAGGAAAATTATTGGCATGGCAGATTAAACAATTAGAAATTAAAACACCAATTACTAGTATTATAAGTAAAGGACAGGTAGTTATAGATCCTTTAGAAATTAACAGAGCCTTTAGAGATTACTATGAAAAATTATATGATACTAAAAATGAATTTGATTTAACAAAACTAAATGGGTTTTTGAACGAACTATCTATACCGTGTATTCCAAATGAAAACAGGGAGATATTGGAGTCTAAAATTAGTCAAGAAGAAGTTGGGCTAGCCATTGATAATATGAAATCAGGAAAAAGTGCAGGACCAGATGGTCTTCCAGTTGACCTTTATAAAAAATTTAAGAATAAATTAATAAAACCTTTTTTGGAAATGGTTTTAGAAGCATTTCAAAATAATAATTTACCATCATACATAAATAATGCCTTAATTATACTGCTGCCCAAACCAGGTAAGCCCTCTAATAAATGTGAAAATATGAGACCAATAAGCCTATTAAACGCCGACCTTAAGATAATCTGTAAAATTTTAGCAAGACGAATACAAGAAATTTTACCAAATATTATTAATCGAGATCAGAATGGCTTTATAAAGGGAAGACAAGGCTTCCATAATGTAAGAAGACTATTTAATATTATTTATTTTAATAAAGAAGCACCGGATACAGCTCTCCTATCACTGGACGCCGAAAAGGCCTTTGATAGAGTTGAATGGCCCTTTCTTTTTGAAGTCCTACAAAGGTTTGGACTTAACTTAAATAATTTCATAAAATGGGTTCAAATAATATACAATAATGCTACAGCAGAAATCCTAACAAATAACAATATTTCAAAACCAATAAAAATCAATAGAGGATGTCGACAAGGCTGTCCACTTTCACCTTTACTGTTTACTATGGCAATTGAACCTTTAGCGATAGCGATACGTTTACATTCACAAATATATGGAATTAAAGTTGGACCAACAGAACATAAAATCTCCCTGTACGCCGATGACATAATTTTGTTTATGTCGAATCTAAAAAAATCAATTCCAACCTTGTTGAATTTAATAAAGAATTTTGGGGAAATATCAGGATATAAAATAAATAAAACTAAATCTTCAATATTAATGCTAAATGAGACCCAGAGAAATTACCCAGCCCCTGAGGTAAATCAATTCAATGTTGTAAATCAGTTTAAATATTTAGGAATCCAAATTGTGCCTAAGCTAGAATCAGTCGCCAGTGTCAACTATGAAGCCTTAATGTCAGATATCAATGAGTTAACTCAGAGATGGATGTCACTACCAATGTCGATGATCGGGAGAATCAATATACTTAAAAGTAATATTTTACCTAAAATACTTTATTTATTTCAATACATTCCCTTATCACCACCTTTAGATTTATTCTCAAGAATAAAAAAAAAGTTAGTGGAATTTATATGGAACAACAGGAGGGCTAGATTACGTCTGTCTTTATTATATTTACCATTTGATCGTGGAGGTCTGAAATGTCCAAATTTTATGTTGTATTATTGGTCAGCACAACTGAGGTCTATGACATATTATTTTTCATCAAATGATCTCCCTCACTGGACTGAAATGGAATCATACAATTTACCTTTACCTCTTCCCATATTCATATACTCAGATTCGGCAAAAAAATTACAAAAACAAGTTAAAAATCCATTTGTAAAGCATATGATCAAAATATGGTGTGAAGCTAAAAACTATTTAAAAGAACCACAGTTATTGTCACAATTTAGTCCAATATGGGGTAATCAATATTTTAAACCAGGGAGAGCGGACGCTGTATTTAAAGTATGGAATTTAAAAGGGATACAAAAGATTCAGGATTTATATTTCCCATGTGCAGATAACATAATGTCTTTTGAAGAGCTGAGGATCAAATTTAATCTCAATAGAACACATTTTTTTAAATATCTTCAACTTAGAAACTTTATTCGATCAAATCAAAATAAAGCTCTCACTCGACCTATTTATTCATCCTTGGAAAAAATGTTGATGAAAGATAGTAAAAGAAAGGGTATTATTTCAGAGTTTTATAACTCATTGACACTATCTTCAAGTGAAAATTCACTGAAAAGATTAAACTACTGGAAAGAAGATCTGCAAACTGAAATTTCAGAGGAACAATGGGAATTGGCTTGTACAGAAGCTCAAACCAAATCAATAAATGTACGCCTTAAATTGATACATTTCAAATGGTTAATGCGGATGTATGTTACACCGGAGGAGTTAAATAAATATAACAAAAATATACCAGATACATGCACAAAATGCATGGAAAGTAAAGGAACCCTATTTCATAGTGTATGGGAATGTAGATTAATAAGAACGTTTTGGGAAGAGGTGAGGGTAACAATTGAAAAAATAATCTCAAAACAAATCATATTGAATCCTAAATTGTTTTTGTTGGGTCTGTACCCAGAAAAGCATAATTTTAATAAAAGTGAAAGAACATTCATAGACCTCAGTTTGCTTAATGCCAAAAAATGTATTGCACTATTATGGAAAAAGACTCATAGACCAGATGTGACTCAGTGGTTAAGACAGATGTTAACAAACCTTCCATTAGAAAGAATAACATACATACTGAAATCAAAGGAAATTGTGTTTGAGAATATATGGAGACCTTTTATTGATTATGTAAAAAATTTAAACATAACTCTTGAAGAAGAAGGTGAATGATGTGTGTGGACCTTGTAAATTCCAAACTGGTGAACATAATAAGTATACTTATGTATTGGATTGTCTAGACTAAACAGAGGAGCATTGTTGAAGATTTGATTTTGCTGGTGGTTGTTGGTGTTTTTAGTGCATTTTTTTTTTGTAGTACTTTAGTGTTAGTGTTTGATTGTTTGTATCATGTTTGTTAAAAAAAAAAAAGGTTCAATAAAGATATTGTGGAAAAAAAAAATAAAGTTAAAGCATGAGCATGGTTCCCCAACCATGCTCAGAATACTGACAGGTTCATCCTTCATCATACACAAAACCTTTCATACATTCTGTAGGCTGGAGAGTAAGTTTTTGAAGCCTGGGGAAGATGTCCTCATTGACAAAGGACTAAAAAACAAATGGTGCTGGGTGTGTGTGCGCATGCACGTGCACGTGTGTGGGTCTCCATCCCTGTGAGTCTGCCCCCGGAAAAAAGTTCAGGCTCAGGATTTTTTTTTTTCTGCTTTAACCCCTGAAGACAATTATGCAATACTGCATGAGAGGGTACGCGTCGGGCATTTGACATATCGCACCCATAGTTACGATAGTCATTGATACTGTATGGCAAGCCCACTCATTTAGCGGCCCACGGGCCACATGCAGCACAGAACCAACCTCCAAGTGGCCCTAGCCCAGGCTACGCCAAGGAAATATAAATTTAAGAAAAAACTATGAAGGAATGATGGTCTGCAAGCACACACATGAACAACATGCATCACCGTCATCCGCACAGAGTTCAGAAGCATCCCACCCGCGTGACTGTTCCGGTCAGCAGGCAGAGTGTCTCGCTAGTGTCACTGTCTGAGAGAAGCATGAGCTTTTTAACCTTTTAACTGTCCACATTTCAAGGACGAGTCACGTGCCCCCAGTGGCACAGCGCAGCAACTGCGCCTGTCAACTCTGGCTGTACTCTGACGTTCCCGGCTGTACTGAGGATTTGTACTGAGCTGTACTGATCTGACAGCTCAGAAGGTGGCAGGCACGCATCAGAGGACTCATGGCTGACATGAAATACAGCAAAGAAGAAGAAATTGTCATTATTATTCTTCCATTTTCTGCCTTGAGCTCACAAGACCAAGATGGCCACCACCATGATCGTCTGGATCGTCACAGAAACTGCATCATACAGGAAAAATAGCCACACAATACAAACAAAATTTATGTGGGATAATCATAAGAGTTTGTAGATGTGGTAGAGAGCGTAAATGACCGACCAAACTCAAAACAATGACCATGATAGGCGAAAACAGACCGACCACGCCAGCGAGCAAGCCCCCCTTTCCCCCCCGGCCACCGGTAAGTGACAAGTTTATGTGTTTTTTTTACATTTTAGTGATTTTCTGGTTCATATACTTTGAAGATAACAACAAACCCGCGTAGAGACAACGGTGTCAAAAAACCAAACCATTCTTTGTGTAAATATGTCCAAAGTCCACTTTTGACTGAGTTATGTAATTTATATAGCTGCTGTGACATTATGCAAATTAGATGCATAAATTTATTCCTATCTGAAACTTTGGATCATATTCTACATCTTTCTAATTGACAGTAAGCCATTATCTCTTGCAACTTTCAAGTTATAGCCTTGGAATTCTGAAGTATTTTATTGTCAAAAAAATATTTACCACTCTTGACCACTAGGGGTTATGTTTACCCTTTAACTGTCCCAGTCGCTGTATGGCAGCTTCATATGCAGGGAAAGGCAAGAGTGACTGATGAATCGCTGAGGATTGACTTCACCTGCTACTACAATATTAAATAATAATTTATGTTCATTATTATGTACCTGGCAAGGTAAGATGACTGAAATTCACGAAGTCAGTGACTTTAATCTGTCAACAGCCTTCAGACAAACTAAACGTACCAACATTTGGATTTCAAAATAAGGGAGGTTTTTCTTGCTGTCTGGGTGTTGAGGAGAGTTCTAAAAAACTACAAATATATAGAAATATAGAAATGTTATAACAGAAATAACGGCATCTTTAGTAATTTGAGTTAATTCATTTAATTAAATATAATTGTATTTTTTTTTCTTTGAAATCAGCATTAAATTATTGTTCTGTTCTGGCTCTGCAAAATTATGGTCAAAAGTGTAAATTATATAAGGAAAAAAAAGTCAAAATTTTACCACAATCTGCTTCAAATTTATAAAAAAAAACCCAAAACAGTAATTTTATTTAAAAATAGATTAAAAATTAGCCATAAAATAATCCACAGATTTATAATAAAGTCTCAAATGTACAAGAAAAGTCAATGTTACAAAAGGAAATGTGACCTGTGCTCAAAATGAGTCACTCTGAGGAAATTATCAAAACTGAGGTAACATTTTTTCCATATTCTGTATTGAAAGACCTTCAAAATGATATTTAATTTGTAGGAAGTGCGCAAAAACGGACCCGTAAAAAGACGATTTGTTTATATTTTGGCAAGGTTTAAAACTCACGTTACATCTTCTGCAAAAACATATGTATTTTTAGAAAATATGTTTTCTAAGCTTTCCAATGATACCAGGAACTCATGGGGGTTTTCCCAGGACTTGTCACTAGCAAACAAAGAAAGAGTCATGATTTATGACTTCTTGTGCCTGCAGCTTTTAATGACGTGGTGCACATTCCGACTCATTTTGCCAGCACGGGTCACAGATTACAAATTTGAGGAAAATGGTTTCAAATTTAGATAAATTTACAGAGAAAAGTAGAAAGCTATAAGAAAACTGTTACAAATTTTGGAGAAAAACCTCAAACCTTCAAGACTGAAGTCATTACTCAAGTTTTTAAGTGGGTGCTTTTTGCATCCTTAACTCTACTAGAAATTTTTGGCTAACTGATATGCGTGTGTAATTCTGTGTGTAGTTATAAAAAGAAGTTCCAACTTACACGTGGTGATTTAAAACAAAACAAACCACAATAGTGAATGTGCAACGTTTGTTAACATTATCAGTCTTTTCTTGGGGGGTTTGTGCACTGAAGTGTTTGACAGTTCATTTTTTATTCAGCTACATGCACTTTGTGATGTGCCAAGGTCAGTTATGATCAGGCTGTAGTATATTTTATTTCAAAAGTGAAATAAATGTTAATGCTACTAACAGTGTACATTGCATTTTTATGCACTTTGAGATATGCCTGAGTAAGATGTAACCAAAATGGTTATTTACAGAATTTTATTTTTTCATTGTATTTATTTAATTGTGTGTTTAAGAGGAAAAATATTTCTACTACTTCGTGTTCTGTTCAACCCCAGTACTGTTATTGTGTTTTTATGCACTTTTGATGTGCCTTTGTCATGTGCCAAGCGCACATTTAAAACCAAGACAATGAATAAAAAGTGCATTTTTTTGTCATATTGATCTGTATTGATTTGAAATTTGTCATATTCAACAGATTGCTGAATATGGGCTGCACGGTGGCGCAGTGGTTTAGCACTGTGGCAGCACAGTTTTACCCTCGGCCGGGGGATCGCGGGGATCATGAGATCGTGGGTTCGATCCCAGCCCCCGACCAACAGTGAGCTGTGTGGAGTTTGCATGTTCTCCCCGTGTTGCGTGGGTTTACTCCGGGATTTCTCCAGTTTCCTCCCGCATACCAAAAACATGTAGGTTTAGGGCGCTCGCGCACGCAGCGACCAGCAGCCGGTGGCTTGTCACCAGACTGCAAACCAAATCTACCTACGGGTACAAATAAGTAACAAAAAAAAAAAAAAAAATATGTGCAGCCCAGTTACATGTCTTAATTTAAAATTGTGGCCCAACTGATTTTGTAATTGAATAGCCATGCCATAAGTGTAATATTGCTTTTATACAACAGTTCTGCAAGCACAATGTATTAAGTGATAGCAACACTGGACAAAATATTATGATTTGCTTGTTTACCCAGTTATTTTGTGCAGCTGAGAAAAAAATAGTTCCTTCTAAATGGAACTAGTAACTGTTGCTAAGCATCATCATCATCATGTTTTCCTGCATGGCACGTGATCAACCTTGGGGCGCGGCTTCATGGAGCATGAGAATCGAATCTCCAACATCCGCATGAAGTCTTCTTTCCTCATCATTGTCTTCAGGGCCTGGTGTTTATCACCACCAAGCAGTTCTTCAACCCTCCTCCAATTTCTCCTCTTCTCAAACATAAGTTTTTGGATTGTGTCATTTGGTATTCTGCACATGTGTGCTATGTATTTCAGATATTGGATGTGACAGAAAACTTCAATGGGTTGTGACTGGGTTATTTGGTAGAGCTTAGCATTTGAGATCTTGAAAGCCCAATCCAAGTCCCCATCGACTATGGGTGCTGGGTCTGTCTCCTTCTTACGTTGACTCATGGGCGGTGCGTTCTTCCTTGCATAGCTCCCAGCTATCATTTTTCTTAAGAAGCCATTCCAAACAGCATTGAGCTTCTGGAGTTCTGCACTTGATAGCTCCCATGTCTGCATGCTGTACAATAGCCAAGACCGCACACATGCTATCAAGATTTTCATACAAGTATTGAGATGGACTTCGCGGTCAGTAAGCATATGTGTCAGCTCTGTCCATTTTTCAACTGCTGATGCTATCCTCTGGTGCAGGAACTTTTATGACTTTTCAGTGTTGGTAATAAGGTGGCCAAGGTAGCGGAACTGTCTCACATTTTTTATCTCGATGTTGTTAACCGTCAGTAGGGTTGTTCTAGACCAGGGGTGGGCAGTGAGGGCCATTCCACTGCAGGTTTTTTGTTCCACCCAGTCTCTTCAGCAGGTGTGTGCTCTGACCAGCTTCAAGGATTGCTAATCATTGGAAACACCTGCTGAAGAGACTGGGTGGAACAGAAAACCTGCAGTAGAATGGCCCTCCATGGCACATGATTGCCCACCCCTGTTCTAGACTGTATACTTTCATCGACAGTAAAGGCCATTGTCGCTGTCTTTTTGTACGACATCTGTAAACCAAATCTTGAGGAAGTGTTGTCATATATCTCTAAGATTTCTTTAGTTCGTCCAAGCTCTCAGAAAACACTACAATGTCGTCAGCATACATGAGCGCTAATGTTCTGATTACACCATGTGAAGTCCTAGTACGAAGTTCACAGGGACACCCCTTGTTCGGTACTACAAACTCGATACATGCACCTGCCTCAGGGAGTTGGCTCTTGTTCTCATGGTTGGCACATCTCATGACAAAGTCCAAGTACACATTAAAGATGGTTGAACTCTCAAGTGCACCTTGGTGACACCCTACATAAGTGTTGAAATATTGGCTAGCACCTTTTATGCAGGTCATTCTGCCGGTGTACAGGGCCTTGATGATGATCAGCTTAGGGCATTGAAGACAAATTTCTAGAACGCTAAAGAGCACATCCCGTGGGAGCCAATCATATGCCGCCTTGAGGTCAATGAAACTTACAAAGAGTGGGTTCCGTTCTTTCTCCAGTATATGTCGAACAATACAGATTGCATCACAGGTGGATTGATTGCTTCTGAATCCAAACTGTGTAGACAATAGAATGCGTTTGTAGACTGGCTGCACTCATTGGATAATCACCATGGATACTAAAAGCTTAGACAGTGTTACTATGATAGAAAGACACCCATAGTTTTCTGCTAGAGATCTCAGTCCCTTCTTGTAGAGACATTGTGATGGAAGAAAGTAGCCATGCACTAGGGACCCGAATACATTCCCAAATTATTCCCATCAGTAGAACCAGATAGAGGAGGAGTTGTTTTGAGTGGGAGTATTAAAGTTGTTCAATGAATATTCTGTCAGTTCCCTGGCACTTGCCATTTTTGAACCTAGACATACATTCCTCTAATTCAGCAACCTCGGAAGGGTTTTCATCAATAGGATCTTGAGCTTCAGGGGGAATGATGTGTGGAAAACTATCAGGGTCTTCCAACTCCGGCTGCATGGTGAATTCTCTCTTGCTCAAGTGTTGTGCAAAGTGCTCTTCCAATTTCTCAAACTGTATGGTCTGTTTAAATTTTGGGAGTGCACAATAACTTAGCTAGTTGGAATTCCTCTTTGGTGTTTCTTTGTTCACTCACAAGGTTAATCTTATTAGCTTTATCCTTGTAGTACGAACTTTTAAGTTTGAGCCGGAGTTTACATATTTGCACAGACAGTTATTTTCTCTCAGTAATGTCTGCTGACTTTTGCCTTTTCTCGAGCAGGGCTAAAAATTCCTCATCCACCCAGGGTTTATCGTCATGGCCTCTATGAAATGGTGGAATCTGGTGAGGAAGCAGCAGCTGAACCTGTGGATCGCAGTCGTTTGCAGGCACACAGGTAAAGCAGCAGCCAATAGGTCTCAAATATTTATAAACATGTCCTGTTATAGTACTGCATGAATTTATTGACGACACAGAAGAAATTCAATATTGCATTTAACTCCATCACTGAACAGTTATATAAACTAAACTAAAAATAATTATAATGATGACTAAACAACTCCCATTCCCCAAAGTGCAAGATACACTGTTATCTTGAATATGATAAAAGATCAAACAAATAAGTGATCTCACAAACAAATAAACAAGGGATCTGAAACGGTTGCTAATATTGGATGTCCCATTCATTTTCAATATTTAGGTATTCTGTAATTAATACACACAATCAAATAAATCTTAATGTCATTTACTGCCATTTATATTTGTCAAAGTCTAACATGTGATTGCCCACATATAGCCTACACCTCTTTGTATTCCACTTTCAAACACAGCCTACATTTGGGCCTGTAAAGCCTGATTGGGATACCTGTTTCAGCCAGAAATACTTGCGTTCTACGGGCAATGCACTAGTTTATTTAAAATTAACATAATTATGTAACTAGATAATTGATTGAATTTTTGTTGCTGTTGCTATGTGGCTGGCTAAACATCTGTATAGTGTATTAGAGGTAGGCTTTAATAAGCTGCTGCTTCAGCCAACACCCTTTTTGTCTGTAATATGATTTATTGTTTTATGGAAAATATAGTTTGTTGGCCAAGTGCCTGAATGCGCGCCAGGCCCGCTAGTCCGTGTTTTTTGGCCACTTCGATTTCACCATTACCTACCGTCCCAGGTCCAAAAATACCAAGCCGGACGCCTTGTCCAGACAGTTAGACTCTGATGCAGTGGAGGTGTCAGAGCACCCCATCGTTACCCCATCGTGCATCGTGGGCGCCCTGTCATGGGGCATCAAAGAAATGGTCCTGAGAGCACAGGAGGCCGAGCCGGACCCAGGCAGGGGGCCAGCGGGGAGGCTGTTTGTCCCATCTGCCATTCAGGGCGAGTTGATCAATTGGGCCCACTCTTCCAAGCTCTTGTGCCACCCTGGGATGGCACGCATGGTGGCGCTTCTACAGAGGACATTTTGTTGACCTTCGCTCCGGAAGGATGTCGGAGAATACATCTGCGCCTGTTCCCAGTGCGCCACCGGCAAGACGTCCTCCTCTCCTCTGGCTGGTCTGCTCCACCCTCTTCCCACCCCTGGCAGGCCCTGGTCCCATGTGGCCCTGGACTTCGTTACCGGTCTTCCACCCTCTAACCACCACACCGTCATCCTCACCATCGTAGACAGATTCTCAAAGGCAGCCCACTTCATCCCCCTACAGGGGCTTCCCACAGCGAGGGAGACGGCAGAACTTCTCGTCCAGCACGTGGTGAGGTTGCACGGGATTCCCCTGGACATTGTCTCCGACCAGGGGCCCCAGTTTATTTCCCAGGTTTGGAGATCTTTCTACAATGCCATTGGGGCTACAGTGAGCCTGTCTTCGGGGTACTACCCGCAGAGAAATGGACAGTGTGAGCGGGCAAACCAGGAGTTGGAGGCTGTGCTGCGGTGCGTAGCCACCGCCAACCCAGCGTCTTGGAGCACCCACTTCCCGTGGATTGAGTATGCTCATATCACCACCGTTTCTTCAGCCATCGGCATGTCCCCTTTTGAGGCCTCTCTGGGCTACAATCCTCCGTTATTCCCTGAGGAGGAGGGGGACATCGCTGTCCCATCCGTCCGAGCCCACCTGAGGCACTGTCACCGGTTGTGGAGAGCGACCTGGACCTCACGGCGGAGCGCAACACCATGATTGCCAATCGTCGCAGGATGCCAGCTCCCCCCTACCGGGTGGGCCAACAGGTATAGCTCTCAACTAAACACATCAACCTCAAAGCTGAGGCGAGGAAACTGTCTCAGCAGTTTATTGGACCCTTTGCCATAACCCGTATTGTTAACCCTGTGGCTGTGCGCCTAGCTCTCCCCCCCCTCCCTCCGCATCTGTCCCACCTTTCATGTCTCGCAGGTCAAGCCGTTTTGTTCCAGCCCTCTGTGCCCTCCTCCCAAGTCGCTACCTCCACCAGTGGTGATCGATGGCGACCTGGCGTGGAAGGTCAATGCCATCCTAGACGTCCATCGCCGGGGTCACGGCCTACAGTACCTGGTGGACTGGGAGGGTTACGGCCCGGAGTGGAGGTCCTGGGTGTGTCCCTCCTTCATGTTGGATCGTCAACTCATTAGGGACTTCCACCAGACGCACCCGGGTAAGCTGGATCGGCCGCCGAGAGGCGCCTGGTGGGGGGGGGGGGAGTACTGTGATGATTTGCTCTGCCTGCCTATTATCCTCAGCTGCGCACACACCTGCTCTCCATCATCACCGGAGCTATTTACACCACACTGCCCTCAGATCAGCGCGGAGTCGTCTTTCTCCATGGTCAGATGAGACCAACACACGCCTTCGTCTTCTTCGCAGTTCTTTGCAGTCACAGCCTACACTCTCCTGAGAACATCGCTCCCTTTCAT
Source organism: Pholidichthys leucotaenia (assembly GCA_020510985.1). Classification (NCBI taxonomy): domain Eukaryota; kingdom Metazoa; phylum Chordata; class Actinopteri; order Cichliformes; family Pholidichthyidae; genus Pholidichthys; species Pholidichthys leucotaenia. The sequence goes on from CM035848.1 coordinate 51,077,582, forward strand.
CAGTCGTCAGGAAGGATTATCACCTTCTCGACAAGTAAGCCATCTATACTCTCATCATTGTCTACGCTCATCCCCTGTGCACAGGCGGAGATCCGTGGCGGCGGACCTCCCTCTCCTGGCGGCAGACCGAGCTACACTTCCAACCCTCCAGCACTTCCATCCTCTCCAGCAGCTACTGGGACAGTGGGTGCTGTCTTCCTGGCCAGAGCCTACGGGTCGAACCTGAGCATAACTCCATCTCGTCAAACAGTAAGCACTGGACAATCTTGTACATCCCCTCCGGGGTCGAACACTAATCCCACCTGTCTCTGTTTATCCATTGGGTGCTCTGCTCACCCCCGGCTGCTACATCTACGCACGCACGCACGCACACACCCTGAACATAATAAAGATAACTGAACCCACTTTTGAGTCTGAGTCTGCTCACTAGGTCTTAAAACCATGTCATGTTTGTCACACTTAAATGTTTCAGATCATCAAACAAATTTAAATATTAGACAACAATAACACAAGTAAACGCAAAGTGTAGTTTTTAAATGAAGGTGTTTATTATTAAGGGTAAAAAAAAATCCAAACTTACATGGCCCTGTGTGAGAAAGTGATTACCCCCCCCATTAAAACATAAATTACATGTGGTTTATCACATCTTTGGAAAGCTGAGTTCAATTTCTCTAGCCACACCCAGGCCTGATTACTGCCACACCTGTTCTCAATCAAGAAATCACTTAAATAGGACCTGCCTGACAAAGTGAAGTAGACCAAAAGATCCTCAAAAGCTAGACATCATGCTGCGATCCAAAGAAATTCAGGAACAAATGAGAAACAAAGTAATTGAGATCTGTCAGTCTGGAAAAGGTTATAAAGTCATTTCTAAAGCTTTGGGGCTCCAGCGAACCACAGTGAGAGCCATTATCCACAAATGGTGAAAACATGGAACAGTGGTGAACCTTCCCAGGAGCGGCCGGCTGACCAAAATTACCCCAAGAACAAAGCGACAACTCATTCAAGAGGTCACAAAAGACCCTACAACAACATCCAAAGAACTGCAGGCCTCACTTGCCTCAGTTAAGGTCAGTGTTCATGACTCCACCATAAGAAAGAGACTGGGCAAAAATGGCTTCCATGGCAGAGTTCCAAGATGAAAACCACTGCTGAGCAAAAGGAACATAAAGGTTCCTCTCAGTTTTGCCAGAAAACATCTTGATGATCCCCAAGACTTTGGGGAAAATAGTCTGTGGACTGATGAGAAAAAAGTTGAACTTTTTGGAAGGTGTGTGTCCCATTACATCCGGTGTAAAAGTAACACAGCATTTCAGAAAAGGAACATCATACCAACAGTAAAATATGGTGGTGGTAGTGTGATGGTCTTGGGCTGTTTTGCTGCTTCAGGACCTGGAAGACTTGATGTGGTAAACTGAACGTTGAATTCTGCTGTCTACCAAAAAATCCTGAAGGAGAATATCCGGCCATCTGTTCATGACCTCAAGCTGAAGCACACTTGGGTTCTGCAGCAGGACAATGATCCAAAATACACCAGCAAGTCCACCTCTGAATGGTTTAAGAAAAACAAACTGAATACTTTGGAGTGGCCTAGTCAAAGTCCTGACCTGAATCTGATTGTGATGCTGTGGCATGACCTTAAAAAGGTGGTTCATGCTCAAAAACCCTCCAGTGTGGCTGAATTACAACAATTCTGTGAAGATGAGTAGGTCAAAATTCCTCCACAACGCTGTAAAAGACTCATTGCCAGTTACTGCAAACGTTTGATTGCAGTTGTTGCTGCTAAGGGTGGCCCAACCAGTTACTAGGTTTAGGGGGTAATCACTTTTTCACACAGGGCCATGTAGGTTTGGATTTTTTTTCCCCCTTAATAATAAACAGCTTCATTTAAAAACTGCATTTTGTGTTTACTTGTGTTATCTTTGTCTAATATTTAAATTTGTTTGATGATCTGAAACATTTAAGTGTGACAAACATTAAAAAAATGAGAAATCAGGAAGGGGGCAAATACTTTTTCACACTGTTGTATACAGAATATATAAGGAAAAAAATTAAAACAAGAAAAGTTACAAATTTACAAGTAAAAAGTTGCAGATTTAAGAAAAAAGTAAATTACAAGAGAAAGTATCGAAATTTAAGAAACATGAAAAATTTCTAATTTGTTGAGAACTTTTTAAATTTCTGAGAAAAAAGTCACAAGTTTATGAGAAACATTTTTAATTTATGAGTAAAAAGTATGTATATACTGTGTACAAAAGAGTTGCAGATTTATGAGGAAAAAATGTAATGTTAAGGAAAACAAATTTGAAAGGAAAAATCTTATTTTTTAATGGGTAAAAAATTGAAATGTATCAGAAAAAAAGAAAAGAAAAATTACTAGAAATTTCCCAAATTTATGAGAGAAAATTTGAAATGCGCCATCATGCACCCTGAGTGACTTCCCTCGTCTGGATTTAGCTGACAAATTGGAAAACCGTTACACAATAAGCTGCTCTGCTTGCTCAACCGTCTCCTTTCTTAAATATTTATTTTTCCCCGTATCAGCTGCTGCACGTCTACCCATGTGTTTGTGACTGTGCAGACGACTTCAGCATTATTCCTTGTTAGAAAAAAAATACTATCCATGTTTAACATGTGTTTGGTACACAGCTGAGTCCACGTCATCACAAGTCAAGGCCACATGTGTCTATTTACATGGTGGAAGTCGTTCTGCATCCGGTTAAAGCAGAGACCCGAAGGCGTCATCAGATTTCAGATTGTGCCGTTAGAGGCTTTTTATGGCTGTGATTGTAAACCCCAAGGACAAATGTTCTCCCCAAATAAATATTTGGTTGTGCTCAAGGAGCTTGGGAGAGTTACTGCCAGGGCTTTATCCATCCACAGACCGAGATCTAAGATAGAGCAGAGTCTATTATGTTCAAAAACACAAGACTTAACTCTGAGAAATAAAAGCTTCATCTCGGTTGGAGTTCTCCTAAATGATGTGAAGACTGGCAGTTTGAGGGTCATAAATACATAAATTGAACAGTATATCACAGCTGTTGGTTGTGACCGAGGACTTTGATTTAATTTCAGGAATTAATTTGGCTTTATGCTTTGTGTGAATAAGATTCACCTATGCCCACGCAGCTGTATACAGTGCATTTGGAAAGTATTCACAGCGCTCCACATTTTGTTATGTTACAGCCTTATACCAAAATGGATTAATTCATTTTTTCCTCAAAATTCTACACACAATACCCCATAATGACAATGTGAAAAAAGTTTTTAAGATTTTTGCAAATTTATTGAAAAATAAAAAACTAAGAAATAACATGTACATAAGTATTCACAGCCTTTGCCATGAAACTCATAATTAAGCCCAGGTGCATCCTGCTTCCACTGATCATCCTTGAGATGTTTCTACACCTTAATTTGGAGTCCGCCTGTGGTAAACTCAGTTGACTGGACATGATTTGGAAAGGCACACACCTGTCTATATAAGGTCCCACTGTTGACAGTGCATGTCAGAGCACAAACCAATCATGAAGTCAAAGGAATTGTCTGTAGACTTCCGAAATAGGGCTGTCTCGAGGCACAAATCTGGGGAAGGGTACAGAAAAATTTCTGTTGCTTTGAAGGTCCCAATGAGCACAGTGGCCTCCATCATCCGTAAATGGAAGAAGTTCAGAACCACCAGGTGTCATGTTCGGGGTTGTTTTCAACCCTGTCCATGACCTGTGGCTGTAGGTTTTGATCATTACTTATTAATTCCAGCTGGCAGATTGAGCCTTGCTCTCTGCCAGCCCTACGGCCACGCCTCCTCCTCTTGCCAGACATTCACCAGCTGTTTTCCTTCACCACATGCACGCACACATGCACACACACTCACACATGCACACATCCAATCATTCGTGCACCTGCTTGCCACATGGCTGTGTCCACTTGCCTTCGTTAGTGTATTGTGTACTTACAGGGAGGCAGTGTGACCAGTCAGTGTGGCAGCTTAAGTCAACATTGAACATCCTGGCTCACTGAGTATTGGCTCCTTTCCTTTTTGGACTTCACCTTGTTGTACTTCAGAGCCTTTCCGCTCCAACATAATTGTAAGTCTTCTTTTGTGCCTATTCCCTCCGCTCCTGCCTGCCTGGAGCGCATTTGGCATTTCATCCGAGCCAACAAAGTTTGTAGCCAGTTGTCTCACCCATTCTCACTGTGACTGTTATTTAGACAATTTGTATATTTTTTCTGTTTTCATTAAACACGTTACATTACTGCACGTTGGACTCGCTTCTATTTCATTTGTTCACTGCAAGATCACGCAGCGGACATGACACCAGGACTCTTCCTAGAGCTGGCCAGCTGTCTAAACTGAGCGATCGGAGGAGAAGGGCCTTAGTCAGAGAAGTGACCAAGAACCTGATGGTCACTCTGTCAGATCTCCAGTGTTCCTCTGTGGTGAGAGGAGAACCTTCCAGAAGGACAACCATCTCTGCAGCAATCCACCAATCAGGCCTGTATGGTAGCGTAGCCAGACGAAAGCCACTCCTTAGTAAAAGGCACATGGCAGCCTTGTAACACTCAGCTATTAAATATAGAGAATATTTCTAAAACAACAAGGGATGAAATGATTGCACACTTACTAGGCTTGTATGGTTGGTGGGTTCTTATAGTTCAAAGTGCACTGAAAAATAATGAATATACAACAGTCTTATTTATCCCCTTATTTACGACACCCCCAATGTATTTACACAATTTATATTTACACAAATCACCATTCAGTAGAGTATTCGTCAGTGTTCTCAATCTTCGCCAGCCAAAAAAAATAGGAAAAAAGAAAAATAAAAGTGTCCCAATAAGTCACTCAAAATCAAACAGGACGTAACTGTGTAATTGTCAAAAAAACCCTGAGCTCAGTCAAAATGCAGTTGAAAAAAATGAATGCATGAAGCGACACAAGCAGGAACGACCTCACCAGCTTTGGGTCTGCTGCCCTTCTCATTGGTTATACAGTGAAAGCCCCCAGTCCAGCGTCCTCCTCCTGGGTCAACCAACTTGCCGTTTCCGACTTCCGGTTATGGCTGCCACGTAGGACGGACGTGTCTCGCTCTGCTCTGCTCCTGGAGAAAAAAAATCGGCAAATAACTCTCTCATTTGGGACAGAACGTATCCCAGCATTTGGGCGAGGATATGTCGGCGAAGCCTAAGGCTGGAAAACCAGGAAAAGGAAAAAGCGAGCCGCCGAAACAGTCCAAATTAACGGACTTTCAGGTCTGTGACGCAGCAAACAAAACTCCATATATGGCGGAGGAGGCTGGCGGCGGTGCGATGTCTGCGGGGAATGGCGCAGATGCGCTGATGGCTGCCATGAGTTCAATGAGAGCGGACTTTTCCTCTAGATTTGATGGGATTATGACAGCGTTGGAAGGAATAAGAAAGGAATTGGGTGACTGTGTAGAACGAACGGCGCAGATGGAGCTCCGTCTCGCTAGTGCTGAAGATGACGTCACCCGTCTTCAATTAAAGGTGCGCACTTTGGAAAAAAAAAATAAATCTCTGGAAGATAATATTTTGGATTTGGAATCTCGGTCGAGACAGAATAATTTGAGGCTGGTGGGTCTTCCAGAGGAATCAGAAGGTCGGGACGTATGTTCCTTTCTGGAAAAGTGGATTCCGGAGGTGCTGGGCAGCGAGGAGTTGCAATCAGCAGTGGTTCTGGAAAAAGCACATCGTATTGGCCCACGGAGAGATAAGGGACCGCCGAGGACCTTAATTATGAAGTTTCTTAGCAACAGAGACAGGATGAAGATCTTCAACGCTGCACGTGCTAAAGGAGAGATTAAACACCAGGACCAGCAGGTGCGGTTCTACCCAGATTTGGCCACAGGAATCCAGCAATTGAGGAAGCAGTTTGATCCCATACGTAAGGAGCTGCGCAACCTTGGGATTCGTCATGGTGTAATCTATCCTGCGAGACTGCTGACCACGTATGAGGGCAGAACCCACATTTTCAAGACCCCAGAGGAGGCGCAGGAGTTCATCAAGAAGATCAAAGAAGAAGAAGAGACTGGTGGGAGCTAAGCATGAACAAAATATAAGGTAGAATAATTAAGCATTTGCACAGGCATCTGACTGACTTGAAGTAAATAGTAAGTTTACAAAATATAGATTGTATTATATATTAAAAAAACAAAACAAAAACAAAACAAACAAACAAAAAAAAAAACTATGATGTACAAAGTTGTTAAAAATTTTGGAGTTAAGTTGGAAAACTACAGAGGAGAGTTAATGTTACGTCATTAAAAGCAGTAGAGTTAGGGTGATTGGGAGGATGAAGAAGGAGTGGCTTAGGCTGTTCTCCGTGGGTGTGGAACGGTCGATGGCTATATCGGGAGACAGAATTTTTCTTTTGATTTTGGGGGGTTTGCCACAAGTGTGGGAAGGGGAAATTTGTTTGTGTGTAGTTTGTAGGATGAATGTTCAACCACTCATGTTTTTGCTTCTCTGTATGAGCATGTTTACACTGCAAGGTAATCCTAAACTCTCTATTGATCATGGACCAAAGTGTTAATCTTAATTTAACTTCATGGAATTGCAGAGGTCTACATAATTTAAAAAAACTTAAACAAGTTATGAATAAAATAAAGGACATGGGTTCAAGAATTGTGTTTTTACAAGAAACTCATCTGATAGAGGAGGATGTTAAAAGAATTAGGAGTAGATGGCAGGGAAGTGTATTCACCTCTTCATTTTCATCCCGAGCCAGGGGAGTTATGACTCTCATACATAAATCAGTTCCTTTTCAGGTGAAAAATGTAATTGGAGACAAATTTGGAAGATATGTAATCATTCAAGGTTCTTTGCTATTAGAAAATATAAATCTTGTGAACTTATATGGTCCCAATATAGATGATCAGAAGTTCTTTGCTAATTTATTTCTCATCTTATCATCACTTACAGGGCAACATATAATAGCAGGGGATTTTAATTGTACATTGAATCCAGGTGTGGATAGATCAACAGGACTGGATTGTACGCACATTGGATGTAGGATGACTATTAATCATTTTATGAAAGAATTGAGATTGTTAGATATATGGAGAGAAATGAAACCACAAGTTAAAGCCTATTCTTGTTATTCCAGTACCTACAAGACATTCTCACGTATTGATTATTTTTTGATTTCCACAGAATTAAGGTCCAAGATTCAAAACTGCTTTTATGATAACATCGTGATTTCTGATCATGCACCCTGTTGTCTAATATATGTAGATAAAAAATTGACAAAGGAATCAGGTAGATGGCAATTTCAGCATAAATGGCTTCAGGATGAGGAATTTGTCAAGTATATAGAAAAACAGATAGACAAGTTCTTTGACATCAATACTACACAAACATCAGCATGTGTAAAGTGGGAGGCTTTCAAAGCTTTTATTAGGGGACATATTATTAGTTATACAGGATCAAAATCTAAGAAGACTCGAGAGGAGAGAGCTAAATTGGAACATAAAATAAAAAGTCTTCAGGAAAAAGTGTATGCAGGAAGTGACCCAAGGTTGGAGAATGAATTACTGATTTTGAGAGCTGAATACGACAAAAAATCAGCGAATAGAGCTGCCTCGAGTCTTCTAAGATTGAAACAATCTTTTTATGAACAAGGTGAAAAATCAGGAAAATTATTAGCATGGCAGATTAAACAATTGGAAATTAAAACACCAATTACCAGTATTATAAGTAATGGACAGGTAGTTATAGATCCTTTAGAAATTAATAGAGCCTTTAGAGATTACTATGAAAAATTATATGATACCAAAAATGAACCTGATTTAACAAAACTAAATGGGTTTTTGAACGAACTATCTATACCGTGTATTCCAAATGAAAACAGGGAGATATTGGAGTCTAAAATTAGTCAAGAAGAAGTTGGGCTAGCCATTGATAATATGAAATCAGGAAAAAGTGCAGGACCAGATGGTCTTCCAGTTGACCTTTATAAAAAATTTAAGAATAAATTAATAAAACCTTTTTTGGAAATGGTTTTAGAAGCATTTCAAAATAATAATTTACCATCATACATAAATAATGCCTTAATTATACTGCTGCCAAAACCAGGTAAGCCCTCTAATAAATGTGAAAATATGAGACCAATAAGCCTATTAAACGCCGACCTTAAGATAATCTGTAAAATTTTAGCAAGACGAATACAAGAAATTTTACCAAATATTATTAATCGAGATCAGAATGGCTTTATAAAGGGTAGACAAGGCTTCCATAATGTAAGAAGACTATTTAATATTATTTATTTTAATAAAGAAGCACCGGATACAGCTCTCCTATCATTGGACGCCGAAAAGGCCTTTGATAGAGTTGAATGGCCCTTTCTTTTTGAAGTCCTACAAAGGTTTGGACTTGGAAATAATTTCATAAAATGGGTTCAAATAATATACAATAATGCTACAGCAGAAATCCTAACAAATAACAATATTTCAAAACCAATAAAAATCAATAGAGGATGTCGACAAGGCTGTCCACTTTCACCTTTACTGTTTACTATGGCAATTGAACCTTTAGCGATGGCGATACGTTTACATTCACAAATATATGGAATTAAAGTTGGACCAACAGAACATAAAATCTCCCTGTACGCCGATGATATAATTTTGTTTATGTCGAATCTAAAAAAATCAATTCCAACCTTGTTGAATTTAATAAAGAATTTTGGGGAAATATCAGGATATAAAATAAATAAAACTAAATCTTCAATATTAATGCTAAATGAGACCCAGAGAAATTACCCAGCCCCTGAGGTAAATCAATTCAATGTTGTAAATCAGTTTAAATATTTAGGAATCCAAATTATGCCTAAGCTAGAATCAGTCGCCAGTGTCAACTATGAAGCCTTAATGTCAGATATCAATGAGTTAACTCAGAGATGGATGTCACTACCAATGTCGATGATCGGGAGAATCAATATACTTAAAAGTAATATTTTACCTAAAATACTTTATTTATTTCAATACATTCCCTTATCACCACCTTTAGATCTATTCTCAAGAATAAAAAAAAAGTTAGTGGAATTTATATGGAACAACAGGAGGGCTAGATTACGTTTGTCTTTATTATATTTACCATTTGATTGTGGAGGTCTGAAATGTCCAAATTTTATGTTGTATTATTGGTCGGCACAACTGAGGTCTATGACATATTATTTTTCATCAAATGATCTCCCTCACTGGACTGAAATGGAATCATACAATTTACCTTTACCTCTTCCCATATTCATATACTCAGATTCGGCAAAAAAATTACAAAAACAAGTTAAAAATCCATTTGTAAAGCATATGATCAAAATATGGTATGAAGCTAAAAACTATTTAAAAGAACCACAGTTATTGTCACAATTTAGTCCAATATGGGGTAATCAATATTTTAAACCAGGGAGAGCGGACGCTGTATTTAAAGTATGGAATTTAAAAGGGATACAAAAGATTCAGGATTTATATTTGCCATGTGCAGACAACATAATGTCTTTTGAAGAGCTGAGGATCAAATTTAATCTCAATAGAACACATTTTTTTTAAATATCTTCAACTTAGAAACTTTATTCGATCAAATCAAAATAAAGCTCTCACTCGACCTATTTATTCATCCTTGGAAAAAATGATGATGAAAGATAGTAAAAGAAAGGGTATTATTTCAGAGTTTTATAACTCATTGACACTATCTTCAAAAAAAGACTCATAGACCAGATGTGACTCAGTGGTTAAGACAGATGTTAACAAACCTTCCATTAGAAAGAATAACATATATACTGAAATCAAAGGAAATTGTGTTTGAGAATATATGGAGACCTTTTATTGATTATGTAAAAAATTTAAACATAACTCTTGAAGAAGAAGGTGAATGATGTGTGTGGACCTTGTAAATTCCAAACTGGTGAACATAATATGTATACTAATGTATTGGATTGTCTAGACTAAACAGAGGAGCATTGTTGAAGACTTGATTTTGTTGGTGGTTGTTGGTGTTTTTAGGGCTTTTTTTTTTTTTTTTTTTTTTGTAGTACTTTAGTGTTAGTGTTTGATTGTTTGTATCATGTTTGTTAAAAAAAAAAAAAGGTTCAATAAAGATATTGTGGAAAAAAAAAAAAACTTGCCGTTTCCCAGCAATGAATGCGCTGTCACCCGCCGGTCCCACGTAGACTCCCAGCGGGATGACGCTCCTCCTGGCTGTTCCTACAGTCTCTTTAAAGGCCTTTATTTCCCTTGACCGTATGACAGCCGCTCCTGGTGTTTGCGGGCCTGTCAGTCTGACTGTAAATGAAAGAAATGACTGTCCTCGTGGCGACTTTCGCCTTTCTTTTAACGCCGCCCCCAGCTGTTGGCAGTCTGCTGATGGCCACTCCCATACCAGCTGATGTGATTACAGGTTAATTGGGTATTTACATGCATACATTCAGAAAGTAGAATGCACTTGACACGAGGCACAAACATGAACTGGAGCATTTTGAATATGGCATATCAGTTAAGATACCTAAGGCCTCCTTTTATGTGGTACCATTTTCTACATAAAAGGGGCAATGCAACTAAATATGTGGCAGTGCTACATAGTCCCCTTCCCTAGCCGGAAGCTACTATGTAAACACCTTTCCCCCTCTTGGGATTAACTACCCTTCTTCTGTACTACAGGTGGGGAACTCCGTTCTACTTTGTCTTCCTTAGGCTTTTCCTCGTTTATACATTAGGCTGGTCCTATCCTCGTAGGCACTAGCCTGGCTGAGCAGTTATTGTGGGCCTTGGAGTGTGCATGGGTTCTGGCCTGGACTAAGTCGTCCCCCTGAAAGTACGCCTCCTTCAGGCAGTAATTATCCCACTTAGCTGGTTCCGCCTAATGCACCCCCACTCTCCGCTTAACTCCTGCGGTCTTCTTCTGGTGTCCTTCCTCCCTGATGTATGCAGCCCCCTGGTCATTGGCGAGTGGTTGGCAAATGATCTTCCGGGCCCCGCGGTCGTGGATCTGTCCCACGGACGCGGCTCTACTGTTCTTTAGTCTCCCGTTAAGGCAAACGGAATTGTTTACACTGGTGGGTGCTCGTGGGTACCGGCTGCATGCCTCTCCCGGTTCTACCACGGTCTCCCTTAGGTCGTCGGCAGCCATTGCAGGTCTTAATATAGCCCCAGACACCCTTCTGAATGCTGGGCCACCAAGCTACCTCCAGCACTCTCAGCAAGGTCCTCAACGGCCCTTGATGCTCCCCCTGGGGCTTTGCATGGTAGTGGTGGACGACCTCCGGGATGAGGGGCCGTGGAACCACCAGCTGAAGCCTCGCTGTCTGGTTGTTTTGTGATACCCGGCGGTACAACACCCCCTGATGTACAACCAAACTGATGTGATACGTTCGTGAGCTGTTCACCGGGTGCCGTTTCAGTTCACGAACCACTTGGTCTTTTTCTTGCTCTGCCCCAATCTCTGCCAAGGATGTCAGCCACTCCTGGCCAACAGGTGGAAACCTCCCAGGGCAGTCGGTGTCGATAGAGGGCGATGTAGCCTCACTTGCGACCAAAGTCCAATACGGTAGGGCATCCCCTACTGGCAAGGCGTAATAAAGGCAGGCATCCCGGTGGGTGGTGCCTGTGGGCGCTGTACCCCCCTTACTTGCCTCATGGGAGTGGTGCACCATGGCAGCGTCTCTGGCGGTGCCAGTTGTAGGAACTTCCAGGTGACCGGGAGGTTTGGAGTAGTAAGCAGGTACACCAGGCTGATCCCACAGAGAGGGGAAGCCACTATAGGGTTATCCATGGAAACTGCCACGGTTCTCTGCACTTTCGGAATGCTAGCGAGCCGTAACTGGCTAAGCTGCCCTTTCCACTTTTCATCCCTGCGCCGCAGACAGTTTACTCGGTCTTTTTCTAAAGTGTCCACTCTCTCGTTGAATTTCTTCAAACTCCGGTCAACATACTGTCGGAACTGGGTCTCCCTGTTACCCATACTGTTAATAAAGTCGTTTACCCTAGCCTCTAACAGATTTACCTGCTGGGATAGGGCTACCACCTCATGTTTTAACTCTTCCTCCCTTTCACCATAATTGCCAGCCTGCTGTTCTACCGCAGCCCACACATTCACCATCTGGGTTGCCATTTTGTGTTACCCCCAGTTAAACCATACAGCCCCCAATCATTATCCCTGTACAGGACACCATCTGTAACACTCTTCTATGAAATAGAGAATATTACTAAAACAACAAGGGATAAAATAATTCCAGTCTGGACCAGCTGTTACAGTTTTGTGGGTTGTTATTGATCCATAAAGACAACAAAAGGTTAATGACAGAACAAATGGCATTACAATAATATATTTCACCTCCCCCACATTCTATTTACAACCGTCAGTGCTTTTCTTTTTATATAGAACTCAAATATCAATTGTCCCAGTCCATCACCAAGTCCCCCAAATCTTCGCCGGCACAAAAAAAGAACAAAAAAAAAGTGAAATGTTCTAATACCGTCACTCCCAAAAAATAACCAGTGCATCCCGGTATGAATTGTCACTAAAAACCCCTGAGCTCAGTCCAAAATGCAGATGAAGAATATGAATGAATGAAGAGAGACACAAGCAGGAACGCTCTCACCGTCTTTAGCTCCTGCCACCCCTAGCTCTGGGTGCGCAGTGAGCATCCCTCGGATAAACGTCCTCCGTCATGGGCCAACCAGCCTCTTGCTTCACGGTGAGGATGCGCCAACACCTCATAGATCCCGCATGGACTCCCTACGCTATGACACTGTCTCTGGTTGCTCCTGTAGTCTCAGACAGGTCTGCTTTTCAATCGTCAATGCGACGACGGCTCTCTATGTCAGAGTGCTCGTGTCCAGCTGAGAGTCTGTTTGTTTGTGTGTCCCGTGGCCACTTCTGCTTTTGCTTTTAAGCTGCTCCCGCTGATGGCTCCTTCCATGACCAGCTGATGTTAATGACAGGTAAATTAGTTTTTTTTTTCCATACATACATGCAGTCAAAAAGTGGAACAGGATTAATACCGAGGCACAAACAATGGCATGGAGTATTTATAATTATTGCACCTGCACAATTGCACAATAAATCTGGAACACTTTTCTAGAATATATTAGAGACTATTACTAAAACAAAAGGGATGCAATGATTTCACTCTTACCAGGCTCGTATGGTTATTTGCAGGTTATTATTATAATTCCAAGTGCACAGAAAATAATGACTATACCACAGTCCTATTTATCCCTTATTTACACCCCACAATGTATTTACACAAATCACAATTCAATTTAGTATGCCCCTATCCATAAGTGTTCCCAATCTTTGCCAGCAAAAAAAAAAAGAAAAAGGAAAAATAAAGTGTCTCTATAAAGTCACCCAAAATCAACCAGGACATCACTGTATGATTGTCAAAAAAAACAAAACCAAAACCCTGAGCTCAGTCACCGTAATTATGAAGGGAAATTGGATGAGGGGGAGACGAGGGGACGGTCTCACCGGCTTGAGGTCCACTGCCCTTCACGCAGGTTATCCAGCGAAATCCCCGGCCCAGCGTCCTCATCCTGGGTCAACCAACTTGCCACTCTTGGCAACGAATGTGCCGTCAGCGGCCGGTCCCACGTAGACTCCCAGCAGGATGACGCTCCTCCTGGCTGCTCCTACAGTCTCACCACAAAGGCCTTTATTTCAGGGCTCCATGTGACAGCCGCTCCTGGTGACAACGGGCCTGCCGGTCTGTCCGTGAATGAAAGTACTGTATCTCGTGGCGACTTCCGCCTTTCCTTTGATGCCGCTCCCAGCTGCTGGCAATCAGCTGAGGGCCACTCCCATACCAGCTGATGTTGATGACAGGTAAACTCTGGTTTCACATGCATATATTCAAAAAGTGGAACACAACCAACACGAGGCACAAACCTGAAATGGAGCATTTTTAATATAGCATCATATCACTTAAGATACCTATGACCTCCTTTTATGCGGTGACCATTTTCTACATAAAAGGGGCAATGTAATTAAATATGTGGCAGTGCTACATAGTCCCCCTCCCCAGCCAGAAGCTACTATGTAAACACCTTTCCCTCCCTTGGGATTAACCACCCTTATCCTGTATTACAGGTGGGGAACTCCATTCTACTTTGTCTCACGAATCCTTCCCTCGTTCATAAATTCAGCTGGTCCTATCCCCATAGGCGCTAGCCTGGCCGAGCAGTTATTATGGGCCTTGGAGCCCGGTTATTATGGGCCTTACCCTGGTGGGTGCTCGTGGGTACCTGCTGCATGCCTCTCCCAGTTTTACAGCAGTCTCTCTTCGGTCGTCGGCAGTCAGTGCAGGTCTTAATGTAGCCCCAGACATCCTTCCGTACGCTGGGCCACCAAGCTACCTCCAGCACTCTCAGCAAGGTTTTCAAAGGCCCCTGATGTCCCCTCTGGGGCTTTACGTGGTAGTGGTGGACAACCTCTGGGAAGAGGGACCATGGAACCACCAGCTGAAGCCTCACTCTTTGATTGTTTAGTGCGACCCAGCGGTACAACACCCCCTGATGTACAATAAAGCTGATCTGATACGTTCATGAGCTGTTCACCGGGTGCCGTTTCAGTTCACAAACCACTTAGTCTTTTTCTTGTTCTGCCCCAATCTCTGCCAAGGATGTTGGCCACTCCTGGCCAACAGGTGGAAACCTCCCAGGGCAGTCGGTGTCGATAGAGGGCGATGTAGCCTCACTTGCGACCGAAGTCCAATATGGTAGGGTGTCCCCTACCGGCAAGGTGTAATAAAGGCAGGCGTCCCGGTGGGTGGTGCCTGTTACGGCTCACTAGCATTCCGAAGGCGCAGAAAACCGTGGCAGTTTTCACGGATAACCCTATAGTGGCTTCCCCTCTCTCGTAGGTTCAGCCTGGTGTACCCGCCTACTACGCCAAACCCCCCAGTCACCTGGAAGTTCCTACAACTCACACCGCCGGTGACGCCACCACGGTCCATTGCTCCCATGAGGCAAGGCGGGGGCGTCAGAGCACCCAGATGCACCACCCAGGGGGACACCTGCCTGTACTACACCTTGCCAGCTGGGGGCACCCTACCCTATTGGATTTCAACCATAGGACTGACTCCATCACAGACCGCCAACCCCGACTGCCCTGGGAGTCGGGGTCCCCATAAATGCCAGATGTCGTGTTTGGGGGAAATCAGGCACCGCTCATCACCAGGCTAATACCATCCCTACAGTGAAGCATGGTGATGGAAGCGTCATGCTGTGTGGATGTTTTTCAGCTGCAGGAACTGGGAGAGTAGTCAGGATAGAGGGAAAGATGAATGCAGCAGTGTACAGAGACATCCTGGATGAAAACCTGCTCCAGAGCGCTCTTGACCTCAGACTGGGGCGACACTTCATCTTTCAGCAGGACAACGACCCTAAGCACACAGCCAAGATATCAAAGGTGTGGCTTCAGGACAACTCTGTGAATGTCCTTGAGTGGCCCATCCAGAGCCCAGACTTGAATCTAATTGAACATCTCTGGAGAGATCTGAAAATGGCTGTGCAGCAACGCTTCCCATCCACCCTGATGGAACTTGAGAGGTGCTGCAAAGTGGAATGGGGGAATCTACCCAAAGATAGGTGAGCCAAGCTTGTGGCATCATATTCAAAAAGACTTGAGGCTATAATTGCTGCCAAAGGTGCATCAACAAAGTATTGAGCAAAGGCTGTGAATACTTATGTACATGTAATTTTAGTTTTTTATTTTTAATACATTTACAAAACTGCAAAAAAAAAACCAAAAACATTTTTCACGTCATTATGGGGTACTGTGTGGTAGAAATTTGACAAAAAAAATAAATTTAATCCGTTTTGGAATAAGGCTGTAACATAAAATGTGGAAAAAGTGAAGCACTGTGAATACTTTCTGGATGCACTTCACTTGTATCAGTTGTTTGACCAAGCGTTTGATGCATGCACAGCACAAATGTAATGATACACTGGTTTGTTCACCAGCTATGTTACAGTATGTGAGGATTGTACTGCTGTGTCGTGCACCTTAACTTCCACAGTGAAGCGCTTGTTTGAAACAGACAATTCTCAAAATCTAGTCCTCAGTGACTTGGATGTGTCACCCAGCCTCCATGTTTATTGTTTATTATTGATGGGTACCCAATAGCTTCCGCATTAGCAGTTGCCAATCTTCCTGGGGACCACAGTTAAAATTCACAGTTAAAATCAATACAAAAACTAGAAAAGCACTCATAGAGCGCATACCTCCGCCAAGGCTCCTTCCGTTTCTCATGGATCACCTACATAATGTAATGGGCTTGTGTGTAGGCGTATCGCCACTTGTGGTGAAAACTGCATCCAAGTCTGTCCATTAGTTTTGGAGTTTTGTGGCTGACACACTGTGAGAAGAGCCTTGGCTGAGGTATGCATTCCCAGATCATCCCCAAAATGTAATGGGTTCCTCTCTAGGCCAAGAACCACCTCTGGTGAAAATTTCATCCAAATCCATCCAGTAGTTTTTGTGTAATCCTGCTGCACAAATACAAACAAAGCCCTTGGTGGAGGTACGTACTCTCAGATCATCACCAAAATCTAATCATGTGTTCCCTGTGCCATTACACACCTTTCCTGAAAATTTCGTCAAAATCCGTTCATAACTTTTTGAGTTATGTTTGTAACAGACAGACAGACAGACAGACAGACAAATGCCAGTAAAAGCATTACCTCCTTGGCGGAGGTAATAAACTCAAGTGTTGCTGTTGTGTCCATCTCCTCCATCTCCAAACTCCCAGGCTGCGAGCGTTGCAATTCATCGCACAACCGCGTACAACCCACAGGCCAATGGGTTATGCGAGCGTTTTCATAGATCACTGAAAGCAGCACTCAGGGGTTCACTGACGGATGCAAATTGGGTAGACAGGTTGCCGTGGGTTTTATTGGGGTTGCGCTCCACGGCAAAAGAGGATTTGGAATCTTCCCCGGCAGAGAGCTTGTTTTTGCGCAGCCCCTATGGCTGCCCGGGGAATTTCTGCCAAATAATCCCGTGCCGGACAGCTGCCCGTCTCAGCTTTTGCAGCGTAGCGCAAACACAGGCACGCTGCCGGGCCCAGCCCACCACTGTTTTCCGCGTGCTTTTGTGCCTAAAACTTTGAAGAACGCGGAGTTCGTGTTCGTCAGACACGACAACCAGCGCCCTCCATTGCGCTTGCACACATGTTGAAAATGGCCCTATCTCACTTAAAGAATCCTTTAAAAAATTCCTGGATCCAGACAGTGATGCGGATCATCCCCAAAATTTAATCAGTTCTTCCTTGTACCATTTCCAACAACGCCTGAAAGTTTCATCGAAATCCGTCCAAAACTTTTTGAGTTATCTTGCTAACCAACAGACAGACAAACCCCGGCAAAAACATTACCTCCTGGCCTGCGGCCTGGCGGAGGTAACAATACAAAGATTAACAAAATAATATACAGAACACAAAAGAAAATGCTATAATTTCATATAAAATCCTATTACAAAAAAGAACATCAATAGAATGATAGAAAACAAAACGATAATTAGCTATCATATTTGTATTTTAAATATCTTCTTGTTTTTTTAAAAGTGTATATACATTGCTGTTTTTTTTTTTTTAACTTCATCTGGTAATTCATTCCACAACTTAAAAGACTTATAAATGAATGATTTCTTCCAAAAAGTTGTTTTAGGCTGAGCAAGCACTAAATTAAGTTTACAGCTATAGCGAGTCATATGCATATGTACTTGATTTGAATATTCCAATGCATCACTTAAAAAAGTAGGTGACCCTAAAAATAAAATGTTCCATACAAAAACAAACATGTTGAATAGAAGTCTAGTTTTAACCAGAAACCAGGATAGTCTATTGTGCATACTAATGATACTTGCAGTGTTTCCTCTGGCTTAAATTTTTTTTTTTTTTTTTGGGGGGGGGGGTGAGCACATGACACTATTGTAACCAGAATGTTAATTATATACTGTTTATTTCTTCTTTTTTAAATTTTGCACAGTAACTTTGCATATGGAACTTGCCATTTGAAGTATTGTACAACCAAAGGTTGAATCTTGGAATATTGGGCCAGTTGAGGTCATACCCAGACGTCGTGTGTTTGGACTTTTTACTGGTGTCATCCTTCTCTCCTTCCTCTGCTCTCACCTCTCCTGGACCCTCTGCCTTAACACTTTCCTCTCCTTGGCTCCTCTCTTCTGTCTCATCTTGCCCTCTCTGAGCCCTGTCTAAATCAGGTTCTCTCTCTGTCTATGGTGGTATACAAACAGGTTAGAAAATACCAAGTGTCACGTTTTGTCCTGCAGGATGTTTTTGTCATGGTTTATGACAAAAATATGTGTATTTTTTGTATTTTTATTCTAGGGTTTCTTTTTTCCATTGAAAACGATTAGAAAGGGAAAGGGAAAAACACTCATAATAGTAATTTACTCATGGTACCTAAATGATATGATCGGAGATAGGTATAGTAGCCAGAAATCCTACTCATGTAAAGGCAGTGCTATGAAACTAATAATTAAATGTAGACAACCAAAAATTTCTAGTCAAATTAAGGGTACAAAAACCCCCACTTAAAAACTTGAGTAATGATTTCAGTCTTGAAGGTTTGAGGTTTTTCTCCACAATTTACAACAGTTTTCTTAGTTTTCTACTTTTCTCTGTAAATTCATCTAAATTCGAAATCATTTTCCTTAAGTTTGCAATTTCCTGTTGTAAAATTGACTTTTCTTGTACATTTGAGATTTTATTATAAATTTGTGGATTATTTTATGGCTAATTTTGTCTATTTTTTGAAATAAAATCACTGGGTTTTTTTTTATAAATTTGAAACAGACTGTGGCATTTTTTTTACTTTTTCCTTATAACAATTTACATTTTTGACCATAATTTTGCAGAGCCAGAACAGAACAATAATTTAACTCTGATTTCAAAGAAAAAAATATTATTAAAATAGTATTTAATGAAATAAATTAACTTAAATGACCAAAGATGCAGTTATTTCTGTTATAATTTTATATATTTGTAGTTTTTTTTAGAAATCTCCTCACCAGCCAGACAGCAGGAAAAACCTCCCTTATTTTGAAATCCAAATTTTGCCACGTTTTGTTTGTCTGAAGGCTGCTGATGGATTAAAATCATTGACTTGATGTGGCGGCATAAATCCAAGAATGGTGGCCCGCCACACAGAAATGTTACCAGAGGAAACCCTATACTTGTGCAGTATGAACATTTTAGAACTAATCTAGCCGCCTTATTTTGAACTACTTGTAATTTATTAAGGTCCTTTGTATTTGCAGTGGACCAAACAATTGAGCAATAAAGATGTGACAGCACAAGTGAGTAGATGTATTTTTCCATGATGGCTGAAGTAACAATACCCAAACATTTGCGACTGACAAAAATTCCTCTTCCTATTTTTTTTTTAACAATGCTATCAATATGTTGTGACCATGACGTAACTCCCAGCAATTTGAACTGACTCAACTGATTTTCCAGTTGTCAACAGCCAAATTTAACACAGGCTCTTTGGTCATTCTTATTCTGCCACCAATAATAATTGTTTTTGTGGTTTATATTAATCATATATCCCATAACCTACATATGTATAAGCATGTGAGAATGTTTGGTGATTACATATGTAAAGCGACTTCACACCTCAGAACAGGACAAAGGGTCTCAACTGCCAGTGAAGATCAAAGAGCATCCGAGGCACTGCGGTGGAGACCAGATAGGTCGCCCTGACCTCCCAGGGCCAGGTGGAGGGGTACGGAGACAAAGGAGGATAATTAAGTTAATGGGGGATGTCAGCTTTGTATGCATGTCTTTTGTTGTGTGTGAGTATAAGTACACAGAGCCGAATGTGTTCGCTCTCTTACTTCTTCTGCTGCTGCACTAGATGAGACTTGTTAGAGGAGCAAAGCTGATAATAAACTTTGGTTTATAAGTCACATCGCCTTGTCATTCCGAGCTCTTCTACACTGGTGACCCTGACGCGAGGATGGACCAGAGGCGTTCCCCAGCGATCGACTCATCTGTGGCGACCCAGGCAGACGCCGGCGCCCATGCAGACAGGGGAACAGATGGACGACGTTCCCCCACGGCAGAAGTGATAGAGAGGGCTCAACCGAGCACCAGCACCGCTCTGAGTGCCGAAGGAAGACACTCTCACCCTGCGGACACATCAGTGACGGTCCACACAAATGCCGTCACCGTCAAGCTGCCGGACTTCTGGCAGGAAGACCCCGCCTCGTGGTTTCAGCAAGCTGAAGCCCAGTTTGCACTTGCGGGCATCACGGCTGACGATACAAAGTTCTATCACATCGTCGCCAAACTCGACGCCGCCACTTCGAGATGTGCGCGGAGCATAATCCAGCGGCCACCGGCCCAGGACAAATACAGAGAACTGAAAGCGACCATCGTGGCAAATTTCGTCCCCTCTGCCAAGGAGAGAGCCGAGAGGATCCTGGCGGTCTACGGCCACAGAGGATGCAGACCCAAGGCCCTCATGGAGGACTTGCTGCAACTTAAAGAAGAGGACAACGACAATTTCCTTTTCCAATTTATATTCCTCAGTACGCTGCCACCACACATGAGAGGGATGCTTGCCAACATGCGATGCAGCACCCAGCAAGACTTCCGCACGCTGGCTCACGAAGTGCAGCGACTCGTCAACGCCTGCAAGGAACTGACACCCACAGCAGCATCCGCAGACCTCAACGCAGATGTCCGGAGCCACGGGGAGCCACAAACCACGGAGCAGAATCCGCCCGCCGTGACAGCGACACAGCCAAGACGTAACAGACGGAGCGACGTCTGTTATTACCACCACCGCTTCGCCGAAAAGGCCTACAAGTGCGTTCCCCCCTGCAAATTCACGAATTCGGGAAACGCCAAAGCCGAACCGTTAACAGCGGCGGTTCTCGGCGAAAAAAGCAAGCTTCTATATGTGACGGACGGACACACCGGCAAGCAGTTCCTCATTGACACGGGAGCTCAACTGAGTTTTATCATGCCCTCCCAAGCAGACCGGGCCATGGGCCGCCGGGGCAATGGAGCGGTGGCAGCCAACGGCTCCATCATCGACACGTTTGGCGAAAGGAACCTGCCCCTCCGCATCCATGGCCGCAACTACAGATGGACATTTGTTGTAGCGGCGGTGAGTTTTAACTTGTTGGGCGCAGACTTTTTGTGTGCACATGGGTTATTAGTCGATCTAGCGAACAGACGCTTGGTTAATGCATTGTCCTTTGCTTCTATTCCCTGCTCAGCTCGAGTTTCTCCACCACCCGTGCAGGCCAGCGTCACTACAGCAGGAGGTAAGTTTGATCAACTCCTCACCCAATTTCCAGCACTCACAATTCCCAAATTCTCAGCTACAGTGGCTAAGCATGGGGTCGAACACTTTATTCCCACAACGGGCCCACCCGTTTTCGCCAAAGCTCGGCGCTTAGACCCGACCAAGCTCGCCATAGCTCGGGACGAGTTTGCCACCCTTGAAAAACTAGGCATTATCAGGCGATCAAAAAGCCCCTGGGCGTCACCGCTTCACATGGTCCCGAAATCCGACGGTTCTTGGAGACCGTGCGGCGATTACCGCAGATTAAACAATTCGACGGCGCATGACCGCTACCCTATTCCTCACATCCAAGATTTTTCACTACATCTGGCGGGTGCGCGCATTTTTTTCAAAAATAGACCTGGTCCGCGGCTATCATCAAGTCCCCGTTAGAGCGGAAGACATTCCTAAAACAGCTGTAATAACCCCCTTCGGTCTTTTTGAATTTTTGCGGATGCCTTTTGGCCTCAAAGGCGCCGCTCAAACCTTTCAGCGGATGATGGATGCAGTATTACGCGACCTCCCTTTCGTGTTCGTCTACCTCGACGATATGCTGGTAGCCAGCTCATCTGAGGAGGAACACGAACAGCATCTCACTATGGTTTTTCAGAGACTAGAAGAGCACGGGTTAATAATCAATCCAGCCAAATGCAAATTCGGCGTGTCACAAATTGATTTTTTGGGACACAGAGTTTCACCGAAGGGGGCAGTCCCACTGCCAGACAAAGTTCACGCAGTAAAAAGTTTCCCACGGCCACAAACGGTCAAATCGCTGCAAGAATTTTTGGGAATGGTTAATTTTTACAACCGTTTCCTCCCCCGCACAGCTCAGCTCATGCAGCCCCTATATGACGCGCTTAGAAAACAAAAATCTTCCAACGCGGTCGAATGGACCCCGGAGCGCGAACGCGCCTTCGCGGAAGTAAAAAGTGCCCTAGCTAATGCCACATTGTTGGTTCACCCTGATCCCTCGGCCCGCATTGCGCTAACCACAGACGCTTCAGACCTGGCCATAGGGGCGGTTGTAGAACAACACGTCGGCGGAACCTGGCAGCCTTTGGCATTTTTCAGCAAATCGCTAAACCAAACTGAGCGTAAATACAGCACCTTTGACAGGGAGCTGCTAGCGCTTCATTTATCCATCCGCCACTTCCAGTTCTGGTTGGAGGGGTGGCGTTTCACGGCTTTTGTAGACCACAAACCGCTCACCTTTGCGATGGCTAAAATTTCTGAACCGTGGTCAGGCAGGCAACAAAGACAGCTAGCTGCGATTTCAGAGTTCACCACAGACATTCGACATGTGGCAGGCAAACTTAACGTGGTAGCAGACTGCCTCTCTCGCGCTGTGACATCGCCAGAGCGCGAGGAGACAGATTATACTACCTCAGCCGCAGAACTCTTCGCCAATGCGGACACATACGCAGCCCCAATCCACGTAGGGATAGATTATGTAGCCATGGCGGAGAAGCAAAGTAGTGACGCGGACGTGCGCGCACTCCTGTCTGGACCAACAGGGTTAAGGCTGGAGGAAAGGGGTTTACGCGACGGTGTGCCCCCCCTAATATGCGACATCTCAACCGGCCGACCTCGCCCGGTAGTCCCAGCTGCATGGCGCCGCCGTATTTTTGACTCAATTCACTCCCTCGCGCACCCAGGTGTGCGCGCTTCGGTTAAAATGGTCGCCGAAAAGTTTGTGTGGCCTGGCCTGCGCCCAAACGTAAAAGAATGGGCAAAGACTTGCATTTCTTGTCAGCGCGCCAAAATACACAAACACACAAAAGCCCCTCTAGAGCCTTTTCGAATCCCTGCTAGAAGGTTCGACCACGTTCATGTCGACCTCGTGGGACCACTACCTTCCTCCCAAGGTTTCACACATCTGTTAACAATGATAGACTGTACTACGCGCTGGCCGGAGGCGGTCCCTCTGGCGTCAACCACAGTGGAGGAAGTCGCTCGCGTTTTTTTGACAAACTGGGTGGCACGTTTCGGCGTCCCATCAGACATCACGTCCGATAGGGGGCCTCAATTTGTCTCGGAGCTTTGGTCAGCCATGGCCAGCAGCTTAGGAGCGACAATTCACCGCACCACTGCTTATCACCCTCAGGCTAATGGGTTATGCGAGCGTTTTCACAGGTCTCTTAAGGCCGCCCTCAGAGCCTCACTAACGGATACAAATTGGGTAAATAAACTTCCTTGGGTTTTATTGGGGTTGCGTGCTGCACCTAAAGAGGATCTAGACGCCTCCCCAGCAGAATTAGTTTTTGCACAACCTCTCAGGCTCCCAGGTGAATTTTTACCAGAGAACCCAGAGCCAGGGCATCTTCCAGCCCTGAGGTTTTTAGGCAGCAATGGACCGGACTCTCTCCCCGGGCCGGCACATCACTCTTTTCCACGGGTTTTTGTCCCCCAAGCTTTAAAAAACGCTGAATTCGTTTTTGTTAGGCATGAAGCTTTAAAACCAACCTTCCACCCACCATACGATGGACCATTCAGAGTGCTGGAACCTGGTGATAAGCATTTTGTGCTTGATTTTGGGGACAGAAAAGAAACAGTCAGCATTGACAGACTTAAACCTGCCTTCTTGTTGAGAGACAAGCCTGCACGGTTGGCGAGAGCACCTCGGCGGGGTAGACCCCCCAAGAGAAAAGACTCAGCCCCCCTGCAGGGAACAAATAATCACTCTCCTTCCCAAGCTGCAGATTCCTTACAGGAGGGTCCCACCAGGACGCCCGAACGGACCCACAGCAGATTCGGAAGAAGATTAAAGCCCAGACGGCACAAGGACTGATGCAAACTACTCAAAAGTTGTTCACTAATTGTGCTGTAACAGTTTAGGACTGACTTGTGATATTACTATGCTGTTATGATTACCACTGAATTCTCTACAGGAGCATAGCTGCTGGAAAGTTTCTTCTTTGTCAAGAGGTATAGCAGTTAGTATGTCATAATAATTATCTTAAACTGTGAATTTTCCTATTGTCCTTTTCTTAGTCGTTTGGGGGGGGCTGTGGTCTATATACAGTATATTAATCATATATCCCATAACCTACATATGTATAAGCATGTGAGAATGTTTGGTGATTACATATGTAAAGCGACTTCACACTTCAGAACAGGACAAAGGGTCTCAACCGCCAGTGAAGATCAAAGAGCATCCGAGGCACTGCGGTGGAGACCAGATAGGTCGCCCTGACCTCCCAGGGCCAGGTGGAGGGGTACGGAGACAAAGGAGGATAATTAAGTTAATGGGGGATGTCAGCTTTGTATGCATGTCTTTTGTTGTGTGTGAGTATAAGTACACAGAGCCGAATGTGTTCGCTCTCTTACTTCTTCTGCTGCTGCACTAGATGAGACTTGTTAGAGGAGCAAAGCTGATAATAAACTTTGGTTTATAAGTCACATCGCCTCGTCATTCCGAGCTCTTCTACAGTTTTGCCTTATAAATATTTAAAGCCATATTGTTTTTGATGACCCAATTGTTTAGATCTTGCAGCTCATTATTTAACACCTCAGCCAAATCATGGGAATTATGAGCAGAATAAAACATAGTCGAATCATTAGCATACATAACCATGTATTTTTTTTTTTCAAAACACACGGCAAATCATTTACAAAAAATTAAAATAAAAGTGGACCCCAGCAACTACCCTGCGGAACACAACAATGCACTTTGCACCATTCTGAAAAATAACCATTATAGTATGCTTTTTGCCTCCTACCTGACAAATAACTTCTAATCCATGCAATAGTAGTAGATGGAAAACAGTATTGTTCAAGCTTTCGGCTTGTTAACATCCAAATGAAAAAAAAACACTTGCATGTACAGTATACTGTATATGAACCAAATTTCCAAATCTCTCGTCTGTTTCCAAAAAAGTAGGAAACAGATTTATTTGTTTTGTGGTTTGAGAGGTTGATCGCATGTGACCAGTCTCTGGGTGTAATAAGATAAGATAAGCCTTTATTAGTCCCACAGTGGGGAAATTCCAGGATTGCAACAGCACAGGGATAGCAACACTCAGAGCAACAATCAGAAGGCAAGAAAAAACAAGAGCAGCTACTATACATATGTACATATTACTATAAATATATACAGTATATGTAGACACACAGTGCGGAGCATTGTGGTTGGTGGATGTGCAGCAGAAAGTCTAAGCTCTCTCTCCGCGGATGCGGCGGGCCAGCTGGATGTCTTTGGGCATGATGGTGACCCTCTTGGCATGGATGGCGCACAGGTTGGTGTCCTCGAAGAGACCCACCAGGTAGGCCTCGCTGGCCTCCTGCAGAGCCATGACGGCGGAGCTCTGGAAGCGCAGGTCGGTCTTGAAGTCCTGAGCGATCTCCCTCACCAGGCGCTGGAAGGGCAGCTTACGGATGAGCAGCTCCGTGGATTTCTGGTAGCGACGGATCTCTCTCAGAGCCACGGTACCGGGCCTGTAACGGTGAGGCTTCTTCACTCCGCCGGTGGCCGGAGCGCTTTTCCGAGCAGCCTTGGTGGCTAGCTGCTTCCTGGGGGGCTTTTTCTCCAGTAGATTTACGGGTGGTCTGCTTGGTTCTTGCCATCGCTCTTTATTATTCTGTCTTATATTTCTTGCACGCCGCCTAAACTCCAGCCCGGCACCCACGTCGTTTTCGCTTCAGTTCCCCGGTATGTTGAATTTCTCCGTTAGCACCGGGTGGCGGTTGAGTGCTAGCTAGCTCTTCCCTGCTGTATCGTCTCCTGCTGTAAACAGAGGCTCCGTCCGCCGACTCGGGAGACCTTTGGGGCGATCTGTGTGTCCGTGATATATATAGAGTGAAAGGTGTGCCGGATCAGAAAGTTATCACCGGATCAGAAAGAAGAAGGAAGATAAAAAGACTCAGAATTGAGCCGCTGTTGCAAAAGGCAGCCAACTCGTGTTCCGGCGCCACACGATAATAAGTACAGAAATAACCCTGAACACCTGAATGGCTAGCTCTTTTTCTGGCCAGTTTATAATAAACTTCAATAAAACAAGGCTAAAATAATCTCAAGGAATGAGATACAGACGTGGACAAAATTGTTGGTACCCCTCTGTTAATGAAAGAAAAACCCACAATGGTCACAGAAATAACTTGAATCTGACAAAAGTGGTAATAAATAAAAAGTCTATGAAAATTAACTTTTTTTTTTTTAACTTTTTATGTTTTTGAATTGTGGTTCAACAGAATTATTTTAAAAAAACAAACTCATGAAACAGGCCTGGACAAAAATGATGGTACCCTTCACTTAATATTTTGTTGCACAACCTTTTGAGGCAATCACTGCAATCAAATGATTTCTGTAACTGTCAATGAGACTTCTGCACCTCTCAGCAGGTATTTTGGCCCACTCCTCATAAGCAAACTGCTCCAGTTGTCTCAGGTTTGAAGGGTGCCTTCTCCAGATGGCATGTTTCAGCTCCTTCCACAGATGTTCAATAGGATTTAGATCAGGGCTCATAGAAGGCCACTTTAGAATAGTCCAATGTTTGGCTCTTAGCCATTCTTGGGTGTTTTTAGCTATGTGTTTTGGGTCATTATCCTGTTGCAAGACCCATGACCTGCGACTGAGACCAAGCTGTCTGACACTGGGCAGCACATTTCTCTCTAGAATACTTTGATAGTCTTGAGATTTCATTGTACCCTGCACAGATTCAAGACACCCTGTGCCAGATGCAGCAAAGCAGCCCCAGAACATAACAGAACCTCCTCCATGTTTCACAGCAGGGACAGTGTTCTTTTCTTGGTAGGCTTCATTTTTGCATCTGTGAACATAGAGCTGAGGTGCCTTGCCAAAAAGTTTGTTTTGTCTGGTCTATCCATAGGACATTCTCCCAGAAGCTTTGTGGCTTGTCAATATGCAGTTTGGCAAATTCCAGTCTGGCTTTTTTATGATTTGTTTTCAACAGTGGTGTCCTCCTTGGTTGTCTCCCATGAAGTCCACTTTGGCTTAAACAACGACGGATGGTGCGATCTGACACTGATGTACCTTGACCTTGGAGTTCACCATGAATGTGTTTAGAGGTTGTTCTGGGCTCTTTCGTTACCATTCGTATTATCCATCTCCTCCTGCGGCCACATCCAGGGAGGTTGGCTACAGTCCCGTGGATCTTAAATTTCTGAATAATATGTGCAACTGTAGTCACAGGAACATCAAGCTGCTTGGAGATGGTCTTATATCCTTTACCTTTAACATGCTTGTCTATAGTGTTCTTTCTAATCTCCTGAGACAACTCTCTCCTTTGCTTCCTCTGGTCCATGTTTAGTGTGGTACACATCATGTCAACAAACAGCACAGGGACGACTTCACCCTTTAAATAGGCCGACTGACTGATCACCAGTTGTGATCATGGCTGTCTAGTGGAATGAACAGATTATATAGGAAATTTCCAAAAAGATTGAAAGCTGTTGGTCAGCTAAACTAATGCTAGCAGCCTGATCTGCCAGGCTATGCCGACCATTGGGACACCTATTCAGTAGAAAACTGCTGCAGTCCTGCTGGATAGACTGCTGCTAAGCTAACTACAGCAAATTCCCAGGTTATCCCAGCCAAAAAAATGACAAAATAGGTCAGAATTACATAAGATATGTTATCAACTATGATTTAGGGTACTTTCACACCTAACCCATCTGGTCCAGTCTTTTGGACTTTTCCGTTTGGTTCGGACCAAAATTTTAGGTGTGAAACCTCCTCTGACCCACGGTCTGGACCAAAGAGCCAAAATGTGGTCCAGCAAAAAAAGGTGGTCTTGGTCCAAATCAAAATAGACCTTGGTCCGGTTTGTTTAAAGTGTGAAAACAATTTTCATAAAATTTCAGATTTTCGGACCAAACACAGGAAGTTAATGCAGCAGATTAGAAGGAAAATGAGCTGTGGTAGCACTCACAGAGAGGAAATATGGCTATTAGTGGCAAAAAAAAAAAAAAAAATCACAAAAATGCAGAAACTTATTAGATATTTTCAGAGAGGATGCAAGACAGTTTTTGAAGAAAAATATACGAGTAATGCCACCTGAAAATCATCACGGCTGATGAGAAGTACAAACGTCCTTTTTATTTAAGACCTGGATAATATTCTAGCTTCACTAAACTAGTTCACCGACTAATATGATGGAGTCTGAACTGGATTACATTCAAAATATTGAATGCACTGAGGAGCTCATTTAGCAGTAGACTACATCATCCTAGGCGCGCAATCGAGAGGTTTCACAGGTCCTCCCTACCTACGGCTGTCAGACTGTATAACCTAAGCAGGGCTGCTCGCAGAGATAGTAAAAAAAAAAACGTGATGACCTAATAGTATTGAACGCAAAAAACGCAAATGGTCCCCTCCAGTATACAACTAGGACAATATCCGTCGCTATGGAGGGTGACAATATACAGTATATGGGTACATATTCATACCATGTAGGGTAACTAAATGGACGGTTATGCTGTTTATTCCATCTAGCTACAATGCTCCGCACTGTGTATATCTATTTATATATTTATGTGTACATAACTAACTCACAAAGTGTTCTATTGGACTGCATCACTGACATTAAGTTGTGGTTAAGCCAAAATTTTCTCCACTTAAATGAAGAAAAAACAGAATGTATTGCGTTTGGGGATACTGTAACGGCTGGCTTTGGTACCCTCTCTTTAATGCTCAGTTCAGCTGTCAGAAATTTGGGGGTGATTTTTGACAGCCATTTAAAATTTGATAAACAGATTGGCAATGTAGTCAAGATGAGCTTTAATCAATTACATCTGTTATCCAAAGCCAAACCTTTCCTGAGCCGTCATGATCTTGAGATAGCCATCCATGCTTTAATCACGTCTCAACTTGATTACTGCAATGCACTTTATGTTGGCATCTCTCAGTCTTCTCTCGGCCGCCTTCAACTTGTGCAAAATGCAGCGGCCCGTCTTTTGACCAACATACCTAGGCGAGAGCACATTACTCCGATCCTTTTTTCACTTCATTGGCTTCCAGTCCATTTTAGAATTAATTTTTTTTTTTAATTTAAGTTTTTGTGAAGGGTATACATGTCATTACAGCATTGCATTGTTTACATTTTCATCATGTTCCCTTTTTTTGGTTTTTTGACAACATTGGAAAAATAATTATTACAACACCCTTTTTTTAAGTGAAAGAAAAAGAGAAATTAAAGAAAGAACAAAAAAAAACAAACAAAAAAACAAAACAAGAAAAAACAAAAACAAAACAAAAGAGCAAAAAAAATAAATAAATAAAAATAAAAGAGCATCTGAGTAGTGTTGGAACAAAGAGAGGAGCCATTATTGAAATGGTATTTGTCAAAGATTAGATCTAATGGAAGACACATATGCGTTCCAGGGTTGCCAAAAGTTCAAGAATCCATCCATGTCCTGTCTCAGTGCGAATGTCAACTTTTCCATCGAGTAAATGTCTTGAATCACGTTAATCCAATCTTCAGGTGTAGGACAATCCTTCAACATCCATTTTTTAGTTAGAGCTTTTTTACTTGCCAATATTAAAACAGTGAATAAGTATTTTTCTCCTCGTCTTTCCAGTGATTCCGGTAGTAAACCCAAATACAAAGTTACAAAAGAAAAGGGAACTGTAATTTTGAATATTTTCCCCAATATTGTCTGTACATTGGTCCAATATTGGTGGATAACTGGGCATGACCAATACACATGAAAATGATTTGCAGTCTCTTCACCACACAAGCGCCAACAATTCAACCCCTTACAAGTAAATTTGTTTTGTGCAGGTGTTCAGAAAAATCTTACCAAATTTTTCCATCCAAATTCTCTCCACTGCAGGGATGAGGGCCTTTTCTATTGTTGTTTATTTAGCTTTTCCCATATTTCCAGTTGTAAAGTGAAATTCCCCTCTTTTTCCCATCTCTCTTTTATTTATGATGTGTTGTCTCCTTTTAAGTCTTGAAGACCTTGGTATATTTTATAAAAATTTTATAAAAATTTACATTTTTATAAAATTTCCAGTTAGCCCCTGGAGGTGCATATACATTCAGCAGGGTGATATCTTCTCCCTCTAGCCGCCCAAGTACCATACTGTATCTCCCTTCTTTATCTTTGTGTTCTGATTTTTTTTCAAATATAATTTTGGTTGAGATCAATGTCGCTACCCCCCTCCTCCTCCCTGACTTATATGAAGATGAGGAGATCATTTTAAACCCTTGTCTATTGAGTTTAGTGTGCTCCACGTCTGTTAGGTGGGTTTCCTGTAAAAATATTATTCCTGCTTTGTCTTTTTTCATTTTGCCTAGAATCTTGGATCTTTTAACTGGATTCAGGATCCCTTTTACATTATATGAGATTATTTTGGTTACACCCTGTTTCTCCATTGTGTTGTCTTATTTAGTATAACAGTGTGGTGGCCCTCTTTTATGCTACTCAGAAACTGAAAGAACATTAAGAACATAAAAAACATTAAGAACATAGTATAAAAAACTGACAAAAGATCTTCCTGAGCTGAGGTCTTTTTAGTGACCTTAGAAAAGCCTTGATGGTGTGTTGGCTCTGAGGGAAATTCCTCAGAATCCGTTACGTGCTGAGGGCCCTCTCTTACCCCTGTAAGTTGTCCCATGTTTCTAACGTGAATTTCAGATCCCAATCCGAACTTGTAATGATTTTTTTTTTTTTTATGCCTATACCCTATGAAATTGTGCGCAACCTCCCACCACCATTACAGCAAACAGTCACGTTAATACAGTATTTGTTGGTTCATTGTCACATTTCTATTTTAACAAGTTTTTTTTGTTGTTTTTTTTTAAGACTTATTTGTTTCTAATATTATGTCTGTTCCATAAAATGCTTTACCACTTGCTGATTCTGCATCTCCTTTAATGTTTGTTACCTTGTAGGAGGAGGGTTGGTTGCGCAGATTGACTAAAAATATCGTTATTCCCTCCTGTAAACGGCCAGTTTTTCCTTGTAGCTCTGGCGCTGGGTTTCCCGCTGCTGGCCCGTGGATTTTGAGGGTCTCTGTGTGGACCACGATTGAGCCTTGATTCTTTCGATCGGGTCTGCTGCGGGTTTATACACCGTTACTGGGAGTCCTCTTCTCGCCATATCCGTGGTTGCTTCTTCCGCCGAGTTGTAGAGACACGTCTCATCCCCATAAAAAACCCGCAGCTTCGCCAGAAATGGAGTCTGAAAGCGCAGTTTCTTCTCTCGTAGTATCTTTTTAGCGTCGTTGTATTCCCAACGCTTTTTAAGGACCTCCGGGGCGTAATCGTGTTCCACGAAGACTTTTCTTTTTTGGTGCATAAATCCTTTTTTCTGCCAAGCCAGTCTTACAACCTCTTCTTTTATTTTGGAGTTGAAGAACTTCACCACCACCGATCTTGGTGGCGCTTCTGCTGCCGGCCTTGGGGCTAATGTACGGTGCGCCCTTGCTATCTTCAAGTCGGTGGTTTGGGGAATATCCAACTTCTCTCTCAGTAAGGATTCCACACATGCCGCCATTGTGGTGAAATCATCCTCGACTCCTTCTTTCAGACCATGAATTCTTATGTTGTCTCTTCTTAGTCTTCCTTCTTGGTCGGTTAGCTTAGCCTCCAGTCTTGCCTGTCTTTTGTGTAGATCCAGCACGGTATCTTCCAGCCCTTTTATTCTTTCTTCTGCTTCCATGATTCGGTCCTCGGCCTGGTCCACTCTGCTGTTTGTCCTTTTTATTTCGTCTTTAATTTCACGAAATTCGGCCCAACGCTCTCGGTGAAATCGTCTTAATTCTTTAAGTACCATTTTTAAGCTAACCTTGTTGCTAGCTTCATTCAGCTCCTCGTCTTCTGAATGGAAATCATCCAGATCAGATTCTCCGGCCGATGCGTGTCCTGGCCTGGTAATTGTTGATTTCTTCTGTTTTCCTTTAGGCATGATGACTTTGTCTCTTGATTTTCACTCTTCCAAAAATCCGTTAAATCTGATTTTCAAGGTATTTTCCAGGATCGGGTCTGGGAGCTTCAGCGTTAAGCTGCTATCACCATGGTGTCCAGACCGGAAGTCCCACCTATGGGTTGTTTTAAAGGGCTATATAAATAAAGTACATTACATTACATTACATAAATATATTCACATTCACTGCTCTTATTTTCTTATCTTCTAAATTACTGCTCTGAGTGTTGCTATCCCTGTGCTGTTGCAATCCTGGAATTTCCCCATTGTGGGACTAATAAAGGCTTATCTTATCTTAAATGCAATTACCGATGTGTCCAGAGCTGCAGAACACACATTAGAGGGTCAGGAGCATGTTTGCTAACTACCGGTCTGTGCTAACAACAAAGATGTCGTCATGGCAACAAGATGTAAGTACATCACATAAAGCTGTTTAGTTCATTTGTGTATGGAGTGTCAGTGAGGGATAGTACCTCTGACGGGGCAACAGTCACACCTCTGGATGGTTGGTCTGCTTTGATTCCCACTTGGCACTCAACTCTCACCTGTGGCTCCAAGTGCTGTTTGCATGCCACAGCGGCCACACCCTGGTAAACTGCTTCGACTGGCGGGCGAAACCAGGTGAGGGTAGCCGACAGGTTTGAAACCCTCAGTGAGGTAGGGCTTGTCTACCTACGCATGCGTTGACTGGACCTGGTGGACTGCACGGAGGAAACCAGCAGATTGGCTCTATGGGCAGGAGGGCAGACCCAGCAAAGTGTTGTTGAGCGCAACTAGGGCACAGTGAGACACGTAGGACACTGCTGGCCATCCGCTGCATCCTAACCTATCTCCAGCCGTCTTGACTACGTCTTGCCACTGGATCCAGATAGGCTAGGATGAGAGAGTGAGGCTGACGACCCTGTGCAACTATCCCTCACTTAAATCACATTCACACGCAAGTCAAGACATCATCCCACCCCAATTTCCTTCTCATTCCCCCCCTCTCCCTCCAAGTCCTGTGGCAACGGGCACGTGACGAAGCAGCAGGTGCGGATACACTGGAAGCTATAGCCACAATCCCAGACACAGGCGGCCCAGGGCATAAGGTCACTCTCTATAACAAGACAAGATGGCGGCGCGTGCACAACGCGAGGCTCAGCGTCTCTTCAGATTTTGTGGATTAGCAGTGTTATTTCTGCTCATTTCGGGTCTGTTCGTTCAGAACAGCTTCGCTTTCACATCTTACACCCGAAATGAGCTTTTGGACATTGGATTACAAAATAACGATAATGATCTTTTTATCAGCAACCTACGTCTCATCCCTGAGCTCCGGAGAACACCCGACGGTCAGCAAGCTTCCCGGCCGACCGGAAGTGCTCGCAGGTGGCGTAGAGACCGTAAACAAAGGTGGGGGAACCGCGGTGGGCTAAGAGCTAAGCTAAAGCTAACACCGCACCGGCTTTCTCTACCCAGTATTTTCCTCGCTAATGTACGGTCACTGGCGAACAAAATGGATGAGCTACGGCTTCGGATCACCAACAATAAGAGACTTATGAACTGCAATATCATGATTTTCACGGAAACATGGCTACACAGTGGAATACCCGACAATGCTATCGAGCTAGCCGGCCTACACACGCTCCGGGCAGACAGAGCAGCTGATGACTCCGGTAAGACCAGAGGTGGGGGAGTGTGCATTTATATTAACAAGGCTTGGTGCACGAACTCTGTCACTGTTGAGAGACACTGCTCAGCTAACCTGGAGTTTCTCATGGTTAAATGTAGACCTTTCTATCTGCCACGCGAGTTCACTTGTACCATCATAACAGCTGCTTACATTTCTCCAGATGCTAATACTAAGCTTGCTATGAAAGAACTGCATGCAGCTATTAGCAAACAACAAACTGCACACCCAGAGGCAGCATTTATTGTGGCGGGTGATTTTAACCACTCTAACCTCAAGACAGTGCTTCCTAAATTCTACCAGCATGTCTCCTGTCACACAAGAGGGGACAAAACATTGGACCATGTTTACACCAATATTGTGGGAGCCTACACAGCAACTCCCCTCCCCCACCTAGGTCAGTTTGATCACTTATCTTTTTTCCTTACCCCCAAGTATGTACCGCTCATCAACCGGGTGAAGCCATCAGTGAGGACCATCAAAGTGTGGCCAGAGGGGGTTGACTCTGTACTCCAGGAAAAGTTTAGGAACACAGACTGGAGTATGTTCACCTCTCAGGCTACCTGTGGCTCCCGCATAAACATCGACTCTTACACCCACTCAGTCCTGGACCATATCAACACCACTATTGACAGTGTCACCACGGAAAGACAGATCACCACGTACCCAAATCAGAAGCGTGGATGAACAGAGAAATGCGGATTCTGCTAAAGGCACGTAACAATGCCTTTAGATCTGGTGACGCACAGGCCTACAGTTCATCCAGGGCAGATCTGAAGAGGGGCATCAAGAAGGCCGAGCACAGCTACAAGCTGAAGGTGGAGGAACATTTTGGGGACTCTGACCCCCGACGCATGTGGCAGGGCATTCAAGCTATCTCTGATTATAAGCCCAGCAACTCCATACCTATAGCCATGACTGTGTCCTTTCTCAATGAGCTAAATGACTTCTATGCTCGTTTTGACAAGGACAATAATGAAAAGAACATCAATTTCCCACCCTCTGACAACCTCCACCACCTCACACTCACCCACACCGACGTCCGTAACGCACTGAGTCATGTCAACGTACGTAAGGCTGCTGGCCCTGACGGCATTCCTGGGCGTGTGCTGAGGGCATGCGCTGAGCAGCTGGCAGGGGTCTTCACAGACATCTTCAACCTGTCCCTGGCCCAGGCCATGGTACCAGCGTGCTTCAAGACCACTTCTATAGTACCAGTGCCGAAACATTCAACACCATCATGCCTAAATGACTATCGCCCTGTGGCACTGACGCCCATAGTCATGAAGTGCTTTGAGCGACTGGTCTTGGCACAGCTCAAAAAATGCCTGCCCCCTACACTGGACCCTCACCAGTTTGCCTACCGGAGCAACAGGAGTACAGAGGATGCGGTTTCTACAGCGCTGCACTATGTACTCTCACACCTGGATGACAAGAACACCTACGCAAGAATGCTGTTTGTTGACTTCAGCTCAGCATTCAACAGTTATCCCCTCCAAGTTGATTACTAAACTTGGGGACCTGGGAATCAGTACCTTCACCTGCAACTGGATCATGGATTTTCTGACCAGCAGACCCCAGCATGTTAGGTCGGGCCCCAACCGTTCTTCCGTCATCACACTCAACACTGGTGTACCACAGGGCTGTGTGCTCAGCCCATTCCTCTACTCCCTCTTCACCCATGACTGCAGGCCTATGTATGGATCCAATTCCATCATAAAGTTTGCAGATGACACCACGGTGATCGGACTCATCAGGGACAACGATGAGTCAGATTACAGGGCAGAGGTTAAGCACTTGGCTACTTGGTGCGCTGACAATAACCTGCTCCTTAACACCAGCAAAACCAAGGAGCTCATAGTGGACTACAGGAGGGAGAGGGGAGAGACACATGACCCCATCCATATCAATGGCATAGCTGTTGAACGTGTCCCCAGCTTCAAATTCCTGGGGACCCACATCTCGGAGGACCTGTCCTGGTCAGTTAACACCACCAGCCTGATCAAGAAGGCCCATCAGCGCCTCTTCTTCTTGAGGACATTGAAGAAGAGCCATCTGTCAACTGACATCCTGGGCAACTTCTACTGCTGCGTGATAGAGAGCACCCTGACCAACTGTGTCACAGTCTGGTATAGGAGCTGCTCTGTCACTGACCGTAAGGCGCTGCAGCGGGTGGTGAAAACAGCCCAACGCATCACAGGGACTCCACTTCCAGTTATAGAGGACGTCTACAGGAAAAGATGTCTGCGCCGGGCACGCAGCATTCTTAGGGACTCCAACCATCCTGCTCATGGACTGTTCCAGCTTCTCCCCTCCAGAAGGCGTTTCAGAAGCCTTCGGACTAGAACCAGCAGGTTTAGGAACAGTTTCTTTCCAACAGCTGTCACGTTATTGAACTTAGTTCCCCGCTGACTCTTACCATCATCTCTTACCATCCTCACCTGTACATAACTGCCCATCTAACTTATTGTACATTATTTGCACATAACAGTATTCTTAACTTTCTGCACTGCTGCATATATTTGCATATATTTGCTTAAATTGCACATACAGTCAATTACTGTATATACTGCACTGCTGTCCTTTGCACTTCTGATTGGATGCTAAACTGTGTTTCGTTACCTTGTATTCATACATGTGTAATGACAATAAAGTTGAATCTAATCATCTAATCTACTGGACCAAAGCAGCAGTGGAGTTCGGCAGCCCCCTGGGTGTCTGAGCAGCCCTCTTTAGGATTCGCTCTGCTGACCTCCATGGCCTGAGGAAGGGGCTAGAAACAGTGCCCTAAACATAGCCTGCTTCGCTACACCCTGGACAGCAAGCCGCGGCTGGTGGAGATCCCACCCTAGCGGTTGAAATTCTCAGAAGAAATCAACTAAGGTGACATCACTCATGGAATGTGCGAATGCTCATGGACAGCTCCAAAGCAGACAGACTTGAGAGATTGACAGCACTTGTTGCAAGAGAACTCAGCAGGTACAACATCCACATCGCAGCTCTGAGCGAGACCAGGTTTGCAGACGAAGGTCAGCTGACAGAAGTCAAAGCCGGCTACACCTTTTTCTGGAGCGGCCGATGCAGCAAAGAACGCCATGAAACAGGACTGGGTTTCGTGATCAGATCCAATCTGATCAACAAGCTTACCAGCCTCCCCAAAGGAACCAACGACTTCCTCATGACCCTGCGGCTCCCTCTCTGAGGAAAACGCCATGCCACATTCATCGGCGCATATGCCCCCACCATGATGAACCCAGATGAGATCAAAGACAAGTTTTACAAGGACTTAGAGACTCTCATTGAAGGTGTACCAAAGGAGGACAAACTCATTGTTCTTGGAGACTTTAATGCCAGAGTTGGTACAGACTGCCAAACATGGGAGGGAGTCCTTGGGAGAAATGAAGGTGGAAAGTGCAACAGCAACTGTCTTCTCCTGTTGAAGACATGTGCCTCTCATGACCTTCAAATCACTAATACTGTCTATCACTTGCCTAATCGCAACAAGACCTCCTGGATGTATCCACGCAGCAAGCATTGGCATCTGATCGATAACATCATAGTGAGAAGGAGAGACAGGCAGGATGTTAAAGTGACAAAGGCGATGTGTGGCACAGACTGCTGGACAGTACCTGGCACAGACTGCTGGACAGCTCGACAGAACCTCAGTGAGGACCTGGACAGCAAGCTTAGTCAACTTGACCTCGGGGCATACGGAGCAGAAGAAGACTGGGCAGCTTTCAGAGACATGGTGTACGACACCTCACTCACTCATCTAGTCCAGAACATGCACAAACACCAAGACTGGTTTGATGAAAACGATGAGGACATCCAAAAGCTGCTTGACGAGAAGATTGAAGCCCACAGAGCATACCAGCAAGACAGCAGATCTGCCTCTAAGAAGGCAACCTTCAACCTCATCAAAGGAAAGGTACAGGTAAAGCTCAAAGAGATGCAGGACTTCTGGCTCAGCAAAAAGGCAGATGAAATACAGCAGTAGACTGACAACAACAACTCCAAACGCTTCTATGATGCCCTTAAGCCCATTTACAGGCCTCAGTCTTCTGGAACATCACCATTGCTCAGTGCTGACAGGTCCACTCGCCTCACCGACAAGAACGTAGTCCTGAACAGACCTTCGTCCATCAATGCAGACGCCATCACTCGCATGCCCCAAGAAGAGGTGAACATATCTCTGGCAGAACCTCCAACGGAATCAGAAATCCAAAAAGCGATCAAACTCAGTTCGAACGGCAAAACACCAGGCTCTGACTCCATCCCAGCTGAAATCTACAAGGCAGGAGGACCAGTTCTAATACAGAAACTCACCGAGCTCTGTCAGACCATGTGGCAGCAGGAAGTTATCCCCCAGGAGCTCAAGGACGCCTCCATTGTCCATCTCTACAAGAGAAAAGGAAACAGGCAGTCCTGCGACAAACACTGTGGGATCTCTGTCTTCGCCATCACCGGCAAGATCCTTGCAAGAGTCCTTCTCAACTCCCACATTCAGCACATGGAAGGGGGTCACCTGCCGGAGAGCCAGTGTGGCTTCAGAGAGGGTCATGGAACTGCTGACATGATCTTCACCGCACACCAACTTCAGGAGAAGTGTCAAGAGCAGAACAGGGACCTCTACACAACATTTGTAGATCTGACCAAGACTTTTGATACTGTCAGTCGTGAGGGGCTGTGGAAGATCATGGCGAAGTTCGGCTGCCTGGACAAGTTCATCAGCATGGTGCGCCAGTTCCACAACGGCATGCTTGCTCAAGTACTGGACGATGGAGACTCCTCTGACACTTTCCCAGTCACCAACGGGGTCAAGCAGGGCTGTGTACTCGCGCCCACACTTTTCAGCATGATGTTCACAGCCATGCTGTCTGATGCCTTCTGTGATGATGAAGGAAGCGCCATCAGGATCAGGTACAGGATGGACGGCAGGCTCTTCAACCCGTGGAGGATCCAAGCCAAAACCAAGGTGGAAGGGGACTCAGTACGTAACTTCCTGTTCACAGACGACTGCGCACTCAATGCCGCTACAGAGGCCCAGATGCAGCAGAGCATGAACTGCTTCTCCACTGCTTGCGACAACTTTGGGCTCACAATCAGTACGAAGAAAACCGAGGTCCTGCACCAACCCCCACTGCAGAAGACTTACCTGGAACCAGCCATCATTGTCAACGGGGAGACCCTCAAGGCTGTCGACAAGTTTACGTACCTCGGCAGCACACTCTCCAGGTCTGTCAGCATCGATGATGAGGTCGATTCGTGCATTGCCAAGGCAAGCTCAGCATTCGGACGGCTACGTGCAACAAGGTGGGAAAGGAGAGGCATCAGGCTGACCACAAAACTGAAGGTGTACAAGGCAGTTGTCCTGCCTTCCCTACTGTACGCCTGTGAGACCTGGACAGTCTACGAGCGTCATGCAAGAAAGCTAAACCGCATCCACCTGAACTGCCTCAGGAAGCTCCTGAAGATCACCTGGCAGGACAAAATCCCTGACACAGAGGTCCTCTCCCGAGCTGAGCTGCCTAGCATCCACACCCTGCTCAAGAGAGCCCAGATTAGTTGGGCTGGCCACCTTGTTTGTATGCCTGACTCACGCCTACCAGACTGTTCTACGGTGAACTAGCAGATGGCACACGCTCACAAGGTGGTCAGAAGAAGCGCTGCAAAGACACTCTTAAGGCCTCCCTGAAGAGCTTTGACATCAGTCCTGATACCTGGGAGACCCTAGTGCTAGACCGACCAGACTGGCGTAGCCGTACCAGCAAAGGTGCTGCCTCCTTTGAGCTGAACAGGATTGCCAAGGCCTGGAGAAAACGTGAGCTTCGCAAGTCCAGAGCCACCCCTGCATCTTTTGCCTGCACAGACCACCTGTGCCTGACCTGTGGCAGAGCCTTTCGTGCCCGCATCAGACTGATCAGCCACAGCCGGACACACTGCACCCAGTCCTCTTCCCTGTGATGTCCTTGGTCATCGTCGAGAATAACGGACGAACAACAACAACAGTTAATTTGGAAAAGGAGCAGTGTGAAACCAAACTGAACCGGACCAAATGTAGACAATGGAACAAAAATATGAGCCTTGGTCCAGACCTTGGAGCAGACTTTCAGGTCTGAAAACGCCCTTAATGAACCAATGGGGAAGCCAGGTGTCTAACAGCATGACTAGACTTTTACTCAGAAGAGCCTTAATGACGGGGGGGGGGGGGGGGGGCTTAACTAACTCTGTAGTAGCACTGTCAACTCAGCTTTAGATGCCCATTGGAATATGTCCAATACGTGGACAAAATTGTTGGTACCCCTCTGTTAATGAAAGAAAAACCCACAATGGTCACAGAAATAACTTGAATCTGACAAAAGTGGTAATAAATAAAAAGTCTATGAAAATTAACCAATGAAAATCAGACAATGCTTTTGAATTGTGGTTCAACAGAATTATTTTAAAAAACAAACTCTTGAAACAGGCCTGGACAAAAATGATGGTACCCTTAACTTAATATTTTGTTGCACAACCTTTTGAAGCAATCACTGCAATCAAATGATTTCTGTAACTGTCAATGAGACTTCTGCACCTCTCAGCAGGTATTTTGGCCCACTCCTCATGAGCAAACTGCTCCAGTTGTCTCAGGTTTGAAGGGTGCCTTCTCCAGACGGCATGTTTCAGCTCCTTCCACAGATGTTCAGTAGGATTTAGATCAGGGCTCATAGAAGGCCACTTTAGAATAGTCCAATGTTTGGCTCTTAGCCATTCTTGGGTGTTTTTAGCCATGTGTTTTGGGTCATTATCCTGTTGCAAGACCCATGACCTGCGACTGAAACCAAGCTGTCTGACACTGGGCAGCACATTTCTCTCTAGAATACCTTGATAGTCTTGAGATTTCATTGTACCCTGCACAGATTCAAGACACCCTGTGCCAGATGCAGCAAAGCAGCCCCAGAACATAACACAACCTCCTCCATGTTTCACAGTAGGGACAGTGTTCTTTTCTTGGTATGCTTCATTTTTGTGTCTGTGAACATAGAGCTGATGTGCCTTGCCAAAAAGTTCCAGCTTTGTGGCTTGTCAACATGCAGTTTGGCAAATTCCAGTCTGGCTTTTTTATGATTTGTTTTCAACAGTGGTGTCCTCCTTGGTCGTCTCCCATGAAGTCCACTTTGGCTCAAACAACGACGGATGGTGCGATCTGACACTGATGTACCTTAACCTTGGAGTTCACCATCATTGTGTTTAGAGGTTGTTCTGGGCTCTTTTGTTACCATTTGTATTATCCGTCTCCTCCTGCGGCCACGTCCAGGGAGGTTGGCTACAGTCCCCTGGATCTTAAATTTCTGAATAATATGTGCAACTGTAATCACAGGAACATCAAGCTGCTTCGAGATGGTCTTATAGCCTTTACCTTTAACATGCTTGTCTATAATTTTCTTTCTAATCTCCTGAGATAACTCTCTCCTTTGCTTCCTCTGGTCCATGTTTAGTGTGGTACACACCATGTCACAAAACAGCACAGTGACTACTTGTCACCCTTTAAATAGGCCGACTGACTGATTACAAGTTTGTAGACACCTGTGATGTTAATTAGAGGACATATCTTGGTTGAACATGTCCCTATGGTCACATTATTTTCATTCTTTTCTAGGGGTACCATCATTTTTGTCCAGGCCTGTTTCATGAGTTTGTTTTTTAAAGTAATTCTGTTGAACCACAATTCAAAACCATTGTCTGATTTTCATTGGTTAATTTTCATAGAATTTTTGTTTTATTACCACTTTTGTCAGATTCAAGTTATTTCTGTGACCATTGTGGGTTTTTCTTTCATTAACAGAGGGTACCAACAATTTTGTCCACGTGTGTAGATAAGTCAGAAAGCATGGAAGAGCATGGCATGGGCCCTTTAAATATAATCAGTTATATATAAGCTGTTTGACTGTAGGCTGAACAGACAGCCAATGCCCCCCCCCCCCCCCGCCCCTTCACTTTAGTACTTCCATTTGTGTGTAAATATTTGAATTAGCTTCACATTAAAAACACTTGTCAGTCCATAAAAGTCAAAATGACTTCCAAAGAGGAAGACAAATATTGATCTTAGTGCAGTTTTTCCTGACAGTTGATTACACTATGCTGACAGTGACTGATGCCTTTAAAAATGATGCCTCTTTGGGGAGGCTTCTTCTCCCAAATAATCTCCACTTTGATTTGTGTTTTCAAGAGATTCTGGCAATGATCGGTAAAGTTCATCCAGGATCACCTCAAAGAACTTTTCAGTCAACATCGACCACCGCCAGAGAGTCGGTGCTCAGAGCTCCATTTTCCAGGCACAACATTTTCTCAGAAACAGTTAATCATCAGC
Source organism: Pholidichthys leucotaenia (assembly GCA_020510985.1). Classification (NCBI taxonomy): domain Eukaryota; kingdom Metazoa; phylum Chordata; class Actinopteri; order Cichliformes; family Pholidichthyidae; genus Pholidichthys; species Pholidichthys leucotaenia. Next base: position 51,119,814 of record CM035848.1, read on the forward strand.
CAGGTGGAACGGCTTAGATTAGAAAAACAGGCAGTAAAACGCAGAGCCAGTTATCAATGGAAGAGATGGGGGGAGGCCAAAATGAACTTTAAAAACGGAAATACTCGCTACTCCTCTGATGTGAAGCAGACATCCATCTCTACAACACATTTGTGATTTCAGTCCAAAGACAGCAAAGTGACTGTTTATTTGCCACAGCTCATTAGAAGATGCACATGGGCACTTTAAATCATCCATCCATCTATGTTCTACCCACTGGAGGGCGGACCCATGTGGCTCCTTTGTGGTACACTGAATCCTTGTTGTGACTTGTTTGTAGGGATCTGCTGGACGGCTCCTTGTCTGGCCTTTCATCCTGGACCTGTTTGCCATGGGAGACCCTACCAGGAGCAAATGGCCCCCAACAACATAGCTCCTGGGATCATGAGGGCATGCAAACCCCTCCACCATGATAAGATGGTGATCCACGCAGGAGACTTTAAATCATATTTAGCATAATTTTTAAGATATTGTAGACTGCAGCCTGTGACGCTTTTGAATATAGCTAGTGAAAAATGAGAGAAAAACCTTCAAGTTGTAAACTGGACCAATTTGCAACAAAAAGTCTAACCTTTAATTGAAAAAAATTACACCAAAAAGAAGTGTCAATTTGCAAATTTATGAGAGCAGAGGCAAAAAGTTTCATGAAAGCTCTCACATTTTTGAGAAACATTGAAAATTTAAGAGAAAAAAAAACTCACACATTTCTAACAAAAAAGTCAAATGTATCCAAGAAAGAAGTCACAAATTTAAAGCTGAACAGGACTATATTTTCATGAAAACAAATACTTTTTAAAAAAAAAATAACACCTCAAAGTGTTTAGAAAGGAGCAAAATTAGAGTCTTTGTAATCTTCAAAAAAATAATATATTGATGAAAAAAATATTTTAATCATTTTTATGGGATTGAAATGATCAGAATATTTACATCTAAGCAGCTGGATAATGAGACTATGGTGGAAGGTAACATACATATAAACACTAGATAGGACATGGCTAACATTCTCATGGCAAACGGAGGTGCCGTATTCTGCAGGTAATTATAATGGTTGCTAGCACCTGCAGCATTGTGAAAACAGGATCCACAAAAAATTGTTTGCTGTATTTGCTGTAGTCATAAGTAAGCTATCTATATGGAAACTGACTCATCTGGAGATTAGCCATGCCTCAACTTATGCACACACACACACACACACACACACACACACACTCACTCACTCACTCACACTCAGGGGTGTGAAAAAGTGTTTGCCCCCTTCTTGATTTCTCATTTTTTTGTATGTTTGTCACACTTAAATGTTTCAGATCATCAAACACATTTAAATATTAGACAAAGATAACACAAGTAAACACAAAATGCAGTTTTTAAATGAAGGTGTTTATTATTAAGGGTAAAAAAAATCCAAACCTGCATGGCCCTGTGTGAAAAAGTGACCTCCTCCCCCTCGTTAAAACATAAAAGAACTGTAGTTTATCACATCTTTGGAAAGCTGAGTTCAGTTTCTCTAGCCACACCCAGGCCTGATTACTGCCACACCTGTTCTCAATCAAGAAATCACTTAAATAGGACCTGCCTGACAAAGTGAAGTAGACCAAAAGATCCTCAAAAGCTAGGTATCATGCTGCAGTCCAAAGAAATTCAGGAACAAATGAGAAACAAAGTAATTGAGATCTAGCAGTCTGGAAAAGGGTATAAAGCCATTTCTAAAGCTTTGGGAGTCCAGCAAACTATAGTGAGAGCCATTATCCACAAATGGCGAAAACATGGAACAGTGGTGAACCTTCCCAGGAGTGGCCAACCAACCAAAATTACCCCAAGAGCACAGCGACGACTCATCCAAGAGGTCACAATACGCACAACAACATCCAAAGAACTGCAGGCCTCACTTGCCTCAGTTAAGGTCAGTGTTCATGACTCCACCATAAGAAAGAGACTGGGCAAAAACAGCCTGCATGGCAGAGTTTCCAAGACGAAATCCACTGCTGAGCAAAAAGAACATAAAGGCTCATCTCAGTTTTGCCAGAAAACATCTTGATGATCCCCAAGACTTTTGGGAAAATAGTCTGTTGACTGACAAGATAAAAGTTGAACTTTTTGGAAGGTGTGTGTCCCATTACATCCAGCGTAAAAGTAACAGCATTTTAGAAAAGGAACATCATACCAACAGTAAAATATGGTGGTGGTAGTGTGATGGTCTGGGGCTGTTTTGCTGCTTCAGGACCTGGAAGACTTACTGTGGTAAATGGAACCATGAATTCTGCTGTTTACCAAAAAATCCTGAAGGAGAATGTCCGGCCATCTGTTCCTGACCTCAAGCTCAAGCTCAGGCTCAAACACACTTGGGTTCTGCAGCAGGACAATGATCCAAAGCACATCAGCAAGTCCACCTCTGAATGGTTTAAGAAAAACAAAATGAAGACTTTGGAGTGGCTTAATCAAAGTCCTGACCTGAATCCAAAAGAGATGCCACAGCATCTCTTTTGCACGAAAAAAGACCACTGTGGCATCACTTTTGCACAAAAACCCTCCAGTGTGGCTGAATTACAACAATTCTGCAAATATGAGTGGGCCAACATTCCTCCACAGCACTGTAAAAGACTCAGTGCCAGTTATCGCAAATGCTTGATTGAAATTGTTGCTGCTAAGGGTGGCCCAACCAGTTATTAGGTTTGGGGGCAATCACTTTTTCACACAGGGACATGTAGGTTTGGATTTATTTTTTTTTTTACCCTTAATAATAAACACCTTCATTTAAAGACTGCATTTTGTGTTTACTTGTGTTATCTTTGTCTAATATTTAAATTTGTTTGATGATCTGAAACATTTAAGTGTGACAAACATACAAAAAATGAGAAATCAGGAAGGGGGCAAACACTTTTTCACACCACCGTATATGTATATTCCCAGCAAGGATGTCACAGCTGGTCACAACCAATAGCATAACTGGGTTGATGTCACGTGTCGCTACCAACCAGTTAGTGCAAGAGTAAGTACAACACCTACTGGCCAGAAGGTCAGAATCTTGTCTCTAGCACCTTTAGGAGAAAAAAATAACAAAGAGAAAGCAACTCACAAAATTAAAAAGACACAAATTTATTACAAATTACTTGCAAATTTATGAGGAGAATTTATGATTAAAGTCATATCGGGGACCTGATTCTACCATAGCTTATTAGTGACTTTGTGCAAATTTCCATGCAACGATTTTTTTTTCTCATGAATTTATATTTTTAGTTAATTGTAGCAAAGCCGAAAGGAGCTAATACGATGACACAGTGTCTGTCTGTCCATCCACATTTCACAGGAATCGCTACTCCTTCTAGGTAATATGCATCAATGCTCACCAAACTCACAATGATCCTCAGGTGGGTCTGCATTCAAGTTGTGCTCAAGGTCAAGGTCAGGAGATCTCAGCGCTTGTATGATTTTATAAAAATTGTTACTCCTCCTAGGCAATTGCCCCAAGTTTTTTTCTAGTAAAATTTGCAAGTTTAATTGTTCAAATTCCCAACTTTAATCTACCAGAACAGGTGTCAGCAAACTGCACTACCCAAAGAGCCACTGTGAGCGATTTTTGTATAAAAATTATCTGCGTGGAGCCATGGAAATATCTAAGCCTAAAAACTGCAGTAAAACAGCAGAATTACAACTACAGTCTGGCCCGACAACATCAAGACTAAGAGGTTTTTCTGATAAATTTGTAACTTTTTTAAATTCTCAATTTGTTACTTTTTCCTCACAAAGTTGCTACTTTTTCTGATATTTTTTTAATTATTTGTTTAAAAAAAGTTTGTGTTTTTTCTTGCAAACTTGTGTGGGTGTTTTCCTCATTAAACTGTCATGTTTTTGTTTTTTCCAAAATGCATTACATTTTTTGCATAAATATGTTTTACTTTTTTGCTGAATTTGGCATATTCATATTTTTCTTTGCAAATTTAGTACTTTTATCAAGTACAATTGAAGGTGTTTTCCATGCAAATTTGTGACATTTTACCCAATAAAGTTACAAGCTTTTTTCATAAATTTTGATTTATTTTTCTGCATATCGTCTGCTTTTCTCATAAGGTAATTTGATCTGATTGTTACATTTTTCAGGTCAAAAGGCTGTCTTTTTCATATACATGTGTAACTGTTTGCTAACAAAATTGTAGCTTTTTCTGGTAAATTTGTGACTTTTTTCTTGCCAGTTTCTGTGTTTTTTCCTCATAAAATTGCAACATTTTCCTTAGATTTTAAGTATTTTTGGCACAAATTTTCAGCTATTCTCAAAAATTGATCATGTTTTTCTTGGTAAATTGATTACCTTTCATGGGTAAAACTGCAGAATTTCTTATATAAATTTATTACATTTTTCTCATAAAACTCCAAGATTTTCCAGCAAATTTGTGAATTCTTTTCCAGAAATTGTGTGACTTTTCTTGCAAATTTGTGGGTATGTTTTCTTCAGAAAATTGCTACATTTTTCCCTAAATTTATAACCTTTTTTGCATAAATTTTCCGATTTTCTCATTTTCTGCTTTTTGGGATTTTTTTTCCTCATGAATATTGCAACCTTTTTTTTTTCTTATGAATTTAATTTCTTTTCTTGAAAATGCATGAGGTTTTTTCTCAAGGCCTCAGGGAGCCACTGTCTATGGGCAAAAGAGCCGCATGTGGCCCCAGAGCCACAAGTTGCACACCCCTGTCCTAGACTATTTCTTATCACCTTCTATGACTTGACATGTGATATTCTTGAGCTTTGAAATATTTGTTTCACTGACACCGGGAGATCTTTCCTGACCTTCTTTGCTCTTATCACAGTGACTGGGCTGAGACTTGAAATGCGGAGACTTCAGTGTTGTGTTACTCACTCCCACGTCCACATCCAGGAGAATGTGTTCCTCATTAAAGCCGCCATGGAGAAAGTTCAGGGAAACAGTAGCCAAGTGCAAAGTTGTTTCTCTCTTTTCAAAGGCATCTCCGTCCATTGTTTCTAATCAACTAAATGGTAAATGGCATTCACTTACAGTATATAGCACTTTTATTCTCATCTCTTGATGACCAAAGTGCTTTACAGATCCTGCTATCCACCCATTCACACACATATTCACACACTGATGGTGGCATGCTGCCTAACATGGCGCTTCCAGACCCACCAAGAGCAATTGGGGGTGAAGTGTCTTGTCCAGGGACACAACAGCAGTATATCTGGGGAGAGTGGGATTCGAACCGCCAACCATGTGGTTATTGGATGACCTGCTCTACCTCCTGAGCCACTGCCGTCCCCCTCATATTCTGACCAACTATTCCTGAAGAAAACAGTCCGCTGAAAGTGGTCTGCTGTTTGGGGCAGATGTAACACACACACACACACACACACACACACAGAGTTGGTCAGGTGTGGAGGGATGGATCATCATCAGGGTAAACATTTGCTTTCATCCCCAAAAGCTTTGTTCTGTGAAAATAAAAACCTGCTTTGGGAAACGGGAGCCCATTGCCTCCTCTGAGTTTTCTTCTTTTTTTCTGGAAGGAATTCTGTTTTTCATCAAGATAAAATAAAAACAGAGCCGGTCTCTGGTTTCGTGTCATGCGAGTTTTCCAACAATATAAACCGACATCCATCTCTAACCTTTCCATGAGCCAGGCTCTTATTTGTCAGATTTAACTGCTTATAGATTTGTTAGTAAATTCTATCATATAAACTGGGGGGGGGGGGGGGTTCACAGCAGAAGTGTTCTATCTGGCAGTAGTTCCTATTTTTTTTGCACAAGAGATCTAGTTCAAGTTTTAGTTCCTGAAAATCCCTTTTCAGGAACTGTTTGGGATGGAAGTGGCCTTTAAAAAGCCCGTTATACTCTTTTTCCACATGTTGACACAGCTGCCAGAGTTGTTAATGTAATGGGCAGCTTGGTGGTGCAGTGGTTAGCACTGTGGCAGCACAGTAAGAAGATCATGGGATTGATTACACCCCTGACCATCGTGGGTTCGATCCCCCCACCCCCTGACCATTGGTGACCCTTCTGTGTGGCGTTGGTATGTTCTCCCCGTGTCTGCGTGGGTTTACTCCAGGTACTTCAATTTCCTCCCACAGGCCAGAAACATGCAGGTTAGGTTAATTGAAGACTCTAAAGTGGCTCTATGTGTGAATGTATGTGTGTGAATGGTGAAGGGATTGGCACCGCACTGTGGCTGCCTCGTCCATCCAGGTGGATGCCCTGTAATTTCCCCATTGTGGGACTAATAAAGGATTATAAATAAAAACAATAAAAGTAATGTCTGTGACATGCTTTGGTCAAAACAATTCAGGGTTAAATTATTGTCATACCATTTTACACAGGGGAAAGGAGCTCTCCTCACAATGGGCTATTTTTATATCATATTGCTTTAAACACTAAAGCACCCCAGCTCACCCACCCTTCATTTGCCATTTATCTGAGAGTTATGTTTTGATGGTATGTTTGAGGCAAACATTAGCTTTGGTTATCAGACTAGTTTTAAACTAACAAATACTGGCTAAATGTTAGAGTTTAAAAGGTCAACTAAAGCACTGTCAGAGACAGGGGCGTGGGGTTTGAGTGGTTGATAGCATATGACCAGTCCCTGGGTGTCACCATGGGATGAGATGCCGTCTCAGCGCTCAGCCCATGTTTCCCTTTATCCCTGCTTCTCATTGAGCAGCGTCTCAGCAGGCTCCCAGCTGGCAGCATTACGGACGGCTGGGGCCAATTAGTCCTCATCAGCTGGGGCGCTGCCAATGAGAATAAATAGGAGCAGCCTCGATGGCTCGGGGCTGCGACATAAGCACCGCTAGGCTGAAGCCCCTTCATCTGGTGTCAGCCTCTACTCCCCTTACAGCATTCCTGTGATTGTAACCCGCTGAGAGTATGTATGCCTTGTTATCCCTACGTCCGGTACGAGCTCCCTGCTCCTGCGCTGTGCAACTTGTGAGTGAACCTCTGTACGAGTATCTGTGCCTTCCTCATCCCTCACCCCTTACCTTTAATAAAACATCACGACTCACTGGCTCGCCCTCGGCTCTTATTGCGTGGCTCCCTAGAGCCCCGCGTGACAGTATGTCGCAGCCAGACGAGTTACCGGCGGCCGTGAGTCGCTGTGGAATTGTACCTTTCTGTCCGGGTGTCAGCGCTGCTAGCATGCCGTTTCCCAGGAGTCACTCCCGACGCCAGGGCGACGAGCTGAGGTCCATCTCGGGGGCTGTCGACAGGACGCTCTTCACCCTGCACGACGCCTCCAACGCGAGACGCTGGCATCCGGGCCGTGCTGAGGATCTCCTGGACTGCTACCCTCATTCTCTGCTCCATCTCGAGGGCAGTGCCAGGATAGACGCCATGGTCACACAGCGAGAGAAGCTCCGCGGGTTGGATGGAAACCCCGGCAGTACGCCGAAGTGGATGACATTGCCCCCTGCTTCGGGACCCCGTTCCTGCTGCCATTCCAGCCCGGGAGTTCGCGCCAACCAGAGGGCTTCCCCCGTTCTGCACCACGTCACTTGGGATTCCCCCCATGGAGCCGCAGCTGACAGCAGTTACGTCTGGGACCGGGCGGCTGACGCGATTCCCGCTGCGTATCCATTCATCATCTGCAGGCACGTGGCGGCGGCAGAGAGATTGGTGGAGAGGACTCCAGAGCAACGAAGCTGTCCCAAGCTCAATGCCCTCCTCGCCTCGGTCTCCGATCAGGAGCGGCGATTCCTGGGTTCCCCCCTCGTTTCGCCCCCTGGGAGAAGTCGTCGTCACATCGCCAAGTCACCTCTGCACGACCCCCTTCCGGATCCAGTTCTGGGCTGCCGCCAGGACCGTTCCCCCCACGCAGCTGTCACCTCTTCGTCTCGTCAGCGTGGAGTTTTCACAGCCTCGTTCCCTGAGCCTCATTCCCCCGCTGTCATTCCTGGACATTCGGGCTGGCTCACCCCGGCTGTTTCCCCCTCCTCCTCGACGCGCTTCCTGACTGCTGTGTGTGCCTGGAATTCCGGCCTGGTGAGCTCTCTGCTGGAGACAACGCGAGCGATCCTCAGATGATTTCCCGGGGGGTCCTCCGTTATCGCCGGGCGGGGAGAGGAAGAAGCAGTATCCACCACAGCAGGCGATATTGAACCTCCAGGAGACAGGCAAGTCATAGTTTTTTCACATCTGCTTAATGATTTGCTCTGTCACATTCCTGGAGGAGGAGTTCAGGGTTTGCAGCTCCCTGAACTCCCCCCACCTGCTGTAACCTGTGTTCCTAATCCTGCATCCTCTGTGTCTCTCTCCGCCGAGCGATCCCCGGCTCCGGGTCAACGTGGTGGGATAAGGAGAGGGCCTGTGGTTCCGCAGCTATGTTGCGGACAGAGGAGGGGGACTGACTGCTGCGTGGAGTCTGCGCCGACGACTAAGCGTCCCCGGGTCTCCACGGAGGAGCGGTTCGGTCCAGCGGGATGAGATTCTTCTGGCTTCACGCCGAGTGGATTGTCGGCAGGGTTACCGGAGCTGGAGGAACCTCAAGCTGCGCTGACCATCGTGCTGGCTGCGGGGCCCGACGCGGCTGGATGGGAGCCTGACAACGACCTCCTGACAACGGATCCTGGATCTTCGCAGTCCTGGACGGCGTCAGAACCCGAGATCAGGCGAGTGCTCTCCTTTCTTTTCTCCCTTTATATCTTTGAGCACTTTAGCCTGTCTCTAGGGGAGACGAGCCGGGTGCAGCCGCCCGCTGCGTCTAAGCTCGTCTCGCCGGGTTCTGGCGCTGCCGATGATCCTGATCCCGGTTCTGTTTTCTCTTCTGAGCCTTCTTCCAGGGTCACCGGTGAGGAGTTGCTGTTCCTCGTGGTGCTGGAGGGTCCAGGTTCAACGTTGGAGGTCGGTTCTGGTGCGGTGTCCAACGTGGGTTCGCCCGAGACCCAATCGGGGTCCAACGTGGGTGCTGCTCCAGCGGCGTCCAACGTGGGTTCGCCCGAGACCCAATCGGGGTCCGACGTGGGTGCTGCTCCAGCGGTGTCCGACGTGGGTTCGCCTAAGGCCCGATCGGGGTCCGACGTGGGTGCTGCCCCAGTGTTGTCCAGGTCCGGTGAGGAGGTGGTCGCTTCCCTGCGGCCTGACGCTCGTCGCCCTCGTCATCGGCTCTCCCCTGAGCCTCTTCCACCGGGACCCGCTTTGACCCTTCGTCCATCTCAACGGTCCTGGTGGTTGAGTGATGCGGGTCGACGACCCGACCCGCAAGACTTTCGGTTCGGTGATCTGGTTCCCCCCCGATGATCTGTGTTTGCCTCTGGGTGGCCTGGTTTGGCTGCCGGTGGACTGGGTTCCTGGGATCTGGGTCCGGAGTTCGCCGTCCGAACATTTCCCTTTCCCCGGTTCGCCAACTGGACAATGGGCGGGGAGACCTCCGGAGCCACCTCGGCCATTTTGGACTCCTCGGGAGTCGCATATTCCTCGGGTGTCGCTTTTCTTTTATCATTATTAAGGTCACTCGGGTGTAATATTTTGTCCTGTTGGTGGATATATATTCATAGTGCTGTGTGTTTTCCATTTCCCGTACTCAGCATTTTCCTTTTTGTGCCTTGTTTTTAGCCTTGTCCTTGCATTATAGAGTTATGTGTTTTGTTTCCCATCAAACCATACTCTGCAATTGTCCGTTTGTCCCAGTCACTTTCGCTCCTTTAGGTGACTGTGTGTATATATATATTCGTAGTGCTGTGGGTTTTCCTTTGCCCGTACTCAGCATTTTCCCTTTTTGTGCCTTGTTTTTAGCTTTGTCTGTGCATTATAGAGTTATGTGTTTTGTTTCCCATCAAACCATACTCTGTAATTGTCCGTTTGTCCCAGTCACTTTCACTCCTTTAGGTGACTGTGCGTGTTGATATATATATATATATATATACGGTGCTGTGTATTGTGGGTTTTTTTTTTTCTTCCCCTCTTCATTATCCGTACTCAGCGTTTTTTATCACTCTTGTCTGCATTATGGAGTAGTGTTTGTTCTGTTATCCAAACTCTGTAATTGCTTTATCCGTTTTTGTCATTCTTTTGGTGGGTTGTTATCTGTTCCCGTGTTCTGTATTCTCCCCATCTGTGCCCTGTTTTTTTTTTCTCTTTTTTTTTGGTGCAATGTAGAGTACTGTATTTGGGTTTGGTTTTTTTTTCCCCGTTACCCTACATTGGTCTGTTGGTGTTGTCCTTCCCTTTGCTTCTTCCCCTCCGGTCCTGCCTCCCTTCCACCCACCCTAGGTGGGGGGGGGGGGGCTGGGATGTTCCTGGTCGTTCAGGAGCCCGACCTTGAGGGGGAGGCTCTGTCACCATGGGATGAGATGCCGTCTCAGCGCTCAGCCCATGTTTCCCTTCATCCCTGCTTCTCATTGAGCAGCGTCTCAGCAGGCTCCCAGCTGGCAGCATTACGGACGGCTGGGGCCAATTAGTCCTCATCAGCTGGGGCGCTGCCAATGAGAATAAATAGGAGCAGCCTCGATGGCTCGGGGCTGCGACATAAGCACCGCTAGGCTGAAGCCCCTTCGTCTGGTGTCAGCCTCTACTCCCCTTACAGCATTCCTGTGATTGTAACCCGCTGAGAGTATGTATGCCTTGTTACCCCTACGTCCGGTACGAGCTCCCTGCTCCTGCGCCGTGCAACTTGTGAGTGAACCTCTGTACGAGTATCTGTGCCTTCCTCATCCCTCACCCCTTACCTTTAATAAAACATCACGACTCACTGGCTCGCCCTCGGCTCTTATTGCGTGGCTCCCTAGAGCCCTGCGTGACACTGGGGTGTAATAAGAACAGAAACAACCCTGAATGAGGGAATCGCTAAATCTGCTAACAACAGGTAACCACTGCAATCAAGATGTCGACCAGTCCAGAGTATAATAAACTATAATACAATAAGCTAAAATAACATTTATGAATGAAATATTTGGTCAAGGGTTGATAGAAGAACTGGATAGATCAGGGGTCAGCAACCCGCAGCTCCAGAGAGACATGTGGCCCTTCAGTCCTCATGCTGTGGCTCCCTCCAGTTACAGTATATCTCAAAAAACATGGAAATTAATGAAGTTCATTTTAATTATTTTATTTTTCTAATTATTGTTCATTACAATTGGATATATTTTTGAATGGAAACGCATACTTTTATGAATGTAAAATATATATTTTTTAAACTACACTACTCACAAAAAGTTAGGGATATTTGGCTTTCGGGTGAAATTTCAGGATGCACCTAAAATGCACTAAAACCTTTAAAGCTGAACTTAATTTGACCTTCTCTAACCTTTTGAATGCACATGTCCAACTGTTCAGTGTTTCAGTACTTTTTGCATAACTTGCTGTTCTCTAACAAGGTGCTTAACGGCAAAATTCACAACAGGTGCTTGATCCATGAATCGACAAATAAATTTATAAATTTTCTGCTTCAATTAGAATTGGTACAGTATTTAAACAGTCCTCTTCATCATGCTGTTCACATTCTGACATCATAAGACCAAGACAACATCTAACAATTGATCAACAGTACCTCACCATTGCGAGGCTTCAAACAGGATGTTCTCAGAGTGTCATCAGCAGGTTGCAGTAGAGATACAGAGAGACTGGAAGAGTCACAGAAAGGCATAGAAGTGGACGTCTTTTTGCCACATCCCATGCTGATGACTGCTTCATTGTGAACAGTGCTCTGCAGAACTGGATGATGAATGCCAGTCAACTCCAGGCACATTTAAGGGAGGTGAGAGGCACCGAAGTGTCACGTCAGACCATTCGAAACCGTTTACATCAGTGTGGTCTGCGTGCTAGATGACCTGCAAGGGTACCTGGCCACCACCAGGCAGAGGCATCATCATTTGCATGCGCCAGGGAGCATTTACGCTGGACAAGGGACCAGTGGGCCTCGGTGCTGTTCTCTGATGAAAGTCGATTCACGATGAGCAGAAATGATGGCCGCCAACGATATTGGAGATGTCAAGGAGAGCCACTGTTGTCACGAGATGAGCCTTTGGTGGTTGTGGTGGTGTTACAGTCTGGGTAGGTATGTCGAGTCAATACAGAACTGCCCTACACCTTGTGAATGGTACAGTGACAAGCTGATACTACCTGAATAACATTAATCCAGTCATTGTGCCCCATGAACAACACAGGCCTAATTTCATCTTCATGCACCACAATGCTCCAGCTCATCGAGATTGCATCATTAGAGAATGGCTGCTGGAGGCTGGGGTACCTCTAATTGAGTGGCCTGCACTTTCTCCAGACCTGAATCCCATAGAAAACCTATGTGATCAGCTGAGTCACTGTGTAGAGGTTCATCACCCTGCACCCCACAATCTCAATAACCTGAGGGCCACCCTTCAAGAAGAGTGGAATGCCATGCCTCAGCAGACAATAAGTCGACTTGTGAACAGCATGAGACACCATTGTCAAGCTGTAATTGATGCTCAAGGGTACATGGCAAGTTATTGAGACATTGCCATTTTTTGTTGTGGTACATCCACCACTGTTGTTGGCTTTTGTTTCAATAAATTGAGATGAAGAAATCACCATTGCATGCTTCTACTTAAATGCCCTACTTTCATGATATATCACTGTAGTGTAATTTTTTTACATTTTCCATAAATTTCACCCGAAAGGCAAATATCCTCAGCTTTTTTTGAGTAGTGTATTTATTATGTTGTCAACCATGCATGGCTGCGTCACATTTGACAGTGGCTGACATGCACGGAGGGCTGCTCAGTTTCTCAGTGCATGTGGAGAACACGGAAAGCAGCAGCTTCCTGCTTATCCTCCCCCACCCTTGGTAAGACATGAACAAATCCAGAAAACATAAAATCACAGAGGAAAATAGAGAATTTAATTCTGTGTGGACAGATTCATTTGCATTCATGCATGGTTGTTATGTGGAGAGAATTTCTCCACAAGAACAGAAACAACGAGAAAACAAACAAAAAAAAACCAGCTGCCTCATTAGTGTCTACAGGGCCATAAAAAGTCTTAAATGTGATTATCTAAAATCAACGCCTTAATTTTCCTTAAAAATGAGAAACAATCCTTGAATTTCTGCTTAATAACTTTAAAATTAGTCGCCTGCACTACAAATGCTGGATTCACCAGACATGACCAAAGTCTGAATTAGTGTGAATTTATTTTCAGCATCACAATTCAGTACTTCCTGAATTATTTAAAGATAAAAGTCCTCTATAGTGATTCAATTTTCAGAATGGTTGTGTATGTTATGTGCTTTCATTGTGAAACAAAGTCAACTGGATATTCTTGCCTAAAATAAAACCTGTAGCCGACAGTTTTCCATCACAATTTGTAAATTAAAAGAGAAAAATAGTAAAAGGAGTTCAAATGAGAGAGAAGATTCTGTGACAGTGATGTAGAGGTGAGCCTCTTCTTTTAAGGATGTTTTCAGTTTTTTGTCTGTTGGATAACTGCTAGTTTGCTACCTGTGGGGTTTTGGACGGTGAATTATATGTGCAGACTGTCTATCAATGCCACACATTTTTTTTTTTAATTCTAACCAACATTTAGCTCAGCAATAGAAGGTATTTTATAAACGTTTTTTCCACTCTGTTGTAATTATTTCTAATTGGCTTAATTGGCACCACATGATTTTTAAAGTTATATTATTTAAAAAGTTGTTCAGAATTCTTTTTGTTTTATTCCAAAATAAATAAAGAATATTAGACAACCAATTATCAGACAACCAATCCACTAGTTGTCAAATTGAGAGTCTGGAGAACAGGTGAAGGATACAGATTTATATTCTATTAATACATTTGAATAAAGAGCCTTATGAGGAAACATAAAAAGGATGAAATAGCTTCTTCTGAATAAAACTTTGATCTCTAATTTATTAAAATATTAGGAACTAAAGTTGTGTGATCACTGCTGAAAGTAGGAGATGGATGATATTTTTCAGATTTAAACAATTTATGAATGTGCTGATAATTAAAAACTACACAAACATTATGGTCAGATTGTGATGATGGAGTGTCACCACTATCATGATTTATTATTATATGTGTGTTTATATTATCTGTAATGTGGTAAATGTTATTGTAATTATTTGTGAAAGTGCACACAGTATTTTGGGATCTGTCTTTTGTTTAATTTGAGTGCCTTGGGAGATAATGGTTATGATTAAGTATCTGGTAAATAATTGATAATAATTTATTGCACATACCTTTGCCAACATGCTTCCTGTGGGTGTCCGGGCAAAAGACTCCGTTAGGGGTTGAGGGCCTTATATAGGACACCAGCAGGAAGCAAACATGTATGGTAAGTTAGAGGGGTGGCTTAATATTTGTAAATAGGGGATTGAGATATTTATTGAATTATTTATATTGTGATTGTTGTTATTGATTGTTATTTATTATATGTTATTTATATTGTATAGTTGGGAAGTATTTATATATTTTAGAGATCAGTGGGTATGTGGAAAATAATGGAATGTTGATTGTTTTACCTGGGATTATGGTAGGGGCTAATTAGCCCTAATTATCTCCGGTTGTATAAAACAGGTGTGTTGATTAATAGTATAGAGTTCGAGAGAGTTCGATTGAGTTCGATTGTGGATTGGTGAGAATCGTGTCGGATGTTCATTGGAACTTCTTATTACTTGTAAGTTGAAATAAAAAAAGGACTAATTAATAAGTTGAAATAGTGCCTCGCCTCGACACTATATTTTCACATTTGGTGGCAGCGGTGGTCCGTGCTCAGGACATCATAGTGTTCGGTGGACGGAAGAACCCATGGCCAGAAGGAAAGTGAGGCAGGAGGAGCAGTCTGACCTGGATGCAGGTATGACGGATGAGGAGCCGGGAGTCAGCGGACTGGGCGAGCTCGAGGAGCTGACGGGCCTGGTGAAATCTCTGATGCGTTCGCAGGCAGTCAGAGACCGGCAGATGGAGGAGGAAGCCGCTCTCCATGACCAAAGGTGGCAGGCTGTGAATGAGCAAATTCATCGTGTACAGTCGCAGGTTGCGGAGCTGAGAGAGGAGTACGGGAGCCGGGCGGAGCATGGTGGTGACGACGGCGCTTCGGGGGAGGACCCCAGGGTGACAGCCAGTCGGGTCTGCCCGCAGGAGGAAGATTTGCCGCTGCAGGTGCAGCCGAGGAGGACACCAGTGCACCACGAGCCCAGGCTGAATCCTCTCTCACCCGAGGACGACATAGAGCACTACCTGACGACGTTTGAGAGGATCGCTACAGTCTGCCGCTGGAGGGAAGAAGAGTGGGCTATCCATCTTGCTCCTTTACTTACAGGTAAAGCGCGGAGCGCATATGTTTTGATGGACATCGCAGACACGGCCAATTATGGAAAATTAAAAGAAGCTATTTTGAGTAAATATGAAATAACATCCGATACGTATAGGAGGAGGTTTCGGTCCCTGGACATACATCAGGACGAAACCCCTCGGGAATTTTATGTTCGATTAAAGGACCTGTTTTGCAAATGGATTAAACCAGAGACCCTAACTATAAAAGACATTTCTGAATTGTTGATTGTGGAACAGTTTTTGCGGATGATAAATCCAGAACTGGGAGTCTGGATACAAGAGCGGGACCCGAAGACTGCAGAGGACGCTGCTTGTCTGGCGGAGGTTTTTCTGTCAGCCAGATCTGGGAGTAGGAGAGCTACTCTTGGCCGTGACAGATCTTTCACCACACGGAGTGAGTTTATTGAGGGTGAAAGGGGTGGTCCAGCTCGAAATGGGCTGTATTCCAGGCCCAATCAGATCACAAATAGCAGACATGATAATAGCAAAAAGTCATGAGTTGTTGCAAATAAGAATATACGCTGTTATCAGTGTAATAAAATCGATCACACCCAGTATTCATGTCCTGCCACAAAACATCAGAAACTGTCACTATTATGTTCAGTTCCTAGACCCACTTGTTCAGCCTCAGTGCATAGTGGAGTATATAAAACAAAGGTGTTGCTTAATGGTCAGTGTGAAGAGGCCCTGTTAGTCTCAGGCTGTTTTCAAACAGTTGTGTTACCTAGTTTGGTCCCTAGAGATGTGTGGAATGAGTCAGAAATAAATATCAGTTGTGTCCATGGGGATAAGAAACTGTACCCGACCGCTGAGGTTTATTTAACAGTAGGGGGTCAAACTTATCTCCTTCCTGTAGCTCTTGTGCCTGATTTGCCTTATCCTGTTATTCTTGGCAATGATGTTCCAACTCTGTTGGACATCATACAACAGGTTAGAGAGGAACAAACGGAGGAGAGACAGGCAGGTGGCGCTGTTGAGCAGAGAGTAAATACACCTGTGGTGAAAAATTGTAATATGGTGACAACTAGGGCACAGAGGGCTGCCAATGCTCTTCAGGAATTACCATTTTATGATTCTGAGATAGAGGCAGGCCCTATTAAGCAACCCAAATCCAAGGCTCAGAAGAGAAGAGATAAGGTGTTAGCGTCAGCACAGAACTTGGGCGAAGAAACATCACAGCTAAATCAGTCAGTAGAGTTTGACATCCCTCCTGACATAGCTGTATTGCAGAAAGCTGACCCAACACTTAAACCATGATTTGATAAAGTCTCGGAGATTGAGGGTGTGAAACAGGGTAAAACTGATTGTTTGGCTGAGGCCTTGTATGTCATTAAAAAGGGCATTTTATATCAACAGCACGGTGAAGTTATGGCCATAGCTTTGCCACAGGACCTCATACCAAAAGTTATGGAACTGGGACATGTTATCCCTTGGGCAGGTCATCTAGCTTTTCAGAAAACTTTGCAGAGAATTGCTAGAAGGTTTGTGTGGCCGGGAATGTATATCCAGATAAAGGACTTCTGCACAACATGTCCAATATGTCAGATTACATCACCTAGGGGAGTAGCCCGTGCCCAACTACACCCACTACCAATTATTGGAACACCATTCGACAGAATAGGGATGGATATAGTTGGCTCCCTAGAGAGAAGTTCTGCTGGTAATAGATACATGTTGGTAATATGTGACTATGCAACTCGGTACCCAGAAGCCTTTCCCCTGAAATTTATCAAGGCTAGGCAGGTTGCCAACTGCCTTATCCAGTTGTTTTCAAGGGTAGGCATACCCAGAGAAGTTCTGACAGACTGTGGAACAAATTTCTTGTCCAAATTGTTGCAGCAAGTATATAAGCTGTTGGGTATTAAGGATATTAAGACCACCCCATATCACCCTCAGACTGATGGACTAGTGGAGCGATTCAATCAGACTCTTAAAAATGTGCTGCGGAAATTTGTTTTTGAAACGGGCTCAGATTGGGATCAATGGGTACCTTATTTACTGTTTGCTTACCGGGAGGTGCCCCAGGCTTCAACAGGGTTCTCACCTTTTGAACTGCTGTATGGTCATCAGGTGAGGGGCCCACTGGACTTATTAAAGGAGCACTGGGAGAGTCCACCGAGTGATCAGGACAATGTGGTCTCTTATGTTATTAAGATGAGAGAAAAACTGGATCGAATAACTGCTTTGGCTCAGGAACACATGAGGACGGCGCAGGCCAAACAAAAAACTTGGTATGACAAGAAGGCCAGAAAGAGGGTTTTTCACCCAGGACAACAAGTTTTGTTATTTCTGCCCTCGTGTGATAGTAAGCTGTTGGCTCAATGGCAGGGGCCATATGAAATTTCTAAGAAACTAAGCTCAGTAACATATGAACTATATATGCCTGACAGGAAGGTAAAATATCAGACCTTCCACATTAACTTGTTGAAAGAGTTTCAGCAGCCTGGTCATCAGCAGCAGCAACCTGTTCTTCAGGAGACACCACAGCTCCTCATTTGTGCGACGGAAGTGGATGAGGAGAAAGAACAGTTCTTTCCCACAAATGTGTCAGAGCCTTATTTATTTGAAGTGTCTCATTTGCAGGTGGATCAGCGGAGAGAGTTAAAGGCACTATTGGATCCAGAATTGTTTCAGGAGAGACCTGGTTTCACCACATTGGTACGTCATAAGGTTTATTTGAAAGCGGAAACTGTTCCACGTAGAAAATCATATAGGATCCCGGAACGATTGGCACCAAAAATGAGGCATGAAATTGATTTGATGTTGCAGCTGGGAGTGATTGAGGAGTCAGTCAGTGAGTGGTGTAGCCCGGTTGTGCTGGTCCCCAAAAAGGACGGCTCATTAAGATTCTGCATTGACTTTAGATACCTTAACTCAGTATCTAAATTTGAGTCATACCCCATGCCCTGGATTGACGAATTATTAGAGAAAGTGGGCAAGGCTAGATTTATTTCTACTTTGGACCTATGTAAGGGGTATTGGCAGGTGGTATTGGCACCAGAAACAAAGGAACTTACAGCCTTTAAAACACCTTATGGCAGTTTTCAGTTCAGGGTCATGCCATTTGGCCTTCAGGGGGCACCTGCAACTTTTCAGCGGCTGATGGACCAAGTGTTAAGGAGAGTATCGAACTTTGCGGCTGCCTATCTGGATGACGTGGTCATTTATAGTCAGACCTGGGAAGAACATTTGATACACCTTAGGCAGGTCCTTCAGTTAATTAAGAGGGCTGGACTGACAATCAACCCACGCAAATGTGCGTTCAGACAGCAGCAGGTGGAGTACCTGGGACATGTGGTTGGTCAGGGGGTTATTAGACCACGAGTAGGTAAAGTGGATGCCATCCGGACCTACCCTGTACCCACCACTAAAAAGAAAGTACGATCATTCATGGGAATGGTAGGATGGTACAGTAAGTTCATCCCCCACTTTGCTGAAAGAGCAGCAGTGTTGACTGACCTCACTAAGGCTTCAGCACCAAATAAGGTAAAATGGACAGAGGAGTGTGACAGAGCGTTTGAGGATCTGAAGAGGGCTATTTCTGGGGAGAAGGTTCTCTACAGTCTAGACTTTGCTCGCCCGTTCATTTTACAGACTGATGCTTCAGGGGTTGGCATTGGAGCAGTACTTCTCCAGGAGGAGAAGGGAGAGAGACACCCAGTACTGTTCTTGAGCCGTAAGTTGTTGGACCGGGAGACAAAATATTCTACTGTAGAAAAAGAATGTCTTGCCATGAAATGGGCAATAGGGTCTCTAAAATATTATTTATTAGGGCGTCATTTTTTGTTGGACAAAAATGATCATGATCATGATCAAAAATGAACAGATCATCGGGCTCTACAGTGGTTAGACAGGATGAAGGATATGAACAGTCGTCTCACAGGGTGGTATGTGTCCCTTCAGCCATATAATTTTACTGTTCGGTATGTGGCAGGGAAAACCAACCTTATAGCAAATAGCCTTTCTAGAGTACATGACTCATAGAGTACTGTACTCTCGGGAAAGGGAGGAGGAAATGTGACGTTGGAGTGTCACCACTGTCATGATTTATTATATGTGTGTTTATATTATTTGTAATGTGGTAAATGTTATTGTAATTATTTGTGAAAGTGCACACAGTATTTTGGGATCTGTCTTTTGTTTAATTTGAGTGCCTTGGGAGATAATGGTTATGATTAAGTATTTGGTAAATAATTGATAATAATTTATTGCACATACCTTTGCCAACATGCTTCCTGTGGGTGTCCGGGCAAAAGACTCCGTTAGGGGTTGAGGGCCTTATATAGGACACCAGCAGGAAGCAAACATGTATGGTAAGTTAGAGGGGTGGTTTAATATTTGTAAATAGGGGATTGAGATATTTATTGAATTATTTATATTGTGATTGTTGTGATTGATTGTTATTTATTATATGTTATTTATATTGTATAGTTGGGAAGTATTTATGTATTTTAGAGATCAGTGGGTATGTGGAAAATAATGGAATGTTGATTGTTTTACCTGGGATTATGGTAGGGGCTAATTAGCCCTAATTATCTCCGGTTGTATAAAACAGGTGTGTTGATTGATAGTATAGAGTTCGAGAGAGTTCGATTGAGTTCGATTGTGGATTGGTGAGAATCGTGTCGGATGTTCATTGGAACTTCTTATTACTTGTAAGTTGAAATAAAAAAAGGACTAATTGATAAATTGAAATAGTGCCTCGCCTTCTTGCCATCATATTTTCACACAGATATTTAGATATAGCCTTTATTTTTCAGCACAAAACAATTTGTAATACTTTTATTGTCATGGGCGGTGGGAGTGCGCCCCTCCCCTCCGGTCTCACCTTCTCAAACTCATCACTGTACCTGAGGTAGAAGACACACCTGCGCCCGCTCATCAGCCAGCGTATTTAAGGAGGCCTCCTCTGTGCAGTCAATGCTGGCTCGTCTGGGTATACTGGCTGTGTTCAGGCAAGCAAATTAACAAGTTTAAGCATTAACACGTCGTTAACCTTTATTCTCTTCTCTTCCTCAGGTTGCTGCTACCGTGTAGGTGTGTCACCGGGACTGCATGCGCTCTCCTGCCCCACCACACTGTCCTTCGGCAATCTCATCCACCCGGTCAGGCGCCATCAGCTCAACTTCCCCTCCTTACCCTGCTGGTTCATCTATTCCCTGCTGGGTCCTGCCAGTCCTCTCTGGATTTCCCAAGTAAGTGGCAGTTTGGCTCGCCAATTTCCCCTTACTCCACTCCTCAGCTCACGGCTCTTGTCTTCTCTCCACAGGTCCTTTCCTCTGGCGAATGACTGTTTCTGTAGCTGCACGCTTTGGATCTTGCTATTAATAAAAATTGTCAAACGTGCCCTTCTGTGTGATTCCTTCCTGTGTTTGGCATCGTGCACGTGAGCTGTCAAAACTTAATGCGTCATGACAGAACGAGCCAGCCAGGACGGTAGCTCAGCCGGTGCTTCACCGCAGGAGCAGTCTTCTGTGGATTGTCTAGTGGCGACCGTGTGTCAGCTCGCTGTGCTGACGCAGCAGGTATCCAATAGGATGACGTTGTGGTCCACAGCGCATCCCACGGTTGCGCCCCCTCAGCCTGTTCTGCGCATTACGGTGCACCGTACCACCTCCATTCCCATGCCTTCCCATACGCGGGGGAGGTGGGGAAATGTAAGGCTTTTCTTCTCCAAGTGCAAATGTACCTAGAGCAGGTTGGGGAGGAGTATCCGGGGGATGTCGCTAGGATCCGGTTTTTCACTCTGTTGCTCAGGGATCGAGCACTGAAGTGGGCTCAGTCCACTCTAGACAACCCCGAAGGGCGCCGTTATATGTTTGACCAATCTGTGGCCGCTTTCACTTGCGTGTTTGGCCGGACTGAGAGTCAGGGCAATGTAATGAGCCGCCTAATGACCCTCCGCCACGGCACCCGGTCTGCGGCCAAGTACTTGGTGGAGTTCTGGGTTGTGGCATCCGATTTGGGGTGGAACAATACTGCGTTACGCAGCACATTTCTCCACGGATTGAACGACCAACTCCGTGACAATTTGGCAGTTCATCCTGTCCCGGAGACACTCGACGGCCTCATAGATCAGGCAATAGGGCTGGACAATCGGTACCGTGAGCGCGTGAAGGAGTGTGGCCCCACCCCTCGCCCGTGCGCCAAGTGTGTATTCGCTGTGGTTACTGGCACTGGTGGCACCGGCCCTTCACCTGAACCGATGGAGCTCTCTCGGTGCCTAACTGATGATGAGTGCCGGTGAAGGCGGAGGGGTGGCGTGTGCATGTACTGTGGTTTATCTAACCACAGTCTGGACGAGTGCTGCCAGCGGCCAAAAGACGCGGCCCGTCAGTAACCATGGGGTGTATGGTGGGCGGGACCAAATCTACTCCCCCCCCCAGTAATTTTTCAATTTCGGCCCTCGTTCAGTTGCCGGGGGTTGAGAGGAGGGTTATGGCACTGATTGATTCGGGGTCGGAGGGTAATTTCATGTCTGCTGCTTTCGTTAAGCAGGTGGGCATTCCCACACGTAAATTGCCCTGTAATCAGAGAATCAGAACCATATCTGGCAGTGAGGTCGCGGTGGTCGCTCTTAGCATGGTGCCCATATCCTTCCTTCTTTACGGGAACCACTGGGAGAAACTATCGTTCCTTGTTCTCCCCATGTCATCGTCCTCGGTGGTTCTAGGTTATCCGTGGCTCCAGAGGCATCACCCAGCGATCAGTTGGGCCAAAAATATCATCTCTGCCTGGAGCCTGTTTTGTATGGCACACTGTATGTGTTCAGCTGAATGCTCCCCTTCTCTGTCGGTTCTTCCCTGTCAGGCCGAGCCGCCAGACCTCAGCCTTGTCCCTCGGG
This sequence comes from Pholidichthys leucotaenia, assembly GCA_020510985.1. Lineage (NCBI taxonomy): Eukaryota > Metazoa > Chordata > Actinopteri > Cichliformes > Pholidichthyidae > Pholidichthys > Pholidichthys leucotaenia. The sequence continues at coordinate 51,141,938 of CM035848.1, forward strand.
CATATCACAATTTGGGCGAGGTCTTTAGCAAGTCAAGAGCATTGTCGCTGCTGCCTCACCGCTCTTACGACTGTGCTATAGACCTCATCCCGGGGGCGAGACTGCTGTCCAACCGGCTGTATAGCATTTCTGGCCCAGAGAGAGAGGTGATGGAGCAGTACATTAAGGAGTCGCTGAACACCGGCCTTATTCGCCATGTTCGGCTCCTCTCGGGACCAGGTTCTTCTTCATCAGTAAGAAGGATGGCTCATTGCGCCCGTGCATTGACTGCCGGGAGCTCAACGCTATCACCATCAAAGACAAGTACCCTCTGCCATTAATCAATTCAGCGTTCGAGCTCCTTCAGCACTCACAGGTTTTCACCAAGTTAGACCTTAGGGACTCGCATCATTTGGTCCGCATTCACGAGAGTGATGAGTGGAAGACGGCCTCGCAGGGAGCTCCAACGCTTCCTTGGGTTTGGGAACTTTTACCGCAGGTTCATCAGGAACTATAGTGGGGTCGCACTGCCTCTCACTCAACTGACCTCTGTTAAAGTCCCTTTTCAATGGACTGAGGCAGCTGAACTGGCGTTTACCAAATTAAAACGCAAGTTCACGGAAACACCATTCTTGGCTCAGGTCGACACGCAGCTTCCATTTGTCCTCGAGGTGGATGCGTCTTATTCGGGGGTTGGCACTGTGCTGTTGCAGCACACACACCCCGATCAGAAGCTTCGCCCATGCGCATATTTTTCTCGACGGCTCACGCCAGCCGAGAGGAACTATGACATAGGGGACAGGGAGCTGCTGGCCATTAAGTTGGCCTTAGAGGAGTGGAGGCATTGGTTAGGGGGGCCATTCACCCCATTGTCGTGTGGACTGACCACAAGAACCTTGAGTACTTGCAGTCAGCCCACCGACTGAATGCCAGACAGACTCACTGGTCGTTATTCTTCCAGCGATTTAACTTCAGTATCACTTACTGGCCTGGCACCCGGAATACCAAACCGGACACGCTCTTGCGCCAGTTTGATTCCGGCGACGTAGCCCCCCCTTCCCCCCCAAACCATCGTACCACCTTCATGCGTCCTTGGAGCCCTTACTTGGGATATTGAGCGGAGGGTCCGCCAGGCCCAGTCCCGGGAGCCTGTGCCAGTAGGGTGCCCCCGAAACCGTCTGTACGTCCCGGCCGCCCTCCGCAGTAATGTCATCCAATGGGGTCACACCAGTTGCTTTGTCTGCCACCCTGGAATCTCTCAGACCATCAACTTTGTCCAACGGGTGTTCTGGTGGCCCACGCTGCGGCAGGACGTCCGGGAGTATGTCAGAGCCTGCCAGATGTGCGTCCAGGGTAAGACTGACTCCTCCTCTCCTTTGGGACTCCTCTATCCCCTTCCCATCCCTGGTCAGCCGTGGTCCCATATTGCTGTGGACTTTGTGACTGGGTTGCCCTCTTCCCATGGCAAAACGGTTATTCTGACCATTGTGGATTGCTTCTCCAAGGCAATTCAATTCAATTCAATTCAATTCAACTTTATTTATATAGCGCCATTTCACAACAACAGTCATCTCATAGCACTATCAACTGAAGGGGGGACCCCCACAGTTGCAGAAAGACCCCAGCAATCAGGCGATCCCCTGTGAGCAAGCACTTGGCGACGGTGGAGAGGAAAAACTCCCTTTTAACAGGAAGAAACCTCCAGCAGAACCAGGCTCAGGGAGGGGCAGTCATCTGCTGCGACTGGCTGGGGGGTGAGGGGATAGAGAAGAAGAAAAGAACAGACATGTAGAGAGCAAACAGCACGATGGGGACTCAATCTATGGGAGAGAACAAACAAATGTTAATGACCAGCAAAAAAAAAATATTTCATAGAGAGTGAGGAAAGGAGTGAGGCCCAGTGCATTACTGGAGGTCCCCCGGCTGACTAAACCTATTAGCAGCATAACTAAGGGAGGGTTCAGAAACACATGATCCCTCCCTAATTGTAGGCTATATCAAAAAGGTAGGTTTTAGCCCTATTCTTAAAAACAGAGATCGAGTCTGACTCCCGAATCCAGATTGGCAGCTGATTCCACAGGAGAGGAGCTTGATAACTGAAGGCTCTGCCTCCCATTGTACTTTTGGAGATTCTAGGTATTACAAGTAATCCTGCATTTTGGGAGCGTAGTGCTCTGTTAGAATGATACGGTAGTATCAGATCTTTTAAATAAAAAGGAGCCTGATTGTTTAAAGCTTTGTAAGTAAGAAGAAGGATTTTAAACTTAATTCTAAACTCTATGGGAAGCCAATGAAGGGAGGCCAGAACCGGAGCGATATGATCTCTCTTTCTAGTACCTGTTAAAACTCTTGCTGCAGCATTTTGGATCAGCTGGAGACTTTTTAAAGATGTTTTAGGACAGCCTGATAATAAAGAATTACAATAATTAATCTCGAGCTAACAAAAGCGTGGATCAGCTTCTCAGCATCACTCTGAGACAAGATGCTCCTAATCTTGGCAATATTACGCAAATGATAGAAGGCAGTCTTAGAAACAAATTTAATATGTGAATTGAAGGACAAATCCTGATCAAAAATAACTCAATATATAACAAAATAACAAGGCAATCCATCTGGTGGCCCTCCCTAAACTCCCGTCGGCCTTGGAGACAGTGGTCCTCCTCACAGATCACATCATCCGGATCCACAGCATCCCCATCGACATTGTGTCTGACCGGGGTCCACAATTCACGTCCCAGGTCTGGAGGGCCTTGTGCCGGACCCTGGGAACTACTGTGAGCCTCTCGTCCGGAAATCATCCTGCCTTGCGGTGCATAGCAGCCGATAATCCCTCATCCTGGAGTGCACACCTGACCTGGGTGGAGTCTTCCATGAACTCTGTGGTGTCCTCCGCCACCGGACTGACCTCCTTTGAGGCGTCGTTGGGGTACACGCCGCCTCTTCTCCCTATGGCAGAGGGAGGCTTCGGTTCCATCCGTAGGGGCCCACGCCTGGCGCTGCCGGCATATCTGGAGATCTGCTCGGGCCACCCTGGCCCACGCCACGGAACGCACCCGGGCCACTGCTGAGCGGAAGTGGGTTCTAGCCCCCAAGTACGCCGTGGGACAGCAAGTCTGGCTGGCGGCTAGCCAGATTCCTCTCAAGGAGAAGTCGAAGAAACTGTCCCCCCGCTTCCTTGGGCCTTATCCCATCTCCCGGGTGATTAACGACGCGTCGGTCCAGCTTAAGCTGCCCCCATCCCTACAGGTGAACCCAACCTTCCACGCCAGTCACATCAAGCCCCTCTCGGCCAGTCACCATTGCCCCCTCCCGAAGCCGCCTCCTCCTCCCCGCATCATCGATGGCCACCCCGCCCACACGGTTCGGCGGGTTCTGGATGTTCGCCACCGTGGCCGGGGCTTACAGTATCTTATCAACTGGGAGGGTTACGGCCCGGAGGAACAATTCTCGACTCCCTCATCACTGATACTGGACAAAGGGATGCTCCGGGCTTTTCACCGTGCTCACCCGGAAAAGCCCCCCGGACTGCCAGAAGGCGTTCCTAGAAGGGGGGGCCCTGTCATGGGCTGCGGGAGCGCGCCCCTCCCCTTCGGTCTCACCTTCTCAAACTCATCACTGCACCTGAGGCAGAAGACACACCTGCACCCACTCATCAGCCAGCGTACTTAAGGAGGCCTCCTCAGGGCAGTCTGCGCTGGCTCATCTGGGTATACTGCCCGTGTTCAGGCAAGGAAGTTAACAAGTTTTCAATCTCATCCACCCAGTCAGGCACCATCAGCTCAACTTTCCCTCCTTACCCTACTGGTTCGTCTATTCCCTGCTGGGTCCTGCCGGTCCTCTCTGGATTTCCCAAGTAAGTGGCAATTTGGCTCGCCAATTTCCCCTTACTCCACTCCTCAGCTCACGGCTCTCGTCTTCTCTCCACAGGTCCTTTCCTCTGGCGAGTGACTGTTTCTGTAGCTGCGCGATTTGGATCTTGCTATTAATAAAATTGTCAAACGTGCCCTTCTGTGTGGTTCCTTCCTGTGTTTGGCATCGTGCACGTGAGCTGTCAAAAAATACATCATGACATTTATTTCATGAATGAAGCCATAGACAGTGGTGTGAAAAAGTGTTTGCCCCCTTCCTGATTTCTCATTTTTTTTGTACATTTGTCATACTTAAATGTTTCAGGTCCATCCATCTTCTTCCGCTTAATCCTTTTCGGGTCGCGGGGGGCTGGAGCCTATCCCAGCATCTCTGGGCGAGAGGCCAGATGTTTCAGGTCATCAAACAAATTTAAATATTAGACAAAGCTAACACAAGTAAACACAAAATACAGTTTTTAAATGAAGGTGTTTATTAAGGGTAAAAAAAAAATCCAAACCTAGATGGCCCTGTGTGAAAAAGTGATCCCCCCCCCCCGTTAAAACGTAAATTAACTGGTTTATCACATCTTTGGAAAGCTGAGTTCAATTTATCTTCCCACATTCAGGCCTGATTGCTACCACACTTGTTCTCAATCAAGAAATCACTTAAATAGGACCTGCCTCAAAAAGTGAAGTAGACCAAAAGATCCTCAAAAGCTAGACATCATGCTGCGATCCAAAGAAATTCAGGAACAAATGAGAAACAAAGTAATTGAGATCCATCAGTCTGAAAAAGATTATAAAGCCATTTCTAAAGCTTTGGGACTCCAGCAAACCACAGTGAGAGCCATTATCCACAAATGGCGAAAACATGGAACAGTGGTGAACCTCACTAGGAGCTGCCGGCCGACCAAAATTACCCCAAGAGCGCAACAACGACTCACCGAAGAGGTCACAAAAAACCCCACAACAACATCCAAAGAACTGCAGGCCTCACTTGCCTCAGTTAAGGTCAGTGTTCATGACTCCACCATAAGAAAGAGGCTGGGCAAAAATGGCCCGCATTGCAGAGTTTCAAGACAAAAACTACTGGTGAGCAAAAAGAACATAAAGGCTTGTCTCAGTTTTGTCAGAAAACATTTTGACCATCCCCAAGACTTTGGGGAAAATAGTCTATGGACTGCCGAGACAAAAGTTGCACTTTTTGGAAGGTGTGTGTCCCATTACATCCGGCGTACCAACAGTAAAATGTGGTGGTAGTGTGATGATCTGGGGCTGTTTTGCTGCTTCAGAACCTGGAAGACTTGCTGTGGTAAATGGAACCATGAATTCTGCTGTCTACCAAAAAATCCTGAAGGAGAATATCCGGCCATCTGTTTGTGACCTCAGCCTGAAACGCACTTGGGTTCTGCAGCAGAACAATGATCCAAAAGATATCAGCAAGTCCACCTCTGAATGGCTTAAGAAAAACAAATTGAAGACTTTGGAGTGGCCTAGTCAAAGTCCTGACCTGAATCTGATTGAGATGCTTTAGCATGACCTCAAAAAGGCAGTTCTTGCTCGAAAACCCTCCAAAGTGGCTGAATTACAACAATTCTGCGAAGATGAGTGGGCCAAAATTCCTCCACAGCGCTGTAAAAGACTCATGACCAAGTATCACAAATGCTTGATTGCATTTGTTGTTGCTAAAACCTTACTCATGCTGCATTTCCCATCTAGTCTGCTTTGGTCCGCTTGCGCTTTGGACGAGCCCAGCACGCAAGCGGCGCTGTTCATATGCACTTTTTTCATCTACCCAGGCCAAGCGGTTGACGCATGCGCACAACCATCATTTGTAGTTTCACTCCTGCCCGATAGGTTGTGCCAATGCGCTGACGCGCCAGGATTTTCACCAGCGAAGAAACGCTGCTTGCTTTCTGCTGCTTGACTTGCCGGTTTTCACTCCTTTTCCACGAAGATGCTGCTGCTGCTGCTGAAGTATTTATGTATGATTCATGTATGTTTATTCTCGTCTTCCACTTCCTCATTGTCTTCTTCGTCTACTTTGTCGTGGTATGCTGTGCTGATATCACCACCTCGTGAATGGGATGTTCAGTCTTGCGCATGCGCTTTTCAACGCGTTCAAGTTGTGGGCAGATGGCGCAGTCACAAAATTTGGGCTGCATGTGGTTGTCCGCGGTCGAGCACTGCGGACACTAGCGGAGTGGAGACGATGACATAAATTTCGTCACACGAGGTTTCCGGTTACACGTACGCAGACGGCAGAGGTGCAGGATTAATCCAGCTTTCGGGTGGCCCAACCAGTTATTAGGGTTAGGGGGCAATCACTTTTTCACACAGGGCCATGTAGGTTTGGATTTTTTTTTTCCTTAATAATAAACACCTTCATGTGAAAACTGCATTTTATGTTTACTTGTGTTATCTTTGTCTAATATTTAAATTTGTTTGATGATTTGAAACATTTAAGTGTGACAAACAGAAAAAAAATGACACATCAGGAAGGGGGCAAACACTTTTTCACACCACTGTATAAAGCTTGACAGTTTTTTTTCTACTGTTGTAGTATGAATTCATTAATGCCACATCATATTCAGAGCTATGTATATCTAAAAAAAAAATTATACACAGCACAATCTTCATTTTAAAGGTGAAATTGCCATTGCAGCCCTCAGTCACTTCAGTTTTAGCTGGAGATGGGCAAAATGGCTCTTTGGTTGACAAAGGTTGCAGACCCCTGGGCTAGGTAACCAAGTGGCTAGTAGGGATGGATAGAATATATTGAAAATAAACATAAAATGACATCTAGCGGCCAGGCTAGCAGACTTCTCTCTCAGTTTGTACCTGGCAGGTAGACATAAAAGTTGGTCAGAAATCCTAGCTGTGGTCACTAAGACCAGCTAACGTTAGCAGCCAAGGCTACTGGGCTATTAAGCCAAAATCTAACAAAATAAGACAGAATGCTGCAACCAGAGTGATAGAGCATCTGCCCCGACAGCCGGGAGGTCGTGGGTTCAAGTCCCAGCCGGGACATACCAAAGGTCCTATAGAAATAGTACTTCCTGCCTTCTAGCTTGGTGCTTCAGCATAATAAAATGGGGAAGGAATGCTTTTTACCCAGCTACAGTGGGAGTACAAGCCAATATACTGGGGGAGGATTGTGTCAGGAAGGGCTATCGGCATAAAAATCCTTGCCAAATCGGCATCCGGATCATTGTGATATCAGGTGATATGCTGTGGGGACCCCAAAAGTGAGCAGGCAAAAACGGGAGAAAAAAAGCCAGAATGGCACTATATATAATATATTATATATATTATATATATATACAGGGGTATATATACCCCTGTATACCAGGGGTCACCAACTAAAACTGCAAGAGGTCCAATAAATCGGTCCTCCTCCCCAGCTGAGGTCCCAACTAGGGGTGGGAATCTTTAGGCACCTCATGATTTGATCGTGACTCAGGACTCCGGTTTGATTCTAAAACAATTCTCGATGCATTTTTTTTTCTATTCAGGATTTTTCCCTCCCACTGTGTAACAACTTGGTACTTTTAAAGCAAAGTATTTGCAGTGACCCTTGAATTTCCTTCCAACATTTTTAATAAAATAAATGGAAGAGAAATCTGACACATGGACAAATTTATCTCAGTGTGCTTTTAAGAACTGTCATCCTTTCATTGACATTCTTTCAGAAGACCACAGCTGTCTCCAGGCAGGCCAGTGTCATTTAACTTGCTTTCACACATTATTTTATTAAGCTCATGTTTTAGCTGCTTTTAACTCTAATAATTTTTAAGCAAAAAAAAAAAAAATTAAATGAATTCTGTGCTCAGTTTCAAACAAAACCTGTAATAATCAATTTTATAATACAGGAGAACTCTAAATGTGTTTGTTGGCTCCAAATAGATAGGTATAAAATTCTAAAATCTACAACTAAAATCCTAAAAATATTTTACAGGAGAACACAAACTAAACTGCATTACATAATAAAAATATTGATATCTAAAATATAAAATTTTTCAAAAAGTTCACCACTATACTTGACACTCCATGCTGTAAACTCTATTACAGCATGGATAGAGCTGTAACTCCATGGTTACAGGGAGAGGGGAGGTGGAACTTTTCATGTTCAGTAACACACAGAACTTTTACAGAGTTTTTACATGACATCGGAAGCTACGAAAAGGGCCTCCATAACCAGCAACCTCACCCCTGCATCCCAGCACAGACTACTCTCCGCAGAATAGAGGAAGAATTGCCACAGTAAAGACAGTGCTTCATTTCATGGGTACAGACCTGGAATGAAGCGTGTCTGTCCGGGTTGGATATCCTGGCTATCGGTCTTTGTGTGTGTGTGTGGGGGGGGGGGGGGCACTGAACCGTGATTTTGTGATCCACTGCAAACTCTCTGGAGCAGTTGGAGCCACAGTCTCTGTCCATGGGACAGCGTAAAGGGGATTCCGCAGAACGCGCCCAAGGGCTTGCGCCGTAATCTGTCCAGACGGCTGCCGATACAGCACTTCAGTTCCGCTTTTTTCGTTCCACCACAACAAATCAGTATCATTTTTTCCCCCAAATTGTATCAAAAGGCTCCAGATTCTGGACAGAGGACTCTCGGGGACCAGAACCGGACCGGAGTCTGCCAGTTGGTGACCTCTGCTGTAGGTAATCAACTATGGAGTAATGAATGGCCTGGTCTTGTACGGTGACTACAGTTTATGAATGAATGAATGAATGAATCTTTATTTCGGATAGTACAGGTTAAAAGGAACTGAATAATATAACAAAGGGGGAAAGAAAATCCAACAAGGTCAAATTAGACAATAACTCCTCTGATTATACAATTCAACATAAGTTATCCGAAATGGGTGATGGCTGAAGCCGCAGCTTATATTGCCCACCCATATTCCATCCAAGAATTCAAAAGAAAAAAAGAAAAAAAAGGCAAGAGCGATTACAATTCAAAAAAACGAAGCTAAGACCAAGTGTGACAGAAAAAAACTAAGCTACAACACAACACAGGCTGGATATGACAATCCTTATGTGATTTTACATGTCATCTTGTATATATGTTTGGAGTATTTCTTCCTTTAGTTTTTGTTTAAATTGTCCACGCGTTGTACATGATTTTAATTCAGGTCCAAAATCGTTCCATAATCTGACTCCTTGCACTGAAACACAGTGTTGCTTGGTGGTAGTTCTCATTGAAGGTTTTTGAAATATACATGTTCCTCTAAAATGATATTGTTTCTCCCTTAATTGGAACAACTTTTGGATATTTACGGGCAGTGATAGATTCTTCACTTTAAACATTATTATTGCAGTTTTAAAGTCAACCAGATCTTTCAACTTGAGAGCTTTTAGTTTAAGAAAAAGTGGGTTTGTTGGTTCCCTGTAAGCTGCTTTGTTTATTATTCTAATAGCTCTCTTCTGAAGCGTAAAGAGTGGATATATGTTTGTTTTATATGTATTTCCCCATACTTCATTACAATATGTCATGTATGGGAGTATTAATGAATGATACAAGGTATATAGTGTGGGTTGTTTAAGCAAATATTTCACTCTGTGTAATATTGCAATTGATTTGGATATTTTACCTTTAATATAATTAATGTGTGACTTCCAACACAGTTTATTATCAATTATTACTCCAAGAAATTTAGTTTCAGATACCCTTTCAATCTCTTCACCATTTACACTGAGTTTAGATACTGAGTTGTTGTGATGGTTGTTAAAGACTATAAATTTTGTCTTACTTAAATTGAGCGTTAATTTGTTTGAATCAAACCACAGTTTAAGCTTTCCTAATTCCTTTCCGAGTGTATCCAGAAGTTGTTCCAAATTGTTTCCACTGCATAATAGATTAGTGTCATCGGCAAACAATATTAAGTCAGTTTTTTCTGAAACTTTACATATATCATTTATATACATATTGAATAATAATGGCCCCAAAACTGAACCCTGTGGGACTCCACAAGTAACCTTCAGTAACTGTGAGTTTTTGTTACCAACACATACATACTGATATCTATTCTTTAAGTAACTACTTAATCAGGACAGTGCTACCCCTCTAATACCACAATTTTGTAGTTTCTTTAATAATAAATTATGATCCACTGTATCAAATGCTTTTTTAAGATCCAGGAATACTCCAACTGAATACTCTTTATTTTCAATGGCAGTTGATGTTTTTTCTATAAATTCCATTAGAGCAAATGCAGTTGTCCTCTTGTGTCTGAACCCATATTGCTGCTCACACAATAAATTATTCTTCAGTATGAAGTTGTCAATTCTCTCATAGAATATTTTTTCAAGTATCTTGGAAAATTGCAGCAATAGTGAAATTGGTCTATAGTTTGAGAATTCCCCTCTGTCACCCGTCTTGTATATCTGAATTACTTTAGCTATTTTCATTGCATTGGGAAATATACCTGTTTGGAGAGACAGGTTACAGATATACGTCAGTGGTTTCACTAAGCTTTCAATAACAGTTTTGACTAAGAGCATGTCAATACCATCACAGTCCGTAGATGTTTTACTTTTAAACGATTTAACAATTTCAATGACCTCTCTCTCGTCTGTGTTCTTTACGAAAATGGAGTCTTTTATAGCAGTGTTATTGCATATTGTATCACCTGTAGGCGCCGTAGTGGGTATTTCTCGAGCCAAATTAGGACCAATGTTAACAAAAAAGTTATTAAATTCATCTGCAGGTGAAGCTGCATTCACACTCTGAGTCGTTTTATTATTTTTTGAAAAATCAGTTGGGTAGCTTGCATTTCTGCTTTTATTTCCAAGAATACTGTTAAGTATTGTCCAAGTATTTTTAATATTGTCTCTGTTTTTCTCCAGTTCTTTACTGTAATAGTCTCTCTTACTACATCTTATTATATATGTTAACTTATTTTTGTATGTTTTATACCGCTCCTCTGCTTCTTTTGTCCTTTTCTTTAGGAAAGCTTTATATAATAAATTTTTCTTTTTACACGCCTTTTGTAATCCTTTGGTTAACCATGGCTTATCGGCAAATTTATGTTTAAGCTTTTTCTTTACTAATGGACAGTTTTTTTCATAAAGAGTGGTTACAATGTTTATAAATGTGTCATAGGCTTCATTTACATCTGATACATAGACTTCTGTCCAGTCTTGCTTCAGCAAGTCCTCTTTAAAAGAACTGATTGCATTTGGTGATTTGTATCTGAACGATTTTAAAAATTTAGCCCAGAATGACATGAGATATACTGTATTATCAACTGGATTAATGAACGAACTGGAACCACAGATGTCTAGTGGGATGACAAGAATTTAAGAGCTCTAAAAACCACAGTCTGGCTGCTAGCTAAGCTCGTTGAACTGTAGATATGTAAGGTCTGATGTTTGGTGGAAAACTCCCTGTTCTCCTCCAAGGAGAGGGTGCACCAAACTCTCCAAGAAGGAGGTCTGTATGAGGTCTGTTAAAGGGGTCATTGACTGCACTTTTCCCACATTTTAACAGCTCACACATGTCTTAATGAAGTGTTTGTGACACATTTTGTTCACATTTTCTTTAATTTTTTTAAATTATTGAAGCAAATTTGTTTTTCATTTTTCTTGGCTTTCTTGAAACACTCTGATTTTATAGCCTGTCACTTTAAGAAACATCCTTCAGCTGTTCAACTCCACCCACCCTCTTACGTCAATTAGCCATTAGCTGAGTAGTTTCTAGCCTTCTTCTAGCTTGGATGAGGAGCGCTGGTTCACCGATCCGCAGTCGTTTGTGTATCTCACATCATCCTGGCCCACCCTCCAATAACCCTGCCAAGATGCCACAACAAATCGCCAGCCCCATGCGACAGGCGATTCACTGATCACTGCAACCTGAGGCCATTGGCCGAGCCACAGGATCTCAGCGGGCAATGTCTCGCTCTGTGGTACTCCGCTTCTCTCCCACGGCCAGCCAGGGGATGCCCATCACGAAGAAGCTCTCCCACGCTACCCGTGAGAGTATGCCTGGAGGATGGTGGGGGAGCTGAGCCAGCAGCTTCAGGCAGCATCTGCAGGCTGTGGCAACTGCCTACGCCCAGTGCAGTGCCAGTGCAGGCTTTTGCCGCAACCTGGGGATGCTTTGGATAATTAGGTGACCAGTAGACTCATTTCATATAGTTAAAACCTACAAACACACCATTTTTTCAGTCATCGACCCCTTTAAGTAATGACATGATAACCTCACAGAAGAGCACAGCCAATCGAGGTGTTTCAGGCAGAGTTGTAGTAATACTTTATGTGGGTGAGGAGAACTCCTGTGCAGGGGGACGTTGGCCTGTCATACAGAACACACTTAAAATAAAAGGAAAACCCCAAAAATAGAATAGGAGCTATTTAAAGTCTCAAGTGGCTACCAGAGGAAGTGAATATTTTTGCAGAATTACGTCTTTGGTTTTCAGTCTGAAATAGTTTGTTTTAGCTCTTCTTCTGTGAAATGCCTCCTCTTCTTGAGTCGTGTTTTCTTTGATTGGCTGCCATGATGACCATATAAGGGAAATATGGTTCATTCTATGACATCATGCAGGATCCAAAGTAAAAAAACAGTTGTTTTGAGCAGTCAGAAACTTCACCTTATGGCTCATATTGATTGTGTACACATGGTGATCTCAGCATTTAAAACTAAAGCCATATTTGAATATAACAGTATATATGATATGACAAAAATAAGGAAAAATGCAATGTTCCTGCTCTAAAAATGCACTAAATGACATTGGTTATAAAGAGATGATAGAATAAATTACTGCAGTGTTTGTTTGTTTTTTAAATTATTTCTAATATCCAAGAATATGTGGATTCTCTCTCCTCGGATTAAACCTGCATCGTGGCCGGGACAGTGTTGGGATTGTTTGTGTATCTCTCCGCTCCAACTCTGGAAGGAGGTCCCTGCCCTGTGGAGAATGGCAATTAGCTAATCGCATTTGCTGTTGCATATGAGCCCCAGCTGTACAAATGCACCACACAACCCCAGAGAACAGAAACAGACAACATTAGAGGACATCTGCTGAAAGAGGGTTGAGAAAAGGTACACGTCTACGTTAATGCTCCTAAATCATGCTGAACGACAATAGGATAACATGCAGTCGGTGATGCAATTGTTGAATATTGCAATAATGATGTGACTTGATATCTTTATTTAGAAAAATGTAGGAAAATGTCTCTCATTAAGAGACAAAAAAATGTCTTTCATTAAGAGACAAAAAAAAGTTGCAAAGTTGCAGAAAGTGATGAGAAAAAAGCTACAAATTTGTGACCTGTGCTGGCAAAATGAGTCACGTTGAGGAAATTATCAAAACTGAGGTAATGTTTTTTCCATATTTTGTATTGAAAGACCTTCAAAATGATATTTAATTTGTAGGAAGTGCGCAAAAACGGACCAGGAAAAAGCCGATTTGTTTATATTTTGGCTAGGTTTAAAACTTGCATTCAATCGGTCAGGAGTTATGTCTTCCTCCAAAACATACAGTATGTATTTTTAGAATGTACGAATTCTAAGCCTTCCAATGATACCAGGCGCTCATGGGGTTTTCCCGGGACTTGCCGCTAGCAAACAAAGACAGAGTCATGATTTATGACTTCTCCTGTCTGTAGCTTGTAATGACGCGGTGCGCATTCCGACTCATTTTGCCAGCACGGTGTCACATTTATAATTTAAAAACATTGCAAAGTTACAAGAAATTAATTGAAAAAGAAAAATAGAAATTAAAGCTGGAAGCAGCGTTGAAGGCCCTCGCACCTCGAAGCTGCTCCGGCCTGAGTCACAATCGAGGACTTGGACCCCCCCCCCCCCCCATTTACCTATTTCGATCTGGCCTTGGTTGGCACTTGTGCAAAGGACATATAGATTGCATCCTGTCTAAACTATGCAGCATCATAATCCACCCACGAATGGAAAGGCACATTGATTTTTTTTTTTTTTTTTTTTTTTGGGACTTCTGCTCTTCTGTCCGAATCACCTATTCAAGGGAGGAACTACTTTCACTCAGACTACCTCCCAATGCAACTTCTCCGCCAGTTACTGCTGCTGATCTGAAGTTTTTTCAGTCCATCTTAGCTGTGGGAGCAGCGGCTATTGGCACTGGCCGGAAACGAAGGCGGCGTGGTAGACGTGCCGGTGCGTTAGTCAGGCTGAAGAAACGAGGATTTCGCACGCCGCTCCCATCGATCCATCTGGCAAATATCCGCAGTTTGGCGAACAAAATGGATGAACTGCTGCTCCTGACTCACAAAAACCGGGATTTTAGCAGATCTGGCGCCCTTTGTTTCACGGAGTCCTGGCTGAGTGAACACATCCCGGACAGCACGGTGCGTCTGGACGGATTTCAACTGTTTCGCGCTGATCGCAGCCGAGAATTTTCTGGAAAGACTAAGGGTGGTGGAATCTGCTTCTACATAAACGAAGGTTGGTGTACTGATGTCACAGTGTTGAAGAAGTTTTGTAGCCCTAACCTAGAGTCACTGTTCATAAACTGTAAACCCTTTTATTCACCGCGAGAGTTCTCATTTATTCTGGTCGGAATTTATATCTCGCCTGCTGCTTGTACAACGGAGGCACTGCAGCACCTCGCTGACCAGATAGCAGAGGTGGAGGAAAAACATCCAGACTCTCTGCTTATCATTCTGGGTGATTTCAATAGAGCTAATCTCACAAATGAGCTTCCTAAATACAGACAGCATATTAAATGTCCCACCAGGGACACAAATACACTTGACCACTGTTACACAGTTTTAAGAAATGCCTATCATGCCGTCCCCCGTGCAGCTCTGGGTTTTTCTGACCACTGCCTGCTCCATCTTATTCCAACATACAGACAGAAACTAAAAACTTCCAAGCCTGTTGTAAGGACTGTGAAGAAATGGACTGAGGAATCAAAGCTGAAGTTACAAGCCTGCTTTGACTGCACAGATTGGAGTGTTTTTGAAGCTGCAGCCATTAACCTAAATGAACTCACTGACACTGTGACGTCATACACCTGTTTCTGCGAGGACATGTGTGTGCAGACCAAGACCTTCTGCATATACAACAACAATAAACCCTGGTTCATTCCTAAACTGAAGCAGCTACGTCAGACCAAGGAGGAGGCCTACAGGACTGGTGACTGGACTCTGTACAAGCGGGCCAGAAACATGCTGACGAAGGAGACCAGGCTTGCTAAGAGGAGCTACAGTGTGAAGTTACAAAAAAACTTCTCAGCTAACAACTCTGCTTCTGTCTGGAGAGGCCTACGGAATATCACCAACTACAGGAGACCATCCCCCCACCCTGCGGAAAACCTCCAGCTGGCTAATGACCTAAACAGCTTTTACTGCAGGTTTGAAAAGAACCTACAGTTCTCACCTCCCACCCACACAAAAGGATTATCTGCAGCCCCAGGAACTCCATCCCTCCTCCACTCTGACCTCCCACCAGCACTAATGATCTGTGAAGAGGAGGTGCGCCGGGTCTTTCAGAGACAAAAGATCAAGAAGGCTGCAGGACCTGATGGTGTGTCTCCGTCCTGCCTGAGAGTCTGCTCCAACGAGTTGGCCCCCATCTTCACCCGGATCTTTAACAGATCACTGGAGCTGCGTGAAGTGCCTTCCTGCTTCAAACGCTCCATCATCATTCCAGTTCCCAAGAAACCCTCTATTACAGGATTAAACGACTACAGACCTGTTGCCCTGACCTCTGTGGTCATGAAATCCTTGGAGAGATTGGTGCTGAACCACCTGAAGGTCATCACAGGCCCCCTGATGGACCCACTGCAGTTTGCCTACCGGTCAAACAGGTCAGTGGATGATGCAGTGAATATGGGACTACATTACATCCTGTAACACCTCGACTCCCCAGGGACGTACGCCAGGATCCTGTTTGTCGACTTCAGCTCAGCGTTCAACACCATCATCCCAGGCATTCTTCATCAGAAACTCCTCCAGCTCAAGGTGCCCCCCTCCACCTGCCAGTGGATCTCCAGCTTTCTGACTGACAGGTGGCAACAGGTGAAGCTAGGGAGATTTACATCCAGCTCCCGAAAAATTAGTACTGGCGCCCCCCAAGGATGTGTCCTTTCCCCACTGCTCTTCTCCCTCTACTCCAACGACTGCACCTCAGAGGACCCTTCGGTGAAGCTCCTGAAGTTTGCGGACGACACCACAGTCATCGGTTTGATCCGGGATGATGATGAGTCTGCATACAGGCGGGAGGTGGAGCAGCTGATCCTCTGGTGCAGCCAGAACCATCTTGAACTTAACCCAGCCAAAACGGTGGAGATGACTGTGGATTTCAGGCGACACCCCCCTTCATTCCCCCCACTCACCATCCTCAACAGCACAGTGTCCACTGTGGACTCCTTCAAGTTTCTGGGTACCACAATCTCCCGGAACCTGAAGTGGTCCTCCCATATTGACACTGTCCGGAAAAAGGCCCAGCAGAGGTTGTTTTTTCTGCGTCAGCTCAAGAAGTTTGATTTGCCTCAGGAGCTGCTGGTTGTCTTCTATACCGCCATCATCCAATCTGTCCTCTGCTTTTCCATCACTGTCTGGTTTGGATCTGCCACTAAACAGGACAAGACCAGACTGCAGCGGATCATTAAGTCTGCGGAGAGGATCATTGGTACCGACCTACCCTCCATTGAGAACTTATATCGGTCCATAACCAGGAAACGGGCGGGAAACATCTGTGCTGACCCATCACACCCCGGCCACAAACTGTTTGAACTTCTATCTTCTGGTCGTCGTTACAGATCACTGAAGGTCAAAACCACCCGTCACAGGAACAGTTTCTTTCCTCAAGCCATTACTCTGATGAACTCCTAACATTCACCTAGTCCTACCTGTTGCTGTACTCATGACTTTTCATCCATTATTACATTGCACATAACTCTCACACTGCTTTTTACTTCATTCACATTATATCACTGAATCTGAGTCCACATTGAAATACTGTGTGATTGTATATTTTTTCATATATTTCTGCAAAGTGTGGTTAGTCCGAGTAAATAACTGCATATATTCCTGTATATATTTGCATCCTTTTATAGAAACGTGGACAGACTGTAATTTACTGTACATACTCTGGTTGTCATTGAATCCTTATTTAAATCCTTCACCTGAACAACGAGAGCAAGTTTTTAGCCAAAGTCAAATTCCTTGTATGTGTTGTGCATACTTGGCCAATAAAGCTGATTCTGATTCTGATTCTGATTCTGATTTCTATCACATGTCCAACATATCATTTGATATTGATGATAATTTCTGCTATACTCCTGCCATCAAGCTACTTCTCGTTTGAGTGGTGGTGTGAGGTGGTGGACTGGTGTGAGGATTCCTACCTGCAGCTGAATACAACAAAAACAAAAGATATGATTATTGACTTTAGGAGGAAAACTCCCAGGCACAAAGTCACCATACTAAAAGGCCAGACCACCGAATGTGTACAATCGTACAAATATCTTGGGACGATTATTGATAGTGGATTGAACTTTGAGGTGAACTGTGAAAGGGTGTGCAAAAAGGGTCAGCAAAATTTGCATTGTTTGAGGAAACTTGCACGCTTCCAAATTGACCGAACCATAATGACTATGTTTTATCGGGCTTTTATTGAATCTGTTTTATCCTTTTCTTTAATGTCATGGTTTGGTCAGATAAAACTGAAACAGAGGAAATCCTTGGATCAGGTAGTCAGATGGTCCAGTTTGCTTGGTGAGTCACAGCTGAGCCTGACATCCCTGTACACCAGACAAGTACAGAGGATGGCCGACTCGATTTTAAATGATGACTCCCACCCTTTGCACTGCAACTTTCAGCTTCTTCCCTCCAGACGGAGGTTTGCTGTCCCAAAAAGTAGAACCCAGCGCTACAAAAACAGCTTTGTCCCTGCTGCTGTCAAAGAGTTGAACAAGCTATAAAAATTATATTGTACATATTTTATATTTACCTATTTTGTAAGATGTGTGCCTGTGTTTGTGTCTATGTTGAATGTAATTAGTGGCTTGTAAATATGGATGTCACCAACTGCAAAACAAATCTACCTACGGGTACAAATAAAGTAACCTGAACCTGAACCTGAACCTGAGTAGACGGGGCTGTAAGGACATATTGGCATGCAGATATGTTCAGGAGGGTACTGTCATCAAATGTGTGCAATATGGTGTAGAATGGATCATGTATGTACGTATAAGTTATAGTGTGATAACTTACTATAGTAGTGAGCAGCAGCAACTTCCTGTTTCATGGTGAAAAATGGGAATTTTAAAGAAAGCCAGTAGAACTGAGATGACTGCGTAAACAGAGTCACTGTCCAAATTTTAGTTACGTTCTGGTGAAGATTAAAATGATTGTCTTGGACTGGCTTTGAAAGGTGTCTAAAACTAAAAAAAATGCCACTTCCTGTTTGAGTGGGCGGGGCTGTGAGGAAGACACAATATTGACATGCAGATGTCTTCAGGTGGGTACCGTCATCAAACCTATGAAGCATGGTGCAGAATGGATTTTGTATGTGTGAGGCAAAACATCGAATTTTGCGGTGTTCTGAAGCCACACCCTTTGACATAGAAAGAAGCTCTGAAAAACTTTGAATCATAAATGGACTAAAAGTATGTTATGAGCAATTCAGATTGGGAGGATAAAACCTGTCGGAGGAGTTTGTTAAAGTAAATCAAGTTTTTTCTGTTGTTAACATGTCTGTAACATGTTTTTTGTGACTTACAAGACATAGCAAGAGCAAAACTTCACCACAATCCCAAGACTGTGTTTTTCTGCTATGAATTTCCAGTTTGGGAAGGCACCCCTCCAACAGGTGAGCTTGGACAAACCATTTCTAGCTATGTAAGTATTCCTGCTTAGCCTGATTGGTTATAACATTAACCAATCAGACAGATACTCTTGGCTACCTCGGGGGAAGAGGGAGGAGGCAAGGAGCAGCAGGATTGAGAGGGCTGAAAGCGTCCGTTTTTCATAGCAAAGCATTGAAGGAGAGGAGGGGGGGGGCCCAGGGGGATCCAGTTTGAATGTGGCTCAGCGAGACTGCTGCTCTCAGCTCACTTCACCAGCGGACAGGGGGCCGAGTTGCGGAATGTGAGCCACCCCAATTCTTGGGGATTTTAACCATGTTTCTTTAAAGAAGACACTTAAAAACTTTTATCAGTATGTCTCCTGCCCAACCAGGCGAAAAAAGACATTGGACCTGTGCTATGGATCCATAGTGAGGGCCTATAAATCACTCCCCCTTCCTCCTTTAGGATCCTCAGATCACAACTGTGTACATTTGCTGCCCACATATAAAACTGCTCTCAGAAGAGGCAAGGTGAAGACCAGAGACATAGATGTGTGGACAGAGGATTCATTGTACTGCCTCCAGGAATGCTTTAACTGTACGGACTGGGAGGTTTTTACACTGTCCTGCGGGGATGATTTGGACTCTTTGGTGGACGTCACATGCTCATACATGGCTTTCTGTAAAAATATGATCGTTCCACGTAAACGTGTCAAAATATATCCCAACAACAAGCCATGGGTTACAAAATCAGTTAAATCCTGCTTATAGAGGAAAGCACTTGCCTTTAAACAGGGGTCTGTTTCTGAGCTACAGGTTGCCACAAAAGAGCTGAAGGCCGAAATTTTAAGAGCAAAACAGAATTATAAATCAGAATTGGAAAGTAAGATGGCAACAAAGAAACTTGGTTCAGCCTGGGCCAGTATGAAAACTGTTGCAGGCCTTCAGAGCACAGAGCGCAGTAATCGTGTGTTTTTAGATGGTTTTAATTCAGACACAGAGCTGGCTAATGCTCTTAATTGTTTTTATGGTCGTTTTGATTTTAGCACAGAAACCCAAGATTTGAAACAGAAACTCAAAGACAATCGGCACATTAATATTGAGGTGCAAGATATTAAAAGGGAGTTCTGCGTTGTAAAAGTGAACAAAAGTCAGGGCCCTGATAATATACTGTATGTGGGCGCTTGGTAAAGTCCTGTGCACATGAACTGAGTCCTGTATTTCATTACATTTTCAATAAGTCCCTACAGACACAACATGTGCCCAAGATCTGGAAAGATGCCCTGGTTGTTTCCGTTCCAAAATCCAGCTGTCCTAAAACTGTAAACAACTTTAGACCAGTTGCTTTGACTTCAATTTTAATGAAAATTTTTGAAAAACTGGTCAGATGTGAGGTCCTAAAGCAGACTGAACATGCATTGGATCCTTTGCAGTTTGCATATAGGCCTCACAAAGAAGTGGAGGCGCCACTGTCACTCTGTTTAACATGCTTTTTAAACATCTGGATTTTAATGGGACACACGCCAGGCTTTTATTTGTGGACTTTTCCTCCGCCTTTAATACAATCCAACCTCATATTTTAGTTGAAAGGCTCCTGCAACAATTTGATTTGAACAATAATCTGGTGGGTTGGATTCTGGATTTCTTAACCAACAGGACGCAGAGAGTAAGGGTCAATGGTACATTGTCTGACCTAAAGTGCTCTTCTACTGACTCTCCTCAGGGGTGTGTGTTGTCACCACTACTCTTCATCCTGTACACAAACGTGTCGGAGCAGACATGACAACAGACACATTATAAAGTATGCTGATGATTCAGTTATTGTCAGTCTCCTCCAGGATGGTGAGAGTGGCCACGGCCCAGTAGTTGATGATTTTGTTCACTGGTGTGAGGATTCCTACCTGCAGCTGAATACGACAAAAACTAAAGACATGATTATTGACTTTAGGAGGAAAACTCCCAGGCACAAAGTCACCGTACTAAAAGGTCAGACCACTGAATGTGTACAATCCTACAAATATCTTGGGACGATTATTGATAGTAATTTAAACTTTGAAGAGAACTGTGAAAGGGTGTGCAAAAAGGGTCAGCAACATTTGCATTGTTTGAGGAAACTTGCACGCTTCCAAATTGACCGAACCATAATGACAATGTTTTATCGGGCTTTTATTGAATCTGTTTTATTCTTTTCTTTAGTGTCATGGTTTGGTCAGATAAAACTGAAACAGAGGAAATCCTTGGATCAGGTAGTTAGATGGTCCAGTCGTTTGCTTGGTGAGTCACAGCTGAGCCTGACATCCTTGTACACCAGACAGGTACAGTCGGATTGCTACCTCCATTTTAAATGATGACTCCCACCCTTTGCACTGCAACTTTCAGCTTCTTCCCTCAAGACGGAGGTTTGCTGTCCCAAAAAGTAAAACCCAGCGCTACAAAAACAGCTTTGTTCCTGCTGCTGTCACGCCTCGCCGCCCATCTGCGGCACCAGCTGCACGCACACCTGCACCTCATCAGTGGCGAGGGATTTGAGCCGCCTCGCCCTGGGCTTCGGCCTGAAGCCGTCAGTCTTCACTCGCTACAGTTGCTGTAAGGAATCTCAACCGCTCAGCAACATTCTGGTAAGAAGCTCTTACCTCATTCTTCTCCCAGTCTGCTCCCCTGTGCACAGGTGGATTTCCCGGCGGCGGACCACTCCTCTCCGCCACCATTCCCTCGCTGCTGCACCGGGCGCTCCAGGTCGCTGTCTACCGGGTCTCACCCTTGCTGTGCCAGCCACCTGCCATTCCCAAGTAAGCCAGTCACCATTTTCATATCTCCTGTGTTGGTGTGGTGCCCGTTACCCTTCTCCCTCTGCTTCTCCCATAGGGTTGTCCGGCTGTACGGCCTCCTGCCTCCGTGCCCGACGCAGACGCCACCACCAACACATTCACATTCCGCAGACACACACTCATACACACTTGTTGTTAATAAAGCTATTAGATCTACCCTGAGCCTGCGTGTGTGTCTCCTGGGCTGTGCATTATGTCAGTACGGCTTCAGCAGAGCGGCTCGGCAGACGGCGGGCTCACACGCCGACTTTCCACCCTCGAGGCTCGAGTGGACCTAATAGCCCACCAGCAACAGGTGATTCTTAATCAATTAACCATCATCACTAACCGATTGGACCGCTTGGACCCCCAACAGCCGTTCCCCCCGGCTCGTCAGGGCGGCGCGGCTCCTGCTGCTCCAGTGGCCGTCCAGCCAGCTCCGGTAGTACCGGTTCGGCTCACACCCATTCCGACCCCCGCCTGCTTTAGTGGTAAGCTCGGCGGAGCGCGGGGGTTTATAATGCAGTGTGAGTCCGTATTCCACCGTGTGCCCGGAGATTTTCCCTCAGACCATAGCCGAATTGGCTACATAGGGAATCTCCTGGAGGGGCGAGCGCTTACTTGGGCTTATGCCGTGATGGCGAGGCCCAGTTATGCCACCCTCATCTATGGCCAATTCGTGAGACACTTCCTGGAGGTCTTTGATCATTCTCGTACCGAGAGCGTTCAGGTCGATCGGCTTCTCAGCCTCCAGCAGGGAAGCCGATCGGCAGCTGACTACGCGATCGACTTCCGGGTAGCAGCGGAGGAGGTTGGCTGGGATGAACGTTCATTCTGCGGCCTCTTCCTCCGCAGTCTCAATGATAGTCTGAGGGACAAACTGGCTGGGCGGGACATCCCGGAGACTTTAGCGGAGCTAACGTCCCTAGCCATCAGCCTGGATAACAGGTTGCGCGAGCGCACCTCGGAGCGGAAGTCGTCTTCTTCTCGCTCTCGTGGTGCCTCGTCGCGCCTGTCCCAAGCTCGCCCCCTGGCGACGCCGCCACCATCGCACCCCGAGGAGTCGGAGCCGATGGTGACGGGCTGGACAAAGCTCCCTCCTGCGGAGAGACAACACCGCCATGAGTTGGGTCTCTGCATGTATTGCGGAGACAACCAACACACGGTGGAGCTTTGCCCACAGAAGCCAAACGGCGGGGTCCGCGAGTCACTGTAGGGGGCCTCGCGGACGTCAATCAGTTAAATCCCCTCTCCCAATTGAAGCTGCCGGTCCGATTTTGTCACAACCCCACTGGGCATCTCACCCACGCACTGGTGGATTCGGGCGCGGAGGGCAGCTTTATTTCACAAAGCCTGGCAACCCGACTGGGCATCCGTTGCCAAGCCCTCAAATCTCCTCTCGCCCTGGTCAACCTCTCCCATGTTTCCCTGGGGAGAGTCACACATCAGACCGTCCCTGTTCCCGTGATCATCTCTGGGAACCACCGGGAGGAAATCACCTTCTACGTCCTCCCCAACTCTGTGTCGCCCGTTATCCTGGGGTACCCCTGGCTTCGCCTCCATAACCCCGTCCTGGATTGGAAGTCCGCCAGGGTATCGGCATGGAGTTCCTTCTGCATGAGCACCTGCCTGCAATCCGCTGCCTGCTCTCCGTCCTCTTCTCCAACTCCTATGGACACTGCGCCCCCGGATCTCTCACTGGTGCCACCAGAATTTCACGACCTGGGTATGGTTTTCAGCAAGTCCAAGGCGATGTCTCTTCCTCCACACAGGCCCTACGACTGTGCGATAAACATCCGCCAGGGGGCACCATACCCTCTGGGCGACTCTACAGCCTGTCGGCGCCAGAGAAGGAGGCCATGAATTCCTACCTCAAGGAATTGCTGAGTGCTGGAATTATCCGTCCCTCGTCATCACCATTAGGCGCAGGATTCTTCTTCATGGGCAAGAAGGACGGTTCCCTCCGTCCTTGTATCGACTACCGCGCCCTGAATGATATCACGGAGAAGGATCGCTACACCTTGCCACTTATGGACACCGCCTTCCACTCCCTCCAGGGGGCGACTTGGTTCACCAAGCTGGATCTTCGCCGCGCATACCACCTCATCCGGATCCGGGAGGGAGATGAGTGGAAGACAGCCTTCCGTACCCCGAACGGCCACTTCGAGTACCTGGTGATGCCGTTCGGGTTGACCAATGCTCCAGCCGTCTTTCAGCGCCTAATAAATGACGTCCTCCGGGATTTCATCGGCCTT
This sequence comes from Pholidichthys leucotaenia, assembly GCA_020510985.1. Lineage (NCBI taxonomy): Eukaryota > Metazoa > Chordata > Actinopteri > Cichliformes > Pholidichthyidae > Pholidichthys > Pholidichthys leucotaenia. The sequence continues at coordinate 51,165,600 of CM035848.1, forward strand.
TTTGTGTTCGTCTACCTGGATGACATCCTCATCTTCTCCAAGTCCAGGGACGAGTACCGGGTCCATGTGAGGCGGGTCCTCCAAAGGCTGCTGGAGAACCGGTTGTATGTGAAGGCAGAAAAATGTGAATTCTACGCTAAGACAACGTCCTTCCTCGGGTTCGTCATCTCCCACGACCAGGTGCTTCCGGACCCAGTGAAGGTGAAGGCGGTGGTGGAATGGCCTACACCTACATCGAGAAAACAGGTGCAACAATTCATTGGGTTTGCAAACTTCTACCGCCGCTTCGTCCCGAATTTTGGCACCGTCGTCGGCCCTCTGACCCGCCTCACGTCCCCTAAGGTCCCGTTCCGGTGGACCGAAGAGGCCACGGCTGCCTTTCAGGCGCTGAAGGCGGAGTTCTCCTCCTCCCGGGTCCTTAGCCAAGTCGACCCATCGCTGCAATGCATCGTGGAAGTGGATGCTTCGGACACGGGAGTGGGGGCGGTTCTATCTCACCGGTCGCCAGATGACGGAGTCAAACGGCCCTGCGCTTTCTTCTCTCGGCGCTTGTCCCTGGCGGAACGGAACTACGACGTGGGGACAGAGAGCTCCTCGCCATCAAGCTCGCGCTGCAGGAGTGGCGTCACTGGCTAGAGGGGGCGGACCTGCCGTTCGTGGTCCTGACGGACCACAAGAACTTGGAATACTTGAGATCTGCCAAGCGTCTGAACGCCCGCCAGGCGCGTTGGTCCTTTTTCTTTGCCAGGTTCCGTTTTAACATCACCTTCAGGCCTGGCTCCAAGAACGGCCTGCCCGACGCCCTCTCTAGGCAATTTGCCCCTGAGGCGTCTGAGGACACCGTCCACACCATCCTGCCCAGGTCGTGCATCGTGGGAGCCGTCACTTGAGACATAGAAGGCAAGATCCGGAAGGCGCAGGAAGTGGAACCTGACCCTGGCGGCGGACCGGAGGGGAGGCTTTTTGTGCCATCCACGGTTCGGGGGGAGGTCATCCACTGGCTGCACACATCCAAGCTCACCTGCCACCCTGGTTCCTCCCGGATGATCGACCTTCTTCAACGGTCCTTCTGGTGGCCGGGCCTGCGGAAGGACGCTGCCCGCTACGCCCGGGCCTGCCCTGTATGTGCCACCAGTAAATCAGGTAATGCCCCTCCAGCGGGTTTGCTCCAGCCTCTGCCCGTCCCTGGCAGGCCCTGGTCGCATATCGCCCTGGATTTCGTCACCGGACTCCCAGTTTCTAACACCTTCGACACTGTCCTGACCATAGTAGACCGTTTCTCCAAGGCGGCGCACTTCATCCCGCTACGAGGTCTCCCATCTGCCCTGGAGACGGCGGACCTCCTAGTCCAACACGTGGTCAGGCTGCACGGGATTCCGGTGGACGTGGTCTCGGACCGGGGGCCCCAATTTTCCTCAGAGGTTTGGAGGTCCTTTTGTAACGCCCTGGGAGCCAAGGTAAGCCTCTCCTCCGGCCATCACCCCCAAACCAACGGGCAGTGTGAGCGGACCAACCAGGAGCTGGAGGCTGCGCTCCGCTGCGTCACTGCATCCAAGCCTGCGTCCTGGAGCAACCATCTCGCCTGGGTTGAGTACGCCCACAACACCGCCCGCTCTTCTGCCACAGGGATGTCTCCCTTTAAGGCGTCCCTGGGCTACGATCCTCCTCTTTTCCCAGCGCAGTGAAGTAACTGTCCCCTCAGTTCGGGTGCACCTCAGGCAGTTCCGTTCCATCTGGGCGTCGGCGCGCAATGCGCTTTTACGCACGGCGGAGCGCAACAGATCCACGGCGGACCGGCACAGAAGACCTGCCCCAGCGTACCAGGTGGGTCAGCGTGTCTATGTGTCTACCCAGGACGTCATTTTAAAGGGTGAGAGGAGGAAGCTGGCACAGCGTTTTATGGGCCCATACCCCATCACCAGGATTATCAACCCGGTGGCTGTGCGTGTAGCTATTCCCCCCTCCCTCCGCATCCATCCCACCTTCCACGTTTCCAAGGTGAAGCCGGCAGTCTCCGATCCCCTTTGCCCTCCTCCTGCTGCGCAGCCCGCGCCCCGGATGATTGATGGCCATCCGGCCTGGCCTGTCTCCTCTATCCTGGACTCCCGGCTCCGGGGTCGTGGGTTGCAGTACTTGGTGGACTGGGAGGGTTATGGGCCTGAACATCGGCAATGGGTACCCTCGTCATTTGTGTTGGACCCTTCCCTCATTACTGAGTCCCACCGAGCGCACCCGGAGAAACCATCGCCAGGAGGCGCTGCTAGAGGGGGGAGTACTGTCACGCCTCGCCGCCCATCTGCGGCGCCAGCTGCACGCACACCTGCACCTCATCAGCGGCGAGGGATTTAAGCCGCCTCGCCCTGGGCTTCGGCCTGAAGCCGTCAGTCTTCACTCGCTACAATTGCTGTAAGGAATCTCAACCGCTCAGCAACATTCTGGTAAGAAGCTCTTACCTCATTCTTCTCCCAGTCTGCTCCCCTGTGCACAGGTGGATTTCCCGGCGGCGGACCACTCCTCTCCGCCACCATTCCCTCGCTGCTGCACCGGGCGCTCCAGGTCGCTGTCTACCGGGTCTCACCCTTGCTGTGCCAGCCACCTGCCATTCCCAAGTAAGCCAGTCACCATTTTCATATCTCCTGTGTTGGTGTGGTGCCTGTTACCCTTCTCCCTCTGCTTCTCCCATAGGGTTGTCCGGCTGTACGGCCTCCTGCCTCCGTGCCCAACGCAGACGCCACCACCAACACATTCACATTCCGCAGACACACACTCATACACACTTGTTGTTAATAAAGCTATTAGATCTACCCTGAGCCTGCGTGTGTGTCTCCTGGGCCGTGCATTATGTCAGCTGCTGTAAAAGAGTTGAACAAGTTGTAACAATATATTGCACATAATTTAGGTACCTATTTATTAACTCCATTTTATATTTACTTATTTTTGTAGGATTTTATTTGGGTTCTAAATCTTTTATTGGGTTTTAGACCTTTGGGTTTTTAACCTCTTTGATTAGTCTTTAACTTTTTAATATGACCCTTCTCTCTTATCTCTGGTTTTTCTCTCATCTCTTTGTCTTTATATCCTGATTGATGGAGCCTTGAGTATTTTTATCATGTTTATAGTCAGCTTCATGTGTGCCTGTGTTTGTGTTTATGTTGAATGTAATTGTGGCTTGTAAATATGGATGTCACCAGACTGCAAAACAAATCTACCTACGGAAACAAATAAAGTAACCTGAACCTGAACCTGAACCCAGTGGGCCACTTTTGGTAAGCAGAACTGGCGCTGGCTCACTGCAGTCGCCGGTGGATGGGGTGCCGTGCTCGGCGAGGCCGCTTTCAGAAAAATGTTTTGCTTTTTACTTTTGAAGATATAGGCAAAACTTTAACGTCCAGAAATGTCATGAACAGACTAGCAGCCCACCCACCAGGAGTCACGGCAACCAATCACGTGTAAGCCCTGCAGGTCGCTAACTAGAATATTCATAGATCCGCACATACTTAAGTAGATGCAAGATTTAAAAGCTCTTTCCTAGGGGTTGGGCTCAGATGACATAATGTTACACACTCTTGTACAGTAGGTGGCGGTATGTACCTTTCAGTTGTTTGCTATCTGCCAGTAACCGAGAGAAAAAAGAAGAAAAGCTCTTTCCAAGCAATTCTAAGGCAATCAAAGTTTTTTTGTGGGTAAAAAGGCACAATATACAGTGGTGTGAAAAAGTGTTTGCCCTCTTCCTGATTTCTCATTTTTTTGTATGTTTGTCACACTTAAATGTTTCAGATCATCAAACACATTTAAATATTAGACAAAGACAACACAAGTAAACAAAATGCAGTTTTTAGATGAAGGTGTTTATTATTATGGGTAAAAAAAAATCCAAACCTATATGACCCTGTGTGGAAAAAAGTAATTGCCCCCCCCCATTAAAACATAAATTAACTGTGAATTATCATATCTTGGGAAAGCTGAGTTCAATTTCTCTAGCCACACCCAGGCCTGATTACTGCCACACCTGTTCTCAATCAAGAAATAATTTATATAGGACCTGCCTGACAAAGTGAAGTAGACCAAAAGATCCTCAAAAGCTAGGCATCATGCTGCAATCCAAAGAAATGCAGGAACAAATGAGAAACAAAATAATTGAGATCTGTCAATGTGGAAAAGGTTATAAAGCCATTTCTAAAGCTTTGGGACGCCAGTGAACCACAGTGAGAGCCATTATCCACAAATGGCAAAAACATGGAACAGTGGTGAACCTTCCCAGGAGTGGCTGGCCGACCAAAATTATCCCAAGAGCACAGCGACGACTCATCCAAGAGATCACAAAAGACTCCACAACATCCAAAGAACTGCAGGCCTCACTTGCCTCAGTTAAGGTCAGTGTTCATGACTCCACCATAAGAAAGAGACTGGGCAAAAATGGTCAGCATGGCAGTGTTCCAAGACAAAAACCACTGGTGAGCAAAAAGAATATAAAGGATCGTCTCAGTTTTGCCACAAAACATCTTGATGATCCCCAAGACTTTGAGGAAAATATTCTGTGGACTGATGAGACAAAAGTTGAACTTTTTGGAAGGTGTGTGTCCCATTACATCTGGCATAAAAGTAACACAGCATTTCAGAAAAGGAACATTATACCAACAGTAAAATATGGTGGTGGTAGTGTGATGGTCTTGGGCTGTTTTGCTGCTTCAGGACCTGGAAGACTTATGTGGTAAATGGAACCATGAACTCTGCTGTCTACCAAAAAATCCTGAAGGAGAATGTCCGGTCATCTGTTCATGACCTCAACCTGAAGCGCACTTGGGTTCTGCAGCAGGACAATGATCCAAAAGACATCAGCAAGTCCACCTCTGAATGGCTTAAGAAAAACAAAATGAAGACTTTGGAGTGGTCTAGTCAATTTTCTGACCTGAATCCGATGGAGATGCTGTAGCATGACCTCAGAAAGGCGGTTCATGCTTGAAAACCCTCCAGTGTGGCAGAATTACAACAATTCTGCAAAGACGAGTGGGCCAAAATTCCTCCACAGTGCTGTTAAAGACTCATTGCCAGTTATCACAAATGCTTGATTGCAGTTGTTGCTGCTAAGGATGGCCCAACCAGTTACTAGGTTTAGAGGGCAATCACTTTTTCACACAGGGCCACGTAGGTTTGGATTTTTTCCACCCCCTTAATAATAAACACCTTCATGACTCTTATACTTGCGGATACCGCGGCTGGGCATATTTAATTTTTTTTTTTTTTAATCTCAACTGCGTCATAGTGAATTGTGTTAAATGTGCTTACAGAAGGCAGTCATGCCTTACATCGTTTGAAAGCTTTGAATTTCATCTATTTAGTTATTACAACAGATTTTGGAAAGATGATAACACTGGACTGAAATGTAACTTTTAACCAGGTAACGTTAGCATGAGCTTGAACGAGTGACTTACCGAAAGTAGCTTGTTGCTGTTCCAGAATCAATGATTGTTCCACAAATATGGTCCATTTGTATTACAAAGGGTCCACAAGGGTTTAATATATCCATTTGAGTAAGATTTATTGTCCATCTTGATGACGACGGGGAAAACTGACCATAAATAGACCATAAAACTGCCAAAAATCGGCCAAAAATGGTTAGCTTTGTAAGATAGAAACACATCACTGCCAAGAGATTGAACCGGAAAAAGAATCTTCCCCATCCGGGTTAGGACGGGTCATGCCCAGGAGAGATTGACAGCTCATTTGACCCAATAAAGCCTCCATCTTGTGATTGACAGCTGTGGAAACCCAATGAGTGATAAAGGTCTATGAAGGTCCAGCCTCATTGCTAACAGGAACACAACGAGCCAATTATATCAGAGTAAGCAAGTGATGGATGTGTGGCTTAGTCAACTAATTTCTGAATCCAGGGATACCTCACAAGGGGCCTATTCAGCTTTGTTGCCTCTGCGACAGCGTGTGCCTAACGAAGGTGCATAAAAGCTAGCGTAAACCAATCCGTGATGTTGTAACATCACTCACCTTTTTGAAAAATGGCTAAAATTAACACAGAACATCGAAGAAATTATTAATTACTTGACCTAGCACTGTCCTGGTTATGTAGTTACTTAAAGAATAGATATCAGTATGTATGTGTTGGTAACAAAAACTCACAGTTACTGAAGGTTACTTGTGGAGTCCCACAGGGTTCAGTTTTGGGGCCATTGTTATTCAATATGTATATAAATGATATATGTAAAGTTTCAGAAAAAATACATTTAATATTGTTTGCCGATGACACTAATTTATTATGCAGTGGAAGCAATTTGGAACAACTTTTGGATACACTCAGAAAGGAATTAGGAAAGTTTAAACTGTGGTTTGATTCAAACAAATTAACGCTCAATTTAAGTAAGACAAAATTTATAGTTTTTTTTTTTTTATTTAAGTTTTTGTAAAGGGTATACAGGTCATTACAGCACTGCATTGTTTACATTTTCATCACATGTTCCCTTATTTTTTGCTATTTGACAACATTGGTAGGATAATTATTACAACACCCCCTTTTTTTTAAGTGAAAGAAAAAGTGAAATTAAAGAGAATTAAATAAAAACAAACAAACAAACAAACAAACAGAACAGCAAAAAACAAACAAACAGGAAAATTAAGTAATTAAAAGTAAAAGAGCATCTGAGTAGTGTTGGAACAAAGAGTGGGACCATTATTGAAATGGTATTTGTCAAAGATTAGATCTAATGGAAGACACATATGCGATCCAGGGTTGCCAAAAGTTCATAAACCCATCCATGTCCTGTCTCAGTGCGAATGTCAACTTTTCCATCGAGTAAATGTCTTGAATCACGTTAATCCAATCTTCAGGTGTAGGACAGTCCTTCAGCATCCATTTTTTAGTGAGGGCTTTTTTACTTGCCAATATTAAAACATTGAATAAGTATTTATCTCCTCGTCTTTCCAGTGAGTCCGGTAGTAAACCCAAATACAAAGTTACAAAAGAAAAGGAAACTGTTATTTTGAATATTTTCCCCAATATTGTCTGTACATTGGTCCAATATTGGTGGATAACTGGGCATGACCAAAACACATGAAAATGATTTGCAGTCTTTTCACCACACAAGCGCCAACAGTTCAACCCCTTATGGGTAAATTTGTTTTGTGCAGGTGTTCTGAAAAATCTTACCAAGTTTTTCCATCCACATTTTCTCCACTGCAGGGATGAGGTACTTTTCCATTGCTGTTTATTTAGCTTTTCCCATATTTCCAATTGTAAAGTGAAATTCCCCTCTTTTTCCCATCTCTCTTTTATATATGATGTGTTGTCTCCTTTTAAGTCTTGAAGACCTTGGTATATTTTAGAAATGTATCTGATCCCTGGGATCCCTTTATATGCCATTAAGAAGACCTTCAGAACACCTGACTGGGCCCTTTCCAAATCCTCCTTTTTAAGTATATTGTTTATGTGGTGTCTAAGCTGAAAGAACCTGTAAAGATCTTGATTTATTAGACCTTGTTTTTTCAAATCTTCAAAACTTCTTAAAGTTTGCCCCTTAAAAAAATCGTAATATTTTATCAGCCCTTTCTCTTTCCACTCTTTAAATCTAGTGTCTGTTTTATTGGGGGTAAAGTCTTGATCATAGGCAATCCATTGCAGAAGTCGATAGGGCTCTTTAGCTTGATTCTCTCTGACTATCTTAAACCAAATTTTTAGCGGGGTCTCTATCCACGGGTTAGTGTTATTCAAGAGTTTAGGTAAGGCATTGTTCCCTATTATCGCCTGTAGGGGGATGTCACTTGTTATTTGGCATTCCATCTCCTTCCATTGTGCAGTGTAGACTGGGTTACATATCTCTACTAAAGTTTTAATTTGTGCGGCTATAAAATAGTCCCTGATATTTGGCAGCGCGAGCCCACCTTTGTCTTTGTTTAGCTGTAGGGTTCTAGATCTGATTCTAGGTCTCTTGCCCTGCCATATGAATCTTGAGATCCTTCTGTCCAGCTCCTGCCATGTTTTTTTGGGAGGTTCTACCGGTATTGTTTGGAAAAGGTATAGAAGATGTGGAAGTATATTCATTTTGACTGCTTCAATTCTTTGTGCAGTACCCAAGAATGGTATCATATTCCATCTTGCTAGGTCAGATTTTATTTTTGTCACCAGTGGATCATAGTTTAGTGTTGTAATTTTGTCGAGTTGTTTCGGGATATTGACCCCCAGATATTTCATAGATTCCAACTCCCAGTTAGTTTTGAGTTCACTTAGTGAATAATGATTTGGGTCATAGTTGAGTGTTAAAACTTGGGTTTTATGCATGTTTAATTTGTACCCCGATAAATCTCCATAGTCTGAAAAAACTGAGATTAGTTCTGGTAAAGAAGTGTCTGGCTGCCCTAGGTATATTAAAATGTCATCAGCAAAGAGTGCTATTTTATGTTCCTTCTGACCAAGTGTAATACCTTGAATTTCTTGATTTTGTCTTATCCATTGGCTCAGAGGTTCTATGAAGATTGCAAAGAGCAGTGGAGACAGGGGGCAGCCTTGACGACATCCTCTTTCCAGCTCAAAAGATGATGATAAATTACCGTTAATCCTTATTTTAGCTGTTGGTTTTTTATATAATGCCTGTATAGTTCTAATGAAGTTGTTATGAAAATTGAAACTGGATAAGATTCTATATAGGAAAGACCAGTCAACCGAATCGAATGCTTTTTCAGCATCTAATCCCAATATGACTGCATTTAAGTTATATTTTTTTATATGATGAATTATGTGTAAAGTGCGTCGAATGTTGTCTTGTGTCTGTCTTTGTCTTATAAAACCTGTTTGGTCTAAGTGAATTAAGTCTGTCAGTATGTTTTCTAACCTTTTGGCAAGGATAATGGTAAAAAGCTTATAGTCCTGATTTAATACACTGATTGGTCTGTAGTTGGAGCATTCTAGTTTATCCTTTTCAGGTTTAGGTATAACTGCAATGACCCCTTCTCTCCAGGAGGGGGGGATTTCCCCTATGTGGAGGACATAGTTAAATGTTTTCAGGAGGAGAGGAGATAGTTGCTGTTTAAAGGTTTTGTACCATTCTGCTGTGTAAACATCTGCTCCTGGGGATTTGTTAGCTTTAAGTTTCATAATTGCTTTTTCCAATTCTTTAGGTTGTATTTCTGACAGTAGTGTTTTATTTTGTGATTCCGTAAGTTGGGGAAGGTTTAATGTGTTTAGGAATGTCTCGGATGCGTTTTTATGTTTTTTGTGGGAGTATAAGTTCTTATAGTAATTCTCGAAGCTTTTAAGAATATCCTGAATTCTGAATTTTATTTCCTTTGATACTGGGTCTCTGATTTTGTAGATTGCTCTTTCTGTTTGTTGTTTCCTCAATTTATAGGCTAGTAATTTTGCCAATTTACTGCCTGCTTCATAGTGTTTTTGTTTCAGAAATGTAAGTTTCTTCTGGATTTCTATTGTGTAGATCTCATTTATTTGATTTTTAATTTCTTTGATCTTGAGCGAGCCATTAGAATGAGTGTTGTCTTTGTGTTCTTTTTCTAGGTTCTTGAGTTCTGACTCTAGTGTGATTAGTTTTTCTTGTCTCAGTTTCTTTTGGGTTGCCAGTTTTGCAATAATTTTTCCCCTTATTACAGCTTTGCACGCATCCCACAGTATTAAAGGGGATACTTCTCCATTATCGTTTTCTTCCAAATATCTGAGAATATCTGATTCCAATTCATCTTTCAGTGGTCCTTTCAGGACATTTGAATTCAACCTCCAGGAAAATGTATTATTTGTGTATTTTTGGATGTTTAAGTCCATATAGATCGGACTGTGGTCAGAGAGATCCATCAGTCCTATTTTACATGTTTTTACTCTTCCAATGTCTCTATTAAACATAAAAAAGTAATCAATCCTTGAGTAAGATGAATGTGGCGTTGAATAAAAAGTATAATCTTTTACATTGGGGTTGAATTCTCTCCATACGTCACAGATTCCCATTTCTTTTAATAGCATCCGAGTTTTCCTATTTTGAGTGTTATTTTGATGTGAAGAATTACCTGTTGCATCCCAGTATGGATTCAGTCTTAGATTGAAGTCTCCACCACATATCACTAAACCTTGGGCTTTAGTTATCATTAGGTCGAATACATTTTTATAAAATTTCCATTTAGCCCCTGGTGGTGCATATACATTCAGCAGGGTGATATCTTCTCCCTCTAGCTGCCAAATGTAATTTTGGTTGATATCAATGTCGCTACTCCCCTCCTCCTCCCTGACTTATATGAAGATGAAGAGATCATTTTAAACCCTTGTCTATTGAGTTTAGTGTGTTCCACGTCTGTTAGGTGGGTTTCTTGTAAAACTAGAGAGCGCAGACCTCCGCCAAGCGGCACAGTTCCCCCCATACAGTGTTTGTGTGTACGTTTTCAGATTCCCTGAGCATGAAAAGATATGACTAGCAATTGGATTCACAATGATTATTTGTTTATTTGACATGGACAGTGCAATAAACAGACAATTAATGAATGACAATCAATGTGATAGTGATAGGATTAGTGGTTCAGTAGTGTAAAACGGGGCTATAAGGGACGGCGGGTTAATAAGGGACACTTTTCTGGGAAATGTTTTAAATGTAATTCTGCTTTTTTTATTTTGAGCAGGACGCTGAGTTGTGTTGTTATTGTCAAATATCCATGAATCCTTCATCAAATCTAGGCGGAAGCAAAATTAAAAAAGCAGAATTACATTTAGAAAAGTGTCCCATATTACCCCGCCGTCCCTTATAGCCCCGTTTTACGGTTGTAAAAGCATTGCCTCCTTGGCGGAGGTAATAAACTGAAGTGTTGGTGTGTCCATCTCCTCCACTGATGGATGCAGATTGGTTAGACAGGTTGCCGTGGGTTTTATATTATATTGGGGTTGCGCTCCGCGGCAAAACAGAATTTACAATCTTCCCCGGCAGAGAGGTCGTTTTTACGCAGCGCCTATAGCTGGGCGGGGAATTTGTGGCAAATAATCGGGCGGCGGACAGGTGGCCGTGTCAGGTTTTGCAGCGTGGCGCAAAAGCAGGCACGCTGGCGGGCCCAGGCCACCAGTGTTTTCCGCATGCTTTTGTGGCTAAAACGTTGAAGAAGGCAGAGTTTGTGTTGGTCAGACACGACGCCCAGCGCCCTCCATTGCGCCTGCGCACATGTTGAAAATGGCCGTATGTCACAGTGTGGAAAAATGCTTTAAAAAATTCCTGTATGCAGACGGTGATGCGGATCATCCCCAAAATTTAATCAGTTCTTCCTTGTACCATTTCCAACAACGCCTGAAAGTTTCATTGAAATCCGTCCAAAAGTTTTTGAGTTATCTTGCTAACCAACAGACAAACAGACAGACAGACAGACAAACAGACAAACACACAGACAAACCCCGGCAAAAACATTACCTCCTCCTGGCCTTTCGGCCTGGCGGAGGTAAATATTATTTCTGCTTTGTCTTTTTTCATTTTGCGGAGAATCTTGGATCTTTTAACTGGATTCAGGATCCCCTTTACATTATATGAGGCTATTTTGGTTACACCCTGTTTCTCCATTGTATTTTCTTATTTAGTATAACAGTGTGGTGGCCCTCTTTTTTGCTACTCAGAAACTGAAAGAACATTAAGAACATAAAAAACATTAAGAACATAGTGTACGAAACTTTAAAACAAAAAACTGTCAAAAAAACTTCCTGAGCTGGGGTCTCTTTAAAGACCCTGTAAGAGCCCTGATGGAGTGTAGGCTCTGAGGGAAATTCCTCAAACTCTGTTACGTGTTGAGGGCCCTCTCTTACCCCTGTAAGTTGTCCCATGTTTTTAACGTGAATTTCAGATCCCAATCCGAATTTGTAATGATTTTTTTTTATTTTTTTTTTTTTTTTTTTATGCCTATACCCTATGAGATTGTGTGCACCTTCCCACCCCCATCACAGCAAACATTCACTCTGATACAGTATTTGTTAGTGTAGGGAGAACATGTGGGTTATTGTTACATTTCTATTTTAACAAGATTTTTTTTTTTCCCTTTAAATTAAGAAGACATTTGTTACCTCCGCCAGGAGGTTGTGTTTTTGCTGGGGTTTGTCTGTCTGTTTGTCTGTTGGTTAGCAAGATAACTCAAAAAGTTTTGGACAGATTTCGATGAAACTTTCAGGAGTTGTTGGAAATGGTACAAGGAAGAACTGATTAAATTTTGGGGATGATCCAGGTCACCGTCCACAAGAAAACCACCATTACGGAAAATGCCATTTTCGTGAATAACTACTGAACCACTGATCCTATTATTGTCAATCCAATTGCTAGTCATATGTTTTCATGGTCAAGGAATCTGAAAACGTACACACAAACACTGTATGGGCGGAAGTGTGGCCGCCATTACGGAAAATGTCATTTTCATGAATAACCACTGAACCACTAATCCTATCATTGTCAATCCAATTGCTAGTCATATGTTTTCGTGGTCAAGGAATCTGAAAACGTACACACAAACACTGTATGGGCGGAAGTGTGGCCGCCATTACGGAAAATGTCATTTTCGTGAATAAGTACTGAACCACTAATCCTATCATTGTCAATCCAATTGCTAGTCATATGTTTTTATGGTCACGGAATCTGAAAACGTACACACAAACACTGTATGGGGAGAACTGTGGCCGCCATTACCAAAAATGCCATTTTCGTGAATAACTACTGAACCACTAATCCTATCATTGACAATCCAATTGCTAGTCATATGTTTTCATGGTCAAGGAATCTGAAAACGTACACACAAACACTGTATGGGGGGAACTGTGGCGCTTGGCGGAGGTCTGCGCTCTCTGAGTGCTTTTCTAGTTTCTAATGCTATAATTGCTTCACGAAAGGTTTTACCACATGCTGATTCTGCATCTCCTTTAATGTTTGTTACCTTGTAGGAGGGGGGATGGAAGTGCAGAATGACTGAAAAGAAAAAAAAAAAAAAAGGTCGCTATTCCTTCCTGGAACTGGAAAGCTTATCTTTGTAGCTCTGGGGCTGGGTTTCCCACTGCTGGCCCGTAGATTTTGAAGGTCTCTGAGTGGACCACGTTTGAGGTCTGAGCCTCTCGCTCAGATCCGCTGCAGGTTTAAACACCGATACCGGGAGCCCTCTTCTCGCCATGTCAATTGTTGCTTCTTCCGCTGAATTATAGAGACATGACTCTTCACCGTAAAAGGCCCTTAACTTCGCAGGAAATGGCGTCTGAAAGCATAGATTCTGTTCCCGTAGAACCTTTTTGGCGTCGTTATATTCCCGTTGTGGCGGTTCGGTTAACCCCCACAACAGATTAAGGACACTCAGCTCTCTTCTCTTGGTTTTTTCTGCTGCACTACTGATATGTAGATGTGCTTTGGTGTAACCCCCACAAACAGACTGGTCAAACACAGCGCTCGGCTAGAGCAAATAACAGAACAGTGAAATGTGTATTAATGTCTACAGGCAGACTCGTTTCGTCTGGCTCACTTCTGTGATGTTAATGTTGCCTTTCATGCATTGTGCTCATGCGTCCTGTCCTCACTGTGACCTAGGGACTGAGATCAATATGTCTCTCAAATGCAAATGTCTTATGCCTGTTCTGTTATCTCTTTGATCATACCAACTGCTGGGGTATGCCCTTGATGTATTGTTGTAGTTGAGTATATATGCTGCAACCCTGTAACGCAAACCCTCTCATTCTCTCATTCTGGTTCTGCATCTGCTGCGAGACACACACACTGTCTCCTCTTTGAGAGCCTGAGGAATTCGGCTTCAGCCTGCTCACACTATGGGCTGGAGCCGAGTTCTAATGAAGGCGGATGATAATAAAGCTACTTAAAAATCCAACGCTGCCTTTATTTTATCATCCTCTTCACCGTCGCTTTTTAAGAACCTCGGGGGTGTAATCGTGCTCCACGAAGACTTTTCTCTCTTGATGCATAAATCCTTTTTTCTGCCAAGCCCGTCTTACAACCTCTTGTTTTATTTTGAAATCGGAGAATCTTACCACCACCGAACGTGGGGGCGCTTCTGCCGCTGGCTTTGCGGCTAATGTACGATGGGCCTTTTCTATCTTCAAATCGGTGGATTGTGGAATATCCAACTTCTCTCTCAATAAGGATTCCACGCATTCCGCCACTGTGTTGAAACTATCTTCAGCTCCTTCTTTCAGACCGTGAATTCTGATGTTGTCTCGTCTTTGTCTTCCTTCTTGGTCGGTTAGCTTAGCCTCCAGCCTTGACTGTTTTCTGTGTAAATCCAGCATAGAATCTTCAAGCACTTTTACTCTTTCTTCAGCTTCCAAGATTCGGTTTTCGGCCTGGTCCGTTCTGCTGTTCGTCCTTTTTAGTTCCTCTCTGAATTCATGAAATTCGGCCCGAAATCGTCGTAATTCATCAAATAGCGATTTCAAGCTAACCTTTTTGTTAGCTAGGTCTAGCTCCTCGTCTTCTGAACGGAGGTCCTCCGGTTCAGATTCTGCGGCCGCTGCGCGTCCTGACCTGGGGAATGTCAGTTTCTTCTGTTTTTGGTTAGGCATGGTGTTTTTGTCTTTTTTTTTTTCCACAATATCTTTATTGAACCTTTTTTTTTTTTTTTTAACAAACATGATACAAACAATCAAACACTAACACTAAAGTACTACAAAAAAAAAAAAATGCACTAAAAACACCAACAACCACCAACAAAATCAAGTCTTCAACAATGCTCCTCTGTTTAGTCTAGACAATCCAATACATAAGTATACATATTATGTTCACCAGTTTGGAATTTACAAGGTCCACACACATCATTCACCTTCTTCTTCAAGAGTTATGTTTAAATTTTTTACATAATCAATAAAAGGTCTCCATATATTCTCAAACACAATTTCCTTTGATTTTAGTATATATGTTATTCTTTCTAATGGAAGGTTTGTTAACATCTGTCTTAACCACTGAGTCACATCTGGTCTATGAGTCTTTTTCCATAATAGTGCAATACATTTTTTGGCATTAAGCAAACTGAGGTCTATGAATGTTCTTTCACTTTTATTAAAATTATGCTTTTCTGGGTACAGACCCAACAAAAACAGTTTAGGATTCAATATGATTTGTTTTGAGATTATTTTTTCAATTGTTACCCTCACCTCTTCCCAAAACATTCTTATTAATCTACATTCCCATAAACAATGAAATAGGGTTCCTTTACTTTCCATGCATTTTGTGCATGTATCTGGTATATTTTTGTTATATCTATTTAACTCCTCCGGTGTAACATACATCCGCATTAACCATTTGAAATGTATCAATTTAAGGCGTGCATTTATTGATTTGGTTTGAGCTTCTGTACAAGCCAATTCCCATTGTTCCTCTGAAATTTCAATTTGCAGATCTTCTTTCCAGTAGTTTAATCTTTTCAGTGAATTTTCACTTGAAGATAGTGTCAATGAGTTATAAAACTCTGAAATAATACCCTTTCTTTTACTATCTTTCATCATCATTTTTTCCAAGGATGAATAAATAGGTCGAGTGAGAGCTTTATTTTGATTTGATCGAATAAAGTTTCTAAGTTGAAGATATTTAAAAAAAATGTGTTCTATTGAGATTAAATTTGATCCTCAGCTCTTCAAAAGACATTATGTTGTCTGCACATGGCAAATATAAATCCTGAATCTTTTGTATCCCTTTTAAATTCCATACTTTAAATACAGCGTCCGCTCTCCCTGGTTTAAAATATTGATTACCCCATATTGGACTGGTGTTTTTGTCTTTTGATTTTTATTCTTCCAAAAATCTGTTAAGTCTGATTTTGAAGATGTTTTCCTTGGATTGGGTCTGGGAAGTTCAGCGTTAAGTTGCTATCACCATGGCGTCCAGACTGGAAGTCCTCAAAATTTATAGTTTTTAACAACCGTCACAACAACTTAGTATCTAAACTCAGTGTAAATGGTGTAGAGATTGAAAGGGTATCCAAAACTAAATTTCTTGGTGTAATAATTGATAATAAACTGTGCTGGAAGTCACATATTAATTATATTAAAGGTAAAATATCCAAATCAATTGCAATACTACACAGAGTGAAATATTTGCTGAATCAACCCACACTATATACCTTGTATCATTCATTAATACTCCCATACATGACATATTGTACTGAAGTATGGGGAAATACATATGAAACAAACATATATCCAGTCTTTATGCTTCAGAAGAGAGCTATTAGAATAATAAACAAAGCTGCTTACAGGGAACCAACAAACCCACTTTTTCTTAAATTAAAAGCTCTCAAGTTGAAAGATCTGGTTGACTTTAAAACTGCAGTAATAATGTTTAAAGTGAAGAATCTATCACTGCCTGCAAATATCCAAAAGCTGTTCCAAATAAGGGAGAAACAATATCATTTCAGAGGAACATGTATATTTCAAAAACCTTCAGTGAGAACTACCACCAAGCAACACTGTGTTTCAGTGCAAGGAGTCATATTATGGAACGATTTTGGACCTGAATTAAAATCATGTACAACACTTGGACAATTTAAACAAAAACTAAAGGAAGAAATACTCCAAACATATATACAAGATGACATATAAAATCACATAAGGATTGTCATATCCAGTCTGCGTTGTGTTGTTGCTTAGTTTTTTTTTTTTGTTTTTTTTTGTCACATTTTGTCTTAGCTTTGTTCTGAATTGTAATCGCTCTTGTTTGTTTTTCTTTTGAATTCTTGGATGGAATATGGGTGGGAAATATAAGCTGCGGCTTCAGCCATCACCCATTTAGGATAACTTATGTTGAACTGTATAATCAGAGGAGTTATTGTCTAATTTGACCTTGTTGGGTTTTCTTTCCCCCTTTGTTATATTATTCTGTTTCTTTTAATCGATCCGAAATAAAGATTGAAAGATTGACCTGGTCGTTAGCTGAAGAATCACCGGGGGGGGGTGGGGGGGGGGTGGCACAGTTTGGCACAATTTGAAGACGCATGAAGACGCCTGACAAAAAGGTGTGTGATATATTCATTTCTTGTGCTATTGTTACCAACTTTTTACCTGAACTTCATAACACTTGGTTCTACATTCCTATTCTGTTTTCCAGCCAGTATATAACAGCTGTATCTTATTTTCAGGCATTTGTATCTAAAAAAAACCACCCAGGTGAACTTTTATTTCTTCAAACTTAGTATGTTTAGATCACTGTTACTCAGTGGCTGAAGCACTTAAGAGGGATTCTGACTGTTTTGCTAAAAAAATTTAGAGTGTTTTCTTTTGAATGAGACCAACCCCATGAAGATAGTGCAAGGGGCTGAAGAGCAGCTTTCAGTTTAATTTGGGTATGTTTTTCAGGCGCTTCGAAGGGAAATGGGCTTGAAGAATAAGGGGAACTGCATTTTGTGTTTACTTGTGTTATCTTTGTCTAATATTTAAATTTGTTTGATGATCTGAAACATTTAAGTGTGACAAACAGAAAAAGCCAAGAAATCAGGAAGGAGGCAAACACTTTTTCACACCACTGTACTATTTTGGGCAATACACATTTGCTTTTGAGGTGGTTTTCGGTGGTTTTAGAGCCACCAGAGTGCATCTTTAAAACTCAACCATGGGAAAATAGGGAAAAATTAGCATGAAAATCAAAATGGTCGATGTCCCTTTTGGGGAGTTTTTTGGGGTTTTTTAGGTCTACACAAGATCTGTATGTATACTTAATTTCATACATGCCAGTGAAAGCAGTGGGCATGGCTGAATTTTTGAAGTCTTGCAGGGGGGTATGGAGCCATTTGGCCATGCCAACAGATTATTTATATGTAGATGTGCTCAGTTCAGGACTGCGATTAACTCTAGTGAGTTTGGTGAAGATTGGATTACTTACGGTGCATCTGGAAAGTATTCCCAGCGCGTCACTTTTTCCACATTTTGTTATGTTACAGCCTTATTCCAAAATGGATTAGGGGCAGCTGTGGTGCAGGTGTAGTGTGGCTTACTACTGATTGGAGGGTCAGGGGTTTGATTCCCGCTCTGTCTGCAGTCTGCATGTCGAAGTGTCCTTGAGCAAGACACTGAACAGTTGCTCTTGGTGGGTCAGGCCAGCGCCTGTGTATGGCAGCTCTGCCTCTGTCAATGTGCGAATGTGTGTGTGATTGGGGGGATAGCAGGATCTGTAAAGCACTTTGGTCATCTAGAGATGAGAAAAAGCGCTATATAAGTGAATGCCATTTACTATTAAATTCATTTTTTCCTCAAAATTCTACACAGAATACCCCATAATGACAACGTGAAAAAAGTTTTTTTGAGATTTTTGCAAATTTATTAAAAATTAAAAAAATTAAGAAATCACATGTACATAAGTATTCACAGCCTTTGCCATGAAGCTCAAAATTGAGCTCAGGAGCATCCTATTTCCACTGTTCATCCTTGAGATGTTTCTACAGCTTAATTGGAGTCCACCTGTGGTAAATTCAGTTGATTGGACATGATTTGGAAAGGCACACCTGTCTATATAAGGTCCCACAGTTGACAGTGCATGTCAGAGCCCAAACCAAGCATGAAGTCAAAGGAATTGTCTGTAGACCCCTGAGACAAGATTGTCTCAAGGCATAAATCTGGGGAAGGGTACAGAAAAATTTCTGTTGCTTTGGAGGTCCCAGTGAGCACAGTGGCCTCCATCATCCATAAATGGAAGAAGTTCAGAACCACCAGGACTCTTCCTAGAGCTGGCCGGCCGTCTAAACTGAGTGACTGGGGGAGAAGGGCCTTAGTCAGGGAGGTGACCAAGAACCCAATGGTCACTCTGTCAGAGCTCCAGTATTCCTCTGTGGAGAGAGGAGAACGTTCCAGAAGGACAGCCATCTCTGCAGCAATCCACCAATCAGGCCTGTATGGTAGAGTAGCCAGACGGAAGCCACTCCTTAGTAAAAGGCACATGGCAGCCTGCCTGGAGTTCACCAAAAGGCACCTGAAGGACTCTCAGACCATGAGAAACTAAATTCTCTGGTCTGATGAGACAAAGATTGAACTCTTTGGCGTGAATGTCACATGTTTGGAGGAAACCAGGCACTGCTTATCACCAGGCCAATACCATCCCTACAGTGAAGCATGGTGGTGGCAGCATCTTGCTGTGGGGATGTTCTTCAGTGGCGGGAACTGGGAGACTAGTCAGGATAGAGAGAAAGATGAATTCAGCAATGTACAGAGACATCCTGGATGAAAACTTAGGCCAGAGCGCTCTTGACCTCAGACCAGGGTGACGGTTCATCCTTCAGCAGGACAACAAATGTAAGCACACAGCCAAGATATCAAAGGAGTGGCTTCAGGACAACTCTGTGAATGTCCTTGAGTGGCCCAGCCAGAGCCCAGACTTGAATCCAATTGAACGTCTCTGGAGAGATCTGAAAATGGCTGGGCACCAACGTTTCCCATCCAACCTGATGGAGCTTGAGAGGTGCTGCAAAGAGGAATGGGCGAAACTACCTAAAAATAGGTGTGCCAAGCTTGTGGCATCATATTCAAATAGACTTGAGGCTGTAATTGCTGTCAAAGGTGTATCAACAAAGTATTGAGCAAAGGCTGTGAATACTTATGTACATCTGATTTCTTAGTTTTTTATTTTTAATAAATTTGCAAAAATCTCAGAAAAAAAAACTTTTTTCACATTGTCATTATGGGGTATTGTGAGTAGAATTTTTTTTTTTTTTTTTAGAATTTATAGCAATTTCTATTGTTTTGATGAGAAAATGAAATTCGCCGCGGCGCTATGGCCACACCCTTCAATAAAACTTCGTAGCATTCAACAGCAAGCATCATCAACTTGTCTGCTTGTGTTCTGACCAGGGCTGAAGGGATTGTGATGAGTTAACTGATAAGTACAAGCATAAAAACATGACAGTTCCCATTTTGTGTGGGCACAGCAATTGCAGTGACAAAATATTGACATAGAGATGTGTTCAGGGAGAGGCCATCATCAGACCTGTTACATTTGGTGCAGATGAGACCTTTTATATGTGAAATATAATAACTTCCTTTTTCATGGGAAAACATCAAACTTTAAGCTTTTAATAGCTTTTAATCCCATATGCCTTAAGAGTAAACTGCAATGTGTTTGAACTCGATGCAGTGAAAACTGCAGGTGGATCAAATGCAACGTGTGCAAATTGCCAAAACTGACCTTTCAATACAAGATGGCCAACTTCCTGTTGGGTTTCGGCGATCGCTCTAAGAGGATTTTTTGTTCACCTTGCTAAGTTCTACATGGCTACCACATTGCATATTTTTCCATGAACCTGGTGGGCAGGGCTATACTTTAGGGGCCGCTACAGAGCTAGTTCTTAACGGTTTTTCATGGGACCTTTAAAATATGTAAATTTTCACCAGTCTTGTGCATCTGCAATATTATCCGCAATATTTAATGACTTTTCAGCTCTATTTAACCCCCCAAATTGCCAATTCATTTTCCGAACATAAAATAATAATAAAAAAGTATTTCAATAGGCCTTCGCGCCACCTTTGATGCTCGGGCCTAATTATGAAGAAAAAAGTCACAATTTACAAGAAAAAAGTTGCAGATGATGGGGGGAGCTGCTAATTTTGAAAAAAGTTGATAATTTATCAGATTAGCGTTGCTAAATTATGAGGGAAAAAGTTGCAAATTTACACAACAAGTTTCAAATCATGAAAAATATCATAAATTTATGAGAAAAAAGTCACTAGCTTACCAGAAAAAAAGTTAAAACAGCACTATGTAACTTTCTTGTTCTGAGTAGGAGGACTGAGAAGACTACAACTATGGCAGCTATGACCTCAGTCCCAACAGCCAATCACAGGGAGCTTTGTTGCTGGTGTATAAAGTGCACCCTGTGATTGGCTGTTGGAACTGAGGTCATAGCCGCCATAGTTGTAGTCTTCCCAGTGTTTTTACCCTGTTGCAGGAAATGCGGCCCATTCAGGCTCTGGGGAAGTGACAATCACCCAGTCAGATTTTGTAAACATTATTTTAAGATGAAAATGTTACTTAGAGTTGCTTTAAAAAAAAATGACAGTATGAGAAAAACCATTGCAAATGTTCTCAGGAAAAAACAGCAATAGAACAGTAAGTATACATGTACATGATAAAAATACTGTGACGTTTGTAGGGTTCACACAAAGACAATGGAGCAGATGGCTGTGATCAACCTGATTTATTTTTCACACACCCCGACCCCCAACCTGCCTCTGTGCTACAGAGTGGAGTGGAGGTCATTCTCCCAGACCTCCGTTTCAATCATGGTTACACACACATGGTACATCTTGCCCTAATCCTGCTAAACACTGCTGGGTCATTATAATGCAGTTATAATGACACAGCAGTATAACTCAGAAATAACACATTTAACACACACAGTAACGTTTCAAACTGGCAAAGCATGCTGGGAAATCCCTGGCTCCCTTAAAATGGCCCCGACGTTACACTGCCCCCCCCCGGACTGGTTTCTGTCCCCAGAAAATTCAAAGTCCACTTTCAGAAATCCAACGCGAGTCAGCCCGGTGCCAGGGCGGCATGCACGGGCCATCTGAGTCTCGGTCAGAGTATCTGGTTGGGGTAGGGTTCCGGTTTGGCCACCAGCGGGCGGATGGACACATCTGACAGCCTCTGTAGGACCACGCACAGTCCCTTCCCTGGCAGCGGGAGTCCCAGGCCCGCTCCGGCCGACTCCCACCGCTGCCAGTTCTCCCAAGCGGCCGCTGGCCCGCGTCCATGCGTCCAGCCCTTGCCGTGCCTGGAAAATGGCCGCATCTTCGTCCTGCTCGCTCCGCTGCGTCGCTCCTGCGCCGAGGGCCTCCGTGACGTCACCGAAAGGAAAAACATCGGGTGGCGGTAGGACACGCACAGTTCCTCCTCTGGCAGCGGGAGTCCCATGACTCCCACCGCTGCCAGGACCTTCCAGTCGGCCGCTGGCCCGCGTCCAGCCCCTGCCGATCCCGAGAAAAGACCGGATCTGTCCTGCTCGCTCCACTGCTGCTGCGCTCCAAAGGCCTCTGTGACGTCACCTGCCGGGGGAAGCATCTGCAGGAGGCGGCTTTTTCCCCGTCCATGCCACCTCGCTCTAATTTAACGTCGGCGAGGGGCCAGTTTGTCGTGCGCTGGGTGCGGGGCAGTACCATGCCATGTACCCTGGTTCTGTGCAGCGGAAGCCGTCCTTCCTCGCGTCGCCACAGCTGTTTCCTTCGTGCACGCGCTGCTGTAATCTGCTGTAGCTCCTCCTCCACTTGCTCTCAGCACGGTGGTTTCCTCCGATGATCAGCGCGGCAGCCAACTCGACCTGGACCAGGCGGTCATCCGACAGGTTCTCGCCGTTGTAGCGGGGAATCTTGGCCCGCTGCTGGATGGATGGGACCGTCATCTCCCGGTCGATTGCCGCTCCTAATTGCTCTGGAATCGCCAGCCCGTCCTGCCCTGAAAAGGGCGGGAAACGGGGCTGGTTTGCTCTGCTCCGTCCATCGCAGCGAAGCTCTCCAGGGGCCGGCGTCTCAGCTCTATACTCCGTTCCCGGCTGAGCGATGAATCGCTCCGGCCGCTGTACCTCCGCCTGGATCCTCATCTTGCTCCATGTCCCACTCCTGACACCAGTGTGACGTTTGCAGGGTTCACACAAAAACAATGGAGCAGATGGCTGTGATCAACCTGATTTATTTTTCACACACCCTGACCCCCAACCTGCCTCTGTGCTACAGAGTGGAGTGGAGGTCATTCTCCCAGACCTCCGTTTCAATCATGGTTACACACACATGGTACATCTTGCCCTAATCCTGCTAAACACTGCTGGGTCATTATAATGCAGTTATAATGACACAGCAGTATAACTCAGAAATAACACATTTAACACACACAGTAACGTTTCAAACTGGCAAAGCATGCTGGGAAATCCCTGGCTCCCTTAAAATGGCCCCGACGTTACAATACTTTAAGGTTTTTAAAGTCAAATATGCAATGTTAATGTCTCTCTCCTTTAGCAATGAGTTCTTCTTTGCCTACATTTCCCTCCCCAGTCTCCATTATGATGCTCACCACACTCCATGTGCTGTAATTCCTTCCTTCATGTTCTCCCTGTGCTTGTGTGGGTTTGCTCCGGGGGCTGCAGTTTCCTCCCACAATCCAAAGACATGCATGTTAGGTTAATTGGTTGTTCTAAATTGTCCCTAGATATGTTTCCTATAGGCCCTTAGAATAGAGGGTTAGTACTAGTGAAGTGCCTTGAGTGGTCTTTGAGACTAGAAAAAGCGTTATATAAGTACAGGTCTTTTTCCCTTATCCCTTCTTGTGTTAAGGTGCATTACCACTATTGGTGTTTTTTTTTTAAACGCCTCACAATTCGATTATGATTCAGAGTTCTCCAATTCAATTCTAAAACAATTCTCGTGTGTGCATCTTGTTGCAATATTTTTTTTCTGTTCAGTTCCACAAGTAGCACAGTCCTCCAGTCAGAAATAATCACAAAATGACAACTAGCCAAAACAACAAAAAAAATGTTACTTGTCGATGTGCTTTTAGATCAAATAATGCAAAGAAAACAAGTTCATGTTCATTCTTAAACACTACAATACAAGTTTTAACTCGGGAAGAACTCAAATCTATATTTGTGTAATAACTTGATTTTTATTCACACCGTTCATACATCTTAGATGATCACCTAATCAGTTCCTCCTTAAGTAGACTGACATATCCTTGTGCTGGAATTCAACTGATACTCAAAATAAATGGCTGCCATACATGTAGAGATGCTAATTTAGGAATGATTTTGAAGTGGTCTCTTTTTTTTCAGGAGTTGTATAAGATAAGATAAGATAAGCCTTTATTAGTCCCACAATGGGGAAATTCCAGGATTGCAACAGCACAGGGATAGCAACACTCAGAGCAACAATCAGAAGGCAAGAAAAAACAAAAGCAGCGAGTATACATATGTACATATAAACATAAATATATAGACACACAGTGCGGAGCATTGTAGCTAGATGGAATAAATATGTGAATATATAAACACACATACAGTGTGGAGCGTTGTAGCTAGATGGAATAAATATGTAAATATATAAACACAGTGCAGAGCATTGTAGCTAGATGGAATAAATATGTAAATATATAAACACACACAGTGCGGAGCATTGTAGCTAGATGGAATAAATATGTAAATATATAAACACACACAGTGCGGAGCATTGTAGCTAGATGGAATAAATATGTAAATATATAAACACACAGTGTGGAGCATTGTCGCTAGATGGAATAAATATATAAATATATAAACACACACAGTGCGGAGCATTGTAGCTAGATGGAATGAAACAGCATAACCGTCTACTTAGTTATCCTACATGGTATGATTATGTACCCATACATATTGTCACCCTCCGTAGCTACCGGTATTTTCCTAGTTGTATACCGGAGGGGACCATTGTGTAAGTCTATTGCGTCTTTTGCATTCAATACTATTAGGTTGTCACGTCTTTTTGCTATCTCTGCGAGCAGCCCTGCTTAGGTTGTACAGTCTGACAGCCGTAGGTAGGAAGGACCTGCGAAACCTCTCGGTTGTGCACCTAGGATGATGTAGTCTGCTGCTAAATGAGCTCCTTAGTGCATTCAGTGTGTCCTGCATAGGGTGGAACTCGGACTCCAGCAGAGATGACAGTTTAGCCACCATCCTTCTCTCTCCCATCTCCTCCACTGGGTCAAGGCGCTGCCCCAGGACAGAGCTAGCTTTCTTGATCAGTTTGTTCAGTCTCTTCCTATCAGCTGCTGTAATGCCACTGCCCCAGCAGACCACTCCAAAAGTGATGGCTGATGCCACCACCGTGTGGTAGAATGTCTTCAGCAGCGCCCCTTGTACACCAAAAGACCTGAGTCTCCTCAGTAGGAACAGCCTGCTCTGTCCCTTCTTGTAGAGTGCGTCAGTATTGTGTGACCAGTCTAGTTTATTGTTCAGATGAACACCCAGGTACTTGTAGGATGTCACCATCTCGATGTCTGTTCTCTGTATATTTACTGGTGCTGTGAGGGGTTGTCCTTGCCTGCGGCAGTCCACCACCAGCTCCTTAGTTTTCCTCGCGTTGATCTGGAGGCAGTTCCGATGGCGCCAGTCCACAAAGTCCTGGATAAGCCCTCTGTACTCAGCTTCATCTCTGTTGGAGATGAGGCCAGTGATCACAGAGTCATCAGAGAACTTCTGTAGATGGCAGTGTGTTGTGTTGTTTGAGAAGTCTGCAGTATAAAGGGTGAACAGGAAGGGAGCCAAAACCATTCCCTGGGGGGCCCCCGTGCTACCAATGATCGTGTCGGACACACAGTCCCGGGTTCTCACAAACTGTGGCCAGTTTGTGAGGTAGTCCAGGATCCATGATGACAGGTGCTGGTCCACCCCTGCGCACAGCAGCTTGTTCTTCAGGATCGTCGGTTGGATGGTGTTGAAAGCACTGGAGAAGTCAAAGAACATGATCCTCACCGCATTCCCGGGCTTCTCCAGGTGGAACAGAGAACGGTGAAGGAGGAAGATGACCGCATCCTCCACCCCAATGCCATGCTGGTAGGCAAACTGGAGTGGATCCATCGCTGGTCCCACCAGGGGGCGGAGGTGAGCAAGGAGAGTCTCTCCAGGGTCTTCATCATGTGGGATGTCAGGGCCACTGGTCTGTAGCTGTTCAGATCTTTGGGGTGGGAAGTCTTTGGTACAGGTACCACACAAGATGTTTTCCACAACTGTGGTACCCCCCCCCCCAGCTTCAGGCTCAGGTTGAAGATGTACTCCACAATCCCACACAGCTGGTCTGCACAGCATTTGAGGAGCTTTGCACTGATGTCGTCCGGTCCCGACGCCTTCCTCGCCTTGATCTTCCTCAGCTCCGTTCTCACTTGGGTCTTAGTGAGGATCAGGTTGGTGGGCTGTGTGTTGGGAGTGGGGGGTGATGGTGGAGTGGGGAGTGGGCAGCAGGACTTGATATCTTTAGAGGCAGCAGTGGTTGTTGTGCAGGCGGGGGGGAGGGCGGTTGGTCAAACCTATTGAAAAACAGATTCAGATTGTTCGCACACTCCCTGCCCCCCGTGGCCTGGGGGGAGGTATTCTGGAGCCCAGAGATGGTTTTAAGGTTTCTCCAGACCCCACCGATGTCACTCTGTTGCAGCTTGTCCTCCATCTTCTTCCTGAAGCTGTCCTTGCCTTCTCTGATCTTCCTCCTCAGCTCCCTCTGTACGAACTTCAGCATCTCCCTGTTCCCCGACCTGAAGATCCTCTTCTTCTCTCTCAGAAGTGTTTTTATCTCAGGGTTGATCCAGGGTTTGTTGTTTGAGCAACACCGTATGGTCTTGGTGGGTACGGTGTTGTCCACACAGAAGCTGGTGTAGTCCGTGATGGTGTGAGTGAGGCCATCGATGTCCTCACCAAGTGGATCGCAGAGCTGCTCCCAGGCAGTGGTTTCAAAACAGTCCTTTAGAGCGTCCATTGCCTCCTCAGACCATAACTTCACTGTGCGCACGACCGGAGGTTGTCTGTGCACTAGGGGTTTGTACACCAGCTGGAGATGAACCAAGTTGTGATCCGATCTCCTGAGTGGAGGGAGTGGTGATGAGGTGTACGCCTCCTTCGTGTTTGCGTAGAATAAGTCCAGTGTTTTATTGTCTCTAGTGTGGCTTGTGACATACTGGGTGAACGTGGGTAGAATGGGAGACAGTGAAACATGGTTGAAATCGCCTGTGATGAGGAGAAGAGCATCTGGGTGTTCTGTCTGCAGCCTGCCAGTTACTGAGTGGATGACGTCACGCGCTGCCCCAGCGTTCGCCGTCGGATTTGCATAAATAACAATGCAGATCACGTGTGAGTATTCCCTCGGGAGATAGGTAGGCCGCATGCTAACAGCTAGCAACTCGATGTCTTTGCTGCAGTGTTGTTGTTTAACAGTGATATGTCCCGGTCTGCACCAGTTGTTATTAACATACATTATCACTCCACCGCCCCTTGCTTTGCCACTGTCTGGTGTTCGGTCTGCCCATATCACGTGGAAACCCTCCAGTTCAATGTTAGCATCTGCTGCTAGTTCAGTTAGCCACGTCTCAGTAAACAACAGAAGGCAGCACTCCCGGTATATGCTATCGTAGCGGGAGATAGCTGCTAGCTCATCTACAGTGGGGCAAAAAAGTATTTAGTCAGTCACCAATTGTGCAAGTTCTCCCACTTAAAAGATGAGAGAGGTCTCCAATTTTCATCATAGGTATACCTCAACTATGAGAGACAAAATGAGAAAAAAAAAATCCAGAAAATCACATTGTCTGATTTTTAAAGAATTTATTTGCAAATTATGGTGGAAAATAAGTATTTGGTCACCTACAAACAAGCAAGATTTCTGGCTCTCACAGACCTATAACTTCTTCTTTAAGAGGCTCCTCTGTCCTCCACTCGTTTAATGGCACCTGTTTGAACTCGTTATCAGTATAAAAGACACCTGTCCACAACCTCAAACAGTAAGACTCCAAACTCCACTATGGCCAAGACCAAAGAGCTGTCAAAGGACACCAGAAACAAAATTGTAGACCTGCACCAGGCTGGGAAGACTGAATCTGCAATAGGTAAGCAGCTTGGTGTGAAGAAATCAACTGTGGGAGCAATTATTAGAAAATGGAAGACATACAAGACCACTGACAATCTTCCTCGATCTGGGGCTCCATGCAAGATCTCACCCCCTGGGGTCAAAGTGATCATGAGAATGGTGAGCAAAAATCCCAGAACCACACGGGGGGACCTAATGAATGACCTGGAGAGAGCTGGGACCAAAGTAACAAAGGCTACATCAGTAACACACTACGCTGCCAGGGACTCAAATCCTGCAGTGCCAGACGTGTCCCCCTGCTTAAGCCAGTACATGTCCAGGCCCGTCTGAAGTTTGCTAGACAGCATTTGGATGATCCAGAAGAGGACTGGGAGAATATCATATGGTCAGATGAAACCAAAATAGAACTTTTTGGTAAAAACTCAACTTGTTGTGTTTGGAGGAGAAAGAATGCTGAGTTGCATCCAAAGAACACCATACCTACTGTGAAGCATGGGGGTGGAAACATCATGCTTTGGGGCTGTTTTTCTGCAAAGGGACCAGGACAACTGATCCGTGTAAAGGAAAGAATGAATGGGGCAATGTATCGTGAGATTTTGAGTGAAAACCTCCTTCCATCAGCAAGGGCATTGAAGATGAAACGTGGCTGGGTCTTTCAGCATGACAATGATCCCAAACACACCGCCCGGGCAACGAAGGAGTGGCTTCGTAAGAAGCATTTCAAGGTCCTGGAGTGGCCTAGCCAGTCTCCAGATCTCAACCCCATAGAAAATCTTTGGAGGGAGTTGAAAGTCCGTGTTGCCCAGCGATAGTCCCAAAACATCACTGCTCTAGAGGAGATCTGCATGGAGGAATGGACCAAAATACCAGCAACAGTGTGTGAAAACCTTGTGAAGACTTACATAAAACGTTTGACCTCTGTCATTGCCAACAAAGGGTATATAACAAAGTATTGAGATGAACTTTTGTTATTGACCAAATACTTATTTTCCATCATAATTTGCAAATAAATTCTTTAAAAAATGTGATTTTCTGGATTTTTTTTTCTCATTTTGTCTCTCATCGTTGAGGTATACCTATGATGAAAATTGGAGGCCTCTCTCATCTTTTAAGTGGGAGAACTTGCACAATTGGTGGCTGACTAAATACTTTTTTGCCCCACTGTACCTTTCCCAATATCGATCATACATTCCCCATAACAACGGATGGGCGGGTGGGTCTGTACCTTATATTCCTTGGCCGCCGTCTTACACCAGCATGACACCCACGTCGTTTTCGCCTTATTTCTCCCAGTATGTCGAGTCTTTCCGTTAGCACCGAGTGGCGGTTAAGTGCTAGCAGCTGTTCCCTGCTGTACCATCTCCTGCTGTAAACAGTGGCTCCGTCCGCCGGCTTGGGAGACATTTGGGGCGATCTGTGTGTCCGTGATGTGTAAGGTGTGTGAGGTGTCACCGGATCAGAAAGTTGTCACCGGATCAGAAAGATAGAGGAAGAAAAAACTCAGAATTGAGCCGCTGTTGCAAAAAGGCAGCCGACTCGTGTGGCGCCGGAAGTGGAAAAAAAAAAAGAAGTGTATATTGATGCATCTTAAAGTATCGAGTATCGCCCAGTTCTAGTGCATTGAATGAGAAGTGACAATGTCCGCACCGCCATGCATCGGAAAAATGATTATTTCCCCCACCCCTAATTACCGCCACCAACTTTCTTGGAGTGTAATAACACACAGGTTGCTGCTTCAAAATGGCATAAATGCATAACTACATGAAAAATGCTGTTATTGCTGTTCATGCTGTATTTTGCGATATGCATATTGTGCACGTTGATATTGGGATAATGATAAAATTTTGATACACTGTTCAGCCCTACTGAGGAGGACTCCAGGAGAATCTAGGTCAGCTTTTTTAAACTGCGTCAGTGCATCAACTTAAAACTGAACTGGCTCCGCTGACGGTTTCATTCATGCTGCTCCCTCTGCTGTAGGTGCAGGACTCCTCATACCCGGCACCTCTCTCAGTCTGTATATGATTTCTGTTTCACTTCAGGGGGGAAGCGTCTGAAGATACCCGACAGGAATGCAGAAACAGATGCCAAAGCATGCACGGTGATTTGTTTCTAAGGATGATGAGGGTTTCTAGGAACGGGTGCTAAAGCTGGCTTACACCCTGACATCAGATGCAGTGAAGTGCCCACTGTTGCTGTGGAAATTCAGTTCAGGAATAGAGAGAGACGGATTGACAGCACATGAATCCTGCCGGCCTGATTTATGGCTTTACTTTTCCTCTACATGAGGCTGCTGTGATTCTCCTGCTGAACACCCTAAATTCATTCCTGCGGACTCTGAAGATGTGCCTCTATCTCTGGGTGCACTGGTTATGAATTCTTTGGGTTTTTACTTTTCTATTTTTATCTAGCATGTTCACTGTTGCTAGGAGTGGGGCAGTGTCAGACATGAATTAAGGAGATGCACCCCCCTCTTTAATAATGCATAAAGGAAATCTCTGACTGGAGTTGCCCCCCCCCCATGCCTTTCTGATTGTTTCCTACTGCACTGCACTGCCGTGGTTTATATTCAACATTTTTATTGTCCATTTGATTTACGGAGAGATTTATCAGGGCTTTTGGCTTCACCACTTTGTTATGACAGGAGGAGGCAAACACAACTCGGATTACAGAACGGCCAAAAAAAAAACAAACTTAGGAACTTTCCAAAAAATGTAAAACCGCCACCCCACCCCGGCCCAGCAAACAGACCCACAGGCTAGTCTCGACCCCATGAGCCAGGGCGGCACGGCATCAGGGTTCCGGGAGAGCGTCCCTGCAGCCCAAACGGGTGTGGTGGTGGACCCTCTGACTCCGCTCTGATTCCATCGAGTCACGCCATGCGCCAGTCTAACCTACGCTGGCCCTGCGTGGAGAGCAGAAGGCTCTAATTTCTGCTCTGGCAGCAGTAGTGCTGATGAGCTCATCCCCGGGAAGGAGCTTTAGCGTGGTGGGTGATTTGCTCCGGGGCTCGTTCGGGGCGGGGGGGACGCTGGGGGAGCCACCCTGGGGTCAGGGGCATCCTGGGAGTTTTATAATGCCTCGAGCTGATCCAATTCTTTTGAAAGAATTACCTAAAAACAATTGACTCATGAGTGCCATAATGGAAATATCCACCACCACCACTCCCTTTTGCAGAGAGCAGAGGAGGACATGGGAGAGAATAAGTCGATGGTAGAGCGGGACATGCAGATAAGACGGTCCAGGGTGAGACGTCCCACTGTGAGAAAGTGGAAACAGACTTTTGCAGGAGGAATGCAATAGCAATAGCGGTGGGGGGGTGGGGGGTGAGAAATTGGCCCGGAGGCTCTGATAGAGACATCAGCAGCAGGGGAAGAGTTAGAGGAGGAGGAGAAGGAGGAGGAGTGGGGGTATCCATGAAAGGGCAGCACGTAAATTAGTGATTGCAGAGAGCTCTAATAGCCCCAGACTGGCCACACTCCATTACAGTCATTTCATACAGCAGCTTTTATTGCCTCATCCCATTACAAACACACACATCTCCAGCAGCCCCACAATGCATTGCATCACCTGCACCTCACAACTTAGCATGGCGCTCTCAAGAAATGCACATATTCCTGCACCAAATCTTGCATTTGTCCAGCAGGCGAATGCACACACATGGACCCCACCCCCCACCCCCACCACCATCCTTTCCACAGCCTGCTCCTTGCTGTCCCTCAGCAGGGTTCTACAGGATGCCAGAGAGACCGTGAGCTCTCCCATCAGGTGTGCTTGAGGCTCACCCCATCATCACACCTCCCCACCCTGACTCTGACTATGCCCGGCCCAGGTCAGGGCATGGGGGTGGGGGCAGAAGTTGAGATGAAGACACTGCTCCTACAGAATTGGTCACATCAGTCATTTTACGCTTCACTCAGTGAGACATTTTTAGAAAAATCAGATCAGATGTTATCTAGGTGTCTGCAGATCAGAAATTAAAGCCTTTGGCTGGCCACACATAGGATTTTCAAACAACTGATTTTAAAAATATGGGAGACCACAGACATCAGGACAGTTTAAACTGATTTTTAACATTATAATCATTTAAATGCACACATTAAATAGTTCAATGAGGTGGACAGACCACACATTTGCTGTTTCTATCACCAGTGAGATCTCACCAAATCTCACATGATCAAACGTGAGATTCAGACTTGACTTCTGAATATAAACAAATATGGAAGACTATTATTGTCATCAGCTGTGTGAACTGGAGGTGAGTATGTAGCATCTGGTTAGCGATGCTTCCAGGCCAATTCGTTCTCATTGGCTGTGCAGGTGTTGGAGGGAGGAATCATAATATCAGACATTTTTGATATTTTGGCTAAAAACTAACAGATGATAATTACCGGTATTGTTAACAGAGTAACAGTCTGACTACAGATTAAAGCTCACCACAGTTTTAGAGTCAGCCTTCAAATAAAGCTGTCATATATGTGACAGATAACTTTACAAGATTTTTCATGGTGTTATCGATCATTAGTCAACAGTAGTCATAAGCGAAACAACTCACCATAACAGCTGAATGGTTCTCCACAGGTTTCCCCTCACACCACAGATTAATTTCTGGCTGGGGGTATTATTTCCCTGGTCTCTATGATGTGTAATAGGTTCATCATTATAAGGCTGTGGTCCTTCATGAATGTGGACTTGTATTTTCCTCCTGTTCAGAGGATAAACTACTGCAGATTTTAATTTCTGACAGTGCCTGAGTGGTCTCTAGATTCCTCTGTTGACGTCAGGGCCAGGTTGCAGTTTTTGAGGGGGGACTAACACGCTGCATCAACAACAGCTTTAAAAGGTGTTCTAAGACAGACCCCAGACCGCGAAGGTCTTCCTTCTAGAACCTGAAGCAATTTGAAAAAGAAAAAAAGCACGCCTGTTTGTTTTTGATGGAATGTTAAAAAAAAGGAACTCAAATATTTCAGTGGCCACCTGCTGGACAGTTCATGGTGTAGGGACAGCCCTAGATGGAGTGAGATCTTTGATGAGGCCCTGGTCATTGGAGGCAGGCAAGCACGAGAAACCACACTGCCCACCCCACCCAGACGAGGGAAGAAAACAGTCACGACCGCTGCTGGCGCCTAGAGAACTACTTAGCCTGGGAACTGCCCTTTAAATACCTTAAATTTCACGTAACAACATCAGTCCTGGGGAAGTGTAAATTTGATGTCAGCTGGACTGATAATTTGCAGCATTTTCAGGTATGATAAATATTTAAACAGAATCACTTGTAATATGGTTACATACTTCTTTTGCTGTTTTGCAGAAATATGGGATGAATGTACATTTAAATGGGTGGTTTTCAGCAGAGGTCATAAAAATGATGTATTTTAAGCCCCATCATTTCACATTCCGCTAGACTCTCACCTGAGTTCTCCTCCACCTCCCTCTCGTCCGTGCAGACTCCCTGGCCATGCATCAGTGAGTGCAGCGGCCTCTCCATGCCCCGCGGTGGGTAGCAGCGGAGGCCGGCGCCACACCGGGGCGAGTACACGCCGCAGTGGGCCCCCTTGGGCAGGGCGCAGGTGGGGCAGCAGCCACAGCCGGGCTCCCGCACCGTCTCGTCGCAGCCCTCGGGCAGACGGCACCTGGCCAGCCTCTCCTCGGAGCACACGGGGCAACGGATCGCCTGGTCGCACACGCACAGCGCCGCCAGGGACAGGGCGCTCAGCACCCACAGGCCCCAGCGGGATGGGGCTATGCCGCCTCCGCGCCGTACCACCATGGCCAGCCCCCCAAGCACCTGCAGGCAAATCCTTTGATCACTTTCTGCTGTTATGAGGAAGCCTCTGTCCTGGGGAGTCTTTGAGATTTTCAGCCGGTTAGTGTTTCAATCGCAGGGGTGCACAATGCCTCCACTGTGCTCCTCCGATTCAATTTCACAGCGCAGAAACTGGAGCCCGCTCTTGATATGCTCAGCCGCTGTAGAGAGCTACTTTTTCTAACAGAAAATGATATCTGCCGGGTTTGTTCAGGTGACGTCCTCAGGCTCAGCCGCCCTTTGTTGAAACAACTCTCCACTACAAGTGTCCGAATGCAGAGCAGGTCATTGAAAGTTCGTGTTTGGAGTCACAGCTGCAGTTTCCTCCTCCTCCTCCT
Source organism: Pholidichthys leucotaenia (assembly GCA_020510985.1). Lineage (NCBI taxonomy): Eukaryota > Metazoa > Chordata > Actinopteri > Cichliformes > Pholidichthyidae > Pholidichthys > Pholidichthys leucotaenia. The sequence goes on from CM035848.1 coordinate 51,199,258, forward strand.
CCTCCTCTTCTTATTGCTGGTGTGCAGTGCAGAGGACGCGCTCCTGCCTGAGAATGGCTCCACACGAGTGGCTCTCCTTGGACTTTATACTGTCCTTTGAACACGCCTCTTTCTACAGCCAGAGCGAGGAGCTTGAAAGGTTCTCCCTCCCTCACTCAGACACACAAACTTGTATCCACTCTCTCCCTTACTTGTCCTCTCTCAGTCCTGAGTGCTCTGAGAGGAGGAAGAGAAAAAAAAACCCAGCTGAATAGTCTCCTCACTTGCTTCTCTCACAACATATCTGAATTAAATCATGTGACCATCACTCTCATTTATTGTACCCCCCCTTAATAAAACACTAACAAAACAGCGTGCCACTTTGACAGACAAAAACAAAACCACCACTGGTCAGTCCACTCTGCTCCTTTTTTCTTCCTCTTTCTTCTGACCAGCGTGGGACAGTCTGACACCCCCTCTGCTGTTACTAATGCCCTGCCCCCATCCATCTTAAAAATGTTTTAACACCACAACGGTTTATGATGCACGTGACAAAGTTTGTAAATCAGAGCGCCGCTTTCTCATTTTCCTGCATGGTCTTGAATCGCGGCTTCTTTTACTCCTTGATCCCTCTCCCTCTCTTTCTTTTATTTCGTTCTTGGGTTCCTTGGCCTCCTTTTCGCCATGGAAACCCAGCGTGCATTGTAACGCCTTTGTGAGCAAACGTGCTTTCAAGCTTATTTGTCCTCGCTACACTCTGTCGGACGGTTGCCATAGGAAGGATGCGGGCAGTGGCCAAACCTCAGCAGGCCAAGCACCGTTCAGGTGGCCGCCGTGACGCCTGTTTGTTTGTTACACAACAGTCAGGCTCCTCCGCCTGTCCACGGCGGTAAGCATGTAAGCATGCATCTGAGGTGCATGCTTACAAATGCACCTCAGATAAGGGATGTTCCCAGTACCAGCTTTGGGATTCTGAATATTTGGAAATGATCCCAAACAATTATCCAGTACACCCTGATGCTGTAGAGATGTTCAGGGTCATGACCTCAGTTACAGGATGAGTCTTTTTAAGCATTTTTACATGAAGTGTTTTTGTGAATTTGCAACTTCTGTCTAGCAAATTTGTGATGTTGCATCATGAAGCCGTAAATTTCCAACATTTTATTTGGCAATTTGTGACTTTTTGATTGTAAATTAGCCTTTTTTCTAGTGCCACTTTACATTAATCCTGCCTAAATAACTGGTTTATAGGTAGGTTAACTGCAAAAAGACAAGAGTGTGCTGTATGCTTATTTAAAAAAAAACAGAAGCTCCAGGATGTGATGTGAAAGATCAGCTCATCAAACAGGTTTCTTCTCTCAATTGCCTTGGTAGTACTATCACAGAAGACAAAAGGTGTGGGAGTGCAATCGGGAGGATTGCACTAACCAAATCAGCTTTCTCATACCTGGAGAAGATTCTCAGGAATGGAACAGTAAGTATAAAGAGCAGGATACATGTACTGAATTGCTATGTTTATCCTGTGTTGATGTATGGAAGTGAATCTTGGTCGGTAACATCTGACATGAAAAAGCATTTGGAGAGTTGTGAGATGTGGTTCTTAAGACAAATGTTGAGGATTCCTTGGACAGACAAGGTGAGTAATGATGAGGTGCTACAGAGAGCTGTAACTGACAGAAAGATAATCTGCAAGATAATAACCGAACAGATGAGATGTTTGTGATATGTGCTGAGAAAGGATGGCTTGGAAAACTTGGCACTGACAGGAAAGTTTGACAGGAAAAGGAGCGGAGGAAGGAAAAGTATACAGACGTGGACAAAATTGTTGGTACCCCTCTGTTAATGAAAGAAAAACCCACAATGGTCACAGAAATAACTTGAATCTGACAAAAGTGGTAATAAATAAAAAGTCTATGAAAATTAACCAATGAAAATCAGACAATGCTTTTGAATTGTGGTTCAAGAGAATTATTTTAAAAAACAAACTCATGAAACAGGCCTGGACAAAAATGATGGTACCCTTAACTTAATATTTTGTTGCACAACCTTTTGAGGCAATCACTGCAATCAAACGATTTCTGTAACTGTCAGTGAGACTTCTGCACCTCTCAGCAGGTATTTTGGCCCACTCATCATGAGCAAACTGCTCCAGTTGTCTCAGGTTTGAAGGGTGCCTTCTCCAGACGGCATGTTTCAGCTCCTTCCACAGATGTTCAATAGGATTTAGATCAGGGCTCATAGAAGGCCACTTTAGAATAGTCCAATGTTTGGCTCTTAGCCATTCTTGGGTGTTTTTAGCTGTGTGTTTTGGGTCATTATCTTGTTGCAAGACCCATGACCTGCGACTGAGACCAAGCTGTCTGACACTGGGCAGCACTTTTCTCTCTGGAATACCTTGATAGTCTTGAGATTTCATTGTACCCTGCACAGATTCAAGACACCCTGTGCCAGATGCAGCAAAGCAGCCCCAGAACATAACAGAACCTCCTCCATGTTTCACAGTAGGGACAGTGTTCTTTCCTTGGTATGCTTCATTTTTGCGTCTGTGAACGTAGACCTGATGTGCCTTGCCAAAAAGTTCCAGTTTTGTCTCGTCTGTCCATAGGACATTCTCCCAGAAGCTTTGTGGCTTGTTAACATGCAGTTTGGCAAATTCCAGTCTGGCTTTTCTATGATTTGTTTTCAACAGTGGTGTCCTCCTTGGTCGTCTCCCATGAAGTCCACTTTGGCTCAAACAACGACGGATGGTGCGATCTGACACTGATGTACCTTGACCTTGGAGTTCACCATGAATGTGTTTAGAGGTTGTTCTGGGCTCTTTTGTTACCATTCGTATTATCCATCTCCTCCTGCGGCCACATCCAGGAAGGTTGGCTACAGTCCAGTGGATCTTAAATTTCTGAATAATATGTGCAACTGCAGTCACAGGAACATCAAGCTGCTTGGAGATGGTCTTATAGCCTTTATCTTTAACATGCTTGTCTATAATTTTCTTTCTAATCTCCTGAGACAACTCTCTCCTTTGCTTCCTCTGGTCCATGTTTAATGTGGTACACACCATGTCACCAAACAGCACAGTGACTACTTGTCACCCTTTAAATAGGCCGACTGACTGATTACAAGTTTGTAGACACCTGTGATGTTAATTAGGGGACATATCTTGGTTGAACATGTCCCTATGGTCACATTATTTGCAATCTTTTCTAGGGGTACCATTATTTTTGTCCAGGCCTGTTTCATGAGTTTGTTTTTTAAAATAATTCTGTTGAACCACAATTCAAAAGCACTGTCTGATTTTCATTGGTTAATTTTCAAAGAATTTTTATTTATTGCCACTTTTGTCAGATTCATGTTATTTCTGTGACCATTGTGGGTTTTTCTTTCATTAACAGAGGGGTACCAACAATTTTGTCCACGTCTGTACATTTGGCAAAGTCAAGAATCCTTTGGGCTATAAATTCTTACATGCTCTTTTTCTGCACTTTGACACAGCTGCCTGAGGCATTAAAGAGATCTGTAGTGACATGCTTTGGTCAGAATACCTCAGGATTTAATTTTCGTCAAACTAACGGAAATACAGACTAAAATTGGGTGAATATGAGCGTATAAATGAATACAAACAAAAGCATTGTCAGAGACAGGTGTGCGGTTTGAAGTGTAAGAAGCACAGAAACAACCCTGAATCTCCCTCCCTTTGTCCATCCATCTATTTGTACCTCCCTGCCTCCAGCCCACCATACATTGCAAGATAGGGCCTTGGTAGAGGTATACGCTCATAGATAAGCTCCAAAATCTAATGGGTTCATCTATAGGTACATCTCAAAAAATTAGAATATCATGAAAAAGTTCAATATTTTTTGTCCAAAAGGAGCCCCGACCAAGTATTGAGTGTGTACATGGACATACTTTTCAGTCGGCCAACATTTCTATTTAAAAACTATTTTTTTTAAATTAATTTTGTGTAATATTCAAATTTTTTGAGAAACTGAATTTGGGGTTTTTATGGGCTGTAAGCCATAATCATCAAAATGAAAATAAATAAACACTTGAAATATATCACTCTCTGTGTAATGAATCTATATAATATATGGTTTTCACTTTCTGAAATGAGTGACAAAAAATATTGAACTTTGTCATGATATTCTAATTTTTTGAGATGTACCTGTATAACCCAAAGACCTCCTCTGGTGAAAATTTCATCAAAATCCATCCATTAGTTTTTGCGTAATCCTGTAGTTGCTCCGCGCTCGAGTCCTTCAGTATTTTCCCTTTTCCTCCGCATCCCTAGTTCTGTTATTATTTGTACCGTGGGTGCTTTTACTGTGACAGCGCCGCGGCCGGACTTCCGGCTCTCAAGTCGAGCCGGCCCTGTCACAGCTGCGTATGATTCTGTGATTATGTTTTCACTTCACCTGTTTGGCCCTTAGCTTTTGTGTTAAGTATTGTAGCATCATTGTCTCCTCAAACCAAGACAGAAGATCACTTCTCTTCATTTTATAGGAATTTCACTTTATTCATTACACAGGAATACCACTTTTCTGCCTTTTCAGGAATATCACTGGCTTTTATGTCGACTCATGCAGGCCTCTTCCGGGCCTGACCAAAGATGCTTGCTTTCCCAGGACCCCAATGTAAACAGTTGCCTCTTGCAGAGATTGTAAGGATCAGAATTTGCTTTTAAAGGCTCAAAGGAACAAAAAACTCAGGAGACCAGACCTCTCAGCATGAACGCTGCATTTGGATAACGTACCCTTACAGGAAACAATGCTTTCAAAAAAAAGAGTCATAAACCGCTTAATCTGACGGGTTTATAGCCCCGATGCTGTCCAGACTTTCGCCCAGATACCATGGACCTAAAGGAAATCATCTACAGCTCAACAGTACCTCCTAGTGGATACCTACGAAATGTGTTTTCAGTATGTAAGATGACTTTTAATTTGTTCTAAACATTAAGTTTCTTTCAGCTTATCCTCTGGATCCTAAGGACACTGAAAATCATCCCTCTTTTATCACCAACCATGGTTTGCTGCATGGTTTGCTGCATTTTGATCTAAATGTGAATGCATGTATTATAATTATGTATAAGAAATGTTATATTCATGAGTGTTATTCAAACCAATGTAATATTGGAATAATGGTATAAATGCATGATCACCAAATATTAACCAAGTCATTTAATCTAGTTAGATTTTATATTGAGCACTTAATTTCATAAGAACTGACTGAGTGTTGATTTTCCCTCTGCAATTTCATGGGATGGTGTCTTCGTTTGATTGGCTGCTCTCAAACAAAGAAATGTTCTCACATTGGATAGCAGCCATTTCAAACTGCTTCTGAAAAAGTCGATTGGTCAGTCTTGCAATCGACATCATCAGTTTTACGACCCGGCGAGGTAACTTTAAAAGAGAGAAGTTAGATTTGAGTTTAGCAGGGCAGAGTAAGCAAAGGAGTAAGCAAAGAGTAAGAAATAAGATCAGACAAAGAACAGGCAGGAAGATTAGCAAGAAGTAAAGTAACAATGTAACAAGTAGCAAGCTAGAGAACGGTGAGAGAATTAAGAATTAGAAACACAGAAAGAAGAAAGAAAGAGATTTTGAGAAAGATTAGGAACTAAATTAAGATTAAAGAAGCAGAATAGTAATATCGATCTCAGAAGATTTTATTCCACCGTTTCAAGATCCTGTGAAGTTTTATTCTTTGTGTTTGTCAAGTCTTTCTGGTTACTGAGGAGAAACCATTTTTCTTTAGAGCTCGTACTTTCAGAGAATCAAATTCTCAAACTTTTTCCTTCACCTCAGAAGCCATTCTTATCCTAGTCAATGTTTTTCTCATTTTTTTTATGACTTTTTACGCCATTAAAGTGGACCTTTAATTTGCCTAAGTTAAAGTGAACAGAGACTGAGAAGATTTTCCTTCAGTTTTTTTTGGTCTATCCCGCTACAAGAGACCTCAAATTTGGACTCTTTTCCAAGGACTTTTCACGCCGCCCTGAGACAAACCATCCATGGCTGCAACTGTCTCCTTGAAGGCCCCCAGCTGAGTTATCACCTCCACGGCTGTGAGGACAGCAGCCGCTTCCTCCGACGTCCTAACTTCAAAACCCAGCGGTACCGACCCGCGGAAACGTGGACCTACAGCTGTTGTGTGAGTGAAACTCCTACTTCTCCTATCTGCTGGGTTAAAACGTGATGTCCTAACAATTAAATTACAGTTGAATATGGCCCGTATTTCAGGGTTCAATTAGTCTCTCAGCCACAGGATAGAGCTATCAACTGAAGGAAAACTCTTAGTCATTTTTAAGTAACTGCCCTTAAATTTTTGTAGATTAATTCAGAAGTCATTTTTAGATAATTAGCTTATGAATTTTCCCCAAAAAATTGCGTTGTTTTGTTAAAACATTTCAGCCTCATTTACCGTTGAAACATAAGTCTGGTTCCTCCTTGGTTCTACAGAGGTGTAACGCTGGATGTTATGTTCAGGAATCCAATATCAGTTGATGTGATATATTACGCTGTTATCATTTAAATCTGTTTATTCATCATTTGAACGCCATGCCATGTAACCTGAATGAGTTTAATAAAAGGGTGAATGAGAGAAGGTGAAGCGTTTTTCTTTTGCATATACATGTTTCCTAATCATGACAGGACAAGAACTCACTGAAATTTTGAGACTGATTCATTAAGTAATTGAAGGTACAAATTAAATAAAATTAAAGTTAATATTGTTGTCCGTTAGGACTGGTGCCCCTTTTACGAGTGCTTTTATTTAATTTAGCGGGTGTAGAAGTGATGGTTTAACTCCGCCCCCTTTCACACCCACTATTAAATAAAATAAATAATTCCTGTACCTTTTGACAAATATTTTTATAGGCAATTCACGCGACAGTATTTAAGGTGGCAGCTGAGGCTTACTCCTCGCTGCGACCTCATCATCAACCTTAGACTGGAGTCCCTACGTCCGGCTCCAGTCTCGCTTCAGCATTAGGTTTCGCCCTCGCTTCATTCATATGTAAGTGTTTACAGAGTCAGGTTTCTCCCTCGCTCTTTGTATGTAAGTGCTTTGTGACTTTTTATTTCTCTCCTTATTTCACCCTTCGGGGTTGCATGTACGGTATAATTATTTGTATTTTGCCCCACGTGGCTTGTTATTTTGTTATAATAAATATACACAAACTCACTGTCGGCATCTGGCGCCTCATTTATGCCCTGAAAGGGGCAAACATGAGAGTAGGTCACAGCCAAGTGAGGTGCCAGCCACAGTGAGTTTTATTTTTGGCTGTTTTTTCCATATTACCGGGTGCCTGCGTTTTTGGTTTTTTTTTTTTCAAGGGTAGAGATTATGGCATCACTTGGAGACCTCCTATGCATTGCTCACCAACGCTCCCCCGAAGGCGCTTTATGGTACCTGAGCCTTGCGGCAGCGGCTAAACATCATCCTCGCCTTGCTGATCACGCTGAGGGTAGAGAGAGGATGGCTGAAGGATTGGCGCTTCTCCAGAGGAACCGGGAGTGGGACAAGAAACCCTCCAGTAAGCCTAGTTCGACGCCGTCGGGAAGGCACTCTCGTGACCCGGCCCAAGCGACTGCTCGCCAGGCTCCTGCTCTGACTCCAGCTCCCGCTACACCAGCTAACAAACGCCGCCTTCCGGCACAGAACTCTACTTCTCCCTGTGACGCAGGTATACCTAAGCGGGTGGAGGAGAATAACTGGGTGAAAGCGCCACGAAGCTCCTGCCATTACCCAGCCACGGACAGCCAGAAGAATTTCCCCGTCTCCCAGCCAGCGACTTGTTCTTCGCCACGGCAGAGAGGAAAATCAGCAGCTGTAGCCCTCGGGTTTTGCCAGACTCCCGTTCCCAGGTCTTCACAGCTGTTACCCCCTCCTCCATGACGTCTTTCTTTGCTGCTGAGAGCCCAGCTGTTTTTCCCCTGGCTCCGCCCGTGACCGTGCCTGTAGGAGCGACTCCTCTTCATCCATCAGAGGGTCCACATCCTCCTCAGTCACAGAGAGGGAGAGAATTGAGTCTGCTGCAGCAGTCACCATCATTCCCTGTGAAAGCAGGCAAGTGTTTTTTCACTCTAAATCTCATTTTGATGAATAACCTTGTCTGATTCCTGGGGGTGGAGCTCAGGTTTCTCAGTCCACTGAGCTTTCACCACCTGCTGCAGCCATCAAAATTGATCCTGCTACCCCTGTGTTTCCTCCTATTCTCCTCGAGTGTTCCGCGGTCCCAGGATTAGACCGCCGGACGGAGGAGGAACCTGCGGCCCTGGAGAACCTGGCTCCAGCCCCGCAGCCACGCCATGGGCAGAGGAGGAGGGCTGATTGTTGTTTGGAGCCTGCGCCTACGATTAAGCATCCCCGGGTCTCCGTGGAGCAGCATTCAGCCCCAGCAGGCAACGGATCTCCTGCCACCACGCCAAATGAGCCATCGGCGTGGGTTTCAGCGCCAGGGGGTTCGTGGACTGTCGAGATCATCATGCCGGCTGCAGAGGCCACTGCAGCCGAGTGGGAGCCTGGAATCGACCTCCTGATCGCCGAGCCTGGATCGTTGGGAGTCCTGGACGGCAGTAGAGCTCAAGATCAGGCAAGTGCTCTATTTTGTCTTCCTATTTTCTGTATTAGAGCAATCTTGCCTGTCTCTTGGGGAGGAGAGCCGGGTGCAGCCGGCCGCTGCATCTGAGCTCGTTTCACCAAGCTCTGCCGCTGCCGCTGCCCCTGACCCCTGTTTTCCCTCCTTTTCTGAGCCTTCTTCCAGGGTCACCGGAGATGAGTCAGCTCCGTCCAATGTCGCCAAGGCTCCGGGTTCGCTTCTGGAGGTCATCCCAGGTGCATGCCACTTTGGTCCGGTTGGGGTCCACCGTGGGTGCTGCGCTGGTCCGGTCTGAGGTCGGTGAGGGAGCTACAGATCCCCCACTGCTAGACACCATGCTGGTTACCTTTTCTCCCCCCATTCCCCCCTATTCTCCACCACCGGACGCCGCTGGGGTCCGTCTCATCCAGTCCAGCTTCCTCTTGTTGAGCCTCTCGGTTGGGAAGCCGCCTCCAAGCTCACCCCTCCAGTCCTGGTGGTCTAAGGATGGTGGTCGGCCACCTGAAGGACTGTTTTGCCGGTTGTGCGACCTGGGTCAGCTGCCTGAAGGACTGTTTCGCCAGTTCTGCGACTTCGGTAGGTCACCTGAACCTTTTTTCTTGGGTTTGAGTATGGATGCCGGTAGGCCATCAGAACTATTTTTACTTTACCTGCCGGTTTTCCCCATGCTAGTGCTTTTGTAGTTTTTTTTTTCTCATATATTGTTAAAAAGAGATTTTTCCTTGGATTGATGTCTGAGTGTTAGTGTACATATATATTTTTGATTTTGCCTTGTTGCAGGGTACCTGTGGGTTTGGGGTTTTTTTGTGTATCCTCTGACTGTGATTTATTTGTACGTGGACACTTCTGTATAGGAAGGTCTCACTTTGTATTTGTGGTCGGTATTTCGCCACTTTTCATTTGCACCTGTAATATTAGTATTGGACACGCTATTTTGTTTCTAAGTTGTGGTTGTTTTTCATTTGATCTTTGAGGGTTTCTGTTTTCTTGTATCTTGCTGTTAGGCATTTGTGTGTACATTTTCCTTCTAGTTTCTCTCCCCCCTAGCCTGGATTCCCCCTCCACCCACCCGAGGTTGGGGTTGATAGTTTTTTCTGGGGGGGAGAGGGGGGTTTGGGTGGGTGGTCCCTCTTTTCTTTTTTTTTTCCTTTCTCCTGGATGTCACAGTGAGATCATCGCCAAAATCTAATGGGTTAATCCTTAGGCCTAGGGCCACCTTTGGTGAAAATCTCATCCAAATCTGTCCAGTAGTTTTTGTGTAATCCTGCTAACAGACAAACAAACAAACAGGTGCCGGCGAAAACATAACCTCCTTGGCGGAAGTAATGAGTGAATGGCTAACTCTATTAACGGCAGCTAACCACTGCTGATGAGGAGGTTTCTGGGCCAGAGTTTAACAATCGATAGTAAAATAAGATAAAATAACATCTATAAATGTTAAAAAAAAAAGTTAGCACTGTAGCAGCACAGCAAGAAGGTTGTGGGTTCGATCCCGGGTACGCTGGTTTCCTCCCACAGTCCAAAGACATGCATGTTTCAACTACTTGTCCTTAGTTATGAATGTAACAGTGAATGGTTGTCAGTTTCTCTGTGTTTGCCCTGTGAGTCTATGGCAGTAGATTGTCCATTTTCACACTTATCATCAAAATGACAAATTACTTTGTGCTTTTTGTTTTTGTTGTGTGTTCAGTCGCCCTTGCACAGCCATATGACCGTAGCTGCATTGACATCCCATTTCCTTTTTGGAGCTGATGTTTTCTGTCTTCAGTGGCTGTTTAATTTTACTTTCCTCATTCTGTTATGCTGAGCAACAATCTAGAAGGCTGAAAGTACCATTTTTATATGCTTTTTGGTATGTCATGGCTGGAGCGTGAACCCACAACTTCCCGGCTGTGGGGCAGATGCTCTACCACTAGGCCATCGCTCCGGTCCACTTTGTATGTAGGAGTTTACTTTTTAAAAGGGTGTGGCTGGACACAAAGTTGGCACGTTGCTAATCCGGTCAATCTACATTCCTACCCTCACCTACAGTGCTTCCGGAAAGTATTCACAGCGCTTCACTTTTTCCACATTTTCTTATGTTACAGCCTTATTCCAAAGTGGATTAAATTCATTTTTTTCCTCAAAATTCTACACACAGTACCCTATAATGACAACATGAAAAAGTGTTCCTGAGATTTTTGTAAATTTATTAAAAATAAAAAAACTAAGAAATCACATGTACCTAAGTATTCACAGCCTTTGCTCAATACTTTGTTAATGCACCTTTGGCAGCAATTACAGCCTCAAGTCTTTTTGAATATGATGCCACAAGCTTGGCACACCTATCTTTGGGCAGTTTCGCCCATTCCTCTTTGCAGCACCTCTCAAGCTCCATCAGGTTGGATGGGAAGCATCGGTGCCCAGCCATTTTAAGATTTCCCCAGAGATGTTCAATTGGATTCAAGGCTGGGCTCTGGCTGGGCCACTCAAGGACATTCACAGAGTTGTCCTGAAGTCACTCCTTTGATATCTTGGCTGTGTGCTTAAGGTCATTGTCCTGCTGAAGGATGAAGTGTTGCCCCAGTCTGAGGTCAGGAGTGCTCCGGAGCAGGTTTTCATCCAGGATATCTCTGTACATTGCTGCATTCATCTTTCCCTCTATCCCAACTAGTCTTCCAGTTTCTGTCGCTGAAAAACATCCCCACAGCAAGATGCTGCCACCACCATGCTTCAATGTAGGGATGGTATTGGCTTGGTGATGAGCGGTGCCTGGTTTCCTCCAAACATGACGCCTGGCATTCACGCCAAAGAGTTCAATCTTTGTCTCATCAGACCAAAGAATTTAGTTTCTTATGGTCTGAGAGTCCTTCAGGTGCCTTTTGGCAAACTCCAGGCAGGCTACCATGTGCCTTTTACTAAGGAGTGGCTTCCATCTGGCCACTCTACCATACAGGCCTAATTGGTGGATTGCTGCAGAGATGGTTGTCCTTCTGAAAAGTTTTCCTCTCTCCACAGAGGAACGCTGGAGCTCTGACAGAGTGACCATCAGGTTCTTGGTTACCTCTCTGACTAAGGCCCTTCTCTCCCGATCGCTCAGTTTAGACGGCCGGCCAGCTCTAGGAAGAGTCCTGGTGGTTCCGAACTTCTTCCATTTACGGCTGATGGAGGCCACTGTGCTCATTGGGACCTTCAAAGCAGCAGAAATTTTTCTGTACCCTTCCCCAGATTTGTGCCTCAAGACAATCCTGTCTTGAAGGTCTACAGACAATTCCTTTGACTTCATGCTTGGTTTGTGCTCTAACATGCACTGTCAACTGTGGGACCTTACATAGACAGGTGTGTGCCTTTCCAAATCATGTCCAGTCAACTGAATTTACCACAGGTGGACTCCACTTAAAGTGAGGTAGTCGGATACCCAAAAGCTGATGGTGTATAGAACACGTATATTAGGATTTGTATGTGAAATTTCGGCATCAAAACTGCTCTTGTTTAGCTGTAATTAATATTCAAAAATGATATTTTCGGGACGAAAGAATTCAGGCGTCCCTGCATTTGTTTACTTCTCGGGGCCACCGCCGGAGAGTGAGCCGTGTGCAAAATGCAATCGTTTTGTTAATATAGCACATTTTTTGTGGAAATGTTACTATTATTAGTTGTGAAATGTGTTATAAAACGATTAGACGACGATACTATGGCTCTTCCTGTTGTTCCCGTTTCACTGTTTTTTTCCGGATGTAAAATACGGGATCCCTACGGCCCATCGGAGCACGAAGTATCCTGGCCGATGTAAACAGCCACAGACCAAAAAACGTACACTACCGTTCAAAAGTTTGGGGTCACCTCAGACAATTTTGTGTTTTCCATGAAAAGTCACACTTTTATTCACCACCATGAGTTGTAAAATGAATAGAAAATATAGTCAAGACATTGACAAGGTTAGAAATAATGATTTGTATTTGAAATAATAATTTTTTCCTTCAAACTTTGCTTTCGTCAAAGAATCCTCCATTTGCAGCAATTACAGCATTGCAGACCTAACATGATTGCACAAGAGTTTTCTAATCATCCATTAGCCTTCTGACGCAATGAGCAAACACATTGTACCATTAGAACACTGGAGTGATAGTTGCTGGAAATGGGCCTCTATACACCTATGTAGATATTGCACCAAAAACCAGACATTTGCAGCTAGAATAGTCATTTACCATATTAGCAATGTACAGAGTGTATTTCTGATTAGTTTAAAGTTATCTTCATTGAAAAAAAAGTGCTTTTCTTTCAAAAATAAGGAAATTTCTAAGTGACCCCAAACTTTTGAACGGTAGTGTACATTTGCTCATGGAACAGGTCATTCACACTCGCAGACAATCGCACTATATGTGTCTATAGGATTTTCTTTCCATGCACGCAAAAAAAAATTTTTTCCCCGGATCGGACTACCTCGCTTAAAGCTGTAGAAACATCTCAAGGATGATCAGGGGAAACAGGATGCACCTGAGCTCAGTTTTGAGCTTCATGGCAAAGGGTACCTCTCTGTTAATGAAAGAAAAACCCACAATGGTCACAGAAATAACTTGAATCTGACAAAAGTGGTAATAAATAAAAATTCTCTGAAAATTAACCAATGAAAATCAGACAATGCTTTTAAATTGTAGTTCAACAGAATTATTTTAAAAAACAAACTCACGAAACAGGCCTAGACAAAAATGATGGTACCCCTAGAAAAGATTGCATATAATGTGACCATAGGGACATGTTCAACCAAGATGTGTCCTCTAACTAACATCACAGATGTCTACAAACTTGTAATCAGTCAGTCGGCCTATTTAAAGGGTGACAAGTAGTCACTGTGCTGTTTGGTGACATGGTGTTTACCACGCTAAACATGGACCAGAAGAAGCAAAGGAGAGAGTTGTCTCAGGAGATTAGAAAGAACATTATAGACAAGCATGTTAAAGGTAAAGGCTATAAGACCGTCTCCAAGCAGCTTGATGTTCCTGTGACTACAGTTGCACATATTATTCAGAAATTTAAGATCCACAGGACTGTAGCCAACCTCCCTGGACGTGGCCGCAGGAGGAGACGGATAATACAAATGGTAACAAAAGAGCCCAGATCAACCTCTAAACACATTCATGGTGAACTCCAAGGTCAAGGTACATCAGTGTCAGATCGCACCATCCGTCGTTGTTTAAGCCAAAGTGGACTTCATAGGAGACGACCAAGGAGGACACCACTGTTGAAAACAAATGATAAAAAAGCCAGACTGGAATTTGCCAAACTGCATGTTGACAAGCCACAAAGCTTCTGGGAGAATGTCCTATGGACAGATGAGACAAAACTGGAACTTATTGGCAAGGCACATCAGCTCTATGTTCACAGATGCAAAAATGAAGCATACCAAGAAAAGAACACTGTCCCTACTGTGAAACATGGAGGAGGTTCTGTTATGTTCTGGGGCTGCTTTGCTGCATCTGGCACAGGGTGTCTTGAATCTGTGCAGGGAGGGTACAATGAAATCTCAAGACTATCAAGGTATTCTAGAGAGAAATGTGCTGCCCAGTGTCAGACAGCTTGGTCTCAGTCGCAGGTCATGGGTCTTGCAACAGGGTAATGACCCAAAACACACAGCTAAAAACATCCAAGAATGGCTAAGAGCCAAACATCTAAAGTGGCCTTCTATGAGCCCTGATCTAAATCCTATTGAACATCTGTGGAAGGAGCTGAAAGATGCCATCTGGAGAAGGCACCCTTCAAACCTGAGACAACTGGAGCAGTTTGCTCATGAGGAGTGGGCCATAATACCTGCTGAGAGGTGCAGAAGTCTCATTGACAGTTACAGAAATCGTTTGATTGCAGTGATTGCCTCAAAAGGTTGTGCAACAAAATGTTATGTTAAGGGTACCATCATTTTTGTCCAGGCCTGTTTCATGAGTTTGTTTTTTAAAATAATTCTGTTGAACCAAAATTCAAAAGCATTGTCTGATTTTCATTGGTTAATTTTCACAGCATTTTTATTTATTACCACTTTTGTCAGATTCAAGTTATTTCTGTGACCATTGGAAGTTTTTCTTTCATTAACAGAGGGGTACCAACAATTTTGTCCACGTGTAGTTGTTGTTGTTTTTTTTTTTTAATTTTTAATAAATTTGCAAAAATCTCAAAAAAAACTTTTTTCATGTTGTCATTATGGGGTATTGTGTGTAGAATTTTGAGGGAAAAAAAAGAATTTAATCCATTTTGGAATATGGCTGTAACATAAGAAAATGTGAAAAAAGTGAAACGCTGTGAATACTTTGTGGATGCACTGTATTGTCATGAACTCTGGGTGTTGACCAAAAGAATTAAATCATGGTTGCAAGCAGCTGAAATGAGTTTTTGTCCACAGGGTTGCTGGATTCACCCTTAGAGATAGAATGAGGGGTTCAGTTATCCAGGAGAAGCGCAGAGTAGAGCTCCTCCACATCGTAAGGAGCCAGCTGAGGTGGTTTGGGTTATCTGATTAGAATGCCTCCTGGACGCCTCCTCGTGAGGCGTTTCTGACACGTTCCACTGGGAGGAGACCCCGGGGCAGGCACGTTGGAATGACTATGGGTGCTTTCACACCTAACCCTTTTGGTCCAGTCTTTCAGACTTTTCAGTTCAATTCGGAACAAAATTTTTGTTGTGAAGCCTCCCCCGAACCACGGTCCGGATCAAAGAGCTGAAATTTGGTCCGTTCAAAAAGAGGTGGTCCCAGTCCAGATCAAACTGTACCTTGGTTCAGTTTGTTTAGAAATTAAAAGCAATTTTCAGAAAGGTTTGGACTTTTAGACCAAGCACAAGAAGTCAGGGCAGCCAATGAGAGGGACAGTGAGCCATGTTAGCACTCAGACAGAGGAAAAATGGCTGTTGGTGGCATAAATTTTAAAAAATGGATGAACAACACCACCTGAAAATCATCACACCTAAAACAAGCGTCCTTTTCAATGAAGACCTGGGTAATATTCTAGTTTCACTAAACTATTTCAACAACTAATATGATGCCGTCTCAACCAGTTTACAGTTAAAATGAGGTTATCAGTGTGTCCAGAGCTGCAGAAAACACATTAGAGCAGGGATGTCCAATCGTGTGCCATGGAGTTCAACAGCAGATTCCACTGAATTTCTTCCCACTGATTGCTGATAAGTGAAAACACCTGCTGAAGAGACTGGGTAGAAGAGAAAACCTGCAGGGTCTTGGCCCTCCATGGCACATGATTGGACACCCCTGCATTAGAGGGTGAGTAGTATGTTTGCTAACTACCGGTCTGTGCTAACAACACATGTCGTCATGACAACAAGACGTTGGCGTGTCATATGAAGTTGTTTAGTTCACTTGGAAAAGGGGTAGTGTGAAACCAAACCTAATCGACCAAATGTAGATACTGGAACAAAAGCATGAACCTTGGTCCAGACCTTGGTGGAGACTTTCAGGTGTGAAAACGGCCCATTTCCCCCCAGTTGGCCTGGGAACGCTTTGGTAGCCTTTATGAAGAGTTGGAGGAGGTGGCTGGGGAGAGGGAACTCTGGGCTTCTGTGGTTAGACTGCTGCATCCACAACGCGGACCTTTGGATGAGTGATAGAGGATGGATGGATGGATGATTAAAGTACTTTATATTTCAGTCCTGGATGTTTTCTGACTTTACAGTTGTATCTACTGTTGTCTGTTTCAGGACAAAATCAGTTCCACGCTACTGGGGCACTTTAGTTAAAAACTGTATACTGACCACTGATATCAGCGAAACTTGTGGGCTGATATCAGTCAACAAGATGAGTATCCACCTTATTCCTGGTGGTACAGCTGGAGGAACGATTGTGAACGGAACTTCCAGTTTCTTTTGACCCAGTGTAAAATCAGTCAGTTTCAGTGCAGTAGCAGGGGCATTTAAAATAGTGTTTTTAAAAGTTTTTCAAATTCATTTTAATGTATAGTCCACATACGTGTTTTCCACTCAAATGGCAGCTAATTTCAGCACTTGTAGTTTTGTATTTTTGAATATTTAGTTGTGTGACGCTCCTCAGAGATAAGTACAGCTCAATCTGTGGCTTCTACAGCAATGAGTAGGTCATGCACTGAAAACTAAAGGATTGTTTGTGAGATCAGTGGTACAGACACAGGACAGACACCAAAACAAGAGCCAGGTATGTTTTCACTTGTATGAATGTCACAGATCTGATGTTTTACCCTGAATTTAAAACACCCAAGCACGGTGTTGAATGTGCGCTGTGCCATGACGAACTGCAGGCAACGAATCATAAATAATGACACTTTCTTTGGTGCTAGCAGCAAAGTCCCAGGAAACCCCAGAGTGTCTGGTATCATTTTAAAGCTTAGAAATTGTACTTTCTAAAAAATACCTATGTTTATGCGGAAGACATAACTCCCGACCGATCAAATGCAAGTTTTCAACCTAGCTAAAATATTGTTTACATAGTTAGCATCTTAGCAGCGGCACGAACTAATGGAGCTACGGTGTACAAGGCCACTTTTTAAGATCATCTTTCCATCCCTCGATAGTCGTGGGAAGTGGTATGATTATGTTACTGTTTTGAGGTGCAAGAGGCTGTGTTCCCGCATTTCTGATGCCGAAGTCATTGTTTTTCAACAAAGAAAAGTGTCCCGTTTCAGTGACAACCATATGTTCTAAACTAGTACCGGAAGTTGCGTCCGTAATTCACGCAAGGCATCATGGGGCCTAGGAATAAGGTGGATTGGTTGATACTGTTGTGTCCGAATAACGAGGAGGCGAGGTGATGTTTTATAAGTTTATTATAATATCAACTAGAAAAGCACTCAGAGAGTTCATACCTCCGCCAAGGCTCCTTCCTTCTCTCCCTTTGTCCATCTATCTGTTTGTATCTCCCCGCCTCCATCCCACCATACATTGCAAGATTGGGCCTTGGTAGAGGTATGCGCTCACAGATCAGCTCCAAGATGTAATGGGTTCATCTGCAGACCAAGGGCTATCTCTGGTTAAAATTTAAGCAAAATCCATCCAGTAGTTTTTACATAATCCTACTAAACCATTGCAAGAAGACTGAGCCTTGGTGGAGGTATGCAGTCATGGATCACCCCCAAAATGTAATGGGTTCGTGTGTAGGCCAAGAACCACTTCTGGTGAAAATTTCATCCAAATCCATCCAGTAGTTTTGGAGTATTGTTGCTAACAGTCTGTGAGGATATAAGGGCCTTGGTGGAGGTATGCATTCTCAGATCATCTCCGAAAATGTAATGGCTTCCCCTATAGCCCAAGAACCAACTCTGGTGAAAATTTCATCTAAATCCATTCAGTAGTTTTTGTGTAATCCTGCTGCACAAATGCAAACAAAGCCCTTGGTGGAGGTGTGCACTCTCAGATCATCACCAAAATCTAATCACCTGTTCCCCGTGCCATGATACACCTTTCCTGAAAATGTCATCAAAATCCATGCATAACTTTTTGAGTTATGTTGCTAACAAACAGACAGACAGACAAACGCCAGCAAAAACATAACCTCCTTGGTGGAGTATGGGAGCCACAGCGAAAAGGCAGCATGCCTCCCACTGCTGGCTTATATACTCCAGGTGACGCCACCACCTAAAGGCGGGGCATCACCCCTCCCCAGTCTAGTGCACTGCCATACTAATATTATATATATATATATTACGATCCTACATTCCTCCCCCCCCTTTGAAAAATCACAACCACCCAATTAACCCAACCATATAATTTACACCCGATTCACACTCTAATACAAAGGGGTATTGGCCTACACATTCACACACCACCCTGGCGCACTGGAGGTCTCCACTATGTAAACAAAGAGTCTGTAAAAGAAAAAGGGCCACACACCAAACTAAATTAATCCCGATCACCTAGTCTAAATACATACATACAAAAATAATTTACACAATGAACAAGGCGGTACCTGACCCCCATAAACTCACAGGAATACACACAGTAATATACAGAGATCTCCTGAAAACAACAACAACACACAGTTCACACCAAAATAGGGCATTAAATTCACACTAACAATCATACACAGGTGTTACTGCACCTCACACTTTTCAAACAGTCACACAACAACAGTGGTCACATGCATCAAAATCCCATAATCACCCCATTACAGTGGCACACATTCCCTTTCACTTTCAAGAACGTAAATGGCCATTAAGCCCACACCACAAATAGGGGAAAATAAAATCACAGCATCATGAGACACTCAGGTGCTGGAAATATTAACATAACACAATATTGCAAAATCAAGGTAAGTGGTTACTTTTTACAAATAGGTAGTAACACAAACAGGTTAAGTCCCAATAAAATAATCTTATATACATTTTTTAAGCGCTGCAAAACGAACTAGATATTCACATTTCACACAATTAAGTTGTACCACTAATAGGATAAACGTCCATAAGAACCAACTTATACATGTTTCAAGTTACCCGCATGGTTCTTTTCATCCCCATTCCGTTACAACTTTAATAAGTGAATACAGCTAGAACATATATTGAACATAACAACCATAACCATAACATACCTATTAATAAATGTACACAATCAGACACACCGTAAGCCCTCATACACACTTAACCCGGGTCTCCCGAAGCCCCCCCCGGAGTGTCCATCCCGTGGCCCCTCCCAGAGCATCTCCGCTTCTTCATGACAGGAGATGGGCTGCATAGATGCCCTTTCCTGCTCCAACGTCGCAGCTCGTTGGGATGCCGTCTCGACCCATCAGTCAAACTCAGGTAGCCGTCGCTGCCGGACTGGACCACCCGCAGATTATCCTGTCCAGCTGTCAGTTTCCTGGAACTGTGCACCCGATCAAGCCAAGACTCGACCCTAGGGCGCACATCATCACCCTCACCCAGGGGAGCGCTCACTGGCTTTCTCCGTTGTCTATGTCGTGATCTGGCACCTTTATGACTCCTCAGTGGTTAACCAAGTTGACTTGAGTCATGTCCCTTGCTTTTGATATCGGCACGGCCAGGGTTCTTGCCATCTGATGGTACCCCGGGTACCAGATGTTGTTGCGTCAGAGCAGCACCAGCCACTGTTGACTCAGCAGTTGGAACTCGTCGGCCACCGGAGCCCTGTAGCTCACACTCTTCGGACCTTTCCGCAACCACAGGGGTCAAACCATGCTGTTGGAGTCCACCATCCATGGGACCACAAACATTGGCACGGGACCCCCACCTTGTCAGCGTACTAAGGTGCTGGCGGTATTCGTCTTCACCCGGAATGGGCCACCCAACGTCCCACACTTTTTTGCCACTTCCCACATAAAACGGCTGGTCCCACAGACCACCACCTGCCCACTCCTCCACATCTCCGCAGGTGATGGAGAATCCGAGCCCATAAAACAAGTCATCACCCATCAGATTAATACCTTCTGGAGACACCATGAACTCGTCTGTGCCCCCAGAGGCCTCATTATACCTCACAGAGAGCCACACCGAGCCCACGATATCAAGGGGATCATTACCATAACCACAACAGGCAATGTTCGTTTTACTCACATTGTAGTGTGGAAAACACCGTCTTACAATTTCCAAGTTCAAAATCAGAATCAGAATCAGAATAAGCTTTATTGCCAAGCATGTAAAAAATACACGAGGAATTTGACTTGACATTGACACGCGTGTAAGCGCAACACAACGACACGGCAGCCGTAAACAAGGTGCCTCATCAAAAACAGTGAGGGATGGGGGGGCGGGGAGAAGGCAGGGAATGACACATTAGGCGAGAGAAAAAAACTTCGTTATCAGAATACAGCTTATAGTTGTGTAAGCAGATTATGATTACAATGAAAAAAACCTCTCAATGGCACAGAGCAGACAATCAACCTCACATAACAGAGACAGCAGAGAGAACAGTGGATGTGTGTGTTCATCAGTGTAAGTGAATCAGTCGTGTATGTTGAATGCAATGAGTGTCAGTTATCAGTTACTGGTGGACAGCAAAAATCCTCTCTCAGCTGATGTTATGTCTAGTGTCTGAAACTTAGAGGAGCATGTCCTTGTGAGATCAACTCTCAGTGCATGGCAGGTGGAAATTCTCTGAGCCAGTCACATGGCGCTGTCCTTGAGAGTTCAGATTACTGTACGCCAGATTGTTTACGAAGGAGAGAAATCAGCCAAAACATTTCCACTGCTTATCTTCAACCAGGAGGACTGAGTGCTGAGGGCGCCGAAAACAAGGTTGAATGAGCACAGTTACTCAGAGAAAAACTTTTCATCTCTTATGCGTTCAGTGCTCCATAATTTCCATCATTGCCAGGCTTTAAAATCATTTCCTGAAGTGCTCCCAGTGCCATCGTGATGTTGCCAATCTTCCTGTTCAGTTCTCCATTAGCCGCTATCAGAGTCCTCCCCAGCTGGTCAAATTGATGAAAGAGCTTCGCGGGGTCAGCATTTTGATAAGCTCTGTCCATCTTCTTCAATTTTCGATACACCAGGACTATCCCAAAGCCGATCAGTAGAAGTCCTGAGATCGTAACACCGAATAGGTATATGTCTTCTGCATCTTCAATTGAAAGGTCGCACAGACACATAAGTTTCCAATTATATGTGTCTCTTATATAACCCGCAGCAGCAGTACCTGCAGGACAGGTGGGCTCCCCCGGGCCCGATTTCCTCGTTGAAAAGACAGTGTCAATTGTGTTCAAAGCCCAGCTTACCAAATCCATAATTTCCGTTAGGATCAAGAATCAGCAGTAGAAGAATCAGCCAAGAAGAACGATGCAGACACAGACAATAGCAAGCTGGGATCCAGTCAGTTAGGGAAGGAGAGGGAGGGAGCAGGAGGAGTGAAGAGAAGCGTCTGTTCTCTCTGAGAGCCAGAAGCAGAAAAATGGAGGTTGCTGACCCCGTGTCCACCAACATCAGCACCAGCATCCCATCCATGTTGGGTGAGACAGTGTGGACCACTGTAGGGACCTTCTTCTTTCCACCGTCCCTAGCAGACCTCCATTCCTCATTGTCAAAACTGCGGCAAACTCTGGCGAAGTGATGGAGCAGCCATAGCAATTCAGCGTTCCTGGGGCAGACTTTATTTTTGTGATGGCCGCGCACTCAACATCGCCGCCATCATCTGGATCCAAGGCCAGAGTCTTCCACCGTGTGTCGTTCCCGGGCAGAGCATCGTCCTCATTGAGAATTCTCGTCAGTCGTTCCACTGCCTCGTGTCATCGTGCTAGCTCCATGGCTGCTAGTGGTGTTAGCTCATCAGCGCAAGTTAGCAGGCGAACTCCTGCCGACGAGTAGGCCACGTGTCCCGCCAGCTGTTTGTGGACCATCTCCTCCTCCAAAGTCCCAAGCCTGCACTCACCCGCCAGCCACCGACGATCCGCCACAAGCTGTCAAACCGACTCTCCAGGTTGCTGGTGTCGTTGCTTGAACTGCCTGCGCCACGTCATGATGTTCCCAGGGGCGCGAAAGTAGCCCGCCATGAGCCTCGCTGTATCGCCAAATGCATCACCTCCCCCAAGTGTGCACAGGACCCCCAGGCTTTCCACATCCAGGTTATGGACCAGAATAGCCCTTGCCCACAATTTGTCAAGGTCGCCGAGGTCTAACGCCAGTAAATAGTTCTGGAAGGCCGCAAACCACCTGGCCCAAGGGACCAACGGCTCACCCGGAGCCTCCAAAAAAGGACGACGCGTGGTCGCAGCCCTCTCCATCTCCGTTTATCTTCATCGCCAAATGTTGTGTCTGAATAACAAGGAGGCGAGGTGACGTTTTATAAGTTTATTATAATGGTGTGGGAATCCACCTCAGTATATTAACATTCAGACATAAGAGAATCATAATTGGGGGTTTGTGTGTGCATACAGGGGGTTGGGGTGTTAATGTAAACAGTGTCAAAGAGAATGGCAATTACAAAGGCTTTGATGTTAATGCAACAGACAGAAGGCTGATCTAGTGAGGATATAAGAACAGAGGTGCCTGAGATCTGTCACTCTTTTGTTACTTGTGTTTCTAGGAAAATGTGAGAGAGAGTTTAATAAAGCTTGATATAATCTGGAACTCTCTGCCTGGTTCTTGGCTCTCTCCACACTGGTGACCCTTGACGCACAATGGAACGCGTGGCGAACACCCCTGAGATGACCCGGACGGGAAGTACCAGCAACGCGTGCGCCGTTTCGGTCAAACTCCCTGACTTTTGGCTACATGACCCGAAGTCTTGGTTCCTCCACACCGAGGCCCAGTTCGTGCTCCAGGGAATAATGGCAGATGACACCAGATATTACTACATGGTCGCAGCGCTGGACGCTTGCACGACTCAGCAGGTGGCAAGCCTGCTCCAAACAGCCCCCAGCCCGCGACAAATACAGTGCTCTAAAAACCGCCCTGACCCGGCGCTACACGCTCTTGGACTGCGAGAGGGCGGAGAGGCTCCTGACGCTCTCTGAGTTAGGAGACAGGTTGGCGGTCGAATTGATGGAGAAGATGTTGGCGTTGATGGGCACAGATGACGGGCATTTTCTCTTTGCCCACCTTTTCCTCCTGAACCTCCTGACGGTGGCCAGAGCGGTCTTTGCCAATTCGCCGCTGCTGGCCACGCGCGACTACCGGGCGCTAGCCCAGGAGGCAGATTGGATTATCCTCACTACTAGAGCCCTCACAGTGAACCCAGCGAGACGGCCAGCGGAGGCGAGGAGCCAGCAATGGTGGCCGCAGCGGGGGCCAGGAAGTGCCAGAGAGACACACTCTGCTTCTACCACCTCCGTTTTGGAGAGGACACACACCGATGCGTGCCATCATGCCAATTCAAGCGTTCAGGAAACGCCAGGACCGGCAGTCAGTAGCAACTGTGACCGCCGGTGAAGCAAGCAAGCTGCTCTATGTGACAGACTCACGCTCGGGGAGACGATTCCTCATGGACTCTGTCTCCCAAAAGAGCCTAATCCTGCCATCCTACGCCGACCGGCTGGCGGGAACTAGCTGCCCCGAGCTGATGGCCGCAAACGACTTAGACATTAAGACTTTTGGTGAGAGGACACTGATTGTATCCTTGCACGGCCGTACGTACCAATTGACATTCGTCATAGTGGCATGCAACTTCCCAATCTTGAGCGCTGATTTTTTGTGCGCACACGGACTACTAGTCGATGTTGCTAACAGATGCCTGATTAACGGAATATCTTTTGATTCTCACCCCTGTACAGCTTGAGGAACTGGGCCAACAACGTTAGCCAACGTTACAGCTCCAGGGGTAAGTTCCACACACTGCTCACCCGGTTTCCAGCACTCACAGTCCTGACGTTTTCAGCAACCGTCACTAAACACGGGGTGGAGCACTTCATTACCACCACCGGGCCACCCGTTTTCCACGACCTCGGCGCCTGGACGCAGCTAAACTAGCCATAGCGCATGAGGAGTTTGCCAACTTGGAAAAGCTGGGCATCATCAGACGCTCAAACAGCCCATGGGCATCCCCATACATATGGTTCCTAAAGCCGAGGGATTGTGGCGACCGTGCGGAGATTTCCACAGATTGAACAACGCCACAGCGCACGACCGCTACCCGATCCCCCATATTCAGGATTTTTCCATTCACCTCACCGGGGCACGCATTTTTTCCAAGATAGACCTGGTCCGCGGTTACCACCAGGTCCCAGTGCGTGCTGAGGACATACCTAAAACGGCAGTAATAACCCCGTTTGGTCTTTTTGAGTTTTTACGCATGCGCAGACATTCCAATGCATGATGGATGCGGTGTTGCGCGATCTGCCGTTTGTGTTCGTCTATCTGGCAACATCCTGATGGCCAGCACGTCCGAGGACCAACACGTAACCCACCTCAGGACAGTTTTCCAGTGGTTGGAGTAGCACGAATTAATAATCAACCTAGCGAAGTGCCAGTTCGGGGTGATGGGAATCGATTTTTTTGGGCCACCGCATCTCACCAGAGGGCGTGATACCCTTACCGGACAAAGTGCGCGCGGTGGCAGATTTTCCCCAGCCGCAGACGGTCAGAGCGCTGCAGGAGTTTTTGGGGATGGTTAACTTTTATAACCGTTTCCTGCCCCGCGCAGCCCAGCTCATGCAGCCGTTGTACGCCGCGCTTAAGAAACGTAGACCGGCGGACGGGGTCGACTGGACTCCTGAGCGGGAGCACGCGTTTTCCAAGGTTAAAACAGCTTTGGCGAACACCGCACTGTTGGCGCACCCGGACCTGGCGGCTCGGATAGCGCTCACTACCGACACCTCGGACGTGGCCATAGGAGCCGTTGTGGAGCAGGACGTCGCCGGTTCTTGGCAGCCACTCACCTTTTTGAGCAAGTCTTTGCGCGACAGTGAGCTTAAATACAGCACGTTTGACAGAGAGTTACTGGCTCTCCACCTGGCCATATGCCACTTCCAGTTCTGGCTGGAAGGGCGCACCTTCACTGCGTTCGTGGACCACAAGCCGCTAACATATGCGATGGCCAAGGTTTCGGAACCATGGTCGGGCCGGCAGCAGAGACAGCTGGCCGCGATCTCGGAGTTTACGACTGACATTCAGCATGTGGCCGGTAAACTCAACGTGGTGGCGGACTGCCTCTCGCGCGCATTAGTGGCCCCAGTCTACGTAGGGATAGATTACACGGCCATGGCCGCAGAGCAGATCGGCGATGCGGACATGTGCGTGCTCCAGTCTGGACCAACAGGGTTAAGGCTGGAGAGCAGAGTACTGCAAGATGGGGTTTCCCCCAATCTGTGACGTCTCCACAGGACGCCCACTCCTGGTGGTCCCACACGCTTGGCACCACCGCGTTTTTGAGTCAGTTCACTCCCTGGCGCACCCAGGAGTGCGCGCATCAGTCAGAATGGTGGGAGCGAAGTTCGTCTGGCCAAGCCTGCGCAAACAGGTGAAAGAGTGGGCTGCAGCCTGCGTAGCGTGTCAATGAGCCAAAGTGCACAGGCACACAAAGGCCCCCTTGGAGCCGTTCCATATCCCGGCTAAGAGGTTTGACCACGTTCACGTGGACCTTGTGGGCCCCCTCCTGCCATTGCAGGGGTTCACACACCTCCTGACAGTGGTGGACCGCACCACACAATGGCCAGAAGCAGTCCCGCTAGCTTTCACCGTGTCTGCAGACGTGGCACACGCTTTTTTGACAACATGGGTGGCACGTTTTGGCACCCCTTCGGACATCACGTCTGATCGGGGCCCCCAGTTTGTTTCCAACCTCTGGTCCACGATGGCCCAGAGCCTGGGCATCTCAATTCATCGCACGGCCACGTACAACCCACAGGCCAATGGGTTATGCGAGTGTTTCCATAGGTCACTGAAAGCAGCGCTCAGGGCTTCGCTTACGGATGCAAATTGGGTGGACCGGTTGCCGTGGGTTCTATTAGGATTGTGTTCTGCACCGAAAGAGGATTTGGTGGCTTTCCCAGCAGAGCTGGATTTTTCCCAGCCGCTGCGGCTCCCCGGGGAATTTTTACCAGATAACCCTGCGCCAAACACCCATCTGTCCCCACGTTCACGGCACAGACGCAGGGATGCTACCTGACCGGGCCCACCACTGTTTTCCCCGCGCTTTTGTGCCAAAAACCTTGAAGGACGCGGCGTTCGTGTTTGTCAGGCACGATGCCCACCGGCCCCCATTGCGCCCACCCTACAATGGCCCGTTTAGAGTGCTGGAACCCGGGGACAAACATTTTGTGTGAGACTTGGGGGGTTGCCAGGAGAGAATCTGTATAGACAGGCTTAAGCCCGCCTTTGTTGTGGCAGATGAGCAGGTGGTGTTGGCCCGAGCTCCTCGACGCGGAAGACCCCTCCTGAGAACTCCCCAGGTAAACGATTCATCAGAGCAGTCACACGAGCATGCTGAATGTTTCCCCCCCCCATTGTCCCCCCACAGATGGACATACCCCCAGGAACCCCCCACCGGCACAGCAGTGCTGCGGAGCTGAAGGCCCCCCATTACAGCAGCTATGGGCGGAGGCTGAAGCCGAGAGAACGTGAGGGTTAACACTCAGACTGAGACTCTGGGGGTGGGGGGCAGTATGGGGGACTCATGCTGTGGTATTCATCTCAGACTGAAAGGCATGGAGATGCAGTAGTTTCCTCTGACAGAAGAGCATGGAGATCAAAGGGCTGGGGGACAAAAGGAATTGTCATAGGGGAGTGAATTGTAATGCAAGACCTCAGGTAGCAGGGACGTGTGAGTGTTGTGATATAAAAGAGAGTCCCTACTACATGAGGTTAATGTTTCTGATTCTGGAAGATGTAAGAGAGTGAATAAAGTTCATCTGCTCGGAAAGCTCGGTCTGGTTATTCCTTTCTCCACAATATATATATTACGATCCTACAGATACTGATCTATCCATGCGTCCCAAATAGACACTTCACTACTCTTTTTGAAGATTTTTTTTAAGGTGGGGCGGAGAACTTGTACTTGTAAATGAGTAATGAATATCATGAGGTAGCACTACTTTTACTTGAATACTAGTTCTGACTGCTCTACCCACTGCTGGTGCTGAGGAGTTTTTATGTTTTGTGAAGAGTGAACTTAAGTGAAAAGTAACTTCTTGTTCGGCCACAAGATGGAGTTTCAACACTTTGAATGGAAACCAGCGTTCACCCGTGTGGATTGAGGCGATCTCAACCCCAGAATCCGCACTTTGTTTTGTTCTTAAATCTTCTACAGACTCTCAGTGTTGATCGGGATGAAGGTGAAGTTGCAGCATTTTTATCAAAATCTGAACTCCCCTGCATCTCGTTGCTGTGGTTTCCACACGACCCATCGCTTCTCCTCTCCTGGTTGCTCCACCTCAAAACGAGCTCCTGTAGCTTTAAGGATCTCCTGCGTTCTCTCTCGTTGACATCGTCTTTTTTTAATTTCAGCTTCAGAGAAACTCCAGCGGAGGAGTGTGGGATCTCCAGTGGTGAGAACAGTTCTCCTCCAGGTGCTGAACACAGAGCCGGTACGATCACTTTTAGCTCTAATTCAAGACTTTAAAACAGAAACGCTCTGGAAATGACAGCAGCAGGTAGACAGACATGTGCTGCTCAATGTGAAAGTTTCCTGTTCTTATATCTGTATTTCCACCACTCATTTATGTCTCTGTAAATGATGCTGTCTGCGTTTACTGACTAGATGACACTTTATTGAAATGTGTTTAAAGTCTGGGAATTTTTTGTTATCTCGGGGGCTTTTTTTAAATGTGCACTTTTTGTTTTTAATTCATTTCTGAACCTCTGCTGCTGCTCTTTATTAATTATTATTTTTAATTTTTTTAATTCAACGTGGCTTCAGTGTGATGTTCAACGCCAGCTGGAAATAGGTGTGCAGCGAACTTCATCTCTTTCTCAGCAGGCTAAATGCGGAGACCCGGGGCGAGCACTCAACCGTGGGTTTTCACCTAGTTTTCTTATAAACCCCCCCTTTGTGCTGCCCAGCCAGCAGGAACAGAGACATGCAAGTGTTGCTGCTATTTTAACAGCAGCGTTGCTGCGCTGCTGCATCGTGGGGAAGGTGATGGCGGGGGGGGTCTTTTCTTAGAATCAAGAACTTGTTTGAAGAGGATGTATTAGTCGAAGAAAATGTGACAAAGTGAATGCCTGAAGCAGAAGCAGATTGTTTTTTTACAGACACTGAAGGGTTTCGACTCTCACTAACCAGATGTTCTAATTCATCCTGATAGATTTATTTTTCATCATGAACGTGGATAAAAGTGAAGAATTTACATCGTCAGTGGGAGAGCAGACAGGTGAGTGTTACTGCAGCATCTACATGGATGGGGGGGGGGGGGGGGGACGCAACATTTTCCCCACAGTAAATATTCAGGGAGGCGCTTGGTTTTCTTAAAAAAAAAAACCTTCTCCCCCAACAAGAAGAGTAAACAAATTAAACTGGGTCATTGTCTAGAGAAACAGGAAAAAACACCATGTAAATGTTGCAAATTCACATAAAAAAGGTAAACATGTACAAGAAAAAAAGTCAAAAATTTGGGATAAAAAAAATTGAATTTATGAGAAAAAAGTTGCAAATTTGCAACAAAAGGTCACTAAATTATGAGGGGAAATGTTGCAAATTTAGAAGTAAAAAGGAGAAAAGTTGCATATCTGTAAGAAAAAAATTTAAGAGGAAAGATTTGCATATTCAGAAGAAAAAGTTTAAAATTTATGAAGCGAAAGGACACACACGTGAAATAAGTTGAAAACTTGCAATGAAAAAGTTGCAAATTTATGAGAAAAAAGTTGTGAATTTATAAGAAAAAAAGTCACTAAATTACAAGGAAAAAGTTGCAAATTTATGAGGAAAAAAATGTCACAAATTTACAAGGAAAGATTTGCATATTTAGAAGAAAAAAGTTAAAAATTAAGAGAAAAACCTTGCAATTTTATGAGGGAAAAAAAATCACAAATTTTATGTGAAAGAAGCTGAAAATTTGTGATGGAAAAAGTTGCAGATTTTTAAGGAAAAAAGTCATTAATGACTAGAGAAAGTTGCAAATTTATAAGAAAGATGAAAAAATTCACAAAAAATTTGCAAATTAAGAGAAAAAAAGTCACAAATTAATGAGGAAAATTTTGCTTATTTACAAGAAAAAAGTTGCCAATTTAGAAAAAAGCTTCAAATTTTATGAGAAAAAGTTGCATATTTATGAGGAATAATTAGCATATTTACAAGAAAAATGTTGCAAATTACAATTTAAAAAGTGGCAAATTTATAAGAAAAAAGTGACAAATTTGTAAGGAAAAAGTTGCAAATTTGGAACAAAAAAGAAGCCAATTTATGAGAAGAAAACTAGCAAGGTTATGAGACAAAGGTCACAAATTTACGAGGAAAGATCTGCATATTTAGAAGAAAAAAGTTGTGAATTTAAGGGAAAAACCTTGAAAATTTATGAAAAAAATGTCACAAATCCCGTGTGTGCTTCTACACAGTGCACGGAGGAGGAGAAGGATGGATGGATTTAAACGCAGGGTTATCACCAAACACACATTTACTGACAAACACAGTTCAAAAAATAAAGACTTACAGGTTGGGAAAAGGTGTACACAAAAGGCTGACGCAGGAGCGAACAGACCACTGTGTACCGTGGCCACAGAAAAATAACACAAATAGCATACATGCGCTCGGGAGAGCGAGGAAGACTATCGGAAGCTCAGCTGACTCAAGGAAGCAAACTGGGCAACAGCCTAAGCGTAGCAGTCGAGCTGCAGGAGGAAACGCTACCAGCTAACCGCACAGAGAAACGCTAAACAATTTACTCACGGGCAGGAGCAGTCCAGAAAGTCCAGTTCTCCCAAGGAGCAGGAATAACCAGTTCTTCGGGACATGATGGTGACACGACGGAAAACGATCGTGTGACTCGTATAATGGTCCAGTGGTGTTTGACTAGCAAAGAGCTGCTTAAGTACAAACACCGCTGGCCTAACAAATTGGGAACACCTGGGTGAGGCACGGGAAAGATAATTACCGGGGCAAACAGCTGACTGTCGGGGGGGGGGGGGCCGTGGTCGGACCGGCGACTGTTAGACAGCGCCCACCCAAAAGTGGGTCAAACAGCTGCCTAACGATTGCCGGCCAGAACAGCGGCCAAGCACAGAAATCAGACACAGGCTCAGTTCATGACAACAAAAAAGAGTTGCAGATTTACTGTTTACTGCATTTATGCTTATCATCAACATTCTGTTCAGTTCTGTAATGTGCTATAGAAAGGCTTATGATGACATGGGGTGGGAATGACACCCCCCCCCCCCGCTTTGATTTACACCTATGAGCATCAAGAAAACTCCCCATTCTTTCTGTTTTGTTTTCCAAAAAGTAACGCTCGGTGTTTTCACCTTTTGTCAGTTGCTGCAGATGTGAAGCAGCCACAGCAGCAGGAGGAGGGAAAAGGGAAGGAGGATAAAGCTCTGAGTGAGAATGGACTGTGGGGCGCTGAAACTGTCACTGATCCACGTATGTCTAACCCGCACCGCGCTCACATGTCACATCAGCTTCTTTGTACTTGGCGTTTTGGCTTCACACATTTACCAAGGTGCAGCTGTTTTCTGTCAGCAGCAGGATGACAAGAAAGAGCCACACTGCTACAGACACTGCAGTACTAATTCACTCATTATTATTAATATAGTCTTTGGCACGCATTCTTAGGGCTGTCCTGAGTACCAGTTTTGGGTCTTTGAATATTCCAGAGCAAACCAGACAGAATTTCATAATTTTCTGAATAATAAGTATAAGTATGCACATTTTTCCTTGTGAATTTTTAATGTTTTTCTTTCCCTAATTTTGCAGCTTGTCTTGTAAATGTTATAGGACTTTTTTTCCCTTCATAAATTTGCAGTTATTGTCATGTAAAATTACTTTTTCTTCTTATGTATTTGCAAAGGTAGTAATGTGCATTTGTGTCCTTTTTGGATAAATTTGTTGCCTTTTTCTTGTAAAATTGTGAGAGTTTTCACTTCAATTTGCAGGATTTGTTTTCCTTTAGAAATTTGGTAAAGATGAATTTTGTAATTTTACAAGAAAAAGGGAGCAAATTTATGAGAAAAAAAAGTCACAAATTTAGGAGAAAAAAGCTGCAAATTTGCAAGAAAGATGCTAAAAATGTGCAAGAAAAAGCTCACAAATTTATAAGAAAAAAGTAGCACTTGTATGAGAAAAAAGGCTGCAATTTTACAAGAAAAACATCACAAATTTACCAGAAAAAGATGGTAAATTTACAAGAAAAAAAGCTTCAAATTTACGAGAAAAAGGTTGAAGGTAATTTTGATTCTTGCCCTAAAAACGTTGAGGGTGAACTTGCAGCTTGGGGTCCCCCTAGTGGCTGAGTGGGCCTTTAGCTTTTACATACTGTTTTATAGCCAGAAACGGCTCTGTGTATGACTGTTTGCTCTCTTGCTCTATAAACTCACTGTCTGGTGTAATATGTAATATTTAACGTGATTTGATTTTTTATTACCAGTTTATAAGCTCTTCTGTATAACTTTATTTAGTTTTTTACTGGGTATTTTCTCCATATTGTGACGTTTGCGGGATTCACACAAAGAAAGAGGAGCAAGATGGTTGTGACGAACAGGCTTTATTTACACACCCCCAACCCCAACTTACTTCTGAGCACAGAGAGGAGGGGAGGTCATTCTCCCAGACCTCCGTTTCAATCATGGTTACTATGGGTAACCCCCACAACAGCCACGGACAAGCAGAGCGCTCAGCGGGAGCAATTAACACAGCAGTGTGATCTATGGACTGATAACAATATGTAGATGTGCCTTGTAACCTCTTTTGTCCTACAGCTCCGGAGCAGAGGCGAATTCTGGCCAGTAATCTTCCTGCTCTGTACTCAAATGCAAATGTCCCATGCCTTCCTGCAGTTTCTTTGATGATAACATGCCTTTCATGTATTGTCTGTAGTGGGGTATAAAAACTGCATTGCTCTGTAACTCTCTCTCTCTGACCACTGCTTCTGACGACACGCATTCTGTGTCTCCTCACGAGAGCCTGAGGACCCGCTCCAGCCTGCTTGCACAGGGCTGGAGTGAGTTCAATGATGGCGGGATGAATGATAATAAACTCCCTCAAAAACTCTCAGTTCGCTCCTTATTATTCTTCCGCCACAGTTACACACACACGATACATCTTGCCCTAATCCTGCTAAACACTGCTGGGTCATTATAACGCAGTTATAATGACACAGCAGTATAACTCAGTAATAACACATTTAATACACACACACAGTAACGTTTCAAACTGGCAAAGCATGCTGGGAAATCCCTGCCCCCCTTAACATGGCCCCGACGTTACAATATGTATGTGAAGTTGAATATATCAAAAACAATTTTATAATTCTTGTAATATGAGTGTGAGGTTGACGTGGTTTACGGTTGTTCCCCGCTCATGTCCTTCAGGAACAAATTAACAAAACTGAATGCTAACTTAGACAAATGTTAGCAGCCCAGGGGACAGAAACTGTGACCGCTTTGCTTCACACATAATATTTTTAACGTGGAAAGGTTCCTGCTTTGTAAGGTGCAGCATTAAAAAGTACACAGCAGCTGTCCTCTTTATTTTCTGCCTGCCACCCATCTACCCCAGCGGGTGCACTTCCTAAAGCCCTGCCTGAGCATCTGTACTGACTGTGCAGCCTTGCGGTTCACTGCTCTGAGACACTGGACTCTGTATCGGGCCTCTCAGGGCTCTGTGCATGTAAAGTTTCCATAGCACCGCTGAGCACTTTCCACGACACAAGGCGCTGCTCTAAAGCTCATCACCAGCCACCGCCATGACCACAGTGTGGTTTCTGGATGGAACTCAGTGTGCTGATGGCTGTTTTTACACTTGCAGCAGGCTAGGTGAGAGGTCATGCACAAGCCCAAGAACTCTGCATGCCAGCAGCTCTGCTGATGAGAAATACAGTAACGCAAATGCTTCCGGTACAATACGTCCGTGGATCCTCGAAGAGGTTTAAATTGTTTTATCCAAATATTTAGACTGTATTTATTCTTAAAGAGCTCCTGTCGTGCTCTTTTTCCACATGTTGAGGTGTTAATGACAACTCAGGGTTTAACTATTGCTGTACCATTTTACACATGGGGAAGCATGGGGAATTGTATGTGGAGTTATTTCTGTCCGTTTTGCATTTGGAGCGAGTTTGTGCCTCACTGCGATGCTGTGTTGTGAGTTTTGGGTGTACAATGAGGTTGAACCCGGTTAAAGAATTTCTAACTGCATGTAACTGTGCGTGGAGGGTTAGCAGAAGTTGTAGCCGGAGCATTGCTTGTAGAGATGTGCACCACTTCATGTTCTGCTGCTCACTGTGAGGACTTTTGAAAAAAGCAGTAAACTAGTTTGTATCATGGTTTTAGCTAGCTGGAATAGGTGGTCAATGAAACTCTTCCTGAGAGCTGAAAGAGGAGGGAGGGCAACGGACTGCTCACAATCTGGTTGGCATTTGGAGTGTATGATCAAAAAAACCCCGAAGACTTCTGTTTGGATGGGTCTCATTGAGAAGTGGGTGGGAGAACCACCCACAGCTGTGTCACAGTCCCCAGTTCACCCCACCCTCGCTCTTTCATCTAGCAGGAATGGATAGAACATATTGTAGCAAACTCAAT
Source organism: Pholidichthys leucotaenia (assembly GCA_020510985.1). NCBI lineage: Eukaryota > Metazoa > Chordata > Actinopteri > Cichliformes > Pholidichthyidae > Pholidichthys > Pholidichthys leucotaenia. Next base: position 51,232,882 of record CM035848.1, read on the forward strand.
ATGAGCACCCTACTTGGCTTGCCAAGGGGGTTGACCCTATTGGCGACACAGGTAGGGTGCGGGACTCCGGAGCGGGAGGCGTGAGTTCGAATCTCCCGGTGGGACGTCGCCATGTCGAGCAGCACGTTACACTGGTGTCAGAAGTGGGATCTCCTGTCCAAAGCAGTAATGGGGCGCTGACATCGGGACGATGTCGAGAACCAGAGGGGAGTAGTGTAGCAAACTCAATATGAGCACCCTACTTGGCTTGCCAAGGGGGTTGACCCTATTGGCGACACAGGTAGGGTGCGGGACTCTGGAGCGGGAGGCGTGAGTTCGAATCTCCCGGTGGGACGTCGCCATGTCGAGCAGCACGTTACACTGGTGTCAGAAGTGGGATCTCCTGTCCAAAGCAGTAATGGGGCGCTGACATCGGGACGATGTCGAGAACCAGAGGGGAGTAGTGTAGCGAACTCAATATGAGCACCCTACTTGGCTTGCCAAGTGGGTTGACCCTATTGGCGACACAGGTAGGGTGCGGGACTCCGGAGCGGGGAGGCGTGAGTTCGAATCTCCCGGTGGGACGTCGCCATGTCGAGCAGCACGTTACACTGGTGTCAGAAGTGGGATCTCCTGTCCAAAGCAGTAATGGGGCGCTGACATCGGGACGATGTCGAGAACCAGAGGGGAGTAGTGTAGCAAACTCAATATGAGCACCCTACTTGGCTTGCCAAGGGGGTTGACCCTATTGGCGACACAGGTAGGGTGCGGGACTCCGGAGCGGGAGGCGTGAGTTCGAATCTCCCGGTGGGACGTCGCCATGTCGAGCAGCACGTTACAATATAGTAAATGGACAAAAACGATATCTAGTGGCTAGGCTAGCAGACTCCCCTCTCAGTTTGTACCCACCAGGTCGACTTTGAAGTCAGTCCGAAATTTCAGCTGTGGCCACTCAGACCAGTTAACGTTAGTGGCCCTAACAGATCATCATTATCTGTATTTATGTTGACAGGACACAATTAGTCCCTCAGTTGGGGTGGGTCCTCTTACAGTTGAAGCTGAGTTTTTATGCCAGATGCCCTTCCTGACGCAACCCTGCCCATTGTATCTGGGCTTGGGGCCGGCGCAGGGAGTACACTTGACTTGTGCACTCACTGTGGCTGGGTAACCAACATTTCCCTCCTCTGTTCCATTATTGCTGAGCACCAAGCTGGACGGCAGGAAGTTCCACTTTTATCTGGTCTTTGGCATGACCCAGCCGGGATTTGAACCCTGGCCTCCCGGTTATGGGGCGGATACGGCATTTTGCTTTGCAAATTTGCAACTTTTTTCTGCATACATTTGTGACTTTTTCTTGCACATTTTCATTTTTTTTTCTATTAAAAATTGTGTTTTTGTTCTTGTAAATTTACAGTGTTCACATAGATGCAGGTAAAATTTTTATTGTGTTTTTCTTTCATTTTTTTCATGTTTTTGTTGGGAGATGAGCGATTGTTTTTCCATTTTAAAGAGTTTGAATTGTTCTCAATTACATAGATAGCCCCCCCCCCCCTTCCCCAAACACAATCTAGCACAGGGCCTCCACAAAGCTGGAAATGGCCCTGCGTGATGCAGACATGGACGTTTTAGTGCAGATTAACAATGAATAAATCAGTCAGTCTGAACATTTTTGTTTTTTTGTGGGGGGGGGGGGAGGGTATTCTGGTGACAGATTTGGTGGTGACTGTCCTCTCTCCTGCCCTGGTTCTAGTTTTCTGCGTAGTGTTTTCAGAGGAAATGCCTTCCCCCTTATCTCGAGCACACATCTTCTGAATGTCTTTGTGACATGGCGCCGGCCCAAATTAGGCTTCCCACACTGGAGATGTGCTACTTCTAATATCATGCTATCTGCTTCAGTACAAATGTAGAAGTGAAGACGGCGTGTTCACATTCTGGTTGAAGTGGAGTCTTATCAGGCTCATCTCAGAAGTGTAAAAGGTTGAGAAGACACATTTACTCTGACAAAAGTCACCACGGGACCTTAGCTCACACGGTCATGCAGATTTTTTGTTGTTTTTGATAAGATGATTTTATGGAATTGATCATGATTAACCACATTCTTTTTTATTATGTAAACACGAGTGGATATTTCATTTCACTGTTGGAGGGGTGAGGGGGCAATAACCAGACATTTTCTCCAGAGTAAATAATGAGGGGGATACTACAAATTTTATTGCAGTCAGGTCCATTTCTAGCTTTTTGGGTGCCCTATGCAAGATTTTCGGAATGGGGAAGAGTTCAAACCCTTTAAAATAGGAAAAAAAATCTCTGCCCTCCCAATGAAAATATTAAAAATGAATTTTATGTCATTGTCTGCATGAACAGAAAAATTGAACAATAGTATAGAATAAAAACTTAACCGCATCCATATGAATGTTGCAAATTTACGAGAAAAAATTTTACAAATTTGTAAGAAAAAAGTAGCAACTGTACAAGGCGGGGGAGGTGGGGTGGGGGGTGGGCAGGGCTGAAAAGTTCATAGTGGTCAAATTTGACCAAATGTGGTTTATTTTTCAACTGCAGGGATCCCTGCGCTGCAACACCGATGGAAGAAGTGTGTGGACTGAAGGGGAGACTGTGCTGAAAAATAAACCATATTTGGTGAAATTTGACCACTATGAACTTTTCAGCCCCGCCCCCACCCCGTACAAGAAAAAAGTTGCAAATTTTCATGGAAAAAAGTAGCAAATGTTTGAGAAAAAAGTAGCAAATTTACAAGGAAAACGTAGCAAATTTCTGAGAAAAAAACAACAAATTTATAAGGAAAAAAGTAGCAAATTTACAAGGAAAAACTAGCAAATTTATGAGAAAAAAGTAGCAAATTTACAAGAAAAAATAACAAATGTATGACAAAAGATTTACAAATGTCTGCATCATGTACTATAAAAGAGCCATTGTAAGCAGTGTATGGGCAAAATGATCGGTATTAATCTGCAAATCACATTTAAATGAAGCCTAAAAATGAAGGTGAAGCAGCTGAGGATAAACCAGCATTAGTCATGGTCTAGAATATGATAATGTAATTGTAAATATGTATGAAACTTTAGTCATGTGAATTTTTGATGTCTGATCATTTTGAGTCAATATCATCATCAGTCAAGCCTGACTGTGCTTCATGATTTTCTCTCTTTGAATTCACTTCCTTTAACTTTTCTCAGGCGTGATAAAGACCGAAGTGGAGGAGATGGAAGATAGCGAGCCATATCTGCAGGCTGAAAAGGACAACCAGATGATGCTCAAGGAGGAAGGCGAGGGCGGCAGCGAGGAAGACGGGACGGAGGAAGGGTTTGATGAAGACAATGATGCCGAAGGGGACGAGGAGGGGGACTCCCTGAGTGAGCCGCAGGATCTGTCGCTGATGGACTACTCCCGCTACGATGACGCTGGTATGGCTGACATGGCAGCAGTGTCACCTGAAGCCGCCGCCGCTGCCGCCATGGGCCCGCGAAGCCAGACGGCGGGGAAGCTGACCTGCGACATCTGCGGTCTGTCCTGCATCAGCATCAACGTCCTGTTGGTGCACAAGCGCAGCCACACGGGTGAGCGCAGGAGCACAAACAGCCGTCCTCAAACATGGTGGTTGCACAATCGCCCCGCTGTCAGTAGCACAGGGAGCTCCGGGTGTCCTCGTTGTCAGGGCTTTGATTTGAGCAGAAACACGCACAGCTGCTTCATACATGACACACATGCAGAGAGATGTTGTGAAATACCCTCTATTGTTGTGTAAAAATCTGTTTGAATGTGTATTTGTGGTGAGAACAGACCGTTAACGGGCGTGTTGGTCTTTTAACTGATTGTTTTAATTTTTAGTGTGTGTGGGACAGAGGTAGAAGAGTCGCCAGAAACGGTACTGAAGTAAAAAAGTTGTGTTACTTTATAGTTTTAATTAGTGCTGTAGTCAAGCCCACGCTACATGACTGAGACCAGAGTGTGCCGAGACCAAGACTTTAAAGGTTTGAGACTGAGTCAAGACCAAGACCTTATAAAACATACAGTATATTAGGGTATATAGATTAGCTCTTTCTCTGAGTAAATACAAGGGTGCTGAAATCAAAACAACCATCTTTAATTGACTCAGACATCCTCAACCATCTGTAGTTAACACAAACTTGAAATGTCACATGTTAAGATAAGCCTTTATTAGTCCCACAATGGGGAAATTCCAGGATTGCAACAGCACAGGGATAGCAACACTCAGAGCAACAATCAGAAGGCAAGAAAAAAAAAGCAAGCAAGCAAGAGCAGCTAATATACATATGTACATATTACTATAAAATATATATATACACACACACAGACACACAGTGCGGAGCATTGTAGCTAGATGGAATAAATATGTAAATATATAAACACACACAGTGCAGAGCATTGTTGCTAGATGGGATGAAACAGCACAACTGTCTACTTAGTTATCCTACATGGTATGATTATGTGCCCATACATATTCTCACCCTCCATAGCGACCGGTATTTTCCTAGTTGTATGCCGGAGGGAACCATTGTGTAAGTCTATTGCATCTTTTGCATTCAAAAAACTATTAGTTTGTTACGTCTTTTTGCTATCTCTGCGAGCAGCCCTGCTTAGGTTGTACAGTCTGACAGCCGTTGGTAGGAAGGACCTGCGAAACCTCTCGGTTGTGCACCTGGGATGATGTAGTCTGCTGCTAAATGAGCTCCTCAGTGCATTCAGTATGTCCTGCATAGGGTGGAACTCGGACTCCAGCAGAGATGACAGTTTAGCCACCGTCCTTCTCTCTCCTATCTCCTCCACCGGATCAAGGCGCTGCCCCAGGACAGAGCTAGCTTTCTTGATCAGTTTGTTCAGTCTCTTCCTGTCGGCTGCAGTAATGCCACTGCCCCAGCAGACCACTCCAAAAGTGATGGCTGATGCCACCACCGTGTCATAGAATGTCTTCAGCAGCGCCCCTTGTACACCAAAAGACCTGAGTCTCCTCAGCAGGAACAGCCTGCGCTGTCCCTTCTTGTAGAGTGTGTCAGTATTGTGTGACCAGTCTAGTTTATTGTTCTCAAAAGTCCCAATAGAAAATGCTTAAATGAAAGCACCATAGGTGCTGATGCCTCGGTGCTTGAGGCAGGGTAGCATGAGATAGCCAAGTAGTGTGTCAGTTCATGCATGGAAGGTTTTGAAATGCTCGGTATTTGTTTATGCACGCATGATGCTGACGTCACCATTACAACACACACGAGGTGCACCTCATTGGTCAATGCGTCTGCTCATCCCGGGGCTGTACACTGGCATTTTTGTCAAGGAGCACGTGCTCATAAATGAAAAAATTTAACACAATGAAAAATGCTGGAGTAAGAGATTTTATGAATTTAATGCATGTATTTTTGCATCACGTGTGCAATAGCAGCTGAAAATATCAAAATTTCAAAAACTATAAACATAATCATCAATATTAAATCAGAACAGTTTGAAATGTTTAACTCTGTGTGTAATGAATATTGAGAAAGTTTCCTTTTCTTGCAAAAATCTAATTGATTGAAATGCATTAACAGCTTTTTATCCCCCACCGGTCAAGGCCCAAACGGGTCAAAGAGCCCTTTGGGCGAAGATCGAAGGGGGATTATGCTATGGGTCAGTCTGTCCGTCTGTCTGTCCCACTTTTGTGAAATCATCTCCTCCTACAGTTTTTTTTTTCAAATGTTTTGAAGCTTGGTACCATGGTTTAATATACTCTGATGATGCGCATATTACAGTTTCTCTGATCAGATGACCTTGATGTCAAAGATCAGAGGTCATATTTTCTCGAAATCTTTTAAACGCAGTAACTACTGAAAGAAATGATGTAGGATTTTCAAATCAATACAGTAGCTGTATCTAAGACGCATCATGGACGACTTACACCCTAACCTAACTATGGGTTCAGGGTCAAAGTTAACATTCCATTTGCACTATGGTAGATGCTAAATTTACTTTCATAGGTTTTTTGTTTTTCTTATTTCAGACAAGAATGAAAAGATGTTTTAACTTTACCTTGACATGTTTTGACTGGCGTCTGCAGTCTTCCTCAGAAGCGTCAGCTGATCGCTGTGACGTGTCGTATATCAACTGTTTGTCCTAGGCGTGTCAGATCCACTGGCCCACAAAAAACCTATAATTGAAAAAGAAGACAGAATGAGCCTACTTGAACTGCTAAATTTACTATTACTATAAAAGAAGAAAAGCAAGGGTCACCAAACCTGGTACACAGGTTCATCTTGGGATCCTGACCTCAGACTACGGGTTTGGGGTCATGAAGATAATTTTGCTATGGAAGGCACAGTTCTTCTTTTTGTACCATGGAAGAAAGTGATCAATCAGAAACTCAATATACTTTGCCGAGGTCATTTTCACACTTTCAAGGACTCTAAAGGGGCCGACCAGCTCTCTCCCCATGATTCCAGCCCAAAACATGACTCCACCACCTCTTTGCTGATGTCACAGCCTTGTTGGGACATGGTGGCCATCCACCAACCATCCACTACTCCATCCATCTGGACCATCCAGGGTTGCTCAGCACTCATCAGTAAACAAGACTGTTTGAGAATTAGTCTTTGTGTATTTCTGGGCCCACTGCAGCTGGTTCTGCTTTTGAGCACTGGTTAGGGGTGGCTGAATAGTAGGTTTATGCACAACTGCAAGCCTCTGGAGGATCCTACACCTTGAGGTTCATGGGACTCCAGAGGCACCGGCAGCTTCAGATACCTGTTTGCTGCTTTCTAATGGCATTTTAGCAGCTGCTCTCTTAATCCGATGAATATGTCTGGGCAGAAACCTCCCTCATTATGCCTTTATCTGCACGAACCCATCTGCGCTCTGAATCAGCCACAGATTTCTTCACAGTACGATGATCACCCTTAAGTTTTAGTGAAATATCTTATATTTTCATACCTTGTCCAAGGCATTACGCTATTTGAGGCTTTTCAGCAGCAGAAAGATCTTTTTTCTTTCCCATATTGCTTGAAACCTGTGGTATGCTTAATAATGTGGAGTTTTCCTTTAACTGGGCTCACCTGGCAAACTCATCATGACAGGTGTCTGAAATTGATATCGGTGATCCAAAGAGCCCTGAAACACAATACCATCCATGAGTTTAATTGAAAAACAAAAAATTGAATGTTTGTGACATTAAAATCCTATTTGCATAATAATTTGGAATGTGGTGTATTAACGGTAAACCTGCAATATTCTTGTTTAGCTTCAAGCCCGTTCTCTTCACATTATGAATTGATTATGAATTATTTTGATCTTTGACCAAGTGAATGTCACTTCCCCCATAGCCTGGGTGGGCCCACATCACCTGCAACAGCTCTGTTCTCGGTCGGATCATTGAAAGGACTACAGCTATGGTGGCTGTGACTTCAGTGTTAACAACCAATCACAGGGCATAGCTTTAGGCTGCATGTCCACCAAAGGCATTTTTTTGTTTTTTGTTTTTTCTTTTTTTTGTCGCTGGACCACCCTGAACCTCTCTCTCTTTTTTTTTTTTTTTTAGTGTTTGTGTGCTGTGCTCTGGAAAAAGGCTGCACCTTGTATCCTAGCAACAGCTTGTCACTCACAGCTCAGCACTTCCGCTTTTCCCATCGAGACTTTCTATTTATTTTTTAATAGCAGTCTCTAAATAACGATGGACAGGAAATGCGTTCTGGCATTGGCAGCTGCTCTGGATGCAAAATATGATAGCACGAAAAAGAAACTAAGAGTCTGGGTACAGACATCAACCAGTCGATAAAACAGCTGGGAGAGTACCACCGACTTGTACAGGAGTTGCACCTTGATGGTGCCCATTTCAAGGAGTATTTTAGATTGATTAGGAGTCAGTTTGAACTGGTTTTGGAGAAGATTGGCCCGTCAGTTTCTCAGATGCAGACTAATTACAGAGAGCCCATCTGAGGTGAGTAGTCCGTGATCAAAATTTCGTTTATTTTTACATCTATTTTCGTAAAACTCAGCTTAGTTATGCTCGCCACAGGGCTTCCTATACTCATAAATGACTGTCGGTAAATACTGACGTTTCACATTGGAATTATTTCTATTGTTTTGCAGTTATCAGTTGTACAAATCCACATAGTATCCATATTATCTTCCGCAGCAAACTTGTAAGAAAGAAATATGACCTTGGTAAAGGCACCATGCCGACAGATGTGGACATGTTCCTCCAAGCGTTTGCTGTCAAATTTTGATTATAATATCATTTTAGTGTCAGATCAAAGAGTATGGGGTTGTTTGATGCAGCAAAGATCAGGCTGTCCCCTGCCGTCCTACCGTTCTCTTCTTCCTGTACCTGTATGCTATGTTCCGCACTTCCTTAATTCTGATTGGCTGGTTAGAAAGGTTTGACATTGATGAGCGCAGCTGTACTGGGGGCTGAAAAGTTCATAGGCTGAAAAGTTCATAGTGGTCAAATTTGACCAAATGTGGTTTATTTTTCAACATAGTCTCCCCTTCGGTCCACACACTTCTTCCATCGGTGTTGCAGCGATTGGATCTCTGTGGTTGAAAAATAAACCACATTTGGTCAAATTTGACCACTATGAGCTTTTCAGCCCCCCCATACTCTAAAAAGCTGAACTTCTTTCAGCTCTCAGTGCCCTGACCACCTCGACAAAAAACAGTCACAGCTGAGAGTGTTTTAGCACCGAGGGCGCTCAGCACTTTATACACTGTATTACATAGAGAATGAATAGAAACTAGTCGCCCACAGTGGGGAAAAAAACGCATTTGGTGGGCACACAGCGTTAGTCACAACTAGCACCCTGGGATTGGCTGCTGGACCCACAGCAAGTGGCTCACTTTGGTTTTAGAAAGAAAGAGAGACAAAAAGAAAAAGAGAGAAAGAAAGACAAAAAATATTGAAAAATCATAGCAAAATATTTATGCAAATATTGATAATAAAATCTCGACATTTTCCAAAGCTGCAAAACTTTGCGAAAAAGCTGCAAAATTACGAGAAAAAAGTCACAAACCTTTATATAAAAATGTTCAAATTTACCAAAAAATTTATAGGGAAAATTCCCATTTATTTAAGAGAAGTACTAAATTAATGAGAAAAAAATTCATACAAGCAAAACAAATGTGAATTATATTTTATTGATAATTTTTGCACCTTTTTACCCTAAATTTGCAGCCTTTTCCACCTAAATTTGCATCTTTTTCCTCCTAAAGATGGACCCAAGTGGTGGCTCAGTTGGTAGAGCATCCGCCCCACACCCGGGAGGCAGGGGTTCAAATCCCGGCCCGGTCATGCTGAAGACCATATAAAAGTGGAACTTCCTGCCATCCAGCTTGGTGCTCAGCAAAAATGGAATGGAGGAGGGAAATTTGCGGCGGCGCCTTGCATGGCAACAGCCCTCTGATTCTACACTTGGGATGTGTGTGATTAACACAGTAGATAGGTAAAACGCAATCTCATTCTACTGTACGTGATTGGTTGTACAGTTGAATGACAATAAAGGGTGATTTAATTTAAATTGGCAGTATTTTTTTCCTTGTAAATTTGGCCTTTTCCCCATAAATTTGCAGCTTTTTTCAATAAACTTGAATTTTTTTCCCTAAATTTATAGCTTTTCCACCCAGATTTTTAGTTTTTCTCACCATCATTTGACAGCCTTTTCCCCTGAAATTGCACTTTATTACTAAATTTGTTGATTTGACCTTTAAATTAGCATCTTTTTTCTTAAATTTGCATCTATTTCATCCCTAAATTTGCGTCTTGCCCCCCTAAATTTGCAGATTTTTTTCTCACAGTTGTCCGTCTTTTTTCTGAATAAATTTATGATTTTTTTTCCCATTAAGTTGCAAGTTTCGATTGTATTGAAAGGAGGTAGTTTCAGGTATTTTGCTTATTAACTATTACCCAAAACTTACAGTAATTTCAGTTCCAGTAATTAGACTAGGCTGATCTCTAATGTGGTCACGTGCATTTTGACATTGTGCAAATGTCCTGTCCTCTATTAAAAAACACATTTTATCATCTGTGATTAAATCGTTTTTCTCAGCACATTATTGGCGTTCTACAGTCATTGTTTTCTACAGTGGAATTCCAGTAATGAATGATTCATATTGTTCATCAAAGAATTAAGTAATCACAGATACTCATATTTACTCATAGGCTGTACATATGAAGGAGCCGTTTTCTGTTGTGGTTACCTTAACTAATCCGTCTCCTGTAATATCTGCAGCCAGACTCATCGTTGGCTACATCTGTGCACGTAAACGCTGACACATTGTGAAAGAAGGTCACAAATTTGGCATTTAGGTGAAAAACTGTGTCAGGAACCCAGCAGCAGAACAAAATTAAAGACTTAATATCCACAGACATGACAATCATTAAATATACCTTTTAAAGATCTTAAAAATATCATAGATAAACACAGTAGTTCTGTTTTTGTGCTGTGGGAAGAAATCCTCTTTGCACTTTATTAAAACAAATGAACAACTGAAGTCTTCAGCAGTGTCTGAGTGCTGTCAGCCACTGCAGTGACCTAACTCCCTCTGACTGCCTTTCTGCTGATTGTCAGACTGTTGTTTACTCTGCCGTTTCCACCAACTTTTCTAAGCCGTTCCCTTGAAACCTTTGGCTCACCTCTGTTGCTTGGCAACATCACGTCAAACACCATCATGCAGCAGAGGCTTATGGGAGCCAAATGGCATAATGAATAACTAGTGTGTTGTTTACTCACACTATTAAACATTTATCCATGGGCTCTAATGAACCTGTCAATCACACTGAAGCATATCTCACTTCCATGTGTGATCTGCTTTATTTTATTATTAATTTATGAATGTTGTTAGCATGCTTAGTCTAGCCTAGCCATTGTGTTGTTTCCATCCATCCATCCATCTTCTGCCATTTTTCCAGAGGTCCAGATCGCGGAGGCAGCAGTTCAAGCAGAGAAGCCCAGACTTCCCTCTCCCCAGCCATCTGCTCCAGCTCTTCAGAGAGGACACCAAGGCGTTCCCAGACAAGCTGGGAGACATAGTCTCTCCACCGAGTCCTGGGTCTGCCCCGGGGTCTCCCCCCAGTGGGACGTGCCCGAAACACCTCAAGTGGGAGGCGTCCAGGAGGCATCCTAATCAGTTGCCCATACCACCTCAACTGACTCCTTTCAATGTGGAGGAGCAGCGGTTCTACTCTGAGCCTCTCCTGGATGACTGAGCTCCTCACCCTATCTCTGAGGGTGAGTCCAGCAATCCTACGGAGAAAGCTCATTTCAGCCGCTTGTATCCACGATCTCGTTCTTTCGGTCATTACCCAAAGCTCGTGACCATAGGTGAGAGTAGGAATGTAGATTGACTGGTAAATCGACAGCTTTGCCTTAGAACTAAGCTCCCTCTTCACCGCAACAGACTGGTACAACATCCGCATCACTGCAGATGCTGCTCCAATCTGTCTGTCAATCTCTTGCTCCATTTTCCCCTCACTCGTGAATAAGACCCCAAGATACTTAAACTCCTCCACTTGGGGCAGGAGCCTGTCCCCAACCCAGAGAGGACAATCCACCTTTTTCTGGCTGAGGACCATGGACTCGGACTTGGAGGTGCTGATTCTCATCGCAGCCGCTTCACACTCAGTAGCAAACCATCCCAGCAAGAGCTGTAGGTCATTGCTGGATGAAGCCAACAGGACAACCTCATCTGCAAACAACAGAGATGAGATCCTGTGGTCACCAAGCATGACACCCTCCATTCCCTGGCTGCACCTAGAAATCCTGTCCATAAAATTTATGAACAGGATCGGTGACAAAGGGCAGCCCTGGCGGAGTCCAACTCACTGGGAATGAGTCCGACCAAGTGTTGGCAATACAAACCAAACTCCCACAATGGTCGTACAGAGACCGAATAGCTCGTAACAACAAGCCCGATACCCCATATTCCCGAAGCACCCCCCACAAAAAACCATGAGGGACGCGGTCAAATGCCTTCTCCAAGTCCACAAAACACATGTAAACTGGTTGGGCAAACTCCCACGAACCCTCGAGAATTCTCGAGAGGGTAGAGAGCTGGTCCAATGTATCACGGCCAGGACGAAAACCACATTGCTCCTCCTGAATCCGAGGTTCGACCAACGGCCGGACTCTCCTCTCCAGTACCTTGGCATAGACCTTCCCAGGGAAGCTGAGGAGTGTGATCCCTCTAAAGTTGGAGCACACCCTCCGGTCCCCTTTTTTGAAGAGAGGAACCACCACCCCGGTTTGCCATACCAAAGGCACTGCCCCCGACCTCCATGCAATGTTGCAGAGGCGTGTCAACCATGACAGCCCAACAACATCCAGGGTCTTGAGGTACTCAGGGCGAATCTCGTCTTGTTTCCATTTATACCTATTCCATATACCACTACCTGGGCTGTAATGATCCTGTGAAACAAACTGAATCATGTTTTCATCCCAGTGGTTATGTGGCTTCTTTTATAATTAACTTATGTGCAACGCTATTGATTATTACTGTTAGCGTTACCATTAGCATTTCACTCATCTGACAGCCACTTGTCGGCACTATGAGAGGTTCCACCAGTAGGGAGCTAGCTTGCTCTTTTCCAGCGTCTGTCATCTCCTGTTTTCATTCTATGGGTCTCTTGAGGTTCTGTTGAAGCATCTGTCATGCACCTGGGAATGGGAGCTGGTCAAACAATGTGAGCCAGCCTCCCTGCCACTGCTAGCCAGCCATATGCATGTGAAGTCAACCACTCCAGATGGGCCAAAGCTGAGAGCTGTGCACGGCTTTAAGCACAGTGTGGAGCGTTGAAAAGAAGCAGACTTGGGCTGATGCTCGGCACTAACTGTTGTGTGTGTTTGGATCCTTTGTTAGTTCGTACCAACTCCAGTGTTTCATCATACTGGAACAGCACTCACACCACCCCATCCCCCAACCAGATATGCAGTGTTTTCACTGCTTTATTAGGCCCTTAAGTTGGATAAATATTAGGATTCACCATTTTTAATTTATTCATTATAGCAGTCTGTCGTGGGCGACAATGACTGTTTCATTTAGGTCTGATCAGATTCCTCCACGCAGCTCTGTCCTTAGCCTTCCGCTGCCAGGAACTCCTGTCTATGTCCAACTTCTTCAAGTTTCTTTTTACAGTGTCTTTAAATCTGAGCCTTGGTCTACCCTGATTGCGTTTGCCCTCGCATAACTGTGAGTAGAGTAACTGCCGAGGGAGACGCTGGTGGTCCATCCTTTCAACATGTCGGAGCCATCTCAGGTTCATCTGTATTAGCATGTCCTCCATTGATGGTAGACCAGCTCATTTCAACACTTCTATGTTGGTTATCTTGTCTTTCCAAGAGATGTTCATTATGGCTTGAAGGTGTCTCATTATGTATGCGTGGAGTTTCTTCACCTGCACTCTGTAGACAGTCCAAGTTTCAGCACCGTACAATAGAGTAGCCAGTACTGTCACTCTGTACACTTTGCATTTCACACGGATAGACACATGTTGATTGTTCCACAGTCTCTCCCTCAAGAGAGACTGTGTCAGTCTCAGGAGATGGTCCCCTGAGAAGGAAAGTGCCTTGAGAGACTGTTTTAACACCACAGCCTGGGATGTGCTGATGGACCCGCATGGTGAGGACATAGAGGGGCTGACACACTGTTTGACAGATTACCTGAACTTTTGTACAGACGAGGTTGTCCCTGTCAAGACTGTCCGTTGCTACCCTAATAACAAGCCATGGGTAACACGGGAAGTCAAAATGGTCCTCAACAAGAAGAAGGCTGCTTTTAGGAGCAGAGACAGGGAGGCCATGAAGGCAGCACAGCAGGAGGTGAAACACTGTGTGAAGGAAGCCAAGGACAGCTATAGGAGAAAGGTGGAGCAGAAGCTGAGGGAAAGTAACATGAGGGAGGTCTGGGAAGGTGTGAGGACCATCACAGGTCTCAACACAAAGACCAGAGTTGTTGAGGGGACAATAGAGAGGGCAAATGAACGATTTTTTCAATAGGTTCAACCAGCCTTTGCCCTTGCCCCTCCCACCCCCACCCTCATTACAGCCACGTCCCCCCTCCACACACCTCCCCCCAAATATTGCAACCCCCCCCTCCTCTACATCAGTACGACCCTTGCCATTTATTACCACAGAACAGGTCAGAGGGCAGCTGAGGAAGCTCCGACTCAGGAAAGCTGCAGGCCCGGACAAAGTGTGTCCAAGAGTATTGAAGACCTGCGCTGCAGAACTGGGGGAACCACTACAATGGATCTTCAACCTCAGCCTGAAGATTGGGAGAGGGCCCACTTTTTGGAAGACATCCTGCATCGTTCCAGTTCCGAAAAAGAACCGGCCCAGCGAGCTGAATGACTACCAACCAGTGGCACTCACCTCACATCTGATGAAGACGCTGGAGTGACTCTTCCTCAGCCTCCTCAGACCCCAGGTGCAACATGCCCAGGACTGCCTGCAGTTTGCGTACCAACCAGGTGTCGGTGTGGAGGATGCCATCCTCTACCTGCTTCATCGATCCCACTCCCATCTGGATAAGGGAAGTGGCACAGTGAGGATCCTCTTTTTGGATTTCTCCAGTGCCTTCAATACCATTCGGCCCCCCTTGCTTCGGGATAAATTAAGCAAGATGGGAGTGGACTCCCACCAGGTGGACTGGATCTCTGACTACCTCACTGGCAGACCACAATACGTCGGGCTGAAGGATATTACGTCTGACACCGTTGTCTGCAGCACTGGAGCCCCCTAGGGCACAGTATTGGCCCCACTTCTCTTCACCCTGTACACCTCGGACTTCTGCTACAACTCGGAGCTGTGTCATATTCAGAAGTATGCCGACGACACAGCCATTGTTCGGTGTATCAGAGATGACAGAGAGGAGGAGTATCTGAGACTAGTAGGGGACTTTGCTGCATGGTGCCACACTAACCACCTACAGCTCAACACCTCTAAGACGAAGGAGCTGGTTATTGATTTTGGGAGGTCTAGACCAAGACCTCAACCAGTCCTGTTAGAGGGAGCTGAGGTGGAGGTTGTGGATTCATACAAATATCTCGGGTTGTGGTTGGATAATAAATTGGATTGGACAACATACATTAGCCACTTGTATGGGAAGACACAAAGTAGGATGTACTTCCTAAGGAGATTGCGGTCCTTCAACATCTGCAGCAAACTTCTGCGGATGTTTTACCAGTCGGTGGTTGCCAGCGTCCTCTTTTACTCTGTGGTGTGCTGGGGGGGGGGGGGGCAGTATATCCAAGAAGGATGCGTCCAGACTGGATAAGCTGATCAGGCAGGCCGGCTCTGTGGTCGGCGCGAAGCTGGACACCCTGGTGACGGTGGCAGAGATGAGGACTCTGGATAAACTGTTGGATATAATGGACAGCGTCAGCCACCCTCTGCACACCGTCATCAGTGACCAGAGGAGCCTGTTCAGTGAAAGACTGCTCCTTCCCAAGTGTCGGACCAACAGGCTCAAGAACTGTTTTGTCCACCATGCCATCACACTCTATAACTCCTCACTTGGGGGGGGGGGGGGGGGGTACATAGAGTACAGAGGACAGTAGGGCATTCATAGTGAAATAACCTTAACTTAACCCTACTTGTACAAGCCATATTTAGCCTTATATTTATACTGTGTATATTATGTTAAGTGTTTATTAAGTGTTTATTTTTGTCTTTTTTGCTTTTCTGATCTGTATGCTCCTTTTATGTGCTGCTGGAAATTTTAAATTTCCCAGAGGGAGTCTGGGAAATTTATTAATCCCAAAGGGATTAATAAAGTTAAGTCTAAGTCTAGTCTAAGTTTCCAGACACAGTACTCGCTCTTCCCATTCTGAGAGATAGTTCATCCTCCAGCCTAGCATTCTCTGAAACAGTGCTACCTAGGTACTTGAAAGTCTTGCACTTGACTAGTGGCTCTGTACCAATGCTGATCTCTTCTGGTAGTGATGTTGATAATTGGAACTTTGGTGGTTGATAAAGGCACTCTGTCTTCTTGATGTTAGATTTGGAGGCTGAATTGGCTAGCTGCTCTTGCAAATTTCTCCACTAAAGATTGTATATCTTCCACGCTGTGTGCAACTAGAGCACTGTCGTCAGCAAAGAGCATTTCTCTTACTACCTTTATCGATGTCTTACTCTTGGCTTTAAACTGTGCCACATTGAACAAGTCTGCTTCTTTCCTTGTTTGAATGTATACTCCTTCTGAAGTGTCTTTGAAGGACACCTCAAGCATGGCTGCCAGATATAGTGAGAAGAGTGTAGGTGCCAGCACACACCCTTGTTTCACCCCATTGCTTACTGAGAAGTCTTTAGATACTGAGCCACTCATTGTCACGTTTGCTTGCATACCTGTATGGAGTGCCTCGATCAGGCTGACAAACTTCTCTGTACAGCCATATTTCTTGAGTACCTGCCAAAGTCCTTGTCGCGAAACCGTATCGAAGGCTTTACTGAAGTCTATGAAGACTACATAAAGCGGCATGTTCTGTTCGATACACTTTTCTTGAACCTGTTTCAAGCAGAAAATCATGTCCATTGTGCTTCTTCCACTTCTAAAGCCACACTGGGTTTCTGGTAGTACATTCTGCGAGATGTGTTCATTGAGTCTGTTCAGTAGTACACATGAGAGAATCTTATCAACAGTGGCTAGCAGTGATATACCTCGGTAATTTCCAGAGTCTTTCCTGTCACCTTTCTTGAACAAAGACACAATACTTGCATCCTTCCAGTCTTGAGGTACTTTCTGGGCATCCCATATCTCTTGGATGAGCTTGTGCAGGCAGTTGGTCAGCTGAACACCACCAAATTTCGACACTTCTGCTGGAATTCCATCCCTTCCTGGAGCTTTACCATCCTGTGTTGTCCTGATAGCTGCCATTAGTTCATCAAAATTTGGTAGTTCATCCAGACTTGATACAGCTGGTCGCTGCACTAGAGCTTCTTTAGCCTCTTCAGTGAGATCTCCAGGGTTGTTTAGTAGTTGGTCAAAGTGGTCTGCAAATCTGTCCAGGATCTTGTCTTTCTCCTGCAAAACCGTTTCACCATCCATAGCCTTTAGTTGGATCAATCCTCTTGGTTTAGGGCCATAGATTTCTCTCAAACATGTGAAGAATGTTTTCATGTCCTTTCTGCCTGCTGCAGTTTGAAGTTCCTCTGCTTTTTCATCCCGCCAGTTGGACTTCATCTCTCTGGTGTACTTCTGTAGCTCACTCTGAGCCTTTGAGTATTTCTTCTTCTTCGACCTTGTGTTACGCTGTAGGTTTTCCTGCCTAACTGTATTCCTCGCTTCTAGTAGTTTCTTCAGGTGTTCATCACGCTCATCAAACCAATCTTGATGTTTCCTGTCAGGGTGACGTAATACATCACTCGCAGTCTGATACACCGTATCCTTCAGTGTTGCCCATTTCTCTTCTATGTCATTCTCTGAGTTGTTGCTGTCCCAGTCTTTCAAGTTTTCATCCATTTTCTGTGTAAGTTCTGCCTGCTTCTTTTGGCCTTTCAGTGCACTAGTGTTTAGCTTCCGTGGCGGCTTCACACCGTCCTGCAGTGCTGTTTTCGTCTGCAAATCCTTAATCTAGATCTCAGCATAACATGATCAGTACCACAGTCCGCGCCTCTCATTGGTCTGGTGTCCAATACATCGCTTATATCTCTCTGCCTGACTGTGATGTAGTCTAATAAGTGCCAGTGCTTGGATCTTGGGTGCATCCATGTCTTCTTGTGTGTGTCTTTGTGCTTAAATAGAGTGTTGGTTATCACAAGGTTGTACTCTGAACATAGTGCAAGTAGAAGTTTTCCATTAGCATTGCACTTGCCTACTCCATGACTGCCTAGCACTCCTTTCCATTTCTCAGTGTCCGAACCAACTCTGGCATTAAAATCTCCATCGAGTATCAGCCTATCATCAGTCGGTACACACCTGATAGTCTCACGTAAATCACTGTAGAACTCTTCCTTCACCTCCTCTGTGTTGGTCATTGTTGGGGCATATACACTGATGAGTGTGGCATACATCTTCCGCTGTAGTGGGAGTCTCATAGTCATTATCCTGTTGCTGATGGGCACCGGTTCCTCATCAAGCATTGCTGCTATCTCCTTTCTAACTGCAAAGCCCACTCCTGCTTCTCTCCTTTCTTGAGTTGATCTTCCACTCCAAAAGAAGATGTACCCATGGTCTTCCAAGCTGTCATATCCAGGCAATCTTGTTTCACTAAGTGCAGCTATGACTACATTGTACCTGTTCATTTCCAGGACCACAAGCGCGGTCTGTCTTTCTGGGCGCTGTGATGTTGTTCTGTCCAACAGAGTGCGTACATTCCATTCTGCTACACACAAGGCTGCTGTTTTCCTCTTCTTTTGTCTTCCTGCTCCTAGCTTACTTTTTGCTGCCTGTCGGAGTGTGAACATTAGGACATAAAATTAGGGGGATTTTTGTCGGTCTTCCGAAGGGGGACTTTGTCATGGGTCCGTCCGTCTGTCTGTCCCACTTTTGTGAAATCAACTCCTCCTACAATTTTGTTCCAGTTGTTTTGAAACTTGGTACCAGGGTTTGGTATACACTGATGATGTGCATATTGCAATTTGCCTGTGATAAGATGATTTTTGTGGGAGTTTTGGGTTAAATGGTCAAATGCTCAAGGTTGGAATTCCCTATGCCCTTTTGCTAAAGAATGGGTAAAGCTACAGTCACCAAACTTGTTACACAGGTTCACCTTGAGACCTTGACCAACGTCTGTGAGTTTGGGTTCAAAAGGTCAAAGGTCAACATTAACATTCCCTTTACACTATTACTATAGAGCAAGTAAAGCTACAGTCACCAACGTTGGTACAAAGTTTCACCCTGAGCCTTTGACCTCTGGCTTTGGGTTTCAGGTCAAAAGGTTAAAGGTCAGTGTTCACATTCCCTATGCCCTATTACTATAGAATGAGTAAAGCTACGGTCACCAAATCTGCCTCAGAGGTTCACATTGGGATCCTGCCCTACAAGTATGTGTTGTATATAACTATTTTTGTTATATATTCATGGATGATGGGCTTATCATAATTTGGTTCTTCCCCATTAATGTTATGGAAAATATGAAAACTGCTCTCCTTCAGTGACATATTGGGATCTCAAAGAAAATGGAGGCAGTGGATATTGCACTCACCCCAGAATGCTGTGGAATCCGTTACAGACAGCTGTGGTCATCTGCTTGGCTAATTAGGGAGCAGCTACACTTTTGTCCAGGTGTTCCATACCATGCTGAAGTATGACTGTCACAGTTCTCTGTTCCTGAGCCCAGTTACCTCCTGTCTGTTTATGAAAAGCAGAATCGTGTACTTTCCACAAATATCTCTGCATTCCTGTGGGTTTTCTCCAGTTGACTCTTTGTATCTAAACAAACTGAAGAAAATAGTCGACCTCTGCATTTCATTAACAAGTTGTGATTGTGTTAAATGATTCTTGGGAGGAACAGCCACATTATTTTCCATTGGAAGGCATTCCAGAAACCCAAAGAGATTCACACAGCCCTGATGTAGAGCACCGTTCTCTGGTCTCTATTCATGGTCATTTTTGTTCCAGACAAAACCAGCATGGAAACAAACAGAAAGCTACAGCGAAACCTTAAAACTGGGACCTCCCAGAACTGTGGGTGAAAACACAGTTGCAGCATCTGTTTCACACAGGAACCTCTTCCTTCTTTAATGTGACAGAAAAACTAACAATAGCCATGTTTACAGCTGTGGACAAAATTGTTGGTACCCCTCTGTTAATGAAAGAAAAACCCACAATGGTCACAGAAATAACTTGAATCTGACAAAAATGGTAATAAATAAAAATTCTATGAAAATTAACCAATGAAAATCAGACAATGCTTTTGAATTGTGGTTCAACAGAATTACTTTAAAAGACAAACTCATGAAACAGGCCTGGACAAAAATGATGGTACCCCTAGAAAAGAATGAAAATAATGTGACCATAGGGACATGTTCAACCAAGACGTGTCCTCTAATTAATATCACAGGTGTCTACAAACTTGTAATCAGTCAGTCGGCCTATTTAAAGGGTGACAAGTAGTCACTGTGCTGTTTGGTGACATGGTGTGTACCACACCAAACATGAACCAGAGGAAGCAAAGGAGAGAGTTGTCTCAGGAGATTAGAAAGAAAATTATAGACAAGCATGTTAAAGGTAAAGGCTATAAGACCATATCCAAGCAGCTTGATGTTCCTGTGACTACAGTTGCACATATTATTCAGAAATTTAAGATCCAGGGGACTGTAGCCAACCTCCCTGGACGTGGCTGCAGAAGGAGACGGATAATACGAATGGTAACAAAAGAGCCCAGAACAACCTCTAAACACATTCATGGTGAACTCCAAGGTCAAGGTACATCAGTGTCAGATCGCACCATCTGTCGTTGTTTGAGCCAAAGTGGACTTCATGGGAGACGACCAAGGAGGACACCACTGTTGAAAACAAATCATAAAAAAGCCAGACTGGAATTTGCCAAACTGCATGTTGACAAGCCACAAAGCTTCTGGGAGAATGTCCTATGGACAGACGAGACAAAACTGGAACTTTTTGGCAAGGCACATCAGCTCTATGTTCACAGACGCAAAAATGAAGCCTACCAAGAAAAGAACACTGTCCCTACTGTGAAACATGGAGGAGGTTCTGTTATGTTCTGGGGCTGCTTTGCTGCATCTGGCACAGGGTGTCTTGAATCTGTGCAGGGTACAATGAAATCTCAAGACTATCAAGGTATTCTAGAGAGAAATGTGCTGCCCAGTGTCAGACAGCTTGGTCTCAGTCGCAGGTCATGGGTTTTGCAACAGGATAATGACCCAAAACACACAGCTAAAAACACCCAAGAATGGCTAAGAGCGAAACATTGGACTATTCTAATATGGCCTTCTATGAGTCCTGGTCCAAATCCTATTGAACATCTGTGGAAGGAGCTGAAACATGCCATCTGGAGAAGGCACCCTTCAAACCTGAGACAACTGGAGCAGTTTGCTCATGAGGAGTGGGCTAAAATACCTGCTGAGAGGTGCAGAAGTCTCATTGACAGTTACAGAAATCGTTTGATTGCAGTGATTGCCTCAAAAGGTTGTGCAACAAAATATTAAGTTAAGGGTACCATCATTTTTGTCCAGGCCTGTTTCATGAGTTTGTTTTTTAAAATAATTCTGTTGAACCACAATTCAAAAGCATTGTCTGATTTTCATTGGTTAATTTTTGTAGACTTTTTATTTATTACCACTTTTGTCAGATTCAAGTTATTTCTGTGGCCATTGTGGGTTTTTCTTTCATTAACAGAGGGGTACCAACAATTTTGTCCACGTGTGTACATGGACACAAGTAACAGGATTAAAAACCTGATCAGAATAAAAATGCTTCATGTAAACACGCCAATCTGAATATTCTGACCTGATCACACTCATTCGGATCAAAATTTCATTCCGATTGAGCAGGTGGGTTATGCCAATTGTTATTCCGATTGGTGTTACACTTATTCTGAAGCTTGGGCAGAATATGTTTACTGCGCATGTCTGTACGTCAGCCACACGTCGACGTGACGTATTTCTGCCTTTAGAGCAGCTAGTGGAAGATATGGCGGGAGTAAAACAAAACTGGTCTGTCGTCCTGCTGTCTCCCTCTGTTCGTCATATGCAGAAGTATGTACTTGTAGCTTCATTACGGAGACCAGCAGAAGCAAAAGTACAGTCTGAATAACACAATACAGGTCCATTTCAAAAAGAGAAAGACACAAAGCGGGGTTTGTTTACATTGGAAGTTGCTTCTTCTACTATTTTTGGAATGTTCGATAATTGTGTGCATGTCAAAATGATTTAGTCCATTCAAACGTGTGACACATGGAAACGCACGTCCTAATCGGATCAACTTTTTCAGGATCCATGTAAACAGTAAAGTTGTAATCTGAATTGTAATCAGATTGAAGAAATTTTGCCCATGTAACCGTGGCTAATAAGATGGTAGGAAAAACTTTTTCAGTGTCTGTCATCTGTCTTAATCATTATGCCTCGTTGAAACTGAGAGGCATACAGTAGTCAGTTAGTGCGTCTGTTTCTGGCTGTATGTGTGTATGTATCTGTCCGTCCGCCTCTCTGTTTCACCTCGCCCGGTTAAAATTAAGTGGAACTAAAGGTTTGTATCATTGTATAACCATATTTTCTTGACGTTTAATTTGCCAGAATTTCAAAATAATGGTTTGTTTTTGAAATAAACACAAAAATGGCTCACCTTTACCGTCAATGGAATGGTACTGAGCATGTGCCCAGAAACTCCCACCAGAGGAAAGTACTGCGCAATCCGCCAATACTGGGTGAACAAATGTCCGTCTTTTTGCCCGTCTGTTTTCTTCCTCTGCCACTAAACAGCAAAAGCTCCTGTTCATCTTGATTGTCACTGTATTCACGTACCTCCATTGCTTCCGCCATTTAAAACGTCTGCCACCGTGCTCTTCTTCTGTGTTTGGATTGCAGCTGTTCAAATCAGGTTGGTGACTCTTGGCTGCCACCGACAGCATGGGCATGTGAACTGCAGGTTATTTTCACTATGCATGCGTGTACTCCAAAACTACTGGATGGATTTGGATGAAATTTTTACCAGAGGTGGTCCTTGGGCTAGAGAGGAACCCATAACATTTTGGTGATGATCTGAGAATGCATACCTCCACCAAGGCTCTGGCACTGAGGCATCAGCACCTTGGTGCTTTCATAAAAATCTGTTTTTAGCATTTTTATGTGATGAAACTTAAAACTGTTTTGCTGTTGAGTAGACCTCAGTATTAGAATAATGCCACCATCCTCATGAGGCTGCATTTTTGACATGGGAAGTGCACATCATAATTGGCAATAGTGTGGCCACTTGAGCCGTGAGAAAATTGTTCTGCAGGTTTGTGACAGAGTGGATGTTGCTTTGTTCCCCTTTCAAAGATGGAGAATGATTATGGGTTGTTTTTTTTTTTCTTTTTTGCATTTCACTGTCGAGACAAGAGAAAAAAAAATCCACACAAATATTGGAGCTATTACAACATGCGTGCTCATGAAGAAAAACACAACAGCTTGTAATCTGCAGCCGAACAGATTATCAGACCACACATAAAAAAAATGGAGGATTGTTTTTCACAAGGCTGTCTTCCTTCTCAGGTGAGAGACCATTCCACTGCTCTCAGTGTGGGGCCTCCTTCACCCAGAAGGGAAACCTGCTTCGCCACATCAAACTGCACTCTGGAGAGAAGCCCTTCAAGTGCCCAATGTGCAGCTACGCCTGCCGTCGCCGTGACGCCCTGAGCGGGCACCTGCGCACCCACTCTGGTACCAGGCAGCTGCACACATTCACCCCAGACACTCTCTGCACCTGTGTACAGTATCCTGTTAGGTTTTTTTTCTCTCACTCCCTTTGAATCTGAACTCTGCTGAGGCTGCATGGCTTTTCCAGTAACACCCTGGCATGCACTCTCATATGGTTACACACACCTTCTATGGTATCTTACTCATTCACCTCTGGAAACTTACTCATTCACTTTCAGTTCACGTGTTTCACCTTCTAGCCATGAACATCGTCATTTTTTTTTCTCTATGAAACTGCACACCTAACACATAATACTCGCAGCAGCATTGCCACATTGTTATGTGCTGAGCCGATTTATGTGAAACTCCTGCCCGCAGTGGAGAAGCCCTTCAAGTGCAACCACTGCAGTCGCAGCTACAAGCAGCGAAGTTCGCTTGAGGAGCACAGGGAGAGGTGCCATGTCTACATTCAGAGCAAAGGTTCTGCAGAGAGAGGTGAGCACAAACACAGAAACACGGGCTGCACATAAGTGTCAATATTATCAGAACACACACATGGGCGTCTGTGTGGCACAAAAATTAAACTTCAGATCACTTTAAAAAGCCTTTATTCTGCTTTTTGGTGGTTATCGTTTAATTCAGTCTGCTCTGTAGGATTTCTGTGACATTACATTGTCTGCAAAGTCAAACAGCCCAAAGCCCTCCTGCACAGGAGTTCTCTCCTACAGAATCTAGGACTACAGCTCTGTCTGAAACGTCTCGTTTGGATTGGCAGTTCTTTTCTGTGAGGATTTTACATCATTACTTAAAGGTTCCATTTACTAAAACATAGTGTGTTTGTGAGTTTTAACCTTATAAAATGCTTTCTGAGGTCAGTAAAAGTATTAAAATGTCTCTTCACAGAAAAATAATCTTCTACTACTACTCCGACTACTGATCGGAGGGTCAGGGGTTCGCAGTCTGCATGTTGAAGTGTCCTTGAGCTAGACACTGAACCCCCACTTGCTCCTGGTGGGTCAGGCCAGTACCTGTGTATGGCAGCTCCACCGCCATCAGTGTGTGACTGTGTGGATAGCAGAACCTGTAAAGAACTTTGGTCATCCAGAGATGAGTAAAAAGTGCTGTATAAGTGAATGCCATTTACTATTTTTACATTTTGGCAGAATGGACAGTAGCTGGTTTTGCTCCTCTGGAGTCTTTTTTCCCTTTGTCATTAACAAATGCTTTAAGTCTTCAGTTCCAACCATCACCGTGTTATTGGTTGTGATGATCCAGTCTCCGCCCAGTTGAGCAGGGAGGCTATGGTGTTAGCTTTAGCGCTAACAGTGCTACTAAGGAGTTAGCTTGCCAGACGTAGTTTATATTGACATTTCATTTACATTTCAGTCACCCAAATAGAAATCCCTGTTTCCATCTGCTTCACTAATCCACAGTCGATAATGTATCTCACGTCATTCTGGTGTATGTTGTATTTTCACCATGATGCTAGACTAATCCGTTGGCATTAGCTTGGCTAGGTGGTGGGAGTTGGTAAGTCTTTTTTTTTTGTCCTGTCCAGCAGCTTGGAAAGCAGAACAAATATCTGCTTGCCTTATTGTGCCAAGCACATTTACTTTGCCAATAGGAGCTCTGTTCATATTTGATATATGCTGTATATCAATGATAGTTATGGACTCCTCTTGCTGTATAATAACTTAAATTGTCTTACTTTATGCAGAACCCGACAGGGGGAATGGGGGAGGGAATTGAAGGGATATGAAGTGGTCGGAAGGGTGTGGGGGGTGAGAGGGTGGGGAGGGCGGGGAGGGCGGGAGAAAGAAAGAGTTGGTCAGTCTAACCACATTAGAGCTCACCTCAGCAGGGAGAGGCTAACAGACAGGCCACCTGCCGTTAGCTTAACTGTTGAGCCGTCCGGTTTTGATCACTAGTTTCAGTAAATTCTTTTCACCCCCACTGGAATCCTTCATCTATCAACCTTTGTCCCTATACATCATTCTTATTTTATCTTATTTTACTGTAGTTTATTTTTTTCTAATTCGGATCCAAGACTGCTAGCTGACACGGGCATTTTAGCCATTCACTTATGCACAAATGCAGGGCCTGATTAAGGAGGTTGTGGGCCACTGGGCTAGAGCAATTTTTGGGGCCCTCTCACATATAATTTATGGGAGTATGATATGCATAATGGCTATGTTTACATGCACAGTAATAAACCGTTTATAGTCAGATTTATAGAGTTATCTGATTATTAAAGTAGTCATGTAAAAACAATAATCAGATAAAAAGTAATTATTGTGTTATGAGAAGTTACATTAACACACATAGTTTATTGTCCAATGTAAATGTAATGTAATGTAATCAATGTACAATGTAATGTAAACCTGTTTATTCAATACATGTAAAAATGTCATGGAAAATGACATGGAACCCATTCAACCAGTGGACTGATCTCTTATATGGGCCTGTAAGCCCTTATATGCCCCAGACATGTCAGCAGCATTGTCATAGCACTGTCCCCTGGAGTTGTTGCTGTCAATATTCAACTCTTTCAAAACCTGCAGCACAGACTCGCATAAAGCTTCTCCTGTGTGGCTCTCAATAGACAGAAATTTTAGGAAGCATTCCTGAATGTATCCATCAGGTGAGACATAATGTAAAATGAATGTCAGCTGATCCACATGTGAGACATCTGGTGTTGAATCAACACTGATTGAAAAGTATTCTCAATTGTTATTAAGTATTAAGGCCATTTTTACTTCACTGACAATCTTTGACAAAACACCGTCCCAGGGGCGGTCCTGGCTTGTGTGACTCCCTGGCACCCCCCTTCCCCCCAACTTCAATCTAAAGACCGACCTTTCTTGTTTTACTTGATACAAAATTGTCAATGACATCATCATATGAAAGTTTATCAGCAATGGTGTGGTTAATACCGATGACTGCAAGACCAGTAAAGAGGGTCTTTATCAATGAATCAATATCATGGTTTATAATTTAAATTTAAAAACTATAATCTGCGTGGGTTTACTCCGGGATTTCTCCGGTTTCTTCCCACATGCCAAAAACATGCAAGTTAGGTTAATTGGCATTAAACTGGGGATTCTAAATTGTCCTTAGGTATGACTGTGAGAGTGAATAGTTGTCTGTCTCTCTGTGTTGGCCCTGCGATGGACTGGCAATCTGTCCAGGGTGTACCCTGCCTCTCGCCCAAAAGATGCTGGGATAGGCTCCAGCCCCCCCGCGACCCGAAAAGGATTAAGCGGAAGAAGATGAATGAATGAATGAATGAATAATCATAACCATCAATATTAAATCAGAACAGTCTGAAATGTTTCACTCTGTTTGTAATGAATATTGAGAATGCTTTTTGAATTATCTTGCAAAAACACTAACTTAAAAAAACTACTTTATTGAAATAGTCTTTCTATGCAATATTTCTTTTTAGCTTGTTACAGCTTACAAAGTAAAAACTGTTAAAAAACCACAATAGTAGATGCCGCCCTGGGCAACCTCCCATGTGGCCCATATCTGAAACTGCCACTGCACGGTCCCCCATCAACTGAATAAATTCCTCACATGTTTTTGTGGAGAGATATGAAGGGATCCATCTTCCTGCATTTCCATATTTCTCCATGTGAGATTTCAAAAACGGATCATATTCACTTATCACTTCCAGAATGCCCATGTAGTTACTCCCTCTCTGCCAAAAATTCGACAACAGCCACCACTCTTCTCAGAACTTCATTCCAGTAACCACATTCAGACTCAAACTGTTTTTGCAACTCAGTGTCTGTTCTTCCTCTACTGGATGCAAGGGTGACATAGGTCAAAATTGCCTTTTTATGATGCTCACTGTTCTCGTGGTCTCAAATGCGCCCTGTTGCATCTTTCCAGTCACTAAAGCCAGTTTCAAAGCATGATTGACAGTTGCCAAACTTGCCATCGCTTGTATATGCGGCAGGCAAAACAATATAAGCAGCCAGTGGAAGGAGAATAGAGAAGCCATTGTCTTGACACAGGCTCACCGTTTGTAAGTTTGCGATCGAAGTAGCACTTTGAGAAAAGCCTTTTCTACTGCTTTTCAGATGCTCCGAAATCTGCATCCTTATCCTGACAGCTCTCCGGTCCTTTTTTGGCCCAATATTCCCAGACAGCATCAGTCATATTTCCCCAGAGAGCAGGATCATTGCTATAGGAATCGTTAACCCTTCCAACTGGTGTTTTGCAACTCTGATGACCAGGGGGCGCTTCTGTGGCCGATAAAGTGATGCCCTCTGACGGATTATCAGACAGTGGCTCCGCCAGTACGTCCGTGTTAGCATTTCCAGTGCTAACAGTTTGACAAACATCTAGCTTTGACTGTCCAGTTGACAGTCTGGGCCCCCTGGGCCCCCTGGATTTCTGCCCCGGTAAGCCCTCTGGATAATCCGGCCCAGCACAGATGTTTCTGTGCTTATTGTACTCCAGGATCTGGTCAGATCTTATCAACCACTGAAACCACACACCCCTGTCCACCAGTGACACTGTACTTCATTAAAATTACATTAGTTAGCTCAGGCTAGCTACCCGAGCTAGGAGCTAGCCAGCTATGATTAACAATGGTGATGAAAGAGGGAGGATGGCGCCAACTGTGGTTGTTAGGCATTTAGAGAGACATGCATTGAGTGGCAGGGGTAGGAACCTTTCTGTGTGGAGTTTGCATGTCCTCCCCGTGCTGCGTGGGTTTACTCCGGGGGCTCAGATTTCCTCCAAAGACATGCATGTTAGGTTAATTGGTTGTTCTAAATTGTCCCTAGATATCTGTCTCCTATAGGCCCTTAGAATAGAGGGTTAGTACTAGTGATGTGCTTTGAGTGGTCTTTGAGACTAGAAAAAGCGCTATATAAGTACAGGTCCTTATCCCTTAAACTAAACTTTCTGGGGAAGGCTGCAAAAGACGGTTCACAATGACACTGTAATAATGAAATAAAAAAGACAAAGTATGTCACAGACATCTCATTAAGACCTGTGGGAGCTGTCAAAGTGTGGAAAAAGTGCAGTAAATGGGTCCTTTAACGGACCTGACACAGACCTGCCTCCTGGATAGTCTGGTACACCCTCTCCTCATTCCAGAACAGGAAGTTTCCCACCAAGCCTCGGAGCTCACAGAGCTACAGTGCAGCTGTAAAATGAAAGGGAATGACTGAAGCTTCAACTACAAATGTTCTTGATATTACAATAGAAATCATAAGATGTACTCTCGCTGGCCACTTTATTAGGTACACCTTGTGGAGAAAGGAAGCAGGCGAGGCAGCGAGCTGAACGACACATGAACTTTATTCCATCTCCAACACACAATACAGTAAAAGAGCTCCCGGGTCTCTGTGCATTCCTCTTTTGTACGTTTAATTCCATGCATTGAGACCCAGCACTTCCGACCATAATACACTGCTCACACCTTCTCGCTTCCAGCAGCTCCGGCGGTTCCTCCTCTCCCTGGGGGGTGCATAGTCCGTACTGTCCCTTTTGAGACCCCCCAGTGGCACTTTCTTCCCTGGTCCATTGTTCCCCCTTATCCCAGCTGCCTTCTTTGGGTGGAGAATCCCCCACCCATGCCGCCACATACTTGCTATTACAGGTTAGACTGTGTTGCCCTCAGAACTGCCTTGATTCTTCATGGATTTATACATTTAGCCCTGTGGTGGAAATATTCCTCAAAGTATTGGTCTCATGTGTGGCGGATGAACTCCTTCTCTTATACTTACTCCATTATGCAGTAGACATGATTGTATTTTACGTTTTATTCTGGAATGATTCTGTGCCCCAGGCAAATTTCTCTTAATGGACAATAAAGTTTACTCTGCTATACTCTATATTTACTTTTCTTCAGAATTTCAGAATTCTTAAATTTGAGAAAAGAATTTCAGTCTTAAATTTGACTTTCTTCCATCTGTGGTCACCCTGTGCACAGTCTGCATAAACGTATTCACAGCAGGTTCACGGCTGAGGCTGTTACTGCCAACAGAGCCTGTTTTTACAGCCTTATTAATTTAACAAGCTTATGGTGAGCATACCCTATAATTACTGCCTAAATAGGTTATGGCTGCTGTGGTGTGAAAGCTTCTCATGTCTGTACCAACAAAAAGGAAGCCAGAGGCATAGGGCAGTGTTTTCAGACACCCCCCCCCCCCCCCACACACACACACACACCTCAAAAACAGCCCCCAAAAAAGCCTTTAATGCTCTGACGGGGACAGTGGCTGGGTTGCGACACACAGACTATGCTCTGTGTTCTGTGGTCAACGAATGTTGTAAGTTTATGCCTGATAGTGCCGTGGCGGTGAGGAAGCACATCCTCATCCTGTGGTCTCCTCTCCTGATCTGTTTAGGTGAAAAACAATGAGGAAGTGAGGTCAAAGGAGCGTCTCAGCTCCGTTTAACACCCTTACAGCAGCTTGGGAGCCAAGCATTTTTTTGAAAACTTTTTTTCTGACAAGACCTCAAAAAATCGGACGAAGGTGGCACAGCTCAGTCAAAAAGAGGTCTTCATTTCCTCATTACTCAGCCTCATCTTTTTTTTTTTTTTGTTTGTCTGCAGAGGATTACCACACATCCAGGACTCAGATGGGGACAGAACGCGCGCTGCTGCTTGACAGGCTCGCCAGCAATGTTGCCAAACGGAAGAGCTCCATGCCGCAGAAGTTCACCGGTAACAACACAGACACACACACAATCAGCTGATGCATTTTTAATAGAATTTTTTTTTGGGGGGGGGTTCTGCTTGTTTTTATGTTTTCCAATCAGGGCTGGGTGATATGGAGCCAAAATATCCCAATGTGTTAATGCTTTTATTGTGAAAAACTGAAAAATTTAACTCTCATTATAGATGGTATATATTTTTCATAAACATTTTATGTAAATTTGTAAACATCTTTTATAATAATTTAAAGAATGATCAACAGAACATGAAAAAATAGTTTTGTTAATCATTTAAAAATAGTTGACGTCTCATTCAGGAGCTTGTTTAACTGTGAGGAAACTTTATTTTACATATTTTAATGTTTAAAACAAAAATCTTAACCTGATATGATTAGGCTGCACTGTAAAACCCATTTAGTTAACTGTACTTGGAAAAAGCTTGCAAACCTTAGCGTTGTATGATTTTTTTTTTTTTTAGAAAAGCAAAATTGATGCCACAAGCTCTTAAATTAAGAGAACTAGTGCATTGCCCATAGAACGCAAGTATTCCTTTCTGAAACAGGTATCCCAATCAGGCTTTCCAGGCCCAAATGTAGGCTGTGTTTGAAAGTGGAATACAAGGAGGTGTAGCCTATATGTAGGCAATCACACGTTAGACTTTGACAAATATAAAAGGGAGTAAATGGCACTAAGATTTATTTGATTGTGTGAATATTAATTACAGAATACATAAGTATTGAAAATGAATGGGACATCCAATATTAGCGACTGTTTCAGATCCCTTGTTTTTGTTTGTCAGATCACTTATTTGTGTGATCTTTTATCACTTACATTCAAGATAATAGTGTATCTTGCACTTTGGGGAATGGGAGTTGTTCAGTCGTCATTATAATTATTTTAGTTTATATCATTGTTCAGTGATGGAGTTCAGTATAATACAGGGATATATAATAGGGACCAGCTGTTAGCACTCAACCGGCCCATGATGCTAACAAAAAAACTCGACATACCGGGAGAATTAAGACGAAAACGACGTGGGTGTCGTGCTGGAGTAAGACGGCGGGCAAGGAATATAAGGTACGGACCCGCCCTCCCATCTGTCATTATGGGGAATGTACGATCGATACTCGGAAAAACAGATGAGCTAGCGGCTATCTCCCGCTACGATAGCATATACCGGGAGTGTAATCTGATGCTATTCACAGAGACGTGGCTAACAGAACTAGCAGCAGATGCTAACATTGAACTGGAGGGTTTCCACGCAATACGGGCAGACCGAACACCAGACAGTGGGAAGGCAAGGGGCGGTGGAGTGATGATGTATGTCAATAACAACTGGTGCAGACCGGGACATATCACGGTTAAACAACAACACTGCAACAAAGACATTGAGTTGCTAGCTGTTAGCATGCGGCCTACCTACCTCCCGAGGGAATACTCACACGTGATCTGCATTGTTATTTATGCAAATCCGACGGCGAACGCTGGGACAGTGCATGACGTCATCCACTCAGTAACTGGCAGGCTGCAGACAGAACACTCAGATGCTCTTCTCCTCATCTCAGGCGATTTCAACCATATTTCACTGTCTCCCATTCTACCCACGTTCACCCAGTATGTCACATGCCACACTAGAGACAATAAAACACTGGACTTATTCTACGCAAACACTAAGGAGGCGTACACCTCATCACAACTCCCCCCACTCGGGAGATCGGATCACAACTTGGTTCATCTCCTGCCTGTGTACAAACCCCTAGTGCACAGACAACCTCCGGTCATGCGCACAGTGAAGTTATGGTCTGAGGAGGCAATGGACGCTCTAAAGGACTGCTTCTGCGATCCACATGGTGAGGACATCGATGGCCTCACTCACACCATCACGGACTACATCAGCTTCTGTGTGGACAACACCGTACCCACCAAGACCATACAGTGTTGCTCGAACAACAAACCCTGGATCAACCCTGAGATAAAAACACTTCTGAGAGAGAAGAAGAGGATCTTCAGGTCGGGGAACAGGGAGATGCTGAAGTCCGTACAGAGGGAGCTGAGGAGGAAGATCAGAGAAGGCAAGG
Organism: Pholidichthys leucotaenia; assembly: GCA_020510985.1. Taxonomy (NCBI): domain Eukaryota; kingdom Metazoa; phylum Chordata; class Actinopteri; order Cichliformes; family Pholidichthyidae; genus Pholidichthys; species Pholidichthys leucotaenia. The sequence goes on from CM035848.1 coordinate 51,264,902, forward strand.
ACAGCTTCAGGAAGAAGATGGAGGACAAGCTGCAACAGAGTGACATCGGTGGGGTCTGGAGAAACCTTAAAACCATCTCTGGGCTCCAGAATACCTCCTCCCAGGCCACGGGGGGCAGGGAGTGGGCGAACAATCTGAACCTGTTTTTTAATAGGTTTGACCAACCGCCCTCCCCCCCCGACTGCACAACAACCACTGCTGCCTCTACAGTCATCGAGTCCTACTGCCCACACCCCACTCCACCAACACCCCCCCCACTCCCAACACACAGCCCCCCAACATGACCCTCACTAAGACCCAGGTGAGGACGGAGCTGAGGAAGATCAAGGCGAGGAAGGCGTCGGGACCGGACGGCATCAGCGCAAAGCTCCTCAAGTCCTGTGCAGATCAACTGTGTGGGATTGTGGAGCTCATCTTCAACCTGAGCCTGAAGCTGGGGAGGGTACCACAGTTGTGGAAAACATCTTGTGTGGTACCTGTACCAAAGACTTCCCGCCCCAAAGACCTGAACAGCTACAGACCAGTGGCCTTGACGTCCCACATAATGAAGACCCTGGAGAGACTGCTCCTTGCTCACCTCTGCCCCCTGGTGGGACCAGCGATGAATCCACTCCAGTTCGCCTACCAGCATGGCATTGGGGTGAAGGATGCAGTGATTTTCCTCCTTCACCGTTCTCTGTCCCACCTGGAGAAGCCCGGGAATGCGGTGAGGATCATGTTCTTTGACTTCTCCAGTGCTTTCAACACCATCCAACCGATGATCCTGAAGGACGAGCTGCTGTGCGCAGGAGTGGACCAGCACCTGTCATCATGGATCCTGGACTACCTCACTAACCGGCCACAGTTTGTGAGAACCCGGGACTGTGTGTCCGACACGATCATCGGTAGCACGGGGGCCCCCCAGGGAACGGTTTTGGCTCCCTTCCTGTTCACCCTTTATACTGTGGACTTCTCACACAACACAACACACTGCCATCTACAAAAGTTCTCTGACGACTCTGCGATCATCGGCCTCATCTCTAACGGAGATGAAGCTGAGTACAGAGGACTTATCCAGGACTTCGTGGACTGGTGCCATCGGAACTGCCTCCAGATCAACACGAGGAAAACTAAGGAGCTGGTGGTGGACTGCCGCAGGCAAGGACAACCCCTCACAGCACCAGTAAACATACAGGGAACAGACATTGAGATGGTGACATCCTACAAGTACCTGGGTGTTCATTTGAACGATAAACTAGACTGGTCACACAATACTGACGCACTCTACAAGAAGGGACAGCGCAGGCTGTTCCTACTGAGGAGACTCAGGTCTTTTGGTGTACAAGGGGCGCTGCTGAAGACATTCTACGACACGGTGGTGGCATCAGCCATCACTTTTGGAGTGGTCTGCTGGGGCAGTGGCATTACAGCAGCTGATAGGAAGAGACTGAACAAACTGATCAAGAAAGCTAGCTCTGTCCTGGGGCAGCGCCCTGACCCAGTGGAGGAGATAGGAGAGAGAAGGATGGTGGCTAAACTGTCATCTCTGCTGGAGTCCGAGTCCCACCCTATGCAGGACATACTGAACGCACTGAGGAGCTCATTTAGCAGCAGACTACATCATCCTAGGTGCGCAACCGAGAGGTTTCGCAGGTCCTTCCTACTTACGGCTGTCAGACTGTATAACCTAAGCAGGGCTGCTCGCAGAGCTAGCAAAAAAATGTGACGACCTAATAGTATTGAATTCAAAAGACCCAATAGACTTACACAATGGTCCCTTCCAGTATATACAACTAGGACAATATCGGTCGCTACAGAGGGTGACAATATGTATGGGTACATATTCATACTATGTAGGATAAATAAGTAGACGGTTATGCTGTTTATTCCATCTTGCTACAATGCTCCGCACTTTGTATATATATTTATATATTTATGTGTATGTATGTATATCCACTGCTCTTATTTATATCTTCCGTATCTTCTTAATTATTGCTCTGAGTGTTGCTATCCCTGTGCTGTTGCAATCCTGGAATTTCCCCATTGTGTGACTAATAAAGGCTTATCTTATCTTATCTTATCTTAATATTGAATTTCTTGTGTGTATCATCAGTAAACTCACGCAGTACTATAACAGGATGCATTTACAAATATTTGAAACCCATTGTAGTGCATCATTTTATATTTTACTAATATTTTGTTATTAAAAGGGTTTTTAAAACTTTAATGCAAAGATTGAGGCGGTGCGTATATCATCGTGTTGGGGTGATACTGAGGCCAAATAATGATCTGAACCTTGAGGGCGTGACTGGCAAAGACTAACAATGTGAGCGCCATAGCTCTATTGTTAGCGTGTGTTATTTATTGATGCGTGAAGATTATTTATTATTTTTATTACTATTCTGCCTAAACCATGGGCTGCACGGTGGCGTAGTGGTTTAGCACTGTGGCAGCACAGTTTTACCCTCGGCCGGGGGATCGCGGGGATCATGAGATCGTGGGTTCGATCCCAGCCCCCGACCAACAGTGAGCTGTGTGGAGTTTGCATGTTCTCCCCGTGTTGCGTGGGTTTACTCCGGGATTTCTCCGGTTTCCTCCCGCATACCAAAAACATGTAGGTTTAGGGCGCTCGCGCACGCAGCGACCAGCAGCCGGTGGCTTGTCACCAGACTGCAAACCAAATCTACCTACGGGTACAAATAAGTAACAAAAAAAAAAACAAAAACGGTTCGTTTTCTTAAACTTCCTGTGCTGTCCTGTCCAAAGGTCCGAACCTTTCTGAAAATTGCAGTCACTCTAAACAAACTGGACCAAGGTCCAGTTTGATCCGGACTGGGACCACCTCTTTTTACCGAATTAAGTTTCAGCTCTTTGGTCCAGACTGTAGTTCAGGCAAGGTTTCACACCTTAAATTTTGGTGAGCATCAAGCTGAGAAGTCCGAAAGTCCAGACATGACAGGTGTGAAAGAACCTTCATAATTTTGCAACTATTTTCTAATAAATTTGCAAGTTTTTTTCTCCTAAATTTGATGCATTTCTCTTGTAAGTTGGACTTTTTTCTCATGAAGTCACTACTTTCGTTCTTTCTAAATTAGTTTTTTTTCTTTTGAATTTGCAGTATGCATATGGATACCAGTTCAATTTTAATTCTATATAATGGTTTAATTTTTTTCTGTTCATCTAGACATTGACCCATCAGTCTAAATGCTTGCATTTATTGTACAGTTCGATTGTAATGCCGTATTTGTTATATTGTGTTGAAACTTAGGGAACTATATGCAGAACAAATACTGTATAGACCCTATAATTCAACTTCAGAAAAGGGCAATTAGAGTGATGCATAAAGCTGGTTATCTTGAGCCCATGAATCAACTTCTTATGCATTCCAATGCCTTATAATTTGTAGACATTGTGTATTTAAAAACAGTTGAATTACTTTTTCAAGTTGTAAACAGTAACCTTCCTGTTTGCATCCAAATTCTGTGTAAATTAAGAAATGATAACTGTAATTTAAGAGGATTGTATATGTTTGAAATATGTAAAGTGAAAACAAATGTGAAGCATACACGTGCTTCAGTTTTGGGGGTCAAACTATGGAATCATCTAGAGGATGAATTGAAATTTTATCGGTCTAGATTTTGTTTTGAAAAAGCTCTACAATCTAAAATAAGTATACATTTCACTGATTATAACATAAAACACAAAAACAAGTTTGAACTTAATGTAAATGTGTGTTTTTTTCTTGCGGATGCAATATTCTAAGCTACTTGTATAGGATGTGTAGGATAGGCTAAAATAAGGCAATGGCTTCTGCCTATTCCTTTTATGGTTATGTGTTATGATGGAATCTGAAATGAAATGTACATAACCAAAATAAATCATTAATTTATTGATTCATTCACATCAATCTATATCAGTACAAACACTAAAATTCTCTCTTTTTGACGCCATATTGATATATCACCCAGCCCCACTTCTACAGCTTATACAGCAAATGTCATTCTTCAATAAAATGCTGCTTTTTCCCTTTTTTGCCTTTGAGCTTCACGTTTAAGAATCTGTGTCCTGTCAACGATTAAAAACTGCAAAAAATCTGTCTGAGCTGCTCTGTCTGTTTTGTCTTGGCTGGCCTCCACCTTCGTTACCAAACAGGAAAATGAGGCCAGAAACACCTGCCTCATACCTGCACATGCCTCAGAGTGGCCGCCACTGTCCTAAATACTCTGCAGGAATGGTGTCAGAGGTGGGTAACCATGCATGGTTAATTACAGTAGATATTTATACAGATATGAGGTGAAACATTTCACTTTTAATGAAAAGGCCACAATTTGTGGCCTTTTCATTAAAACTATAGCTGATCAAATGATGTCAATGTCAGTAAATGGCTGACTTGGCACAGCCAGTTCCCAAACTTTGCATACTACCGTTGGGTTGTCGTTTTGCAATTGAAAAAATTGAAAAAAAACAAAACAAAAAAAACACTCCTACAGCTCCATCGGGTTTAAAGATGAAGTGTGATCTTTCAATATGACAACCACAGTAGGAAAAAAACAGAACCACAGAGAGAGAGAGGCGAGAAACGTGAGCGGGTTTCTCTCTCTGTTGATCCTGGTGTGGTGCAGCTGCTGCATCATTGTCTGCTTCTTCTCAGCCGCTGTCCTCTGGCTCAGGAGGATCTCCTGCTTCAGTAAAGCTGCGTTTGTCCCATCAACCTCTTTCTGTTCCGTTTGTCACCTCAAACATTTGTTTTCAGCTGTTTTAAAGGGGATATATGATGCACTTTCTCCATTTGTTGATACTGTTTTCAGAAATCTTAATTTAATGTCTGTGATGTGTTTTGGTCAAAATACGTCAGGCTTTAATTATTTCAGGACCATTTTTAACCCATTTTAGCCAGGCTTCCTCAGAACGACTCGTTTCACTGCATGCTTCTTTAAAGCAGCTCTGTGTAACTTTGTTATTCCACATTGGAACACTGAAAAGACTACAGCTATGGTGACAATGACTTCAGTCCCAACAGCCAGTCACAGGGTGTTTAGTTGTTGGTGGCTACATACAATAGGCGGTTTATTTTTTTTTATTTTTTTTTAAATGGAGAATCATCAATTTAGCATGCTGTACAGGTTCAGGTTCAGGTTACTTTATTTGTACCCGCAGGTTGTTTTGCAGTCAGGTGACATCCTTTTAGACACATATTTACAAACCACGATTACATTCAACGTGAACGCAAACACAGGCACACATGAAGCTGACTATAAACACGATAAAAGTACTCAAGGCTCCACCAATCAGGACATAAGACAAAGAGATAAGAGAAAAAACAAAGAGAGAAGAGAGAAGGGTCATATTAAAAAAAGTTAAAAACTAAGTCAAAGAGATTAAAAACTCAATAAAAGTCTAAAACCCAATAAAAGATTTAAAACCCAAATAAAAAAAACTACAAAAATAAATAAGTATAAAATAAAAATTAATAAATAGATAACTAAATTATGTGCAATATATTGCTACATCTTGTTCAACTCTTTGACAGCAGCAGGAACAAAGCTGTTTTTGTAGCGCTGGGTTCTACTTTTTGGGACAGCAAACCTCCATCTGGAGGGAAGAAGCTGAAAGTTGCAGTGCAAAGGGTGGGAGTCATCATTTAAAATGGAGGTAGCCATCCTCTGTACCTGTCTGGTGTACAGGGATGTCAGGCTCAGCTGTGACTCACCAAGCAAACGACTGGACCATCTGACTACCTGATCCAAGGATTTCCTCTGTTTCAGTTTTAGCTGACCAAACCATGACACTAAAGAAAAGGATAAAACAGATTCAATAAAAGCCCGATAAAACATTGTCATTATGGTCTGGTCAGTTTGGAAGTGTGTGAGTTTCCTTAAACAATGCAAATGTTGCTGACCCTCACAGTTCTCTTCAAAGTTTAAATTACTATCAATAATCATCCCAAGATATTTGTAGGATTGTACACATTCGGTGGTCTGGCCTTTTAGCGTAGTGACTTCGTGCCTGGGAGTTTTCCTCCTAAAGTCAATAATCATGTCTTTAGTTTTTGTCGTATTCAGCTGCAGGTAGGAATCCTCACACCAGTGAACAAAATCATCAACTACTGGGCCGTGGCCACTCTCACCATCTTGGAGGAGACTGACAACAACTGAATCATCAGCATACTTTATAATGTGTCTGTTGTCATGTCTGCTTCGACACGTTTGTGTACAGGATGAAGAGTAGTGGTGACATTGGTCAGACAATGTACCATTGACCCTTACTCTCTGCGTCCTGTTGGTTAAAAAATCCAGAATCCAACCCACCAGATTATTACTCAAATCAAATTGTTGCAGGAGCCTTTCAACTAAAATATGAGGTTGAATTGTATTAAAAGCAGAAGAAAAAAGTCCACAAATTAAAGCCTGGCGTGTGTCCCATTAAAATCCAGATGTTTAAAAAGCCTGTTAAGCAGAGTGACAGTGGCGTCCTCCACTCCTCCGTGAGGCCTATAGGCAAACTGCAAAGGATCCAATGCATGCTCAGTCTGCTTTAGGACCTCAAATTTGACCAGTTTTTCAAAAATTTTCATTAAAATTGAAGTCAAGGCAACTGGTCTAAAATCATTTACCGTTTTAGGACAGTTGGATTTTGGAACAGGGACAACCACAGCATCTTTCCAGATCTTAGGCACATGTTGTGTCTGTAAGGACTTATTAAAAATGTAGTGAAAACACAGGACTCAGTTCATGTGCACAGGACTTTACCAAGCGCCCACATATATTATCAGGGCCCTGACTTTTTTTCACTTTTACAGCACAGAACTCCCTTTTAACATCCTGCACCTCAATATTAAAGTGCTGATTGTCTTTGAGTTTCTGTTTCAAATCTTGGGTTTCTGTGCTAAAATCAAAGGAGTCAAAACGACCATAAAAACAATTAAGAGCATTAACCAGCTCTGTGTCTGAATTAAAACCATCTAAAAACACACGATTACTGTGCTCTGTGCTCTGACGGCCTGCAATAGTTTTCATACTGGCCCAGGCTGAACCAAGTTTCTTTGTTGCCATCTTGCTTTCCAATTCTGATTTCTAATTCTGTTTTGCGCCTAATATTTAAAAGCAAAGCAGTCCTTGTACAAATGTAAACGTATAATTTACATTTATACGTTTCGCTAACAAACGTATAAATGTATATTAGGTACAAATTTGCAAGAATAAAGGTGCAAATCTATAACAGATGCCAACTTAAAAAGTCATAAATTACAATTTTAGTTACACAATAAATATTTAACCAGCATCCAGAGGAGTGTTGTGAATTTACAAGAAAAAGTTGCAAATTTAAAGGAAAATAATTGCAAATTTATGAGAAAAAAATATGAAAATGTATAGGAAAAACGTTAGAAATTTATGAGGAAAAAGTCACATTTTTGAGAAAAAATTTGCAAATTTTTGAGAAAAAAGTTGATTTATGAGAGAAATATGAAGTTTTCATTTCTGCTTAGAATTGGTTGTTCAGAGTCATTTTATTCACTTCTGTAACATGATATAGAAAGGTTTATGATGATATTGAGGGGGACAATTCTCTCTTTTTTTCAGGTTGCGATTTATACCTATGAAGGGTAATTTTGCTAACAAGGGGGATAGGATCTCCCCTAAAATCACCTTCTGCCTACAGTTGTGCCCTGTGATTGGCTGTGGGTCTGAGGTCATAATCTTCATAGTTGTAGTCCTTTCAGTGTTCCTACCAAGAACAGAGCTGATGGAAGTGATGGAGGCCCATTCAGGCTATAGGGGAAGTGACATTCACCCAACAAAGATTGGTGCACCATCAAAATAATTTTGGAAACGTTATTTTGAGGTGAAAATTTTATGTACTTGTTGCTTTAAATGGTCATGGGCTCCAGTTCACCCCACCCAGCTAATGTTAGCTGTTTAGCTAATGTTAGCTGAGCTGTCTAACATATAATTAACAGCTGAATGTGATTAGGTATAAGTCCAAATAAAGCATTATCAGGGACAGGGGTGTGTGGTGTAGGTGAACAAAAGGATATGACCGGTCCCTGGGGTACAATAAGCGCAGAAACAACCCTGGCTAACTCTGCTACCACTACGTAGTAGGTCTGAGCATTTAACTGAAATAAAACTGGAACTGATGGTTGGGATGTCGAACCGACGTAATCTTGTCACGTCAGGTTTTTTTTTTTAGGTTTTTCCCCTCTCCCTGTTGTGTGCATGTATGTGAGAGCTTTTCATGCGCTGCCCCTTTAAGACGTGCCCGCAGAGTTACAGGCACGGACATGTAACTCTGGAAGCAGTGCAGTCAACACTGTTCAGATGCAGCAGAACATGGGTGGAACATTTAAAGACGGCTTGAACAAACGAAAACAAATGCGGCCTCCATCTACATAGTATGTAGTGTGTGATGATTGAGAAGGAGCAGAAGCTAAGTTGCTGTTAGCCTCGATGGCTATCCACGTCATCTCACCTGTTTTACAGAGGGAATGGACAAGCTAAGGCTCTATTTAAGAACCTGATAAGAGACTCATAATCTCTATGTGGTGGTAACACAATCATGTGTGCATAAAGGCCTCCCCCACTGCAAGCAAACAATGTAATTAGCCACCATACACATGATGTGACCTACAAATCCTCAAGAGGTATGTGTTGTAAACACTAGACTATGTTTATTTTGTGTGTGAAATAACAATAAGCCTGTTCTTTATTATAGTATGCTCATTCACTAACACACCACAGTGATATTATACCACACTCTTGTTTAATATTAATTACAAGGTTTGTCAGTAAGAACAAGGAAAGTGGTAAATGGTATTCACTTATATAGCGCTTTTATTCTCATCTCTTCTTCGTCGATCGCTAGATGGTCACACCAGCTGCCCTGACGAATGCTGCCGTCCTGCGGAGGTCCACGAGGTCCCCGTGCAGCTTTTGGTTCAACGATGTGGGGTCAGGCCACGTAGCTCGTCTGAGTGCAGCGTGGTCTGGGCAGTCTTGGAGGAGGTGTTCGCTGGTCATTTGGGCAGTACCACATGGGCATCTGTCCGAATGTCCAACTTTAAGTTTCTGGTGCATGTGAGCATGCATTCTGTTATGTCCAGTTCGGAGTCTGAACAGAACGACTTGGTCAGCCCTGCTCAGACTGTAGTAGTTGTCATCCTTGCAGAAGTTTGGGTGTTGCTGCTGCCACTTCTTGTGAGACAGGGCCTTAATAATAGTTTTCTCCTCATTGTAAGAGACCACAGCTTGACATCGGTGTCTCATGCTGTTCACAAGTCGAGTTATTGTCTGCTAAGGCATGGCATTCCACTCTTCTTGAATGGCTGCCCTCAAGTCATTGAGGTTGTGGGGTGCAGGGTTACGAGCCTCTACACGGCAACTCAGCTGATCCCATAGGTTTTCTATGGGATTCAGGTCTGGAGAAAGTACAGGCCACTCCATTTGAGGTACCCCAGCCTCCAGCAGCCGTTCTTTAATGATGCGAGTTCGATGAACTGGAGCATTGTTGTCCATGAAGATGAAATTAGGCCTGGGTTGTTCAGGCAGGGGCACAATGACTGGATTAATGATGTTATTCAGGTAGTATCGGCTTAGCACTGTACCATTCACAAGGTGTAGGGCAGTTCTGTATTGACTAGACACACCTGTCCAGACTGTAACATGATGACAACAGTGGGTGATGCATAGTGCTCTCCCTGACGTCTCCAACATCGTTGGCAGCCATCATTTCTGCTCAGCGTGAATCGATTTTCATCAGAGAACAGCACTGAGGCCCACTGGTCCCTTGTCCAGCATAAATGCTTCCTGGCCCATGCAAGATGATGACACCTGTGCCTGGTGATGTGGTCAGGTACCCTTGCAGATCGTCTAGTACACAGACCACGCTGATGTAAATGGTTTTGAAAGTGTCTGACGTGACACTTGGGTGCTTCACACCTCCCTTAAATGTGCCTGGAGTTGAGTGGCATTCATCATCCGGTTCCACAGGGCACTGTTCACAATGGAGCGGTCATCAGCGTGAGATGTGGCCAAAGAACGTCCACTTCTGTGCCTTTCTGTGACTCTTCCAGTCTCTCTGTATCTCTGTTGCGACCTGCTGATGATACTCTGACACTCTAAGGTCAGTGGCCACTTCCCTCTGAGAACATCCTGTTTGATCAATTGTTAGGTGTCGTCTTGGTCTCATGATGTCAAACTGTGAACAGCATGATGAAGAGGACTGTTTAAATAGCAACTGTAGTCCTAGCCCCTGACCAACAGTCATCTGTGTGGAATTTGCATGTTCTCCCCGTGTCTGCGTGGGTTTACTCCGAGATTTCTCCGGTTTCCTCCCGCATGCCAAAAACATGCACGTTAGGTTAATTGGCATCAACCTGGGGATTCTAAATTGTCCTGAGGTATGACTGTGAGAGTGAATGGTTGTCTGTCTCTCTGTGTTGGCCCTGCGATGGACTGGCGATCTGTCCAGGGTGGACCCTGCCTCTCGCCCAAAGATGCTGGAATAGACTCCAGCCCCCCCGTGACCCGAAAAGGATTAAGGGGAAGAAGACTGAAGGATGGATTCATGGATTAAACCCCTGTTGTGAATTTTGCCGTTAAGCGCCTTGTTAGAACAGTTGGGCATGTGCATTCAAAAGGTTAGAGAAGGTCAAATTAAGTTCACCTGTAAAGGTTATAGTGCATTTTAGGTGCATCCTGAAATTTCACCCAAAAGTCAAATATCCCTAACTTTTTGTGAGTAGTGTAGATGCACAAAAGCACTGAAAAAAATGAAATTCTCATCATATGTCCCCTTTAACTGCTGGTTACTCCATATGTGTGTACATGAGTGAAAAAAACTCTCTCTTGTTGAATTTTAGGTGACAACGGGGTCTGTCTGGACCTGAGCTTCAACAGGGAGCTGGTCCACCCATCCGACACCAAAGATCCTCCCTTAGGTTCCCCGGGGCCCGACACCCACCATCAGCAGCAGCCTCTCTTGTCGGCCCCAGAAGGTGACCCTCCACCCTCCCACAGGCCCTATCCCATCCCTTTAGCTCGCAATGACATCAGCCCCATGGGCCTCACCAATGGCCACAAGGTGCCCGTGCCGCTGCTGGGCCTCCCTCACGGTGTCCAGCCCCCACTCAGCATGGACTCGTTCCACGGCGACGGCTCCCAGATTTCCCAGCCCATCATGTACAGTTTGGGGCACCTGCTGGGTGGCCCGAATCCCCAGAACGGTGTGCCCCACCCGCACGGCCATCCCATCCCACTGTCACCCCTCGAGGCCCTGCGGGTGATACGGGCCGACGGGGAGGCCGGAGCGCCACCCGGGGCTGTGTACCCCTGCGGCCACTGCCGGGTGATCTTCCTGGACTACGTCATGTTCACCATCCACATGGGCTGCCACGGCTTCCGTGATCCGCTTGAGTGCAACGTGTGTGGCTACCGGAGCCGGGACCGTTACGAGTTCTCCTCCCACATAGCCCGTGGAGAGCACCGCATAGAGCTGAAGTAGAGGGGACACAGAGCCACAGTAGGTATAGACAAGAATCACCACCCTTCACATGATCACATTTTGTTGCTTTACAGCCTGAAATAAAAACTGATGTGTTTTTGTTTTATCCAGCTGTATTTACTCAGTGCAACTTATAGCATCCAACTGAAAGATTAAACAAACTGGAAAAAATGAAAAACTGAAGTTGAGTTGGATCAAGGATCAAACCAAGCCATTTTAACTCCACCTCCCAGCCAGCATGTCCATGTGAGCCCCACCAAAGGTTACACTGGGCTGTCTTATGGGTCCCATGTGGGTTTGTCCATGTTGGCCCCATCTGTATTTGCCCACGTGGACTTTACGTGTGGCACAGGTAAGCAGTTAGTTTGTTTACCCGCTTTAAACCCATCTAGGCCCCACAGGGGTTTAATGTGGGTGAGCAGATTTCAGTAACGCTGGCGCCATAGGTAAAATTAAGTGGAAAAAAATCACAACTTTCTGAGAAAATAGGTTGAAAATAGGTAAATAGGTAAAGTCCAAGTGGGCAAACACAGATGAAGCCAACATGGAACCCATGGACAAACCCACATGGGACCCAGAAGACAGCCCAGATTTAACCTTTGGTGGGGCCCACATGGACATGCTGGCTGGGCTGTGATCACTTCTGCTCATCTTGAGTTGGTCAGCATAAAACCTACAAAAGTTTTTCCTGGACTACTAAAGTCCATGATAGTGCAACTGAAGAAAAACAGACAACTATTGGTGGACAGCACTGTCAGAAGAATTCCTGGATAAATCAATGGCTTTATCAATCACTGGAAGCTCAGTGAAGTCTATTATTAAAAAGTGGAAGGTGTTTGGTACTGCTGAAATCCTCCATGGATTAGAACATCCTTCCAAACTGGATGAAAGAGGGAGGAGAGAGGCTACCAAGAGGTGTACGGCGGCTTTAAAGACATTGCAGGAGTTTATAACAAAGGGTGGTTGTTGTGTGCATGTAACAGTGTCACAAATTCTCCAAAAGTGTAGTTTATGCTGTATGAGAGGGAGACATCTCTGCAAAAATTGAAATCTTAGTGAGAAAAAATATCTTAAATCAAGGATATTATTCTTGTTTTACTTTCAAAATTTCTTGAAACAAGTAAAAATTTCCTGGCAAAAAAAAATTGTACTTGTTTTAAGCAATTTGATAAGTAAAATCTTCTTGCTCCGTAGGCAGAAATTTTTACTTAAAACCAGATAAAATTGCTTAAAATGAGTATCAAGTCTTATAACAAGTAAAATTTTCTTACAGAAAACTGCACGACAAGAACAAATATCTTGTCAGACAAAAAACAAGACTCATATCCTTCATTGGCCCCTCAGTGAGGCCACTCAGATTTCATTTTTTTGTGGTGAAGAAAAAAGGGGCACATGCAGCTTTCCCAAAAACACACGTTAAATCAAACTATGTGGCTTCAACACCAAATGATATGTCTGGTGGAAAGCCAATACAGCTTGCCATCCAAATTATACCATTTCTACAGTAAAGCATGGAGGTGGTAACATCCTATTGTGAGGGTGTTTCTCTGCAACTGGGACTGCAGCACTTGTCAGTAAAGAGAGAAGAATTGATGGTGCAATATATTATCAGGCTCTTAAGGAAAGCCTGCTGCCCTCGGCCAGAAAGTTGTCACTGGAAAGAAGGTTGACCTTCCAACATGACAGTGACCCAGAAACACGGCAGAACTAACCACACAGTGGTTGGAGGAGAAAAAGGTCCATGTTCTCACATGGACAGATTGGAGGCTATATTACAATGACGGGGTCAGTTGATCAGTTGTGACTGACGTGGTATGGGCGCTTCCAAGTTCATTTCCTTATCACAACGGCGTAAAAACAAACTTTCCGCTGGCGCATGACGCAAAAAGGCCAGTCTAATCATTCAGAGGTGTGTTTTGGATAATCCAATCCAAAGCGCTCCTTCCCATCACTTTAATGCAAAGGATGCATTGTCTAAGGCGGGGGTGTCCAATCATGTGCCATGGAGGGCCAAGACCCTGCAGGTTTTCTCTTCCACCCAGTCTCTTCAGCAGGTGTTTTCACTGATAAGCAATCAGTGGGAAGAAGTTCAGTGAAATCTGCTGTTGAAGACACTGGTTGGAGGTACAGCCTGCAGGGCCTTGGCCCTCCATGGCACATGATTGGACACCCCTGATCTGAAGTGAATTGTGATCATGATGGTTTAAGACTGGTTTTGCGCTAACCAAAGCCTGTGTGTGTGAGCCAAAATACACGCAATAGTAACGCTGCTTGGTAATAAGGACGACATCAATCACAATTGATGCCCAGTTATGTTAGAACAAACGAACGGTGAAGAATGGTCTGAAAAAATCAGCTGAATTGTTTAATGTGCACACAGATGCAACACAGTCATGAAGAAAAGAGGATGATGCCTGTGCAAACTTTCGTAAAGGGAAGGAGGTGATCTGGCGCAGCTTCTCGTCCACCTCCAGCCCCCGCCATGAAGCGAGCCTGCTCTCTACAGCCTCTGCCAGGGGCTGACGGGTGGCTGTCAGGGAGCTTGCTGGGCTGGAAACCCAGGGCGCACGGCTGATGCAGATGTGGACGCATCTCCTGTCTCTCTGGGGAGTTAGTGAAAAGTAAAACGGTGCACACTCCTTGTTCATTCATTTATTCCCCTAAAAATAAACACATTAATGCCTAATAAGTCCGTGATGAAAATGAAAATCCCCCCTTCCCCCCGTGTGCCATGCATCGCATTGGAACACACTGGCACACATGCTTCCTGTTCATTCATTCATTCCCCTACAAACAAATCATACATTAATGCCTAATCTATACTCCAATGGTAAGTCCGCAATTAAAATGAGTGTGGCCGGAATAAAAAAAAAAAAAACTAGTGTGTGATCATCATCCGCGTAATTTTCCCACAGACTTTTCGCTTTGTGTCAGTGTTTTTGTTAGTTTCTGTCAGTGCATTGTCTGTTTTTTACGCCTTGCGTCACGCCATCCAATTACCAGTAGACAGTGCACCCACTCTGTGCTGGGAGGAGGAGAGTCATTTCAAAGAGGCGTGGCGGCACGCAATCTAATGCGCATTACTATTATAGTGCATTCCATGGGAATCCGCTTTTGATCAGGAAAAAGGAGGTCTGTCGCCAGAAGCGCATTGTTTAATGATATTTCAGTGGCCTGTTTTGACATCGCACAGCTCTGGAGCTCAGGAGGAGCATGCGCTGATCTTATTTTAATAGAGAGAGTTGTAACAATCATCATGTAGATGATTGCCCGTCATTTTAATTATATAATGATCACACATTAGTTTTTTTCTTCGATGAACAGGCAGTGTGATGTGTGTGTGTGTGTGGGGGGGTAGTCTGATGATTTGTATTACATTCACACTTTTGTTTTCATCACAGACTTATTAGGCATTAATGTGTTTATTTTTAGGGGAATAAATGAATGAACAAGGAGTGTGCGGTGTTTTACTTTTCAGTCTCCCCACAGAGACAGGAGATGTGTCCACACATCTGCCTCGAATGCACGCCCCAGGTTTCCAGCTGGTGCCCACACCATGCCAACAGTTGCAGTTCTCCACAACCAAGCTCCCTGACTGCCACCTGTCAGGGGCCGGCAGAAGACACCAAAAGCGGGCTTGCTTTGTGGCTGAGGTTGCCACGGATGGGAAGCCGCATCAGATTTCAGGTGGAGGAAAGTAAAGGAAGAAACAATGTCAGGGAGCGACTTCCGTGCCATCGTTAATGAAAGTTTATGAAAGTTTTCATCCTCTTATCCTAAAGTTTTAAATCCATTCATGTCTATGTGTTGCATTTGTGTACAATACATTAAACTATTCAGCTGATTTTTCAGTCCATCCTTCTCCATTTGTTCATTCTAACATAACTGGGCATCAACTGTGACTGATGTCTTCCTTATTACCAAGTAGCATTACTATCGCGTGCATTTTGGCTCACACACGTGGGCTTTGGTCAGTGCAAAACCCATCTTAAACCATCATGATCACAGTTCACTTTAGATAATGCACTCTGTGCATTAAAGGGATGGGAAGGAGGGATTTGGATTGGATTATGCAAAACACACCTCTGAATGATTAAATTGGCCTCTTTGTGTCATGCGCCGGCGGAAAGTTTGTTTTTTTCACCGTCGTAATAAGGAAATGAACTTGGAAATGCCCATAAATGCATTCTTCGTCTATGACAACTGATCAGCCAACTCCGTCGTTGTAATACGGCCCTGTATAATTAAAAATGATAAGCGATTATGACTGTTACAAGATCCCAGCGCATGCTGTTTCATGAGCTCTGGAGCTGCGCGATGTCAAGACATGCTACTAAAATATCATTAAACAATGTGCTTCTGGCGACAGACCTCCTTTTTCCTGATCAAAAGTGGATTCTCATGAAATGCACCATAATAGTAATGCACATTGGATTGCGTGCCACCACACATCTTTGAAATGAGGCACCTCTGTTGAGTGCATAGCAGGCACATGTCTACTGGTAATTTGATGGTGTAACGGAAAGTGTAAAAAAAAACAGTGCACTGACAGAAACTAACAAAAACACTGGCGCTCAGCAGAAAGTCTGTCTGAAAAGTATGCAGATGACTGTCAGAATATGGCCCTGAATCATTAAATGCTTGTCCCGTATACATGTGACTGTAATAAAGCTGCTGTTTCATTGTCTTACCTTTGCCGTTTCATTGTCTTACCTTAAAATTCATCAACAGTACCAGCACAGCTGGCAGAGCATTTCAGAGATCGATAAAAACAAAGGAGAAAATTTTTTTAGATCAAGTACAACAATAATGTTATTAGCTATGTTTATATACTATTTTATCTGACAAACTACTAATGTAAATTATGGCTCTTCTACATGTACAAAAGTTGATTCTGGACTTCCTCAGGGTTCTGTGTTAGGACCGATACTGTTTACAATGGATATAAAAAGTCTACACACCCCTGTTCAAATGCCAAGTTTTTGTGATGTAAAAACATGAGACCCAGATAAATCATTTCCAAACCTTTTCCACCATTAATGTGACCTATAACCTATACAACCCAATTGAAAAACAAACTGAAATCTTTTAAGGGGAAAAATAAAAAACTTAAAATAACCTGTTTGCATAAATATACACTGCGGAGGAAAAAAATAAGTGCAGGCGGACACGGCGAACTGAAGTTTAAAAGGGTGCTTTATTCATCCTTTATCACGAGGCTCGCCCAGCGCTGTGGCAGCGCGCTGGAGCGAGCCCTGCGTCTCAAAGTCAGCAACAAGCAATGCAAGTGATCAAAAAGAGAGAGAGCAAGAGATATGCAGTCCTTATATACCCAGCTACAGACAATGCATGCATGGCATATTAGCATCACAGTATACAGCAGGAAAGCATGGACAATTGCATTAGAGTCACACATATCAGCCGCAGGATTACTGGTGCCGGAATTCCTCTCTGTTCTGGAGCCGCAGGACAAAAGAGGGTGCGAGGCGCATCTGCATAATGATCTGTCCATACCTCTCACTGTTCTGATAATTGCTCATGCTGAGCGCTTTGCCAGCCCCGTAGGTTGTGGGGGTCACCACACCGCTCCCCCCAGAGGGCTCAGCAGGGGGCTGAGGCGTCAATCGGTCGGCGTTGGAAGCAAGCTGCAGGAAAAGCTCTGTGCAGGAGGAGGTGGAGGGGGGATGGGGGGTAGTAAGTGCCGGCCCGGGACGGCAAAGTTGTCCGGGCCGCGCAAAAATTGCATGTGGATCCGCGATGTTGAGGGGCTTTCCCATTGAACATGGCGGAGATCCACAGCAGCTGTGTGAAGAAGAAAAATTTGTCTCTGACTCCTCTCGCGGCTCGGTCCTGCGTGGATGCGTAGCGGCTGTGAAGGAAAACAGAAGCTGAAGCTGTGTGAAGGACTTGGCGGTTTGGCTTTAGGTGCGGGTGCAGCCCTAAAGCCTTCGGGGACCGCAAGACGGCTGAATTCCCATGTGCGCCATGGCTGAGACCCACACAAAGTCCTGTGTGCGGGCTGCGTGTCTGCTCCAGGTGCGTGAGCAGCCCTGAAGGTTCTGAGGGTGACGATCGGCCGTGTTCTTGGGCACGCGCAGCAGCGGGGGACGATGTATAAGTCTGTAGAGCCGGTTTGTCTCTGGTGCGTGGCGCGCGCTGCGGCCACGTACCTTCCAGCTGCGCTGTTCTCATAACCCCACGGTGTGCGTGCGGGGCTTCTGTGCATGGCAGGTCCGCTGTCGCGAGGCGAGTCAGGGTCAGGGACCTTGATAGAAATCAACGCAGTCGGCGCCAATGGTCTTCCCTGTTCAGGCTGTTGCTGTCATTCGCTTGTGTCAGGTCACGGTGCGTTCTGGTCCAAGTGCTGCGTTCTCCGTCCGGCACTGGAGGTCGTCATCGTGGAGATAGGACCTGGTGCGCGCGCGCTTGTGTGGATGCAAAGGATGTGGCCGATCCTCTGTCTCTGGGATCCACAGCGCGGTGAGAGGGAGCGGACGATCTTTGTCCCTCGGCAGGTCCCAGCGTGGAGGTCCAGAATCTCAGGCGAGGGTCGCACCATGACGCTTCTGAGGTTTTTCCGGTCGTGGATGATCTCTGGGGTGTTCGCTTGGTGTCCTTTTCTTCGGGGTCACCAGTGTGGAGGAACAAAATAAGTGCAGGTGGACACGGCGAACTGAAGTTTAAAAGGGTGCTTTATTCATCCTCCATCACGAGGCTCACCCAGCGCTGTGGCAGTGCGCTGGAGCGAGCCCTGCATCTCAAAGTCAGCAACAAGCAATGCGAGTGATCAAAAAGAGAGAAAGCAAGAGATATGCAGTCCTTATATACCGACAATGCATGCATGGCATATTAGCATCACAGTATACAGCAGGAAAGCATGGACATTTGCATTAGAGTCACACATATCAGCTGCAGGATTACTGGCGCCGGAATTCCTCTCTGTTCTGGAGCTGCAGGACAAAAGAGGGTGCGAGGTGCATCTGCATAATGATCAGTCCATACCGCTCACTGTTCTGATAATTGCTCACGCTGAGCGCTCTGCCAGCCCCGTAGGTTGTGGGGGTCACCACAACACACCCTTAAACTAATACTTTGTTGCAGCACCTTTGGCTTTTATTACAGCATTCAGTCTTTTTGGGTAGGAGTCTATCAGTGTGGCACATCTTGATGTGGCAATATTTGCCCACTCTTCTTTACAAAAATGCTCCAAATCTGTCAGATTGCAAAGGCATCTTCTGTGCACAGCCCTCTTCTGATCACCCCACAGATGTTCGATCGGATTCAAGCCTGAACTCTGGCTGGGCCATTCCAAAACCTTAATCTTCTTCTAGTGAAGCCATTCTTTTGTTGATTTGGATGTGTGCTTTGGGTCATTGTCGTACTGAAAGATGAAGTTCCTCTTCATCTTCAGCTTTCTAGCAGAAGCCTGAAGGTTTTGTGCCAACACTGACTGGTATTTGGAACTGTTCACCTTGACTAAGGTCAAAGTTCCAGCTGAAGAAAAACAGCCAAAAACCATGATGCTGCCACCACCATGCTTCACTGTATGTATGGTGTTCTTTTGGTGATGAGCAGTGTTATGTTTGCGCCAAATATACCTTCTGGAATTATGTCCAAAAATTTCAACCTTGGTTTCATCGGACTATAACACATTTTCCGACATGCATTTGAGAGATTTCAAATGTGTTTTTGCAAAATGTAGCCAAGCTTGGATGTTTTTCTTTGTCTAGGGTGGCTTTTGTCTTGCCACCCTAGATGGGAGATTGTTGTCACATGTACTAAACAGCCAGTATTTGCCATAAATTCCTGCAGCTTCTTCAATGTTGCTGTTGGCCTCTTGGCAGCCTTCCTGACCAGTTTTCTTCTTGACTTTTCATCAGTTTTGGAGGGACGTCCAGTTCTTGGTAATGTCACTGTTGTGCCATATTTTCTCCACTTGATGGTGACTGTCTTCACTGTTCCATGGTATAGTTAATGCATTAGAATTGCTTTTGCACCCTTTTCCTGATTGATACCTCTGAACAATGAGATCCCTCTGATGCTTTGAAAGCCCTCTGCGGACCATAGCTTGTACTGTAAGATGTGACTATAAAAATATCAGGAAAAGCCTACTTGAACAGTTGAACTTTATTTGGGGTTAATCAGAGGCACTTTAAATGGTGGCAGGTGTGTGCTGACTCCTATTTAACATGAGTTTGAATGTGATTGGTTAATTCTGAGCACAGCCACATCCCCAGTTATAACAGGGTGTGCAGATTTATGCAAACAGTTTATTGTAAGTTTTTTTTATTTTTTCCCCTTAAAAGATGGTTTATCTTGGTCTCATTTTTTAATATCACAAAAACCTGGAATTTGAACAGGGGTGTGCAGACTTTTTATATCCACTGTATATTACAAATGCTTCTGGCCTCTGCCAGAAAGTTGTCAGTGGGGAAGAAAGTTGACCACACAGTTGTCAGAGGAGAAAAAGGTTTAAATCCTTGCATGGCCGAGTCGAAGTCTAAACTTGAACATTCACTGAAAATCTGTGGAATGACTATAAGACTGACCACAGTATTCCAAAGATTACCATCACATTTAACTGAACTTGAGCAGTTCTGCAAAGAAGAGTGGCTAAATATTGTAAAGTCTAGATGTGCAAAGTTGGTGGTATCAGACTAAAGGCTGTAATTAGAATAACACAGAGGGGGGTGATCCTTTCTGCAACTCAGTGATCTTTCAGTTCTATGTTATTAGCTGCACTAAGTAAATACATCTGGATAAAACAAAAATTATGTTCATCTTCATTTCAGGCTGCAAAGCTACATAATGTGATTATTTTGAAGGGTGTGATTATTTTTGTACACTCACTGTACAGTCATTTATGTAGCTGGCAGGGTGAGAAATGAACTAATGAGGTAACAGCTCTTGATCTGTCTGTCTCCTGTGTGTTTGCCTGGCTGAGAAATGTAATGGGAGTGTAACGGCAGATTGTTCTTAGTCATACTTCACTCATCTGAAAAGATGGCCTGTAAAATGTTAATGTGGGAGTCATTCTACCTCCCTTTATATTTGTACTATGAAGTCTCTGAGTGAATCATAAAAGTCAATGCAGTATAATAACTCAATGCAGAATTAATAACATTTATTGTTTATGCTTTTTTGTGTTTCCTTTTATCTGTGTAAATGTGTAAAATAAATAAATAAAAGGCAACCGTTCATTTATCATGCACAAACTGCCACACTAAGAGACATTTAGCTTCTCTGAAAAGCACTTTCCAATTCAAGGCTGCAGACAAGAAGTAGGAGAAAAAAAATCCTATTATCTATAAGGTCACATGGCTGTTTTTTTTTTAGGCTGTGGTTTTTGAGAGTGCTTCAAAGGACGCTGCTTCTCTCTGCACAGTGTTGGTTTTCTCACTCCTGAATATTGTACTCTCCCCGCACGTTAAACATGCATCACAGTTCCTGCACGCATAGTCATACAGAATACAAGTGATTGGCTCGAAAATGTGCATTTCCTGATGAAAATGCAGTGTGAATGCTGTAGCCTGAAAAAAGCTGAAAATTGTAGCTTTAGTGAAAGGTAATGAAGCCACTGCCGTACCTGTGTATATACCAATGGGCTATTTATTATTTTTTTACTTTCATTTTATTTTTACTTCAGTCAGATGGCTAACTGTGTGTCCTGTTAACTGTTTTATTTTCAAATCCTCTTCACTTACTTTACTGGGCAGTAGTCTGGTGGAGCACCCACAATTTCATTGTGCTGTACAACTGTACAGTGACAATAAAGCCTATTCTATTCTATACTTAAAAGAAAAGTAGCCTGAAGCTGAATGAATCTTTAATAGCTTATTTTTTTTTATATATAATCCTTTATTAGTCCCACAATGGGGAAATTACAGGGCATCCACATGGATGGATGCCCTGTGATGGATGGATGGTGTTATAGCTTAGTTTTTCTTTTTTCTCTGTGACACTATGTCTTAGATTTGTTTTTGAATAGTAACCGCTTAACTTAGACTAGCTCAGTTTTCTTTTTCTCTCAGTCATATTTTGTCTTAGCCTTGTTTTAAATTGTAATCGCTCTTGTCTTGTTTTCTCTTTTTTCTCCTTTGAATTCTTGGATGGAATATGGGTGGGCAATATAAGCTGCGGCTTCAGCCATCACCCATTTCGGATAACTCACGTGGAATTGTATAGTAGAAGGAGTCTTTGTCTAATTTGACCTTGTTGTTATATTATACAGTTTCTTTTAACCTGTAATGTACTATCCGAAATAAATTCATTCATTCATTCATTCATTCATTCATTCATTCATTCATGGATGAGGCAGCCACGGTACAGCGCCAATCCCTTCACCATTCACACACACACATTCACACCTAGGGCCACTTTAGAGTCTCCAATTAACCTAACTTGCATATTTTTGGCCTGTGGGAGGAAACCGGAGTACCCGGGGTAAACCCCACAGAAGGGGCACTGATGGTCAGGTGGTGGGATCAATCCCATGACCGTCTTATTGTGCTGCCACAATGCTAACCACTGCTCCACTGATCTAAGCTAGCTTTAAAGTGAAAATAGGTGAAAATTGAGCAAAGTTAGTGTAAAAGTTGAGCCTTTTTGGCATTTTAAATTTAACACTGGTGTTCAAGCACAAATAATATCCGCACTCTTAGTATAAAATTTAGTGAATTTATTGATTATCCGGCACTTCACAATGTTTTGAGCTGGATGAATTGCACTTCTACAAATTTAACACTGATAAATGCTAGCTTATATGCTAAAATGGTATAAATTTGTGCAACATTAGAGGAAAAGTGGGGATAGCTTACATTGAAGAAAGTTAGCTTAAAATGCTAGCATCAAAGCTAAAATGGCTTAAAGATGAATACTGCTACCGTAAAAGCGGACAGGGTTTTAAGTTGAACAAAGCTTAAAAACGATAAAACATTAAACCTCAAAAAATGCCAACTTAAAAGGTGAAATCTTAACCTTACACAGAGTTGCCAGTTTTTCAAAAAAAAGTGAGATTCATAGGGAATAGAGAGCCTAAGTCATGCCCCCTCGACTGGGAAGAGTGAAATTATCTTTTGATCCCGACTGAATTTTGCCACGACTTATACATATGATGTCTGTCAATTTAAAAGTAAAAAAAAAAAAAAATCCACGTAATTAAAGTTGTCAGCTGTCACATAATAACAGAGTAATATTTCACTTATTCTTGACAGTTGGGACAAAACATGTCCTACATAGAAAAGTCTAAGAAAGTCATCATGATTGACATATTTACAAAGTTAAATCTAAAGGAACTATGTATGCCGATGTTATTTTTAGTGCACATTTTTATCTTTTTTGGGGGGAAATTTTGATTAAATGTATGGTCTGCAGATAGAAGGTCCATGTTATTGTTTGTCCTCAGCACGAGGTCACAATATTGATCAGCCCCCAAAAACTTTAAAAACCTCTAAAATTGTGACTACATATATATGAAATTAAAAAGAAGGGTTATGCATATATAAAATAATGCATGAAGTGAACATCAAACAATATTTCCCATAAAAAATTGCCTATCAAAGTTGTGTCCTCAGTTTCTGTCAACTCCATCAGATTTTTTAATAAACCTCATTAAATCAGGCAATAACATGGTCAGCTATATCCCAAAGACCCCATTTCGTCTCCCTGGCTGTGTTAAATCCAACACTACTGCACATACTCTGTTAAATTTTTTTTTTTTTTTTTTTGGTGAGTTCCTCATCTCACACAATTTATTGAAATGGAAGCCAACAACAGTGGTGGGTATACCACAACAAAAATGTTAAATGTCTCAATAACTTGTCATGTGCTCATGAGCATCAATTACAACTTGACGACGACGTCTCATGCTGTTCACAAGTCGACTTCTTATCTGCTGAGGCATGGCATTCCACTCTTCTTCTTCTTTTTTTTTTTAAATTTAAGTTTTTGTAAAGGGTATACATGTCATTACAGCATTGCATTGTTTACATTTTCATCACATGTTCCCTTTTTTTGTTTTTTGACAACATTGGAAAAATAATTATTACAACACCCTTTTTTTAAGTGAAAGGAAAAGAGAAATTAAAGAAAGAACAAAAAAACAAAACAAAAGAGCAAAAAAAAATAAATAAAAGAGTATCTGAGTAGCATTGGAGCAAAGAGAGGTGCCATTATTAAAATGGTATTTGTCAAAGATTAGATCTGATGGAAGACACATATGCGTTCCAGGGTTTCCAAAAGTTCAAGAACCCATCCATGTCCTGTCTCAGTACGAATGTCAACTTTTCCATCGAATAAATGTCCTGAATCACGTTAATCCAATCTTCAGGTGTAGGACAATCCTTCAACATCCATTTTTTAGTTAGGGCTTTTTTACTTGCCAATATTAAAACAGTGAATAAGTATTTTTCTCCTCGTCTTTCCAGTGATTCCCGTAGTAAACCCATATACAAAGTTACAAAAGAAAAGGGAACTGTTATTTTGAATATTTACCCCAATATTGTCTGTACATTGGTCCAATATTGGTAGATAACTGGGCATGACCAAAACACATGAAAATGATTTGCAGTCTCTTCACCACACAAGCGCCAACAATTCAACCCCTTACGAGTAAATTTGTTTTGTGCAGGTGTTCTGAAAAATCTTACCAAATTTTTCCATCCAAATTCTCTCCACTGCAGGGATGAGGTACTTTTCCATTGTTGTTTATTTAGCTTTTCCCATATTTCCAGTTGTAAAGTGAAATTCCCCTCTTTTTCCCCATCTCTCTTTTATATATGATGTGTTGTCTCCTTTTAAGTCTTGAAGACCTTGGTATATTTTAGAAATGTATCTGATCCCTGGGATCCCTTTATATGCCATTAAGAAGACCATCAGAACACCTGACTGGGCCCTTTCCAAATCCTCCTTTTTAAGTATTTTGTTTATGTGGTGTCTAAGCTGAAAGAACCTGGAAAGGTCTTGATTTATTAGACCTTGTTTTTTCAAATCTTCAAAACTTCTTAAAGTTTGCCCTTTAAAAAAATCGTAATATTTTATCAGTCCGTTCTCTTTCCACTTTTTAAATCTAGTGTCTGTTTTATTAGGAGTAAAGTCTTGATCATAGGCAATCCTTTGCAGTAATCGATAGGGTTCTTTAGTTTGATTCTCTCTGACTATCTTAAACCAAATTTTTAGCGGGGTCTCTATCCACGGGTTAGTGTTATTCAAAAGTTTAGGTAAGGCATTGTTCCCTATTATCGCCTGTAGGGGAATGTCACTTGTTATTTGGCATTCCATCTCCTTCCATTGTGCAGTGTAGACTGGGTTACATATCTCTATTAAGTTTTAATTTGTGCGGCTTTAAAATAGTCCCTGATATTTGGCAGCGCGAGCCCACCTTTGTCTTTGTTTAGCTGTAGGGTTCTATATCTGATTCTAGGTCTCTTGCCCTGCCATATGAATCTTGAGATCCTTCTGTCCAGTTCTTGCCATGTTTTTTTGGGAGGTTCTACCGGTATTGTTTGGAAAAGGTATAGAAGACTTGGAAGTATATTCATTTTGACTGCTTCAGTTCTTTGTGCAGTACCCAAGAATGGTATCATATTCCATCTTGCTAGATCAGATTTTATTTTTGCCATCAGTGGATCATAGTTTAGTGTTATAATTTTGTTGAGTTGTTTCGGGATATTGACCCCCAGATATTTCATAGATTCCATCTCCCAGTTAGTTTTGAGTTTGCTTAGTAAATATTGATTTGGGTCATAGTTGAATGTTAAAATTTGGGTTTTATGCATGTTTAATTTGTACCCCGATAAATCTCCATACTCTGAAAAAACTGAGATTAGTTCTGGAAAAGAGGTGTCTGGCTGCCCCAGGTATATTAAAATGTCATCAGCAAAGAGTGCTATTTTATGTTCCTTCTGACCAAGTGTAATACCTTGAATTTTTTGATTCTGTCTTATCCACTGGCTCAGAGGTTCTATGAAGATTGCAAAGAGCAGTGGAGACAAGGGGCAGCCCTGACGACATCCTCTTTCCAGTGCAAAAGATGATGATAATTTACCGTTAATCCTTATTTTAGCTGTTGGTTTTTTATATAATGCCTGGATAGTTCTAATGAAGTTGTTGTGAAAATTGAAACTGGATAAGATTCTATATAGGAAAGACCAGTCAACCGAATCAAATGCTTTTTCAGCATCTAATCTCATTATGGCTGCATGTAAATTACATTTTTTTATATGATGAATTATGTGTAAAGTGCGTCTAATGTTATCTTGTGTCTGTCTTTGTCTTATAAAACCTGTTTGGTCTAAATGAATTAAGTCTGTCAGTATATTTTCTAACCTTTTGGCAAGGATAGTGGTAAAAAGCTTATAGTCCTGATTTAACACACTGATTGGTCTGTAGTTGGAGCAGTCTAGTTTATCCTTTTCAGGTTTAGGTATGACTGCAATG
Source organism: Pholidichthys leucotaenia (assembly GCA_020510985.1). Lineage (NCBI taxonomy): Eukaryota > Metazoa > Chordata > Actinopteri > Cichliformes > Pholidichthyidae > Pholidichthys > Pholidichthys leucotaenia. The sequence continues at coordinate 51,290,816 of CM035848.1, forward strand.
ACCCCTTCTCTCCAGGAGGGGGGGATATCCCCTGTGTGGAGGACATAGTTAAATGTTTTCAGGAGGAGAGGAGATAGTTGCTTTTTAAAGGTTTTGTACCACTCTGCTGTAAAGCCATCTGTTCCTGGGGATTTGTTAGCTTTAAGTTTCATAATTGCCTTTTCTAATTCTTTAGGTTGTATTTCTGACAATAGTGTTTTATTTTGTGACTCAGTAAGTTGGGGAAGGTTTAATGTATTTAGGAAGGCTTCGGATGCGTTTTTATGTTTTTTGAGGGAGTATAAGTTCTTGTAGTAGTTCTCGAAGCTTTTAAGAATTTCCTGAATTCTTAATTTTATTTCCTTTGATACTGGGTCTCTGATTTTGTAGATTGCTCTCTCCGTTTGTTGTTTCCTCAATTTATAGGCTAGTAATTTTGCCGATTTGCTACCTGTTTCATAGTACTTTTGTTTCAGAAATGTAAGTTTCTTCTGGATTTCTATTGTGTAGATCTCATTTATTTGTTTTTTAATTTCCTTAATTTTGAGCGAGTCATTAGAATGAGTGTTGTCTTTGTGCCCTTTTTCTAGTTTCTTAAGTTCTGACTCTAATGTGATTAGTTTTTCTTGTCTCAGTTTCTTTTGGATTGCCAGTTTTGCGATAATCTTTCCCCTTATTACAGCTTTGCATGCGTCCCACAGTATTAAAGGGGATACTTCTCCATTATCATTTTCTTCCAAATATCTGAGAATATCTGATTCCAATTCATCTTTCAGTGGTCCTTTCAGCACATTTGAATTCAACCTCCAAGAAAATGTATTATTTGTGTATTTTTGGATACTTAAGTCCATATAGATCGGACTGTGGTCAGAGAGATCCATCAGTCCTATTTTACATGTTTTTACTCTTCCAATGTCTCTAAAAAACATAAAAAAAAAATAGTCAATCCTTGAGTATGATGAATGTGGTGCTGAGTAAAATGTATAATCTTTTACACTGGGGTTGAATTCCCTCCTCACGTCACAGATTCCCATTTCTTTTAGTAGCATCTGAGTTTTTCTACTTTGAGTGTTATTTTGATGTGGAGAATTACCTGATGCATCCCAGTATGGATTCAGTCTTAGACTGAAGTCTCCACCACATATCACTAAACCTTGGGCTTTAGTTATCATTAGGTCAAATACATTTTTATAAAATTTCCAGTTAGCCCCTGGAGGTGCATATACACTCAGCAGGGTGATATCTTCTCCTTCTAACCGACCAAGTACCATGCTGAATCTCCCTTCATTATCTTTGTGTTCTGATTTTTTTTCAAATATAATTTTGGTTGAGATCAATGTCGCTACCCCCCTCCTCCTCCCTGACTTATATGAAGATGAAGAGATCATTTTAAACCCTTGTCTATTAAGTTTAGTGTGCTCCACGTCTGTTAGGTAGGTTTCCTGTAAAAATATTATTCCTGCTTTGTCTTTTTTAAATTAATTCACCCTTATTGTCATTCAACCGTACAACCAATCATGTACAGCAGAACGAGATTGTGCTTTACCTATCTACAGTGTAAATCACACACACCCCAAGTGCAGAATCAGAGGGCCGCTGCCATGCAAGGCGCCGCCACAGAGTTCCCTCCTCCATTCCATTTATTGCTGAGCACCAAGCTGGATGGCAGGAAGTTCCACTTTTATATGGTCTTTGGCATGACCCGGCCGGGATTTGAACCCCTGCCTCCCGGGTGTGGGGCGGATGCTCTACCAACTGAGCCACCACTCCTTTTCATTTTGCCTAGAATCTTAGATCTTTTAACTGGATTCAGGATCCCTTTTACATTATATGAGATTATTTTGGTTACACCCTGTTTCTCCATTGTGTTGTCTTATTTAGTATAACAGTGTGGTGGCCCTCTTTTATGCTACTCAGAAACTGAAAGAACATTAAGAACATAAAAAACATTAAGAACATAGTATATAAAACTTTAAAACAAAAAACTGACAAAAGATCTTCCTGAGCTGAGGTCTTTTTAGTGACCTTAGAAGAACCTTGATGGTGTGTTGGCTCTGAGGGAAATTCCTTAAACTCTGTTACGTGCTGAGGGCCCTCTCTTACCCCTGTAAGTTGTCCCATGTTTTTAACGTGAATTTCAGATCCCAATCCGAACTTGAACTGAATGATTTTTTTTTTATTTTATTTTTTTTTATGCCTATACCCTATGAAATTGTGTGCAACCTCCCACCACCATCACAGCAAACAGTCACGTTAATACAGTATTTGGTAGTGTGGAGAGATCATGTGGTTTATTGTCATTGTTTTTTTTTAAAGACTTATTTGTTTCTCATATTATGTCTGTTCCATGAAATGTTTTACCACTTGATACTTGCTGATTCTGCATCTCCTTTAATGTTTGTTACCTTGTAGGAGGAGGGTTGGATGCGCAGATTGACTAAAAATATCGTTATTCGGACTTCCGGTTATGGCGGCCACGTAGGAAGACGTGTTTCACTCTGCTCTGCTCCTAAAAATAAAAAGTAGGCTAAAACTCTCTCAATTGGAACAAAAACCTATCCCAGCATTTAGGCGTGGATATGGTAAAGACCAAGGCTGGGAAATCAGGCGGAGGAAAAAGTGATTCGATGAAACAATCCAAGCTAACAGACTTCCACGCTTGTGACGAAGCAGAAAAATCTCCAAAGACAATGGCGGAGGAGAGAGCTAGCGGCGGAGCGGTGACTGCTGAGGAGGGCACGAGTGCGGTACTTGCTGCCATCAGCTCCATGAGAGCAGACTTTTCGTCTAAATTTGATGGGATTATAGCAGCGATAGAAGGAATGAGAAAAGAAATAAGCGACTGTATGGAACGAGTATCGCAGGCGGAGCTCCGAATCTCCAGCGCTGAAGATGACGTCACCAGCCTACAATTAAAGGTGCACACATTGGAATTAAAAAATAAACGTCTGGAAGATAATGTCCTGGACTTAGAATCCCGGTCGCAACGAAATAATTTGAGGCTGGTGGGCTTCCCGGAGGGAGTGGAGGGACGGGATACATGTTCCTTTTTGGAAAAGTGGATTCCAGAAGCGCTGAGCAACGCGGATCTGCAGTCATCGGTCGTCTTAGAGAGCGCTCATCGAACCGGCCCACCGAGAGATAATAAGACACCACCGAGGACGCTGATTATGAAGTTCCTCAGCTACAGAGACAAGATGACGGTCACCAACGCGGCGCGAGCTAAAGGAGAAATTAAATACCAGGATCAACAGGTGCGGTTCTACCCAGATTTGGCCACAGGAATTCAATGATTAAGGAAACAGTTTGACTCCGCCCGTAAAGAGCTGCGCAACCTCGGGATTCGTCACGGAGTGATTCATCCGGCAAGACTGCTGGTCACATATAAAGGGAGAACCCATATCTTCAAGACCCCTCAGGAGGTGCAGGAGCTCATCAAGCAGATCCAAGGAGAGACTGGTGGGAGCTAAGCATGAAGCATGAACAAGATGTAAAGGTAGAATATTTAAGCATTTGCACAGGCATCTGACTGATCTGAAACATATAGCATGTCTACAAAATATAGATTGTATTATATTAAAAAAAAAAAAAGCTATGATGTACAAAGTTGCTATAAAATTTGGGAGTTAAGTTGGAAAAACTACAGAAGAGAGTTAATGTCATGTCATTAAAAAGTAGCAGAGTCAGGATGATTGAGAGGAGAACGAGAGAGTGGTTTGACTGATCCTCACGGATGTGGAGCAGTCACTGGCTATAGCGGGAGACGGAATTTTTTTTTTTGATTTTGAGGGGATTACCACGAATGTGGGGAGGGGGAATTTGTTTTTGTGTAATTTGTGGGATGAAAATTCAACCATCCATGTTTTTGCTTCTCTGTATGAGCATGTTTATATTGCAAGGTAATTCCAAACTCCTTATTGATCATAGACCAAAGCGTTAATCTTAATTTAACTTCATGGAATTGCAGAGGTCTACAAAATCTAAAAAAACTTAAACAAGTTATGAATAAAATAAAAGACATAGGTTCAAAAATTGTGTTTTTACAAGAAACTCATCTAATAGAGGAGGATGTAAAAAGAATTAGGAGAAGATGGCAGGGAAATGTGTTCACCTCATCATTTTCATCCCGAGCCAGGGGAGTTATGACTCTCATACATAAAACAGTCCCATTTCAAGTGAAAAATGTAACTGGAGACAAATTAGGAAGATATCTAATCATCCAAGGATCTTTGTTATTAGAAAATATAAATCTTGTGAACTTATACGGTCCCAATATAGATGATCAAAACTTCTTCGCTAATTTATTTCTTACTTTATCATCACTTACAGGGCAACATATAATAGCAGGGGATTTTAATTGTACATTGAATCCCAGTATAGACAGATCAACAGGACTGGACTGTACGCACAATGGATGCAGGATGACCATTAATCATTTTATGAAAGAATTGAGATTGCTAGATATATGGAGAGAAATGAAACCACAAGTCAAAGCCTATTCTTGTTATTCTAATACCTACAAGACATTCTCACGTATTGACTATTTTTTGATCTCCACAGAATTAAGGTCCAAGATCCAAAACTGTTTCTATGATAACATCGTGATATCTGATATCATGCACCCTGCTGTCTAATATATGTAGATAAGAAATTGACAAAGGATCCAGGTAGGTGGCAATTTCAGCATAAATGGCTTCAGGATGAGGAATTTGTTAAGTACATAGAAAAACAGATAGATGAGTTCTTTGATATCAATACTACACAAACATCGGCATGTATAAAGTGGGAGGCTTTCAAAGCTTTTATTAGGGGGCATATTATTAGTTATACAGGTTCAAAGTCTAAGAAGACTCGAGAGGAGAGAGTCCAATTGGAACGTAAAATATTAATTCTTCAAGAAAAAGTGTATGCAGGAAGTAACCCAAAGTTAGAGAACGAATTACTGATTCTGAGAGCTGAATATGATAGGCCGTGAGCAGCTCCCTCAAAATGTGGCTAGAAAATGATTTTCGTGGCACCCAACTGGGAACTACGGGATCTTTGATGATTTCTATGTAAAAAAACCTGCTGAATCCGAAAATCGATGTTCCCACTGTCAAAGGTGTGGATAGCTATGTCAAATTTGCATAAATCCAAGATGGCTGCCACGACTAACCAAGGGAAAGAATGGCCTAACATTTCAACCAGTCTACCTAGAAACACGTTTGAGGCCTCTTTTTCGGATAATGTTGAGCCAAGGAATCGATTTCTGAGGTCGACTGTGTGATTGAGGGTCAAAGAACCACGCTAATTTGCATAAATCCAAGATGGCTGCCATGGATAGACTAACTTTTTAGCCATTCTACCTAGAATCATGTTGGAGATGTCCTTTTCGGCTAACGTTAACCCGAGGAATCGATTTCCGAGGTCATTAGTGTGACTGAGGGTCAAAGAACCCCGCTAATCTGCATAAATCCAAGATGGCCACCATGGGTGTGGATGGACTATATTTTGAACCACTCTACCTATAATCACGTTTGAGACATCTTTTTCGGATAATGTTGACCCGAGGAATCGATTTCTGAGGTCAGATATGTGATTGAGGGCTCCACTAATTTTCATAAATCCAAGATGGCTGCCATGAGTGGCCTAACTTTTTTATCAGTACAACTAGAATCACGTTTGAGACATCATTTTCCGATAATGTTATGCCCAGGAATCGATTTCTGAGGTCACTTTTGTGACTGAGGCTCAAAGAACTCCACTCATTTGCATAAATCCAAGATGGCCACCACAGGCATGGATAGTCCAACTTCTTAACCATTCTACCTAGAATCACGTTTGAGACGTCTTTTCTGCATAATGTTGACCCGAGGAATCGATTTCTGAGGTCAAATATGTGATTGAGGGTCAAAGAACTCCACTTAGTTGCATAAATCAAAAATGGCCGTCATGGATGGATGAACTTTTTTAATCAGTCCACCTAGAATCACGTTTGAGACATCATTTTCGGATAATGTTATGCCCAGGAATCGATTTCTGAGGTCACTTGTGTGATTGAGGGTCAAAGAACTCCACTCATTTAAATAAATCCAAGATGGCCGTCATAGGCATGGATAGCCTAACTTCTTAACCGCTCTACCTAGAATCATGTTTGATACATCTTTTCCAAATAACGTTGACCCGAGAAATCGATTCCTGGTCAGTTATGTGATTGAGTGTCAAAGAACTCTGCTAATTTACATAAATCCAACATGTATAGCTGTCATATCCTGATACAACCTGTATTCAACCTCCACCTTATTCATCACCAGAATCATCTCCCTCATTTTCTTCCTCCTTTGCTTCCACAGATCTTTCAGATTCTGTAAGAACACGATTCACGAAATCGATGCAGGCGCATAGATCAGTGCAGCTGAGATCCGATGCCTTGCATGTACATCTGCTGGCCTCGCACCTACTCCGCTTGCATGAACAGTTCAGAACTTCATGAACATTAGGCCTACCTTGTACCCATATAGATATAAAACATATATAGATTGCAGATAATTTTCACATTAACAGTGAGCTTATAATAGAGACCTTGTGCAACCTAGTCACTGCTCAATGTAAACTTGCAAAATGGCAAGCACAGTCCGTGTGCCCATATTTATTGAGAGCATAAAGTATACAGGCGACTGCTGCTGCCATGAGTTTAACCTTTCTTGGGTGACACATCACAAACATATGGGCTTTCCTTAACAGGCCATTTTCCATCCGCCTAAGGCTTGATAGTATGGGTGTGACTATGTGCAAACTATATAAATGTATGCCCAGATTTATTCCTCCCTCACCTACTAGTAAACTGCACCCCTTGGGCTTGGGCTGAGAAGTACATCTAACCCTCAGACTCAGAGTTAAGCTCATTGGGATTGCTACCCTTTTCCCATTTGAGCTACTTTGTGGTAGTGGTATATTTTGACTATAATTCAAGCCCAGGGTGGGTTCTGGGGATAGATGCATCATCAGAGTGAGTCGATCTGCATCATCTAGATCTATACTAGGACTATGTTACATGGCACCCAGAGTCCCTTGGTTATTAGCCTCCACACCCCCAGATCGGCCTACTCGAAGTCTTAGACCAGGACTAGGTCACCCTGTGAGCGGTTGACAAAGGTTTTAGACATCTAGGGTTCCATTTTAGTTCATATTTAGAGTTACAAATGATCGGAGCCAAACGACTCCAGGGCACACGCAGTACAACCATAAACAATGGCTGCCACTCACCTTTCTCGAACAAGTCGCGACATTGTTCTGCTACTTTCTGTTGGGGTCCGTCAAGTACAAGCCATTTTTGGCCACACTCACGTACTTTTGCCCACGATGCTTCAGTAAAACGAGTGATACTGCCCGAAAACTTATCGGAAATGTGAATAACACAGGAGAGGCTTTCAGCGCACGCTACCCCTGTGGGCGCTGCCATTTTGTTGTCACATGACCAAAGGGACGATGCTGATTGGTTAAAACGTCCCGGACTGGGCCATGTTTAAGGTAGCCAGACAATTATTACCGACTGACTTCAATCGCATTTTTCATACAGCTATCCACACCTTTGGAAGTGGGAACATCGATATTTTGTCTTACAATAATGTAATCTTAATTTAGAAACACTAAAATTTTAGTTCCCAGTTGGGTGCCACGAAACTGAACGAAAAGTGGCAGCTGCTCACGGCCTATGACAAAAAATCAGCGAATAGAGCTGCCTCGAGTCTTCTAAGATTGAAGCAAACTTTTTATGAACAAGGCGAAAAATCAGGGAAATTATTGGCATGGCAGATTAAACAATTAGAATTTAAAACACCAATTACCAGTATTATAAGTAACGGACAGGCAGTTGTAGATCCTTTAGAAATTAATAGTGCCTTTAGAGATTATTATGAAAAACTATATGATACAAAAAATGAAACTGACTTAACAAAACTAAATGGGTTTTTGGACGGATTATCTATACCGTGTATTCCAAATGAAAACAGGGAAATACTGGAGTCTAAAATTAGTCAAGAAGAAGTTGGGCTAGCCATTGATAATATCAAATCAGGAAAAAGTGCAGGACCAGATGGTCTTCCAGTTGACCTCTATAAAAAAATTTAAGAATAAATTAATAAAACCACTTTTGGAAATGGTTTTAGAAGCATTTCAAAATAGTAATTTACCACCATACATGAATAATGCCTTAATTATACCGTTGCCAAAACCAGGTAAACCCTCTAATAAATGTGAAAACATGAGACCAATAAGCCTATTAAATGCTGACCTTAAGATAATCTGTAAAATTTTAGCAAGACGACTACAAGAAATATTACCAAATATTATTAACTGAGATCAGAATGGCTTTATAATGGGAAGACAAGGCTTCCATAATGTAAGAAGACTATTTAATATTATTTATTCTAATAAAGAAGCACCGGATACAGCTCTCCTATCATTGGACGCCGAAAAGGCCTTTGATAGGGTCGAATGGCCCTTTCTTTTTGAAGTCCTACAAAGGTTTGGACTTGGAAGTAATTTCATAAAATGGGTTCAGATAATATACAATAATGCTACAGCAGAAATCCTAACAAACAGCAATATCTCAAAATCAATAAAAATCAATAGAGGATGTCGACAAGGCTGTCCACTTTCACCTTTATTGTTTACTATGGCAATTGAACCTTTAGCGATGGCAGTACATTTACATCCACAAATATATGGAATTAAAGTAGGACCAACAGAACATAAAATCTCCCTATATGCCGATGACATAATTTTGTTTATGTCGAATCTTAAAAAATCAATTCCGACCTTGTTAAATTTAATAAAGAACTTTGGGGAAATATCAGGATATAAAATAAATAAAACTAAATCTTCAATATTAATGCTAAATGAGACCCAGAGAAATCACCCAGCTCCTGAGGTAAATCAATTCAATGTTGTAAATCAGTTTAAATATTTAGGAATTCAAATTGTGCCTAAGCTAGAATCAGTCGCCAGTGCCAACTATGAAGCCTTAATGACAGATATTAATGAGTTACTTCAGAGATGGATGTCACTACCAATGTCGATGATCGGGAGAATTAATATACTTAAAAGTAATATCTTACCTAAAATACTTTATTTATTTCAATACATTCCTTTACCACCACCTTCAGATCTATTCTCAAGAATTAAAAAAAAGTTAGTGGAATTTATATGGAACAATAGGAAGGCTAGATTACGTCTGTCCTTACTATATTTACCATTTGATCGTGGAGGTCTGAAATGTCCAAACTTTATGTTGTATTACTGGTCAGCACAACTGAGGTCTATGACATATTATTTTTCATCAAATTATCTCCCTCACTGGACTGAAATGGAATCATACAATTTACCTTTACCTCTTCCCTTATTCATATACTCAAGACTCGGCTAAAAAATTACAGAAACAAGTTAAAAATCCAATTGTAAAGCATATGATCAAAATATGGTGTGAAACCAAAAAATATTTAAAAGAACCACACTTATTGTCACAATTTAGCCCAATATGGGGTAATCAATATTTTACACCAGGGAGAGCGGATGCTGTATTTAAAGTATGGAATTTAAAAGGGATTCAAAAGATTCAAGACTTATATTTGTCACGTTCAGATAACATAATGTCTTTTGAAGAACTGAGGATCAAATTTAATCTTAATAGAACACATTTTTTTTAAATATCTTCAGCTTAGGAATTTTATTCGATCAAATCAAAATAATGCTCTCACCCGACCTACTTATTCATCCTTGGAAAAAATTTTGACGAAAGATAGTAAGAGAAAGGGTATTATTTCAGAGTTTTATAACTCATTGACACTATCCTCAAGTGAAAATTCACAGAAAAGACTGAATTATTGGAAAGAAGACCTGCAAACTGAAATTTCAGAGGAACAATGGGAATTGGCTTGTACAGAAGCTCAAACCAAATCAATAAATGTACGTCTTAAATTGATACATTTTAAATGGTTAATGCGGATGTATGTTACACCGGTGGAGTTAAATAGATATAACAAAAACATACCAGATACGTGCACAAAATGTATGGAAAGTAAAGGAACCCAATTTCATTGTTTATGGGAATGTAGAAAAATTAGAATGTTTTGGGAAGAGGTGAGGGTAACAATTGAAAAAATAATTTCAAAACAATTCATATTGAACCCTAAACTGTTTTTGTTGGGTCTGTATCCAGAAAAGCATAACTTTAATAAGAGTGAAAGAGCATTCATAGACCTCAGTTTGCTTAATGCCAAAAAATGTATTGCACTACTGTGGAAAAAGACTCATAGACCAGATGTGACTCAGTGGTTAAGACAGATGTTAACAAACCTTCCACTAGAAAGAATAACATATATACTGAAATCAAAGGAAAATGTGTTTGAGAATATATGGAGACCTTTCATTGATTATGTAAAGAAATTAAACATAACTTCTGAAGAAGAAGGTGAATGATGTGTGTGGACCTTGTAAATTCCAAATTGGTGAATGTATAATATGTAGTAGATTACCTAGACTAAACAGAGGAGCATTGTTGATGACTTGCCTTTGTTAGTGGTTGTTGGTGTTTTTAGTACATTTTTTTAAATTACTTTAGTGTTAGTGTTTGATTGTTTGTGTCATCTTTGTAAAAAAAAAAAGGTTCAATAAAAAACACTGTGGAAAAAAAAAATATCGTTATTCCCTCCTGAAAACGCTCAGTTTTTCCTTATAGCTCTGGCGCTGGGTTTCCCGCTGCTGGCTCGTGGATTTTGAGGGTCTCTGTGTGCACCACGTTTGAGCCTTGATTCTTTCGATCGGGTCTGCTGCGGGTTTATACACCGTTACCGGGAGCCCTCTTCTCGCCATATCCGTGGTTGCTTCTTCCGCCGAGTTGTAGAGACACGTCTCAGCCCCGTAAAAAACCCGCAGCTTCGCCGGAAATGGAGTTTGAAAGCGCAGTTTCTTCTCTCGTAGTACCTTTTTAGCGTTGTTGTATTCCCAATGCTTTTTAAGGACCTCCGGGGCGTAGTCGTGCTCCACAAAAACTTTTCTCTCTTGGTGCATAAATCCTTTTTTCTGCCAAGCCAGTCTCACAACCTCTTCTTTTATTCTGGAGTTGGAGAACTTCACCACCACCAGTCTTGGTGGCGCTTCCGCTGACGGCCTTGGGGCTAATGTACGGTGTGCCCTTTCTATCTTCAAGTGCCATTGTGGTGAAACCGTCCTCAACTCCTTCTTTCAGACCATGAATTCTTATGTTGTCTCTTCTTAGTCTTCCTTCTTGGTCGGTTAGCTTAGCCTCCAGTCTTGACTGTCGTTTAAGTAAATCCAGCACGGTTTCTTCCAGCCCTTTTATTCTTTCCTCTGCTTCCATGATTCGGTCCTCAGCCTGGTCCACTCTGCTGTTTGTCCTTTTTATTTCGTCTTTAATTTCACGAAATTTGGCCCAACACTCTCAGCGAAATTGTCTTAATTCTTGAAGTACCATTTTTAAGCTAACCATGTTGCTAGCTTCATTCAGCTCCTCTGCTTCTGAGTGGATGTCCTCCGGGTTAGATTCTCCGGCCGATGCGTGTCTTGGCCTGGTAAATGTCGACCTCTTCTGTTTTCCTTTAGGCATAATGACTTTGTCTTTTGATTTTCACTCTTCCAAAAATCTGTTAAATCTGATTTTCAAGGTATTTTCACGGATCGGGTCTGGGAGCTTCAGCGTTAAGCTGCTATCACCATGGTGTCCAGACCGGAAGTCCATACTCTGTTAAATTTTAAACTTTTTTATGTTTTAGACAAACAATGTCAGTATTCCGATGGTCACAGCTGGGCCATGTCAACACCGACTCTCTGTTATAAGTTTTTTAAACCACAGTGGATTGAATTTCAGCATTTTAGTGGGGTTTTTGAGACAGCTAGCAACTGAGGAAAAATCAACCAGCTGCAGTGTACAATACATGTTTTGGAGGGAAAATGCCCTTACGTCAACTCCATCAGACTCCATATCTGATGGAGTTGACATGTAAACTGATGGAGTTGAAAAATCCACTTATAACCTCTTAATGTGTTAATATAATATTATTTGTGAACTTAGTAAAGAATTAAAATGTTATTTCAGGATTTTATTTTCACAAAAATGTACATATATTGCAGGAATTACATTATTTAACCATACTATATATGGGGAGAATGCCATTCAGACCTGGCAGACCCAAACATATAGTGAGGGTGTGTTGGGAACATCTGGCTGAAACCCCTGTCCAAGAGGTCTTCCACTCCAACCTCTGGAAGAACTTCCACCACATCCTGAAGGAAACTGGAGACATGGAGTCTGAATGGGCCTTGTTCTCCACCTCCATTGCTGAAGTGGCTAACTAACTAACTAACTAACTAACCTGCACTTATATAGCGCTTTTCTAGTCACAAAGACCACTCAAAGCGCTTTCACTAATACTAACCCTCTATTCTAAGGGCCTATAGGAGACAGATATCTAGGGACAATTTAGAACAGCCAATTAACCTAACATGCATGTCTTTGGATTGTGGGAGGAAACCGGAGCCCCCGGAGTAAACCCACGCAGCACAGGGAGAACATGCAAACTCCACACAGAAAGGTTCCAACCCCTGCCAACCTGGGGATTTGAACCAGGAACCTTCTAGCTGTAAGGCAACAGTGCTAACCACTGCACCACCGTGCTAGAGCTGTGGCTGCAAGGTCGCTGGTGCATCTCGTGGTGGCAACCCCTGAACCAAGCAGTGGACGCCAGAGGTGGGGGGGGCTATCAAGCTGAGAAAGGAGTCCTACCAAGCTTGGTTGGCTTGTAGGACGCCTGAAGCAGCTGAGTTGTACCAGCAGGCCAAGTGGAGTGCAGCTCGAGCAGTTGCTGAGGCTAAAACTCGGGTGTGGGAAAAGTTCGGTGAGGCCATGGAGCAAGACTTTGATTTGGCCTCAAAGAGATTCTGGCAAACTGTCCGGCGACTCAGGAGGGGAAAGCAGCACCCTGACCACACTGTATGGTGCGGATGAAGAGCTACTGACTTTGGGGATATTGTTAGATGGTGGAAGGAATACTTTGAGGATCTCCTCAATCCCACTGACACATCTTCCATACTGGAAGCAGAGCCTGAAGACGAGGGGGATTGTCTCGCTCGTCACAGGGGCTAAGGTCACTGAAGTGACTAAAAGACTCTTTGGTGGCAGGGTTCGGGGGTGGATGAGATTTGCCCTGAGTACCTCGAGGCTCTGGATGTTGTGGGCCTCAGTTGACATGCCTCTACAACATCCGTTGAAGTTGGGGACAGTACCTTTGGCATAGCAAATTGGGGTGGTGGTTCCCCTCTTCAAAAAGGGTGGTGGTGGATTGTATGTTCCAATTTTAAAGGGATCACATTCCGCAGCCTCCCTCCTGAATCGAGCCTTGGATTCAGGAGGAACAATATGGTCTTCATCTTGGCTGTGGCACATTGGACCGATGCTTCAGCCTCTCAAGGATCCTCGAGGGTCCATAGGAGCTTGCCCAACCAGTCTGCATGTGTTTTGTGGACTTGAAGAAAGCATTCGATCCTGTCCCTCTTGGTTTCTTGTGGGTGGTGCTTCGGGAGTATGGGGTATTGGGCTCATTGCTATGAGCTATTCTGTCTCTATACGACCATTGTGGGAGTTTGGTTCGTATTGCCAACAATCAGTCGAACTTGTTTCCAGTGAGAGTTGGACTTCATCAGGGCTGTCCTTTGTCACTGATCCTGTTCATAATTTTTATGGACACGATTTCTAGGTGCAGCCAAGGAACGGGGGACGTCATATTTTGTGATCACGGAATCTCATCTCTGCTGTTTGCAGATGATGTTGCCCATTTCACTTCCGCCCTCCAAAGACAGCAGACGCTTTTTTCTTCTCTCCTGCTCTGACTTATCTCCTCCTCCCCTAACTAACTGGATCCCAGCTTGCTGTCGTCTGTCTGCGTCTTTACTGCTGATTATCGAAAGAAATTATGGAATTAATAAGCTGGGCTTTGAACGCAATTGACACTATCTTTTCAACGAGGAAAAGTGCCCCGGGAGAGGTTGTTTGCCCCGCAGGAATGGCTGCTGCGGGCTATTTACGGGAAACAAGTAATTGGAAACTCTTGTGCCTGACTGATCTTTTTATCGAAGATGTAGAAGATTTGTACGTCTTCGTAGTAATGGTGATTGGGATCGTTCTGATTGGATCTGGGATTGTCCTGGTGTACCGCAAATTGTTGAAGATGGATACAACCTATCAAAATGCTGGCCAGGCGAGATGCATCCATCAAATTGAAAAAATGGAGAGGACTCTGATAGCGGCAAATGGAGAACTGTCTCGGAAGGTGGATTACATCATGATTACGCTTAGGGCCATCCACGATGGATTCAACGTCCAGCAATGAAGGATTAAGTACTGAATCTGTAAGAGAATATAAAGTTCTTTTCTCTCTGTGATCAGTACTATTCGACGAAATCTGACTCCCTCACAAAAATCCTCCTGATCATCTGCAGTCTTTGTTTTCAAAACATTGAGCTCATGGCCTTCGGACAGGCAGCTGCATGGCTCCAAGGACAATGCCAGCAGCCAGACAAAACATCTCCTGCCAAAGAGTCCTTGTTGTTCTTAACTGATACAACACCTACTTTCAACATTACACTCATACTGATTCACAAAACTGATGATAAAGATGATTCACTCACTGCTCTCTCTGTGTCTTTGTGAACTTTTTTTTGTCTGCTGACTGTGCATTGAGGGCTTTTTTTTCTTGTAATCATAATATTGATCATATATGACCACTATTCTGAAATCAATGATTTTTTTTGCTCCTTCCTATTGTATTATCCCTTCCCATGCTTCCTGTACCCTTCTGTTGGCAGGCACGTTCACAGATGCAGCCGTGTCACCGGGAATGCAGGTCGTTTTCTGTGTCAAGTCAAATCCCTCGTATGTTATCAGTGATCTGTTATCAGTTATCTGTTAATGTACTTGGCAATAAATCTTTTCTGAGTCTGAGTCTGAGTTTGTTGGCTTCATCAACCAGTGACCTACAGGTCTTACTGGGACGGTTTCCTACTGAGTGTGAAGTGACTGGGATGAGAATCAACACCTCTAAGTCCAAGTCCATGGAGCTTAGCTGGAAAAGGGGTGGATTGTCCTCTCCAGGTTGGGGACGAGGTCCTGCTCTAAGTGGAGGAGTTTAAGTATCTCTGAGTCTTACTTGTGAGTGGCTGAAATGAGCTTTCTGTGTAGGATTGCTGGACTCACCCTTAGAGATATGGTGAGGAGCTCAGTTATGTGGAAGTGGTGGAGAGGTAGATGAAGACAGGGAAGAGGAGAGCAAGGAAAGGAGAAGAGAGGCCCGTGTTCTCCATCATTGTTATTTTGATAGTTGGAAATGGTGTTTCTTCCGCCTCCCAAAGAGAGCAGACGCTTTTTTCTTTTCTCCAGCTCTGACTTTTCATCTCCTTCCTCCTCTAACTAACTGGATCCCAGCTTGCTATCGTCTGTCTGCGTGTCTCTACTGCTGATTATCGAACGAAATTATGGATTTAATAAGCTGGGCTTTGAACGCAATTGACACTATTTTTTCAACGAGGAAAAGTGCCCCGGGAGAGGTTATTTGCCCCGCAGGAACGGCTGCTGCGGGCTATTTGAGGGACACAAGTAATTGGAAACTCTTGTGCCTGTCTGATCTTTCCATCGAAGATGTCGAAGATTTGTACGTCTTCGTAGTAATGGTCATCGGGATCGTTCTGATTGGATCTGGGATTGTCATGGCGTACCGTAAATTGATGAAGATGGACATAGCCTATCAAAATGCTGGCCAGGCGAGGCTTAACCATCAAATTGAAAAAATGGAGAGGACTCTGACAGCGGCAAATGGAGAACTGTCTAGGAAAATGGATTACATCATGATCACGCTGAGAGCCGTCCATGAAGGATTCAACGTCCAGCACTGAAGGATTAAAGTACTGAATCTTTAAGAGAATATAAAGTTTCTTTCTCTGGGATCAGTACTATTCGACTAATCTGACCCCCTCACACAAGTCCTCCAGATTATCTGCAGTTTTTTGTTTCCAAAACATTTGAGCTGCATTGACTCTACAGACAGTCAGCTGCATGGCTCAAGGACAAATGCCAGCAGCTAAGACAAAACATCTCCTGCCAAAGAGACTTTGTTGTTCTTAACTGATACAACACCTACACTCAACACTACACCCACACTGACTCAAAAACTGATGAAAAAGATCACTCACTCACTGCTCTCTTTGTGTCCTTGTGTACATTCTTGTCTGCTAACTGTGCATTGAGGGCTTTTTTTCTTGTAATCATAATATTGATCATATATGACCGGTATTCTGACAATCAATGGTTTTTTGCTCTTTCCTATTGTGTTATCCTTTTCCTCCCTATGCATCCTGTACCCATCTGATGACAGGCGCGTTTTTCAGACGCTGCCGCGTCACTGGAAATGCAGGTCGTTTTCTGTGTCAAGTCAAATCCCTCGTATGTTATCAGTTGTTTACTGTTAATGTACTTGGCAATAAATCTTTTCTGAGTTCTGAGGTGTAATTTTCAGTCTGACAAGTCTCTCTTGAAAATGAGACCCAGTGTCTCAATGGGATTACCTGTATAAATAAAGGTTAATAATAAAAAAAATGTTCATTATATTTTAATGTGTGAAAGTGTTTGCCCCCTTACTGATTTATCATGTTTTTTTATGTTTGTCACGCTTAAATTTTTCAGATCATCAAACAAATTTAAATATTAGGCAAAGATAACACAAGTAAACACAAAATGCAGTTTTTAAATGAAGGTGTTTATTATTAATGGAAAAAAATCCAAACCTACATTGCTCCCTAAACCTAATAAATAACTGGTTGGGCCACCCTTAGCAGCAACAACTGCAATCAAGCGTTTGCGATAACTGGCAATGAGTCTTTTACAGCACTATGGAGGAATTTTGGCCCACTCATCTTTGCATAATTGTTGTAATTCAGCCACATTGGAAGGTTTTTGAGCATGAACCGCCTTATTAAGGTCATGCTGTGGAGGATGGAAGCAGACCGAGCTGACGACACAGGTTTATTTCTCCTCCGACACAGAAACAGACTGACTCTGAGTGCCAAAGCGATCTGCTTTATACATTATCTTCCCGCCTCTGGCACTCAGGGTAAACACATTTACATACATACAAGTTACCAAGTGTGAACACCCATCAACATACACATTAACACATTCGCGCCCCTGCATTCTCAGGTGTGAGCCTGGCACAGCGGGGGCGAAAGGCACATCTTTATTTACTACATACCCCCTGGTGCTCTGGCGCCCCGGCTAGCACCCCCAACACCCCGAAGTACTGGGTGGAGTGTCATCTCCTTTGTGTCACCACAATGCCACAGCATCTCAATCGGATTAAGGTCAGGACTTTGACCTGGCCACTCCAAAGTCTTCATTTTGTTTTTCTTAAGCCATTCAGAGGTGGACTTGCTGGTGTGTTTTGGATCATTGTCCTGCTGCAGAACCCAAGTGCGCTTCAGCTTGAGGTCACGAACAGATAGCCATAGACCATCACACTACCACCACCATATTTTACTGTTGGTTTGATGTTCCTTTTCTGAAATGCTGTGTTACTTTTACACTGGATGTAATGGGACACACACACCTTCCAAAAAGTTCAACTTTTGTCTCGTCAGTCCACAGAGTATTTTCCCAGAAGTCTTGGGGACCATCAAGATGTTTTCTGGCAAAACTGAGACAATAAGATAAGATAAGATAAGATAAGCCTTTATTAGTCCCACAACGGGGAAATTCCAGGATTGCAACAGCACAGGGATAGCAACACTCAGAGCAACAATCAGAAGGCAAGAAAAAAACAAGCAAGCAAGAGCAGCTAATATACATATGTACATATTACTATAAAATATATATATATACACACACACACAGACACACAGTGCAGAGCATTGTAGCTGGATGGAATAAATATATGAATATATGAACACACAGTGCAGAGCATTGTAGCTAGATGGAATAAATATGTAAATATATAAACACCCACAGTACGGAGCATTGCAGCTAGGTGGAATAAATATACAAGTATATAAACACACACAGTGCGGAGCAATGTAGCTAGATGGAATAATATGTAGATATATAAATATATAAACACACCCAGTGCTGAGCATTGTAGCTAGATGGAATAAATATGTAAATATATAAACACACACAGTGCAGAGCATTGTTGCTAGATGGAATGAAACAGCATAACCGTCTACTTAGTTATCCTACATGGTATGACTATGTGCCCATACATATTCTCACCCTCCATAGCGACCGGTATGTTCCTAGTTGTATGCCGGAGGGGACCATTGTGTAAGTCTATTGCATCTTTTGCCTTCAAAAAACTATTAGTTTGTTACGTCTTTTTGCTATCTCTGCGAGCAGCCCTGCTTAGGTTGTACAGTCTGACAGCCGTTGGTAGGAAGGACCTACGAAACCTCTCGGTTGTGCACCTGGGATGATGTAGTCTGCTGCTAAATGAGCTCCTCAGTGCATTCAGTATGTCCTGCATAGGGTGGAACTCGGACTCCAGCAGAGATGACAGTTTAGCCACCGTCCTTCTCTCTCCTATCTCCTCCATCGGATCAAGGTGCTGCCCCAGGACAGAGCTAGCTTTCTTAATCAGTTTGTTCAGTCTCTTCCTATCGGCTGTGTGGTACACCCAAATAGGGCACCACATTTGGAAATAATACAGAGAGACTGTCATTTTATTTTTATTTTAAGAGTATCTAAATATATTTTGAGATTGTGGACGATCAATAATATTAACATTTGATATGTAGCCCTGTATAAATATTTAAGAGTAAGCAGCGGAACCTTAGGCACTGCAGTCGTTCCACCCCAGGTAAACAAATAGGGTGCACTTCCGGCCCCCCCTTTAGTACTATCTGGAGAAAGACACGAGTGGTCCTGTGTTCTGTCTTTCAAAGACTCTTTTTGTATTTTACAGGTCAGTATTTGGTTAAAAATGCCATAAATAAGAGCCTTAAGCTCCGTGTTATTTCTGTGTGTCGCGACGAGTAATACT
This sequence comes from Pholidichthys leucotaenia, assembly GCA_020510985.1. Classification (NCBI taxonomy): domain Eukaryota; kingdom Metazoa; phylum Chordata; class Actinopteri; order Cichliformes; family Pholidichthyidae; genus Pholidichthys; species Pholidichthys leucotaenia. The sequence goes on from CM035848.1 coordinate 51,309,868, forward strand.
GTGATGTTGGTGTGGCGTTTTGATAAGTTTTATACAAGTTCAGGCTGCAGTTGGCGCCGGAGATCAAAGGCGAGCCGCATCGCGGTAGCGGTTTCGCGCCAGTCAAATTTAGCTTTGGGAAAGACGGTTAGCTCACATAAAATGTTTTACTCAATACAAGTATATTGTGCTCCGTGTGAATGTAAAAGTCTCCTGATGCTAATTAATAGTCAGAGTGTGTCCTGTGTATATTTGCCTATTGTCAAGTTTGTAAAATAATTTGTTAAGTCCAGGTCAGCTAATCTAAGTGCAATGTCTAAACTAGCCTAAGGTCATAGTTAAGTCCTATGTTTTGTCCTAATTAATGGGAGTCAGTCTAGTAATTGAAGGTCCTGTATAAGTAAATTGTGATTTGTGAAGTATGTAAATTTGAGATGTCAGATGTAGTGTAGTTTATGCACTGTGTGACTGAGGGAAAAAGAACATTATTTACAGTATGTAAAAGAAGATGACATATAAAGCACAAAATGTGATGTTGCCTGTAAATGAAAATGAAAATGAAATAAGAGTACTATCTGGAGAAAGACACGAGTGGTCCTGTGTTCTGTCTTTCAAAGACTCTTTTTGTATTTTACAGACCCAAGAGCAGACGCGAAGGATCACGTCTTTTCACGCTTTAAAACTATTTCTTTTTGTTATTGTGGTCACCTTCCCGGGACCCGTAACAAACTGTGGGGGCTCGTCCGGGATCTCTCCTCTACAGTCATCGAGGGAAGATCCAGTGATACCAGAACTACGAGACAACGGTTGCCAAGCTGCTACATCAGACACGTCAGTCAGTGGGTGTCCAAGGAGGAAGATCAAAGAGAAAGAAAGGATCTTCAACCAAAAGTGGAACTGCACTGCTGTCAAGAAGGTAAAACGCAGCCTAGTCACTGTACAAATAATACAACACTCGAACTACAGATAGCTAAAGTACCATGTCGACAGCACGAAAAGAACTGATATGGAGCATCAGAGGACGCTTGTTTGCCCTCTCAAGTAAGGATCTTTTCGAGCTAACAAAGAGCCTAGCAGCTGGAGACAAAGACACACAGTTCAGTGAAGACGATAATGAGAGCTGTATGGACTATGTCAATGCATATCTACGGTCCCCAACTCTGCTGAAACTTGAAGATGAGGGAATGAGTCAGTTGCTGATGTTGGATGACCTGCTCACTAAAGTGATACAAACGAGTGGCTCCACCACGCATTCAGCTGATCAGGCTGCAATACCAACCAAGTCAAGTCCTCATCCATCCAAGATGTTGCCAGATCCACCATCACCATCTGCTGTTCCACCAGGCACCCAAGTTAGTGTGAACGCAAACGCAGAGTCTGTAGAGGAACTGAGGAAAGCATATGAGACACTGGGAGAAAGACTAAGACTGTGTGAAGTTGTGACACTCCAACCACCTGTAGCACCCAGTCGTCAGAGCCACTCACAACCGCAGCCAAGGGAACAAGGAAGTCCAGAAAGGCATGTCACTCTCAAAGACCTTTCCTACCTGCCTCGGAGAGAATTCAAGGCTTTTGGAGGACAAATTGGAGACAACAGCTCTGAAATCAATTATAACAGTCTCATGAGACAGATCAATGAAGGATTAAAAGAAGGATTTTCTGAAGCAGAGGTCATGAGGGGGGTACTGAGAATTGTAAAGCCTGGCACGTTCAGGGACATGCTCATGCTCAAAGATGAACTGGTTCTTTCTGAACTTCAGGGCTTTCTCCGATCCCACCTTGGAGAAAAGGCAACAACAGAGATGTTCCAGGAGTTAATGTGCGCCCGACAAACTGAGCAGGAGTCCCCTCAGCAATTCCTATATCGCATGATTGGGCTCAAACAGAAACTCATCTTTCAGTCAAAACAAGCCACTGCAGACATCTCGTATGACCCAAGGACAATCCAGGAAGTGTTTCTGCACACAGTCTATCAAGGTCTGGGAGTGAAGTATGCAGACTTGCGGCAACGACTAAGACCTCTTACATCAAACAACAATGTAACAGATGAAGAGATTCTTAGTGAGGTCACAAAGATTATCAGTGATGAGAATGAGCACCAGCGAAGGTTAGGGCAAACCCCTCGTCAGAAGTCAGCACATAGCGCTGTGATTGCAACAAGGGACACGACAGCCAAAGACCAACAAGCCTCACAGACAATCAAACAACTCGCTGCACAAGTAGAGACTCTAACCAAGATGGTGGCAACTTTCATGGAACAGAAAGCTGTAAACTCCTCCCCTCAGCATTCTCAGCCTCCAGCTAACCAAAAGAAAACCTATCTCTGTCCGAAATGTACTGAACAAAGCTTACAGGAGTGCAGTCATTGCTTTGTATGCAGTGAGTCGGGACACAGAGCAGTCGGATGTCTGAAGCGACCCAAGAATCAGGGAAACGGGAATCGGTCTCTGTCAAGGGACAGCCAGAGATCGGTACAGAGCCAAAGTCCCAGCCAGTAAACTCTTCCTCTACCGAAGCTTCAACTCCGTGCCCCAGGCACCAGAGCAAGCAGCTGAGAAAGCAGGTCAAATGCAACAGAAGGAAAGGTCAGATTCCCTCCTGTCAGAGTGCCACCAAATACCAAGCTCCCCTTGTCGGTAAGAAAAGTCTGCTGAAATGTCTAATCGGTGGTTACCCTGCGACAGTGCTGTTTGACTCTGGCTCACAAGTGAGTATAGTTGACAGGCAATGGGTCAAAAAGCACATACCCAACACTGTGGTAAGACCACTCCAAGATCTGCTGAACGACGAGCTTGAGGTTTATGCAGTTAATGGCCAAGCAGTCCCATATGACGGATGGGTCGAGCTTACAGTCACTTTAGCGGGTCACGAAGATCCCAATCTCACTGCACAAGCGCCATTCCTAGTCAGTAAGCTGTCACTGAACCAACCACTAGTTGGAGCTAATGTGCTGGGAGCGATTATACAAGGCCAAGGGACAGATGAGGAAGCCAGTACAGTACTATATAGTCTACTGCGCAGAGCTCTTGGAATGGACGAAGACCAGGTAGTGGCCATGGTAAACTTCATTCAAGTGCCGCAAAGAACTGACTGTGATCCTGTTACACTCAGAGTCGGTAAAGACAACATGATTATCCCAGCTGGCAAAGCAGTACAAATATGTTGCAGGGTGCCCCAGAACTTTGACATCTCTGACCCTCTTGTACTTTACGAACCTGCTGAAGAGAACATTGCTTTGAGAAATTTGAGTGTGGGGGAAGGACTTTTGGAGATTAACAATTCCCAAAGACCTTTTGTAAAGGTCCCCATCTCCAACCATTCCAAACATGAAGTAATCCTGCCGAAAAGAACAGCCCTAGGCACCATCGAACATGTCGCCAAAGTCATTGAAACTGATACACTAGAGCCACCAGAAACCCAGCCCATACTGACATCAGCAACTACAGCAGAGGCACTAAGTAAGACCGCCCAAGGTGACTCTCCTGCCGAGCCTTGGTTGCCACCGGTCGATCTCAGTCATCTAAGCCCAGATCAGCAAAGGTCAGTCGAAAAGGTTCTGATGGAAGAGTGCGAGGCATTCTCTCGCGATAGCACTGATATTGGCTGTATCCCTTCTTTACAAATGGAAATCAGACTCAAAGATGACACGCCAGTTCAGAGAGCTTACGCCTCCATCCCCAAGCCCCTGTATAGGGAAGTAAAAGAGTACATTCAGGAACTGATAGTGAAGGGATGGATCGTAAAGTCTCAGTCACCCTACGCAGCCCCAGTTATCTGTGTCAGGAAGAAGGACGGATCTTTACGTCTGTGTATTGATTACCGCCTCCTAAACAACAAAACAGTGCCCGACAGACACCCACTTCCCCGGATCCAGGACCTCACCGACTCCCTCGGTGGTTACAGCTGGTTCTCGATCCTGGACCAGGGTAAAGCTTACCATCAAGGTTTCATCGCAGAGGGCTCAAGGTACCTGACTGCATTCACCACCCCGTGGGGTCTCTACGAATGGGTGAGAATACCCTTCGGGCTGTCCAACGCACCCGCAGCCTTTCAGCGGAGCATGGAAGAAATGCTGGACACGCTCCGTGATGAGTGCTGCATACCCTACCTTGATGATGTGCTCTGTTTTTCCAAGTCATTTAATGAACATGTCCAAGTGCTGAGGAAAGTTCTCCAAGCTTTGCAACGCCACGGGGCGAAGCTGAAGCCTGAGAAGTGTGAGTTGTTCCGCAGAGAGGTTCGGTATGTCGGTCGCCTGGTGTCAGAAGATGGAGTGAGGGTGGACCCCAAGGACATCGAAGCTGTGCAGGCACTCAAACACAGAAGGCCACAAATAGTTGGAGAAGTCAGACAACTTTTGGGGTTCCTGAGCTATTATCGGACGTATGTGCAGGACTTCTCGCGCATTGCCAAACCCCTGTACGACTTGCTCCAGGTAAAGTCTGACACACTGCCGTCCAAGCCATCCAAGGGCAGAGCAAAGTACCCACAGCAGTCTTCCCGAGCTCCAGTGAAATGGGACAAGGAACACCAAGAGACCCTTGAGCGCTTGATTGACATGTTGACCCAGCCACCTGTGTTAGCGTATCCTGACTTCACCCAGCCCTTCGTACTCCACACGGACGCATCCCAGAAAGGCCTTGGCGCGGTCCTGTATCAAAACCAAGACAATAAGATGAGAGTGATTGGGTACGGGTCACGCACACTAACACCTGCCGAGCAAAACTACCACTTGCACAGTGGAAAACTAGAGTTTCTCGCCCTCAAGTGGGCAGTTTGCGACAAGTTCAGAGACTATCTCTATTATGCCCCAAGTTTCACAGTTTTTACGGACAATAACCCCTTGACGTATGTCCTCAGCACTGCAAAGCTCAACGCCGTAGGGCATCGTTGGGTGGGACAGCTCGCAGATTTCCACTTTGACATAAAATATCGCCCCGGAAAAACAAACATTGACGCTGATGTATTATCCCGTTGTCCACTCAACATTGAAGCCTTCATGCAAGAGTGTACAGGAGAACTGTCAGAGGAAGCCGTTGGTGCAGTATGGGAAGGGAGCAGAAGAGCCAAGCAAGGTGATGTAGCATGGATTGCAGCCCTCAGCCTTGCTTCACCAAGTTCACCCCTCAAGGAGCCACTGCATTTCATCGGCCACGATAAACTAGTCCAAGAACAAAGAGCAGATCCAGCCATCGGGAAAGTCATGGAGATGAAAGAAAAAGATATGACACCAACTGAAGACGACAAAGCCAAGCTTGACATAAGCACAAAGAGACTGTTGAGAGAGTGGAGTCGGATGCGCATTGAAAATGGCCTTCTCTATAGGAAAACCGCAGAACGCAAGCAGCTAGTTCTGCCCGCTGTCTACAGACAAGTAGCTCTCACCCATCTCCATAACAACATGGGCCATGTCGGTGTGGAGAAAGTCTTGAGCTTAGCCCGTGAGCGATTCTACTGGCCTTTCATGAAGCGAGAGATCGAGGAGTATGTCACCAGGAAGTGCCCATGCATAAAACAGAAAAAGCCAGCAACGCATGAGAGAGCACCCATGGGCAGTATAACATCCAACTTCCCACTCGAGTTAGTATGCATCGATTTCCTGCACCTAGAGTCCTGTAAAGGCGGGTTTGAATACATCTTGGTGGTAGTCGACCATTTCACCAGGTTTGCACAAGCCTACCCCACCAAGAACAAGGCCGCAAAGACAGCAGCAGACCGCCTCTTCAATGATTTCATTCCAAGATTCGGCTACCCCTCCAAGCTTCATCACGATCAGGGTCGGGAATTTGAGAACGAGTTATTCAAGTCCCTCAGAGAGCTAGCAGGTGTTGGCCACTCAAGGACTTCTCCCTACCACCCCCAAGGTAACCCGGTCGAAAGGCTGAATCGGACCTTGTTGCAGATGCTACGTACATTGAGAGAGAAAGAGAAACTAAACTGGAAGGAACACTTACCTCACACCATCCATGCTTACAACTGCACTAAGCATGAGGCCACTGGTTTTTCTCCATACTTCCTGTTGTACGGCAGACATCCTCGCCTCCCAGTAGACCTTCTCTTTGGCCTCATGACAGAAGAAGACACAGAGACAGCCCATGGATACGCTCAGAAATGGAAAGGGAAAATGACAGAGGCGTACAGGATCGCAAGTGCAAACAGTCAACAGTCAAGCTCTAAAGGAAAGACAAACTATGACAAACGATGTAGAGGTGTAGTCCTGCAAGTAGGAGACAGAGTGCTTGTGCGGAACCTGGGTGAAAGAGGTGGACCTGGCAAGCTAAGGCCCTACTGGGAACAAACAGTCTACATCGTGAGGGAGCAGGTTGGAGACAACCCCGTCTACAAAGTAAGTCCAGAGACAGGAAGTCGTCCCATCCGTACCCTGCACAGAAACTTGCTTCTCCAAGTCAACGACTTACCAGTCGACATCGTTCAAAGTCCAGTTGCCAAGTCACAAAAGAGAAACAACAGACCTACCGATATAAGACAAAACACACTGGAAAAGTCAAACAGTCCTGAGGCGAGTGATTCGGAAGAAGACGAACCCCTCTATTGGTTTTGTGTTCCTAGACACCTGCAAGAAAGTCAACGTCCAGTTGACCAAGTCCAATGTGAGTCACAAAGAAGACGGGGAACAACACAGCAAAGACAAGTACAAGTTCCTATTCAACCTGAACAAGAAAGAGACAATATTACGGAAGAAGGACAAGAAATACAAAGGGAAAGCGAACAAAACGTGGACCAACTTCAACCAGACGACGACGGGGAAGTGCTTCATATCCACCAAGATGTTCCTGCTCCTAGTCCCGGACCTGCAGCTCATCCTGAGCTGGTGCCCAGTCCAGAGCCAGACCGTCGTCCTGAGTCACCACCACGTCTGAGGCAGTCCACCAGACAGAGACGACCCAACATGGTGTTCACCTATCCGTCCCTGGGCCAGCCAGCCTTCCAGACTCGTCCGTCGGTGAACACTGTCAGTGTCCAGCAGTCAACACCATATCCTTTTATGTGCTACCCTCCTTTCTATCCTCAACCTTTTTATCTTCCTTCTTTCACCTCTAACTACTTGCCATGTCAGTATGCTATTCCTTGCTATTAAACTAATCAGATCTTGGATAATACCTGAAGATGAAAAGAAAGACGTTCCAGAGACTTTTGAATAGAGACTTTAATAGTGTTGAGATTTTGATTTGTTACTGTTAAGTGTCAGGAGCCACTTTTGTTGTTGGGGAGCGTGTGGTACACCCAAATAGGGCACCACATTTGGAAATAATACAGAGAGACTGTCATTTTATTTTTATTTTAAGAGTATCTAAATATATTTTGAGATTGTGGACGATCAATAATATTAACATTTGATATGTAGCCCTGTATAAATATTTAAGAGTAAGCAGCGGAACCTTAGGCACTGCAGTCGTTCCACCCCAGGTAAACAAATAGGGTGCACTTCCGGCCCCCCCTTTAGTACTATCTGGAGAAAGACACGAGTGGTCCTGTGTTCTGTCTTTCAAAGACTCTTTTTGTATTTTACAGGTCAGTATTTGGTTAAAAATGCCATAAATAAGAGCCTTAAGCTCCGTGTTATTTCTGTGTGTCGCGACGAGTAATACTGTGATGTTGGTGTGGCGTTTTGATAAGTTTTATACAAGTTCAGGCTGCAGTTGGCGCCGGAGATCAAAGGCGAGCCGCATCGCGGTAGCGGTTTCGCGCCAGTCAAATTTAGCTTTGGGAAAGACGGTTAGCTCACATAAAATGTTTTACTCAATACAAGTATATTGTGCTCCGTGTGAATGTAAAAGTCTCCTGATGCTAATTAATAGTCAGAGTGTGTCCTGTGTATATTTGCCTATTGTCAAGTTTGTAAAATAATTTGTTAAGTCCAGGTCAGCTAATCTAAGTGCAATGTCTAAACTAGCCTAAGGTCATAGTTAAGTCCTATGTTTTGTCCTAATTAATGGGAGTCAGTCTAGTAATTGAAGGTCCTGTATAAGTAAATTGTGATTTGTGAAGTATGTAAATTTGAGATGTCAGATGTAGTGTAGTTTATGCACTGTGTGACTGAGGGAAAAAGAACATTATTTACAGTATGTAAAAGAAGATGACATATAAAGCACAAAATGTGATGTTGCCTGTAAATGAAAATGAAAATGAAATAAGAGTACTATCTGGAGAAAGACACGAGTGGTCCTGTGTTCTGTCTTTCAAAGACTCTTTTTGTATTTTACAGACCCAAGAGCAGACGCGAAGGATCACGTCTTTTCACGCTTTAAAACTATTTCTTTTTGTTATTGTGGTCACCTTCCCGGGACCCGTAACAGCTGCAGTAATGCCACTGCCCCAGCAGACCACTCCAAAAGTGATGGCTGATGCCACCACCGTGTCATAGAATGACTTCAGCAGCGCCCCTTGTACACCAAAAGACCTGAGTCTCCTCAGCAGGAACAGCCTGCGCTGTCCCTTCTTGTAGAGTGCATCAGTATTGTGTGACCAGTCTAGTTTATTGTTCAGATGAATACCCAGGTACTTATAGGATGTCACCATCTCGATGTCTGTTCCCTGTATATTTACTGGTACTGTGAGGGGCTGCCCATGCCTGCGGCAGTCCACCACCAGCTCCTTAGTTTTCCTCGCGTTGATCTGGAGGCAGTTCCGATGGCACCAGTCCACGAAGTCCTGGATAAGCCCTCTGTACTCAGCTTCATCTCCATTGGAGATGAGGCCAACGATCGCAGAGTCATCAGAGAACTTCTGTAGATGGCAGTGTGTTGTGTTGTGTGAGAAGTCCGCAGTATAAAGAGTGAACAGGAAGGGAGCCAGCACCGTTCCCTGGGGGGCCCCCGTGCTACTGATGATCGTGTCGGACACACAGTCCCGGGTTCTCACAAACTGAGGCCGGTTCGTGAGGTAGTCCAGGATCCATGATGACAGGTGCTGGTCCACCCCTGCTCGCAGCAGCTTGTCCTTCAGGATCATCGGTTGGATGGTGTTGAAAGCACTGGAGAAGTCAAAGAACATGATCCTCACCATATTCCCGGGCTTCTCCAGGTGGGACAGAGAACGGTGAAGGAGGAAGATCACCGCATCCTCCACCCCAATGCCATGCTGGTAGGCGAACTGGAGTGGATCCATCGCTGGTTCCACCAGGGGGCGGAGGTGAGCAAGGAGCAGTCTCTCCAGGGTCTTCATCAAGTGGGACGTCAAGGCCACCGGTCTGTAGCTGTTCAGGTCTTTGGGGTGGGAAGTTTTTGGTACAGGTACCACACAAGATGTTTTCCACAGCTGTGGTACCCTCCCCAGTTTCAGGCTCATGTTGAAGATATACGTCACAATCCCACACAGCTGGTCTGCACAGGACTTGAGGAGCTTTGCGCTGATGCCGTCCGGTCCCGGCGCCTTCCTCGCCTTGATCTTCCTCAGCTCCGTCCTCACCTGGGTCCTGGTCAGGGTCAGGATGGGGGGCTGTGTGTTGGGAGTGGGGGGGTGTTGGTGGAGTGGGGAGTGGGCAGCAGGACTTGATTTCTTTAGAGGCAGCAGTGGTTGTTGTGCAGTCAGGGGGGAGGGCGGTTGGTCAAATCTATTGAAAAACAGATTCAGGTTGTTCGCCCACTCCCTGCCCCCTGTGGCCTGGGGGGAGGTATTCTGGAGCCCCGAGATGGTTTTGAGGTTTCTCCAGACCCCGCTGATGTCGCTCTGTTGCAGCTTGTCCTCCATCTTCTTCCTGAAGCTGTCCTTGCCTTCTCTGATCTTTCTCCTCAGCTCCCTCTGTACGGACTTCAGCATCTCCCTGTTCCCTGACCTGAAGATCCTCTTCTTCTCTCTCAGAAGTGTTTTTATCTCAGGGTTGATCCAGGGTTTGTTGTTTGAGTGACGCCGTATGGTCTTGGTGGGAACGGATTTGTCCACACAGAAGCTGAGGTAGCCCGTGAAGGTGTGAATGAGGCCATCGATGTCCTCACCATGTGGATCGCAGAGCTGCTTCCAGGCGGTGGCTTCAAAACAGCCCTTTAGGGTGTCCATTGTCTCCTCAGACCATAACTCCACAGTGTGCATGGCCGGAGGTTGTCTGTGCACTAGGGGTTTGTACACCGGCCGGAGATGAACCAAGTTGTGATCCGATCTCCCGAGTGGGGGGAGTTGTGATGAGGTGTACGCCTCCTTAGTGTTTGCGTAGAATAAATCCAGTGTTTTATTGTCTCTAGTGTGGCATGTGACATACTGGGTGAACGTGGGTAGAATGGGAGACAGTGAAACATGGTTGAAATCGCCTGAGATGAGGAGAAGAGCATCTGGGTGTTCTGTCTGCAGCCTGCTGGTTACTGAATGGATGACGTCACGTGCTGTCCCAGCGTTCGCCGTCGGATTTGCATAAACAACAATGCAGATCACGTGTGAGTGTTCTCTCGGGAGATATGTAGGCCTCATGCTAACAGCTAGCAACTCAATGTCTTTGCTGCAGTGTCGTTGTTTAACAGTGATATGTCCCGGTCTGCACCAGTTGTTGTTAACATACATTATCACTCCACCGCCCCTAGCCTTGCCACTGTCTGGTGTTCGGTCAGCTCGTATCATGTGAAAACCCTCCAGCTCAATGTTAGCATCTGCTGCTAGTTCAGTTAGCCACGTCTCAGTAAACAAAAGGAGAGAGCACTCCCGGTATGTGCTATCATAACGGGAGATAGCCGCTAGCTCATCTAACTTTCCCAGTATCGACCGTACATTTCCCATGACAACAGATGGAAGGGAGGGTCTGTACCTTATATTTTTTGTCCTCCGCCTTACTCCAGCCTGGCAGCCGCGGCGTTTTCGCCTCAGTTCTCTCGGTATGTCGAGTTTTTCCAATGGGACCGGGGTGGCGGTTGAATGCTAGCAGCTGTTCTCTGCTGTATCGTATCCTGCTATAAACAGTGGCTCCGTCCACCGGCTCAGGAGACATTTAGGACGATCTGTGTGTCCGTGATATAAGTGGGGTGAAAAAAAAAGACGGATCAAAAGAGAGAGGAAGGGAAAAAAGACTCGGAATCGAGCCGCTGTTGCAAAAGGCAGCCTACTCGTGTGGCGCCGAGAGAAAAAAAAAAAAAAAAAAAAAAAAACTCCTGGGAAGGTTCACCACTGTTCCATGTTTTCGCCATTTATGGATAATGGCTCTCACTGTGGTATGCTGGAGTCCCAAAGCTTTAGAAATGGCTTTATATTTATCTATTTATCTATTTATCCTTTATGTTCTTTTTGCTCAGCAGTGGTTTTCATCTTGGAACTCTGCCATGCAGGCCATTTTTGCCCAGTCTCTTTCTTACGGTGGAGTCATGAACACTGACCTTAACTGAGGCAAATGAGCCTGCAGTTCTTTGGATTTTGTTGTGGGGTCTTTTGTGACCTCTTGGATGAGTCGTCGCTGCTCTCTTGGGGTAATTCTGGTCAGCCGGCCACTCCTGGGAAGGTTCACCACTGTTCCATGTTTTCGCCATTTATGGATAATGGCTCTCACTGTGATATGCTGGAGTCCCAAAGCTTTAGAAATGGCTTTATATTTATCTATTTATTCCAGACTGCTATTACAGACTCAATTACTTTGTTTCTCATTTGTTTCGGAATTTCTTTGGATCGCACCATGATGTCTAGCATTTGAGGATCTTTTGGACTACTTCACTTTGTCAGGCAGGACCTATTTAAGTGATTTCTTGATTGAAAACAGGTGTCGCAGTAATCAGGCCTGGGTGTGGCTAGAGAAATTAAACTCAGCTTTTCAAAGATGTGATAAACCACAGTTAATTTATGTTTTAACGGGGGGAGGCGGTGTCACTTTTTCACACAGGGCCATGTAGGTTTGGATTTTTTTTTACCCTTAATAATAAATACCGTCATTTAAAAACTGCATTTTTTGTTTATTTGTGTTGTGGAGAAAGGAGGCAGGCAAGGCAACGAGCTGGATGATACTGAAACTTTATTCCATCTCCAACATGAAGTACAGCAAAACAACGATCCCGAGTCTCTGTGCATTCCACTTTTATATCTTTACTCCCATGCATCGAGACCCGGAACTTCCGACAGTAACACATTGTAGCTTGAACAAAGAATGTGTGGCACATTAACATGACATTACTCCAGGGCCACTTTCACACCCTCCTCCCAGTGGCTGCGGCAGCTCTCACTCTCCCCATGGGGTGCATAGACCCATCAGTCCCATCAGATACCCCTGGTGACACCTCCTATTTGATCACTTGTTCCCCCTGCCCTCTCTGGGTGGAGAAACCCCCCACCATGCCCCCACAGTGTTATCTTTGTCTTGTGGGCCTCAGGTTATTTCACACCTTAGACAGAGACAATGAATATACATGGGAGAACAATGCCCAAGTGGGTGAGAGGGGGTTGAATGAAGTGTAGTGTAGATGTCATGCTGTGTAGAAGGAAGTGCCTTGAACCTTGCGAAGTGTGACTTGATATAGAGAGAGGAATGCTTGATGTGACCAGTCAGTCTGTTCTTTGCTTGTGAGATGTGAGTGTGTAATAAATCGTCTGAAATGAATATGCCTCTTCATTTACACACTCCACAGTCTAATATTTAAACTTGTTTGATGAGCTGAAACATTTAAGTGTGACAGGCATACAAAAAATGAAAAATCAGGAAGGGGGAAAACACTTTTTCACACCATCTATAGACAGGTAATTAGCAGATGAGGAACAAGTGGGTACAATTAGGGGTAATCAGAGACAGCAGGGAATGGCTATAGGGATGGAAAATATGAGGGACTGAGACAAAGGGGTAAACCTGAGACATGAATACAGGACCAGCGAATACACAACCATAACACATGATAATAACAAACAGAGAAGCATACTAAACTAACTTCAAACCGCAGACCAAAATAGAGATCATAACGTGATCTCTATTAAATAACAAATACAAAGAATTCAAAAATACCAACTGAACTGAGGGAAGGAAAACAGAGAAACAAACTAACAAAGGGTGAGGACATGACTGAACTCATGTCCTGAGAATAACAGATCAAATATGAACATAAATTGAGGACATGAGCTCAGCCATATCCAAACCCTTGCACCCACATCAACAAACACGATCGTAGCGGTTTTCCTCTCAAACCTTATTTCCTGTTTCCTGACCAATGAAAGAAGTATCTAAAGAGAAGAAAAACAGCACAAATAAGTTGATCCAGAGGGCTGTTAGTTACTTCCCCCGGGCACACTGAAAACGTGACATAGCTTAACATTTCTGTGTTTGTAGTTTTTTTTCATTGACGTAGGTTCAAAACCTTATACCTTAACAATTAGACAACAACCTACACCATTATTTACAATTAAAATTATCTTTTAAATTGACAAATATCATATGTGTAAGTTGTGGCAAAATTCAATCGGGATCAAAAGATAATTTCACTCTTGCCATTCATTTCAGTGGAGATTTTTTTTCCAATTTAAGTTTCCATGTGCGGAAGTAGAGGGAGTGTGACTTAGGCTCTATGTGCATGGGGGGTAATGGTGGAGTGAGTGTGCGTAGGCACAGTACGCATAAACAGTTATTTCCTTCAAAGCATACAGTTCTTTACCTCAGAGTAAGTTTTAGGACATATTCAGTCTGCTTTTCACTGCCTTGAGAGCTGTTATTGTGTAAAAAAATTTAAAGAAAGTCAACACTGTATTGGCAATGTTTTCCTCATTTTGGAGTGAGGGGTTTGTGGTGTGAGAAAGGTCAAAAGAGGGAGACTCGCTCCAGAACAGTGAGAGTTGGCAACACTGCCATAATATTAGCATAGAAGTGAAATGGCTTGAAGAACATTTACTTATAAAATACTAAATCAAAACTTAAAGGGGTCATTGACTGCACCTTTTACACATTTTAGCAGCTCACTCATGTCTTAATGAAGTGCTTGTGACATATTTTCTTTAATTTTTTTAATTATTGAAGCAAATTTGTTTTTATTTTTCTTGGCTTTCTTGAAACACTCTGATTTAAAGCCTGCCACTTTAAGAAACAGACGTCAGCTGTTCAACCCCGCCCTCTCTCTTATGTCAGTTAGCCATTAGCTGAGTAGCTTCTCGCCGGCCAGCTCCTTCCAGCTTGGATGAGTGGCACTGGTTCACTGGTCCACGATTGTGTATCTTGCATCACTTCAGTCCATCTCCCAATAATTTTGCCATGATTCCCCAACAAATCACTAGCACCACGCACAGCCCCCCACCCCCCACCGATCACCGCAAACGACCTGGCCCGGGACCCAAGGCTACTGGCCCTGCGGGACTCCACTCCGCTTCCACGGCCAGCTGGGGGATACCCTGTCATGAGGCAGCTCTCCTACGCTGCACACTAGAGCGGAACGGAGTCCCGGAGGACAGTGGGGGAGCTGGCTGTGAGAGCCAGCAGCCTCGCATCCTGGTGTAGGCGGTTGCCGCGACCGGCATGCTGGTGCTGGCGATTTGCTGTGGAATCATGGCGAAAAAGGATTGTCATATCCAGTCTGTGTTGTGTTGTTGCTTAGGTTTTTTTTTGTCACATTTTGTCTTAGCTTTGTTCCGAATTGTAATCGCTCTTGTTTTGTTTTTCTTTTGAATTCTTGGATGGAATATGGGTGGGCAATATAAGCTGCGGCTTCAGCCATCACCCATTTCGGATAACTTATGTTGAACTGTATAATCAGAGGAGTTATTGTTTAATTTGACCTTGTTGGATTTTTTTCCCCTTTGTTATATTATTCTCTTTCTTTTTAATCTTTACTTTTAATCTATCCGAAATAAAAAGATTCATTCATTCATTCATTCAAATTATTGGGAGATGGGCTGAAGCGATGTGAGGTATATTATGGACTGTGGATTGGTGAACAAGGTGCTAACAGGGATGCTATTAAGGTGACTAAGATCTGAAGAAAATAACAATATAAGCTGCGCTCCGTTCGAGCTTCCTGTTACTAGTGTTAGCTTGGGGGCTAATAGCTCTGGGGCTAATAGGCTACCTTTAGCACCACTTCCATATACATGACAGATAACTAGGTGGGCCAATAATGGCCCTTTTCCACTAGTACCTGTCTGGCCCTACTCACTTCGACTCGGCTTTACACGGCTCAGCACACTTTTGTTTCCACTACAGCAGAGTACCGCCTGAGGTGGGTGGGAGTTTTTTACAGCAAGGCGGCATAACACTCCCGTGACGTGAAGCACCTGACACACAAGCAACACACAAAATGGAGGATTCCGAGGGGATGATTTATGCACTGCTCGCTCTGTGGCTTTTTGTCACAGTAAAGGCCAAACAGGAGAGCCAGAGAAGACTACGTGCGTTGAGAGAAAACACGGCGAAGTACAGGAGAGTTTTGGATGCCATAACGGAATATGAAGCCGCAAACATGAGGAAGGAAACTACTACTAGATGGATGCGGACGAGGATGAGGGTAAGCTAACGAATGCTAATGCTTGCTACAGTCATTATAATCCTGCGTACTACGTTGTGATGGCGCCAGGTTGTCACTGTTAAAGGTATTAAAAATGTGTATGCTGTGAGTGTGCGTTTCAGATGGCTGCTTTGTTGCGAAATAATCCTCGGAGACTCAGCTTATCCCTTGTAAAACTGGCTCTTGAAACCATTCCACGACACTGGATGACTGACAGAAGAAGAGCACATGTTCAACCAAAACATCAATCGAGTATGGGTGGTTGTGGAGAATGCTTTCGGCGGGCTGAAGGGAAGGTGGCACTGCCTTCTGAAAAGGAATGACTGTGACATCCAACTGGTGAAAGCTATGGTGCTGACTTGTGCTCTGCGTAATCTGTGTGAAAATCATGGAGAGACTTTCGACACTACATGGGATGATGCAGCAGCTGCAGCACGTGAACCGGTGGTGGCAGCGGCACAGGGTGGAGAGGAGCAGGGCAGAGATGTACGAGATGCTCTGATGCAGAACTTGTGTAGCAGTAATGACTAAACAATGTGAGTGCCTTCCCATTCATGTGCCTACACATGTCCAGCTTCTGTATTTTCAAACTAAAATTTTGTACCCTTTTCAGATACGTCTCCTCTGTTGTTTATAAGGGTTATTTGTGAAGGCAAGAGTGATTAAATGCTAAAAAACGGGGAGCCGTCTACAAATAATCCAGCAGTTACATATATCACTTTTGGTTTGATGCAAGTCTGTTAACAACCCTATCCCATTATTATGAAATACTATTTTTTTTTTTCTTAACCCCTTAGCATTCCTGCCAATTTTCCAGGGTGGAAAAGTAGAATTTTGGTTAAGAAAGATCTTTCCTTATTTACCATTTCACACAGAAAACATGGAAACATAGCATGGCTGGATTACCAAAATGGGTCTAAATATTTTTTAACTACAATGTCCTGCATGATTCACTGCATCACAAGCTTTCGTTGGTCCAAAACTGCTCCCACAACGTACAACCTGACCTTGATCTATGGACTTTTATAGGATGTTTACATAATTAGACTCCATAATATACTCCAATAAAATTGTCTAGCAGCCCCCCTTTTTTTTTTTCTAAAACCTTGGCAACTTTTTGAGAAAAAAACTGCAAGTTCAAGAGAAAAAAAGATGCAGAAAATTACAGATGAACTTTTATCTTGGGGCCCTTCTGGTGGCTGAGGGAGCCCGTAGCGTTTGCGTACTCTGCTTTGTAGGCAGAAACGGCTCTGCTGACGGTAAATCGTCCCGTGAGTGTGTGGGGAAAGTTCTGGTGACAAACTAACCAACTGTGGTGGTCATGCTAACATGGGTGCTCTTCCTTTTCTTCTTCTCCCCCACACTCAGCCAGTCATCCGGGTGCAGGAACTTGGCTACGCGCTGCTGCCTTCAGGTCAGTGGAGGGTGTGATCTCCATCCAGCTGCCACCTTGTTATCTGCGCCTCCATCAGCACCAGTTCCCTTTTTTCTGTCACTGGCTTTGTAGAGAAGTGACACCCGAGAGTCAAAAGCGCCTTCACAGCTCCGTGTCCATATGTCAGATTAAAAAGAAGCCCAGTCATCCCTGCAGAAAAACTACAACCACACCGCTTCTCCTTTTGACTTTTCTCAGAAACTTGTCTGCCGATGCAGCTCAGCAGGACTTTTTCTGACACATTATCAGAGGAGTATTTCTAGGACAACTGTCAGCAAAGGAGCTCTTTTAGGGGCCTATGTGCCTTAAAGGCCCCTTAAGCTTACATTTGTGATTTTTTTTTATCCAGTTTATTTACAGTATTCTTTGTCTTCAGTTTGCTGTTTTTGTTTTGTAAATTTGCAACATTTTTCTCTTAAATTTGCAACATTGTAACTTGTGAATTTCCATTTTTTTGTTCTAAATTTGCAAAATACTTATTGTAAATTTCAAATTTACAATAAAGATTTTTTCTTTTACATTTGCAACCTTTGTCTTGTAAATTTCAACTTTTCTCTGAAATTTATTTGCAGCTCTTGTCTTTTAAATTTGCTGTTTTTTTCTTCTTTTACATTTGCAGCTTTTAAACTTCTTTAATTTTAAATTTGATCATTTGCAACTCTTAAGTTAAAAATGTTTGTTTTGTATATTTGCACATTTTTTTCTCTTAAATTTGCAACTTCTGTCTCATAAGTTTGAAAATTTTACTCTTGAATTTGTAAATTTTCTTTTAAATTTACCATAATTGCATATGAACTGTCTTTTGAATACATTTGTAATATTTTGGTACTTTTTTCTTAAATTTGCAACATTTTAATGTATATTTTCATCTTCCTCTTAAAATTCCAACATTTTTCTTGTAAATTTGCAACTTTTGTGCTTATTTGCAAATGGTTTTTTTCCCTCACATTTGCAGATATTTGGAAATATATAAGAACAACAAATTAGAAATTAATTTTTGTTAAAATGTGCAACCTTGTAATTTTTTAACTTTCCCTTTAATTTGCAACCTTTTATTGTAAATTTCTTGTAAATTTACAAAAAAAGGCAAATTTACAGATTAAATTTCTTTCCTTGTAAATTCCCAGTATTTTCCCCTGAATTTTAAGCTGTTGTTTTGTAAATTCACAACTTGTCTTATAAAACCACATCTTTTTTTTTTAATAAAACTTGGATGTTTTAGTGTTAAATTTGATAGTTTTTCCATGTATTCATAACTTTGTTGTCCTAACCCTTTTCATGTCAGTTTTCAGCATTTTCCTTGTGAATTTGTGAAGTTTTTGGTGTAAATTTGTGATTATTTTGTCATAAATTTGTTTTTACGTTTTTGTCAACGGGGCAGGGACTGAATGAAGCCGCAGATTGTAGACCATTGACTCGGTCCAAAATCATATGAAGGTTCCAGCTTTCATTAAGCGAGTTGGAGCTTTAAAAACAGTCAAAAGAAACAGTGCTGTGTGGAGCTGTTCCAGCATCTATACCCCCTCTGTGTCCAATTATTTTCCTCCCACCATCAAACCCAGTTTGACTAAGCTGGACCAGACTGGAGCTGCAGAAGTAGACACTAGACATCAGATATCAGTCGTACGCCCATGCCGCTACAGGACTGAGTGGTGAACATGCTTCCATAAGTGAATCAATGTCCTTAGAAAACCAAGTGCTTCAGTTCCTTAATGATAAAGACATTAAGGTAGAAGCCAATGCGATCTCAGCCTGTTATGCTTTACCGAAGAAAGATAACAAAACAAAGAAATCAATTGTGATGCGCTTTGTGAACAGGAGGGTGAAAAATGACATACTGAG
Organism: Pholidichthys leucotaenia; assembly: GCA_020510985.1. Taxonomy (NCBI): domain Eukaryota; kingdom Metazoa; phylum Chordata; class Actinopteri; order Cichliformes; family Pholidichthyidae; genus Pholidichthys; species Pholidichthys leucotaenia. Next base: position 51,328,522 of record CM035848.1, read on the forward strand.
GCAGGCCAAAAAACTAAAGGAAACTCAAGTTTACCTAAATGAACACCTGACAAAAGAAAACGCTGAATTAGCACGGCAGGCACGGATGCTAAAGAAACATAATAAGATACAGACAACCTGGACAAGAAATTGTAGAATTTGGATTAAACTAAATGGAACACCTGAGCAAGCAAAAAGTATAATGATCAGAGATGCTACTGACTTAGATAAATACAGATGAACACTGACTATGAAACACAGAGTGAGGAAACTCAAACTCTAAACTCTTTTTCTCCTCTCGGCGCCACACCAGTCGGCTGCCTTTTGCAACAGCGGCTCGATTCCGAGTTTTTTTTTCCCTTCCTCTCTCTTTTGATCACTTTTTTTTTTCACCCCACTTATATCACGGACACACAGATCATCCCAAATGTCTCCTGAGCCGGTGGACGGAGCCACTGTTTATAGCAGGATACGATATAACAGGGAAGAGCTGCTAGCATTTAACCGCCACCCGGTCCCACTGGAAAAACTCGACATACCGAGAGAACTGAGGCGAAAACGCCGCGGCTGCCGGGCTGGAGTAAGGCGGAGGACAAAAAATATAAGGTACAGACCCTCCCTTCCATCTGTTGTCATGGGAAATGTACGGTCGATACTGGGAAAGTTAGATGAGCTAGCGGCTATCTCCCGTTATGATAGCACTTACCGGGAGTGCTCTCTCCTTTTGTTTACTGAGACGTGGCTAACTGAACTAGCAGCAGATGCTAACATTGAGCTGGAGGGTTTTCACACGATACGAGCTGACCGAACACCAGAGAGTGGCAAAACTAGGGGCGGTGGAGTGATCATGTATGTTAACAACAACTGGTGCAGACCGGGACATATCACTGTTAAACAACGACACTGCAGCAAAGACATTGAGTTGCTAGCTGTTAGCATGAGGCCTACATATCTCCCGAGAGAACACTCACACGTGATCTGCATTGTTGTTTATGCAAATCCGACGGCGAACGCTGGGACAGCGCGTGACGTCATCCATTCAGTAACCAGCAGGCTGCAGACAGAACACCCAGATGCTCTTCTCCTCATCTCAGGCGATTTCAACCACGTTTCACTGTCTCCCATTCTGCCCACTTTCACCCAGTATGTCACATGCCACACTAGAGACAATAAAACACTGGATTTGTTCTACGCAAACACTAAGGAGGCGTACACCTCATCACAACTCCCCCCACTTGGGAGATCGGATCACAACTTGGTTCATCTCCGACCGGTGTACAAACCCCTAGTGCACAGACAACCTCCGGCCATGCACACTGTGGAGTTATGGTCTGAGGAGACAATGGACACTCTAAAGGACTGTTTTGAAGCCACTGCCTGGAAGCAGCTCTGCGATCCACATGGTGAGGACATCGATGGCCTCATTCACACCTTCACGGGCTACCTCAGCTTCTGTGTGGACAAATCCGTTCCCACCAAGACCATACGGCGTCACTCAAACAACAAACCCTGGATCAACCCTGAGATAAAAACACTTCTGAGAGAGAAGAAGAGGATCTTCAGGTCGGGGAACAGGGAGATGCTGAAGTCCGTACAGAGGGAGCTGAGGAGAAAGATCAGAGAAGGCAAGGACAGCTTCAGGAAGAAGATGGAGGACAAGCTGCAACAGAGCGACATCAGCGGGGTCTGGAGAAACCTCAAAACCATCTCGGGGCTCCAGAATACCTCCCCCCAGGCCACGGGGGGCAGGGAGTGGGCGAACAACCTGAATCTGTTTTTCAATAGATTTGACCAACCGCCCTCCCCCCTGTCTGCACAACAACCACTGCTGCCTCTAAGAAATCAAGTCCTGCTACCCACTCCCCACTCCACCGACACCCCCCCCACTCCCAACACACAGCCCCCCATCCTGACCCTGACCAAGACCCAGGTGAGGACGGAGCTGAGGAAGATCAAGGCGAGGAAGGCGTCGGGACCGGACGGCATCAGCGCAAAGCTCCTCAAGTCCTGTGCAGACCAGCTGTGTGGGATTGTGACGTATATCTTCAACATGAGCCTGAAACTGGGGAGGGTACCACAGCTGTGGAAAACATCTTGTGTGGTACCTGTACCAAAAACTTCCCACCCCAAAGACCTGAACAGCTTCAGACCGGTGGCCTTGACGTCCCACTTGATGAAGACCCTGGAGAGACTGCTCCTTGCTCATCTCTGCCCCCTGGTGGAACCAGCGATGGATCCACTCCAGTTCGCCTACCAGCATGGCATTGGGGTGGAGGATGCGGTGATCTTCCTCCTTCACCGTTCTCTGTCCCACCTGGAGAAGCCCGGGAATATGGTGAGGATCATGTTCTTTGACTTCTCCAGTGCTTTCAACACCATCCAACCGATGATCCTGAAGGACAAGCTGCTGCGCGCAGGGGTGGACCAGCACCTGTCATCATGGATCCTGGACTACCTCACGAACCGGCCTCAGTTTGTGAGAACCCGGGACTGTGTTTCCGACACGATCATCAGTAGCACGGGGGCCCCCCAGGGAACGGTGCTGGCTCCCTTCTTGTTCACTCTTTATACTGCGGACTTCTCACACAACACAACACATTGCCATCTACAGAAGTTCTCTGATGACTCTGCGATCATTGGTCTCATCTCCAGCGGAGATGAAGCTGAGTACAGAGGGCTTATCCAGGACTTTGTGGACTGGTGCCATCGGAACTGCCTCCAGATCAACGCGAGGAAAACTAAGGAGCTGGTGGTGGACTGCCGCAGGCATGGGCAGCCCCTCACAGCACCAGTAAATATACAGGGAACAGACATCGAGATGGTGACATCCTACAAGTACCTGGGTATTCATCTGAACAATAAACTAGACTGGTCACACAATACTGACGCACTCTACAAGAAGGGACAGCGCAGGCTGTTCCTGCTGAGGAGACTCAGGTCTTTTGGTGTACAAGGGGCGCTGCTGAAGTCATTCTATGACACGGTGGTGGCATCAGCCATCACTTTTGGAGTGGTCTGCTGGGGCAGTGGCATTACTGCAGCCGATAGGAAGAGACTGAACAAACTGATTAAGAAAGCTAGCTCTGTCCTGGGGCAACGCCTTGATCCGATGGAGGAGATAGGAGAGAGAAGGACGGTGGCTAAACTGTCATCTCTGCTGGAGTCCGAGTTCCACCCTATGCAGGACATACTGGATGCACTGAGGAGCTCATTTAGCAGCAGACTACATCATCCCAGGTGCACAACCGAGAGGTTTCGTAGGTCCTTCCTACCAACGGCTGTCAGACTGTACAACCTAAGCAGGGCTGCTCGCAGAGATAGCAAAAAGACGTAACAAACTAATAGTTTTTTTTTTTTTTTTTTTTGAATGCAAAAGATGCAATAGACTTACACAATGGTCCTCTCCGGCATACAACTAGGAACATACCGGTCGCTATGGAGGGTGAGAATATGTATGGGCACATAATCATACCATGTAGGATAACTAAATAGACGGTTATGCTGTTTCATCCCACCTAGCAACAATGCTCTGCACTGTGTGTGTTTATACTGTATATTTACATATTTATTCCATCTAGCTACAATGCTCTGCACTGGGTGTGTTTATATTTATATATCTATATATTTATTCCATCTAGCTACAATGCTCCGCACTGTGTTTTTTTATATATCTACATATTATTCCATCTAGCTACATTGCTCCGCACTGTGTGTGTTTATATACTTGCATATTTATTCCACCTAGCTGCAATGCTCCATACTGTGGGTGTTTATATATTTACATATTTATTCCATCTAGCTACAATGCTCTGCACTGTGTGTTCATATATTCATATATTTATTCCATCCAGCTACAATGCTCTGCACTGTGTGTCTGTGTGTGTGTGTGTGTATATATATATTTTATAGTAATATGTACATATGTATATTAGCTGCTCTTGCTTGCTTGTTTTTTCTTGCCTTCTGATTGTTGCTCTGAGTGTTGCTATCCCTGTGCTGTTGCAATCCTGGAATTTCCCCGTTGTGGGACTAATAAAGGCTTATCTTATCTTAAAATATGCCACTATGCTGAACATAAACCACAAGAGATGGAGAATGATATTGATCCTGATAACCACTTTTTCAATAATATTCATAACCACTGTGAATATTACACTGAAAAGCAATTCAAAAGTCAAGTGCAATTAGATGGTAAACTGTCAATAATACACTTCAATAGCAGAAGTCTTAACAAAAACTTCTCACAGATTCAGGACTATTTAAAACAGCTAAACAGAAAATTCACAGCTATAGCAGTCTCTGAAACCTGGCTTAATGCAGACCAGGCTCCCCTGATGGCAATAGAGGGATATCAGATGTTTAACATTAACAGATCTCAAAAAAAGGGTGGTGGTGTTGCACTGTATATTGATGACCTATATAGATGTAAGCTTGTAAATGAAATGTCCTCAGCACTACCAGGGCTTCTGGAATGTGTTACTGTTGAGATTGACCTAGACAAAACAAAAAATCTAATCATAAGCTGCATATACAGAATGCCGGGAACTTGCATTGAGACATTCAGAGATAAATTAGTCGAGCTGTACAATAATATTACTAGTAAGAAAATGGTAGCAATTTGTGGAGATTTCAATATTGATCTACTTAATCCACATCAACAAAATGTAGTTACAGAGTTCATGAACTCTATGTACAGCATGAGTCTATATCCCACAATAACACATCCCAGTAGAATCACAGCTCACTCTGCTACACTTATTGACAACCTGTTTGTCAATGTTCTCGACAAGAAAATAGAAAGTGGATTATTGATAAATGATATAAGCGACCACTTGCCAATCTTTGCACTTATCCATGGCCACACGGGGCCCAACCCAGAAAAAATCTCAAAATCGTTCAGACACAAATCACCAAACGCAATCAGTTCTTTTAAAGAGGACTTGCTGAAGCAAGACTGGACAGAAGTCTATGTATCAGATGTAAATGAAGCCTATGACACATTTGGGCTTTTGGGCTGCACGGTGGCGCAGTGGTTTAGCACTGTGGCAGCACAGTTTTACCCTCGGCCGGGGGATCGCGGTGATCATGAGATCGTGGGTTCGATCCCAGCCCCCGACCAACAGTGAGCTGTGTGGAGTTTGCATGTTCTCCCCGTGTTGCGCGGGTTTACTCCGGGATTTCTCCGGTTTCCTCCCGCATACCAAAAACATGTAGGTTTAGGGCGCTCGCGCACGCAGCGACCAGCAGCCAGTGGCTTGTCACCAGACTGCAAACCAAGTCTACCTACGGGTACAAATAAGTAACAAAAAAAAAAAAAAAAATTTACAAACATTGTAACCACTCTTTATGAAAAAAACTGCCCATTAGTTAAAAAAAAGCTTAAACACAAATTTACTGACAAACCATGGCTAACCAAAGGACTACAAAAGGCGTGTAAAAAGAAAAATTTATTATATAAAGCTTTCATAAAGAAAAGGACAAAAGAAGCAGAGCAGCGGTATAAAACATACAAAAATAAGTTAACATATATAATAAGATGTAGTAAAAGAGACTATTACAGTAAAGAACTGGAAAAAAACAAAGACAATATTAAAAATACATGGACAATAATCAACAGTATCCTTGGAAATAAAAGCAGAAATACCAGCTACCCAACTAACATTCCAAAAAATAATAAATCGACTCCGAATGTGAATATAGCTTCACCTGCAGATGAATTTAATAATTTTTTTGTTAACATTGGACCTAAACTGGCCCGAGAAATACCCACTACGGTGCCAACAGGTGATTCAATATGCAATAACACTGCTGTAAAAGACACCATCTTCATAAAGAACACAGACGAAAGAGAGGTCATTGAAATTGTTAAATCGTTCAAAAGTAAAACATCTACTGACTGCGATGGTATTGATATGCTACTAGTCAAAACTGTTATCGAATGCATAGTGAAACCACTGACGTATATCTGTAACCTGTCTCTCCAATCAGGTATATTTCCCAATGCAATGAAAATAGCTAAAGTAATTCCGATTTACAAGACAGGCGACAGAGGGGAACTCTCAAACTATAGACCAATTTCACTATTACCGCAATTTTCCAAGATACTTGAAAAAATATTCTATGAGAGAATTGACAACTTCATACTGAAGAATGATTTATTGTGTGAGCAGCAATATGGGTTCAGACACAAAAGGACAACAGCATATGCCTTAATGGAATTTACAGAAAAAATATCAACAGCCATTGAAAATAAAGAGTATTCAGTTGGAGTATTCCTGGATCTTAAAAAAGCATTTGATACAGTAGATCACAATCTATTATTAAAGAAACTACAAAATTGTGGTATCAGAGGGGTAGCACTGTCCTGGTTAAGAAGTTACTTAAAGAATAGATATCAGTTTGTATGTGTTAACAACAAAAACTCAGAGCTACTGAAGGTCACCTGTGGAGTCCCACAGGGTTCAGTTTTGGGACCATTATTATTCAATATGTATATAAATGATATATGTAAAGTTTCAGAAAAAATGGACTTAATATTGTTTGCTGATGACACTAACCTGCTATGCAGTGGAAACAACTTGGAACAACTTCTGGATACACTCGGAAAGGAATTAGGAAAGCTGAAACTGTGGTTTGATTCAAACAAATTAACGCTCAATTTAAGCAAGACAAAATTTATAGTCTTTAACAACCATCACAACTACCCAGTACCCAAACTCAGTGTAAATGGTGTAGAGATTGAAAGGGTATCCGAAACTAAATTCCTTGGAGTAATAATTGATAACAAACTGTGTTGGAAGCCACATATTAATTATATAAAAGGTAAAGTATCCAAATCAATTGCAATATTACACAGAGTGAAAAATTTGCTGAATCAACCCACACTATACACCTTGTATCATTCATTAATACTCCCATACATGACATATTGTAATGAAGTATGGGGAAATACATATAAAACAAACATACACTCACCGGCCACTTTATTAGGTACACCATGCTAGTAACGGGTTGGATCCCCTTTTGCCTTCAGAACTGCCTCAATTCTTTGTGGCATAGATTCAACAAGGTGCTGGAAGCATTCCTCAGAGAGTTTGGTCCATATTGACATGATGGCATCACACAGTTGGCGCAGATTTGTCGGCTGCACATCCATGATGTGAATCTCCCGTTCCACCACATCCCAAAGATGCTCTATTGGATTGAGATCTGGTGACTGTGGAGGCCATTTGAGTACAGTGAACTCATTGTCATGTTCAAGAAACCAGTCTGAGATGATTCCAGCTTTATGACATGGCGCATTATCCTGCTGAAAGTAGCCATCAGAAGTTGGGTACATTGTGGTCATAAAGGGATGGACATGGTCAGCAACAATACTCAGGTAGGCTGTAGCGTTGCAACGATGCTCAATTGGTACCAAGGGGCCCAAAGAGTGCCAAGAAAATATTCCCCACACCATTACACCACCACCACCAGCCTGAACCATTGATACAAGGCAGGATGGATCCATGCTTTCATGTTGTTGACGCCAAATTCTGACCCTACCATCCGAATGTCGCAGCAGAACTCGAGACTCATCAGACCAGGCAACGTTTTTCCAATCTTGTATTGTCCAATTTCGATGAGCTTGTGCAAATTGTAGCCTCAGTTTCCTGTTCTTAGCTGAAAGGAGTGGCACCCGGCGTGGTCTTCTGCTGCTGTAGCCCATCTGCCTCAAAGTTTGACGTACTGTGCGTTCAGAGATGCTCTTCTGCCTACCTTGGTTGTAACGGGTGGTTATTTGAGTCACTGTTGCCTTTCTATCAGCTCGAACCAGTCTGGCCATTCTCCTCTGACCTCTGGCATCAACAAGGCATTTCCGCCCACAGAACTGCCGCTCACTGGATATTTTTTCTTTTTCGGACCATTCTCTGTAAACCCTACAGATGGTTGTGCGTGAAAATCCCAGTAGATCAGCAGTTTCTGAAATACTCAGACCAGCCCTTCTGGCACCAACAACCATGCCACGTTCAAAGTCACTCAAATCACCTTTCTTCCCCATACTGATGCTCGGTTTGAACTGCAGGAGATTGTCTTGACCATGTCTACATGCCTAAATGCACTGAGTTGCCGCCATGTGATTGGCTGATTAGAAATTAAGTGTTAACGAGCAGTTGGACAGGTGTACCTAATAAAGTGGCCGGTGAGTCTCTTTATGCTTCAAAAGAGAGCTATTAGAATAATCAACAAAGCAGCTTACAGGGAACCAACAAACCCACTTTTTCTTAAACAAAAAACTCTCAAGTTGAAAGATCTGATCGACTTTAAAACCGCAATAATAATGTTCAAAGTGAAGAATCTATCACTGCCCGCAAATATCCAAAAGTTGTTCCAAACAAGGGAGAAACAATATCACTTCAGAGGAACATGTATATTTCAAAAGCCTACAGTGAGAACAACTACCAAGCAACACTGTATTTCAGTGCAAGGTGTCAGATTATGGAACGATTTTGGACCTGAATTAAAATCATGTACAAAGCTTGGACAATTTAAACAAAAACTAAAGGAAGAAATACTCCAAACATATTTACAAGACGACATGTAAACTCACATAAGGATTGACATTTCCAGCTTGTGTTGTGTTATAGCTTAGTTTTTCTTTTTTCTCTGTGACACTATGTCTTAGATTTGTTTTTGAATAGTAACCGCTTAACTTAGACTAGCTCAGTTTTCTTTTCTCTCAGTCATATTTTGTCTTAGCCTTGTTTTAAATTGTAATCGCTCTTGTCTTGTTTTCTCCTTTTTCTCCTTTGAATTCTTGGATGGAATATGGGTGGGCAATATAAGCTGCGGCTTCAGCCATCACCCATTTCGGATAACTCACGTGGAATTGTATAGTAGAAGGAGTCTTTGTCTAATTTGACCTTGTTGTTATATTATACAGTTTCTTTTAACCTGTAATGTACTATCCGAAATAAATAAATAAATAAATTCATTCATTCATTCAACATCAGAGAGCTGTGCTGACATCTGCTGGCTAGATTTACTGTTTTAAAATGACAGGAAAACAGGGAGAACCAGAGAACAGGGCCGTTTCAAGCTTTTGTTTGAGGGGGGCGGGGGATGCTGTTTTTGGAATGGGGAAGAGAAAAAAAACTCACCTCCAATAAAAACATTAAAAATTAACAGAAAAAAAAACACTATATGAAGTAATTTTCAAATTTGCAAGAAAATATTCCACAACTTTATAAGGACCAAAGACGTGTACATTTACAGGCTATTGTTGCCTGGGTAACCGTCTATTTGCTATCTTTGCTGAGCCCTACGGGCGCCTCAAATTTGATCAAGAGGCCTTAAAAAGGCTTTAACTCCCTTAAAAGTGAGATGTTATTTTTTAACAAGGGGGTGGAGGTATTCACCAATTTAACATGAGGTAAAATGTATAAATGTAAAATTAGGTACAAATTTGGAAGAATAAAGTTACAAAGATATGATAAAAGATCTTCTTCCGCTTAATCCTTTACGGGTCGCGGGGGGGCTGGAGCCTATCCCAGCATCTTTGGGCGAAAGGCAGGGTACACCCTGGACAGATCGCCAGTCCATCGCAGGGCCAACACAGAGAGACAGACAACCATTCACTCTCACAGTCATACCTAAGGACAATTTAGAATCCCCAGTTTGATGCCAATTAACCTAACTTGCATGTTTTTGGCATGTGGGAGGAAACCGGAGAAGTCCCGGAGTAAACCCACACAGACATGGAGAGAACATGCAAACTCCACACAGATCACTGTTGGTTAGGGGCTGGGAACCCAGGATCCCCCGGCCAAGGGTGAATTGCTGTGCTGCCGCAGTGCTAACCACTCTGCCACCGCGCTGCCATGATAAAAGATGCCAATTGAAAATTTATGAGACAAAAAAAGTTGCAAGTTTTTGAAAAACGGGTTGCAAATTTACAAGACAAAAATCACATTTTTGAGAATAAAGTTGGAAATTTACAGGGGAAAAAAATTGGCAAATTTATCCATCCATCTTCTACCGCTTTTCCGGAGGTCCGTGTCACAGAGGCAGCAGTTCAAGCAGAGAAGCCCAGACTTCCCTCTCCCCAGCCACCTGCTTCAGCTCTTCAGAGAGGATACCAAGGCGCTCCCAGACCAGCTGGGAGACATAGGCTCTCCATCGAGTCCTGGGTCTGCCCTGGGGTCTCCTCCCAGTGGGACGTGTCCGAAACACCTCAAGTGGGAGGCATCCAGGAAGCATCCTGATCAGATGCCCAAACCACCTCAACTGGCTCCTTTCAATGTGGAGGAGCAGCAGTTCTACTCTGAGCCTCTCCCAGATGACTGAGCTCCTCACCCTATCTCTGAGGGTGAGTCCAGCGATCCTACGAAGAAAGCTCATTTCAGCCGCTTGTATCTGCGATCTCGTTCTTTCGGTCATTACCCAAAGCTCGTGACCATAGGTGAGGGTAGGAACATAGATTGACTGGTAAATCAACAGCTTTGCCTTAGAGCTCAGCTCCCTCTTCACCACAACAGACCGGTACAACGTCTGCATCACTGCAGATGCTGCTCCGATCCGTCTGTCAATATCTTGCTTCATTCTCCCCTCACTCGTGAACAAGACCCCAAGATACTTAAACTCCTCCACTTGGGGCAGGAGCCTGTCCCCAACCCGGAGAGGACAATCCACCTTTTTCCAGCTGAGGACCATGGACTCGGACTTGGAGGTACTGATTCTCATCCCAGCCGCTTCACACTCAGCGGCAAACCGTCCCAGTAAGACCTGTAGGTCATTGCTGGATGAAGCCAACAGGACAACATCATCTGCAAACAACAGAGATGAGATCCTGTGGTCACCAAACATGACACCCTCCGTTCCCTGGCTGCGCCTAGAAATCCTGTCCATAAAAATTATGAACAGGATTGGTGACAAAGGGCAGACCTGGCAGAGTCCAACTCTCACTGGGAATGAATCCGATCGAGTGTTGGCAATACAAACCAAACTCTCACAACGGTTGTGCAGAGACCGAACAGCTCGTAACAACAAACCCAATACCCCATACTCCCGAAGCACCCCCCACAAAAAACCACGAGGGACGCGGTCAAATGCCTTTTCCAAGTCCACAAAACACATGTAAACTGGTTGGGCAAACTCCCACAAACCTTCGAGGATTCTCGAGAGGGTAAAGAGCTGGTCCAATGTGCCACGGCCAGGACAAAAACCACATTGCTCCTCCTCAATCCGAGGTTTGACCAACGGCCAGACTCTCCTCTCCAGTACCTTGGCATAGACCTTCCCAGGGAGGCTGAGGAGTGTGATCCCTCTAAAGTTGGAGCACACCCTCCGGTCCCCTTTTTTGAAGAGAGGAACCATGGGCAAACCCCAGTTTGCCATGCCAAAGGCACTGCCCCCAACCTCCACGAAATGTTGCAGAGGCGTGTCAACCATGACAGCCCTACAATATCCATGGCCTTGAGGTACTCAGGGCGAATCTCGTCCACCCCCGGGGCCCGGCCACCAAAGAGATTTTTAACCACCTTGGCGACCTCAGCCTCTGTGATAGGCGAGTCGTCCCCCTCGTCCACAAGCCCTGCTTCCTCTGTGGAAGGCGTATCAGTGTGGGATTGAGGAGATCCTCAAAGTATTCCTTCCACTGTCCAACGATATCCCCATTCAAAGTCAACAGCGCCCTATCCACACCATACACAGTGTGGACAGGGAGCTGCTTCCCCCTCCTGAGCCACCGGACAGTTTGCCAGAATCTCTTCGAGGTCGACTGAAAGTCTTGTTCTATGGCCTCACCGAACTCCTCCCATACCCGAGTTTTTGCTTCAGCAACCACCTGAGCTGCACTCTGCCTGGCCTGCCGGTACACCTCAGCTGCTTTGGGAGTCCCACAAGCCAACCAAGCCTGATAGGACTCCTTCTTCAGCTTAATGGCCCCCCTCACCACTGGTGTCCACCACTTGGTTCGGGAAATGCCACCACAAGATGCCCTGACGACCTTGCGGCCACAGCTCTGGGCCACTGCTTCAACAATGGAGGTGGAGAACATGGCCCATTCAGACTCCATGTCTCCAGACTCCTTCGGAATGTGGTCGAAGTTCTTCTGGAGGTGGGAGTTGAAGACCTCCCGGACAGGGGCCTCAGCCAGATGTTCCCAGCACACCCTCACTATACGTTTGGGTCTACCAGGTCTGAATGACATCCTCCCCTACCATCAGATCCAACTCACCACCAGGTGGTGATCGGTTGACAGCTCTGCACCTCTCTTTACCCGAGTGTCCAAAACATGTGGTCGCAGGTCTGATGACACGATAACAAAATCGATCATCGACCTGCGACCTAGGGTGACCTGGTGCCAGGTGCACATATGGACACCCTTATGCTTGAACATGGTGTTCGTTATGGACAAACTGTGGTTAGTACAGAAGTCCAATAACTGAACACCACTCGGGTTCAGATTGGGCAGGCCGTTCCTCCCAATCACCCCTTTCTAGGTTTCACTGTCATTGCCCACGTGCGCATTGAAGTCCCCCAGTAGGATAATGGAGTCTCCAAGAGGAGCACCCTCCAGCACCCCAGTCAGAGACTCCAAAAAGGGTGGGTACTCTGAACCATCATTTGGTGCGTAGGCACAAATGATGGTCAGGACCCGTTTCCCAACCCGTAGGTGCAGGGAAACAACCCTTTCATCCACTGGGGAAAACTCCAATATAGCGGCAGCAAGGTGGGGGGGGGGGGGTACAAGAATACCCACCCCTGCTCGTCGCCTCTCGCCTGGGGCAACTCCAGAGAAGGTCAAGCTCCAGCCCCTCTCCAGGAGACTGGTTCCGGAACCAGAGCTGTGTGTTGAGGTGAGGCCGACTACATCTAGCCGGTATCTCTCAGCCTCATGCACCAGCTCAGGCTTCTTCCCCACCAGAGAGGTGACATTCCATGTCCCAAAAGCCAGTTTAGGAAGCTTGGGATCAGACCGCCAAGGTCTCCGCCTTTGACCGCCACCTGATCCACATAGCACCAGACCCCCATGATCCCTCCTGCAGGTGGTGAACCCACCGGAGGGCGGACCCATGCAACTCCTTCGGGCTGAGCCTGGCCGGGTCCCATGGGCGGAAACCCGGCCACCAGATGCTAGCCATTGAGCATCTCCCCCAGGCCTGGCTCCAGGGTGGGGCCCCGGTAACCACATACAAAATTGGCAAATTTATGAGAAAAAAATTACAAATTTATGAGAAAAAACGTTAAAAAAAATTTACAGAAAAAAAGTGCAAATTTATGAGGAAAAGTTGTAAATCTTAGAGAGAAAAGTGACAATTTTACAAGTAAAAAGTTGAAAATTTACAGGGGAAAAGGCAAATTTATGAGGAAAAACATGAATTCATGAAAAGAAAGTTGCAAATTTATCAGAAAAAAAGTTGGAAAATTTACAAGAGGAAAAAAATGCACAGATCACTGTTGGTCGGGGGCTGGGATCGACCAACAGTGATCTGTGTGGAGTTTGCATGTTCTCCCAGTGTCTGCGTGGGTTTACTCCGGGATTTCTCCGGTTTCCTCCCACATGCCAAAAACATGCACGTTAGGTTAATTGGCATCAAACTGGGGATTCTAAATTGTCCTTAGGTATGACTGTGAGAGTGAATGGTTGTCTGTCTCTCTGTGTTGGCCCTGCGATGGACTGGTGATCTGTCCAGGGTGTAGCCTGCCTCTCGCCCAAAGATGCTGGGATAGGCTCCAGCCCCCCCGCGACCCGTAAAGGATTAAGCGGAAGAAGGTAGATGGATGGATGGATGGATGAAAAAAAAGAAAATTAACAAGAAAATTTTGACAAAATTATGAGATAAAGGTTGCACATTTATAAGTGTTTTTTTAAGCATTTCTGCTTAATTGGAGGTTCAAAGTCATTTTATCGAGTTCTCTAAGATGATATAAAAAGGTTTATGATGACAGTGGAGATAACAGTTCTCTCTTTTTTCCAGACTGGATGGGCAATGTCCTCCCTGTCCCCCCTTGATTTACACCTATGAAGGGTGGGTGGGGGGTGGCAGGTTATTGGGTCATTTTGTAACATGGGAGATAGCATCCCCCCCCCCCCCCTCAAATCACCTACTGCTCATAGCCACAGAAACTTTGATATGGTGTATAAATGTACAGTAAAAATAAACAGTAAGAATGTAGAATTGCATATTGGAATGATATAATTTTTTTAAATTATATACAGAAAAAATCAAATAAAAACAGCATGTGCGAATGTTTGTGAAAAATTGAAATAATATTTAAAATAAACTAAAGGAAAAACAGGGAGAAAGCATGGGGGATGCTTTTATTAAAACGAGGAGAGGATGGTGAAATAGCTTGTAATGTTTCCTGTCGTAATGTTGACTTTCCAGCAGGTGGCGCTGTTGTGATATTAAACAAGCACAGCCAGCGGTTTTTGAAGATCCACATGTTGGAATAATTTAATTTATTCTAAACAGCTGTTTGAACAAAGATGGAGTGTTGGCAGGTCAGTAAAAAATGTGTTCTTGGATATCAAAATAATTCTGTGAGGATTTTTTTTCTTTATAATATAACAATATTAATAATAACAGCCTTATTACACCTCTGCTTACCAGTCTGCGCATGCGTACTGCATCGGCTCTATGGGGACCGGAGGACATCACGGAAAAACCGTAGCAGCAGCAGCGCCGATTCCCCACGCCGAGATTCCCTCCCTGTATCCCCGCTCAGGCCCCACGACTATGCCCGGTGCGGCGGCGCCGAGGAGCCGGACCACCAGCAACACCACCGCCGCCTGACCGTCGCTCGGACACCGGAGCCGTTTACCGGGAGCAGCGGGGCGAGTCTTCCTTCTTATGGGAGCAGCATGCGGGAAATGGTCGGAGGCTGCTGCGTGTGTTCCGACGAGCGGGGCTGGGCGGAGAACCCGCTGGTCTACTGCGACGGACACGGCTGCAGCGTAGCCGTCCACCAAGGTAAGGTTGGCCGTGGTCGGAGCGCCATCGGCCGGGCAGCTGCGGCGGCTGAGCCCGTGGAGGCTGGAGGTCGGAAGAGGAGGAGGAGGTGGGGGTGTCTACGTGCGTGGGTTGTTGTGTTAGCGTGTAATAGCGCGTGTTGGTGTGTGTGGCAAGGCTTGTAGGCGTGATGTTTGTTGTTTCCTCCCCACGCACACGGCCGAGCACGGACACGGCAACCAGGCCGCGGCTGTCCGGTTCGTCTCAGGTCGGCTACTGTCTGCAGCCCCGGCGCTGGGGTCATGTGAGGCTCTGCTCGCTGCAAGAGCGCATGTTGGACCACAAAAATGGAATTAGGAGAGAGCACTTGGAGGTTTAGAAGGAAAGCTTAACTGATTTATGAGGAAAAAGTCTGGAAAATTCTGGCAGATATACGAGAAAAATACAAAAATATGGTTGAGGAATATTGATAACAAAAAAGTATAACATATAAGGCACATTTATGAGGAAATGGTAAACAAAATTACAGAAAATACGTAGTGAAAATGTTGGGGGAAATTTGCAGTTTATTAAGAAAAGTAATTTTCTGAGATATAATGTGATAATTATGAAAAATGCCTCACAAATTTCTGAGAAAGAAAACCTTGCAAATTTACAGAAAATGCAAAATTGGTTTGAGTGGGGAAAATGAGAGTTATGAGGCAAAAATAGTAATTTTCTGAGGGAAAAAAAAAGATAATTTATGAGGAAAAATGTCGATTTCTGAGGGGGAAAAGGACAAAATTACAGAAAAAATTGTAAAAATGTTGGGGGAAATTTCTGAATTTAATAAAAGTCAAATATAAAACATTCAAAATAATAAAGAAAAAAGGGAGTACTTTTTTTGAGAAAAAGTAAAATTCTGGGAAGTTATGAGAGAAATAGCATTTTTATGAGGAAAAACAAAAGCCCTTTAAATTTACCATAAAGATTTGCAAAAATTTTGAGATAAAAACTGAAAACTTATAAGATAAAAGTATGAAATACAGTGGGGCAAAGAAGTATTTAGTCAGCCACCAATTGCCCAAGTTCTCCCACTTAAAAGATGAGAGAGGTCTCCAATTTTCATCATAGGTATACCTCAACTATGAGAGACAAAATAAGAAAAAAAAATCCAGAAAATCACGTTGTCTGATTTTTAAAGAATTTATTTGCAAATTATGGTGGAAAAGAAGTATTTGGTCAATAACAAAAATTCATCTCAATACTTTGTTATATACCCTTTGTTGGCAATGGCAGAGGTCAAACGTTTTCTGTAAGTCTTCACAAGGTTTTCACACACTGTTGCTGGCATTTTGGCCCATTCCTCCATGCAGATCTCCTCTAGAGCAGTGATGTTTTGGGGCTGTCGCTGGGCAACACGGACTTTCAACTCCCACCAAAGATTTTCTATGGGGTTGAGATCTGGAGACTGGCTAGGCCACTCCAGGACCTTGAAATGCTTCTTATGAAGCCACTCCTTCGTTGCCCGGGCAGTAGGTTTGGGATCAATGTCATGCTGAAAGACCCAGCCATGTTTCATCTTCAATGCCCTTGCTGATGGAAGGTTTTCACTCAAAATCTCACGATACATGGTCCCATTCATTCTTTCCTTTACACAGATCAGTCGTCCTGGTCCCTTTGCAGAAAAACAGCCCCAAAGCATGATGTTTCCACCCCCATGCTTCACAGTAGGTATGGTGTTCTTTGGATGCAACTCAGCATTCTTTCTCCTCCAAACACAACAAGTTGAGTTTTTCCCAAAAAGTTCTATTTTGGTTTCACCTGACCATATGAAATCTCCCAATCCTCTTCTGGATCATCCAGATGCTCTCTAGCAAACTTCAGATGGGCCTGGACATGTACTTAAGCAGGGGGACACGTCTGGCACGGCAGGATTTGAGTCCCTCGCGGCGTAGTGTGTTACTGATGGCAGCCTTTGTTACTTTGGTTCCAGCTCTCTGCAGGTCATTCACTAGGTCCCCCCGTGTGGTTCTGGGATTTTTGCTCACCGTTCTCGTGATCATTTTGACCCCAAGGGGTGAGATCTTGCATGTAGCCCCAGATCGAGGGAGATTATCAGTGGTCTTGTAAGTCTTCCATTTTCTAATAATTGCTCCCACAGTTGATTTCTTCACACCAAGCTGCTTACCTATTGCAGATTCAGTCTTCCCAGCCTGGTGCAGGTCTGCAATTTTGTTTCTGGTGTCGGGTTTTTTTTTTTTTTTTTTTAAATTTTGTATACTTTATTGATCCCCAGAGGGGAAATTGAGGGCATCCACCTGGATGGATGAAGCAGCCACTGTACGGCGCTATCCCTTAACCATTCACACACACATTCACGCCTAGGGCCACTTTAGAGTCTCCAGTTAACCTAACCTGCATGTTTTTGGCCTGTGGGAGGAAACTGGAGAAATCCCGGAGTAAACTCACGCAGATATGGGGAGAACATGCAAACTCCACACAGATCACTGTTGGTCAGGAGCTGGGATCGAACCAGGGATCCCATGGCCAAGGGTGAGTTGCTGTGCTGGTGCAGTGCTAACCACTGTGCCACCGCACCGCCCCAGGTAACGAGTGGAGGACAGAGGAGCCTCTTAAAGAAGAAGTTACAGGTCTGTGAGAGCCAGAAATCTTGCTTGATTGTAGGTGACCAAATACTTATTTTCCACCATAATTTGCAAATAAATTCTTTAAAAATCCTTCAAAGTGATTTTCTGGATTTTTTTTTCTCATTTTGTCTCTCATAGTTGAGGTATACCTATGATGAAAATTGGAGACCTCTCTCATCTTTTAAGTGGGAGAACTTGCACAATTGGTGGCTGACTAAATACTTTTTTGCCCCACTGTATAAGATATTTTCTGAGCTATAGTGTGATAATTTATGAAAAATGCCTCACAAATTTCTGGGAAAAATGTAAATTAGAAGAAAACTTGGAAATTTACAGAAAAAAACCCAGCAAAATTGGTTTGATAAAATGTGGAAATTTATAAGACAAATGTCTTAAAAATGAGATAGCTGTGAGACAAAATAGTAATTTTATGAGGAAAAAAATGTTAATTTGTCTGGAAAGTTCTGGCAGATATACGAGGAAAATGCAAAAATATAGTTGGGGAATATAAGAAAAAAGTATAACACATGAGAAAAGTAAAAATAAAATTACAGAAAAAATAGTAAAAATGTTGGGGGGGAATTTGGGATTTAATAAGAAAAGTCTAAATAAAAAAACATTCAAATTAATAAGGAAAAAGAGTATGAGAAAAACTGTAAAATTATGGAAAAGTTGTGAGAAAAGTAGCTTATTTATGAGAAAAAAAATTGCAAATTTAGGATAGAGAATTGCAAAAAACGCTGGGATAAAAACTGAAAACTTACAAGATAAAAAATCTCAAATATAAGACATTTATGTGAAAAATGGTTGTAATTTTCTGAGATAATGTGTTAATTTATGGAAAATGCCTCAAATTTCCGGGAAAAATGTACATTTCTGAGAAAGAAAAGCTTGGAAATTTACAGAAAAAAATAGCAAAATTGGATAAAAGTCTCAAAAATGAGACAAAGATATGAGGCAAAAATGGTAATTTTATGAGGAAAAAATGTCAATTTCTTAGGGGAAAAATAGCAAAATTTCAGAAAAAAAAAATAAATGTTGGGAGAAATTGGAAATTTATAAGAAAAAAGTAAAATATTATGATTAAAGAGTAGTAATTTTATGAAAAAATGCTAAATTATGAGAACAGCTTCACAAATTTATGCATAAAATAGATTTACAGAAAAAATGGCAAAAAATTTTGCTAGAAAAAGTGAAAATTTATAAGAAAAAAAATTCTCAAATATAAGACACAGTTATGAGAAAAAATAGTAATTTTAATGGGAAAAAATTAGTTAAACTATGAATAAAGCATCACAATTTTATTAAAAAAAAATAACGCTGGAAAATTACCCAAAAAGGGAAAAAATGTTGAGAGAAACTTATAAATCTGTAAGAATCAAATATAAGTGAGCCTTATGAGGAAAAGAGTCATAATTTTATGAGAAACATTAATAAAATTTGAGAAATGCTTCACAAATTTAAGACCCCAAAACAGTAGATCTACAAGAAAACAAGAAAACAAAATGGCAAATTTACAGGAAAAAAACAGTAAAAATACTGGGGGGAATTTGGAATTTTAAAAGAAAAGTCTGAAAATTTATATTTTTCTTATGAAATAGTAATAATTTTATAAGGAAATGATTGCCAAATTACAAGGAAAAAGTTCAGAAAATTATGAGGAAAAAAAATGTAACTTTCCATGAAAAAAATTGCAATTTTATGGTAAAAAAATTGCAAAAATGTTGGGAGAAAAACTGTAAATAATAAATATGACACATTTATAAGAAAAGAATTGTGATTTTATGATGAAAAAATGTAAAATTATGATAAAAGCTTCACAAATTTATGAGAAAAAAGTAGCACATTTGCAAGAAAATGCATATTTACACAAGAAAATGGAAAAATGTTGAGAGAAAATTTGTAAGTTTTACAAGAAAAAGAAGTCTCAAATACAAGATTTTTTTTTTTTAGAAAAGAGTAGTATTCTTATGAAAAGTACATGATAAATTGTGAGAAGAGCTTCACAAATTTATGAGAAAAAAGTCAGAAATTTACAAGTAAAAAGTTCCAAATTGATGAGGAAAAAGTGCAAGTTTAAGAGAAAAAAGTTGCAAATTTAATAGAACAAAAGTTGAAGGTAATTTTAAGTCTTCCCCCAAGAATGTGAACTCGTAGCTTAGGGGCCTGCAGCAGCGTAATTTCCCAGTTTGGAATTAACAAAGTACGTCTGTCTATCCATCCATCTGTCTGTCTGCCTGTACTCTGCCTGTGTACTCCGCCTCATAGCCAGAAACTGCTGTGCTTTGGCCGTAGTTTAGCTGTGAAGGTGAAGACTCAGCCCGGACGTCAGTGACCTCCTTTGTCTTTCTGTCCCCGTCCCAGCATGCTACGGTATCGTCCAGGTGCCCACGGGTCCGTGGTTCTGTCGGAAGTGTGAGTCACAGGAGCGGGCGGCTCGTGTGGTGAGTTTGCCAGCGCACCACATGACACAACACACGCCTGTCCAAAGCTGCTGTAAATGGTGCATTCACGTGTCGGTAGGAAAACAGGAAGCTCCGTTCATTTCAATGAGAGAACAAAGGAAAATCACTGCTTCTGACCGCGAGGGTCACGTATGGGTCAGCCTGATGGAGCAAAAAGTTAAAAGGTGAAATTTTTCTACCTGTTTCCCTCTACTTAACAAACCAAAACTGGGCCAAAACAGTCTGAAATAATTTTTTAACAAGTCTATGAAAAGGCAAGAGGTAGAGATTCAAAGGTTCCCTACACACCATTTAATTATAGTATGTTGAGAAACTGTTCGCTGAGATATTACAACAATACGGTAGTCTAGTGCTTAAAGCTGTTTTTGCACCCAGCCCCTCCTCACAGAAGTCACAAGGAACGAAGTCCCACAGCAGCTGATGTTTACAGATGATGCAGTCTTATCATCGAGAGAAAAGGAAGAATCGGAGAAAGAATTCAGCAGTGAGACAACCGTTGGAAAAAAGAGGAATGAAAGTTTCAAGGAAGAAGAGGAGTTTATGTGCCTAAATGGAGTGTCACGTGGAAGTGTGCAAATGCAACCTCAGTGTCTGCCGGAGGTCACAGAGTTCAGATACATAGTGCTGTGAAAAAGTATTTGCCCCCTTTCCTGATTTCTTATATTTCTGCATATTTGCCACATTTAAATGTTTCAGGTCATCAGACATATTTTAATATTAGACAAAGATAACTTAAGTAAATACAGAATTTGGTTTTTAAATGATAATTTCTTTAAAAAAAAAAACTATCCAAACCCTATCTACCCTTTGTGAAAAAGTAACCCCCCCCCCCATTGTATCATACATTAATTGCAATTACTCACATTTTTTTGGAAAGCTGAGTTCAATTTTACTAACGAAGCCCAGGCCTGATTACTGCCATACCTACTGAATCAAGAAATCACTTAAATAGAGCCTGTCTGACAAAGTGAAGTAGGCTAAAAGATCTCAAAAAGCAACATATCATGCTGCAATCTAAAGAAATTCAAGAACAGATGAAAAAAAAAAAAACAGAAGAACATCTGAGGAACTGTAGGCCTCACTTGCCTCAGTTTGGACATGATTCAACAAATGAAAAAGAGACTGGGGAAAAATTGGATCCATGAGAGAGTTCCAAGGCCAAAACCACTGCTGACCAAAAAGAACACAAAGGTTTGTCTTACATTTGCCAAAAACATCTTGGTGATCCCCAAGACTTTTGGTAAAATATTCTGTGGACTAACACAGCACTTCATAAAAAGAACATCATACCAGCAATCAAACATGGTGGTGGTAGTGTGATGGTCTGGGGCTGCTTTTCTGCTTCAGGACCTGGATGGCTTGCTGTAATTGATGGACCCATGAATTCTGCTCTCTACCAGAAAGTCCTGAAGGAGAATGTCTGGCCGTCAGTTTGTGACCTCAAGCTCAAGCCCTTCAATGTGGCTGAATTAAAACAATTCTGCGAAGAAGAGTGGGCCAAAATTCCTCAACAGTGATGTAAAAGACTCATTGGCAGTTATCGCAAATGATTGATTGCAGTCGTTGTTCGCAAGGGTGGCACAACCAGTTCTTAAGCTAACCCAGGAATTCCACTGACTCTGGATGCGGTCCGTTATGGCTGTGATCCGGTCTCCGCAGGAAATAGTTCCCATTCGAATTAATGTTCTACTTCCCACCTGGTCTGGACCACTGCGGAAAGAATCCAGTTTGTTGGATTTGGATCACTGAAAATATTCAAGGAGTCTATTTTTGATGGATGCCGTATCCGGTCTGCAAGGAAAAGCCCCGGTATCTACTGTATTTAATAACTTTGTTCATTAAAAACTATTTAAGGATCATCCATTATTTTCTGAGGTCTGCTCCTCCACCACTTTGTCAGAGAAGGTAAAAACTTTGACATAACATACAAGCACTTCATAGAATTAAAATTAACGGGCTTCTTATTAGAGCTGTTATTAGAGCTATTATTAGCGCACAAAAGTCCAAGTGGAGAGCTGTTACATCACACTTCCTTGTTGTTATCACATGATCGCAATTAGTCCTCCTCACTCTCTCTTGGGTCTTTCTCGAGATCTCACGTTATTTTATGTAATTATCATGCGAGCTTGTATTTCGAATCCTGTTCTTATCCATGTCGTTTCAAAACACAAACGGAGCTGGTAGGGATGGACACAAGACTCAAATCGTATCGCAGCTGCATCCGGAGTCAGTGGAAATCCTGGGTTGGGGGGTAGTTATTTTTTCACATAGGTGCAGGTAGGTTTGGATGGCTTTCTTCTTTAATAAATGAAACAATCATTTTAAAAACTACATTTTGTGTTTACTCAGGTTATCTTTGTCAAATATTGAAATTTGTTTGATGATCTGAAACATTAATTGTGACAAATATGCAAAACCATAATAACTCAGGAAAGGGGGGGCAAATACTTTTTCACAACACTGTAGAATGGAAGCATCCTGCAGAGCAATGAAGGTGTGGACAAGGGAGTAAATCGGAGGACCCAGAGTGGACGGAACAATTGGAAGAAGGCATCTGGGGTGTGACAATAGAGCATCACTGAGAGTAAAAGGACAAATCTGCAAGATGGTGGTGTAGCCAGGTGTGCTACCACTGTCCAGTCGACATGTCAGGAAGCCGGAAGGGACAGATGAAGATGTGCAGATGAGCGTGTGGCTCTGTAAGAAGAGATCATGTGAGGAAGGATGACATCCGTAAGAGGGCTGCAGATAGATAACATCAGCATGATGTGCGAGAAAGCCCATCTTAGATGGTTCAGACGTATGAAGAGGAAAGACCTGATCTGTGTTGGAAGACAGATGTTGGAGATGAAACCTCCAGGAAAACGGAAAAAAAAGGACAGTCCAAACAGAGATGGCGACTGTATAAACAATGACATGAAGGCTGTTGGAGCTACAGAAGCGGCTGTCCAGGACAGATTAAGCTGGAGAAGAATAGTGTCTGCTGCAGCAACACCACCTTCAAGTGAGAACAGCTCGTAGAAGAGGAAGTGTCAGCCCCTCAAAAAACAGCAGCCTGGCCGTGATGTCGCTGAAGGCAACTACAGATTTACTACAGATTACAGAACTACAGATTTTCATAACTGACAGTTATGAAAATCTGTCGTTGTTTAACCTCTGAACAGGATTTAGATATGTCTAAGATAAGATAAGCCTTTATTAGTCCCACAACGGGGAAATTCCAGGATTGCAACAGCACAGGGATAGCAACACTCAGAGCAACAATCAGAAGGCAAGAAAAAAAAACTAAGCAAGCAAGAGCAGCTAATATACATATGTACATATTACTATAAAATATATATATACACACACACACACACACACAGACACACAGTGCAGAGCATTGTAGCTGGATGGAATAAATATATGAATATATGAACACACAGTGCAGAGCATTGTAGCTAGATGGAATAAATATGTAAATATATAAACACCCACAGTACGGAGCATTGCAGCTAGGTGGAATAAATATGCAAGTATATAAACACACACAGTGCGGAGCAATGTAGCTAGATGGAATAAATATGCAAGTATATAAACACACACAGTGCGGAGCAATGTAGCTAGATGGAATAATATGTAGATATATAAAAACACAGTGCGGAGCAATGTAGCTAGATGGAATAAATATGCAAGTATATAAACACACACAGTACGGAGCATTGCAGCTAGGTGGAATAAATATGCAAGTATATAAACACACACAGTGCGGAGCAATGTAGCTAGATGGAATAATATGTAGATATATAAAAACACAGTGCGGAGCATTGTAGCTAGATGGAATAAATATATAGATATATAAATATAAACACACCCAGTGCTGAGCATTGTAGCTAGATGGAATAAATATATAGATATATAAATATAAACACACCCAGTGCAGAGCATTGTAGCTAGATGGAATAAATATGTAAATATATAAACACACACAGTGCAGAGCATTGTTGCTAGGTGGGATGAAACAGCATAACCGTCTATTTAGTTATCCTACATGGTATGATTATGTGCCCATACATATTCTCACCCTCCATAGCGACCAGTATGTTCCTAGTTGTATGCCGGAGAGGACCATTGTGTAAGTCTATTGCATCTTTTGCATTCAAAAAAAACTATTAGTTTGTTACGTCTTTTTGCTATCTCTGCGAGCAGCCCTGCTTAGGTTGTACAGTCTGACAGCCGTTGGTAGGAAGGACCTACGAAACCTCTCGGTTGTGCACCTGGGATGATGTAGTCTGCTGCTAAATGAGCTCCTCAGTGCATTCAGTATGTCCTGCATAGAGTGGAACTCGGACTCCAGCAGAGATGACAGTTTAGCCACCATCCTTCTCTCTCCTATCTCCTCCATCGGATCAAGGCGCTGCCCCAGGACAGAGCTAGCTTTCTTAGTCTGTATTCATATGAGGGACCACAGCCTTATAATGATGAATCTGTTAGCTGCTTTCACACCTGCGGGCTTTACTTTGTTTCAGTCGAACGTGAGTTTATTTTCTTTGTTGGTGCGCTTCGTTTTGTCTGGTGAGAACACGGTAATCGCATTCAGGTGTGTAGCAAAATAACCACACGGGAACCCCTGAATCCGAATCATCTGGCAAACTCTGGTGGGATCCTCCAGTTGAGAGAGCATACTGAATTAAAACAGCAGCAAAAACAGAAACAAGAGCTGGAAGATGGATGATTTGAGGGCATTACAATATGGGCAGATTTTAATTGATTTCTTTCAAACACGTAAACACACGGCACATGATGAATCACGCACAAACGCCGAGTTATGAGGAGGTGTGGCCAGGTCGGATAATCACGTAAATGCTGCTCTCTCCAAAAACACGCAAAGATACAGGAAAGCACTTGTTAGAAAATGGGACGGGGGGGTTCAGAAGTTTGTAAATGAGAATTGGTTCTCAAACATTTTACCTGGTAAAATAAAGGTAAAAAAAAAACCCATTCAGCTGCTCAGCGCCGCAACAACACTGAAACGCTCAGTGAAGAGGACAGTAAATTTGCTGAATAAAACAGTTACACTGAAATCTGTGCCACATTATCACTTCACCTGCTTAATAAAAATTTAAACATCAAAATACCAATTTTTGGGAGCGCTGTCCGCCTCTCACACTACCAGTGTTTTTTTAGTGTTTTTTACCAGTGTTTTTTATTGATCCCAGTTTGGGATCAATAAAGTACGTCTATCTATCTATCTAACCAGGAATCCCTGGAACATTCATGGGAAGGAGTTGAAACCAGGTTAAGAAGAGCGGTGACAGTCAGCGAGCAGCAGTACAGTTTCATGCCAAAAAAGAGCATTACCTATGCAATGTTTGCTCTTAGAGTGTTGATGGAGAAGTATAGAGAAGGTCAGAAGGAGTTGCACTGTGGCTTTATGGATTTAGAGAATAGAGGAAGTGTGGTACTGTATGAAGAAGTCAGGAGTGGCAGAAAAGTATGTGAGGGTGGTGCAGGACATGGTGGTGGTGGTGAGGTGTGCTGTAGGAGTGACAGCTGGATTCAAGGTAGGGGTGGGGTTACATCAAGGATCGGCTCTGAGCCCCTTCTTATTTGCCATGGTGATGGACAGGCTGACAGACAAGGTCAGGCAGGAGTCTCCGTGGACCATGATGTTTGCAGACGACATTGTGATCTGTAGTGAGAGTAGGGAGCAGTTGGAAGAGAACCTGGAGAGGTGGAGGTATGCTCTGGAGAGAAGAGGAATGAAAAGTCAGTAGAAGCGAGACAGAATACATGAGAATGTGAATGAGAGGGAGGCAGGTGTAACGGTGAAGATGGAAGGAGTAGAGGTAGTGAAAGTAGGTGAGTTTAAATACTTGGGGTCAAACATCCAAAGCAATAGAAAATGCACAAGAGAGGTGAAGAAGAGAGTGCAGGCAGGGTGGAGTGGGTGGAGGCAAGTGTCAGGGGTGATTTGTGACAGAAGAATAGCAGCTAGAGTGACATGAAAGATTTACAAGACGGTTGGGAGTCCTGCTATGATGCATGGTTTGGAGACAGTGGCACTGATGAAAAGACAGGAGGCGGAGCTGGAGGTGGCAGAGTTGAAAATGCTAAGATTCTCATTGGGAGCGACTAGGAGGGAAAGGAGTACAAATGAGTATATCAGAAGGACAGCTCAGGCTGAGATGGTTTGGGCATGTGCAGAGGAGGGAAAGTGGATATATTGGACAAAGGATGTTGAAGATGGAGCTGCCAGCCAGGAGGAGGAAAAAAGGAAGACCATAGAGAAGATTCATGGATGTAGTGAAGGAGGGCATGGAGAGGGTTGGTGTTACAGAGGAAGATGCAAGGAATTGGGTGAGATGGAGGCAGATGATCTGCTGGAGACCCCTAAAGGGATCAGCTGGGAGGAGGAGGTCATCGTCGATGGAATGTTGAGGCTTCCGTGACAGTGTGTGTAATTTTACTTCTTTATTGGTCCAAAAAATTAGACATTGTTATGCATGGATGTCTACAGAATGGATTGGAAACCTGTGATAACTTATTACACCCCAAAATGCACATTAAAAGTGTGTTAACTTGTGATTCACTGAAGAATATATGTTTGAAGCAGGAAGTCTGGCTGCAGTGAAAAACTGGGCGCTGCTCCATTGGTTAAAACAAACAAGATTTGTTAACTCATGTCAAGTTATTGCGTTGCTTTAACTGAGTTTTCCTGTTTAAGGGAAATAAACTGAACTCAATTAACGCAACGAGATAACTGAGTTAGGGTGAGTCACTGAGAGGGAAGGGGGGAGTATCAGTGCTGTCTCTGTCCTGGGCTGAAGTCTGAGATCTGAGGTGTTTCTCAGATATTATATGACTCTGAACAGACTAAAAAAAGAACAGCCCTGTTAGATCATGGTCTGTGATGGAAATGGAAGGATGAAGGGAAGCTGCTGCGTGATTTGTGGGATTCTGTTACTGCACACTGATTTCGGGAGAGAACATTCAAAGAGAGGCTGGGGTAAAATTGGTGTGACAGTTTTTATAAAATATTGATTCTGGGAATAGTTTCAGCTTTGAGCCTTATTCTTAAGCCTTATTTATGCTGCATTTCCCTTCTAGTCCGCTTTGGTCCGCGTGCGCTTTGGACGAGCCTGGCACGCACGCGGCGCTGTTCATGCTTTAGACAAATTGGCGTCTTAAAGGGGACTTAGCTGGATTCATGCTGCATCTCTGCTGTCCGCGTACGTGTAACCGGAAACCTCATGTGATGAAATTTACGTCATCATCTCCACTCCGCTAGTGTCCGGAGTGCTCGACCGCGGATGACAGCGTGCAGCCCAAATTTTGTGACCGCGCCGCCTGCCCACAACCTGAACGCGTTGAAAAGCGCATGCCCAAGACTAAACGTTCCATTCACAAGGTGGTGATATCGGCACAGCATACCAACACAAAGTAGACAAAGAAGACAACGAGGAAGCGGAAGACGAGAATAAACATACATGAATCATACATAAATACTTCAGCAGCAGCAGCAGCAGCATCTTTGTGGAAAAGGAGTGAAAACTGGGAAGTCAAGCAGCAGAAAGCAAGCAGCATTTCTTCGTTAGCGAAAATCCTGGTGCGTCAGCACATTGGCGCTGTCTGTCGGGCGGGAGTGAAACTACAAATGATGGTTCTGTGCATGCGTCAACTGCTTGGCCTGGGTAGGTGAAAAAAGTGAGCATGAACAGCACCGCGTGCGTGCCGGGCTCATCCAAAGCACACACGGCCCATGTCAGGCCCATGATTGAATTACCACAGGGTTTCCTCTGGTAACATTTCTCCATGGTGGGCCGCCTCGCCAGAAATTGTACCGCCACGCCAAGGCGATATGATTTTATTAAGAAAAATATATGAAGCAATGACTTTCCGCAAGCGCACACACAAACAATGTGCATGGCTGTCATCCGCGCGGAGTTTAGAAGCACCCCACCCACACGAGTTCTCGACTCAGTCAGCAGGCAGTGGCTCGCTAAGTGTGACTGTCGACAAAAACATGAGTTTGTTTAAGTACTTTAAACGCGGAAAAAAATCAGGAGAGGTATGTATGTAAGCACTGGAGGCATTTATCATGGTTTTAACCCACTGTTAATGGGAGCAATAATGGAAGAGTCGCTTAGCTAACAGATGTGGTTAGAATTCAGATGCATTCGGCTTCATATGAATGGAAAGGCGGGGGACTGATGAATTGCTGAGGATATATTTCATCAGCCACTACAATATTAAGTTATGTTCTGTAGGAATTGCAGGAATGAAGAGACTGGCAATTTCTCTCTTTTCTCGCACGAGCAGGCGTGCCGTTTTAATTCTCCGGCGGCAGTGACAAAAAGCAACAGCTGAAAACACTCGCTCTAAACTGAGGTCCTTCAGTGGCTGCCTAGAGAGGTGCCTGATGAGAAAGCCTGAGAGCACAACTATAACTGCCTAAGCAGGTCATTCTGTACATGAACACATATTGTGGTGAATTATGTCTTTAGAGTCCGCTACAGTTCCTTATTATGTACCTGGCAGGTTAAGATGACCGAAATTCACCAAGTCAATGATTTTAATCTGTCAGCAGCCTTCAGACAAACTAAACGTGCCAACATTTGATTTCAAAATAAGGGAGGATTTTCCTGCTGTGTGGGTGGTGAGGAGATTTCTAAAAAAAAAAAAAACCCAACTATAAATATAAAGAAATATTAAAACAGAAATAATGGCACCCTTGGTCATTTAAGTTAATTTATTTCATTAAATACAGTTTTATTATTTTTTTCTTTGTAATCAGAGTTAAATTATTGTTCTGTTCTGACTGCAAAATTATGGTCAAAAATGTAAATTGTTATAAGAAAAAAAAAAAAAACACACTCTTTCAAATTTATCTAAAAAAAAACTAATTTTATTTTAATAAACAGACAAAAATTAGACATAAAATAATCCACAAATTTATAATAACGTTTCAAATGTACAATTAAAGTCAATTTTACTAGAGGAAATTACAAATTTGAGGAACATGGTTTCAACTTTAGGTTTACAGAGAAAAGTAGAAAACTACAAGAAAATTGTTGTAAATCTTTGAGAAAAACCTCAAACCTTGAAGACTGAAGTCATTGCTCAAGTTCTTAAGTGGGTGCTCTTTGTACCCTTAACTCAACTAGAAGTTTTTGGTCATCTACTTTTAATTATTAATTTCAAAGCACTGCTTTTACATGAGTAGAATTTCTGGTTACTATACCCACCTGATCATATAATTTAAGTATGCATGAGTACATTACTATTATGAATGTTTCTTTCCCTTCCCTACTCTCTCAATGGAAAAAAGAAACACTAGGATAAAAATACAAAAAATACACGTTTTTGTCATTTATGTAAACCATGACAAAAAAATCCTGCAGGACAAAACATGACACTTGATATTTTCTAAGCTGTTTGTATGCCACTATAGACAGAGAGGGAACCTGAATTAGACAGAGCTCAGAGAGGGAAAGATGAGACAGAAGAGAGGAACCAAGGAGAGGGAAGTGTTCAGGCAGAGGAAGGAGAGAAGGATAACACCACTAAAAAGTCTAAACACAGGACGTCTGGGTGGGACCCCAACTGGCCCAATATTCAAGCCTCGGTTGTACAGTACTTCATATGGTAGTTCCATATGCACCATTACTGTGTAAAATTTTAAAAAGAATCAAATAGTTTAACATTAAAATATTACAGTATTGTAACGTGCTGCTCGACATGGCGACGTCCCACCGGGAGATTCGAACTCACGCCTCCCGCTCCGGAGTCCCGCACCCTACCTGTGTCGCCAATAGGGTCAACCCACTTGGCAAGCCAAGTAGGGTGCTCATATTGAGTTCGCTACACTACTCCCCTCTGGTTCTCGACATCGTCCCGATGTCAGCGCCCCATTACTGCTTTGGACAGGAGATCCCACTTCTGACACCAATGTAACGTGCTGCTCGACATGGCGACGTCCCACCGGGAGATTCGAACTCACGCCTCCCGCTCCGGAGTCCCGCACCCTACCTGTGTCGCCAATAGGGTCAACCCACTTGGCAAGCCAAGTAGGGTGCTCATATTGAGTTCGCTACAGTATGTTTACTCCCCCCCCCCCGGGGGGGAAAAAATATGTTGCCACTGCGCCAAGGTCTTTAAGCCAGAGGAAACACTGCACCATATACCACATGACTTCAAGTGTAATATTGCTTTCCACAAGAACAATTTATCACCTAGCAGCAGTACATGAAAGGATTATGATCTGTTTGTTTAGCCAGTTATTTTGCTCCACGGAGAAAAATAATCCTCAGTATAATACAGTATAAAGCTGAATAGGCTTATTGTTATTTCACATGCATGTACAGTGAAATTAGGTATTGTGCAGTCCAGAAGCCGGTCCTCCTCTTCAGGTGGTTTTGTGGGTCACATGACTTGCACTGTCAAGCCGGCTGCTAGCTAGCTTCTTAATTGCACTGAGGGAGCTCTGGATGAAGCCACAATTACGTTCTCAATGCACAGGTATTATGAGTGGCTGATCTGGATGACCAAGCCACACTCAGCTCATCCATTTTGTCATCCGCCACAGATGAGCTGATGGGCTGAAGCTAGATCATGGTTAGCCACTTAGCCACTAATCGAGATTTAGCTTCTGCCCATTTCTGGATTATTTTCTGTGCGCTTCACCCGCTTTTTCTTCGCATCTTTAGAGGAGATAAAGAGTCTGTCACCATATACATAGGTGTTGCAATTGGCTAATCGGAATGATAATAGTGCTGTGAAAAAGTATTTGCCCCCTTCCTAGTTTCTTATATTTTTGCATATTTGTTGCACTTGAAAGTTTCAAATCATCTAACAAATTCTAATATTAGACAAACTTAACCTGAGTAAATACAAAATGCAGATTTTAAATGATAATTTCATTTATTGAGGGAACAAACTATCCAAATTTACCTGGCCTCGTGTGAAAAAGTACCCCCCCACCCTTCCTTCCCATTGCATCATTAATTAATTGCAATTAATAACATTTTTTGGGAAGCTGAGTTCAGTTTCACTAGCCACAACCAGGCCTGATCACTGCCAGGTCTGTTGAATCAAAAAATCATTTAAATAGAACCTGTATGACAAAGCGAAGTAGGCTAAAAGGTCTCAAAAAATAACACATCATGCCGCAATCTAAAGAAATTCAAGAACAGATGAGAAACAAAAACTCAGAAGAACATCTTCTGGGTTCTGGGTTCTCGCCGGCTCCACAACCGAGAACAGGAAGGCTGTGCAGAGGGTCATCAACACCGCTCAAAAAATTATTGGCAGCCCTCTGCCCTCCCTGGAAGACATCTCCAGATCCTCCTGTCTCAGAAGGGCCAAAGCCATCACAGGAGACCCCTCACATCCTGCCCACCACCTGTTTGACCTGCTTCCCTCTGGACGACGGTTCAGATCGATCAGGTCCCATATCTCCAGACTGACAAACTGTTTCATCCCCAGGGCCATCCGAACTGCAAACAGTCAGAGGCCCCACCCCTCTTCCTCTGAACGCTCACATGCACAGAACTGAGGACCTTTTAATTATCACAAATAACTCACCTATCTTTGCACTTCTCACTTTCATGTATATTGACCTCAACTGTGTATATACTCAATTGTGTTCTGCACTCCACACTCTTATATGTACATAGTTCCACCCGTGAAGCCACTACCGTACCTGTGTATATACCAATGGGCTATTTATTATTTTACTTTTATTTTTACTTCAGTCAGATGGTTAACTGTGGGTTCTGTAACTGTTTTATTTTCAAATTCTTCTAACCTACTTTATTGCGCCGTAGCCTGGTGGAGCACCCACAATTTTGTTCTGCTGTACAACTGTACAATGACAATAAAACCTATTCTATTCTATTCTATTCTATTCGATCTAAAGACCTGCAGGCCTCACTTGCCTCAGTTTGGACACTGGTCCATGATTCAACAATAAAAAAGAGACGGGAAAAAATGGTATCCATGGGAGAGTTTCAAGGTGAACATCACTGCTGACCAAAAACAACACAAAGGCTCGTCTAACATTTACCAAAAAGTCCCCAAGACTGTTGGGAAAATATTCTGTGGACTGATGAGACAAAAGTTGAACTTTTTGGAAGGCATACGTCCCATTACATCTGGCGTAAAACTAACACAGTATTTCATAAAAAGAACATGCCAACAGTTAAACATGGTGGTGGTAGTGTCATGCTCTGGGGCTGCTTTGCTGCTTCAGGATCTGGACAACCTGCTATAATTTATGGAACCATGAATTCTGTTCTCTACCAGAAAGGTCTGAAGGAGAATGTCCGGCCCATCAGTTCATGACCTCAGGCTCAAGCCCTCCAATATGGCTGAATTAAAACAATTCTGCAAAGAAGAGTGGGCCAAATTACTTCAACAGTGATGTAAAACTTATTGCCAGTTATCAAAAATGCTTGACTGCAGTTGTTGCCTCCAACGGTGGCACAACCCGTTATTAGGTTTATGGGGCAATTACTTTTTCACATAGGGCCTGGGAGGTTTGGATAGCTCTTTTCCCCTTAATAAATGAAACCATTGTGGAGTGTGTAAAATAAGAGGCAGATTCATGGACAGACGGTTTATTACGCACTTCACATCTCACAAGCACAGAACAGACTGAATCATTTCAACAAGCTCTCCTCTGTTAACTCAACTCCCTCTTCACACGTTTCATGGCATTTCTCATCACACAGCATGACATTTACATTACACTGCATTCAACCCCCTATGTCCCAGACTCCTTCCTGCCATCCTGCCAGGAACTCCCTGGGCATTGTTCTCCCATGCTTATTCACTGTCTCCGTCTGAGATGCTAAATAATCTGACCTCCCCAAGGTCCTACACCATCATTTAAAAACTGCATTTTGTATTTACTCAGGTTATCTTTGATGTTAAAATTTGTTTGATGATATGAAACATTTACACGTGACAAATATGCAAAAATATAAGAAATCAGGAAGGAGGCAAATACTTTTTCACAGCACCGTATATCCAGCTTCAGCTCATCTATTTTTTTGGGAACAGACATGACCCAGATGTTTACAAGGCACTGGCACGTTCAGGTTGTGGAGAGATGAATTTTGAGGACACTAATTTTACATTGGTTAGTTCAGGTTATGTCCAACAACGGGCTAACCTGCTATCATTAGCCTCAGAAGTTCCTGACGTCCCAGAGTTATTTTGATCAAACCATGTCACAAGCTGTTCATGCGGACCTCTGGGAAGTTTGTCAGTATGTGGAAAATGGACCATTGATATCAAAAGGTAACGTTACATTTACTTGAGTAGTTTGTGGCAACTCTACCACCTCGGATTGAGTGAATACACTGGAAAAAAAAAAAAATTAAAATAAGCAACAATCCTCACTCTCTTTGTCCTGTTTTCTCAGAGGTGTGAACTGTGTCCCCACAAAGATGGTGCCCTCAAGAGGACGGACAGCGGAGGTAAAATCCTGTCCCCCCTTAAGCTGCACATTTTCATTTAAAACTCATAAAGAACCTTTTTTTTAGTGTAATCGACCCACTTCTAATCCCTCCTCCAATCAGGCTGGGCTCATGTGGTTTGTGCGCTCTACATCCCAGAGGTTCAGTTTGCCAACGTCCTTACCATGGAGCCCATCATCCTACAGTACGTCCCGCATGAGAGATACATTAAGGTAAATGACACAGACACGTGCACACAGTATCAGTCTGCATCGCTTCTCGGGGCACATGTATGTTTTCATTGTGGTCTTTTTGAATGAGCCTCATGGATGCCCTGTAATTTCCCCATTGTGGGACTAATAAAGATAAGATAAGATAAGATAAGCCTTTATTAGTCCCACAATGGGGAAATTCCAGGATTGCAACAGCACAGGGATAGCAACACTCAGAGCAACAATCAGAAGGCAAGAAAAAACAAGAACAGCTAGTAAACATATGTACATATTACTATAAATATATATATATAGACACACAGTGCAGAGCATTGTGGTTGGTGAATGTGCAGCAGAAAGTCTAAGCTCTCTCTCTGCGGAAAAGGAGAGAGGAATCTCTGAACTAAGTTCAGAGATTTTATCTTCTTGGAATATAAGTCAATATTATACAGTAATAAGTGGCATTCACTTCCGGTTATGGCTGCCACGTAAGACGGACGTGTCTCACTCTGCTCTGCTCCTGGAGAAAAAAAATCGGCAAATAACTCTCTCATTTGGGACAGAACGTATCCCAGCGTTTGGGCGAGGATATGTCGGCGAAGCCTAAGGCTGGAAAACCAGGTAAAGGAAAAAGCGAGCCGCCGAAACAGTCCAAATTAACGGACTTTCAGGTCTGTGACGCAGCAAATAAAACTCCATATATGGCGGAGGAGGCTGGCAACGGTGCGATATCTGCGGGGAGAGGCGCAGATGCGCTGATGGCTGCCATGAGTTCAATGAGAGCGGACTTTTCCTCTAGATTTGATGGGATTATGACAGCGTTGGAAGGAATAAGAAAGGAATTGGGTGACTGTGTAGAACGAACGGCGCAGATGGAGCTCCGTCTCGCTAGTGCTGAAGATGACGTCACCCGTCTTCAATTAAAGGTGCGCACTTTGGAAAAAAAAAATAAATCTCTGGAAAATAATATTTTGGATTTGGAATCTCGGTCGAGACAGAATAACTTGAGGCTGGTGGGTCTTCCAGAGGAATCAGAAGGTCGGGACGTATGTTCCTTTCTGGAAAAGTGGATTCCGGAGGTGCTGGGCAGCGAGGAGTTGCAATCAGCAGTGGTTCTGGAAAATGCACATCGTATTGGCCCACGGAGAGATAAGGGACCGCCGAGGACCTTAATTATGAAGTTTCTCAGCAACAGAGACAGGATGAAGATCTTCAACGCTGCACGAGCTAAAGGAGAGATTAAACACCAGGACCAGCAGGTGCGGTTCTACCCAGATTTGGCCACAGGAATCCAACAATTGAGGAAGCAGTTTGATCCCATACGTAAGGAGCTGCGCAACCTTGGGATTCGTCATGGTGTAATCTATCCTGCGAGACTGCTGACCACGTATGAGGGCAGAACCCACATCTTCAAGACCCCAGAGGAGGCGCAGGAGTTCATCAAGAAGATCAAAGAAGAAGAAGAGACTGGTGGGAGCTAAGCATGAACAAAATATAAGGTAGAATAATTAAGCATTTGCACAGGCATCTGACTGACTTGAAGTAAATAGTAAGTTTACAAAATATAGATTGTATTATATATTTAAAAAAAAACAAAACAAACAAAAAAAACTATGATGTACAAAGTTGTTAAAAATTTTGGAGTTAAGTTGGAAAACTACAGAGGAGAGTTAATGTTACGTCATTAAAAGCAGTAGAGTTAGGGTGATTGGGAGGATGAAGAAGGAGTGGCTTTGGCTGATCCTTGTGGGTGTGGAGCGGTCGATGGCTATATCGGGAGACGGAATTTTTCTTTTGATTTTGGGGGGTTTCCCACAAGTGTGGGAAGGGGAAATTTGTTTGTGTGTAGTTTGTAGGATGAATGTTCAACCACTCATGTTTTTGCTTCTCTGTATGAGCATGTTTACACTGCAAGGTAATCCCAGACTCTCTATTGATCATAAACCAAAGTGTTAATCTTAATTTAACTTCATGGAATTGCAGAGGTCTACAAAATTTAAAAAAACTTAAACAAGTTATGAATAAAATAAAAGACATGGGTTCAAAAATTGTGTTTTTACAAGAAACTCATTTAATAGAGGAGGATATAAAAAGAATTAGGAGTAGATGGCAAGGAAGTGTCTTCACCTCATCATTCTCATCCCGGGCCAGGGGAGTTATGACTCTCATACATAAATCAGTTCCTTTTCAAGTGAAAAATGTAATTGGAGACAAATTTGGAAGATATGTAATCATTCAAGGTTCTTTTCTATTAGAAAATATAAATCTTGTGAACTTATATGGTCCCAATATAGATGATCAGAAGTTCTTTGCTAATTTATTTCTTATCTTATCATCACTTACAGGGCAACATATAATAGCAGGGGATTTTAATTGTACATTGAATCCAGGTATAGATAGATCAACAGGACTGGATTGCACGCACATTGGATGTAGGATGACTATTAATCATTTTATGAAAGAATTGAGATTGTTAGATATATGGAGAGAAATGAAACCACAAGTTAAAGCCTATTCTTGTTATTCCAGTACCTACAAGACATTCTCACGTATTGATTATTTTTTGATTTCCACAGAATTAAGGTCCAAGATTCAAAACTGCTTTTATGATAACATCGTGATCTCTGATCATGCACCCTGCTGTCTAATATATGTAGATAAAAAATTGACAAAGGAATCAGGTAGATGGCAATTTCAGCATAAATGGCTTCAGGATGAGGAATTTGTCAAGTATATAGAAAAACAGATAGACGAGTTCTTTGACATCAATACTACACAAACATCAGCATGTGTAAAGTGGGAGGCTTTCAAAGCTTTTATTAGGGGACATATTATTAGTTATACAGGATCAAAATCTAAGAAGACTCGAGAGGAGAGAGCTAAATTGGAACATAAAATAAAAAGTCTTCAGGAAAAAGTGTATGCAGGAAGTGACCCAAGGTTGGAGAATGAATTACTGATTTTGAGAGCTGAATACGACAAAAAATCAGCGAATAGAGCTGCCTCGAGTCTTCTAAGATTGAAACAATCTTTTTATGAACAAGGTGAAAAATCAGGAAAATTATTAGCATGGCAGATTAAACAATTAGAAATTAAAACACCAATTACCAGTATTATAAGTAAAGGACAGGTAGTTATAGATCCTTTAGAAATTAACAGAGCCTTTAGAGATTACTATGAAAAATTATATGATACCAAAAATGAATCTGATTTAACAAAACTAAATGGGTTTTTGAACGAACTATCTATACCGTGTATTCCAAATGAAAACAGGGAGATATTGGAGTCTAAAATTAGTCAAGAAGAAGTTGGGCTAGCCATTGATAACATGAAATCAGGAAAAAGTGCAGGACCAGATGGTCTTCCAGTTGACCTTTATAAAAAATTTAAGAATAAATTAATAAAACCTTTTTTGGAAATGGTTTTAGAAGCATTTCAAAATAATAATTTACCATCATACATAAATAATGCCTTAATTATACTGCTGCCAAAACCAGGTAAGCCCTCTAATAAATGTGAAAATATGAGACCAATAAGCCTATTAAACGCCGACCTTAAGATAATCTGTAAAATTTTAGCAAGACGAATACAAGAAATTTTACCAAATATTATTAATCGAGATCAGAATGGCTTTATAAAGGGTAGACAAGGCTTCTATAATGTAAGAAGACTATTTAATATTATTTATTTTAATAAAGAAGCACCGGATACAGCTCTCCTATCACTGGACGCCGAAAAGGCCTTTGATAGAGTTGAATGGCCCTTTCTTTTTGAAGTCCTACAAAGGTTTGGACTTGGAAATAATTTCATAAAATGGGTTCAAATAATATACAATAATGCTACAGCAGAAATCCTAACAAATAACAATATTTCAAAACCAATAAAAATCAATAGAGGATGTCGACAAGGCTGTCCACTTTCACCTTTACTGTTTACTATGGCAATTGAACCTTTAGCGATGGCGATACGTTTACATTCACAAATATATGGAATTAAAGTTGGACCAACAGAACATAAAATCTCCCTGTACGCCGATGACATAATTTTGTTTATGTCGAATCTAAAAAAATCAATTCCAACCTTGTTGAATTTAATAAAGAATTTTGGGGAAATATCAGGATATAAAATAAATAAAACTAAATCTTCAATATTAATGCTAAATGAGACCCAGAGAAATTACCCAGCCCCTGAGGTAAATCAATTCAATGTTGTAAATCAGTTTAAATATTTAGGAATCCAAATTGTGCCTAAGCTAGAATCAGTCGCCAGTGTCAACTATGAAGCCTTAATGTCAGATATCAATGAGTTAACTCAGAGATGGATGTCACTACCAATGTCGATGATCGGGAGAATCAATATACTTAAAAGTAATATTTTACCTAAAATACTTTATTTATTTCAATACATTCCCTTATCACCACCTTTAGATCTATTCTCAAGAATAAAAAAAAAGTTAGTGGAATTTATATGGAACAACAGGAGGGCTAGATTACGTCTGTCTTTATTATATTTACCATTTGATCGTGGAGGTCTGAAATGTCCAAATTTTATGTTGTATTATTGGTCGGCACAACTGAGGTCTATGACATATTATTTTTCATCAACTGATCTCCCTCACTGGACTGAAATGCAATCATACAATTTACCTTTACCTCTTCCCATATTCATATACTCAGATTCGGCAAAAAAATTACAAAAACAAGTTAAAAATCCATTTGTAAAGCATATGATCAAAATATGGTGTGAAGCTAAAAACTATTTAAAAGAACCACAGTTATTGTCACAATTTAGTCCAATATGGGGTAATCAATATTTTAAACCAGGGAGAGCGGACGCTGTATTTAAAGTATGGAATTTAAAAGGGATACAAAAGATTCAGGATTTATATTTGCCATGTGCAGATAACATAATGTCTTTTGAAGAGCTGAGGATCAAATTTAATCTCAATAGAACACATTTTTTTAAATATCTTCAACTTAGAAACTTTATTCGATCAAATCAAAATAAAGCTCTCACTCGACCTATTTATTCATCCTTGGAAAAAATGATGATGAAAGATAGTAAAAGAAAGGGTATTATTTCAGAGTTTTATAACTCATTGACACTATCTTCAAGTGAAAATTCACTGAAAAGATTAAACTACTGGAAAGAAGATCTGCAAACTGAAATTTCAAAGGAACAATGGGAATTGGCTTGTACAGAAGCTCAAACCAAATCAATAAATGTACGCCTTAAATTGATACATTTCAAATGGTTAATGCGGATGTATGTTACACCAGAGGAGTTAAATAGATATAACAAAAATATACCAGATACATGCACAAAATGCATGGAAAGTAAAGGAACCCTATTTCATTGTTTATGGGAATGTAGATTAATAAGAATGTTTTGGGAAGAGGTGAGGGTAACAATTGAAAAAATAATCTCAAAACAAATCATATTGAATCCTAAACTGTTTTTGTTGGGTCTGTACCCAGAAAAGCATAATTTTAATAAAAGTGAAAGAACATTCATAGACCTCAGTTTGCTTAATGCCAAAAAATGTATTGCACTATTATGGAAAAAGACTCATAGACCAGATGTGACTCAGTGGTTAAGACAGATGTTAACAAACCTTCCATTAGAAAGAATAACATATATACTGAAATCAAAGGAAATTGTGTTTGAGAATATATGGAGACCTTTTATTGATTATGTAAAAAATTTAAACATAACTCTTGAAGAAGAAGGTGAATGATGTGTGTGGACCTTGTAAATTCCAAACTGGTGAACATAATATGTATACTAATGTATTGGATTGTCTAGACTAAACAGAGGAGCATTGTTGAAGACTTGATTTTGTTGGTGGTTGTTGGTGTTTTTAGTGCATTTTTTTTTTTTTTTTGTAGTACTTTAGTGTTAGTGTTTGATTGTTTGTATCATGTTTGTTTAAAAAAAAAAAAAGGTTCAATAAAGATATTGTGGAAAAAAAAAAAAAATAAGTGGCATTCAGCTGTTTGTTTTATGTCATTTAAGCACAGTTCTGGTACTTAAAAATCATAAAAACCCAGGAGCTTCGGGGGGCTTTGCCCCCATTGCCCCCCTACCGGGGCTCTGCCCTGGACCCCGCTGGGGGACTGTGTCCCCCAGACCCCCTGCTACATTTTAAGATAATTTCCCCAACCCCAAATGACATCCCTGGGTAAAGAATGACATACTGAGGCAGGCCAGAAAGTTACGGGGAACAGAAGTTTACCTAAATGAACATTTAACAAAAACTAATGCTGAAATAGCACGGCAAGCACGGATGCTGAAAAGACAAAATAAGATAGAGGCAGCATGGACAAGAAATTGTACAGTTTGGATCAAACTAATTGGAACACCTGAGGAAGCAAAAGAGTATAATAATCAGAGATCTTGCCAACTTAAATAAATATAGATGAACACTGATTAAGAAAATTAAGAGACTATGATAATCCATATCCACACACATGGCAAGTCTTTTCGTGAGGAATACTCCAAAGCATTTCCAGGAATTATTACTGCGGACTGTGAGCACATATTCAGCCATGTGAACAAGAACAAAACTGAGTTCAGGTCCAGTCTGTCAACTAAAGTTCTGGGCAAGCTCATGACCAGGAAAATGATGATGACAGCTTCGGGTAACAAGTGCCACAGTGTGTTCCATTCAAAAGACCAACTGAAGAAAGCTAAGGGGTGCACCATGGAAAACAACAATGCTTGAGAGTTACCATAGAGTTTGTCCTTGATCTTTTCCATCAGCATATCTGCATTGACAATTTAAGGAAAATAGAAACATGATTGTTGAAGAAATATGAGGTTGTTAGCCACATTTTAACTTGATTTAATGCTAATATTTGTTTGGCACTGCGGCCCCTGGACCCCGGCTAGCTACTAGGCTTTTCAGGTTTGAAAAGTTGGCAGGTATGCAATAGGTAAGCAGCTTGGTGTGAAGAAATCAACTGTGGGAGCAATTATTAGAAAATGGAAGACATACAAGACCACTGATAATCTCCCTCGATCTGGGGCTCCATGCAAGATCTCACCCCGTGGGGTCAAAATTATCACGAGAACGGTGAACAAAAATCCCAGAACCACATGGGGGGACCTAGCGAATGACCTGCAGAGAGCTGGGACCAAAGTAACAAAGGCTACATCAGAAACACACTACGCCGCCAGGGACTCAAATCCTGCAGTGCCAGACGTGTCCCCCTGCTTAAGCCAGTACATGTCCAGGACCGTTTGAAGTTTGCTAGAGAGCATTTGGATGATCCAGAAGAGGATCGGGAGAATGTCATATGGTCAGATGAAACCAAAATAGAACTTTTTGGTAAAAACTCAACTTGTCGTGTTTGGAGGAGAAAGAACACCATACCTACTGTGAAGCATGGGGGTGGAAACATCATACTTTGGGGCTGTTTTTCTGCAAAGGGACCAGGACAACTGATCCGTGTAAAGGAAAGAATGAATGGGGCCATGTATCGTGAAATTTTGAGTGAAAACTTCCTTCCACTAGCAAGGGCATTGAAGATGAAACATGGCTGGGTCTTTCAGCATGACAATGATCCCAAACACACTGCCCGGGCAACGAAGGAGTGGCTTCGTAAGAAGCATTTCAGGGTCCTGGAGTGGCCTAGCCAGTCTCCAGATATCAACCCCATAGAAAATCTTTGGAGGGAGTTGAAAGTCTGTGTTGCCCAGCGACAGCCCCAAAACATCATTGCTCTAGAGGAGATCTGCATGGAGGAATGGGCCAAAATACCAGCAACAGTGTGTGAAAACCTTGTGAAAACTTACAGAAAACGTTTGACCTCTGTCATTGCCAACAAAGGGTATATAACAAAGTATTGAGATGAACTTTTGTTATTGACCAAATACTTATTTTACCGAGGAATTTACCAATTAATTCATTAAAAATCCTTCAATGTGATTTTCTGGATTTTTTTTTCTTATTTTGTCTCTCATAGTTGAAGTATACCTATGATGAAAATTGGAGACCTCTCTCATCTTTTAAGTGGGAGAACTTGCACAATTGGTGGCTGACTAAATACTTTTTTTGCCCCACTGTACCTATTCCAGATACCACTGCATGAGCTCTAATGACCCTGGGAATCACAACAAAACATACAGCGCTGGAAAAAATTAAGAGGCCACGACAAAATCTTTCCTAAATTAGCATCTCTACATGTATGGCAGCCATTCAGTTTGAGTATCTGTTGAATTCCAACACAAGGACATGTAAATCTACTTAAGAAGGTACTGATTAGGTGATCATCGAAGCATGGTAAGACACGTGAAAGCTGTGAATAAAAATCAGGGTTACTCCACAAATGCAGATTTCTGAGTTCTTCCTTAAAGTTTAAGTATTGTAGTGTTTAAGAATGACCATGAATTTGTGTTCTTTGCATTATTTTATCTGAAAACATATCAAAAGGCAGCATCTTTTTTGTTGTTTTGGCCAGTTGTCATTTTCTATAATTAAATGCTCTCAATGACGATATTTTCACTTGGAATTTGGATGAGTTGTTTTCAGTATGTTAGAGAATAAAACAGAACTGTTTATTTTACTCAAATGCATACATAAGATAAAGTGATAATTTTGCAGTGGTCTCTTTGGGCTCCGAACTTTTTCCAGAGCTGTATATCAGACTCCCAGTTAGTATGTGGCTTATTTTATTATTAATTAATGAGCTCAGCATGTTGTGGCTATCATTTGTTAGCCTGGTTAGCATTGCATCTTTGTTTATATCACTTATTGCACATTAATCATTCTAAATAATACTTAATGGGCTCTAATGATCCTTTGAATCACATTGAAACATAGAATATTTGTATGTTACTCCTGTTTGTTCTGTGGCTCATTTTAATGTCAGCTTATGTATGCAGCATCCTATAGCTGTCACTATTGTTTGTTCGCCTAGATAGCACTATATAGTGCAGTTATTGCATTTGTTCACATCTCTTATCAAACATTTACCCATTCCAAATACCTCTGTATGAGCCCTAATGAACCTGTTAAACAAACTTAAACATGTCTTAGTACCTGAGGTTATGTGGCTTCTTTTATTATTAACTTACTAGTGCATTGCCCGTAGAACGCAAGTATTCCTGTCTGAAACAGGTATCCCAATCAGGCTTTACAGGCCCAAATGTAGGCTGTGTTTGAAAGTGGAATACAAGGAGGTGTAGCCTATATGTCGACAATCACACGTTAGACTTTGACAAATATAAAAGGGAGTAAATGGCACTAAGATTTATTTGATTGTGTGAATATTAATTACAGAATACCTAAATATTGAAAATGAAAGGGACATCCAAAATTAGCGAGTGTGTCAGTTCCCTTGTTTATTTGTTTGTCAGATCACTTGTTTGTGGGATCTTTTATTACTTATGTTCAAGATAATAGTGTATCTTACACTTTGGGGAATGGGAGTTGTTCAGTCACCATTATAATTACTTTAGTTTACTGCTCAGTGATGAGTTCAGTGTAATAGTGAATTTCTTGTGTGTATCGTCAATAATTTCATGCAGTAGTATAACAGGACACGTTTACAAATATTTGAGACCCATCATTTTATATTTTAGCAATATTTTGTTCTTAAAAGGTTTTTTAAAACTTTAATGCTAAGATTGAGACAGTGCTTATATTGTCGCACTGGGGTGATACTGAGGTCAAATAATGATCTGAACCTTGAGGGTGTGACTGACAAAGATTAACAGTGTGAGCGCCACAGCTCTGTTGTACGCGTTTGTTTTTTATTGATGCGAGAAGATTATTTATTATTACTCCACCTAAACTATCGCATTTTTGACCCTCTAAATGTTAACCAAAATTTATCGCCATCAGTTAGCATGCTTTTGAGCCAGGTCGTTTCTGGCTGCATAAGCTGTGTTTGAAAGTGGAATACAGAGGTGTAGCCTATATGTAGGCAATCACATGTTAGACAAATATGAAAGGGACTGAACTGAGATTTATTTGATTGTGTGAATATTAATTACAGAATAATTGAAAATGAATGGCACATCCAGTATCAG
Organism: Pholidichthys leucotaenia; assembly: GCA_020510985.1. NCBI lineage: Eukaryota > Metazoa > Chordata > Actinopteri > Cichliformes > Pholidichthyidae > Pholidichthys > Pholidichthys leucotaenia. The sequence continues at coordinate 51,372,221 of CM035848.1, forward strand.
CCACTGTTTAAGAACTGCTTGTTTATTTTTTTGCCAGATCACTTATTTGTGTGATCTTTTATGCGTTATTGAGCGGTGACGGTCGTCATTTAGTCAAACTGTGCATGTGGCCACATATGATATGCAGTTGATCTGGGCATTCCGCTCCACAATTATTAACTTTTAACAATGAACTTTTAATAATTGTGCGAGCACACCGAGAGGAGCGCCATCGGCGACGGTGAGTCGTGATCCTGCAAAGGGACTCCCGTCTACTGCTGACTGGGCAGGCTGGGCATTCCTCCCCTGAACGATTGTGGAGTGCCAGGTCAGATACCGCTGGGAGAAGCAGCAGCTGAACCGGTGGATCGCAGTCCTTCGCAGGGAGCCAAGCTCAGCCTGCCCGGTTAATGGGAGTCTCGGCTGTTGCTTTACCCATGGTGCCAGTGGTTCAGCTGCTGCTCCATGCCCCCATCCCCCAGCGCACGCACACACCTCGTGTTCTCCATGCCGAATTATCCATTAGACCTACGCAATCACAGCAACTTTATGGTATAATTTTTTAAGCATTAAATCTTAAATATTATCTTTTTCTAGTCAAATTTGTCACGTTTCGCTTCCTTGTTTTGCACACAGAGCGCTGATGGCATAATGCACGTATTATCCAATCAGTAGGAGTCAATCCGAAACCAAACCCCGCCCACACCTCTAGAAACCTGGGCATGAGACAGAGCGGTGGCTAAACTTTTATTGATAAAAATTACATATTTTGACTGAGCGACTCCATATTCGGGGATGCACACCCTCGTAACCTCAGCAAAGCACGTATAAACATCTGAGGCCAGTCTGACAAATGGTTCAAGAGATATGCATGGAACAGACACACAAACACACAGACAGAGATTTTGTGAATTTATAGATAGATGTGCACATCCATCAATTATTGCTGTTAGCATTAGTTAGCTTTCATTCATTCAACTGCTGCATGTCGGTGCTTGCCATGGCGCTGCGTCTGTCGTCTTGTCTGTCCACAATTCACAACACCACTCCTCCTGTAAAACTTCAGTCTGTACATCTCTCGTGAACATACGTCCCCTAAACCTTGGGAGGTGGTTTGGAAGATCGTCACATTCCATCCCCAATGTGCTTTGAGTGTATTTACACCTGCACTTGTGTGCTATCCAGTTTTTTTAAGGGCACAGGAAATCAGTCGTGCTGTAGACTGTTACAAAGTGAAGCCAGTTTACAAGCGTCTGGTCTGAATGCGGATTTTATCATCATGCTCCCTGTATCTCACTGTAAACATGTATGATCTCAGTGTTAGAGATAAGGGCTCACCCCCATAAAAACACATTTTATAAATGCAGTGATCTTCTATTAAAACCCTGTACATATTTGTTTTCTATCACAGTTTCTCTTTCCGTTCCACAGTAGAAACAGGAAGCCTTTACACTGTGCCTCGGCTCCATTTGAAGTTCCATTTAAACTCCAGGCCTTTAAAAACAGAGCAGAGTCCCTCAGTTTCAGTATTTACAGACAGAAAAAAACACAACCTCTAATCAGGACATAAAAACATCTCCACTATCAGCAGAAGTTTCAGTAAATCATGATTCAACACAACTTTGAAGACGTGCGGGGAAAGAGTTCCTTCCTGAATGTGAAAAGCAGCTTCACTCCCTCCACCTACATGTCCTGGATGTGGTGAGGTCACAGCTGCTCTCCAGCGGCTGCTGAAAAGCTTTCTGGGAAATGTGGGAGATTTCCAGTGAGGCTGAGGTGGCAGGTTGAGAATGAGCAACAAAGAGCATTTACTGAAAAATACACGTGTAGAAAACACCCTTTGTTTTGATCTGATTAGATCTGATTGAAGTTCTGTCATGTGATCTGCTGCACGTTTACTGGCTGCTTCCTGGTTTACACATTAATCAGGATATAACTGTAACAAGCCCATTCAAAGTGAGACCTGTATGTCTGAATTTGCTACTAAAATAACTACATACCTAGAGAGAACTTAGATGGAAATTTTTACTTGGATCCACACCATATTCTACACACTCATAGATCAGCCATGTTTTTTATCAAGTACTATGCAGCAGCTCAGAGAAATGAGTGTGGATGACAGAAAACAGCCTGTTTCACTGGTAAAGAAAGAAAGGGGGAAGAAAAATAGTGATACACCTATTAATATCTTCATAAAGCTTTTTATGTCATGTTATGGAACTGAATAAAATGTATTTGAAGCATGAACGCTAAGCATTAATGCTAAAAAAAAATTCCTGTAAATTTGCAGTTTCTTTCCTCATAAATTTTCCATGTTTGTCACATAAATTTAATGGCCTTTTTCTCACAAGTTTCCGTCTTTTTTGTCATAAATTTGCTACTTTTATCTTGTAAATGTTAAACTTTTTCACTCAAAAATTCACTACTTTTTTCATCAGATATTTGCTATTAGTTTTCTTGTAAAATGGTAAAAAAAAATTCTTATAAATTTTAAACTTTTTTTCTTGTACATTTACAACCTTCATATACGTAGATGCTGGTTTCATTTTTAGCTGATCTAATGTTTTATTTTTTCTGTTGATTTAGACAGTGATCTGTTTATTTTTAAGTGTTTTTCTTAGGGGGAGAGATATTTTTTTTTCATGCACTTTTTTCCAAATTTTAACAGTTCACACAGGTCTTAATGAAATGTTTGTGACCTATTTTGTTCAAATTCTATTTAATTATTGCAACACATTTGTTTGGTTTTTTTTCCAGTCTTTCTGAAAACGGCTGGTTTCAGTGCTCAATCACTTTAAAATCTTTGAGATCGCATTAAACTCTGCCCTCTCTTTTACGTCACTATTGTTAACGGTAGCTGCCTAGCTTGGGGGAAACCAACATAAATTTATCTCAAAGAATGAATGAAATAAAGCATCTCTGGTGAAGAGGGGTGTGTGGTTTCAGTGGTCAATAGGATATAACTGGTCCCTGGAGTACAGTAAGGAGAGAAACATACATGAATGAGTGGCTAACCTGCTAGCTTCAGCTTGAATCATGGCTGAGAAAATAAAACTTTAACTAAGATAAAATAATGTCTAAAATGTCAGTAGAGCAGTGGTTAGCACTGTGGCAGCACAGTCAGGTGGTCACGGGATCGATTTTTCCTCTGACCATCGTGGGTTCGATCCCACCCCCTGACCATCAGTGACCCTTCTGCGTAGAGTTTGCATGTTCTTCTCATGTCTGCATGGGTTTACTCCGGATATTCCAGTTTCCTCCCACAGGCCAGAAACATGCAAGTTAGGTTAATTGGAGACTCTAAAGTGGCGGTATGTGTGAATACTTACTTAACTTACTTAATCCTCGCCTGGCCACTTAAGTGACCGTTGCAGCCAATCATCTGAAGGCAGGGCGATCTTGGGCTAGGGCAATGAGATCAGCCAGAGGTCTTATTGTTGCAACCTGGGCTGTCCAGGACAGTCTGGGCCGACCTCGAGGGCAATGCCAGCCCTGTGGGGAGCGGACAAGCGCTGGTGGAGAGGACCTGCTTGGCCGGTGTCTCATCTTCCAGCCTGGCCACGTGGCCGAGGAGCTGCATCCTCCCTCTTCTGATGACGGTGGAGATGGGGATAGGACAGCCAGCCCTCCTGTAGACCTCATTGTTTGTGGTGTGGTGGAACCATCGGATGCCGACGATGTTACGGAGGCAGGTCCAATGGAATGTATCCAGATGGTGGGTGGTTGTGGTGGAGAGGGTCCAAGTCTTGGACCCATAAAGGAGGACGGGGATCACACAGGTGTTAAAAGATTCGCAACACTGTGGTTGTGCGGATCTTTGGCCGAAAGCACTGCGAGACAGCTGCAGGCGGCGAATAGTCTCTGGGTCTGATGAGCAGGAGCTGGTGATCTTAGATCCAAGGTAGACAAAGTCGTTGACAGTGTCAACTGGCTCGTTTTTGATGGTGATGACTTGTGGTGGTGGTGGCAAAAATACAGTGTGAATACAGTAGATATAAAAAGTCTACACACCCTTGTTGAAATGCCAGTTTTTTGTGATGTAAAAAAATGAGACCAAGATAAATCATTTCGAAACTTAAAAAAATAAAAAACTTACAATAACCTGGTTGCATAAATATGCGCAACCTTAAACTAATACTTTGTTGCAGCACCTTTGGCTTTTATTACAGCACTCAGTCTTTTTGGGTAGGAGTCTATCAGTGTGGCACATCTTGATGTGGCAATAAATGCCCACTCTTCTTTGCAAAAACACTCCAAATCTGTCAGATTGCAAGGGCATCTCCTGTGCACAGCCCTCTTCAGATCACCCCACAGATGTTCGACTGGATTCAGGTCTGGACTCTGGCTGAGCGTTTCCAAAACCTTAATCTTCTACTGGTGAAGCCATTCTTTTGTTGATTTGGATGTGTACTTTGAGTCATTGTCATGCTGAAAGATGAAGTTCTTCTTCATCTTCAGCTTTCTAGCAGATGCCTGAAGGTTTTGTGCCAACACTGACTGGTATTCAGAACTGTTCATAATTCCCTCCACCTTGACTAAGGCCCCAGTTCCAGTTGAAGAAAAACAGCCCCGAAGCATGATGCTGCCACCACCATGCTTCACTGTAGGTATGGAGTTCTTTTGGTGATGAGCAGTGTTGTGTTTGTGCCAAATATACCTTTTGGAATTATGGCCAAAAAGTTCAACCTTGGCTTCATGGAACCATAACACATTTTCCGACACGTGTTTGGAGAGATTTGAAATGTGTTTACGAAATGTAGCCGGGCTTGGATGTTTTTCTTCGTAAGATAAGGCTTCCGTCTACCCACCCTACCCCATAGCCAAGACACATGAAGAAGATGGGAGATTGTTGTCACATGTACTAAACAGCCAGTACTTGCCAGAAATTCCTGCAGCTCCTTCAATGCTGCTGTCGGCCTCTTGGCAGCCTCCCTGACCAGTTTTCTTCTCGTCTTTTCATCAATTTTGGAAGGACGTCAAGTTCTTGGTAATGTCACTGTTGTGCCATATTTCCTCCGCTTAATGATGACTGCCTTCACTGTGTTCCATGGTATATTCAGGGATGAGAATCTTCCGCGAATCCGCGGAATTCCTCGGATTTGATCATGTCTAGGATCATTCTCATGAATCGTCTAAATTCAAGGAGAAAATTTTAGGGGGGGGGGTGAGGTCTGTTATGAGCGGCGAGTCGTGTTTTCGATCGGCTGCTAAAAGCCACCGCGCAGAACGCGCTACCCAGCGAGATCAGTAATGTAATGTAACAAGGCCACTGATTGGCTGATACTTATTGAAGCAACCAATCGGCGATTTTGTTATTCCTTTGTCATATCCAACAGGCGGAGCGAAATGCAAATGGCGGACAGTTCACTCAACTGAGTTTTCCCGATTTCATGAAAATGGTGAACCTAAAACTCACGAAAGACAACAAAGCAAGAATTTTAGAAATCGACAAAGGGATAAGGAACAAGTTTCGTTGGGAATGGCTCGAAAAAACTGCGTTAATGACTGTAAAGATCGGTAAAAATACCGAAGTTGTGGTTGAAAAAATGGCCGACTTCATAGCGAAATGCGAAGTACCAGGGAAAGCCCAGTGTGTTTATTGCAACGATTTCTTGAGTTATGGATCTCGTGGTTGTGTTGCCTTAGTTGAGCACTGTTCAAAACAGAAACATCTCAAAATTGTGGCTACAAGGAGATCGAACTACTCTACTCGCTCATGCTGCATTCAAAACGATCGATGGACACGGTCAAATTCAGATGCCAGTCAATCAAAGTTCATCACAGTTGGCCCCGATTACAGCAATTAGTGATCGGAAGACACATTCCGAGGTAAGATTTTTTTCTCGTTATAAGTAATGTACTTGAGAATTTTCGCGTAATGAATTTGTTATGAAATAGCATGTGTATGTTGTGACATCATGCCTGTTTTGAAACACTAATTGCATTTGAATGCTGATTATCGATTGTTAATAGATAAATGTTATTACATATTTTCTCACAATTTGAAATGCAATCTAAGAATTTTGAATATAATTTATCATTTTTTGTTTCACTAGGAGGAGTTACATAATGCATGTGTAAGTTTTTTTTGTCATGGGTGGTGATGGGTTGCCTTTCCTAAGATATATTTGCTTTTATTAGTAAACATAATTTCTTTATGGTCATTGCATAAAAATATTAAACATCTTTTAGGTTTTACTTACTTTCTTAGATTATCTTTCAAATATTAAAATATACTAATATGCAACTTTTTTATATTCCTAGTAACACTAACAAATGCACACATTAATAAATCAAAATGTTTGCAGAATGTCAGTATATTTTAATAAATGGGTGATGGACTTGGTGATGGAATTTTGTTAATATTTATAATTTATTTTACTTGGTTAAATTATTTTGTCTGTTCTATAACTATGTAAATGTAATTCTGTGTCAGTTCTTTTTTTTTCAATTATATTTTTATTGGTGATCTTGGTCAGATTGTTTACATTGAGAGCAGTACTTTATTACAAAGGAAAGGTAAATAAAAAGTAATACACAAGAAAATGCCCTCGATTAATCTTCCCATAAGTTTTTTTTTTTTTTTTTGGCAGTATAAAAAATAACATATAAACAAATAAACTGAACAGTGGACAAGTGGTATTAAATTTTTCGGTTTTGCTCTTTTCTTCCCTTCAATGGGATAGATTACTTAAAGTCTCTCCTTTGATTTCCTGTATATTGGGTCCATTTAAGCCAGTATTTATCAAATTTATCTCTTTGTAGTCGTAAAGACATGGTAATCCTTTCCATCATAAATATCTGGTATACCATATCATGTAAATCCTGAATTTTTGGTATGTCTGTTTGGAGCCATTTTCTCGTTAAGACTTTCTTTGCTGACAATAGTACAATTCTCATTAAGTATTTATCTGCAAATGAGGCTATGTTAGGAATTTCCAAACCTAAGAACATGTACAGGAAGTCAAAGGGGACATGGGTAGAGAAAACCTTTTCCAGGCACTTATGTGTGTCTTTCCAAAATGGGGTAACTTTTGGGCAGGCCCAGAATACATGATAATGATTAGCCTCTTCATTTCCACATAGTCTCCAACAACCGGTACCTAGATTTTGGTGTTTTTTTTGGACTGGGGTGATAAAGAAACAAATTAAATTTTTCCATCCAAATTCCCTCCAAATAGTTGAATAAGTAGTTTTCCATTGCACTGTACATAATGATTCCCAGTCACTATCATCTACTGCTGATCCTGTTTCTTTTTCCCATTTCTTCTTAATATATAGGGTATTGGTGGATTTGTTTGCTTGAAGTCCCTGATAAAATCTTGCTATAATTTTCTGAACATTAGTAGTGCTAAAGGCCATTTGAAATATATTTAGAATTTTATTATCCTCCTTATCAGTCTTGGTCCTTATAATTTCATTATATCTATGTCTCAACTGTAGGTACCTAAAAAAGTCTTGGTTATTTAGCCCCTTTTTTGATTTAAGGGTTTGGAAGTCTGCTAGCTCCCCCTTGTGGTTAAATGTGAAGTATGAAGTGAGCCCCATTGACATCCATTTTTGAAATCTTGTGTCATTACAGTTTGGTAAAAATTCTGTGTCGTAAGCGCACCATCTTAACATCATTTCAGTCTTGGTTAGTTTGTTCTCTCTACTTACGTCATTCCAAATCTTAAAAGTGAATTTTAGCCAGGGGTTATCCGGGTCTTTCAAATGTGATTGCAATTTCCTGTCTGCTATCATTGCTTGTATAGGAGGGCCCTTAGTGGTTTTTTCCTCTATATCTTTCCACCTAGATTTGAACATTGGATCACATAAGCAAACCAATGGTCTTAATTGGGCAGAGTAGTAGTAGTCCCTCATACATGGCAAAGATAAGCCACCTCTGTCCTTTGGCAGTTGTAATGTACTGTATCTTATTCGAGGTTTTTTCCCAAGCCATATATAGCGGGAAATCAACTTGTCCCATTCTACAAATTGTTGTTTTGACACTTATATTGGGAGAGTTTGGAAAAGGTAAAGTAATCGGGGTAAAATGTTTATTTTTATTGATTCTATTCTATTAATTAGTCCTAAAGTTGGTATTAGACTACATTTTCTTAAATCCGATTTTATTTTGGAATTTAATGGGCCATAATTCTTTTCAAACAACTTTCCAGTGTCTCTACTTAATATCACACCAAGATATTTCATGGAGTCTTTGTCCCATTTAAAATCGTATTTATTTTTTAACTCCATTGAGGGTTGATAATTTAAGGTCATAATTTGTGTTTTTTCAATATTTAATTTGTAACCTGAAAGTGATCCAAACTGCTCTAATATCTCCATCAATCGAGGTAGAGATTTATTTGGTTGACCTAAATAAATTAGGACATCGTCTGCAAAAAGTGATATCTTCTGAATGTCCCCATGTATATCAATTCCCTCAATTAAATTATCTTGTCTAATGTATTGGCTAAGCGGTTCAATAAATAAAGTGAATAAAATTGGTGAAAGGGGGCAGCCCTGGCGACATGATCTTTCAAGTGAGACTGGTTTTGAAAGACTACCATTTATTTTTATTTTGGCTGTTGGCTTGTGGTAAATTGCCTGGATGGCCTTAATGATTATAAGATAAGATAAGATAAGATAAGCCTTTATTAGTCCCACAACCGGGAAATTCCAGGATTGCAACAGCACAGGGATAGCAACACTCAGAGCAACAATCAGAAGGTAAGAAAAAAAAAAAAACAAGCAAGCAAGAGCAGCTAATATACATATGTACATATTACTATAAAATATATACTGTATATACACACACACACACAGACACACAGTGCAGAGCATTGTAGCTGGATGGAATAAATATATGAATATATGAACACACAGTGCAGAGCATTGTAGCTAGATGGAATAAATATGTAAATATATAAACACCCACAGTACGGAGCATTGCAGCTAGGTGGAATAAATATGCAAGTATATAAACACACACAGTGCGGAGCAATGTAGCTAGATGGAATAATATGTAGATATATATGGTGAAATCATATATCATCATATATCATATGTATATGGTGAAATCCAAATTTATTCAAAACTTTATAAAGAAATGCCCATCTCACTGAGTCAAATGCTTTTTCAGCATCTAAACCCATAAGCAATGCCTCAATCTTATTTTTTTTAATATGGTGTATAATGTGGAGGGTCCTTCTAATACTGTCTTGAGTCTGCCTCTGGCGGATAAAACCAGTTTGATCATGATTAATAAGTCTGGGTATAATATTGTCAAGTCGCTTTGCTATTATGGACGTGTATATTTTGTAGTCTAAGTTTAAGACTGATATTGGTCGATACTGGCTACAATTCAATTTATCTTTTCCCTCTTTTGGGATGACAGTGATAATCGCTTCTTTCCATGAGGGAGGTGGATCCCCTCCCTTCAACACCCAGTTACACACTTCCCTCAGTCTTGGAATTAATTCCTCCCTGTAGGTCTTATACCATTCACCAGAGTAGCCATCTGGGCCAGGGCTTTTATGTGGTTTTAGTCTTGTAATTGCATCATTGATTTCTTTATTTGTGATTTCTTTTATTAGGTTACTGTTCTCCTGTTCAGTGACACCGGGGAGATTTAGTGAACTTAAAAAGATTTCGATGTGGTCACCATTGTTTAATTTAGGCTGTGAGTAAAGGTCTTTGTAATAGGTTACAAAACTCTCCTGAATTTCTGTAATATCATCATGTGTAATCCCAGTTTTGGGATTTTTTATTCTATAAATTGTGTTATCAGCCTGTTGTTTTCTTAGTTTAAAAGCTAGCCATTTCGTTGACTTCCCTCCAGCCTCATAATAATTTTGTTTAAGATAGATAAGCTTTTTTTGCTTTTCATCAGAATATATGTGATCAATTTCTTTTTGTAATCTTTTTATTTCATATTGTTTGTCATTGTTTAAAGTAGTTTTGTGTTGTCTTTGTAGTTCCTTAAGATCCATTTGTAATTTTTCGAGTTTTTCTTTTTTTGTTTTTTAATGAAAGAGGTGCTGGCAATAATTTTGCCTCTTATAACCGCTTTAAAAGCATCCCATAAAATGGATGGTGACACTTCCCCATTATCATTTTCCTTAAATTATTCATCAATTTCTTCTTTTAATTTCTCTTTCATTTTTGAATCATTCAAAATATTGGAATTAAGTTTCCAAGTTGTGGTTTTGCGAGTATCATTCATACATATAGATAAATATATTGGAGAATGATCTGACAGATCAATTGTGCCAATATCACTTGTTTTAATCTTATATCTGTCTTTATTAAATGTGAAGAAGTAATCAATTCTCGAATATGTAGAATGGGGGGCAGAAAAATGTGTATAATCGCGTCCAGAAGGGTTAAAATCTCTCCAGATATCAATAATTCCGGTTTCACTCATGATACTGTTTATTTTCTTTATTATTGATTTTTTTTGTGCGGAGTCATTCTTAGAACTGTCCAGTTTTGACAACCGTACATTCATGTCCCCTCCACATATCAACATTCCTTCAGTTTCAGATACCATCATTTCGAACATCTGTTTATAAAAATTCCAATTACTTCCTGGTGGTGCGTATATGTTGAGAATAGTTACTAATGCGCCATCAATTTTCCCTTTTACCAATATATATCGTCCCTCTTTATCCTTCTTGTCAGATAAATATTCAAAACAAATCTGTCGTGAAATGAGAATTGCAACACCTCTACGGTGGCCAAGTTTGTATGATGATCCATAGACATGCTTATAAAAACCTCGTTTAAGCTTTTTGAGTTCTTGATCTAATACATGTGTTTCTTGTAGAAGGGCCACATGTATCTTTTCTTTTTTGAGTTTGGAGAGTATTTTGGACCTTTTTTGTGGGCTGATAATTCCATTTACATTAAAGGAAATGACATTGATAGTCTGATTGTTGGCTATAATTTGTTTTTCTTTTTCTCTTCCTTAATAAACATAAGTATACCACTTGTCCAAACAGTGCTGCTCTGAACTGCAGCCAAACAAAACAATAACAAACATTTGAGGAAATAAACCAGGATTTCCGTTTGTGGGGTTTAAAGAAAACAAACCCTGTAAGACCTGATGTTGTGAGTCTTTAAGAGGGTAAGCCACTTGCGTCAGGGTGGGCCCTCTAGTGAAGCGTCCATCGTCACGCATTTCCTCCATATTATGCCTGAACAGTCATTTCCCGGCAGCTGATTTAGATTGGCAATAAGTCTTAGGTTTCACTCATTTCTCGTGTTTAGTTATTGTATTATCTCTTAATAGAAAAACCATGTATATGTAAAAAAAAAAAAAAAATAATAATAAAAAAAAATAAATAAATAAAATAAAATAAACCACGGATAAGTCATTATTAAATCAGATTACCTGTAACTGGGTTATAAATTGAACAGCAGATTTATATTGGCGTTTTTACATGGATTCCCTTCTGTATTGTTGCAGTTTCTTCTTTATTGATGACGGTCCAGTCTGACCCGGATCCAGCGGTGTGCGTCGCTCTCCTCTTGTGCTTCGTTTAGTGGTCCACGCTGTTTTCTGAATCCGTGCCATCAGTGTCTCCGGTGGCTTGTAGACAGTGACTGGGAATCCTCTGATGAACATGTCTTTAGTTGCATCTTCAGCGGTGTTATAAAGTTTTGTTTCGTCTGGGTAGAACACTCAGAGTTTAGCTGGGAACGGGGTCTGGAAATGTACCCCTCGTTGTTTTAGGATCTTTTTAGCCTCTGCGTATGTCTGTCTCTGTTTAAGGACATCGGGTACATAATCGTGATCAAGGTTAATCTGTTTGCCCTTCCACTGAAATCCCCTCATTTGCCAAGTTTTCCTGAGCACCTCTTCCTTGCTCTTGTAACTGGTAAAGCGTGCAATGATGGATCGAGGTGGTGCTCCGGCTGGGGGAACTGCTGCCAGGGCGCGGTGTGCGCGTTCAATATGCAAGTCCAGTGTCGAGGGCAGTTGGAGCTTTTCCCTCAGAAGATTTTCAACAAAATCTATCATAGTCGGAGCACCTTTCTCTTCGTTTTCAATCACACCATATATCCGTACATTATTTCTACGAGAACGCCCCTCCTGGTCGGTGATTTGGGCCTGTAGCTTAGACTGGAGTTTCACGAGCTCTGTAATCACCTCCTCTATTGTTTCCACTCGTTCCTCCGTTTCCAAAATGCGTCCCTCCGCTGTTTCGAGTCTTGCATTAATCTTGCTGATTTCTGCTTTAACTTCATTCGACTGTTGCGTATTTTCTTTCCTGAAGTCCCTGATTTCCATCAGTATCGCCTTCAAATCATGCTGTCGTCTTCCTCCATTTTGCTGACACCAGCACTAGCCAAACCGACGCTGTCGTCGTTAGCTTCAGTTTCTTCGGTATCAAACTCCGTAGTTTCAGCCTGTTTCTTGGTTTTTGACTTGCCTTTTACCATTGCCCTTTTAGTTGATCGTCTTGAGCTGGTAGTTCTATAGGTTTTCGCGTTTTAAGGGCTTTTTCAATATGACCGTGCCGGGAGCAGAGGTTCTATGCTGTTACCTTCATGGCGTGCACCGACCGTCACCAATTCTGTGTCAGTTCTAAACATATTAAATAGTAGTAAAATATAATTTAGTATTATTACATCAACATACCATTCAGATATCATAAATTTACACATGTGACGCAGCAGCAGATTAAAAAGGTAAACTATAAATGCATTTGTACTTACTTCTAACTTTAAATATAAGACCACATTTGAGCATTCTAAAACACCAGATTTCGTTAGCCTGCGTCCCCCAAGACCCCCGGCTTAGTTTCCTCTTTTTTTCCCAAACCCCATTCTCATCCCTGTATATTTAATGCCTTGGAAATTCTTTTCTACCCTTCTCCTGACTAATACCTTTGAACAATGAGATTCCTCTAATGCTTTGGAAGCTCTCTGCGGTCCATGGCTTGTGCTGTAAGATGTGACTACAAAAATATCAGGAAAAGCCTACTAGAACAGCTGAACTTTATTTGGGGTTAATCAGAGGCACTTTAAATGCTGGCAGGTGTGTGCTGACTTCCATTTAACATGAGTTTGAATGTGATTGGTTAATTCTGAGCACAGCCACATCCCCAGTTATAACAGGGTGTGCATATTTATGCAACCAAGTTATTGTAAGTTTTTTATTTTTCCCCTTAAAAGATTTCAGTTTGTTTTTCAGTGGGGTTGTACAGGCTATAGGTCACATTAATGGTGGAAAAAGTTTTGAAATGATTTATCTTGGCCTCGTTTTATTACATCGCAAAAACCTGGCATTTGAACAGAGATGTGTAGACTTTTTATATCCACTGTATGTGTGTGTGTGTGAATGGTGAAGGGATTGGTGCCACATCGTGGCTGCCTCATCCATCCAGGTGAATGCCCTGTAATTTCCCTATTGTGGGACTAATAAAGGATTATAAAAAAAATACGGACAAGTGTTGTTAGATGGACAAAGATTCCAGCAGGGGGTGAATAGAATTTATAGAAAATAGCGATCGAAACCAGCTGGATCCAGGTGTCCTGTCTGTCATCTCCTCCCTGTGTGGGTACAGTGATCGATGCGGATCGCCTAGCACGGTAGCACTAACAGTTCAATGTAAAATCACAGTGAAAATATACATCATATATAAAAGAGAGATGGGAAAAAGAGGGGAATTTCACTTTACAACTGGAAATATGGGAAAAGCTAAATAAACAACAATGGAAAAGTACCTCATCCCTGCAGTGGAGAGAATTTGGATGGAAAAATTTGGTAAGATTTTTCAGAACACCTGCACAAAACAAATTTACTCGTAAGGGGTTGAATTGTTGGCACTTGTGTGGTGAAGAGACTGCAAATCATTTTCATGTGTTTTGGTCATGCCCAGTTATCCACCAATATTGGACCAATGTACAGACAATATTGTCACCATGGGGTCAGACGCCGGCTCGGCGCTCAGCCCATGCTCCTTTCATCCCTGCCTCTCATTGGGCAGCGCCTCAGCTGGTTCCCAGCTGTCAGTGTCACGGGACGGCTGGGGCCAATTAATCCTCATCAGCTGGGGCGCTGCTAATGAGTATAAAGAGGAGCAGCCACGATCATTCGGCGCTGCGACATAAGCACTACTAGGCTGGAGCCCCTTCGTCCGGTGCCAGCCCTTGTCTCATCATCCAGCATCTCTCGTAAGTGTTTTCCCGTAAGAAGTATTTGTGCCTCTGTGCCCCCATGTCCGGCGCAAGCCCTCTACTAGTCTTAGCGAATCACTTGGGAGCGCCACTTTATTAACTGTTAACTCTGTTGCTGTACTGCCCATGAGTGTAACTATGTATGAGCATCTGTGCTTTCCTCATCCCTTACCCCTGTCACTATTAAACATCACAACTGACTGGCTCGCCCTTGGCTCTCTTATTGCGTGGCTCCCTAGAGCCACGTGTGAATTGGGGAAAATATTCAAAATAACAGTCCCCTTTTCTTTTGTAACTTTGTATTTGGGTTTATTACCGGATTCACTGGAAAGACGAGGGGAAAAATACTTATTCACTGTTTTAATATTAGCAAGTAAAAAAGCCCTAACTAAAAAATGGATGTTGAAGGACTGTCCTACACCTGAAGATTGGACTAACGTGATCCAAGACATTTACTCGATGGAAAAGTTGACATTCACACTGAGACAGGACATGGATGGGTTCTTGAACTTTTGGCAACCCTGGATCGCATATGTGTCTTCCATTAGATCTAATCTTTGACAAATACCATTTCAATAATGGCACCTCTCTTTGTTCCAACACTACTCAGATGCTACTCTTTTATTTTTATTTATTTATTTATTTTTATTTTTTTGTTTTTTGCTCCTTTGTTTTGTTTTTGTTTTTTGTTTTTTCTTGTTTTTTTTTTTTGTTTTTTTTTGTTCTTTCTTTAATTTCTCTTTTTCTTTCACTTAAAAAAAGGGGTGTTGTAATAATTATTCTTCCAATGTTGTCAAAAAACAAAAAAAAGGGAACATGTGATGAAAATGTAAACAATGCAATGCTGTAATGACGTGTATACCCTTTACAAAAACTTAAATAAAAAAAAAAATCACAGTGAAAATATAACAAAATAAGCCAGAACCAGGTTGAAACAGGGATGTCTTTTAAAATGACTGAAATGTAAAGGAAATAACAATATAAACTGCACTTGGTGTGAGCTTCCTAGTACCACTGTTAGCTTGGAAGCTAACACCTTTGGCTCTCTGTCCATCTACATGACAGGCAGTTACACAGGCTACTAATAGAGTGGCAAGCAGGGATCAAGGCTAGTGACATTTACTTTTTAGTGATGTTTCCCATTTCTTGACGTACAGGAAAATACATAGAAGAGTCAAAACGGCTTCTTGGAGAGAAAAACAATATAAAGACTGTGTGGGGGGTTTTTGGCCGTTTTTTTTTTCTAGAGAAATGAGTTTTGATTTTTTTTCCGATAATCACATAACCAGTGGAAACATTTCAGAACGTTAAGACCTACAAAAACAGTTTTTCAGTCAATGATTCCTTTAAAGTATTTGAACTCTTCCCCATTACAAAAACATGGCTCCCAAGCACAGTCTTGCATAGGGCCCCAGAAATCTAGAAAGGGTCCTGACTATAATAATACTTACAGTGGGACAAAAAAGTATTTAGTCAGCCACCAATTGTGCAAGTTCTCCCACTTAAAAGATGAGAGAGGTCTCCAATTTTCATCATAGGTATACCTCAACTATGAGAGACAAAATAAGAAAAAAAAAATCCAGAAAATCACATTGTCTGATTTTTAAAGAATTTATTTGCAAATTATGGTGGAAAATAAGTATGTGGTCACCTACAAACAAGCAAGATTTCTGGCTCTCACAGACCTGTAACTTCTTCTTAAAGAGGCTCCTCTGTCCTCCACTCATTACCTGTATTAATGGCACCTGTTTGAACTCGTTATCAGTATAAAAGACGCCTGTCCACAACCTCAAACAGTCAGACTCCAAACTCCACTATGGTCAAGACCAAAGAACTATCAAAGGACACCAGAAACAAAATTGTAGACCTGCACCAGGCTGGGAAGACTGAATCTGCAATAGGTAAGCAGCTTGGTGTGAAGAAATCAACTGTGGGAGCAATTATTAGAAAATGGAAGACTTACAAGATCACTGATAATCTCCCTCGATCTGGGGCTCCACACAAGATCTCACCCCTTGGGGTCAAAATGATCACGAGAACGGTGAGCAAAAATCCCAGAACCACACGGGGGGACCTAGTGAATGACCTGCAGAGAGCTGGAACCAAAGTAACAAAGGCTACCATCAGTAACACACTACGCCGCGAGGGACTCAAATCCTGCAGTGCCAGACGTGTCCCCCTGCTTAAGCCAGTACATGTCCAGGCCCGTCTGAAGTTTGCTAGAGTTTCCTGGCTTCTGCTCTCTGATGTTTTTGATAATTTTGTGTGTTTTTTTGGACTTCTGCTCTTCCGTCCTAGTCACCTTTTCAAGGGAGGAACTACTTTCACTCAGACTATCTCCCAATGCAACTTCTCTGCCAGTTTCTGCTGCTGATCTGAAGTTTTTTCAGGCGATCTTAGCTGTGGGAGCAGCGGCTATTGGCACTGGCCGGATACGAAGGTGGCGTGGTAAACGTGCCGGTGCGCTAGTCAGGCTGAAGAAACGAGGATATCGCACGCCGCTCCCATCGATCCATCTGGTGAACGTCCGCTCTTTGGTGAACAAAATGGACGAACTGCTGCTCCTGACTCACAAAAACCCAGATTTTAGCAGGTCTGGCGCCCTGTGTTTCACGGAGTCCTGGCTGAGTGAACACATCCCGGACTGCACGGTTCGCCTGGACGGATTCCAACTGTTTCGTGCTGATCGCAGCTGAGAATTCTCTGGAAAGACTAAAGGTGGCGGAATCTGCTTCTACATAAACGAAGGTTGGTGTACTGATGTCACAGTGTTGAAGAAGTTTTGTAGCCCTAACCTAGAGTCACTGTTCATAAACTGTAAACCCTTTTATTCACCGCGAGAGTTCTCGTTTATTCTGGTCGGAATTTACATCCCGCCTGTTGCTTGTACAACGGAGGCACTGCAGCACCTCGCTGACCAGATAGCAGAGGTGGAGGAAAAACATCCAGACTCTCTGCTTATCATTCTGGGTGATTTCAATAGAGCTAATCTCACAAATGAGCTTCCTAAATACAGACAGCATATTAAATGTCCCACCAGGGACACAAATACACTTGACCACTGTTACACAGTTTTAAGAAACACCTATCATGCTGTCCCTCGTGCAACTCTGGGTTTTTCTGGCCACTGTCTGCTTCATCTTATTCCAACATACAGACAGAAACTAAAAACTTCCAAGTCTGTTGTAAGGACTGTGAAGAAATGGACTGAGGAATCAAAGCTGGAGTTACAAGCCTGCTTTGACTGCACAGATTGGAGTGTTTTTGAAGATGCAGCCATTAACCTAAATGAACTCACTGACACTGTGACATCATACATCAGTTTCTGCGAGGACATGTGTGTGCAGACCAAGACCTTCTGCACATACAACAACAATAAACCCTGGTTCACTCCTAAACTCAAGCAGCTACGTCAGACCAAGGAGGAGGCCTACAGGACTGGTGACTGGACTCTGTACAAGCGGGCCAGAAACATGCTGACGAAGGAGACGAGGCTTGCTAAGAGGAGCTACAGTGAGAAGTTACAACAAAACTTCTCAGCCAACAACTCTGCTTCTGTTTGGAGAGACCTACGGAATATCACCAACTACAGGAGACCATCCCCCCACCCTGTGGAAAACCTCCAGCTGGCTAACGACCTAAACAGCTTTTTTTTTTCCACAATATCTTTATTGAACCTTTTTTTTTTTTTAAACAAACATGATACAAACAGTCAAACACTAACACTAAAGTACTACAAAAAAAAAAAAATGCACTAAAAAACACCAACAACCACCAACAAAATCAAATCTTCAACAATGCTCCTCTGTTTAGTCTAGACAATCTAACACATAAGTATACATATTGTGTTCACCAGTTTGGAATTTACAAGGTCCACACATATCATTCACCTTCTTCTTCAAGAGTTATGTTTAAATTTTTTACATAATCAATAAAAGGTCTCCATATATTCTCAAACACAATTTCCTTTGATTTCAGTATATATGTTATTCTTTCTAATGGAAGGTTTGTTAACATCTGTCTTAACCACTGAGTCACATCTGGTCTATGAGTCTTTTTCCATAATAGTGCAATACATTTTTTGGCATTAAGCAAACTGAGGTCTATGAATGTTCTTTCACTTTTATTAAAATTATGCTTTTCTGGGTACAGACCCAACAAAAACAGTTTAGGATTCAATATGATTTGTTTTGAGATTATTTTTTCAATTGTTACCCTCACCTCTTCCCAAAACATTCTTATTTTTTTTTCCACAATATCTTTATTGAACCTTTTTTTTTTTTTTTTTTTAACAAACATGATACAAACAATCAAACACTAACACTAAAGTACTACAAAAAAAAAAAAATGCACTAAAAACACCAACAACCACCAACAAAATCAAGTCTTCAACAATGCTCCTCTGTTTAGTCTAGACAATCCAATACATAAGTATACATATTATGTTCACCAGTTTGGAATTTACAAGGTCCACACACATCATTCACCTTCTTCTTCAAGAGTTATGTTTAAATTTTTTACATAATCAATAAAAGGTCTCCATATATTCTCAAACACAATTTCCTTTGATTTTAGTATATATGTTATTCTTTCTAATGGAAGGTTTGTTAACATCTGTCTTAACCACTGAGTCACATCTGGTCTATGAGTCTTTTTCCATAATAGTGCAATACATTTTTTGGCATTAAGCAAACTGAGGTCTATGAATGTTCTTTCACTTTTATTAAAATTATGCTTTTCTGGGTACAGACCCAACAAAAACAGTTTAGGATTCAATATGATTTGTTTTGAGATTATTTTTTCAATTGTTACCCTCACCTCTTCCCAAAACATTCTTATTAATCTACATTCCCATAAACAATGAAATAGGGTTCCTTTACTTTCCATGCATTTTGTGCATGTATCTGGTATATTTTTGTTATATCTATTTAACTCCTCCGGTGTAACATACATCCGCATTAACCATTTGAAATGTATCAATTTAAGGCGTGCATTTATTGATTTGGTTTGAGCTTCTGTACAAGCCAATTCCCATTGTTCCTCTGAAATTTCAGTTTGCAGATCTTCTTTCCAGTAGTTTAATCTTTTCAGTGAATTTTCACTTGAAGATAGTGTCAGTGAGTTATAAAACTCTGAAATAATACCCTTTCTTTTACTATCTTTCATCATCATTTTTTCCAAGGATGAATAAATAGGTCGAGTGAGAGCTTTATTTTGATTTGATCGAATAAAGTTTCTAAGTTGAAGATATTTAAAAAAATGTGTTCTATTGAGATTAAATTTGATCCTCAGCTCTTCAAAAGACATTATGTTGTCTGCACATGGCAAATATAAATCCTGAATCTTTTGTATCCCTTTTAAATTCCATACTTTAAATACAGCGTCCGCTCTCCCTGGTTTAAAATATTGATTACCCCATATTGGACTAAATTGTGACAATAACTGTGGTTCTTTTAAATAGTTTTTAGCTTCACACCATATTTTGATCATATGCTTTACAAATGGATTTTTAACTTGTTTTTGTAATTTTTTTGCCGAATCTGAGTATATGAATATGGGAAGAGGTAAAGGTAAATTGTATGATTCCATTTCAGTCCAGTGAGGGAGATCATTTGATGAAAAATAATATGTCATAGACCTCAGTTGTGCCGACCAATAATACAACATAAAATTTGGACATTTCAGACCTCCACGATCAAATGGTAAATATAATAAAGACAAACGTAATCTAGCCCTCCTGTTGTTCCATATAAATTCCACTAACTTTTTTTTTATTCTTGAGAATAGATCTAAAGGTGGTGATAAGGGAATGTATTGAAATAAATAAAGTATTTTAGGTAAAATATTACTTTTAAGTATATTGATTCTCCCGATCATCGACATTGGTAGTGACATCCATCTCTGAGTTAACTCATTGATATCTGACATTAAGGCTTCATAGTTGACACTGGCGACTGATTCTAGCTTAGGCATAATTTGGATTCCTAAATATTTAAACTGATTTACAACATTGAATTGATTTACCTCAGGGGCTGGGTAATTTCTCTGGGTCTCATTTAGCATTAATATTGAAGATTTAGTTTTATTTATTTTATATCCTGATATTTCCCCAAAATTCTTTATTAAATTCAACAAGGTTGGAATTGATTTTTTTAGATTCGACATAAACAAAATTATGTCATCGGCGTACAGGGAGATTTTATGTTCTGTTGATCCAACTTTAATTCCATATATTTGTGAATGTAAACGTATCGCTATCGCTAAAGGTTCAATTGCCATAGTAAACAGTAAAGGTGAAAGTGGACAGCCTTGTCGACATCCTCTATTGATTTTTATTGGTTTTGAAATATTGTTATTTGTTAGGATTTCTGCTGTAGCATTATTGTATATTATTTGAACCCATTTTATGAAATTATTTCCAAGTCCAAACCTTTGTAGGACTTCAAAAAGAAAGGGCCATTCAACTCTATCAAAGGCCTTTTCGGCGTCCAATGATAGGAGAGCTGTATCCGGTGCTTCTTTATTAAAATAAATAATATTAAATAGTCTTCTTACATTATGGAAGCCTTGTCTACCCTTTATAAAGCCATTCTGATCTCGATTAATAATATTTGGTAAAATTTCTTGTATTCGTCTTGCTAAAATTTTACAGATTATCTTAAGGTCGGCGTTTAATAGGCTTATTGGTCTCATATTTTCACATTTATTAGAGGGCTTACCTGGTTTTGGTTTTGGCAGTAGTATAATTAAGGCATTATTTATGTATGATGGTAAATTATTATTTTGAAATGCTTCTAAAACCATTTCCAAAAAAGGTTTTATTAATTTATTCTTAAATTTTTTATAAAGGTCAACTGGAAGACCATCTGGTCCTGCACTTTTTCCTGATTTCATATTATCAATGGCTAGCCCAACTTCTTCTTGACTAATTTTAGACTCCAATATTTCCCTGTTTTCATTTGGAATACACGGTATAGATAGTTCGTTCAAAAACCCATTTAGTTTTGTTAAATTAGGTTCATTTTTGGTATCATATAATTTTTCATAGTAATCTCTAAAGGCTCTATTAATTTCTAAAGGATCTATAACTACCTGTCCATTACTTATAATACTGGTAATTGGTGTTTTAATTTCCAATTGTTTAATCTGCCATGCTAATAATTTTCCTGATTTTTCACCTTGTTCATAAAAAGATTGTTTCAATCTTAGAAGACTCGAGGCAGCTCTATTCGCTGATTTTTTGTCGTATTCAGCTCTCAAAATCAGTAATTCATTCTCCAACCTTGGGTCACTTCCTGCATACACTTTTTCCTGAAGATTTTTTATTTTATGTTCCAATTTAGCTCTCTCCTCTCGAGTCTTCTTAGATTTTGATCCTGTATAACTAATAATATGTCCCCTAATAAAAGCTTTGAAAGCCTCCCACTTTACACATGCTGATGTTTGTGTAGTATTGATGTCAAAGAACTCGTCTATCTGTTTTTCTATATACTTGACAAATTCCTCATCCTGAAGCCATTTATGCTGAAATTGCCATCTACCTGATTCCTTTACCAATTTTTTATCTACATATATTAGACAACAGGGTGCATGATCAGAGATCACGATGTTATCATAAAAGCAGTTTTGAATCTTGGACCTTAATTCTGTGGAAATCAAAAAATAATCAATACGTGAGAATGTCTTGTAGGTACTGGAATAACAAGAATAGGCTTTAACTTGTGGTTTCATTTCTCTCCATATATCTAACAATCTCAATTCTTTCATAAAATGATTAATAGTCATCCTACATCCAATGTGCGTACAATCCAGTCCTGTTGATCTATCCACACCTGGATTCAATGTACAATTAAAATCCCCTGCTATTATATGTTGCCCTGTAAGTGATGATAAGATGAGAAATAAATTAGCAAAGAACTTCTGGTCATCTATATTGGGACCATATAAGTTCACAAGATTTATATTTTCTAATAGCAAAGAACCTTGAATGATTACATATCTTCCAAATTTGTCTCCAATTACATTTTTCACTTGAAAAGGAACTGATTTATGTATGAGAGTCATAACTCCCCTGGCTCGGGATGAAAATGAAGAGGTGAATACACTTCCCTGCCATCTACTCCTAATTCTTTTAACATCCTCCTCTATCAGATGAGTTTCTTGTAAAAACACAATTCTTGAACCCATGTCCTTTATTTTATTCATAACTTGTTTAAGTTTTTTTAAATTTTGTAGACCTCTGCAATTCCATGAAGTTAAATTAAGATTAACACTTTGGTCCATGATCAATAGAGAGTTTGGGATTACCTTGCAGTGTAAACATGCTCATACAGAGAAGCAAAAACATGAGTGGTTGAACATTCATCCTACAAACTACACACAAACAAATTTCCCCTTCCCACACTTGTGGCAAACCCCCCAAAATCAAAAGAAAAATTCTGTCTCCCGATATAGCCATCGACCGTTCCACACCCACGGGGAACAGCCTAAGCCACTCCTTCTTCATCCTCCCAATCACCCTAACTCTACTGCTTTTAATGACGTAACATTAACTCTCTTCTGTAGTTTTCCAACTTAACTCCAAAATTTTTAACAACTTTGTACATCATAGTTTTTTTGTTTTTTTTTGTTTGTTTTGTTTTTGTTTTGTTTTTTTTAATATATAATACAATCTATATTTTGTAAACTTACTATTTACTTCAAGTCAGTCAGATGCCTGTGCAAATGCTTAATTATTCTACCTTATATTTTGTTCATGCTTAGCTCCCACCAGTCTCTTCTTCTTCTTTGATCTTCTTGATGAACTCCTGCGCCTCCTCTGGGGTCTTGAAGATGTGGGTTCTGCCCTCATACGTGGTCAGCAGTCTCGCAGGATAGATTACACCATGACGAATCCCAAGGTTGCGCAGCTCCTTACGTACGGGATCAAACTGCTTCCTCAATTGCTGGATTCCTGTGGCCAAATCTGGGTAGAACCGCACCTGCTGGTCCTGGTGTTTAATCTCTCCTTTAGCACGTGCAGCGTTGAAGATCTTCATCCTGTCTCTGTTGCTTAGAAACTTCATAATTAAGGTCCTCGGCGGTCCCTTATCTCTCCGTGGGCCAATACGATGTGCTTTTTCCAGAACCACTGCTGATTGCAACTCCTCGCTGCCCAGCACCTCCGGAATCCACTTTTCCAGAAAGGAACATACGTCCCGACCTTCTGATTCCTCTGGAAGACCCACCAGCCTCAAATTATTCTGTCTCGACCGAGATTCCAAATCCAAAATATTATCTTCCAGAGATTTATTTTTTTTTTCCAAAGTGCGCACCTTTAATTGAAGACGGGTGACGTCATCTTCAGCACTAGCGAGACGGAGCTCCATCTGCGCCGTTCGTTCTACACAGTCACCCAATTCCTTTCTTATTCCTTCCAGTGCTGTCATAATCCCATCAAATCTAGAGGAAAAGTCCGCTCTCATTGAACTCATGGCAGCCATCAGCGCATCTGCGCCATTCCCCGCAGAAATCGCACCGCCGCCAGCCTCCTCCGCCATATATGGAGCCTTGTTTGCTGCGTCACAGACCTGAAAGTCCGTTAATTTGGACTGTTTCGGCGGCTCGCTTTTTCCTTTTCCTGGTTTTCCAGCCTTAGGCTTCGCCGACATATCCTCGCCCAAATGCTGGGATACGTTCTGTCCCAAATGAGAGAGTTATTTGCCGATTTTTTTCTCCAGGAGCAGAGCAGAGCGAGACACGTCCGTCCTACGTGGCAGCCATAACCGGAAGTCCCCAAAACATTCTTATTAATCTACATTCCCATACACAATGAAATAGAGTTCCTTTACTTTCCATACATTTTGTGCACGTATCTGGTATATTTTTGTTATATCTATTTAACTCCTCCGGTGTAACATACATCCGCATTAACCATTTGAAATGTATCAATTTAAGGCGTACATTTATTGATTTGGTTTGAGCTTCTGTACAAGCCAATTCCCATTGTTCCTCTGAAATTTCAGTTTGCAGATCTTCTTTCCAGTAGTTTAATCCTTTCAGTGAATTTTCACTTGAAAATAGTGTCAATGAGTTATAAAACTCTGAAATAATACCCTTTCTTTTACTATCTTTCATCAACATTTTTTCCAAGGATGAATAGATAGGTCGAGTGAGAGCTTTATTTTGATTTGATCGAATAAAGTTTCTAAGTTGAAGATATTTAAAAAAATGTGTTCTATTGAGATTAAATTTGATCCTCAACTCTTCAAAAGACATTATGTTTTCTGCACATGGCAAATATAAATCCTGAATCTTTTGTATCCCTTTTAAATTCCATACTTTAAATACAGCGTCCGCTCTCCCTGGTTTAAAATATTGATTACCCCATATTGGACTAAATTGTGACAATAACTGTGGTTCTTTTAAATAGTTTTTAGCTTCACACCATATTTTGATCATATGCTTTACAAATGGATTTTTAACTTGTTTTTGTAATTTTTTTGCCGAATCTGAGTATATGAATATGGGAAGAGGTAAAGGTAAATTGTATGATTCCATTTCAGTCCAGTGAGGGAGATCATTTGATGAAAAATAATATGTCATAGACCTCAGTTGTGCCGACCAATAATACAACATAAAATTTGGACATTTCAGACCTCCACGATCAAATGGTAAATATAATAAAGACAGACGTAATCTAGCCCTCCTGTTGTTCCATATAAATTCCACTAACTTTTTTTTAATTCTTGAGAATAAATCTAAAGGTGGTGGTAAGGGAATGTATTGAAATAAATAAAGTATTTTAGGTAAGATATTACTTTTAAGTATATTAATTCTCCCGATCATCGACATTGGTAGTGACATCCATCTCTGAAGTAACTCATCAATATCTGTCATTAAGGCTTCATAATTGACACTGGCGACTGATTCTAGCTTAGGCACAATTTGGATTCCTAAATATTTGAACTGATTTACAACATTGAATTGATTTACCTCAGGGGCTGGGTAATTTCTCTGGGTCTCATTTAGCATTAATATTGAAGATTTAGTTTTATTTATTTTATATCCTGATATTTCCCCGAAATTCTTTATTAAATTCAACAAGGTCGGAATTGATTTTTTAAGATTCGACATAAACAAAATTATGTCATCGGCATACAGGGAGATTTTATGTTCTGTTGGTCCAACTTTAATTCCATATATTTGTGACTGTAGACGTATCGCCATCGCTAAAGGTTCAATTGCCATAGTAAACAGTAAAGGTGAAAGTGGACAGCCTTGTCGACATCCTCTATTGATTTTTATTGATTTTGAAATATTGTTATTTGTTAGAATTTCTGCAGTAGCATTATTATATATTATCTGAACCCATTTTATGAAATTATTTCCAAGTCCAAACCTTTGTAAGACTTCAAAAAGAAAGGGCCATTCAACTCTATCAAAGGCTTTTTCGGCATCCAGTGATAAGAGAGCTGTATCCGGTGCTTCTTTATTAGAATAAATAATATTAAATAGTCTTCTTACATTATGGAAGCCTTGTCTTCCCTTTATAAAGCCATTCTGATCTCGATTAATAATATTTGGTAAAATTTCTTGTATTCGTCTTGCTAAAATTTTACAAATTATCTTAAGGTCGGCATTTAATAGGCTTATTGGTCTCATATTTTCACATTTATTAGAGGGCTTACCTGGTTTTGGCAACAGTATAATTAAGGCATTATTCATATATGATGGTAAATTACTATTTTGAAATGCTTCTAAAACCATTTCCAAAAAAGGTTTTGTTAATTTATTCTTAAATTTTTTATAAAGGTCAACTGGAAGACCATCTGGTCCTGCACTTTTTCCTGATTTCATATTATCAATGGCTAGTCCAACTTCTTCTTGACTAATTTTAGACTCCAGTATCTCCCTATTTTCATTTGGAATACACGGTATAAATAGTTCATTCAAAAACCCATGTAGTTTTGTTAAGTCAGATTCATTTTTGGTATCATATAATTTTTCATAGTAATCTCTAAAGGCTCTATTAATTTCTGAAGGATCTATAACTACCTGTCCATTACTTATAATACTGGTAATTGGTGTTTTAGATTCTAATTGTTTAATCTGCCATGCCAATAACATTCCTGATTTTTCACCTTGTTCATAAAAAGATTGTTTCAATCTTAGAAGACTCGAGGCAGCTCTATTCGCTGATTTTTTGTCATATTCAGCTCTCAAAATCAGTAATTCGTTCTCCAACCTTGGATCTCTTCCTGCATATACTCTTTCTTGAAGAATTTTTATTTTATGTTCCAATTGGACTCTCTCCTCTCGAGTCTTCTTAGATTTTGAACCTGTATAACTAATAATATGTCCCCTAATAAAAGCTTTGAAAGCCTCCCACTTTACACATGCTGATGTTTGTGTAGTATTGATATCAAAGAACTCATCTGTTTTTCTATATACTTAACAAATTCCTCATCCTGAAGCCATTTATGCTGAAATTGCCATCTACCTGGTTCCTTTGTCAATTTCTTATCTACATACATTAGACAGCAGGGTGCATGATCAGAGATCATGATGTTATCATAAAAACAGTTTTGAATCTTGGACCTTAATTCTGTGGAGATCAAAAAATAATCTATACGTGAGAATGTCTTGTAGGTATTGGAATAACAAGAGTATGCTTTAACTTGTGGTTTCATTTCTCTCCATATATCTATCAATTTCAATTCTTTCATAAAATGATTAATGGTCATCCTACATCCATTGTGCGTACAGTCCAGTCCTGTTGATCTATCTATACTGGGATTCAATGTACAATTAAAATCCCCTGCTATTATATGTTGCCCTGTAAGTGATGATAAGATAAGAAATAAATTGGCAAAGAACTTTTGATCATCTATATTGGGACCATATAAGTTCACCAAATTTATGTTTTCTAATAGCAAAGATCCTTGAATGATTACATATCTTCCAAATTTGTCTCCAATTACATTTTTCACTTGAAATGGAACTGATTTATGTATGAGAGTCATAACTCCCCTGGCTCGGGATGAAAATGATGAGGTGAAAACATTTCCTTGCCATCTACTCCTAATTCTTTTTACATCTTGCTCTATTAGATGAGTTTCTTGTAAAAACACAATTTTTGAACCCATGTCTTTTATTTTATTCATAACTTGTTTAAGTTTTTTTAAATTTTGTAGACCTCTGCAATTCCATGAAGTTAAATTAAGATTAACGCTTTGATTTATAATCAATAGGGAGTTTGGGATTACCTTGCAGTGTAAACATGCTCAAACAGAAAAGCAAAAAAATGAGTGGTTGAACATTCACCCTACAAACTACACACAAACAAATTCCCCCTTCCCACATTTGTGGCAATCCCCCCAAAAGCAAAAGAAAAATTCCGTCTCCCGATATAGCCATCGACCGTTCCACACCCACGAGGATCAGCCAAAGCCACTCCTTCTTCATCCTCCCAATCACCCTAACTCTACTGCTTTTAATAACGTAACATTAACTCTCTTCCGTAATTTTCCAATTTAACTCCAAAATTTTTTTAGCAATTTTGTACTTTTTTTTTTTTTTAATATGTAATACATTCTATATTTTGTAATCTTGTTATATGCTTCTAATCAGTTAAATGCTCAAATATTCTACCCTATATTCTGTTCATGCTTAGCTCCCACCAGTCTCTTCCTGGATCTTCTTGATGAGCTCCTGCGCCTCCTCGGGGGTCTTGAAGATGCGTGTTCTGCCCTCATATGTGACCAGAAGTCTTGCAGGGTGAATCACTCCATGACGAATCTCAAGGTTGCGCAGTTCTTTACGGATGGGGTCAAACTGCTTCCTTAATTGTTGGATTCCTGAGGCCAAATCTGGGTAGAACCGCACCTGCTGATCTTGGTATTTAATTTCTCCTTTGGCCCGCACCGCGTTGGAGATCGTCATCCTGTCTCTGTAGCTGAGAAACTTCATAATTAGCGTCCTCGGTGCTGCCTTGTTACCTCTCGGTGGGCCAATTCGGTGGGAGCTTTCCAAGACGACTGATGATTTTAGCTCCGCGTTGTTCAGCGCCTCCGGGATCCACCCCTCCAAAAAGGAGCATGAATCACGACCTTCGGCTCCCTCCGGTAAACCCACCAGCCTCAGGTTGTTCCTTCTGGACCGAGATTCCAAGTCCAGAACGCTATTTTCCAGATCTTTATTTTTTTTTTCCAAAGTGCGCACCTTTATTTGAAGTCCGCTAATTTCATCCTCCGCACTTGAAACACGAAGCTCCACCTGCGTCACTCGCTTCACGCAGTCACCCAACTCCTTTCTCATTGCATCCAACGCTGCCATAATCCCATCAAGTTTAGCGGAAAAGTCTGCTCTCATTGAGCTAATGGCAGCCAGCACTGCACCTGTGCCGCCATCGTCAGCAGCAGCAGTTACCGCACCACCGCTAGTTTCATCCGCCATATCCGCAGCTTTTTCTACTGCGCCACAAACTTTAAAGTCCGTTAATTTGGACTGCTTCGGCGATTCAATTTTTCCCCCTCCTGATTTCCCAGCCTTAGTCTTCACCGGCATATCCTCACCCAAACGCTGGGAAAAGTTCTGTTCCAAATGAGAGAGTTATTTGCCGAATTTTTATTTCCAGGGGCAGAGCAGAGTGATACGTGTCCTTCTAGGCGGCCGCCATAACCGGAAGTCCCACCTAAACAGCTTTTACTGTAGGTTTGAAAAGAACCTACAGTTCTCACCTCCCACCCACACAAAAGGATTATCTGCAGCCCCAGGAACTCCATCCCTCCTCCACTCTGACATCCCACCAGCACTAACGATCTGTGAAGAGGAGGTGCACCGGGTCTTTCAGAGACAAAAGATCAAGAAGGCTGCAGGACCTGATGGTGTGTCTCCCTCTTGCCTGAGAGTCTGCTCCAATGAGTTGGCTCCCATCTTCACCCGGAACTTTAATAGATCACTGGTGCTGTGTGAAGTGCCTTCCTGCTTCAAACGCTCCATCATCATTCCAGTTCCCAAGAAACCTCTGTTACAGGATTAAATAAGATAAGATAAGCCTTTATTAGTCCCACAATGGGGAAATTCCAGGATTGCAACAGCACAGGGATAGCAACACTCAGAGCAACAATCAGAAGGCAAGAAAAAACAAGAGCAGCTAGTATACATATGTACATATTAATATATATATATATATAGACACAGTGCGGAGGGGCGGGCCAGCTGGATGTCTTTGGGCATGATGGTGACCCTCTTGGCGTGGATGGCGCACAGGTTGGTGTCCTCGAGGAGACCCACCAGGTAGGCCTCGCTGGCCTCCTGCAGAGCCATGACGGCGGAGCTCTGGAAGCGCAGGTCGGTCTTGAAGTCCTGAGCGATCTCCCTCACCAGGCGCTGGAAGGGCAGCT
The DNA here is from genome assembly GCA_020510985.1 of Pholidichthys leucotaenia. Lineage (NCBI taxonomy): Eukaryota > Metazoa > Chordata > Actinopteri > Cichliformes > Pholidichthyidae > Pholidichthys > Pholidichthys leucotaenia. The sequence continues at coordinate 51,401,755 of CM035848.1, forward strand.
TACGGATGAGCAGCTCCGTGGATTTCTGGTAGCGATGGATCTCTCTCAGAGCCACGGTACCGGGCCTGTAACGGTGAGGCTTCTTCACTCCGCCGGTGGCCGGAGCGCTTTTTCGAGCAGCCTTGGTGGCCAGCTGCTTCCTGGGGGCTTTTTCCTCCAGTAGATTTACGGGCGGTCTGCTTGGTTCTTGCCATCGCTCTTTATTATTCTGTCTTATATTTCTTGCACGCCGCCTAAACTCTCCGGCCACCGGCAGAGTGAAGAAACCTCACCGTTACAGGCCCGTGGCTCTGAGAGAGATCCGTCGCTACCAGAAATCCACGGAGCTGCTCATCCGTAAGCTGCCCATCCAGCGCCTGGTGGGGGAGATCGCTCAGGACTTCAAGACCGACCTGCGCTTCCTGAGCTTCGCCGTCATGGCTCTGCAGGAGACCAGCGAGGCCTACCTGGCGGGTCTCCTCTTCGCTAAGAGGGTCACCATCATGCCCAAAGACTTCCAGCTGGCCCGCCGCATCCGCGGAGAGAGAGCTTAGACTTTCTGCTGCACATTCACCAACCACAATGTTCCGCACTGTGTGTCCATATATACATATATATTTATAGTAATATGTACATATGTTTACTAGCTGTTCTTGTTTTTTCTTGCCTTCTGATTGTTGCTCTGAGTGTTGCTATCCCTGTGCTGTTGCAATCCTGGAATTTCCCCATTGTGGGACTAATAAAGGCTTATCTTATCTTATCTTAACTCTCACACTGCTTTTTACTTCATTCACATTATATCACTGAATCTGAGTTCACATTGAAATACTGTATGACTGTATATTTTTTTCCACATATTTCTGCAAAGTGTGGATAGTCTGAGTAAATAACTGCATATACTGTATTCCTGTATATATTTGCATCCTTTTATAGAAACATGGACAGACTGTAGTTCACTGTACATACTCTGTTGTCATTGAATCCTTATTTAAATCTTATTTAAATCTTACACCTGAACAACGAGAGCAAGTTTTTAGCCAAAGTCAAATTCCTTGTATGTGTTGTGCATACTTGGCCAATAAAGCTGATTCTGATTCTGATTCTGATTCTGAGAGCATCTGGATGATCCAGAAGAGGATTGGGAGAATGTCATATGGTCAGGTGAAACCAAAATAGAACTTTTTGGTAAAAACTCAACTTGTCATGTTTGGAGGAGAAAGAACATACCTACTGTGAAGCATGGGGGTGGAAACATCATGCTTTGGGGCTGTTTTTCTGCAAAGGGACCAGGACGACTGATCTGTGTAAAGGAAAGAATGAATGGGGCCATGTATCGTGAGATTTTGAGTGAAAACCTCCTTCCATCAGCAAGGGCATTGAAGATGAAACGTGGCTGGGTCTTTCAGCATGACAATGATCCCAAACACACTGCCCGGGCAATGAAGGAGTGGCTTCGTAAGAAGCATTTCATGGTCCTGGAGCGGCCTAGCCAGTCTCCAGATCTCAACCCCATAGAAAATCTTTGGAGGGAGTTGAAAGTCCGTGTTGCCCAGCGATAGCCCCAAAACATCACTGCTTTAGAGGAGATCTGCATGGAGGAATGGGCCAAAATACCAGCAACAGTGTGTGAAAACCTTGTGAAGACTTACAGAAAACGTTTGACCTCTGTCATTGCCAACAAAGGGTATATAACAAAGTATTGAGATAAACTTTTGTTATTGACCAAATACTTATTTTACCGAGGAATTTATCAATTAATTCATTAAAAATCCTTCAATGTGATTTTCTGGATTTTTTTTTTCTCATTTTGTCTCTCATAGTTGAGGTATACCTATGATGAAAACTGGAGACCTCTCTCATCTTTTAAGTGGGAGAACTTGCACAATTGGTGGCTGACTAAATACTTTTTTGCCCCACTGCATAGTGTCCACATGAGTATTTACTCTTGAGAAAAGGTTCAGTTTATTGTCCCCCAACAGGAGTGTTGTAGTGAAGACCAGAACAAGACCAGAGTATACAAAGTCCAAGACAATAAGGGGGTGAGACCAAGTCGTAGGTCTTGGTCTTGACAGGGTCTCAATTTGGTCTTGGGAGACTGTGGTCTTGACGAGGCCTTGACTACAGTGCTACCAGTGAAATAAAATATCCGCCCGTATTTCAGAGGCACAGTGGGGAAAATGTACTTTTCCAAAAATGAACTTGGAGTAAAACGTGTCCTCCAATAAACTTCTCACATAAGTGCAGTTTCATGAAAAAGCTACTGTGCTTTTCAGCTCTGCAGGTGCCAGAACAGACAGACACAGATTCATCAGGCCAGGTTTTGTCATTGTTGCCATGGCAGCCATCAGAAGTTGCAGGAAAAAAAGTCAGTTTTTGACTTTGAAGGAAAGGCAGGACTTAAATCTAAAATAAAAACCTCATTTCAGCCTCGCTGTTGGATTAACACACATCAGCGTGATGCCAACTGATGGCATTTAAAAATAATCAGACCACTTACTGTCATATGTTTCAAACAAACACAGATGCAGCATGCTTATGAACCGTTTCAGAAATATTCTGCCAGGTATGGGTTTTTTCCACTTTGCACAGCATACTGTAGATCAGGGGACTACAACCTACAGCCATATACAGCTCTGGAGGTGTATATACTGTAGGTCCCTGTGGCTTTGACAGGAACTGAAATATTTCACACTTTTATGAGGGGAAAAAAAGGGGAAAGTTTCTGAAAAAGCATTACAAATTTCCACCCATCCATTTTCTACCGCTTTTCCGGAGGTCTGGGTTGCAGAGGCAGCAGCTCAAGCAGAGAAGCCTAAACTTTCCTTTCCCTGGCCACCTGCTCCAGCTCTTCAGACAGGATACCAAGACATTCCCAGGCCAGCTGGGAGTCGTAGTCTCTCCAGCTTGTCCAGGGTCTACTCCGGGGTCTCCTCCCAGTGGGATGTGCCCAAAATACCTCAAGTGGGATGTATCCAGGAGGCATCCTGATCAGATGCCCAAACCACCTCAACTGGCTCCTTTCGATATCTCTGAGCCTCTCCCGGAGGACTGAGCTCTTCACCCTCTCTTTAGTGATGAGTCCAGCAATCCCATGGAGAAAGCTAATTTCAGCCGCATGTATCCATGATCTTATTCTTTCAGCCCAAAGCTCATAACCATAGACTAGGGTAGGAACGTAGATTGACTGGTAAATCAACAGCTTTGCCTTATAGCTCAGCTCCCTCTTCACCACAACAGACCGGTACAGTGTCCGCATCACTGCAGAATGCAGATGCTGCTCCGATCCATCTGTCAATCTCTTGTTCCATTCTCCCCCCACTTGTGAATGAGAGCCTGAGATACTTAAACTTTTCCACTTGGAGAAGGAGCTTATCCCCAACCCAGAGAGGACAATCCACCATTTTCCAGCAGGAGACCATGGACTCGGACTTGGAGGTGCTGATTCTCATTCCAATCACGTCACACTCAGTAGTAAATCGGCCCAGTAAGACCTGTAGGTCATTGTTTGATAAAGCCAACAGGACAGCATCATCTGCAAACAGCAGAGATGGCATCCTGTAGTCACCAAACATGACACCCTCTGTTCCTTGGCTGCACTTAGATATCTTGTCCATAAAAATTATGAACAGGATCGTGACATAGGGCAGCCCTGGCGGACTCCAACTCTCACTGGAAATGAGTTTGACTGGCTGTTGGCAATATAAACCAAACTCTTGCAACAGTCGCATAGGGACTGGATAGCTCGTAGCAACAAGCCCGATACCCCATACTCCTGCATCACCCCCCACAAGAGACCACAAGGGACGCGGTCAAATGCTTTCTCCAAGTCCACAAAACACATGTGGACTGGTTGGGCAAACTTCCACGAACCCTCAAGGATTCTCAAGAGGGTAAAGAGTTGGTCCGATGTGCCACAGCCAAGATGAAAACCACATTGCTCCTCTTGAATCTGAGGCTCTGCCAACAGCTGGATTCTCCTCTCTAGTACCCTGACATAGACCTTCCCTGGGAGGATGAGGAGTGTGAGCCCCCTAAAGTTGGAACACACCCTCCGGTCCCCCTTCTTAAAAAGAGGAACCATTACCCCAGTTTGCCATGCCAAAGGCACTGTCCCTGACCTCCACGCATTGTTGTAGAGGTGTGTCAATGATGACAGCCCGACAACATCCAGGGCCTCGAGGTACTCAGGGCAAAGCTCATCCACTCCCAGGACCCAGCCATCAAAGAGTTTTTTAACCATTTTGGCAACCTCAGCCCCTGTGATGAGCAAGTCGTCCCCCTCATCCTCAAGCCCTACTTCCTCTGTGGAAGGTGTGTCAGTGGGATTGAGGAGATCCTCGGAAATATTCCTTCCACCGCCCGACGATGTCCCCAGTCGAAGTCAGCAGCGTCCCATCCGCACCATGCATAGTGTAGACAGGGAGTTGCTGCCCCCTCCTGAGCTGCCGGACAGTTTGCCAGAATTTCTTCAAGGCCGACTGAAATTCTTATTCCATGGCCTCACCAAACTCCTCCCACACCTGAGTTTTTGCTTCAGCAACCACCCAAGTGGCACGACGCTTGGCCTGTCAGTCCACCTCAGCTGCTTCGGGAGTCCCACAAGCTATCCAAGCTTGATAGAACTCCTTCTTCAGGTTGATGGCCCCCTTCACCACTGGTGTCCACCACGTGGTTTGGGAGTTACCACCACGTGACGCACCAACAACCTTGCAGCCACAGTTCTGGGCAGCTGCTTCAACAATGGAGGTGGAGAACATGGCCCATTCAGACTCCCATGTCTCCAGACTCCTTCGGAATGTGGTTGAAGTTCTTCCAGAGGTGGGAGTTGAAGACTTCTCAAGGCCTCAGCGAGACATTCCCAGCACACTCTGACTGTACATTTAGGTCTACCGGGTCTGAGTGGCATCCACCCCTGCCATTGTATCCAACTCACCACCAGGTGGTGATCAGTTGACAGCTCTGCACCTGTCTTTACCCAAGTGTTCAAGACATATGGTTGCAGATCTGATGACACAATTACAAAATAGATTGTCAACCTGCAACCTAGGGTGTCCTGGTACCAGCCGTACATATGGACACCCTTATGCTTGAACATGGTGCTCATTATGGATAAACTGTGGTTGGCACAGAAGTCCAATAACTGAACACCACTCGGGTTCAGATCAGCCAGGCCGTTCCTCCCAATCACACCCCTCCAGATTTCACTGTCGTTGCCCACATACACATTGAAGTCCCCCAGTAGGACAATGGAGTCTCCAAGATGAGCACTTTCCAACACCCCAGTCAGACTCCAAAAAGGGTGGGTACTCTGAATCATCATTTGGTGCCTAGATACAAAGGATGGTCAGGACCCATTTCCCAACCTGAATGCATAGGGAAACTGCCCGTTCGTCCACCAAGGAGAACTCCAATGTCGAGGCAACAAGGCGGGGGGATACAAAAATACCCACCCCTGCTTGTTGTCTCTCACCCGGGGCAGCTCCAGAGTAGACTAAGCTTAATTCAAGCTCAGCTGCAAATTTAGAAGGAAAAATATCTCAAATTTGTGAGAAGGTGAAATTTTACAAGAAAATGCCTAATTTAACAGAAGCTGCTAATTAAAAAAAAAGAAGAAGAAAAGAACAAATTTAAAGGTCCTATTTAGTAAAACACAGTGAGTTTGTGTGGGGGGTTTTTTCTGAGCCCAATGTTTTAGCTTTAGAGCTAGCAATAGTATTATGGAGTTAGCTTAGCAAGGGTCGTTTATATTGTTATTTTCTTTAAATTTCAGTCACCATAATAGACATCCCTGTATCCACCTGGTTCATTAATCCACAGTTAATAATACATCTTTAATAATTCTGACTTAGGGCTGGGCGATACACAAATATACTCGATGTACGGGTATACAGTATATGTCCATGCGCGATACATAAAATGCCTATATCGTATCTATCAAATATAATTTGTCACGTTAATATAACCCGATAACGTAAGTCACCTTACTTTTCTCCCATCTCCTGCTGCAGCTCTTGCAGCAGCTCTCTTCCCGGGCCATTCCAGCCAGAAAAAAAGCTCAGGGCGTATTTTAAACTGCACCTCAGGGAATGTCTTTCTTCAGAAAATTACTTTCGCACATTAAAGCTTTCAGGTTTTTTTAATCTTAGAAGTGCTTTATGACAGTCAGTTATGAGACAGCGGTCGGACTGTCCTGTGTCCACCTCAATCACCTGAAATACTGAACAAAGGTATCACTCCTGTTTGTATGGAATGCCATCCTGCTCAAAAATGCACCATCCAGTCCAGCCAATAAAAACAAAAATAAGTGACAAATTATACTTCTGCTTGTTATTAGATGAATGGATGAATGGATGGATGGATGGATGGATGGATGGATGGATGGATGGATCCCAAACTGGGAAATTACAGTGTAACAGCAGCATGACAGTAGACAACCAAAATGACAGAAACACACAGCATAATAGACAAAGGGATTACCCATGGAAAGTAAAACTGCCTAAATAACTTATATACGTCATAGATGAATAGATGATGACCCGTATAGATACATGAATCATATTCGCTATACAGTACAGGATTATCAGGTGCAAGGTGAAATGTGAGTTACCAATTAGACTGCAAGGTGCAGTATGACAGCATAGTTATAACCAGAATTCAACATCAGAGTGAGTTATTGTACATTGAAATGGTGTGTGGCAGGACAGATTTCCTGTACCTAACCGTTCAGCAGTGAAGCTGTAGCAGTCTGCTGGAGAAAGTGCTCCACTGTCTGTCCAGTGTGTGCTGGAGGGGGTGATCAGGATTGTCCATGATGGATCGCAGTTTGTTTAGTGTCCTTCTCTCCACCACAGTCTCAAAAGTCTCCGGCCTGAGACCAATCACAGAGCCAACCTTCTTGATAATCATGTCAAGTCTGTTGGTGTTGCTGGCTCTGATAATACTACCTCGACAGGCAGCAGCAAAGAAGATGGCACTGGCGACAGCGGCCTGGTAGAAAAGCTCCAGAAATTCTGTTGCACACGCTGAAGGATCTCCGCATCCTCAGGAAGAAGAATCTGCTCATCCTGTTCTTGTACGCAGCATTGGTGTTAAATTAGACTACCATGTATTAACTATGTGTGGTAAACTGAAAACTTTCAAACTATGTAGATGATGCTGCTGTTACACTGTAATTTCCCAGCTTGGGATCAATAAAATCTATCTACAGTGGGGCAAAAAAGTATTTAGTCAGCCACCAATTGTGCAAGTTCTCCCACTTAAAAGATGAGAGAGGTCTCCAATTTTCATCATAGGTATACCTCAACTATGAGAGACAAAATGAGAAAAAAAAAAATCCAGAAAATCACATTGAAGGATTTTTAATGAATTAATTGGTAAATTCCTCGGTAAAATAAGTATTTGGTCAATAACATAAGTTCATCTCAGTACTTTGTTATATACCCTTTGTTGGCAATGACAGAGGTCAAACGTTTTCTGTAAGTCTTCACAAGGTTTTCACACACTGTTGCTGGTATTTTGGCCCATTCTTCCATGCAGATCTCCTCTAGAGCAGTGATGTTTTGGGGCTATCGCTGGGCAACACGGACTTTCAACTCCCTCCAAAGATTTTCTATGGGGTTGAGATCTGGAGACTGGCTAGGCCGCTCCAGGACCTTGAAATGCTTCTTACGAAGCCACTCCTTCATTGCCCGGGCGGTGTGTTTGGGATCATTGTCATGCTGAGAGACCAAGCCACGTTTCATCTTCAATGCCCTTGCTGATGGAAGGAGGTTTTCACTCAAAATCTCACGATACATGGCCCCATTCATTCTTTCCTTTACACAGATCAGTCGTCCTGGTCCCTTTGCAGAAAAACAGCCCCAAAGCATGATGTTTCCACCCCCATGCTTCACAGTAGTTATGGTGTTCTTTCTCCTCCAAACACGACAAGTTGAGTTTTTACCAAAAAATTCTATTTTGGTTTCACCTGACCATATGACATTCTCCCAATCCTCTTCTGGATCATCCAGATGCTCTCTAGCAAACTTCAGACGGGCCTGGACATGTACTGGCTTAAGCAGGGGGACACGTCTGGCACTGCAGGATTTGAGTCCTTGGCGGCGTAGTGTGTTACTGATGGTAGCCTTTGTTACTTTGGTTCCAGCTCTCTGCAGGTCATTCACTAGTTCCCCCCGTGTGGTTCTGGGATTTTTGCTCACCGTTCTCGTGATCATTTTGATCCCACGGGGTGATATCTTGCATGGAGCCCCAGATCGAGGGAGATTATCAGTGGTCTTGTATGTCTTCCATTTTCTAATAATTGCTCCCACAGTTGATTTCTTCACACCAAGCTGCTTGCCTATTGCAGATTCAGTCTTGCCAGCCTGGTGCAGGTCTACAATTTTGTTTCTGGTGTCCTTTGACAGCTCTTTGGTCTTGGCCATAGTGGAGTTTGGAGTCTGACTGTTTGAGGTTGTGGACAGGTGTCTTTTATACTGATAACAAGTTCAAACAGGTGCCATTAATACAGGTAACGAGTGGAGGACAGAGGAGCCTCTTAAAGAAGAAGTTACCGATCTGTGAGAGCCAGAAATCTTGCTTGTTTGTAGGTGACCACATACTTATTTTCCACCATAATTTGCAAATAAATTCTTTAAAAATCAGACAATGTGATTTTCTGGATTTCTTTTTCTCATTTTGTCTCTCATAGTTGAGGTATACCTATGATGAAAATTGGAGACCTCTCTCATCTTTTAAGTGGGAGAACTTGCACAATTGGTGGCTGACTAAATACTTTTTTGCCCCACTCTATCTATCTATCTATCTATCTATCTATCTATCTATCTATCTATCTATCTATCTATCTATCTATCTATCTATCTATCCATCCATCCATCCATCCATCCATCGTTAGGCCCAAAAATATTTGGACAGTGACACAAGTTTTGTTATTTTAGCTGTTTACGAAAACATATTCAAGATACAATTATATGAACAATATGGGCTTAAAGTGCAGACTCTCAGCTGTAATTTCAGAGTATTCACATCCAAATTGGAGCAAGGGTTTAGGAATTATAGCTCTTTAATACGTAGCCGCCTCTTTTTCAAGGGACCAAAAGTAATGGACAATTGACTCAGAAGGCTGCAAAAAAAAATAACAAGGCTGCATGGGCTCTTCCATCGTTAACCTGTCATCAATTAAGCAATTAAAAGGTCTGGAGTTGATTCCAGGTGTGGCGTTTGCATTTGGAAGCAGTTGCTGTGAACACAAACATGCGGTCAAAGGAGCTCTCAATGGAGGTGAAACAGACCATCCTGAGGCTGAAAAAAAAGAAGAAATCCATCAGAGAGATAGCAGAAATGTTAGGAGTGGCCAAATCAACAGTTTGGTACATTCTGAGAAAAAAAAGAATGCACTGGTGAGCTTGGGAACTCAAAAAGGCCTGGATGTCCATGGAAGACAACAGAGGTGGATGATCGCAGAATCTTTTCCATGGTGAAGAACAACCCCTTCACAACATCCACTCAAGTGAAGAACACTCTCCAGGAAGTAGGTGTGTCAGTGTCTAAGTCTACCATAAAGAGAAGACTTCATGAGAGTAAATACAAAGGATTCACCACAAGGTGCAAACCATGAATCAGCCTCAAAAATAGAAAGGCCAGAATTGACTTTGCCAAAAAACACCTGAAGAAGCCAGCCCAGTTCTGGAACAACATTCTTTGGACAGATGAGACTAAGATCAACTTGTACCAGAATGATGGGAAGAAGAAAGTTTGGAGAAGAATTGGAACAGCTCATGATCCAAAGCACACCACATCTTCTGTAAAACATGGTGGAGGCAGTGTGATGGCATGGGCATGCATGGCTTCCAATGGCACTGGGTCACTTGTTTTTGTTGATGATGTGACAAAAGACAGAAGCAGCCGGATGAATTCTGAAGTGTATAGGGATACACTTTCTGCTCAGATTCAGCCAAATGCAGCAAAGTTGATTGGACGGCGCTTCACAGTACAGATGGGCAATGATCCAAAACATACTGCAAAAGCAACCCAGGAGTTTTTTAAAGCAAAGAAGTGGAATATTCTGCAATGGCCGAGTCAATCACCAGATCTCAACCCAATTGAGCATGGATTTCACTTGCTCAAGACAAAACTTAAGGCAGAAAGACCCACAAACAAGCAACAACTGAAGACAGCTGTAGTAAAGGCCTGGCAAAGCATCACAAAGGAGGAAACCCAGCGTTTGGTGATGTCCATGGGTTCCAGACTTCAGGCAGTCATTGCCTGCAAAGGATTCTCAACAAAATATTGAAAAGTAACATTTTACTTAGGGTTATGTTTATTTGTCCAATTACTTTTGAGCCCCTGAAATGAGGAGCGTTTGTATAAAAATAGCTACAATTCCTACATGTTTTATCATATATTTTTGTTCAACCCCTTGAATTAAACCTTAAAGTCTGCACTTCAATTCTGTTGTAGTTGTTTCATTTCAAATCCAATGTGGCGGCATGCAGAGCCCAAATCATGAAGATTGTGTCACTGTCCAAATATTTCTGGGCCTAACTGTATCTATCTATTTATCTGTCTGTCTGTCTGTCTGTCTATCTGTCTGTCTGTACTTGATGACTGATGTGAGTTTTGTTAAAAGAAAAAAGATATGTACTTTCATCAGTTACATGTTGTTGTAAAGAACTTTTCTCTGAGGGGACATTTCATTTCATTTTAACTCTATAGTGTGTGTGTGTTATGATAGGAATTTTGATTCTCTTTTCTTATAAAATATAAGTAAAATGAAATTTTAAAGAACATTCAGTGCAGAAAATACATTGAAGCAATATTATCGGAGAGTGAGTTCGGTATCATGACTATACAAACTCCAGCAGGGTGTGATTTGAGGGCACAAGCCAATCACACCCTGCTGGAGTTCGTATATTCATGGTACCGTAATGAACTCGAGTGTAATGTTGCTTTTGTACAACAGTTCGGGCAAACAAAATTTATTAAAAGACAGCAATACTGGACAAAATGTTATGATTTATTTGTTTAACCAGTTATTTTGCGCAGCTGAGAAAAAAAAAAGTCCCATCTGAATGTAGCCACTAGCCATTAACTGCTGCTAAACATCTCAATCAGCATGAAAACATCTATTGTCATTTCACACACCATCCATCAATCTTCTTCCGCTTAATCCTTTTCGGGTCGCGGGGGGGCTGGAGCCTATCCCAGCATCTTTGGGCGAGAGGCAGGGTACACCCTGGACAGATCGCCAGTCCATTGGAGGGCCGACACAGAGAGACAGACAACCATTCACTCTCACAGTCATACCTAAGGACAATTTAGAATCCCCTGTTTGATGCCAATTAACCTAACGTGCATGTTTTTGGCATGTGGGAGGAAACCGGAGAAATCCCAGAGTAAAGCCACGCAGACACGGGGAGAACATGCAAACTCCACACAGATCACTGTTGGTCGGGGGCTGGTATCAAACCCAGGATCCCCCGGCCAAGGGTGAGTTGATGTGCTGCTGCAGTGCTAACCACTCCGCCACCGGACATGTAAACAAATTAAATATCGTCAAGTGCAAACGTAATAAGTGTTTATAAAACATACCTGTTAAGTCGATACTTCAGAAAATCCCAGATCAAAACATATCTAATACTGGTCATTAGTAGTTAGCATGCTAGCGATTTAGCACATGCTAGTGATTTAGCGGATGCTAGCGATTTAGCGCATGCTAGCGATTTAGCACATTTTGCTCGCTTTTCTTCACATTTTCAGATGAAACAAAGAGTCCATCACCACGAAGGTATTGTGGCATACCTGCCAACTTTTCAAACCTGAAAAGCCCAGTAGCTAGCCGGGGTCCAGGGGCTAATGCTAATGCTAATAATAATAATGCTAATATTTGCCAAACAAATATTAGCATTATTAATATTATTAATATTAATATTATGATTATTCCGAAGCTCCTGGGTTTTTATGATTTTTAAGTACCAGAACTGTGCTTAAATGACATAAAACAAACAACTGAATGCCACTTATTACTGTACAATATTGACTTATGTTCCAAGAAGATAAAATCTCTGAACTTAGTTCAGAGATTTTTTGATCTCTTCCATTTCCTCCTTCTTTGGTGGCATTTTTACTGACCTGTTGATAGTAAAACAATCTGCTGGTGTCACTGGTATCTGATCCGACCGACCTCGAACCCAGCTGGGCCTCAGCTAGCCCCCTCCGCTGCTTACCGCTGCTGCAATTGAGCTCCTGTCCAGCCGGGGTACCGGCAGCTCCTCCACCGAGTCCCACCGCCCAACGCCGCTGTAGTTGAGCTCCGGTCCGGCTCACATCCAACTGTTGCCTTGGTTGGTTTCTCCGGCGAGCCCCAATCACCGGGGATGGAGTCGCTTCTTTGTATTGGTGTTAGGTGCTACGACTAGCTATAGCGTTAGCTATGGCGTTAGCTATAGCGATAGCGTTAGCTTAGCAAACGCTTCAGGTAAATTTAGATACGATTCCTAGCGATCTCGTGTTTGGAATTGCTTTCGTGTTTTTTTTACGATTTAAAATTTTTGACTGAATTTTTAGTGAAAAACCGTAATTTTGATTAATAAAGCCGTAACCCGGAATGGGGTCTTGAAAACCGTAACCATTACGGCAAAACCGGAGTAGTTGGCAGGTATGTTGTGGTTTGTTAATCGAGACAATAAACAAACTCTAGCACTGCCTATTTTTCTTTTAAACAGACATCTTAAAATGACCAGGACAGAAGTAGACCTTTGCAAAAGGGTGGGACTTCAGGCCCATGGATGTATAATTTCTTCTTGTCAAGACAGCACTTCACTGTGGAAATTAAGGTATCCACAACAGTACTGCAAATGTCAGAGGTGGTAGAAAAATACTGTTGGTAATTAAGGTTACTAGAACACCTTTGAAGCAGAGCGATACATATCCAGTGAAATTGGAGTGCAGTTATCACAGATTATAGTAACTCCTGGAATCCTTATTGTCCACTCAAATTGCTCAGTTGGAACTTCCTGTTGTATAAATTGTGATATGTATTGTGTGTCATGATATAGAGAAATGATATCGCAGTACATTTTTTCAGCTACTGTATATTGCCCAGCCCTATTCTGACTTATTTTGTAATGATTTTGCCATGATGATTGGAAGATCAGACCAATAGCATTAGCTTAACTAGGTGGTCAGAGTCAGTCAGTCTAATCACTTGCCTCGACGAGAAGAAGCTTACATGTCAGACTGCCTAGTGTTAGCTTAGCTTTCGGATTGTAGTCAGGTCTTATCAGTTTTTTTCTATATTCTGTCTACCTTCACTAGACATCCTTGTTCTTCTACCAACATTTGACCATATTTGTCCTTCTTAAACATCATTTTCGATGTGTGGCTTTTGCCGCCCAGGGTGGCCATTAACATCATTCACGGACACTCTGAAGGGAGACACTGGGGCATCCAACACTGGTGAGCTTGCCGCCTGTATGCTAGACCGTGAAGATTGGACCGCTAGCTCGGCTGAGGCCGCTCTGATTAATTGAGACATTATTTTCACTTCTTTTACTCTAGTTAATTGTACTCTGACTGGGTCCAAAGGCAGCTAGCTGCTTTTAGCAGTTTTTCAGTCACTCATTCAAGGTTGGTTCTGTGTTTATTGTACTCCATGGACCGGTCATATCCTATCAGCCACTGAAACCATGCATTCCTGTCCAGCAGTGTTGCTTTATTTCATTTATTGTTTTTGACAGTAATTAGTTAGTTAGTTAGTTCGTTTGTTCTGCTCTCACGTCCACCTGACTAATCCTCTTTGGAGAGGATGAAGAATGGAAAGGCAGTTAATCCAGATGACATACCTGTGGAGGTATGGAAATGTTTAGGAGAGATGGCAGTGGACTTTTAACCAGATTGTTTAACACAATCTTGGAGAGGGAGAGGATGCCTGAGGAGTGAAGAAGAAGTGTTTTGGTAACAATTTTCAAGAACAAAGGTGATGCTCAGAGCTGTAGTAACTATAGAGGCATAAAGTTGTTCAGCCACACTATGAAGATATAGGAAAGAGTTGTTGAAGTCAGGTTAAGAGGAGAGGTGACAATCAGTGAGCAGCAGTACGGTTTCATGCCAAGAGAGGAAGTGTGGTACTATATGAGAAAGTCAGTAGTTGCAGAGAAGTATGTGAGGGTGGTGCAGGACATGTATGAGGACAGCGAGATGGTGGTGAGGTGTGCTGTAGGAGTGACAGATGGATTCAAGGTGGGGGTGGGGTTGCATTAGGGATCGGCTCTGAGCCCCTTCTTGTTTACCATGGTGATGGACAGGCTGACTGTTGGTTCCAAGGTTGTCATAGCCAGGAGCGGCACTGGGGTTAAGCTCCCAGTGCTCATAAAATGCTCCTTACGGCGTGCGTCTCAAAAAGCCTCTGACAACTAAGTCCAACTCCTAGCCTGCCCGTGTGGTTTAGTCTCTAAGCCCGGCGGAACTGCTTTTACTAATAGGAGAAGGGGTGAGGGCAGATCTCTGGCGCCTTAAAACCAGATGCTTCGGGTAGATGGTGGCTCGTCAACCTGGGAAGGTAGCCCATCTAGGGGAAGGTAAACCCTGATTTCAAACCTCCGCTGCCTTGCGGCACACCCGGTCACGGGAAAGGCTTCGGGAGTCAACCCTGAGGAAAAATCCGCAGTCGGGAGTCCCTAAGGCAGTTCTCTGTTGTGCTCAACATCGTTCTGGCAGCTCCTGCGACAGCGCTGGTGCCAAACTATAGCAGCCCTGCTGTTCCTTTGGATTCATCAGTGACGTGGAGAGGGGGGACATGCTGTATGGGTAACATCTTGTCCTCCATATCTTCCTGCCCAGGCTTGAATCCTACCAACGCCCAACGCTGGAAGGTAGAACACCGGTGTGCATCGGCCTGTTCAGCCACAGGCGGTGCTGTTCCAGCAGAGTAGACATTTAGGATTCTCTTCCATGGTCATCATAGACCGACGGAGGCCGACGACGGACAGGCTGACAGATGAGGTTAGACAGGAGTCTCCCTGGACCATGATGTTTGCAGGTGACATTGTGATCTGTAGTGAGAATAGGGAGCAGTTGGAAGAGAACCTGGAGAGATAGAGGTATGCGTTGGAGAGAAGAGGAATGAAAGTCAGTAGAAGTAAGACAGAATACATGAGTGTGAATGAGAGAAAGGCAGGTGTAATGGTGAAGATGCAAGGAGAAGAGGCAGTGAAGGTAGATGAGTTTAAATATCTTGTGTCAACCATCCAAAGCAATGGAAAATGCACAAGAGAGGTGGAGAAGAGAGTGCACGCAGGGTGGAGTGGGTGGAGACGAGTGTCGGGTGATTGTGACAGAAGGATAGCAGCAAGAGTGAAAGGGAAGATTTACAAGACGGTTGTGAGACCTGCTATGATGTATGGTTTGGAGACGGTGGCGCTGACAAAAAGACAAGAGGCAGAGCTGGAGGTGGCAGAGTTGAAGATGCTAAGATTCTCATTGGGAGTGGCTAGGAGGGACAGGATTAGAAATGAGCATATCAGAGCGACTGCTCAGGTTGAGCAATTTGGAGACAAAGTAAGAGAAGCAGCTGACGTCAGCGGTATTGAAAGAGGGAGGGTTGGGTGAACTGTGGCTCATGCACATTTAAAGAGACATACACTGAAATGAGCCGTTCTGAGGAAGGCTGCTAAAGATGGGTCAGAATGGTGCTAAAATAATTAAACCCTGAGGTATTGTGACTGAAGCACATCACAAACATTTCATCAATACCTCTTTGAACTGTTGAAAAAGAGCATGAACTGTCTCCTTTAAAAGAAAAAATTCTAAATCCAAAACAAAACACATTTATAAGAAAAAATAACAAGTTACGTATGAGAATAAAGTCAAACATTCAGAAAAAAGTCACATGATTACAAGAAAAAACAGCAAATTTAAGAGTCACAAAATGCACACTTCTATAAGGAACTGTGAAGCATGATGGACCCGGTGGACTCTGCATCCCTCCGGCTCTCTGCATCTGCGTGCGTGCCTGCATATAAATGTCCATGTGCGAGTGTTTGAGGGCCTGCTCTCATATTACCATTTGGGCTACAGTAAATTACATGCAGCTTTTCTTCCCCCGGTAAGGGCAATTCATCCGGATTCCGCTGCCCGCATTCCTAGACGGCGTTACAATGGACAGCGAGAACCTGAGAAGCCACTCTTCTTGCCTTTTAAACGCCTGCCGTCGTTATGTCTGCGCCGCTGTAATGACACGGCAGACGACCTCGGAGTGGAAGCGGAGATGTGGGGAGAGTTGAGGAAGAGGGAGAGAAACGTAGAGGAGTGAAAAGGTAGAGAGCCTGCTGTTCCTTTGTCCTGCACCTGTTGCTGGGCCTCCCCTGACCTCCCCTCCCTAACCAACCACCGCTGCCGCTGCCTCCTGTAGAGGACCTAGTCAGACAATGGTGAAGTCCACTGATGTTTCCAGAGTATCTGTTGTTTCTTTTGTGTGGTTAAAACACATCATTTTTTCCTTTTGTTTTTCATTTCTTCCCACATGGACTAAAGAAAAAAAAAATGCATAAAATGAAAGTTCAGCAGGGACTTTCCTTTTTTATTCAGTGCTGTTAGTCGAGTAAGAGTTTTAATCCTGTTTAATCACATGGTGTCCATAGTGGACTCTTGATTAATGGTACATTTTCCATCTGTTATAATCAGGGCTTGACATTAACTTTTTTGCTCACCGGCCACTGTGGCTAGTGATTTTCCAAAGTTACTAGTCACTCAGCCTTTTCACTAGCTACAATTTTGTGGTTGGAAAATTATGTTTAATGTGATCAAATTTGACTGTTGCATGCTAAATTTTACTTGAGCTAAATTAGAACCTTTTTAAATGTAAATGATCCTTACACATACATAAAAATAACAAGAGAAATGCTGTTTAATTATTAACAGCAGTAAGTGCTGTAAAGCAGTCAAGAAAGATGTTTGCAATATGAGTGGTAGATTTGGGGTCTGTCCCATTTCTCATTTGTACCGCTTCCCCTTTGCCTACTTCCACCCTTTAGTCCTTGAAATCAAAGGCCAGGGGGTAGGGGTTGAAAATGGCCCCTATGAATTGGGACACCCCTTCAGGGCTGTACGATGTCGTTAGTAATTGCTGATGGATTTAATCTAAATGGACACTACCTGTTTTCACCAGGAAAAAAAAGAAGAAAAAGAAAACTGATAAGAAAAAGTCTCCTCTTAAGGAGAAAAATGTCTCAAATTTACATGAACAATTCTAATCAGTAGAAAAAGTCAGAAATTTACTAGAAAGAAAGCTGTAAATTCAGAGAAAAACTTGGACCCCCTGGCGGGCCATTTTTGGTCCGTGGGCCATGTGTTTAACACCCCTGGACCAGCACATTAAAAATATGTAATTAGAGGTTTTACTTCCATGAAACAGCTGTATATCACAGACATCATAGATAATCACAGATAAGCAAAAGTTCACCTCAGAAGAAGCTTTATTTGCTTTTTACAGCAACATAAAGTTTAGTCACTTTTTCTCTCTGTCATACAAAAACTTAAATTTGCACAATTGCAGACAGTAAACGGGAACTTCTTGCTCTAAAAATAATCATATTTAACCACAGAGGTAGGAGCTGATGTGGGGGGAGAGCACCGGTTACTCTCACCGCTGGGACAGCGGGAGATCAGGGACAGTTGTCCCCGTGATCTGATTGGTCACTGAGAGTGGCTGCTGTCTGTTCATTGCCGTTTCTCGACTGGAAAGAAAATGAGCCGACCTGCGAAGCCAGACTCCTGGGCTGCAGCTGGCTGACAGTGGACCAGTGAGAATACACTGAATGTGCGCAGATAGTGCTTATGGGAGTTGTAGTTTTGTAGTCTCACTTTAGATAGGTTTATTATTTAGATGTATAATATAACAACAAGGTCAAGGTCAAAGGTCAAGGTCAAGGTCATGTTGTCTGAGAAAACTACAACCTGCCAAAGTGGCTAGTGGGAGTCACTGTTTTACCCACCACAGTTGAAATATACCTGCCAGGGGCGGGTGGGCGGGTGTTAATGTCAGGCCCTGGTTATAATGTAAACATAAAGCTGAACGTGCGATTCAAAATTAATTTTTCATTGTTCCTTGCTGCATTGCTTCTTGATTTCCTGAACTGTGGTGTGTGTGGAAGGCTTTAAAGCAACACTATGTAGGATTTTGACTTTAAAATAATGTTTCCAAAATTATTTTAGTGGTGCATCACTTCCTGAATGTCACTTCCTCCATAGCCTGAGTAGGCCCACATTGCTTATAACAGTTCTGTTCTTGGTAGGAACACTGAAAAGACTACAACTATGGCGACTATGACCTCAGTCCCAACAGCCAATCACAGGACACAACTTTAGCCACCAATAGCAAGGCACCCTACGACTGACTGTTGGGAATGAGGTCAGTCACGATAGTTGTAGTCTTTTCAGTGTTCCTACATGGAACACTAAAGTTACATAGTGCTGCTTTATTATGGCGTTATCTTTAACAGCACTACGTTTTAAGCAATATTACATGAGGTGGAGTTCAGTATCAATTGATAGATCACCACAGTAATTTGTTCGTAGGAAGACATCACCATGGTGATATAGATAGATGTACTTTATTGATCCCAAACTGGGAAATTACAGATATATATATATATTCATGATACTGCACAATTTCAGGTGTGATATTGCTTTTATACAACAGTTCCACAAACACAGTTTATCAATTGGCTGCAATGCATGACAAAAAATTGTGATTTTTATTTCTTTAACCAGTTATTTTGCTCCGCCAATAAAAATAATTCCACCCAATTGTACCCAGTCAGCTGTTGCTAAGCACCACAATGAGCATAATATAAGGTAGGCTTATTGCCATCCATCCATCCATCCATCTTCTACCGCTTTTCCGGAGGTACGGGTCGCGGAGGTAGCAGTTCAAGCAGAGAAGCCCAGACTTCCCTCTCCCCAGCCACCTGCTCCAGCTCTTCAGAGGGGATACCAAGGCGTTCCCAGACCAGCTGGGAGACATAGTCTCTCCACCGAGTCCTGGGTCTGCCCCGGGGTCTCCTCCCAGTGGGACGTGCCTGAAATACCTCAAGTGGGAGGCGTCCAGGAGGCATCCTAATCAGATGCCCATACCACCTCAACTGACTCCTTTCAATGTGGAGGAGCAGCGGTTCTACTCTGAGCCTCTCCCGGATGACTGAGCTCCTCACCCTATCTCTCAGGGTGAGTCCAGCAATCCTACGGAGAAAGCTCATTTCAGCCGCTTGTATCCGCGATCTCGTTCTTTCGGTCATTACCCAAAGCTCGTGACCATAGGTGAGAGTAGGAACGTAGATTGACTGGTAAATCGACAGCTTTGCCTTAGAACTAAGCTCCCTCTTCACAACAGACCGGTACAACGTCCGCATCACTGCAGATGCTGCTCCAATCCGTCTGTCGATCTCTCGCTCCATTTTCCCCTCACTCGTGAACAAGACCCCAAGATACTTAAACTCCTCCACTTGGGGCAGGAGCCTGTCCCCAACCCGGAGAGGACAATCCACCTTTTTCCGGCTGAGGACCATGGACTCGGACTTGGAGGTGCTGATTCTCATCCCAGCCGCTTCACACTCAGCAGCAAACCGTCCCAGCAAGTGCTGTAGGTCATTGCTGGATGAAGCCAACAGGACAACATCATCTGCAAACAACAGAGATGAGATCCTGTGGTCACCAAGCATGACACCCTCCATTCCCTGGCTGCGCCTAGAAATCCTGTCCATAAAAATTATGAACAGGATCGGTGACAAAGGGCAGCCCTGGCGGAGTCCAACTCTCACTGGGAATGACTCCGACCGAGTGTTGGCAATACGAACCAAACTCTCACAACGGTCGTACAGAGACCGAATAGCTCGTAACAACAAGCCCGATACCCCATACTCCCGAAGCACCCCCCACAAAAATCTACGAGGGACGCGGTCAAATGCCTTCTCCAAGTCCACAAAACACATGTAAACTGGTTGGGCAAACTCCCACGAACCCTCAAGAATTCTCGAGAGGGTAAAGAGCTGGTCCGATGTGCCACGGCCAGGACGAAAACCACATTGCTCCTCCTGAATCCGAGGTTCGACCAACGGCCGGACTCTCCTCTCCAGTACCTTGGCATAGACCTTCCCAGGGAGGCTGAGGAGTGTGATCCCTCTAAAGTTGGAGCACACCCTCCGGTCCCCTTTTTTGAAGAGAGGAACCACCACCCCGGTTTGCCATGCCAAAGGCACTGCCCCCGACCTCCACGCAATGTTGCAGAGGCGTGTCAACCATGACAACCCAACAACATCCAGGGCCTTGAGGTACTCGGGGTGAATCTCGTCCACCCCCGGGGCCCGGCCACCAAGGAGATTTTTAACCACCTTGGCGACCTCAGCCCCTGTGATAGGCGAGTCATCCCCCTCGTCCCCAAACCCTGCTTCCTCTGTGGAAGGCGTATCAGTGGGATTGAGGAGATCCTCGAAGTATTCCTTCCACCGCCCGACGATATCCCCAGTTGAAGTCAACAGTGTCCCATCCGCACCATACACAGTGTGGACGGGGAGCTGCTTTCCCCTCCTGAGCCGCCGAACAGTTTGCCAGAATCTCTTTGAAGCCGACCAAAAGTCTTGTTCCATGGCCTCACCGAACTCCTCCCATACCCGGGTTTTTGCTTCAGTAACCACCCGAGCTGCACTCCGCTCCAACAGACTCTCATGATAAATTGTATATCAAGGATTCAGTGTACCCCGCCCGGTATGGGGTTACCGGGGCCCCACCCTGGAGCCAGGCCTGGGGGAGGGGCTCGAAGGCTAGTGTCTGGTGGCCGGGTTTCCACCCATGGGACCCGGCCGGGCTCAGCCCGAAGGAGTTACATGGGTCCGCCCTCCAGTGAGTTCACCACCTGCAGGAGGGATCATGGGGGTCCGGTGCTATGTGGATTAGGTGGCGGTCAAAGGCGGAGACCTTGGCGGACTGATCCCAAGCTTTCTAAACTTGCTTTTGGTACGTGGAATGTCACCTCTCTGGTGGGGAAGGAGCCTGAGCTGGTGTACGAGGTTGAGCGATACCGGCTAGATATAGTCGGCCTCACCTCAACACACAGCTCCGGTTCCGGAACCAGTCTCCTGGAGAGGGGCTGGAGCTTGGCCTTTTCTGGAGTTGCCCCGGGCGAGAGGCGACGAGCAGGGGTGGGTATTCTTGTATCGCCCCACCTTGCTGCCTCTATATTGGAGTTTTCCCCGGTGGACGAAAGGTTGCTTCCCTGCGCCTTCGGGTTGGGAAACGGGTCCTGACCATCATTTGTGCCTATGCACCAAATGATGTTTCAGAGTACCCACCCTTTTTGGAGTCTGTGACTGGGGTGCTGGAGGGTACTCCTCCTGGAGACTCCATTGTCCTACTGGGGGACTTCAATGCGCACGTGGGCAACGACAGTGAAACCTGGAGGGCTTATTGCCATTTACATTAAAATGTACAATGGAATTTGATATTGTGCAGAGCAGAAGTCATTGTTTATACAAATGCCTGATCCTCCTCTGAGCCGGTTTTGTTAGTCATGTGACGCTCGCCTGTTAACCCTTCCTGCAGTGAACTTCCAGACTGTGGTCAGGAAGGTCACTGGAGGACCATCCTCCAGGACCGGAACTTGCGTTCGCTTCGGGGTTAGCTCCATTTGCTGTACACACAGCAGCAGTGAGAAGCAGCACCAGGACGCGATGCCTTGCCTGAGGAGCTGCAGCATGTATTGCTGTTTAAAAGCAGAACACTCTGGACTGTTAACTTCACTCCTGCTTCGCTCGCCAGCTGTGTTCTTTCTGGTCTCAGTATACAGCAACATACAACCTGGCCTGCAACTGCTTCTTAGCTTGTTAGCTTGTTATCTTCCCTGAGGGCATCCTGGATGAAGCCGGGATTGTGTTGTCACCACATACGATAGGTATTATGAGCCTGTGAACATAATCTCAGTTCGTCTGTTTTTTCGCCGACCTGCAAACAAGCTGATATGGTTAGCAGCTAATTGTGATTTCACACCATTTCTGCATTAGTTTCCACACACTTACGTAGCCCCATCTTCTTGGTCTGTCACCACATAGATGTTGTGGTTGGCTAATCAGAATGATAAATCCTTCAGCTGATCTGTTTTACAGGCAGCAAACCTGACCCGGATGTTAGCAAGGTGCTGTGCCGCACATTAGAGGAAACGTGTCCGTGGAAACGTGACCCTTCTAAAAATTTACAGCTTTTAGACCGAACGCTGCTGCTTGCAGTGAAGGGGGGTATCATATTTCTGTGAAGCTGCAGCCTCTGCCATCACCGGGGACATTTAAACACTCAGATGGCTGTAGGTGGGAGAAGTGACCACACGGACGACAACATAGAGCACTTTCAAATTAATGAATACTTGAGACACTGGCAAAAATAAATACCAATATTAATAATCTGAAAGCTGTCAAATATCGCCCCAGTCAACCCCCACCCACCATTCACTGGGATGTATAAGTGCTCTCCTCTTTTTAGCAGATTAAAAGCTCCCAGCTGGAATCAGATCCACAGCCCCCTTCTGCCTGATTGATGTCTTTATAACGTCCTCAAACATCTGTTCAGCAGTGTCAGCTGTGGTCTGATCACTCACGGCTCCTCTGCAGCTGGACTCTGCTTTCAAAACCGTGTCTTCTGCCCTGTCACAGTTTTTAACTTTAATGATTTAGTATGGCGGGTCTGATGGAGCACCTGTTGTTGATGATGATAATAATAATAATAACGACTGATTTCTTCCTGCGTCTCTCCACAGACGTGCTATATCTGCGAGGACCATGGCAGGGAGAGCAAGGCGGCCTGTGGAGCCTGCATGACCTGCAACAGACAGGGCTGCAGACAGGCCTTCCATGTCACCTGGTGAGAGTTAACTGCGTGTGTGTCTGTGCATTACATTTGCCTTGCTGTCATCCCTGTGCATTGATATCCAGTTCTTTACATGCTGTTTACATGTATTTTGCATGCTGTTTGCACGTTAAATTTGGTTTTGACCCCAAGGGCTTCCATAGTGAGTAATCCTCTTGTCTACCATAGCAGTCCCAGTCTGTGAAATGAGAGTCTTAACACGTATGTATTGACTAGTTATTGCATTATATTGGAAGAATAAATTATTCCTGTCATGTATGGACATTTAGGCATGAAAATTGAATACAGCATATGAAATATATTCTCACATCTAAGAGCATGACAGTTAATGTAAATGATCAGCTTTTTTCTTCTTTGTTATTTCGTCAGTTTTCAGTTTATTCCCAACATGGTTACAAATATTAGACAGATTGAACAAAAATAGAAATACAAAATGATTATAGCTTTCAGAAGAATATATATTGTACAGAATTTTTAAAAATTTTAAAGCCTATGACCAACTTGGGGATGGACACTACATTATGTATCTGTGACCACTGTCTATCACAGGGGTCTGCAACCTGCGGCTCTGCAACCACATGTGGTTGTTTTGCCCATAGCCAGTGACTCATTAAGGCCTTGACAAAAAATGAAAAACTTTCAGTGAAAAGAGGACAAAGATTTGTGAGGGAAAAAGCTATAACTTTTCTAGAAAAATAACAATGCACGTCAAAAATTCTCACAACTTTAGGAAAAAATGTTTGGGATCCCTACAAATTTGCTTGAAATGGTCAAAAAATTGGTGGGAAAAACACAAATCTATGGGAAGAGTTGGAATTTTTTTTAAATAATGTAACAAATTTATCTGAAAGATGCTGCAAATTTACCTTTAACCTTCCTTAAGGTTCCTTAAGGTTAAGGAAGGTGGCGCAGTGGTTAGCACTGTGGCAGCACAGTTTACCCTTGGCCGGGGGATCGCAGGGATCGTGAGATCGCGGGTTCGATCCCTGCCCCCAACCAACAGTGATCTGTGTGGAGTTTGCATGTTCTCCCCGTGTTGCGTGGGTTTACTCCGGGATTTCTCTGGTTTCCTCCCACATACCAAAAACATGCAGGTTAGGGATACAGGGTGCTTGTGCACGCAGCGACCGGCAGCTGGTGGCTTGTCACCAGACTGCAAAACAAATCTACCTACGGGTACAAAATAAGTAATAAAAAAAAAGGAAGGTACCTTCCTTAAGGTTTATGCCATAAATATGACAATTTGGGGGGGGGGTGCAATCATATGAGAAAAAATCACAAACTTAAATAAAAGATTTCATTTTTATGAGAAGAAAAAAAGGAACTCTCATTTGTCTTCAAATAAATTATGGGAGGGACAGACTAGATATTCTACACATATGAGGTGGCATTGATATAGGAATAATAGTTCAATTCATTCATTCATCTTCTTCTGCTTAATCCTGTTAGGGTCGTGGGGGCGCTGGAGCCTATCCCAGCATCTTTGGGCGAGAGGCAGGGTACATCTTAATAAAATGTGTAAAAACAAACTAAATCATATCAGCCTGCCTGAAGACAGCTACAGTCTTCTGGAAGAATGTCCATGAGGCAGATCTTAAAAGCACATTTTGAGATTTTATTTATTTTTTTTTTTCCATGTGATTTGCTCTCCATCGCTTATTTCCGTTGTGTTGACACATGGCATAGAGGAGACAATCTGCATAAATTTGGTAACATCATCTGAAAGACATCTGCTGTAGTAATATTTTTCTTTAGGAATCAAATAGTCAGGAATAGTGAAATCAAAGGTTAACAGACAATGGTCTGACAGTACAGGATTATGAGGAGACACTACCAGATTTTCTATTTCTATGCTATATGTCAGAACAAGGTCCAATGTGTGGTGGAGATAATGGGTAGAATTTTGTACTTTCTGGGAAAACCCCATTGAGTCTAATATTGAATTAAATGCCTTATTAAGAAACTCACTATCTACATCAACATGTATATTAAAATCCCCTACTATAATTATTCTATCTGATTTCAGCACTAAATCAGCTAAGAATTCGGCAAATTCGGATAAAAACTCTGGGTAGGCTGAGGGAGGACGGTAAACTATGGCAAAGAAAATTGGGTTTAAGCTAAGATTGCTAACATGCCCAATACTGAGGACCAGACCCTCAAAGGAATTAAAACATGTTTTTTGCTTTACATTAAAGGGTACCTGTGGTGGTCGTCTAAACGCATTCAACTTGAAAACATTAGGCAAAGTATTCGTTATTTGGTTAAATAATTATTGCCAGCCATATACCACCAGAGAAATATGCAAATACGACCACAGGCATGGCCAGCCAATGAAAACTCTGCGCGCAGCCATGACACATGCGGATGTGACGTCATTACGTTGATACTGAAACGTCAATACTCCGTCTGTATGAGCGACTAGGGTGCTGTTGTGAGTGTTTTTATTCGATTATGGCTGAATTGTCGGACTCTGAGGAAGAATTCGTCCAACATGGCTACAGGTTTGAGCCAGAAAGGTCTTCTGAGGGTGAAAGTGATGAAGTGGTCCTCACACACAACGCAATTTTGTCTGAAAGGATTCGTCTGTGCCCTGTTCCGAGATTGCGCAATCACTTTTCCGCTACGATCTTCTGACAAGGTGAGCTGGGTTTGGGTACACAAAAGAAGTGTTTATCTTTGTTTTTTCGCTTATTATTGAGACATCCAAAGGCTTTACATTCCACCATGTTGCGATATCCATATCGCATTGTATGTTTTTGTTGTTACAAGAGCACCTAGTGTCTGCTGCTTTGTAGAATCATCGGCTGTCTGGCGGCCGTTACGACCTCAGATCAGACGAGACGACCCGCTGAATTTAAGCATTTATTTATTTATTTTCTACTCGTTTTAGTTCTGCATTTAATATGAACCCTGAGTTTGAAATAAACGGTTGAATTTGAATTTGAATATCCCGAAAGCCACTGCTCATCCGGGCACTCCAGGCTCAGCCAATATTGATCCAGATCGCGGTATCCACGACACTACGTCACAGGAAGCGTCCTGGCAGGCCATGGAGCTGCCAGTATGGCTGCACCCATGTTTTGCTGACATAGCTGAACCAGCACATCAGCAATGGATTTATATCACATTGCTTTGAACTTGAACTTGAACTTAAACTTGAACTAGAACGTGAGACAGGGGCTCAATATAATATCTTTTTTTTTTCACGACCACCACAGGTACGCTTTAACTAGTAATTTAGAATGGTAAATTGCCACTACTCCTCCTCCACGACCAGAACTTCTGGGATTTTGATAGTTTAGATAACCAGAGGGAGTTGATTCATTTAAACCAACATAATCATTTTGCCCTAACCAAGTCTCTGTAAGGGATATTAAATCAATATGATGATCAATTAACAGATCATGGATTAGCAGAGACTTGGGAGTTAGAGACCTAATGTTTAGCAAACCGCATTTAATTTTTAAATTATGAGGAGGAAGAGAGGTCAAATCATTAAATTTAGAGACTTGATGTTTAATTTGAGTTTTACCAACTTTTTGTTTAATCACCTTGGGATGTTTATACATTATATTTTTATTAAGTTTGGGGGGAGTAGACAAAGGTTCTCTGATGGGGAAGACAGGGGCTAAGTTGAGGGGTGGCGGATGAGGAAGAGCTGCAGAGAGGCGTGTATTTATCAAGTTATGTTGTATTTGTCTTGGGTTATAATGTTTTGGGTAACGGGAGACAGACAATCTCTATGGGGTTATGAATTGAAGACTGATCTAAACAGTAAGAATTATTTGGATTAATAGGATTAATATGAGAAGTGGAAGCAAAGAAGGGCTGGTTGGCAGACCCAGGAACTTCGGGATGAGTTAACGCACCAGATTTCAGTCACTGTACTAAAAAACACTGAATAGAATAGAACAGATTGTCCCTTAAAACATGTGCACCAAGTCTATTTGGATGGATACCATCTGGCCTCATACATGATGGGCGGTTCCAAAACAGGTTGAAATTGTCTACAAAACCAATGTTAAAAGTAGAACATGTAGAACACAACCAGGTATTAAGGCTGAGAGTTCTGCTAAAATAATTGCAACCTCTTCTAAAAGGTGCCCATGGCCCAGAAATAAACACACGTCTGCCACAGTTCATAAGAGTGGACAGAAGGCTCCAGAAGTCTCTCTTTAAGATCTCTCACGCTTCATCTGGAATGTTGTTGCATCCAACATGCACAATGACAGTTTTAGCTTGGGGGTATTCATTTAATAGGTCAGGGGTAAGAGCCTCAATGTCTGACACTTTAGCCCCAGGAAAAAATCCTGCTTCTGACGTTCCTCATTATTGAATCACCAATTACCAGCGTCGTCTGGGGGGGCTTTGTCGGTGGCTTCTGAAATGGTGGATAGTTTTGCCATTGTTGTTGCAGTGATGGCGGGGTGATGCACTCTCTTCTTTTTGGAGCTGGTGTATAGTTTGGCACACCTAAAGTAGTTTTGATCCGGGGCTTGCGGGTTTGGGCCGCTGCTAAAGGAGGAGGGGCGGCCATGGGAGGATGATCAACGTCCAGGTGGGGGAAATCTTCCAGGGAAAGGATGTCGAATCTGTTTTCCAGCAAAAGGGGAAGGGAGGAGGTGCGGCCATGTCTGATCAATCCCCGACGTTTGCTAGTTGGCCCAACCAAGGTCCAGGGCGCACATTGAGGCTGTGAAGAACCACCCAGGGCTTTGGGTTTAGCTCCAAGCTGAAGCCAGTGTTTATTGCTGGGGTCCTGGACAGCTGAGGTGACCGGAGCAGGGGTGGAAGTGGATGGCGATGTACTAATTTCACCCAGATAAGTAGCCGTCTCTGCCAGCTACGAGTCGGTCGCCGGGGCCGATGTCCACCCAAAAATTATAGTATCTAGGGGGTCTTCAGCATCCCTCAATCTTATAGAGATTGGAGAGTCTCAATTCCAACTCAGAAACCTTCTTAAAGAGGGACACACAGCTGACACACGTCGGGGATGGAGCCATGGCTTTCCAGGCGAGAAGTGGCTAGCTAGCTAGCTAAAACAGGTGAGCCTAACCTGGTGAACAGCTGTGCCCGGGGTCTGATTCACCTGTGTGCCTGTTCTGGCTTTTGTATTTACTAACCTAAGTAAAAAGTTAATATCAGTAAAAGAGAGATTAAAAAATAAAAAATGGAGTTAACAAAAGCAGACAAGATAACGCTTTGACAGTGATGTGACGTTTAGTAGCAAATATCTTCAGTTTTTCAATCCAACCAATGGTTAACTTGTTTAAAATTGTATAAATACGTCATCTAGGGTTAGTGATGTTATGAATAAAACACTTAATTGTCAAGAGATGCAGTGATGGTAATAATGTTATTCCTCTTTTTTGCATTTTATTTGTAACTACGTGTTGCTTCTCATGGACTGTCACGTTTCTGATGGTCATTCTTCTCCAGGTAAACTGTAAAATAAACTAGAGACATGCTGTTATTGACTGAGATAATATAATATCACTATATGCAAATACAATTAATTATTAATTTATATGGAAATATGCACACATTGTAATGGGATGTTGTAACACTCAATTTGAACATACAGTCAGATAATATTGACTGCTGGAATATTCTTTTTAATGTCTAGTATGATACCAAACTTTCTGACTAAGTTTGTAGATTCAGTTCAGAGTTTGGATTTTAAACACAAATGTAAAGAGTTAATATTCTAGTGTGCACTGTCTATAACACTGTCTTAATGAAAAATCTTGGCCCACCCATTAGTACAAACAGATAAATGTAAATTAATACAAATTTGCAAGAATAAAAGAGCTAAACTATAATAAGATGCAACTTAAAAATTCAAAAACTCACAAATTACAATTAATTACGTAGAATAAAACTTTAGCTTGCATCCTGATGAGTGTTACTAATTTATGAGAAAAAAGTTGAAAATTTACAACAATAAAGAAGAAAATTTACAAGCGAAAAATCAGAAATTTATGAAAAAAGTTGAAAATTTACAGTTAAAAAAGTAGAAAATTTACAGGGGGGGGAAAATTGCAAATTTAGGAAAAAGGTTGAACATTTACAGGAATAAAATAGCAAATTTATGGGGAAAAGTGGAAATTTACAGGAAACAAGTTGCAAAATTATGAGATACTGTTGAACCATCTACAAGAAAAAGGTAAAAAAAAAAAAAGGAAATTTATGAGAAAAAAGTGGAAATTTATGGGGGGGGGAGGGGCAAATGCAGCAGTTCGAGACGACCAAAATTCACTTCAATGAGCTTTTGAGCATTCTAAAAAGCCGTGGGAAATCTGTTTTTATAAGTGGCCCCATTGCAACTCTGTCTCATGGCATGCAGCGCTTAAATCGGCTCCTCAGCCTCAATACCTGCCTCCAACACACCTGTCTCGCTCACAACGGATTTGTGACAATTTTAATTTGTTCTGGAACCATTTTTCTTTTTACAAGATGGACGGAGTCCATCCCAACAGGCTGGGTAGCACAATATTAGCTGCTGACATACAGCACACTGTGCAGTCCGCCCCACGTGATTGACTGTTTACACCTCAGCACCAGCCCTCAGCCCTCTCCCTCAGGTGTTAGGCCAGCCAGCATGTCCTTTTCCTCCCAGCTGCTCCCTCTGCTGGACGCATATGGGTTCACCTATGTCCTCTTCAATGGGCGCCTGTGGTCAGCTCAAACAATCTGCTGCACAGTCTACAGCTACATTCTACTCACAACTTCCATGTGAGAAAGGTCAGAAAGGTGGTGGGACTGCAACAATAATCTCTAATGATTTTAATGATAAAGAAATAACACCTAACGAGTACACCACCTCTGAATATCATGCCTTTGTTTTTAACAGCCCCTTGATTTTATGTATGCCTTACAGTTCATAGATCGCCAAAACCATGTGGGCCATTTATCAATGACTTCTCTGACAGGCTGTCAGTCATCCACATAAAATATAACAAGGTAGTCGTAGCTGGTGATTTTAATCTTCACATAGATTATGTTTTTAATTATTTTTCTAGTAAATTTTTGAACCTTCTTAGCTGCATGGATTTTAAACAACATACAAGAGTCAACTCACATCAGAGGACACATCTTAGACCTTGTCATCACCTACATGTATGACCTGTCCACTAGCATGTCCTCTGTTGTAGACTTGGCTGTCTCAGACCACTTCTGTGTGTTTTTTAACATCACCAGTTTTAGTCAGCGAGAGACTGTGGTTAGAACTGTGAGGAACCACCATCTGACTTCCGAGGTGGCTGCAAGTTTTATCAGGGTTTTAAGTAACGCTCCTGCTGATGTTTTACCTGCATCATGTGATTTTTTTACTGACAGTTTTAACTATAAGCTAAAATCATGCACTGGAGTTTGTTGCACCATTAAAGACCAAAAACGCAAAAACTAAACCTGTCCCACCCTGATGGAATGAAGATATAAAACAGCCGAAAAGAAAATGCAGAGCAGCAGAGAGAAGGTGGAAACAAACAGAATTAACTGTTCACTAACAAACTCTACAGTGGTGTGATAAAGTGTTTGCCCCTTTCCTGAATTCTCATTTTTTTGTCTGTCACACTTAAATGTTTCAGATAATCCAACAAATTTAAATATTAGACATAGATAACACAAGTAAACACAAAATGCAGTTTTTAAATGAAGGTGTTTATTATTAAGGGTAAAAAAAATCCAAACCTAAATGGCCCTGTGGGAAAAAGTGACCCCCCCCCCCCAAAACATAAATTAACTGGTTTATCACATCTTTGGAAAGCTGAGAACAATTTCTCTAGCCACACCCAGGCCTGATTACTGCCACACCTGTTCTCAATCAAGAAAGCACTTAAATAGGACCTGCCTGACAAAGTGAAGTAGACCAAAAGAACCTCAAAAGCTAGACATCATGCTGCCATCCAAAGAAATTCAGGAACAAATGAGAAACAAAGTAATTGAGATCTGTCAGTCTGGAAAAGGTTATAAAGCCATTTCTAAAGCTTTGAGACTCCAGCAAACCACAGTGAGAGCCATTATCCACAAATGGCGAAAACACAGAACAGTGGTGAACCTTCCCAGGAGTGGCCGGCCAACCAGAATTACCCCAAGAATGCAATGACGACTCATCCAAGAGGTCACAAAAAAGCCCACAACAGCATCCAAAGAACTGCAGGCTTCACTTGCCTCAGTTAAGGTCAGTGTTCATGACTCCACCATAAAGAGACTGGGCAAAAATGGCCAACATGGCAGAGTTCCAAGATGAAAACCACTGGTGAGCAAAAAGAACATAAAGGCTCATCTCAGTTTTGCCAGAAAACATCTTGATGATCCCCAAGACTTTTGGGAAAATATTCTGTGGACTGACGAGACGAAAGTAGAACTTTTTGGAAGGTGTGTGTCCCATTACATCCGGCGTAAAAATAACACAGCATTTCAGAAAAAGAACGTCATACCAGCAGTAAAATATGGTGGTGGTAGTGTGATGGTCTGGGGCTGTTTGCTGCTTCAGGACTTGAAAGACTTACTGTGGTAAATGGAACCATGAATTCTGCTGTCTACCAAAAAATCCTGAAGGAGAATGCACAGTTGTCTGTTCATGACCTCAAGCTGAAACACACTTGGGTTCTGCAGCAGGACAATGATCCAAAATACACCAGCAAGTCCCCCTCTGAATGGCTTAAGAAAAAGTCCTGACCTAATCCGATTGAGATGCTGTGGCATGACCTTAAAAAGGTGGTTCATGCTCGAAAACCCTCCAGTGTGGCTGAATTACAACAATTCTGCAAAGATGAGTGGGCCAAAATTCCTTCACAGCGCTGTAAAAGACTCATTGCCATTTATCGCAAACGCTTGATTTGCAGTTGTTCCTGCTAAGGGTGGCCCAGCCAGTTATTAGGTTTAGGGGACAATCACTTTTTCACGCAGGGCCATGTAGGTTTGGATTTTTTTCCCCTTCATAATAAACACTTTCATTTAAAAACTGCATTTTGTGTTTACTTGTGTTATCTTTGTCTATTATTTAAATTTGTTTGATGATTTGAAATATTTAAGTGTGACAAACATACAAAAAATGAGAAATCAGGAAGGGGGCAAACACTTTTTCACACCACTGTACATGAACAACTGAAACTATGTAATAACAAGGTCAAACAAACCAGAAACTCCTACTTGTCCATAATAATAAATACTTATAAAAACGATCTTAGAATCCTTTTCTCCACCATTGATCACTTGATCAACCCTGATTTTAAGAAATCCACCATGATGCCACCAGACTCACTATGTGAGGACTTTACAGACCACTTCAGAAGTAAAATACAGGTTATTAGATCCAATCTTTTATCACAAGATTCTGTTTTTAGTACTGTGGAGCCCCTGCTTTTATCTGAGGAAATGCTAGAGAGTTTTACCTTGGTTGATGCTGAAACTCTTGGTCGAGTTTTCTCCCAAGTAAATCCAACAACCTGTCTTTTAGACTCCATTCCCACATCACTTTTAAAAACATTTTGTGGATTTTTCCAGGAGGAACTTTTAAAAATAATGAATTGCTCTCTCCAGACGGGTGTTTTCCCTGCTGCCTTTAAAACAGCAATGGTGAGACCCCTCCTGAAGAAGAGAAATTTAGATCCTGAAAACCTTAATAACTACAGACCAGTATCCAACTTATCATTTTGAAGAAAACTTTTAGGAAAACTTGTTTTTATTCAGTTAAATATTTTTTTTAATATCAAATAAAATGTTTGATGATAACCAGTCAGGTTTTAGGATGAACCACAGTACCAAGACAGCCCTGGTCAGGATTAGTAATGATCTAAGGCACAACATGGACTCACACAGAATTTCAGTCTTGGTCCTACTGGACCTAAGTGCTGCCTTTGCTACAGTAGATCACCATATTCCTTTAACCAGACTGAAGGACCTAGTTGATCTCTCTGGTACTGCTCTTGATTAGATTGGATTGGGTTGGAAAGTTTGTATTTGGAACATAAGTAGAACAGAAACAAACAAAAAAAAAACAATTAAAGAAAAAAAACACAATAGAAAGCAAAATGTTCAAAAAGGAGTAGGAAGAAGTCAAAACTTATTTAATCCCACCGCTTCTCCATGCAACCATGAATTTATATATTCATATCCATCCCACTTCCTTAATAATAATTATGCTAATAATAACAACAATAATAAAAACAATAATAATTACAATAAAGGACAAGAACAAGAGACCTAACAGTAACATGACAATAAGAAACAAACAAAGAAATAACTAAATAAATAAAAATAAATAACAATATCCTGTGAACACTCAAGTGACTCTCACACCCCCACTTCATCCCAGTACCTTGTGAAAACATAACCTCCCCCTTTGGCGGAGGTAAACATGTTTGTATTTTGTGTTGAACTGTTTTATGTTTAGACATTGTTGTCACTCCTCCCCCATACTGTTCCATAGTCCTACCCCACAGAATGAAATGCAAAATCTTTTTTTATTTGTACATATTGTGTTAGTTTTAAAAGTATCTTTCCCTCTTAGCTGATACCTTCCTTCACGATCCCTGAACAGCTTTTGAATGCTTTCTGGTAGAAGTTTATTTTTTTGACTTTGTACATGATTTGTGCTGTTTGGAATTTGTCTATATCTGTGAGTTTCAATAATTTTGACTGCAAGAAAAGAGAGTGAGTATTTTCCAGATAACCAGCATTACGTATAATCCTTATTGCTTTTTTTTTTGACAAATAGTTAGTGGTTTTATTAAACTAGTGTAGTTATTGTCCCAGATTTCTGCACAGTAATTAAAATATGCTATGACTATGGAATTATATAAGATGCAGAGTGATTTGTTATCCAGAATCTATTTTGCTTTGTTTGAAACTGCAATGCTTCTCGATAATTTAGTTTGTATATGTTAGATGTGTGGTTTCCATCTGATTTTCTCATCTACTATTATTACCCCAAGGAATTTATTTTCACGTACCCTTTCTATCTGCACCCCATCTATTTGTATTTGTATTGGTATATTAATTCTACAATTCCCAAATAACATTATTTTTGTTTTCTGTAAGTTTAATGATAACTTGTTACTATTAAACCATAGCTTTAATTTGCTCGTTTCTTGAGTGATTACATCTATTAATTCTGTCAAATTCTCCCCCGAACAGAAAATATTTGTATCATCAGCAAACAACACCAGTTTCAAAATATGTGACACTTTACAGATTTCATTTAAAAATAAAATGAATAGTTTCGGGTCCAACACTGACCCCTGAGGGACACCACAAGCAATGTCCAAACATGGAGAACAAACGTCACCCATCTTCACAAACTGTTGTCTCTTTGCAGATACTGTAGCTTTGTATCCAGTCTAATACCACACCTCTGATACCATATTGTTCTATTTTTTTTATTAATTTAGTATGATTTATAGTATCAAAGGCTTTCTTGATATCAATGAATATTCCCACTGCATATTTTTACTGCATTTGTGACATCTTCCATTGCTTCTGTTATTGGATGTGATGTTGCTCTGTTTGATCTGAAACCATATTGACTGTCAGAGAGTAATTTATGCTTTATTATGAATGGACGGAGCCATTGTCTGAAGATCCGTCAGTCATACACACCAGGAATACTGATCCAGAAAAGGACCAAGGACTGCCAGAATAAGGATGCTGATATCAGAGCATCTGAACATTCCTATAAACGGAATGCGACAGTGGCTCAGGAGGTAGAGCAGGTTGTCCAATAACCGGATGGTTGGCGGTTTGAATCCCGCTCTCCCCAGATATCCTGCCGTTGTGTCCCTGGGCAAGACACTTTACCCCCAATTGCTCCTGGTGGGTCTGGACAGCGCCATGTTGGGTAGCTATGCCGCCATCAGTGTGTGAATGGGTGGATAGCAGGATCTGTAAAGCGCTTTGGTCATCTAGAGATAAAAATAAAAGCGCTATATAAGTGAATGCCATTTACTGTACCATTTTACCATAAATGGCAGAAATGTTTTTTTCTCCAAGTGCCATTTCAATCGCAAACTTCCAAATGGTTTGGAAATTAGTATGTTTCAAGACAATGGCTTCTATTTTCTCCTTCCACGGCTGTCTGTGTTGTATTGCCTGCTGCATACACAGTGATTTTTTCCACTAATCCACTAAGCTGGGTTCACACTATAGCATTTGGACTGACTTTTACAGAAGTTTTGAAAAATCAGAAAAATTAGTCCAAATGTTGTGAAATTATGTTCATGAGCAGTTTTTTTTTTTTTTTTTTTTAAATCCAGCGCACACCAGCTTTTACAGACTTTAAAGGAGCTTTTTAACTCCACAGCCTTGCTTGGCCATGGATGAGAGCTGTCCGCTGCAATTCAGAGATGATGCCAGTCTTTCTCTTTGTCCAGGAGTTGTACAGTTCATTTACAACTCCTGGGAACTATAGTTTGGCATTTAATACAATTCCCAATATTCTCAGCAGTAAATTGTCTCAGGTTGGTCTGCCCACTCATGCCTGCAGTTGGATTAAGGACTTTTTAACAAATCGCACACAGACTGTCAGACTGAAACGCCATTTCTCCTCTACAATCATGCTCAACACAGCCTCGCCACAGGGCTGTGTGTTGAGCCCCACTCTGTATTCACTGTACACATATGACTGTACACCTGTTCATCCCACAAACATCATAGTAAAGTTTGCGGATGATACGACAGTGGTGGGGCTCATACGACAGTGGTGGGGCTCATATCAGAAGGAGACGAGTCTGCATACAGAGACGAGGTCCAGAGACTGGTGGGATGGTGTTCAGATAATAACTTGTCACTAAAAACAAAAGAACTCATCAATGATTTCAGGAAACACAGTGGCGAGCCTCCTCCTCTTTATATAGCCAAGGAGAGGGTGGGGGTTTTCAAGTTTCTGGGTGTTCATATTTCCTACAACCTCACCTGATCAGTTAACACCACAGCTACGATAAAGAAGGCTCAACAACGTTTACACTTTTTGAGGCTCCTTAAAACCCTCTGAGTGTGTTTGTCATCGAATTGCAACATAACCCCTAGTGGCCAAAAGTGGTAAATATTTTTTGTCAATAAAATAGTTCAGATTTCCAAGGCTATAACTTGAAAGTGGTAAGAGATAATGGCTTACTGTCAATTAGAAAGAT
This sequence comes from Pholidichthys leucotaenia, assembly GCA_020510985.1. Classification (NCBI taxonomy): domain Eukaryota; kingdom Metazoa; phylum Chordata; class Actinopteri; order Cichliformes; family Pholidichthyidae; genus Pholidichthys; species Pholidichthys leucotaenia. Next base: position 51,437,775 of record CM035848.1, read on the forward strand.
GTAAAATGTGATCCAAAGTTTCAGATAGGAATAAATTTATCCATCTAATTTGCATAATGTCATGGCACCTCTTTAAATTCCATAGCTTTCAGGCTCTGTGGCTGCCTTCTCACACGCCACCAGCATCCTGCACCAGACAAATCCCACTTCTGACATCAAATGTACCTCTGACATCGGGATGATGTCAAAATCTGAGGGGGAATATGTGACAGAGTGAATAAAAGCATTCCTACTTGGCTTGCCAAGGGGGTCGACCCTACTGGCGACACAGGTAGACGCCCTGCGATGGACTGGCAATCTGTTCAGGGTGTACCCTGACTCTTGCCCAAAGATGCTGGGATAGGCTCCAGCCCCCCCACAACCCGAAAAGGATTAAGCAGAAGAAGATGGATGGAACTCAGTCAAAAGTGGACTTTGGACATATTTACACAAAGAATGGTTCAGTCTTTTGACACCGTTTTTTGTATGATGAGGTACCTCATCATCTTATCTTCAAAGTATATGAACAAGAAATCAGTACAATATAAAAAAAAACACAGAAATTCCTCACATATCGGCAGCTAAGGGGACTTGCCCGTTGCCGTAGTCGCTGCATTTTCACCCATCGTGGTCATTATTTTGTGTTCTGTCGGTCATTTATGCTCTCTACTACATCTACAAAGTCTTATGATTATCCCACAAAAATTTCACTTGTATCCCACAGCTATTTTCTGCGTACAAATCCGACTAAGTGACGGTGCACGATGACGGACGGCAGCCATATTAGCTTTCTGGTCTAAAATGCTAAAAACAGGAAAAAGAAATGAGGAGTTCTTCTTCTTTAGTGTATTACATGTCATCCATTGAGTTCTTCAACGGATGTCTGCCACCTTCTGAAACTGGCAGATCAGTACAAATCAGTACAAATCCTCAATGGAGCCGATCATGTCAGTATGAGATGACAGGCACAGCGCCGTGCTCTGCCACTAGGGGCACGGAAAATCTCACACTCAAAAGGTTAAGAGGAATAGCTTGAATGCACAGTTGCTGGTTTTATCGCTCTGCCATTGAGAGCATTTTGTCATGTGGTATCACAGTTTGGTATGCTGGCTGCTCGGCCGCAGACCATAAAGCTCTGCAGAGAGTGATCGAGACTGCACAAAAAATCACTGGTTGTTCTATCCCTTCTTTGGAAGAGATTTCCAGGTCTCGGTACCCCAGCAGAGCTACTGCCATCACTATGGACTGCACTCACCCAGGTCATGATTTCTTTCACTTCCCCTCAAGGAAGCGGTACAGATCCTATAAAACCTGGACTACCAGATTCAATCATAGTTTCTTCCCAACAGCAGTACGTATTTTAAATGGATTCATATAATACATACAGACTGTTGATGTTATTTTCAGGCCATTTTGTGGGTAATAACCTTGTGTACAAGATGGTCTTATTTTATTCACTGCCCAGTATGTTCTTATTTATTGCTATGTATATACTTTTTTATTTTAATTTTTTTCAGGTATCATTGCTTTAGGTATTATTTATTGTTGTAATTATGAGGATACTAAATGCGTGAATGAATTGTGAATGTGATAGTTTGTCTTTGTGGTGATCCGAGCGCGGAGCTGATCCATGCCTGAGTCACTCAGTATTTTCCCTTTTCCTACACATTTCTAGTTCTATTATTATTTGTCCCTTCGGTGCTTTTACTGTGACAGTGCCGCGGCCGGACTTCCGGCTGTCAAGTTGAGCCGGCCCTGTCACAGCTGATCTTGATTGTGTGGTTATGTTTTCTCGTCACCCGTTTGGCCCTTAGCTTTTGTGTGTTAGTATTTAAGGGAGCAGCTGAGGCTCACTCCTCGCTGTGACCTCGTCGTCGTCGTCGTTCCAGGCTGGGATCCCTGTCCCCGGTTCCAGTCTTCTTCAGCATAGGTTTCGCCCTCGCTTCATTCATTTGTAAGTGCTACTTTACACCGTTAGGTTTCGCCCTCACTCTTTGTGTAAGTGCTTGTGACTTTTTATACCTCTCCTTATTTCACCCTCTGGGGTCGCATGTATAGTTACTTGTATTTTGCTCCATGTGGCTTGTTATTTTGTTACTCTTCTACAATAAATATACACAAACTCTCTGTTGGCACCTGGCGCCTCATTAATGTCCTGAAAGGGGCGAACATGACAGTCTTAGGGAGCTGCATCTTAATTTCATTGTATTGTTTCTTAACAATGGAATGACAATAAAGGCACTTTGACTTTGAAAATTTCCTTCAGTTATATTATCGTTCGTCTCGGCCAGAGTTATATTAATCTGCTCTGGTGAATGCAAAATTGTAGATTTAATTCAAAACAGCTGTCAGGATATTTTCATTTTGAATCATTCTTTTAAAAGAATGACAATGAATGAAGTTAACATTGTAAAAACTGTGTCATGTGGTGATCCTCGCGGATCACCAAGAGACGCCACAGAGTTCACCAGAGAGTTTGGCTAAGATGTTATTTATTTACAGACGTGACACAACAAGGCTGTAAGCCCCTTAGGGCAAACACACACATGGACGAGACTTAGGCTCGTAGGGCTTACCTCAGCCACTACGAGCTACACTGTGACAAAGTTACAATAACGAACCTGACATGGAGGTCTACGGCACTCTCAAGCACGATGAGGCGTAGACCCAGGCTTGGCAGGACGAAGACACTCAGACAGTACTGACGTAATGTTGACCAGATGCTGACTGAACGTTGACTAGTGTTGACTGATACTCCTGCGTCTTACCGTCGCCAGTGCCTGGTTAATAAAGGCGAGGCACTAACGACGGTAATAGACAAACAGCTGACCGGCCCTTGACAGGCGGAAGCCCCGCCGAGCACTTTCACAATAAGAGCCCGGTGAGGCCAGAATAGAGCCCGCAGCTGTCAAGGCCGGCAGCGAGAATAACTTAGCCCGAGCGCGATCAGAACCGGCGCTCGGGTCATAACAGTACCCTCCCTCCACGGGCGGACTCCGAACGCCCCAAGGAACCACTGAGGAACTGCCCCAAGGAACTGCCTCCCCCCGCCCCCCCAGGGTGGGAGGCTGGGGACAGGTGCGGAGGGAGAGAAAACAAAAACCATACAGGACAATGACCAGACTAAGAAAATGCACAAGGGAAAACAAAACAAAAACCAGAACTACAGGGTCAGAGAAAAAAAAATAAATACAAGAACAGAGCATACTCGCTCATACCAGACTACACATGAAACAAAAAAAAACAGAGCACTACCCGCTCATATCAGACTATACATGAAACAAAAAAAAAAAACAACAGAGCACTACTCGCTCATATCAGACTATACATGAAACAAAAACAGAGCATACCCGCTCATCCCAGACTATACATATGCCAACAAGGCTACTGCAAGGCATGAACGCCAGATACGAAATAACCAGGACAAAGAAAAAAAAGCACAAACACTGAGACAAACCCAGGGACCACTACCCCCCAACAGCTTATCTCGACCGGCAGAGACCAAGTGCCCCAGGAACAGTACAGGTGGTCTCCCCACGTCCAACATCCGGCCAGTGGTTAAAGGAGGCGGACCAGGCGGCTCACCAGAGTCCAAAATCCCACACGTCCGCTCCTCCGGTGGTCGAACCAGGTTGCCCCAAGGCACACACAACAGGTCGGGTGGCCGAACCGAGGCGCCAAACCGGCGAAACAGTCTCTCCGGCGGCCGACCTGTGTCCCTCAGCCACCATTCCAGGGCATCAACAACCCGCAGCGGCCTCCCTGACGAGGGCAAAACTCGGGAGAACCGGGGCGAGCGAACAGGGACCCCCATGGCCCCCGGCGATGATGAATAGGGGCGATGACTCAGAGGGAATCGATGAGCAGGGCGAGCCAGGAATCCACTCCGCGAAGTAGGGTCTGCAGCTCCTCCTCCGCCTATGGACCAAGCTCGCGCTGCATCACCGCTGGACCCAGATTGGTTCCCAGCTGCACCCACGTTGGACCCCGATCGAGCCTCCAGTGCACCCTCGTTGGACCCCGATTGGGTTGGATCCGCACCTGCGGTGGACCCCAATTGGGCCTCCGACACACCCACGTCGGACCCCGATTGGGCCGAAACCGCCTCCGCGGTGGACCCCGATTGGGCCCCCGGTGCACCCACGTTGGACCCCGATTGGGCCGAAACCGCCTCCGCGGTGGACCCCGATTGGGCCCCCGGTGCACCCACGTTGGACCCCGATTGGGCCGAAACCGCCCCCGCGGTGGGCCCTGATTGGGCCCCCGGCGCAGCTCCGCTGACGAACTCCACCCCCGAACCTGGGACCTCCAACTCGGTGACACCGACCCATTCCACGTCGGCGACACTGAAACAAAGCTCGGAGACAGGAAAACCGGGATCAGCATCACCGGTAGCAACAGAACCCAGTGAGACGAGCTCGGGCGCAGCAGACGGCTGCTCCTCACTCGCCTCCCCGAGAGGCAGGCAAAAATGCTCAATAGAGGACAGAGACAGAAGAGGGAGCACTTGCCTGCACTCGGGTTCCGTTGCCACCCAGGACTCCGACGATCCAGGTTCTGGGCGACTCTCGTCAGCTGGATCAGGCTCAGCTGCGTCGGGCTCCGCAGCTGGCACGATGTCATCTGCAGCCTGAGGTTCCTCCCACGCTGCTATCCACGCCGTCAACCTGTATGGCGTGGGGGCAGGGGACCCTTAACCCACTGGTTCGGACCGCTCCGGCGAGGAGACCCGGGGACGCTTCTTCGTCGGCTCAGGCTCCGGGCCGCAGTCCGCTCCTTTCCTCCGTCCAAGACGTGGCTGCAGGGCCGGATGCAGGCTTTCCAGCACTGCAGGGGCCCTCTTCGTCCGACGACGCTGGCTTGGTGTCGCGGACCGCTCGACGGGGGAGAACACAGAGGCAGTAGGTTTAATAATTTCTTCCACAGCAGGTGGAGGGAGCTTGGGGGGCTGCGAACCCCGAACTCCGCCCCCAAGAGTCAGACAAGGCAGATCATTATCAATATGTGACAAACAAACGTGCACTTGCCTTCCTCCTGGGGCAGAGATGGTTCCTGCTGTGGGGGACGTCGTTCCTCCTTTTCCCCGCTGGATGGCGACAGAGGACCCCCCTGGGAAGACGAGGTGGGGCCGCTCTCGGAGGTTCGCTGACGGGATACGCCGGCAGCGAGTCCAGCCGGGGATTCCGCTAAGGGTTGCCCGCGCCGTTACGCCGACGTCCTCGTCGGCACCCAGACGGCGCGTACTCCTGGACCTGCTCCGGGACGGGAACGGGACACCAACGCGGGGAGCGAGGATGCCTCCTCCTCTGCTTCCCGCTCTCTTCCTCCTCCAGCCCACAAAGAACTTCGCGCTGAGCGGCGAGTTCCTCCCACCTCGATATTACCTCCGGATGATCATCATAGTCGAGGGGAAGGTTGTCCAGATACTCCTCAGCGACGTTCAGATGCCAACGCATGTCACTGGAGGTGTCGTCGAATGTAGCGGCGAGGAGCGCCCCATCGGTGTATTCCAACGCGCTTGCTAGCTCCTTACCCAGGCGCTGACTGCGGCCCCCGGATGACGGCATTCTCCAGACGTTGACACCCAAACGAGAAGAACAAACAGTCCAGTTATGGCACAAACTCCCGGTGAAACGGCGTCTCGATGCGGCGCCTCCGTTTAGGCGACCAGGCAGGAGTATACTGTCATGTGGTGATCCTCGCGGATCACCAAGAGACGCCACAGAGTTCACCAGAGAGTTTGGCTAAGATGTTATTTATTCACAGACGTGACACAACAAGGCTGTAAGCCCCTTAGGGCAAACACACACATGGACGAGACTTAGGCTCGTAGGGCTAACCTCAGCCACTACGAGCTACACTGTGACAAAGTTACAATAACGAACCTGACATGGAGGTCTACGGCACTCTCGAGCACGACGAGGCGTAGACCCAGGCTTGGCAGGACGAAGACACTCAGACAGTACTGACGTAATGTTGACCAGATGCTGACTGAACGTTGACCAGTGTTGACTGATACTCCTGCGTCTTACCGTCGCCAGTGCCGGGTTAATAAAGGCGAGGCACTAACGACGGTAATGACAAACAGCTGACCGGCCCTTGACAGGCGGAAGCCCCACCGAGCACTTTCACAATAAGAGCCCGGTGAGGCCAGAATACAGCCCGCAGCTGTCAAGGCCGGCAGCGAGAATAACTTAGCCCGAGCGCGATCAGAACCGGCACCCGGGTCATAACAAACTGTCATTAGATAGTGAATATCAGGTTTGTGTGCACATAACCTGCTTTGCTCTGCGGTTGTGGTGAAGAGGTTTTTTCCCTTTAGGGCAGACTGGCAACGTTTTGTTTTTTTTTTTCCTCTGTGTCATGAAAAACCCTGTTCTGGCTTCAAATAGTTAATATTTAATGCTTGAACAGAAAACACCGGCTGAGTGTGTTTTTTCATTCTCATAATTTAAGTTGTCGGTTGATATAAGATACTGTATTTGTCAGTTGTTAGTCCTGATGGCACTATATTTTTCTGCTATTCAAGCTAAACCTTGTAATTGGCAGTGGCTATGAATACGGAAGCTGTATCCCCATACGAAATGTCTATTGGTATGGAAGAGTTGACAAGCCAACAAAACCTTTTCAGATTAGCTCCAAGCCAACTGCTGCTGTGGCTTAGGTAGCTAGTATGTTGGGCCTGTGATCAGAAGCTTGCGGGTTTGCATCTTGCCATCGGCACCTTGTCCAAACCATTTTACTATATGAAATTTAGACTTAAAGTTAAGAGGTTAGCCTTAGGATTTGGGAGAGGGTAAAGTTAAAAAGGCAGCGAATAGATATTAAAATTTTGAAACAAATAAATGCCTCAGATTCCCATACCTGTAGCCTGCTGCTTTTAAGATACACAATAATAGAATGTACTGGCGAATGAGATTCAAGCCGCGTCTGTAACAAGAATTCTATGGGTACGGTTCTGTATCCATAGCTGCTGCCTTAGTAATTTAGGACCTTGATGGTCAAGCTGATCCATCAGTGACCCTGGCTACATGGCTACAATCCAGTAACTAGGAATAATTAGATAATGGGGGCTGCACGGTGGTGCAGTGGTTAGCACTGCGGCAGCACAGTTTACCCTTGGACGGGGGATCGTGGGGATCGTGGGATCGTGGGTTCGATCCCAGCCCCCGACCAACAGTGATCTGTGTGGAGTTTGCATGTTCTCCCCGTGTATGTGTGGGTTTACCCCGGGATTTCTCCGGTTTCCTCCCACATGCCAAAAACATGCAGGTTAGGTTAATTGGAGACTCTAAAGTGGCCCTAGGTGTGAATGTGTGTGTGAATGGTTAAGGGATAGCGCCGTATCATGGCTGCTTCATCCATCCAGGTGGTGGATGACCCTCAATTTCCCCTCTGGGGTCAATAAAGTATACTAAATCTAAAAAAAATAAAAATAATGGGAATAATCAGATTTGACATGTTTACATGCACTGAATAAATGGATTATTAGACAATAAACTGTGTGTTAATGTAAGACAAAGTAAGTTTGTCTAGCACATTTCGTTTACAAGACAATTCAAAGTGCTTTACATAAAATCATTAAAGCATTACAGCAAGATGCAAAAGGAATCTACACATTAGAAGGCCTCAAACCTCCTTTCCTTTCCTTTTATTTTTTATACGTGAAAAAAAAAACGGACAGTGTTTTGACTAATCCAAATAGCCTTATGCTTTGCCAATCCCTTTAAAGAACCTCAAATTCCTTTTGTCAGGGGGGCCTCTAACCCACCCCTTTTCTTCTTTGAGGGGGGCCTCAAACCCTCCTTTAAAGTTTAAACATATATTTTACAAAAACAAGAATTTAAAAGCAAACTTAAAAGTAAATTGAGAAATAAAAACAGGCTAAAATAGAATATGACAGAAATAAAAGTTACAGTACATTGTAGGCTACTGAAAGGCCGCAGCAAATAGAAGAGTTTTTAACCTGGATTTAAAGCAGCTGAGAGTTTCAGCAGCCCTGATGCTTTCTGGGAGTTTGTTCCATATGTGAGGGGCATAAAAACTGAACACTGCCTCCCCATGTTTGGTTCTAACTCTGAGCACATATAGTAGGCCTGTCTCTGATTACCTGAGGGCTCTGGATGGTTCATAATGGACTAGCAGATCAGAGATGTATTTTGGCCCTAAACCATTCAGAGCTTTATAAACCAACAGCAGTATTTTGAAATCTATTCTTTGTCAGACAGGAAGCCAGTGTAAAGATCTGAGAACTGGAGTTATATGATCCACTTTCTTGGTCTTAGTGAGGACTCGAGCTGCAGCGTTCTGAACCAACTGCAGCTGTGTGGTGGACTTTTTAGGGAGACCTGTGAGGACAGCGTTACAGCAGTCAAGTTTACTGAAGATAAATGCATGGACAAGTTTTCTAGATTCTGCTGAGACATCAGACCTTTAATCCTTGCTTTGTTCTAAAGTTATAATAAGCTGATTTCACTGCTGTCTTAATGTGGCTGTTAAAATTCCGGTCTGAGTCCAGAACCACACCCAGATTTCTGGCTTGGCTGTTGGTTTTTAGCATCATTGATTGAAGCTGGGTACTAACTTTGAGTCTTTCTTCCTTGGCTCCAAAAACTGTTATTTCGGTTTTGTCTTCATTTAACTGAAGAAAATTCTGACACATCCACTCTGTAATTTGACCAATGCATGTGATCAGGGTTTTAATTGGACCATAGTCTCCTGGTAAGATGGTTGTGTAGATTTGTGTGTCATCTGCATAATTATGGTAATACAGTTAGTTGTTTTTTATGATATGAATATGTTATATGTACAGTATATGTTTGATATGTAATTTCACTATATGTAACAGAAGAAGAAGCCAACTTTATTGTCATTCAGTCCATACAGCCAATCATGTACAGTAGAACGAAATTACATTTCTCCTATCTACAATGTTAATCACATCTAGAATCAGAGAGGCCGCTGCCATGCAAGGCGCCGCCACAAACAACTTTTCCTTCCCCCATTCTATTATGCTGAGCACCAAGCTTGAAGGCAGAAAGTACCATTTTTATATGGTCTTTGGTGTGACCCAGCCGGGACTTGAATCCGCGACCTTCCGACTGTGGGGTGGATGCTTGACCACTAGGCCACCTTGCCTTTTATCTGATTATTGTTTATACATGACTACTTTAATGTTCAGATAACTCCAGAAATCCAGTTCTAGAGGGTTTACTACCGTGCATGTAAACATGGCCATTTTGCATATCATATTCCCATAAATATGTGGGAGGGCCCCAAAAGTCGCTGTAGCCCAGGGGTCCACAACCTCCTTAATCTGACCCTGGAGGCTAATGTTAGCTTTTAGCTTTGGATGTTTGACTCAATAACATGCTAACAAATTTTGGCTGAATGTCTGTGTTTAGAAGCCCAAATAAAGCATTATTAGAGACAGGGGTATGTGCGGTTTCAGTAGTTAATAGTATTTGACCAGCCACTGGGGTGAAATAAGCACAGAAACAACCCTCAATGAGTGAATGGCTAACTCTGCTAACGGCTGCTAATCAACGAGGTTATTTTCATTCCATTTTAGTTGCTTCAGCTTGATTTTATTCAACCACCCGGACCAAAAATAAAAAGAGCATCTGTTAAGTACGACACCCAAAAAATCCCAGGGGATGTCCGTCCAAGAGAGACTTCTGATGCAGGTGAACTGATTCAGCATAAAATCCTGACTACATAAGTGCACTTACGGTGTGGTTTATATTATTTTCTTGTAATATTTGATACAGAATAAAAAAATAAATGTAACTCAATTTGAGCTGCTGTTTATAAACTGGAAAAATATGAGCGTTTTTATGATATGTTGAAGTTAAATAATGCTGGCCTGTGAAACTGTCCTTTATAAATTAAAAAGAAAAAAACAAAAGTTTGTGATATCATGAACAATATTGTTATCATGAAAATTTGCAAAAATATATCATTTTTAAGCCATATCATTTACTGTAGATCAGGGATTGGCAACTTTGGTGGTAGTGAGGGCCACAAATTTTTTTCCTCACTTCCCAAGGGCCAGACTTACATGTAAACCTTCTGTTCCATTCCGTTTCCTGCAAAGTCAGTTTCACAATTAAAACTGAAAATGAAAATAAAAGCTGCTCAGTGTTTTATCGTATTAGAATTAAAATTACTGATAAAATTATATCTGCTCTGCAATGGACTGGTGATCTGTCCAGCGTGTACCCTACGTCTCGCCCAAAGATGCTGGGATAGGCTCCAGTCCCCCCCCCACACACACACACACATCCGAAAAGGATTAAGCAATAGAAGAAGATGGATGGATGGATAGATAGATAAAATTATATCATGACCTAATTTTTAAAACTCTCTCCATCAAAATGATGAGCAAAGAGAAATTCCGGATGATAATTAATCAAATCAAATCAAATCAAACTTTATTGTCATATTGCTGTACATACAACTGTAGTGCAGGCAAGATGAAATTGCGTTTCTCTCGGCATCCATATAAGAAGCAGCATGATTAAGACACACTCCCACATAGCTCTACCCCCCACCCCACTCCCACCCCCCCATCCATTCACACATCCCTGAGACATACTTGGGGAAAAGAATAACTAACTATAATATACAAAATGTCCGTAGGTGCAGTAGTGTGTATGAGAGATTCCGGGTCAGCTGTTCAGCATCCTGACAGCTTGTGGGAGGAAGCTGTTGATCAGTCTGGTGGTTCTGCCTCTGATGCTCCGGAATCGTTTACCAGATGGAAGAAGTTCAAAGTGTTTATGCAGAGGGTGAGAACGGTCCTTGACAATGTTCAGTGCCCTGCTCCTACAACAGTTCTGAAAAAGTTCTTGGACAGAGGGGAGGGAGACTCCAATTACCCTCTCCGCCCCCTTGACTATCCTCTGCAGGGCTTTTTTGTCTGACATACTGCAGCTGGAGTACCATGTAGCAATGCAGTACGTCAGAACACTCTCCACCACACCTCTGTAGAAGGTCCTGAGGATGCAGATAGGGAGAGAGGCCTGTTTGAGTTTCCTCAAGAAGTGTAGTCTCTGCTGAGCCCGCTTCCTGATCTCCAAGGAATTCTTGCTCCAGGTCAGGTCCTGCGAGATCTGCACTCCGAGGAACTTGATGTTCTCTACTCTCTCCACTAAACGGCCGCCGATGCTGAGGGGGACGTGCTTCCGCTGTGACCGCCGGAAGTCGATAATCATCTCCTTCGTTTTGTCCGCGTTGAGCACCAGATTGTTCTCCCTGCACCAGCCCTCCAGGTCTCTCACTTCTTCCCTGTACATTGATTCCTCATCCCTCTGAATAAGTCCCACCACCGTGGTGTCATCTGCAAACTTAATAATCTGGTTCCCCTCGTGTTTGGATACACAGTCATGTGTTAGAAGTGTAAACAACAGTGGACTGAGTACACAGCCTTGAGGAGTTCCGGTACTCAGTGTGACAGAGTTGGAGATGTTGTTTCCAACCCGGACAGACTGAGGTCTCTCAGTCAGGAAATCCAGGATCCAGAGGCATGTGGCGGTGTTCAGACCGAGAAGGAGTAATTTCTCCATCAGTCTCTGGGGAATAATGGTGTTAAATGCTGAACTGAAATCAATGTACAGGAGTCTGGCGTAGGTGTCTTTCTGGTCCAGGTGGGTGATGACAGAGTGTAGGGTGGTGACTATAGCATCCTCCGTGGAGCGGTTTGAACGATATGCAAACTGGAGCGGGTCGTGTGATGCAGGGAGGCAGGCTGTAATGTGTGGTTTGACAAGCCGTTCAAAACACTTCATCACAATTGTTGTCAGTGCAACAGGACGATAGTCATTCAAACAGGACACCACTGGTTTCTTTGCCACCGGTACAATGATAGAGGTCTTGAAGCATCTGGGAACGATGGCCTGACTCAGGGAGCTGTTATAAATGTCAGTCAGGACATCCGCCAACTCGCTCGCGCAGTCTCAGAGCACACGTCCCGGAATGTTATCTGGACCTGCAGCTTTGCGTGGGTTGACTCTGGATAGGGTCCTCCGTGTGTCTGCTGTGTTGATGGTAAAAGCTGGTCCGACCGATGGTGGGGGTGGGCCGGCCCTCCCTCTGATTGTTGAGTTTGATGCTTCAAAACGTGCAAAGAAGTCGTTAAGCCTGTCTGGAAGCGAAGCGTCGTCATCATCAACCCCCTGCCTAGACTTAAAGCCCGTCAGTGTCCGAACTCCCTGCCACATCTGCTTGGTGTTCCTAGTGTCACAGAGGTGTCCCTGGATTTTCTCCGCATAGGCGCGCTTTGCCGCCTTAATTCCCTTTGAAAGCGCAGACCTGGCTGAGCGGAGGGCAATCCTGTCCTTCGCTCTGAAGGCTGCATCTCTGGCTGTAAGCAGTGAGCGCACCTCTGCAGTCATCCAGGGCTTATGATTACCCCGCATAGTGATGGTCTTCACTGTAGTGAAATCCTCTGTGCACTTCACGATGTAGCTGGTGACCGTATCAGCATACTCCTCCACATCTGTCTTGTCTTCCTGGGAGGCTGCTATTTTGAAGCTCTTCCAGTCTGTGTGCTGAAAACAGTCTTGCAGTGCAGAGGTTGCACTCTCTGGCAAAATCCTGATTTGTTTCACTGCTGGCCTGCTGCGCTTCAATAAAGGTTTGTAGGCAGGCACCAGCATCACGGACATGTGATCAGAACGGCCGAGATGGGGGCGGGGTATTGCTTTATATGCATCTGTGTTTGTGTACACTAAGTCCAACATATTCTAAGATAAGATAAGATAAGATAAGCCTTTATTAGTCCCACAACGGGGAAATTCCAGGATTGCAACAGCACAGGGATAGCAACACTCAGAGCAACAATCAGAAGGCAAGAAAAAAAACAAGCAAGCAAGAGCAGCTAATAAACATATGTACGTATTACTATAAAATATATATATATACACACACACACAGACACACAGTGCAGAGCATTGTAGCTGGATGGAATAAATATATGAATATATGAACACACAGTGCAGAGCATTGTAGCTAGATGGAATAAATATGTAAATATATAAACACCCACAGTACGGAGCATTGCAGCTAGGTGGAATAAATATGCAAGTATATAAACACACACAGTGCGGAGCAATGTAGCTAGATGGAATAATATGTAGATATATAAATATATAAACACACCCAGTGCTGAGCATTGTAGCTAGATGGAATAAATATGCAAATATATAAACACACACAGTGCAGAGCATTGTTGCTAGATGGAATGAAACAGCATAACCGTCTACTTAGTTATCCTACATGGTATGATTATGTGCCCATACATATTCTCACCCTCCATAGCGACCGGTATGTTCCTAGTTGTATGCCGGAGGGGACCATTGTGTAAGTCTATTGCATCTTTTGCATTCAAAAAACTATTAGTTTGTTACGTCTTTTTGCTATCTCTGCGAGCAGCCCTGCTTAGGTTGTACAGTCTGACAGCCGTTGGTAGGAAGGACCTACGAAACCTCTCGGTTGTGCACCTGGGATGATGTAGTCTGCTGCTAAATGAGCTCCTCAGTGCATTCAGTATGTCCTGCATAGGGTGGAACTCGGACTCCAGCAGAGATGACAGTTTAGCCACCGTCCTTCTCTCTCCTATCTCCTCCATCGGATCAAGGCGCTGCCCCAGGACAGAGCTAGCTTTCTTAATCAGTTTGTTCAGTCTCTTCCTATCGGCTGCAGTAATGCCACTGCCCCAGCAGACCACTCCAAAAGTGATGGCTGATGCCACCACCGTGTCATAGAATGACTTCAGCAGCGCCCCTTGTACACCAAAAGACCTGAGTCTCCTCAGCAGGAACAGCCTGCGCTGTCCCTTCTTGTAGAGTGCATCAGTATTGTGTGACCAGTCTAGTTTATTGTTCAGATGAATACCCAGGTACTTATAGGATGTCACCATCTCGATGTCTGTTCCCTGTATATTTACTGGTACTGTGAGGGGCTGCCCATGCCTGCGGCAGTCCACCACCAGCTCCTTAGTTTTCCTCGCGTTGATCTGGAGGCAGTTCCGATGGCACCAGTCCACGAAGTCCTGGATAAGCCCTCTGTACTCAGCTTCATCTCCATTGGAGATGAGGCCAACGATCGCAGAGTCATCAGAGAACTTCTGTAGATGGCAGTGTGTTGTGTTGTGTGAGAAGTCCGCAGTATAAAGAGTGAACAGGAAGGGAGCCAGCACCGTTCCCTGGGGGGCCCCCGTGCTACTGATGATCGTGTCGGACACACAGTCCCGGGTTCTCACAAACTGAGGCCGGTTCGTGAGGTAGTCCAGGATCCATGATGACAGGTGCTGGTCCACCCCTGCGCGCAGCAGCTTGTCCTTCAGGATCATCGGTTGGATGGTGTTGAAAGCACTGGAGAAGTCAAAGAACATGATCCTCACCATATTCCCGGGCTTCTCCAGGTGGGACAGAGAACGGTGAAGGAGGAAGATCACCGCATCCTCCACCCCAATGCCATGCTGGTAGGCGAACTGGAGTGGATCCATCGCTGGTTCCACCAGGGGGCGGAGGTGAGCAAGGAGCAGTCTCTCCAGGGTCTTCATCAAGTGGGACGTCAAGGCCACCGGTCTGTAGCTGTTCAGGTCTTTGGGGTGGGAAGTTTTTGGTACAGGTACCACACAAGATGTTTTCCACAGCTGTGGTACCCTCCCCAGTTTCAGGCTCATGTTGAAGATATACGTCACAATCCCACACAGCTGGTCTGCACAGGACTTGAGGAGCTTTGCGCTGATGCCGTCCGGTCCCGGCGCCTTCCTCGCCTTGATCTTCCTCAGCTCCGTCCTCACCTGGGTCCTGGTCAGGGTCAGGATGGGGGGCTGTGTGTTGGGAGTGGGGGGGTGTTGGTGGAGTGGGGAGTGGGCAGCAGGACTTGATTTCTTTAGAGGCAGCAGTGGTTGTTGTGCAGTCAGGGGGGAGGGCGGTTGGTCAAATCTATTGAAAAACAGATTCAGGTTGTTCGCCCACTCCCTGCCCCCTGTGGCCTGGGGGGAGGTATTCTGGAGCCCCGAGATGGTTTTGAGGTTTCTCCAGACCCCGCTGATGTCGCTCTGTTGCAGCTTGTCCTCCATCTTCTTCCTGAAGCTGTCCTTGCCTTCTCTGATCTTTCTCCTCAGCTCCCTCTGTACGGACTTCAGCATCTCCCTGTTCCCTGACCTGAAGATCCTCTTCTTCTCTCTCAGAAGTGTTTTTATCTCAGGGTTGATCCAGGGTTTGTTGTTTGAGTGACGCCGTATGGTCTTGGTGGGAACGGATTTGTCCACACAGAAGCTGAGGTAGCCCGTGAAGGTGTGAATGAGGCCATCGATGTCCTCACCATGTGGATCGCAGAGCTGCTTCCAGGCGGTGGCTTCAAAACAGCCCTTTAGGGTGTCCATTGTCTCCTCAGACCATAACTCCACAGTGTGCATGGCCGGAGGTTGTCTGTGCACTAGGGGTTTGTACACCGGCCGGAGATGAACCAAGTTGTGATCCGATCTCCCGAGTGGGGGGAGTTGTGATGAGGTGTACGCCTCCTTAGTGTTTGCGTAGAATAAATCCAGTGTTTTATTGTCTCTAGTGTGGCATGTGACATACTGGGTGAACGTGGGTAGAATGGGAGACAGTGAAACATGGTTGAAATCGCCTGAGATGAGGAGAAGAGCATCTGGGTGTTCTGTCTGCAGCCTGCTGGTTACTGAATGGATGACGTCACGTGCTGTCCCAGCGTTCGCCGTCGGATTTGCATAAACAACAATGCAGATCACGTGTGAGTGTTCTCTCGGGAGATATGTAGGCCTCATGCTAACAGCTAGCAACTCAATGTCTTTGCTGCAGTGTCGTTGTTTAACAGTGATATGTCCCGGTCTGCACCAGTTGTTGTTAACATACATTATCACTCCACCGCCCCTAGCCTTGCCACTGTCTGGTGTTCGGTCAGCTCGTATCATGTGAAAACCCTCCAGCTCAATGTTAGCATCTGCTGCTAGTTCAGTTAGCCACGTCTCAGTAAACAAAAGGAGAGAGCACTCCCGGTATGTGCTATCATAACGGGAGATAGCCGCTAGCTCATCTAACTTTCCCAGTATCGACCGTACATTTCCCATGACAACAGATGGAAGGGAGGGTCTGTACCTTATATTTTTTGTCCTCCGCCTTACTCCAGCCCGGCAGCCGCGGCGTTTTCGCCTCAGTTCTCTCGGTATGTCGAGTTTTTCCAATGGGACCGGGTGGCGGTTGAATGCTAGCAGCTGTTCTCTGCTGTATCGTATCCTGCTATAGACAGTGGCTCCGTCCACTGGCTCAGGAGACATTTAGGACGATCTGTGTGTCCGTGATATAAGTGGGGTGAAAAAAAAAGACGGATCAAAAGAGAGAGGAAGGGAAAAAGACTCGGAATCGAGCCGCTGTTGCAAAAGGCAGCCGACTCGTGTGGCGCCGAGAGAAAAAAAAAAAAAAAAAAAAAAAGACTCCTCTGGTCTTAAAGTCTACACATTGTTTAAACTTGGAGAGCACAGTCTTTAAGCTGGTGTGGTTGAAATCCCCCGCAACCACCACAAAACTGTCCGGATGTGAAGTTTAGTTAGTTAGTTTTTTTAGTTACTTATTATTTGTACCCGTAGGTAGATTTGGTTTGCAGTCTGGTGACAAGCCACCGGCTGCCGGTCGCTGCGTGCGCGAGCGCCCTAAACCTACATGTTTTTGGTATGTGGGAGGAAACCGGAGAAATCCCGGAGTAAACCCACGCAACACGGGGAGAACATGCAAACTCCACACAGATCACTGTTGGTCGGGGGCTGGGATCGAACCCACGATCTCATGATCCCCGCGATCCCCCGGCCGAGGGTAAACTGTGCTGCCACAGTGCTAAACCACTGCGCCACCGTGCAGCCCATCAGTTTGGATTTCACTGATCGCATTGTGCAGTACCCCGAGTGCCTTCTTAGCATTAGCTTTAGCGTTAGCGCTCGGCGCTATGTAAACACCAACTACAAACACGTTGCTGAATTCCCTCGGCAGATAAAATGGCCGACAATTAACAATAAGGAACTCCGCCAACGGAGAGCAGTGTTTAGACACTAACGTGGCATTAACGCACCAGTTCTTAACATAGATGCATAGCACCCCACCCCCCACCCCCCCCCGGCTCTTACCGGAGCTCGCCGTTTCCCTGTCGGCACGGAACATCGCCATATCTTCCAGTTGAATGGCCTCATAAGGAATGTTGTCGTGGAGCCATGTCTCGGTGAAAACAAACACAAAGCAGTCCCTCCACTCTCTCCGGGTTTCTCTCAGCAGATGCAGTTCGTCCACCTTGTTTTCGAGGGCGCGGACGTTTGAGAGAAGAAGCGACGGTACCGCTGGTCTGGAGGGGTTAGCCTTTAGCCTAGCATGGATCCCGGCCCTTTTTCCTCGCTTTTGCTTGCTTTCACACCGTCTGCGCTTCCTCCTCTCCTGGGTAGCTTCCAGCGGGGACTCCGCCAAAATTCCATGCTGGCGTAGAATGTCCAAATCACAACCGATCGCCGCGATTCTTGCAGCGTGCAGTACCTTGATGTTTAATAAGGTCTCACGGTTGTAAGTTTTACAGAATGCACGTCTGGGATGATAACAACAAAAGCCAAGAAGAAAAAACAAACATGATGAGGCTTTGCTTGCTCTTAGATTCATTGTGGGTGTGGAGGGGCAGAGAACTAGCTGTGGGTAGGTGGGCTTATTAATTGTCTGGCTCCCCAAAATGGGGAATAAAAAAACAGTTTAAGAGCCACTGGTATAAATAAACAAAAAAAATCAGCAGATTACAACAACCACAGTCTCTGAACTTTTATTGCTGACATGGGATTAAAACTGTCAGTGCTTCAATCCGCTCTTTAGAAAGAAACCTCAAAGCTTTGAATATTTTTCTGCACAATTAGAAGAAAAGCCTCTGAGCTCCATGAGGATTCACCTGCCAAACAAGAATAAATGCTACAGATCCTCAGTAGAATTTTTTCTTGTTTAAAAGCAGCCTACTTTGTACATTTACTGCTGTTTACAGCCTGTTAATGCGGTCTTAGGAGGCAACATACCTTAAAAACACATGCTCCAGTGCACTATTCCCGCTGTGTAGCTCCCTCACTCTTGCTCTCTGGCTTGACCACTTGCACAGAGCGGCACCTAGGTTTCAGTTAGCACTCCCTCTGCTGGCAGACTCTATAATTGCATTTTAGAATGCAGTTCCAAATACGGCAAACGTGATATAAATAAATAATTGATTTTTGGAAATGGACTGGTGAGCCGCCAGTTGCTCATCCCTGCTGTAGATTAATAAACAAGCAGGGACCCCAAACCTCTAGTGGGGTGACTAGAATTTACAAAGAGCTCTAAAATCACGATCTTGCTGCTAGCTAGCTAGCTTGCTAGCTGCACTGTAGTGCTTTGAACTCAGTTGGAAACTTTCTCTTCTCCTCAGAGGAGAGGGTGTACCAGACTATCTGGCAGGAAGGTCTGTTCAGCAATGATGTGATGAGATCACCTATAATGTCACAAAAATTGCACATGTAGTAAAATTAAAGGACACCCCCCCCCCAAAAAAATGGACTCTTTAAAATTAAAATTTTTATATTCTTTTTTTTTCCACAATATTTTTTATTGAACTTTTTTTTTTTTTTACAAACATAACGCAAACAATCAAACACTAACACTAAAGTAATTAAAAAAAAAAGTACTAAAAACACCAACAACCACTAACAAGAACAGGTCTTCAACATTGCTCCTCTGTTTAGTCTAGGCAATCCATTACATACGTATACATATTATACATTCACCAGTTTGGAATTTACAAGGTCCACACACATCATTCACCTTCCTCTTCAAAAGTTATGTTTAAATTCTTTACATAATCAATGAAAGGTCTCCATATATTCTCAAACACAATTTCCTTTGATTTCAGTATGTATGTTATTCTTTCTAGTGGAAGGTTTGTTAACATCTGTCTTAACCACTGAGTCACATCTGGTCTATGAGTCTTTTTCCACAGTAGTGCAATACATTTTTTGGCGTTAAGCAAACTGAGGTCTATGAATGCTCTTTCACTTTTATTAAAGTTATGCTTTTCTGGATGCAGACCCAACAAAAACAATGTAGGATTCAATATGATTTGTTTTGAAATTATTTTTTCAGTTGTTACCCTCATCTCTTCCCAAAACATTCTAATTTTTCTACATTCCCATAAACAATGAAGTAAGGTTCCTTTACTTTCCATACATTTTGTGCACGTATCTGGTATGTTTTTGTTATATCTATTTAACTCCACCGGTGTAACATACATCCGCATTAACTATTTAAAATGTATCAATTTAAGACATACATTTATTGATTTGGTTTGAGCTTCTGTACAAGCCAGTTCCCATTGTTCCTCTGAAATTTCAGTTTGCAAGTCTTCTTTCCAATAATTCAATCTTTTCTGTGAGTTTTCACTTGAGGATAGTGTCACTGAGTTATAAAACTCTGAAATAATACCCTTTCTCTTACTATCGTTCGTCAAAATTTTTTCCAAGGATGAATAAGTAGGTCGGGTGAGAGCATTATTTTGATTTGATTGAATAAAGTTCCTAAGCTGAAGATATTTAAAAAAATGTGTTCTATTAAGATTAAATTTGATCCTCAGTTCTTCAAAAGACATTACGTTATCTGAACATGACAGATATAAGTCTTGAATCTTTTGAATCCCTTTTAAATTCCATACTTTAAATACAGCATCCGCTCTCCCTGGTTTAAAATATTGATTACCCCATATTGGGCTAAATTGTGACAATAAGTGTGGTTCTTTTAAATATTTTTTAGTTTCACACCATATTTTGATCATATGCTTTACAAATGGATTTTTAACTTGTTTCTGTAATTTTTTAGCCAAGTCTGAGTATATGAATATGGGAAGAGGTAAAGGTAAATTGTATGATTCCATTTCA
The DNA here is from genome assembly GCA_020510985.1 of Pholidichthys leucotaenia. Classification (NCBI taxonomy): domain Eukaryota; kingdom Metazoa; phylum Chordata; class Actinopteri; order Cichliformes; family Pholidichthyidae; genus Pholidichthys; species Pholidichthys leucotaenia. Next base: position 51,457,702 of record CM035848.1, read on the forward strand.
GTCCAGTGAGGGAGATCATTTGATGAAAAATAATATGTCATAGACCTCAGTTGTACTGACCAGTAATACAACATAAAGTTTGGACATTTCAGACCTCCACGATCAAATGGTAAATATAGTAAGGACATACGTAATCTAGCCTTCCTATTGTTCCATATAAATTCCACTAACTTTTTTTTAATTCTTGAGAATAGATCTGAAGGTGGTGGTAAAGGAATGTATTGAAATAAATAAAGTATTTTGGGTAAGATATTACTTTTAACCCCTTGCACTCTGGGCAATTTTCCTAAAAATGCCAAAAAATAATGTGCCCAAAGTAAATCGAAAGCTGTTATTCAACCCTTTGCAGCATCTTCATGGGGTTGGTCTCATTTAAAAGAAAACACTTTGAATTTTTTGCCAAAAAAACATAATCTCTCTACGTGCTCCGGCCACTGAGTTACAGTCATCTAAACATACTGAACTTGAAGAAAATAAATTTGGACACAGTGTTTTTTTGGATACAAATGCTTGCAAATAACACACAGCTGTCCGATCCGGCTGGAAAATGCAACAGAAATGTAGAACCAAGTGTTATCAAGCTGAGATCCAAATTTGGTAACAATACCACAAAAAATGAATATTTTACACAGCTTTGTTCTCAGGTAGTCCCCAGGCGTTTTTTGGAACTGTGCCAAATTGTGCCAAATGGCACAGTTTGGAAAAACGTCTGTAACTTTTGAATAATTCAATGTAGAATCTTCATTTTGGGCTCTAATGAAAGGTCACACTCAGGGCTGTGTCTGTGTGTGTGTGTGGGGGGGGGTTTGTTCCCCCCCCCCCCGCTACAAAAGACGGGAGTTCGGCCCTCGCTACATGATGGATTACACTCCTTGCATGTTTTCACAGCGGCTCCCCCCCCCCTCGCTACTGTGTATGTGTGTGGGGTGTTGCCCCCCCCCTCGCTACAGAAGACGGCCATCACTACATGAAGGAATAGACTCATATGCTTCCCCCCGCAGACCGGGGGGCGTTTGGACCGTGAACACCCCCCCCCGCTCCTCTTCTGCAGCGGGGGGGGGGGGGCCTTCACGGTCCAAACACGGCAAATGAACCGTTTATCGCGGCGCACGCACTTCGTACTTCGTGCGCAGTACAGTTGTAATTTACCGATCGGTCAAAAGTCATTTTTGGATTACAGTTTTCAGGGAGAAATAATAATTTAGCTTATAACACCTTACCTCTTCACAGCAGCAGAGTCGTGGCGAACTTCTCTTCCCCATTGTCAGACGAACGCGACACTGCTCCGCTCGTGGATCCCGATCAAAATATAATTCCAATATTGCGGTTTTGGTGAATGATTTACAACCTTTGTCGTCGGCCTCCGTCGGTCTATGATGACGGAAGAGAATCCTAAACGTCTATTCTGCTGGAATGAGTGCAGGTCCCACTTGTGGGTGTTCTCCATGCTGCTGGGTGAGCCTGGGTCTGTAGCAGATTCGTCCAGCGTCCTTTGTTTTCATCTGCTGCAGCAGTAAATCTCTCTTCACCCAGCCTGAATTTCTGTGCTTCAGTTGGCTCCTGCATTCACAGTAGGCGGGTCCTCCTTCCTAGGTTTTCATTCATTGGCTCTTCAAGGTTTCAGAAACCCAATTCAAGGCTCTTATTAGTCGAATGAGAGGTCAATCAGATGAACTAATCTGTTTGCGGCTGTGTCTGCAGTTTTTTTTTTTAGTGGCGCTTGAACGCCACTACATCACCATCACCACCTACATCACCACAATCTGGACTATGCGTCCGAGTGCGCATGAGGGTGCAGGAGTGCGCCCTCGTGCGTCCTAGGATGCAGAGACTTGCCCGCCCGCGGAACAACGGAGCGCAAGTGGTTAAGTATATTGATTCTCCCAATCATCGACATTGGTAGTGACATCCATCTCTGAAGTAACTCATTAATGTCTGTCATTAAGGCTTCATAATTGGCACTGGCGACTAATTCTAGCTTAGGCACAATTTGAATTCCTAAATATTTAAACTGATTTACAACATTAAATTGATTTACCTCAGGAGCTGGATGATTTCTCTGGGTCTCATTTAGCATTAATATTGAAGATTTAGTTTTATTTATTTTATATCCTGATATTTCCCCAAAATTCTTTATTAAATTCAACAAGGTCGGAATTGATTTTTTAAGATTCGACATAAACAAAATTATGTCATCGGCGTACAGGGAGATTTTATGTTCTGTTGGTCCTACTTTAATTTCATATATTTGTGGATGTAAACGTACTGCCATCGCTAAAGGTTCAGTTGCCATAGTAAACAGTAAAGGTGAAAGTGGACAGCCTTGTCGACATCCTCTATTGATATTTATTGATTTTGATATATTACTGTTTGTTAGGATTTCTGCTGTAGCATTATTGTATATTATCTGTACCCATTTTATGAAATTATTTCCAAGTCCAAACCTTTGTAAGACTTCAAAAAGGAAGGGCCATTCGACCCTATCAAAGGCCTTTTCGGCGTCCAATGATAGGAGAGCTGTATCCGCTGCTTCTTTATTAGAATAGATAATATTAAATAGTCTTCTTACATTATGGAAGCCTTGTCTTCCCTTTATAAAGCCATTCTGATCTCGGTTAATAATATTTGGTAATATTTCTTGTAGTCGTCTTGCTAAAATTTTACAGATTATCTTAAGGTCAGCATTTAATAGGCTTATTGGTCTCATATTTTCACATTTATTAGAGGGTTTACTTGGTTTTGGCAACAGTATAATTAAGGCATTATTCATGTATGGTGGTAAATTACTATTTTGAAATGCTTCTAAAACCATTTCCAAAAATGGTTTTATTAATTTATTCTTAAATTTTTTATAGAGGTCAACTGGAAGACCATCTGGTCCTGCACTTTTTCCTGATTTCATATTATCAATGGCTAGCCCAACTTCTTCTTGACTAATTTTAGACTCCAGTATCTCCCTGTTTTCATTAGGAATACATGGTATAGATAATCCGTCCAAAAACCCATTTAGTTTTGTTAAGTCAGTTTCATTTTTTGTATCATATAATTTTTCATAGTAATCTCTAAAGGCACTATTAATTTCTAAAGGATCTACAACTGTCTGTCCGTTACTTATAATACTGGTAATTGGTGTTTTAAATTCTAATTGTTTAATCTGCCATGCCAATAATTTCCCTGATTTTTCACCTTGTTCATAAAAAGATTGCTTCAATCTTAGAAGACTCGAGGCAGCTCTATTCACTGATTTTTTGTCATATTCAGCTCTCAGATTCAGTAATTCGTTCTCTAATTTTGGGTCACTTCCTGCATACACTTTTTCTTGAAGAATTTTTATTTTATGTTCCAATTGGACTCTCTCCTCTCGAGTCTTCTTAGATTTTGAACCTGTATAACTAATAATATGCCCCCTAATAAAAGCTTTGAAAGCCTCCCACTTTATACATGCTGATGTTTGTGTAGTATTGATATCAAAGAACTCATCTGTCTGTTTTTCTATGTACTTAACAAATTCCTCATCCTGAAGCCATTTATGCTGAAATTGCCACCTACCTGGTTCCTTTGTCAATTTCTTATCTACATATATTAGACAGCAGGGTGCATGATCAGAGATCACAATATTATCATAGAAGCAGTTTTGAATCTTGGACCTTAATTCTGTGGAGACCAAAAAATAGTCAATATGTGAGAATGTCTTGTAGGTATTAGAATAACAAGAACAGGCTTTAACTTGTGGTTTCATTTCTCTCCATATATCTAGCAATCTCAATTCTTTCATAAAATGATTAATGATCATCCTGCATCCATTGTGCGTACAGTCCAGTCCTGTTGATCTATCTATACCGGGATTCAATGTACAATTAAAATCCCCTGCTATTATATGTTGCCCTGTAAGTGATGATAAAATAAGAAATAAATTAGCAAAGAAATTTTGATCATCTGTATTGGGACCATATAAGTTCACCAGATTTATATTTTCTAATAACAAAGATCCTTGAATGATTAGATATCTTCCAAATTTGTCTCCAATTACATTTTTTACTTGAAATGGGATTGATTTATGTATGAGAGTCATAACTCCCCTGGCTCGAGATGAAAATGATGAGGTGAATACACTTCCTTGCCATCTTCTCCTAATTCTTTTTACATCCTCCTCTATTAGATGAGTTTCTTGTAAAAACACAATTTTTGAACCTATGTCTTTTATTTTATTCATAACTTGTTTAAGTTTTTTTAAATTTTGTAGACCTCTGCAATTCCATGAAGTTAAATTAAGATTAACACTTTGGTCTATGATCAATAAGGAGTTTGAGATTACTTCGCAATGTAAACATGCTCATACAGAGAAGCAAAAACATGAGTGGTTGAACATTCATCCTACAAACTACACACAAACAAATTCCCCCTTCCCACATTCGTGGTAATCCCCCCAAAATAAAAAAAAAATTCCGTCTCCCGCTATAGTAATTGACTGCTCCACACTCGCGAGGATCAGCCAAAGCCACTCCTTCTTTATCCTCTCAATCACCCTGACTCTACTGCTTTTAATGACGTAACGTTAACTCTCTTCTGTAGTTTTCCAACTTAACTCCAAAATTTTATAGCAACTTTGTACATCATAGGTTTTTTTATTTTTTTTAATATATAATACAATCTATATTTTGTAAACTTGCTATATGCTTCAGATCAGTCAGATGCCTGTGCAAATGCTTAAATACTCTACCTAATATTTTGTTCATGCTTCATGCTTAGCTCCCACCAGTCTCTCCTTGGATCTGCTTGATGAGCTCCTGCGCCTCCTCAGGGGTCTTGAAGGTGTGGGTTCTGCCCTTATATGTGACCAGCAGTCTTGCAGGATGAATCACTCCACATGACGAATCCCGAGGCTGCACAGCACTTTACGGGCGGGGTCAAACTGTTTCCTTAATTGTTGGATTCCTGTGGCCAAATCTGGGTAGAACCGCACCTGTTGATCCTGGTATTTAATTTCTCCTTTGGCTCGCGCCGCGTTGGAGATCGTCATCTTGTCTCTGTAGCTGAGGAACTTCATAATCAGCGTCCTCGGTGTTGCCTTATTATCTCTCGGTGGGCCAATTCGATGGCCGCTCTCTAAAACGACTGATGACTGCAGCTCCGCGTTGTTCAGCGCTTCTGGAATCCACTTTTCCAAAAAGGAACATGGGTCCCGACCCTCGGTTCCCTCTGGGAGGCCCACCAGCCTCAGGTTGTTCCGTCTCGACCGGGATTCTAAGTCCAGGACATTATCTTCCAGACGTTTATTTTTTAATTCCAATGTGCGCACCTTTAATTGTAGGCTGGTGACGTCATCCTCAGCGCTGGAAATTCAGAGCTCCACCTGCGTTACTCGTTCAATACAGTCGCTTATCTCCTTTCTCATTCCTTCTATCGCTGCTATAATCCCATCAAATTTAGCGGAAAAGTCTGCTCTCATTGAGCTAATGGCAGCGAGCACCGCACCTGTGCCGTCGCCAGCAGTCACCGCTCCGCCACTAGCTTGCTCCGCCATATCTGAAGATTTTTCTGCTGCTTCGTCACGAACGTGAAAGTCCGTTAACTTGGACTGTTTCGGCGGTTCACTTTTTCCTCCACCTGATTTCCCAGCCTTAGGCTTTACCGGCATATCCTCGCCCAAACGCTGGGATAGGCTTTGTTCCAAATGAGAGAGTTATTTGCCGATTTTTTATCTTTAGGAGCAGAGCAGGGCGAAACACGTCTTCCTACGTGGCCGCCATAACCGGAAGTCCTTTATATTCTTTTTATTTAAAAATATTATAATATTACTGTTGGCCTGTCCACAACCATCTTCACCAGTTTTCCTTTATTTTATTATTGTTTTGACTTTGTTTCCTGTTCAACACAAAAGTCACCAACCAAAATTCTTCCTGGTTGACTGGATGAGTCAGATTTGCACAGATCTGACATTTGATCCGTCTGACTGTGACTGCTGACAAAAGCTCTCAGGTGACTGTGGCAGGGCTGTCTGTCTGTCTGTGTGTGTGTGTGTGTGTGTGTGTGTGTGTGTGTGTGTGTGTGTCTGATCTCTGCTCTCCTGTTTCCTCCAGCGCTCAGATGGCCGGTCTGCTGTGTGAGGAGGAGGGTCCGGAGGCCGATAATGTCAAGTACTGCGGCTACTGCAAGCACCACTACAACAAAATGGTAAAAAAAATATACTACAGTAAAATACTTTTCTTGTATGCATAACACAAAAAAATCTGGTGTTAGATTTATTGTTTTACACCGCATTTCAAATTATTATGCAAATAGGATTTTATTGTCATAAGCATTCAGTTTTTTGTTTTTCAATTAAACTCATGGATGGTATTGTGTCTCAGGGCTCTTTGGATTACTGATTTCAATCTCAGACACCTGTCATACATAATTAGTTTGCCAGGTGAACCCAATTAAAGGAAAACTACTTAAAAATGATGTTCCACATTATTAGGTGGCATGTCCGCCAAATGCATTTTTTCTACTGTGGGTGACTTGTTTTCTATTCATTCTCTATGTAGTCCAGCGTCTGCATCGCTGAGCACCCTTGGCGCTGAAATGCTCTCAGCGGTGGCCACTTTTCGTTGCAGCACTCAGGGCTGAAAAAGGTTCAACTTTTCAGACTACAGCTGAGCTCATCAATGTCAGACCTTTCTAAGCAGCAAATCAGAATTGAAGAAGGGCGGGACATACGTAGGACACCGGTACAGTCTGTACCCAGACTCCTGTTTTCTTTTCCGTGTCATCATATTTTGCATCCAGAGCTGCTGCCAATGCCAGAATTTGTTTCCTGTCCATTGTTATTTAGAGCCTGCTATTAAAAAATAATGATGATGATGATCCTTCATTGTCATTTTCATGTAAACACAAAAACGAAATAGTTTCTACAGCAAAGCCACTCAGAAATTAAAAACAACAGTCTTATCGCAGCAGGGAAGAAACTGTCCTTCAACCTGGACATCCTTGCTCGAATGCTCCTGTATCTCCTTCCTGATGGCGTCAGAGAGAAAAAACTGTGTGAGGGGTGAGAGGGATCCCCTAAGATGCAGCGCCCTCTGCGCCTGCATCTATGGCTGTAGATGTCAGTCAATGATGGTATCTGGGTGCCAGTAATCCTCTCTGCCGTCCTGATGACTCTACCCAGTCTCTGTCTCTCCTCTGCTCTGCTTTTTCCATACCAGGGAGTAATGCAGTATGTGAGGACGCTTTCATTGGTGCCGCGATAGAACACTGTCATGGCTGGCTTAGAGAGGCATGCTCTCTTCAGTTTCTGGAGGCAATGAAGGTGCTGCTGCATCTTTTTGATCACAGCTGTGATGTTATCTGTGGAGGTTTGATTGTCACTCAGATGAAGTCCAAGAAATTTGGTACTCTGTTCTCTTTCAACAGCTGAACCACAAATAATTAATGGAGAGTGATGAAGTGGGTGGTCCTTTCTAAAATCGATAATAATTTCTTTTGCTTTTTCATGAAATGGTCAGTCAGAAAGTAACTCATACCGGCTCGGACGTCGCCCAGGTTAACAAGGTCAGGAGCTCCTGACAGCGGAGGGCGAAAGACAGAGCTGTGGGGAGGAATCTGATCAGACCTAAAGGAAACAGTCATTGTCGCCCCCGACAGACTGCTATGATTATGATGATAATTCTGCATTGAGACAGAGGTTGTGGAAGTTACACCAAGTCACTGACTTCTCCACCTCATCCCTATACGCTGATTCATCACCATTTGTGATGAGACCAACAATCGCCGTGTCATCAGCAAATTTGATTACTTGGTTGGTGTTGTAGGATGCAGAGCAGTCATGAGTCAGCAGCATAAACGGTGTGGGCTCAAAACGCATCCCTGTGGTGATCCAATACTCACTGTGATGGTCTCAGATGTTCTGGTGCCAACCTTGGCAGTCTGTCTCCTCTCTGTAAGGGAGTCCAAGACCCAGTTTGCAGATGCTAGTGCTGACTCCCAGCAGTTGCAGTTTCTCAACCAACTGCTGTGGCAAGATGGTGTTAAATGCTGAGCTAAAGTCCACCAACAAAACTCTGGCATAGGTATCTTTGCCCTCCAGATGAGTCAGAATGAGGTGAAGCAGAGTAGATATGGCGTCATCTGTAGATCGGTTGGCTCTATATGCAAACTGGAGAGGGTCCATGTTAACTGGGATTTAATATGGTCCATAACAACCCGCTTGAAGCACTTAATAACTACTGGAGTAAGGGCAACAGGGCGGTAATCGTTTAGACAGCTAGGGTTTGTGTTTTGTCCTCCAAGGTCTCCGCCTTTTACCGCCACCTAATCCACATAGCACCAGACCCCCATGATCCCTCCTGCAGGTGGTGAGCCCACTGGAGGGCGGACCCATGTAACTCCTTTGGGCTGAGCCCGGCCGGGTCCCATGGATGGAAATCCGGCCACCAGACGCTAGCCATCAAGCTCCTCCCCCAGGCCTGGCTCCAGGGTGGGGCCCCGGTAACCCCATACTGGGCGGGGTACACTGAATCCTTGATATAGAATTTTTCATGAGAGTCTGTTAGATCGTTCTTAGTTTGGCCCTTCACCCAGGACCAGTTTGTCTTGGGTGACCCTATCAGAGGCACATTGCCCCGGACAACATAGCTCCTGGGATCACTGGGGCACGCAAACCCCCCCACCACGATAAGGTGATGATCCATGAGTGGGCTAGATATAGTCGGCCTCACCTCAACACACAGCTCCGGTTCCGGAACTAGTCTCCTGGAGAGGGGCTGGAGCTTGGCCTTTTCTGGAGTTTCCCCGGGCGAGAGGCGACGAGCAGGGGTGGGTGTTCTTGTATCCCCCCACCTTGCTGCCTCTATATTGGAGTTTTCCCAGATGGATGAAAGGGTTGCTTCCCTGCACTTTCAGGTTGGGAAACGGGTCCTGACCATCATTTGTGCCTATGCACCAAATGATGTTTCAGAGTACCCACCCTTTTTGGAGTCTGTGACTGGGGTGCTGGAAGGTGCTCCTCTTGGAGACTCCATTGTCCTACTGGGGGACTTCAATGCGCATGTGGGCAATGACAGTGAAACCTGGAGGGGGGTGATTGGGAGGAACGGCCTGCCCGATCTGAACCCGAGTGGTGTTCAGTTATTGGGCTTCTTATGGACAACCACAGTTTGTCCATAACGAACACCATGTTCAAGCATAAGGGTGTCCATATGTGCACCTGGCACCAGGACACCCTAGGTCGCAGGTTGATGATCGATTTTGTTATTGTGTCATCAGTCCTGCGACCGTATGTCTTGGACACTCAGGTAAAGAGAGGTGCAGAGCTGTCAACTGATCACCACCTGGTGGGGAGTTGGATCCGATGGCAGGGGAGGAAGCCATTCAAACCTGGTAGACCCAAACGTATAGTGAGGGTATGCTGGGAACGTCTGGCAGAGGCCCCTGTCTGGGAGGTCTTCAACTCCCACCTCCGGAATAACTTCAACCACATTCCGAGGGAGTCTGGAGACATGGAGTCTGAATGGGCCATGTTCTCCACCTCTTTTGTTGAAGCGGCGGCCCAGAGCTGCGGCCGCAAGGTGGCCGGTGCATCTCGTGGTGGCAACCCCCGAACCAAGTGGTGGACACCAGTGGTGAGGGGGTCCATTAAGCTGAAGAAAGCTTGGTTGACTTATGGGACTCCCGAAGCAGCTGAGGTGTACCGGCAGGCCAAGCAGAGTGCAGCTTGGGTGGTTGCTGAAGCAAAAACCCGGGTATGGGAGGAGTTCGGTGAGGCCATGGAACAAGACTTTCGGTCGGCCTTGAAGAGATTCTGGCAAACTGTTCGGCGGCTCAGGAGGGGAAAGCAGCTCCCTGTCCACACTGTGTATGGTGCGGATGGGGCACTGTTGACTTCGACTGGGGATATCGTCGGGCGGTGGAAGGAATACTTCGAGGATCTCCTCAATCCCACTAATACGCCTTCCACAGAGGAAGCAGGGTTTGTGGACGAGGGGTATGACTCGCCTATCACAGGGGCTGAGGTCGCCAAGGTGGTTAAAAATCTCCTTGGTGGCCGGGCCCCGGGGGTGGACGAGATTCGCCCTGAGTACCTCAAGGCCCTGAATGTTGTTGGGCTGTCATGGTTGACACACCTCTGCAACATTGCGTGGAAGTCGGGGGCAGTGCCTTTGGTATGGCAAACTGGGGTGGTGGTTCCTCTTTTCAAAAAAGGGGACCGGAGGGTGTGCTCCAACTTTAGAGGAATCACACTCCTCAGCCTCCCTGGGAAGGACTATGCCAAGGTACTGGAGAGGAGAGTCCGGCCGATGGTCGAACCTCGGATTGAGGAGAAGCAATGTGGTTTTCATCCTGGCCATGGCACATCGGACCAGCTCTTTACTCTCTCGAGAATCCTCGAGGGTTCGTGGGAGTTTGCCCAGCCATTTACATGTGTTTTGTGGACTTGGAGAAGGCATTTGACCGCGTCCCTCGTGGTTTTTTGTGGGGGGTGCTTCGGGAGTATGGGGTATCGGGCTTGTTGTTACGAGCTATTCGGTCTCTGTACGACGGTTGTGAGAGTTTAGTTCGTATTGCCAACACTCGGTCGGAGTAATTCCCAGTGAGAGTTGGACTCCGCCAGGGCTGCCCTTTGTCACCGATCCTGTTCATAATTTTTATGGACAGGATTTCTAGGCGCAGCCAGGGAATGGAGGGTGTCATGCTTGGTGACCACATGATCTCATCTCTGTTGTTTGCAGATGAGGTTGTCCTGTTGGCTTCATCCAGCAATGACCTACAGCTCTTACTGGGACGGTTTGCTGCTGAGTGTGAAGTGGCTGGGATGAGAATCAGCACCTCCGAGTCCATGGTCCTCAGCCAGAAAAAGGTGGATTGTCCTCTCTGGGTTGGGGACAGGCTCCTGCCCCAAGTGGAGGAGTTTAAGTATCTTGGGGTCTTATTCACGAGTGAGGGGAAAATGGAGCGAGAGATTGACAGACGGATTGGAGCAGCATCTGCAGTGATGCGGACCTTTTACCGGTCTGTTGTGGTGAAGAGGGAGCTGAGTTCTAAGGCAAAGCTGTCGATTTACCAGTCAATCTACATTCCTACTCTCACCTGTGGTCAAGAGCTTTGGGTAATGACCGAAAGAACAAGATCGCGGATACAAGCGGCTGAAATGAGCTTTCTCCGTAGGATTGCTGGACTCACCCTCAGAGATAGGGTGAGGAGCTCAGTAATCTGGGAGAGGCTCAGAGTAGAACTGCTGCTCCTCCACATTGAAAGGAGTCAGTTGAGGTGGTATGGGCATCTGATTAGGATGCCTCCTGGACGCCTCCCACTTGAGGTGTTTCGGGCACGTCCCACTGGGAGGAGACCCCGGGGCAGACCCAGGACTCGGTGGAGAGACTATGTCTCCCAGCTGGTCTGGGAACGCCTTGGTATCCTCTCTGAAGAGCTGGAGCAGGTGGCTGGGGAGAGGGAAGTCTGGGCTTCTCTGCTTGAACTGCTGCCTCCGTGACCCGGACCTCCGGAAAAGCGGTAGAAGATGGATGGATGGATGGATAGGTTTGTGTTTTGGGCACTGGCACTATGGTAGCACTTTTAAAGCAGGTGGGCACTACAGTTTGGCAAGAGGGAAGTAGAAAGTCTGACTATAGGAAAAGCGGAAGTGCTGAGCTGTGAGTGAAGCTGTTGCTAGGATACAGGGTACAGACTTTTTTTTTCCAGAGCGCAGCGCACAAGCACTGAAAAAAAGAAGTTCAGGGTGGTCAGGCAGCAAAAAACGCGTTTGATGGACACGCTGCCTTAAGCATGCCACAGGTTTCAAGCAATATGGGAAAGAAAAAGGATCTCTCTGCTGCCTAAAAGTGTCAAATAGTGCAATGTTTGGACAAGGTATGAAAACATTAGATATTTCACGAAAACTTAAGCGTGATCATCGTACTGTGAAGAAATCTGTGGATGATTCAGAGCACAGACAGGTTCGTGCAGATAAAGGCATAATGAGGAAGGTTTCTACCAGACAAATTCATTGGATTAAGAGAGCTGCTGCTAAAATGCCATTACAAAGCAGCAAACAGGTATTTGAAACTGCTGGTGCCTCTGGAGTTCCACGAACCTCAAGGTGTAGGATCCTCCAGAGGCTTGCAATTGTGCATAAACCTACTATTCGGCCACCCCTAACTGATGCTCACAAGCAGAAACGGTTGCAATGGGCCCAGAAATGCATGAAGACTAAGGCTGCGTGTCCACCGAATGCGTTTTTTGTCGCCTGACTGCCCTGAGCATTTTTTTTCAGCGTTTGTATGCTGCGCTCTGGAGAAAAAAAAGTCTGCCCTGTATCCCTGCAACAGCTTGTCACTCTCAGCTCACCACTCCTGCTTTTGCTATTGTCAGACTTTCTACAGATTTTTTAATAGCAGTCTCTAAATAACAATGGACAGGAAATGTTTTCTAGCAGCTCTGGATGTAAAATGTGATGACACGGAAAGCAGGAGTCTGAGTACAGACTAGTACTTGTGTCCTATGTCCCACCCACGCCGCAGTTCTGATTGGCAGCGTAAGGTCTGACATTGACATGCTCAGCTGCAGTCTCTGAAAAGCTGAACATTTTTCAATTCTGAGTGTTCTGAGCGTTGCGACAAGAAACGGCTACCGCCGAGAGCGTTTCAGCGCTGAGGGTGCTCAGGGCTGTAAACACTGGATTACATAGAGAATGAAAGGAATATAGCCTCCCAGAGCTGAAAAAAAGCATTTGGTGGACACGCAGCCTAATTTTCAAACAGTCTTGTTTGCTGATGAGTCGGACAGAGTGTAAGGAACGAAATTTTCATTTGTTTTCTTTTTTTGCAGCAGAAGAAGTTACGCTCTAGTGAAAATTCCAGCAGCTCCTTCAACCATTCCAGGGGGCGCTCCAGCTCTCCATCACAGGACAAACAGCATCATCACCACAGACAGCGGAAGGTAAAAAAGAAAAATATTCGGCATTTTTGAGCCTTAAAAATGAAAATAAAATAGCAGTTATGAGTATAAACAGTCTGTCAACATTTTTTCTCATTTCCTTTATTTTTTCTGTAAATTTACCTGTTAATTTGTGAACTTTATTGGAACTTTGTGATATTTTTCCCTCCTAAATTAACAATTTTTTTTCATTTGAAAATTTCAAATTTCATTTTTTGCAATTAGTGACTTTTTTAGATACCTTTTTTGATGTAATTTTCAAGCTTGATATTATCTGACATTTTCTTGAAAATTTGAAACTTTTTCATTCAAATTACTTTTTAGTAAATTATAAATTTACATTTTTTTCCTTTATTTCTTGCAAATATTTGATTTTTTTCTCTTTAATTTGTAATTTTTTTTCTTTTGAATTTTACACTTGATAGTATGGGATTTTTTTTTCTTGTAAAATTGCAGCTTTTTCTGTCAAATTGCCTTTTACCCCTTGTAAATTAGTGACTTTCTCTTAGAAATTTGAAACTTTTCTCAGATAAGATTGAGACTTTAAAGGGATTGACTTTTAATGGGACACATTTCTTATAAATTCATTGCTTCTTTCTTTTAAATTGCTTTTTTAATTCTTGTAAAGAAGTGACTTTTTTGTAAAGATTTGTAACTTTTTTCCCTTGGAAATTTGTGCCTTTACTCTTGTAATTTTGCATCTTTTTTTTTTTTTTTAGAACTTATATTTTATCAAAATTTTTAACAACAGAGTCATTACAGATATAATTACCATATGTAGTCAAGATTATTTAATACACAAATTCCACATCAATATAAGAGAAACAGCATCTGTCAAAAAAAATAAAACCAAGCGCTTAATAGCCACCTTGAGCAACTACAATAAAGAGACTTCTACTGGATGCCATCTTGATTTAAAAGTAGGTAGTTGGAGTCTCAGTGCGTAAGTAATCTTCTCCATGTGATAAAGTTCTTGTACTTTTTGAAGCCATACACTGAAGGAGGGTGGGTCTGTTTTCATCCAAGAGGCAGTGACACATTTCAAGGCTGCTACAAAAAGTATGTTTAGGAGGTATGCTGGTGCTCTCCCGTGCACTTCCGGAGGGGTGATGCCAAGAACTGCTACTGCCAAGTCCCTTGGTATTGTAACTTGAAACATATGATTTATCGCCTTGTGCACCTCATCCCAAAATGTTTGTATTTTAGGGCACGACCAGAAAATGTGTGTGTGATTAGGCACTTCTGTACCACAATTTCTCCAACACAGGCTTGGAACATTTGGTGTCATCTTGGCCACAATATCTGGTGTTCTGAAATATCTACTAAATATCTTCCATTTAAATTCCCTCCATGTATTTGAATTTGTGGTCTTATGCGCCACTGTACATACCTCTTCCCACATTTGATCAGAGAAAATTTGACCCGCCTCTGCCTCCCATCTTTGTTTTGCCAGAATAGGTTTATTTTGAGCCATTAAACCAAATATTTTGTATAACTTTGAGATCACTTTTTTATCCTCTTTGTGTTTTTGAGTTTGAATTAAAAAATGTTCAATGAGTGATGGGTCTAGCACTTTATCCCACTCTTTATGAGAAACCAAAAAAGATTGTATTTGCAGATATCTGAAAAAATCAATTTTTTGGAGTTGGAAGCGTCTTCTCAAATATTCAAACGATACAAAACCATCCTTATCGATTAACTGATGTATGTAAATAAGCCCATGATCAGCCCACTTGAGAAAGTTCGTATCCAATCTGCTTGGTATAAAGGATTTTAAATGCCCGATACTAGACAAGGCAGATAGACTAGTTGGTAACTTAAAGGCAATTCCAACCCTCTTCCAGATATCAAGTGTGGTTTTAGTCCACCTTGATAAGCCCACTACTGGAATATTAGCAAAAGGCAAAGCTTGTAGTGGTTTGAGGCTCAGGTTTTGTTCAATGTCCACCCATCTCGTATGAATGTCATTCTGCATCCATGAAATCAATGGTTTTAATTGTGAAGCCCAAAAATAATATTTCAAGTTTGGCAGGTTAAGCCCCCCTTCTTCCTTAAGTCTTTGAAGTGTTTTATATTTTATCCGAGGGCGCTTGCCCTGCCATATAAATTTTGAGAATGTTTTGTCCATTTCTTCAAATGTTGACTTAGGTATTAGTATTGGTAACATTTGAAACAGATATAAAAGCCTAGGCAGAACATTCATACGAATGGCTTCTATGCGACCTAGGAGAGACAAAGGCAATGATGACCAACGGTTTAGGTCATTTTTTATAGTACTAATTATCCTACCATAATTTGCATCAAATATCTTGTCTAATGAAAGGGGAACATAGATACCCAAATATTTTATACCTTCTTTAGGCCAACGAAAGCCACTTTGTTGTTTAAACTCTGGTGAAATATTGTCCAAAATGTCCATTGCCTCAGTTTTATCAACATTAATTTTATATCCTGAGAAATATCCATATGTTGATATAATTTTCATTAAACATGGAATTGTACAGGATGGCTCTGTCAGATACAGTAGGACATCATCCGCGTACAGTGATATTTTATGTACTTCTTTGCCAATCAGCACCCCTTTAATATTATTGTCATCTCTAATGAGTTGGGCCATTGGCTCTATACTTAAAGCAAAGAGCAAGGGTGACAGAGGACACCCTTGTCTGCAACCACGCTCCAAGTTAAACCTTGTAGATCGAAACCCATTAACTCTCACAGCTGCTTGAGGTGAAGAGTATATGGTTTCAATCCAGTCGATAAATTTAGGGCCAAAATTAAATCTTTTTAATGTTTGAATAAGATATTTCCATGACACTCTATCAAAAGCCTTTTGGGCATCCAGTGATAATACAACTGTCTTGGTTTTGCTTTGTTTTTGGTATGATAAGATATTAAACAAACGACGTAAATTATTTGCATAATGTCTCCCGACAATAAACCCAGTCTGGTCTGGATGAATAATGTTAGTTATTATGTCATTTAGTCGCCGTGCCAATACACCCTTCAAGATAGGAACATCTCCATTTAACATAGACAATGGCCTGTAAGAGCTGCAATCAGTGGGATCTTTACCTTCCTTCTGTAATACCACTATAGTAGCTTCTGCCCATGACACAGCCATTGTTTTTGTTTCTAATGAATGGTGATAAGCTTTTAAGAGGAGTGGAATAAGTTCTTCATGGAAACGTTTATAAAACTCATTGATAAATCTCTCTGGACCAGGACATTTATTATTTTTGAGAGATAAAATACATTGTTTTATTTCCCAATCTTGGATTGGTTCATCCAAATTTGCAACAATTTCACCAGATAACTGAGGTATATTAATATCCTGTAAGAATTGAGCAATATTGGACTCATCGGGGCATGTATCAGTATCTTGGTAGAGAGATTTATAAAATTCTCCGAATGTTTCAGCTATTTCCTTAGGCTTTACTATATATTTGTGTCCAGATTTTATTTTATGTACAATATTAGAAGATTGTTGTTTACGTAATTTGAAAGCCAGAAGCCTGCTCGCTCTATTTCCATGTTCATAATGCTGATGCTTGGCAAAACGTAAAGTTCCCTCGATCTTCTCTGATAGTAGCGCTTGTAGCTCTGAACGGGCTGCTTTGAGTTCAGTTAAGAGATTAGACGCCATCCCTCGTTTATGCTTATGTTCGAGCTCCCTAATTTTATGCTCCAATTCTGTTTGTTTAGCCATTTTTTGCCTCCTTTTTGCAGTAGCATAAGAAATTATACAGCCTCTTAAATAGGCTTTTGCACAGTCCCAAAGTACAAGAGGAGACATGCCAGGTGTATCATTTATATCAAGATAGTTCTTGAGCTCTGTTTTAATGAGAGTAATGAAATATTTATCATTAAGAAGAGAGGCGTTCAATCCCCATTGTTTATAAGTTGGTGTCAATCCCATGTCCCACTGAAGAACCACTGGGGCATGATCAGAGATTGTAATGGGCATGATGGTTATGTCTTCAACTCTGTGGAGTT
This sequence comes from Pholidichthys leucotaenia, assembly GCA_020510985.1. NCBI lineage: Eukaryota > Metazoa > Chordata > Actinopteri > Cichliformes > Pholidichthyidae > Pholidichthys > Pholidichthys leucotaenia. The sequence goes on from CM035848.1 coordinate 51,474,610, forward strand.
CAGCTTTAGAAGTGAAAAAATAATCAATCCTTGAATAGGATGCATGACTGTTAGAGTAAAATGTAAAATTTCTTTCTTTTGGAAATTTTGATCGCCATACATCAACCATTCCTGCTTCAGCAGTCAAATATTTAAGCATCTTGCCCATCTTGGATATGGATGCTTTAGGTGGAGGTTGTCTATCTTGTTGTGACATTACACAATTAAAGTCTCCCCCCATGAGTAAAAGACCAACACTATACTCCGTGATTCTGTTAAATAGTAATTTGATGAAGCCTGGTTGGTCCTCATTTGGGGCATACACATTAATTAGGGAGACAGGTATGCCATCAAGCAGCCCATTTACCAGAATAAATCTACCTTCTCCATCTGCATGTACAAATGTATCAACAAAATTAACTTGTCTATGTATTAATATTGCTACCCCTCTTCTTTTACCTGAGCGGTGAGATGAGAAATACACCTTATCTGCCCAGGATTTCTTTAATTTCAGGTGCTCATCATCGGACAAATGGGTTTCTTGTAATAGTGCTACTTGACACTTCAAACGTTTAAGCTGTAATAATATTTTCTTCTTTTTAATGGGGCTATTTAGACCCTTCACATTATAACTTATAATTGTCAATGGACTCATAACTTAAGTACTGTGGTGCACATAGTTACAGTATAGGGCATCATAAAAGTTGTTTTGAGGCAGAGGCGGGCCCATGATCCAGAGTACAGCAGAAACAACATAGGGAATATTACTTCACATAGGAATGTTGCATCGAAGTGGAAAGACTTTATGACTGAGAGAATATGGTTCCAGTAAGTAGCAAATAGTGACTCTGTTGCTCTTTTAAATAATATGTGATCCCCGGGGAACAAAGGGATCAGAACGCAAGAAACACAAAAACAAAATGTATATCGAACAAACGAAATACTAAAGGGTGGGATTAAGTCCCTAGCCACTGTATATTAGCAGCTAAATACACAACCTGCTATGGTAGGCTGTGTCCACAGCAAAAAAAAAAAAAGGAGCAGAAATTAAATCGGCAAAACAAATTTACTAAAGGAGCTCAGGCCCCTGCAGACTAAATTACAATAAGGAACAACATTAAATGAAAATTTTCAAAATACTCAACACAAGGGACTTCCGGTTATGGCTGCCACGTAAGACGGACGTGTCTCACTCTGCTCTGCTCCTGGAGAAAAAAAATCGGCAAATAACTCTCTCATTTGGGACAGAACGTATCCCAGCGTTTGGGCGAGGATATGTCGGCGAAGCCTAAGGCTGGAAAACCAGGTAGAGGAAAAAGCGAGCCGCTGAAACAGTCCAAATTAACGGACTTTCAGGTCTGTGACGCAGCAAATAAAATTCCATATATGGCGGAGGAGGCTGGCAACGGTGCGATGTCTGCGGGGAGCGGCGCAGATGCGCTGATGGCTGCCATGAGTTCAATGAGAGCGGACTTTTCCTCTAGATTTGATGGGATTATGGCAGCATTGGAAGGAATGAGAAAGGAATTGGGTGACTGTGTAGAACGAATGGCGCAGATGGAGCTCCGTCTCTCTAGTGCTGAAGATGACGTCACCCGTCTTCAATTAAAGGTGCGCACTTTGGAAAAAAATAAATAAATGTCTGGAAGATAATATTCTGGATTTGGAATCTCGGTCGAGACGGAACAACTTGAGGCTGGTGGGTCTTCCGGAGGAATCCGAAGGTCGGGACGCATGTTCCTTTCTGGAAAAGTGGATTCCGGAGGCGCTGGGCAGCGCGGAGTTGCAATCAGCAGTGGTTCTGGAAAATGCACACCGTATAGGCCCACGGAGAGATAAGGGACCGCCGAGGACCTTAATTATGAAGTTTCTCAGCAACAGAGACAGGATGAAGATCTTCAACGCTGCATGAGCTAAAGGAGAGATTAAACACCAGGATCAGCAGGTGCGGTTCTACCCAGATTTGGCCACAGGAATCCAACAATTGAGGAAGCAGTTTGATCCCGTACGTAAGGAGCTGCGCAACCTTGGGATTCGTCATGGTGTAATCTATCCTGCGAGACTGTTGACCACGTATGAGGGCAGAACCCACATCTTCAAGACCCCAGAGGAAGCGCAGGAGTTCATCAAGAAGATCAAAGAAGAAGAAGAGACTGGTGGGAGCTAAGCATGAACAAAATATAAGGTAGAATAATTAAGCATTTGCACAGGCATCTGACTGACTTGAAGTAAATAGCAAGTTTACAAAATATAGATTGTATTATATATTAAAAAAAAACAAAACAAACAACAACAAAAAAATTATGATGTACAAAGTTGCTAAAAATTTTGGAGTTAAGTTGGAAAACTACAGAGGAGAGTTAATGTTATGTCATTAAAGCAGTAGAGTTAGGGTGATTGGGAAGATGAAGAAGGAGTGGCTTTGGCTGTTCCCCGTGGATGTGGAGCGGTCGATGGCTATATCGGGAGACGGAATTTTTCTTTTGATTTTGGGGGGTTTGCCACAAGTGTGGGAAGGGGGAATTTGTTTGTGTGTAGTTTGTAGGATGAATGTTCAACCACTCATGTTTTTGCTTCTCTGTATGAGCATGTTTACACTGCAAGGTAATCCCAAACTCTCTATTGATCATAAACCAAGGCGTTAATCTTAATTTAACTTCATGGAATTGCAGAGGTCTACAAAATTTAAAAAAACTTAAACAAGTTATGAATAAAATAAAAGACATGGGTTCAAAAATTGTGTTTTTACAAGAAACTCATCTAATAGAGGAGGATATAAAAAGAATTAGGAGTAGATGGCAAGGAAGTGTCTTCACCTCATCATTTTCATCCCGGGCCAGGGGAGTTATGACTCTCATACATAAATCAGTCCCTTTTCAAGTGAAAAATGTAATTGGAGACAAATTTGGAAGATATGTAATCATTCAAGGTTCTTTGCTATTAGAAAATATAAATCTTGTGAACTTATATGGTCCCAATATAGATGATCAAAAGTTCTTTGCTAATTTATTTCTTATCTTATCATCACTTACAGGGCAACATATAATAGCAGGGGATTTTAATTGTACATTGAATCCAGGTATAGATAGATCAACAGGACTGGATTGTACGCACAATGGATGTAGGATGACTATTAATCATTTTATGAAAGAATTGAGATTGCTAGATATATGGAGAGAAATGAAACCACAAGTTAAAGCCTATTCTTGTTATTCCAGTACCTACAAGACATTCTCACGTATTGATTATTTTTTGATTTCCACAGAATTAAGGTCCAAGATCCAAAACTGCTTTTATGATAACATCGTGATCTCTGATCATGCACCCTGCTGTCTAATATATGTAGATAAAAAATTGACAAAGGAATCAGGTAGATGGCAATTTCAGCATAAATGGCTTCAGGATGAGGAATTTGTCAAGTATATAGAAAAACAGATAGATGAGTTCTTTGACATCAATACTACACAAACATCAGCATGTGTAAAGTGGGAGGCTTTCAAAGCTTTTATTAGGGGACATATTATTAGTTATACAGGATCAAAATCTAAGAAGACTCGAGAGGAGAGAGCCAAATTGGAACATAAAATAAAAAGTCTTCAGGAAAAAGTGTATGCAGGAAGTGATCCAAGGTTGGAGAATGAATTACTGATTTTGAGAGCTGAATACGACAAAAAATCAGCGAATAGAGCTGCCTCGAGTCTTCTAAGATTGAAACAATCTTTTTATGAACAAGGTGAAAAATCAGGAAAATTATTGGCATGGCAGATTAAACAATTAGAATTTAGAACGCCAATTACCAGTATTATAAGTAAGGGACAGGTAGTTATAGATCCTTTAGAAATTAACAGAGCCTTTAGAGATTACTATGAAAAATTATATGATACCAAAAATGAATCTGATTTAATAAAACTAAATGGGTTTTTGAACGAACTATCTATACCGTGTATTCCAAATGAAAACAGGGAGATATTGGAGTCTAAAATTAGTCAAGAAGAAGTTGGGCTAGCCATTGATAATATGAAATCAGGAAAAAGTGCAGGACCAGATGGTCTTCCAGTTGACCTTTATAAAAAATTTAAGAATAAATTAATAAAACCTTTTTTGGAAATGGTTTTAGAAGCATTTCAAAATAATAAATTACCATCATACATGAATAATGCCTTAATTATACTGCTGCCAAAACCAGGTAAGCCCTCTAATAAATGTGAAAATATGAGACCAATAAGCCTATTAAATGCCGACCTTAAGATAATCTGTAAAATTTTAGCAAGACGAATACAAGAAATTTTACCAAATATTATTAATCGAGATCAGAATGGCTTTATAAAGGGAAGACAAGGCTTCCATAATGTAAGAAGACTATTTAATATTATTTATTTTAATAAAGAAGCACCGGATACAGCTCTCCTATCACTGGACGCCGAAAAGGCCTTTGACAGAGTTGAATGGCCCTTTCTTTTTGAAGTCTTACAAAGGTTTGGACTTGGAAATAATTTCATAAAATGGGTTCAGATAATATACAATAATGCTACAGCAGAAATCCTAACAAATAACAATATTTCAAAATCAATAAAAATCAATAGAGGATGTCGACAAGGCTGTCCACTTTCACCTTTACTGTTTACTATGGCAATTGAACCTTTAGCGATGGCGATACGTTTACATTCACAAATATATGGAATTAAAGTTGGACCAACAGAACATAAAATCTCCCTGTACGCCGATGACATAATTTTGTTTATGTCGAATCTAAAAAAATCAATTCCAACCTTGTTGAATTTAATAAAGAATTTGGGGGAAATATCAGGATATAAAATAAATAAAACTAAATCTTCAATATTAATGCTAAATGAGACCCAGAGAAATTACCCAGACCCTGAGGTAAATCAATTTAATGTTGTAAATCAGTTTAAATATTTAGGAATTCAAATTGTGCCTAAGCTAGAATCAGTCGCCAGTGTCAACTATGAAACCTTAATGACAGATATCAATGAGTTACTTCAGAGATGGATGTCACTACCAATGTCGATGATAGGGAGAATCAATATACTTAAAAGTAATATTTTACCTAAAATACTTTATTTATTTCAATACATTCCCTTACCACCACCTTTAGATTTATTCTCAAGAATTAAAAAAAAGTTAGTGGAATTTATATGGAACAACAGGAGGGCTAGATTACGTCTGTCTTTATTATATTTACCATTTGATCGTGGGGGTCTGAAATGTCCAAATTTTACGTTGTATTATTGGTCGGCACAACTGAGATCTATGACATATTATTTTTCATTAAATGATCTCCCTCACTGGACTGAAATGGAATCATACAATTTACCTTTACCCCTTCCCATATTTATATACTCAGATTCGGCAAAAAAATTACAAAAACAAGTTAAAAATCCATTTGTAAAGCATATGATCAAAATATGGTGTGAAGCTAAAAACTATTTAAAAGGACCACAGTTATTGTCACAATTTAGTCCAATATGGGGTAATCAATATTTTAAACCAGGGAGAGCGGACGCTGTATTTAAAGTATGGAATTTAAAAGGGATACAAAAGATTCAGGATTTATATTTGCCATGTGCAGATAACATAATGTCTTTTGAAGAGCTGAGGATCAAATTTAATCTTAATAGAACACATTTTTTTAAATATCTTCAACTTAGAAACTTTATTCGATCAAATCAAAATAAAGCTCTCACTCGACCTATTTATTCATCCTTGGAAAAAATGTTGATGAAAGATAGTAAAAGAAAGGGTATTATTTCAGAGTTTTATAACTCATTGACACTATCTTCAAGCGAAAATTCACTGAAAAGATTAAACTACTGGAGAGAAGATCTGCAAACTGAAATTTCAGAGGAACAATGGGAATTGGCTTGTACAGAAGCTCAAACCAAATCAATAAATGTACGTCTTAAATTGATACATTTCAAATGGTTAATGCGGATGTATGTTACACCGGAGGAGTTAAATAGATATAACAAAAATATACCAGATACGTGCACAAAATGCATGGAAAGTAAAGGAACCCTGTTTCATTGTGTATGGGAATGTAGATTAATAAGAATGTTTTGGGAAGAGGTGAGGGTAACAATTGAAAAAATAATCTCAAAACAAATCATATTGAATCCTAAACTGTTTTTGTTGGGTCTGTACCCAGAAAAGCATAATTTTAATAAAAGTGAAAGAACATTCATAGACCTCAGTTTGCTTAATGCCAAAAAATGTATTGCACTATTATGGAAAAAGACTCATAGACCAGATGTGACTCAGTGGTTAAGACAGATGTTAACAAACCTTCCATTAGAAAGAATAACATATATACTGAAATCAAAGGAAATTGTGTTTGAGAATATATGGAGACCTTTTATTGATTATGTAAAAAATTTAAACATAACTCTTGAAGAAGAAGGTGAATGATGTGTGTGGACCTTGTAAATTCCAAACTGGTGAACATAATATGTATACTTATGTAATGGATTGTCTAGACTAAACAGAGGAGTATTGTTGAAGACTTGATTTTGTTGGTGGTTGTTGGTGTTCTTAGTGCATTTTTTTTGTAGTACTTTAGTGTTAGTGTTTGATTGTTTGTATCATGTTTGTTAAAAAAAAAAAAGGTTCAATAAAGATATTGTGGGAAAAAAAATACTCAACACAATACACTATAACAATACAGGATAGGAAAAAAAAATGTATTATTCTCGTCACCATAAAAAAAAAAAAAACATATTTTAACAGATTACGCACCCACTGCAATCATAACCTGCGGACTCACGCTATATAATCCAAACATGGTACCTCAAGAATCATCAGCTTCGGGCAGGATATTATTCTTTATGTAGTCCATGGCCTTTGTTGGATCATGAAAGTCCTGACTCTCATTCCCGAAAGTGATCCGGAATCTTGCGGGGTAAAAAAAACCAAAACGCACATCACATCGGCCTCGTAGCGCCTTCCGTGCATCTGAAAAGGCAGCCCGGGCTTTAGCAGCACCTGCCGTGTAGTCAGGGAAGATGCTGATCCTGTTACCGTTATACATCAAAGGTGCCTTTTCCCTGGCTCTTCTCAAAATATCCGCTGCATCTCCATCATAGTGCATCTTGGCGATTATCACTCGGGGTCTGTCTGCTCCCGCAGTCCGTGGTGCTGGTGTACGATGAGATCGATCAACTTTCACTTCTCGGTCCATGTATAAGGCTTGTTTAATAATTTTAGCCACCTCGTTTGGATTGCAGGGGTTTTGCTCATTGACACCGACAATGCGGATATTTCCACGTCTCATTCTCCCCTCCAGATCCTCACATTTGCTCCGCAGTGACTTCACTTCACTTTGGAGCTCTTTCACCGAGCTCTGAAGCCCAGTTATATCATCTGACCAAGTAGACAAGCCGTCTTTCACATCTTGAATGTTAGCTTCAATTGTGCCAAATCGTGCGCTAACGGAGGTGGCGTTGCTAGCTATTTCCGAACGTACAGCCTGGACTTCGGCTTTGAGAGAGGCGAAATCGTTAGCTAAGGCATTCTTAAATTCTTCCTGTATAATTTGTGTGATGTCTTCTCTTAAGGATGCCAAAATCTGAGTTTTAAAGCCTTCGTCCGTGGTCAGCATTGGCACTGCGCTCTGTGGTTCGTCATTCTTTTCCAGCTCGGCTTGCAGCCTCGTGTTGGGCCTATTGGGTTTGTCGGTAGCGTCGAATTTAAACTTCTGAAGTTTATCCATCATGACGATAAAAGTGGGCAGGAGAGTCCGACAATGATAGGTGACGAGTCTGTATTGAGCTTTACCAAAGAAACTTCGTTTTTAAAAGTAAAATGTCCAAAAGTCTGCGGGAGCACTGAGGGACACGTCTTCACTCCAGCATGGCTCACTAGCGCCCCCATTTTGCATCTTTTTAACCTATAATTTTTTTCTTATAAATGTACTATTTTTTTCAAGTAAATCTGTGGGGGTTTTTTTCTTATATTTACAATTATTTGTTACTTGTATATTTGTGACCTTTTTTTCTCAGAAAGTTACCAGGTTTTTATCCCCCGCCGGTCGAAACCCAAAGGGCTCGAAGACCGAAGGGGGATTACTGTATGATATGGGTCAGTCCGTCTGTCTGTCTGTCCCACTTTTGTGAAATCAACTCCTCCTACAGTTTTGGTCCGATTGTTTTGAAACTTGGTGCCATGGTTTGAGATCCTCTGATAATGCGCATATTGCAATTTCAGTCTCATCGGATGACCTTGAAGTCAAAGGTCAGAAGTCAGATTTTTTCCCTAAATCTTCTAAACACAATAACCAAAAGAAATGATGTAGACTTTTCAAATCGATACAGTAGTTTTATCTAATGCACATCTTGGATGACTTACACCCTCACCTAACTATGGGTTTGGGGTCAAGAGGTCAGAGTTCAAAGTTAACATGGCAGTTGTACTATGGTAAATAGAATAGAATAGAATAGGCTTTATTGTCATTGTACAGTTGTACAGCACAACAAAATTGTGGGTGCTCCACCAGGCTACTGCGCAATAATGTAAGTGAGAAGAATTTGAAATAATCAGTTACAGAACACACGATTAGCCATATGACTGAAGTAAAGGTAAAAGTAAAAATAGTAAATAGCCCATTGGTATATAAACAGATACGGTAGTGGCTATGCAGGTGGAACTATGTACTTATGTAAGAGTGCTGAGTGCAGAACACATAATAGAGTAAAATGGCCCAAGGATTAAGATAAGATAAGATAAGATAAGCCTTTATTAGTCCCACAACGGGGAAATTCCAGGATTGCAACAGCACAGGGATAGCAACACTCAGAGCAACAATCAGAAGGCAAGAAAAAAAACAAGCAAGCAAGAGCAGCTAATATACATATGTACATATTACTATAAAATATATATATATATACACACACACACACACACACACACACAGACACACAGTGCAGAGCATTGTAGCTGGATGGAATAAATATATGAATATATGAACACACAGTGCAGAGCATTGTAGCTAGATGGAATAAATATGTAAATATATAAACACCCACAGTACGGAGCATTGCAGCTAGGTGGAATAAATATGCAAGTATATAAACACACACAGTGCGGAGCAATGTAGCTAGATGGAATAATATGTAGATATATAAACATACCATATATAAACCATATACCATACCATATATAAACATACCATATATAAACCATACCATACCATATATAAACATACCATGTAGGATAACTAAGTAGACGGTTATGCTGTTTCATTCCATCTAGCAACAATGCTCTGCACTGTGTGTGTTTATATATTTACATATTTATTCCATCTAGCTACAATGCTCAGCACTGGGTGTGTTTATATATTTATATATCTACATATTATTCCATCTAGCTACATTGCTCCGCACTGTGTGTGTTTATATACTTGCATATTTATTCCACCTAGCTGCAATGCTCCGTACTGTGTGTTCATATATTCATATATTTATTCCATCCAGCTACAATGCTCTGCACTGTGTGTCTGTGTGTGTGTGTATATATATATATTTTATAGTAATACGTACATATGTATATTAGCTGCTCTTGCTTGCTTGTTTTTTTCTTGCCTTCTGATTGTTGCTCTGAGTGTTGCTATCCCTGTGCTGTTGCAATCCTGGAATTTCCCCGTCGTGGGACTAATAAAGGCTGATCTTATCTTATCTTATCTTATATAAAAACACAGTGCGGAGCATTGTAGCTAGATGGAATAAATATAAATATGTAAATATATAAACACACACAGTGCAGAGCATTGTTGCTAGGTGGGATGAAACAGCATAACCGTCTACTTAGTTATCCTACATGGTATGATTATGTGCCCATACATATTCTCACCCTCCATAGCGACCGGTATGTTCCTAGTTGTATGCCGGAGAGGACCATTGTGTAAGTCTATTGCATCTTTTGCATTCAAAAAAAAAAAAAACTATTAGTTTGTTACGTCTTTTTGCTATCTCTGCGAGCAGCCCTGCTTAGGTTGTACAGTCTGACAGCCGTTGGTAGGAAGGACCTACGAAACCTCTCGGTTGTGCACCTGGGATGATGTAGTCTGCTGCTAAATGAGCTCCTCAGTGCATCCAGTATGTCCTGCATAGGGTGGAACTCGGACTCCAGCAGAGATGACAGTTTAGCCACCGTCCTTCTCTCTCCTATCTCCTCCATCGGATCAAGGCGCTGCCCCAGGACAGAGCTAGCTTTCTTAATCAGTTTGTTCAGTCTCTTCCTATCGGCTGCAGTAATGCCACTGCCCCAGCAGACCACTCCAAAAGTGATGGCTGATGCCACCACCGTGTCATCAGTATTGTGTGACCAGTGTAGTTTATTATTCAGATGAATACCCAGGTACTTATAGGATGTCACCATCTCGACGTCTGTTCCCTGTATATTTACTGGTGCTATGAGGGGCTGCCCATGCCTGCGGCAGTCCACCACCAGCTCCTTAGTTTTCCTCGCGTTGATCTGGAGGCAGTTCCGATGGCACCAGTCCACAAAGTCCTGGATAAGCCCTCTGTACTCAGCTTCATCTCCGTTGGAGATGAGACCAACGATCGCAGAGTCATCAGAGAACTTCTGTAGATGGCAATGTGTTGTGTTGTGTGAGAAGTCCGCAGTATAAAGAGTGAACAGGAAGGGAGCCAGCACCGTTCCCTGGGGGGCCCCCGTGCTACTGATGATCGTGTCGGAAACACAGTCCCGGGTTCTCACAAACTGAGGCCGGTTCGTGAGGTAGTCCAGGATCCATGATGACAGGTGCTGGTCCACCCCTGCGCGCAGCAGCTTGTCCTTCAGGATCATCGGTTGGATGGTGTTGAAAGCACTGGAGAAGTCAAAGAACATGATCCTCACCATATTCCCGGGCTTCTCCAGGTGGGACAGAGAACGGTGAAGGAGGAAGATCACCGCATCCTCCACCCCAATGCCATGCTGGTAGGCGAACTGGAGTGGATCCATCGCTGGTTCCACCAGGGGGCGGAGATGAGCAAGGAGCAGTCTCTCCAGGGTCTTCATCAAGTGGGACGTCAAGGCCACCGGTCTGTAGCTGTTCGGGTCTTTGGGGTGGGAAGTTTTTGGTACCACACAAGATGTTTTAAGATGATTATGGAAAATATGTACAGTTGTGATTTCACGGATGGGTCAATATACATGAAAGTGAGGAGTACAAAGAGAGGTGAGTTATAGTAATAATTAAAAGGTTCTCGGTTCTGTGCATGTGAGTGTTCAGAGGGAGGGGGGTGGGGCCTCTAACTGTTTGCAGTTCGGATGGCCCAGGGGAAGAAACTGTTTGCCATTCTGGAGGTGTGGGACCTGATTGATCTGAACCAGTAATGGTACATTTACTATTACTATAAAACGAGCAAAGCTAGGGCCACCAAGCCTGGTACACAGGTTCACCTTGGGATCCTGACCTCTAACTATGGGTTTGGGGTCAAAAGTCAAGGTTAACATTCCTTATGCCGTATTACTGTACAACAAGTAAAGTTGGGGTCACCAAACCTGGTACACAGGTTCACCCTATGACCCTGAAGTGTGACTATGGTTTTGGGATCACAAGGTCAATGGTCAACATCAAAATGCCTTATAAAGTATATTCAATTCAATTCAACTTTATTTATATAGCGCCATTTCACAACCACAGTCATCTCATAGCACTTTCAACTGTAGGGGGAACCCCCACAGCTGCAGAAAGAACCCAGCAATCAGGCGAATCCCTGTGAGCTAGCACTTGGCGACGGTGGAGAGGAAAAACTCGCTTTTAACCGGAAGAAACCTCCAGCAGAACCAGGCTCTGCTGCGACTGGCTGGGGGGTGAGGGGACAGAGAAGATGAAAAGAACAGACATGTAGCGAGCAAACAGCACGATGGGGACTCAATCTATGGGAGAGAACAAACAGATGTTAATGACCAGCAAAAAAAAAAATATTTCATTGAGAGTGAAGAAAGGAGTGAGGCCCAGTGCATTATTGGAGGTCCCCTGGCTGACTAAACCTAGGGAGACTAAACCTGACTAAACCTGACTAAACTAAAGGAGGGTTCAGAAACACATGATCCCTCCCTAATTATATCTCAACAACAAAGAAAGCTCGGGTCACCAAACCTGGTACACAGGTTCACTCTGAGACCATAACCTCCGACTACAGGTTTAGGGTCAAAAGGTCAAAGGTCAAGGCTGGCACTCCCTATGATCTCTTACTATAGAACGTGTAAAGCCTCTGTAGGGTCACCATACGTGCTACATGGGTTCACCTCAGGATCCTGCCCTACGACTATGGGTTGTATACTTTGTTGTATATTCATGGATGATGGGTTTATCATAATTTGGTTCTGCCACAGTAATTTTATTGAAAAGTTGAAAACTGCTCTCTGTCAGTAAGTATCGGGATCTTCAAAGAAAATGGAGGCGGGGGACATTGCACTCACCTCAGAGTGCTCTTGTTTCTTATAAAATTCTCTTACATTTCTGAAGTTTTTCTAAGTGTATGCATTTTTTTCTTGTAAATTTGACATTTTCCCCTTCCTTATTTTGCAAGTTTTTTGTTTTTTTCCTGGAAATTTACATTTCTTTTCTAATGCTGTGAAAGTTTTCCTCTTAATTTTGCAAAAATTTATTCCCAAAAATTTCTTTTATTTGCAACTTTTATCAGAAATTTGTTACTTTTTTTCTGGCAAATCTACAGTATTTTTTTTCTCAGTTTGTCTTTTTTTTTTCCAAATCAGAACTACAGGGAGCCACTTGTTCATGTATTTTTTAAATTTATTTTCAGAGTCATAAGGACAAAATTCGGCAGAAGGAGCGTCACAAGAAGTCGTCAGACAGCCTGAGCTCATCGGTGACTTCCAGCACCATAGAGAAGGTGAACATGTGGAGAATAAAGGAAATTCCTCTTGCCACAGCACATTGGTATAAATTAGCAATAACACATTATCTTTCTCTGATATTTAAAATGTTTTGTGTTTGGGTTGCTGTCGGACAGATCTCCAGTCACCACAGCAGCAAAGACGGGGAGGGAAAGTCCAAAAAAGTCAGCTCTCACAGTCACGGCCACCGCAGCAAGAAGACAGGGAGCTCTGGGAAGAGCTGCTCCTCCTCCTCATGCTCCTCCAGCCCCTTCAACACAGGTACCAGTGGGGAGACGAGCTCCTCGGGGAAAACCACAGGTTCACTAAATAGGAGACAATGGTATTTTTTTTCACACAAAACAAAGAGATGATTCAAATGAGAAAAAATTGCATTTCCTCGTGAAAATGCCGTGTGAATGCTGCTTACTGTGATGCTTTCCAGAAATGCTTAAAAAGGCTGTAATATCCTGCTTTGACGTAATCGTAAATGCTAAAATAGCCTTATCAGTAAAAACATTAACATAAAAGCAGAAACAGCTTGAGGTTGTACAAAGTTAGCTTAAAATTGCTAAATATAAGCTTAAACCTTAAAAAAACTAGCATGATTGCAAAAATGGCCTAATCTTAAAAATGTTTAAAATAGCTGGAAGTTTCACAAATTTAGCTTAAAAATGCTTTATAAGCTTAAAACTTAAAAAGTGTTAGCTAGATTGTAAAAATAGCTAAATCTTTAAAAACATTAGCATGAATAAAGTATCAAAAATCAGCTTAAAAATTCTCTGGAAATACTTAAAGATGCACTCCGGTGGCTCTAAAACCACCTCAAAAACAAATATGTTGTGGCTTTTTACCCACAAAAAAAAAAAAAAAAAACTTTCATTACCTTAGGAATCGCTTGGGAAGCGATTTTAAATCTTTCACCTACTTAAGTATGCACGGATCTAACGGAGAAGCTCGACATGCCGAGGAACTGTGGCGAAAGCAATGCGGGTGCCAGGCTGGAGTTTAGGCGGCGTGCAAGAAATATAAGACAGAATAATAAAGAGCGATGGCAAGAACCAAGCAGACCGCCCGTAAATCTACTGGAGGAAAAAGCCCCCCAGGAAGCAGCTAGCCACCAAGGCTGCTCGAAAAAGCGCTCTGGCCACCGGCGGAGTGGGGAGGCCTCACCGTTGCAGGCCCGGTGCCGTGGCTCTGAGAGAGATCCGTCGCTACCAGAAATCCACGGAGCTGCTCATCCGTAGGCTGCCCTTCCAGCGCCTGGTGAGGGAGATCGCTCAGGACTTCAAGACCGACCTGCGCTTCCAGAGCTCCGCTGTCATGGCTCTGCAGGAGGCCAGCGAGGCCTACCTGGTGGGTCTCTTCGAGGACACCAACCTGTGCGCCATCCACGCCAAGAGGGTCACCATCATGCCCAAAGACATCCAGCTGGCCCGCCGCACCCACGGAGGGAGAGAGAGCTTAGACTTTCTGCTGCACATTCACCAACCACAATGCTCCGCATTGTGTGTCTATATATATATATATATATTTATAGTAATATGTACATATGTATACTAGCTGCTCTTGTTTTTTTCTTGCCTTCTGATTGTTGCTCTGAGTGTTGCTATCCCTGTGCTGTTGCAATCCTGGAATTTCCCCATTGTGGGACTAATAAAGGCTTATCTTATCTTATCTTATCTATGAATATTCTAATTAGTGGCCTGCAGGGCTTGCACGTGATTGGTTGCCACGCTCCCCAACCTGCAGGGCTTGCAAGTGATTGGTTGCCATGACTCCTGGTGGGTGGGCTGCTAGTCTGTTCACAATGCTTCCAGACATTAAAGTTTTGCCTATATCTTCAAAAGTAAAAAGCAAAATATTTTTCTGAAAGTGGTCTCATGAAGTGCGGCGCCCCGTCCGCCGGTGACTGCCGCGAGCTGGCGCCAGTTCTGCTTACCAAAAGTGTCCAACTGGGCGGCTCACATTCCACAGCTCGGCGCCCTGTCTGCCGGTGAAGTGAGCTGAGAGCATCGGTGTCGCTGAGCAACATTCAAGCCCCCCCCCCCCCCGTCCCCCACTGCTTCGCTGATCACTATACAAAACAGACGCTTTCAGCCCCCTCAATCCTGCTGCTCCTCCCTCTTCCCTCAAGGTAGCCAAGCATATCTGTCTGATTGGTTAATGTTATAACAAGTCAGGTTAAGCAAGAATACTTACATAGTTGAAACGATCTGTCCAAACTGACCCGTTGGAGGGGGGGGCATTACCAAACTGGAAATTCACAGCAGAAAAACACAGACTTGGGACTGTGGTGAAATTTTGCTCTTGATATGTCTTGTAAGTCACAAAAAACATGTTACAGACAAGTTAACAACAGAAAAAAAAAAAAAAAAAGATTTTCGTCAGACTGTCACTTTAAACCTAAAAAAAAAAAAGCTAATTTAAATGCTAACATAGCAAAAAGATTTATAAACATTAGTATAAAATATTCACAAATGTAGTGAAGGAGGACATGGGGAGGGATGGTGTTGCAGAGGAAGATGCAAGGGACAGGGTGAGATGAGCTGTGGCGACCCCTAAAGGAAGCAACCAAAAGAAAGAAGAAGAGTTTAAAAGCAGAAATGACACTTTTAGAAAGTTAGTTCAAAATGCTAAATATGAGCTTAAATTACTTAAAAATGCTAGCTAGATTGCCAACATAGCCATAATGTTATAATCATTTGCATAAAAACAGAAATAGCTAACAGTTCTAAGACGTTAGCTTAAAAATACTAAATATAAGCTTAAACTTCAAAAAAAAGTTAGCTCGATTGCTTAAATAGGCTAATCATTTACCGCGTTAGCAATAAAAGGGGAAATTGCTCAGACTGGCACAAAGTTAGCTTAAAGTGCTAAACCTAAGCTTAAACCCTTAAAAAAAATGTTAGCTTAAATGCTAAAATAGCCTAATCTTGTAAAAGCAGAAATCACTAGAATTGCAGAAATTTGGCTTAAAATGCTAAATATCTGTTCAAACTTTAAAAATGTTAGCTGAAATGCTAAAATTCCTTAAATGTTAGCATAAAAGCTGAAATAGCTCATATGAATGTTGGATTTAAATACAAGCTTAATCCCCGAAAAAAATGCTATTTTAAATGCTAAAATTTCTGCATTTTGAAAAGTTTTTACAAGCTAACCTTTTCTATATTTTCAAGCTTTTATTTTGAAAGCCTGTATAGCATCCTGTTGTGTATGAGTTAAATAACTTCAAGCTACAGGTGGAAGTCAATATCATAGAAAATTATTATAAGAAAATTATGTCACCAAATGTTGCAGGAAAACATGGCTAGTTCAATATAAAGGGGCTTTTATTTTGAAAAACCACAGTACAGCAAAGATTGTTGGGGCCTTTTCTGCAATTGTGGGGTTCACACAATTCACACAATGAATGCCCAGCCCCTGGTTTTATCTGTTACCCACATGTTGGCTCTCAGTAGGAACAAGACACCTGTGTTGTATAGGAAGCTTGTTTCAGAGTTTTACTTTTTAACTTTTATTCTCCTTCCTCCCGAAGGTGCCTCGCTGCCGTCTACTCAGGATTTCCATCAGTTCTCATCTTCCTCACGCCTGGAGCGCGACCACAGCCATGGGGGTGACGACCACGGCGGGGAGGAGCGCAAGAAGCGTCACCGGAGACAGGCGGTCCATGAGGACGAAGGGGAGGACGACGAAAAGGAGGAGGACAAAGACGAGGAGGAGGAAGAAGAGGAGGAGGAGGAAGAGGAGGACTGCAAATACCACAAACCTCCAGCTCTGACCCCCGCCGATGGTCCGCTGGCGGCGTCACATGAACGGTCGGAGGGCAACTCCAGCCCCTTCGAGAACAAGGTCACCATCTCCACCTTCGGCTCCATCATGCGCATCACGTCGTCCTCGGGGCTCGGCAGCAGCAGCAAAATACGGAAAATCTCCTCCTCCTCTTCTTCCTCATCGGGGGACTACAAACCGTCTAAGTCGCTCTGCAAGCCACCGCCACCGGTACACGTTCACTTTATTATCTGGGAGGGGGTTTGTTTGGCACAATGTGAAGAAAGAGAAAGGAGAAAAAAGCTGAGAGTTTATATCTCTGCCAGCATTTAAGTTCTAGAACTGGATTTTTGTACTTAGATCCACAATATTTTCTAAATGCTCATAAATGTGTACACCTCCCGTAAATGAGAGAATATTTTCATAAGTTTTCTTTTATAGTTATCTGGGAAATTAAAAAGAAAAAATATTATGCTCTTTTTCCTCATGCTGACACACCTCCCATAGGTGTTAAGGAAATGTCTGTGACATGATTTGGTCAAAACACTTCAGGGTTTATTAATTGCCGAATCATTTTACACTCGGGAAGGAGCTCTCCTTAAACAGGCTGTTTTATGGCATATTGCTTTCAATGCTAATGAGCTCCAGCTCACCCCACCCCTCCAATACTTTTGATGGTATCAGGCATCCCGAGTTCCACAGTTAAACTGGCAATATCCTTATATTTCACCCTAAAGAGAAGCTAATTGCTAACATGCTAATAAACCTGTTGGTTAGCAACCAGAAGTGGAATTCTTGGGTCTCTAGCTTGCGCTTGGAAGGGGAGGTGGTCCTCGCAACCAGTACGCTGCTGTGGATGCCACACGTTGATGGATGGCAGTGCTCTTCCGTGCTTTAAAGGGGTCATTGCCTGAAAAATGGTTTTGTTTGTAAGTTTTTACTGTCTGAAATGAGTCTCTTGGTTACCTAATTATCCCAAAATTTTCAAAACAGTCAATTCTCTTAAAAAAAAAAAAACACAGCCTTTATCTCGTTTTTCTCTCCCAGAAACGTTTTTGACTCTTCAGTGGAACTCTCTAATGTCATGAATCGAAAAAGCCAACCCATGGCCGTCCTTGAGACCAGCCCACTGTTCTATTATTGGCCCACCTGTCTGTCATGTAGATGGAAGTGGTGCTAAAGATAGCCTATTAGCCCCTGAGCTATAAGCCCTCAATCTAACGCTGGTAACAGGAAGCTCGAACCGAGCACAGCTTATATTGTTATTTTCTTCAGATCTTGGTCACCTTAATAACCATCCCTGTTACCACCTGGTTCACCGGTCCGCAGTCCACAATGTGCCTCACATCGCTCCAGTCCTTCTCTGAGTGGTTTCACCGTGGTTCCGCGTCAGGTCACCGGCACCGGCATGCCGGTCACAGGGAGCTGAGAGCCAGCAGCTTTAGGCAGAATCCCCAGGGCGCAGTGCAGGTAGTTGCCGCACCCTCGGGATGTTGCCTGGAGCTGCTGGCTCAGCTCCCCCACCATTCTCTGGGCATACTCTTGCAGATAGTGTGTGGGAGCTGCTTTGTGACGGGGCATCCCCAGGCTGGCCGTGGGAGAGGAGTGGAGTACCGTGGAGCGAGACATTGCCCTTTGAGATCCCATGGCTCGGCCAGTGGCCTCAGGTTGCAGCTATCAGTGGATTGCCCTGCACATGGTGCTGGCGATTTGTTGTGGCGTCTCGGCGGGGTTGTTAGAGGGTGGACCGAGATAACACGAGATGCACAAACGACTGCGGATCAGTGAACCAGCACTGCTCGTCCAAGCTACAAGAAGGCTAGAAGCTACTCAGCTAATGGCTAACTGATGTAAGAGTGAAGGTGGAGTTGAACGACTGAAGGATGTTTCTTAAAGTGACAGGCTATAAATCAGAATGTTTCAAGAAAGCCAGGAAAAAATTAAAAAAAAAATTTGCTTCAATAATTAAAAAAATGAAGAAAATGTGAACAAAATGTGTCACAAACACTTCATTAAGACATATGTGAGCTGCTAAAATGTGGAAAAAAGTGCAGTCAGTGACCCTTTAAGCTTGATTTTAGCACCAGCATCAACGCAGGAGCAACGCAGTAGCCCCCTGCGTCGCCCGACGAGCACCTCTTCCAAACTGTGATTGGTTCACTTTGTCTCATTCTTCACATTTCGTGGTTCTCGTCTCTCCTCCGCTCTGCTCCTTCACCTAGGAGCCACTTCCAAGGCAAGTCGGATAAACAATGATCCAAATTCAAAAGAATATTGAGGAAGTTGGCACCTACAGAACATTTTATGACTCGTTCTAACCCCAGTAATTATTGATTGTCAAAGGATGGCAGTGGTGGTGGTTGAATGGATTGTAACGTCTTCTCTCTTTTTTTGTTTTCTCTGTTGTGGCGAACGTATGAAAAGTTGCTTTTTTAACATTTATTAGGTCGAACTCCATCACGATCTGCTCTTGTCCGTTGTTATTACAAAAACACACGACAAATACAAATCTCTCTGCACATTTGGCAATGGAACAACACATACAAACCAGCCCATGAGAAAGAAATTACAGATCGCTGCATCTGCAATGTCGACGTGATGTGGGTGTATAAATCCCGCTTTTCCGGTCCATGGCACTGGCCTTACCTTGACTGAGGCCAACATTTTAGGTCATCCTCAATTTGCTCGGCGCATGTCTTTTTCGGCGTATCGTGTTGGATTCTCCAGTACGTAGGTCGTTGAAGTGGAATTAACATCTGAAGTAATGTTGACTTCAAACAATTTACACTTACTGGTGAAAATGTCTCTGTAACAAAAACATCTGTCATATGATGATGGAGTCATTAAAGGTACAGTGTGTCATATTCAGCTCCGTCTAACAGTCAGCTTTCAAAATTAGGGCTGGACATCACCAGTAATTTCCAGAATCGATTTGATTCCGATTCTTGAGGTTCTGAATCAATTCAATTCTGATTTGATTCGATCCGATCCCGATTCACTCAGGGAAATTACCATTTTAATAACTATTTTACTTTCCAGGAAATAAATTCTTAGAGACCTAGTGCTGCAAATTGTACCAGGAATACTCTAACTTTATTAATACATAAATTATCACATAAAGAACTGACCCAAAATCAGTTACAATAATGCACTTTTTATTATTTACAGTAACTTATGATTTCACAAAGTGCTGACAAGTGCTTTCTTTAGTCCAAAGGGTGTGTTGTGTCAAGTTAACAACCAAGAATAAGTAAACAAATGCAATGCATGGAGCATGTATACATAATCTCACTATATTTACCTGCAACTATAGATTTCAAATGCATCAGGCATTCAGGCAACTAGAACATAATTTTTGTAACAGTAATACCTGAGAAAATGCTACACTTGTGAGGCTAAATTGAGTACGTGTGCAAAACAGCCCATGTGCAACTGGCCCAGTATTTACACAGCACGTACCATATTTGCAGCATTGAGGCAAATTTTTCGCGAGGTGTGAATATATGTAAATATGCGAAAAGCACATGTATTCGCATCTGAGGGATCATGCTAACAACGGCTAGCAAGTAATCAACCTTGATATTCTGCCGTCACTGGAGTAAACTTATCAACACTGGAAAGTGAACTAGTTTGAAAGTGAGACTACCATTCACCTGCAGACAGATGGATTGAAGCTGAAATGGAGTGTCTGTTGTATATATTCATCCCATTCATCCCACAGACATGCTAATGATGGCTAGCAGACTAGCAATGTAAAAACAACCATCATCCAGGTGTAGTTTTGGAGGAGGCTGTGACAAATTTCCATCTGAGAGCCCCACCCAATACCGTTGTAAACTTAAACATGACGGCTTTGGTTGTGTCAATCTTTTTGCTCCCTTCACAGTTCTTGAATGCAATTTGTCAGCTGCACATCGCCACGTTGATCCACTTTGACCTGCGGCTTAACTCTCACGCGATTGTTCAATCACATGAGAGTTCTGCCAGCTCAAGGACAACTAGCATTTTGTGTTTCACAGATGTAAAAGCATTATATTGAAAGATCGATCCGTGGATTTTGTGAATCCATATTGGCTCGGTCAAACGTGAATCAATTCGAAATAGAGAATTGATCTTTTGAACCCACCCCTATTCAAAATGCAATCAATTTATATTTTATTGCTCATCAACCCTCTCACAAAGCATATCATTGTCATGTCCACTGCGTAATTTCGCAGCGAACATAGAAATTGGCAGCGAGCCCAAAACGCAGTGTAAGTAACATGTTTTATTCACAGTGGAAAAATGTCCAGGAAAATGTCCAAGCAACAGTCACAGTGAGAATGGGTGAGACAACCGGCTACAAACTTTGTTGGCTCAGGGGAAATGCCAAATGCGCTCCAAGCAGACAGGAGCGGAGAGAAAAGGCACAAATAAAAGGACTTACAATTGCGCAGGAGCAGAAAGGCTTTGGAGTGACTACACAGTTTAGTCCAGGGGAAAACCAACAGATGCGAGCCTGGTTGTCCAATGTTGACTTTTAAGCTGCCATGCCGACTGGTCGCACTGCCTCGCTAATTTGTACAAAAAACCCTAACGAAGGCAAGCGGACACAGCCGTGTGGCAAGCAGGTGCATGAATGATTAGCAATAAGTGTGTATGTGCATGTGTGAGTGTGAGTGTGAGTGCGTGCATGAGTGTGTGAGTGTGTATGTGGTGATGAGAAGCATCTGGTGAATGTCTAGTAAGAGGAGGAGGCATGGCCGTAGGACTGTCAGAGAGCAAGGCTCAATCTGACAGCTGGGACTAATAAGTAGTAATCAAAACCTACAGCCACAGGTCATGGACGGTTTAATGACCCCGAACATGACAGTGTCCCCTCCTCAAGGGGTGGATACCAGACACCCACTGTACCGTCAAAACAGAAAAAACAACCCCCCACCCCCACACACACACTCAAAAGGCCATTACAACAAACCAGGGTGGGAGGTGGGGGAAAACAGGTTAGGAGGAATAAATCAAGAAAGGGTAAATACCACGATACAACACAACAACACACTTCTCCCCACCCCAAAACTGAGCTAACCCACCCCACCCCCAAGAGTCCCACAGTTCAGGGAGCCGACCAGAGTCCAAGGCCCAGCAGTGGCCGTAAGTTCAGGGGACCGACCAAAGTCCCAGGGCCAGCAGGCGGCCTGCAGAACGGTATCAGGTGGCCTGCCAGAGAAAAAGGGCCACTTGACCCAGGAACCTAGTCCTTCGTGCGGCCGGCCCGCATAATTGAGCCACCAGGCCAGGAGGGAAAGACGAGGCGGCGGCCTACCCACCGGAAGACTGAAAGGTGGGTGGCCGGACTGAAGAAAGAGACCCCCTACGGTTGCTGGAGGCAGGGCCAGGCGGATCACAGCGGAGCCTGGCGGAAGAGGAAGGGACACTCCAAGGACCACTGGAAGGGAGGAAGGGACCTTGGTGTCCCCAAGCTGGCCGACTGCACCCTCGATGGTCCCGGCTTGAGACTGGGACTCTGCTGCACCCTCGATGGTCCCAGCTTGGGACTGGAGCTTGGCTGCACCCTCAGTGGTCCTGGCTTGGGACTGGAGCTTGGCTGCACCCTCGGTGGACCCCGACTGAGCCATGGTTGCACCCGCAGTGGAGCCCAGCTGGACCCCTGCTGCACCCGCAGTGGGACCCGGCTGGGTCGCTGCTGACCCCAACGCCATCTTGGCCATGGGCCAGCCAACCCGTATGAGCGCTCAAGCGAGGAGGCGATCGATCACGGGCACCCTGGACTGGTACTGGGTGCCCCCGACAACCACCTCAACCGGAACTTCGGTGACCTCCGGTTGTGAACCTGGGTCCACAGACTCGTCCGGCGATGGAAGACTCTCTCCGACGACTCTGGAAACGGACTCAGAAAGAGAGGAGGAAGGGTCAGAGTCGCTGGCAGCGGTAGAGCCCGGCGAGGCGAGCTCAGGTGCAGCGTTTGGCTGCAGCTGGCTCTCCTCACCTAAAGCTAGGCAAAAATGCTCAATAATAGAAAAGAGAAAGGCAAAAGAGAGCACTTGCCTTAGCTCAAGCTCTACCACCGTCCAGGACTCCGGCGATCCGAGCGACGTCTTCCCAGGTTCGGCCTCCAAGAGGTTCCGCTCGGGTGCTGACTCTGCTGTGGCGGCCTCCACTGCAGGTATGATGGTCACTGCAGTCTTATCTTCCCCAGCTGCCATGGTCCACGCTGGTGACTCCTCCGGCGTGGCAGCTGGGATCCGGTTCACCATTGTTGCGGGAGGACACCCCCTCCCGGACCTCTGGCTCCTCCTGGTCCCGACTGCTCGGCTCCGGTTCCGGCAGACAAACAAAGGAGAGTGGAGAGAGGGCTGGTGAACAGTTTTTAACAACAGCAGGTGGGAAGAGCTCAGGGGACTGCTTTCCCTGAGCCTCCCTACCGGGAATCAGGCAAGACATTTAATTTTTAATGTGTGTCAAATGAAAAATAACTTGCCTGTTTTCCCGGATTAAGATGTTGGTAGCTGCTGTTTGGACGTCATCACCTGTCCGTCCGGGAAAGGCAGTGCTAGGCTCCTCTGTAGGAGATATGGGAGCCGCCCCTCTTGCCACAGGAACGGGAGACCCCGGTGAAAAAAGCAAGTGCCCCACTGCTGCTGGCGAACAAACCGAGGAGGAAGACCTCGTAGCGGATACGGAGGGAGATCCTGCAGACGGGACTGCTTGGGACTGGAGATGAGGATCCGCTGTGGGGGTGACAGGGCTTGGTGTCGGAGCAGGAGCAGTTAGCGGGGCTGGATCATTCTTTCAGGATTCCGGGTGACGCTGATGTCGCTGACCTGATCGCGGCCATCCTAGAGCAGGAGATGGAGCAGAGGGGAAGATGGCCACCGACGGAGAAGAGCGTTTCTGTTTAGGCTTGGTGCGGAAAACCCTCCTCGTCAGGTTGGGGAAAGCCTGCTCGAGCGCACAGACACCGGACAGCAGCTCGGAGTACTCGGGGTAATCCCAGAGACCCCGGTGAGCTGCCAGAATATCCTGAGCCTCGTTGAGGCAGTCCCACTGCTCTCTGGGGCTATAGGCGTCTTTGGCGACGCACAGGAACCCCTGGATAGACGCGGGTGCCCATTCCTCCTCCATGCTGGGATGTCCCGTTGCCCCTCTACTTCTGCCGGTGTGGAAACGGTTAGACCAGGACATCATGCTCCGAACAGGTTGGTGAAAAAACACAAAAAAATGAGTAGCACGCTACTTACTGCTTGGGCTCTTTTGGTTGCAGCTTACTGTCATGTCTGCTGCGTAATTTCACGGCAAACATAGAAATTGGCAGCAAGCCCAAAATGCAGTGTAAGTAACGTGTTTTATATACAGTGGAAAAATGTTCAGGAAAATGTCCAAGTAACAGTCACAGTGAGAATGGGTGAGACAACCGGCTACAAACTTTGCTGGCTCATCGGAAATGCCAAACGTGCTCCAAGCAGACAGGAGCGGAGAGAAAAGGCACAAATAAAAGGACTTACAATTGCGTAGGAGCGGAAAGGCTCTGGAGCGACTACACAGTTTAGTCCAGGGGAAAATCAGCAGATGCAAGCCTGGATGTCCAATGCTGACTTTTAAGCTGCCATGCCGACTGGTCGCACTGCCTCGCTAATTTGTACAAAAAACCCTAACGAAGGCAAGCGGACACAGCCGTGTGGCAAGCAGGTGCATGAATGATTAGCAATAAGTGTGTATGTGCATGTGTGAGTGTGAGTGCGTGCATGAGTGTGTGAGTGTGATGGTCGTGTGATGGTGTGATGATAGTTAGATGGTCCAGTCTTTTGCTTGGTGAGTCACAGCTGAGCCTGACATCCCTGTGCACCAGACAGGTACAGAGGATGGCTACCTCCATTTTAAATGATGACTCCCACCCTTTGCACTGCCACTTTCAGCTTCTTCCCCCCAGACGGAGGTTTGCTGTCCCAAAAAGTAAAACGCAGCACTACAAAAACAGCTTTGTTCCTGCTGCTGTCAAAAGAGTTGAACAAGATGTAACAATATATTGCACATAATTTAGTTAACTATTTTTTTTTTTTCCACAATATTTTTATTGAACCTTTTTTCAACAAACATGATACCAACAATCAAACCCCAACACTAAAACAAACCAAAAAAAACCCAAATATTCCAAAAACTCCATCAACCGTTAACAAAACAAGTCAAACAATGCTCCTCTGTTTAGCCTAGGTAATCCATTGCATAAGTATACATATTATACATTCACCAATTTGGAAATTACAAGGTCCACACACATCATTCACCTTCTTCTTCAGTAGTTATGTTTAGTTTCTTTACATAATCAATGAAAGGTCTCCATATATTCTCAAACACATTTTCCTTTGATTTCAATATGTATGTTATTCTTTCTAGTGGAAGGTTTGTTAACATCTGTCTTAACCACTGAGTCACATCTGGTCTATGAGTCTTTTTCCACAGCAGTGCAATACATTTTTTGGCGTTAAGCAAACTGAGGTCTATGAATGTTCTTTCACTCTTATTAAAGTTATGCTTTTCTGGATACAGACC
Source organism: Pholidichthys leucotaenia (assembly GCA_020510985.1). Classification (NCBI taxonomy): domain Eukaryota; kingdom Metazoa; phylum Chordata; class Actinopteri; order Cichliformes; family Pholidichthyidae; genus Pholidichthys; species Pholidichthys leucotaenia. Next base: position 51,499,768 of record CM035848.1, read on the forward strand.
CAACAAAAACAATTTAGGATTCAGTATGAGTTGTTTTGAAATTATTTTTTCAATTGTTACCCTCACCTCTTCTAATTTTTCTACATTCCCAAAAACAATGAAATAGAGTTCCTTTACTTTCCATACATTTTGTGCACGTATCTGGTATGTTTTTGTTATATCTATTTAACTCCACCGGTGTAACATACATCCGCATTAACCATTTAAAATGTATCAATTTAAGACGTACATTTATTGATTTGGTTTGAGCTTCTGTGCAAGCCAATTCCCATTGTTCCTCTGAAATTTCAATTTGTAGGTCTTCTTTCCAATAATTCATTCTTTTCTGTGAGTTTTCACTTGAGGATAATATCAGTGAGTTATAGAACTCTGAAATAATACCCTTTCTCTTACTATTTTTTGTCAAAATTTTTTCCAAGTATGAATAGGTAGGACGGGTGAGAGCATTATTTTGATTTGATCGAATGAAATTCCTAAGCTGAAGATATTTAAAAAAATGTGTTCTATTAAGATTAAATTTAGCCCTCAGTTCTTCAAAAGACATTATGTTGTCTGAACATGCTAAATATAAGTCTTGAATCTTTTGAATCCCTTTTAAATTCCATACTTTAAATACAGCATCTGCTCTCCCTGGTGTAAAATATTGATTACCCCATATTGGGCTAAATTGTGACAATAAGTGTGGTTCTTTTAAATATTTTTTGATTTCATACCATATTTTGATCATATGCTTTACAATTGGATTTTTAACTTGTTTCTGTAATTTTTTAGCCGAGTCTGAGTATATGAATAAGGGAAGAGGTAAAGGTAAATTGTATGATTCCATCTCCGTCCAGTGAGGGAGATCATTTGATGAAAAATAATATGTCATAGACCTCAGTTGTGCTGACCAGTAATACAACATAAAGTTTGGACATTTCAGACCTCCACAATCAAATGGCAAATATAGTAAGGACAGACGTAATCTAGCCTTCCTATTGTTCCATATAAATTCCATTAACTTTTTTTTAATTCTTGAGAATAGATCTGAAGGTGGTGGTAAAGGAATGTATTGAAATAAATATAGTATTTTGGGTAAGATATTACTTTTAAGTATATTAATTCTCCCGATCATCGACATTGGCAATGACATCCATCTCTGAAGCAACTCATTAATATCTGTCATTAAGGCTTCATAGTTGATACTAGCGGCTGATTCTAACTTAGGCACAATTTGAATTCCTAAGTATTTAAACTGATTTACAACATTGAATTGATTTACCTCAGGAGCTGGGTGCTTTCTCTGGGTCTCATTTAGCATTAATATTGAAGATTTATTTTTATTTATTTTATATCCTGATATTTCCCCAAAGTTCTTTATTATATTTAACAAGGTCGGAATTGATTTTTTAAGATTTGACATAAACAAAATTATGTCATCAGCATACAGGGAGATTTTATGTTCTATTGGTCCTACTTTAATTCCATATATTTGTGGATGTAAACGCACTGCCATCGCCAAAGGTTCAATTGCCATAGTAAACAGTAAAGGCGAAAGTGGGCAGCCTTGTCGACAACCTCTATTAATTTTTATTGATTTTGAGATATTGCTGTTTGTTAGGATTTCTGCTGTAGCATTATTGTATATTATCTGAACCCATTTTATGAAATTCTTTCCAAGTCCAAACCTTTGTAAAACTTCAAAAAGAAAGGGCCATTCGACCCTATCAAAGGCCTTTTCAGCGTCCAATGATAGGAGAGCTGTATCCGGTGCTTCTTTATTAGAATAAATTATATTAAATAATCTTCTTACATTATGGAAGCCTTGTCTTCCCATTATAAAGCCATTCTGATCTCGGTTAATTATATTTGGTAATATTTCTTGTAGTCGTCTTGCTAAAATTTTACAGATTATCTTAAGGTCTGCATTTAATAGGCTTATTGGTCTCATGTTTTCACATTTATTAGAAGGTTTACCTGGTTTTGGCAACAGTATAATTAAGGCATTATTTATATATGGCGGTAATTTACTATTTTGAAATGCTTCTAAAACCATTTCCAAAAATGGTTTTATTAATTTATTCTTAAATTTTTTATAGAGGTCAACTGGAAGACCGTCAGGTCCCGCACATTTTCCTGATTTCATATTATCAATGGCTAGCCCAACTTCTTCTTGACTAATTTTTGACTCCAGTACCTCCCTGTTTTCATTTGGAATACATGGTATAGATAATCCGTCCAAAAACCCATTTAGTTTTGTTAAGTCAGTTTCATTTTTTGTATCATATAGTTTTTCATAATAATCTCTAAAGGCACTGTTAATTTCTAAAGGATCTACGACTGCCTGTCCGTTACTTATAATACTGGTAATTGGTGTTTTAAATTCTAATTGTTTGATCTGCCATGCCAATAATTTTCCTGATTTTTCACCTTGTTCATAAAAGGTTTGCTTCAATCTTAGAAGACTCGAGGCAGCTCTATTTGCTGATTTTTTGTCATATTCAGCTCTCAGAATCAGTAATTCATTCTCTAATTTGGGATTACTTCCTGCATACACTTTTTCTTGAAGGATTTTTATTTTACGTTCCAATTGGACTCTCTCCTCTCGAGTCTTCCTAGATTTTGAACCTGTATAACTAATAATATGCCCCCTAATAAAAGCTTTGAAAGCTTCCCACTTTATACATGCTGATGTTTGTGTAGTGTTGATATCAAAGAACTCATCTATCTGTTTTTCTATGTACTTAACAAATTCCTCATCTTGAAGCCATTTATGCTGAAATTGCCACCTACCAGGAACCTTTGTCAATTTCTTATCTACATATATTATACAGCAGGGTGCATGATCAGAAATCACAATGTTATCATAGAAACAATTTTGAATCTTGGACTTTAATTCCATAGAGATCAAAAAATAGTCAATACGTGAAAATGTTTTGTAGGTGTTAGAATAACAAGAATAGGCTTTGACTTGTGGTTTCATTTCTCTCCATATATCTAGCAATCTCAATTCTTTCATAAAATGATTAATGGTCGTCCTACATCCATTGTGCGTACAGTCCTGTCCTGTTGACCTATCTATACTGGGATTCAATGTACAGTTAAAATCCCCTGCTATTATATATAGCCCTGTGAGTGATGCTAAAGTAAGAAATAAATTAACAAAGAAGCTTTGATCATCTATATTGGGACCATATATGTTCACCAAATTTATATTTTCTAATAACAAAGATCCTTGGATGATTAGATATCTTCCCAATTTATCTCCAATTACATTTTTCACTTGAAATGGGACTGATTTATGTATGAGAGTCATAACTCCCCTGGCTCGGGATGAAAACGATGAGGTGAATACACTTCCCTGCCATCTCCTCCTTATTCTTTTTACATCCTCCTCTATTAGATGAGTTTCTTGTAAAAACACAATTTTTGAACCTATGTCTTTTATTTTATTCAAAACTTGTTTAAGTTTTTTTAGGTTTTGTAGACCTCTGCAATTCCATGATGTTAAATTAAGCTTAACGCTTTGGTCTATGATCAATAAAGAGTTTGAGATTACCTTACAATATAAACATGCTCATACAGAGAGGCAAAAACATGGATGGTTGAACATTCATCCCACAGACTACACACAAACAAATTCCCCCTCCCCACATTCGTGGTAATCCCCCCAAAATCAAAAAAAAAAAATTCCGTCTCCCGTTATAGCCTGAATCTGCTCCTCCCCTGTGAGGATCAGTCAAACCACTCACTCTTTCCTCCTCTCAATCACCCTGACTCTGCTACTTTTAATGACATGACAATAACTGTCTTCTGTAGTTTTTCCAATTTAACTCCAAAATTTTATAGCAACTTTGTACATCATAGCCTTTTTTTTTTTTTTTTTTTTAATATATAATACAATCTATATTTTGTAGACATGCTATATATTTCAAATCAATCAGATACTTGAACACTTGCTTAAATATTCTACCTTTTATATCTTGTTCTTGCTTCATGCTTGGCTCTCGCCAGTCTCTCCTTGGATCTGCTTAATGAGTTCCTGCGCCTCCTGAGGGGTCTTAAAGACTTGGGTTCTCCCTTTATACGTGACCAGCAGTCTTGCAGGATAAATCACCCCGTGACGAATTCCAAGGCTGCGCAGCTCTTTACGGGCGGGGTCAAACTGTTTCCTTAATTGTTGGATTCCTGCGGCCAAATCTGGGTAGAACCGCACCTGTTGGTCCTGGTATTTAATTTCTCCTTTAGTGCGGGCTGCGCTGGAGACCGTCATCTTGTCCCTGTAGTTAAGGAACTTCATTATCAGCGTCCTCGGTGTTGTCTTCTTATCTCTCGATGGGCCTATTCGGTGTGCGCTTTCCAAGACGACTGATGACTGTAGATCCGCATTATCCAGCACCTCTGGGATCCACTTCTCCAAAAAGGAACACGCATCCTGTTCCTCCGCCCCCTCCGGAAGGCCCACAAGCCTTAAATTATTCCGTCTAGACCGGGATTCCAAGTCCAAGACGTTTTCTTCCAGACGTTTATTCTTTAATTCCAATGTTTGAACCTTTAATTGCAGGCTGTTGACGTCATCTTCAGCGTTAGATATCCGGAGCTCCGCCTGCGTTATTCGCTCCATACAGTCGCTTATTTCTTTTCTCATAGCTTCAATCGCAGCTATAATCCCATCAAACTTAGACGAAAAGTCTGTTCTCATAGCGCTGATGGCAGCAAGCACCGCATTCGTTCCTTCGGCAGTCACCGCACCACCGCTAGCTCCCTCCTCAGCCATGGTCACAGGTGTTTTATCTGCTGCGTCACGAGCGTGGAAATCTGTTAACTTGGCTTGTTTCGTCGAATCAGTTTTTCCTCCGCCTGATTTCACAGCCTTAGTTTTTACCATATCCGCCTCCAAACGCTAGAGCAGGTTTTTGTTCTAATTGGGAGAGTTTTAGTCAACTTTTTTTATCATTAGGAGCAGAGCAGAGTGGAGCACACCCTTCTAAGCGGCCGCCATAACCGGAAGTCCCCAGTTAACTATTTATTAATTTTATTTTATATTTACTTATTTTTGTAGGTTTTTTATTTGGGTTCTAAATCTTTTATTGGGTTTTAGACTTTTGAGTTTTTAACGTCTTTGACCAGTCTTTAACTTTTTAATATGACCCTTCTCTCTTATCTCCTTGATTTTTTTCTCTTATCTCTTTGTCTTATGTCCTGATTGGTGGAGCCTTGAGTACTTTTATTGTGTTTATAGTCAGCTTCATGTGTGCCTGTGTTTGTGTTCATGTTGAATGTAATTGGGGTTTGTAAATATGGATGTCACCTGACTGCAAAACAAATTACCTGCGGGTACAAATAAAGTAACCTGAACCTGTGTATGTGGTGATGAGAAGCATCCGGTGAATGTCTGGTAAGAGGAGGAGGCGTGGCCATAGGACTGTCAGAGAGCAAGGCTCAATCTGACAGCTGGGACTAACAAGTAGTAATCAAAACCTACAGCCACAGGCCATGGATGGGGTAACGACCCCGAACATGACAATAATAGGGCCTGCAGAATCCTTTTTGTGTAATTTATCCTGTCTAATTAAACTTTGATATTAAAAACCTGGAGAGAATTATGGTGATCCAAGATGGCCACCTACATGGAGATGGACCCTCTTCCTGTGTATAAAAAGACTTTTTTTAAGGTACAGAAAATGAAAGTAATTTTACTCTAGAGTGATTACACAGCAAGAAGTCAAAGTTAAGATTGTGTGCTGTAGTAAATTTCACAGTTCAGATTACCCAAAATTTTACGCACTGTTCCTTTAAACATTGCCACATTAAGAAATTGGCCTCATTTTTACTAGCCATACTAACATGCTAAAGGCTAACAACAGTGCTAAATATCCATCATGTGATCATGAAGTTAAAAGATGGTCAAGTCTTCTGTTAAAGAAAATCCAATGCACATTGCAGTTAAGAGCATTAACACAAAGTACATAAGAACAAAGCATTATTATGCTATTATTACTGTATGTATGCATGCTGTATATTTTTTATTGTGTGTAAATGTGTATATAATTGAAAGTGGCTGGGGAGAGGGAAGTCTGGGCTTCTCTGCTTGGACTGCTGCCTCTGCAACCCTGATCCCTGGAAAAGCAGCAGAAGATGGATGGATGAATGGAAATATAAATACATAATAGTTCCAGTAATATTCAGTATATCTGTCTTACTTACTCTTCATTTATAATTTATTGCTCTTTAAGAAAAGAAGGTTCAATAAAATGATTTGCATCCAATTTATGTAAAAAAAAAAAAAAAAGAATAAAACTTTCTCTCTTGTGTTTGTCTTCTCAGCTCAGTACGCCACCCATTCTGGAGGAGGAGGCCGACCCTGAGGAGGAGAATGAGGAGGAAGAAGAGGAGGACAAAGCCTCCACGCCGCCGCCGCCACTGCCCCGGGAGAGGAGGCACCGCGGCAGCAAGAGAAGCCGCCACGGCCCGGGCCGCCCGCGGGGGAGCAAAAACCGTGAGAGGAGGGACGAGGAGTACCACCATCACCACCACCACCACCTCCTCCATACAGCACCTCCTCCACCTCCACCGCCGGCATTAACCTCCTCTCTGTATCCCAGCCCCGCCTTCCCTACCACCACCACCACTACCACCTCCTCTTCCTCCTCATCTTTCTCCTCCTCCTCTTCGTCTGCTGGTAGTTTCTCTACGAGTCGTGGAAACTCTCTGCTCGGCTCTGGTGAGTCTCAGCGAGGGTTGTGGTGGCTCTGACTTCCTGTATGAAAAAAAAAAAGTTGCATCAAGGCTTCTTTGCTCTCTGGTTTGTTTCCATGACACCCAGCAGTTTTAGCTATAGATAATCAGAACGGGCTTGCAGCTTGCGGTTCTGGTGCCACGTGCAGCTATTTTGCTCAGCAGCAGCAGCTCCTTGTGGCATTGACAAAAAAAAGTTGCAAACGTACAAGAAATTGACATAAATTTACAAAACAATCCATTAATTTATGAGAATAAAGTCACTCATTTGCATCATTAAAAAATAACAATTTTAAGAGAATAAATTTGCATATTTAAGATGAAAAATTCACAAATCTACATAGAAAATTATTAGACTGATCATTTGTATTAACAAATAGTAAGAAGGTTTAATATAATTCCTAGTAAAATTACTAATAGCCAAGTCTATAAGTAAGAATAAATAAATTTGTGAGAAGTCACAAATTTCAGAGAAAAAGTTTGCAAATATTAAAATAAAAGATTGTAGAAATATGTGGAAAAAGGTTGCTAATGTACATAGAGAAATCAAATAGCAAAAAAAGCAATCTCAGATTAATTAAGGAAATAACTGCACAGAATCAAGAAAGAAGCAAATAAATAAGCAGAAAAGAAATAAAGCTTTTGACAAAAGAAAATCATGGATTCAGTTTTTTTTTTCCACAATATCTTTATTGAACCTTTTTTTTTTTTTTAACAAACATGATACAAACAATCAAACACTAACACTAAAGTACTACAAAAAAAAAAAAAAAAATGCACTAAAAACACCAACAACCACCAACAAAATCAAGTCTTCAACAATGCTCCTCTGTTTAGTCTAGACAATCCAATACATAAGTATACATATTATGTTCACCAGTTTGGAATTTACAAGGTCCACACACATCATTCACCTTCTTCTTCAAGAGTTATGTTTAAATTTTTTACATAATCAATAAAAGGTCTCCATATATTCTCAAACACAATTTCCTTTGATTTCAGTATATATGTTATTCTTTCTAATGGAAGGTTTGTTAACATCTGTCTTAACCACTGAGTCACATCTGGTCTATGAGTCTTTTTCCATAATAGTGCAATACATTTTTTGGCATTAAGCAAACTGAGGTCTATGAATGTTCTTTCACTTTTATTGAAATTATGCTTTTCTGGGTACAGACCCAACAAAACCAGTTTAGGATTCAATATGATTTGTTTTGAGATTATTTTTTCAATTGTTACCCTCACCTCTTCCCAAAACATTCTTATTAATCTACATTCCCATAAACAATGAAATAGGGTTCCTTTACTTTCCATGCATTTTGTGCATGTATCTGGTATATTTTTGTTATATCTATTTAACTCCTCCGGTGTAACATACATCCGCAATAACCATTTGAAATGTATCAATTTAAGGCGTGCATTTATTGATTTGGTTTGAGCTTCTGTACAAGCCAATTCCCATTGTTCCTCTGAAATTTCAATTTGCAGATCTTCTTTCCAGTAGTTTAATCTTTTCAGTGAATTTTCACTTGAAGATAGTGTCAATGAGTTATAAAACTCTGAAATAATACCCTTTCTTTTACTATCTTTCATCATCGGATTCAGTTTTTTTTTAATTTAAAACATTGTATAAATCATTTTTTTCAGGGTTTATTTAATCTATATATCATCCCAGATTGTGTGTGTGCGCGTGTGTGTGTGCTTCATTTCCTGTCCTACTTTCTTCTAGATTAGGGGTCTACAACCTGTGGTTCTGGAGCCACGTGGGGTTCAGTGGCTGCCTGTGACTTTGACAAGAGACTTAAAAGTTAGCAGCAAACTGGTTTGACATTCAGGAGAAAAGCTAAAAAATTTTAAGGGCTCCTATTGTGCTCTTTTTCGACATGTTGACACACCTCCCGGGGGTGTTAATGAAATGTCTGTGACATGATTTGGTCAAAATACCTCAGGGTTTAATTATTGCAGTACCATTTTACACACGGGGAAGGAGCTTTTCTCAAAATGGGCTATTTTTATGGCATTTTGCTTTAAAGGCTAATGAGCCTTAGTTCACCCCACCCTCTCTCTTTCACCATTTCTCTGAGACCTCTGGTTTGGTATCTTTGAGGCTATTGTTAGCTTTAACTTCAGTTGTCAGACTAAGTACTGACAAATGTTGGGTGAATTGTAGAGTTTAAAAACTCATCACAGTTAATTGACCCTTTCATGTCAGTTTTTGTTTGGGATTTTTTGTTTAGTTTTTTCCTCCCTTCTTCATACTGATAAGGCTCATAATTAAGCAATATTACACAAGAGTGTGGTATCATATCACTGCAGTGCATAAGTAAATGAGCATAATATAATAAATAACAGAACTATTGTAATTCCACACACAAAACAAACATTGTCCAGTGTTTACAACACATACCTCTTGAAGGTTTGTGGATCATGTGTGTGGCAGATAATGAGCTTGTTAGCTGTATTGGGGGAGTCCTTTATGCAACCATAATTGTGTTACCACCACATAGTGATTATGAGTCTTACCAGGTTCTTAAATACAGCCTTAACTTGTCCAATCCCTCTGTAAAATGATTGAGATGACACAGATAGCCACCATAGGCTAACAGCGACATAGCTTCTGCTACTTTTAGTGTTAGTATCCACGCCCTTCGTTCACTTTTTCTTGGCATCTTCATATGAAATAGTCAATCATCACATACTATGTAGATGGAGACCGTGTTTTTATTCACTACAAGCCATCTTTAATTGTTTCGCCTGCAGACTGCACTGTTTCCAGAGTTATGTGCCCACGTAACTCTTAAAGGGGCAGTACATGAAAAGCTCTCATACACACACACAACAGGGAAAGGGGAAAAACAACAACAACAAAAAAGATAGGAGCAAAATTACATAAATTCTACACCCCAAACATCAGTTCTGGTTTTATTTCGTTTAATTGCCCAGCCCTAGTAGATAGCCTATGACGGATCCCTGGGGTGCAATAAACACAGAAACAGTGGCTAACTCTGCTAACTGGAATTAACTGCTGCTAATCAAGGATGTGTCCATTTCAAAGTATGATAAACTATAATAAAATAAACTAAAATAACATCTATGAATTAAATATGTGGTCAAGGGTTGGTAGATGATCCAACTGGGAAACAGGTGTCTAGTGAGCATCAGTAGACTATATAGAAAACAGACAAAAATGAATGTCTAGTGGCTTGGCTAGCATACTGTCTCAGTTCGTACCTGGCTGATGTCTGTCAGAAATCCCAGCTGTGGATGCTCACACCAGCTAACATTGGCACCCTGCTGTTATTATGGCCAAAATATAACAAAAATAAGAGTGGGGTTAATGAATGAGCCGGTCTAGTACAGTGATTACAATTTACAAAAAAGAGAAATAAAACCCCCTGGTTGCTCTGAATCGAGTCATTAAGATAGCCATGATACCGGGCCCAGCACTCATTTCATGCCTGGATAAAGATAACCGGTCAGAATAAGATGAGATTAATGAATGAGCTGTGACCATGGATGTCTAACAGAGTTACTAAAATTCAAAAATAAAAAACTATTCTAAGCTAGCTGCACTGTAGCTATGTATGTGAGCTCCGAGGTTCAGTGGAGAACTTCCTCTTCTCCTCCAAGGAGAAGGTGTACTAGGCTATCGCTCATGTTTTTGTCTCTTTTTTTCTCTCAGGTATCTACTCCAGTCTGAAGGACCCTCTCACTCTGGGTGGGGGTATATGCAGCACCCCTTTGCCCCTGGGTGGGGGTGTGTGCAGCACCTCCCTGTCGCTGGGTGGAGGAGGCATGTGTAGCACGCCCCTCTCATCAGGACTCCTCTCCTCCCACGCCCCGTCGCTGTCTCTTCCTCCCATCTCCAACACGCAGGTACGTCTCAAAGAGGAGATAATTAGTTTGTTTAGTTGGTAGTAGGCCACATACGACTCTTGCCCAGAGCCCGTGGTTCCCAAAACCAAGTCCCAAACACCAGAGGTGATTCTAGAGTCTCTTGGGGCCTGAGGCAGAAATTCACATTGGGCCCCTACAACCAGCTTTCATCACCCTTACCATCTGTTTACCACTGTCTTGCTTTCTTTTTTTCTCTAACTCTTTTTTCTTCTTTCTTTTGTCACTGCCAGACAGATAACTTTGCTTCATTTTGATACATCCGCTCTCACTTGTTTGTTTACATAAAACGTGAGGTGTAGGGGTGGGACCCCTTTAGGAAGTGCTGCGCTGGCCTACCACTGTCATTTGTAAACTGTCCACATTTTCACTGCTGTAGTGATTCAAAGTTGATCAGCCCTCAGGGCCCCAACCATTTGCCTGCCTTGCCTGCCAGTACGCAGTGCCTCTACCAAACACTTAACAGTCATAGAAGTGCCCATGATAGGACACTTCCACTGTGTCGTGGACATGCATTTTCTGGAAAATGTGACCGGTCAGATAAATCAGAAACATGGATATTATAGTGTACATGTCTACTGTTCATTTAGCAACCACAAGGTATCACTAAAACCCAAAAGCTGCAGCCATTGTTTTTATTACCTCCGCCAGGCCGAAAGGCCAGGAGGAGGTAATGTTTTTGCCGGGGTTTGTCTGTGTGTTTGTCTGTGTGTTTGTCTGTTTGTCTGTCTGTCTGTCTGTTTATCTGTTGGTTAGCAAGATAACTCAAAAACTTTTGGACGGATTTCAATGAAACTTTCAGGCGTTGTTGGAAATGGTACAAGGAAGAACTGATTAAATTTTGGGGATGATCCGCATCACCGTCTGCATACAGGAATTTTTTAAAGCATTTTTCCACACTGTGACATACGGCCATTTTCAACATGTGCGCAGGCGCAATGGAGGGCGCTGGGCATCGTGTCTGACCAACACAAACTCCGCCTTCTTCAACGTTTTAGCCACAAAAGCATGCGGAAAACACTGCTGGCCTGGGCCCCCCAGCGTGCCTGTGCCAGCCATAGGCGCTGCGCACATTGCGCTGGTCGTCGTGTCTGACCAACACAAACTCCGCGTTCTTCAACGTTTTAGGCACAAAAGCACACGGAAAACACTGCTGGCCTGGGCCCGCCACCGTGCCTGTTTTTGCGCCACGCTGCAAAACCTGACACGGCCACCTGTCCGCCGCCCGATTATTTGCCACAAATTCCCCGCCCAGCTATAGGCGCTGCGTAAAAACGACCTCTCTGCCGGGAAAGATTCTAAATTCTGTTTTGCCGCGGAGCGCAACCCCAATATAATATAAAACCCACGGCAACCTGTCTAACCAATCTGCATCCGTCAGTGGAGGAGATGGACACACCAACACTTCAGCTTATTACCTCCGCCAAGGAGGCAATGCTTTTACAACCGTAAAACGGGGCTATAAGGGACGGCGGGGTAATATGGGACACTTTTCTAAATGTAATTCTGCTTTTTTAATTTTGCTTCTGCCTAGATTTGATGAAGGATTCATGGATATTTGACAATAACAACACAACTCAGCGTCCTGCTCAAAATAAAAAAAAGCAGAATTACATTTAAAACATTTCCCACAAAAGTGTCCCTTATTAACCCGCCGTCCCTTATAGCCCCGTTTTACACTACTGAACCACTAATCCTATCACTATCACATTGATTGTCATTCATTAATTGTCTGTTTATTGCACTGTCCATGTCAAATAAACAAATAATCATTGTGAATCCAATTGCTACTCATATCTTTTCATGCTCAGGGAATCTGAAAACGTACACACAAACACTGTATGGGGGGAACTGTGCCGCTTGGCGGAGGTCTGCGCTCTCCGAGTGCTTTTCTAGTCTTTACATATTTTGCACTTCAATGATTGAAGTCTCTCGAATTAGAGATATAAAAGCCTGTATTATTTTCAGGTTATTGGTGAAATATTTGGGGTTTCTGCCAATAGACCAGTGATTATTTTCCACTGAGACCACTTTCTACTTAACCCAGATGTTTCCGTTGACGTTTTCGATCCCTCACAGGTCCATCCGGGTTCCAGTTCCTCCTACAGCCTGACCTCCTCTCAGCCGTTCTCCAACTGTCTGTCCACAGCATCAACACTGCCGCCACTACTGAGCCAAGCCCAGACCTCACTGCCAGGTGAGGGGAGGAGCTGAAACACTTTTATTATGACAGCTAATGAGCTAACACGGGGCTCTGATGATGCTACTTACAGGTACATCTCAAAAAATTTGAATATCATGAAAAGGTTCAATATTTTTTGTCACTCATTTCAGAAAGTGGAACCCATATAGTATATAGATTCATTACACAGAGAGTGATATATTTCAAGTGTTTATTTATTTTAATTTTGATCATTATGGCTTACAGCCCATGAAAACCCCAAATTCAGTTTCTCAAAAGATTAGAATATTACATAACATTAATTTAAAAAAATTGTTTTTTAATAGAAATGTTGGCCAACTGAAAAGTATGTCCATGTACACACTCAATATTTGGTCAGGACTCCTTTTGGATTAATTACTGTATCAATGTGGCATGGCATGGAGGTGATCAGCCTGTGGCACTACTGAGGTGGTATAAAGGTCCAGGTTGCTTTGATAGTGACCTTCAGCTCGTCTGCATTGTTGGGTCTGGTGTCTCTCATCTTCCTCTTGACAATATTCCATAGATTCTTTATGGGATTTAGGTCAGGAGAGTTTGCTGGCCAATCAAACACAGTGACGCCATGGTCATTAAACCAGATACTTAGATACTTTTGGCAGTGTGTGGGGGTGCGCCAAATCCTGCTGGAAAATGAAATCAGCTTCTCCATAAAGCTCGTCAGCAGATGGAAGCATGAAGTGCTCTAAAATTTCCTGGTAGACGACTGCGTTGACTTTGATCTTGATAAAACACAGAGGACAAACACCAGCAGATGTCCTTTGTTCAGATAAAAGTAAATTTTGCATTTTATTTGGAAGTCAAAGTCCCAGAGTCTGGAGAAAGTGTGGAGAGGCACAGAATCTAACTTACTTGAGGTTTAGTGTGAAGTTTCCACAGTCAGTGATGATTTAGGGAACCATGTCATCTGCTGGTGCTGGTCCACTGTGTTTTATTAAGACCAAAGTCAGCGCAGTCGTCTACCAGGAAATTTTAGAGCACTTCCTGCTTTCCTCTGCTGACAAGCTTTATGGAGAAGCTGATTTCACTTTCCAGCAGGATTTGGCACCCCCCACATTGCCAAAAGTATCAAAACCTGGTTTAATGACCATGGCGTCACTGTGTTTGATTGGCCAGCAAACTCTCCTGACCTAAACCCCATAGAGAATCTATGGAGTATTGTCAAGAGGAAGATGAAAGACACCAGACCCAACAATGCAGACGAGCTGAAGGTCACTATCAAAGCAACCTGGACCTTCATAACACCTCAGCAGTGCCACAGGCTGATCACCTCCATGCCACGCCACATTGATACAGTAATTAATCCAAAAGGAGCCCCGACCAAGTATTGAGTGTGTACATGGACATACTTTTCAGTCGGCCAACATTTCTATTTAAAAAACTATTTTTTTTAATTAATGCTATGTAATATTCTAATTTTTTAAGAAACTGAATTTGGGGTTTTCATGGGCTGTAAGCCATAATCATCAACATTAAAATAAATAAACACTTGAAATATATCACTCTCCGTGTAGTGAATCTATATAATATATGGGTTTCACTTTATGAAATGAGTGACAAAAAATATTGAACTTTTTCATAATATTCTAATTTTTTTACAGTGGGGCAAAAAAGTATTTAGTCAGCCACCAATTGTGCAACTTCTCCCACTTAAAAGATGAGAGAGGTCTCCAATTTTCATCATAGATATACCTCAACTATGAGAGACAAAATAAGAAAAAAAAAATACAGAAAATCACATTGAAGGATTTTTAATGAATTAATTGGTAAATTCCTCGGTAAAATCTGGGAGAGCTGGGACCAAAGTAACAAAGGCTACATCAGAAACACACTACACCGCCAGGGACTCAAATCCTGCAGTGCCAGACGTGTCCCCCTGCTTAAGCTAGTACATGTCCAGGCCCATCTGAAGTTTGCTAGAGAGCATTTGGATGATCCAGAAGAGGATTGGGAGAATGTCATATGGTCAGATGAAACCAAAATAGAACTTTATTGTAAAAACTCAACTTGTCGTGTTTGAAAGAACACCATACCTACTGTGAAGCATGGGGGTGGAAACATCATGCTTTGGGGCTGTTTTTCTGCAAAGGGACCAGGACGGCTGATCCGTGTAAAGGAAAGAATGAATGGGGCCATGTATCGTGAGATTTTGAGTGAAAACCTCCTTCCATCAGCAAGGGCATTGAAGATGAAACGTGGCTGGGTCTTTCAGCATGACAATGATCTCAAACACACCGCACGGGCAACGAAGGAGTGGCTTCGTAAGAAGCATTTCAAGGTCCTGGAGTGGCCTAGCCAGTCTCCAGATCTCAACCCCATAGAAAATCTTTGGAGGGAGTTGAAAGTCCGTGTTGCCCAGCGATAGCCCCAAAACATCACTGCTCTAGAGGAGATCTGCATGGAGGAATGGGCCAAAATACCAGCAACAGTGTGTGAAAACCTTGTGAAGACTTACAGAAAACGTTTGACCTCTGTCATTGCCAACAAAGGGTATATAACAAAGTATTGAGATGGAACTTTTGTTATTGACCAAATACTTCTTTTCCACCATAATTTGCAAATAAATTCTTTAAAAATCAGACAATGTGATTTTCTGGATTTTTTTTTTCTCATTTTGTCTCTCATAGTTGAGGTATACCTATGATGAAAATTGGAGACCTCTCTCATCTTTTAAGTAGGAGAACTTGCGCAATTGGTGGCTGACTAAATACTTTTTTGCCCCACTGTAGATGTACCTGTATATGAAACAGAAAAACCACAGTGTCTTGCGGTACATGTATTTCTCTACCTCCCATTTCTTGTCTATGTAGAGCCTCTTGAATAAACTGCCCACTGTGCAGCACTGCGGCCAGTGAAGCGCAGCCCATACTTAAGTGCATGTGTGATTCTGTTTGTAACCGTGGAAGAAACTTCCTTGTCTTATAATGACCCCTGTGGCCAGTAAGTGAACTGCACCTCAGTAGCTGTGAGATAGATAGATGCATGAATGGAGAGCTGTAGTTCACTTAGTGAAGAAGAAGCCAACTTTATTGTCATTCAATCCATACAGCCAATCATGTACAGTAGAATGAAATTACATTTCTCTTATCTACAATGTTAATCACATCTAGAATCAGAGGGCCCGCTGCCATGCCACAAACAACTTTTCCTTCCCCTATTCTGTTATGCTGAGCACCAAGCTAGAAGGCAGGAAGTACCATTTTTATATGCTCTTTGGTATGACTCAGCTGGGACTTGAACCCACAACCTCCTGGCTGGGGTGGGGATGGGGGGTGCTCTACCACTAGACCACCACTCCGGTGTCACTTAAAACTAAATTTCCATGGTCACAGAAAGCCTTTAAAGTTGCAGTAGGCAGAATAATTTTGCTTAATTTTGAAAATCTGTGTCATCCTTATGTAACAATTTATAATGCAGGTGGACTGACAGGACAGCTACACCACAGTGTCTCCTCTGGGCTCTGTTCAACCTGTACAACTTTTGACACCCGTCACTGTTTCTTTAGCCAGTCACTGGTCTCTTCAGACACAGGCTTTGCTTATTGGCTGCTCTCTAACAGTTGACACTCACCATATACGTGATGCACTGGAGTGGACTAGGACAGGGAAGGAAGGGGGAACTATGGGAGGAAGATTGTTTTTTCACATTTGAGGCAGTTTTTTCTGGTTTCTCAGATTTCTGCCTACTGCTGTTTTACATGCAAATTTACAGAAAGAAACTTTCATCCTATGTGCGTCTGAATTCTCAGAGTCCGACCTGGATGACTGTCGCTTTCCGTGTCAGGGGAACTCGCCAAGAGAGAGTCTGTCCTCCCAGTAAGTCTCACTCTCCGTTAATCTTGAATTTATTAGCATTTCTGTGTCAAGCCACTGAGCGATGTCGGTGTTTCCCAGCCTGACTGCAGCACCTCCTCTTCATGTCCTCCTCCTCCTCCTGCTGTAGGTCTCCCATGAGCTGTCTTCCTCTTCTGTTCGACCAGCGAGATGGACTCGGCACTGGAGTAAGAACCCGACCGGAGAACGTTCCCCCAGCCAGCTCCCACATCGAGCTCCTGTTGGAGAAACACGGCAACGGAGAGATGGGAGTCAACAGTAAGTATAACAAAAATTGGCCTGTTTTCGCAACTTCTTTTAAGTCTGTTTGTTTCAGTGTAGTAGAATATGAAACTATAAATTTGATGAGCCGCTTTTATGTTGTTTTTCCACATGTTCACACAGCTCCCAGACGTGTTAATGAAATATCTGACATGATTTGGTCAAAACACCCCAGGGTTTAATTATTGCAGTCCCATTTTACACACGGGGAAGGCGCTGTCCTAATAATGTGCTGTTTATGGTATATTGCTTTAAATGCTAATGGGCTCAAGTTTACTCCATCTCCCCTTCTTTGTCATTTCCCCAAGATCTCTGTTTTAATGGCAACGCCATGTTTTATGCTGATGTTAGCTTGTAGACTGTGTAACATGCTAACAAATGCCAGCTGAATGTTAGAGTTTATAAGCTCAAATAAAGCTTTATCAGAGACAGGGATGGGTGGTTTGAGTGGCCATCCCTGCGGTGTAATAAGCACAGAAACAACCCTGAATGGATAACTGATAACTGAAGAAGTATCTGGTCAAGAGTATAAACTATAATATAATATGTCAAATTCATGAGGAGAAGAAGTTTGCAGATTTACAAAGAAATGAAGTTTCAAATTTACAAGATTGGCGAAAAAAGAGACTGGAGGAAATTTAGGGGTGTTTTCACAAATTTTAATCCAGATCAAACTGAAAAGTCTGAAAGTCTGGACCAAACTGGCCAGGTGTGAAAGCACCCAAAAACACTGGGTGAAACAAAAGCATCTCAAATTTACGAGGCTGGGGAAGATATTTGCAAATTCATCAGCGGCCTGGACAGAATATTGAGAAGGGCTGTATGTGGCCTCCGGGCCTGTTGTTGACATGTGAATTACATACAGTGAGGCCCAAAAATATTTGGACAGTGGCACAAGTTTTGGTATTTTAGCTGTTTACGAAAATATATTCAGGATACAATTATATAATCAATATGGGCTTAAAGTGCAGACTCTCAGCTGTAATTTGAGAGTATTCACATCCAAATTGGAGCAAGGGTTTAGGAATTACAGCTCTTTAATACGTAGCTGCCTCTTTTTCAAGGGACCAAAAGTAATTGGACAATTGACTCAGAAGGCTGCAAAAAAAAAAAAAATAAGGCTGCATGGGCTCTTCCCTCATTAACCTGTCATCAATTAGGCAGTTAAAAGGTCTGGAGTTGATTCCAGGTGTGGTGTTTGCATTTGGAAGCTGTTGCTGTGAACACACAACATGCGGTCAAAGGAGCTCTCAATGGAGGTGAAACAGACCATCCTGAGGCTGAAAAAAAAAGAAGAAATCCATCAGAGAGATAGCAGAAATGTTAGGAGTGGCCAAATCAACAGTTTGGTACATTCTGAGAAAAAAGAGTGCACTGGTGAGCTTGGGAACTCAAAAAGGCCTGGACGTCCATGGAAGACAACAGTGGTGGATGATCACAGAATCCTTTCCATGGTGAAGAACAACCCCTTCACAACATCCACTCAAGTGAAGAACACTCTCCAGGAAGTAGGTGTATCAGTATCTAAGTCTACCATAAAGAGAAGACTTCATGAGAGTAAATACAAAGGATTCACCACAAGGTGCAAACCATGAATCAGCCTCAAAAATAGAAAGGCCAGAATTGACTTTGCCAAAAAACACCTGAAGAAGCCAGCCCAGTTCTGGAACAGCATTCTTTGGACAGATGAGACTAAGATCAACCTGTACCAGAATGATGGGAAGAAGAAAGTTTGGAGAAGAATTGGAACAGCTCATGATCCAAAGCACTACATCTTCTGTAAAACATGGTGGAGGCAGTGTGATGGCATGGGCACGCATGGCTTCCAATGGCACTGGGTCACTTGTGTTTATTGATGATGTGACAAAAGACAGAAGCAGCCGGATGAATTCTGAAGTGTATAGGGATATACTTTCTGCTCAGATTCAGCCAAATGCAGCAAAGTTGATTGGACGGCGCTTCACCAATGATCCAAAACATACTGCAAAAGCAACCCAGGAGTTTTTTAAAGCAACAAAGTGGAATATTCTGCAATGGCCGAGTCAATCACCAGATCTCAACCCAATCGAGCATGCATTTCACTTGCTCAAGACAAAACTTAAGGCAGAAAGACCCACAAACAAGCAACAACTGAAGACAGCTGCAGTAAAGGCCTGGCAAAGCATCACAAAGGAGGAAACCCAGCGTTTGGTGATGTCCATGGGTTCCAGACTTCAGGCAGTCATTGTCTGCAAAGGATTCTCAACAAAATATTGAAAAGTAACATTTTACTTAGGGTTATGTTTATTTGTCCAATTACTTTTGAGCCCCTGAAATGAGGAGTGTTTGTATAAAAATAGCTATAATTCCTACATGTTTAATCATATATTTTTGTTCAACCCCTTGAATTAAACCTTAAAGTCTGCACTTCAATTCCGTTGTAGTTGTTTCATTTCAAATCCAATGTGGTGGCATGCAGAGCCCAAATCATGAAGATTGTGTAACTGTCCAAATATTTTCTGACCTAACTGTATTTAAAGGGCCTATATCATGCAAAATCGACTTTTTTGAGCTTTTAAGCATGTTATAATGTTAATTCCTCACCAAAAACACCCCCAAAGTGGTATTTTGCTCCATTCACGCATCTCTGAGTATTCCTCCTCAACCCTGCTCTCTGAGCTGCTGCTCCGCCCTGTCCCTGATAATGACAGGGTCCCCACGTTCATACGTATGAACGTGGGTGAGCCGCCCACTCCAGGAAGTGCCTGTGCTGCCAGCACCACCCCCAGGCTAACACACACACCCACTTTCTCCTCGCAGCTAACGGAGCGGTGATCGGCAAAACTCTTTCACTTTAGTATTGACGCTGTGAAGAAATAGTTCCTCTCGCACCTAATCTGCTCAGTGACAACAACTGTTTGCTTTTTTACGTAAGACAATGTCTTCTAAGTTTTTGTGGGCGGAACCCAGCGACACGCTGCAGCAGCCGACTCAGGGGTTACGTCATGAAGTGGGCGGCAGCCACAAGAAGGAGAGGCTGAGCCTCAGAGATCGAGGCATCTTACTTCCGGGTTGGAAAAGTAGCTCGCGAAAATAACTCATATTTAATAAGAAATTCATTCTCCAGTGTACCAAAGGTAATATACTATCACATACATGCATATAGTTTACTCTGAAAGGCTTAAAATAGCATGATATAGGCCCTTTAAGGGGAAGACAGTTTCCTGTCACTAATGCTGACAGACCGGTTTATTCCTGTAACTCGGCTGTTTTTCCTTCATTTTATGTTCTTTAACTAAAGTCTGATTCTGACTGACATCGACTGCCTCAGCCCGTTAACTCAACTCACATTTGTGGCATTAAAAAAAAAGGCAGTAAAATGGGTCAGAGTAGCAAACACGAGGCTGCAAGTGTGGATTTGTTTCGGTCATAGCCGTCGTTTTCGTGACCTCTTAATATTTTCCAGGCGGTGTGGGGCCCCAAAGAGCCAGAATAATAGGAAACACCTGCAGGACTTTTTAAAGGGGACTCAGAGAAACTGAGAGCAGGTTATACTGACTCCAGCTCCGCCAGACGTGAATTCCACCGTACGTTTGTGATTATGCAGAGCAAGGGTCTGTAACCTGTGGCTCCACAGCACCATGTGGCTCCTCTGTCCAAGTTTAGTGACTTAGGCATTAATTTCAAAATAGAACCTACCTACGTCCTGACTACTGTCAGCGTGGATAAAATCCTGTAAATTTATGAGAAAATGTTCCACATTTATGAGGAAAAGTCAGACTGAGGGCTAACTTGAGGGACGTGAACAAAGCCAGGGGCCAGCCTTCATGTTTGTTATCTTCTTTTGTCTAGTTGAATATATTGCAACTTACATTTAAAAAAGAATCTAGCGTGCATGCAGAAAAATTTTCCAATTTACACAATATAAGATGGGGGAAAAAATAGGAAACATATGGGTGTGAGAGGGGTGGGGTGGCAAATTTAAGAGGATGGAAAAGTTGCAAATTTACAATAAAATGTCACAAATTTAAAGAAAAGGTACAAATTTACTTGAGACCAGTGGCAAATTTCTGTGTAACAATGTGCAAACTTGTATGAAAAAGGTGCAAATTTATTGGCGATTTATGAGGGGAAAAATTACAAATTCAAAAGAATAAACAAGTCACAAATTTATGAGACTGGACAAAAAAAGTTTTATGAGAAAAGTCAGAAATTTACATGAAAAAAATCGTAAATATACAAGAAAAGTTTAAAATTTACAAGAAATCACAAATTTATGAGAAAAGTTGCAAGTTTATGTGAAAAAAGTTGCAAATTTAGGAGGGTAAATGGTACACATATGCAAGAAAAATGTTGCAAATTTAAGGGAATCAATTTACAAATTCTCTTAAATTCGTGAGGGAAAAAAATTCCAAATTTATAAGAATGTGTCTTAAATATAAAAGGGAAAAAATCACTAATTTGAGAGAGCTGAAAAAGTAGCAAATTTATGAGAAAAATGTCACAAATTTATGTGAAACATGTTGACAAATTTGAGAGAAAAAAATTTAAAATTTATGAGGAAAAAGAAACTATATGAAAAATGTCTTAAATTTAAAAAGGAAAAGTGGCAGATTTACAAGGGCAAGAAAAGAGTTTAAAATTTGTAAGAAAAAAATTACAAACTTATGAGAAAAAAGTTCCAAATTTATGAGGAAAAAGGGCACAAATATGCAAGAAAAATGTTGCAAATTTAGGCGGCAAAGTTACAAATTATTGTAAATTTGTGATGGAAAAAATTCAAAATTTACAAGAAAATGTCTGAAAAACTCAAATTTATGAGACTGGGCAAAAGTTTAATGACAGAAGTTACAAATTTATGAGAAAAACATCAGAAATTTGCATTAAATAAGCTGACAAATTTAAGTTAAAAAGTTGCAAATTTATGAGGAAAAAGAAATTACATGAAAGATGTCTTAAAGGCAAAAAAAGTGGCAAAAAAGTTTAATGAGAAAAGTTACAAATTTACAAGAAGGAAGCCACATATTTATGAGGAAAAATTATAAATTTACAAGAAATAAATTACAAATTTATGAGAAAAAAAGTTACAAGTTTACATAAAAAATTCAAATATGCAATAAAAAGTCGCAATTTTAAAAGAAAAACATTCCAAATATGTGACCCACCACGAGTAAACCAGCAACAAGTCGGCCTGACGTGATTCCTAAAAAACACAGAAATACTTTTTTGTGTGTGAGAAATTTGTGATTTTTTTTTTAAATTTTTTTTTTTTTTTTGCAAAATATGCTAGTTGAAGTCATGAAGAAGCTACTCCATACTTCAAATAACAGTGTGGGAGTAGTTTCAATGGGAAATGTCAGCAAGACTGCTTTCTAGTTTTACGGGCGTGGATACCACAGCTGATTTACATATTCGGTTTGTTTGGCTATTCACACGTCTTTGTTATTCATTTCGGCCAATCAGCAGCACGTTCAGGTAGAAGCACATGGCTACTTAAGCAGAGCTCCTTTTGATATGCACTTTAGGGAGCTGGGTTCATGTTAAGTCATGTACACGACCAGCTTTTGTTACCGCCCCCCACCTGGCTCCCTGGAAGGTGACAATCCTTGGAAACTTTGAACCTGATTTTCTCAGAGAAGTAGTGTGAGAGGCGCTAACATTCAAATGGCCGCATCTTCTTCAAATCTTTTTGGATTTCTGTGTTAAACATTGGAAAGCTTAGATTCCACACTTTTAGAATCTGTAAATAACTCAAAATACCCTTTGGGAGACTTGTTCCTGGTTTTTCCATGGTTGGTCACATATGCAAGAAAATACAGTGGTGTGAAAAAGTGTTTGCCCCCTTCCTGATTTCTCATTTTTTTGTATGTTTTTCACACTTAAATGTTTCAGATCATCAAACAAATTTAAATATTAGACAAAGATAACACAAGTAAACAAAATGCAGTTTTTAAATGAAGGTGTTTATGATTAAGGAAAAAAAAAATCCAAACCTACGTGGCCCTATGTGAAAAAGTGATTGCCCCCTAAACCTAATAACTGGTTGGGCCACCCTCAGCAGCAACAATTGCCATCAAGCGTTTGCGATAAGTGGCAATGAGTCTTTTACAGCGCTGTGGAGGAATTTTGGCCCACTCATCTTTGCAGAATTGTTGTAATTCAGCCACATTGGAGGGTTTGAGCATGAACTGCCTTTTTAAGGTCATGCTACAGCATCTCAATTGGATGCAGGTCAGGACTTTGACTAGGCCACTCCAAAGTCTTCATTTTGTTTTTTGTTAAGCCATCCAGAAGTGGACTTGCTGGTGTGTTTTGGATCATTGTCCTACTGCAGAACCCAGGTGCACTTCAGGTTGAGGTCAGGAACAGATGGTCGGACATTCTCCTTCAGGATTTTTTGGTAGACAGCAGAATTCATGGTTCCATTTACCACAGCAAGTCTTCCAGGACCTGAAGCAGTAAAACAGCCCCAGACCATCACACTACCACCACCATATTTTACTGTTGGTATGATGTTCCTTTTCTGAAATGCTGTGTTACTTTTACGACGGATGTAGGCCTGCAGTTCTTTGGATGATGCTATGGGGTCTTTTGTGACCTCTTGGATGAGTCGTCACTGCGCTCTTGGGGTAATTTTGGTCAGTCAGCCTCTCCTGGGAAGGTTCACCGCTGTTCCATGCTTCGCCATTTGTGGATAATGGCTCTCACTGTGGTTTGCTGGAGTCTCAAAGCTTTAGAAATGGCTAGAAAATTGAACTCAGCTTTGAAAGAGGTGATAAACCACAGTTAATTTATGTTTTAACAGGGGGGCAATCACTTTTTCACACACGGCCATTTAGGTTTGGATTTTTTTTTTACCCTTAATAATAAACACCTTCAATTAAAAACTGCATTTTGTGTTTACTTGTGTTACCTTTGTCTAATATTTAAGTTTGTTTGATGATCTGAAATATTTAAATGTAACAAACATACAAAAAAAATGAGAAATCAGGAAGGGGCAAACACTTTTTCACACCACTGTAGTGTAGCATAAATTTATGAGAAAAAAGTTGCAATTAAAAAAACCTGTTGCAAATGTACAAGAAAACTATATGACAAAGAAAGATGCAAATTTACATGAAACAACATGCAATTTTCTGAGCAAAAAGTTGCAGATTTATTGCAAATTTGTAAGGGAAAAAAATCATGGATTTATGTGAAAAATGTCTTGAATTTAGAAGGAAAAAGTGGCAAAATTAACAGAAAAACCTCACTTATTGATGAGAGTAAAGCTGTCACTGACAACTGACATTTCTCCATGTCCTCCTCCTCCTCCTCCTCCTCCTCAGTTGTGGAGATGCTGAAGTCGCTCCACTCCCTGCAGCAGGAGAACCAGCGTCTCCAGGACCAGATCCTCAGTCTGACGGCCAAGAAGGAGCGTCTGCAGCTGCTCAACACGGAGCTGGCCGTCCCGTTCCCCCCACAGGGTCACCACCACCATCACCACCACCACCACCACGGCTCCATGTCTGCCCAGATCAGCTTCCTGTCCTCCACACAAGGTCAACAATTGCTCTTCTTCACTGGTTTTGTTTTAAAAAGTAAATATGGCCTGGAGCCACTTTGCATGAAGGTAAAACTCTAGCATTAGTAACAAGTTTTTAGTATTTTTTCTCCTAAATAAATTTGTTTCTTTTATGGTAATTTTGCACCTTTTTCTCTTAAATTTGCTGCTTTTTAGTTTCAAATATTCTGTTTTTTCTTGCAGTTTTTTCTGCTGTTCTTTCTTATTGCTCTTGTAAGTCTGATGGTTTTTTCATGTAAATTTAAAATTAGATTTGTAATTTTGCACTTTTTTTTCTCTCTTAAATTCACAACTGTTCCTTAATTAAAGCTGAAACATGCAGCAGCACGGTGATACAATGGTTAGCACTGTTGCCTCACAGTTAGAAGGTTCCAGGTTCAAATCCCCAGTGAGAACTTTTCAGTGTGGAGTGTGCATGTTCTCCCTGTGCTGTGTGGGTTTGCTGCAGGGGCTCCAGTTTCCTCCCACAATCCTAAGACATGTATGTTAGGTTAATTGGTGACCCTAAATTGGCCCTAGGTCTCTGATAGGCCCTGAGAGTAGAGGGTTAGTGTAGCTACTAGTGAAGCGCTTTGAGTGGTCTTGTGACTAGAAAAAGCTCTATATAAGTAAAGGTCCTTATCCCTTAACATGACAGTATTTATGCGATTATTCTCTTTTTAGACCCTCTGAGCACCAATAAGAGCCCTCTGCCCAAAAGCTGCTTCCTGAACGACACCTCCTTTGTCACCTCGTCTGAGGTGAGAAACTGTCGGGTTTCACACGTAAAAATGTTTCTGCTTCTGTAGCAACTTTTGTCATGATCTCCTCATGCACTTCTCCATAGCGCACGGGGGAGGAGCTAAGGATGAGGATTTACGCGTTGGGTTACACCACACACACCTTTATTAAACACCCACCAACTGACAGACAGTTTAAATGCATAACATTCACAATGGCTCAAGGAGTCCTCCAGGACGCTCGACAGTCTGGGTGAGAATACTGGGGAAACCACACACACAGATTAAACTCACCAGACTGGAGCTGTCCCAGTAAATCCAAGCGAATACAGTCCTTCAGCATGACTCCATATGGTGAACGCAGACCGTAGATGAAGTGCAATGACCCAGCAATGCATGACTGGAAAAAGGCTCCTTAAGTACATGCATTGCTGGATCCACAAATTGATCACACCTGGGCGAGGAGTGGGGAGATGGCACACGGGAGTGGGAACAGCTGGCAGTCGTAGAGAGGGGGCGTGGACCGGCCGGCAGACAGTTAGACAGTGCTCACTGCAGCGTGAGCCCAACAGGCTGCCTCACCGCTGCTGGCCAGACAGCAGTGGCTATGGGTACAGCAGAGCACACAGAAATACCTATTAACATGCATACGACGTGGCACGTACCCACAAAGAGGCCAGGACTGAGCCGAGGGAAACCAAGCCGGCTCGGTTCCTGACAACTTTATACCGAGGAAGTGGGAGATTTTGCTGTTGTTGATTCTAGTGGCTGCAGAAGGAGATGAGCTTTATTTAAAAATGTTGGTTGTAACTTTGCGAAACAGGATCTAGTGGCACCCTGTGGCTCTGGAGTGAACTGCAGCCTGTTTTCACTCCATTTTTCACTGCAAAACAGAACATCTGCCAGCTGTTGGAGCAAATTTGCTGCAATCAAACCTATTTACCTCTACAGCTTGATGGAAGTTCATCAATGGTTATTATCCCTTTTAAATAAATGATTAAATACATAAATAAATAAATCTGATCACGTGAGATTCTGTGAGATTCTGTGAGATCTCGTGTCAGTGGAATCACTATGGGAAATCTCTCATACAAACGACAGGTGTGTGGTCTCCCTATCTAAATATCTGCCTCCCTTGTTTGGCCCACTAATGAATTTGTGATTCACTCCTCCCACATTTGTCCCTTTTTTATTCAGTCTCATAGTTTTGCAAAACATTGGGGACTTTTTTTTAACCACCTCATTGCTAAGGTTCAGAAATCCGACCCTTTTCCTGTTTCCCCCCCCCCCCCCTACAGGAGCTCCACTCTGGTAGTCCATCCCGCAGCAGTTCCTCTCTCTCCTTCCAGAGCACCCCCCCTCCTCAGCAGAGCCCCGCCTCCTTCGGCCAACCTCTGCTCAATGGTCTGAGTAGGGGCCTGAGTGACAGTCTGGCCGGCGGCGCCGGCTCTGCTCTGCCTGTGGTGGGGGGGCTCATGGCATCCCTCGCTGGAAGCCCTCAGCTGAACGGCGTGCTGGGCGGCCTGAACGGCGTCATCCAGTCCCCTGCGCAGCAGCAGAATGCCACCCAGACCGCCATCCCGGCACTGCGGCCTCAGCCTCCGCCACTCAACCCTCTGACGCTGGCTCAGGGCTTCCAGCTGCCCAAGAGTGTCAGCCCGTAAGTTTTTTAAAAATTACATGAAGATGGATAATATCTTAAAGCAGGTCTGCAGCTTCTACCTTGGAAGTCTCTATTTTATTTATTTATTTATTTTTCTCTTTTTTCATAAAATTGGAGTTTTCTTGCTTTTTTGTTTTGTTTTTATTGGACTTTCTCCTTTAAAGTTTTGTGACTTTTTTCTTTGAATTTTATCCATTTTTTTCTTTAAATTTTGCCCCCCCCCTTTTTTTTTTTCAAAAAATTTTCTTGAAGCTGTAGAGTCAAAGTTGTGAGGATTTTCTTTTAAATAATCATTTTAATTTCTTGAATTTACTTTTTTCTTTTTGTAAATTTGAGGGTTTTAAACAAAATTAGTAACTTTTTCAAGTTTTTGTAAATTCAAAAGGTTTTGCTTTTTTCCACACCAATTTATACCTTTATTCCCCCCAAACTGAAATTTTTATCCTAAATAAATTAATGACTATTTTCTCTGCATCTTTCTTCATGTAAATTGGTTTTTCCTTTAAATGTACAAATTTGTCGAGAAAGTTTCAATCTTTCTGTGATGGACTGGCGATCTGTCCAGGGCGTACTCTGCCTCTCTGCTCCCCACCCCCCCGCGTGACCCGAAAAGGAATAAGCAGTTAAGAAGATGAAATGGGGGGGAAAAAAAAAAAAAGTTTCACTCTTTTTCAAAATTTTCTTGGAAATTTGCATCTTTTTCACATAAATTTACATCTTTTCTCATAAATTTTCAAGTTTTCTTTTGATTTTTTCCACTTAAATTTATGTCTTTATTCCCACAGAGTTGCAGCTTTTTTCCTCACAAATTTGTGACTATAGTCTTGTAAATTTGCCTTTTTTCTTGTAAATTTGTTGTTTTTTTATCTTTTGGCAAATTCGCCTTAAAAATTTGCATCTTTTTTTTTTTACAGATGTTCTTAGGTCTTTTTTTCTTGAACATTTGCTGACTTTTGCCCTTATATTTAAGACTTTTTCCTCTGAATTTACTACTTCTTTTAAATTTGCTGGGTTTTCCTCTTAAATTAGTGGTATTTATCAGTTTGTCTGTGTTTTTTCTGACCCCATGTGGACGTGTTTTTCAGGTCTTCCCTCCTGTCAGAGCAGCAGAAGCAGCAGCAGCAGCTCCAGCAGTTCCTTACATCACAGAACTTCACTCCTGTAAGGACTCGTCACTTTTAGTTCTCTTTTAATTATGAAGCTTCTGATCACACAGAGGTCGTCTGTAAATATATTACCTCTCTGCTTGTGTCTGCAGACCCTTAAAAAAACGTCTTTAAAAGCCTTGAATTTGTTCATCCTAAGCTAAGGCTTTAGATGCGCTTTTTGTTGGTCAGAAATGCACTGCCAGAAAGCAATGCCTACTTTGCGCCCATGAGCA
Source organism: Pholidichthys leucotaenia (assembly GCA_020510985.1). Classification (NCBI taxonomy): domain Eukaryota; kingdom Metazoa; phylum Chordata; class Actinopteri; order Cichliformes; family Pholidichthyidae; genus Pholidichthys; species Pholidichthys leucotaenia. The sequence goes on from CM035848.1 coordinate 51,528,000, forward strand.
CCTTTTTTAAATAAGTCCACTCCTACAAGTGCAAAGCGTGGAAATAAACAGTATGTTGCCGCTGGTGCAAGGTGCAAAGCGTGGCACAGACACGCTAGATTTAACTTCCTCATCCTGCAGATATCATATATTACCAGTAGGTCCTTATTCCCTTATCAGATTGTCACCATGTAAACAGGCTTAGTGTATGTCAGAGATGCACACAGTTTAATGTTTCATGGTGAAACGCTGAAGTTTGTCGCAATACCATTCAGCTTTTGGAAAAATCTGTGAAGGCAGAGGTCTGTTTCTTGTCAGTCGGTGTAATTCCATAGGAGGAATTGGTTAAAGTACCAGAGCAGGAAATAGTCTGTACCCGGTCCTGTTAGCTCCACTCAAACCTCCACTCTCCTCCTCCTCTCCTCATCTCCTCCAGGAGCAGCAGGTGGTGGTGTGTCAGATGCTGCAACAGCAGAGGGAGCTCCAGCGCCTCACCCTGACTGGAACGCTCTCCTCCACCCCAAACTCCCCCATGATCGCCCAGTCTCCAAACCTGCTGTCCTCGGCTACAGCCTCGCCCCTGCAGGGAGGTCAGGGAGGAGGAGCAACAGGAGGAGGAGGTGGAGGCGGAGGACTCTTTGGTCTGCAGGAGAATACACTTCACAAACCCGGGGTGAGTCAGGATTACTAAGAGGCTGTGATATGACAAAAAAAATACATAATTTAAAATTTTTTTTTTAATAAATTTGTGATTGTTCTTATTTTCAAAAAGAATTTACAGTATGTAGGGTTTTTTTTCTTACAAATTTGTGACTTTTCTTGTGAATATGCAAATTTATTCACATATTTTTGGCTTTTTTCCTTATTAATGTGTGACTTTATCAAAAATGTACACGTTAGTTTGCATAATTTTAGTTTTTTTTATTTCATATAAATTTGTAAGTCCAGGGTGTACCCTGCCTCTCGCCCAAAGATGCTGGGATAGGCTCCAGCCCCCCCGCGACCCGAAAGGATTAAGCAGTAGAAGATGGATGGATGGATGGATGGATGGATCTTATAAATTTGTACATTTAATCTCATACATTTTTCTTTTCTTTTTTTTTACTTTTCTCATAAATTTGCAAGTTTATTCCCATATTTTTTAAATAAATGACTTTTAATTTTTACAAGTTTAATGTCATATTTTTTCCACTTTTATTCCCTTTATAAATTAGTAACGCTTTTCATAAATGTACAAGTGTCAGGACGTGGGCTGGGTCCATGTCCTCGCCTTAACTTATAATTTGGGTATTCTGTTGTCACAGGGACATGGCTCAGCCCATGTCCTCACTTTGTGTTTAGTTTGCTGTAATTCTCTGTTTGTTATTATTGCCATGATCTTTGTCTTGTTTTATTTTATATGTATCTATGTGTTGTCCTTAGCTCTGGTTATCATTATTTGTATTGTTATCATCATGGTTATCTCTTGTAGTTTATTCCTGTCATCATCTGTGGTTTTGGTTTGGGCTTTTATTTTGACAGCACCTTTTGTTTACTTCCATTTTCACCTAGCTTGTTTTGTGTCTTGTTAAGTTCTTGATTATCCACAGCTGTTTGTTATTTTGTTATTTTTTTGGCTTTATTTAAGGGAAGGCGCCCCTTAGCTCGGGGCAATGTCCTAAAGTCATTCGGCGTGAACAGCACGTCTCTGTTTAGTTGGTATCTTGTCTTTGCCTTGTCGTGTTTCATGTTTGGCTTTGTCATGTTTTGTTCTATTATTTTCCAGCCCATGCACTGCATTATTTTGTGTTTAATGAATCTGAATCTAGAGTCTCGCATTTGGGTCCTACTTCTTCCCCATTTGTGACAAATTTATTTGCATTATTTTTGTGGCTATTTTTATTCCTTTTAAATTTGTAAGTGCTTCAAGTAAATCTCTGTTGTTTTTTTGTTTTGTTTTTTTTGGGGGGGGGGTCTTTTTTTTAATAAATTTGTGTCATTTCTCTTATGAAATTTTTTGTAAAGTCAGGTTTCATTTCTGTATTTTTTGGCCTTTTTTTTTTTTACTTGTAATTTAACAAGTTTATTCCCATATTTTGCCCCCCAAATTTATGACTTTTCTCCTAAATTACATACAATTATTTTCATGATTTTTGTGGCTCTTTTCTTAAATTTATAAGATTAATCTCATTTTTTTTTTTGTTTTGTATTTTTCCTTTTAGATTTGGTACACATGTTGACCTGAGGACCTTTATGGTGCATGTGATTTTTTTTTTTTTCTTTTGGCATTGCAAGGAAGGAAATGTTTTAACATTCTCATTACAGAATTATGCATAGAACCTGTTGAAGAAAATAAGGTGTGTATAAGAGGCTGGTACTGTAGCTGTAAGTGTGAACAACATGCTATTGATTTGAAATAAAAGTCCATATCCAGTAAATCTGTGGCTAAAGGGTTCCCAGGTTTGTGTCCTCTATTTGTGAAGCAGCAATACGAAGGCTGTTCATTAAAGATTTCCCCTGACTCATTTCCCATGGGCTGAGAGGAACCAAACTTGGTACAGTACCACCAAGAGTCACACACTTCTCCCACCACTTTATGCAGCTGTGGGGCACCTCACCTGTAGAAGCCTGCAGGTTTCATCACAAGCCACGACTTAACCTCGGAAATCAGAGATTCATCGTCTTGGAAGTGCTTTCCCTTCAAAAATGACTTCATGGCCGGAAAGAGGTGGAAGTCAGATGGTGCAAGGTCAGGAGAGTAAGGGAGGTGAGGAAGGATTTCATAGCTGCTGGACCGTGCTTCCATCTGGGCATCATGCACGTTGTGAACTGGCATTGTCTTGCAGTAGGTGGACAACTTTGGTCAGCGTGCTGCACCTCTCAGTTTTGATGGCCTTCCACAATTTCTGCAGCAGTGAAGCATAGTAAGTCCTCATAATTGTGGTACCCTTTGCAGGAAAGCCATCATCAGTACACCAAGGGTTGGACACACGTGTTTTTGGGAGGTGGTGAGTCATAATGCTTGCATTTCTTCGACTAGGCTTTAGTCTCTGGATCATAGTGATGGACCCATGTTTTGTCCTGCGTGATTAGTCTGTCAAAGAAGTCCTTCTGGTTTTCTTGGCACATGACTCATTCCTGCTTCTAGAAAGGTGTGAGCAACCGGGGAATCCATCATGCAGACAACTTCCACATATCCAAATGGTCACGGATGATTTTGTCCACAGACCCCACACTGATCTTGACATCTTGGGCTAGTTGGTGAACGGTTATGCAGCAATCCTCCAAATTGGTGGCCTCAACTTGCTGAATGGTGTCTTCATCAGTGACGCACTGTGGTTGCCTGGGATTGGGTGCCATTTCCACCGATGTCCGACCACACTTGGAACTGTCGATGCCAGTGCTTGACTACATCATAAGTCTCTTTTATCTCGTCGAACGTCTCCCATGGTGTACAGCCTCTCAAGTACAGGAACCTGATGACTGCTCTGCACCCAGCTGGCTCCATTATCACACCTTGCTCCACCTTAGCACCTATCGAAGAGAAACTCTTAGGAGTTCAGAGCTGCAAATTACCACGTCACCTATGGAGATATGGATTCTTATACATGTGGCATTTCAGCCTCCGACAATAACCAGAAGTGGGTCAAAGGAAATATTTAATGTGCAGCCCTCATACCAACTGTAGAGGATCATTGATTGGTGTCATGGAGTATTTTTAGCTCGTTCCGGTGAAGCAGAAAGGAGCCAATGCAATGAGGTCCATCTGTCTGCCCACATTTCACAAGAATTGCTACTTTCCCTAGGCAGTTGCCCCGATGCTCACAAAACACACACACAATGATCCTCAGGTGGATCAGCATCCAGGTTGTGCTCAAGGTCAACTGTCAGGAGAGCTGAGTACACTTGTGGTGATTTTATCAGGCCAGAGTTCTTCTGTCTCTAGAAACTAGAAGTGGTGCCCCCTAGTGTTAGAATGAGGTGACTTAATTCAATGATTTTTATTTGTCAATACTTCTATACGTGCAGGATATACAGGAGAATCGAAATGCCGTTTCTCTCTCTCTTAGTTGTGTGCGCAATATACAGTCATGTGAAAAAATAAGGACACCCCATTAAATATTCAGTTCTTTATTAAGAAATGTTCACATATCTATGTCTAACCTTGTTTTTGTTTTTATTTGCATTTTTTAAACATTTATTTTAGCCATTTTAAGTGGGAATGAATGTGAGGGTGTCCTAAAAACGATGGGGGGTGTCCTAATTTATTCCTCACTATTTGTTTAGAATTACATTTTACAGAAAATTTGAAAAAAATCTTTAATTCATTTTTAATTGTTTAGTTGTATTACATGAATCTCCCAGTATTTTAAACATTGATATTAAATATCCATATGTCCAAATATGTAAAAAAACAAACAAAACCACACACACAGGCTTATACAAGGTGTCCTAATTTTTTCGCATGACTGTATAAGAAAAGAAGGAGTAAGGATGAAAAGCAACAACAGCAGTCTATGTACACTAATGCTACCCGTTAATAATTAATGTAATTATTACTAATTCATATGATTATAGCATTGATGTCTGGTTGTGCTTATTCCTGAACCATTCATCACTGCAAACCTGCAGTGGACCTCACAGCTGACAGGCAGCCCTTCGTACATAAATCAAGAACACGCGCATCGTGATTTACTACCACACACGACTCATGAGGTTGAGAGGAGAACTGGAGCAGAGACGGGTTTCTGCTCAGGCTGCTGCGTTGTGTTGAGGGATGATTGTAAAAGGAAGTTTCAGCAGCGTACACATCTGTGGTCCTGTCTAGGGAAAGTGAAAAAGTGCTTATAGATGGCTTCCTTTGTCATAAATTGTAATTTTTCACATAAATCTGCAGTTCAGTTATGACAGATGAATTTTGAGAATTCTGTGTCTGACTGTGGTTTATTGTTGCAGAATTTAAGTTTTGAAATAAAACCCAAAATTGTGTGATTGTGTTTTCAGGCTGGAGGAGAAAAAGGAGGAGACAAGAACGGGTGATGTTTGTCCGGAGCAGCTCCGATATTTAAAAAAACATTTTTTAAGAAATCAAGACATGCCGCCTTGAAGAACTGAAGCTCTTTCCTTCCATCATCTTTCTCTTCTGCGCTCTTTTTATGAATGTAAACCTGGATGGACTTTGAGGTGAAGTTTTCTGTTTTTCTCCGTATTGAACGTTCTTTTCATAGAGGTTTTTAAAATTTTTTGTGCGTTTGTATGTGTGTGTACGTGAGTGTGTAGGCAGCTTTCAGAGAACCTGATTTCACCGGTTCTCTTATTATATTTGCACTAATTTGTTAGCTAGACCAATGGGGGCTGCTGATGAAGGCAGAGTTCATGGAGCCAAAAAAAAAATTCCACAGTTTGTTTCTTTTTTTTGTTTGTTTGTTTTTCCGCTCCGACTCCTCAAGCACTGACCCCGTTAACGAGCTCCCTCCGTGGCTGATTAAAGCAGTTTTTCTGCAACCTTAAATGTCTTCCTCAATATTTTTGTCTTCCCTTTGTGTTCGGATTTCAGCAGAGGTGGATAGAGTAGTCACAAGTTATACTCAAGTAAAAGTAGCATTTCCTTATGATATGAATTGATTTTTCGAGTATAAAACAAAATATAAAATAATTTCAGTGAGATGAGACCATGTCAACTGAAAAATGTTACTCCAGTAGTAATTTTGATTGGTTTATTCTTTTAAAACGTTAAAGTACTCATGGCCTTTCCATTCCCATGTGTTATCACAGTTTCCAGGGGTGTTAATGAAATATGTGTCACGTGTTTTGGTGAAAACACCACAGGGTTTAGTCATTGTAGAACCATTTTACACCCAGGTTTAGGAGCCCTCCTCACAGCAGACTGTTTTTGTGGATTTTCCTTTAAATGCTGTTGAACCCCAGTTCACTCCACCTAAAGCTTGATGTGTTCCCACCCTCCATTGTTTGTGACTGCTGATCTCTGTGGCTAACGACACAATTATGTGGCTCATAGCTCCAGTAGCGAGCACAGCCTGAGCTAGCTAACGTATTGGCTGAGTTAAAAGGCCCAAATAAAGCATTATCAGAGACAGGGGTATATTACCAGTCATCCAGGTGTGATAAGCAGAGAAACAACTCTGGCCAGCTCTGCGAACAGCAGCTAACCGCTACCGGTTCAGACGAGTATATTATAAATTGTAGTAAAATAAAGTCAACTATCATCTGTGAATGAGATGCATGGTCAGGTAGATGATCATGGATGCCTATTGGGGTGAATGGACATTGTAGAAAATTTCCAAAAACCCAGACCACCATCAGTCTGCTAAGCTAATGCTAACGCCTGATCTGCCGGGCTATGCCGACCATTGAGACGCTTGGGCCTCGTGTATACCTGGCACATGAGCGAATGACGACATCACTGAACAGCCGCAGCTGTTCATACCAGCACGTGTGGCACCTCGATTTTATCTCTTGTTTTGAGAGACCAAACTAAAAACAATTATATTTGTCTCAATTTAATGTTTCATCTTACAGAGATTTCAGTTTTTATGATTTGAAAGCCCCGAAGAACATTTTAAAAATGTATTGCTTTTTCAGTGTATACCAAACAAATTAAATATGGAAACATCAAATGGAACTTGTATAAGAACAAATCTGTGCATTACGTTAAAAAAAACTTAAGAAAAATTATGTTTTACCTCCATTTGTTTTAATGAGCCTGCTGTGCTGCCGCCAAGTTACAAAAATCGGACAGCAGAAACTGCACAGCCTTTCACGAAAGCTCAAGTGTCAGGCATAGACAAGGCTTTAATGGAGTGGAAAACTGCTGCGCTGCTGAGCTAACTACATTTAAGACAGTTTTTCTTCATAAACGTACCTAACAGTAAAATGTACTCTACAGCGAAACTAACAAAAAGTACAATTTTGTGTAAAAGTTACTTGAGTAATTGTAACTAGTTACTACCCACCTCTGGCTCTCACCTGATTCTTCTCATCTCAGCCTTCACAGCTCTTATTAGAACTATATAAGATCTTTTTTTCCTTTTTTGCCGTGTGGTTGGTGGCGTTTGGACGTGTGTTCTAGTTCTATTACCTCAGAGCTCCTATCAATTATTTTCAGTGCTGAACTATTCTGACTCATTACCACAAGAGCCTTCACTGGATATAAAGATTATAAACCCAGACAAACCTCAGTGTTTGCTCCGATGCTGCGTTCACACTGCTGCTGCCGTCATATCAGACAGGAATTATATTAATTATGATTCCAGTTAACAGCTAATAAGTTCAGGAGAATTTTAAAAAAAAATATTTGGGCTTTAGAATGAAGGTAAAACTGCTCAGATGTATAAAATCAGTATAAAAACTCACCTGTTACAAACATGAACTAATGTGAAATAGAGCTGGACAATATTAGGAGAACATGCATTATACAACTTTGTTGAATATTGCCATAATATAACCTGCAATATCTAAACAAATAGATACATTTATAAAAAAAAAAATCACAAATTTACTTGAAAAAACACAAATTTATGAGTAAAAAGTTGCCAGTTTACAAAAAAAAGTTTCAGATGATGAGAATAAAGTCAGTAATTTATTAGAAAAAGTTTGTAGGGGGAAAGGGCACACACATTTATGTAAAAAAAAAAAAAAAGTTGCAATTGATGTTAAAAATGTTATTTATGATTAAAAAGGTCACACATTTACAGTCATGTGGAAAAAATTAGGACACCCTGTACAAGCCTGTGTGTTTTTTTAACATATTTGGACATATGGATATTTAATATCAATGTTAAAAATACTGGGAGATTCATGTAATACAACTAAACAATTAAAAATGAATTAAAGACTTTTTTCAAATTTTCTGTAAAATGTAATTCTAAACAAACAGTGAGGAATAAATTAGGACACCCCCCATCTTTTTTAGGACACCCCCACATTCATTCCCACTTAAAATGGCTAAAATAAATATTAAAAAATGCAAATAAAAACAAAAACAAGCTTAGACATAGATATGTGAACATTTCTTACTAAAGAACTGAATATTTAATGAGGTGTCCTACTTTTTTCGTATGACTGTGAAAGTGTCACTAATTTACCAGGAAATGAAAGTTAAAAATTTACCTTAATAAAGGCTCTAATTTACAAAAAAAAAAAAAAAAAAGCTTATCATGATGAGAAAATGGCACAAATTTACATGAAAAAAGTTGAAAATAAGTGGGGGAAATACAGATTTACAAGAAAAAACATTTCAAATTTATGTGAAAAAGTCACAAATTTTATTAGAAAAAAATTACACATTTACCAGGAAAAGAAAGCTAAAAATGTACAAAAAAGTTCTAATTTACAAGAATAGGTTGCTAATTTAAGTTTTTAAAAAAGTTGCAAATTTACAAGAAAAAAATTGTAGCTGATGAGAAACAGTTGCAGATCTATGGTACAAATCACAAATTTATAAAAAGAATAATGGAAAAAATCTCATTTATGGGAAAATCATCTAAAATTTCAGCTGAAAAAAAGTCAAATTTTACAAGAAAAAAGTCCCTAATTTATTTTAAAAAGTTGAAAATTATGACAGAGGTTGCAAATTTACGAGAAAAAAGTTGCAGATGATGATAAGAAGTTGCTAACTGATGAAAAAAGTCACAAATTTATGAGAAAAATTTGCAATTTCTGAGAAAAAAGTTGCAATACGATGAGGAAAAAAGTTGCAAATTGACAAGAAAAGTTGCAAGTTTATGCAAAAAGTCAATAATTTGTGAGAAATGTACCTGAAAGGATACAAATTTATAAGATAAAGTTGGTATTTACGTATGGGGAAAAGTTTTAAATTTTTATGTATAAAAACAGCAATTGAAATGCAAGTATATATGATAAAAATATTTTAAGATTCTTAATCTTAAGAATGTTATAATAGTAAAATTTCAAAATATTGTGCAGTCCTAATTTAACAGCTTTTTTCACTGTGTATTTACCCTTAGAGTTTCTTTCAAATTTGACTCTTTTTTATGAGAAAAAAGTTAATTCAGCAGGAGATTGGATGAAAAAGCTGCACATACACATTTATTTGGACAAAGCATTTAAAGAATATCTAATGTGAGGAAGCAGAAGCCGCTGCAGTGACTGTATCAGTGATCCAATGCTACAGTCCCCATGATAGGTGTTGGGCAGCAAGAAAAACTGAAATGGATGCGATGAGGTACCAGTTAAAAAGCAGGGAAAAGCTTTCTGATTTGCCCCAGTGCAGTGTGAACGCAGCATAAATGTCAAATAAATTAAGGGGCGCCAAAACTTTAGTTTAAAAAAGGCGCAGTTAGCATGTGAGCACCAAGTTCTAATCCAGACTCCCACCAGAGTTTCTGAAGACTTTTATATCCTTCCAGTTGCTATCGAGATTAAGCAGATGAAACCAAACTTTTGGAAATTATAAAATAAGAAACTAATCTTTTTTTATGTGCACTTTGCATGTTAGCAGCTAACGGAGCAAATTGAATATGAACACGGAACCTGTGAGGCGTGTTCCCACCACAGGAACCTTTTTAATCACAGGAACTATCAGCAGTAGTTTCTTTATTAAGTAGCAGAGACTGTTTTAGTGCTGAAAACCCATTTTCAGGAAGTTTTTCTGAAACTTCTACTGCAGAGCTGGAGCCTTCGTGTGACAATGGTGTATGTCAACGGTCCGCAACCTGTGGCCCTGGAGCCACAGATGTGTCATTTGTCTGTGACTTTAAGAAAAAGTAAATTATGAAAAAAAAAATTCCAAAATTTTATGACACAAAAGTTGCAAATTTACATGATAAAAAATCCCAAATTTAATAGAACAAATCTGAAAATTTTGGAGGAAAATCCTTGCAATTTTACAAAAAAAAAAAATTTGCTTTAAAAAGTAATCAATCTATAAGGAAAAAGTCGAAAATATTCTTAAATATATACATTTACAGTAAAATAGAAAATTTACATTAAAAGGTTGCACATTTATAAGTCTTAAACTTACATAAGAAAAATTGGAGTTACAGGAATAAAACTGCAAATTTATGCAGTTGTAGCATGTTTAAGATATTGTGAAAATACTCTCATGTACATCTCATGCTTAAATAATGACTGTATTGCTCACATCTCACAAAAGATGTGCGCAACAGAAGGAATGCAGACAATTTGCTTGTGCGCCTGAGGAAACGGTGCTGTCTTTTATAAACTGGGGCAAGTTTACATATTTATGAGTGCCAAAAAAGACGCCATGTTGCTGCACGCTGGCTGTGAAATTCACCATGTAGAGAAGGAAAAATATGTGATCTGACCAGATAAAGTCAACAAAATTTTTTACAATAAAAAGTCTGTAAATACAAATGTTGCAACTTTAAGAGAAAAGTTGCAAATTTATGAGAAAAGAGAAAAATTTATGACAAGTTTTATATTTAGGACAAAAAATGGCAAACTTAACAGAAAAATCATTGCAAATTTACTTGAAAAAGTAATACATTTATGAGGATAAGTCACAAGTTTACTTAAAAAATTTTACACTTACAGCCAAATAGTAATATAACAAATACACTAAATTAATTTTTTAAAAGGTGGTCTCCCTGCACCTTCGGGATGGGAAACAGGTCCTGACCGTCATTTGTGCCTGTGTACCAAATAATGGCTCAGAGTGCCCATCCTTTTTGGAGTCTCTGACTGGGGTGCTGGAGAGTGCTCCTCTTGGAGACTCCATTGTTCTACTGGGGGACTTCAATGTGCACGTGGGCAACAACAGTGAAACCTGGAGGGGGGTGATTGGGAGGAACGACCTGCCTGATCTGAACCTGAGTGGTGTTCAGTTATTGGACTAATGTGCTAACCACAGTTTGTCCACAACGAACACCATGTTCAAACATAAGGATGTCCATATGTGCACCTGGCACCAGGACATCCTAGGTTGCAGGTTGATGATCGATTTTGTTATTATGTCATCAGACCTGCGACGGTATGTCTTGGACACTCTGGTAAAGAGAGGAGCAGAGCTGTCAACTGATCACCTGGTGGTGAGTTGGATCCGATGGTAGGGGAGGATGCCATTCAGACCTGGTAGACCCAAACGTATAGTGAGGGTGTGCTGGGAACACCTGGCTGAGGACCCCTGTCCAGGAGATCTTCAACTCCCACCTCCGGAAGAACTTCAACCACATTCCGAAGTAGTCTGGAGACATGGAGTCTGAATGGGCCATGTTCTCCACCTCCATTGTTGAAGCAGTTGCTCAGAGCTGTGGCCACAAGGTTCTTGGTGCATCTCGTGGTGATAACCCCCAAACCAAGTGGTGGACACCAGTGGTGAGGGGGGCCATCAAGCTGAAGAAGGAGCCCTATCGAGCTTGGTTGGCTTGTGGGACTTCCGAAGCAGCTGAGGTGTACCAGCAGGCCAAGCAGAGTGCGGCTCAGGTGGTTGCTGAAGCAAAAACTTGGGTGTGGGAGGAGTTCGGTGAGGCCATGTAACAAGACTTTTGGTCAGCCTTGAAGAGATTCTGGCAAACTGTCCGGCGACTCAGGAGGGGGAAACAACTCCCTATCCACACTGTGTATGGTGCGGATGGGGTGCTGCTGACTTTGACTGAAGATATCTTTGGGCGGTGGAAAGAATACTTGGAGGATCTCCTCAATCCCACTGACACGCGTTCCACAGAAGAAGCAGACCTTGAGGATGAGGGGGACGATTCGCCCATCACAGGGGCTGAGGTCACCGAAGCGGTTAAAAAACTCTTCAGTGGCCTGGCCCTGGGAGTGGATGAGATTCGCCCTGAGTACCTCAAGGTTCTAGATGTTGTTCTGCTACATTGCATGGAGGTCGGGGACAGTGCCTTTGGCATGGCAAACTGGGGTGGTGGTTCTTCGCTTTCAAGAAGGGGGACCGGAGGGTGTATTCCAACTTCAGGGGGATCACACTCTTCAGCCTCCCTGGGACGGTCTATGCCAGAGTACAGGAGAGAAGGGTCCGACCACTGGTCGAACCTCGGATTCAGGAAGAGCAATGTGGTTTTTGTCATGGCCGTGGCACATCGGACCCACTCTTTACCCTCTCAAGAATCCTTGAGGGATAGTGGGAGTTTTCTCAACCAGTCCACATGTGTTTTGTGGACTTGGAGAAAGCATTCGACCACGTCCGTTGTGGTCTCTTGTGGAGGGTGCTGCGGGAGTATGGGAGTATCAGGCTTGTTTTTATGAGCTATCTGGTCCCTATACGACTGTTGTAAGAGTTTTATTCTTATTGCCAACACCCAGTCAAACTTGTTTCCAGTGAGAGTTGGGTTCTGCCAGGGCTGCCCTTTGTCACCAAACCTGTTCATAATTGTTATGGACAGGGTATCTAGGTGCAGTCAAGGAACGGAGGGTGTCATGTTCATTGACCACAGGATTTCATCTCTGCTGTTTGCAGATGATGTCGTCCTGTTGGCTTCATCCAGCAGTGACCTACAGGTCTTGCTGGAACAGTTTGTTACTGAGTGTGAAGTGGCTGGGATTAGAATCAGCACTTCCAAGTCCGAGTCCATGGTCCTCAGGTGGAAAAAGGTGGCTTGTCCTCTCCAGGTTGGGGACAAGCTCCTGGCCCAAGTGGAGGGGTTTAAATATCTCAGGATCTCATTCATGATTGAGGGGAGAATGGGAGTGAGAGATTGACAGACAGATCGGAGCAAGAGAGTGAGGGTAGTACTTTTACACACCCCAATCTCATTTTGATAGGTACCACGCCCCCTTTGACCTGACCTGACTCTGACCCTGCCCCCGTGACCTCGCGTAATGAGGTTGTTAATCAAAAGTGCTTTAAAAGCATGACCTTTGACCTTGCGTAATGAGGTTGTCAATCAAGTGCTTTGAACTTCTCATCAAACTGACAGCTTTGTTTCTAATCTATTGTCCATATGTGACCTCGGGTAATGAGGTTGTCAATCAAGTGCTTTGAACTTCTCGTCAAACTGACAGCTTTGTTTCTAATCTATTGTCTATATATGTTTCCGGGTTAATGATGAACCTCGCCTAATTAGGCTGTCAATCAAAAGTGCTTTGAAAACATGACCTTTGACCGGAACTTGTCGTCTGAAGTGACAGCTGTGTTTTTAATCTGTTGTCCATATGTGGGATAGCATGAGAATGGAATGCTAACAATGTTTTTACACACACACACGTGCACTAAAAACGCTTAAAAAAGCACAGACACCGCTGCAGATATCAGACTGCCATCGGCGAAAAACCCTGCATTGCCATGAGCAACCCAGAGAGAAACTACGTTGTCAGACATATCGCGCTTACCCTCTGCGAAGTCAGGTCCGGATCCTTCAAAGTTTCAGGGTCCTCAATCCAAAATTAAAACCTCGGCCATTGAACCGGTGGGAGAACGGCTCGCTCCAATCTCGGAATTTCAGCAGCCCTTGCAGACCCCGGAGATCCTACAGCCCGAGCAGACCCTAGAGGTCCCGGGACCCATGCAACGCGCAGAGACCCCGGAACCTCCACTGTCCATTGAGATCCCAGAGAGCCAGTACCCGCTATGACCCGTAGATCTTCCAGACACAGACGATATAGACCATCCTAAAACCCCGAGTCCCATGGACATCAAGTGTGACTGTGTGGGGTGTCTGATCCCACACCCTTCACATACATTATTGGGCCACAATTCACCGTCAATGCCAGTAACATTGCCAGAAGATCAACATGACGGGTGGATGAGCAACATATTCTTCAGACTTGTAAAATCAGCTGTGCTTCATTTGCTCAACAAAACTCTGGAGGAGTACCACCATGAGAAATGTCTGGGATGTCGTATTAACCACCCCAGTCAGAGGCAGCACCAATGCTTGGATGTGATCACTGAGGGTTTGTACCAGGAAAACTTTCACTGGTTGATAGGGAGACTCTACACACCGGGGTTTATTCCAGCCATCCGACACCTCTTACAACTTCACAACATTCAGACTGACAATCAACAAATCAAAACTATGGCGCAGACTCTTTTGTTGGAGCTACAATCAACCAGAGTCATCCACGAGCACATCAATGATATGTACGAGAAGCTGGTTGGAAAAAATAAGAGTGATCTGGTGCATCTTTAGAAAGCCATGGAGCTGTCGATGAATCCTTTGTTTTGGGATGTCTAAAAAGAACAAAAATGTCGAGAATGGGGAGTTTCATTGAGAAACTTTGGAGCAAGCAAGTTTGAGACCCATCTTAACTCTCTTTACTTAGCAAATCTTTTATATCGTGTTATCGATAGCAGAGTAAATAAAAATGTAGTGAGTGTAAGGGGCAACATGGAGTGTGAGAGACTGGAGAACCTGCTAGAAAAAGTACGGACTTTATCCGTTGATACACCATGGAAAAGACTGGTATAAGTCTGTGACTGAGTGCAACTCCAACTTCTCCCACAGTTTTAGAGAGATCATTAAAGAAATGGGGAACAACCATCTTCGGCCTAGTCATCTACTCGCATTCTATGCTTTGTTTGTTGATGTTACCAAAGAGCGTCTGCAAGCCAGACATCCTATCGATGTCTTTGATGAACTCCTGAAAATACACGGCGTCATTTGTAATACTGTAGATCATTCTGTTCTAACTCAAACTTTAGCTATTATAAAAGGCGGGTGCTAAGTTTCTGATACATTTTGTAGCGTTAGATTTCTTTTGTTTTTTACTTGTCACACATTTTATCCTGTGTAGATGTTAGTTTTAGGTTATTTTTAAGAAATTGTTTTTTAAAATCTTTGATCAAAAGTGTTTTTCACACATCCGTTGCTACGTTGTAATGATGATATAAAAATGTTTAATTAATTCACCTTTTTATATTTTTATTCTTTTATTCACCTTCTGCAGTTCACTGTACATAGGCTGATGACACGTATAAATCCATACAATGTTTTCAGGTACAATATTTACAGCATGTTCACAGTCTTCCAGTACCTTTGAAACAAAATAAGTCTTGCTACAGCTGCTCAGTCCCACCACCAAACATGAAAATGGAAGGGTGAACCTAGGATCAAAATCAATCTCCTCTATATCCGGGGTAAAATGTGACATTTTTTTCCTCAAAAAAATCTAATAACCAAAAGGCAGACTGGTCCCATCCCTAAAGAGACTTTTATAATACACAACTCTGAACTTTTTCTGAGATGACGAGTTTCTCAATACAAACCCCCTTTTATCACGTCCTATGTTGTAATGTGGTGTCTCAGTCACTCCCTTTCCCGAATTTGTCATGTAATCCTCCACCAAATCTCTGATGCTGTCAAAATTGACACGCTCGCAGCATGATTGGGTTTGCGTGATACCTTTGACCTTCATGACGACCTTCTTTTTGTTCCTCGTTTGGTAGGCGTAACTCTTGGGGCCTGCAGATACAAATTCCTGAATGGTATCCCCGTTCAACTCATCCGTCAAATCCCCCAGATAATTACCCAACTCCAGAGGCGTCTCACCGTTCTTTACCACATAAATTAAACTAGCCATGTCGATGTAAAGAACCCTCTCTTGCAGTTTCTCCAGATAACTGTACAGCTTCAGACACACGTGGGCTATGATAAAGGCGGCTATAAAGATGTTATTAGTTTTACCGGGGGGTAAAATGCAACAATTGTTATATTTCCACCTAAGCAGTGCTTTGTCGTCATCCAGAACATGAAAGTATTCCACCTTGTATTTACCCGAAAACAAGTAGGTGAAAAACTCTTCAGGTTCTGAGATCACAACGGTTTGAATCAGATTATCTCTCTGTGCAAATTTCCCCCAAAGCGAGTTCAAAATCAGTTTTGAGACGCGGCGACAGAGTGGATTCTCTTGTATTTTATCAGCGGAATGCCCTGATGACGGTGATAGTCCCTGATGTATCTGTCCTTGGTCTCCTGATTGGTGACATCTAGGGGGTAACTTGATTCTTCCTGTTTTTCTTTTAGAAATTTGTGTATGTAATCTACAAACACCGCGTTGCTACTTTGATCAAAATGCCACACTTCTGTGATTTCACCCACCCTGTACCCCAGCTCCAGTGCTTTGTTAAACTCTACAGTGACCCAGACCCCTGTCAATGCTCTTGCTTCATCACCGTGCACGCAAACACCATCTTGATGGTTGGTTTCTGTGCACGTTCGACACAGTGGAAAGGTTAGTTTATCTCCTGAACTTTTGTAGGGTAGAACGGGAAAAAAGAGGTCGTGGGGTGGGTAGACTGTAGCTCTGATTAAGCCGAAATAGCTTCGAGGAGCCCCAAAATCTTTGTAAATGATGGTGGGATGGCCTAGAGGGTAAAAGCACGTGCTGTTAACATAGGGGTACAGAGAAGTGACATCTACATAGTGCACTGTTTCATCCGACCCTGTGGTGTGTCTCAGTTTTAGAGCGCTCGTCCTGCCCCTGTAAAGAGCCTGGTGTGGTAAGAGGGGCTCGGGTGGGTTAAACATTTTCAGAAACTGTTTCACCTCCTCGCATGATTTTTTCATCTCATCCTACTCGTGCTCCCTCATCACCGTAACGCGGACACCATGCATAGAGCATAACGCCTGCAGCGTCTCCTCACTTTTCAAATGCAGCTCTCCAAATGTAACACCCCTCAGGGCAGATCTCCGTGCTTTTAAAACTGCAAACACAACCGTGGAAATAGCAGCCTTTGAACTCATAGACGTGCTTTGAACCATCGATTTCCGCGTAGCTGTCTACAAAAAAGGGCCCCATCTGTTTTTCCGCCCTGTTTAAAGCATGCTGGATGAATATTTTGTGACTGTGCATAACCCATTCTAACCGTTGGATCGAGGCGTGAGAAAATCTTTTACACTGACGTCTGTGGTTGTAGGGGCACGGGATGGCGAGGATGTTAGGGGCCAGGTAGTTGGTGAGAAACACTTTCATACACTTTCATACAGGCCGATGCTATCGTGACACTGGAGAAAGGGTTCACACCCGTGTCGGTGAGGAACCGCTCTCTAAATTTAACGCACCCCGTGGCTAGAATGTCCACGTCGTTTTTACAATAATGCAGAGCCTCCCGTTTCAAGTCAAACGACCCATCTTTGACCCCGTCGTACCACTCGTCGAACTCCGCCCGCTCGGTGATCGTCATACGTTCTACGCCATAGTCGGACGGTGGTGGGTAAGGACCTACATAATTTAGACGCTCCGCGGCAGAATATCCATGGGGGAAGACCCCCTTTCTCACCTCACTAAAACCTAAAGCTTTAGGCATCACGCTCGAACGCATAGGTAGGAAGGATACCAAGTCGATGAATTTAAATGAGGTTCCTGAAAACTTAGGATCTTTCCACCCGTCTTGAGAATTTGTTGCAGTATTATATTCTCTTTTATCATACTGTTCAGATCAGGTTACCTATTCAAGATCAAGTAACCGTCAAACCCTCTGGCATTATGTGCTACGAATATATTACGCCGGTACTTTTCGCACCTGAAATGCAAAAGAAACTTTTACGCAGTCTGTATGGTAAAAACACTTTTCTTCACCTTTCGATGCTCCCCTTTGTCATCGACAAATGTTTCGATGTCATAAAAAAATAACTCGGGGTGTTTAACCTGCGGGGGGAGTGGCTGAATGTAACACTGATGATCATCGGCTTCAGAAGCCTGTTGTAATTGCACCCCACAAATGTTACATTTTAACCAGCTACAACTGTGTGGGGATGTACCTGCGGTTTTACTAACATAACAGGAAAAGTTGCAGAGGGTACATTTTTTTTTTAATCATGTCACAGATACTCCTGTAGGGTACGGTTACAGCACCTCGCTTGGCCTCTTTGTGTCTAGCGTAACAGGTCAGAAAGCGACACTTTCTGCGACAGTCTAAACATTAAACGGGCCTGAGCTCTTCCGTAGGGCAGACGGGTCATTGCAAACCTGACAGTATCCTTTACAATAGTGTGAATACGGGTTATTAAAAGCCTTGTAACAGTAGTTACAAATGGATCCCGTAACTATGAAAGCTGTGAGATTTTTATACCATAGTAATGGTTTTGCAATAAGAACAGGAACAAAGGTTTTGAGCGATCGCTATAGTCTGTCTCAAAATGCAAGAGGGGATGACTGTGAGATGTTCTGTAAAACACCACGATTTTATGCCCTACAATCCTTTCAAATTTAGCTATATTGCTAAAAGTAACGGGCATCTGGTCACCCAGACCTGTCTGATTTTGCAAAGTCTTACCCAAAGCCTTACAAGCACGGTTGTCTGAATAGGGGTTCATCAGATGTGCCAAGCTAGTAGCGAAACAGAGTTGATCCTTCTCGCTACACATAACGTACAAACGACGTCTTTTTTAATCGATAATTTCACAGTCTAACGTTTTCGCTAGCCTGCGTTTACCACCGCCTCTAGAGTTATGCACCACCTGTAGGATTAATTCTAAACCCTCATCCGCGTCAATGCTATTGCCCAACTGCACTACCCGGTCGAGCAAACCCTCAAAAGCCGGTAAAATATTACCCCCGGCGGCGGCGGCTGTAATGAGGATGTTGCTTCTTGCACTTTCACCGACAACTTCTAGCTGGATTACTTCATTGCGTTCCGCATGTGATCGGGCATCCTCAGCCAATTCTCTGAGGATGCCCATCATATTGTTATAAAAGTCTGTGATGTTGGGCACGTCGCATCGTCTAGGCATGGGTAGGCTACACGTCATTCTCACCGTGTTAAATGGTGAGAATATTCTGACTTCCCCGTGCCTAGAAGATGCCGTGTCCCAGTCATGAGCGTCAGAACGCAACCCCACACCCTGTTGCGTGTTAGGGGAAAGCTCTAGCTGTTCTGTGGAGGTTGAAGGGCTTGCGAATGATTGATGATGATTTGTGGGCGGAAGGTGCGGATGGTTTTGATTCTCAAATATATGTTCTAGATGATGAAGTGCGTTGCTGGTGATATTATTATTGTTGTTATTGTTGCTGTTGCTTGGGGGTGTTGTTTCACGTATTTCATTCGCGCTATCCTGTAAATCAACCTGAAAGGGCACTGGAATATGAGCTAATTCATCCACGGCCCTGTACATTTCATTTATTCCAATTAGAGACTGATGTAAATAGGTTAAATCTTCCATCGCGTAATCATAGTCTGTTACCCACTCTGGTAGCCTTTCACCCCCCTCATCCCCCAATTCGACATGGTCTGACTCTGATTTTTCATTCATGATAGCTTATTACAGTTTGTCATAATATCCAGGATATAGAGGAGTAAAAAGATTACATTACACTTTTTCACAGATGGCCAGGACGGAGGTCATGAAACTCTGCATGACCTTGCGCAGTGATAACACAGTGGTCAGACGTTGTTGCACCCCAGTTCTCATCCCACACACACAGCGTTGAAGGGCTTCCTCAGGGGCGCTGTCAAACAGGATCTCTGGAGCAGACGGGATGGCTGGATTCGGTGCTTGATTTAATTCTCCAAAGCGGGGCAGAAAAAACATCAGCGTTACTCATGGATGTACATATGTTTTATTTCAAATCAAGTTGGTGGGTGGTCGAAGGTTTATTTTATATATATATTTATTTATTTATTTATTTATTTAAAAGAACCTTGGTTGACCAAAGTGGTAGATGTACAATTAATCGTGACAAACATATTAAAAATAATAAAATACATATTTCAGTTTTTTATTCTTAAAGACAGCAAATTATCTTCTAAGCAGGAAGGTCGTTTTAAATTGTTTTTAATACATATCTTCAAGCAGTCGTCTCACGTCGGCCGTTGGTGTGGACCTCCTCCTCCCCCACCTCCTCCGTGTCCCACGTTCCGGTGCACTGGCGTCTATGGGTGAATGATGCAGGTACAAAATGATGATGGGATTTGTGGCATTTAATATCAATACAGAAGTATGTATCTGTAAGTACATACCGTTGGGCGGATGTCTCACAGACATGGTCTTTTTACGAGGGCGCTTCGGTCTGCTCCCGCCCCCACCAGTCGATATCGAAGGCCTCAGTTCATATTCTGTAAAATAATAATAATTTAATAATACGTTTATTTCACATTGAAAAAAAAACATAACGCGGGGATGTTTACGTCATCACCCCGAGATGTTGCGAGAGGGCCAATGGCGACCCGCCACATCATCAGGAGGGTGACGCTATTCCCTGTTTACATTTTAGCACGGCATGGTTTGTTTTGAAGCAGGAAAACAATCATATCGGCTTAATAAAAGGATTTTTAAAACTTGGAGGAGCTTACCGGAAGCACGTGCCGTAGTGTGGGTCGGCCTGTCTTTCGGCGGCGCTGGTCAGTTGCCCCTGGTCGACGAAATGCTCTCAAGCAGTGTGTCCACGGGCTCTATCCCGGGGATCAGGCCTATGAGGACGGCTGGGTTTTGAGCCGGAGGCCTGGTGTTATTCAGCTGTGGAGCGGACACTGGACGAAGGGATGCAGGACGCTCAACGTTGACCCCGGGCTGGTCGTGGTCTCTTAAGACCGCTGAGTCATCCTCAGAACATCAGATTTCATCCAAAGCCCCAAGTAGACTATCTTGATCATCATTGGATCTCAGCGGGGGGTCTTCGAAATCTGTAAGCGCATTTCTTTTTATCAACGACCGTTCATAATGTTTTATAGATGCAATAATGATCTTTATCCACCTGAGAGATTTATTATCCCTTCAAGTTTAGGTAGAATACCTTTTACAAAAGACAGAAAACATGATTTAAAAGCAGATCTGACTCTGAGACAGACAATGAGATAAATGCTTTATAACAAAATAATAGCGGTTTTATCCATATAAGACTTTTCACAGACCAGTCACAGAAAAAAACAGATAAAACAGTTGATCGAGTAATTAGAAAAATAACATGATTTAAACTTACTACTGTAGCTTGGTGGGGAGTGGATTTTGGCGTGCATTATAATTTCTAAAAAAATGAGTCAAGTTTTATTTAACAATACAGGGAAAAAAAAGTTTTGTTTTGTTTTGTTTTTATAAAGTTTTGAAAGTCAAATATCACCTGTCATCTTGCCTGTGTCACGTTCTTTCGGGTGTAAAGATGCGTTTCAGGGGGGTGTTCATCGATACTTATAGGCAAGACCCCCTATAGGGGATTGGGGAAAAGCTTTGTAATGTGAATGGCCATTGTGACTGATGTGTGTTTGTTTGTTTGTGTGTGTGTGTGTGGGGGGCGTTGGGGATGGGGAGATGTTGTTTAAGGCCCGTGGGGGTGTCAGCCAGAGGAGTGTTAAATTTGCTAGGTGATATCAAACACACATATAAACACGTACTGGTTATTTCAAATATTGAGTAAAACTAATTTAACCATTTGTAAATATCACGTACAAGTTGTGGGGAGTTTTACGGAAATGTGCTCGTTAAGTTTGAAGTCTTTGAACCATACAAATTTGCTACTTTTCTCCTACTGACTCAGCAAACATCCTACAGTCACTCAGAAGAGATATTCCTCTCTATTTCTACTAAGAGAATGGTCAAGGATGTTTTAACTGTTTGGTTATTGTGTCTGTGTTTTTGAGTTCTGCAAGCTGACACGCTGTAACAGACACCTGACTAATGTGCTCTGAAGCTCAACACTGCCACAGCAAATGTTAAAATCAACTTGAAACTACCGTGTGTGTTTGTGTGTCTGTTTTATTGGCAGCAGTGCAGACCAAGGTTGTACCAGTTGTACATGCAGGACATTTACCTATTTTTTTTTTCCAGTGTGCTTTGAGTCATTAAGACCAAATAGGCCTGTTTGCTCAGGTCAGTCTGCCTCTAAAACCCTTTTTCTGAATGTGCAGAAGATGATGTTGCAGATTTGTGACCGGGTCAGTGTGTGTGTGTGTGTGTGTGTGTGAGAGAGAGAGAGAGAGAGAGGGGGGGGGGCTTTGTAATGTGAATGGCCACTGTCACTGATGTGTGTTTGTGTGTGGGTGTGTGTGGGTGGGAAGAGTTGGGGATGGGGAGATGTTGTTTAAGGCTCGTGGGGGTGTCAGCCAGAGGAATGTTAAATTTGTTAGGTGATATCAAACACATATAAACACGTGCTGGTTGTTTCAAATATTGAGTAAAACTAATTTGATTTGATTTTTTTTTTAAATTTTGTATACTTTATTGATCCCCAGAGGGGAAATTGAGGGCATCCACCTGAATGGATGAAGCAGCCATGGTACGGCGCTATCCCTGTACCATTCACACACACATTCACAACTAGGGCGACTTTTAGAGTCTCCAGTTAACCTAACCTGCATGTTTTTGGCCTGTGGGAGGAAACCAGAGAACTCCCGGAGTAAACCCTCGCAGACACGGGGAGAACATGCAAACTCCACACAGCTCACTGTTGGTCAGGGGCTGGGATCGAACCAGGGATCCCATGGCCAAGGGTGAGTTGCTGTGCTGCCGCAGTGCTAACCACTGCCCCACCACACCGCACCTTGATATTAACCGTTGGTAAATATCACGTACAAGTTGTGGGGAGTTATACAGAAATGTGCTTGTTAAGTTTGAAGCCTTTGAACCATACAAATTTGCTCCTTTTCTCTTACTGACTCAGCAAACATCCTACAGTCACTCAGAAGAGATATTCCTGTCTATTTCGACTAAGAGAATGGTCAAGGATGTTTTAACTGTGTTTGCGTGTCTGTGTTTTTGACTTCTGCAAGCTGACACACTGTGAGAGACACTCTGACTAATGTGGGTGCGTGCTGTGGAATGCGGTCCACAGATGTTGAATGAGGTTGACTGGAAGATGCTGTGTTAATCCTTAACTCATCTGTTTTGACTGAGAGAATGGCTGCATCTGTGATTTTCTGACTAATGTGGGTGCGTGCTTTCGCGTTAAGATCAAAGAGCCCACTTGTTTTGGCCGCTGTCAGTTCAGACGAGAAGTTCAAAGCACTTGATTGTCAACCTCATTACGCGAGGTTGTACGGTAGTGGTTAGCACTGTGGCAGCATAGTTTACCCTTGGCCGGGGGATCACAGTGACCGTCAGATCGTGGGTTCGATCCCTGCCACCGGCCAACAGTGATCTGTGTGGAGTTTGCATGTTCTCCCCGTGTTTGCGTGAGTTTACTCCGGGATTTCTCCGGTTTCCTCCCTCATGTCAAAAACATGCAGGTTAGGGAGTTAAGGGGCGCTTGCGCACGCAGCGACCGGCAGCTGGTGGCAAAACAAATCTACCTACGGGTACAAAATAAGTAATAAAAAAAAGATCACATATGGACAATAGATTAGAAACAAAGCTGTCAGTTTGACAAGAAGTTCAAAGCACTTGATTGACAACCTAATTACGCGAGGTCACATATGGACAGTAGATTATAAACAAAAGCTGTCAGTTTGACAAGAAGTTCAAAGCACTTTATTGACAACCTCATTACGTAAGGTCAAAGGTCATGCTTTCAAAGCACTTTTGATTGACAACCTCATTACGCAAGGTCACGGGAGCGGGGTCAGGTCAGGTCAAAGGGGGCGTGGTGCCTGTCAAAATGAGATTAGGGGTGTGTTAAAGTACTACCCTCACTCTCTGGAGCAGCATCTGCAGTAATGCTATACCAGTCTGTTGTGGTGAAGAGGGAGCTCAGCTCTAACGCAAAGCTGTGAATTTACTGGTCAATCTACATTCCTACCCTCACCTGTGGTCATGAGCTTTGGGTAATGACTGAAAGAATGAGATTGCAGATACAAGCAGCTGAAATGAGCTTTCTCCGTAGCATTGCTGGACGGATCCTTAGAGATAGGGTGAGGAGTTCAGTCATCCAGGAGAGGCTCAGAGTAGAACCGCTGCTCCTCCACATGGAAAGGAGCCATTTGAGGTGGTTTGGGCATCTGATCAGGATGCCTTCCACTTGAGGTGTTTCAGGCACATCCCACTGGGAGGAGACCCTGGGGTAGACCCAGGACACACTGGAGAGACTATGTCTCTCAGCTGCTCTGGGAACGCCTTGGTATCCTCTCTGAAGAGCTGGAGCAGGTGGCTGGGGAGAGGGAAGTCTGGGCTTCTCTGCTTGAGCTGCTGCCTTCGCGACCCAGACCTTGGGAAAAGTGGTAGAAGATGAATGGATGGATGGATGGAAAAGGTTGCAAAAACAAGTCTCTAATTTGTAGGGCTGTGATAATTAACTCGTTAACTATTGACGTTGCCAGGTTACTCCCTGAGGTGGTGTTGGCAGTGGTGACTGGTTTGTCTCAGCAGCTGGCTCAATGTAAAACAAGAGTAGGTCTTGTTTTCAGAGTTTAAATTTGCAACGTTTACACCACACTAAAATAATCCTCTGTGGCACTTAAGGTACCTGAAGTTCCCTGGACGCTGATGAAGAATTACTCCGTTTGTACTTTCATGTGCTGAGATCATTAGGAAAGTTACCTTAAGTAGAATCATGGATTCCTGTCTGGTCATTACAAAATAAAAGGAAACAGTAGTTGTTAACCCCTGCTCTAGCAGTATTTTTGTTGAATATGAGGGTGTCGGGTATTTTCAGTGAATAAAATGCATTTTTTAATTGATTCTTTCTTGCAAGTTTAGTGATTAATCACAGTTAATTATAGAAAATGTGTGATTAATTCAACTGTTTTGAATTGATGCACAGCCCAACAAATTTACATGATAAAAGTCACAGCTAAAAGAAAAAAATGTGTAAATTTAAGAGAAAAAAATGTCAATTTGTAAGAATAAAGTAGTTTATTTTCATAATAAAAGTCACACTTATAAGGAAAAAGGATGTTTAAAGGTTCACTGTGTATTATTTAGTGCAATCTAGCAGTCAGATTTCAAAATGTAAATATTTTCCATCACACTGGTTAATACTGCCTTCCAAAGTGTTTAGGATTACCTGCAGAAGTCATTTGTGTAATTTAGAGTTTGACATATAAACTTGGAAAGATTGAATAATCCAAAATGACCACCTACATGGAAGGGGACCCTCTCCCTGTGTATAAAAAACTGACCTTATGATACAGAAAATGCAAAAAAAAAAAAAATGTAAGAATGAGTATGTATAACAGACAAAATTATGATTTAATGCTGTATTAAATGTCAGAATTCAAATAAACCAAAATGTTACACACTGCACCTTTACGAGAATAAAATTACAAGATTGAGTAACTAATTTGCAAGATAGATGTCGGTGTTAAAAGTTAAGAAAATGGTCAAATGCAAGAGAAAATGAATGCAAATTTATTGGATTAAAATCACTAATTTGTGAGATAAAACTGAGAAAGTTGCAGACTTCGTCCTCAAACAGTTCTTTGTCTCAGTGGGAATGCAGCAAAGAAAAGGAGCTCTTCTGCTGGTAGTTCTTCTGAAGAGGTTCCAGTAGTGTGCAGTGGGAACGCGGCTGAAGGCCATTAAAAATGACTAAAATGTTTTTGGTTTTTTTTTTTTGATTTTGCATGCTTTGCTGAACTGTTGTTTCTGACTCTTTCTTCCTTTGATGTCTGTATTTCCTCCCATGTCCCCCACCTAGCTGTTCTTTTAGCAATACTGGATAGACGATGCCTTAACGACGACGATCCTCTTCGTTTTATAGCCGTTGTTTTATATTATTTCGGGTAAAAAAGGTCAAGTGTGGTATCACAGTAGATGGGCTCTTCTTCCCGATGAACCCGTTTTTATTCCTCCTTTAGCAGCTGGCTGATGTTTGAGCGGTGGTGGAGATGTTTTATTGATAAGCGTAACAGTGGTGACTGAAGTGTCAAAGCATTTTTTTCTATTGTAATATTATGGATATTTTTGTGTTATTTAGCTGTTTGTGTAAAGATAGAAGGAGATGTAGGAAACCGGCACAGTGACGTCATAGCAAATGTTTAAACTATTATTGATATTAAAGTGCTGCAGAAACAGTGTTTGACTCGGAGAGGGAGAAGATGGCAGATCGCTGACGTAGAGTGTATAATGGGGGTCCGCAACCTGCAGGAAGGGGGGGGTCACAAATTCAAAGGAAAAACTGAAAATGTATGAAGAAAAAAGTGTGGCATTCATGAGTGAAAATGGGGTAAAAATAGCAGATTTCTTCTTTTAGATTTGATTGGCGGTTAGCAACCAGCTTACAGGTGCATTACCGCCACCTACTGGACTATGTTGTATCATTGCCACGGCGTCGATTTGCAAGGAAAAAAACTTGCAGATTTATTGAGGAAAAAAATTGCCAAAAAAGGTGAAAATGTGTGAGGAAAAAAATATGAGTTTAAAGCTTTATGAGGGAAAAATTGCAAATTTATGTTTAAATTGCAGGAAGAAAATAGCAAATTTATGTAGAAAAAAATATGAAAATGAAGTTTCTAATTTACAAGAAGAAATAACATTCAGGAGAAAAAAGTCAAATAAAAAAACAATTTTACACAAAAAAGTTGCTACTTTGACATTCAGATCTGAAATATTAGAAAGAAAAAAATGTGTGAATATGTAAGAAAAACGGTTGCAAATTTCTGAGAAAAAAACATGCAGATTGCAGAGAAAAAGTTGCAAATTTATGTGGAAACAATTGCAAGGAATAAGATGCTGATCCCCTTCAGGAGGAAAAAAGTCATAAATTCACAAGAAAAAAGGGTTACAATTTAGTAAGGAAAAAACCTGCAAATTTACAAGAAAGCCTCAAGAAATTACTTGGAAAGGTTGCAAATTTATGAGAAATAAATTGCAAAATTTTGAGTAAATTGTAAGCAAAATAAATAGATTTTTAGTGGAGAAAAAAATGCAAAAATAGTTGCACATTTACAAGAAAATCTTACAAATTACAAAAAAATGTTACAAATTCATGAACCAAAATTTACAACAAAAAATTTCAATTCAAAAGAAAAAAGTCTTAAATTCGAGAGGAAAAAAAGCCAGTAGCACTTGTGAAAAAATAGCTAATTTACAATGAAACCTCACATATTTACAATTTTATGAGTAAATTGCAAGCAAAATTTAAGAACAAAAAAAAATGTTTAAAATGGTCAAAAATGTATCTTGGAAAAAAAAACATGACAAAAAGAACAGTTAATGAAGAAAGAAATTTCAATAAAAAGTTGCAAATTTATGACAAAATAAGATTCAAATTTACATGAAATATGTTGTAAATTTACAAAAAAGTCACTAATTTATTAGTAAAAATGTACAAATTTGCAAGAAAAAATGCAAATTTATGCAGGAAAACACTGCAAATTTATGAGTAAAATCCACCCCAAAAATGGCTAATTTAAGAGAAAAGTTGCAGATTTACAGAAGTCAAAAATTTATAATTTATGTAAAATTTATGTAAAAATTCATAAGAAGAACAATGTTAGAACAATTTACAGTATGTAAAGAAGGGATTGTGTGAAAAATGTTGCAAATTTACAACAAAAAGCCAGATATTTTAGAGGAAAAACTCATAAATTCTTGAGAAAAAAGGGCCACACCTTCACAGGAAAATGTTTAGAATTTACAAGAAAAAAGGAAATGAATTTACTTTATATTTAGATGAAAAACATTACAAATTGACATGAAAAAAGTTGTAAATTAATGAGAGAGAAGTTGTGTATTTTACTTTAAAAAGGTCCTATTACTAATGGCGACAGTCCGTTTATTTCATGTAACTCTGCTGTTTTTCCTTCATTTTAAGGTTCAATTATAATTTTTATGCAAATTTTTTTGTCTTAAAAAAGTCCCTTCCCACAGTGGAGGTTGCCGGCCCCTGATCCATAATAATCTTCTCCTTCACGTCTCTGTTTAGCTCAGTTTTTTACTAACAAAGAATCCTCTTTAATTTTGTTTTTCTTTCCCACACATGTGACACCTAGTTTGTTTTTTTCTCAGCAGCTCATGTAGACGTCAGAGATGCTCGCTGATTACTGTAGCAATGACAGGAGCAGAATGTTGAAAATTAAAAACAGGAAAAAGACATGAGCCAAGGTGACTCCTGTTCAGGAGGTCTGCAATTTACCAAGTACGATGGAGACAAAGTCAAAGTGGAATGCAGGATTTCTGAAGCGGTTCCATTCTTATGGAACCCCTGAAGTGCTGAAGGGTGATTATTTTTATCTGTGCAAGCAAGTTATTATCATGTCTAAATGAGACAATTATATTGCCCAACGTATAATCGTGTGTGGCAGTTACTGTCTTTTACAAAGAAAAACAATTGTCTTGTCTGAACAAGATACTCACGTTGTGCAAACCATATAATGATCTTGTATGAATGAAACAATTGTCTGATCAAGATAATTATCTTGTAAGAATAAGATAGTTATGCTGTGCAAATGAGATAACTGACTTGTACAAACCACAGTTAGTTTGTATGAACTAGCTAATTATATTGTGTGAATGAGACAGTTATTTTGTGTAAATTAGATAATTATATGTGAGAGTTTTCTTGTGCAGAAAAGATGATTATCTCCTTTGTACAAGATAATCTTGTACCAAGCAGTTATCTTGTGTGAATTACATAATTGTCTTGTACAAACAACGCAATTATCTTGTGCAAATGAGAACTTTACCTTGTGAGAATGAGTTAGTTATCTTGTACAAACAAGGCAATTATGTCATTTTTCTTGTGTGAACGAGGCAATTATCTTGTACAGATGAGACAGTTACAGTGGATAGAAAAAGTGTACACACCCCTGTTCAAATGCCAGGTTTTTGTGATGTAAAAAAATGAGACCAAGATAAATCATTTCAAAACCTTTTCCACCATTAATGTGACCTATAACCTGTACAACCCAATTGAAAAACAGACTGAAATCTTTTAAGAAGAAAAATAAAAAACTTGTAATGACCTGGTTGCATAAATATGCACACCCTGTTATAACTGGGAATGTGGCTGTGTTCAGAATTAACCAATCACATTCAAACTTATGTTAAATGGGAGTGAGCACACACCTGCCACCATTTAAAGTGCCTCTGATTAACTCCAAATAAAAGTTCAGCTGTTCTAGTAGGCTTTTCCTGACATCTTTGTAGTCACATCTTACAGCACATGCCCTGGTCCACATAGAGCTTTCAAAGCATCAGAGGGATCTCATTGTCCAAAATGTATGAGTCAGGAGAAGAGTACAAAAGAATTTCCAAGGCATTAAATATACCATGGAACACAGTGAAGACAGTCATCATCAAGTGGAGAAAATATGGCACAACAATGAAATGACCAAAAACCGGACGCCCCTCCAAAATTGATGAAAAGACGAGAATAAAACTGGTCAGGGAGGCTGCCAAGAGATTGACAGCAACATTGAAGGAGCTGCAGGAATTTCTGGCAAGTACTGGCTGTTTAGAGCATGTGACAACAATCTCCATCTTCGTATGTCTGGACTGGGTAGGGTGGCAAGACAGAAGCCTTATCTTACAAAGAAAAACATTCAAGCCCAGCTACATTTTGAAAAAACACATTTTAAATCTCCTAAACACGTGGGAAAATGTCGTATGGTTCAATGAAACCAAGGTTGAACTTTTTGGCCATAATTTTGTGCAAACACAACAGCTCATCACCAAAAGAACACCATACCTACAGTGAAGTATGGTGGTTGCAGCATCATGCTTTGGGGCTGTTTTTCTTCAGCTGGAACTGGGGCCTTAGTCAAGGTGGAGGGAATTATGAACAGTTCCAAATACCAGTCAGTGTTGGCACGAAACCTTCAGGCTTTTGCTAGAAAGCCGAAGATGAAGAGGAACTTCATTTTTCAGCATGACAATGACCCAAAGCACACATCCAAATTTATAAAAGAATGGCTTCATCAGAAGAAGATTAAAGTTGTGGAATGGCCAAGCCAGAGTCCAGACCTGAATATGATCAAACATCTGTGGGGTGATCTGAAGAGGGCTGTGCAGAGGAGATGCCCTTGCAATCTGACAGATTTGGAGTGTTTTTGCAGTAGCAGTTTTATCCGTATAAGACTTTTCACAGAGCAGTCACAGAAAAAACAGATAAAACAGTTGATCGAGTAATTAGAAAAATAACATGATTTAAACTTACCACTGTAGTTTGGTGGGGAGCAGATTTCGGCGTGCATTATAATTTCTAAAAAATGAGTCAAGTTTTATTTAACAATACGGGGGGGAATTTTTTTTTTTTTATAAAGTTATGAAAGTCAAATATCACCTCTCATCTTGCCTGTGTCACGTTCCTTCGGGTGTGAAGATGCATTTCAGGGGGGTGTTCATCGATACTTATAGACAAGACCCCCCTATAGGGGATTGGGAAAAGCTTTGTAATGTGAATGGCCATTGTGACTGATGTGTGTTTGTTTGTGTGTGTGTGTGGGGGGGGGAGTTGGGGATGGGGAGATGTTGTTTAAGGCCCATGGGGGTGTCAGCCAGAGGAATGTTAAATTTGCTAGGTGATATCAAACACATATAAACACGTGCTGGTTGTTTCAAATATTGAATAAAACTAATGTGATTTTTTTTTTTTTTGATTTTGTATACTTTATTGATCCCCAGAGGGGAAATTGAGGGCATCCACCTGGATGGATGAAGCAGCCACGGTACAGCGCTATCCCTTCACCATTCACACACACATTCACACCTAGATTTACAAATTTACAAACGAATGGCTTCATCAGAAGAAGATTAAAGTTGTGGAATGGCCAAGCCAGAGTCCAGACCTGAATCTGATCGAACGTCTGTGGGGTGATCTGAAGAGGGCTGTGCACAGGAGATGACCTCGCAATCTGACAGATTTGGAGTGTTTTTGAAAAGAGTGGGCAAATATTGCCACATCAAGATGTGCCACGCTGATAGACTCCTACCCAAAAAGACTGAATGCTGTAATAAAAGCCAAAGATGCTGCAACAAAGTATTAGTTTGGGTGTGCATATTTATGCAACCAGGATTTTGTAAGTTTTTTAATTTTTCCCCTTAAAAGATTTCAGTTTGTTTTTCATTTGGGTTGTACAGGTTATTGGTCACATTAATGATGGAATAAGTTTTGAAATGATTTATCTTGGTCTCATTTTTATACATCGCAAAAACCTGGCATTTGAATAGGGGTGTGTAGACTTTTTATATCCACTGTATCATGTCTGAACGAGACAGTTATCTTGCATAAACGAGACAGTTGTATTATACAAACAAGACAATGATCATGTCTGAACAAAACTGTTACCTTCTCCGAACAAGACACATATTTTGTATGAACAAGATAGTTGTCTTGTACAAACAAGACAGTTATCTTGTCTGAACAAGGTAATTATTTAGTAAGAATGAGACAGTTGTGCAAATGAAATAATTGTCTTGCATGAACTAGCTAATTGTTTGAACGAGACAGTTATCTTGCGCAAATGAGATAATTATATGTAAGAGTTTTTTTGTGCAATTATCTCCTTTATACAAGATAACTGTCTTGTTTGTACAAGACTGTTTTCCGAAAAAGGCAGTTATCTTGTGTGAATTACATAATTATCTAGTACAAACAACACAGTTATCTTGTGCAAATGAGACAGTTAACTTGTGTGAATGAGTTTGTTATCTTTTATGAACAAGACAATTATCTCATTTATCATGTGTGAATGAGGCATTTATCTTGTAGGAATGAGACAGTTATGTCTGAATGAAACAATTATCTTGTATGAACGAGATAGTTATCTTATACAAACAATTATCTTATGTGAATAAGAGAGTTATCTTTCACAAATAAGTTATCTTGT
The DNA here is from genome assembly GCA_020510985.1 of Pholidichthys leucotaenia. Classification (NCBI taxonomy): domain Eukaryota; kingdom Metazoa; phylum Chordata; class Actinopteri; order Cichliformes; family Pholidichthyidae; genus Pholidichthys; species Pholidichthys leucotaenia. Next base: position 51,559,489 of record CM035848.1, read on the forward strand.
ACAAACAAGACAGTTATCTTGTGTGAACAAGACAATTATCTCAAGATAGTTATCTTGTGTAAACAATTTATTATCCTATGCTATAAAATGAACAAGTCATTGTCTTCTGTGAATGAGAATTATTTTGTGCAAAACTATTGTGCAAATGAGACACATAATTACCTTGAACAAGATAATAACTTGTTTTATTTATTTATTTTTATCTTATTTATTTTATTCGGTGATCATAATAATAAACACATACAATACAATAAGAACACACAAAAGAACAACCGAAAGGGTGTAGGCTGAAGCTAGTGCTTATATAGTGCCTACCCTGTTATAATTTTAAAATCAATAACGTAAAAATTTAAATCTTACCCAAAATCAACAAAGAAAATCAAATAGAACAAGTAGACAAAAAAACCTTTAAGTTATTACAAATTTATCTCCCAGCATTTACAGTGAGATACTGGGAGATTTTGTCATCTTTGTACAATTTTTTGAATTGCTTCAGAGTTGAACATGTTTTAATATTTTCAGAGCAACAGTTCCACAGTTTTAACTCCAGTGACAGACATGCAATGATACTTTGTATTTGTTCTAACCTTTGGCTTATTAAAAACAGAGTTACCTCTTAGCTCATATTTGCTTTCCCTTTTTTTAAACAGTCTCTGAATATTTACAGGTAATTGGTTATTATTTGCTTTGTACATGATTTGAATGACTTTATAATCCACCAGATCTCTAAATTTTAGAGTATGTAATTGAATGAATATTGGATTTGTTGGTTCACGGTAAGGTTTCTTTGATACAATGCATACGGCTTTTTTCTGTAGTAAAAAGATTACGTTTGTGTTTGTTCTATATATGTTTTATATGTGTTTCCCCAGATAATAACTTGTGATCAAAATATGAAAAAAAAAAATCAATGTTCAGTACTTCAGGGGCTCCGTACTTTCTCATGTTGCACTGGGGCACTTTGGGCCCAATTATAAGAATTTTTTTTATTTCGTTTGATTTTTTAAGGAACATTTTCTATAATTTTGTTTGAATACAAGTTGTATACTTTGATATGTTTGTGTTTTAAAAGAAAATACAAAAAAACCAAGAAAAAGGCATTGATTCTTTTTAGGCTTTTTAAAGTTTGGGTAACCGAGATAATCCATGTTATTATTATGAATGTTGTACTGTGTATCTTTTATGTGTTGCAACATTTAAGCACCTGATTCTGTAACGAGGTCTTTAACGGTGAGCGACTCAGCTATCGGGATGTGAATTGCATGAAATGCAGCAAGCTCTTTCAAATGTATTGCTGAATACCAAGTAAATAACTATGCATAATTTTAAATGCATCGTTCCCTGAAGATGGACAAAAACATAAAAAAGGAAATGAAATGATGAGCACTGAAATTTAAAAAGAACAAGCACGTTGTTGTTGTACAGTGTTTTAGTTTGAGAGAATTGATTGAGGCTAATTTGACGATATTCAGATGAAAAGCCCTGTAAAGTATTTTGATATTTTTTTGTGTAAAATTAAAATGAGGGATTAAGGCAACTTTTTTTGTCAATAAATGTATTTTACTGAGTTGTTTCACATGCTGTCTCTGTCAATTTATTTCTACTCCATGTGCTTTAAAAGGGGGAAAAAAATGTTAATTTTGATCCTTAAAGGTTCTGTTGTTATAGGTGTCAGTAACTCATGCCACATTATAAGGTATTTTAGTTATTAATTTTAGAATTCTGAAGATTCAGAGTAGTTTAATTAAGTGTATCATAATCATATTGTTGATTCAAGAGCCTCTATTATCCTCTTTTTCCACATGTTGACACAGATGCCAGAGGTGTCAGTGAAATATCTGTGACATGGTTTGGTCAGAACACTTCAGAGTTTAATTATTACAGTGTGGAGGTAAAAATAAGTTCAGGCGAGATGCGATAAGCTGAAGGTTTCAGTGTTTTATTTCCTCCATCATGAGACACACTGTAGCGCTGTGCGCTGTGCTGTGTGTGCGTGTGTGTACTCTACCTGAGGCATGTAAACTCAGCTCTTTTATACAGAACAATGACTATTGTTTTACATCCCCGGATTAAGGAGAGGAAGTCTGGTGCCAGTTAATTACTCGATTGATATGTATTGACTGATATGTATATCAATATGCAAATGTGCCATGCATTCTCTCTTGTCTGTATAAAAGAGCTGACTTTACATGCCTCAGGTAGAGTACACACACGCACACACAGCACAGCGCTAGTGTGTCTCATGATGGAGGAAATAAAACACTGAAACCTTCAGCTCGTCGCATCTCACCTGAACTTATTTTTACCTCCACACTATCATGAGACACACTAGCGCTGTGCTGTGTGTGCGTGTGTGTGCTCTACCTGAGGCATGTAAAGTAAGCTCTTTTATACAGACAAGAGAGAATGCATGGCACATTTGCATATTGATATACATATCAGTCAATACATATCAATCGCATAATTAACTGGCGCCGGACTTCCTCTCCTTAATCTGGGGATGTATAACAATAGTCATTGTTCTGGTTGTCTGCTAGGGGCTCTCTGTCCGTATGCCAATTGTCTTCTGCTGAGCGTGAATATTATCAGTCTGCATTGTGCTGGGTGCCCACAACAGCACCATTTTACACACAGGGAAGGAGCTGTCCTCAAAACACACTTTTTATAGTAGATTGCTTTAAATGCTAACATGCTTAGTTCACCTCACCCTTTCTCATAGGTCATTTCTCTGAGATCTCTGTTGTGATGGTGATGCCATGTTTGAGGCTAACATTAGCCTTTAGCATCTGTTGTCAGACTCGGTAACATACTAATAAATGCTGACTGAATTTTAGAGTTTAAACGCCCAAATAAAGCATTATCAGAGACAGTGGTGTGTTTTGAGTGGCTGATAGCATATGACCAGTTCCTGGCATGTAATATGCACAGAAACAATCCTGACTGAGTGAATGGCTGTGCTAATGGAAGCTGTTGATCAGGGAGGTGTCTGGTCCAGAGTATAATAAACTATAACAAAATAAGCCAAAATAACACCAATGAGTGAAATATATGGTTAAGGGGTAGTGGATGATCGGAGTGAGAAAACAGGTGTCTAGTGGATGAAAATATACAGACTGTTATGTATGGTAAAATACCTTGGGTGAAGGATGAGGCAAGATGTCTGGACGAACACAGCTTTATTGATGTATGCAGAACAGCGGTAACACAGTAGGCACCAGGCAGAGGGCACCGGTCGAAGAGGCTGCAATATGGCTGCCCTCTGGTATTTATAGGGTGGTGCAGTGATGTGACAGGAAGTGCACGTCACTACACCGCACTTCACAATAAGGTACCGGAATCTAACATCATATTTCCTCCCCCCCTTAGAAAAGTCCAAAACCACACAAAATTAAGACCCTCCCCAATTTGGACCCCAAATCACGCACTAACATAACGAAAACCAATGTACTAAAATGGCCTAACACATTCACACAACATAACCTAAAATAGGGCCAACGGGTGGACTACCGAACAGCCCGCATGGCGGGGTGGATTATTCTGCCACCCGATAAACTAAAGAAAAAGTCCATACATAAACTAAAATTACACGTCGTGCTCCTAAACTAAACAAAATACACAAAATAATCCCATTTTACAACATACATACATTAGAACACTAGAACTATTAACACATTTACAGCACTGTTCCTTGGGCAGGAAGAGTAGAACCGGCATGGGGGGTGCCAGGGCAGCCCTTCAGCAAGGTAAAAACATCTCCTTTCTATTTCTGTCTTTAATAAGAACAAAAAAGTAAATAATTAAAAGAAGACAAAATGAACCTACTTGAGCTAGCCCCTCAGCAAGTGCGCCCCTGGAAGCAGCAGGCCCTCGGGACGATGGCTGATCTTCCAGATGAAAGCACCTCTTTTCTTCACCACCGACACTCGCTCTCATCCAGCCCCATCACCTGAAGCCTTTTCCTGGACACACCGAAGCTGAGTGGCGTGCCTCATCGAGCCATTGGACAGCTTGAAGAATGCTGTGCCCAGCTTAGCCACTATGCGCAGACACTCATGATGTTTAGCTGGCTGTCGTCTGGCCCATCTTTGCCATGGACATTCTTCACCCCGAACCAACTCCATAACCCTCAGCGGGGCTCAGCTTGGGCTGAAATGGTGCTGCTGAGCAGGCGGTTCAACAGGTTGTTGGGGGCAGGCAGAGTGATTTCTTCCGTGGGCTCTCCGGCTCAGATACACAACACACTCTAGCATAATGGTTCAAGCGTCTCCTTCCTGCCCTTCAGAGAGAACGGTCGTTTTTTCTTCTGCTCCCTCTTTCACCCTCCTTCACCCTCCCTAACTGAGAATCCCAGCTTGCTGTCTTGTCTGCGTCGCTGTTCTTCTGGCTGAATCTTGATCCAAATGAAAAAAATGGATTTGGTGAGCAGCTTTAATAAAATTAACAACTTTTTACATAAATTCGGGCCAGGGGGAGCCCCTATGGAGAGACCCATGGATTGGAACACATGTGTCTGCATGATTCGACTGATCTATCTGGTTTGGCACGATCACAGGATTTTCTGCTGATTGGCTCTGGAGTTTTCCTGGTGTATCGAAAATTTAACTAGAAGAGCTAATCAAAGCGGTCCCGGCGTAGCTGCTTCTTCAACAATTTGACCAGACAGGGGAGAGCACTAACTAACGGCAAGACTAACATGGAAATTACCATCTGGCATGCACTGTAGAGGGATGGACTCTGCCGGACATGCTTCCCATGTTTAGAAGGGAAACATCTGGAGTCGTTTTGGTGCCCTCCAGGAATGGATTTAAAGCCTATGTATGGAAATTATGAACACAGGATTGCAAGAGCTGTAAATTCTATGCTCTGAGTGATCTGTTATCAGACCTTGAATTTGGTGCCCTGTTGACTATTTTCCTCCTGGATTAAGACAAAACAGAAGATTGTGCTTCTCTTCATAAACATTCTGGTGTGCTGCTTGAACTCTCAAGGACAGTGACTGGCTCAGGAAATTTCCATCTGCCAAGCCTCAAGGACATGCTTCCGAGTTTCAGACACTAAGACATAACATCTCGGCTGGGAGAGATTTTGCTGCCTCCAGTAACTGATAAACACCCACCTGCATTCAACATACACGAACACACTGATTCACATATACTGAATTACACCCATCCATTCACTGATCCTCTCTGACTTTTGGTTTTGTTGTCTGCTAAATGTGCATTGAGGTTTTTTTTTTCCTGCAATCAAAATTTCGCTCACTTACTGAGCGTTATTTTGATAAACATGTTTTTTTCTCTCGCCTACTGTGTCATATCCCCTCCCTTTTTCTTTCTTTATCACCACTATGACTGGCGCCTAGCGGCTGCCCCGGCCTTGGGTGCGCTCTGCAGAGCGTGCCCAAATGCCAAGTCACGTTTTGTTACCTTGTATTCATACATGTTGTAATGACAATAAAGTTGAATCTCATCTCATCTCATCTCATAATGGTTCAAGCGTCCACATCTGCTACACCGCTACTCTCTAGCCAGGCAGTCCTTAACCTTATTGCGGTGCGTTGCGGACCCACAACCCTTGCAAAGGGTTTTCCCGGGGCAGACCTTCGGCTGGTAGCATTGGCTTCCGTAGCGTCGTCATCCAAGCTATCCTCGCTATCCGAGTCTGCAATATTTGCTGTGGCAGGAGGCTCCAGTGGCCGCTGTGACTGGTGCCAGTTTAGCTCCGAAGCTAGCTTGTCTGCAGTTTCCAACTGGAGAGCTAGCTCAACAGCTCTGGCTAGTGTTAAATCACTAGGTGCCGTAAGTAGCCTAGCCCACAATGCGGTGCTACACGTGTGCTCCGCAAACTGGTCACATACCATTTCATCTTCCAGCGGTCCAAAGCAACACTCGCTAGTTAGTTGCTTTAAATCGGCAACAAACTGATGAACAGGCTCACCCACTTGCTGATGTCTCTGCCGAAAACGAATCGTCTATACAGTCACGCTATCCGGGGTATGAAAATAGTTTGCTAGCAGCTCCACAACGTCTTCAAAAGAGTCCGAAGCTCTGAGTGTGCACATGACTCACTGGTCTTCAATACCCAGGTTGTGAACAAGTAGCGCACATGCTCTTAACTTGTCGAGCTTACCCAGGTCCAGCGCAGTGATGTACGTCTGAAAAGCCTCAAACCACATTGGCCAAGGCACTGGCGGCTCACCCGGGAGCTCGAGAAAGGGGCGAAGTGATGTAATGTGCACCTCCATGAGTTAATTCTAGGCACCAGGCAGAGGGCACCGGTCGAAGAGGCCAGAATATGGATGCCCTCTGGTATTTATAGGGCAGTGCAGTGATGTGACAGGAAGTGCACGTCACTACACCACACTTCACAAGTTATGATGTTTGTCAGAAGTCTGAAATATAACCTCACAAATACAGAGTACAAAAAGGTATTAGACTGAATCAAAGATCAGACTTAAGACACGCAGAGCCTTTGAAGTTTTTACTTGCAAGGAGTAATCAACCCACATACAGGGCGAGTTGAATACTGCCGGACAATCCGCAGTTGCTTTCTTTATATACACTCAGCAAAAGCAGAACAAACAGAATTACCACATAAGCAAAAGTACACTCTGTATGTCTTCAAGTGTGTGTAGGAGATAAATTGCATGAACACTCTTATCGCGGGGGGAGGGGGGGACATCTGCTTCTCCACTCAGTAAAGGCAGAGAGGGGGAAACAACTCATAGTTAACAGATGAAATGGTTAAATGATAACATACAACAGTCTTTTGCAGATAAAATAAGATGCACAGGGTGTACAGGGGACAAGTCTTGATACAGCATATATGTCAACACTCTTTTATCACACATCAGACGAATAAACAGAAGGGTGATGCAGCTTAGTCACTAACAGTGATTATAAGAAGCACAAGTTGTATTTATGACTAATAAGAAAAAGCATCATACATATAAGAATATCAATCTTCATTTCATGAATCATTAATAAAATGATAACTGTTTATATGCATACAGTATATACAATTTTCCCCAACAATGTTACAAGTTATGACGTTGAAAACTGTGTTTTCAATAATTATTTGTCCCACTGCTTTAATCACCTCACCAGGTGACCAGCAAAAGAGTTCACTAGTGGTTAATGGGCACTGTTGATGAGTCCTGAATTTGGGACCTTTTTGCAATGGTTGATTCCCCGCTGTGGATCTTTCTGCAACCTTGACAGCTGTGAAGGCCATCGACAGGACCTTTGTGGCGTGGTTTCAGGCAGATGATCCTCTTTCCATTGTATAGTCACACTCAAATTATTGCCTGTTGAAATGAAGCTATCAGCATCTTCACAATGTCCCCACAATGGCAATCTGGGCCCCTCTTTTTCTGCCTCAGTCTCCTCCTACATTCTGCCTGAGGAAGGAAAAAAAAATATAAGTCTCACTTGCAAAATCCAATGGTGTTTTGTTTTTATTTTTCTTACAATCATAATATTTCAAATTGATTAAAGCAGCAGCAGACAGAACTGCTTTTATTACCTCCGCCAAGGAAGTTATGTTTTTACCGGGGTTTGTTTGTCTGTTTGTCTGTCTGTCTGTTACCAACATACAGAAACTCAAAAAGTTATGAACGCATTTTGACAAAATTTTCAGGACAAGTCCCAAATGGGACAAGGAAGAAATGATTACATTTTGGGAGTGATCCAGATTACCTTCTGGATCCAAGAATTTTTTAAAAGATTCTTTATCATTGCGAGATAGGGCCATTTTTAGCATATGTGTATACGTATAACTCCACAATAAATGCTCAGTACGCTTGCCAAAAAAATACAGGATAAGATCCCAAAAGACTGATCCGGATCCTGCAAAAAATCCGCATACTGTGATCTAGAACAGGAAATAATAGGGGATCTTTGGAATTTTCATCACTGTAAGTAACAAATTAAGATATAAACATACAACAAACACCAAAATATAGCCAAGACACTGAGGAATCAGTAGTGTGCCAATGGATTTGTTGTATCTTCAAAAGCTATGGAGCTATATCCACAAGAAAACCGCCATTACCGAAAAAGTGCTTTTTGTCAATAACTACTGAACTAATACAGATATCAATGTCAATCCAATTGCTAAAGGTATGTTTTGATGGTCAAGGAATCTGAAAATATAGATAAAATAAATTTTGCATATTTGGGGAAAATCCCAATATTAGGGGGAACTGAGGTACTTGGCGGAGGTCTGCGCTCTCCGAGTGCTTTTCTAGTTCTCTTAGTTTTAGATAAATGGCACATCAATGCAATATATAACAAATTGATCTTCACATATGTTAGTTATTCAGTTTCCCCAATGAGTCTCCTAGTCTTTTTAGCCTTCAAACAGTGTAGTGTGCTAGGTCACTCCTGTTGACACATACAGTCATTCAGTGGATTATCAGGCTTTACTCCAAACTTGATCAGATTTGCAAATGTATTATCAGATCATATCAGTTAATCAATCAATCAGAACTATATTTGTATAGCTCTTTTCATACAAAAACTGTAACTCAGAGTGCATAATAGATAACTGATGAATAGGATTATGACAAGAGCATTTAACTTTGTTAAATCATATTTCTTTCATTTTCTGTCTGATCTCACTTTAATCTTGTAGAAATTAAAATTTAACTCACCAATAGAAGAAGCATCTTCTTAGTTTTATTTTGTTTACTGCTTTTACCTATGGAGAAAGCAAAACAAAAACAACCATATCTCCAAATACTTACCACTTACTTGTGTACAATCTAAACTCAATTTATTTAAAATGTGTTATTGTGCAAACAATGTTATGTTAGTAGACATGGCAAGGCAAGCTTATAGGTTAGTCATCATTCACATATTAGTTGTGTCTATGACAGGATGGATTAAAGGTGGCAGATTAAGCTCAGGATTTTAGTCAGTGTTCATGCAACCAGTAAGAATTCACCTCAAAAAAAGGTAGACAATAACCTGCTTGATGGACCCTTGGTCTGCATTTTACTCAGACATATAATGAATGTTTAAACCAGTAATTTTGTAGATGTCATTTACCCATAATATACTTAATTTACCCTTTCCTGTGTTTACCAGTCTGTTAAATGGTCATTAAATTCATCAACTCTGGTTTAAATTCAACAAAGTACCTCATTCATCCTACCAAGTTATCAATGGATTCAGTAAAATACCCTTTTAATTTACTAATTTATTAATTTAGAAATTCTCATTCTTATCAGGCATACAAAAATTATTTTCAAAGATGGGTTATCATAGCAGAGTCAGCTCCCATCCTGCCGGACATCAGTCCCCCTCATCTCAGACCAATTTGTGTGGAGGTATAGAGGCAGGAATCTTTCCTCGGAGGTGTCCCCCAACCGATGTCCAAAACAGGGCAGAAAACAGACCCATAAATGATCCCAGAACACACACACACACACACATATGCTTGCCAAATAATTTAACCTTTATCAATAATTGTTAATCCCCAATAACTTTTATTCTTCAAACATTAAGTGTCTTCTTTTATAACAATGTATCTTAAACCAACCAAAATTTTATCAGTTTTGTCTCTAAATTAATAAGATTTGCCAAGCTTATAATATTGTCTCAAAGTAAATATATAGGGAAAATGAAAAAAAAAAGCCAACAAATAAGGAAACTGTTCTTAAAGTATATTCCAAATATTGTCCCCCCCTCCATTCTTTTTTTCCCCTCTACATCACCCCAAGAGCAGGTAGACAAACATAGACCAAATAAACAATTCAGGACAAAACAAACAAACAAATAAACAAACATTAAATAACAGAAGAGAGAAGAAAAGGTAGAAGAAGGTAGATTATAGGTGTTATCTGAAGTCATTCTAAACATAGGTGATAATAATCAAGTCATCTAAGTCCAGTCTCTAAATGTCAAACTTCAAAACAATAGTCAGTTTACTTTAGAATCAAACTATATTTCATTCAGATTGTCTTGAGGCTTTCTCCCACTGACAGTGTGTCATCAGGGGTGCCTGCATTTTGATTAAGCATGCTGATAGAAAGGGTCCTTAGTCAATGTTATCTTTACTTAACCATGGTGTCAAAACATAGATAGATAGATAGTTTATTTCGAACACAAAAATATAACAAAAAACAAGCAAATGGCAAATGGCAAATGCAATAAAGTTACAGTATACACTGTTCGAAAGGGAGAAGGAAGAAGTGAACACTTATTAATTCCAACTCCTCTTTTCCATAGATACACCCATGTGAATTTTATACAAATTACCACCTTAAGACCCCAAGTAAACAATTTACTGTATTTTTTTCAAATCAACATTAACACCCATCCATTCTAACATACAATGAAGTCCATACATCAAAACCAGTCTCAAACAACACAGATATACACAGTGCTGTCCCACCCACCATTCCATAGTGTCCCATAATGTCCCAGAGTGAACATAATGAATCGTACATATAAATACTACCCTTCTAACATATATCCTTTCAGCAAATGGTGCTTATACCTCTTTTTGAATTGATTTCTGTTTGTACATAGTTTCAGTTCCGGCTCCAGACTGTTCCACAAATCCACCCCACAGACAGATATGCACATACTTTTCTTGGTTGTACGTATCTTGGGTTTTGTAAAGTTTAAGTCTCCTCTCAAATTATGATCATTGTCTCTTTTTTTGAATATTATTTGTATATTAGTTGGGAGTTGATTGTTAATTGACCTGTACATTACTTGTGCTGTCTTAAATTTAACTAAATCGATGAACTTTATGACATGTGACTTTAAGAACAACGAATTGGTATGGTCTCTATATCCTGCATTGTTTATTATCCTTATAGCTCTTTTTTGTGATGTGCATATTGCCTGAAATCTGTGAAATGCTGAATATCACTGTCACTTAGGATGTGAATTCTAATAAAACTGAGGTCTCAGTGTCTCAAAAAGAAAAAAGAAAAGAAAAACATTATTATTGTATCCAAGTGTCATACTTGTTGTCGTTATTGTGACGTCAGGGTGTTAGGTCCTGGGTACGACATTAAACTGCATGTAGTGGCAAGGCTTCTGTCCAGGAGGACAGAAGTTGTGGGGAACATGGAGCTACCCCTTAATCGTCACTGCTCCCAGGTCCACTCCGGCCCACAGTGGTAGTACCTGTCAGGGCTAAAGGAGAAAACCCTAACAGAAAATCTGAAGTGGTGCCCCGTAGGCAGTTAGCAGACAAATTGTTGCTTTCTGGCAGCTCCTGCATCCTGGCTCACCCCCAGCCATCTTGATGTTTGTCTGGACACTGGACCAGGTGCACCAGGACGAGAGAGTGAGACTGATGCTGTGCAAGTCACCTTCACTTTAATCCAAGTTACGCGCAAGTCATGACACCATCTTTACCATTGTAAAAGTCCTGTGGCGATAGGGGAGTGGCGAAGCAGCAGGTGTGGAGTCACTGGAAGCTAAAGTAACCTGAACCTGATACCACAGCTGGTGAGATCCCATACAGCGGTCGAAACTCAAAGAAAACAAGACAAACTGCACTCACCTTAGCATCTTGGAACATTAGAAGTCTTCTCGACAACACCAATGCCGACAGACCTGAGAGAAGAACTGCTCTCGTGGCCAGAGAACTCTCCTGCTACAACATTGACATTACAGCGCTGAGTGAAACACGTCTTCCTGACAAAGGCCAACTCACTGAGATTGGCAGTGGCTACACCTTCTTCTGGAGTGGACGAAGCAACGAAGAACGACGTGAGGCTGGTGTTGGCTTTGCCATCAAAAATAGCCATGTCAAGAGGCTTCCAAGCATCTCTATGGGTCTGAATGACCGTCTGATGAAACTGTAGTTTCCACTGGGAAAAAACAAGGCCACTACATTGATCAGTGCTTATGCTCCCACTATGACCAACCCAGAAGAAACAAAGGAGAAGTTCTATCAAGAACTTGATGTCCTCATTTTGGCTGTCCCTCAGTCAGAAAAGCTCATCATCCTTGGTGATTTCAATGTTTGTGTTGGCCGTGACCATCAAGCCTGGAACAGAGTCCTTGGAAAGCAGGGAATAGACAAATGTAACAGCAACGGTCTCCTCCTGCTCCGAAATTGTGCCTCACATGATCTGACCATTACCAACACCATGTTCCGCCTACCAACCCATATTAAGACATTGTGAATGCATCCCCACTCCAAACACTGGCATCTCATTGATTATATCATCATTAGGGCAAGAGACAGACGGGATGTGTGTGTGACAAAGGCTACGTGCGGCGCTGATTGCTGGACCAATCACCGCCTTATCATCTCCAAACTCAACCTTCACATCCAGCCTCAGAGAAGACCACAAGGGCAAAAGGTCATCAGGCGACCCAATGTAACAAAACTGAGACATGCTGATATTGTCCTAAACTTTCAGTCAGTCATGAACAGTAAACTCTCGGGCTCACATACAATCTATGACAATATCGAAGAAGCTTGGACCTCCTTCAGGGACACGGTTTATTCTGCTGCCCTTGAAACAATTGGTCTAGCCATTAAAAACCATCGAGACTGGTTTGACGAAAATGACACCATAATCCAGGAATTGCTGGAAGAAAAGCACCGACTATTCCTAGCCAACCTGAACAACCCCTCTTGCCCAGTAAAAAAGACTGCCTTTAACAATATCCACAGCCAGATACAGACAAAGCTACGTATCATGCAAGATACTTGGCTCAGTGACAAGTCAGAAGAGATTCAAGGCTACACAGACAAGCATGATACCAAAAGATTGTATGATGCTCTGAAAGCTGTCTATGGACCTCAGTCTTGTGGGTCATCCCCCGTCCTCGGACCTGATGGAACAACCCTCCTCACTGAGAAGAAGCAGATACTGGAGAGATGGACCGAGCACTTTGATAGTGTACTCAACTGCCCCTCCACTATCAATGATGAAGCAATTGCACATCTTCCTCAAGTTCCGGTGAACCTGGAACTCAACAATCATCCAACAGCTGAAGAGGTGAGGAAAGCTCTCAAGCAAATGTCCACCGGGAAATCTCCAGGTTTACAAAGCAGGCGGTCCAAGCTTGCTTGACCAGCTCACCCGCCTCTTTCAGTCCATGTGGGACAAAAAAACTGTTACCCCAAGATTTTACAGATCCCACAATTGTTCATATTTACAAGCGCAAAGGCAACCACCATTCCTGTGATAACCACTGAGGAATCTCCCTTCTCTCCATAGCCGGCAAGGTCTTGGCTCATGTACTGTTCAACCGCCTCTTACAATACCTGGAGCAGGGTCTCCTCCCCAAGAGCCAGTGTGGCTTCCGAGCAGGACGAAGAACAGCTGACATGATATGTGCTGCCCGTCAGCTTCAGGAGAAGTGCATAGAGCAGCACCGCAACCTCTATACTGCATTTGTGGATCTGACTAAGGCCTTTGACACCATCAGCAGAGAAGGACTGTGGAAAATCATGAACAAGTTTGGCTGCCCCGACAGGTTTATCACCATCGTCCGCCAGTTCCATGGGGGGCATGACTGCACGTGTTCTAGATGATGGTGAGCCATCAGACACCTTTCCTGTGACCAATGGCATCAAACAAGGCTGTGTTCTTGCCCCAACACTTTTCAGCATGATGTTCAGTGCCATGCTGACTGATGCATTTAGAGACTGCAAGGCTGGTATTAAAATTAGATACAGGTACATTGGGAGACTATTCAATCCAAGACGTCTACAGGCTGTCACCAAGGTGAAGGAAACTGTCATCTGAGACTTCCTCTTTGTGGATGATTGTGCCCTCAATGCCAGTAGTGAGCAAGAGATGCAACTGGAAATGGACAGTTTCTCTACAACATGCAACAATTTTGGCCTTACCATTAGTACCAAGAAGACCAAAGTGATGCTCCAGCCAGCCCCAAACAACCCATACCAGGACCCAAGCATCACGGTCAATGAAAAGACACTTCAGGCTGCTGAAAATTTTACTTACCTTGGCAGTACTCTTTCCTGTCCAGCCAGCATAGATGCTGAAATCAACAACAGAATCTCCAAAGCCAGCAGTGCGTTTGGAAGGCTCAGGAAGACGGTTTGGGAGAAAAGAGGGATCCCTCTTGTTACCAAACTCAAAGTTTATAGAGCAGTAGTCCTTACTACTCTCTTGTATGTGTAGCAGATTTATGGGTTTTTATAGGTAATTTAATGTTGGTACAAGTATTAATGTAAATATGAATGAATGAATAAATATGAATGTGAGTAGGAATGAAGATTTACTTTCATTACACTCAAATCCTCGTTAGGGCACCAGCCCATATAATGGACAATTTTACTAACAATTCTTTATTTGTACCAATTATGAATCAGTCTCAGAATAAACCCTTGTGAGTTCTTATCTTTTGATAACCAAGAAGATAGACATGAAATCAAAGAATAACTCCCATGTTGTCATGGGCTGGGCTGGACGTCTCCAACCCCATCTATGATTTGTGACTGTATTTTCCCTGTTCATTGTTTTCTTAATTTTCTGCTGGCAGTTTTTAGGAGCCTCTGGGTCCTGGGCTCCCTGCCAGCCTACAGCTACACCTCCCTCTCTCTGCTGGCATCCACCAGCTGACTGTCATTATCATTTGTCCACTCTCCTGTGCACGCTAACCCACTCACACATTCATTCTTATTCACATTCACTGGCACGCACTCACACACTCGCTGCCGCCGCACACCTGCATCCACTTGTCACTCATTAAGTACATGGGGTATTTATGGGTGACAGTGTGAGCACTCAGTGTGGCGGCGTAAGTCAACTTTGATGTCCAGGCGCTCCTCTTGTTGGTTTCTCCTGTTTTTTGGACTACTCTGGTGTTGTTGTTTCCAGAGCCAGCTGCGCTCCGACACCTTATGTAAGTCTTCCTTTTTCCTCTGGTTTACGTTTCTTGTTTTACCCCAGCAGCCAGTTTACCCTGGGGCGTGACATAAGCTTCCTCTTCTTGCCAACTGAGTTGATACACCTGTTCATCTGTACATTATTTCCGGACTGCCTATATTGAACATTTTGTATGCTGATTTTCTGTTTAATAAACACGTTCACTTCACCTGCGATTGGGCTCAAATCTTTTCCCCTGTTTTCTGCGCAAATGCGCATGAACATGACACATATGACTTTCAATGGTTTAATAAGAAATGTCAAATAGGTTAACATATTTGGATAACTTTAAAACAGAGAATCCACATGTATCATGGGCATCATAGACTGTTACTGAGTTACTTATGAATCAAACAGTTGTGGAACCAAATGAAGCACAGTTTGATTTGTCAGTATACTGGAACTTGGAAAACCATAAAATAGCATTGGTTAAGAAAAGTGGATGCAATTTTATGAAGAAAATGATAATTAACTTTATAAACACACAGACAGACACACAGAAACACAGGCAGACACAAAGAGATTTCTTGAATTATATATAGAGTGATATTATTATTTGTCCACTAATGACCTGAAGAATATAGAGTGGGACCACATGGACCATGTTATAGACATCATGTAGACATGGAAATCTCACTGTCTGAAGAAGAAGAAGCTTATTCAGAACTCCTTATAAGAACTCCTGAAGGACAGAGCTACGTGGAGGAATATGATCTGACCTAAATGAAACAGTCATTGCCGCCCCCGACAGACTGCTATGATGATGATGATGATGATGTACAAAGATATAGAGTGAAGAAGATGAAGATGAGGTTGCCAACCGAGAAGAATTCTGACTTTTGATATAGATAGTGATGTTTACTGAGTGAAGTACGTGGCGGTAAGGACTACAGCTCCTGACCAGATGGAGTGATGATATAGAGTGAAGTACGTGACAGTATTGCGCCTGTAATTTGGTTGCCAACCGCCAATCAAATCTAAAAGAAGAAGAGGACAAGCGTGCTTGCTTACACCTGCATTCGAGAGTGATGATATGCAGCATGAATGATGCCTGAAGATAGAGTTGAAGTTCGACTGGACACAGCTATGATGATAGAAGGACTACAGCTCCTGACCAGATAGAGTGATGACATAGAGTGAAGTATGTGGCGGTAATGCACCTACAGTATATTCTCCCGAATATCCGATGGCAGGACAAAATCTCTGACGCTGAAGTGCTGCAACAAGCCAATATTCCCAGCATCATCACTCTCATACGTAAGGCCCAACTCAGATGGGTAGGTCATGTCATCCACATGCCTGAAAATTGCATCCCCAAGCAACTGTTCTACAGGGAACTCCACCAAGGCAAATGCTCTGTTGGAGGGCAGGGCAGACGATGAAAGGACAACCTGAAGATTCCTTTAGAGACTTCTCTATAGACACACTGGCCTGGGAAAACATCACTGCAGACCGACCCACATGGTACAGCCTTATTCACAGTGGATCTCATTCAGTTGAGGACAATAGAACCAATGCTGCAGAGAAGAAACGTGAGACACGCAAGACCAGAGCTGCAAGCACCCAGCACTCCACTCCCACCTACATGTGTCCCAGTTGTGGGAGAGGATTCCATTCCCGGATTGGGCTCATAAGCCACCTCTGGGCACATCAAACCAGATCTTTCAACATCTGATGATGTCATGGTTATCTTCGACTACGAAGGACGAACACCAACATTGTGATGTAATTTTATCTATCTTAAAAATCTGAAATACTGTGGCACATGTGTTGGTTACATATTCTCCACAAATGTATTGCTGTATGTTTATTGTGTGCTACACGTCTCATGGAACAAAAGGGACTGAGCCTCTGAGAGACAACGGAAGAGTGTGAGATTCGGCCTTTGTTTCAGGGAGACGACCTGGGGAGATTTCCGGACCACCAGAGACTAAAGGACAATGGTGTGAGATCAAAGGGGTTACTTTGTGATTGGGATTAAATACCATGTGATTGTATGTTTGATTAAACACCATGTGACTGCTGTTTCGTGTCCGGGGTACAAAACCCAGATGTGAGATGAAACTTCCTCTTTTCTTGCTTTGAGATTGTTGGAGTATGTGATCTGTGAATAAAGCTGAATCTGAGGAATAAACTCAGCCTCATCCTTGAGCACATTCTCCACACTGGTGACCTTACGACGAAAAATGAGCAGAGATCATTCTCCCGAGCGGGGCTCGGCAGAAGCCAGCCTGATGGCTGCCTCCACACTCTGGCTGCCCGACTTCTGGCAGCATAGTCCGCGCTCCTGGTTTAACGCGGTCGAGGTGCAGTTCAACCTCCGGAGAATCTCCAAGGACGACACGAAATTCTACCATGTGGTGGCGAAGCTGGACAGCCACACAGTCCAGAGGGTGGAAGACCTGGTCAATCACCCACCGGACAGCGACAAATACAGCGCATTGAAAGCTGCGCTTATCAGCCATTTCACCCCCTCAGTGCAACAGCGAGCAGAGGGGCTCCTGGTGTTGACGGAGTCGGAGAACGACAGCCCCGTAGACCTGATGGTGAAAATGCTGAGGCTGAAAGACTCCGAGGACTGCGAATTTATCTTCGCCCACCTTTTCCTCCTGACCCTGCTGCCAGCGGTGAGAGTTACCCTGGCAGATTCACCCTGGTTGGCCAAGCGAGACTACCATGGGCTGAGCAAGGAGGCGCAGCGACTCGTCGATGCCCACAAGCGGAGCGCAGTTTCGGCTGCAGCAGCGGAGCTAGGAGCGATGCCCGGAGACGGCATGGGGCCAGTGGTGGCAGCGCCAGACGCGTCAACGACGGCAGCAGCAAGGACCAGGCGACACGGAGCGGATGACGTCCTTTGCTTCTATCATCGCCGCTTTGCAGAGAGGGCACACAAGTGCCTCCCACCGTGCCACTTCAAGCGTTCGGGAAACGCCAAGACCAAGGGTCGGTAGCGGCTGCGACCCTCGGGGAAGAGAACAAGCTGCTCTACCTGACGGATGCACGTTCGGGGAGACAATTCCTCGTGGACACAGGCTCCCAGATGAGCTTCATCCCGCCTTCCTACGCGGACCGGCTGATGCCGTCCAAGGTTCCCTGGGTGTCAGTGTCAGCAGCGAACGGCTCAGCTATTAAAACCTTTGGTGAGAGGACCCTGCTTCTGTCTTTGCAGGGCCGTTCATTTGAGTGGACTTTTGTTGTAGCTGCAGTCAGTTTCAACATGTTAGGGGCTGATTTCTTGTGCTCACATGGTTTATTGGTTGATCTTACTAACAGACATCTGGTTAATGCACTGTCTTTTCACTCTATTCCCTGCACAGCACGAGTGGCACCGCCAACTGCACAAGCCAACGTCACAGCTGCGGGTGGTAAGTTCCATGCACTCCTCACTCGGTTCCCAGCACTAACAGTCCCAACGTTTTCGGCGACAGTGGCCAAACATGGGGTGGAGCATTATATCACTGCCTGCCCGCCCGTTTTTGCAAAAGCTCGGCGCCTGGACTCAGCTAAACTGACCATAGCGCGCAAGGAGTTTGCCAACCTGGAAAAACTGGGCATCATCAGACGTTCGAAAAGCCCCTGGGCTTCACTATTGCACATGGTCCCAAAGACCGATGGCTCGTGGCGACCTTGCGGTGATTTCCGCAGGTTGAATAACGCCACTGCTCACGACCGCTACCCGATCCCACACATCCAAGATTTTTCGGTTCATTTGGCGGGGGTGCGCATTTTTTTGAAAATAGATTTAGTGCGCAGCTACCATCAGGTTCCAGTTCGCGCCCAGGACATACCCAAGACAGCGGTAATAACTCCTTTCGGGCTTTTTGAGTTTTTGCGCATGCCTTTTGGACTCAAGGGGGCTGCGCAGATGTTCCAGCGCATGATGGACGCGGTGCTACACGACCTCCCTTTCGTGTTCGTCTACTTGGATGACATTCTAGTAGCCAGCACGTCCAAAGACGTACATGAAAGCCACCTCACGGCAGTTTTCCGGAGGCTGGCAGAGCACGGGTTAATAATTAACCCAGCGAAGTGTCAGTTTGGGGTAGCGCAGATTGATTTTTTGGGGCATCGCATTTCGCCAGAAGGAGCGGTCCCTCTGCCCGATAAAGTGCGCGCAATAACAAATTTTCCCCAACCTCAAATGGTCAAAGCGTTACAGGAGTTTTTGGGAATGGTTAATTTTTATAACCGTCTCCTCCCAAGCGCAGCGCAGCTCATGCAACCACTGTACACTGCACTAAAAAAACAAAAACCCACAAATAAAATCGAATGGTCTCCTGAGCGAGAGCGCGCATTCTCTCAAGTCAAAACAGCCCTGGCAAACACGACTTTGTTGGCACATCCAGTTCCAGCGGTCCGCATGGTCCTCACCACTGATGCGTCCGATTTAGCAGTAGGGGTGGTCGTTGAACAGTTTGTAGCGGGGACCTGGCAACCGCTCGCGTTTTTCAGCAAAACCTTGCGTGATAGCGAGCGAAAATACAACGCATTCGACAGGGAGTTGTTGGCCCTACACTTGGCCATCCGCCATTTCCAGTTCTGGCTGGAAGGGCGCCGTTTCACCGTGTTCGTGGACCACAAACTGCTGACTTTTGCGATGGCCAAGATTTCGGAACCTTGGTCGGGCCAGCAGCAAAGACAGCTGGCCGCGATTTCAGAGTTCACCACCGATATCCAGCATGTCGCAGGTAAACATAATGTAGTGGCAGACTGCCTCCCGCGTGCTGTGCCGGCGCCAGGCCACGTGGGGGCAGACTCTGCAGCCATGGCTGCGGGCCAGGGTAGCGACGCGGAAGCGCACGCGGCCCCGGTCTGCGTAGGGTTAGATTCTGCAGCCATGGCCGCGGAGCAGGTTAGCGATGCGGATGTGCGCGCGCTCCAGTCTGGACCAACAGGGTTAAGGCTGGAGGACAGGATGCTGCAAATGGGTATGCCTCCCCTAATCTGCGATGTCTCCACGGGACGGCTGCATCCCGTGGTACCAGCTGCGTGGCGCCGCCGTGTTTTTGACTCGATCCATTCTCTGGCGCACCCGGGGGTGCGCGCATCTGTCAAAATGGTGGGAGAGAAATTTGTATGGCCGGGGTTGCGCAGACAGGTCAAGGAATGGGCGTCAGCCTGCGTAGCGTGTCAGCGAGCCAAAATACACAAACACACTAGAGCTCCTTTGGAGCCTTTTCACATTCCGGCTAAGCGTTTTGATCATGTGCATGTCAACTTGGTAGGCCCCCTTCCGTCGTCACAGGGGTACACACACCTTTTGACGATGGTGGACCACACCACGCGTTGGCCGGAAGCGGTCCCTCTGGCATCAACCACAGCGGAGGAAGTGGCGCGCGCGTTTTTAACAGCTTGGGTAGCGCGTTTTGGAGTTCCGTCGGACATAACGTCTGACAGAGGTCCTCAATTTGTTTCCGAACTCTGGTCATTGATGGCCCGCAGCCTAGGGGTGAAGATCCACCGCACCACCGCGTACAACCCCCAGGCTAACGGTTTATGCGAGCGTTTTCATAGGTCATTGAAAGCGGCCCTCAGAGCGTCGCTTACGGATACAAATTGGGTTGACAAACTACCATGGGTCTTATTGGGGTTGCGTTCTGCACCTAAGGAGGATTTGCAAGCCTCCCCAGCTGAGTTAGTTTTTGCACAGCCTCTCCGTCTGCCCGGGGAATTTCTCCCCGATAATCCTGCACCAAATTGCCCCCCCGCTCAGCGGTTGCAGAGCGGCACAGGATCAAACACGCTTCCTGGCCCGGTTCATCACAGTTTCCCATGCGTTTTTGTGCCGAAGGCTTTAAAAAATGCAGAGTTTGTTTTTGTTAGACATGATGTTTATCGCCCCAACTTGCGCTCGCCTTACGAAGGGCCGTTCAAGGTGTTGGAAACAGGAGAGAAGCATTTTTTGCTAGATTTGGGAGACAGAAAGGAGTTGATTTGTATAAACAGACTCAAACCCGCTTTTGTTTTGGCGGATGAAGCAGTGCAATTGCAAAGAGCCACCGTCACGGCAGACCCCCTAGAGGGCATTACCCCTACCCCATTACCCCTACGGGCATACAGAACACCCACAGAGATTGACTAACAGTTCTAATCCACAGGAGCAGGAGGACGCTGCAGAAACAGCAAAGCCGGCTTTCAGCAGATACGGCAGGAGACTTAGAGCTAGGCAACTGGTGGATTGATATGTAGTGATGTTATTATGTCATGTATCTCTGGTTATGTTTGTCCCATTTTAGATGTTTGGGGGGGGGGTCATGTGGCACATATGTTGGTTACATATTCTCCACAAATGTATTGCTGTATGTTTATTGTGTGCTACACGTCTCATGGAACAAAAGGGACTGAGCCTCTGAGAGACAATGGAAGAGTGTGAGATTCGGCCTTTGTTTCAGGGAGACGACCTGGGGAGATTTCCGGACCACCAGAGACTAAAGGACAATGGTGTGAGATCAAAGGGGTTACTTTGTGATTGGGATTAAATACCATGTGACTGTATGTTTGATTAAACACCATGTGACTGCTGTTTCGTGTCCGGGGTACAAAACCCAGATGTGAGATGAAACTTCCTCTTTTCTTGCTTTGAGATTGTTGGAGTATGTGATCTGTGAATAAAGCTGAATCTGAGGAAAAAACTCAGCCTCATCCTTGAGCCCATTCTCCACAATACATTCATTTAATAATCATTTTGTTTTAAATTTTGTATGTATGTGATCACATAGTTCAGATTAATCTTTGTTTTACAAACCATATTGTAATTTACTTATTTCAATTTATGGCCATGTAGTCAAAATACTCTAATTATTTGTTAGACTTTATAGTTTCTATTTTGTTGATCAACGTTTTATGAACTCAATCATACAGTTCACAGGACTGCCTCTTCTGGATGCCAGTTTTTCAAGATTTTCTCCATAATCCATGCTCAAGTTTGTCCTGTAACGAAAAACAACAACAAAACAAAACAAAAAACAAACAAAAAAAACAACCCAACAGTCTTTTTTCTGAATTTATTTTGTAGTCACCCTTGAAGGCAGAAATCTAAGGGTATGAGTAAGATTCTTAGTTTTCAAGCAATGGAAGAGCTCTTCAGTTTCTATTTTTGTCATTTTGATCTCAAAATATATTTATTCCATGCATGGTTTAGATAAAACTTTCAGTAATTATCATTTTGAAATTCAAATATAAGCATATACGTTTACACTTTAGAAGTATATTTAGATGTTAAAAGGTTAACCATGATCTCAAACTCATTGGCTGCCATTTTAAATAATGTTGCACATAACTTTTGTTTAAAATTTATCAACACCGGTGGTTTAAAAACTTTTCTCTCTCTGGTTTGCAGCTTGTCAAGTATTTGTTCACTCATTCATACATTCACTCATCTGACTACTCCAGTTCTGGTCTGTAATCTGTCTGGTGTGTAATCAATTAGGCATGAGGGCATTATTATTATCATTATTATTCTTTTGTACTAGTAAAGGTATGATTACTTTAGAAATACTTATTACCGTGTACTCATAACTGTAAACTATATCTCAAGTGTGTATGTACTTTGTCTGACTATTGTCCTACGTATAAAAATATATCATGTTGACAGGAAAAACAAACAACAGCACAAAAATGTTGGTGTAGGTGCGTTTTACCACAGGCTTTTTTTAATCCTATCTGTTGGGCTAGTAAACCATGGCAAACAGTGTCCATTTGTCCCTCTCTTCAGCACCCAGAGAATGTTGATTTTATCGTTGTCTTTGTCCATTCTTTGGTTCTCAGCTGTTATCATATCTTCGGCACACACACACACACACACACACACAGAGCAGAGAATGTTGACGACCCACTTACAGAAGTGGGGTTATGTTACTCAGCAGTTCTTGGAGACGATTGCCACAAACGAAGCACACAGAGGTGGAGTCATGTTTGTCACTCAGCAGTTCTTGGTTACAGGCAATTGCCACAAGCAAAGCAATACTGGCCTGTTGTTGTCTTCAGCCACCTGCCGGTGACTTAGCAAGAGAGTTCTTAGTCCATTGTGCCAGAGAGCTGCTCACTCAGGAAGTGTGCGTGCTGGAGGTGGTTGATGGATGGATTTGATGATGACGTCGGTGTTGACACTGGGTGATGATGTTGGGTTAAAGGAAGCAATGAAACAATAAAGATAGCACTGGTCTGCCATGGTTCAGTTTACCACTAAAAATAAAGCAACAAAGGAGAAGAAGATTCCTGAGACGTATAGTCTGTTCATATATCATCCACGTGGAAATTAAAACTAGGACTTAAATAAAATGCCACTGTTCCTGTGTTGTGGGTGTCAGTCTGTGAGGTTACTGTCTTAATACAATTAGAATATGCGATTCCTTGAAATTGATTAAAAAAATTGTAGAATTATAAGATTATTAAGTACAAAGAAAAGGATAAATTAGGTCATAATATATACCTTGATAAATGATACTATTATGTTGTCAAATGTTGCCCCTTTTTTTATCCAGGGGTCAATTGCAGCTTGTGGTGATGTTTCCTGGGCGTTAGTGAGCATGTCATGTGATAGTTGTTCTGTTAATGTCAAAAGAAGAGATGCTGAGGCATGATTTCCTGTGTGACCTTGTGCAAAAAACAAAAAATGTATTGACTGTCAGTGTATACTGTGAGTGCTTTTTCCTGGCCGAATTTACAAGCCTCAGTTAGAGCAACTAATTCAGCTGCTTGTGCAGAATAATATGAAGGGAGTTTCATGTTTGCTTTATGAACTGCACTGAACCTAAAATAAAACCAAATAAACCAAAATAAAATAAAACATGTTCTCTGCTTAGATTCATGGGGCCATATGAACTTCTGCATCCTTGGACTTTAAATAAAGTCACAAGTTCAACAATAAAAGTGGAAATAAAATGTAAAATGTGAGCCACAGAATTATTACTAAAAATTCAAAACCAGCAAAAGGGTATGCCGAGGACAGAAAAATAAAAATCAAAAGAAGAAAACACCTTCATTTAAAGAAAATTACATCCATAGGGCTCTATCTTCAGTTTTTTCTTTCTCTAATATTTATTTATTTCATATCCTTCTGACTTTGCTATAATACTTGGGGTCATACAAGCATTTTAATAGCCTACACCTCTAATTGATTCAAACCAGATGCTGTTGGTAATATAAGTATCAACTATATAGTTAGCAAATAGGCTTTTGCTTTCACTTTTACAACTTCTTGTATACACCTTCTCACACATTTTCATACAAACACATTATGTCCTATGAAACTAATTTACTTTTCATGTACATGATGTCATAATTTATTTAGATGGAAGGAGCTCTTTTATTTATCATACATTCTTATTTTCTGCTTTTTTCATCTAATTTTTCTTTCAGATAATGTAATTGATGGAGACTAAATGATCCTCCTTCTGGAAAACTTATTTCAGACCAGATGGGCACCAGCCAGACACTTTCATCACCATATTTTTGCCTCATATTTTTACATACGGGAATTGCTGTAAAGGGGTCACACTCTTACTTTGAGATTTTCCCATATTCCATCACAGTAAAACCCTAGAGATGTTATTTATTTAAAACAAACAAACAAACAAACAAACAAACAAACAAATAAACTGCAGTTATTTATTTTAATTTATTTATTATTTTATCTTAGTTTAAAGGCTATTTTATTCTATTTTAAGCTTATTTAAGTTATACCTAATGGTAATTTAGTTATTGTTATTATATTAAGGTTATTTCTTACTATATTAAAGTTATTTGTCTTTATTTTAAAGCTACAGACGTGGACAAAATTGTTGGTACCCCTCTGTTAATGAAAGAAAAACCTACAATGGTCATAGAAATAACTTGAATCTGACAAAAGTGGTAATAAAATAAAAATTCTATGAAAATTAACCAATGAAAATCAGACAATGCTTTTGAATTGTAGCGCAACAGAATGATTTTAAAAAACAAACTCATGAAACAGGCCTGGACAAAAATGATGGTACCCTTAACTTAATATTGTCATGGCGGCCACGGGGCCCTCATCAGTCCCGGCTGCGTGCACACCTGTCATCAATTCCCGGCAGACTATAAGAGCCAGACCTGCCAGCAACTCTGCACGGAGCCGTCTGTCAGCATCGCAGAGACTTGTCCCGCGTTCGCAGCCACAGTCTGACGCCATGCCTGACCAAGCTCTCCACGCCACGCCATGTAAGCAACCTTCGCACTTACCTTGCCAAGCTGTTCTCCCCTGTGCACAGGTGGATCCTCCAGGCGGCGGATCAGTCCTCCCCGGCGGCGGCTCAGCTCCTCCCCGGCACCGGAGTCACTCCTCCGCCTCACAACGCCAAGCAGCACTCTCTCCTCCTGGCAGCCACTCGCAGAGCGAGCAGAGGCTCAGCATCGCCACCTGCAAGTAAGCAGCAATCATTATCACATTCCCCGCTGCGGTGCAGTAGTAATGCTTCTGCTTTGTCTCCCTAGGGTTGCCAGGCAGCAGCGAGACCTGTTCAGCTCCAGCATGCATTCAGCACAGCACACAACTGTACATACACGCACTCACACATTACACTTGGGTGAAATAAAAGGTTAATTTTACTTCTCGAGTCTGTCTTCTGTCCCCTGGGTCCTACCATCATGTCAGTACAGCTCCGTCAAACTGACTCAGCGGACAGCGCGCTAGCGCGCCGTCTTAACATCCTAGACATTCGAGTAGAGCAGTTAACCTATCAGCAGAACGTTATTCTCACCCAACTAACTCAGATTAACAGCCAGTTGGATCACCTGGAAGGACAGCAGGCATTCCCTCCGGCCACCGGGGCGCCGCCGGGCCCCACTAGCTCCCCGCCTAGCCAGGTTAGCCAGGCTCCCCCAACCCATCTCACTCCCGTGCCTACGCCCGCTCGATTCAGTGGGAAGCTCGGGGAGGCTCGGGGTTTTTTGTTGCAATGTGAGACAGTTTTCCACCGGGTTCCGGGGGACTTTCCCACTGACCATAGCAAGATAGGGTATGTAGCTAACCTGCTAGAGGGTAGAGCGTTAGCTTGGGCCTACGCGGTAATGGCTAAGCCCAGCTACGCCAATTTCACTTACCGGCAATTCCTTACAGATTTCACCGAAGTGTTTGACCATACCGATCGGGACTCTGTGCTCACTACCCGGTTACTTAACCTTCGACAGGGCAGCAGGACTGCTGCCGATTATGCTGTCGACTTCTGGGTAGTGGCGGAGGAGGTCGGTGGGAAGATGCTTCGTTATGCAGTATATTTATCCATAGCCTAAGCCCCGAACTGAGGGATGAATTAGCTACCCGGGACAAGCCTGACCACCTAAACGAGCTAATCTCCCTTACTATTAGTTTGGATAATAGGCTGAAGGAGCATGCCGCCGAGTGAAGAGCCTCTAGCTGCTCGAGTGCGCAACGCCTTCACTCCTCTAGGCCACCCCAGTTAGCCCTGCCCCCTCTGGAGGAACTTCCAGGGCAGGAGGATATGATAATCGGGCGCTCTGGGATTTTGGCCGCTGAGAGACAGCGCCGTAGAGACTTGGGGTTGTGCTTTTACTGTGGTAGTGCTTCCCATGAAGTGGCTGAATGTACGAATCGGGTAAAAAGAGGAGGTCCATGGGTCACAGTAGGGGGACTCACGGACACAGCCCAATCAAAGCCCCTCACCTGCTGCCTCGTACCCATTCGCATCATTTCCAGACACATTGAACACTCCACTCATGCACTCATTGATTCAGGGGCTGAGCAGAGTTTCATTTCAGGAGACTTGGCAACCCGGTTGGGCCTCCCGTGTCAAACCCTCCGGCCCCCTGTCAACTTGATCACTCTGTCAAGAGCCCCTCTAATGGCCGTTTTGCAACAGACAGCCCCTGTGTCAGTAATTGTCTCGGGAAATAATCTGGAGGATCTCCGCTTCCTGGTGCTGCCCTCCTTCACCTCTCCAGTCATCTTGGGTTACCCCTGGTTGCAGCTGCATAACCCCACGTTTGATTGGCAGTCTGGGAGCATAACTTCATAGAGCCTGTTTTGCCTCAGCGCATGTCTGCAGTCGGCGGCATGTGCCCCGTCGGTGTCTGTGATCCCACCGGTGTCGCCCCCCCCGACCTGTCCAAGGTACCGGAGGTATATCATGATTTGGGGGCTGCTTTCAGCAAGTCACAAGCCCTGTCTCTTCCCCCCCACCGCCCCATGACTGCGCTATCAATCTCCGGGCTGGTGCCCCGCTTCCGTCGAGCCGTTTATACAGCCTGTCTGCTCCGGAACAGGAGGCAATGGACACCTATATCAAAGAATCGCTCAGCTCTGGGATCATCCACCTGTCTTCGTCAGCGGTGGGGGCGGGATTTTTCTTTGTGGGCAAAAAGGTTGGCTCCCTGCGCCCATGCATTGACTTCAGGGGTCTCAATGATATCACGATAAAAGACAAGTACACACTGCCCCTCATGAACTCGGCCTTTGACTCTCTCCAGGGGGCCTCTTGGTTCACCAAGTTGGATCTCCGGAACTCGTACCACCTCATGCGAATCAAGGACGGCGACGAATGGAAGACGGGCTTCCGGACCCCAAGTGGCCATTTTGAATATCTGGTGATGCCGTTTGGGTTGACCAACACTCCGGCCGTCTTCCAGCGTCTCACCAACGAAGTCCTCCGGGACTTTCTGGGCGCCTTTGTTTTCGTGTACCTTGATGACATTCTCATCTTCTCCTGGTCCCTGGAGGGATATCAGGTACACGTGAGGCGGGTCCTTCAGCGGCTCCTGGAGAATCAGCTGTATGTCAAGGCCGAGAAGTGCGAGTTCCACGTCAGGAAGACGTCCTTTTTGGGGTTCGTGGTCTCGCACAATCAGGTGATCCCCGACCCAGCCAAGGTCAAGGCGGTGGTGGACTGGCCCACCCCTGCCTCCAGGAAGCAACTGCAGGTATTTCTGGGGTTTGCTAACTTTTATCGTCGCTTTGTGCCCAAGTTTGGGATAATTGCTCGCCCGCTGACCAGCCTCACGTCCCCCAAGACCCCCTTCTGCTGGACTGAGGAGGCTGCTGTGGCATTCAAGAAACTCAAAGAGGAGTTTGCTTCGTCCCGTGTCCTGACACAGGTGGATCCAAGTCTCCAGTGTCTAGTGGAGGTGGACGCTTCGGACTCCGGGGTGGAGGCAGTGCTCTCCCAATGCTCTCCGGTCGACGGTGTGATTCGGCCCTGCGCCTTCTTCTCTCACCGCCTGCAGCCCACTGAGAGGAACTACAGCATCGGTGACAGGGAATTGCTGGCGGTTAAGCTCACCTTGGAGGAGTGGTGGCACTGGTTGGAGGGTGCTGCTCAGCCATTTGTCGTATGGACCGACCATAAAAACCTGGAATATCTGAGGACGGCGAAGCGATTGAATTCTCGTCAGGGCCGCTGGTCCCTCTTTTTTGGTCGTTTCAATTTTTCTATCACCTACCGTCCCGGGAGCAAGAATCTGAAGCCAGACGCCCTCTCCAGGCAGTTCTCAGCGGAGACATCCGAGGATCAGGAAGAGACCATCCTCCCTCTGTCCTGCGTTGTGGGCGCCCTTGTGTGGGAGATCTGGGACAAGGTGATGAAGGCACAGGAGGCCGAGCCCGACCCGGGAGGGGGCCCGCCGGGGCGGTTGTTTGTTCCCACGTCAGTCTGGGGCAAGGTCATCCAATGGGCCCATGCCTCGAAATTGGCATGTCATCCTGGGGTCTCTCGCACTGTCACACTTCTCCAAAGGGCGTTCTGGTGGCTGGGACTGAGGAGGGATGTGAACAACTACATCCAGGCCTGCACTCAGTGCGCCACCGGGAAGTCTTCCTCTTCTCCCCCGGCCGGACTGCTCCACCCCTTGCCAGTTCCTACCCGCCCGTGGTTGCATGTTGCCTTGGACTTCGTGACAGGCCTTCCTCCATCCAACCAGTTCACCATGGTTCTGACCATCATCGATCGCTTCTCCAAGGTGGCTCACTTCGTCCCCCTTCGGGGGTTGCTAATGGCGCGGGAGACGGCGGACCTGCTGGTGCAGCATATGGTTCACCTCCACGGAATTCCCACAGACGTCGTCTTGGATTGAGGCCCCCAGTTTGTGTCCCAGGTTTGGAGGGCGTTCTGCCAGGCGTTAGGATCGACGGCGAGCCTGTCATCAGGTTACCATCCCCAAAGTAATGGACAGTACGAACGGATGAATCAGGAGCTGGAGGCCACCCTTCGCTGCGTCATATCGTCCAGTTCCTCTTCCTGGAGCAGCTTCTTGCCTTGGATTGAATACGCCCACAACTTCATGGTGTCCTTGGTGACTAGGATGTCTCCCTTCAGGGTGTCGTTGGGGTATGACCCACCACTGTTCCCTGAGGAAGAAAAGGAGGTGGCACTGCCTTCTGTCCAAGCCCATGTCAGGTGCTGCCGCCGGCTCTGGACCATCGCCCGCAGGGCCCTCCTCGAGACCACGGAGCGCAACATTAGGACGGCCAACCACCACAAGAGACCGGCACCCGAGTACAAGGTGGGTCAGCAGGTTTGGATCTCCACTCGTAACATTAATGTGCCTGCTGAGAAATGCAAACTGACTAAGCGTTTCATTGGGCCTTTCCCCATTGCCGCTTAATTAACTCTGTGTCTGTGCGCTTAGCTCTCCCCTCTTCCATGTGTATCTGTCCTACCTTTCACGTCTCCCAGGTGAAGCCCTTCATTACTGATCCCCTCTGCCCGCCCCCCTGCGACGTCTCCCCCTCCGAGGATGATTGACGACCACCCGGCGTCGGGAATTACTGCCATCTTGGACGTCTGCCGGCGGGGTCGGGGCTTACAATATTTGGTGGATTGGGAAGGATTTGGCCCCGAACACAGGTCCTGGATTCGCCTAGCGTTGATTCTTGATAAGCAGCTTATCCACGACTTCCATCGGGCACATCCAGGTAGGATAGGACAGGTGCCTGGAGGCACCTCTAGAGGGGGGAGTACTGTCATGGCGGCCACGGGGCCCTCATCAGTCCTGGCTGCGTGCACACCTGTCATCAATTCCCGGCGGACTATAAGAGCCAGACTTGCCAGCAACTCTGCATGGAGCCGTCTGTCAGCATCACAGAGACTCGTCCCGCATTCGCAGCCACAGTCTGATGCCACGCCTGACCAAGCTCTCCATGCCACGCCACGTAAGCAACCATTGCACTTACCTTGCCAAGCTGTTCTCCCCTGTGCACAGGTGGATCCTCCAGGCGGTGGATCAGTCCTCCCCGGCGGTGGCTCAGCTCCTCCCCGGCACTGGAGTCACTCCTCCGCCTCACGACGCCGAGCAGCACTTTCCCCTCCTGGCAGCCGCTCGCAGAGTGAGCAGAGGCTCAGCATCGCCACCTGCAAGTAAGCAGCAATCATTATCACATTCCCCGCTGCGGTGCAGTAGTAATGCTTCTGCTTTGTCTCCCTAGGGTTGCCAGGCAGCAGCGAGACCTGTTCAGCTTCAGCACGCATTCAGCACAGCACACAACTGTACATACACGCACTCACGCATTACACTTGGGTGAAATAAAAGGTTAATTTTACTTCTCGAGTCTGTCTTCTGTCCCCTGGGTCCTACCATCATGTCAAATATTTTGTTGCACAACCTTTTGAGGCAATCACTGCAATCAAATGATTTCTGTAACTGTCAATGAGACTTCTGCACCTCTCAGCAGGTATTTTGGCCCACTCCTCATGAGCAAACTGCTCCAGTTGTCTCAGGTTTGAAGGGTGCCTTCTCCAGACAGCATGTTTCAGCTCCTTCCACAGATGTTCAATAGGATTTAGATCAGGGCTCATAGAAGGCCACTTTAGAATAGTCCAGTGTTTCACTCTTAGCCATTCTTGGGTGTTTTTAGCTGTGTGTTTTGGATCATTATCCTGTTGCAAGACCCATGACCTGCGACTGAGACCGAGCTGTCTGACACTGGGCAGCACATTTCTCTCTAGAATACCTTGATAGTCTTGAGATTTCATTGTACCCTGCACAGATTCAAGACACCCTGTGCCAGATGCAGCAAAGCAGCCCCAGAACATAACAGAACCTCCTCCACGTTTCACAGTAGGGACAGTGTTCTTTTCTTGGTATGCTTCATTTTTGCGTCTGTGAACATAGAGCTGATGTGCCTTGCCAAAAAGTTCCAGTTTTGTCTCGTCTGTCCATAGGACATTCTCCCAGAAGTGTTGTGGCTTGTCAACACGCAGTTTGGCAAATTCCAGTCTGGCTTTTTTATGATTTGTTTTCAACAGTGGTGTGCTCCTTGGTCATTTCCCATGAAGTCCACTTTGGCTCAAACAACAACGAATGGTGCGATCTGACACTGATGTACCTTGACCTTGGAGTTCACCTTGAAGGTGTTTAGAGGTTGTTCTGGGATCTTTTGTTACCATTCGTATTATCCGTCTCTTCCATTTTTCATCAAGTTTCCTCATGCGGCCACGTCCAGGGAGGCTGGCTACAGTCCTGTGGATCTTAAATTTCTGAATAATATGTGCAACTGTAGTCACAGGAACATCAAGCTGCTTGGAGATGGTCTTATAGCCTTTACCTTTAACATGCTTGTCTATAACTTTCTTTCTAATCTCCTGAGACAACTCTCTCCTTTGCTTCCTCTGGTCCATGTTCAGTGTGGTACACACCATGTCAACAAACAGCACAGAGACTACTTGTCATCCTTTAAACAGGCCGACTGACTGATTAATTCAATTCAATTCAATTCAATTCAACTTTATTTATATAGCGCCATTTCACAACAACAGTCATCTCATAGCACTATCAACTGTAGGGGGAACCCCCACAGTTGCAGAAAGACCCCAGCAATCAGGCGATCCCCTGTGAGCAAGCACTTGGCGACGGTGGAGAGGAAAAACTCCCTTTTAACAGGAAGAAACCTCCAGCAGAACCAGGCTCAGGGAGGGGCAGTCATCTGCTGCGACTGGCTGGGGGGTGAGGGGATAGAGAAGATGAAAAGAACAGACATGTAAAGAGCAAACAGCACGATGGGGACTCAATCTATGGGAGAGAACAAACAAATGTTAATGACCAGCAAAAAAAAATATTTCATTGACAGTGAGGAAAGGAGTGAGGCCCAGTGCATTACTGGAGGTCCCCCGGCTGACTAAACCTATTAGCAGCATAACTAAGGGAGGGTTCAGAAACACATGATCCCTCCCTAATTGTAGGCTATATCAAAAAGGTAGGTTTTAGCCCTATTCTTAAAAACAGAGATCGAGTCTGACTCCCGAATCCAGATTGGCAGCTGGTTCCACAGGAGAGGAGCTTGATAACTGAAGGCTCTGCCTCCCATTGTACTTTTGGAGATTCTAGGTATTACAAGTAATCCTGCATTTTGGGAGCGTAGTGCTCTGTTAGGATAATACGGTAGTATCAGATCTTTTAAATAAAAAGGTTCCAAGGTTGTCATAGCCAGGAGCGGCACTGGGGTTAAGCTCCCAGTGCTCATAAAATGCTCCTTATGGCGTGTGTCTCGAAAAGCCTCTGACAACTAAGTCCAACTCCTAGCCTGCCCATGTGGTTTAGTCTCTAAGCCCGGCGGAACTGCTTTTACTAATAGGAGAAGGGGCGAGGGCGGATCTCTGGCGCCTTAAAACCAGATGCTTCGGGTAGATGGTGGCTCGTCAACCTGGGAAGGTAGCCCATCTAGGGGAAGGTAAACCCTGATTTCAAACCTCCGCAGCCTTGCGGCATACCCAGTCACGGGAAAGGCTTTGGGCGTCAACCCTGAGGAAAAATCCGGAGTCGGAGCCCCTAAGGCAGTTCTATGTTGTGCTCAACATCGTTCTGGCAGCTCCTGCAATGGCGCTGGTGCCAAACTGTAGCAGCCCTGCTGTTCCTTTGGATTCATCAGTGATGCGGAGAGGGGGGAAATGCTGCATGGGCAACATCTTGTCCTCCATATCTTCCTGCCCAGGCTTGAATCCTACCAACGCCCAACGCTGGAAGGTAGAACACCGGATCACTGGAGAGGACACTCCAGCTTCGCCTTTGGCGTAGACAAAACACGGGGAATGACAGTTACCGGTTATAAGCCACCGCTCAATTGGCGCAGAGTGCGGCGCCAGGGGTTGTTCCCAATGGTGGGAGGGATCATCGGATCTCACTGGACAGCTACCGCCCGCCTCAAGCTGGGCAGCCCCCAGCCAATAAGGTGTTGTCCTGCCACAGCTTGCTTTCCTCATTGGGTGCATGGGGATGAGGAGAAGTCCGAACAGCAGGCTGAGAACCTTCGCACCAGGCAAGACAATAAAACAAAAGAGACCAACTCTAAAACTGGGAACTTGGAACATCCGCACTATGATGACAGGACTCGCTGCTAACCTCAAGGACATCAACGACACCAGGAAGACTGCCATCATCAATAATGAGCTGAAGAGACTGGGAGTGGATATCGCCACTCTCCAGGAAACACGGTTGGCTGACGCAGGCACATTGAGAGAGAAGGACTACACGTTCTACTGGCAGGGAAAGGGCAGTGACGAACACAGGGAACACGGAGTGGGCTTCACAGTGAAGAACACCATGCTGAAGATGGTGGAACCGGGCAGCACTGGCTCTGCACGACTCCTCACCCTCCGCCTGAACACCACTCAAGGCCCAGTCACCCTCGTCAGTGTGTATGTCCCAACACAGACAGCCACACCAGAGGCAAAAGACGAGTTCTACGAGAATCTCGCAACAACTGTCAGGATCATCCCCAACTCTGAACAACTCATTCTCCTTGGAGACTTCAATGCCAGAGTGGGTGCTGACCACGACTCCTGGCCCTCCTGTCTTGGACCTTTTGGCGTGGGCAGAATGAACGACAACGGACAGCGGCTGCTCGAGTTCTGCACATATCACGATCTGTGCATCACAAACTCGTTCTTCAAGACCAAGCCCCAACACAAGGTTTCCTGGCAACATCCGCGCTCAAAGCACTGGCACCAGCTGGACTTGATCCTGACCAGGCGCACCTCACTGAAGAACGTGCTAATCACCCGTTCGTTCCAGAGTGCAGATTGCGACACAGACCATTCATTGGTGTGTTGCAAGGTCAAGCTGCAGCTGAAGAAATTCCATCGTGCTAGACAGCCTGGAAAGGCACGGATTGACACCAGCAAGATGGCTCAACCAGAACTTGTTGAGCAGTTTGCCTCCACCTTTGAGAAGGAACTTCGTGTACCACAAGAAGGAGAATCTGCAAAGCAGAAGTGGGAAGAGCTGCAAAACACCATCCACCGCACAGCCTTGGCTACTGTAGCATCATCTCACTTTGGCTCAGCAATAATTATTCTCCTGCTTAAAGACATTTTTGTTTCATCCAGGAATAACGCAAAGGAATGGATTTTCTTCCCCCAGGCCACAGCTGAAATCCCCCTTTCTTTTGTTAAAACCAGCCTAAGGAATTTCCCCCAATGTCCGGCTTCACTTTTATTGCCCCCATAAACATGCAACAGACCTGGCCACACAGACCCACAAATTTCCTTAAATTCTGGGAAACGCTGGATTTAACCAGTGAACTTTAAAAGTACATTATTACAAACTCAATTCTATACCTTCATTCTTTTCAGAACTATGAAAATGCAGATGGACTCTGATGTTTTTGATGTGGAAAATCAATATGTGTGAAATGCATTAATCTGTGATTTTATATATATGCATGCTAATGTTTATATGAATGTTTATTCCTGCATGTTGATTTAGAAGCACTGCTTATAATTTATACTAATCACTAAAGTTATCTTAGTTTAATACATAAAGGGAAATATTAACTTCCAGTATGTATGAGTTTTGCCTCTATCACATGTGACTCCAACAGCCAATCTCAGCATGACAACTCTTCTTTCCAAAGGACTCCGAACAATAGACTGTTTGTTCATTGGACTAAAAGTTCATCGAGCCCGCCCACGAAGGACGCTCATTGGCTGAGATTCCGGTCAGGCCGGGAGCCCGCGAAACTCAACAGAGCTTATAAAAGCAGAGAGACCCCTGCCCCCACTCTCTTTTCGCCTCTCTCTTTTCGGCTGCTCTCGTTGTCTACACACAGCAAGGAAGAACAAAGGACCGTCTTACCACATGTCGCTTTTCTGAACACAGAGCAGATAACTCGTAATTTATTTATGTAATTTTGAATTTTCTTTTCCTCTTAAATACCTAGGAATTCCTATTTCTTTGAGCTCAATTCTTAATCGGAGTCAAACTCCAATTTTTGTTCATCACTTTTTCTTTGTTAAACTTTCTGTAAAACCACCGTTTGTTTTGTTTATATGTAAACTTTAATCTTGACTTTATTTTTATAATATTTTTCTTGACCAAGCACCCACCAGAAGCTACGATTTTTATCTAAAGTCCGAAGCTTTTTTAATTTGAGATCGGATTAGATATCTTTTAATTATTATCGAAGACCTCTTGAAGACGCAGCTCCCACGTCACGTGCAGCTGAGGAATCAAGGCTGTTCACCACATCGCTCTGAAGAAACGTCACCATCTGGCTCCGAGCTCAGTTACAACTCTGGGTCATACAGCCCAGAATCCAGCCTCCTTCGACCGCTTGAATCTAAAGGTCGAACTGTGGACCCTGAAATATCTGCGGGCAGATATTTCCCCTAACATCCACGAAATCTTGGGCTGAGGACGACGACAGACATCGACCGAGGAGCACATGAGCTGCAAAAACTTTAATTCCACTGCTGAATTAATGTCTGAGGTTCGGTAATAATTTGTATATCTAATCAGATGCAAATTAAGAAGCCCTTAACATAACTCTTTTCATTAAAATTCCGTTTTTATTTTCTTAAGATCAATCAAGGACTTTTTCATATAAGTAATAAACTTTCTCCATAAATTTGCATTGTTTTTAATAATCTGTTAACTCAAACTGATAGAAATTCATCTCTCCGTTTAACCCTGGTTCCGAAAATATTGACATTGTTAATCTATCATTTACAAGATTGATTTTATGATTAAGGAAATTTCAATGTCTGTTAATCATTTCATTTAATAAATATTTAAAATTGAGAGAAGTTGTTGGGAATTTATTTCATTCTGAGTCTGTTTCAAGCCCAGGTATCGAATTCACGGAAAATTTTTGAGACTGATTATTGATTAATTTATTGAGTGATCAAACAGGTATAAAGTGAAATTAAAGATCAAATTGCTTCTTAAAGATAGAAGCTGGTGCCCCTTACGAGTGTTATTAACTTTTCTGATGTATATGAAATGAGATTTGAGCTCAGATTCCAATACATCAATATAAATTAAATAATTCATACCTGATCATATTTATTATTTATTAATATTCCATATTTCCATTACACTACCTTTGGGAGGAAGACCTCGAAGTCACAGGACTGGTTTGATGCCAAGTTGACCGAGATGACCCCCGTCATTGAAGCTAAGCGCTCAGCACTTGCTGAGTACAAGAAGTACCCAAACGAGAAGAATCTCCAGATTCTCAGGGCTGCAAGAAGCAAAGTTCAGCAGACTGCTCGGCGCTGTGCCAACGAGTACTGGACTCAGATCAGCCAAGACATTCAAACCGCTGCCATAACAGGGAACATCCGTGGTATGTACGATGGCATCAAGAAAGCACTTGGTCCGGCTCAGAGCAAGACGGCCCCCCTCAAATCCTCCACTGGGGAGATGATCACAGAAAAGAACAAGCAGATGGAGAGATGGGTGGAACACTACTCCGACCTCTACTCCAGACAGAACACGGTGACACCGTCAGCCCTTGATGCCATCGACTGCCTGCCATCCATGGACGAACTTGACGCCGAGCCAACCATCGACGAACTCAGCAAGGCCATTGATAGCTTGGCCGCTGGCAAGGCACCCGGCAACGACGGTATACCCCCTGACCTGATCAAGCACTGCAAGACCGCCCTACTGGTGCCATTGCATGACGTCCTCTGTCAGTGTTGGAAGGAAGGTGCTGTACCACAGGACATGAGGGACGCCAAGATTATCACCCTCTACAAAAACAAAGGGGAGAGAAGCGACTGCAACAACTACAGGGGCATCTCCCTCCTTAGCGTTGTTGGCAAAGTATACGCATGAGTTGTTCTCGCTCGTCTACAGAAGCTTGCCGAACATGTCTACCCCGAGTCTCAGTGTGGCTTCCGCACTGAGCAATCGACGGTAGACATGATATTCTCCATCCGCCAACTCCAGGAGAAATGCAGAGAACAGAACATGCCCCTGTACGTCGCCTTCATCGACCTCACCAAAGCGTTAGATCTGGTCAGCAGAGAGGGCCTTTACAAGATCCTGCCAAAGATAGGATGCCCACCAAAGTTGCAAAGCCTCATCGAATTGTTTCACACCAACATGCATGGGATAGTGCAGCACGATGGCAACGTCTCAGAGCCATTCAACTTACGCAGCAGAGTGAAACAGGGCTGTGTACTTGCGCCAACCCTCTTTGGGATTTTCTTTGCTATGCTCCTGAGGCATGCCTTCAGCACAGCAACAGAGGGAATCTACCTGCACACAAGATCTGACGGCAGGCTTTTCAACCTCGCCCGCCTGAAAGCCAGAACCAAAGTACGCAAGGCTCTAATCAGAGACATGCTGTTCGCAGACGACGCTGCAGTCGCAACCCACACACAGCAGGAGCTTCAGACCCTGATGGACCGCTTCTCCCAGGCATGCAAGGACTTCGGGCTTACCATCAGCCTGAAGAAGACTAACGTCTTGGCGCAAGGCATGGAAGCACCACCAACCATCACCATTGACGACTACGAGCTGGAGGTCATGAATCAGTTCACGTACCTGGGGTCCACGATCAGCAACAACCTCTCCCTTGATACAGAGATCAACAAGAGGATTGGAAAATCAGCCTTCACACTCACTCGCCTCACCACACGAGTGTGGGAGAATCCCAAACTCTCTGTCAAGACGAAGATGGCAGTGTACAATGCCTGCGTCATCAGCACACTGCTCTATGGGAGTGAGACGTGGACAACATACGCCCGGCAGGAAAAGAGACTGAACTCCTTCCACTTGCGCTGCATTCGCCACATTCTGGACATATCCTGGCAGGACAAAGTGCCCAACACAGAAGTTCTGTCCCGCGCCAGCCTTCCCTCCATGTTCACTCTACTCAGGCAGTGCAGGCTCCGCTGGCTAGGCCACGTTCACCGTATGGAGGATGGCAGAATCCCCAAAGACATCCTCTACGGAGAGCTGGCAACTGGCAGGAGAGACGTTGGCCGCCCACAGCTGCGCTTTAGAGAAGTCTGCAAGAGAGACATGAAGGCCCTGGAGATCAACACAGAGCGCTGGGAGGACCTTGCAACAGACCGCTCCAAATGGAGAGGCACCCTGACCAGACAGCTCAAGGCGGGTGAAGAGAGACTGACTGCTGCAGCAGATGAAAAAAGGACCCGCAGGAAGAACCGCCACAGACCCAGCAGCACGGATACCACCCACAAGTGCGACCTGTGTGACAGGGACTGCCATTCGTGCATCGGCCTGTTCAGCCACAGGCGGTGCTGTTCCAGCAGAGTAGACGTTTAGGATTCTCTTCCATGGTCATCATAGACCGACGGAGGCCGACGAAATAAAAAGGAGCCTAATTGTTTAGAGCTTTGTAAGTAAGAAGAAGGATTTTAAACTTAATTCTAAACTCTATGGGAAGCCAATGAAGGGAGGTCAGAACCGGAGAGATATGATCTCTCTTTCTAGTACCTGTTACAACTCTTGCTGCAGCATTTTGGATCAGCTGAAGACTTTTTAAAGATGTTTTAGGACAGCCTGATAATAAAGAATTACAATAATCTAATCTCGAGCTAACAAAAGCGTGGATCAGTTTCTCAGCATCACTCTGAGACAAGATGCTCCTAATCTTGGCAATATTACGCAAATGATAGAAGGCAGTCTTAGAAACAAATTTAATATGTGAATTGAAGGACAGATCTTGATCAAAAATAATTCCAAGGTTCCTCACAGAGCTATTAAGAGAAAGAGTAACCGCATCCAAACTGAAAGTTTGATTTGGAAAGGAATTTCTAAGATTTTTTGGACCAACAAGAATGACTTCAGTCTTATCTGAATTTAATAGCAGGAAATTACAAGTTATCCAAGCTTTGATTTCCTTAAGACAGGCTTCTAACTTGGCTAATTGATTACTATCATCTGGCTTCATTGACAGGTATAATTGTGTGTCATCTGCATAACAATGAAAATGTATACAGTGCTTTCTAATAATGTTGCCTAACGGAAGCATATATAAACTAAAAAGAGTAGGGCCTAGCACAGATCCCTGTGGAACTCCATGACTAAGCTTTGAGTTGAAAGAAAACTCATTATTTACATGAACAAACTGGAACCTATCAGATAAATAAGATCTAAACCACTGCAACGAAGTTCCATTAAGTCCAACATAGTGTTCTAATCTATCAAGTAGAATATTATGATAGTATCAAAAGCTGCACTAAGGTCTAAAAGGACAAGTACAGAAACCAGTCCATTATCAGATGTGATGAGGAGGTTGTTAGTGACCTTCGCTAAGGCTGTTTCAGTACTATGATGGATTCTAAACCCAGATTGAAACTCTTCAAATAAACCATTTCCCTGCAGGTGGTCAAATAATTGCGTAGCAACAACTCTTTCTAAGATTTTTGAAATGAAAGGGAGATTAGAGATTGGTCTATAGTTAGCTAAAGCTCCTGGATCTAGCGTTGGCTTTTTGAGTAAGGGTTTAATTACAGCCGTTTTAAAAGCCTGCGGTACATGGCCTAAAGTTAATGAAGAATTGATTATATGAAGAATAAAGCTACCAATAAGTGGGAAGACTTCTTTAAATAACCTGGTAGGAATAGGGTCTAAAAGACAAGTTGAAGGTTTGGATGAGGAAACTATTTTATCAAACTCACAAAGGTCGATTGGAGTAAACTCATCAAGACAGACATCAATAGAAGGAGTTGTAGTAGTTACAGTATTTAAGTTAACTGTGGGAAGAATCTGAATGATTTTATCTCTGATGGATAAAATTTTATTATCGAAAAAGTTCATAAAGTCCTGACTAGTAAGCTCTAAGGGAATGCTAGGATTGACAGAGTCCTGACTCTTTGTCAACCTGGCTACAGTGCTGAAAAGAAACCTGGGATTATTCTTGTTCTCTTCTATTAATGCAGAGTAATAACTCGTTCTAGCTTTTCTAAGAGATTTTTTATAAATTAAAAGATGATTTCTCGGGAGAATCAATATACTTAAAAGTAATATTTTACCTAAAATACTTTATTTATTTCAATACATTCCCTTATCACCACCTTTAGATCTATTCTCAAGAATAAAAAAAAAGTTAGTGGAATTTATATGGAACAACAGGAGGGCTAGATTACGTTTGTCTTTATTATATTTACCATTTGATCGTGGAGGTCTGAAATGTCCAAATTTTATGTTGTATTATTGGTCGGCACAACTGAGGTCTATGACATATTATTTTTCATCAAATGATCTCCCTCACTGGACTGAAATGGAATCATACAATTTACCTTTACCTCTTCCCATATTCATATACTCAGATTCGGCAAAAAAATTACAAAAACAAGTTAAAAATCCATTTGTAAAGCATATGATCAAAATATGGTGTGAAGCTAAAAACTATTTAAAAGAACCACAGTTATTGTCACAATTTAGTCCAATATGGGGTAATCAATATTTTAAACCAGGGAGAGCGGACGCTGTATTTAAAGTATGGAATTTAAAAGGGATACAAAAGATTCAGGATTTATATTTGCCATGTGCAGATAACATAATGTCTTTTGAAGAGCTGAGGATCAAATTTAATCTCAATAGAACACATTTTTTTAAATATCTTCAACTTAGAAACTTTATTCGATCAAATCAAAATAAAGCTCTCACTCGACCTATTTATTCATCCTTGGAAAAAATGATGATGAAAGATAGTAAAAGAAAGGGTATTATTTCAGAGTTTTATAACTCATTGACACTATCTTCAAGTGAAAATTCACTGAAAAGATTAAACTACTGGAAAGAAGATCTGCAAATTGAAATTTCAGAGGAACAATGGGAATTGGCTTGTACAGAAGCTCAAACCAAATCAATAAATGCACGCCTTAAATTGATACATTTCAAATGGTTAATGCGGATGTATGTTACACCGGAGGAGTTAAATAGATATAACAAAAATATACCAGATACATGCACAAAATGCATGGAAAGTAAAGGAACCCTATTTCATTGTTTATGGGAATGTAGATTAATAAGAATGTTTTGGGAAGAGGTGAGGGTAACAATTGAAAAAATAATCTCAAAACAAATCATATTGAATCCTAAACTGTTTTTGTTGGGTCTGTACCCAGAAAAGCATAATTTTAATAAAAGTGAAAGAACATTCATAGACCTCAGTTTGCTTAATGCCAAAAAATGTATTGCACTATTATGGAAAAAGACTCATAGACCAGATGTGACTCAGTGGTTAAGACAGATGTTAACAAACCTTCCATTAGAAAGAATAACATATATACTGAAATCAAAGGAAATTGTGTTTGAGAATATATGGAGACCTTTTATTGATTATGTAAAAAATTTAAACATAACTCTTGAAGAAGAAGGTGAATGATGTGTGTGGACCTTGTAAATTCCAAACTGGTGAACATAATATGTATACTTATGTATTGGATTGTCTAGACTAAACAGAGGAGCATTGTTGAAGACTTAATTTTGTTGGTGGTTGTTGGTGTTTTTAGTGCATTTTTTTTTTTTGTAGTACTTTAGTGTTAGTGTTTGATTGTTTGTATCATGTTTGTTAAAAAAAAAAAAAAAGGTTCAATAAAGATATTGTGGAAAAAAAAAAGATGATTTCTCCAAGCTAAATAGATTTCATCTAAATTAGTGGAGCGCCATTAGATTACAAGTTTGTAGACACCTGTGATGTTAATTAGAGGACACATCTTGGTTGAACATGTCCCTATGGTCACATTATTTGCAATCTTTTCTAGGGGTACCATCATTTTTGTCCAGGCCTGTTTCATGAGTTTGTTTTTTAAAATAATTCCGGTGAACCACAATTCAAAAGCATTGTCTGATTTTCATTGGTTAATTTTCATAGAATTTTTATGTATTACCACTTTTGGCAGATTCAAGTTTTTTCTGTGACCCTTGTGGGTTTTTCTTTCATTAACAGAGGGGTACCAACAATTTTATCCATGTCTGTATTTCTTATTATTGTGAGGAGCGTGAAATAACGAAGCTGAATTGGTTCTTAATTCAGGTTTTATTCAAGCACTTCATCCCCAGCCTTCTCTCAGGAACAAAAGAGGAAGAGCTGCATCAGGCCTTCACATTTATACCTCTCACACAAAGGAAGAATCACATATCCCTGTCAAAACCCCCTATTGGCATTAACTCCCCCTCCCGTCTCTCAGTCCTCCACCTGTCTCCCAGGAGGTCGGGAAGTCCTTTCAGTCCCTTGTCGCCGTACCTCCGTCCTCTTGTTGTTAACCGCAGGTGGTCCAGACATATTGTTCCATTCAGGACGTGAAGTCAATCCACACATGCAATCTTCCAGCATCACCTTAATGCTTATGCATATGTAGGCAAAAATACATGGGCTACATAACCCCCCTCCAAACGTCGAAGAATGGACAATATATTAAAATTCAGAGAACATGTTAATATCAACAGCACAGTCTATACCACATGACCACATCAAAAATCAGTGATAACATCCATAGCATAGTCTATACCACATGATCACATCAAACATCAAACAGTCAGTCTGTACGCCGTCTGGGCTTCAACCGTCTTCCGAATCTGCTGTAAGCAGGTCTCGGCGTCCCTGCGGCACCGTCCTCCAAAGAATCTGCTGACTGAGGAAGAGAGTGGTTATTTGATCCCTGCGGGGGCTCCGGGACGCGTTCCCTGGGGGGTCTGCCACGTCGAGGTGCCCTCGCTACCCGTACAGACTCGTCGTTCATCACAAAAGCAGGCTTTAGTCTGTCAATACTGACTGTCTCTTTTCTGTCTCCCAAATCTAGCACAAAATGCTTATCATCTGTCTCCAGCACCCTATATGGCCCATCATATGGCGGTCGGAGGGTTGGTCTTAGAGCCTCATGCCTGACAAAAACAAACTCAGCATTTTTTAAAGCTTTGGGAACAAAAACACGCGGAAAAGTGTGATGAACGGGGCCCGGGAGCATGTCCGCTCCCGTGCCGATCGGTGGTCCAAGAGCCGGGAGGCGTCCCGGTTCCGGATGCTCTGGTAGAAACTCACCGGGCAGCCTGAGAGGTTGTGCAAAAACTAACTCCGCTGGGGAGGCATTTAAATCCTCCTTAGGTGCAGAACGCAACCCTAATAAAACCCATGGTAGTTTGTTTACCCAATCTGCATCCGTAAGCGACGCTCTGAGGGCTGCCTTCAA
Source organism: Pholidichthys leucotaenia (assembly GCA_020510985.1). NCBI lineage: Eukaryota > Metazoa > Chordata > Actinopteri > Cichliformes > Pholidichthyidae > Pholidichthys > Pholidichthys leucotaenia. Next base: position 51,602,725 of record CM035848.1, read on the forward strand.
AGACCTATGAAAACGCTCGCACAAACCATTAGCCTGAGGGTGATAAGCAGTAGTGTGGTGAATTTTCGCTCCTAAGCTGCTGGCCATCGCTGACCACAGCTCAGAGACAAATTGAGGCCCTCTGTCGGACGTAATATCCGACGGGACCCCGAAACGCGCTACCCAGGCCGTCAAAAAAACGTGAGCCACCTCTGCGGCCGTGGTCGATGCCAGTGGGACCACTTCCGGACGGCGTGTGGTTCGGTCCACCATTGTCAAAAGATGTGTGAACCCCTGCGACGACGGTAGGGGGCCCACGAGGTCGACGTGCACGTGATCGAATCTCTTGGCCGGAATGTGGAATGGTTCTAAAGGGGCTCTTGTGTGCTTATGAATTTTGGCCCGCTGACAAGCCATGCAGGTCCTTGCCCACTCTTTAACGTGCTTGCGCAGGCACGGCCAAACAAACTTCTCCGCTACCATTTTCACAGAAGCGCGCACCCCTGGGTGTGCCAGGGAGTGAACCGAGTCAAAAACGCAGCGGCGCCAAGCGGCCGGAACTACCGGGCGTGGCCGCCCGGTTGACACATCGCAGATTAGGGGGGGCGTACCGGTTTGCAAACACCTGCTCTCCAGCCTTAACCCTGTTGGTCCAGACTGGAGTGCGCGCACGTCCGCATCTCTGCCCTGCTCCGCTGCCATGGCTGCGTAATCTATCCCCACGTGAACTGGGGCCGCATGCGCTTCCGCACTGCTATTTTGCTTCGCGGCTGCCGTAGTATAATCTGCCCCTGCGCGCGTCGGTGCTGTGACCGCGCGAGAGAGGCAGTCTGCTACTACGTTGAGTTTACTCGCTACGTGCTGAATATCAGTGGTAAATTCCGAAATTGCGGCCAGCTGCCTCTGCTGCCGGCCCGACCACGGATCTGAAATTTTGGACATCACGAAAGTGAGCGGCTTATGGTCAACAAAAGTGGTGAAACGCCGACCTTCCAGCCAGAACTGGAAATGGCGGATGGCCAAATGGAGTGCTAACAGCTCTCTGTCAAATGTGCTGTATTTCCGCTCAGCTTCACTCAAGGATTTGCTGAAGAATGCTAGCGGCTGCCAAACACCGGCAACGTGCTGCTCTATAACTGCCCCTATGGCCGAATCTGATGCGTCGGTAGTTAGAGCGATGCGGGCCGATGGGTCCGGATGAACTAGAAGCGTGGCTTCAGCTAAGGCTTTTTTTACCTCCGTGAACGCGCGGTCCCGCTCCGGGGACCATTCGATTGTATTGGAGGGTTTTTGCTTTCTGAGCACGGCGTGTAATGGCTGCATGAGCTGCGCTGCGTGGGGTAGGAAACGGTTATAAAAATTTACCATTCCTAAAAATTACTGCAATGATTTGACCGTTTGTGGTCGGGGAAAATCTGCTACTGCGCGCACCTTATCCGGCAGCGGAACTGCCCCTTCTGGGGACACGCGGTGGCCCAAAAAATCGATCTGCGCAACGTCAAACTGGCACTTGGCTGGATTAATTATTAAGCCGTGCTCTCCCAACCTCCGAAAAACCACAGTGAGGTGTTTTTCGTGTTCTTCCTCTGAAGTACTGGCGACCAAAATGTCGTCGAGGTAAACAAACACGAATGGGAGATTGCATAACACGGCATCCATCATGCGTTGGAATGTTTGTGCAGCGCCTTTGAGGCCAAATGGCATGCGCAAAAACTCAAAAAGTCCAAAAGGGGTTATAACCGCTGTTTTAGGAATGTCCTCCGGCCGGACTGGAACCTGATGGTAGCCACGAACCAGGTGTATTTTAGAAAAAATGCACGCCCCCGCTAAATGCACTGAAAAATCCTGGATGTGTGGGATGGGGTAGCGATCGTGTGCCGTGGCGTTGTTTAGCCTGCGGTAATCGCCGCAAGGTCTCCAGGAGCCGTCGGCTTTCGGGACCATATGCAGCGGCGAAGCCCATGGGCTTTTTGAACGGCGAATAATGCCCAGCCTCTCTAGGCTGGCGAACTCCTCGCATGCCATGGAGAGTTTAGCAGCGTCCAGGCGCCGAGCTTTCGCGAAGATGGGGGGGCCAGTGGTAGTGATAAAATGCTCCACCCCGTGTTTTGCAACTGTTGCCGAAAATGTGGGAATCGTGAGTGCTGGAAACTGGGTGAGTATTGTGTTAAACTTACCACCTGCTGTGGCGACGTTGGTCTGCACTGGTGGCGGGGACACTCGAGCTGCACAAGGAATAGAGTAAAAAGAGAGTGCATTTACCAGCCGCCTATTGGCAAGATCAACTAACAAACCATGTGAGCACAGAAAATCAGCACCTAACTTGTTGAAACTCACCGCCGCTATGACAAAAGTCCATTCATAAGTGCGGCCATGTAAGGACAGAGACAAAGTCCTTTCCCCGTAGGTGTTGATGCTCGAGCCGTTCGCCGCCGTTGCCCTGTTTCCACGGGGGCCAGCCACCCGGTCAGCATAGGTTGGGGTGATGAAACTCACTTGGGCTCCAGTGTCTATAAGGAACTGCCGCCCAGAGCTCGTATCTGTGATGTATAGCAGCTTATTTCTTTCGCCGAGAGCAGAAGCTGCTAACGATTCCCGGTCCTGCCGTTTCCTGACTTCTTGAAGTTGCACGGTGGCACACACCTGTGCGCCCTCTCTGCGAACCGCCGATGATAAAAGCAGAGATCCTCTCCTCCGCTGCGTCGGGGCCGCGCCTCTGCCGCTGGGCCATCACCTCCGCCGCGTCGGGGCCGCGCCGCTGCCATCGATGGTAGGCTCGGCTCGGCTGTCTCCGGCTCGTCGCTGCCTCGGGTCACGGCCGCGGTCGTCTGCTCGCCACAGGAGCTGAGGAGCCTCTGTGCCTCTTGGGCCAGGTCACAGAAAACCTGCTGGGTGTCACAACGCATGCTGGACAGCGTTCCTCTCATATGCGTTGGGAGGTTGGTCAGGAAGATGTACTTAAAGAGGAAATCGTCGTCGTCTGACCCCCTCAGCTGCAGCATGTCTTCAATCAGGGCGACTGGCCTGTGATCCCCTTGGTTGAGCATAGCCAGGAGCCTCCTAGCCCTCTCTTCGGCTGAGGGCGTGAAACACTTGGTGAGGGCAGCCTTCAATCTGTCGTATTTATCTTCGGCGGGTGGCTGCTGTACCAAGCTCCGCACGCATCGAGCTATGCGGTTGTCGAGTCTAGCAATGACATGGTAGAACTTAGTGTCATCCGCCGTTATGCCTGCGAGCGTGAACTGTGCCTCCGCCTGGAGGAACCACGAGTCTGGGTTGTCCTGCCAGAATTCCGGCAGTTTGACGGCGATGGCGCTCGCTAGGGCAGACTCCAATGAGTCCTGATTGTGGAGAGCATTTCCAGGCATTCTCACACGTCACTGGTCACCAATGTGGGGAGCGTGAAATAACAAAGCTGAATTGGTTCTTAATTCAGGTTTTATTCAAGCACTTCATCCCCAGCCTTCTCTCAGGAACAAAAGAGGAAGAGCTGCATCAGACCTTCACATTTATACCTCTCACACAAAGGAAGAATATCCCTGTCAAAACCCCCTATTGACATTAACTCCCCCTCCTGTCTCTCAGTTCTCCACCTGTCCCCCAGGAGGTCGGGAAGTCCTTTCAGTCCCTTGTCGCCGTACCTCCGTCCTCTTGTTGTTAACTGCAGGTGGTCCAGACATATTGTTCCATTCAGGACGTGAAGTCAATCCACACATGCAATCTCCAGCATCCCCTTAATGCTTATGCATATGTAGGCAAAAATACATGGGCTACAATTATAACAATTTTTCCCTCTGTTTTTCTCTATTTTTCTTCTATTATTATTTTTTCTTCTTCTTTGGCCATTAATATCACTCCATGGTAGTCTGTATCCTTCTGCGTGCCTATTTCCCAAATTTAGACTCAAACTAAATTCCAGTAAAAATGCATTTTCACCAAGCGGTTCTGTATAACCGTGGTACTTTAACCTGACTGGACTCGAACCGGTGCTACTTTATCTCAACTTTTACACGTAATTACAATGACCGCACTCAAGCCGGCGCTACCATGATGAGGGGGGAAAAAAAACACAAAGGAGGACAACACGATAATCAAAATGACGAGATCAACACAGAAAAACAAGGCAGAACATGATACAATCCTTAAGCAAAGCTGAAAACAAGAAGAATACCACATTCTGACAAATAAACAAAAATACAGGTACAGTACATACAAAAACACACTGTACCCTATAACACCAAGAGAAAAGAAAACTCAAAGCTACTGAGCAGCAAATATTGTCCATTATTATAAATAGGTAAAGACAACAACAACAACAACAACAACAAAAACACATTTCTCAGACTACAGAGGGAACAAGAAAACTGAAATACAGGCACATAATACAGTGTACCCCATAATACCAAGAAAAAAAAATAACACGCTACAGAGCGGCGATATACAAACAGTTCAAAAAAGTCCACAGACAAAACAAAAGAGCATCCCTAACACTACAGGGGAAGAAAGGAAAAAAACCACTACATGGATGTCGGCAGGCAGAGCACAGAGAAACAAAAAAACCAAACAGTCCGGGAGGTCTGCCGGCATCCAGCTTCCAGATCGCTGGCAAGGGAAAAGAAATAGTTTGGACGGTCTACCCCAATCCCAGGCATGGAAAAAACAGTACCTCTGGCCGCCAGACCACGTCGCCGAACAAAGAAAGCAGTCCGTCGGGTGGCCATCCCAGAACTCCGAACTGGCGAAGCAGTTTCCCGGACGGCCGACCCGCGTCATTAGGCCACCAGGACCGAAGGGGAGAACTCGGAGGCGGCCTCCCTACCTAAAGGGATAGCGAGGGGAAGCCAAGCCGAATACGGGGAATCCCAGTGGCACCCGGTGGAGGAAAAAAGGGATCGGTGAAAGGATGAGGGACCAGTCCGGCGTTGAATGGTGGAGGATCTGCAGCTCCTTCTCCGAACTTCACACGAACCGGCGCTGTGCCTTTGCTGGACCCCGATCGGGACAGTGCTGCACCCACGACGGACCCCGACTGGGCCGGAACAGCGCCCACGACGGACCCCGATTGGATCAACGCTGCACCTATGACGGATCTCGACTGGGCCGGAACAGCGCCCATGACGGATCCCGACTGGGCCGGAACAGTGCCAGGGATGACCTCTAATCCCGAACCTGGAACTTCCAGAACAGTGATCGGAACCAACTCATCACCAGTGACCCTGGGAGAAGGCTCAGAAGAACAAAAGACACCGGAATCAGGATCACCGGTAGCAGCAGAGCCCGGCGAGACAAGCTCGGATGCAGCGGTCGGCTGCACCCAGCTTGTCTCTCCGAGAGACAGGCAATAATGCTCCAGAAGAGAAAAGAGAAAAACAAAATAGCGCACTTGCCTGATCTCGGGTTCTACCGCCGTCCAGGACTTTGACGATCCAGGTTCCATGAGCTGGAGGTCCACCCCTGGTTCCTACTCAACTGCGGTGAGCTCTGCAGCCGGCATGATGGTTCTCACAGTTTGAGGATTCCCTGATGCCGAAGTCCACGCTGAACGCCCGCACGGCATGGTGGCAGGGGATCCATGGCCTGTTGGGTTGAACTGTTCCTCCATGGAGACCCGGAGATGCTTAATCGTCGGCACAGGCTCCAATCGGCAGTCCGCCCTCCTCCTCTGCCTGTGACGTGGCTGCGGGGCTGGTACCAGGCTCACCAGGGCCACAGGCTCCTTCGTCTGGCAGTGTATTCCTGGCACCGGGGGACGGTCAGGGGAAGGAGACACGGAGGATGTAGGTTTACAATTAATAGCAGCAGGTGGAAGAAGCTTGGGGGAACTGTGAGCCCCGAACTCCACCCCCAGGAGTCAGACAAGGCAATTCACACAGTGAAGGAAAAGAATGAAATAGCACTTGCCTGCTCAGCTGAGGGCTGATGGAAACTGCTGCAGTGGGCTTGGTTCTCTCCCTTCCCCTCTGGATGGTGACAGAAGGCCCCCCGGGAAGACAAAGAGGAGCCGCTCGCATCCGATCAGAAACGGGCACGGCTGGAGACGGACTCGTGGAGCTCACAGCAGCTGTGGAGAGCGTCGAGGAGGAGAGAGGAGCAGCCGTGACAGTCCGGGGACGAGGAGCTGACGGAACAGCGGAAACAGATGACCCGGAGGCGGAGGCTGCTGTCTTTACCTTAATTCATGACACAGGGGCAACAACTGACTGGGAGGCAGAGTTCTTATGGCTACCCGGAGCTGGATCTGGATGGGGATCTCGCTGAGGCTTATTATGAGCAGTGTGACGACCTTTTCTGGCAGAGGGTGAGGTGAAAGTTAAGTCTGGGAAACGCTGCTCCTGCGCAGAGACAGAGGCTAGCAGATCAGCGTACTCAGGATAGTCATAGAGTTCAGGACTGACCTCCACCAGTCTGACTGCCACCGTCACATGCTTCATGATTTGAGTTGGATGGGAGAAAGAGCGAGCCTCAGCCACATGGCCCTGGATGAGCTCAGCTGTCCACTGCGTCTCTTCCGGGGGAATCCCGGCTGACATCCCCCTCCGCTGCAGATGGGAATGGCCCTTGGGTGACGTGAACTCCTGGACTGGATGGGCGACAGGAACTGGATCCCGAGGCGAGGAATGGGGATGCCTCACCTTCGGCTTCCTGCCGGAGTTCCCCTCCGGTCCATGAGGCTTCTCCTGGAGAGCTGTAATTTCTGCCATCTTCTTCCTGACTTCGGGGTGGTTGGCAAGGTGAGGATAGCGGTTAATTGCCACCTCAGCGAGGTCTACGTACCAGCGTGCGTCGAAGGGAGTGAAGGCCTTATGAATGCCGTCGAGGAGGTAGTCTACCTCTCTGAGAGCTACGATCAGCTTGTAGCCAAAGTCCAAAGAGTAGCCCGCTCCTGGTGATGCCATCTCCAACACACTGGTACACGGAAACTTTGTTGCCTTGCAACAAAGGTGATGCTCAGAGCTGTAATAACTACAGAGGCATAAAGTTGATTAGCCACACTATAAAGATATGGGAAAGAGTTGTTGAAGCCAGGTTAAGAGAAGAGGTGACAATCAGTGAGCAGCAGTACGGTTTCATGCCATGAAAGAGTACTACAGATGCAATGTTTGCTCTAAGACTGCTCATGGTGAAGTATAGAGAAGGTCTGAAGGAGTTGCACTGTCTTTGTGGATCTAGAGAAAGCATATGATAGGGTACCAAGAGAGGAAGTGTGGTACTGTATGAGAAAGTCAGGAGTTGCAGAGAAGTATGTGAAGGTGGTGCAGGACATGTATGAGGACAGTGAGGTGGTGGTGAAGTGCGCTGTAGGAGTGACGGATGACTTCAAGATTTGGGTGGAATTACATCAGTGATGAGCTCTGAGCCCTTTCTTGTTTACCATGGTGATGGACAGGCTGACAGACGAGGAATCCACCCGGTTCCTCTTCTGCAACCTCACCCTGTACATTACATCCGACAGTCTCTGTAGGACCACGCACTGTCCTGACCAGTGGCTCACCAGCTTTGGTGACAGTTCCTTTTGCCGCTCCAGGCAGAAAACCCAGACTTGGTCCCCGGGTCCAAGTCTCTGCCCTGGCAGCGGGAGCCGTACACTCGCATCTGTCGACCCCCCGCCACTACCAGGTCCTCCCGAGCCAGCTCGTGCACCATGTGAAGGTGTTCTCTCAAGCAAAACAAATAATCTAACCCCGGTTTGCCCTCCGCCTCCGGCTCCGGGGGAGGACCAAACACCAAGTCCACCGGAGTGCACAGCTTGTGTCCAAACATCAGCACTGCCGGGGTACACTGGGTGGATTTTTGAACTGCTGTCCGGTATGTCCATAGGACCAGGGGCAGGTGCAGGTCCCAGTCTCGCTGTCACTGGTCCACTAGGATGGCTAAGCTGTCATCTCTGCTGGAGTCCGAGTCCCACCCTATGCAGGACATGCTGAACGCACTGAGGAGCTCATTTAGCAGTAGACTACATCATCCTAGGTGCGTGACCGAGAGATTTCACAGGTCCTTCCTACCTACGACTGTCAGACTTTATAACCTAAGCAGGACTGCTCACAGAGATTGTAAAAAAACCTTACGACCTAATAGTATTGAATGCAAAAGACACAACAAACTTACGCAAAATGGTGCCCCTCCAGTATACAACTAGGACAATATCATTCGCTATGGAGGGTGACAATATGTATGGGTACATATTCATACTATGTGGGGTAACTAAATAGACTGTTATGCTGTTTATTCCATCTAGCTACAATGTTCTGCACTGTGTATATATATATTTATATATTTATGTGTATATATGTATATATGTATATTCACTGCTCTTATTTTCTTATCTTCTAAATTATTGCTCTGAGTGTTGCTACCCCTGTGCTATTGCAATCCTGGAATTTCCCCATTGTGGGACTAATAAAAGCTTATGTTATCTTATGGTGAGCTGGGTGGTCAGAGTCAAGTCAAGTTAAATCGTTCAACCAGGCTGTCGCTCTGTGGGTGCAGCGGGGTGATCCGGATCTTCCAGACGCCAGCTGCCTGCAGACCTTCCCAAAGACCTCTGCCTCAAAGTTCCATCCTTGGTTGCTGTGCAGCTCCTGCGGGGTGCCGAACTGACAAAACATCTTGTAGCATCAATCCATGTGGCTCCAATCTAGAAGGCCACTCTTCACCTTAAAGAAATTGTTTCACCCAAAAGTCTAGTCAAGAATTGTTTCCTTCACCTAAGGACCACAGTTTGAAAACATATTCCATGGTAAAAGATACAATAAGGATCCCATTTCCTGCCAGGAACGGATTAGTTTCTAGTCATAAATCCCGGAGCTTCCTCCCCAGCAAGGCAGTTTTATGCTTAAAGTACAGTTTTAAGACATCCCAGATACTTTGGACTGCATTCCACAGGTCGCTAGGAATTATCCACAGCTCAACATTGCCCCCTTCTGTCAACTCAGGGCTATGTTGGATTTAATCAACATGGGAATTTTGTTTTAACTGCTGAAATAATCCTTTCTCCTCAAGACTTTATTTTTCCAGGAACACTGTTGAAGATGACCGCTTCTATGTTGGACAATGATGGGTTTGAAATGTTTCATTAGTCATTGATTTTAAATGTGCTGCATGTTTGAAAATGCTTAAATGAATATTTTTCTAATGCATGTTAACTATAGAAGGACAAGTTTATAAATATGCATGCTTACTGAAAGTTAGTCATGAATCACTGAAGTTAGCTTAGATTTTGTATTAAGTATATAATGAATTTCACAGTTAAAATGTGTATATGCCTTCTGAAGACTTATGCCAGTCATCTGACTGGTACCAGCCAAACACCAGGCTATCTCTAATGGATGACGCCCCCTTTCATTCTATTGGTCAGTTACAGACAAAGGACTGCTTTCTTATTGGACCATAGCCCATTCAAATCTCCCACGATAGCCAATAATTGGTTCTTCCTGCTGCCAGTTATATTCTATAACCCAAGAAGCACGCTCAGTTAAATGGAGAGGAATGCCCTGGTAGTTCAGTTCAGTTTTTATCTTTGTTGAGTTCAGTTGTTGTTTTGTCGGTTTCAGAAGTCTTGTGTTCTTAAAGTTGTCTTTTGTTAAGGCTTTTTCTGTTTTTCTGGCATCTGAGGAGAGATCATCCTTTCTTGTTGAAAGGATGATGAAAAAAAGATAAAGTTAAAACTAAAAGTGGTGAGTTTAAAGAAAGTTTAACAGGTGAAAGTTATAAAAATAGACGTCTAAGAACGGGAGTTTGACTCCGAATTAGGATTTTAGCTCAGGAAAGAAAAGAATTAATTCCCAGACATTTAAAGAAAAACATTAAAATACACAGAAGTTTACACAAACACAATATTCCATGTTTTCTGGTCTGTAGTGTTCGTAGAAGAGGAATGTGTGAGAAGTCTCCTTTGTTCTGTGGCAGTGAAGTGATCTGAAGTCTTTCTTCTCCCGTAGTGCTCTGCCATGAAGTGAAGAGTAGAAGAAGAAGAAGAAAAAAGTGACCTGAAGGAGGGTGTCTCTCCTCTTTATCTACGGACAACTTTCGCGGGCTTCCGAGGATTGGCAGGAGCCCTAGCCAATAGTCTTCCTTCATGGGCAAGTTTTATGAACTTTAGTCCAGTGAACAGACTTTTGTCTGTAAAGAACCAATGGAATAAAAGAGCTGGAGCCCAGCATATGCTGGGTGATGACTGGCTGATACCGGTCCTCAGAATGACACACAATTTTAATACACTGGGGATTCCTTAACCTACTTAGGTATAAAGTCTAAGCTAGCTTTAGTTGATTCATGCAACTTTATAACTGCGCTACGGCTGCACGGTGGCGCAGTGGTTTAGCACTGTGGCAGCACAGTTTTACCCTCGGCCGGGGGATCACGGGGATCATGAGATCGTGGGCTCGATCCCAGCCCCCGACCAACAGTGAGCTGTGTGGAGTTTGCATGTTCTCCCCGTGTTGCGTGGGTTTACTCCGGGATTTCTCCGGTTTCCTCCCGCATACCAAAAAAAAAAAACATGTAGGTTTAGGGCGCTCGCGCACGCAGCGACCAGCAGCCGGTGGCTTGTCACCAGACTGCAAACCAAATCTACCTACGGGTACAAATAAGTAACAAAAAAAAACAAAAAAACAAAAAAAAAAAAAACTAGTGCTTTTAAATTAGCATGCAAGAATTCATTTAAACATTTTAACATGCACATATTTAAAATCAAGGATTAATATATTTCAAACCCATTATTGATTGTCCACACCGAACATCAGAGTCCATTTGCTTTTCCATGGTGTCCTGAAAAAGGATAATCTGAGAATTGAGTTTTGTAACATGAATGCAAGTCATTTCAACAAGTTCACTGGTTAAATCCAGCATGTCCCGGAGTTGCCAGTAGAGGGCAATGTTGAGCTGTGGATATTTTGTAGTGACCATATGAGGCACTCCACAAAGGTCTGTTCTTTGTCCACGTTTTACTGGCCAATAAAATGTTCCAGAGGAAGTGCATTAGGAGGAATTCCAGAGACTGGTTTAACAAAGGACTGTTAGTTCAGCTGTGGTCCTGGGATGAAAGAGCAGTTCTTGACTGTTCTTTTCCTGGGTGAAACAATGTCTTTAAGCTGAAGAATAATTTTATTGATGAGCCAAAGCAAGATGATGCTACAACAGCATCCTGACACATCACGTCTTGAAAGGTCAGTGGAAGGTAGAATTTCCGTGCCACCCCCCTCTCATTTAAATCACATAGAAATTGTGGAACCGGTGGTTCGACACGGATTTGCGAAGTGTTGTCAGAGGAGTGGTCTTTTTGTGGTTGGGCTGTTATAACAGCACTGGACTGCATTGAGTCCTTTGGTTGTTCGCCATTTGTAGGAGGGATTTTCTTCTTGCCTTTTCTTCGCTTAGAATGTTTGTTTTGAGTTGTCATAGCTGATATAGCTAGAATGTCAGCAATTCTATTTTCATTGTTGCTTTGAATCTCCGCTAGGAGGTGTTTGGCAACTTTGATATCTTCGCTACTGAGAGTAGGAGTTTCTTCTTTCTTCCAAGATTTGTGACAGGTTTCTACTTCTGAGCTTCTGTGATGAGATGGAGACCATTTGTCGTGGTTACACATATCTTCGTATTGGTATCTGTCATCATGGTAGTCCGTATCGTGTTCTCGCGACCTGTCGGTTGGATATGGTCTACGACAGTAGTTGGGTTTTTGCAAAGTTGGTCCTAAGTGAGACCCAGAGGACCTAGTTTGGTTTTGACCTTGATGAGGTCAGTTGGAAAAATGTTTCAGCTGTTTATGTACTCACGGTGTAGGAAATGGAGTAGAGCGAGGCGCTCCTTCCAACTCCAAGGTGTTAGATGCAGCGCTGATAGCCAGCACTGTGGCAGGCTCAGTGTGCTTGTTGCGGCTTTGTTGCTGTTTTTGGAACGCATAGTGTGCGAACTCTGTCAGCTGACTTATTGAGCTTGATCTTGGGTTAGCTGTAACTCCAAGGTGATGGCTCACAGTGGGATGGAGGTTCTGAATGAAGAGGGTCTTGAAATTGTGGTCTTCTTCCATCCCTGGTGTATTTTGAGATCGAAAATATGCAAGGAGGAGTCTCTGGTAGTAGGCCTGTGGAGGCTCTGAGCGTCCTTGCTTCATGGCTAGGGCTGTGGGTAGCCCTGCCTGTAGGCAGTCGTCGGAGAACTCCTTTTCGATGGCTTCGCAGAGCAGCATATAGTCTGCTTTGATGTTTGTCGGCTGTCTGTCTATGAATTTTGATACTGACCTGTTAGATGTTAGTTTAATCAAATAGATGCAATCATCAACCATAGCATCAGGATACTTATGTAGGTAGTAATCAATGTCCTGTAAATAGACTTTGGTGTCAGGTGAACCTGTAGGACCTGGATCAAATTTTGTGACATTTTGCGCAATCTTGTCAAGGTCGTGGTCTGAAGGGGCACACACACGCTGTCCACACGATTGTCTGTACTCAGAGCGGGAATCGGGTGAGGGAGCGTGGCGGACATCCCAGTGTTTATGTGCTTCCTTTAGGAGCAGTTGACATTCCTTGTAGTCATTCTTCACATTTTCAAGTTGACTTTCAACTCTTCTGAGTTCCTTCTTTGTGTCTTGAAGGGCATCTTCAAGTTCATTGTTGTCGTGGCAAAGCAAGTCATTGTCATGCGCCAGCTGTTTATTTCCTGACTCTGCACGGTCCAAATCTTGTAATACTTCATCAAGTTGATCTTAGGTTTTGTCGTTCTTCTCTTGAGATTGTTCCAAGCTTTCTTTCAGTGTTTCGTTCTTTTCCTGGAGAGAGAGGATTGTTGATTTGCTAGCTCGTTCTCGGCTACTTTTAATCTCGCGACTAATGCTAGCACAAACTTACCTAACACACTGGTGAGGTCCTTTCCTTCTGGTGGCTTTTCAGTGTGGTAATCCAAAAGGATTACCACATTTGGGGCAGCAGTGGCTCAGGAGGTAGAGCAGGTCGTCTGATAACCCAATGGTTGGCAGTTCGAATCCCGCTCTCCCCAGATATCCTGCCGTTGTGTCCCTGGGCAAGACACTTCACCCGCATTGCCTCCAGTGCCCATAACACTGGGTATGAATGTGTATAAATGCATAAAATGTTTGGTGGTGGCCGGAAAGGCCGTTGGCGCAGATTGGCTTCCACGTTTCCGTCAGCCTGCCCCAGGGCAGCTGTGGCTGCAGAAGTAGCTCGCCACTACCATTGTCTGTCTGGAGTGAATGAATAATGTACCTAATTGTAAAGCGTCTTTGAGTATACAGTGATCCCTCACTTATCGCGGTTAATGGGTTCCAGAACCGACCGCGAAAAGTGAAAAACCACAAAGTAGCGTCACCCCTAATGACGTCATCCATAAATAATATGTACGTTCATTCTCTCACTCTCTCTCTCTCATATGATACGTGTGTGTGTGTGTACGTGTACATACATACGTAGATGTAAACAAAGTGTACATAAATATGTTTTTAGAACTCTTTTATTCTTATAACAAGATACGTAACTCAAGATGAAAATGATTTACTGCACAGGTTAATGAGAGCTTTACTGCTCCTCAGGTGACGCCTCATCGTGAGATGCTGGAGGCGCAGGATCATCGAGGGCAGCTTCCGATAGAGCTGAAGCTGCAGGAGGCGGCGTAGTGGCTCGACGGGAAGACTATTTCGCACAAAATGGCACAAGAGAACAGCAAAAAATTCCACGCGGCGAGACTAAGTAACACGAGCGATAAAAAGCAATGAATGCGGTCTTCCTTCCCTTCATGGGTGCTCGGCAGGGAGAGGAGGTGGGTGAAACGTCTTGGCCAATCAGCTTGCGGGGTGAAACGTCTCGGCCAATCAGCTTGCGAGATTTCCGAGCCGAGCCAACACGACAACAGCGAACAGAGAGTTGTGCGGCTCTCCTTGTTGACACCTGATGGTCTAATGTAGTCTCCCTGCCTTCTGCTAGCGCCCGCCCATTATTTCTCAATTTTGAATTTTTGATGAATATTTTTGAAAAATCCGCGATGCACTGAGGGCGCGAAAGGTGAAGCGCGAAGTAGCGAGGGATCACTGTATATGATAAAGCGCTATATAAAACCGATGTATTATTATTATTAAAAGGTCTTCAGTGAGTTGCTTCAGATCATTGGGCTGTGTTTTCTTGACCTGTGTTGTGAAGCTAGAAATAAAATCAGAAGTCCATCCTTCCAATGTTTCTTGGAGGTCATCCAGTTTGGTAAATCGGTCGGTGGTCTGTTGACCCGCCATGTTTCACCATTCATTGTCAGTTAGCTAAAAAAAAAAATCAACTTGTTGATTATAGTTAATTTGTTAGTCAAGGGTTAACCTTGAATGTTTTATTTTACAACAGTGTTAGTTAAAAGTTCTTTTTAGAATTTATTCCAACTTGTAGGCTTGCAAGATGGGTAGTAGAATTTTGAAATTATTTAGAAATGTGGAGATGCTTCAATTAATTTGTTTGTTGAAACTGTATGTTGATAAATAAAGTTGAATTGAAATTGAGTTGAGTTTGTGTTGATTGATTTCTTTACTTAAATTTCTAAAGTCTAGTATTGGAATTTTTCATCAATAACTAGCTTTGGAATTTTTGCTGAATGTCACTTTGAAAATGAGAATTTTATTTACAAAAGGGGAAATAACAAAAATAGAAAAGGTTAAATGCTTTAAAGATTTTAGGTTATAAGTTTTCACTTTCTTTTAAAATTAAGGCTTTCCTTTTGTTTGTATTTGTTAAAGCCTATTTTCATTCGAAGCATTAAATGTTTTAATATTTACAGATTAGGAAACAAGTGAATTGCTTTGGGTATTTTGGTACCCAAGGATTTCTTAGGATTAAAGCTAATGGGGATTTATTTGATCGTTATCTATAAAATTTCTTATTTACAGAATCAATGTTTGCACCTTTTGACTTTTTCTCTTTAAATCCTGAAAAAAAATTTGTCCATCCATCCATCTTCTACCACTTTTCCGGAGGTCCAGGTCGCGGAGGCAGCAGTTCAAGCAGAGAAGCACAGACTTCCCTCTCCCTAGCCACCTGCTCCAGCTCTTCAGAGAGGATACCAAGGCGTTCCCAGACCAGCTGGGAGACATAGTCTCTCCACCGAGTCCTGGGTCTGCCCCGGGGTCTCCTCCCAGTGGGACGTGCCCGAAACACCTCAAGTGGCAGGCGTCCAGGAGGCATCCTAATCAGATGCCCATACCACCTCAACTGACTCCTTTCAATGTGGAGGAGCAGCGGTTCTGCTCTGAGCCTCTCCCGGATGACTGAGCTCCTCACTCTATCTCTGAGGGTGAGTCCAGCAATCCTACGGAGAAAGCTCATTTCAGCCGCTTGTATCCGCGATCTCGTTCTTTCGGTCATTACCCAAAGCTCGTGACCATAGGTGAGAGTAGGAATGTAGATTGACTGGTAAATCGACAGCTTTGCCTTAGAACTCAGCTCCCTCTTCACCACAACAGACCGGTACAACGTCCGCAACACTGCAGATGCTGCTCCAATCCTCCAATGGAGCAAAAAAAAATTGTGAGTTGGTTAAATGTTTTCTTTTTCCTGTGAAGAAAACATGAACCAAGAAATAGCACAATGAGTTTAAATAGCACCTTGAGCTTCTTTTAAGTGTTAATTGCTTAATGTGGTTTCCTAAATTTAATTTTTTTTTGATAAATGTTCAGTGAATCACTAAATCTCTTTATTAAAATGTATAGGTTTAATCCTACTTTAAGATCACTCTTGAATAAACATTAGCATTTGTTAGAATCCTTAAGTTACAATGGGTATTCTACAGGAAGCCCAGGGAAAAAAAACCCCAGCAAAATAAACACATACAGTATAGCTTCAACGTTTGCAATTTTTGCTTAAAAATGTGTAAATATGTTTGCTTTTAACTTAAAAGATTACAATATGTGGTTACATAAGCGATTAAATGCAATGTAGATGCTTTTATGTGTTCCTACTGTATGGATATCTATGCAGTGAATGGAGTTCCACCACTGGGAAAACTTTCAGCAACCAACAAGTTTCTTTTTTGCTTCTTTTTGCATAGAAACTTTAAATTGGTGTTAAATTTAGGTTATTCTGAATAATATGGATTGCTTTGAAGTTACTTTGAAGACTTCATTTGGTTATAAATCGGCTTTATAGATTAAAAGTTTAAATAAAAGATGCAGTTCCTAGGTTTGACCACAAGATGGAGGCAGTTTTCATCTGCACTCCCAGAAGAGGAAACCAAGTGACGTCACTAAGGGTTTCGACTCTAAGATGGCGGCTAAGGGCACTTTACTTTAGGCCCTTTTCCACTAGGGTCACTTCGGCCCATTTTGGGACGGTATGGTAAGGTACAGTTCGGCCTGCTTGTGTTTGCACTGCACATGGAGTCCCACTTGATGTAGGTGGGAATAGTTACAGGGAAGCGGCGCAACCCTCTCCCTCCCGTTACGTAAAATAAGCGTAACTGGAGTAAAACAAGCATAACGCTACGCAAAACACAAGCCGGCAGGATACGAGGCGTCTGCGTTCTCTGGCTTTTTTTTTTTTTTTTCCAGAATAAAGGCAAAAAAGGAGAACAGAAGGCAAAGGTGGTGATACGACACACTCTGGAAAAGTACTGGAGCGTTTAGGAAACCATAGAGCAGTGTAAAGGGGAAGACATGAGGACACAAACTACATCACGTATAACAGTAAGTTAATGATTGCTAATGCTACTTTGCTTTTAAGTCCACCGTACAATATTGTAATGTCGGCAAGTTATCGGTATTAGGTACTAAAATATGTATTCTCTGTGAGTGTGTTTCAGATGGCTCTCTTATGGTAAAAATATTCTCGCAGTCAGGGCTACGTCACTTCCGGTTAGTAACACATCGCCGCCATCTTAACTCTGTGAAAACAAACCTGTTACCAAGCCTTGTCTCTACATATTGTCTGATTTGGTTCTGTTCACTGCACGAATCCACTGTCTTCTCCTAAGGGGATCTTGTGGGAATACATGGAAAGACACCTTCTTGTCAGAGAGATTATGATTGTGGCTATGGCTGTGTAGTTGTGCATGTACATGTTGGACATATGAGAGATATGCTGACAGCACATATGTGATTTAACCTCACGATGAAGGAGACGCAGAGTCTAGGACACGAGACGCAGAGTCTAGGACACCTGCGGAGGACAGCGAGACAAGACAATAGGTGTGGACAGAAGACTCCCTGACCTCTGTGGCTCGAGAGGAGAGAGGGGGGAGTAATGTAAATAAAGGGATTATGAATGTGAATAAAGGGATTATGATGGAGATGTGTGACCTCCCCTGCGAGGGAGATTTCTTGATGTGAGAATGTTTAAAGGTGAAGACTGTGGTGTGTTTCCCCCTCTTTGTTCGCTGCTCAAGAATGAGAGCAGACTGTGGGAATGGATGCTTGAAATAAACTTGAATTAAATGCAATTCAGTTTCGTTATTCAAGGCTCCCCACAATTGGTGACCGACGACGTTGAGAATGACCGGAGAAGGTCTCAGGGTCCCGGACTCACAGAGTTCGGTTCTGGCGAGCGCAGTGGCCGTTAAGTGGCCGTCAAGCTGCCTGATTTCTGGTAGAATAACCCACAGTCGTGGTTCCTGCAAGCGGAGTTGCAGTTCGCGCTCACAGGAGTAACGGTGGATGACACTAAATTCCACCATGTCATCGCTAAACTGGATAACAGCACAGCTCGGTGTGTGCAGAGCTTGGTGGAGCAGCCACCCGCTACCGGCAGGTACGACAAGCTGAAATCCACCCTCATTAAGTTTTTCACCCCCTCGGCCGAAGTGAGGGCGAGGAGGATTCTGTCTTTGCTAGACCAAGGAGGACACAGGCCGAGTGCCCTGATGGAGGATATGATACAGCTGAGAGGGTCGGACAATGATGATTTCCTTTTCCAGTTCATCTTCCTCTCCAACCTCCCGACGCATGCGAGAAGCACGCTGGCCGGCAAGAAGTGTCACACCCCGGAGGAGTTCCGGGAGCTGGCCCAGGAAGCAGACGGGATTCTGGATGCCTGCGGCGGGCAGGCAACCGCAGCAGCGACCCAAGACAGCGGGGAGCCAGAGGCGGCAGACCCAGGCTGGCCGATGACGGCAGCAGCACGGCCGCGACGAGATGGAGCCAATGATCCGGTGGCAGAGGCACGGCCCCGACACAGCGGAAGAGAGGATCTCTACTTTTACCATCGGAGGTTCGCTGATAGGGCACGCAGGTGTGTGCCGCCCTGCAACTTCAAGAGTTCGGGAAACGGCAAGACCGGGGGTCGCTAGCAGCTTCGACTCTCGGAGAAGGCAACAAGCTGCTCTACATCACGGATACGAGCTCCGGACGAGAGTTCCTCATAGACACCGGAGCCCAAGTGAGCTTCATCACCCCAACATACGTGGACCGGGTGGCTGGACCCCACGGTAGCGGAGCTACCGCGGCAAATGGCTCGAGCATCAACACCTACGGGAAAAGGACCTTGCCTTTATGCTTACATGGCCGCACATATGAATGGACTTTTGTAATAGCGGCGGTGAGTTTCAACATGTTGGGCGCGGATTTTTTGTGCTCACACAATCTGTTAGTTGATCTTGCTAATAGACGGCTCTCTTTTTACTCTCTCCCCTGTTCAGCTCGAGTGTCCCCGCCACCAGTACAGACCCACGTCGCTACAGCAGGTGGTAAGTTTCACACACTCCTCACCCAATTTCCAGCGCTCACTGTGCCCACTTTTTCGGCGACGGTCGCAAAACACGGGGTGGAACATTTTATCCCTACATCTGGCCCTCCCGTGTTTGCAAAGGCTCGGCGCTTGGATGCAGTTAAGCTCGCTATAGCACGCGAGGAGTTCGCCAGCCTAGAGAGGCTGGGCATCGTTCGTAGGTCAAAAAGCCCATGGGCTTCGCCGCTGCACATGGTCCCGAAAACCGATGGCTCCTGGAGACCGTGTGGCGATTGCCGCAGGCTAAACAATGCTACGGCACACGATCGTTATCCCATCCCGCACATTCAGGACTTTTCGGTCCACCTGGCGGGGGCGCGCATTTTTTCAAAGATTGATCTGGTTCGCGGCTATCACCAAGTCCCAGTCCAACCGGGGGACATTCCTAAAACAGCGGTAATAACCCCGTTCGGACTTTTCGAATTTTTACGCATGCCGTTTGGTCTCAAAGGGGCGGCGCAAACGTTTCAGCGGATGATGGATGCCGTGTTACGCGATCTCCCTTTCGTGTTTGTGTACCTCGATGACATTTTGGTCCCAAGTACTTCAGAGGACAAACACGAAAAGCACCTCACAGCAGTTTTTAGGAGGCTGGGAGAGCACGGCTTAATAATTAACCCAACCAAGTGCCAGTTCGGTGTCGAGCAGATCGATTTTTGGGTCACCCCGTCTCCCCGGAGGGAGCGGTTCCGTTACCAGATAAAGTACGCGCGGTAGCGGATTTTCCCCGGCCACAAACGGTCAAATCACTGCAGGAATTCTTGGGGATGGTGAATTTTTATAACCGATTCCTGCCCCACGCAGCTCAAATCATGCAACCGTTATATGCCGCGCTCAAAAAGCAAAAACCAACCCAGGCGGTTGAATGGTCCCCGGAGCGGGAGCGCGCGTTCACAGAGGTTAAAAAAGCCTTGGCTGACGCTGCGCTCCTGGCCCACCCAGACCCGGCAGCACGTATCGCGCTGACGACAGACGCTTCAGATTTAGCCATAGGGGCCGTTATTGAGCAACAGGTCGCCGGAGTTTGGCAGCCGTTGGCTTTCTTTAGCAAATCCTTAAGCGCGGCTGAGCGAAAATACAGCACGTTCGACAGAGAACTGTTGGCGCTACATTTGGCTATTCGTCATTTCCAGTTCTGGCTGGAAGGACGGTGCTTCGCCGCTTATGTGGACCACAAGCCGCTCACATACGCCATGGCCAAAATTTCAGACCCGTGGTCAGGCAGGCAGCAGAGGCAGCTGGCCGCGATCTCGGAATTTACCACTGACATTAGGCACGTTGCAGGCAAATTCAATGTAGCAGCAGATTGTCTCTCGCGCGTGGTCACGACTCTACCGTGCGCAGAGGCAGAACGGGCCACCGTGACCGCGCCGCTCGCGCGGTGGCGCGCGCAGCCCCGGTGCACGTGGGTATAGATTACGCAGCCATGGCAGCGGACCAGGGGGCGCACGCTCCAGTCTGGACCAACAGGGTTAAGGCTGGAGAGCAAGTGTTTACAAACCGGTATGCCCCCCCGATCTGCGATGTGTCGACGGGGCGCCCGCGTCCGGTGGTTCCGGCCGCGTGGCGCCGCCGTGTTTTTGACTTGGTCCACTCACTGGCGCACCCGGGGGTGCGCGCGTCGGTGAAAATGGTAGCGGAAAAGTTTGTTTGGCCATGCCTGCGCAAGCACGTGAAGGAATGGGCAAAAACCTGCATGTCCTGTCAACGGGCCAAAATTCACAAGCACACAAGAGCCCCGTTAGAACTGTTTCGCATTCCAGCCAGAAGGTTCGACCACGTGCACATCGACCTCGTGGGCCCCCTACCGGCATCACAGGGGTTCACGCATCTTTTGACAATGGTGGACCGAACCACACGTTGGCCGGAAGTGGTCCCGCTGGCGACGACCACGGCCGCGGAGGTGGCTCGCGTTTTTTTAACGGCTTGGGTGGCGCGCTTCGGGGTTCTGTCGGACATTACGTCCGATAGAGGGCCTCAATTCGTCTCTGAGCTGTGGTCAGCGATGGCCAACGGCTTGGGAGCCAAAATTCACCGCACTACGGCTTACCAACCTCAGGCTAATGGTTTATGCGAGCGTTTTCATAGGTCTTTGAAGGCAGCACTCAGAGTGTCGCTCACGGATGCAGATTGGGTAAATAAACTACCATGGGTTTTATTAGGGTTGCGTTCTGCGCCCAAAGAGGACTTAGACGCCTCCCCAGCGGAGCTGGTGTTCGCACAACCTCTTAGGCTGCCAGGCAAGTTTTTACCAGAGCACCCGGAGCCCCCACCTCTCCCGGCTCTGGGACTGTTAGTTGGCACGGGAGCAGACACGCTTCCGGGTCCGGTGCATCACGCTTTTCCACGAGTTTTCGTCCTCAAAGCTTTGAAAAATGCTGAGTTCGTTTTTGTCAGGTGCGAAGCCCTAAAAGCAACACTCAAACCACCTTACGAAGGGCCATTTCGAGTGCTGGAGGCAGGTGATAAGCAATTTGTGCTAGATTTTGGAGACAGAAAAGAGACAGTCAGTATTGACAGACTAAAACCTGCTTTTGTCATGAAGGACGGGTCTGTACCAGTCGCGAGGGCGCCTCGACGAGGCAGGCCCCCGCAGGGGGCAAATAATCACTCTCTCCCTCAGTCAACAGAGCCGGAGCAGAAAGGCGCCGCAGGCAAGGCGGGGCCAACTCACAGCAGATTCGGCAGACGGTTGAAGCCCAGGCGGCGCACAGACTGAATGTTGATGTTGATTATACAGTGTCAGTAACATGTTATTGAATTTTAGGGAATAGTCCGTTCTTCATCGTTTGGGGGGGCGGTTATATGGCTGTGTAGTTGTGCATGTACATGTTGGACATATGAGAGATATGCTGACAGCACATATGTGATTTAACCTCACGATGAAGGAGACGCAGAGTCTAGGACACGAGACGCAGAGTCTAGGACACCTGCGGAGGACAGCGAGACAAGACAATAGGTGTGGACAGAAGATTCCCTGACCTCTGAGGCTCGAGAGGAGAGAGGGGGGAGTAATGTAAATAAAGGGATTATGAATGTGAATAAAGGGATTATGATGGAGATGTGTGACCTCCCCTGCGAGGGAGATTTCTTGATGTGAGAATGTTTAAAGGTGAAGACTGTGGTGTGTTTCCCCCCTCTTTGTTCGCTGCTCAAGAATGAGAGCAGACTGTGGGAATGGATGCTTGAAATAAACTTGAATTAAATGCAATTCAGTTTCGTTATTCAAGGCTCCCCACAGTGGCATTTAAATGCCACACAGCTTTTTGGCATATTGAAAGTTGGCCAACCAGCTAGTGCTGAGACCAACTTTTGCCAAATGAAGATGTTTTTTCTTCTGCAAATGAAAAATATATATGTCTCAGAACCTTCACACAAATAATTACATATGCAACCTTCATATTTAATAGCCACTAATTGAATTACAGACACTGTTTCTTATTTTTTTCTTGGAAATTCTGGAAATCAAATTAAATATCAGGGCAGCACAGGAGTAATTCTTAAAAGAAATAATTAAATGATCCAGGGATCTTGAAAATCATGAAAATATGGTATATTCTCAAGACCCTGAGTTTCAAGTATTCAACTATTGTTGTCAAATGCAAAGTTGACCCAACAGGTCTTGTTAAGTAATTGAACAATTAAGGCCACGTGGTTGCCTTTGTCACCTCTTTCATTAATGGCCTGCCCCTTTGTTGCACTATTTACTACAGTCTACAGTTAAATTAGTCAGGCTGACTGCACATAGAGAGGTCTGTATTGTTGGGTGAAAACGGAATCAGTCGTGCATTTCCATAGACGAAATGTCCGTCTCTGTTTACAATACAGAGAGGCTTGTGTCGGCGGCTAGCATTTTCAAAACGTGACCCATCAAGTGGCAACTAATTAAACTACCACAATATCACTCAATTACCTGATACAGGATGTGATGAGCTGAATACAATGCACTACGACGGGCTGGACAAGCTTGACTGGGTCACGGCAGCTGCCTGGGACTAGGTCACCACTTGAATTGTTTTCACCGAGTACGGCGTTGTCAGGTGGGTTGCTAACCGGAAGTAGGCCAAATGCCCGGATGACTAACCGCGAGAATCGCTTCAAACCGTCGGTCTGAACGTTCAACACAGTGATGTCACCCCAGTTTCACGAATGTGAAGTGGTTACAGCACTGCAGAATGTCTGTAGAAATGTTTAGCTTCCTGTGTAACAAATTGCTCTGATCTGTGTCAAAATCATGGAGAGACTGTTGAGACGTCATGGGATTTACCTGCTCCAGCCAGTGGTATTGTGGCAAAACATGATCAGCAGCCAAACTTGATCGCTAGGTGCCATATTGTAGTATATGAGCCGTAAAATATATATTTCAACAGGTAAACAGTACTGAGTTAGGTATAATAAGATATATTTAACAATTTTGATGCATTTTAAGCCAAAACAAATGGTTACATGGAGAAATACATGGAGTAACTGGATATATATCATTGAGTATTGCTGACTACATGTAGATACTGTATAAATATATATTCCCTGCATCAACAGTGAACTATACCATACATGTATTCATGTAGTATTGCCCTGGGAATTTTGACAATAAACTTTTGTACGTTTTGCAGATCTGTCTCGACTTATGTGTTGTTACCACCAAGTGACAAATTAAATACAGAGATTGGAAAACCTGTCTAAGAACAATCCAGCAGTTTGAGAAATCACTTTTGGTTTGGTGTAAGTCTGCCAACAGAATTATGAACCATAAAGCAGTTTGTGTTAAAATGTTAAATCCCATTAAACCCTAACTCAGGGGTGTCCAATCATGTGCCATGGAGGGCCAAGACCCTGCAGGATCTCTCTTCTATCCCATTATTAGGAAATACAGATGCCAATATGGCCCAGAATTCCTCCGTGTACTGGTACTATCACAAAAGTGTGCAGTGTCTTCTGCACTGGCATATCCAACAATAACCAGCAAATAATTGTTTTTGAATGAATGAATGAATGAATGAATCTTTATTTCGGATAGATTAAAAGTAGAGATTAAAAAAGAAACAGAATAATATAACAAAGGGGGAAAGAAAATCTAACAAGGTCAAATTAGACAATAACTCCTCTGATTATACAGTTCAACATAAGTTATCCGAAATGGGTGATGGCTGAAGCCGCAGCTTATATTGCCCACCCATATTCCATCCAAGAATTCAAAAGAAAAACAAAACAAGAGCGATTACAATTCAGAACAAAGTTAAGACAAAATGTGACAATCCTTATGTGATTTTACATGTCATAAGATAAGATAAGATAAGATAAGATAAGCCTTTATTAGTCCCACAATGGGAAATTCCAGGATTGCAACAGCACAGGGATAGCAACACTCAGAGCAACAATCAGAAGGCAAGGAAAAAAAAAAACAAGCAAGCAAGAGCAGCTAATATACATATGTACATATTACTATAAAATATATATATACACACACACAGACACACAGTGCAGAGCATTGTAGCTGGATGGAATAAATATATGAATATATAAACACACAGTGTAGAGCATTGCAGCTAGGTGGAATAAATATGTAAGTATATAAACACACACAGTGCGGAGCATTGTAGCTAGATGGAATAAATATATAGATATATAAATATGAACACACCCAGTGCTGAGCATTGTAGCTAGATGGAATAAATATGTAAATATATAAACACACAGTGCAGAGCATTGTTGCTAGATGGAATGAAACAGCATAACCCTCTACTTAGTTATCCTACATGGTATGATTATGTGCCCATACATATTCTCACCCTCCATAGCGACCGGTATTTTCCTAGTTGTATGCCGGAGGGGACCATTGTGTAAGTCTATTGCATCTTTTGCATCTTGTATGTTTGAATATTTCTTCCTTTAGTTTTTGTTTAAATTGTCCAAGCATTGTACATGATTTTAATTCAGGTCCAAAAGCGTTCCACAGTCTGACTCCTTGCACTGAAACACAGTGTTGCTTGGTGGTTGTTCTCACTGAAGGTTTTTGAAATATACATGTTCCTCTGAAATGATATTGTTTCTCCCTTATTTGGAACAACTTTTGGATATTTGCGGGCAGTAATAGATTCTTCACTTTAAACATTATTACTGCAGTTTTAAAGTCAACAAGATCTTTCA
This sequence comes from Pholidichthys leucotaenia, assembly GCA_020510985.1. Classification (NCBI taxonomy): domain Eukaryota; kingdom Metazoa; phylum Chordata; class Actinopteri; order Cichliformes; family Pholidichthyidae; genus Pholidichthys; species Pholidichthys leucotaenia. The sequence continues at coordinate 51,627,552 of CM035848.1, forward strand.
ACTTGAGAGCTTTTAATTTAAGAAAAAGTGGGTTTGTTGGTTCCCTGTAAGCAGCTTTGTTTATTATTCTAATAGCTCTCTTCTGAAGCATAAAGACTGGATATATGTTTGTTTTATATGTATTTCCCCATACTTCAGTACAATATGTCATGTATGGGAGTATTAATGAATGATACAAGGTATATAGTGTGGGTTGATTCAGCAAATATTTCACTCTGTGTAGTATTGCAATTGATTTGGATATTTTACCTTTAATATAATTAATATGTGACTTCCAACACAGTTTATTATCAATTATTACTCCAAGAAATTTAGTTTCAGATACCATTTCAATCTCTACACCATTTACACTGAGTTTAGATACTAAGTTGTTGTGATGGTTGTTAAAAACTATAAATTTTGTCTTACTTAAATTGAGCGTTAATTTGTTTGAATCAAACCACAGTTTAAGCTTTCCTAATTCCTTTCCGAGTGTATCCAAAAGTTGTTCCAAATTGCTTACACTGCATAATAAATTAGTGTCATCGGCAAACAATATTAAATCAATTTTTTCCGAAACTTTACATGTATCATTTATATTGTGGGACACATGTGTATCACTTTAAGCTTCACATCTCAGAGAGAACAAAGAACTGGGTCTCCTTGGAGATAACAGGAGGATGTGAAAATTTAGTCTTTGGTATGCAAGAGACGGCCTTGGGGGATTTCCTGGTCTGCCAGAGACTATGAGGAGGATGTTATAAGATTTAAGAGAAGATGCATTGTTACTTGTGATTAAATGCAATGTGACTGTGAGCTTTGAAGGTCCTGGATATATAAAGGACAAATGTCTGTGTTTTTCCTCTTTTTCTGCTTTGCTGATGTTGGAAGATGTGAATAAACCTGACTCGTGAGATAAACTCTGCCTCATCATTTTCACATTTCCACACTGGTGACCCTAAGACGTGTCATGGATGAAAGAAATTCCCCCGGGCCAGCCGAGTCAGGAGCTCCCAGCCAAGCATATGCTGCTACCGTCCAGCTACCGGACTTTTGGCAAGACAACCCGTGCTCCTGGTTCCACTTGGTCGAAGCACAGTTCGCCCTCCGGGGGATAACGGTAGATGACACGAAGTTCTACCATGTGATTGCAAAGCTCGACAACCGCACGGCTCGGCATGTGCAGAGCCTATTGGAGCGGCCAACGGCCAACGACAAATACGGCAGGTTGAAGGCTGCGCTTATCCAGCGTTTCACTCTCTCAGTCGAGGAGAGAGCGGAGAGGCTCCTGGCTCTGAACGACTTGGGAGATGGCACGCCCATTGACCTGATGGAGAACATGCTGAGGTTGAGGGGCTCAGACAACGACGACTTCATCTTCACCCACTTAATGCACTTAATGCACTTTCTTTTTATTCTATTCCCTGTACAGCCCGAGTGGCCCCGCCAACAGCACAAGCCAACGTCACAGCTGCAAGCGGTAAGTTCCACACACTGCTCACTCAGTTCCCAGCACTCACGGTTCCCACATTTTCAGCAGCTGTCGCTAAACACGGGGTGGAACATTTTATTACTACCACCGGACCGCCCGTTTTTGCAAAAGCTTGGCGCTTGGATTCAGCTAAACTGACCATAGCACGCGAGGAGTTCGCCAACCTGGAAAGGTTGGGCATCATCAGGCGTTCGAACAGCCCATGGGCTTCCCCGCTTCACATGATCCCGAAAGCTGACGGCTCGTGGCGACCTTGCGGAGATTTCCGCAGGTTGAACAATGCCACAGCGCACGACCGCTACCCAATCCCGCATATCCAAGATTTTTCTGTTCATTTGGCAAGGGCGCGCATTTTTTCTAAGATAGACTTGGTCCGCGGTTACCACCAAGTCCCAGTGCGCGCTGAGGACATACCCAAAACAGCGGTAATAACTCCGTTTGGTCTATTCGAGTTTTTGCGCATGCCATTTGGGCTTAAAGGCGCTGCGCAGACGTTCCAACGCATGATGGACACGGTGTTGCGCGATCTCCTCTTCGTATTCGTCTACCTGGATGACACCTTAGTAGCCAGCACATCCGAAGACGAACACGAAAACCACCTCACGGCAGTTTTCCGGAGGTTGGGAGAGCACGGTTTAATAATCAACCCAACGAAGTGTCAGTTCGGGGTGACGTAGATTGATTTTTTGGGGCATCGCGTCTCTCCAGAAGGAGCGGTTCCGCTGCCTGACAAAGTGCGCGCGGTAGCAAATTTTCCCCAGCCACAAACGGTCAAGGCGTTACAGGAGTTTTTGGGAATGGTGAATTTTTATAACCGTTTCCTCCCCCGCGCAGCGCAGCTCATGCAACCATTGTATGCCGCACTCAAAAAACAAAAACCCACAAATAAGATCGAATGGTCTCCGGATCGAGAGCGAGCATTCTCGGAGGTCAAAACAGCCCTGGCAAACACTGCGTTGTTAGCACATCCAGACCCAACGGCCCGCATAGCGCTCACTACTGACGCGTCAGATGTGGCCATAGGGGCGGTCGTGGAGCAGCATGTAGCCGGGGCTTGGCAGCCGCTCGCCTTTTTCAGCAGGACTTTGTGCGATAGTGAACGAAAATACAACGTATTCGACAGGGAGTTGTTAGCTCTCCACTTGGCCATTCGCCACTTCCAGTTCTGGCTGGAGGGACGCCGTTTCACCGCGTTCGTTGACCACAAGCCGCTGACATTCGCGATGGCCAAGGTTTCAGAACCGTGGTCAGGCCGGCAGCAAAGACAGCTGGCCGCTATCTCAGAGTTTACTACCGATATTCAGCATGTGGCGGGTAAACTGAATGTAGTGGCAGACTGTCTCTCGCGCGCCGTGGCGGCCCCTGTCCGCATAGGGATAGCTTATGCAGCCATGGCCGCGGATCAGGTTAGCGACGCGGACGTGCGCGCGCTCCAGTCTGGACCAACAGGATTAAGGCTGGAGAACAGGGTGCTGCAAGACGGTATGCCCCCCCAATCTGCCATGTCTCCACTGGGCGACCGCTTCCTGTGGCACCGGCCGCGTGGCGCCGCCGCGTTTTTGACTCGATTCATTCTCTGGCGCACCCGGGAGTGCGTGCGTCGGTCAAAATGGTAGGAGAGAAATTTGTATGGCCGAGTTAAGGAGTGGGCAGCAGCCTGCATGGCTTGTCAACGAGCCAAGGTACACAAACACACGAGAGCTCCCTTGGAGCCGTTTCACATCCCGGCTAAGAGGTTCGATCATGTTCACGTGGACCTCGTAGGCCCCTTCCCGCCGTCACAGGGGTGCACACACCTTCTGACAATGGTGGACCGCACCACGCGCTGGCCGGAAGTGGTCCCACTGGCGTCAACCACAGCCAAGGAGGTGGCGTGCGCGTTTTTAACAGCATGGGTAGCACGTTTTGGAGTCCCGTCGGATATTACGTCCGACAGAGGCCCTCAATTTGTTTCTGAACTTTGGTCAGCAATGGCCCGCAGCCTGGGGGTAACGATCCACCGCACAACCGCGTACAATCCGCAGGCTAATGGGTTATGCGAACGTTTTCATAGGTCATTGAAAGAGGCTCTCAGAGCGTCGCTGACGAATGCAAATTGGGTGGACAGGCTACCGTGGGTTTTATTGGGGTTGCGTTCTGCACCTAAAGAGGACTTAGAAGCCTCCCCGGCTGAGCTAGTTTTTGCGCAACCACTTCGGCTGCCCAGGGAGTTTCTCCCAGATAATCCTGCACCAGATAGCTCCCCGTCTCGGCGGTTGCAGTGTGGCACAGAATCGGGCACGCTGCCTGGCCCCGTTCACCACAGTTTTCCGCGCGTTTTTGTGCCTAAGGCTTTGAAAAACGCAGAATTTGTTTTTGTCAGACACGATGCCCATCGCCCACCGCTGCGACCACCTTATGATGGACCATTTAGAGTGCTGGAAACAGGGGACAAACATTTTTTGCTAGATTTGGGGGGCAGGAAGGAAAAGATTGGCATAAACAGGCTCAAACCCGCCTTTGTGGTGGCGGACGAGGATGTGCTGTTGGCCAGGGCTCCTCGGCGCGGCAGACCCCCCCCGGGGACATTCCCCAGAACACCCACAGGGAGTGACAAACAGTTCTCACCCCAAGACAGCAGCGCCCCAGCAGGAGGGCGCCGCAGAAGTGGCGAAGCCCGCTTACAGCAGATACGGGAGGAGACTGAGGCCCAAGCAGCACGTTGGTTAATGTGTAATGATTTTATCATGACATGCAGACTGTTATTCTGTTGTTCCATCTTAGATGTTTGGGGGGGAGGGTCATGTGGGACACATGTGTAACACTTTAAGCTTCACATCTCAGAGAGAACAAAGAACTGGGTCTCCTTGGAGATAACAGGAGGATGTGAAAATTTAGTCTTTGGTATGCAACAGACGGCCTTGGGTGATTTCCTGGTCTACCAGAGACTATGAGGAGGATGTTATAAGATTTAAGAGAAGATGCATTGTTACTTGTGATTAAATGCAATGTGACTGTGAGCTTTGAAGGTCCTGGATATATAAAGGACGAATGTCTGTGTTTTTCCTCTTTTTCTGCTTTGCTGATGTTGGAAGATGTGAATAAACCTGACTCGTGAGATAAACTCTGCCTCGTCATTTTCACATTTCCACAATATACATATTGAATAACAATGGCCCCAAAACTGAACCCTGTGGGACTCCACAAGTAACCTTCAGTAACTGTGAGTTTTTGTTACCAACACATACATACTGATATCTATTCTTTAAGTAACTACATAACCAGGACAGTGCTACCCCCCTAATACCACAATTTTGTAGTTTCTTTAATAATAAATTATGATCCACTGTATCAAATGCTTTTTTAAGATCCAGGAATACCCCAACTGAATACTCTTTATTTTCAACCGCAGTTGATATTTTTTCTATAAATTCCATTAGAGCAAATGCAGTTGTCCTCTTGTGTCTGAACCCATATTGCTGCTCACACAATAAATTATTCTTCAGTATGAAGTTGTCAGTTCTCTAATAGAATATTTTTTCCAAGTATCTTGGAAAATTGTGGCAATAGTGAAATTGGTCTATAGTTTGAGAATTACCCTCTGTCACCCGTCTTGTATATCGGAATTACTTTAGCTATTTTCATTGCATTGGGAAATATACCTGTTTGGAGAGACAGGTTACAGATATACGTCAGTGGTTTCACTAAGCATTCAATAATAGTTTTGACTAAGAGCATGTCAATATCATCACAGTCCGTAGATGTTTTACTTTTAAACGACTTACCAATTTCAATGACCTCTCTCTCGTCTGTGTTCTTTATGAAAATGGAGTCTTTTATAGCAGTGTTTTTGCTTATTGTATCACCTGTGGGTGACGTAATGGGTATTTCTTGAGCCAAATTAGGACCAATGTTAACAAAAAAGTTATTAAATTCATCTGCAGGTGAAGCTGCATTCACACTCTGAGTCGTTTTATTATTTTTTGAAAAATTGGTTGGGTAGCTTGTATTTCTGTTTTTATTTCCAAGAATATTGTTAAGTATTGTCCATGTATTTTTAATATTGTCTCTGTTTTTCTCCAGTTCTTTACTGTAATAGTCTCTTTTACTACACCTTATTATATATGTTAATGTGGCGCAGATATTGAGTTCATATCTCCCCACAAATGCATGACTGTATGTGTATTGGTGACTCCACGTCTGGTGGGACAAAAGAGGTCTGGACCTGCAGGGATCTACAGGAGATGACGAGTAGGTGTGAGTCTTGACCTTTGTCTCCGAGAGGATGTCCCAGGAAGATACCCGGAACACTGTAGGACAAGAGACAATAGTGAGACATGAAAGAGTGCATTGTGACTGAGACTATGTGCCATGTAATTATATGTTTGCTTATGTAACATGTGACTGTGGGTTGTGGCCCCAGCAGAGTATAAGAACGTGGTATTCGATTGCTCAGTCTCTTTTCCTGCATAGAGATTGATAGAGCATGTGTTCACTCAATAAAGTTGACTCTGAGAAATAAACTCAGCCTCATTCTTGAACGCATTCTCTACACTGGTGACCCTACGACTAAGAATGGACGAACTTCATACAGCAGACTCATCAGGAGCCAACCAGGCCAGCGCAGCTACTGCAGTCCAGCTGCCCAAATTCTGGCAGCACAGCCCACGTGCCTGGTTCAACACGGTCGAGGCGCAGTTTCACCTTCGGGGAATTTCAGCAGATGCAACGAAATTCTTCTACGTGGTAGCAAAGCTGGACAGCCTCACAGCACAGCGGGTGGAGAGCCTGACTAACCATCCACCAGAGGTCGACAAGTACGGCGCATTGAAAGCCGTGCTCATCCGTGCCTTCACTCCCTCGCTGGGAGAGCGGGCAGAGAGGCTCCTGATGTTGACCGAAAGCGAAGCAGACAGGCCCGCTGACCTGATGGCGAGGATGCTGAACCTGAGAGGCGAGGATGATGACGGCTTTATCTTCGCCCATCTCTTCCTCATGACACTACCGTCAGCAGTGAGAGTCACCCTGGCCAGCTCGCAACTGCTGACCAACCGAGAGTACCACGAGCTGGGCCAGGAGGCACAGCGACTCGTCGACGCCCATAGACGGCACACGGCCACGACGACGGCAGCAGAGCTGAGCGCAAAACCCGGAGACAACAAGGGGCCAGAGGCTACGACACCAGATGCACTGACGTCAGCAGCGGCGGAGACCAGGAGATGCGGGGCGCACAACGCCCTCTGCTTTTATCATCGACGCTTCGCGGAGAGGGCATGCAGATGCATTCCCCCCTGCCAGTTCAAGCGCGCGGGAAATGCCAAGCCCGAGAGTCGGTAGCAGCTGCTGCTCTCGGCGCGAAGACTAAGCTGCTCTACCTCACGGACGGGAAATCAGGGAGGCAGTTCCTGGTGGACACGGGCTCCCAGCTGAGTTTCATCACACCCCTCCACGCTGATCGGTTGGCGCCTTCCAGCGGACCCCTGGTGTTGGCGGCGAATGGTTCGACGATCAAGACCTACAGGGAGAAGACCCTCCCCCTGTCTTTCCACGGTCGGTCATTTGAGTGGACCTTCGTCGTGGCAGCAGTCAGTCATAACATGTTAGGTGCTGATTTTTTGTGCTCGAATGGTTTATTGGTCGATCTTGCTAATAGACGTCTGGTTAATGTCTTTTTAAAGCATTTCCTGCACAGCCCGGGTGGTCCCGCCCACTGCACAGCCCAACCTCACAGCTGCGGGTGGTAAGTTTCAAGCATTGCTCACTCAGTTTCCAGCACTCACAATCCCAACGTTTTCGGCGTCAGTGGCTAAACATGGGGTGGAGCACTTTATAACTACTACTGGTCCCCCTGTTTTTGCAAAAGCTCGGCGCTTGGACCCAGCTAAACTCGCCATAGCGCGTGAGGAATTCGCCAACCTGGAAAAACTGGGCATCATTAGACGCTCTAACAGCCCCTGGGCATCGCCACTACATATGGTCCCCAAGACCGATGGCTCGTGGTGGCCTTGCGGTGATTTCCGCAGGTTGAATAACGCTTCAGCTCACGACCGCTACCTGATCCCGCACATCCAAGATTTTTCGGTACATTTGGCGGGGGCGTGTATTTTTTCTAAAATAGATTTGGTGCGCGGGTACCACCAAGTCCCAGTTCGCGATCAGGACATACCCAAAACAGCAGTAATAACTCCTTTTGGACTTTTCGAGTTTTTGCGTATGCCATTTGGACTCAAAGGGGCTGCGCAGACGTTCCAGCGCATGATGGACGCAGTCCTACGCGACCTCCCTTTCGTGTTCGTCTACTTGGATGATATTTTGGTAGCCAGCACGTCCGAGGATGAACATGAAAGCCACCTCACAGCGGTTTTTCGGAGGCTGGCAGAGCACGGGTTAATAATTAACCCAGCGAAGTGCCAGTTTGGGGTCGCGCAGATCGATTTTTTTGGGGCATCGCGTTTCACCAGAAGGAGCGGTTCCTCTGCCCGATAAAGTACGCGCAATAACGGATTTTCCCAAACCTCAAACGGTCAAAGCATTGCAAGAATTTTGGGGAATGGTCAATTTTTACAACCGTTTCCTCTCAGGCGCAGCGCAGCTCATGCGACCCCTGTACGCAGCGCTTAAAAAGCAAAAACCCACGAATAAGATCGAGTGGTCCCCGGAGCGGGAGCGCGCATTTTCCCAGGTCAAATCAGCCCTGGCGAACGCCATTTTGTTGGCACACCCGGTGCCAACGGCACGTATGGCGCTTACCACAGACGCTTCTGATTTAGCGGTGGGGGCGGTCATTGAACAGTTCATGGCGGGGAGCTGGCAACCCCTCGCGTTTTTCAGTAAAACCTTGCGCGATAACGAGCGGAAGTACAGCGCATTCGACAGGGAGCTTTTGGCCCTGCATTTGGCCACCCGCCATTTCCAGTTCTGGCTAGAGGGGCGTCGTTTTACCGCGTTCGTGGACCATAAGCCATTAACTTTTGCGATGGCCAAGATTTCAGAGCCTTGGTCAGGCCGGCAACAGAGACAGCTGGCCGCGATATCAGAGTTCACCACCGATATTCAGCATGTCGCGGGCAAACATAATGTGGTGGCAGACTGTCTTTCGCATGCAGTAGCAGCACCAAGCCCCATGGGGGCAGGCTTGGCAACCGTGGCCGCGGGCCAAGTCTGTGGCGCAGAAGCACTCGCAGCCCCGGTCCACGTTGGTTTAGATCACGCAGCCATGGCCGCGGAGCAGGCTGACGACGCGGATGTGCGCGCGCTCCAGTCCGGACCAACAGGGTTAAGGCTGGAGCACAGGGTGCTGCAGATAGGTATGGCCCCTCTAATCTGCGATGTCTCCACCGGGCGGCCTCGTCCTGTAGTTCTGGCTGCATGGCGCCGCCGCGTTTTCGACTCAATCCACTCCCTGGAGCACCCAGGGGTGCTCGCATCGATTAAAATGGTGGGAGAAAAATTTGTTTGGCCGGGGTTGCGTAAACAGGTCAAAGAATGGGCAGCGGCTTGCGTAGCGTGCCGAGCCAAAATACACACACACACTAGGGCTCCTTTAGAACCTTTTCACATCCCGGCTAAACGTTTTGATCATGTGCATGTCGACTTGGTGGGCCCCCTCCCGTTGTCGCAGGGGTGCACACACCTTTTGACGATGGTAGATCGCACCACGCGTTGGCCGGAAATGGTCCCTCTAGCGTCAACTACGGCAGCAGACGTTGCACGCGCGTTTTTAACGGCTTGGGTCGCGCGTTTTGGAGTCCCGTCGGACATAACGTCCGACAGAGGTCCCCAATTCGTTTCTGAACTCTGGTCATCCATGGCTCACAGCCTGGGGGTGAAAATCCACCGCACTACCGCGTATAACCCTCAGGCTAACGGTTTGTGCGAACGCTTTCATAGGTCATTGAAAGCAGCCCTCAGAGCGTCTCTCACGGATACAAATTGGGTGGATAGACTTCCATGGGTTTTATTGGGGTTGCGTTCTGCACCTAAGGAGGATTTGCAAGCCTCCCCGGCTGAGTTAGTTTTTGCTCAACCCCTCCGTTTGCCGGGGGATTTCCTCCCTGACAACCCCGCGCCAAATTGCCCCCCCGCTCAGCTGTTCCAGAGCGGCACAGGATCAGACACCCTCCCCGGCCCGGTGCATCACAGTTTTCCACGCGTTTTTGTGCCAAAAGCTTTAAAGAATGCGGAGTTTGTTTTTGTTAGACATGATGCTCAAAGACCAGGTTTGCGACCCCCTTATGACGGGCCTTTCAGAGTGTTGGAAACAAGAGAGAAACAATTTTTGCTTGATTTGGGTGACTGAAAAGAGTTGATTTGCATTAACAGACTCAAACCCGCTTTTGTTCTGGCTGATGAACACGTGCAAGTGGCCAGGGCCCCCCACCGTGGCAGGCCGCCGAAAAGGCATTTTTTTTTTTGTTTTTTTTTTGTTACTTATTTGTACCCGTAGGTAGATTTGGTTTGCAGTCTGGTGACAAGCCACTGGCTGCTGGTCGCTGCGTGCGCAAGCGCCCTAAACCTACATGTTTTTGGTATGCGGGAGGAAACCGGAGAAATCCCGGAGTAAACCCGCGCAACACGGGGAGAACATGCAAACTCCACACAGCTCACTGTTGGTTGGGGGCTGGGATCGAACCCACGATCTCATGATCCCCGCGGTCCCCCGGCCGAGGGTAAAACTGTGCTGCCACAGTGCTAAACCACTGCGCCACCGTGCAGCCCATTGTTCGTTGGCATCACAGAGACGTGCTAATAAGTCTGATTCACAGATGCAGGGAGCTGCGGCAGAAGGAGCCAAGCCGGCTTACAGCAGATTTGGCAGGAGGTTTAAACCCAGGCGATTGGTGGATTGATTTGTGTTATGTGGTGATGTTTCTGCCATACAACTCTGATTACATTTTGTCCCTAAATAGACGTTTGGGGGGGGGGGTTATGTGGCGCAGATATTGAGTTCATATCTCCCCACAAATGCATGACTGTATGTGTATTGGTGACTCCACGTCTGGTGGGACAAAAGAGGTCTGGACCTGCAGGGATCTACAGGAGATGACGAGTAGGTGTGAGTCTTGACCTTTGTCTCCGAGAGGATGTCCCAGGAAGATTCCCGGAACACCGTAGGACAAGAGACAATAGTGAGACATGAAAGAGTGCATTGTGACTGAGACTATGTGCCATGTAATTATATGTTTGCTTATGTAACATGTGACTGTGGGTTGTGGCCCCAGCAGAGTATGAGAACGTGGTATTCAATTGTTCAGTCTCTTTTCCTGCATAGAGATTGATAGAGCATGTGTTCACTCAATAAAGTTGACTCTGAGAAATAAACTCAGCCTCATTCTTGAATGCATTCTCTACATTAACTTATTTTTGTATGTTTTATACTGCTGCTCTGCTTCTTTTGTCCTTTTCTTTAGGAAAACTTTATATAATAAATTTTTCTTTTTACACGCCTTTTGTAATCCTTTGGTTAGCCATGGCTTATCGGCAAATTAATGTTTAAGCTTTTTCTTTACTAATGGACAATTTTTTCATAAAGAGTGGTTACAATGTTTGTAAGTGTGTCATAGGCTTCATTTACATCTGATACATAGACTTTTGTCCAGTCTTGCTTCAGCAAGTCTTCTTCCTAAAAGAACTGATTGCATTTTGTGATTTGTATCTGAACGATTTTAAAAATTTTTATGTATTGGCCCCCATGTGGCCATGGATAAGTGCAAAGGTTGGCAAATGGTCACTTATATCATTTATCAATAATCCACTTTCTATTTTCTTATCAATAATATTAACAAACAGGTTGTCAATAAGTGTAGCAGTGTGAACTGTGATTCTACTGGGATGTGTTACTGTGGGATATAGACTCATGCTGTACATTGAATTCATGAACTCTGTAATTACATTTTGTTGATATGGATTTAGTAAATCAATATTGAAATCTCCACAAATTACTACCATTTTCTTACTAGTAATATTATTGTACAGCTCCACTAATTTATCTCTGAATGTCTCAATGCAAGTTCCTGGTGTTCTATATATACAACTTATAATTAGATTTTTTGTTTTATCTTGGTCAATCTCAACAGTAACACATTTCAAAATCCCTGGTAGTGCAAAGGACATTCTATTTACAAGCTTACACCTATACAGGTCATCAATATACAGTGCAACACCACCACCCTTTTTTTGAGATCTGTTAATACGAAACATCTGGTATCCCTCTATTGCCATCAGAGGAGCCTGCTCTTCATTAAGCCAAGTTTCAGAGACTGCGATAGCTGTAAATTTTCTGTCTAGCTGTTTTAAATAGTCCTGAATCTGTGGAAAGTTTTTAAGACTTCTGCTGTTGAAGTGTATTATTGATAGTTTACCATCTAGTTGCACTTGACTTTTGAATTGCTTTTCAGTGTAATATTCACAGTGATTATGAATATTATTGAAAAAGTGGTTATCAGGATCAATATCATTCTCCATCTCTTGTAGTTTATGTTCTGCATAATGGCATATTTTCAGAGTTTGAATATCCTCACTCTGTGTCAAATGACTTCCTCCAACTGGGGATAATTGATGTCTACTCAAGTCAGTCATAAGTTTTTTTGTTTGTTTTGTTTAGTTTTTTTTTTAAAAGTACATTGACATGGTATGTCAAAAGAACTATTCTTGCCGTGTGTGTGGATATGGATTATCATAGTCTCTTGATTTTCTTAATCAGTGTTCATCTATATTTATTTAAGTCAGTAATCTTTCTGATTATTATACTCTTTGCTTCCTCAGGTGTTCCATTTACTTTGATCCAAACTCTACAATTTCTTGTCCATGTTGCCTGTATCTTATTTTGTCTTTTCAGCATCCGTGCTGGCCGTGCTATTTCAGCATTAGTTTTTGTTAGATATTCATTTAGGTAAACTTCTGTTCCCCGTAGCTTTCTGGCCTGCCTCAGTATGTCATTCTTTACCCTTCTTTTCACAAAGCACATCACAATTGATTTCTTTGTTTTATTATTCTTTCTGGGTAAAGCATGACAGGCTGAAATTGCATTTGCTTCAACCTTTATATTTCTACTATCAAGGAACTGAAGCACCTGGTTTTCCAGGGAGACTGATTCACTCAGGGGAGCCTCCTCACCTCTCATTCCTGCTGTAGCATGAGCATATGATTGACATTTAATGTCTAGTCCACTTATAATTATATCATCCATACGAGAACATTGTTCAAGATCCTCGACGCGTCACTCCAAGTCTGCAATTTTTTTGTCTTTTTCCTTAATTGTTAATTTTAATTCTCGGACTTCTTCCATTAGCCCTAATATTTTAGCCTGCTGACTAGCCACTTTGGTCAGTTCTTCTGACAAGAAGTTCAGAGATTTTTTGATCTCTTCCATTTCCTCTTTCTTTGGTGGCATTTTTACTGACCTGTTGATAGTTTTGGTTACTTTTTCTTAAAAATGAGCCATTATTTTCAAAGTCACTGATAAATGGTCTGTACTGTTGACCCTTTTCACTCCGGTGTCTTAACAGACAAAATAGAAAATCGTGATGCAGACACATAAGTCACTAAATTGTTTATTACAATCAGCAGCAAATTCCAGATTATTTAGAATGTCAGAAATTGGAATGGTTCACACACGCTGGCCACGCTGCCTCACTGAGCAGCAACTGGATCGGCCCCTCGCACTGGTCCCAGTTCAGCAGATCTTCAGCCTGCATCTCTGTAAATAGTGAGGCAAGGTCCAGTATGGGTGGATCATTTTCTTCTTGCCTAGATGAAAGAAAGAAATGGGTGGTGGATAATTAAAGCAAATTTAAAACATATTTGAGAAATAACACTGTTATCAATAAAAGTTTAGCCACTGCTGTGCTGCCCTGGTTTCAAGTGTGGGTGGTGTTTTGTGCTTGTATTGCTAAAATATAAAAGGAACCAGTACAATGGGTCTCAAATATTTGTAATGTGTTCTTTTACTGGATGAGTTTAAAGACGAAATACTATAAACTACACATATAAACTAAATTCTAATGGTGGCTGAACAACTCCCATTCCCCAATGTGCAAGATACACTATTATGACTATAACTCAAAGGATCAAAGAAGTGATCTGATAAAAAAAAAAAAAATAAAATAAACAAGCGGTTCATTTTATGGTGGCTACTATTGGATGTGCCATTCATTTTCAATTACTCTGTAATTAATATAATTAATTAATAATTGTATTAATTATTAATATTAATTGTATTAATACAATATTAATTGTATTAATGTAATTAATATAATAATAACGCGGGTATGGGAGGAGTTCAGTGAGGCCATGGAACAAGACTTTCGGTCGGCTTCAAAGAGATTCTGGCAAACTGTTCGGCGGCTCAGGAGGGGAAAGCAGCTCCCCGTCCACACTGTGTATGGTGCGGATGGGACACTGTTGACTTCAACTGGGGATATCGTCGGGCGGTGGAAGGAATACTTCGAGGATCTCCTCAATCCCACTGATACGCCTTCCACAGAGGAAGCAGGGTTTGGGGACGAGGGGGATGACTCGCCTATCACAGGGGCTGAGGTCGCCAAGGTGGTTAAAAATCTCCTTGGTGGCCGGGCCCCAGGGGTGGACGAGATTCGCCCTGAGTACCTCAAGGCCCTGGATGTTGTTGGGTTGTTATGGTTGACACGCCTCTGCAACATTGCGTGGAGGTCGGGGGCAGTGCCTTTGGCATGGCAAACCGGGGTGGTGGTTCCTCTCTTCAAAAAAGGGGACCGGAGGGTGTGCTCCAACTTTAGAGGGATCACACTCCTCAGCCTCCCTGGGAAGGTCTATGCCAAGGTACTGGAGAGGAGAGTCCGGCCGTTGGTCGAACCTCGGATTCAGGAGGAGCAATGTGGTTTTCGTCCTGGCCGTGGGACATCGGACCAGCTCTTTACCCTCTCGAGAATTCTTGAGGGTTCGTGGGAGTTTGCCCAACCAGTTTACATGTGTTTTGTGGACTTGGAGAAGGCATTTGACCGCGTCCCTCGTGGATTTTTGTGGGGGGTGCTTCGGGAGTATGGGGTATCGGGCTTGTTATTACGAGCTATTCGGTCTCTGTACGGCCGTTGTGAGAGTTTGGTTCGTTTTGCCAACACTCGGTCGGAGTCATTCCCAGTGAGAGTTGGACTCCGCCAGGGCTGCCCTTTGTCACCGATCCTGTTCATAATTTTTATGGACAGGATTTCTAGGCGCAGCCAGGGAATGGAGGGTGTCATGCTTGGTGACCACAGGATCTCATCTCTCTTGTTTGCAGATGATGTTGTCCTGTTGGCTTCATCCAGCAATGACCTACAGCTCTTGCTGGGACGGTTTGCCGCTGAGTGTGAAACGGCTGGGATGAGAATCAGCACCTCCAAGTCCGAGTCCATGGTCCTCAGCCGGAAAAAGGTGGATTGTCCTCTCCGGGTTGGGGACAAGCTCCTGCCCCAAGTGGAGGAGTTTAAGTATCTTGGGGTCTTGTTCACGAGTGAGGGGCAAATGGAGCGAGAGATCGACAGACGGATTGGAGCAGCATCTGCAGTGATGCAGACGTTGTACCGGTCTGTTGTGGTGAAGAGGGAGCTTAGTTCTAAGGCAAAGCTGTCGATTTACCAGTCAATCTACGTTCCTACTCTCACCTATGGTCACGAGCTTTGGGTAATGACCGAAAGAACGAGATCGCGGATACAAGCGGCTGAAATGAGCTTTCTCCGTAGGATTGCTGGACTCACCCTCAGAGATAGGGTGAGGAGCTCAGTCATCCGGGAGAGGCTCAGAGTAGAACCGCTGCTCCTCCACATTGAAAGGAGTCAGTTGAGGTGGTATGGGCATCTGATTAGGATACCTCCTGGACGCCTCCCACTTGAGGTGTTTCAGGCACGTCCCACTGGGAGGAGACCCCGGGGCAGACCCAGGACTCGGTGGAGAGACTATGTCTCCCAGCTGGTCTGGGAACGCCTTGGTATCCCCTCTGAAGAGCTGGAGCAGGTGGCTGGGGAGAGGGAAGTCTGGGCTTCTCTGCTTGAACTGCTGCCTCCGCGACCCGGACCTCCGGAAAAGCGGTAGAAGATGGATGGATGGATGGATGTAATTAATATTCACACAATCAAATAAATCTCAGTTCAGTCCCTTTCATGTTAAGTGGAAAGATTTGACTATAAATAACAAGATGTGCAGCTTACCAGTCAGAACACATTGCTGTGTGTGCCAAACACAGCCATTCAGAGCAGATCCTGGTCGGACACTACAATGAAAATACACACAACTTAAGTACATGCACAGCACGAAAGTGCAACATGTAAAAAAACACTTTTTTTTTTTTAACCAGGATTACAACTAGCTTATTTCCTCAGATATTGTCAACACAAAGGCAACATACAAGGACGGATGTAGCCTTGACGGCTAACTAGCTAGGTCATTGTTTAAACACAAGCAAGTTGTCGTCTGTCCAAACTGAACTTTCCACTGCTGGGATAAATTATGTAAAAGATGCACGTCACATCACTCACCGTCCTCTATATCCTAATATCACCGCTTCAGCTGCTGAAGTTGGGTGCTCCCGTGGCCGTACATTCAATTCAGTTCAGGCGGCTCCATATACTTCCCAGGGTGGCCCTGTCTGCTTCCTTCTGGATTCTCTCATCAGCCGAAATGCACTGGACCATGGTGATGATTTTTGTGAAGCCATTCTATCATTTTTGTCTATATTATATCACTTGGTGGCTGGCTCACGGATGAATCTTTGCAAATGGCGGCTCACTAGCAATTCTGGAAAGTCAGCATTATGCCCACTCTCATGACGTTACGCCCGGACCAATCAGTGGCCTGCAGTGTTTTTACATTACCAGGACGGCACGCATCGAACCACAATCTAGCGGTTCTGAAAAAAAGGGAACTGTTCTGAAAAATCAGAACTGAAAGCAGTTACAGTCCCTAATGGAAAAGTGGACAAACCGTACTGAACCGTACCGTACTGACCCTAGTGGAAAAGGGCCTTTAAAGTGGACTTAAGATGGCGTCACTCAGCTTATTCTACACATGTGCAGTCTGTGCAAAGCTGTTTAGTGACGCGAATGTGAGCGCGTACGTTCTTGCGGACCTGGTCTCGCGACAACAAAGCACGCCTTGTTTTTCCAAAAGCGGGAGAGCTCAAATCTTCCACTGAAAACTTTATTATGCAAGACTAGTTTACACAATGGTCAGTTCAATTGATTTCCACAGGGATTCCTTCACCTGTGGATTTGAACCAATGGAAAACAAATAGGATTGCTTTGCTATTTGTTCCCAGGCCTATTTTAATTATTCAGCGTGTAATCACGCTTCTGAAGCATGCATTAAACAACAAACAAGTGAGCAGAGCAAAGTGGGGAGGGGCGTTCCCTCCTCCCTCTCGCGATCAGGGCACACACACACACACACACAATATATTGCCCAGAGAGCGGTGGGAAGAGTGGCCGAATTCCCCCCTTCCCCTCATGCTCCACAGACACACAGAGACAATGACTGCAGCTCCTGGAGCTCAGGAGAGACACACAGTACACATCACCGTGTTTTAAAAATTAAAAGTTTGACCAAACCACACACAGCTTATGCCTTAATATTCCATTCTATGTTCAAAGTGGACCAGCCTCACATGGGAGCACCAATAATATATGTAGCGATATGTGATTTATAATTATGATCAGGTATAAAGATTATTTAATTTGTATTAATGTATCGGGACCTGAGATTTCTGTCCACACACACAGAAAAAGTTAATAAACACCCGTAGGGGCACCAGCTCACCTCTTTGGTGAACAATTTAGTCATTAATTTCACTTTATACCTGTTTAATCACTCAATAAATTAATTAATAATCAGTCTCAAAATATTAGTGAATTCGATACTGGGGCTTTGAAACCAGACTCAGAATGGAATAAATTCCGAACAACTTTTCTCATTTTTACAGATTTATTTAAATGAAATTATGATTAAAGGACATTGAAATGATTTGCATTAACCATCACATTAAACTTGTAACTGAGGATAGAGTAACAATGTGAGCATTTGCAGAACCAGGGTGAAGATGTAAGCTGAATTTAAATCAGTTTGAAGTTGACGGATTATGAAAAACTGAACGCAAATTTATGAGGAAAATTAAACTAATTATATGGAAAATTCTGGATTATGCTTAAGAAAGTAAAAACAGAATTTTAATAAAACAGTTACTACTTTCTCTTTTAATTTTGTATCTGATCAGATACTGAATTATTCTCAAATCTCAGATGTTTTATTCAGCAGATGAACGAAGAATACAGCTCACGTGATTCCTTGCATGGTGGTCCAGTTGTTTAGGCTCCTCCTGAAGTTTTATTTGAACATGGCACCAAAACCAGAATATCTTGCCAGCAGATATTCGGACAAGGTACAGTAATTTCTAAGGTCTACAGTCACAAGATGAGATTTTGACTGTATCAATCAGTTGGGCTGAGGCTCAGCAAAGATGGCAACGATGTTTCTTCAGTGATGCGTAATGGCGAGCTGCATCGAGGCTTTCATGGATGTGTAACAGTATATGAATTAATAATTATGATCAGGTATAAAAATTATTTAATTTATATTCATGTATTGGAACCTGAGATGTTCGATTCATATACACCGGAAAAGTTAATAACACTCGTGGGGCACCAGCTTCTATCTCTAAGAAGCAACTTAATCTTTAATTTCACTTTATACCTGTTTAATCACTCAATAAATTAATCAATAATCAGTCTCAAAATTTTAGTGAATTCGATACTGGGGACTTGAACCAGACTCAGAATGAAATAAATTCTCACAACTTATCTCATTTTTGCATATTTATTAAATGAAATGATGATTAACAGACATTGCAATGATTTCATTAACCATAAAATTAAACTTGTAAATGATAGATTAACAATGTCAACATTTGCAGAACCAGTTCAGTTTGAGTTAACAGATTGTGGAAGACAATGTAAATTTATGGGAAAAGTTTTACTAATTATATGAAAAGTTCTGGATTACTCTAAGAAAATAAAAACAGAATTTTAATGAAAAGAGGAGTTATGTTAACGGCTACTTAATTTTGCATTTGATCAAATATTGATTATCCTCAAATCTCAGATGTTTGATTCAGCAGATGGGTAAAGAAAGTGCAGCTCACGTGCTTTCTAGTTGAAGATTTGAAGTTACGTTCTCTTGTTGTCCTCGTGAAGCTTTTGATGTGGAAAAGTGCCAAAACCCAGAATATTTGTCCAGCAAATATCTGGTTGCCACAAGATGAGATTTTGATGTGTTGATCACCTGGGCTGCAATCTGGCCCAGGGCGTCTCCTCCTTGTGGGTGGTGATTTTTTCAGCTGTGCGTGGTCGTGGCGAGCTGCATCCAGGATCTGCGGCTTCTCATGAGGAATTCAAGAATAACAATAAGATCTGATCCAACAGGAAAATTAACAGATCTTTCGGACTGGTGGAGATGAAAATAGTTTCTAGTGTGTAAGTTGGTCAATATAAAATAAAATAAAAAAAATCAAGATTAAAACTTAGATTAAAATTAAAAACGGTGGTTTTAAAGAAAGTTTAACAGGAAAAAGTGATAGAAATAAAAGTCTAGGATTGGAGTTTAACCTGTTGAACTCCGGGATTCTGCGGGTGGTCACGTCTCTGCGTCATAGTGCGTCTCAGTGCTCACTGAAAAAAAAAAGCTGCATTTCCGTTCTTCCAGTACAGACACAGCCGCAAACAGAAAGCCAAAGGAGTGTTTGATTGGTTTAGATTTGATTGACCTCTCATTCGACTAATAAGAGCCTTGAATTGGGTTTCTGAAACCTTGAAGAACCAATGACTGAAAACCTAGCAAGAAGGACCTGCCTACCAACGACCGCAAATACAACGAGCCAATTGAAGCAGAGAGGTTTGACGATTGCAACGCGTGCGTCCCGTGCGTAAAATCTTTTTTGTCTAAGCCTCTGGGTCACATTGAGACCTGTGTGTAACGGTAGCGTTAGCCACTCTCAGCCGTTAGCCAGTCTTTTTTATTACTACTGTTCTTATTTGTTCTGAAAAATGGTTCGCAAAAACCGCGATCATGGAAGCGGAGATGGTTTGACAGGGTCGGGTGACCAGAACCACGAGTCCGTAACAACTGGTCCAGCTTCATGTTCATCCGACAATGAGGAACAGATGTTCGCCAACGACACTACTGTTGTGGATAGGTAAGTGTTATAAGCTAAATTATTCTTTATCAATGAAAATAGTAATAAAAATGACTTTTGACCGATCGGTAATTACAATGGTCAGTCATGGCCACAAGTGTTTTGTGCGCTGAGCTCCTCTGTAGAGGGGGAGGGGGGGAGTTGTTATCCTCTACATTGCAGATATTTTAGTATAATTTTTATTGCACTAGGTTATTTTTTCTTGTTAAAAAAGGTCACACATTTTTTACGTGGCATGTTTCTTTGTGTGTGGGGGGCTTGTTTGTTCATTCATTCATTCATGAATGAACAAACAACCCCCCCACCACACACACACAGCCCTGAGTATCACCTTTCATTAGAGCCCAAGATGAAGCTTCTCAGAACTCAGAACTCAGAAAGGATTTATTGCCAAGTACATTAACAGTAAACAACTGATAACATACGAGGGATTTGACTTGACACTGAAAACGACCTGCATTTCCGGTGACGCGGCAGCGTCGATAACGCGCCTGTCATCAGACGGGTACAGGAAGCATAGGGAAGAAAAGGATAACACAATAGGAAAGAGCAAAAAAACATTGATTGTCAGAATACCGGTCATATATGATCAATATTATGATTACAAGAAAAAAAAGCCCTCAATGCACAATTAGCAGACAAGAATGTACACAAAGACACAAAGGGAGCAGTGAGTGAATGATCTTCTCATCAGTTTATTGAGTCAGTGTGGGTGTAGTGTTGAGTGGAGGTGTTTATATCAGTTAAGAACAACAAAGTCTCTTCAGCAGGAGATGTTTTGTCTAGCGGCTGGCACTTTGTCCTTGAGCCAGGCAGCTGGCTGTCCATAAGAGTCAATGCAGCTCAAATGTTTTGGAAACAAAAAACTGCAGATAATCTATGTTGAAGCATTCAGAAGTTATAAACGTTTTTCCAAACTGTGCCATTTGGCAGTTTGGCACAGTTCAAAAACGCCTGGGAACAACCTGAGAAAAAAGCTGTGTAATATATTCATTTTTGTGGTATTGTTACAAAATTTTGACCTCAGCTTGATAACACTTGGCTCTACATTTCTGTTGCATTTTCCAGCCAGTATCTGACAGCTGTGTGTTATTTGCAAGCATTTGTATCTAAAAAAAAAACACCCAGGCGAACTTTATTTTCTTCAAATTCAGTATGTTTAGATGACTGTTACTCAGTGGCAGGAGCACTTAGAGAGATTATGACTGTTTTGCCAAAAAATTCAAAGTGTTTTCTTTTAAATGAGACCAACCCCATGAAGATGCTGCAAAGGGTTGAAGAACAGCTTTTGATTTACTTTGGGTATGTTATTTTTAGGCGTTTTTAGGGAAATTGACCAGAGTTCAAGGGGTTAACTCCTAATTAGGATTTGAGCTCAGAGAGAAAGAATTCCTAGGCATTTAAAGAAATATTAAGATACAAAGAGATTGCGAAAAAACAGAATACTTCAGGCTCTGTGATCGTAGGAAAGAAAACACGTGGGATAAGTCCCTTTGTTCTCCAGTGGTTCTCTGCTGTGTAGAGATGAAGACAATAGAAGTGAAAAGCCGAAAGAGAGATCTGGCGAGAAAGAGGATACAGTTCCCTTTTATCTGTGGAGAATTTTCACGGGCCTCCTTGATTGACAGGAGCCCCCAGCCAATAGGCTTCCTTTGTGGGTGGGCTTTATGAACTTTTGTCCAATGAGCAAACAGTCTTTTGTCTGGAATGAACAACACTGAGAACTGTTGTCAAGCAGCGATTGGCTGAGATCGGTCACATGATTTGAGAGATATTTTGGCAAATCTAATACACATTTTAATACTGGAATATTCCTCTATACCCTTATGTATAAACTAAGCTAACCTTAGTGATTAATGTAACTTATACCCAGTGCTTATAAATTAACATGCAGGAATAAACATTCATTTAAACATTTTTAACATGCATATATATATATATATAAAATCACGGATTAATATATTTCAAACCTATTACTGATTGTCCAGAATAAACATCAAGAGTCCATTTGCTTTTCCCATGGTGTCCTGAAAAAGAGGAAGAGGTTTAGAGATGAGTCTTAAGGATGTGATTAAAAGATTCACTGCTTAAATCCGGCATGTCCCAGAGTTGTGGATATTTGTGGGCCATATGACGTACTCCAGGGTTCTGTTCTATGTCCAGCGTTTATAGGCCATAAAAGTCAAAACAGGAAATGCATTAGGGTGAATTCCTTAGACTGGTTTTAACAAAGGAATGTGAGTTGAGCCATGGCCTGGGGGAATGGCAGAGTAGTTCTTGACTGTCCTTTTTCTGGGTGAAACAATGTCTTTAAGCAGAAGAATAATCCTATTGATGAGCCAAAGTGAGATGATGCTACAGCGGCTTCTCCCAAGGGAATTCAAGAATAATTACAAAATCTGATCCCAATAGCAAAATTAAAAGATTTTTCTGACTTCATGGAGTTGAAATTAGCTTCTAGTATGGAGATGGTCAGTCCTTAAAAAATGCACGGTGGATTTAAAGCGAGGTAGTCAGATACCCAAAAGCCAACGGTGTATAGAACACGTATATTAGGATTTGTATGTGAAATTTCGGCATCGAAACTGCTCCCGTTTAGCTGTAATTAATATTCAAAAATGATATTTTCGGGATGAAAGAATTCAAGCGTCCCTGCATTTGTTTACTTCTCGGGGCCGCTGCCGGAGAGCGAGCCGTGTGCAAAATGCGATCGTGTTGTTAATATAGCACATTTTTGTGGAAATGTTACTATTATTAGTTGTGAAATGTGTTATAAAACGATTAGACGATGATACTATGGCTCTTCCTGCTGTTCCCGTTTCACTGTTTTTTTCCGGATGTAAAATATGGGATCCCTACGGCCCATCGGCGCACGAAGTATCCTGGCCGATGTAAACAGCCACGGACCAGAAAACGTACATTTGCTCGTGGAACAGGTCATTCACACTTGCAGACAATCGCGCTATGTGTCTATAGGATTTTCTTTCCATGCACGCAAAAAAAAAAAAAATTTCCTGGATCCGACTACTTTGCTTTAAAGAAAGTTTAACAATGTAAAAAGTTAGAAAAACAGAAGCATCTGTGAAGCATGGAGTTTCACTCCATATCAAGATTTGAGCTCAGCAAAGAAAGAATTAATTCCCAGGCATTTAAAGAAAAACATTAAAATACACAAAAGTTTACACAAACACAATATTCCATGTTCTCTCCTCTGAAGTGCTCTGGTCTGCAGTCTTCTGAAACTTTTTTTTTTTGCAGGAGGGCGTCTCCCTCTTTATAACTGCAGATGAGTTTCCCGCCATTAGGGTGACTGACATAAGCTCAAGCCAATAGTCTTCCTTTGTGGGTGGGTTTTATGAACTTTAGTCCAATGAACAAACAGTTTTTTGTCTGTAACAGCCAATAATATTGAGAGAGCTGTTGCTAAGCAGAGACTGGTGGTGACCAGTCACATGACTTGAGGGACGTTTTGGCAACATGATACACACATCTTAATACTGAAGATTCATCAATATACTTATGTATAAAATCTAACCTACTTCAGTGATTCATGCAACTTTATAACTAGTGCTTTTAAATTAACAGGCAAGAATAAACATTCATTTAAACATTTTAACATACACATATTTAAAATCAAGGATTAATATATTCTTTCAAACCCATTGATTGTCCACAGAATATCAAAGTCCCACCGAGGCAGTGATCTTCAACAAATGGTGTCCTTAGAATTGTCCTGAGAAATGAAACTTGAAGAAAGAGTTAATTTCAGTTAATCAATGTAAGTCAAAAGTGAGTGTCTACTCCAGAGAGGTCCACCAGGGGTAGTGTCGAGCTGTGGCCAATCCTAGGCCTAAGAAGATGCCTTTAAAGGTTGAGATGCCTGTTCTTTGTCCATGTTTTATTACCCATAATATGGTCAGGAGAAAGAGTGTTTCCAGTTTATTTATGATGTGAGTTAATATGTTGAGAGCATTCCTTAGGCTTGTTTAAAAAAGGAATGTTGGTTCAGCTGTGGTCCTGGGATGAGAAAGCAGTTCTTGACTGGCCTTTTCTTGGGTGAAATGATGTCTTTAAGATGCAAAGTCTATTTTATTGATGATCCAAAGCAAGATGGTGCTACAGAAGCATGGCCCGTCTTGAGCTGAAACCTCCCCCCATAAATGTACAGGCGGAAATGGCAGAACCCTTGGATGACTGCCAGCAGCTCTCGGCAGGTGATGCAATAATTCCTTTCGGCTCTGCTAAGAGTGCGGCTGAAAAAAGC
The DNA here is from genome assembly GCA_020510985.1 of Pholidichthys leucotaenia. NCBI lineage: Eukaryota > Metazoa > Chordata > Actinopteri > Cichliformes > Pholidichthyidae > Pholidichthys > Pholidichthys leucotaenia. The sequence continues at coordinate 51,651,459 of CM035848.1, forward strand.
TGCTAGTATCTGTGACCACGATGAAGGGGTAGTTCGAGTCGGGATACCACAGCATGGGGGCTCCAATGAGTGCCGAGCAGAGCCAGGAAAAAGCAGCAGCACAGTCCTCGCTCCACTTGAACATGTGGCCTTTCTGTGTCAGCTGATGCAGTGGACTGGCGATGGTAACGAAATCCTTCACAAACCTCCTATAATAGAAGGCAAGTCTGAGGAAGCTCTGCAGTTCTATGTCCCGCATGACTGGCCAGTTTCTCACTGCTGCCACCACTTGTCCAGGAAGGTGGTTTCTTGACATAACAGGTGGCATTTCCGAGGGTGGAGCCGCCCGGCGGTTGGCATCTTAACACCTCCCAGAGGTTGAACAGGGCGCCACCAAAATCAGCTGTGTGAACCAGCAGCTTGTCGAGCTAAACAATGCAGCAGCTCCGGGGGATGTGAGCCAGCACTGCTCCATCAGGCATTCAAAGGTGGCTGGGGCATTGCAAAGTCCAAACGGCATCACCTTGAACTGCCACAGTTCCAGCCCAATGGAGAAGGCTTTTTTCTGGCAAGCTTCTGGTGACAGCTCCACCTGCCAACAGCCGCTGCGGACAATGAGCGAGCTGAACCAGCTGTTGCCAGCGATGTAATCCAGCATGCCATCAATGCGGGACAGAGGGTAGGAGTCCTTATGGGTGACATCATTCAGGCACCAGTAGTCCACACAGAACTGCCAAGAACTGTCCTTCTTCTTGACCAGAACCACCAGTGCCACCCACGGACTGCTGGAGGGTTCGATGACATCCGCCTCCAGCATCTCCTGAATCTTTTGCTCTGCCTCACCCCGCCTTGAAAAAGGCAGATGATGGGGGCAGAGCCGGATCTGCCTAGTCTCACCGGTGTAAATCTGGTGCTGCACCAAGCTGGTTCAGGTGCACTCTTCATCCCTGGTGGCGAAGATGTTGACGTAGCAGTCCAGCAGCTGGCGTCTCTGCCCAGACTCTAACCTCCTGCAGCTCCACAGGAACAGTTCCTCGACTGCCTGCTGGGTTTCTGATGGTGTGGTGTTCTCTGGTGGCGCCCTCGCTGCTGTCTCTAGCGGAGATGATGATCTCTCCACTTGCGCTGGTGGTGCTGCAGCGGTCGGCTCTGGTGGCTATGCCCTCAGCTCGGCCTGTGCTGACGGCCCCTCAATCGTGTGGGTCCCCTGGTTCCCAGTCTGGCTCTTGCTGGTCTTGATGGTTTGGACCCCCAGAAGGAAAGAAGAGCTGGCGGTGTTGATCTTTGCACCCCATGCTGCAAGCAGATCTAGTCTGATGATGCAGGGGTCTTGGATGTCAACCAGCCAGAATGGGTGGTTTGTGTTCTGATTGGCCCCTCCCATGATAAGAACTCATCACCCTCCCAATCTGGCATACTCACCGGTGACTATGGTGATGCAGTGCCTGGTGGGTTCCCACCCCTGCGGTCTGAGTTCGTCTGTATCGGGCAGCACCCCGGGTTGGATCAGGGAGATGGTGGAACTAGTGTTGATCAGGGGCCCGGGTTGGAGTGCTGCCCAGGTTGCACTGCAGGTACAGCCCTAGCCAGTGTCCAAGTCAGCCGAGATGTGGTGAGAGTTTGCTGGGAAAAATGTCTGTGAGAAGCAGCAGGTCTCCATCTGTGCCACCTCACTCTAGCTTAAAGCTGGTGAGGGGGTTGGCTGTTGCAGAGTAGGTGCAGGGTAGTGGCGCGTGACATGGCGTGGCTCCCCGCTGCGGAAGCATCTCTCCTTGTGCCGCCGTCATACTCTCACCGGCTGTGCAGCTGTGGTCTGGTGCGGCTCCTCCTCATCCTCACTCTCGGCCGTGGCCTGGAAAGCTCTCTGCCTTGGTGATGAAATGTCAGCCGTGTGCTCCAGCATTGGCTCCACCTGCTCCACCTCTGCTACGGTTGTCTCCCAGCTACACTCGGCGTGAATCTGGACGTGTTCTTGGAGCTGGGCCAGGCGGAGTCCTCGGATGAAACTGTGAAGGGTGAGCTTCTTCACCGCCTCTGGCTCAAAGTCCGAGTAGCTGCGCTGTGTCAGCAGCCAGACATCTGCTGCATAAGCCCCTAGGCTCTCTCTGTTGCATTGCCGGCGGCTAGCCACATGTTCCTGGGAGTGGTCAGCGTGGGTTGCCCTCCCGAACTGCCTCTGAAGTGCTCCCTGTAGTACTGGCCAGTTGTGCCATTCCTCAGGCCAGAGATCGGATAGCGTGCAGAGAGCTCTGCTCTCCAGAGCCAGTGCACTCTGCACAGCTCTCTCTTCAGGTGTCAAGCCGTTAAGCATGGCAGCCAGTTCAACCTGAACGAGGTAGTCATCCCGTGAGGTTTTGCCACCAAAGTGGGGAAGTTTGGCTGGTTGGTGGGTTGGTGGTACTGGGGTTGGGACGGTAGCCTCCGTGTTGATTACTGCCCTTGGCTGCAGTGGGATCGCTGGCTCGTAGTTTCTCCGCTGGCACTCCCCGTCCTGCCTTGAAAAAGGTGAGACACGGGACACACTTGCTCCATCCAGCCTGCTTCCCCATTCTTTGCAGCGAGCAGCTTTGGGGACTGGCATGCTTGCTCTGCTGTCCATTTCAATCTGGGCAACGAGCTGTTCAAGCTGTCAAATCTCTGCCTTGAGCCTCATTTCCATCTATCAATAATCCCACTTCCAAAACCAATGTAACGTTTCAAGGATTTACACAATAATGATGAGGATTTGGAACGTAGCAGGCCACCAGTGACCTGAAAGCACTTCTGAACAAAAAGAAGAGAGTTTTTAGGGCTGGAGACAAGGAGAAGCTGAGGGGAGTGCAGCATGAGCTCAGAGAGATGCTAAGGAGGTGCAAGGACAATTATAGGAGGAAGTTGGAAGATAAACTCAGGCAAAACAACACTAAAGATGTGTGGGAGGGAATGAAACAAATAACTGGGTGCAAGGGGAGAGTTGGGCAACCATCTGGGAGCCAGGAGAGAGCTGGGGAACTGAATATGTTTTTTAATAGGTTCAACTCACAGTCTGTCACCTGAGCAACACAACCAGACCCCCACGCACCCCTCTCCACCCACCCTCCTGTGCAGAACCTCTCTCCATCTCCCCCCTCTTCCTCCTCAGGGGGCACTAGGACCCTCCCTCACTTCACAGTGACTACAGATCAGATGGAGAAACAGCTGGAGAGACTCTGTCAGCAGAAGGCTTCGGGCCCTGATGGCATCTCCGCAAGGACCCTGAGGACATGTGCCAACCAACTAGCTCCGGTACTGAAACACCTGTACAACCTGAGCCTGAGTCTGGAGAGCGTACCAGTGCTGTGGAAGACATCCTGCCTGGTTCCTGTCCCCAAGATGTCATCTCCATCGGATTTGAATGACTACCGACCAGTTGCCCTCACATCTCATGTGATGAAGGTCCTGGAGAGACTGGTCTTAGCCCACCTGAGGCCGCAGGTGAAGACGTGGCTGGACCCTCTGCAGTTTGCATATCAGCCCCATTTAGGAGTTGAAGATGCTGTCATCTACCCGCTGCAACGAGCCCATCTGCACCTGGATGGTGGAGGAGATACTGTGAGAATCACTTTTTATGATTTCTCCAGTGCCTTTAACACCATCCAGCCACTGCTGCTGGGTGAGAAGCTGCGGGTGATGGGGGTTGACAGCTCTGTGATCTCCTGGATTATTGACTACCTGACAGGCAGACCACAGTTAGTCCGGCTGGGCAATGTCTTGTCAGAAGTGGTGGCTAGTGATACAGGAGCTCCACAGGGGACTGTGCGCTCTCCTTTTCTTTTTACCTTATACACCACTGACTTTCAGTACAACACTGAGTCATGCCACCTGCAGAAATTCTCTGATGACTCAGCTGTTGTGGGGTGTATAAGAGGAGGAGAGGAGGGGGAGTACAGGGCACTGGTAGACAGATTTGTGGAGTGGACGGAGCAGAATCACCTGAGGTTGAATGTCAGCAAAACCAGAGAGATGGTGATTGACTTCAGGAAGAGGAAGACTCCTTCTCAGCCACTGCAGATTAGGGGGGAGGATGTGGGAGTGGTTGAGGACTACAAATATCTGGGTGTCAGGATCAGCAGTGGGCTGGACTGGAGATCCAACACTGATGCTGCGCACAAGAAGGGGATGAGCAGACTCTACTTCCTGAGGAAGCTGAGATCCTTCAACGTGTGCAGCAGGATGCTGGAGCTTTTCTACCAGACCGTTGTCGCCAGCGCCATCTTCTTTGCTGCTGTCTGTTGGGGTAGCAGTATCAGGGCCAGAGATACCAACAGACTTGACAAGATTATCAAGAGGGCTGGCTCTGTAAAGGCCCTTTTCCACTAGCCTCACTTAGCCCTACACCGCACCACTCAGCCCGCTTTAGGCGCTTTTCCATTAGCCCCAGCACCGGTTAGCAGGTACTTTTTTCGTACCTGATCCAGGGCAGGGTCTAACCGGGCTGAGTAGGGCTGAGTAGGGCTGTGATATGACTTTAAGAGACTGGTCGCCGCTGATTGGTCAGGTTGTAACGTCATGAAAGCGACTTTTTCTGCTGAATTTACTCCACCACCGCCATTTGTAATTGTTCAACAGTGAACACAGTGCGCCCCTTTAATAAGGTATATTATATTAATATACTGTATAATATACTTATATAATAATATACTCCTAATATTATATATTAGGAGGTGCGCAATTTTCTTTCTATATTAGGCGACGATCGCATCCAGCGCGAGTTGGACGGATCTACTCGAAATGCAGGTGTCCGAGCAGATGGGTTCTCAAGGGCACATCCGTACTGCCAAACAGTGTCGGGAGAAGCTGAAAAAGCTGAAAAGCGATTACCGAGCAGTGAAGGACCACAATGCTCCAAGTTCAGCGGATGGAAGGAGTGGAAGTGGTTCGCTGAGAGACATTGGGCTCGACATGGTCACCGTCATGGTCACAGTCACGGTCACGGCCCTTGGAAACAGTGGATGGTGAGTGTTTATTTGATATTGCGCATCTGTTCGCCACTTGATCCTTTCTGTGCCAAGCTCACTGTTTTTAAGAAATAGGAAGGTTGTTAGATTGTGGGTAATGGTTGTCACTGAGGCTTGCGTATTGTTTTGCAGCCAACTGCAGATTCACGCTTGCTTTGTGTTAAGCATTAATGCGAACAAAATGCTGAATTACGCTTATTGTATTCCGGTTAAAAACTTGAGAGTGTTGTGTACATGTTGCACTTTGGTGTTAAGTTTTAAATTGCGTGCATTTTCTTTCTAGAATCGCACTTCATATCACAGGGGTCAACCTCAGTGGACAGACACAGCGGACTCTCCTGGCGCTGCATCTGCGTCTGGCTGAGCGCCAGTTGGATCGACTCCCATGTCGCCACATCACCAGCTCCATCTGGATCACGTTCAAGTGCCGGTAAGGCACAATAACCACGATTTTTTTTTTTTGGTTGAAACAGCTTATATACAGCAATGAAGCATAATATAATAGTGACATTCCACCACAGACTTTCACCTGTGTAATTCCATAATATATGTAGTGATCCAGCTTTAACGACCATGCCTTTCTGTCTTTCCATCTAGGCAAGACGAAAACAGACAACTCCCATCGCTGACCTTACATTAGCGATGGTCAACATGCATGACGAAGAGATGCGGCTCTTGGAACGGCAACATGACCAGCGGCAAGAATCAGGAGTACATGCAGCATTTGCGACAGGTGGCCGCAGATGTGCGGGCAGATGCACATAAAGCCCTGGAACAGGATGCTGCGTTACGAAGGGAAGAGCTCGCAGAGATGTCATCGCCCAGTCTGTTTTTTTGTTTGTAAATTTTGCTTCGGGAATAAAATTGTATTGTTTGCATCAAAAGTCTGGTTTATCTGTTATGACACCGTATGAGAAAAGCCAATAATTACATACACATTCCATTCTCTGTTCACTCCACATGCTGCTGTTCATCAGGTCAGGTGTATAGCCTTCTAATGGTAATTTAATTTTTAACAACACAACGAAACGTAATGTCTTGGTAGGTTTTTTTTTTATTTTAAACAAATTTGCAATGCTGAATCCATTTCTCTTGAACGGGTACATTTTTTATGTTATAAGCAGTTGTACAGGTGTGCTTGAACTTGTAGACACTGCTAAAGGTAAGTACGTGTAAGTTGAATGTTGCATCGCCAGTCAAAATTTAATAAATTAAGAAGGAATCTAGCAAAAATTTGGCACTAATAACAGTAGACAAATCGGACAAGGATACACAACTGTGTTTTTGTTGCACACAACTGTTGTTACTAACAAGTGCAAAATTTATATTCCCTTTTCCCAAAAATTAAAAATCAATTTGTAAGTAAAAGTGGGAGACCTTTACATGGGAAAATATGACATGTATCAGCACATGATTTATAGTTCAATTTGCATTTCCACCTAAGCAAAAGTGGCTTGTCGAGCTGGATTTTGGTGAAGATGGCCTGTGCTGTGTTTCTGCATGTAATTACATACCTGTCAAGTGATACGGTTTCGCCGTATTTTAATACGGGGAAAATGCAATTTTAGCAAATACGGGCGTATTGCCATTTCTGTATGCCAAAGAGAAAAATATACGGGAAAAAAATTTGAGAGTGTGGGGAGGAACACGTTGTGTGTGACCCCCACAGCGTACGGGGCTGTCAGAGCGCTCAGCGTGAGCAATTATCACAACAGAAGTGTGGACTCATCATTAGGCTGATGGCTTTGCACCTTCTTAACAGATAAGCGTTATGAACAAGAGGACAGGTAGATGGACCATGCACAACATTTTATTTACAAAAAACATTTTTGAAATATGTATGCACATAAATGTGGACAAAATAGACAAGTATTGCATCACAGCATCTCGTGTTATATTGTAACATGCAGCTCGACGTCCCACCGGGAGGTTTGAACTCACGCCTCCCGCTCCGGAGTCCCGCACTCTACCTGTGTCGCCAATAGGGTCAACCCACTTGTCAAGCCAAGTAGGGTGCTTATATTGAGTTCGCTACAATATCACCACCCTGCTCCTCTGCTCTCTGTGCCGCTGCCACCACTGGTTCATCTACTGCATCATCCAATGTAGTGTCAAACGTCTCTCCATGACTCTCACACAGATTGTGCAGAGCACAACAAGTCAGCACCATAGATTTAACCAGTTTCATGTCACAGTCATTCCTCCTTCCTTCTCTCCTCGTCATCAGCCATGTTTGTTGTGGAGGATTCAGTCGCGTGTGTTTCACGTCACGAGGGTGTGGCGCCGCCTGCTGTTCAACAAATCCCACCCACAGCAGGTGTGCCAGCAGGTGCGCCAGCAGTAGTTGAAAAGCAACTGAGGCCGAACCGAACCGAAGTGAGTAGAGCCGGGTTTTCAAATCGAGGCTGAGCGGGGCTAGTGGAAAAGGGCCTTAATTGGTCTCAGACCGGAGACTGGAGACCTCTGAGACAGTGGTGGAGAGGAGAACACTAAATAAACTGCGATCCATCATGGACAATCCTGATCACCCCCTCCACCACACACTAGACAGACAGCGAAGCACTTTCTTCAGTAGACTACTACAGCTTCACTGTCGAACGGCCAGGTACAGGAAATCTTTCCTGCCACATGCCATTTCACTGTACAATAACTCACTATGATGTTGTATTCTGGTCATAGCTATGCTGCCACACTTGTGCAATGGGATGATTCATGTGTTTATACAGGCCATCATATATTAAGCTATGATGTATATAGGTTTTATAGTCATGTTAGTTTTACTTTCAATGGGTAATCCCTTTGTCTGTCATGTGTGTGTTTCTGTTGTTTGGTTGTCTACTGTCATGCTGCTGTTACACTGTAATTTCCCAGTTTGGGATCAATAAAGTACATCTATCTATCTATGTATCTATTTATTTCAACTCTCTGATTACGTAGAACAGAGGGGAGGTCATCCACACACATACTCAATTCACTCAGGGTGACACAGACACGTAATGTCTCACACGCAAGGAAAACAACACTATCACAATCAGACTTATAACACAATTATAACACTACAACAATAACGCTCAGAACACAAAAATAAAGTAAGCCAGAATGGCACAAGCTTTATAATCAACTGTGGATTAATCATTAAGCTGGCCTAGTAGGGCTACAGTATTTTTTAATGTTTTGTTGGGAAGGGAGAAATGTTTTCTCCATTTAAAAAAAGAAAAAATAGGGGCCCCAAACACAATCATGCATAGTCCCTGTAGGTACCAGATCTGCTCGAGAGCCTGCACCTGCTTATGGCATTGCCGAATATGATTGGCTGCACGGTTGTTTTGATGACGTGGCATGTTGTGATTGGTTCATGTTTTGTAGTTTAAAAAATACGCCTTTGGTCTCAAATATTTTTCTTTTGTTTCTACTTTGGTGTTATTTTCATCGTTTACAAATAAAATGTTGTGGAGGAATGATGTGACAAGACACGAGAGCTGCCGATTCAGAACTTTATTCACTCCAGCAAAAAGAGCGCATGCATTTACACCTCCTGCCCCAGGTGTCAAGGCACATATATTTACATATTTCTCCCCCCGGGTGCCAAGGCGCCTACATTTTCATCTCCTGCCCCAGGCGCATACATTTCCATTTCCTGCCCCTTCCCCCTATTCCCCAAGTCACTGGGCGAGGGTGGGACCTCCTGGTGGTCCACCCCCCCTTCCCAAACACCCAGAAGGGGCCTTAGCCATCCAGTACCTTGGGTTTGAGCAACTGCCTGTAATGGCTGTAACATGGAGCAGCAGGGCCAACCAAAGGATCTTCTTGTCGAGGTGGGTAGGGAAAAGACTCGGTCTCCGGTGAACAGTCCTCAGAAGGGGGAAAAGGTGGAGAGGAAAAAGGCTCGGTCTCCTGCGAACAGTTCTCTGAAGGGGGAAAACCAACCTGTGAACCCACCGCAGGTGGGCGTCCATGCCGGGGAGCCTGGGCCAGCACCACCTGCTCATCTGCCAACACATAAGCGGGCTTAACCCTCTGAGTGTGTACATGGCCGAACTGTGACATAACCCCTAGTGGTCAAGAGTGGTAAATATTTTTTGTCAATAAAATAGTTCAGATTTTCAAGGCTATAACTTGAAAGTTGCAAGCGATAATGGCTTTCTGTCAATTAGATGTAAAATATGATCCAAAGTTTCAAATAGGAATAAATTTACGCATCTAATTTGAATAATGTCACGGCACCTCTTTAAATTCCATAACTCAGTCAAAACTGGACTTTGGACATCTTTACACAAAGAATGGTTCAGTCTTTTGACACTTTTTTTTTTTTACAGAGGTACCTCATCATATCTTAAAAGTATATGAACAAGAAATCAATACATTTAAAATAAAAAACAAAATAAGTCACTTACTGTTGACAAAGGGGGGCTGGCTGGCTGGGTGGATGGCTGGGTGGCATGGTCGCTGTGTTTTCACACATCATGGTCCATATTTTGCGATCTGTCGGTAATTTAAAGTCTGTACCACATCTACAAAGTCTTATGATTATCCCACATAAATTTCACTTGTATCCCATGGCTATTTTCAGTGTACAAAGCCGAAAAAGTGATGGTGACGATTGCAGACATATTAGCTTTCTGGGCTAAATGCTAAAACAGGAAAAGGAAATGAGTTCTTCTTCTTTGCTGTATTACGTGTCATCCACTGAGTCCTCCAACGGATGTTTGCCACCTTTTGAAACTGGCAAATCAGTACAATCAGTACAAATCCCCAAGGCAGGCGATCACGTCAGAGTGAGAAGACAGGCGCAGTGCCGCGCTCTACCACTAGGGGCACGAAAATTCTCACACTCAAAGAGTTAAGTCTGTCTATACAGACGGTTTCCCTGCGTCCTCCTAAATCCAACACAAAATGTTACGCCCCCGTTTCCAAAACTCTGAAAGGGCCGTCGTACGATGGACACAGCGGGGTCCTGTGGGTGTCACATCTGATGAAAACAAACACGGCGTTCTCCAAATGCTTTGGAATGAAAGTGTGGGGAAAACAATGGTGCACTGGCCCCGGAACGCTACTTGCCTCTGCCCTAGGAAAGAGGCGCGTGGACGAGTTGATACCGAGCGGGGGACTTTCCGGCAAAAATTCACCCGGGATCCGCAACGGTTGACAAAAAACAAGCTCAGCCAGGGAAGCTGCCAAATTCTCCTTGGGCGCAGTGCGCAACCCCAGTAGGACCCAAGGCAGGCAGTCGACCCAATTTGCGTCGGTCAACAAGGCTCTGAACGTGGCTTTAAGCAACCTGTGGAACCTCTCACACAAACCATTAGCCTGTGGGTTGTATGCAGTGGTATGGTGAACTTTGACCCCCAGGCTCTTGGACATAACGGACCAGAGTTCCGAAATGAACTGGGGACCCCTGTCGGAGGTGATATCCAATGGGGAACCGAAATGTGTGACCCAGGATGACAAAAACACGTGGGCAACGTTGGCAGATGTGGTGGAAGTCAGCGGAACTGCCTCTGGCCAATGTGTGGTGCAGTCCACTATCGTCAAAAGGTGCGTGAAACCCTGCAACGGCAGAAGGGGGCCCACTAAATCCATATGGACGTGGTTGAACCTCCTGCTTGGAATCCGGAAAGGTTTGAGGGGGAACTTGGTGTGCCTCTGAACCTTAGCCCGTTGGCACGCAATGCACGCTGCAGCCCACTCCTTCACATCCTTGCGTAAGCGGGGCCAGATGACTTTAGACCCCACTACCTTAACTGAAGCCCATACGCCAAGTTGTGAGAGAGAGTGGACGGACTCAAAAACGCAGTGGCGCCAAGAGCCCGGAACCACTGAGCGGGGACAGCCGGTGGAGACGTTTGCAAAGCAAGGGGGGCAACCCTCTTGTACCTCCCTGCTCTCCAGTGTAAGCCCTGTACTCGTGGATGGGAGCATGCAAATGTCTGTGTCTCCCGGTTGGTCGGTAGCCATGGCAGAAAAAGCAATATCCACGTAGACTGGAGAGACCAGCACACGCGACAAACAGTCGGCCACACATTGAGCTTACCGGCCACATGTTGAATGTCGGTAGTGAACTCCGATATTATGACTAGGTGACGTTGCTGCTGCGCTGACATACAGTTCTGAGATTTTGGACATCGCATAGGTTAGAGGCTTGTGGTCGACAAATGCAGTAAATTCAGGACCCTCAAGCCAAAACTGGAAGTGACGCATGGCCAGGTAGAAGGCCAACAACTCTCTGTCGAAGGTACTATACTTACGCTCGTTGTCGTGCAGAGTACGTCTGAAAATGGCAAGAGGTTGCCACGAACTGGAGACGTATTATTCCACCATTGCTCCTACTGCAACGTCAGATGCGTCTGTAGTAAGTGCGATCCACGCTGACAGGGATGGGTGGGCCAGCAAAACCGCATTGGTGAGCACAGCTTTGGCGCCTGCAAAGGCCTGGACCCGATAGGGGTCCAGTTGATGCTCTCCGCAGGTTTCTTCTTCTTGAGCGCGCCGTACAGTGGTTGCAGCAGCTGGGCTGCCCGAGGAAGGAAACGGTTGTAAAAATTGACCGTCCCCAAAAATTCCTGCAGTGCCCTCACGGTCTGCGGACACAGGAAATCTGACACTGCCCGTACTTTATCCGGCAGCGGAATTGTGCCCTCAGACAAGATCTGGTGGGTCAAGAAATCGATTACCGGCAGCCCGAACTGATACTTTGCTCTATTAACTATCAGTCCGTGTGCTTCCAACCGACGGAAAACTTGTTTCAGATGGGAGAGGTGCTCCTCCTCGGACGCGCTAGCCACCAGAATATCATCTAGGAAAACAAACATGAACGGCAAGTTGCGAAGCACCGCGTCCATCATCCTCTGAAAAGCCTGAGCTGTGCCCTTCAGCCCGAACGGCATGCAAAGAAATTTGAAAAGGCTGACAGGTGTTTTCACCGCCATTTTTGGGACATCTTCGGCGTGAACCAGGACCTGGTGGTAGCCATGGACCAGGTCCACTTTAGAAAAAATGCACATTCCGGCCAGGTGCACTGAAAAATCTTGAACGTGCGGGATGGGGTGGTGATCGTGCTCAGTGATGTTGTTCAGGCAACGGAAATCACCGCACAGTCGCCACAAACTATGGGCACCATGTGTAGCGGGGACGCCCAAGGGCTGTTGGAGCGCCTAACAATCCCCAAACATTCCAAGCTAGCAGACTCTTCCCACGCGATGGCTAGCTTAGCTGCATCCACTCGGCGTGGGCGTACAAAAACCGGCGGGCCCTTTGTAGTGATAAAATGCTCAACCCCATACTTGGTCACAGTAGCAGAAAAGGTAGTGCAGGAAACTCAGAAACCAAACGTCGCTACACATCTCCTGAGGCTAAAAAATTAGCATGTGTTAGTGGCCCAGCTCCCCGAGTCATACAAGGCAGTGAAGAAAAAGCCATAGCATCCACCAAACGTCTATTAGCAACATCTACAAGGAGACCATAAGCACACAGAAAATCAGCACCTAAAATAGGAACTGAGCAGGCAGCTGCCACAAAGTCCCACTTGTAGTTGTGTCCATAACACACAGTCACTGACCTTTCTCCAAAAGTCTTGATAGGGGATCCTTTGGTGGCCGTTAATGACGGGCCACAGCCTTCAGCCAGCCTATCAGCGTCAACCAGCAAAATAAGACTCTTCTGGGAACCAGAGTCGACCAAAAACCGTCTCCCAGAAAGTGTATCCTCAATGAAACGCCACTTCTCCCTGTTGCCAGTGGTTGTAGCTACTACTGAACGCCGGCTGGCCCATTTCCCGGCATCTTGAAACGGCACGGCGGGAGACAACGCTGCGCGTCAGCGCCAAAACACTTATGATAGAAACACACCGTCCCAATCCAGCATCTCTGAGTGGCTGTGCCAGCTACAGCCTTCGGCTCCTCAACCTCAGTGGACTACGCTGAAGATCCCGGTCTCACCACCTGGACGCCGAAACTCCTATTTGCCAGGATAATGTGGTCTGCTTCTTCTGCCAGCGCGTGGTAGTCCCTGGCTGCCAGCAGTGGTGAGTTGGCCAAAATTGTCCTTGGAAAAACCAGCAGTTTCCTCAGGAGCAGATGGCGAAGAGAAAAGATCCATCATCTGTGCCCAGCAATGCCAGCATACTTTCCATTAACTCCACAGCTGAGCCATCACCTAACTCAGAGTGGGAGAGGAGCATCTCTGCTCTCTCTCCATCAGAGAGAGTGTAATGCTGTAACAGCAGCTGTTTGAGAATGTTGTATATCCCCTGGGGTGGGGGGTCTCGGAGCAGGCTCATGGCACGCTGAGTGGAACGCAGGTCTAGCAAAGCCAACACGTAATGGTACTTCGTGTCATCAGCAGAAATTCCACGGAGAGCAAACTGAGCTTCCACGTGGATGAACCAGGCAGCTGGGTCATGAAACCAGAAGTCCGGGAGCTTGATCACCACAGCAAATGAGGCCGGGGTCACGGGGGGGAAACCCTAGCATGGGTGTTCCCAAAGAGGGGCTCGCTTCATCTTCCAGCTTGATCATTTTCACGTCGTAGGTCACCAGTATGGAGGAATGATGTGACAAGACACGAGAGCTGCCGATTCAGATCTTTATTCACTCCAGCAAAAAGACTGAACTCCTGGCACCAAGGCATACAGTATACATTTATACCTTCTGCCTCCTCCTTCTTGGCACCAAGAGCGCATACATTTACACCTCCTGCCCTAGGTGTCGAGGCGCATATATTTACACATTTCTTCCCCCTGGGTGCCAAGGTGCCTACATTTACATCTCCTGCCCGTTGCCCCTACTCCCCAAGTCACTGGGTGAGAGTGGGACCTCCTGGTGGTCCAACACAATATTACCTAACCATCTGTCTATGGCCAGACATACAGTACACAGGTGTTTTTTTTTTAAAAAAAACATCAGTTTTTATATGTGGGTTTCCCCATTTATCCACACACAAAACACCATTTTCGGGTACTAAAGAGGACTTTTTAAAAGCTCCTTTCAGGGTGAAGATTTTCACAGACTCCCATGTGGACTGCATAAACAGAGTTTCTCTCTTGTTTCCATGACAATGGCTGACACAGTGAGTTGTGCTGCTGTTTTAACTTTAACAGGACTTTTTACATGTTTGCACGTACTAGTGAATCTCAGTAAATTACATTATTATGTTCAAGCTGTTGATTTTTTTAGATTATAATTTAAATCATCATCGCCATCACTGATGATGATGAGAAGGCATACAGGGCGGAGGTAGAGAATCTGCTGCTGTGGTGCCAAGCAAACAACTTGAAACTGAATGTCCAAAAAACCAAAGAACTCAAACTGGACTTCAATCAATCAATCAATCAATCAATCAATCAATCAATCAATCAACCTTTGTTGTCATGATGATATGCATACAACTGTAGTGCAAGCAAGATGAAATTGCGTTTCTCTAGGCATCCGTATTGTAAAAAGAACATAATTTAAAAACACACTCACACCCTTCACCCCGACAGCCATTCATACATCCCTGAGACACATTTGGATATTACAGTAATGGAAAAACAGACAGGACCACCACCCCCGCCCCTCATAAATGGCAACTGCATGGAACCGTCCCCACCTGGTGAAGAAAGCCCAGCAGTGGCTGCACTTCCTCTGTGTCCTGAGGAAGCACAACCTGGACCAGAAGCTGCTGCTGGCCTTCTACCACTGCTCAGTGGAGAGCATGCTCACCTACTCTCTGGGTGTGTGGTTACATGTGTTATCTTTGCCTAATATTTAATTTTTTTTGATGATCTGAAACATTCAAGTGTGACAAACATGCAAAAAACTGAAAATGGGAAGGGGGCAAACACTTTTTCACACCACTGTACCTGTGGGCTATTTTTATTTTTATTTCAGGCATATGTTTAATCATGTATTCTGTAACTGTGTTTTATCAAATCCCTCTCGCTTTCTTTATTGTGCAGTAGCCTGGTAGAGCACCCACAATTTCATTGTACTGTACAACTGTACAATGACAATAACGAATATTCTATTCTATTCTATTCTAATCTTTCTTCTTTCCTTTGTGTTGTTCAAGTTTTTATTTTCTTGTTTTATGAAAAAAAAAAACCAACTGTATGTGCAAAGGAGTTTGTAAATTGTTTTGGTTAATAAAGCTTGGTTGTAAATAACATGAACTCTTAGATGGACCAATCACAATGCAATACGCCAATACATCCATCATAAGCAGGCACAGGACCCCGAGCACATCTGGCAGCCCGAGCAAATGTGGTACCTACACTCCCACCAGTAGGTGATGTGAGGGGGAATGTTATCCCCCTTGTTACCAAAATGACCCAACATCATCCCCCTTGTTAACCTGCCACCCCCACATCCTCATTCATAGGTACAGTGAACATAAAACATCTACACACCCCTGTTCAAATGCCAGGTTTTTTGTGATGCAAAAAAAATGAGACCAAGATAAATCATTTCAAATCTTTTTCTACCATTAATGAGACCTATAGCCGGTGTTGGGCAAGTTACTAAAAAAATAGTAACTAGTTACTTCATTTCAAAAGTAACTGAGTTACTGCATGATTAAAGTAACTAGTTACTTGGAAAAGTAACTTTCACGTTACTTTAAAATGCATACTTAACCATGATTAAATAATGAACAGATTGCAACTCTGGATGCACCTCTTCAGGTGTCTGAACTCCAGGAGGTACTTAAGCACATCCCAAACAACAAAGCTCCAGGACCAGATGGTTTTCCAGTAGAATTCTATAAAGAATTTTGGCCTGTGATGGCACCTACTTTCTTTAAAATGGTGAACCAAATTAAAGAAGATAATGTAATCTCTCCAAATATGAATTTGGCTAGTATTATCCTGCTCCTTAAACCTGGAAAAGAACCTACGCTTCCATCCAGCTACTGCCTCATCTCACTTATGAATGTCAATCTTAAAATAATTTGCAAAGCTCTCGTTAAAAGACTGGAAAGGATAATTCCATTTATTATACACCCAGATCAAACAGGCTTCATCAAGGGTAGGCACTCGGCTAAATAACTTAGAAACTACAATCTTGTCCCTAGATGCAGAGAAAGCCTTTGACCGTGTTAACTGGAAATTTCTTTTTATGGTGTTAAACAACTTTGGGTTTGGTTCATCTTTCATAAACTGGATTAAAACACTATATAGCTGTCCAGCTGCGTCTGCCCGAACAAATGATCAGACTTCCCGAAGCTTTAATCTCCAGAGTGGTACTAGGCAGGGGTGTCCACTCTCTCCCTCACTTTTTACCATCTTTATTGAACCATTAGCAGCAGCCATACGACACAATGTTGATATCAGAGGTATCCAAACTGGAGAAAAAGAACACAAGATAAATCTTTATGCTGATGATGTATTGATTTTCCTTGAAAACTCACAAAGATCTCTTCTTCAGACAGGGGCGCTCACTGATAAATTCTCATCATTATCAGAATACTCTTAACTGGGGTAAATCAATAGTTCTACCTATAAATTGTAATTTCTCAAATACATCACCAATTCCAGTACAATCAGGTAATATTAAATATTTAGGAATAGATATTTCCCTCAGGCTCTCAGAGTTATTGCAACTAAATCACAATTTTAAAAATAATACAAGACGACCTTACGCACTGGAGGACACTACCTATATCACTAATGGGAAGAGTTGCAACCGTTAAAATGATGGTCCTTCCTAAAGTCAACTATTTGTTCTCAATGATTCCTACCCAGCCATCAATGGCATGGTTTAAGTCTCTAGACTCAAAAAGAAGTAAATTTTTATGGAAGGATAAACCATCACAGATTAGTTTAAAAGCTCTTCAAAAAGCAAAACAGTGCGGAGGCTTAGATCTACCAAATTTTTTAAATTACTTTTTAGCCAGTAGACTGCAGTTTGTTTCAAAATGGACAAAATCAACCCCACTAGGAAACCCATGGTTAGATGCTGAACAGGCTCTCTGTGGGTTGCTAAACATCTCTGACTTACCTTTTATAAGTCCCTATATTAAATGCCATGACTGTTTTAAAAGCATTGATATCAGCTCCTCTCTGACTGCTTGGTGGAAATTTTTAAAGATCACTGGGTCTTCACTTGTCACCTGTAAACTCACGCCCATTTGGAATAATCCTGATATCTTGCAACAAAAGAGGACATTAAAATTTCCACTATGGCCAGAGAAGGGAATAAATAACAGAACATCTTATTCAAGGCGGAAATTTTATCCAATTTCTGGAACTAGTGTCACAGTACGACATCAGTGATAAAAAGTATTTTGAATACCAACAGCTTAAATCCATAATAAAAGCAAGATTTAATCTTAATCAGACAGATTTAGAGGTACCAGTTAAGGTGGCAGAGTTTCTAAATCTTCGTTACCCTAAATTGATATCGAAAATACATGGACTATTATCAAAACTGGATCAGTCCGTATCTCTTCCAATATTAAAATGGGAGACAGACCTATCGATCAATAAGGAAGAAAGCTTCTGGACACAAATATGCTTAAACACTTTTAAGGTGACTAAAAACTGTAACTTACAACTTATACAATATAAAGTTCTACATAGAATTCATTACACAGGACAAAGAATGTTCAAAATGAGCCTGAGTCACACAAATACCTGCTCTCACTGCACCAGCAATGTCCCGGATATCTATATGCATGCTATGTGGTCCTGTGCACCGGTTCAAAAGTTCTGGTAGAAGACATGTGAGGACTTGTTGGCATGGCTTGGATATAGTGTCTCATCCTCACCCACATATTAGGTGATTTAAGTGAAATAAATATTGATGCAAGGATGTCACACATGGTTCTCACCGCCTTATGCATCGCAAAGAAAACTATCCTCAATTAATTGGAAATCAAGAAATAACTTATGCATGACTTATAATAACTTACTATTAGATTATATTAGCCTGGAGAGATTGTCAGCCTCCTCAAATAATCAACTGGCAGAATTCAGTTCTCTCTGGTCCCCACTTATTAATTCTATAACCTGAGGGGTGGCGGGCAGTGATTCGCTCTCCTTGGCACCTCTGGCGGCTGGCTGCGCCCTGACTGCAGGTGTCCAGAGGGCCTGTTCCGGGGTGGCCGTGTGTCTGGCCTTGGGAGGGTTGGTTGGGGGGGGGGGGCTGGGGGGGGGGGGTTGTGGCCCCCGACTGGCTGGCCTCACCTCCTGGGGGGTCTGGGTCTGGCCCTGGGCCCCTGGTGCTGGGGGGGGCGTTCCCCCCCGGGCCGAGGTCGAGTGTGTGCCGGTGGTGTGGGTTGGCCCATGTGCATCCTTGCGCGGCGGGGTCATGTTCTCCCTGGGGTCCTGGTGGAACCCTGGGGAAGGTGCCTGCATCCTGGGTCGCCCTCCCCATCCACTGGGGTCTGCAGGTGTGTGTGTGTGTGTGTGTGTGTGGGTGTGTATGTGTGTGAGAGTGGGTGTGAGTGGGGGCTTGTGTATGAGCGGGTGTGGAAGTGGGTGTGTGTGTTGTGAGTGGGCAGGTGGGGCTGTGTGATGGTGGGTGGGGGTACGTGTGTGTATGGGTGCGGTTAACTGTGGGTGGATGTCTGGGGGTGGAGGATGTATGTATGGGTAGAAGAACTTTGCTGGGTGGCAGGGGTGGGGCAGTCCATCTAGTGGCATGGGGTTGGCGTTTCAGGGCCTGACTGTCCCGGCTGCCCTGCTGTTGTGTCGCGGGGTGGGGCACTTTGTCGCATTGCCCCTGGTGTCATTGGCGACAGGTGGGTGTTGGTGCTCGGGGGTGGTTGGGGGGCTGTTGGCATGGGTTGGTGGCCGTGTTTCCATCGGGTTGCTCCGGGATGTCTGTGGCTACAGGGTGGCCTGCCGCTGTTGGTGTACGTCTGGGGTGGGTGTTCGGTGGGCTTGCATGGGCGCTCGGGGGTGTCGCTTGGCATGTGGCGCACCGTGTGGGTCAGGCTCATTGTTCACTATTGTGACTATTGTGGTCCATGTTTGTGTGTGTAAGATGAGTGGGAATGGGTATGGCTGCCCCGTCATGTTTGTGGTACTGGGAGCGCCAGGGTGCGATGCTGGTGGGTCCTGGGCTGCTCGCACTGGCGGCCCTCGCCCTGGGTTGGGATTTGGGGGCAGTGGGTGGCCTCATAAACCAGTTTGCAAGCTGGCTTCTAGGGGGGGACGGCCTTGCTTGTTGACTGCCTCCCTCCCAGTCTTATTTCCCGCCCTCCACCTCCCCCTGACTCTGGGTGGAATATACATCTTCTTGTATACATTTAGGGCTTTGGGGTGGGAGTGTGCCACGCTGTGTTGGTGAAGGGGATACCTTTGCTGCATGGTGGGGCTGCCCTCACCTCAATTTTAATTCCATTTTAGACACTGAGGGCTTGGGGGGATGGAGCCCCCGCTGCCCATTGCAGTGGCTAGCGGTGCTCCAATCACCCTCCCCCCAATTTTAATTGCATTTTGGTAGTCCGCACATTTACACACAATTACACTTTTCCACTTTCAGCTTCTTCCCTTCAGATGGCAGTTCGCTGTCCCAAAAAGTAAAACCCAGCGCTACAAAAACAGCTTTGTTCCTGCTGCTGTTAAAGAGTTGAACAAGATGTAACAATATACTGCACATAATTTAGTTACCTATTTATTAATTTAATTTTATATTTACTTATTTTTGTAGGTTTTTTATTTGGGTTCTAAATCTTTTATTGGGTTTTAGACTTTTGAGTGTTTAACCTCTTTGACTAGTCTTTAACTTTTTAATATGACCCTTCTCTCTTATCTCCTTGTTTTTTCTCTTATCTCTTTGTCTTATGTCCTGATTGGTGGTGCCTTGAGTACTTTTATCATGTTTGTAGTCAGCTTCATGTGTGCCTGTGTTTGTGTTCATGTTGAATGTAATTGTGGTTTGTAAATAGGGATGTCACCTGTCTGCAAAACGAATCTACCTACGGGTACAAATAAAGTAACCTGAACCTGAACCTGACATAACCGACATACACCCACCATGTTTTGTGCAGGGGGGAGTGGAGTGGGGGTCTTCCTCCACCCCTGTTGCCCTCATCCTGCTGGGGGCGTGGGGGCCTGGTGGGGAGCCTGGGACCCGTCATGTTGTCAAAATCCCTGGGTGCTACTGAATGTATAGATGCAACCAAGAGAGTGAGAGCGGGACTGAATATGAGAGTAAGTGAGAGTGAGGGGGTGACGAATCGAGGTAGTGATTGTGGGTCGGTTTTGTGCGGCGCTTTGCATGTCGGGTGGCATCTCGGGGCGCCTGCGGTGGTCTGCTGATCAGTCGCTCGGGTGGGTGCCGGAGGTGGGGGTCTGCTTCTATGGCCTGTGCCGGCAGTCTCCCCGGCCACTGCCGGGTGCTGGTGCACGTTCAGGCTTGCTGCATCTGCTTCGCAGCTGCCTTATGAAACAAGGGTGAATGAGGGGTGAGTTTGAATGGGTACAGGAGTGAGAGAGAATGGGTTGGTCTGGGTGAGTGAGAGTGAATTAGTGCTTATGGGTGCGCATGGGAGCATGTGGGTGTGAAGGTGTGGGGAAGGTGTACTGATAGGTGTTACCACAAGGTGGCAGTATGATCACATGAGATAGCAGGTAGATTCAGGAAGTGGTAAAACATGTGAGCCGGAAGTGATGATAATAAAAAAGGCAGCACGTCTTGGTGGCATGGTGATTAAGTCTAAGTGTCTTTGTTATAAGTAAATAACAAACATTACATGGTACCAGGACGGGTAAACTTTGTCAGGAGTGACACAAAATAATGATGGATGCATTGAAACCGCCAGGGACGTTGAAACTGACTGGAAACGTGGATGCAAATTGGAAGGCTTTCAAGCAGCAATTTCTGCTGTATCTTTCGGCTGTCAGAGTGGATAGACGGGCAGATGAGAGAAAAATAGCCATGCTACTAACTGTCGCCGGCAAAGAAGCCATAGAAGTCTTCAATACTTTTGTGTTTGGTCAGCTAGAGGACAAAGACAAGTTTGAAGAAGTCCTTAAAAAGTTTGATGAGCACTGTCTGTCAAAGAAAATCGAAACTTATGAAAGGTATGTCTTCTGCTCACGTATGCAGCACCAAGAAGAAACATTTAAAAACTTTCTGATAGACCTTAAATTAAAAGTCTTGCAATTTTGGTGATCTCAGAGACTCTATGATGAGGGATCAGATAGAGTTTGGAACAAAAGATAAGAAGCTCCGAGAGAAACTACTGAGAGAAACAGAGCTCAAGTTGGAAAGTGCCATAAAAATATGTCAAGCCAGTGAGCTAGCACGCCAACTTGTAATGACTTTTGATGAGCCTGCTTTGGGAGCAGTGAGCCAAGGTGAAGGGAAAGTCCATGCTTTGTCCGTGAAAGGGAAACAGTGGGGCAGAATTAAAAGCAATGAAAAAGAGGTATATTCCTGTAAGAAATGCGGTGAAAAGCACAAACAGAGACAATGTCCTGCTTATGGAAAAACATGCGCAAAGTGCAAAGGAAAAAACAATTATGCAAAAATGTGTTGCACTAGAGACATTAAAAAAGGACAAGTGCACACAGTGGCAGAAATGGAGGACAGTGATGACCAAAGTGAAACATTTTTCATCAAGATGGTGTCATGCAGTAACAATGATGACAGTGCACAGCCCACGCAGACTAGAGGCACTGGTCAGACAGTGAGTGCAGTCAAAAGTGATTAGTGGATTGCACCACTGTGGGTAAATGGGACAATTGTGCCATTCAGGATTGACACAGCAGCTAAAGCTAACCTAATAAATGAGAATGATGTCAATCCAGGGCATCTTGTCCCAATTGGGCTCTTGTCCCAATCCAGGGACAAGAGTTGCAAATTAGCTAATAGCTATACACTCTATGTGCAACACATCAGATTGATTGTCTTTGATTAATTGTCTATGTTTATTGCACTGTCCCTGTCAAATAAACTAATCTACTACTACTACAATGCACTAAAAATAAAGCCTAAAATAATCACCAGCAAGACTGCAACACTGACTGCATACAGTGGTCAGCCAATTGAGACATTAGGAGGATGTAAACTTACTGTGAAAGTGAAAGGCAAGCAGCACAGCTTGTTGTTTGTCATTATACCTAATGGACATGAATCACTCCTCGGAGATAAAGCATCAGAAGACCTAGGTTTGGTTAAGAGAATCTACCAGATAAACAGTGAAAACATAAAGATGGACAATCATAGCCAAGAAATACAACACTGTGGAGTGTGTAAATGACGAGGCAGATTTGTCTCAGGCAGTTTATTACACATCTCACACATGAGCATAATAACAAGAGGACATCTCAGACAGAACTCTTCCCTTAAATACTCAGGTCCTTCTACATACCAAAGGTCACATTGCATTCACATCAAAGGTCACACTGCATGCACTTCCTTAATCCCTTAACATCCCCCTCGCAGTCTCTGGCACACAAAGGATCCTCCTAGCAGTCTCTGACACACAAAAGATCACACTTTCACAGCTTCCTGTTATCTTCAAGGAAATTCTGCCCTTTGTTCTTATCTAAGATGCTACACATTATGTTTTCCCCATGTGCGGCCACCCCCCCCCCCCCCCCCGAGCATATTGGATCGAACAAAAGAATAAACAGAATCGTTAAACATCAATCCACATGCTGCTTGGGCTTCAGTCTTCTCCCGTATCTGCTGTAACCAGGATTCACCGCCTCCACAGCACTGTCATGCTGGGGAGCTGCTGTTTGGGGGTGAAAACCTTTTGTCTGTCCCTGCGGGTGTTCTGGGGAAATTTTACTCTGGGAAGCTCCCCATGGGGATCTTCCACGCCGAGGGGCCCTCGCCAACAGCACTTGCTCGTCTGCCACCACAAAAGCGGGTTTGAGTCTGTTAATTCCAACCTTTTCTCTCCTACCCCCCAAATCTAGCAAAAAATGCTTGTCCCCTGTTTCCAGCACTCTGAACGGCCCATCATAAGGTGGTCGCAGTGGGGGGCGATGTGCGTCATGTCTGACAAAAACAAACTCCGCGTTTTTCAAAGTCTTAGGCACAAAAACGCGTGGAAAACTGTGGTGAACAGGGCCCGGCAGCGTGCCTGTGTCAATGCTACACTGCAACAGCTGAGACGGGGAGCTGCCCGGCGCAGGATTATCTGGGAGAAACTCCCCGGGCAGCCGAAGCGGCTGCGCAAAAACGAGTTCAGCCGGGGAAGCTTCCAAGTCCTCTTTAGGCGCAGAACGTAACCCCAATAAAACCCACGGTAGCTTGTCTACCCAATTTGCATCCGTCAGTGATGCCCTGAGAGCCGCTTTCAATGACCTATGAAAATGTTCGCATAACCCATTAGCCTGTGGATTGTACGCGGTTGTGCGGTGAATTGTGACACCCAGGCTGCGGGCCATTGTTGATCAAAGTTCGGAAACAAATTGAGGGCCTCTGTCGGACGTAATGTCCGACGTGACTCCAAAACGCGCCACCCATGCTGTTAAAAACGTGCGCGCCACCTCCTCGGCTGTGGTTGACGCCAGTAGAACCACCTCAGGCCAGCGCGTGGTGCGGTCCACCATTGTCAGAAGGTGCGTGCATCCCTGTGATGGTGGGAGGGGGCCCACGAGGTCCACGTGAACATGGTCGAACCTCTTAGCCGGCATGTGAAACGGCTCCAAGGGAGCTCTCGTGTGTCTGTGTACTTTGGCTCCTTGGCACGCCATGCAGGCTGCTGCCCACTCTTTCACTCCCGGGTGCGCTAAAGAATGAATCGAGTCAAAAATGCGGCGGCGCCACGCAGCCCGTACCACGGGACGCGGTCGCCCCGTGGAGACATCGCAGATTGGGGGGGGCATACCGTCTTGCAGCACCCTGTTCTCCAGCCTTGACCCTGTTGGTCCAGACTGGAGCGCACGCACATCCGCGTCACTAACCTGCTCCGCGGCCATGGCTGTGTAATCTATCCCCACGCGGACCGGGGCCGCCATGGCGCGTGAGAGGCAGTCTGCCACTACATTCAGTTTACCCGACACATGCTGAATATCGGTAGTAAACTCTGAGATCGCTGCCAGCTGTCTCTGCTGCCGGCCCGACCACGGTTCTGAAACCTTGGCCATCGCGAATGTTAGTGGCTTGTGGTCAACGAACGCGGTGAAACAGCGTCCTTCCAGCCAGAACTGGAAGTGGCGAATGGCCAAGTGGAGAGCCAGCAACTCCCTGTCGAACGCGTTGTATTTACGTTCACTATCGCGCAAAGTCCTGCTGAAAAAGGCGAGCGGCTGCCAAGCCCCGGTTACACGCTGCTCCACGACCGCCCCTATGGCCACATCTGATGCGTCAGTAGTGAGTGCTATGTGGGCCATTGGATCTGGATGTGCCAACAACGCAGCGTTTGCCAGGGCTGCCTTGACTTCCGAGAACGCTCGCTCTCGCTCCGGGGACCATTCAATCTTATTCGCGGGTTTCTGTTTTTTGAGCGCGGCGTACAGTGGTTGCATGAGCTGCGCTGTGCGGGGGAGGAAACGGTTATAAAAATTCACCATTCCCAAAAACTCCTGTAACGCGGTCAGGGAAAATCTGCTACTGCGCGCACTTTGTCAGGCAGCGGAACCGCTCCTTCGGGAGAGACGCGGTGCCCCAAAAAATCAATCTGCGTCACCCCGAACTGACACTTCACTGGATTGATTATTAAACCGTGCTCTCCCAACCTCTGGAAAACCGCCGTGAGGTGGGTTTCGTGTTCGTCTTCGGACGCGCTGGCTACCAAGATATCGTCCAGGTAGACGAATACGAAAGGGAGATCGCGCAGCACCGTATCCATCATGCGTTGGAATGTCTGTGCAGCCCCTTTAAGCCCAAATGGCATGCGCAAAAACTCGAATAGGCCAAACGGAGTTATTACTGCTGTTTTGGGTATGTGCTCAGCGCGCACTGAGACTTGGTGGTAACCGCGGACCAAGTCTATTTTAGAAAAAACGTGCGCCCCTGCCAAGTGAACGGAAAAATCCTGGATGTGAGGAATTGGGTAGCGGTCGTGCGCTGTGGCGTTGTTCAACCTGCGGAAATCCCCGCAAGGCCGCCACGAACCGTCAGCTTTAGGGACCATGTGTAGCGGGGAAGCCCGTGGGCTGTTTGAACGCCTGATGATGCCCAACCTCTCCAGGTTGGCGAACTCCTCGCACGCTATGGCCAGTTTAGCTGCATCCAAGCGCCGAGGTTTTGCAAAAATGGGCGGCCCGGTGGTGGTAATAAAATGTTCCACCCCGTGTTTAGTGACGGCTGCTGAAAATGTCGGGACCGTGAGTGCTGGGAACTGAGAGAGCAGAGTGTGGAACTTACCGCTTGCAGCTGTGACGTTGGCTTGTGCTGTTGGCCGGGACGCTCGAGCTGTACAGGGAATAGAATCAAAAGACAGTGCATTAACCAGGCGCCTGTTAGCGACATCAACCAACAAACCATGTGAGCACAAAAAATCAGCCCCCAATATATTGAAATTCAATGCTGCTATGACAAAAGTCCACTCAAATGCACGGCCGTGTAGCAACAGAAGTAGAATCCTCTCACCAAAGGTCTTAATCTCCGAGCTGTTTGCTGCTGCCATCTGGGGGCCGCTGGAACCTGCCAGCCGGTCGGCGTAGGACGGCATGATGAAACTCAACTGGGCGCCGGTGTCCACGAGGAAATGCCTCCCCAAGCGTGCTTCCGTCAAGTAGAGCAGCTTGTTCTCCTCCCCGAGGGCCGCAGCTGCTACCAACCCCCGGTCTTGGCGTTTCCCGAGCACTTGAACTGGCACGGTGGTATACATTTGCGTGCCTTCTCTGCAAAGCGGCGATGGTAGAAACAAAGGATGTCTCCTCCGCGTTCCTTGGCCCCCGCCGCTGCTGCCGTCGGTGGTTCTGCTACCGCCGTCAATGGCTCCTCGCCCCCTCCGGCCGTCGCGCCAAGCTCCGTCGCTGCCGCCGTGGTTGTGAGCTCTCTGCTGGCCATGATGATCCGGTGTGTTTCCCGGGCCAGCGCACGGTAGTCCCGCTTGGCTAGCAACGGCGAACTGGCCAGGGCCGCTCTCGTCGCTGACGGAAGGTTTGGAGGAAGGAGGAAGAGGAGGAAGAGGTGGGTAAAAATGAAGTGGTCGTCGTCTGAGCCTTTCAATCTCAGCATCCTCTCCATCAGGTCAATAGCCGTGCAATCTCCTAACCCGGTCCGCATCAGGAGTCTCTCTGCTCTCTCCTCAACCGAGAGTGTGTAGTGCTGGATAAGTGCGGCCTTCAATGTGCCGTATTTGTCGCTGGTTGGTGGCTGGTCCAGCAGGCTCTCCACATGCTGAGCCGTGAGGGTGTCGAGCTTTGCGACCACATGGTAGAACTTCGTGTCATCCACCGATATCCCCCGGAGGACGAACTGCGCCTCAACCAGATGGAACCAGGAGCGCGGATTGTGCTGCCAAAAATCCGGTAGCTGGATTGCAACGGCATACGCTTGGCTGGGGGCTCCCAACAAGGCTGGCTCCGGGGAACTCTCTTCGTGTTGCATGCTTCGTCTTGGGTCACCAGTGTGGAGCGTGTAAATGACGAGACAGATTTGTCTCAGGCAGTTTATTACACATCTCACACATGAGCATAGTAGCAAGAGGACATCTAAGACAGAACTCTTCCCTTAAATACTCAGGTCCTTCTACATATCAAAGGTCACATTGCATTCACATCAAAGGTCACATTACATGCACTTCCTTAATCCCTTAACATTCCCCTCGCAGTCTCTGGCACACAAAGGATCCTCCTAGCAGTCTCTGACACACAAAAGATCACACTTTCACAGCTTCCTGTTATCTCCAAGGAAACTCTGCCCTTTGTTCTTATCTAAGATGCTACACATTATGTTTTCCCCATGTGCGGCCACAACACTTGCAATATGAAGGAGCTGCACACATTGTTAAACAGTTCCCCTCTGTCTTCAAAGGACATGGAACATTAAAATACACCTTCAAGATTCAGCTCAAGAGTGATGCCAAGCCTGTAGTGCACGCCCCACGGAGAGTGCCAGCAGCACTTAGAGCTGGCTTGAAAAAAGAGCTGGACAGAATGACACAACTGGGTGTTATTGAACGAGTGGAGGAGCCCACTGATTGGGTGAATTCCATCACATGTACCAAGAAACAGAATGGAGAGTTACGAGTTTGCCTTGATCCTAAGGATTTGAATGAGAATATTAAAAGAGAACACTACCCAATCCCAACACGAGATGAGATAACCAGTGAAATGGCAGGTGCTAAATATTTTAGCAAGCTGGATGCCTCACAGGGATTTTGGCAGCTGAAGCTGGATCCAGAAAGTAGCAGGTACTGCACCTTCAACACACCATTTGGGCGGTACTGTTTTCTGAGGCTTCTGTTTGGTATTATCTCAGCTCCATAGATATTCCACAGGGCTATAGAGTCCATAATTGAGGGTCTAGAGGGCACAAGAGTGTACATTGATGATTTGGTGGTCTGGGGAGCGACACGCCAGCAACATGATGAAAGACTAAAAAAACTCCTTAACAGGGTTCAGGACAGTGGACTAATACTGAACAGGAAAAAATGTCAGTTTGGTGTCACAGAAATTACCTTTTTGGGAGACAAACTTTCAAGTGAAGGGGTTGAGCCTGATCAGTCAAAAGTGCAGGCTATACTGGACATGCCTACTCCCACTGATAAAAAAGGAGTCCTGAGAGTCATGGGAATGATCAACTTCCTTGGAAAATTCATTCCTCATCTTTCTTCCAAAACAGCATGCCTCAGAGAGTTGCTCCAACATAACAAGGAATTTGAGTGGTCAAAATGACATGAAAAAGAATGTGACATGTTCTGGACCCAGGAAACAGACACTGACACGAGTAGATATAGACAATTATTCTTTTATTGTAAAGTGAGGGAGTGTAGTGCGTGTGTGAGTGCAAGTATTGAAGTTTGGTCACTGGAACTGAGCAGTCCGGATAGTGACCTGGCAACCCTGTAACACACAAGCAGAAACAATTACAGCTGTTCAGCACTAGCGAGTAATTGTGGATGGTGAGGCTTACTTGGGCGTTCCACAGGTAACGTTCTGCTGACTTCCAGCGGCCGTGCAGCGTGGTGGTGAATGTGCTCGTAGCTGTGATGGTGAATGCACCTGTCGCTGTGATGATGGTTGTTCTCGTAGCTGAGGTGGTGGTGATACCAGTGACCGTGATGATGACAGCTCCTGTAGCTGTAATAATAACAGTTCCTGTAGTTGTGGTGTTAGACGTACCCGTAGCTGTGGTGGTAGCGAGGAGCTACGTGATAGAGGTGGCAACGCCCCGTTGGCTGGGGAAGTTGGTCCGCCGCCTGGGAGGTCCACCTGTGCACAGGGGTAAAGGCAAGGAGTAGAATAGCAGATTGTTTTCTTACGTGGCAGATCCTGACGAGACGTTCTTGGCTGAACTTGAGAACGAAGTTCTGGCTCATGCTCTGACGAGGAAGACAGACGACTCCGTGCCGGGCTGTCAGCACCACTGGCTTTTAACAGCCGCTGATTAGCACCTGTTGGTCTGTGTGCAGCTGGAACTGATGAGACAGATGACGGCCCAGAGGCCGCCATGACAGAATGGAATAAGCTGAAGGAAATTCTAACCACAGAGCCTGTCCTCACATTCTTTGACCCCTCAAAACCAACAAAGATCTCCATTGATGCCTCAAAGGATGGTTTGGGAGCTGTTCTGCTTCAAGCTACAGGGGATAAATGGCAGCCGATAGCATACGCGTCGAGATCAGTGACAGAGACGGAAAAACGCTATGCCCAAATTGAAAAAGAGACTCTGGGTTTAGTGTTTGGGTGTAGTAAGTTTCACAGTTATGTCTATGGTTTACCAACCTTTACTGCAGAGACTGATCATAAACCACTGGTGTCAATTGTAAAGAAAAACCTCAATGACATGTCTCTGAGAATACAGCGCATGATGATGAAACTCCAGCGATATAACTTTGAGCTAATCTACACGCCAGGCAAATATATAGTGCTAGAGGATGCTTTGTCACGGGCACCTGTATCAAGCAGCTGCACAGAGTCCATCTCCACAACAGATGATGTGGAAACTCATGTCAACATGGTGACAGCTTCACTCCCTGCATCAGATGTGATGCTAGAGCAAATTGCACAGGAAACGGCAAAGGACCCTGTGCTGCAAAAGGTTGTCCAGCAGATTCATGGAGGTTGGGCAAAGGGAAGCTGCCCACAGTACTACTCAGTGAGAGCAGATCTGAGTGTGGCAAATGGCCTTGTGCTGAGACAGAACAGGATTGTTATTCCTCAGTCTATGCGCCAGGACATGCTGCATCGTATCCATGAAGGGCATCTTGGAATAGAAAAATGCAAAAGGAGAGCCAGAGAAGCAGTTTATTGGCCAGGTATCAATATGGATATCGAGAACATGATAGGGAAATGTAACACATGTCTCACACACCACTACAAACAGACAAAAGTGCCAATGCTGATTGCAGAGCAACCAACTGCACCATGGCAAAAAGTGGGCACTGATCTCTTCCATTTGCATGGCAAGGACTATGTCTTAGTCATAGACTATTATTCAAACTACCCTGAGGTAGCCCAGCTCACTAGTACATCAGCACAGTCTGTCATCACACACATAAAAAGCTTCTTTTCTAGACATAAAATCCCACAGTGTGTGGTTAGTGACAATGGCCCCCAGTACAACTGTGCAGAATTCAGGGGGTTTGCCAAGCAGTATGGATTTCATCACACTACATTTAGCCCACTGCATCCACAGGCTAACGGACAAGCCGAAAAAGGAGTCCAAATTGTAAAAAGACTTTTGAAAAAAGCAAGAGATAGCAATACTGACCCGTATCTTGCTTTGCTAAGTTATAGTTCAGCAGCACTAGAGCATGGTGCATCACCAGCAGAGCTGCTAAAGCGTCGTAGGCTGCGCACCACTTTACCACACATTATCACAGAGAAAAACAAGGACAACAACAGAGAACTGACTAACAAGAGAAAGAAACTGAAACTCAAACAGAAAATGAACTATGACAGATCAGCAAGGAGACTGGAACCTCTTTGTGAAAGGGACATTGTGAGAATTGAAGATCCTAATACCTGGACCAGAAAGGCAACAGTTCTCAGTGAGGTGGGTCCCAGATCCTATACGGTGAGAACAGAGGATGGACAAGTGTTCAGAAGAAACAGGAAGAGTCTTTTGAAGATTCTGGAGGACACTGAAGGGCAACCTCAGGAAACTGCGTCTAGAAGGGATGTTAATGTGACACTAGATTTGCAGCACACTGAGCCTCCTTCATCTTCCCCAGATGTTGTCACTCCAGCTCTGAGACGATCCACCAGAAACAGGAAGCCACCTCAGAGACTCATAGAACAGTGAACTGTTGAAGTTGTTTAAAAAAAAAAAGAAAAAAGTTGACAGTTACATGTTATTTGTTACAAATGGAATAGTTGTGGCTTTCTTGGTTTGTTTGGTTATCAGTACGCAGTGTATTTGTGAAAAAAAAAGGAAAAGTTTTCTGTGTACTGTATTAAGACATCTTGAATGTTACTATGAAGGTTTATTCAGTTGCAGTCTTGAAATGCTGTATACTGTATGTGTTAGTTACCAAGTTATACTAACCTGCTCAGGAAAGGGGATGTACTGATAGGTGTTACCACAAGGTGGCAGTATGATCACATGAGATAGCAGGTAGATTCAGGAAGTGGTAAAACGTGAGCGGAAGTGATGATAATAAAAAAGGCAGCACGTCTTGCTGGCATGGTGATTAAGTCTAAGTGTCTTTGTTATAAGTAAATAACAAACATTACAGAGGGGTGTGTCTGCGAATCAGGAGGTGCTGGATTAAGAGGGGTAGTGCCTCTCGGCAGTGTGGGCTCCCCTGGGTGGGGTGACTTCTTTGGGCATGGGGGTCCCCGGGGTGTGCGGTGGTGGCACTGGGGGGGGGGCTTGCACCGGTCTCTGGGGTGGGGTCGCTGGCCTCCTGGCGCCTGGGGCCTGGGGGTGGGCGTTGGCCCCGCTGGGCGGGTCAGGGGTGGGCAGGTCCGGGGGTGTGGGCTTGCCGCGCCGGCTGCCGAGCGACCTTGTCTCCCTCGATCATCCCTCCGGAGGTGGATGCCTGGCTTTCCTGGGGCTTGCTGACCTCAGACGTTTGTGCTCTGTGGGGGTTGGTGGCGCTGCCTTGCCTGCTCGGGGTTCCCGGGGGAAGAGCTGCTGCGACCGCTCCCCCGCTTTGTATGTTTCCTGACAAAGCACTCACATGAACACACTTATTTTGCACGCCCTCTCATATATATGCACGCAGACATACATGCACAAGTGTCTCTCCTTTAACAGGTGCGGAAACCAGACTCGTGTTGAGACTTCTTTGGTGGAAGAAGCAGTTTGTCTTTTGTTTGTTTTAGTTGTTTGTTTTTTTTGTCTTTGTCTGTTCCCCTCCCTTTTCTTTCCCCCTCCACACACTTCCTTTCCCTCTTCCCCATCCTGTCGGGTCTTCCATGGGTAAAATAATTAAAATAAAGTATTAAAAGTTATTGCAGGAGGAGTTTACAACAATATGCAATACATAGTTAGGTACTGTATAAGCTCCTCTTGGCAAAGTAAATCTGTTTTGGCACAGTAAGGGTGACAGATCCCTGTTCTGCTTAACTAGCTGCCTGACAGGAAGGGGAGGGGGGGAATAAAATGCATTTTTAAATCATCTTGCACACACAGCAACATCAAGGGCCCCTTGTTCTCATCAGAAAAAAGAAGAAAAAGAAAACTGATCAGAAAAAAAGTTTCATCTTAGAGAGAAAAAAATGTCTCAGATTTACATAAGATAAGATAAGATAAGATAAGATAAGATAAGCCTTTATTAGTCCCACAACGGGGAAATTCCAGGATTGCAACAGCACAGGGATAGCAACACTCAGAGCAACAATCAGAAGGCAAGAAAAAAAAAAAAAAAAAAAAAAAAAAAAAAAAAAACAAGCAAGCAAGAGCAGCTAATATACATATGTACGTATTACTATAAAATATATATATATACACACACACACAGACACACAGTGCAGAGCATTGTAGCTGGATGGAATAAATATATGAATATATGAACACATATATTACAGCTACATATATATTACAGCTACATATATATTACAGCTACAGCTACATATATTACATATAATATATGTAGCTGGATGGAATAAATATATGAATATATGAACACACAGTGCAGAGCATTGTAGCTAGATGGAATAAATATGTAAATATATAAACACCCACAGTACGGAGCATTGCAGCTAGGTGGAATAAATATGCAAGTATATAAACACACACAGTGCGGAGCAATGTAGCTAGATGGAATAATATGTAGATATATAAATATATAAACACACCCAGTGCTGAGCATTGTAGCTAGATGGAATAAATATGTAAATATATAAACACACACAGTGCAGAGCATTGTTGCTAGATGGAATGAAACAGCATAACCGTCTACTTAGTTATCCTACATGGTATGATTATGTGCCCATACATATTCTCACCCTCCATAGCGACCGGTAAGTTCCTAGTTGTATGCCGGAGGGGACCATTGTGTAAGTCTATTGCATCTTTTGCATTCAAAAAACTATTAGTTTGTTACGTCTTTTTGCTATCTCTGCGAGCAGCCCTGCTTAGGTTGTACAGTCTGACAGCCGTTGGTAGGAAGGACCTACGAAACCTCTCGGTTGTGCACCTGGGATGATGTAGTCTGCTGCTAAATGAGCTCCTCAGTGCATTCAGTATGTCCTGCATAGGGTGGAACTCGGACTCCAGCAGAGATGACAGTTTAGCCACCGTCCTTCTCTCTCCTATCTCCTCCATCGGATCAAGGCGCTGCCCCAGGACAGAGCTAGCTTTCTTAATCAGTTTGTTCAGTCTCTTCCTATCGGCTGCAGTAATGCCACTGCCCCAGCAGACCACTCCAAAAGTGATGGCTGATGCCACCACCGTGTCATAGAATGACTTCAGCAGCGCCCCTTGTACACCAAAAGACCTGAGTCTCCTCAGCAGGAACAGCCTGCGCTGTCCCTTCTTGTAGAGTGCATCAGTATTGTGTGACCAGTCTAGTTTATTGTTCAGATGAATACCCAGGTACTTATAGGATGTCACCATCTCGATGTCTGTTCCCTGTATATTTACAGGTACTGTGAGGGGCTGCCCATGCCTGCGGCAGTCCACCACCAGCTCCTTAGTTTTCCTCGCGTTGATCTGGAGGCAGTTCCGATGGCACCAGTCCACGAAGTCCTGGATAAGCCCTCTGTACTCAGCTTCATCTCCATTGGAGATGAGGCCAACGATCGCAGAGTCATCAGAGAACTTCTGTAGATGGCAGTGTGTTGTGTTGTGTGAGAAGTCCGCAGTATAAAGAGTGAACAGGAAGGGAGCCAGCACCGTTCCCTGGGGGGCCCCCGTGCTACTGATGATCGTGTCGGACACACAGTCCCGGGTTCTCACAAACTGAGGCCGGTTCGTGAGGTAGTCCAGGATCCATGATGACAGGTGCTGGTCCACCCCTGCGCGCAGCAGCTTGTCCTTCAGGATCATCGGTTGGATGGTGTTGAAAGCACTGGAGAAGTCAAAGAACATGATCCTCACCATATTCCCGGGCTTCTCCAGGTGGGACAGAGAACGGTGAAGGAGGAAGATCACCGCATCCTCCACCCCAATGCCATGCTGGTAGGCGAACTGGAGTGGATCCATCGCTGGTTCCACCAGGGGGCGGAGGTGAGCAAGGAGCAGTCTCTCCAGGGTCTTCATCAAGTGGGACGTCAAGGCCACCGGTCTGTAGCTGTTCAGGTCTTTGGGGTGGGAAGTTTTTGGTACAGGTACCACACAAGATGTTTTCCACAGCTGTGGTACCCTCCCCAGTTTCAGGCTCATGTTGAAGATATACGTCACAATCCCACACAGCTGGTCTGCACAGGACTTGAGGAGCTTTGCGCTGATGCCGTCCGGTCCCGGCGCCTTCCTCGCCTTGATCTTCCTCAGCTCCGTCCTCACCTGGGTCCTGGTCAGGGTCAGGATGGGGGGCTGTGTGTTGGGAGTGGGGGGGTGTTGGTGGAGTGGGGAGTGGGCAGCAGGACTTGATTTCTTAGGGGCAGCAGTGGTTGTTGTGCAGTCAGGGGGGAGGGCGGTTGGTCAAATCTATTGAAAAACAGATTCAGGTTGTTCGCCCACTCCCTGCCCCCTGTGGCCTGGGGGGAGGTATTCTGGAGCCCCGAGATGGTTTTGAGGTTTCTCCAGACCCCACTGATGTCGCTCTGTTGCAGCTTGTCCTCCATCTTCTTCCTGAAGCTGTCCTTGCCTTCTCTGATCTTTCTCCTCAGCTCCCTCTGTACGGACTTCAGCATCTCCCTGTTCCCTGACCTGAAGATCTAAGTAGTTTATCTGAAGATAAACTACTGTAATCAGTAGAAAGTCAGAAATTTACTACAAATAAAGCTGTAAATTCATAGAGAAAATTTTGGACCCTCTGGTGGGCCGCTTTTGGCCCACGAGCTATATGTTTCACACCCCTGGACCAGTCCATTAAAAACGCATATTGAGAGGATTTACTTCCATGAAATAGTTGCCTATCACAACAGCATAGAAATTAATAAGATAAAATAAAACAGAAAGCACAGATGAATGAGAGTTCACCACTTAGAAGAAGCTGTTCTTTACTACAACAAAAAAGTCACTTTTTCTCTGTGCGTAAGAAAACTTTAAATGCATTTAATGCGGACATTAAATGCAAGCTTCTTGCTCAAAAAAATACTCATGTTTAACCACAGAGGTAGGAGCTGTTGGGGGATACTCACCGCTCGGACAACAGGCGATCAGGACTCGATATGAGAAGTCACCACTGCCACGGCATTTCTTCCTACTGGGCTGCGGCGTGAACTGGGGCAGGACAGGAAACCGACCCGCAGAGGAGACTGACAGCTACGCCATCTATGGTAGGGTCAGTTTATTTGTGCTAAAAATATCTATGTCATGCGATGATGCTCGCGGATTACCATAAGACGCCAAGAGTCCACCGGTGAGTTTTGCAATGATGGTGATTTATTTACAAGACACAAGACACACATACAAGACTATGACTGCGGCG
The DNA here is from genome assembly GCA_020510985.1 of Pholidichthys leucotaenia. NCBI lineage: Eukaryota > Metazoa > Chordata > Actinopteri > Cichliformes > Pholidichthyidae > Pholidichthys > Pholidichthys leucotaenia. Next base: position 51,686,456 of record CM035848.1, read on the forward strand.
AAGATACACTGAACATAGAGTATGGGACCGTAAGGCTAACCCCTGCCACTTACGGTCTAAAACATGACATGACATGAACGAGCAAAGCACGAGAATATACACACGAACCTGGCGTGACCAGAACGATGAATGTCTGACGAGGTTTAGACGATGTCTGACGATACTCCTGCAATCTAACTGCTGTCAGCGCCCGCCTAATAAAGCCGAACTCTAACGAGCAGTAATGACAGACAGCTGACCGACTTTGACAGACGGAAGCCCCACCGAGCGCCTTCACAATAAGAGCCCGGTGAAGCCAGAATATAACCCACAGCTGTCAAAGCCGGCAGCGAGCTATATGTAACCCGAGCGCGGACAAGGCCGGCGCTCGGGTCATAACAATCTATCCATATTAATAAAACGAGTAACGGTAGTAACACATCTAATCAAATTTCAGTAACTGTAACACATTACAATCTGTTTTATCCTTTTCTTTAGTGTCATGGTTTGGTCAGATAAAACTGAAACAGAGGAAATCCTTGGATCAGGTAGTTAGATGGTCCAGTCGTTTGCTTGGTGAGTCACAGCTAAGCCTGACATCCCTGTACACCAGACAGGTACAGAGGATTGCTACCTCCATTTTTTTTTTTGTAACTTTGATTTTTATTCATTTTTCATCATACATATTACATTCAGATCACAGTGTCTATATTTAAAAAAAGGAGCTAGAGGAAGAAAAAAAAAGAAAAAAAGGGGGGAGAACAAATGTTGGAGCATCAAGTTTTTAGTTTCCATCTCTTAATTCTTCTGGTTTTTCCAGTGTCTTTGGTTATTCTTTCAATATCTGTCTCGTTGTTGTACTTTGTAGTGTGTCCATTTCCACCATTTTTTTTCATATTGTCCTTCTTGCATTCTTTGTCGATATGTTAGTTTTTCCATCAAACGTATATCCTCAACAATGTCAGTCCATTGCTCTTGGTCAGGAAGAACTTCTGATCGCCATTTTCTTGTGACTGTTTTTTTTACATGCAATCAGCAATATTTTAACTAGATATCTGTCCTCAGTCTGTATTACATTGTCTCTTTTAAGATCACATAAATACATCAAGTTACAGTTCATTGGTATATTATATCCTAATATCCTCTGTATTGTCACATGTATAGATTTCCAGAATGATGAGATTTTGCAGCATTTCCAAAACATATGTGAGTGGTCTGCATTTTGAGCCCCACAGCCCCTCCAGCATAAAGATTGGGTATTTGTATATTTTCTTTGAATCTGTGGTGTAATGAAATAGCGAATCAGGTTTTTCCATCCAAATTCCCTCCATGTCCTTGAACTTGTTGATGTGTGTTGTGTTTTCCATATTTCTTGCCAGCTTTCTTCTGTTATGTTTAAATTTAGCTCTTTCTCCCATTTCTCCTTTATATAGTTACTTGAATGTTTGTTTGCCGTAAGTTTTTGATATAGCTTTGAAATAATTCTTATTTTATTTCCTGCATATGAGCTTAAAATGAATTGTATAATCTCGCTCACATCTGTGTGGAGGTTATGCCTAATCGTCCTCATATAATAATCTCTCATCTGCAGATATCTGAAGAATTCAGATTTTTCTAGTTTAAATTTTCTTCTCATGTTTACAAAACTCCCGAAATCTTTTTTTCCGATATTGCCCCATGCTGTGATTCCCTTGTTCACCAGATTTTTGTATCCCCTATCTTGCTTTGCTGGTTCAAATTGACTGTCAAATGCTACCCATTTCAATAGTTTTATGTCCTCCTTTATATTATACTTTTGTACTATTTTATACCACAGTTCCAAAGTAAATTTAGTGATTGGGTCTATTTGTTTGATTTGCTTATATGCATCCTTATCTCCTATTATGCTTTGTACTGGGAGTCCCTCAATTTCCTTTTCCATTTCTTTCCATTTTGCCTCATATTCTCCGTCGCACCAACATATGATATATGTTATTTGTGCTGAGTAGTAATATTCCTTTAGACTTGGTAGACCCATGCCTCCTTTCTCTTTTGGTAATTGGAGAATTTTATATTTCACTCTTGGCTTTTTACCTCCCCAAACAAATCTCGATATCATCCTGTCCCACTTTGAGAATTGGGCACCAGGGATCTCTGTTGGTAGAGCCTGGAAGAGGTAAAGCAGTCTAGGTTGTATGCTGATTTTGACTGTCTTAATTTTTGAATTCAGATCCATATTTAAGATTGACCATCTATCAATATCTTTTTTTATTTCTTGTTCCAACCTATCATAGTTTGCTTTATAGATTTTGCTTAAATCTTTAGGTATGTTCACTCCAAGGTATTTTATTTCTTTTTGTTTCCAGTTTAGTTTGATCTTATCAGTTATCTGGTTTAAAGGGTTATAGTCGAATGTCAGTATTTGTGTTTTTGTTATGTTTATCTTGTATCCTGATAATTTTCCAAAATTTTCTATCAAGTCCATCATTTGCATTACTGATTCATCTGGTTGTTCAAGGTAAACTATAATATCGTCTGCAAATAGCCCAATCTTGTGTTCCGCTCCCTTTATTGTTACACCTTTTAATTTCTTATTTTGTTGCATCGCTTGAGCCAGTGGCTCTATGAACAGAGCAAACAAGGTGGGCGATAGGCAGCATCCCTGCCTAGTTGATCTTTGTATATTTACTTTGTCTGTTAAGCTACCGTTTATCTTGATTCTTGCCACAGGTTTTTGATACAGTGTCTTTATGCCTTGTACTGATTTTTCGTTAAATCCAAAGCGTTCCAGCACATTATATAGGAACATCCAATTAACCCTATCAAATGCTTTTTCTGCATCTAAACTCATTATTACTGTGCTTTTCTTTTCTTTATGTATTTGATTAATTATATGTATTGTTCTCCTGATATTATCATGTGTTTGGCGTCCCTCTATGAAACCAGTTTGATCATCCTCTATCAATTCCGTCAAGAATGTCTTTATTCTTTTACAGATAATTGTTGTATATATTTTATAATCCACATTTAATAAAGAGATTGGCCCATAGTTTCCGCATTGTTCCCTATCTTTCCCTGGCTTTAAAATAACTGAAATAATGGCTTTGTTCTATGATGGAGGTATTTTGTTGTTGTTTAATGTCCAATTAAATGACTTTAGGAGCTGTGGTGTGAGTTCTTCTATAAACAGTTTATAAAACTCAGATGGGTATCCATCATTACCTGGTCGTGGGTATCCATCATTACCTGACCGTTTTTAAGTGACTTAATCACATCTTTAATCTCTTGTGTTGTTATTTCTGCTGTTAGCTTTTCATTTTGTTGGTTTCCTATTAATGGCAAGTCCAATGTGCATAGAAATTTTTTATTATCCTTAGCATTTGTCTCTTCAGGTTGCGAGTATAGTTCCTGATAGAATTTATGGAATATTTCTTCGATGTTTTCTGGGGTAACTGTGGTTTTATTTGTGATGGGGTCCTTAATCTTATACACATTATTCACTGTTTGTTGTTTTCTTAACCGTTTTGCCAGCAGTTTTGTGGCCTTTGGCCCCGTTTCATAATATTTTTGTTTTAAATATCTATTTTTCCTTTCAATTTCATCTATTTGTATTTCTTTTATCTTTATTTTTTCTTCCTTAATTTCTTGATATATTTTTGGGTCATTTGTGCTTTGATGTTTACGTTCTAATTCCCTCAGTCTCTCACATCTTTGTTCATATGATTCCAGTTTAGACTTTTTTGCTTTTCCTGATTCAACAATTAATTTACCTCTTAACACGGCTTTTAGTGCATCCCATAGTATTGTTGGGTCCACTTCTCCATTATCATTCTCCTCGATATACTCATTTATGTTTACCTTTATTCTTTCTTTCATTTTCTCATCATTTAATAGTCCTACATTAAGTTTCCATGTTGTTTGTCGTTTTCTATTGTTTAAATATATTTCCATGTATATAGGATTATGATCTGATATTTCTGCCCCTCCAGTCCGACAGTTTCTCACCCTGTGTCTGTCACCTTCATTCATAAGGAAGTAATCTATTCTAGAGTGTACTTTATGGACTGCTGAATAATGTGTATAGTCTTTTTCGAGTGGGTGCAGGTCCCTCCATATGTCTACCATACCCATTTCTGCCAGTGAGGTTCTTATGAACTTTGTTACATGTTTTTTTGTCTTCTTAACACTTGTTGTGTCAACTTCATGATCCATGACGGCATTTAAGTCTCCTCCACAAATTAGGACTCCTTCACTGTGTGTTGCTATGAGATCAAACAGATGTTGAAAAAAACCCTTGTCACTTTCTGGTGGGGCATAGATGTTCACTAATGTGATCTGCATACCATTTATTCTTCCCTTTATTATTACATATCTGCCTTCTTTATCCTGGATTTCTTGTTCACATTCAAATTGTATTTTATTTGAAATTAGTATCATAACCCCCCTTTTAGTTCCTCCCTTAAATGAACTGTAGTAGGAGTTCTTATAGCCAAATCTCTTTAGTTTCTCATGTTCTGTCTTGTTCAAATGTGTCTCTTGCATAAATATAATTTCGGCTTTTTCCTTCTTGAATTTTCTTATTATTCTTTCCCTTTTAACAGGTGAGTTCAGACCATTCACGTTTAATGTCATTATCTTAAGATTTTTAACCATATTCATGTTTTTCCATTTTTTAACTTGTGCTCCTAACCCCTTTAACAACAAAACTAACACATTTTTGTACAAAAGCACATTAACGAATCTTGACCTCCGTACTTTGGGCCTTTCTTCTGCCCACTGGTCCCTGTTGGTGGGTGGAGGGATTGTCCTCACCGAGTGAGGGGCCCTCCCTCGACCTCTAGTTACTATCCAAGTAATAGTCATTAGTCTAGAAATGTCCAACAAAAATCACTTAAACCTCTCCTAGCCGTTTGTTTCTCTTTTACCTTGTCTTCTTGGCCTTCATGTCTTCTGTGTCCTTCTTAATCTTTGTTATAATCTAGGCTTTCCGTTGAAAGCCTTGCAGTTTTTCTTGGGCCCGGTGTGCCATTCCGTCTCCCGCCCTCTGCCGCTCACTCCCCTCCACTCCGGCTGTCGCAATGCGTTCCGCGCCGCCGCTGCTCCAGCCGCTTCCTCCAGTACGCTCACCACAAAGCCTCGCTCCGTCATGTCCCGCGCTGCCTCTCTGGCCGCGCTGTAGGTTTTCACGCCGTCCTCCCAATGAATTCTCATCTTCTTTAGCGGCGTTTGGAATCTAATTTTTTCTCTTTCAGCGTTTTTTTAATGTTGGCATATTTCTTTCGCTGCTGCACAATTTCTGTCGGGTAGTCATGGTCAAAGAATATCTGTTTGTCGCCGACTCGTATCTTTTTTTTCCACGTTTGTGTCAGGATTCTTTCCTTTATGTCGTATTTTTTATTCTCCTTTATGTCGGGTGAGAATATGTATGGGCACATAATCATACCATGTAGGATAACTAAGTAGACGGTTATGCTGTTTCATTCCATCTAGCAACAATGCTCTGCACTGTGTGTGTTTATATATTTGCATATTTATTCCATCTAGCTACAATGCTCCGTACTGTGGGTGTTTATATATTTATATATCTACATATTATTCCATCTAGCTACATTGCTCCGCACTGTGTGTGTTTATATACTTGCATATTTATTCCACCTAGCTGCAATGCTCCGTACTGTGGGTGTTTATATATTTACATATTTATTCCATCTAGCTACAATGCTCTGCACTGTGTGTTCATATATTCATATATTTATTCCATCCAGCTACAATGCTCTGCACTGTGTGTCTGTGTGTGTGTGTATATATATATATTTTATAGTAATACGTACATATGTTTATTAGCTGCTCTTGCTTGCTTGTTTTTTTTTCTTGCCTTCTGATTGTTGCTCTGAGTGTTGCTATCCCTGTGCTGTTGCAATCCTGGAATTTCCCCGTTGTGGGACTAATAAAGGCTTATCTTATCTTATCTTATCTTATCTTATTTTAGAAAGCTTACCACAACTGACCTTGGTGTAGAGTTTGGATTCGGGTTCTGTGCCAAGGCTCTGTGCGCTCGTTGGATCTGCTGGTCTGTTTCATCAGGCAGCTTAAGCTCTTTTTGTAAGAATTGATCCATGAATTTCGTCATCGAGTTGCCTTCAATGCCCTCTGGAATCCCGAAGATGCGTATATTGCTCCGCCTGGACCTGCTCTCGAGGTCGGTCTTCAGGTTGGTTTTTCCTGCATCCTCTGTGTCTGTGCCGTCAGGGTCTGCAGCCGCTCGCTTGCCTTGGTCTTCCAGTCTTCCAACTCTGATATTCGAGCCTGTGCTTCTGCCATACACGCCCGTTGAGTGCGCAGTTCCTCCATGTTTTCAGCTAGCTTTTGTTCCATTTCTTTTCGGAGGCCCATAATTTCCTCCTTCATCTCTTTTTTCAGTTCTTCCTTAAGAGCCGTTAAATCCTGTTGGAGTTGTCGCTTGAAGTCTTTTATGTCTTTACTTATATTGGCAAAGCCAGTGTTCATAATATCAAGTTTGGCGTCCTCCTTTTTCTCTGCTGTAGTCACCTCGTTTTTTTGGGCCTCGTGTTCAGCGATTTCTCCAGCGTTGTTGAAGAGGGATTCTTTAGTTTTACCCTGCTTTTGTCCGTGTGCCCAGCTTCTTCGCGTTTTCATCCCTTGGTTTATTGATCCATTTATGTCGAGTTGGCCATTTACCAAAGATTTTTAATCCGACTAGGGAGAGCTCTCTGTTTAAGCGTTATGTCTCTCCGCCATCTTCCCGGAAGTCCGCTACCTCTATTTTAAATGATGACTCCCACCCTTTGCACTGCCACTTTCAGCATCGTCCCTCCAGACGGAGGTTTGCTGTCCCAAAAAGTAAAACCCAGCGCTACAAAAACAGCTTTGTTCCTGCTGCTGTCAAAGAGTTGAACAAGATGTAACAATATATTGCACATAATTTAGTTACCTATGTAGAGGAGCTTGGAATAACGAGGCGATGTGACTTATAAACCAAAGTTTATTATCAGCTTCGCTCCTCTAACAAGTCTTATCTCAGTGCAGAAGCAGAAGTAGAATAGAGGAAGAACACATTCAGCTCTACATACTTATACCTACACATAACAAAAGACATGCATATCAAAGCTGACATCCCGCATTATCTTAATCCCCCTCCTTTGTCTTCGTATCCCTCCACCTGGCCCTGGGAGGTCAGGGCGATCGATCTGGTCTCCACCGCAGCGCCTCGGATGCTCTTTGATCTCCGCTTATACATATGTAGGTTATGGGATATATGATTAATATAGACCACAGCCACCCCCCCAAACGACTAAGAAAAGGACAATAGAAAAATTCACAGTTTAAGATAATTATTATGACATACTAACTGCTACACCTCTTGACAAGGAAGAAACTTTCCAGCAGCTATGCTCCTGTAGAGAATTCAGTGGTAATCATAACAGCGTAGTAATATCACAAGTCAGTCTTAAACTGTTACAGCACAATTAGTGAACAACTTTTGAGTAGTTTGCATCAGTCCCTGTGCCGTCTGGGTTTTAATCTTCTCCCGAATCTGCTGTGGGTCCGCTTGGGCGTCCTAGTGGGACCTTCCTGTAAGGAATCTGCAGCTTGGGGAGGAGAGTGATTATTTGTTCTCTGCAGGGGGGCTGAGTCTTTTCTCTTGGAGGGTCTACCCCGCCGAGGTGCTCTCGCCAACCGTGCAGGTTCGTCTCTCAAAAAGAAGGCAGGTTTAAGTCTGTCAATGCTGACTGTTTCTTTTCTGTCCCCTAAATCAAGCACAAAATGCTTATCACCAGGTTCCAGCACTCTGAAAGGTCCATCGTATGGTGGACGGAGGGTTGGTTTTAAAGCTTCATGCCTAACAAAAACGAATTCAGCGTTTTTTAAAGCTTGGGGGACAAAAACCCGTGGAAAAGAGTGATGTGCCGGTCCGGGGAGAGTGTCAGGACCGTTGCTGCCTAAAAGCCTCGGGGCTGGAAGATGCCCTGGCTCTGGGTTCTCTGGTAAAAATTCACCTGGGAGCCTGAGAGGTTGTGCAAAAACTAATTTTGTTGGGGAGGCGTCTAGATCCTCTTTAGGCGCAGCACGCAACCCCAATAAAACACAGGGAAGTTTATTTACCCAATTTGTATCCGTTAGTGAGGCTCTGAGGGCGGCCTTTAAAGATTTGTGAAAACGCTCGCATAACCCATTAGCCTGGGGGTGATAAGCAGTGGTGCGGTGAATTGTCGCTCCTAAGCTGCTGGCCATGGCTGACCAAAGCTCCGAGACGAATTGAGGCCCCCTATCGGACGTGATGTCCGATGGGACGCCAAAACGTGCCACCCAGTTTGTCAAAAAAACGCGAGCGACTTCCTCCGCTGTGGTTGACGCCAGAGGGTCCGCCTCAGGCCAGCGCGTAGTACAGTCTATCATTGTTAACAGATGTGTGAAACCTTGGGAGGAAGGTAGTGGTCCCACGAGGTCGACATGAACGTGGTCGAACCTTCTAGCTGGGATTCGAAAAGGCTCTAGAGGGGCTTTTGTGTGTTTGTGTATTTTGGTGCGCTGACAAGACATGCAAGTTGTTGCCCATTCTTTTACGTTTTTGCGCAGGCCGGGCCACACAAACTTTTCGGCGACCATTTTAACCGAGGCGCGCACACCCGGGTGCGCGAGGGCGTGAATTGAGTCGAAAATACGGCGGTGCCATGCAGCTGGGACTACCGGGCGAGGACGGCCAGTTGAAATGTCGCATATTAGGGGGGGGTACACCGTCGCGTAAACCCCTTTCCTCCAGCCTTAACCCTGTTGGTCCAGACAGGAGTGTGCGCACGTCTGCGTCACTACTTTGCTCCTCCGCCATGGCTGCGTAATCTATCCCTACGTGGATTGGGGCTGCGTATGTGTCCGCGTTGGCGAAGAGTTCTGCGGCTGAGGTAGTATAATCTGTCTCCTCGCGCTCTGGCGATGTCACAGCGCGAGAGAGGCAGTCTGCTACCACGTTAAGTTTGCCTGCCACATGTCGAATGTCTGTGGTGAACTCTGAAATTGCAGCTAGCTGTCTTTGTTGCCTGCCTGACCATGGTTCTGAAATTTTAGCCATCGCAAAGGTGAACGGTTTGTGGTCTACAAAAGCTGTGAAACGCTGCCCCTCTAATCAGAACTGGAAGTGGCAGATGGATAAATGAAGCGCTAGCAGCTCCCTGTCAAAAGTGCTGTATTTACGCTCAGTTTGGTTTAACGATTTGCTGAAAAATGCCAAAGGTTGCCAGGTTCCGCCAACGTGTTGTTCTACAACCGCCCCTATGGCCAGGTCTGAAGCGTCTGTGGTTAGCGCAATGCGGGCCGAGGGATCAGGATGAACCAACAATGTGGCATTAGCTAGGGCACTTTTTACTTCCGCGAAGGCGCGTTCGCGCTCCGGGGTCCATTCGACCGCGTTGGAAGGCTTTTGTTTTCTGAGCACGTCATATAGGGGCTGCATGAGTTGAGCTGCACGGGGGAGGAAACGGTTGTAAAAATTAACCATTCCCAAAAATTCTTGCAGCGATTTGACCGTTTGTGGCCGTGGAAAACTTTTTACTGTGCGAACTTTATCTGGCAGTGGGACTGCCCCCTTCGGTGAAACTCTGTGTCCCAAAAAATCAATTTGTGGCACGCCGAATTTGCATTTGGCTGGATTGATTATTAACCCGTGCTCTTCTAGTCTTTGAAAAACCATAGTGAGATGCTGTTCGTGTTCTTCCTCCGACGAGCTGGCTACCAGCATATCGTCGAGGTAGACGAACACGAAAGGGAGGTTGCGTAATACCGTGTCCATCATCCGCTGAAAGGTTTGAGCAGCGCCTTTGAGGCCAAAAGGCATCCGCAAAAATTCAAAAAGACCGAAGGGGGTTATTACAGCTGTTTTAGGAATGTCTTCCGCTCGAACGGGGACTTAGTGATAGCCACGGACCAGGTCTATTTTAGAAAAAATGCGCACACCCGCCAGATGTAGTGAAAAATCTTGGATGTGAGGAATTGGGTAGCGGTCATGCGCTGTTGCATTGTTTAATCTGCGGTAATCACCGCACAGTCTCCAAGAACCGTCGGATTTCGGGACCATGTGTAGTGGTGATGCCCAGGGGCTTTTTGAGCGTCTGATTATGCCTAGTTTTCCAAGGGTGGTAAACTCGTCCCAAGCTATGGCGAGCTTGGTCGCGTCTAAGCTCCGAGCTTTGGCGAATACGGGTGGGCCCGTTGTGGGAATAAAGTGTTCAACCCCGTGCTTAGCCACTGTAGCTGAGAATTTGGGAATTGTGAGTGCTGGAAATTGGGTGAGAAGTTGATCAAACTTACCTCCTGCTGTAGTGACGCTGGCCTGCACGGGTGGTGGAGAAACTCAAGCTGAGCAGGGAATAGAAGCAAATGACAGTGCATTAACCAAGCGTCTATTTGCTAGATCGACTAATAGCCCATGTGCACACAAAAAATCCGCGCCCAACAAGTTAAAACTCACCACCGCTACAACAAATGTCCATCTGTAGATGCGGCCATGAATGCAGAGGGGCAGATTCCTTTCACCATAAGTGTCGATGATGGAGCCGTTGGCTGCCATCGCTCCATTGCCCTGGCGGCCCATGGCCCGGTCTGCGTGGGAGGGCATGATAAAACTCAGTTGAGCTCCAGTGTCAATTAGGAACTGTTTGCCGGTGTGTCCGTCATTCACATAAAGAAGTTTATTTTTTTTGCCGAGAACCGCAGCCGTTAACGGTTCTCGGTTTGGGCGTTTTCCCGAACTTTTGAACTTGCAGGGGGGAACGCATTTGTACGCCCCCTCGGCGAAACGGTGGTGGTAATAGCAGATGTCGTTCCGCCTGCTGCGTCTTGGTTGTGTTGCCGCCATGGTGGGCGGGCTCTGCTCGGTTGTCTGTGGTTCTCCGTTGCTCTGGGCATCTGCAGATGCTGCTGTGGCCACCTGTTCCCTGCAGGCGTTGGTGAGTCGTTGCGCTTCTCGGGCCAGCGCGCGGAAGTCCTGCTGGGTGCTGCACCGCATGTTGATCAGCGTCCCTCTCATGTGTGGCGGCAGAGTGCTGAGGAAGATGTGTTGGAAGAGGAAGTTGTCGTTGTCCTCCTCCTTGAGCTGCAGCATGTCTTCCATGAGGGCCTTGGGTCTGCATCCTCTGTGGCCGTAGATCGCCAGGATCTTCTCTGCCCTCTCCTCGGCTGAGGGGACGAAGTTCTCGACGATGGTCGCCTTCAGCTCTCTGTATTTGTCATAGGCGGGCGGCTGTCGGATTATGCTCCGCGCGCATCTTGACGTGGCAGCGTCGAGTTTGGCGACGATGTGATAAAACTTCGTCTCGTCCGCCGTTATGCCCGCCAGTGCAAACTGAGCCTCAGCTTGCTGGAACCATGAGCTCGGGTCTTCTTGCCAGAATTCTGGCAGCTTGACGGTGACGGCGCTTGTGTGGGCCGTCCTTGATGTGTCCACCGGGTGAGAGCGCCTTTCTTCTGCTCTCACGGCGGGGCTGGTGCTCGGTTGAGCCCTCTCTTCTGCCGTGGGGGAACGTCTTCCATCCGTTCCCCTGTCTGCATGGGCGCCGGCGTCTGCCTGGGTCGCCTCAGATGAGTCAATCGCGGGGGAATGCCTCTGGTCCATCCTCGCGTCAGGGTCACCAGTGTAGAGGAGCTTGGAATAATGAGGCGATGTGACTTATAAACCAAAGTTTATTATCAGCTTCGCTCCTCTAACAAGTCTCATCTCAGTGCAGAAGCAGAAGTAGAATAGAGGAAGAACACATTCAGCTCTACATACTTATACCTACACATAACAAAAGACATGCATATCAAAGCTGACATCCCGCATTATCTTAATCCCCCTCCGTTGTCTTCGTATCCCTCCACCTGGCCCTGGGAGGTCAGGGCGATCGATCTGGTCTCCACCGCAGCGCCTCGGATGCTCTTTGATCTCCGCTGACGGTTGAGACCTCTTTGTCCTGTTCGGAGGTGTGAAGTCGGTTTACATATATAATCACCAAACATTCTCACATGCTTATACATATGTAGGTTATGGGATATATGATTAATATAGACCACAACCTATTTATTAATTTCATTTTATATTTACTTATTTTTTTTAGGTTTTTTATTTGGGTTCTAAATCTTTTATTGGGTTTTAGACTTTTGAGTTTTTAACCTCTTTGACTAGTCTTTAACTTTTTAATATGACCCTTCTCTCTTATCTTTGTTTTTTCTCTCATCTCTTTGTCTTATATCCTGATTGATGGAGCCTTGAGTATTTTTATCATGTTTATAGTCAGCTTCATGTGTGCCTGTGTTTGTGTTTATGTTGAATGTAATTGTGGTTTGTAAATATGGATGTCACCTGTCTGCAAAACAAATCTACCTACGGGTACCAATAAAGTAACCTGAACCTGAACCATACTGAATTTTCAAACAGTAATTTCGTTACACAGCACTTCAAGGCAAAAGTAGTGGTGTTACTCCCAACACTGCCTATAACCTGTACAACCCAACTGAAAAGCAAACTGAAATCTTTTAAGGGGAAAAATAAAAAATAAAAAACAATAACCTGGTTGCATAAATATGCACACCCTGCTATAACCGGGGATGTGGCTGTGTTCAGAATTAACCAATCATATTCAAACTCATGTAAAATGGGAGTCAACACACGCCTTCCACAATTTAAAGCTCCTCTGATGAACCCCAAATAAAGTTCAGCTGTTCTAGTAGGCTTTTTCTGACATTTTTGTCGTCACATCTTACATCACAAGTGATTGTCCGCAGAGAGCTTCCAAAGCATCAGAGGGATCTCATTGTTCAAAGGTATCAGTCAAGGGAAGGGTACAAAAGAATTTCTAAGGCATTAAATATACCATGGAATACAGTGAAGACAGTCATCATCAAGTGGAGAAAATTATGGCACAACAGTGACATTACCAAGAACTGGACATCCCTCCAAAACTGATCAAAAGACGAGAAGAAAACTGGCCAGGGAAGTTGCAAAGAGCCCGACAGTAACACTGAAGGAGCTGCAGGAATTTCTGGCGAGTACTAGCTGTTTAGTACATGTGACAACAATCTTCCATCTTCTTCATATGTCTGGGCTATGGGGTAAGGTGGCAAGATGGAAACTGTATCTTACGAAGAAAAACATCCAAGCCCAGCTACATTTTGCAAAAACACATTTGAAAGTTCCCAAATGCATGTGAGAAAATGTGTTATGGTCCAATGAAACCAAGGTTGAACTTTTTGGCCATAATTCTAAAAGGCATATTTGGCACAAACACAACACTGCTCATCACCAAAAGAACACCATACCTACAGTGAAGCATGGTGATGGCAGAATCATGCTTTGGGGCTGTTTATCTTCAGCTGGAACTGGGGCCTTAGTCAAGGTGGAGGGAATTATGAACAGTTCATATACCAGTTCATTATACCAGTCAGCGTTGGCACAAAACCTTCAGGCTTCTGCTAGAAAGCTGAATATGGAGAGGAACTTCATCTTTCAGCATGACAATGACTCAAAGCTCACATCCAAATCAACAAAAGAATGGCTTTACCAGAAGAAGATTAAGGTTTTGGAGTGGCCCAGCCACAGTCCAGACCTGAATGCAATCGAACATCTGTGGGGTGATCCGAAGAGGGCTGTGCACAGGAGATGCCCTCGAAATATGACAGATTTGGAGCATTTTTGCAAAGAAGAGTGGGCAAATATTGCCACATCGAGATGTGGCAATACATCCCACTGGCAGAGACAACACTACCAATCAACTGCGACAAGCCCTCAAAAGCGGCGATCAAGAAGGCCACAATGACCTTGAGGAATGGAAAAGCAGCAAGAGCGAACAAGGTACTGGCAGAAGCAATCAAAACAGACATTGAAACAGCCGTCAACATGCTACACAGCCTCTTCAGCAAGATCTGGGAGAAGGAAGAGGTACCAGCCGAGTGGAAGGAAGGGATTGTCATCAAGCTGCCAAAGAAGGGGAACCTCAGGCGGCACTGAAACAGCAAGGAACCAAATGGAGGGGAGTAGGGACAGCAGCCCAGAACCGAGCGCGATGGTGAGGGGTCGTCGATGGCCTATGCTCCATGGCGAGCTATGGGCTTAAGTAACAAGTAAGTAAGATGTGCCACGCTGTTAGACTCCTACCCAAAAAGACTGAGTGTCATGTTTGGGATCGTTCACCCCGTCCATGACCTGTGGTTGTAAGTTTTGATTACGTCTTATTAATTCCATCTGGCAAATTGAGACTTGCTCTCTGCCAGTTCTACAGTCACGCCTCCTCCTCACCAGACATTCACCGGCTGCATGGTATCACCACACACACACACACACACACACACACACACACACACACACACACACTCTCTCTCTCTCTCACACATGCTTACACACATCCAATTAACTACACACCTGCTTGCCACACGGCTGTGCCCAGTTGCCCTCATTAGCATATTGTATTCTTATAGGGAGACAGTGTGCGCAGTGTGGCAGCTTAAGTCAGCAATGGACATCCTGACTCACCGATGTTTGGCTTTCTTCCCCTGGACGCATTGTGTTGTTACCTTGAGCCTTTCCGCTCCAACATATGTGTAAGTCCTTATTTGGACTGGCTCCCTTCCTGTTCACTCTTTATACTGCGGACTTCTCACACAACACAACACACTGCCATCTACAGAAGTTCTCTGATGACTCTGCGATCGTTGGCCTCATCTCCAATGGAGATGAAGCTGAGTACAGAGGGCTTATCCAGGACTTCGTGGACTGGTGCCATCGGAACTGCCTCCAGATCAACGCGAGGAAAACTAAGGAGCTGGTGGTGGACTGCCGCAGGCATGGGCAGCCCCTCACAGTACCAGTAAATATACAGGGAACAGACATCGAGATGGTGACATCCTATAAGTACCTGGGTATTCATCTGAACAATAAACTAGACTGGTCACACAATACTGATGCACTCTACAAGAAGGGACAGCGCAGGCTGTTCCTGCTGAGGAGACTCAGGTCTTTTGGTGTACAAGGGGCGCTGCTGAAGTCATTCTATGACACGGTGGTGGCATCAGCCATCACTTTTGGAGTGGTCTGCTGGGGCAGTGGCATTACTGCAGCCGATAGGAAGAGACTGAACAAACTGATTAAGAAAGCTAGCTCTGTCCTGGGGCAGCGCCTTGATCCGATGGAGGAGATAGGAGAGAGAAGGACGGTGGCTAAACTGTCATCTCTGCTGGAGTCCGAGTTCCACCCTATGCAGGACATACTGAATGCACTGAGGAGCTCATTTAGCAGCAGACTACATCATCCCAGGAGCACAACCGAGAGGTTTCGTAGGTCCTTCCTACCAACGGCTGTCAGACTGTACAACCTAAGCAGGGCTGCTCGCAGAGATAGCAAAAAAGACGTAACAAACTAATAGTTTTTTGAATGCAGAAGATGCAATAGACTTACACAGTGGTCCTCTCCGGCATACAACTAGGAGCATGCCGGTCGCTATGGAGGGTGAGAGTGTGTATGGGCACATAATCATACCATGCAGGATAGCTGGGTAGACGGTTATGCTGTTTCATTCCATCTAGCGGCAATGCTCTGCACTGTGTGTGTTTATATATTTGCATATTTGTTCCGTCTAGCTGCAATGCTCCGTACTGTGGGTGTTTATATATTTATATATCTACATGTTATTCCATCTAGCTACATTGCTCCGCACTGTGTGTGTTTATATACTTGCATATTTATTCCACCTAGCTGCAATGCTCCGTACTGTGGGTGTTTATATATTTACATATTTATTCCATCTAGCTACAATGCTCTGCACTGTGTGTTCATATATTCATATATTATTCCATCCAGCTACAATGCTCTGCACTGTGTGTCTGTGTGTGTGTGTATATATATATATTTTATAGTAATACGTACATATGTTTATTAGCTGCTCTTGCTTGCTTGTTTTTTTTTTTTTTTTTTTTTTTTTTTTTTTTTCTTGCCTTCTGATTGTTGCTCTGAGTGTTGCTATCCCTGTGCTGTTGCAATCCTGGAATTTCCCCGTTGTGGGACTAATAAAGGCTTATCTTATCTTATCTTATTTTTGTGCCTTTTTCCTCCGCTCCTGACTGTTTGGAGCGCATGAGGCATTTCTTTTAAGCCTACGAGGTTTGCAGCGGGTTGTCTCCCCCATTCTCATCAGTGACTGTTATTTGGACTTTTTCTGTCATGGTCCGAGTGCTGACTCTGTCCGCACTCGGGTTGTCTGGTAGTTCTCAGTTCTCTACTCTGGTTTACCACATGGCATTCGGGCTCTTATTGTGACAGTGTCTCGGCGGGGCTTCCGACTGTCAGAGCTCCGCTCCGCTGGGGTGGCTGGTAATCAATCAGCTGATGACATTCTCATCAGCTGAGTATTCTGTGAAGCCCTATTTAAGGGAGCAGCTCAGGTTACTCCGGGCTGTGACCTCGTCGAACATCCTCTCGTCAAATCTCCTTCTAAGATTCATATTGTCTCACAGTAAGTGTATTCCTTCTGTGTCTGTTCCCCTCTGTTCATAGTCATAGTCTTAGTCACAGTCATAGTTGTGTTTTTCCCCACGTGGCTCATTATTTTGTCATTTGTTTTCCTTTAATAAATTATGCAAACTCATCGGTGGCCTATAACGTCTTATTTGCAGTCCGCGAGGACCGCAGCATGACAGTAGGTCGCAGCCAGACTGAGATGCCGGTCACCGTGAGTTTGCTTTGGACTTGAGTTTTTTCCCTTCTCCGGGGAGCTCGTATCGCTCAGTATGTCCGCTCTCGAGCGTGGGTATTGCCCCGAGTGGTTTCAGGAGGTTGATGGCTACCTGGCAGAAGCCCGTCGCCTCATGCCCACCTACACAGCATACGAGCCCCTGGGTCTTGCTCAGAGGAAGCTATTGAAATACCATCTCACCTCCTTTCTGGAGGGAAAAGAGCGAGTGATGTGGATTGTGTCACAACGTACACGGATAGAGAGAGTGCTTGTGAGCGCAGCCAAGGAACCCTCACCTCCTTCCCCGAGAACGGCATCCCCCATGAGGAGGGAGATCCGTGGACTGGAGGGAAATCCTGGCAGGAGGCCGATGGTGGGGCAATTCCATTCCTCACCTCAGGAGTCAGTTCCTGTCGCCCGTCTAGCCCAGGTGCAGCGTTTCCCTGGCTTCACCTCTCCCTCTGTCGGTAAACGTCATCACACAGCCTCCGGTAAGCCTCTGCAAGAACCTTTTCCTTTAATAAATTATGCAAACTCATCGGTGGCCTATAGTGTTTTATTTGTGGTCCGCGAGGACCACAGCATGACATTTTGTACATTTTTCCACTGTAAATAAACACGTTACCTACACTGCGTTTTGGGCTCATTGCCAATTTATATGTTCGCTGCAAAATTACGCAGCGGACATGACAGTAAGCTGCCACCAAAAGAGCCCAAGCAGTAAGTAGCGTGTTACTCATTTTTTGTGTTTTTTTCACCTACCTGTTTGGAGCGTGGTGTGCTGGTCTAGCCGTTACCACACTGGTTTTAGTGGATGGGCAGCAGGACAACCCAGTGCAGAGGAGCAGCGGGCAGCCTGGCAAATCTGGGGACTTCTGGAGGACGCGTACGTCTCCATCGGGCCCAGAGAGCGTTTGGTGTGTGTAGCATCATCTTGCTTTGGCTCATCAATAAAATTATTCTTCATCTTAAAGACATTGTTTCACCCAAGAAAAGGCCAGTCAAGAACTGCTTTTTCATCTCAGGACCACAGCTGAACCAACATTCCTTTGTTGAGCAAAGCTAAGGAATGCTCTCAATCTATTAACTCACATCATAAATAACTTGGGGACGTCCTCAACTAAGACAGGTTTATACTCAACAGGCATACCATAAAACCGTAAAGACATTCACTAAGGCCTTGGATTGACCACAGCTGGACACTACCCCTGGTGGACGTCTATGGAGTAGACACTCACTTTGACTGTACAAGTTTTGAACTGAAATGAACTCTTCAAGTTTTGTTTCTCAGGACAATTCTAAGGACACCATTTGTTGAAGATCACTGCCTCGGTGGGACCTTGATATTCTGTGGACAATCAATGGGTTTGAAATATATATTAATCCTTGATTTTAAATATGTGCATGTTAAAATGTTTCAATGAATGTTTATTCTTGCATGTTAATTTAAAAGCACTAGTTATAAAGTTGCATGAATCACTAAAGCTAACTTAGACTTTATACATACAGTAAGTAGGTTAAGGAATCCCCAGTGTATTAAAATTGTGTGATTCTGTGAGGACCCGTATCAGCCAATCATCACTCAGCATATGCTGGGCTCCTGCTCTTTCCATTGGCTCCTCACAGGCAAAAGCCTGTTCATTGGATTAAAGTTCATAAAAACCGCCCACGAAGGAAGACTATTGGCTGGGGCTCCTGCCAATCCCCCGAAACCCACGAAAGTTGTCCGCAGATAAAGGGGAGAGACACCCTCTTTCAGCCCTCTTTTCTTTTTCTTCTCCTTCTCTTCACTGCTGCAGAGCACTGCTGGAGAACAAAGAGATCTCTTCACTGCCACAGAACAAAGGAGACTTCACACACATGCTTTTTTTACGATCACCTCAGCGCAGAGAACATGAAATATTGCGTTTGTGTAAACTTCTGTGTATTTTAATGTTTTTTCTTTAAACATCTAGGAATTAATTCTTTTCTTTCCTGAGCTCAAATCCTAATTCGGAGTCAAACTCCCGCTCCTAGACGTCTATTTTTATAATTTCCTCCTGTTAAACTTTCTTTAAACTTACCGTTTTTAGTTTTAACTTTAATTTTAATTTTATATATTTTCTTTAAAAGGACTGAGTGACCATGTCCATAATAGAAGCTAATTTCAACTCCACGAAATCGGAAAAATCTTTTGATTTTGCTATTGGATCAGATTTTGTAATTATTCTTGAATTCCCTTGGGAGAAGCCACTGACCCATGACAGCCTCGACGCAGCTCGCCATTACACTGCCTGAAGAAAACACCGTCATCATCTTCGCTGCACCTCAGCCCAACAGTCAAAATCTCATCATGTGGCTGTAGACTTTGGAAGCTGCCGTACCTTGTTCGAATATCTGCTGGCAAGATATTCTGGTTTTGGTGCCAATCGACAACTAAAGCTTCAAGAAGAAGGATCTCCACTACGCAAGGTCACGTGAGCTGCATTCTTTATTCATCTGCTGAATAAAACATCTGAGATTTGAGAATAATTCAGTATCTGATCAGATACAAAATTAAAGAGCAATTAATATAACTTTTCTTTTCATTAAAATTTCATTTTCATTTTCTTAAGAGTAATCCAGAATTGTCCATACAATTATTTTAATTTTCCCCATAAATTTGCACTCAGTTTTCCATAATCCATTAACTTTCAAACTGGTCTAAATTCAGCTTACATTTTCACCCTGGTTCTGCAAATGTTCACATTGTTACTCAATCATTTACAAGTTTAATTTAATGGTTAATGCAAGTCATTTCAATGTCCTTTAATCATCATTTCATTTAATAAAGACGTGAAAAATGAGAGAAGTTGTTGGGAATTTATTTCATTCTGAGTCTGGTTTCAAAGCCCCAGTATCGAATTCACTAATATTTTGAGACTGATTAGTAATTAATTTATTGAGTGATTAAACTGGTATAAAGTGAAATTAATGACTAAAAGTGCTCACTAATGGCCCTTTTCCACTAGCCCCAGTCGGCCTTACTTGACTCGACTCGCTATTACTCGTTTCGGCCTCGGTTGTTTTTCCATTGCAGCTGGGTAAAGCTGGGGTGGGTGGGATTTTTTTTACAGCAAGGTGGCGCCACACTCCAGTGACGTAAAACACGCGACCCAAGCAAAACATAACATGGCGGCTGTACAAGGCGACTCCTCGGTCTGTGGCTTTTTGTCACCGTAAATGCCAAAAAGGACCACCAGACAAGGGTACAGGCAGCGAGACGAAACACTATGGAATAGTACTGCAGCTTCTGGGAGAGCCGAAGACGTGAGGACACAAACTAGATCATACATGACGGTAAGCTAATGGTTGCTAATGCTAGTTTGCTATAACTACATTGTACTACACTGTAATGTCTGCAAGTTATCACTGTTAGGTACTGAAATATGTATGCTGTGTGTGTGTGTTTCAGATGGCTCTGTTGTGGGAAAATTACCGCTTCAAACGGTCGGTCTGGCGGTCAACACAGCCTGTCACTGATGTCAACACAGCCCGTCACTGATGTCAACACAGCTTCACAAACGATCAGTGGTTATAGACCTTAAGAATGTCTGTAGAAACGTTTATTTCCTGTGCAACAAATTGCTCTGATCTGCGTGAAAATCATGGAGAGACTGTTGAGACATCATGGATGTAGCTGCTCCAGCAGCACGGAGTCTGAGGTGGTGTCATAGCAAAAAATGATCAGCTGACACAACTTGATCGCCAGGTTAATAACTACATTAGCCACAAAATATTTATTCAAAAAGTAAACAGTACTGAGTTAGGTATAATAAGATATATTTGACAATTATGATGCATTTTAGGCCAAAAACAAACTTGATCTAGGATTAAAAGTAATTAAAATAATGCAGTCACAAGGTTACATGGAAAATACTTGATTTACTAGATACATGTACTGTAGAAATAAACTGTATATTCTCTGCATCAACAATGTACTATACATGCATTCATGTAGTATTGCACTGGAAATTGCACTGACAATAAACCTTTCAAGTTTTTGCAGATGTCTCTTTTTTATACTGTATGTGAAGGTTACCACCATGTGGCACAAATTAAATACTAACAGATTGGAAAAGCTGTCTAAGAACAATCCAGCAGTTTGAGAAATCACTTTTGGATTGGTGTAAGTCTGTCAACAGAATTATGAACCATAAAGCAGTTTGTGTTAAAATGTTAAATCCCACTAAATCCTAACCTGGGGGTTTCCAATCATGTGTCATGGAGGGCCAAGACCCTGCAGTTTCTCTCTTCTACCCAATCTCTTCAGCAGGTGTTCTCACTGATCTGCAGTCAGTGGGAGAAATTCAGTGGAATCTGCTGTTGAAGACACTGTTTGGAGGTAAAACCTGCAGGGTCTCGGCCCTCCATGGCACGATTGGACACCCCTGCCCAAACCCATTATGATGAAGAACAGGTGCTAATATGGCCCAGAATTCCTCCATATACTGGTACTGTCACTAAAGTGTGCAGGGTCTTCTGCGGTGGCACATCCAACAATACAGTCTTCAGTTACAGTAATTGTTTTGGTTACTTTTTTCTTAAAAAGGAGCCATTATTTTCAAAGTCACCAATAAATGGTTTGTACTGTTGACTCTTTTCCCACCAGTGTCTTAACAAGACAAAATAGAAACTTATGATGCAAACACATAAGTCACTAAATTGTTTATTACAATCAGCAGCAAATTCCAGATTATTCAGAGTGTGCAAAATTCAAACTGTAAAAAAAACAAAAAACAAAAAAAAACTTAGAATGGGTCACACACGCCGGCCACGCTGCCTCACTGAAAAGCAGCTGGGATGTGCCACTCAAGCTGGACCCGGTTCAGCAGATCTTCAGCCTGCATCTCTGTAAATAGTGAGGCACGGTCCAATTTGGGGTGGATCGTTTCCCTCTTGCCTAGACAAAATACAGAAATGGGTGGTGATTAATTAAAGCAAGTTTAAAACATATTTGGGAAATACACTTGTTGCTAAAAGCCAGTGGTGGAATGTGAATGAATGAATCTTTATTTCGGATAGATTTAAAGTAAAGATTAAAAGAAAATAGAATAATATAACAAAGGGGAAAAAATCTAACAAGGTCAAATTAAACAATAACCCCTCTGATTATACAGTTCAACATAGGTTATCCGAAATGGGTGATGGCTGAAGCCGCAGCTTATATTGCCCACCCATATTCCATCCAAGAATTCAAAAGAAAAACAAAACAGGAGCGATTACAATTTGAATGTGACAATAAAGTACTTTGTTGTTGTATTTAACCACAATTTTCATGTAGCTGTGCTACAGTAAAGTAGATTTTACAAGGGCTGGGTTACATTTAAAATCATCTGTTTTTACTGTGGCCTCAGCAATCAGAATGAATTAATACATTCACTTGAATGGAATCTAGTACTTTAACTAAAGGTGTGCATCACCGAGTATGGAGTCGCTCAGTCAAAATATGAAGTTTTTATCAATAAAAGTTTAGCCACCACTTTGTCACCGCTGTGTCTCTTCTTGCCCTGGCTTCAAGTGTGGGCGGTGTTTTGTACTTGTATTGCTAAAATATAAAAGGAAGCACTACAATGGGTCTCAAATATTTGTAATGTGTCCTGTTACTGCATGAGTTTATTGATGATAGACTATAAACTACACATATAAACTAAATTATATTGATGACTGAACAATTCCCATTCCCCAAAAGATACAATTATGAACATAACTCACAAAGGATCACACAAGTGATCTGACAAAAAAATAAAGACATCAAGAAGCGATTTATTTTACAGTTGATGTGCCATTCATTTTCAGTTATTCTGTAATTAATATTCACACAATCAAATAAATCTCAGTTCAGTCCCTTTTATATTAAGTGGAAATTGTGCTACTTTGGTTTTGACACTTTACCTATAAAAGCAAAGGATTTCAGTACTTTCTACAGTGACAAGGTCCGTTGTGGGGTGGCTGCTTTTCCTTTCCACTTGCCTAGACCAACGACAGAAATGGATGGTGGTTAGTTAAAGCAAGTTCAACACATATACAGGCACATCTCAAAAATTAGAATATCATGAAAAAGTTCAATATTTTTGTCACTCATTTCAGAAGGTGAAACCCATATATAGATTCATTACAGGGACTATGGAAGTCAGGTTATTTCGCACCTCAGACAGAGACAATGAATACACATGGGAGAACAATGCCCAAGAGGGTGAGAGGGGGTTGAATGAAGTGTAGTGTAAATATCATGCTGTGTATAAGGAAGTGCCTTGAAGCTTGTGAAGGTGACTTGTGATATAGAGAGGAGTGCTTGCTGTAACCAGTCAGTCTGTTCTGTGCTTGTGAGATGTGAGTGTGTAATAAATCGTCGGACATGAAGCTGCCTCTTCATTTACACACTCCACACTGGTGACCCAAGACGTATTCTGGAACACGAGGCGAGAACCCCGGAGCCGGCCCGGTTGGGAAGCCCCAGAGATGCAGCAGCCATTCCACAGACAGCCAGGACTGGAACCCCCAGCAACGCGTATGCAGTTTCAGTCAAGCTACCGGATTTCTGGCAGCACAACCCGCGCTCTTGGTTCCACCACACTGAGGCCCAGTTCGCCCTCCGGGGAGTAACGGCAGACGACACCAAGTTCTACCATGGGGTAGCAGCGCTGGACTCCTGCACAGCCCAGCAGGTAGCGAGCCTGCTTGATCAGCCACCAGCCAGCAACAAATATGAGGCGCTCAAGACTGCGCTCACCCGGCGCTACACGCTCTCGGAATGTGAGAGAGCGGAGAGGCTCCTGGCGCGGACCAAGTTAGGAGATGGGTCGGCCGTGGACCTGATGGAGAAGATGCTGGCGTTAGTGGGCATGGACGACGGGCACTTTCTGTTTGCCCACCTTTTCCTCCGGAACCTTCCAACAGTGGCGTGAGCGGTTCTGGCCAATTCCCTGTTGCTGGTCGCGCATGACTACCGTGCGCTAGCCCAGGAGGCAGACCGGATCATCCTCACCACCAGGGCAATCACAGTCAACGCGGCAGCGGCAGAGCCCAGGGAGACGACCAGAGGAGGCGAGGAGCCACCGACGGTAGCAGCAGCGGGGGCCAAGGAGCGCCAGAGAGACACACTCTGTTTCTACCACCGCCGCTTCGGAGAGAACGCACGCAGATGTGCGCCACCGTGCCAATTCAAGCGCTCAGGAAAACGCCGAGGCCGTCGGTCGGTAGCAGCTGCGACCCTCGGTGAAGAGAACAAGCTGCTCTACTTGACGGATGCGTGCTCAGGGAGGCGTTTCCTCGTGGACACGGGAGCCCAGAAGAGCTTCATCCTGCTGACCTACGCTGACTGGCTGGCAGAACCTAGCGACCCCGTGATGTTGGCAGCAAATGGCTTGGAAATTAAGACCTTTGGTGAGAGAACACTGATCTTATCTCTACACGGCCGTACATACGGGTGGACTTTTGTCATAGCAGCACTGAATTACCATATCCTGGGGGCTGATTTTCTGTGTGCACATGGTTTACTGGTTGATGTTGCTAACAGGCGCCTGGTTAATGCACTGTCCTTTGACTCTCTCCCCTGTATAGCTCGAGTGACCCAGCCAACAGCACAAGCCAACGTCACAGCTCCAGGCTGTAAGTTCCACGCACTGCTCACTCAGTTCCCAGCACTCACGATCCTGACGTTTTCGCCGGCCACCGCTAAACACGGGGTGGAGCACTTTATCACCACCACCGGGCCACCCGTTTTTGCAAGACCTCGGCGCTTGGACGCAGCTAAACTGGCCATAGCTCACGAGGAGTTCACCAACCTGGAAAGGTTGGGCGTCATCAGGCATTCGAACAGCCCATGGGCATCCCCGCTACACATGGTCCCTAAGGCTGAGGGATCGTGGCGACCGTGCGGTGATTTCCACAGGTTGAACAACGCCACAGCACACGACCGCTACCCGATTCCCCACATACAGGATTTTTCCGTCCACCTCGCCGGAGCACGTATTTTTTCCAAAATAGACCTGGTCCGCGGTTACCATCAAGTCCCAGTGCACACTGAGGACGTACCCAAAACAGCGGTAATAACTCCGTTCGGTCTATTCAAGTTTCTGCGCATGCCATTTGGGTTAAAAGGCACAGCACAGACGTTCCAGCACATGATGGATGCAGTGCTGCGTGATCTCCCGTTCGTGTTCATCTACCTGGACGATATCCTGGTAGCCAGTGCGTCCAAAGACGAACACGAAACCCACCTCAGGACGGTTTTCCGGAGGTTGGAGGAGCACGAGTTAATAATCAACCCGGCGAAATGCCAGTTCGGCGTGACGGGGATTGATTTTTTGGGGCACCGCGTCTCTCCGGAAGGAGCGATCCCGCTGCCTGACAAAGTGCGCGCCGTGGCAGATTTTCCCAGGCCTCAGCTGGTCAGGGCGCTGCAGGAATTTTGGGGGGATGGTGAACTTTTATAACCGTTTCCTTCCTCGCGTGGCGCAGCTCATGCAACCATTGTACGCCGCGCTCAAGAGAAAGAAACCTGCGGATAGGGTCGAATGGACCCCGGAGCAAGAGTGGGCGTTCTCGGAGGTTAAAGCAGCCTTGGCAAATGCTGCACTGCTGGTGCATCCGGACCTGGCGGCCCGGATAGCGCTCACCACTGATGCTTCAGACGTGGCCCTGGGGGCTGTCGTGGAGCAGCGCATCGCCGGGGCTTGGCAACCGCTCGCTTTTTTTAGCAGAACTTTGCGCGACAGTGAACGTAAATACAGCGCGTTCGACAGGGAGTTGCTGGCTCTCCACCTGGCCATACGCCACTTCCAGTTCTGGCTGGAAGGGCGCAGCTTCACTGCGTCCGTGGATCACAAGACACTAATGTTCGCGATGGCCGAGGTTTCAGAACCGTGGTCGGGCTGGCAGCAGAGACAGCTGGCCGCGATCTCAGAGTTTACTACCGATATTCAACATGTGTCGGGTAAACTGAATGTGGTGGCGGACTGCCTCTCGCGCGCCATGGTGGCCCCGGTCTACGTGGGGATAGATTACGCAGCCATGGCCGCGGAGCAGATTAGCGATGCAGATGTGCACGCGCTCCAGTCTGGACCAACAGGGTTAAGGCTGGAGAGCAGGGTGCTGCAAGACGGCATGCCCCCCAATCTGCGATGTCTCCACGGGACGCCCGCGTCCAGTGGTCCCGGTCGCGTGGCGCTGCCGCATGTTTGAGTCGGTTCACACTCTGGCGCACCCAGGAGTGCGCACGTCGGTCAAAATGGTGGGAGAGAAGTTTGTGTGGCCGAGCCTACATAAACAAGTAAAAGAGTGGGCTGCAGCCTGCGTGGCGTGCCAACGAGCCAAGGTACACAGACACACGAAGGCTGCCTTGGAGCCGTTTCGGGTACCGGCTAAGAGGTTCGACCATGTTCACGTGGACCTCGTGGGCCCCCTCCCGCCATCACAGGAGTGCACGCACCTCCCGACAGTGATGGACCGCACCACACGCTGGCCAGAAGCAGTCCCACTGGCGGCAACCACGTCCGCAGACGTAGCACGCGCTTTTTTAACAGAATGGGTGGCGCGTTTTGGAGTCCTGTCGGACATTACGTCCGACAGGGGCCCTCAATTTGTTTCCGAACTCTGGTCCGCGATGGCCCGTAGCCTGGGTGTTACAATTCATTGCACAACCGCATACAACCCACAGGCCAATGGGTTATGCGAGCGTTTTCATAGATCACTGAAAGCAGCACTCAGGGCTTCACTGACGGATGTAAATTGGGTGGACAAGTTGCCGTGGGTTTTATTGGGGTTGCGCTCTGCGCCAAAAGAGGATCTGGAAGCTTCCCCGGCAGAGATGGTTTTTGTGCAGCAACTACGGCTGCCCGGGGAATTTCTGCCAGATAGTCCCACGCCGGACAGCTGCCCTTCTCAGCTTTTGCAGCGTAGCGCAAACACAGGCACGCTGCCGGGCCCAGCCCACCACTGTTTTCCGCGTGTTTTCGTGCCTAAAACTTTGAAGAACGCGGAGTTCGTGTTCATCAGACACGACACCCACCGCCCTCCATTGCGTCCACCCTATGATGGACCGTTCAGAGTGTTGGAAACAGGGGTTAAGCATTTTGTGCTAGATTTATGGGGTAGACGGGAGAAAATTGGCATAGACAGACTCAAACCCGCCTTTGTAGTGGCGGATGAGCAAGTGCTGTTGGCGAGGGCCCCTCGGCGTGGAAGACCCCCACGGAGAACTCCCAGGGGAACGATTCATCAGAGCAGCCACACGGACAGAGCAAACCCCCCACCACCACCACCACCACGGCTCACCCGCAGTCGGACACACTCCCAGCAGCCCCCCACCGGCACAGCACCGCCACGGAGGCAGTAAACCCCAGTTACAGCAGATATGGGAGGAGACTGAAGCCGAAACAGCATGTGGACTGATATTCTATTGTTCTATCTAAGATGCTGGGGGGGGGGTGGGTGGTATGGAAGTCAGGTTATTTCGCACCTCAGACAGAGACAATGAATACACATGGGAGAACAATGCCCAAGAGGGTGAGGGGGATTGAATGAAGTGTAGTGTAAATATCATGCTGTGTATGAGGAAGTGCCTTGAAGCTTGTGAAGGTGACTTGTGATATAGAGAGGAGTGCTTGCTGTAACCAGTCAGTCTGTTCTGTTCTGTGCTTGTGAGATGTGAGTGTGTAATAAATCGTCGGACATGAAGCTGCCTCTTCATTTACACACTCCACAGGACAGTGATATATTGCAAGTGTTTATTTTAATTTTGATGATTATGGCTACAGCCCATATTAACCAACACTTCAGCGGCCAACATTTATATATAAAAACTATTTTTTAAAATTAATTTTATGTAATATTCTAATTTTTTGCCAAATTGAATTTGGGGTTTTCAGGGGCTGTAAGCCATAATCATCCAAATTAAAATAAATAAACGCTTGAAATATATCACTGTCTGTGTAATGAATCTATATAATATACGGATTTCACTTTCTGTAATGAGTGACAAAAAATATTGAATTTTTTCATGACAATCTAATTTTTGGAGATGTACCTGTATTAGGGAAACACACTTATGACAGCCAGTGGTGGGATGTGACAAAAATGCTTCGTTTCCCTGACCAGTGAGAACCCCACGATCCACTCTGTACATGTACAAGTACATTATCAATCCAGGGATTTATGGTGGAAGGGCACAACAACACTGTTCCAACACCTTTTATGGAAAATCCGCAGAATAGGTGTGTGGGTCTATTCTGGCGCTTTAGAAAATTATATGAATGTGTGGAGCCCATAATTATAACCTATGTGACTCACATGTGGCTGGCTGAATTCAGCCAAGAGAGACTTTGAGCTAGCCATGTGTATTGACTTCACACCTCAAGAGGAAGATGTGTCTGCACCCCCTGGGGACTCAGGAGAGAGGAGAAGATTACCCGGCCTGACCTTTGGGGGTCAGAGAGGAGAACAGAAGAACTCTGGGTGTTCTATTACAGATGAAAGGATGTAGCTGAGTATTGTGACTTTTGTGTGATGTATTTGTAGAGATGAGTGTATAAATGTACTGTATGTGTGTGACTGCGTCCTGGCTCTTTTCACTCCGATCGAGAGAGGACGTAGGATGGATGAGAATTAAAGCAGATTCTGGAAAATTATCCAGTCTCCTCAATTCTTGACTCCTACAATTGGTGACCTACGCATGAATCTGAGCACGCCGAGGCTGGAGGACAGCCTCGTGATCGATATGGAAGAGCTGGGAGACAGCCGCTCAGACCCGGATTCACCGGGGAATGCCAGCAGGGGCACAAGACTGATTAAGCTCCCCGAGTTCTGGCAAAACGACCCGCACTCGTGGTTCCAGCATGTGGAGTCGCGGTTCCTGCTCGGGGGAGTTTCAGCGGATGACATTAAATTCCATAATGTCATCGTGACGCTCGACAGCCACACGGCTCGGTGTGTGCGGAGCCTGGTGCAGCAACCACCCGCTGCCGGCAAATACGACGCGCTGAAAGCCACCCTCATCAGGAGCTTCGTGCCGTCGGCGGAGGCAAGAGCCAGGCAGCTACTGGACCTGCGCGACAGAGGTGGACGCAGGCCGACTGTCCTCATGGAGGACATGCTACAGATGATCGGGACGGACAACTTATGCAGATCGGGTGGCTGGACCCCACGGAGACGGAGCAACAGTGGCCAACGGCTCCAGCATCAAGACTTACGGAGAGAGAACCTTGTCTCTGTCCTTCCACGGCCGCGCTTACGAGTGGACCTTCATCGTAGCGGCAGTGAGCTTCAGTATGTTAGGTGCTGATTTTCTGTGTTCACATGGTTTGTTAGTTGATCTGGCCAACAAACGCCTAATAAATGCACTCTCTTTCTGTTCTATCCCTTGTGCAGCTCGGGTGTGCCCACCGCCAGTACAGACCAACGTCGCCGCAGCAGGTGGTAAGTTTCACACCTTTCTACACCAGTTTCCAGCACTCACAGTTCCCACTTTTTCAGCTAAGGTGGCGAAACATGGGGTGGAGCACTTCATAACCACGAGTGGCCCACCAGTTTTTGCTAAAGCTCGGCGCTTGGATGCAGCTAAGCTCTCCGTGGCACAGGAGGAGTTCGCCAACCTGGAAAGGTTGGGCATAATTCGCCGCTTGAAGTTCGCTTGGGCTTCCCCCCTGCATATGGTGCCTAAAGCTGACGGCTCGTGGAGACCTTGCGGTGATTATCGCAGGTTGAACAATGCCACAGCTCAGGATCGCTACCCGATTCCGCATATCCAGGATTTCTCAGTGCACCTGGCAAAAGCGCGCATTTTTTCTAAAATAGACCTGGTCCGTGGTTATCATCAGGTTCCGGTTCGACCAGAGGATATTCCCAAAACAGCGGTAATAACCCCGTTCGGACTTTTTGAGTTTTTACACATGCCTTTTGGCCTTAAAGGCGCCGCGCAAACCTTTCAACAGATGATGGACGCAGTGCTGCGTGACCTTCCGTTTGTTTTTGTCTACTTGGACGATATTTTAGTGGCCAGCGCCTCAGAGGAGGAACACTAGAAGCACCTCACTACAGTTTTTCAAAAGTTGGAAGCACACGGGTTGATAATCAACCCGGCCAAGTGCCAGTTTGGCGCAGCGCAAATTGATTTTCTGGGGCACCATGTCTCACCAGAGGGAGCAGTTCCTCTGCCGGCAAAAGTGCACGCGGTGGCTGAGTTTCCCCAGCCACAGACAGTGAAAGCGTTGCAGGAATTTTTGGGGATGGTGAATTTTTTAACCGTTTCATACCCCGCGCAGCACAACTCATGCAGCCGTTATACACCGCGCTTAAAAAAACAGAAGCCTGCCAATGTGATTGAGTGGTCCCCGGAGTGGGAGCGCGCGTTCACAGCGGTAAAAAAAGCACTCGCTGACGCAGCACTGCTGGCACACCCAGACCCGGCAGCTCGCATTGCGCTAACCACAGACGCATCAGAGGTAGCGATAGGGGCCGTGGTAGAGCAGCAGGTCGCTGGAGTTTGGCAACCTCTCGCCTTTTTCAGCAGGTCTCTGCGCGAGCCTGAGCGGAAATACAGTGCATTTGACAGGGAACTCCTGGCGCTCCACTTAGCCATTCAACATTTCCAGTTCTGGCTGGAAGGGTGGCGTTCACCGCGTTTGTCGACCACAAACCGCTCACTTTTGCGATATCCAAAACTTCAGAACCGTGGTCAGGGCGGCAGCAGAGACAGCTAGCCGCAATTTCTGAATTTACCATCGATATTCAGCACGTAGCCGGTAAAATCAATGTGGTGGCAGACTGTCTGTCACGCGCAGTAACAGCACCCGTCCGCGCGGAAACGGATTGCGCAGCCGCTTACCCAGAGCGCGGTAACAGCGCGGACACGCGCGCGGCTCCGGTCCACGTGGGAATAGATTATGCAGCCATGGCGGCGGAGCAGAGCGAGGACGCGGACGTGCGCGTGCTCCTGTCTTGACCAACAGGGTTAAGGCTGGAACGCAAAAATCTACAAACCGGTTTCCCCCCGCTTATCTGCGATGTATCCACAGGGCGACCCCGCCCGGTGGTGCCAGCCGCGTGGCGCCGTCACGTTTTTGACGCTGTGCACTCCCTAGCGCACCCAGGGGTGCGCGCTTCGGTGAAAATGGTGGCGGAGAAGTTTGTTTGGCCGAGCCTGCGCAAGCACGTGAAAGAGTGGGCTAAGGCCTGCATGGCTTGCCAGCGGGCTAAAATTCACAGGCACACTAAAGCGCCCTTAGAACCGTTCCACATTCTGGCTAAAAGGTTCGATCACGTGCACGTGGACCTCGTGGGCCCTCTACCCACATCACAAGGGTTCATGCACCTCTTGATGATGGTAGACCGAACCACTCGTTGGCCGGAAGTGGTCCCGTTAACATCGACCACAGCGGCAGAGGTGGCACGCGCTTTTTTAACAGCCTGGGTAGCGCGGTTCGGGGTCCCGTCAGATATTACGTCTGATAGGGGACCTCAGTTTGCGTCGGAACTGTGGTCAGCAGTGGCCAGCGGCTTAGGAGCGGCGGTACATCGCATGACAGCTTATCATCCCCAGGCCAACGGTTTATGCGAGCGTTTTCACAAGTCTTTGAAGGCAGCCCTCAGAGCGTCACTGACGGACACAGATTGGGTAAACAAACTACCATGGGTTTTATTGGGGTTGCATTCGGCACCCAAAGAGGATCTAGATGCCTCACCAGCAGAATTGGTCTTTGCACAACTGCTCAGGCTGCCAGGCGAGTTTTTACCCGACCACACGGCACCAGGGCCCTCCCCGATCCGGGGGTCTCTGAGTAACACGGAAGCAGAAATGCTCCCGGGCCCCGCTCATCACTCTTTCCCACGTGTGTTCGTGCCCCAGGCTTTACGAGACGCAGAGTTTGTTTTTGTCAGGCACGATGCTCAGCGGCATAGCCTCCGCCCACCTTATGACGGTCCATTTCGAGTGCTGGAAACCGGGGAGAAATATTTTGTGCTAGATTTGGGGGGCAGGAGGGAGACGATCAGTATCGATAGATTAAAACCTGCTTTTGTGTTGCATAACGAGTCTGTACGGCCAGCGGGCGCGCCTCGACACGGCAGGCCTCCGAAGGGGCGGCCCCGGGACCCCCCACAGAGGGCAAATAACCCTTCTCCCCCTCACTCCACAGATGCACAGCAGGACGGCCCAACACAGAGCAGGAGACCTGCATACAGCAGATTTTGGAGAAGATTGAAACCTAAGCTGCATGCAGGATGATGTGTTTTTTGGTCAGGTTGTTTAGGTTGCTGTGAGATTCTGTTGGGGGGGTGACGTGCTGTATGACTGTTGTATGACTGTATGTGGGTGCCCAGTCTTTCGCGTGGAAGGGGGGAGTGATGTGGAGCCCATAATTATAACCTATGTGACTCACATGTGGCTGGCTGAATTCAGCCAAGAGAGACTTTGAGCTAGCCATGTGTATTGACTTCACACCTCAAGAGGAAGATGTGTCTGCACCCCCTGGGGACTCAGGAGAGAGGAGAAGATTACCCGGCCTGACCTTTGGGGGTCAGAGAGGAGAACAGAAGAACTCTGGGTGTTCTATTACAGATGAAAGGATGTAGCTGAGTATTGTGACTTTTGTGTGATGTATTTGTAGAGATGAGTGTATAAATGTATGTGTGTGACTGCGTCCTGGCTCTTTTCACTCCGATCGAGAGAGAACGTAGGATGGATGAGAATTAAAGCAGATTCTGGAAAATTATCCAGTCTCCTCAATTCTTGACACCTACAAATGACTTTATAAATCACTGGTTTGAAAATGCACTTGAATCTGTTGAGATTTCGGCTCCTGGGGTCCACTTGACCTGTATCCACAATATAAACACTGAGGGAGGCTAACCCCTGGCATGTGGAAACAGATTCTAGGAAAAAATTACCCACAACTTAATGCACAGCACCAAAGTGCAACACGTACACAAACCAGGAATTTAACCAGGATTAACATATTTCATTGTTTTGCTCTCACAAGTGAATACTTTGGACAAAACAAGCGCGAATCAGCAGAGTTGGCTACTAGCTAGGTAGTGTTAGAATAAAAGGAGTAAAACCATCTAAGTCTACTCTTAAAAGATTGTCTATGTGTGTAGATGGTTCACCCAGGTTCGTTTTCAAGGAAGAGATCAGTTTACTTGGAACATGTATTTATTTAAGCAAGTTGAATATAGCAGTTTCAGCGCTGGGTCAAATGTTCTCTCCCTGACAACAACAGGCAATGTCAGGTCGTGAAGTCTGACTGACTATGCTGTCCCTGACCCAGAATATTTATGCAGAAGTGAACAAAAGTGAAAGCATGCATTATCAGTTGAAAGTCCAGGTGCAGCGGTCCATAGGAGGGAGTCAACAGTCCGTTCCTGGTGCCAAGTGTATCCACTGAAGGCCATTTCTCCTCGCAGGTCAAAGTAGCTGAGCCTCGGTCATTCCTCATTACAACCGGTTCCTCATATCCTCCCATAGATCACACAGGACGTTGTTATTCTCTGTGCTGAGACAGAGGTCCACTCTTTTTGCAGGGAAGGAGCCACACATTTGGCAATATATATAGACGTGGACAAAATTGTTGGTACCCCTCTGTTAATGAAAGAAAAACCCACAATGGTCACAGAAATAACTTGAATCTGACAAAAGTGGTAATAAATAAAAATTCTATGAAAATTAACCAATGAAAATCAGACAATGCTTTTGAATTGTGGTTCAACAGAATTATTTTAAAAAACAAACTCATGAAACAGGCCTGGACAAAAATGATGGTAACCCTAGAAAAGATTGAAAATAATGTGACCATAGGGACATGTTCAACCAAGATGTGTCCTCTAATTAACATCACAGGTGTCTACAAACTTGTAATCAGTCAGTCGGCCTATTTAAAGGGTAACAAGTAGTCGCTGTGCTGTCTGGTGACATGGTGTGTACCACAATAAACATGGACCAGAGGAAGCAAAGGAGAGAGTTGTCTCAGGAGATTATAAAGAAAATTATAGACAAGCATGTTAAAGGTAAAGGCTATAAGACCATCTCCAAGCAGCCTGATGTTTCTGTGACTACAGTTGTACATATTATTCAGAAATTTAAGATCCACAGGACTGTAGCCAACCTCCCTGGACGTGGCCGCAGGAGGAGACGGATAATACGAATGGAAACAAAAGAGCCCAGAACAATCTCTAAACACATTTATGGTGAACTCCAAGGTCAAGGTACATCAGTGTCAGATCACACCATCCGTCGTTGTTTGAGCCAAAGTGGACTTCATGGGAGACGACCAAGGAGGACACCACTGTTGAAAGCAAATGATAAAAAAGCCAGACTGGAATTTGCCAAACTGCATGTTGACAAGCCACAAAGCTTCTGGGACAATGTCCTATGGACAGACAAGACAAAACTGGAACTTTTTGGCAAGGCACATCAACTCTATGTTCACAGACACAAAAATGAAGCATACCAAGAAAAGAACACTGTCCCTACTGTGAAACATGGAGGAGGTTCTGTTATGTTCTGGGGCTGCTTTGCTGCATCTGGCACAGGGTGTCTTGAATCTGTGCAGGGTACAATGAAATCTTAAGACTATCAAGGTATTCTAGAGAGAAATGTGCTGCCTAGTGTCAGACAGCTTGGTTTCAGTCGCAGGTCATGGGTCTTGCAACAGGATAATGACTCAAAACACAGCTAAAAACACCCAAGAATGGCTAAGAGCGAAACACTGAACTATTCTAAAGTGGCCTTCTATGAGCCCTGATCTAAATCCTATTGAACATCTGTGGAAGGAGCTGAAACATGCTGTCTGGAGAAGGCACCCTTCAAACCTGAGACAACTGGAGCAGTTTGCTCATGAGGAGTGGGCCAAAACACCTGCTGAGAGGTGTAGAAGTCTCATTGACAGTTACAGAAATCGTTTGATTGCAGTGATTGCCTCAAAAGATTGTGCAACAAAATATTAAGTTAAGGGTACCATCATTTTTTCCAGGGCTGTTTCATGAGTTTGTTTTTTAAAATAATTCTGTTGAACCACAATTCAAAAGCATTGTCTGATTTTCATTGGTTAATTTTCATAGAATTTTTATTTATTACCACTTTTGTCAGATTCAGGTTATTTCTGTGACCATTGTGAGTTTTTCTTTCATTAACAGAAGGGTACCAACAATTTTGTCCACGTCTGTATTCCATTATGGTATATTGGTTATATTACCTAGACCAGGGGTCTGCAACCTTTGCCAGCCAAAGAGCCGTTTTGCCCGTCTCCGACTAAAACAGACGTGGCTGAGAGCCGCAACGGCAATTTGACCTTAAAAATAAAGATTATGCTGCTTATAAAGTTTTTTATATACTGTACATAGCTCTGAATATTATGTGGCATTAATGAATTCCTACTACAGCAGTGGGAAAAAACTGCTTATAGCTTCATTTATATAGCTTCATTCATGAAATAAATGTTAGATATACAGTATATTATAAATTGTTTTGTGCTGAAAAATAAATTTCTGAATATCTGACCATAATTTTTGCATAGTTTTAATTATCAGCACATTCATAAATTGTTTAAGTCTGAAAAATATCACCCATCTCCTACTTTCAACAGTGATCACACAGCTTTAGTTCCTGATATTTTCATAAATTAGAGATGAAAGTTTTATTTAGAAGAAGCTACTTTTCGTCCTGTTTCCTCATAATGCTCCTTGTTCAAATGTATTAATATAATATAAATCTGTATCCTTCACTTGTTCTCCAGACTCTCAATTTGACAACTAGTGGATTGGTTGTGGGCGGCGCGGTGGAGAAGTGGTTAGCACTGCGGCATAGTCCCCCAGTGGGGTCCGGGGTCCGGGGTGGCAAGGGGGGCAAAGCCCGCCGAAGCTCCTGGGTTTTTATGATTTTTAAGTACCAGAACTGTGCTTAAATGACATAAAACAAACAGCTGAATTCCACTTATTAATGTATAATATTGACTTATGTTCCAAGAAGATAGCATTCCTAAAATATTCCAACAAGCATTATCCATCACATGCTTTAACACTTGATCAAATCAAAATCAGTTAATTTTATCTGTTCCATAATAGAAATAAAATTCCAACATACCATTACTTTTTATAATTTCAGCATTCATTTCAGATCACCAGTTTCAATCTCTATTGAGTCTTGAGCAGTTCATTTTGCACAATCACTGATGTAGCTAAGTCTTAGAAATATTCAAAAGTTATGAGTCAATGTCCACTGTGCACTGTCAATTTCAAACTGTTTGGAATCATAAAAGGGGATGGTTAACTTTTATTACCGTTTCATCCCTCGCGCCAGCCCAGCTCATACAGCCGTTGTAGAGTTAATGACTCTCCACCTGGCCATATCGATTACCGGTGGCCATATGCCACTTCCAGTCCTGCCTGAAAGGGCGCAGCTTCACTGCGTTCGTGGACCACAAGCCGCTAACGTACTTAACGTACTTTATCTTCCTGGAAGATAAAATAAAGCGGAATTCGGCAAATTAACAGAAAATCACATCCCTGAGACCACACCGCCATGAATCTTTGAAAAAGCATACAACGAGCCATTTGATTGGTCCAATCGTTTGCAACTATCCAATCGCAGGGCTGTTTACAGTACAGCAGTAGCTTGAACACAACACATCCGGGTTATCGCGGGAGACGACTTCCGACTTCGTGTTGATTTTTGCTGACGGTGATTAAACTTTAACACGTTTTTTTTTAGATTTTACAAGATCACCATAATCTTCAAATTTAGAATTACATTTTAAAAACTAATGAACTAAAATAAAATACATTTTAATTAAATACTCATTATTTATTTTCCAAAGCCACAGGGAGCCACAGCAGAGGGATGAAAGAGCCGCATGCGGCTCCGGAGCCGCGGGTTGCCGACCCCTGACCTAGACATAAGCAGAGGACACATATTTTGAGTCACACAAATAACTGTTATTTAATTATATTGATCACTTTATCCCATCAGTTTCCCCCTTTTGGTCTCATCAATAATGAGACCAACACTTCAAACCCTTTAGGCACTCAAAGCCACGTCACAGTCCTCCTCATCATCATCTTTATCTGATTCCATTCGATTCTCAATTGATCCATCAGTTATTAATAATGGCATTTAGTATAGAGGGGGTTGTTTACTTTCCAATGCAGTGGTGATGACCCTAATGCAAAAAGATCTGATAGAAGATACACAACAACATCCACAAAAAGCAAAAATCGCAATAACACTCACAATGGGTATGATTATAGAGAAAATCACATTTTTCCATTTTCCAAGCATTCTCTTTAGCCATCCATCCAGGGGATTATTTATGCCTGAGGCCATTCACCATACAATCACACAGTTATGCAATTACACAGTTCACTAATTACTGAATATGTGATGGTTATGATACTTAATAACAAGCAAATGATAAAACCTTTACACTTCCTCTTGATGCACTTTAGGAGGACCCACTCTGTTGTGATTGGTTCCGTGGGATTCAAATCACCTCCTGGCTTCTTCTTTTCCTGTACCTGTTGTGAGAAAGCTGACACAAGAGCTCTTAGTTGGTCATAGAATGGTTTATAGCCCATCTTGGGCTCTTCTTCCTCACACAGCTGCAATCGAGCTCCCGGTCCCGGGAACTGACGATCTGTTAACAGTTCATAGGGAGTAAAACCTGTTATGCTGTTAACAGAACTTTTAACAGTCAACAAGGCAATAGGCAAAGCATCCAACCAGTTCATTCCTGTCTGGCTACAGATCTTAGCAAGCTTCACCTTAATGTTTTGGTTCATTCTCTCAACCTTGCCCTGAGATTGAGGATGATAAACTGTTCCAAATGAATGTTTTAGACCTAACATTTTTCCACTTTTTGTAGGTCTTGATTTTTGAAATGTGTCCCATTATCTGATCTAATTCTCTTGGGAAACCCAAAAGTAGGGATGTACTGATTTATCAAAAATTTGATCACTGTCTTACTGTCTTCTTTCTTTGCAGGGTAAGCTTCTGGCCATCCTGTAAATGTGTCCACTGCCACTAGGAGATATCTGTATCCCCTGATTCTTTCCACCATGTCAGTGTAATCTATGATTATCTCCTGACCTGGCAAATTCGGCAATGGAAAATGACCTTGATGAACTTTTGTCGGTTTTGGATTGTGAGAAACACAAATGGTACAACTCTTT
Source organism: Pholidichthys leucotaenia (assembly GCA_020510985.1). Taxonomy (NCBI): domain Eukaryota; kingdom Metazoa; phylum Chordata; class Actinopteri; order Cichliformes; family Pholidichthyidae; genus Pholidichthys; species Pholidichthys leucotaenia. Next base: position 51,724,303 of record CM035848.1, read on the forward strand.
ACAAAATTTTGTATCATATCTGGGAGGAATGGATGCCACCAGTGACTCAAATGTCTGTTCATTTGTTTAGCTCCTACATGTGCTAACCCATGAGCTTCAGGTATCAAAAAAATTCTTGAATCCATTGTGCTAATTCTGTATGAATAACTCCAACCACATAAGCTGAATCTGTGTAAATAGTGACCTTTTTTCCTGCTGACGACTCCAATGCCTTGATCATAGCTGTCAATTCTCCTAACTGAGCTGATTGTCTGTCTTGCAATGTCCCATTTATCACTTCCTCAAATCCGTCTCCCTTTTGTCTCACAACTGCATATCCTGCCTTCAATCCTTCTGTGGGGTGATGAAAACAACATCCATCTGTGAACAAAACTTCATCTGGGTCAGTCAGTGGTGTCACAAATAAATCTATTCTCACTTTCACATCTTTTCTGACCCTTTTCTCACATTCATGCAGTTCCCCATCCAACATCTGATCTGCCATGTTTATTCCTTCATGTGTGAATGTGATGTGTGGTGCTGATAGGATTTTTTCCATTCTTGTCTGTCTGAGTGAGGTCATAGTGAATGCTGCAGAATTTATATATGACATCACGCTATGTGTGGTTAGAACCGTCAAAGGATGTCCCATTACCACATGAGCTGTTTTTTACAAAATTTTTGCCACTCCTGCAGCATGACATGTGCATGCTGGTTGCCTTTTTCCATTGGGTCTAATATTGTGCTGACGTAGAGGAGTATCTTTCTCTCTCCCCCTTTTTTCTGAAACAGAACACCATTTACTGTGTGTTCTGCTTCAGAAACATCCAAATAGAAATGTCTGTTATAATCAGGTATTGCCAAATCAGCTGCATGTGAGAGTTCATTTTTTAAAGCAATAAATGTTTCCTCAGCTTCCTGTGTCCACAGTAGCTGTGCAGCAAGATTTCTCATGCCTTGTTCATTAACCAGTGCACGTAATGGTTTTGTACGTTCACTGTATTGTGGTATGTAATGTCTACTGAACCCCGTTAGACCCAAAAATAATAACATTTGTTTTACAGTGCGTGGTTTGGGGTGGTGAAGGATGGAATCTCTGTGTGACGCTGACAGGCCAGAACCTGTGGGTGTGATAACACGGCCCAAAAAGGACACATAGCGCCTCACACACTGTAGTTTTTGCCTAGACACTTTGAATCCACATTCAAACAATCTCAACAACACGCTCTTTGTAGCTTCCAGACAACCGTCAGGATTTGGTGCTGCTATCAAAATGTCATCAACATACTGTACCAGAACTACGCCTGGTGGAAGAGGACATCCCTGTAGTTGTTCCTTCAAGACCTGATTGAAAATACCTGGTGACAAAATGAAGCCCTGTGGTAGCCGGGTGTAGCGCAGCTGTGTGCCCTTATAGGTGAATGAGAATAAATCTCTGCACTCCTCTGCTAAGGGAAGACAGAAAAATGCATTAGCCAAATCAATACATGTAAACCATCAATGTTGTGATGTAAGAGCAGATAAAGCAGTGTATGGGTTTGGCACCGGCACTGTGGGGGTGGAGACTCGGGAGTTCAGTTTTCTCGAATCATGTGCCATTCGGTATTTACTGGTGTTGCGCTTTTCTACTGGGAGAATAGGGGTGCTCCAGGCAGAATGAGAATTTTCTAATACTCCTGCCTCCGATAACAGTGTAGGTTCAATGTCACAGTTCAAAGTGGAATAGGTTGTCCCCGTATCAACCAGAAAAGGCAGGTCACTATCCATAACCTTCAGGGTGGCCATGGGATCTGCCATTCCCACGTCACTTTTTCTCTGTGGGCCCCATCATTGTTCCTCATATTGTGTGAGGTACACTTCCCCCGCAGTTGAAGTGTATGCTGGATATTGGCCAGCAGATGGAGCTGCTGCTGCATAGGGCGCTTGATGTCCTGCACTTGCTTGTGCCACTTGTGATGGGTAAGGATTAGTGGGGCAATCCTTCCTCCAATGACCACTTTGACCACACCCATGACATGCATTCAGGTCCATGACCTTTCGACCCGGAAGCCTTCTCACACCCCTCCTCGCACGAGAAGCTCCCCGAAAATAAATGAAACCACGTGGTGCACCCTGATAATATAGTGTTTGGGGTGTCCAACCAGTGGGTGCCGGGTACACTGGGGCAGGTAAAACTGCCGGTCCCGGTGTGGGCATTGGCCCAGAGGGTATTTCCGGGGCCTGCTGTACCAACTGCTTGGCAGGTTTATTTCGCTTGTTAACTTCAGATAATTCTTTTTTTGCTTTTTCTAATTGTAACTTTAGCAGATGCATTTCCTGACTGTCTCTGTCTGATTTTTCTTTTTCTTCCTTCTCCTGCTCCTTTCACATGTGATGTGTAAAATGTCCTTCCCACAATTCCACAGTGCTACTGGGAATGTCTGGGTTACTGTCCATAGCCTCTCTCACTGCTTGAGGTACTCCTTTTAGCACTGCCTGCCTAAACACGTCTCTTTGAAAATCAGATGTGTTAGGATGAGAGCCTGCCGCTGTCCACTCCATCTTGCATCTACTGATAAATGCCATAGGACTCTCTCCTGGCTTAATTGAAAAAGTCAAAGCTCTTAAAGCTCCTGGTGGAATTGGAAATTTTTGTCTCATCGCTGTGCCTAAGGCTGTCGCTACGGGGGTAAATGGTGCTGAATCTGAAACCCCCTGGGTTCCTGCCAATTGTTCAATTTGAGACACCTCCACTACAGTTAAATGTCTACCAATCGGAGCTCTAAAATCTCCCATTGCCACAGTAACTCCTTGAGTTAACTGATCAAATTTTGTCATCCACTGACCTCCACCCTCACAAGGCGGGGGCATTTTTTCTGAAATGCCATTTATGTCTGTCCATGAGAATGGCTGATATGTTCTGCCCCTACTTTTCATCACCAGTGGGGCCTGTGTATAAATGCGGTGCTCTGTGGCCTATTTTGTGTTTCTATGTGCAGAATTAAGACGTCGGTCTGTATAAGGATCACATTCATCACCATCCCAAACCCTGCGACTTAAGTCTCTAGTTCTGAAACTGTAGGGCCTGCCTCCCATGTGCTTCTCCTGATTTCCTAATTCTCTCCTGTCCTCATCTGTCATTCTGACTTCTCCTATCAATTGATATGATCTATTTTCCTGCAGTCCTCTGCCTTCATGTTTCTGTGTACTTTTATTTTTTGTGAGAGCTGCTGTCATAGCATCTGAACTTTCTCTCCACTGCCTGCTCCTAAAATCATCTTGACCATAAGGAGTAGATGAAGCAAATACTGTAGGGGAAAGAAGATTTATTTCCTCGCTCTCTGCGTGTTCACTCCACTGACCACAATCATCTTTGGGACCCCTGTAACTTATCTCTTGATAAAGTGTACCTTCATCATCAACCTCACAGCCACCTGTTCCCACACTACCTGTATGCCAAGGACTATTTTGCAAAACCTGTGTCTGCCTCTGCAAATTAGTTATACCATTCTCAACATCCTGCAACCGTTCTCCCACAGTCTTTTCCAATCTCAATTTTTCAAGCTCTTCCTGTAGCCTTTCCATCTCACGTCTGTCTGCCTGCATTTCCTCTGTCTTACTTTCCAACAATCCTTTCAACTGTTCAAACTCGTCCTGTGTTGTCACTTTTTCAATCTCCACTAATCCTTCTTTGACTCTTACCAAAGGCATTTGGTTCATGCAATATGGTAGTGGGGGCAGTTCCCCTTTTAAATCTCCCAAATTAGGCGCGCTTCCGGGAAGATGGCGGAGAGACATAACGCTTAAACAGAGAGCTCTCCCTAGCCGGATTAAAAATCATCGGTAAATGGCCAACTCGACATAAGCGGATCAATAAACTAAGGGATGAAAACACGAAGGAGCCGGGCACAAGGACAAAAGCAGAGTAAAATTAAAGAATTCCTCTTCAACAACGCAGGAGAAACCGCTGAACACGGGGCCCAAAAAAACGAGGTGACCGCAGCAGAGAAAATGGAAGACACAAAACTCGATACCATGAACACTGGCATCGCCAGTTTGGGTAAAGAGTTGAGAGACTTCAAACGGCAGCTACAACAGGATTTAGCGGCTCTTAAGGAGGAGCTGAAAAAAGAGATTAAGGAAGAAATTATGGGCCTCCGAAGAGAAATGGAGCGCAAGCTAGCAGAAAACATGGAGGAGCTGCGCTCCCAGCGGGCGTGTATGACAGAAGCGCAGGCCCGAATATCAGAGCTGGAAGATTGGAATAGCGAGGCAAGCGAACAGCTGCAGACCCTGACGGCACAAATGCAGAGGATGCAGGAGAAAGTAACCGACTTGGAGAGCAGGTCCAGACGGGGCAATATACGCATCTTCGGGATCCCGGAGGGCATTGAAGGCAACTCGATGACGAAATTCATGGATCAGTTCTTAAAAAAAGAGCTGGAACTGCCCAGCGAAGCGGATCTGCAGATTCAACGAGCGCACAGAGCCTCGGCACAGAACCCGAACCCACGCTCTACACCCAGGTCAGTTGTGGTAAACTTTCTGAAATATGATGTAAAGGAAAGAATCCTGACACGAGCGTGGAAAAAAAAGATATGAATCGGCGACAAGCAGATATTCTTTGATCATGACTACCCGGCGGAAATTGTGCAGCAGCGGAAGAAATATGCCAACATTAAAAAAACGCTGAAAGAAAAAAAAATTAGATTCCAAACGCCGCTAACGAAGATGAGGATTCATTGGGAGAACGGCGTAAGAACCTACAACACAGCCAGAGAGGCAGTGCAGGACATGATGGAGCGGGGCCTTGAGGTGTACGTGCCGGAGGAAACGGTAGGAGCAGCGGAGGCCCTGAACGCATCACGACAGCCGGAGTGGAGGCGAGTGAACGGCAAAAGACGGGGGGAGACGTGGCGCAGCGGGCCCAGGAAAGACTACAAGGCTTTCAACTGAAAGCCTAGATTATAACAAAGATTAAGAAAGACACAGAAGAAATGAAGGCCAAGAAGACAAGGTAAAAGAGAAACAGACGGCTAGGAGAGGTTTAAGTGATATTTGTTGGACATTTCTAGACTAATGACTATTTCTTGGATAGTAAATACAGGTCTAGGGAGGGCCCTACACTCGGTGAGGACAATCCCTCCACCCACCAACAGGGACCAGTGGGCAGAAGAAAGGCCCAAAGTACGGAGGTCGAGATTTTTTAATGTGTTTTTATATAAATATGTGTTATTTTTGTTGTTAAAGGGGCTAGGAGCACAAGTTAAAAAAATGGAAAAACATGATTATGGGTAAAAATCTTAAGATAATAACACTAAACGTGAATGGTCTGAACTCACCTGTTAAAAGGGAAAGAATAATAAGAAAATTCAAGAAAGAAAAAGCCAAAATTATATTTATGCAAGAGACACATTTGAGCAAGACAGAACATGTGAAACTAAAGAGATTTGGCTATAAGAACTCCTACTACAGTTCATTTAAGGGAGGAACTAAAAGGGGGGTTATGATACTAATCTCAAATAAAATACAATTTGAATGTGAACAGGAAATCCAGGATAAAGAAGGCAGGTATGTAATAATAAAGGGTAGCATAGATGGAATGCAGATCACATTAGTGAGCATCTATGCCCCACCAGAAAGTGACAAGGGTTTTTTTCAACATCTGTTTGATCTCATAGCAACACACAGTGAAGGAGTCCTAATTTGTGGAGGAGACTTAAATGCTGTCATGGATCATGAAATTGATACAACAAGTGTTAAGAAGACAAAAAAACATGTAACAAAATTCATAAGAACCTCACTGGCAGAAATGGGTATGGTAGACATTTGGAGGGACCTGCACCCACTCGAAAAAGACTATACACATTATTCAGCAGTCCATAAAGTACACTCTAGAATAGATTACTTCCTTATGAATGAAGATGACAGACACAGGGTGAGAAATTGTTGGATTGGAGGGGCAGAAATATCAGATCATAATCCTATATACATGGAAATAAATTTAAACAATAGAAAACGACAAACAACATGGAAACTTAATGTAGGACTGTTAAATGATGATAAAATGAAAGAAAGAATAAAAGTAAACATAAATGAATATATCCAAGAGAATGACAATGAAGAAGTGGACCCAACAATACTATGGGATGCACTAAAAGCCGTGTTAAGAGGTAAATTAATTGTTGAAACAGGAAAAGCAAATAAGACTAAACTGGAAGCATATGAACAAAGATGTGAGAGACTGAGGGAATTAGAACATAAACATCAAAGCACAAATGACCCAAAAATATATCAAGAAATTAAAGAAGAAAAAATAAAGATAAAAGAAACACAAATGGATGAAATTGAAAGGAAAAATAGATATCTAAAGCAAAAATATTATGAAACGGGACCAAAAGCCACAAAACTGCTGGCAAAACGGTTAAGAAAACAACAAACAATGAATAATGTATATAAGATTAAAGACCCCACCACAAATAAAACCACAGTTAACCCAGAAAACATCGAAGAAATATTCTATAATTTCTACCAAGAACTATACTCGCAACCTGAAGAAACAAATACTAAAGATATTAAAAAATTTCTATGCACATTGGACTTGCCATCAATAGGAAATCAACAAAATGAAAAGCTAACAGCAGAAATAACAACACAAGAGATTAGAGATGTGATTAAGTCACTTAAAAACGGTAAATCACCAGGTAGTGATGGATACCCATCTGAGTTTTATAAACTGTTTATAGAAGAACTCACGCCACAGCTTCTAAAGTCATTTAATTGGACGTTGAACAACAACAAAATACCTCCATCATGGAACGAAGCCATTATTTCAGTCATTTTAAAGCCAGGGAAAGATAGAGAACAATGCGGAAACTATAGGCCAATCTCTTTATTAAATGTGGATTATAAAATATATACAACAATTATATGTAAACGAATAAAGACATTCTTGACGGAATTGATAGAAGATGATCAAACTGGTTTCATAGAGGGACTCCAAACACATGACAATATCAGGAGAACAATACATATAATTAATCAAATACATAAAGAAAAGAAAAGCGCAGTAATAATGAGTTTAGACGCAGAAAAAGCATTTGACAGGGTTAACTGGAAATTCCTATATAGTGTGCTGGAACGCTTTGGATTTAACGAAAAATCAGTACAATGCATAAGGACGCTGTATCAAGAACCTGTGGCAAGAATCAAGATAAACGGTAGCTTAACAGACAAAGTAAATATACAAAGATCAACTAGGCAGGGATGCTGCTTATCGCCCACCTTGTTTGCTCTGTTCATAGAGCCACTGGCTCAAGCGATGCAACAAAATAAGAAATTAAAAGGTGTAACAATAAAGGGGGCGGAACACAAGATTGGGCTATTTGCAGACGATATTATAGTTTACCTTGAACAACCAGATGAATCAATAATGGAAATGATGAACTTGATAGAAAATTTTGGAAAATTATCAGGATACAAGATAAACATAACAAAAACACAAATACTGACATTCCACTATAACCCTCTAAACCAGATAACTGATAAGATCAAACTAAACTGGAAACAAAAAGAAATAAAATACCTTGGAGTGAACATACCTAAAGATCTAAGCAAAATCTATAAAGCAAACTATGATAGGTTGGAACAAGAAATAAAAAAAGATATTGATAGATGGTCAATCTTAAATATGGATCTGAATTCAAAAATTGAGACAGTCAAAATCAGCATACAACCTAGATTACTTTACCTCTTCCAGGCTATACCAACAGAGATTCCAGATGCCCAATTCTCAAAGTGGGACAGGATGATATCGAGATTTGTTTGGGGAGGTAAAAAACCAAGAGTGAAATATAAAACTCTCCAGTTACCAAAAGAGAAAGGAGGCATGGGCCTACCGAGTCTAAAGGAATATTACTACTCAGCACAAATAAGATATATCATATGTTGGTGCGACGAGGGATATGAGGCAAAATGGAAAGAAATGGAAAAGGAAATTGAGGGACTCCCAGTACAAAGCATAATAGGAGATAAAGATGCATATAAGCAAATCAAACAAATAGACCCAATCACTAAATTTACTTTAGAACTGTGGTATAAAATAGTACAAAAGTATAATATAAAGGAAGACATAAAACTATTGAAATGGGTAGCATTTGACAGTCAGTTTGAACCGGCAAAGCAAGATAGGGGATACAAAAATCTGGTGAACAAGGGAATCACAGCATGGGGCAATATCGGAAAAAAAGATCTCGGGAGCTTTGTAAACATCAGGAGAAAATTTAAACTAGAAAGATCGGAATTCTTCAGATATCTGCAGATGAAAGACTATTATATGAAGAAGATTAGGCATAACCTCCAAACAGATGTGAGCGAGATTATACAATTCATTTTAAGCTCATATACAGGAAATAAAACAAGAATTATTTCAAAGCTATATCAGAAACTTATGGCAAACAATCATTCAAGTAACTATATAAAGGAGAAATGGGAGAAAGAGCTCAATTTAAACATAACAGAAGAAAGCTGGCAGGAAATATGGAAAACACAACACACGTCAACAAATTCAAGAACATGGAGGGAATTTGGATGGAAAAACCTGATTCGCTTTTTCATTACACCACAGATTCAAGGAAAGTATACAAATACCCAATCTATATGCTGGAGGGGATGTGGGGCTCAAAATGCAGACCACTCGCATATGTTTTGGAAATGCTGCAAAATCTCATCATTCTGGAAATCTATACATGTGACAATACAGAGGATATTAGGATATAATATACCAATGAACTGTAACTTGATGTACCTATGTGATCTTAAAAGAGACAATGTTATACAGGCTGAGGACAGATATCTAGTTAAAATCTTGTTGATTGCATGTAAAAAAACAATCACAAAAAAATGGCGATCAGAAGTTCTTCCTGACCAAGAGCAATGGACTGACATTATTGAGGACATACGTATGATGGAAAAACTAACATATCGACAAAGAATGCAAGAAGGACTATGGGAAAAAAAAATGGCGGAAATGGACACACTACAAAGTGCAACAACGAGACAGATATTGAAAGAATAACCAAAGACGCTGGAAAAACCAGAAGAATTAAGAGATGGAAACTAAAAACTTGATGCTCCAACATTTGTCCCCCCCCCCTTTTTTTTTTTTTTTTTTCTTCTCCTTTTTCTTTTTTACTCTAGCCCCTTTGTTTTTTTTAAATGTAGACTGTGATCTGAATGCAATATATATAATGAAAAATGAATAAAAATCTTAAGTTACAAAAAAATCTCCCAAATTAGGGTAGAGGGACAACACCTCTCCCTGTTGTTTATCCAGCTGCTCATCAACCAATAGATCTTTATTCTTTTCCATCTCACTCGCATGCCCCACTGGGCCAACCGCTGCTGAATCATGCATTAAACCGCTGCTTGCCTCCATTTTCATCATCTGCTGATCATGCTCTTTCTCAGACACCTGTGCCTTCCTCAATTTCACACCATCTATCACAGCAGAGAATGTAACCAAGTTATGAATCAGACTGAGCTCACGCTCACTCTCCTCAATCTTTTGTTTGTGCTTTCTTTTCACCAAAAACCCTGTCACAGCCATATCCTTCATGACTTGTATTCCATCCAACCTTTTTTGTTCCAACTCCATCAACACCTGAGTCAAACTGTCCTCCTTATTTGAATTTAGAATGCCATCTTCCGCCAACTTCTGATACAATTTACCACATTCCATTCTAACCTCATCTCTTTCCTTAGGTGAGATTCCACTAAGCATTTGAGTCACTGTCCAATCCCACCATTATTTCATATTTTCTTTATATAAATCAGCATTTTTTACACTATTTTTTGACTGAAGCAAACTCCTAGCCGCCTGCTCGGCTAGGCCACTCAGCCCCTCCTTTTTCATACCTCAAACTTCGTCCTGCAATTTCACACTTCTCTTTTTTTTCTGCAGAGCAAATTTGCTGCTCCCCCTCCCCTTCCTGAGGAGAGAGAGAGAGAGAGAGAGAGCTGCCGTTCACCCTCCCCTTTCTGAGGAGAGAGAGAACAGCTGCTCACCCTTCTGCTGTTTTGTATTTTTTTAAACAGAGTGTTATCTCCACACTCACAGCTTTACAAATATAAAAAACAAATAGCAATCGCAGCAATGATTATAGTATTCTGTGGTGCACTAAGCCACAGGGTCTCTCACCCCGTTTATGATTAACGTCTTAATCAAAGGCCTTCAACCTCTGCCAACAGTTTGGAGGGCACCACTTCCCCCGGGTCGTTAACCCAGATTTTCTCCTCCCATTGGATTTGAGGGATACTGTCCCGGCGCTGACATTTCGGGGCCACTAACTCCCGGGTTGTCAATATAGGACCCAGATTTTATAGCCTTCGTCAAGGCTAAAGGCCTCCAACCCAGTGCCCGTCCTCACAAGTCACGGACCAGTTAGTTCAGCCCGTGAACCTGTAGTCGGGCCGGATGACCAGTATATATATGCAGCGATATCATCCGGGCCGGGGGGCCTTTCACCTCCCCGGTCTCAGCCGTTCCTGTTCCAAGCGATCACAGCCTAATCAATGTCAAATTGTGATTGGTTGGTCAAGTCGAGTCTACCATACCCGAGCCGGGGGCCTTTCACCACTCTCGGTCTTACGGTCTTTTTAAGCAAGCAAGCATTTATCAAAAAACATTTACTATATTCAACTGCTTTAAACTAGGACACACACCAAACTGCTTGACAACACAAACTTTGGTTATAGTCAACAGCAGAACTTTGATATAACAGGCGTCTGCTTACCTCTTTTTCAGGCCGGCCTAGTGTTGTCAGTCGGTGATGCAGGTCCGTTGTCCAGGCAACCGAAATCCAAATCAGATCTCCTCCTTTTCACCGGACGAAGCCCCCAAATTTGAGTAAAAGGAGTAAAACCATCTAAGTCTACTCTTCAAAGATTCGAAGACTATGCTGTCCCTGACCCAGAATATTTATGCAGATGTGAACAAAAGTGAAAGCATACATTATCAGATGAAAGTCCAGGTGCAGCGGTCCATAGGAGGGAGTCAACAGTCCGTTCCTGGCACCGAGTGTATCCACTGAAGGCCACTTCTCCTCCCAGGTCAAAGTAGCTGAGCCTCGGTCATTCCTTATCACAACCGGTTCCTCATATCCTCCCATAGATCACACAGGACGTTGTTATTCTCTGTGCTGAGACAGAGGTCCACTCTTTTTGCAGGGAAGGAGCCACACATTTGGCAATATATATTCCATTATGGTATATTAGTTATTCCTGTATATATTTGCATCCTTTTATAGAAACGTGGACAGACTGTAATTTACTGTACATACTCTGTTGTCATTGAATCCTTATTTAAATCTTATTTAAATCCTCCACCTGAACAACGAGAGCAACTTTTTAGCCAAAGTCAAATTCCCTTGTATGTATTGTGCATACTTGGCCAATAAAGCTGATTCTGATTCTGATTACCTAGACATAAGCAGAGGACACATATTTTGAGTCACACAAATAACTGTTATTTAATTATATTGATCACTTTATCCCATCAGTAGCTACTAGCTAACACTTGTTAGCCAGCTTAGGACGGCGCTGTATCACTCAAAAAAAGTGAGCTTACCACCAACAGGATAAATAAGCGAACAGATGCACAATATTACAAATCACTCACCATCGATGGTTCTCTCACGTTCGTCTTCAGCTTGTCCGTAGTCCGGTTCTATGCTGGGCTACAACTGTAACGGGGCGGGTTGCTCCTCTCACTGTGGATCTGCCACCAACCACAGAAAACTCCGTACCTCTTCGTTGGACCACAGTGTAGATTTCCGCAAAACCTACAATGCTGTCTTATTAATACCGTATTTACTCGGTGACCGAGTTAGTCCGTGAAATATTGCAAATGGCGGTCATGTAGATTCCACAGAAGACGGATGCTTTCGTGACATTACGCCCTGACCAATCAGTGGCTCGCAGTCTGTTGACGTCACATCTCGGTTCGACTCAGCACGGTTGTACCCTGGCCTCGAGTGGATACGAAAATAGGAGCTGTTAACCGGTGCTGGGTACAGTGGAAAAGGCTAGAAAGCGAGTTGAGTCGAGTCAAGCAAGGCCAAACTGGTACTAGTGGAAAAGGGCCTTAAAGAGGTGAGCTGGTGCCTCAACGAGTGTTCACTATAAACTTTTCCTGCGTGTGGACCCGGAGTAAATCTCAGGTCCTGATACTTTAATACAAATGAAATAATCTTTATACCTGATCATAATTATAAATCACATATCGCTACACGTGCCTCAACGGAGTAATCCGGATCCTGGGGACTCACCGGGGCGTCTGGGATTACCCCGAGTGTAATGTTCTCCTGGAACATGTAATGATGAGGCGCACACACCGGGTGTCAGTTAGAACTTTTTACTTGTCACTTCAACAGCAACTAACAACTAACCACACAGTGGCACATGTACAACTCCTTTTATAGTTAGGTCATGGCCGGGGTCATACTGCCCTCTAGTGGTGACTCCATATGAACTTCACATATCAATACATCTCCCTTTTTTTCTAGTAAAGGTCATGTCCAACTATAAACTTTTTCTCAAATTTCTATATACAAAATAAACTCCATTGCCATTTACATTTTTTTTTTTTACCTTGTACACTGAATCACAAGTTCAATTTTTCCTCTGTTTACAATTCAACATCAACACTTTTTTTTTTTTTCTGTTTACAATTCAATATCAACACATTTTTTTTTTTTTTCATTCATCTCAGTACTCCTCACATTTCCTCAATCAATCTTTTCGGTTTCACAATTTGCCTTTGTGAGCATCTCCTTTGTGTCACCTCAGTCTGTTCGTTAGTGTCTGTCTCTATGTTCTGGTTCTCAGCCATTTCTGGTTGTTCAGTTTGGCTGTAAATTGGCATGTCGCTTATTTCACTGTCTGTGACTCTCATTTTTGTCTGAGGCACTTTCAGTAAGTGACGTCGGTTTCGCCTCATTGTTTTCCCATGCTCTGTGATGACTTCATATGATCTGGGAGTTGTTTCTTTGACCACTTTTGCCAGCGGTCCCCATTCTCCATCACATCTCACTCGCACTATGTCCTCATGTGCAAGTGGTCTCAGAGGTCATGCTGTTCTGTTGTACAGTTCAGTTTGCCTCTCATCACGCCTCACATCTCTCTTTTCCATCACCTGAGATGCTGATGGAAGTCGCGTTCTGAGTTTTCTGTTCATGAGCATTTCTGCTGGGGACAGTCCATTCTCCAGTGGTGATGCTCGGTAATTCAGGATCGCCAGATGTGGGTCTTCTGCATTGTCTGCAGCCTTTTTCAGTATGCGCTTCACAATTTGCACTCCTTTCTCTGCTAACCCATTCGACTGTGGGTACAGAGGGCTTGAGGTCACGTGCTTGAACCCATATGTGTCTGCAAAGTCTTTGAAGCACTGACTCGTGAATTGTGGTCCATTATCGCTTACAACAGTCATTGGAATTCCATGGCGTGCGAACATTGTCTTTGTGTGTGCAATCACCTTTTCTGCTGTTGTGTCACTCAACCCTGCAAACTCTGGGTAGGTGGAATGATAGTCCATGACTAACAGATAGTCCTTGCCCTTAAGCTGAAATAGATCCATGCCCACTTTTCTCCATGGCCCTTGAGGCTTCTCATGGGGCCTCATAGGCTCCTTTGGCTGTTGATACCTGTGGCGCTGGCAAATCTCACAGCGCTGCACATATGCCTCAATGTCCTTGTGCATGTTGGGCCAATACAAAACATCACGTGCACGTCTTTTGCACTTTTCAATACCCAAATGCCCCTCATGCACTAATTTAACCATTTCTGATCTCATGGAGGTAGGTATGACTATCCTTGTACCTTTTAACAGAACCCCATCTAACACAGACAGTTCACCTTTAAAGTGTTGGTAAGGCTTGTCAATCATAACCTGTCCTGGCTGATGTATCTGTTCCATTACTCTTTTTAGTTTCTCATCCTTTTGTGTTTCTTTCACTATCTTCGTCCATTTTGCATCTGACACTGGCATGTGTGCCTTAATAGAGTCTACATGTATTTGCACAGCTTCCTCTGTTGTGCTGCTGGTGTTGCTCAAGGTAGCCCTACTCAGCGCATCGGCTACAATTAGTTGCTTGCCTGGTGTAAACTCAAATTTCAAGTCATATTTCTGTAATCTTAACATTAGACGCTGGATGCGCGGTGGTGCGTCACCCAGTGGCTTCTGTGAGATCGCAATCAGTGGTTTGTGGTCTGTTTCTAGTATTACTGACCGTCCATACACATATTCATGAAACTTCTCACATCCAAACACTGCACCTAGAGTCTCTTTCTCTATTTGCGCGTAATTTTTTTCTGCGCTTGTCATGGTGCGCGATGCGTATGCGACTGGATACCACTCTGTGTCATGTTTTTGCAATAGCACAGCTCCTAGGCCGGCTTTGGACGCATCTGTGGACACTTTTAGCAGTTTGTCCTGATCATAGAATTTTAACACTGGCTCCTTTATTAGACTGCTTTTGAGCCACTCCCATTCTCTGGCATGCTCTGCCATCCACTGCCACATTGTATTGGTCTCTAACAAGCTTCTAAGAGCTATTGTGTTAGCTGATAAATTTGGGATAAATTTCCCCATGTAATTGACTAGCCCTAGGGCTCTTTGCAAGTCATTTTTGTCCTGCGGTACTGGCAGCTCTGCTATGGCCCGCACTTTTTCCGGATCTGGTTGCACGCCTGCCCCAGATAATTTCTCTCCCAGGTATGTAATCTCCCGTACCCCGAATTGGCACTTACTCTTATTCAGTTTCATACCTGACTTTTGCGCCTGTGTGAGAACTCTTGCCAACCTTTCGTCGTGCTCCTCTTTTGTTTTTCCCCAGACTACCACATCATCAAGAAAAACTCCCACCCCTTCTATTCCGTCAAACAATTGCTGCACAGTTCTATGGAAAATTTCAGGGGCTGAGCTAATCCCGAACGGCATTCGTAGAAAGCAATGCCTTCCGAATGGTGTATTAAATGTGCACAATTTAGCGCTTTCCTCGTCGAGCACTATTTGGTAAAACCCAGATTTGGCATCTAATTTTGTGAAGTAATTTGCTCCACTCATTGTGCTGGTTATGTCAGATTTTGTTGGTAGCCTGTAATGCTCCCGCTGTATTACTTTATTTAGATCTTTTGGATCTATGCACAATCTCAAATCTCCATTTGGCTTCTCCACTATAACTAGTGAGTTAACCCATTCAGTTGGTTCTTCTATTTTTCTGACCACTCCGTCTGCTATCAGTGAGTCTAGTGTTTCTCTCAGCCTCTTTTTAAGAGCTATTGGCACTTTTCTTGCTGCATGTATGACTGGCTCTGCATTCTCTTTCAGCCTAATTTTTTGTTTGCCTGGTAGGCGGCCTATTCCTTTGAACACCTCTTTGTATTCTTTCACCCAGTCAGTGTGTTTATGCTTACTTGTTGTAGCCTCTGTATTTTCTCGTGTTGTCACTTTGTCTGTATCAATGACATTCACCCTTTTGATCAGACCTAGCTGATCGCATGTTTTTAAACCCAAAATTGCTTGTCTATTTCCATCAACAAGTACAAACAATGCATTCACTGTTTTACCTTTGTTTGACAGTGTAACCCTGCACATTCCTTTAGTGGGTATTGGCTTATCGTCATATGTTCTCAGATTAATCTTTTTATCTCTTATTTTCGGTTTGTTTTTCAGTCTTTTAAAATCTTTCATTGGCAGGATGTTTACCTGCGCACCTGTGTCGAGCTTCAGTGACATGTCCGTGCCATTCCTCTCCAGGCACACTATCCATTCGTCAGCGCTCGTCTCTCCCTCGATGGCGTCCACGTAAAACTGATCCTCCTCGCTGTCGCTCTTTTTCTCCACGAGTTGCACCCTCTTCTTCGAGAAGCAGGTCTTTGCGAAGTGATTTTTTCCGCCACACTTGCGACATTCCTTCCCGAATGCTGGGCACTGCTTCGGCGCGTGTTGCCTTCCACACCGCTCGCAGTTCCCGCGCGCGCGCTCTGGGTTTGCCTCCCTTTTTCTTGCCTGCAACGTTCCTTTCGGCTTCGCGCGCCGCACTGCATCGACCTCAGCAGTCTCTTTTTCCTTGCTGCTAAAAGTCTTTAATTGTGCCTTTATACTCTCAGACGCTTGGCAAATCTGTATCGCTTTCTCCAGCGTTAAGTTAGTCTCTTTCAGTAATTGCATCCGCAATTTGTTGTCTTGGACCCCAATTACAATTTGGTCCCGTATCATTGACTCACTCAATGTTCCAAAGTTGCATGACTGACACCTCAACCGTAGGTCTGTGACATACAGCTCGATGGACTCTGACTCTTTCTGAAGTCTTTTTCTGAACACATACCTCTCGTACGTTTCATTCTTTCTCGGTGTGCAATAATCGTCAAATTTCTTCATCACGGCGTCGAAGTTGCCTTTTTCTTCTTCCGTGAAGATGAATGTGTTAAACACATTTAGCGCCGCTCGCCCTGCTACTGTTAGCAGTAATGCTATTTTCCTCTCCTCGTCACGGAGACCGATAGCAAGCGAATAAAGTTCAAAACTTTGTTTGAATGCTTTCCAGTTCTCGTTGACGTTACCGGTCAACTTTAACTCGTCCGGCTGTCGAAGAGCGTTCATCTTCGCCGTCGGTTCGTAGTTTTATATCCTGGTATCATGTAATTTTCTCCTGGTACCATGTAATGTTCTCCTGGAACATGTAATGATGAGGCGCACACACCGGGTGTCAGTTAGGACTTTTTACTTGTCACTTCAACAGCAACTAACAACTAACCACACAGTGGCACATGTACAACTCCTTTTATAGTTAGGTCATGGCCGGGGTCATACTGCCCTCTAGTGGTGACTCCATATGAACTTCACATATCAATACACCGAGTACTCCGAGCTGCTGTCCGGTGTCTGTGCGCTCGAGCAGGCTTTCCCTGATCTGACAAGGAGGGCTTTCTGGACTAAGCCCAAACAGAAATGCTCTTCTCCGGCCATCATTCCCTCTTCCCCATCATGCCTGCTGTGGAGGCTGCCACAGCAGAGTTAGCACCCGAGCAGAACCTCTTGGAGGCCGAACTTGGGAAGATGTTGCCCGACTCGCCGGAGTCCTGGACGGTGGTAGAGCTTGAGCTAAGGCAAGTGCTCTCTTTTGTCTTTCTCCTTTCTATAATTGAGCATTTTTGCCTAGCTTTAGGTGAGGAGAGCTAGCTGCAGCCAAATGTTGCACCTGAGCTCGCCTTGTCGGGCTTTGCCACCGCCGGCGACTCTGACCCTTCCTCCTCTCTTTCTGAGTCCTTTTCCTGAGCTGCCGGAGAGAGTCCTCCATCACCGGATGAGTCTGTGGATCCAGGTTCGCAACCAGAGGTCACCGAGGTTCCGGCTGAGGTGGTTGTCTGGGGCACCCAGTACCAATCCAGGGTGCCTGTTATCGATCGCCTCCTCGCTTGGGTGCTCATACGGGTCGGCTGGCCCATGGCCAAGATGGCGTTGGGGTCAGCAGTGGCCCAGCCGGGTCCCACCGCGGGTGCAGCAGGGGTCCAGCTGGACTCCATCATGGGTGCAACCATGGCTTAGTTGGGGTCCATCATGGGTGCAACGCAGGCCCAGTCAGGGCTCACCGCGGGAGCAATGAGGTCCCGGGAAGGGACCACCGCTGGTGGAACGTTGTCCCAGGCCGGGGCCATCGCAGATGCAGCTATGGCCCAGCCCGGGTCCACTGTGGGTTCTACGGAGTGCCAGTCCTACGTCGGGACCACTGGGGGTGCTACAGGACAGTTTGGGGACACCGGGGTCTTCCTTTCCCTTTTGGAGGCCCTGTGGATGTTCCTCCTCCTTCTGCTGGGCACCGTCGCGGTTCTATTTCCTCCGCCGCCAGTGACCGCAGGGGTTCCTCTTTCTCTGTCTGGCCACCCACCTCTCAGCCTTCCGGTGGGTAGGCCACCGCCTCATGTGCCCTTCCGGTCCTGGTGGCTTAATCATGTGGGCAGGCCGCCTGTAATGCTGATTTCCCTTGCCGGTTGGCCCGTACGCCCTGGCAGGCCGCCTGATACTGTTCTGCAGGTCACCTGCTGGCTCTGGGATTTTGGCCGGCCTCCTGAACTTACGGCCACCTACTGGGCCTTGGACTCTGTCCGGCCCCATGAACTGTGGGACTCTTGGGGGTGGGGTGGGTTAGCTTAGGGTTGGGAAAAGTGTTGTTGTAGTGTTGTATTGTGGTGTTTACCTTTTCTTGATTGAAGGATTTGCTTTCTACGGGCATGCAGAAATACTTGCTTATTCTTGGTTTCTACGGGCATACACGGGCATGCACAGCTTCAAGAAATCTCTCTGTGTGTGTCTGCATGTGTGTGTGTGTGTGTGTGTGTGTGAGATGGTCATAGGACTCGCTATGACATCATCAAAGATCAAAGGCAGGCATCACTGAATGAGTGGTGACATCAAAGATCAAAGGCAGGTATCACTGAATGAGTGGTGACGTCAAAGATCAAAGGCAGGTTTCACCATGGTTACTGTTGCCATGGTAACAGTAACTTTCTACGGGCATGCAGAAATGCTTGCTTACACTTGCTTTCTACGGGCATTCACGGGTATGCACTAGTTTTTATAACTTTGTGACTTTTTTCTTTAAAGGTGCAACTTTTTTCTGAAAAATTAGCATTTTTCCCTGTAAATTTTCAACTTCTTTCTTGTGTATTTGCAAAGCTCATCTGGATGCTGGTTTAATGTTTATTCTGTGTAAATAAATTGTAATTTGTGACTTTTTTTAATTTGCAAATTGGCATATCATATCTTTGCACCTTTATTCTTGCAAATTTGTTGCTAATTTACATTTATACATTGGTACCTCATGCTAAATTGGTGAAGATCCCCATCCCCCTTGTTAAAAAATAATAAATCGCCTACTGGCCTCCACCCCTCATAAAAGCTAGAAACGGCCCTGGACTTACACATTAAATTTAATTTTCATTTTTAGCAATTCATTTTATAGCATACAGTTTCCTCCAGTGACCTTTAAACCCAGGAGAGGCAGAAGCAGGAGGAGGTGGAAGAGGAGGAGTTGCAGGAGGAGGCGGTCCTGATCGCTGTGACAGAAGCACCAATCAGCTTCTCTCCTCCGTGTGCAGCCATGTTTTTCGTTGTTTTTTTTTTTTTTCCCATGTGCAGCCATGTTCTGACGTCAGAATTGTTCATGGTGAAGGAAGCGGCAGCGGTTTGGTCTGTGAGAGTTGAGGCAGAAAAAGAAAACTCCTGGTTTTGGGCGTTTGGTAACAGCGTCTGACGATGAACACGTTCAGGTTTGTGGAGCTGATGAGGAGAGGAGGTGATCGGACCTTCAGACGACCTCAGCTCTTCCTGCAGCAGCACCTCTCCGCCTTCACGGTGAGTCTGTTATAGATCGTAATGTGGTTTATTATTGTGTTTTCATGGATTTTACTGCTGCGCCGTGAAGGGTATTGTAATTGTAACGTGCTGCTCGACATGGCGACGTCCCACCGGGAGATTCGAACTCACGCCTCCCGCTCCGGAGTCCCGCACCCTACCTGTGTCGCCAATAGGGTCAACCCACTTGGCAAGCCAAGTAGGGTGCTCATATTGAGTTCGCTACACTACTCCCCTCTGGTTCTCGACATCGTCCCGATGTCAGCGCCCCATTACTGCTTTGGACAGGAGATCCCACTTCTGACACCAGTGTAACGTGCTGCTCGACATGGCGACGTCCCACCGGGAGATTCGAACTCACGCCTCCCGCTCCGGAGTCCCGCACCCTACCTGTGTCGCCAATAGGGTCAACCCACTTGGCAAGCCAAGTAGGGTGCTCATATTGAGTTCGCTACATAATGTTAAACTGCTGTGTCATGGCTGTACGTGTCTGCTTGCATTTCCCGTTTTTTTTTTCTTTCTAATTCTGTGTAAATAAAACCTGGCCCACCTTCCTCCAGTCACCTTTAGCACCTTTATCACTATTATCACCGTAATAGCTGCTGTTATTATTAAAGGCTGGGTCACTTCCAGCCACGTGAAGTACGTGGCGGTAATGCGCCTGTAAGCTGGTTGCCAACCGCCAATCAAATCTAAAAGAAGTAGTAATAATTCTCATATTACTGTCAGGGTCCAGTTTAATAAGGTGGGGGCCATCACCCACGATCATGCAGCCGCTTTTTTACCCATCGCAGTTTTTCTCGCATTTTGTAAAAAAAATATTTATTATTTGTAACTTTCTTCCTCCTAAATTTGCAACTTTTTTCTCAAAAAAATTATTTTTTCCTCATAAATTTGCAAGTTTTTTTTTCATATATTTGTGACTTTTTTCATGAAGTTGGTAGATTTTTCTCAAAAATGTGCAACTTTTTTTTCCTCATAAATTTGCATTTTTTTTCTTGTAAATTAGCTATTTTTTTCCCTTTAAAATGTGCTACTTTTTTCTGAGATTTGCAATTTTTTTCCTCAAAAATTTGTGACTTTTTCTCATAAATTTGCAGCTTTTTTTCCTGTGAATTTTCAACTTTTTTTTCTCATGAATCTGAAACTTTTTTCATAAATTAAAAAAAAAATGTACAGTGGAGATCAAAATTAGAGAACAATATATTAATACTTCATTTATTATGAAATATTGTTATTTTTCATTGTTCAGAATTTTACAGAATATCAGCTGTGGCTATACCACTGCTGTACTCCTCTATGTTGTTTTTTTTTTTTTTGAATAGCCAAGGCACTTAAACACAGACATTTTTCTCTGTGACTTTTTTTCTTTGAAACTGGCAACTTTTTCTTGTAAATGTTCACCTTTTTTCATAAGATGAAATATCTTCCATGTGCTTTTGGAAATGTCCTCGTTTATATGATATAATAGTTTTTTTAAAAATCTTGTGTATTATGTTACATGCTTGTAGTGGACAAATGAAAATGTATGTGGCTGGGGAAAGTTGTTACATATACTGGGGTAAGTTGTTGCATTGGGTGGTAAGTTGATAAATTAATTCACAAGACAAAGTACTTCTTTCTACAGTTTTTATTCAACCTGCAAACATAATGCGCCTACATTGGCACTAGTGCTTTACATCTGAAATAAAAGGTGGAATGCATTGCATCAGTCCACAGAGATAAAGATGTTGCACTGCTGACTGAATCGACAGAAATCAAAATGTTTGCAGAAAACAGAGGTCAAAATGCCATATAAACTATATCTCAACAACAAAGTGAGGCTGAGGGGTACCACTAGCAGCCGCTAGTATTTTTTTCCCTTTTGTTTGTTTTTTTAAATTAACAACTTTATCTATTTATACTAGTGCATACCTGTGCATGCCCATAGAAACCAAGTGTAAGCAAGCATTTCTTCTTCTTCTTCTAGATTTGATTGGCAGTTGGCAACCAGCTTACAGGTGCATTATCGCCACTGACTTGATTATCATCACTCTATATCTTTGTATAAGGAGTTCTGAACAACTCCTTATGTGTGAAAAAAATTATCTGTCCTTGGACTGTGTCTGAGGTGCGGTGGACCGCCACACACTCTATATGTGTATGTATGTCTGTCTGTCTGTGTGTCTGTTTTTCCTCATAACGTCTTCTTCTTTTAGATTTGATTGGCGGTTGGCAACCAGCTTACAGGTGCATTACCGCCACGTACTTCACTCTATATCATCACTCTGGTCAGGAGCTGTAGTCCGTATTACCACCACGTACTTCACTCAGTAAACATCACCCTATGTATCAAAAGTCAGAATTCTCGGACTTCCGGGAAGATGGCGGAGAGACATAACACTTAAACAAAGAGCTCTCCCTAGCCGGATTAAAAATCATCGGTAAATGGCCAACTCGACATAAACGAATCAATAAACTAAGGGATGAAAACACGAAGGAACCGGGCACAGGGACAAAAACGGTAAAATTGAAGAATTCCTCTCCAACAACGCAGGAAAAACCGCTGTACGCAAAGCCCAAAAAAACGAGATGTCTACAGCAGAGAAAATGGAAGACACCAGACTCGACAACATGAACGCTGGCATCGCCAGTTTGGGTGAAGAGTTAAGAGAATTCAAGCGACAGCTACAACAGGATTTAGCGGCTCTTAAGGAGGAACTGAAAAAAGAAATTAAGGAGGAAATCAAGGACCTCCGAAGAGAAATGGAGCGTAAATTAACGGAAAACATGGAGGAGCTGCGCTCCCAGCGGGCGTGTATGACAGAAGCGCAGACCCGAATTTCGGAACTAGAAGATTGGAAAAGCGAGGCAAACGAACAACTACAGACCCTGACGACGCAAACGCAGAGGATGCAGGAGAAAATAAACGACTTGGAGAGCAGATCCCGACGAAGCAATATGCGCATCTTTGGAATTCCGGAGGGCATTGAAGGCAACTCGATGACAAAATTCATGGATCAGTTCTTAAAAAAAGAACTGGAAATACCCGGAGAAACGGATCTGCAGATTCAACGGGCGCACAGAACACCGGCACAGAACCCGAAAACAAACTCTCCACCCAGGTCAGTTGTGGTAAACTTTGTGAAATATGACATAAAGGAAAGAATCCTGACGCAAGCATGGAAAAAAAAGATACGAATCGGCGACAAACAGGTATTTTTTGACCATGACTACCCGACAGAAATCGTGCAGCAGCGGAAGAAATATGCCAACATTAAAAAAACGCTGAAAGAGAAAAAAATTAGATTCCAAACGCCGCTAATGAAAATGAGGATTCATTGGGAGGAAGGCACAAGAACCTACAACACAGCTGAAGAGGCAGCGCGGGATATGATGGAGCGGGGCCTTGAGGTGAGCGTGCCGAAGGAGACGGCTGGAGCAGCGGCGGCCCTGAACGCACCACGACAGACGGAGTGGAGACGAGTGAACGGCGGAAGAAGGGGGAGAGACGTAGAGCAGCGGGCCCAGGACAAGCTACAAGGCTTTCAACTGAAAGCCTAGATCATAACAAAGATTAAGAAAGGCACAGAAGAAATGAAGGCCAAGAAGACAAGGTAAAAGAGAAACAGACGGCTAGGAGAGGTTTAAGTGATATTTGTTGGACATTTCTAGACTTATGACTATTACTTTGATAGTAATTAGAAGTCTAGGGAGGGCCCTTCACTCTGTGAAGACAAACCCCCCACCCACCAACAGGGACCAGTGGGCAGAAGAAAGGCCCAAAGTACGGAGGTCGAGTTTTTTTAATGTGTTTTTATATAAATATGTGTTATTTTTGTTGTTAAAGGGGCTAGGAGCACAAGTTAAAAAAATGGAAAAACATGAATATGGGTAAAAATCTTAAGATAATGACACTAAACGTGAATGGTCTGAACTCACCTGTTAAAAGGGAAAGAATAATAAGAAAATTCAAGAAGGAAAAAGCTGAAATTATATTTATGCAAGAGACACATTTGAGCAAGGCAGAACATGTGAAACTAAAGAGATTTGGCTATAAGAACTCCTACTACAGTTCATTTAAGGGAGGAGCAAAAAGGGGGGTTATGATACTAATCTCAAACAAAATACAATTTGAAAGTGAACAGGAAATCCAGGATAAAGAAGGCAGGTATGTAATAATAAAGGGAAGAATAGATGGTATCCAGATTACATTAGTGAACATCTATGCCCCACCAGAAAGTGACAAGGGTTTTTTTCAACATCTGTTTGATCTCATAGCAGCACACAGTGAAGGAGTCCTAATTTGTGTAGGAGACTTAAATGCTGTCATGGATCATGAAGTTGACACAACAAGTGTTAAGAAGACAAAAAAACATGTAACAAAGTTCATAAGAACCTCACTGGCAGAAATGGGTATGGTAGACATATGGAGGGACCTACACCCACTCGAAAAAGACTATACACATTATTCAGCAGCCCATAAAGTACACTCTAGAATAGATTACTTCCTTATGAATGAAGGTGACAGACACAAGGTGAGAAATTGTTGGATTGGAGGGGCAGAAATATCAGATCATAATCCTATATACATGGAAATATATTTAAACAATAGGAAACGACAAACAACATGGAAACTTAACGTAGGACTGTTAAATGATGAGAAAATGAAAGAAAGAATAAAAATAAACATAAACGAATATATCCAAGAGAATGACAATGAAGAAGTGGACCCAACAATACTATGGGACGCACTAAAAGCCGTGTTAAGGGGTAAATTAATTGTTGAAACAGGAAAAGCAAATAAGACTAAACTGGAAGCGTATGAACAAAGATGTGAGAGACTGAGGGAATTAGAACGTAAACATCAAAGCACAAATGATCCAAAAATATATCAAGAAATTAAAGAAGAAAAAACAAAGATAAAAGAAACACAAATGGATGAAATTGAAAGGAAAAATAGATATCTAAAGCAAAAATATTATGAAACGGGACCAAAAGCCACAAAACTGCTGGCAAAACGGTTAAGAAAACAACAAACAATGAATAATGTATACAAGATTAAAGACCCCACCACAAATAAAACCACAGTTAACCCAGAAAACATCGAAGAAATTTTCCATAATTTCTACCAAGAACTATACTCGCAACCTGAAGAAACAAATACTAAAGATATCAAAAAATTTCTAGACACATTGGACTTGCCATCAATAGGAAATCAACAAAATGAAAAACTAACAGCAGAAATAACAACACAAGAGATCAGAGATGTGATTAAGTCACTTAAAAATGGTAAATCACCAGGTAGTGATGGATACCCCTCTGAGTTTTATAAACTGTTTATGAAAAATCAGTACAATGCATAAGGACGCTATATCAAGAACCTGTGGCAAGAATCAAGATAAACGGTAGCTTAACAGACAAAGTAAATATACAAAGATCAACTAGGCAGGGATGCTGCTTATCGCCCACCTTGTTTGCTCTGTTCATAGAACCATTGGCTCAAGCGATATGACAAAATAAGAAATTAAAAGGTGTAACAATAAAGGGGGCGGAACACAAGATTGGGCTATTTGCAGACGATATTATAGTTTACCTTGAACAACCAGATAAATCAATAATGGAAATGATGAACTTGATAGAAAATTTTGGAAAATTATCAGGATACAAGATAAACATAACAAAAACACAAATACTGACATTCCACTATAATCCTCTAAACCAGATAACTGATAAGATCAAACTAAACTGGAACCAAAAAGAAATAAAATACCTTGGAGTGAACATACCTAAAGACCTAAGCAAAATATATAAAGCAAACTATGATAGGTTGGAACAAGAAATAAAAAAAGATATTGATAGATGGTCAATCTTAAATATGGATCTGAATTCAAAAATTGAGACAGTCAAAATCAGCATACAACCTAGATTACTTTACCTCTTCCAGGCTATACCAACAGAGATTCCAGATGCCCAATTCTCAAAGTGGGACAGGATGATATCGAGATTTGTTTGGGGAGGTAAAAAACCAAGAGTGAAATATAAAACCCTCCAATTACCAAAAGAGAAAGGAGGCATGGGCCTACCGAGTCTAAAGGAATATTACTACTCAGCACAAATAAGATATATCATATGTTGGTGCGACGAGGGATATGAGGCAAAATGGAAAGAAATGGAAAAGGAAATTGAGGGACTCCCAGTACAAAGCATAATAGGGGATAAAGATGCATATAAGCAAATCAAACAAATAGACCCAATCACTAAATTTACTTTAGAACTGTGGTATAAAATAGTACAAAAATATAATATAAGGGAAGACATAAAACTATTGAAATGGGTAGCATTTGACAGTCAGTTTGAACCGGCAAAACAAGATAGGGGATACAAAAATCTGGTGAACAAGGGAATCACAGCATGGGGCAATATCGGAAAAAAAGATCTCGGGAGCTTTGTAAATATCAGGAGAAAATTTAAATTAGAAAGATCGGAATTTTTCAGATATCTGCAGATGAGAGATTACTATATGAAGAAGATTAGGCATAACCTCCAAACAGATGTGAACGAGATTATACAACTTATTTTAAGCTCATATGCAGGAAATAAAATAAGAATTATTTCAAAACTATATCAAAAACTTATGACAAACAATCATACAAGTAACTATATAAAGGAGAAATGGGAGAAAGAGCTCAATTTAAACATAACAGAAGAAAGCTGGCAGGAAATATGGAAAACACAACACACATCAACAAATTCAAGGGCATGGAGGGAATTTGGATGGAAAAACCTGATTCGCTTTTTCATTACACCACAGATTCAAGGAAAATATACAAATACCCAATCTTTATGCTGGAGGGGATGTGGGGCTCAAAATGCAGACCACTCACATATGTTTTGGAAATGCTACAAAATATCATCATTTTGGAAATCTATGCATGTGACAATACAGAGGATATTAGGATATAATATACCAATGAACTGTAACCTGATGTACTTATGTGATCTTAAAAAAGACAATGTTATACAGGCTGAGGACAGATATCTAGTTAAAATCTTGTTGATTGCATGTAAAAAAACTATCACAAAAAAATGGCGATCAGAAGTTCTTCCTGACCAAGAACAATGGACTGACATTGTTGAGGACATACGTATGATGGAAAAACTAACATATCGACAAAGAATGCAAGAAGGAATATGGGAGAAAAAATGGCAGAAATGGACACACTACAAAGTGCAACAACGAGGCAGAAATTGAAAGAATAACCAAAGACACTGAAAAAACCAGAAGAATTAAGAGATGGAAACTAAAAACTTGATGCTCCAACATTTGTCCCCCCCCCCTTTTATTTTTTTTTTATTTTTTTTAATTTTTTTTTTCTTTTTCCCTACCCTAACCTCTTTGTTTTTTAAATGTAGAATGTGATCTGAATGCATTATATATGATGAAAAATGAATAAAAATCTAAGTTACAAAAAAAAGTCAGAATTCTCCTCGGTTGGCAACCTCTTCGTCGTCTTCTTCACTCTATTTGTATAAGGAGTTCTTATAAGGAGTTCTGAACAATCTTCTTCTTCTTCAAACAGTGAGATTTCCATGTGTACATGATGTCTATAATACTATCTGATCATTACTCTATAAGGAGTTCTGAACAATCTTCTTCTTCTTTTAGATTTGATTGGCAGTTGGCAACCAGCTTACAGGTGTATTACCGCCACGTACTTCACTCTATATCATCACTGTATATCCTTGTATCAGGAGTTCTTACAAGGAGCTCCGAAAACAGTGAGATTTCCATGTCTACATGATGTCTCTAACACTCTGTCTGAGTGATGCTTGTCGTTGATCTTTGAAGATGTCATAGCGAGTCCTATGATTGTGAGTGACGCTTGCCTGCAATCTTTGATGATGTCGTAGCAAGTCCTATGACATCATCACAAGTCCTATAATCTTTTAGCGAGTCCTATGATAGTGAGTGATGCCTGCCTTTGATCTCATAGTGAGTCTTATGATCTTTTAGCGAATCCTATAATCTTTATGACGTCATATAGACATCGTGTAGAGATCATAGGACCATCATAGGTAATCCTTTGATCTTTTAGTGAGTCTTATGATTGTGAAACACACACAGACAGAGATTTCTTAAATTATATATAGAGTGAAGTGATGATATCGATGGCAGGGGCGGACGCTACTCAGACCCAGTAGACCTAAATGTATAGTGAGGGTTTGCTGGGAACATCTGGTGGAGGCCCCTGTCTGGGAGGCCTTCAACTCCCATCTCCGGAAGAACTTCAGCCACATTCTGAGGGAGTCTGGAGACATGGAGTCTGAATAAGCCATGTTCTCCATCTCCATTGTTGAAGCGGCTGCCCAGAGCTGTGGCTGCAAGGTCGTCGGTGCATCTCGTGGTGACAACCCCCGATCCAAGTGGTGGACGCCAGTGGTGAGGTGGGCCATCAAGCTGAAGAAGGAGTCCTATCGAGCTTGTTTGGCTTGTGGGACTCCCGAAGCAGCTGAGGTGTACTGGCAGGCCAAGCGGCGTGCAGCTGGGGTGGTTGCTGAAGCAAAAACACAGGTGTTGGAGGAGTTCAGTGAGGCCATGGAACAAGACTTTTGTTCGGCCTCGAAGAGATTCTGGCAAACTGTCCGATGGGTCAGGAGGGGGAAGCAGTTCCCTGTCCACACTATGTATGATGCGGGTGGGGCACTGCTGACTTCGACTGGGGACATCGTTGGGTGGTGGAAGGAATACTTGAGGAGCTCCTCAATCTCACTGACACACTTTCCGCAGAGGAAGCAGGGCTTGAGGATGAGGGGGACGACTTGCCCATCACGGGGGCTGAGGTTGCAGAAGTGGTTAAAAAACTCTTTGGTGGACAAGATTCACCCAGAGTACCTCAAGGCCCTGGATGTTGTAGAGCTGTCATGATTGACATGCGTCTGCAACATTGCGTTGAGGTTGGGGACAGTGCCTTTAGCATGGCAAGCCGAGGTGGTGATTCCTCTCTTTAAGAAGGGGGGCCAGAGGGTCTATTCGAACTTTAGGGGGATCACACTCCTCAGCCTCCCTGGGAAGGTCTATGCCAGGGTACTGGAGAGGAGAGTTCGACCATTGGTCGAACCTCGGATTTAGGAGGAGCAGTGTGGTTTTTGTCATGGCCGTGGCACGTCGGACCAACTCTTCACCACCCTCTCGAGAATCCTCGAGGGATAGTGGGAGTTTGCCCAACCAGTCCACATGTATTTTGTGGACTTGTAGAAAGCATTCCACCGCGTCCCTTGTGGTCTCTTGTGGGGGGTGCTGCTGGAGTATGGGGTATCAAGCTTGTTACGAGCTATCCAGTCCCTATATGACCATTGCAAGAATTTGGTTCATATTGCCAACACCCAGTCGGACTCTTTTCCAGTGAGAGCTGGACTCTGTCAGCGCTGCCCTTTGTCACTGACCCTGTTCATAATTTTTATGGACAGGATTTCTAGGTGCAGCCAAGGATTGGAAGGTGTCATTTTCAGTGACCACAGGATCTCATTTCTGTTGTTTGCAGATGATGTTGTCCTGTTGGCTTCATCTAGCAGTGACCTACAGGTCTTACTGGGATGGTTTGTTACTGAGTGTGAAGCGGCTGGGATGAGAATCAGCACCTCCAAGTCCGAGTCCATGGCCCTCAGCCGGAAAAGGGTGGCTTGTCCTCTCCGGGTTGGGGACAAGCTCCTGCCCCAAGTGGAGGAGTTTAAGTATCTCGGGGTCTTATTCACAAGTGAGGGGAGAATGGAGCAAGAGATTGACAGACGGATCGGAGCAGCATCTGCAGTGATGCGGACGTTGTACCAGTCCGTTGTGGTGAAGAGGGAGCTGAGCTCTAAAGTAAAGCTGTCGATTTACCAGTCAGTCTACGTTCCTACCCTCACCTATGGTCACGAGCTTTGGGTAATGACCGAAAGAATGAGATTGCGGATACAAGCGGCTGAAATGAGCTTTCTCCGTAGGATTGCTGGAATCACCCTTAGAGATAGTGTGAGGGGCTCAGTCATCCGGGAGAGGCGGGCAGGAGGTGGTTTGGGCATCTGATCAGGATGCCTCCTGGATGCCTCCCACTTGAGGTGTTTTGGCATGTCCTACTGGGAGGAGACCCCGGGGCAGACCCAGGACTCGCTGGAGAGACTATGTCTCCCAGCTGGTCTGGGAACGTCTTGGTATCCGCTCTGAAGAGCTGGAGCAGGTGGCTGGGGAGAGGGAAGTCTGGGCTTCTCTGCTTGAACTGCTGCCTCCGCACCCGGACCTCCAGAAAAGCGGTAGAAGATGGATGGATGGATTTATTTATATATATATTGAGTAAATTTGTGATTTTTCTGTTACAGATTTATGGCTTTTTTCCCACCTTTTCTTTCAGAAATGTGCAAACTTTTCTCTGAATTAGCACTTTTTTCCTCATAAATTTAGTTATTATAAATGTGCAGTTTTTTATGAAAATGAGTCTTTTTCAGTTTTAAAAAATTGTAGTAAATTACAGACTTTTTTCCTTTGTAAATTTGCAACTTTTTATCCCAACTTTTTATAATTGTGTATACATTTTTTTTTTTTTTCCCTCCTCCAGGTCCAGAACCGTCTCCAGTCCTCCCAGCGGGTGTCCGCAGCCCGGCTGCCCTGCAGGGTGAAGCTGACGGGGGGGAAACGCTATGCCTGGTGTGCCTGTGGTCACAGTCAGAAACAAGTGAGTCGCTTCCAGGATTCAGATGCCATCTTTAATCCTCTGAGGTCTGATGATGCATTCCAGGAGTTGTCCTAGGTCAGATTATCCCAGTCAGTCACTCAATTCAGATGTTTGGCTGCATAAGCCAGGCTGTTGGCACCAGACCCAAGATAAAGGAGCCACATGTAACTTTGAATTTATACCAATTAGGCTGCGTGTCCACCAAATGTGTTTTTTGTCGCCCGACTGCCCTGAGCTTTTTTTTGCAGCGTTTGTACACTGCGCTCTAGGGAAAAAAGTCTGTCCCCTATATCCCAGCAACAGCTTGTCACTCTCAGCTCATCACTCCTGCTTTTCCTATTGTCGAGACTTTCTACAGATTTTTTAATAGCAGTTTCTAAATAACAATGGACGGGAAATGTTTTCTAGCAGCTCTGGATGTAAAATATGATGACACAGAAAGCAGGAGTCTGAGTACAGACGAGTACCGGCGTCCTATGTCCCGCCCACGCAGCAGTTCTGATTGGCTGCTTAAGGTCTGACATTGACAAGCTCAGCTGCAGTCTCTGAAAAGAACTTTTTTCAACTCTGAGCGCCACGACAAAAAATGGCCTCTGCCGAGAGCGTTTCAACGCCGTGGGTGCTCAGCGCTGTAAATGCTGGATTACATAGAGAATGAATGGAAAATAGCCGCCCAGCGCTGAAAAAACGCGTTTGATGGACACGCAGCCTAAATCTGCTTTTTGGGTCCATGTTCAAGACAGGATGTGGGCTCCCCCCATTTTAGGAGTGGGGAAGAATTCAGACCCTATAAAATCTGAACCAAAACATTAAAAAACTAGAGGGCACTCAGAGAACGCATACCTTTACCAAGGGGTTTGTTTGTGTGTTTGTTAGCAGAATTAGATGATGTTTGATGACATTTTCACCAGAGATGACCCTTAGGCTACGGATAAATTTATGAGAAAAAAGTTGCAAATTTAGGATGGAAAAAGGAGAGAATTTATGACAACAAAGTTGCAAATTTGCAAAAAAAGCCACAAATTTATGAGAAAATAATTCAAAATTTACAAGAAAAAAGTCACAAATTTATGAATAAAAAGGCAAAGCAAGTTTATTTGTATAGCACATTTTGTGTACAAGACGATTCAAAGTGCTTTACATAAAACATTAAAGCAGTACAGCAAGTTGCAAAAGAAATCCATAAGAATTCAAAAGCAAACTAAAAAGTAAATTAAAGAGAAACAGAAACAAGCTAAAATAGAATAAGACAGAAAAAGTGCAAGAAAAAAAAAGCTGCAGTGCATTGTGGAAGTAAGTGGCAGTAAGAACTACAGCTCCTGACCAGATAGAGTGATGATATAGAGTGAAGTATGTGACGGTAATGCACCTGTAAGCTGGTTGCCAACCGCCATTCAAATCTGAAAGAAGAAGAAGAAGAAGAAGGAGAATAACAATTGTTCTACTGAAAGGCAGCAGAAAATACTGGGTTTCCTCTGGTAACATTTCTCGGTGGCGGCCCGCCGCGCCAGAAATTTTACCGCCGTGCCAAGGAGATATGAATTTATTAAGAAAAATATATGAAACAATGACTTTCCGCAAGCGTGCACACGAACAATGCACGTGGCCGTCATCCGCGTGGAGTTTAGAAGTGCCCCGCCCACGCAAGTTTTCTAGTCAGTCAGGCAGAGTGTCTCACTAAGCGCGACTGTCCGACAGAGATATGAGTTTATTAAAAAGTACTTTAAATGCGGAAAAAAATCATAAGAGGTATGTAAGCACTGGAGGCGTTTATCATGGTTTTAACCCGCTAGAAACGGGAGCAATGATGGAAGAGTCGCTTAGCTAAGAGATGTGGTTAGAATTCACATGCAGCCGGCTTCATATGAAGGGAAAGGCAGTGGGGACTGATTAATTGCTGAGGATATATTTCACCAGCCACTGCAATATTAAGTTATGTTCTGTAGGAATTGCAGGAATGAAGAGACTGGCAATTTCTCTCTTTTCTCGCACGAGCAGGCGTGCCATTTTTATTCTCCAGCAGCAGTGACAAAAGGCAACAGCTAAAAACGCTAGCTCTCTTTTCACTCTAAACTGAGGTCCTTCAGCGGCTGCCTAGAGAGGTGCCTGATGAGAAAGCCTGAGCGCACAACTATAACTGCCTAAGCAGGTCATTCTGTACATGAACACATATTGTGGTGAATTATGTCTTTAGAGTCCGCTACAGTTCCCGATTATGTACCTGGCAGGTTAAGATGACCGAAATTCACGAAGTCAATGATTTTAATCTGTCAGCAGCCTTCAGACAAACTTAAACGTGTCAGCATCTGATTTCAAAATAAGGGAGGTTTTTCCTGCTGTCTGGGTGGTGAGGAGATTTCTAAAAAAAAAAAACCCAACTATAAATATAAAGAAATATTATAACAGAAATAACGGCATCCTTGGTCATTTAAGTTAATTTATTTCATTAAATACAATTTTATTAATATTTTTTTTTTTTTTTTTTTTTTTTTTGTTACTTATTTGTACCCGTAGGTAGACTTGGTTTGCAGTCTGGTGACAAGCCACCGGCTGCTGGTCGCTGCGTGCGCGAGCGCCCTAAACCTACATGTTTTTGGTGTGCGGGAGGAAACCGGAGAAATCCCGGAGTAAACCCGCGCAACACGGGGAGAACATGCAAACTCCACACAGCTCACTGTTGGTCGGGGGCAGGGATCGAACCCACGATCTCATGATCCCCGCGATCCCCCGGCCGAGGGTAAAACTGTGCTGCCACAGTGCTAAACCACTGCGCCACCGTGCAGCGGTGATCAGAGTTCATATGAAGGGAGTTCATATGAACCTTTGTAATCAGAGTTAAATTATTGTTCTGGTCTGACTGCACAATTATGGTCAAAAATGTAAATTGTTATAAGGAAAAAGTAAAAAAAAAAAATACCACAGTCTGTTTCAAATTTATCTTAAAAAAAAAACAAAACAGTAATTTTATTTTAAAAAACAGACAAAAATTAGTCATAAAATAATCCACAAATTTATAATAAAGTTTCAAATGTACAAGAAAAGTCCATTTTACAAGAGGAAATTACAAATTTGAGGAACATGGCTTCAAATTTAGGTTTACAGAGAAAAGTAGAAAATTATAAGAAAATTGTTACAAATTTTTGAGAAAAACCTCAAACCTTGAAGACTGAAGTCATTACTCAAGTTTTTAAGTGGGTGCTCTTTGTACCCTTAACTCAACTAGAATTTTTTGGTTGCCTACTTTTAATTATTTCAAAGCACTGCTTATACATGAGTAGAATTTCTGATTACTATACCCACCTGATCATATAATTTAAGTATGCATGAGTACATTACTATTATGAATGTTTGTTTCCCTTCCCTACTCTCTCAATGGAAAAAAAGAAACACTAGAATAAAAATACACATATTTTTGTCAATTATGTAAACCATGACAAAAAAATCCTGCAGGACAAAACATGACACTTGATATTTTCTAACCTGTTTGTATACCACCATAGACAGAGAGAGAACCTGAATTAGACAGAGCTCAGAGAGGGAAAGATGAGACAGAAGAGAGGAGCCAAGGAGAGGGAAGTGTTCAGGCAGAGGAAGGAGAGAAGGATAACACCACTAAAGTCTAAACACAGGATGTCTGGGTGGGACCCCAACTGGCCCAATATTCAAGCCTCGGTTGTACAATACAACATTACGGGGTAAAATTTAAAAAAGAAATAAATAGTATAAAATTAACATATTCCGGTATGTTTACTACCCCCCCCCCCCGGGAAAAATATGTTGCCACCGCGCCAAGGTCTTTAAGCCAGTGGAAACACTGAAATAGGAAAGTTTTTAACCTCAGTTTAAAGCAGCTGAGAGTTTCAGCAGCCCTGATGCTTTCTGGGAGTTTGTTCCACATGTGAGGAGCATAAAAATTCCTCACATGTGAAAGGTAGAAAATATATGGGAAATATATTTAAAATTTAGGATGAGAAATCAGTGAATTTATGAGGAAAAATGCTGCAAATTTATTTGAAAAGGTGACAAATTTTCAAGAAAAATTTTGAACATTTATGAGAAAAAAGATACAAATTTAGGATGAAAAATAGCAAATTTATGAGAAAAATGCTGCAAATTTACAAGAAAAAAATACAAAGGTTATGAGGAAAAACGTTTGGAAATTAAGGATGAAAACAATGGAAATTTATGACAAAAATGCTGCAAATTCACAAGAATAAAGTCAAAATTTATGAGGAAAAAAATTAGAAGATAAAGTTGAAAATTTATGGGAGGAAAAATAAAAATAGTATGAAAAATGTGTGAATTTAGGAGAAAAATACTGAATATTTACAAGAAAAAAGTCAAATTTATGAGTGGAAAAAAGCTGAAAATGTACAAGAAAAAGTAGAAAAATTATGGGAAAATTTTTAAAACATATAAAAATTTTGGGAATTTATGATGCTGCAAATTTACAAGGAAAAAAATCACATTTATGAGAAAAAGTTGAAAATTTACAAGAAAAATGAAGAATTTATGTGAAACAGTTGCAAATATAAGATGAAAAAGTAACAAATTTATAAGAAAAATGATGCAAATTTACAAGACAAACGTCCCAAATTTACAAGAAAGTGGAAATTTTAAGAGAAAAATGTTGCAAGTTTATGAGAAAAGAAGTTCAACATTTACAAGAAATAGGTAGAAAGAAATTATGGGTAAAAATAAAAAGAATTAGGATGAAAAATTTGTGAATTTATGAGAAAAATGCTGCAAATTTACAAGAAAAAAGTCACAAATTTGAGGAAAAAAATTTACAAGAAAAAAGTAGAACTTAAATTGGAAAAAATAAAACATTTAAGATGAAAAATTTGTGAATTTAAGAGGAAAAATGCTGAAAATTTACAAAAAAGTTGCCAATTTATAAAGTTGAAAATTTACAGGAAAATTTTGAAAATTTACACAAAAATAAATCAAAATTTGCAAGAAAAATTCATGCAAAAGTAGATCAGAATTTACAAGAAAAAGTCACAAATTTATGAGAAAAAAGTTGCAAATTTAGAATGAAAAATGGCAAATTTATGAGAAAATGCTGTAAACAGGAAAAGGTCACAAATTTACAAGAAAAAAAGCTGAAGGTAATCTTAATTCTTCCCCAAAAATATTGTGTTAACTAGCAGCTTGGGGGCCCCCTAGTGGCCGAGGGGACCTGTAACATTTGCATACTCTGCTTTAAAGCCATAAACGTCTGTGATGTTGTGCCTGTAACCATAGTAACAGAGAAATGCTCGACTGTGTGTCCATCAGGATCTAAAACAAACCTTATCATCACTTCTATCTATATATCTATAAATTCAAGAAATCTCTGTCTGTCTGTGTGTCACGATCATAGGCACATCATAGGACAGCCTATGATGTGCCTATGATGTCTGCATCATAGGACAGCAAACCTGGCTTGAAAGGCAGGTTTCACCATGGTTACTGTTGCCATGGTAACAGTAACTTTCTACAAGCATGCAGAAATGCTTGCTTACACTTGCTTTCTATGGACATTCATGGGCATGCACAGGTATGCACTAGTACAACTAATAAATCAACATTTTTACATCCTTCTTTATACTTTTCTCTCTCTCTCCGTCAGCCTTTTTGTGACGGTGCTCACAAGACCAAAGCCCCAGACATATCTCCTGTCCGCTTCACCCCCGACAAAGACCGCACCGTCCTGCTCTGTGCCTGCAAGCACACCAAGAACTCGCCATACTGCGACGGCTCGCACTTCAGGGTCATCTTCAGGGACGTGGTGAAGTCGGTGAAGGGCATCTTCAAATGAGCCCACTGCTGGCCTCACCGTGACTCAGCAGAATTCATCAGGGTCATTAAAGGTTCATTTTGGAACTTTTAGAAATGGATTTTAGTGATACCTTGTGGTCACGTGAGCCGTTTTACTGTCACAAAGTACAAGTTCGAAGACCTTTTTTTGTATTCCCACCAGGATGATTCCCACTGTTTGATGATCATGTTATGATGAAGTAACACAATCGTCAAAGGACCAGATAGAGGATAAAATTATTTGCAGCTTTTTTCTTTTAAATTTGTAGCTTTTTTTTCTTGAATTTCCAAATTTTATCCTAAATTTGTCACTTTTTCAATAATTGTGTGGCTTCTCTTGTATAACCTTGAGGCTTATTTTTAAACAAACATTACAGCATTTTTTCCACATTTTTTCAATGTTTTTTCTTCTTCAATATTTGCATACTTTTCTCATGAATTTGCAACCTTTTTCTCCAAAGTTTGCACTTTTTTTATCATAAAATGTCAAAATATTTTCAAAATTTTGCAACTTTTTTCTTAAAATTGCACTTTTTTCATAAATTTGAATACTCTCATGAATTTGCAACTTTTTTCTAAAAAACTTGCACCTTTTTAATCATAAAATTCTGTAATTTTTTTCAGAATTTTGCTTCTTTTTAAAAAATTGCACTTTTTTCCATGAAGTTCCAACTTTTTCCCCAAAACTTGCACTTTTTTTAATCACATTTTTTTTTTTTTTTTTTAGAATTTTGCAACTTTTTAAAAATTTGCACTTTTTATCATAAATTTGCATTCTTTTCTCATGCATTTGCAGGTTTTTTTCTATAAATTTGTATCCTTTGTCTTCTAAATTTGGCAATTTTTAATCCTAAAATTGAAACGTTTTTCTCAGAATTTTGCAGCTCTTTTCCCCTGAATCCGCATCCCCTTTCTCTTGAATTTGTAATTTTTTTCTCGTAAATTTTCATTTTCTCATGAATTTGCATTTTTTTCTATAAATTTGTAGCTTTTATCTTCTACATCTGGCAACTTCTTAATCCTAAAATTGAAAGTTTTTTTCTCAGAATTTTGCAGCTTTTCTTCCCTGAATCCGCATCTCCTTTCTCTTGAATTTGTAACTTTTTTTCTCGTAAATTTTCATTTTCTCATGAATTTGCATTTTTTTCTATAAATTTGTAGCTTTTATCTTCTACATTTGGCAACTTCTTAATCCTAAAATTGAAAGTTTTTTTCTCAGAATTTTGCAGCTTTTCTTCCCTGAATCTGCATCCCCTTTCCCTTGAATTTGTAACTTTGTTTCTCCAGAATTTGCAGACTTTTCCTCATAAGTTTGCAACATTTCCCCCCCAAATTTGCACCTTTTTTTGCTCGTAAAATTGTGTTTTTCCTCAGAATTTTACAACTTTTTTGCCCTAAATTTGCATTGCTTTTCTCTTAAATTTGCATTATTTTTCTCCTTAATTTTTAAACCTTTTTTCTCCAAAATTTGTATCCTTTTTTATCAGTTTGCCAATTTTTCTCTGTAAATTTGGGACTTTTCATGTAAATTTCTCACTTCTTTTTATGAAGATTTGTGAGTTTTTTTTTTTTTTTTTTTATGTAATCTAAAAGACATCACTGATTGTGGACAGATGAAACACTTGGGGCTCCAGAGCCACATTATGCAGACTGCTGACAGACACCAGTGTCACAGGAGGTTTCTGATATTTCTTAGTCTGCAGTAGGAGCTAAGTTTCCTTAAACAGACTAGAATGGTCCCCTAACTATTTCCAGGAACGCACAAAAAACAGGAGCTACCTGTGTCTGAACTAAAAAGGTTCCTGTAGTGGGAACACGGCTACACTGACCACAAGGGGTCACTAAAATCTAAAAAGTTTCCAAAACTTCCATGTAGTGCATTTTCATACTGAGTGTGCAGATCAAATTATCTTTAAAACCAAATCATCTCCTGCTGCATGTCTGTCGAATGTTTTTGTTCATTTAAACTGCATTTTGTAACGCTGACTTTCATACACACACAATTATCATTAAAATGCTTTAAA
Organism: Pholidichthys leucotaenia; assembly: GCA_020510985.1. Taxonomy (NCBI): domain Eukaryota; kingdom Metazoa; phylum Chordata; class Actinopteri; order Cichliformes; family Pholidichthyidae; genus Pholidichthys; species Pholidichthys leucotaenia. Next base: position 51,762,189 of record CM035848.1, read on the forward strand.
AGCATTGCTGCGTCCCGGACATAAACAGCAGCGTCATCTGACAGAGCTGACTCAGCAAAAACTCCATCCTGCCTTCAGAAATGTTTAATGTTTGATCATGAGGGATGAGTTAGTTATTTTTGTTTTAGACGTAGTTTTGTAAGCATATTTTGATGGATCAAAATCATCTATTGATGCTAACGGTTCATTAAAGGCACATTAGCAGCTGAAGTGTACAGTATATTAAGCTGACAGCAGTCATGTGTACTGTATTAAAGTCTGATTGTATGTTCAACTGCACTGTATGATACTGACAAAATATATTTGATATTCCACAGATTTTCTTCTTCTAGTTGTATGTTATTAGAGGTAGGGTGGGTGGAGGGGTGGAGGGTTGAAGGTCACATTTCCTGCACTTTTCCCACGCTGACATTTTCCCACAGATCTTAATGAAACGTCTGTGATATATTTTGATCAAATTGCCTTTAATTATTGCAGCATAATTGTGAATCATCTTTCACAACCTTCCTCAGAACGGTTGGTTTCAGTGCATGTCTCTTTAAATGCCCAAGAGTCGCAGTTAACACTGTCCTCCCCTTTACATTAGTATTGCTAATTATGAGGGACTGAGCAGATACATGAGAGATACACAGGTGATTCTCTTTAAAAATAAGGCTGAGGTTTATTTACAGAAGTTATTTTTTTTTTTTTTAAATGCAAAACCTTTCTTGACAATAGTTGGGCCCATAAGAGGTCAACTTAGCAAATTCAAACTAAGGAAACTGAGCAATATAAACTGACCTAACAAAATGAGGCATGAGGGGAACATACAGTATATAGAGGCTGATCAGACCACTGAGACATGCTAAGGAGATAAACTAAACCAGGGGTCACCAACTGGCAGACTCCGGTCTGGATCCGGACCCCAAAGCCTTTTGATACAATTTGGGGAAAAGGAAGACTTTTATTTTGGTGGGGGAAAAAACGGCAGAAAAAGTGAAACTGGACTGCTGCATCGGCGACCGTTCGGCAGATTATGGCACGAGCCCTAGGGCGCGCTCCTCTTGCTGCAGACTCCTTCTTCGCTGTCCCACGAACGCCACTCTCTGCAGACTCTGCGGCTCCAACCACTCCAGAGAGTCAGTGGGTTGCAAAATCAGGTTTGCTGCGGGGATACACACAAGGATGACAGCCAGAACATCCACCCCGGACAGACCTTTCAGGTCTGTACCCGCAAAAAGAAACACTGTTGTAAAACTGAATGGACAGTACCTTGTATGTTACTAAACATAAAAAGTTCCACCTCCCCTGTCCCTGTAATCATGGAGTTACAGCTCCATCCATACTGTAACAGTTTACTGTGGAGATTTTTTAAAAAAAATGTCGGAGGAATTCTGTAGTGTGGAATTATATTTTGTGTCCTGGAATTGTATTTTGTATCCGTTTTTTTTTTTTTTGTTTTGTTTGAAAGTTTTTTCTGCACTGAAAATATTGTATAGAGGTGGACTTTTTGTGAAATTTTGTTCTTTTAGATATTAATCTTTTTTTTAAAATACAATACAAATTAGTTTTTGTTCTATAAAACATTTTTAGGATTTTATTACATTTTGTTTGAAATTGAATAAAATTCATTTTAATATTTTTTTGTTTAAAAATTAATATAGAGCTAAAACATGAGCTGAATAAAATAATGTATGAAAGCAAGTTAAATGATATTGGCCTGTCTGGAGACAGCTGTGGTTTTCTCCAGCGGAGCAGGTAGGGTTAAGGGCCTTGCCCAAGGGGGCCACAGTGGGGTTAAGCAGGGTGGGGAAAACACTGCTATGTTATCTGTCCCACCCAGATCTGATCCTGCTAGTCTAGGGATTGAACCTGCAACCCTCCACTTACCAGGCCACATCCCTAACCATTTGGCCACCACTGCCCACCATGTGTCAGATTTCATTTCCATTTGTTTTAATATAAAAGATGTTGGAAGTAAATTCATGGGTCATTGCAAATACTTTAATAGGGCCAAGTTGTCACACAGTGGGAGGGAAAATCTTGAAAAGAAAAAAATGCATCAAGAATTGTTTCAGAATCAAGATGGAGTTCTGAATCATAAGGTTCCTAAAGATTCCCACACCTAGTTCAGACCTCAGCTGGAGAGAAGGATCGACTTACCTGACCTTTTGTAGTTTTAGTTGGTAACCCCTGAGCTAAACTAAGAGAAAAATAGATTACAAGAAACATTAACATATTGTCAGTTTAAGTCAATTATCAGCTAAAGAAAAGCAATAAAGCAATATTATAGCCCTAATAAAACTAAAGCAAAATGAAAAACTTAATGTTGCCTTCATCCCTAACAACCAAGCCACTTGTAGAGTCCAATAATTTCAGCTCCATTTAAGCAGTTGCAGGAGCAGACACTGTCCAAGGACAGATAATTTTTTTCCACACATAAGTTGTTCAGAACTCCTTATACAAAGATATAAAGTGATAACACTGGTCAACACCAAATTTATTGTCTAAGTTTTTTTTTAGCTGATTTAGGACAATTTTGATGTGCTGAATCCAAAAATCACAGTGGTTTTGCTCAATCAGGTCAACCTTTTTGAATTATGGCCTCATGTCGTTTTATACGTTTTTTTTGTTTACACGTACAGGTATTTTCGCTTTATATGATGCAATATTCTTTTTTATGTCTTGAAATTCTCTGATTTTTGAACAATGATGACATAACATTCAATTTACATGTACTTACCTTTATATAAAGGTAAGTACATGCACAGTACTAAGTACTAATTAAGTACAGGTTTTTACTTAGCACCTGATCGAGAGAAACAGATGTCATTTTTTGATTCAGTGGTGCAAAATTGTCTTAAATCAGTTGAAAAAACACAGACAACTTACAAAAAATTTATTTTTGTAACCCTGTGTAGTCAAGTCAGTGGCAGTAATGCACCTGTAAGCTGGTTATCAACCGTCAATCAAATCTAAAAGAAGAAGAAGACACTCTTTTCTCTGGAGGCCTCCACTCTGCAGCAACCACCCAGGAACTGGCAACTCCAAGAAAAAGGTATTAAGAATGTGATTCAAATAAATGTGTCAAAATTGACGAATAAAGTTAACAAAAAGCATGCTCGTGATGGGTAGATGGCGCTTTATGGAGTGTGTGGCACATTTGCCTGTCTACACTGTGTTGATTGGTTCCAAGGTTGTCATAGCCAGGAGCGGCACTGGGGTTAAGCTCCCAGTGCTCATAAAATGCTCCTTATGGCGTGCGTCTCGAAAAGCCTCTGACAACTAAGTCCAACTCCTAGCCTGCCTGTGTGGTTTAGTCACTAAGCCCGGCGGAACTGCTTTTACTAATGGGAGAAGGGGCGAGGGCGGATCTCTGGCGCCTTAAAACCAGATACTTCGGGTAGATGGTGGCTCGTCAACCTGGGAAGGTAGCCCATCTAGGGGAAGGTAAACCCTGATTTCAAACCTCTGCTGCCTTGCGGCACACCTGGTCACGGGAAAGGCTTCGGGAGTCAACCCTGAGGAAAAATCCGGAGTCGGAGTCCCTAAGGCAGTTCTCTGTTGTGCTCAACATCGTTCTGGCAGCTCCTGCAACGGCGCTGGTGCCAAACTATAGCAGCCCTGCTGTTCCTTTGGATTCATCAGTGACGTGGAGAGGGGGGACATGCTGCATGGGCAACATCTTGTCCTCCATATCTTCCTGCCCAGGCTTGAATCCTACCAACGCCCAACGCGGGAAAGTTGCTGTTCCAGCAGAGTAGACGTTTAGGATTCTCTTCCATGGTCATCATAGACCGACGGAGGCCAACGGACTGTGTTGATGTATCGTATAATAGCGACATCTGCTGGATTTCAAAAATCATTGCAGGCAACCTGGATAGCTTGTGGAGAGAGGCTGAACCAGGTTCATTCATTGTGACACGTGGACACCAATGATGAATGGTCCTGTTTACATAACCAGGTGATATTAAAGTGCTACTGAATGAGAGAGAAGTGTACATATTCCAAATAATTGAAATGAATCTAATCAACCTTGACCATCGTGGGTTCGACCCCACCCCCAGACCATCGGTGACCCTTCTGTGTGGAGTTTGCATGTTCTCCCCGTGTCTGCGTGGGTTTACTCCGGGCACTCCGGTTTCCTCCCACATGCCAAAAACATGCAAGTTAGGTTAATTGGCATCAAAACTGGGGATTCTAAATTGTCCTTAGGTATGGATGTGAGAGTGAATGGTTGTCTGTCTCTCTGTGTTGGCCCTGTGATGGACTGGCGATCTGTCCAGGGTGTACCCTGCCTCTCGCCCAAAGATGCTGGGATAGGCTCCAGCCCCCCCGCGACCCGAAAGGATTAAGCGGTAGAAGATGGATGGATGGATGGATGAATCTAATCAATCAATCAAGTAGACTTTATTTATAAAGTACTTTTCATACAGTGTGGCAGCTCAAAGTGCTGTACAAAATACTAAACAACATACACCAAAAGCCAAAACATAGTCTCACCCACACATACACTTACAACACACCAACTAATCGACCTACCATATGAAACCATGTTTAAAAAAAACACCATATAAAACATCAAAACTGAACTGAGGAAGCACTATCAGTGACGAAAAACCAGAGGTAATAAGATATAAAACGAAGCAATAACAACTTAAAAAGAAAAAGTTCAAACAGGATAAATGCAAATAAAAACAGGATAAAAAAAAACAGTATAAAAAGGTGTAAGAAAGTAAAAGCGGGAAAAGGGAAAATAAATTTAAATAAAAGCCAAAAGAATATGGCTAATACAGAATGTCAAATGCAGAATTTACAAAAAAAAAAAAAAATTGCAATGACATAGGTGGAAAAACATGAAATCAAAATGAAAGTTTTGTTATAGTCATTTAGGAAATCGGTGGGTAATGACGAGCCAAAATCAAAAACACACACACGGCACCAAAGGTCCGTGCATGTTTTTACCCTAAAACTGCAAAATTCCCCAACAGGACACATACGTAGGGCCAGTGTCAGCAAGTTTGCAATAGGAATACAGTGGTGTGAAAAGGTGTTTGCCCCCTTCCTGATTTCTTTTTTTTTTTTTTGTATGTTTGTCACACTTAAATGTTTCAGACCATCAAACAAATTTAAATGTTAGGGTGTGGAGAGCAAGGTGTTAGACTTCTCCACCCAGAGAGTAATGGACCATGAGAGGAGAGGTTGCCGGGGGGTCCAGACAGAGCAGCAAAGGTTGGGCACCCCCCGGGGAGAAGAGGAGATGCTGGGCCGCTGGGAGAGGAGTGAAGTGTGGCACCAGCGCAATGTTATGTTAATGCGCCGCACAGGCTTTGTTATGTAATGGATATGAAGTTGGAGCCCCGGGTAACTATGCAAATAATTAAAGGTATATAAGTGAGATGCACGGTGGCCTGGGAGCTCTTTTGTGATGCTGATCTGTTAGAAATAAAGTCTGTGTTGATCCAGCTTGTTGCCTTGCCTGATCATTCTCTCTACACCGGTGACCCTGACGTGCCATAGAAGGCGAAACAAGCACCCCGGAGACATCCTGGAGAGGAAACACCAGTGCTGTGTGCGCTGCTTCAGTCAAGCTCCCGGACAGCGTAGTTTTTACACACTGAGGCCCAGTTCGCTCTCTGTGGGGTGACAGCAGATGAGACGAAGTACTACTATGTGGTCACTGCGCTGGACGCACGCACTACACAACAGGTGGCAAGCCTGCTCCAAGAGCTGCCAGCCCGAGGAAAATACAAGGCGCTAAAAAAGATGCTTATCCAGTGCTACACCCTTTTGGACAGTAAAAGAGTGGAGCGGGTCCTAACACATTCAGAGTTAGGGGACAGATCGGCCGTGGAGTTGATGGAGAACATGTTGGCGTTGATGGGCAGAGATGACAAGTCCTTCCTGTTCACCCACCTGTTTCTCAGGGACCTACCGGCTGCAGCGAGGGCAGTCCTGGCAAACTCACCACTGCTGGCGACGAGGAACTACCGCGCACTAGCACAAGAATTGGATTGCATCATCATAGCAACCAGAACCTTCATCGTGAATGCAGCGGCACTGGAGCCCAGAGGGGCTGCCAGCGAGATCGAGGAGCCGCTGGTGGTGGTTGGAGCAGACGCCAGGAGACACAAGAAAGAGACGATCTGCCACTATCATCGCCGTTTCGGATCGGACGCACAGCAATGCTTGCCAACGTGCCAGTTCAAGCGATCAGGGAAACACCAAGGCCAGCAGTCAGTAGCGGCTGTGACTGCTAGCGAGAGACAAGCTGCTGTACATTACAGACACATGTTCGGAGAGATGGTTTCTGGTAGACTCAAGCTCCCAGAAGAGCCTCATCCTACCATTCAACACAGACAGGGTGGCCGGACGAAGCGGTCCCGTGCTGGCAGCCACCAATGGATCAGACATAAGGACATTTGGTGAGCAGACACTGACAATATGTTTGCATGGGTGCAACTTCCAGTGGAATTTCATTATAGCCGCACGTGCCTCCCCCATTTTAGGTGCAGATTTCCTATGTGCACATGGTTTATTAGTTGATGTTGCTAATAGACGACTGGTGGATGCTATCTCTTTTGATTCTCTGCCCTGTACAGCTCAGGGAGCCGGGTTGACAACACTGGCCAACGTTACAGCTCCAGGGGATAAGTACCAACAGTTACTCGCCCAGTTCCCAGCGCTCACGGTGCCAACGTTTTCAGCGGCAGTAACCAAACACAGGGTTGAGCATTTCATCACTACTAAAGGACCACCCGCATTTGCACGACCTCGGCGCCTGGACACAGCTAAACTGGCCAGCGCGCGTGAGGAGTTTGCCAACTTGGAGAGGTTGGGCATCGTCAGGCGCTCAAACAGCCCGTGGGCATCCCCGCTTCACATGGTGCCGAAAGCTGACGGGCCGTGGCAACCATGTGGCGATTTCCGGCGATTGAACAATGTTACAGCACACGATCGCTACCCTATTCCCCATATCCAGGATTTTTCCGTACACCTGGCCGGGGCATGCGTTTTTTCCAAGGTGGATCTGGTCCACGGTTACCACCAGGTCCTGGTGCGATCAGAAGATGTCCCAAAGACAGCGGTAATAACGCCGTTCAGCCTTTTTGAATTTTTGCGCATGCCGTTTGGATTAAAAGGCGCAGCGCAGACCTTCCAAAGGATGATGGACGCAGTGTTGCGCGATTTGCCCTTTGTTTTTGTCTACCTGGATGACATTCTGGTAGCCAGTGCGTCCCAGGACAAGCACATCGCCCATCTCAAGACCGTTTTCCAGAGGTTGGAAGGGCACGGTTTGATAATCAACCCGACAAAGTGCCAGTTCAGTGTGGCAGTGATTGATTTTTTGGGCCACTGCATTTCGCTGGAGGGCGCGATCCCGTTACTGGACAAGGTGCGCGCAGTGTCGGACTTTCCGCGTCCGCAGATGGTGAGGGCACTTCAGGAGTTTTTGGGAATGGTTAATTTTTACAACCGTTTCCTCCCCCGGCCAGCCCAGCTGATGCAGCTGTTGTACGCCGCGCTTAAGAAAAAGAAACCTGCGGACAGCATCGACTGAACCTTCGAGCAGGGCCAGGCTTTTTCGAATGCCAAAACAGCGCTGGCAAAGGCCGCGTTGCTAGCGCACCCAGATCCCTCTGCACGGATAGCGCTTACTACGGATGCGTCTGATGTGGCCATAGGGGCAGTGGTGGAGCAGTTTGTCGCAGGTTCATGGCAGCTGCTCACATTTTTCAGCAGAACTTTGCGCGATAATGAGCGCAAATACAATACATTCGACAGAGAGTTGCTGGCTCTCCACCTAGCAACATGCCATTTCCAGTTCTGGCTGGAGGGGCGCGACTTCACCGCGTTTGTAGACCACAAGCCGCTGACATACGCCATGGCCAAGGTCTCGGAATCGTGGTCAGCCTGGCAGCAATGGCAACTGGGCGCAATCTTAGAGTTTACAACTGACATTCGGCACGTTGCTGGTAAACTCAACGTGGTGGCAGACTGCCTTTCGCGCGCATTGGTCGCCCCAATCGACCAACAGGGTTAAGGCTGGAGAGCAGGGTACTGCATGAAGGGTGCCCTCCCCTACTCTGACATCTCCCCAGGCCGCCCGCACCCAGTGGTCTCGCATTCTTGGTGCCGTCGTGTTTTTGAATCGGTCCACTCCCTTGCGTACCCGGGAGTGCGCGCCTCAGTGAAACTAGTGGGGGCGAAATTCATCTGGCCGCATTTGCGTAAAGAGGTGAAAGAGTGGGTGGCAGCTTGTGTTGCGTGCAAATGAGCAAAGGTGCATAGACACACCAGAGCTCCCCTCGAGCCGTTCCAAATCCCGGCTAAGAGGTTCGACCATGTCCACGTGGATCTGGTGGGGCCCCGTCCGCCGTTGCAGGGGTTCACGCACCTTTTGACGATTGTGGACCGCACCACACGCTGGCCTGAAGTGGTACCGCTGGCTTCTACCATGTCAGCGGAAATAGCGCACGCTTTTTTGTCAGCTTGGGTGGCACGTTTCGGATCTCCTTCGGACATCATGTCCGACAGAGGCCCACAGTTCGTTTCTGAACTCTGGTCCACAATGGCCTGGAGCCTGGTGGTCAACATTCACCGCACTACCGCGTACAACCCCCAGGCCAACGGGTTACGCAAGCGTTTCCACAGGTCACTTAAAGCAGCGCTCAGGGCTTCGCTCATGGACGCAAATTGGGTAGACCACCTGCCTTGGGTTCTTTTAGGGTTGAGTTCCGCACCGAAGGAGGATTTGGCAGCCTCCCCGGCAGAACTCATTTTTTCCCCCAACCACTGCGGATCCCCGGGGAATTTTTACTGGACAACCCCGCACCTGAGGCTGAGCCGCCCACTCATTCTCTACGCAACACAGAGGTGGGGAGTGTACCGGGCCCGGCCCACCGCTGTTTTCCCCACACATTCATTCCAAAAAGTTTGCAGAATGCCTCTTTTGTTTTCGTCAGGCATGATGCGCACTGGACCTCGCTGCGCCCACCATACGATGGGCCGTTTAGAGTGTTGGAACCTGGGGCCAAACATTTCATGTTAGACTTGGGGGGATGTAGAGAGACCATTTGCATTGACAGGCTAAAGCCCGCTTTTGTGTTGGCAGACGAGCAGGTGGTGTTGGCCTGGGCTCCCCGGCGAGGACGTCCCCTGTTGGGGGATCTGCAGGTTGGTGATTCCTCAGCAGGGACGGCACACATGAAGGGGATGTGTTTTCTCCCCCTCCCCTTTTCTCCCCAAAGACTGATGTGCCCCCCGGTGTGCCCCACCAGCAGGGCAGTTCGACGGGATTGACAACCCCCCGTTACAGCCGTTTTAGACAGCGGCTTTAGCCCAAGGAATGGGGGGGTTAAGGCCCATTCTTGGTGTTTGGGGAGGGGGGCGGTGTGGGGAGCAAGGTGTTAGACTTCTCCACCCAGAGTGTAATGGACCATGAGAGGAGAGGTCGCTGGGGGGTCCAGATGGAATAGCAAAGGTTGGGCACCCCCTGAGGAGAAGAGGAGACGCTGGACCGCCGGGAGAGGAGTGAAGTGCGGCACCAGCACAATGTTATGTTAATGCGTTGCACAGGCTTTGTTATGTAATGGATATTAAGTCGGAGCCCCGGGCCACTATGCAAATCCATCCATCCATCCATCCATCTTCTTCCGCTTAATTCTTTTCAGGTTGCGGGGGGGGGGGGGGGGGTAGGGGGCTGGAGCCTATCCCAGCATCTTTGGGCGAGAGGCAGGGTACGCCCTGGACAGATCGCCAGTCCATCACAGGGCCAACACAGAGAGACAGACAACCATTCACTCTCACGTTCATACCTAAGGACAATTTAGAATCCCCCAGTTTGATCCCACGACTATGCAAATAATTAAAGGTATATAAGTGAGATGCACAGTGGCCTGGGAGCTCTTTTGTGATCCTGATCTGTTAGAGAGAAATAAAGCCTGTGTTGATCAAGCTTGTTGCCCCGCCTGATCATTCTCTCTACAAGACAAAGATAACACAAGTAAACACAAAATGCAGTTTCTAAATTAAGGCGTTTATTATTAAGGATAAAAAAATTCAAACCTCCATGGCCCTGTGTGAAAAAGTAATTGCCATCCATCCATCCATCTTCTACCACATTCCCGGAGGTCTGGGTCGAAGAGGCAGCAGTTCAAGCAGAGAAGCCCAGACTTCCCTCTCCCCAGTCACCTGCCCCAGCTCTTCAGAGAGGATACCAAGGTGTTCCCAGACCAGCTGGGAGACATAGTCTCTCCAGCGAGTCCTGGGTCTGCCCGGGGGTCTCCTCCCAGAGGAACGTGCCCAAAACACCTCAAGTGGGAGGTGTCCAGGAGGTATCCTGATCAGATGCCCATACCACCTCAACTGGCTCCTTTCAATGTGGAGGAACAGAGGTTCTACTCTGAGCCTGTCCTGGATGACTGAGCTCCTCACAAATCACAAAAATCACTTTTGTGATTGTCTCCCTTGTCTTTATGATGTCAAATACAGTCAGTCCATGCCCAAAAGCCTCTTTCTGCTCAGATCTATTATCATGATCCTGTCCATGGATTGGAATTACGACGCCGCTATCCCTCAACCAGTGGTCTCAACAAACAAGAAGAAGACCCACCAGATGGACAGCAATAGAATGAGGAGAACTGCTGCACATCAGAAAAGATGCCATGAAGATGAAACACTTGAGGTTCCAGCAGTACATCACACCCGTCTGAGACAGGAGGAGACCCTTCACCAGCATAGGGTACGACAAACAAGGGATGCACAAACAGACAGGAAACATGTGGTAGTGTGCCATGCACGTGCTGAGTCACTTGAAGCCCGAAATGCCCGCAAAGCAAGCAACGCTGCACGCCAGGCAAGGCACAGACAAGCTGAGCCTGAGGAGATGCAGAATAGTTGGCTGGCCAGGGACAGTGAATTCCATGCAAGGCACAGAGAAGCTGAAACCAAGGAGATGCAGAATAGTCGGACTTGCGATACCTATATGATGGCACATAGACAAATGTGTCTTTATGATGTCATATAGGGCTCTCATGTCTTTATGATGTTATATACAGTGAGTCCATGCCCAAAAGCCTCTTTTTGCTCAGATCTACTTTCATGATCCTGTCCAAGAACTGAAATTATGACGCAACTATCCCCCAACCAGTGGTCTCAATGAACAAGAAAAACCTTCAGTGAGAACTACCACCAAGCAACACTGTGTCTCAGTGCAAGGAGTTAGATTGTGGAATGCTTTTGGGCCTGAATTAAAATCATGTACAACGCTTGGACAATTTAAACAAAAACTAAAGGAAGAAATACTCCAAGCATATATACAAGATGACATGTAAACTCACATAAGGATTATCATATTCAATCTGTGTTGTGTTGTTGCTTAGATTTTTGTCACGTTTTGTCTTAGCTTTGTTCTGAATTGTAATTGCTCTTGTTTTTCTTTTGAATTCTTGGATGGAATATGGGTGGGCAATATAAGCTGCGGCTTCAGCCATCACCCATTTCGGATAACTTATGTTGAACTGTATAATCAGAGAAGTTATTGTTTAATTTGACCTTGTAAGAATTTTTTTTCTCCTTTGTTATATTATTCTGTTCCTTTCTTTTAATCTTTACTTTTAATCTATCTGAAATAAAGATTCATTCATTAAAAAAGAAGAAGAAGAAGAAGAAGAAGACGACCCACCAGATGGACAGCAATAGAATGAGGAGGACTGCTGCACGTCAGAAAAGATGCCATGAAGATGAAACACTTGAGGTTCCAACAGTACATCGCACCCGTCTGAGACAGGAGACCCTCCACCAGCATAGGGTATGACAGACAAGGGATGCACAAACAGACAGGAAACATGTGGCAGTGCGCCATGCACATGCTGAGTCACTTGAAGCCCAAAATGCCCACAAAGCAAGCAACGCTGCACGCCAGGCAAGGCACAGACAAGCTGAGACTGAGGAGATGCAGAATAGTTGGCTGGCCAGGGACAGTGAGTTCCATGCAAGGCACAGAGAAGCTGAGACCGAGGAGATGCAGACTAGTCAGCTAGCCACCAACACTGCACATCAGGCGACGCACAGAGAAGTTGAGACTGAGGAGATGCGGAATAGTTGGCTGGCCACCAACGCTGGAATTACGACACACCTATCCCTCAACCAGTGGTCTGAACGAAGAAGAAGACCCACCAGATGGAGAGCAATAGAATGAGGAGAACTGCTGCACGTCAGAAAAGATGCTGTGAACATGAAACACCTCAGGCTCCAGCAGTACGCCGCAGGCATGACTGTGAACAACACAGCCGTCTGAGACAGGAGGAGACCCTTCAGTCACGTGCATGCACAAATACTTGCTTATACTTGGTTTCTATGGGCATGGATGGGTATGCATGGGTATGTACTAATCGTAAGAAAGAGACTGGGCAAAAATGGCTAGCATGGCAGAGTTCCAAGACAAAAATCACTGCTGAGCAAAAAGAACATAAAGGCTCATCTCAGTTTTGCCAGAAAATATCTTTATGATTCCCAAGACTTTTGGGAAAATACTCTGTGGACTGACAAAACAAAAGTTGAACTTTCTGGAAGATGTGTGTCCCATTAACAGCATTTCAGAACAAGAACATCATACCAACAGTAAAATATGGTGGTGGTAGTGTGATGGTCTGGGGCTGTTTTGCTGCTTCAGGACATGGAAGACTTGTTGTGGTAAATGGAACCATGAATTCTGCTATCTATCAAAAAATCCTGAAGGAGAATGTCCAGCCATCTGTTCGTGACCTCAAGCTGAAGCGCACTTGGATTCTACAGCAAGACAATGATCCAAAACACACCAGCAAGTCCACCTCTGAACGGTGTAGTGTTAATCCTGGGTTCCAATTTATAAAATCATTCTTTGCTGAAGAAAAATTGTTTCAACTCAAAAGTCTGGTCATGAACTGCTTTTCTGACCCAAGCACCAGAGCTGTAACCCAACCCATCGGCCATAAAGTGGAAGTTAATCCCTTCTCCAGGACTTACAGTCATTCTCCCTTTCATCTATTTGCCAAAGGAATGTCCCAAATTGACAGTTATAGGTGATATTTTCCAGACTGGAAAGTCAAGATTCTTCATTAAACTCAAACAGTCTTACAGTGCCATCTGGTGGATGGCTCAGGAATATTTAATTTTTTTTCTCACTCTCTCTGCAGTGGAATTTATGAATTGTGGACAAAGGAATTAATTCATATTCTTTCTCTCAAGACAGTATCCACTACTGAAGACATGGCTGAATTCTGGGATGGACCATTGTGGTTTGAAATACTTTTATGATATGATTTTATATGTGTTGCTTTATTTTCAGGAAGAAATTAATTTTTGCATGCTTGCCATCAAGAAATTAATTCCATGTACAATGTAGAGACCTTGTGTGTTCCTTTGTCATGTAGGATATGTTAGTCACTAAAGTTTAAAGAATTTTTGCTTTAATCAGCAGCATATATGTGTTTAGGAGAACTTCACTTCTCATCTCAAATTTCTCTCCTCTCTCTGGGAGACCATAGTTCTGGACTTTGACTGACCAATAGGGTCCAGGCTTCACTGCATTTCCTTTCTTTGGTCTAGTTTATGAGTTCTGTTGAACAAGAAGCTCCATGTAATTGGTCCAGCTCAGTTTTCATGAAATTCAGTGAGATCCTGCCACACCCAAGGGAGAAAAAAAAAAAACACCTTCTCTTTTGTTTCAGTTTGTGGGGTGTTGGTCAAGCTGTAAGGAGCAGAATTTTCTGCTCTCCCATTTCTTTTCTATCTTCAAGTAGGCCCAGGTCTCCCATGCTCTATGAAAATTCTTTTTCTTTTACTTAAAGCTCCCTTTTCCTTACTTTAATCCTTTTTGACCACCTGGCCAAATTCCCTTTGCTGCAGATAAGAAGACATCGGCCAGCGTCTACTGTTGCGATCTCGGGAGCATGCATTAACTGTGGTAGAACTTGTCTGCCAGTCCCTCTTTCAACAGAATCCACGGACATCCAGCTAGATTAAGGTTGGCACGTGGAGGTCTGCTGCCCAAGGAGACGTATCGTGATCTGACTGCTTTGTTGACGGTCTGTTGTTCAATTTAAACTTGATTCTTCAGAATATTCCTAGTGTAAGTTCTTTAAACTTAATTTCATGCAAACTCCTATCAGAATTTCAAAACGCATTTTGTCTTTTCATTAATCTACGTTCCTCTTCAGAGTAATGCCAATTTTCCATTATATAAAATAGTTTAATCATCATTTTCTTCATAAAATTGCATCCACTTTTCTTAAGCAGTGCTATTTTATGGTTTTCTAATTTTCCGTATATTGCCAAGTTAAACTATGGTTTCTTTGGTTCCACAAATGTGTGATTCACATGTGATGCTCAGTAATTCAGTAACAGTCTAGGATGCCCATGATACATGTTGAATTAATATGTTAACCTATTCTGACATTTCTTATTAAACTATTGAAAGACATATGGGAGTTATTGTTTGATTTCATATCCATCTTCTTACTTATAAGCGGACAAGAACTCACAGGGTTTTTTGAGACTGATTCTTCTTCTTTTAGATTTGATTGGTGGTTGGTAACCAGCTTACAGGTGCATTACCGCCACATGCTTCAATTTTTAATGAATGCCCCTACCTTTCCTGTTTCTGCCAGAGGCTTCTTCTTTTAGATTTGATTGGCGGTTGGCAACCAGCTTACAGGTGCATTACTGCCATGTACTTAACTCTATATCATCACTCTATCTGGTCAGGAGACATCACTCTCCTACCAAGATACTGGCTGTAGGATTTCAGTTTATACCTTTGGAGTGGGGATATGTCTTTATAAAACACTGCAAGTAATGTTTTGGGCCTCATTAACTGTTGAAGACTAGGCAACTATAACGGGCCTACTCCTGATCTAATCAAAAACCATTTCTATGCAAAAAAGTTCTCATCTCAAGTGTCACCTAAACCACAGAGGCAGACATGAAGAAAACTCGTGTTGGGCAAGACTTCTTCTTTTAGATTTGATTGGCAGTTGGCAACCAGCCCACAGGTGCACCACCGCCACCCACTGGGCCGGAGTGTGGACAAGAGAATGGCAGGGAAAAAAAAAAAACAAAAAACTGAATTCCCCCAATTAATCCAGTTGCACCTAAACATCTGAACAGACCTACACACATTTCCCTGACCGAAGCTCCCAACATGTTCTCCAAAACAAAACCCAAATTAGCCCTTCCCATCACTGCAACCAGATGCCTTCCCCATTCCCGGCATCCCGACACCCCCAAAAAACACGCTGAACTGCCTCTGGAGGACCACAACGTGCACAGCTGCCAGCTGGGTGCCCACCCACTCCATGTAGCGTCCGCCTCAAAGCAGTATGTCCCACTCTTAATCGGGTGATGAGCATCTCCTCCCCCCTGCCTCCGCCAACTCCCACTCCAGTGTCCACCCACCCCCAAATGCCACAAAGATGTCTTCAGTCATCCATCAAGTCCCAACATTACTGCCTCCCCTCCACCACACAATCTTCAATTATTGATTTGCCTTCTGCCCCACAGAGTGAGATCTCCAGATCCACTGCCCCAAATTTTAATGACTGCCCTGCCAACAAATCCACATCCTCACCACCCTCCACTCCATCGTGGGCCGGGACCCAAAGAAAGTTCACTGACCGACCCCCACTGCAGAGGCTGCAAATCAAGGAGTGGACCTCCACAACTAGGTCCCGCCCACACGACTGCAGCGACTGAACACCCCCGAGAGCTGCCCAATCGTCTGAAGCAATGACCGCACCACTCCCACAATTCATCTCCAACCACCGCAGAGCCAACACAATGGCAACTAACTGTGCACAGCAACAAGTGACCACCGGTTCCTCCATTGACAGACATCCTACACTGAGGAATGTACACCGCAGCTCCACCACGACCAGCTGCAGGATCCTCGGAACCATCGGCAAATGCCACCAGCCCATTTCTTAAGTTCTGCCCAATACATTCATGCATTATACAATCCACTGCTGACCGCCCACACTGCCTTCTCAGTTGTTGCACCTCAAAATCCACCAGTGGCATCCCAAACAGCCATGGAGGAACAACAGACCACAGGCCTGTCGGGCCAAAATCCATGCATTTCAATCCTGCCTGCTCAGCAATGGCACCACCCATCCATCCAAAGCCACCAATGCTGGACTCACCATGCTTCCAGCAACCACCAGGAACAGCCTCCACAGGATGCGACCTCCCATGCCCCCTCAAGTCGATCCAGCACAATCCCAAGGGCATCTCGCCCATCTCCACCTGGATCGCTGACACTGGAGAAGCTCCAAATGCACCACAACATCAGCCTCTGTCTGCTTCACGTCCAGCCGGCCCAGGTGACAACCAGCAGCCGACATAAACGCAACACATCCACAGTCCAGTGCAGCTCCCATCAGTCCTCAGCACACACCAATGTCATCATCACTATATAATTCAAGAAATCTCTGTGACGATGTGACAATGTGACTGTCACGACCATAGGACTCGCTAAAAGATCATAGGATGGCCTATGATGTGCCTATGATGTCTACATGTTGTCTATATGACATCATGTAAACACCATAGTATAGACTGAATCAAGAAAATCTGTGTGTGTCTGTGTGTGATCAAAGGCAGGCATCACTCACAATCATAGGACTCGCTATGACCTCATCAAAGATCAAAGGCA
Source organism: Pholidichthys leucotaenia (assembly GCA_020510985.1). Taxonomy (NCBI): domain Eukaryota; kingdom Metazoa; phylum Chordata; class Actinopteri; order Cichliformes; family Pholidichthyidae; genus Pholidichthys; species Pholidichthys leucotaenia. The sequence continues at coordinate 51,778,861 of CM035848.1, forward strand.
AGCATCACTCACGCTGACTATCATAGGACATCAAAGATCAAAGGCAGGCATCACAATCATAGGACTCGCTTTGACATCATCAAAGCTCAAACGCAGGCTTCATATGGCCTCATCAAAGATCAAATGTGACGATGTCTGTCATGACCATAGGACTCGCTAAAAAAAATCATAGGATTCGCCTATGATGTGCCCATGATGTCTATATGACATCATATAGACACCAAAAGATCAAAAGCAGCCTTCTCTCATGATCATAGGACTTGCTATGACATCACCAAAGATCATAAGACTCGCTACAGAGAGACAGGAAACATGAGGCAGTGCACCATGCACGTGCTGCTGAGTCAGTTGAAGCCCAAAATGCACACCAAGTGAGTGACACTGCATGCCAGGCAAGGCACGGAGAAGCTGAGATGGAGGAGATGCGGAATAGTCAGATAGCCGTCCATGCTGCACGCCAGGCAAGGCACAGACAAGCTGAGACGGAGGAGATGCGGAATAGCTGGCTGGCTGCCTACGCTGCAAGCCAGGCAAAGCACAGAGAAGCTGAGATGGAGGAGATGCAGATAGTCAGCTGGCCGCCCACACTGCACGCCAGGCAAGGCACAGAGAAGCTGAAATGGAGGAGATGTGGAATAGTCGGCTGGCTGGGATGGAAAGTCCAGGCAGTGATGGAAAGCGTGGAGCAGGGACTTGGCAAAAATGATAGCACTTTATGTAAGTGGAGGGACTGGGAAAACATTCATATTATGCCACATTCTCAACAAAGTCCGCGCACAGGGCAAAGTAGCTCTTGCAACAGCTGCAAGTGGCATTGCAGCTACCCTGCTGCCTAAAGGCACGACCTTTCACAGTAGAACAAAATGTCCTCTCATTCTCACTGATGACTCAACTTGCAGTGCAAGTGAAAATGACAGCACTGCAACACTCATTAGGATGATACATCTCATGGTCGTGGATGAAATGTTCATGATGGATGGGCGTGCATTGGAAGCAGCAGATCGAACATTTCAGTGGCTCTGGAGGTCACACAAGCCATCTGGTGACATCATAATGGTCTTCAGTGGCAATTGGAGGCAAATCCTTACTGTTGTACCACATGGTAGCAGATCCGAAATCATAGGAAGATGTTTCAAGAGCTCATACCTATGGAAAAATGTTGAAACTGTCTAACAGAAAATATGAGGATCTGTCAAGCTGTAGAAGATCAACAAGCTGAAGAACATTTTGCTAAATTTCTCTTGGACCTTGGGGAAGGAAAAATTCCAGTAGTTCCAGAGCAGGGCGAGTTTGCAATTGAACTCACTGAAAAACTAATGATTCCAGGTGACAAACTGGAAGACATTGTTAGTTGGATGTATGAAGACATGCAAGTCAATGTTTCAAATCCAAGATGGTTATGTGAACGTGTCATATTATGCCTGACGAAATCTGAAGTTGACACAGTCAATGAGTACATGACAAAGATTTTCCCAGGAGAGGACCATGTTTGCAACAGTGTTGACACTGTAGACTCTGAGGGTAATCATATATACCCAACTGAGTTTCTAAATACACTCTGCCCATATGGAATGCCTCATTCTTCTTCTTCTTTTAGACTTGATTGGCGGTTGGCAACCAGCTTACAGGTGCATTACCACCACACACTTCACTCTACATCATCACTCCATCTGGTCAGGATTGCATCTTCTTCTTTTAGATTTGATAGGTGGTTGGCAGCCAGCTTACAGGTGCATTACCGCCACAGACTTGATTATCATCACTCTATATCCTTGTACAAGGTGGGAGCTCTGAACAATTCCCCATGTGCGAAAAAACTATCCATCCTTGGACTGCGTCCTCTCGGTGATTAGGACTTTCTAACAAAGATATACAGGTACAGTACATCTCAAAAAATTAGAATATCATGAAAAAGTTCAATATTTTTTGTCACTCATTTCAGAAAGTGAAACTCATATATTATATAGATTCATTACACAGAGAGTGATATATTCCAAGTGTTTATTTAGTTTAATTTTGATGATTATGGCTTACAGCCCATGAAAACCCCAAATTCAGTTTCTCAAAAAATTAGAATATTACATAAAATTAATTTTAAAAGATAGTTTTTTCATAGAAATGTTGGCCAACTGAAAAGTATGTCCATGTACACACTCAATACTTGGTCGGAGCTCCTTTTGGATTAATTACTGTATCAATGTGGCGTGGCATGGAGATGATCAGCCTGTGGCACTGCTGAGGTGTTATGAAGGTTGCCAAGTCCTGCTGGAAAATGAAATCAGCTTCTCCATAAAGTTTGTCAGCAGAGGGAAGCATGAAGTGCTCTAAAATTTCCTGGTAGATGACTGTGCTGACTTTGGTCTTGATAAAACACAGTGGACCAGCACCAGCAAATGACATGGTTCCTCAAATCATCACTGACTGTGGAAACTTCACACTAAACCTCAAGCAACTTAGATTCTGTGCATCTCCACTCTTTCTCCAGACTCTGGGACTTTGATTTACAAATGAAATGCAAAAGTTACTTTTATCTGAACAGAGGTCATCTGCTGGTGTTGGTCCATTGTGTTTTATCAAGACCAAAGTCAGCGCAGTCGTCTACCAGGAAGTTTTAGAGCACTTCATGCTTCCCTCGGCTGAGAAGCTTTATGGAGAAGCTGATTTCATTTTCCAGCAGGACTTGGCACCCCCCCACACACTGCCAAAAGTATCAAAACCTGGTTTAATGACCATGGCATCACTGTGTTTGACTGGCCAGCAAACTCTCCTGACCTAAACCCCATAGAGAATCTATGGAATATTGTTAAGAGGAAGATGAGAGACACCAGACCCAACAATGCAGATGAGCTGAAGGTCACTATCAAAGCAACCTGGACCTTCATAACACCTCAGCAGTGCCACAGGCTGATCATCTCCACGCCACGCCACATTGATACAGTAATTAATCCAAAAGGAGCCCCGACCAAATATTGACTGTGTACATGGACATACTTTTCAGTTGGCCAACATTTCTATTAAAAAAAATATTTTTTTAAATTAATTTTATGTAATCTTCTAATTTTTTGAGAAACTGAATTTGGGGTTTTCATGGGCTGTAAGCCATAATCATCAAAATTAAACTAAATAAACACTTGGAATATATCACTCTCTGTGTTTTGAATCTGTATAATATTGTATATGGGTTTCACTTTCTGAAATGAGTGACAAAAAAATATTGAACTTTTTCATGATATTCTAATTTTTTGAGATGTACTTGTAGAATGATGATAATCAAATCAGTGGTGGTAATGCTCCTGTAAGCTGGTTGCCAACCGCCAGTCGTCTTCTTCTCTCGGTTACTGGCGGGTAACAAGCAACTGAAAGGTGTATACCGCCACCTACTGTACAAGAGTGTGTAACATTATATTAGTTGAGCCCGACCCCTAAATTCTATGACTTAATCCTGTGTTATTTAAAAAAGAGAAAAGAGCCCTTATCGTGATTCGTAGTGCCTGTCCATCTCCATCTGTTCCCAGAATCCCAGTTAAATCCCATTCCCAACGAGCCTCTCGAACTTCATTTATCATTCTCTCTCTTTCATTTCCATACTTGTGACAGTGTAATAAGATGTGCTCGACATTTTCTTTAACTCCACATTCTCTACATTTGTCACTTTTGCTTTTTCCCCATGATGAATAAAGTGCTGTTTAAACCTGTGTGATCCAGTCTGAGTCTTGACAATCTAAAAGAAGGATCGTCTCTTCTTCTTCTTCTTCTTCTTCTTCTTCTCTCGGTTACTGGCGGATAGCAAGTAATTGAAAGGTGTATACTGCCACCTGCTGTACAAGAGGGTGTAACATTATGTCATTTGAGCCCGACCCCTAAATTCTATCACTTAATCCTGTGTTATTTAAAAAAGAGAAAAGAGCCCTTCTTGTGATTGTTAGTGCCTCTCCATCTCCATCGGTTCCCAGAATCCCAGTTAAATCCCATTCCCTGCCAGCCTCTCGAACTTCATTTTCCATTCTCTCTCTTTCATTTCCATACTTGTGACAGTGTAATAAGATGTGCTCGACATTTTCTTTAACTCCACATTCTCTATATTTGTCACTTTCCCCATGATGAATAGCTCCTTCTCTCTGGAACCAGTTACCACTCTGGGTCCAGGAGTCAGACTCGGTCTCTGTTTTTAAGAAGAGGGTAAAATCCTTCTTTTTTTAATATAGCTTACGTTTAAGGAGGGATTTTGTGTCTTTTATCCCCACTTTTGTTCTGTTGTTATTTGATCCATACTGCTGGTTGACCTCCAATGTTGTACTTGGCACCTTATTATGTTCTTTATGTCTGCCCTCTCCATCCTCCCTATCCCTTCACCCCCAGCCAGTCGCAGCAGATGACTGCCCCTTCCTGAGCCTGGTTCTGCAAGAGATTTCTTCCTGCCAAATGGGAGTTTTTTCTCTCCACTGTCGCTTAGTGCTTGCTCATAGGGGATCGTCTGATTGTTGGGTTTTTCTGAGACTGGGGTTTTCTTCTCTGCACTCTGGCGCTATGAGATGGCCTCTGTTGTGATGTGGCGCAGTATAAATAAAGCTGAATTGAATTGAAATTGAATAAAGTGCCGTTTAAACCTATGTGATCCAGTCTGAGTCTTGCCATAACGATGTCTTCCCTCCTGTTTGTTCTTTTACAATTCTTTATTGCAACAGATTTTTGTATTACAGTCTACCTTTATGAGCTTCATCCCATCTTTTTTTGCCATAGCTCAATTCCTTTTTTCTTGATTACTGTTTTCCCTTCTCCTTTTCCAAGTGACAATGGTGTAGTTATTTCTTTCCCAAGTGCACTTTTTGCTAATTTGTCTGCACAGTCATTCCCTTTCAACCCTTCATGTGCAGGAACCCAACATAACTGAACATCTCCACCACCCCTGTGTACCATAATAAACTGTGATATAGCTCAATCACCAAGTCTTTCCTTATAGATTTTAGTGTGTGTATGGTTTTTAAAGCTGCAAGTGAATCTGTGCACACCACCACCCGGTCCGGTCTGACCTCCTCCACCCACTGCAAACCAGTAATTATTGCCACCATCTCTGCTGTAAACACGGATGCATTGTTGGAGAGTCTTTTTGAGATGGTCACTTTAAACTCTGGAACGTATGCTCCAATTCCAGCAGAGCCCTCTTTGTTCTTTGAACTGTCAGTATAGAGCCTTAAGTAGTTATAGTAATTATTCCTGAGGTAAATGCTTGTTTTAACACCAACTTCCCTCATATGCCAATCCTTTTTCCTCATTAGCAGACTGATGTCTACTTCTTTTCCAGGAAACAGCCAAGGGGGAACATTACTCACTGGATTGGTGTTAGCTATATCAATAGTGTCTAGTCCATACATTCTGGCTTTTCTTTCCATTGTCTACCCAAACCCATGTCCCTGGAAATTTGAATATTCCCAGCAGTCTTGTAGTGTTGTTTTTGAAATATTCGCTTCCTCACTTCCTGTCAGCTTGACCCAGTATGATAATGCGAGTTTATCTCTTCTCAAATCCACTGGCATTTCTCCTGCTTCTATTAAAACTGCATTGTTCGGTGTTGTTTTGATGGTTCCAATGCACAGGCAAAGCGCTTTATGCTGCATTCTGTCTGTTTTTTCCAGATTCATGTTTGCTGCTGCTCCATAAATCATGCATCCATAGGCTATTGTCGATCTCATTAGTGCTCTGTAAATGTCAATTAATGCCTGTTTATCTGCACCCCATTTGCGTCCAGCTACAGCTTTTATGAGATTAATGACTTTTTTGCACTTTGTCTCCAGATTTTCAACATGAACTCTCCATGTGTATGCACTATCAAACCACAATCCTACATATTTGAACTCACTCATTTTCTCTATTGGTTGATTATATAATGTCAATGGTTCTGTACCAGTTCTGCGTTTTTTTTGTTTGTTTTTTTGTGAAAATCATATAGCAGGTCTTACTGTTTGAATGAATCTGGTCGGCTTTGATATCTTTCACATTTAGGAGTCTTCCTGCTGCTTCCACAATGGTTTTGATTCTGTCACTTTTCCTCTTTAGCTGTTCTGCAACACTAATGGTGTGGTAGATAAAGTCTACAAAGTTGGGTTTTTTTTGTTTGTTTGTTTTTAGTTACTTATTTGTACTTGTAGGTAGATTTGGTTTGCAGTCTGGTGACAAGCCACCGGTCGTTGCGTGCGCGAGCGCCCTAAACCTACATGTTTTTGGTATGTGGGAGGAAACCGGAGAAATCCCGGAGTAAACCCACACAACACGGGGAGAACATGCAAACTCCACACAGCTCACTGTTGGTCGGGGCTGGGATCGAACCCACGATCTCATGATCCCCGCGATCCCCCCGCCGAGGGTAAACTGTGCTACCACAGTGCTAAACCACTGCGCCACCGTGCAGCCCAGTTTGTCCTTTTAACTATCAATGTGTCATCTATTTTGCATTTGTGAACACAAAAATTCCTTGCAGCGGCATTATCTTGTGTTTGTGTAGGATTTGTTGATAGCTCTGCTTCCCTTTGAACTGAACTTCTTTGAGGAAGACCTGTTGTGTTTCTGACCATTCCTGCCTCTCTAACTGTCTTTGGATCTTCCGCATGAGATTTTCTTACTTATTCTATTCTAATTTCCTGGGCTTGTCTAGTTTCTCTCTGCACAACACATCCTCCATATGCAGCAATGTGGTCACCCCCGCAGTTGCAACACTTTACTTTGGTGTCCTTTTCACATTTACCATATTCGTGCTCCCCTCCACATCTAGCACATCTTAACTTTCCTTTACATTGCTGAGCAGTGTGACCCATCCTTTGACATTTGTAGCACCTGAGTGGATTTGGGACGTATTCTGATGCTGTAATACAGATATCCTATTTGAACTGATTTAAGGAGCGTTTCCTCAAACTGAATTATTACAGACAGTGTATCCTTTAGTGAACCATCTCTTACTCTTTAGCCTTTTCACATCCTTCACCTTTCCTCCTTGGATCTCGCTTTTCACTTCTTCCATAGACATGCTCAAAGGGAAACCTTCTATAACTCTCCTCAAGTTTGCTGTTGCGCCATGAACATGAGCCTTCATTTGTTCTCCTTTTAGACATGTCATTGTCAGTATTTTCTCTTGCTGTTGTTTACTTGATGCATGTATTAACAGCCGGTTATTATCCAAGAACGTTGCAAACTTAACTCTCCCAATTTCTTCCTCAGTTCCTTTTGTTAGCTTAACAGGGTGATACTGCTCCCCACCCTGACTGAACTCACTGACAACCTTCCACTCATTTCCTACATCATCAAACTGCCATCCATGTTGGCAAGTTTGTGTTTTCTTAGCATTGTTACTTCTTCCTGCATCGCTGTCATCTGACCAGCTTCTGTCTTTTGCTTTTTTTTCTGCCTCCCTAGCTGCTCATTTCTGCCTCGTAGACCTGAGTACCATCCACTCCATCTCATTTTTATCGAGCCTGTCAAAGCTGGATGCCATAATGTTACAGTCAGAGTACAGTTTATGCTATCCGCCACAAACAAATCACTCCTACCGCCAACTGAACACAGACGTAAATGCCATCTCAACCTTCCACCTTGTCATGGGGTTCTTCTCCAGCTTCCTCAAATCCCCCCCAAAATGATGGCAAAGTCGCACAGATGGTAATGAGCTTTTTATTTGCCGGCCTCCCAAGTGCAAATTACATACAGCTGAGGTGAGGTAAACAGTGGAGACACATGAAGAAAAGCCCAAATAGTCTTAGTGTTAACTGTCTCTTTAAAAATAGAGTACACTCTTGACTCCTTCTTCAAAGTGGGAGAAAAAAGTTTATTTAATTACTTGCAGTCCATGGAATATGTGTTGCCTTCTCTGCAACAAACATCCACCTGTAGAATACATGTGGAATATGTGTTGCCTCTCCTGCAACAAACCTCCAGACTGCAGAGAACCTGTTGCCTCTTCTGTAACCAAATTCAGACTGACAGAATCCATGTTACCTTCTCTGCAACACCAGACTGAAGACTCAAACTCAGGCTGACATTCAGCCCACAACAGCCCCCGTCTTAAAGGCCAAGCCCCTCCCACTGGGCGTATCAATTGGCATTTCTCCTGCTTCTATCAAAACTGCATTGTTCGGTATTGTTTTGACGGCTCCAATGCACAGGCGAAGTGCTCTATGCTGCATTCTGTCTGTTTTTTCCAGAGTCGTCTTTGCTGCTGCTCCATAAATCAAGCATCCATAGGCTATTGTCGATCTCATTAGTGCTCTGTAAATGTCAATTAATGCCTGTTTATCTGCACCCCATTCATGTCCAGCTACAGCTTTTATGAGATTAATGACTTTTTTGCACTTTGTCTCGAGATTTTCAACATGAACTCTCCATGTGTATGCACTATCAAACCACAATCCTACATATTTGAACTCACTCACTTTCTCTATTGGTTGATTATATAATGTTAATGATTCTGTACCAGTTCTGCGTTTTGTTTTGTTTTTTTCTTTTTTTTTGTGAAAGTCATATAGCAGGTATTACTGTTTGAAAATTTAAATCCCCACTCATATGACCACTTTTCCACTTTCTCCATTGCTGTCATGACCCGAGTGCCGGTCTCGTTTGCGCTCGGGTCATACATTATCTTTTCCAGGCTTTGACAGCAGTGGGTTCCTTCTAGCTCCCCGGGCTCTTATTGTGACAGCGCCCGGTGGAGCTCCTTGCTGTCAAAGTCCACAGCTGTGCTGCATTTGGGGTCATTAGTGACCGGTGTTAAAAGCGGACGCTGAATGCACCCCAATGCAGCAGTCTCTGTTATACTTCGGTCTGTTATACTTCCCGGTAAGCTACCGACTGTTATACCTCCTGTTAATCTCCGTGGAAGTCCTGTTGACTGAACATATCATCGTCTGATGCCTCGGGCGTCTCCCGGCTCAGACGCTGTTCATTTATCTTCTGTTGTAAGTAACCCTGTGATTGTCCTACCCTCACTGTCATGTGTATTTTCCCCTGTTCCTGACCCTTCAATAAAACATCACTGCAACTCACCAGTGACTGCTGGCGTCTTATGGTGGCTCGCGAGGGCCACCGTGACAGTAGACTGCTGCCAGAACGTCCAGAGAGGGGCGTTGCACCGAGACGCCATTCACCATGAGTTTTAGCAGTATTGTACCTGTCTGGGTACTGTGCTGAAGCATGCCGTCGCGGAGGTCCCGCACTCAGAGTCCGAGCAATGTCCTCGCAGATGCCCTTGAGTGCGTGGACGAAATCCTCGTCACCGCCTCCCTCCTCGACTTCAGCAGCGACGTGCACCGGTACCTGGACCAAGCTGAGGAAGTTCTGGATTATCTTCCCCGCTTCACCGACCACCCTGAGGTGAGCGCAAGGAGATATGACATTGCTGCACAGCGCGAGATACTCCGCGGGCTGGAGGGAAATCCTGGTAGGAAGCCAAAGAGGAGGAGGCGTCGCCCCTCGCTTCGGGATCCTGCTCCTGCCTCCGTTCCAGTCCGGGAGTTCGCACCATCCGGAGGTCTTCCCCCATCTAGTATGTCGTCACTCGGGATTCCCCCAGAGGAGCTGCAGCTGACTGCAATCAAGATCTGGGACCGAGTGGCTGCTGCTTGCTCCGCTGCGCATCCATCTTCCATCATGAAGCATGTGGCAGCGGCAGTTAGGCTGGTGGAGAGGAGCCCAGAGTTGTGTGATTTTCCCGAGTTCGCCAACCTACTCGCCTCTGTCTCTGCACAGGAGCGGCGGTTCCTGGCCCTCACCTTCGCCTCGCCCTCCTCCAGAAACCGTCGTCACACCGGCTGCCATCCTCAGTTTGAATCCCGTCCGGATCCAGTTCCGGGTCGCCGCAAGGGCTCAATCCCCCACACAGCTGCCACTCCTGCGCCTCGTCAGAGGTAATTCCCGCAGCCTCTCCTCCCTGGCCATCTTCTCCTGCTGTTCCGTCAGCGTCCCGTGCCCGGCTCGTCTCGGCTGTTGCCCCCTCCTCCTCGACGCATTCCCCAGCCGATGTGTGTGCTCAGAGTCCTGGCCCGGCGAGCTCCGTCCCGGAACCATCTCGAGCGGCTCCCCGTTGTCCTCCCAGGGAGCCCTCTGTCACCGTCTGGCGAGAAAAGGGAGGAGCAACGTCCGCCACAGCAGGCACCACTGAGCCTCCAGGAGACAGGCAAGTCCAAGTTCATTCACACTCTCATTATTGTGATTTGCTCTGTCAGACTCCTGGAGGTGGGGTTCGGGGTTCGCAGCTCCCCGAGCTCCCACCACCTGCTGTGGCTTTAATTATTAATCCCGCATCCTCTGTGTCTCCCTCCGCTGAGCGGTCCTCGACGCCAGGCCAACGTCGCTGGATGAGGAGGGGGCCTGCGGTTCTGGAGAGCCTGGTTCCAGTTCTGCAGCTACGCCGTGGGCGGAGGAGGAGAGCGGACTGCAGCGTGGAACCTGCGCCGATGAGGAAGCGTCCCCGGGTCTCCACGGAGGAGTGGTCCGGTCCAGCGGGTCGAGGTTCTCCTGCCACCACGCCGTGTGGGCCATCAGCGTGGGCATCGGTGCCGGAGGACTCTCAAGCTGCGCACACCATCATGCCAGCTGTGGAGCCCGACGCAGCTGAGTGGGAGCCTGATGACGACCTCCTGCCGTCTGAGCCTGGATCTTCGCAGTCCTGGACGGCGTCAGAACCTGAGATCAGGCAAGTGCTCCGTTTTGTCTTTCTCCTTTATATCTTAGAGTATTTTAGCCCGTCTCTTGGGGAGACGAGCTCGGTGCAGCCGCCTGCTGCGTCTGAGCTTATCTCGCCGGGTTCTGGCGCTGCCGGTGATCCTGATCCCGGTTCTTCTCTCTCTCCTGAGCCTTCTCCCAGGGTTGCCGGCGAGGAGCTGCTTTCGCCTGCTGTGCCAGAGGTTCCAGGTTCGGGGTTGGAGGTTGGTTCTGGTGCGGCACTGACCCAGTTGGGGTCCAACGCGGGTGCAACCGAGACCCAATCAGGGTCCGTCGTGGGGGCAACCGCGACCCAATCCGGGTCCGACGAGGGTGCAGCACCAGCAGGTTCCAGGTTCAGTGAGGGAGCTGCAGATCCCCTGCCGCCGGATACTGGACGGGCTCATCTCCACCTTCATTCTCATCACCATCGTCACCCTCCTCGTCCTCCTGAGGAGCGCAACCCATCTCGACCTGGGGCCGTTGGGGTTCCGAATGCTCCGCCTGGTTCTCCCTCGTCTTCCCCTTCTCCAGGGAGGCCGCAGTCTACTTCCCCCCTACGGTCCTGGTGGTCAAGCGATGCGGGTCGGCCGCCTGAAGGACTACCGCGCCCATTTGACTCTCTGGGCCGGCCACCCGACCCATTGGACTCCCTGTTTGGCGACCTGGTCCGGCCACCTGAAATTTATTGTTTCCGGGCATGGGACTAGGGTAGGCCACCCGAACTGTCCTTTTTCCCCCTGCCTGCATGGTGGCCGTTTGATGCTGCCCCCCCCCCCGAACTTTCAGCCTCCATGCCTCAGAGCCAGGACTGCCGTCATCCCGGGTTTTTTTTCATAGTGGTCATGTCTGTAAACTTTTGGGATGTGCAGGGGAGCCTGATATCTGTAATTTTGTATCTCACCTTTTTTTCCTTAGCTGTGATTGGTGTTTTTTTTTCCCCTCCTCTGTCTAATGTCCATTTACTGTTTAAAACCGATATATGTATTGCCTGTAGGGTTTCTGTCCCTGTTACCCACACGTAAGGGAGTATTGGTTTTTTTTTTCTCTCCACCTGACACTGTAATTGCTTTATTGATCCCCTGTTATCATTTTTGCTCTTTTTGACTCTCTCCCTCCTGCCGGCGCCCCATCCGCCCACCCTAGGGGGGTGGGTGGGGGGCTTGGGTGTTATTTGGCCGTTCAGGAGCACGGCCTTGAGGGGGAGGTACTGTCATGACCCGAGTGCCGGTCTCGTTTGCGCTCGGGTCATACATTATCTTTTCCAGGCTTTGACAGCAGTGGGTTCCTTCTAGCTCCCCGGGTTCTTATTGTGACAGCGCCCGGTGGAGCTCCCTGCTGTCAAAGTCCACAGCTGTGCTGCATTCGGGGTCATTAGTGACCGGTGTTAAAAGCGGACGCTGAATGCACCCCGATGCAGCAGTCTCTGTTATACTTCGGTCTGTTATACTTCCCGGTAAGCTACCGACTGTTATACCTCCTGTTAATCTCCGTGGAAGTCCTGTTGACTGATCGTCTCATCGTCTGATGCCTCGGGCGTCTCCCGGCTCAGACGCTGTTCATTCATCTTCTGTTGTAAGTAACCCTGTGATTGTCCTACCCTCACTGTCATGTGTATTTTCCCCTGTTCCTGACCCTTCAATTAAAACATCACTGCAACTCACAGGTGACTGCTGGCGTCTTATGGTGGCTCGCGAGGGCCACCGTGACAGTCATCAGCTGATTGGAATCCAGGCGTCCAGCGGAGCTTGGCTTCTGACAGCCGGAAGCACCGCCAAGACGCTGTCATAATAAAAGCCCAGAGGCCTAGTGGTGCGCCTGAGGAGAGAACAGAGAACAACCGGACAACCCGAGTGCAGACAAAGTCAGCACACGGACCATGACATTGTTAATTGCTTTTGTGAGCTTAATTTGGTTCCACTCATGAAATGATGCCCCTCCCTGAGTCACACTGCACCTTACAGACTAACTGGTACCTCACATTTCACTCTGCTCCTGATAGTCCTTCTTTGTGCAATGGGATGATTCATGTGTTTATACGGGTCATCATATATTAAGCTATGATGTATATAGTGACATAATGCACGGCTCAGGAGACGCACACACACAGGCTTAGAGTAGTTCAAAGAGTTTATTAACAGCAGGAGTGAATGAGTGCGTGTCTGCGGGATGTAAATGTGTTGGTGATGGTGTCTGCTCCAGGCACAGAGGCAGGTGACCGTACAGCCGAGCAACCCTATGGAGAGAGCACAGGGAGAGGGTGACGGGCATACACCAACACAGGAGGGATTTATGGCGAGAGAAGGACTTACTTGGTGGGTCAGGACAGCTGGCACAACAAGGGGGCGAAGCCCGGAAGACAGCCACCTGGAGAGCTCCGTACAGCAGCGAGGATTGGGCGATGGAGTGGAGATGTCCGCCGCTGGGGAATCCACCTGTGCACAGGGGAGAAGACTGAAGAAGAGAGGTAAGCGATCTTCTTACCAAAAAAGGTGATGCTGAAGAGAAGTATGCTCACAACGGTGAGGGACGAAGTCTGACGGCTTCAAGCCGAGCCTCCGGGCGAGACGGCCTTTATCCCTCGCCGCTGATGATTGTCAGGTGCGTGAGCAGGTGGCGCCGCTGATGAATGGCGCGGCGTGACATATAGGTTTTATAGTCATGTTAGTTTTTACTTTCCACGTGTAATCCCTTTGTCTGTCATGTGTGTGTTTCTGTTGTTTGGTTGTCTACTGTCATGCTGCTGTTACACTGTAATTTCCCAGTTTGGGATCAATAAAGTCCGTCCGTCCATCCATCCATCCATCCATCCATTCATTCATTCCGGGATTGTTCATCTTCTGATTCATTAGCACTTGATAACGCTCTTGTTTTTCTTTACGTTTGTGTCATGGGCAGCGAGAGCACGCCCCTCCCATCCTGCCTCACATTCATCAACTCATCACTGCACCTGAGGCAGAAGACACACCTGCACCCGCTCATCAGCCAGCGTACTTAAGGAGGCTCTTTCCGCACAGTCAATGCTGGCTCGTCTGGGTAAACTGCCCATAAATAGGCAAGCAAGTATAAGTTATAAGTGTGAACACGCTGTCTCACCTTATTTCTCCTTTTTCCCTCAGGCTGCTGCCACCGTGTAGGTGTGTCTCTTGGACTGGGCGTGCTCCCCTGCCACATCTCACCATCCTCAGCTTCCTACTCCACCCGGTCAGGCACCATCAGCTCATTTCCCCCCTTACCTTACTGGTTCATCTATTCCTCGCTGGGCACTGCCGGTTCTCCCTGGATTTCCTAAGTAAGTGGCAATTTGGCTCACCCATTTCCCCTTACTCCATTCCTCTGCTCACAGCTCTCGTCTTCTCTCCACAGGGCTATTCCTCTGGCGAGTGACTGTTTCTGCAGCTGTGCGTTTTGGTTTTTGATATTTAATAAAACTTTCAAACGTGCCCCTCTGTGTGGTTTCTCCTGTGCTTTAGCATCGTGCATGTGTGCTGTCAAGCTTTATTTGTCATGACAGTTTGCTTCTTTTAGATTCCACCGAACTCCAAACTTCCTTTTTCCCGCTTCCTACCTCCATTCCTCCTAGTTCACTCCCTGTTTCATCACCTTCTGCTGCCTGCTCTGCCATCTCCTAGCCATTCACAACCCTGTTGTGCCACACCAGTTCGAAGTTCCAGCCTCTTGTCGCCATCTAGTTCTTCTTCTTCTTTTAGATTTGATTGGCGTTTCAGGGCCTGCTTGTCCCGGCCGCCCTGCTGTTGTGTTGCGGGGTGGGGCGCTTTGTTGCATTGCCCCTGGTGTCATTGGCGGCGGGTGTGTGTTGGTGCTCGGGGGTGGCTGGGGGGGGCTGTTGGAGCGGGTTGGTGGCCGTGTTTCCATCGGGTTACTCCGGGGTGGCTGTGCCGCTGTCAGTGTGCGTCTGGGGTGGGCGGTCGGTGGGCTTGCGTGGGCACTCGGGGGTGTCACTTGGCATGTGGCTGCGGACGCTGCGGACTTCTCACACAACACAACACACTGCCATCTACAGAAGTTCTCTGATGACTCTGCGATCGTTGGCCTCATCTCCAATGGAGATGAAGCTGAGTACAGAGGGCTTATCCAGGACTTCGTGGACTGGTGCCATCGGAACTGCCTCCAGATCAACGCGAGGAAAACTAAGGAGCTGGTGGTGGACTGCCGCAGGCATGGGCAGCCCCTCACAGTACCAGTAAATATACAGGGAACAGACATCGAGATGGTGACATCCTATAAGTACCTGGGTATTCATCTGAACAATAAACTAGACTGGTCACACAATACTGATGCACTCTACAAGAAGGGACAGCGCAGGCTGTTCCTGCTGAGGAGACTCAGGTCTTTTGGTGTACAAGGGGCGCTGCTGAAGTCATTCTATGACACGGTGGTGGCATCAGCCATCACTTTTGGAGTGGTCTGCTGGGGCAGTGGCATTACTGCAGCCGATAGGAAGAGACTGAACAAACTGATTAAGAAAGCTAGCTCTGTCCTGGGGCAGCGCCTTGATCCGATGGAGGAGATAGGAGAGAGAAGGACGGTGGCTAAACTGTCATCTCTGCTGGAGTCCGAGTTCCACCCTATGCAGGACATACTGAATGCACTGAGGAGCTCATTTAGCAGCAGACTACATCATCCCAGGTGCACAACCGAGAGGTTTCGTAGGTCCTTCCTACCAACGGCTGTCAGACTGTACAACCTAAGCAGGGCTGCTCGCAGAGATAGCAAAAAGACGTAACAAACTAATAGTTTTTTGAATGCAAAAGATGCAATAGACTTACACAATGGTCCTCTCCGGCATACAACTAGGAACATACCGGTCGCTATGGAGGGTGAGAATATGTATGGGCACATAATCATACCATGTAGGATAACTAAGTAGACGGTTATGCTGTTTCATTCCATCTAGCAACAATGCTCTGCACTGTGTGTGTTTATATATTTGCATATTTATTCCATCTAGCTACAATGCTCCGTACTGTGGGTGTTTATATATTTATATATCTACATATTATTCCATCTAGCTACATTGCTCCGCACTGTGTGTGTTTATATACTTGCATATTTATTCCACCTAGCTGCAATGCTCCGTACTGTGGGTGTTTATATATTTACATATTTATTCCATCTAGCTACAATGCTCTGCACTGTGTGTTCATATATTCATATATTTATTCCATCCAGCTACAATGCTCTGCACTGTGTGTCTGTGTGTGTGTGTATATATATATATTTTATAGTAATACGTACATATGTTTATTAGCTGCTCTTGCTTGCTTGTTTTTTTTCTTGCCTTCTGATTGTTGCTCTGAGTGTTGCTATCCCTGTGCTGTTGCAATCCTGGAATTTCCCCGTTGTGGGACTAATAAAGGCTTATCTTATCTTATCTTATCTTATCTTATGTGGGGCACTGTGTGGGTCCGGCCCATTGTTCACTATTGTGACTTTTTACTTTTTATTGTGTCCATGTTTGTGTGTGTAAGATGAGTGGGAATGGGTATGGCTGCCCCATCATGTTTGCGGTGCTGGGAGTGCCAGGACGCGATGCTGGTGGGTCCTGGGCTGCTTGCGCTGGCGGCCCTCGCCCTGGGTTGGGATTTGGGGGCAGTGGGTGGCCTCATGAACCAGTTTGCAAGCTGGCTTCTGAGGGGGGACGGCCTCGCTTTTAGACCACCTCCCTCCCAGTCTTATTTCCCCTCTCCCCCTCCCCCTCCCCCTCCCCTTCACTCTGGGTGGAATACACATCTTCTTGGATACATTTAGGGGTTTGGGGTGGGGGTGTGCCACACTGTGTCGGCGAAGGGAATACCTTTGCTGCGCGGTGGGGCAGCACTCACTTCAATTTTAATTGCCTTTTAGACACTGAGGGCTTGGTGGGATGGAGGCCCCGCTGCCCATAGCAGTGGCTAGCAGTGCTCCAATCATTATCCCCCCAATTTTAATTGCACTTTGGTAGTCCACACATTTACACACAATTACATCATATAACCAACATACACCCACCATGTTTTGTACGGGGGGAGGGGGTGGGCATCTTCCCCCACCCTTGTTGCCCTCCTCCTACTGGGGGCATGGGGGCTTGGTGGGGGGCCTGGGACCCATCATGTTGTCAAAATCCCTGGGTGCTACTGAATGCATAGATACAACCAAGGGAGTGAGAGCAGGACTGAATATGAGCGTAAGTGAGAGTGAGGGGGTGATGAATGGAGGTGGTGATGGTGGGTCGGTTTTGTGCGGTGTTTTGCATGTTGGGTGGCATCTTGGGGCGCCTGCAGTGGTCTGCTGATCAGTCGCTCAAGTGGGCACCGGGGGTGGAGGTCTGCTTCTGTGGCCTGCGCCGGCAGTCTCCCCGGCCACTGCCGGGCACTGGCGCGCATTCAGGCTCACTGCATCTGCTTCACAGCCAACTTATGAAACAAGCGTGAATGAGGGGTGAGTTTGAATAGGTACAGGAGTAGAGAGAGGGTTGGTCCAGGTAAGTGAGAGTGAGTTAGTGCAAATGGGTGTGCATGGGAGCATGTGGGTGTGAAGGTGTGGGGAGGGGTGTGTCTGCAAGTCGGGAGGTGCTGGATTAAGTGGGGTAGTGCCTCACGGCAATGTGGGCTCCCCTGGGCGGGTGGACTTCTTTGGGCATGGGAGTCCTCAGGGTGTATGGCAGTGGCGCTGGGGTGGGCCCGCTGTGGGGGTGCCTGGGGGGGCGCAGGCCAGGGGGTGCAGGCCAGTCTCCGGCCCGGGGGGTGGGGTCGCTGGCCTCCTGGCACCTGGGGCCCAGGGGTGGGCGTTGGCCCTGCTGGGGGGTGGTGGGAGCAGGCGGGTCTGGGGGTGTGGGCTCGCCACACCAGCCGCCGAGCGACCTGGCCTCCCTTGATCGTCCCTCCGGGGGTGGATGCCTGGCTTTCCTGGGGCTTGATGACCTCAGACGTTTGTGCCCTGTGGGGATTGGTGGCACTGCCTTGTCTGCTCGGGGTTCCCGGGGAGAGAGCTGCTGCGACCGGCTCCCCGCTTCGTATGTTTCCTGACAAACCACTCACATGCATACACTTATTTTGCGCGCTTTCATATATATGCACACAGACATACATGCACAAGTGTCTCTCCTTTAACAGGTGCGGAAACCAGTCTCATGTTGAGACATCTTTGGTGAAAGAAGCAATTTGTCTTTTGTTTGTTTTAGTTGTTGGTTTGTTTGTTTTTTTGTCTGTTCCCCTCCCTTTTCTTCCCCCCTCCACACACTTCCTTTCCCTCTTCCCCATCCTGTCGGGTCTTCCATGGGTAAAATAATTAAAATAAAGTATTAAAAGTTATCACAGGAGGAGTTTACAACAATATACAATACACAGTTAGGTACTGTATAAGCTCCTCTTGGCAAAGTAAATCTGTTTTGGCACAGTAAGGGTGACAGATCCCTGTTCTGCTTGCCTAGCTGCCTGACAGGACAAGGGAAAAAAAAAAGATTTGATTGGTGGTTGGCAGCCAGCTTACAGGTGTATTACCCCCACATACTTCACTCTATATCATCACTCTTCTTCTTCTTCTTTTAGATTTGATTGGCGGTTGGCAGCCAGCCCACAGGTGCACCACTGCCACGCACACTACTCCACATCATCACTCAATCTGGCGTTATATCCTCTCTCCTCAGTCAGGAGCTGTAAAATTTATTCTCGCCATCTACTTCTTCTTTTAGATTTGATAGGCGTTTGGCAACCTTCTTCTTCTTCTTTTAGATTTGATTGGTGGTTGGCAACCAGCTTACAGGTGCATTACCACCACATACTTCACTTTATATCACTCTTCTTCTTCTTCTAGATCCGATTGCCGGCTGGCAACCAGCTCACAGGTGCACCACCGCCAACCACCGGGCTGGAGTGTGGACAAGAGAATGGCAGGGAAAATAAAAACTAAATTCTTTTAATTAATCCAGTTGCACTTAAATATCTAAATAGACCTACATATATTTCTTTGACTGGAGTTCCCAACATGTTTTACAAATCAAACCTTAAATTAGCCCTTTCCATTACTGCAATCAGATGCTTCCTTTGTTCCTGGTATCCCTGACATTCCAACAAAATGTACTGAACTGTTTCCGGAGAACCACAATGTGCACAGTTGCCAGTTGGGTGTTTACCTATTCTATGTAGTGTCTGGTTCAAAGTAGTATGTCCTATTCTTAATCGGGTGATGAGTATCTCCTCTTTCCTGTTTCTACCAACTCCCATTCCAGAGTCCACCCGCTTTTGAATGTCATAAAGATGTCTTCCTGTATCTACTGAGTCCCAATGTTATTGCCATTTTTCCACTATAAAATTTTTGATTATTGATTTGCCCTCTGCCTCACTGAGTGAGACATCCAGATCCACCGTCCCGAACTTCAACAACCGCCCTGCTCATAAATCCACATCCTCTCCAACCTCCATCCCAACGTGGGGCGGCACCCAAAGAAAGCCCACCGACCGACCTTCACTGCAGAGGCCGCAAACCAAGGAGTGGACTTCCACAACCAGGCCCCACCCACACGACTGCAGCGACCAAACACCCCCGAGAGCTGCCCAACCACTGGAAGTAACAACCGCACCACTCCCACAATCCATCTCCAACCACTGCAAAGCCAATACAATGGCAACCAGCTCAACTGTGCACACCGACAAGCGACCACTGGCTCCTCCATTGAGAGACACCCCACACTGAGGAATGTACACTGCAGCTCCACAACGACCAACCACAGGACCCCCGGAACTATCGGCAAACGCCACCAGCCCGTCTCCAAAGCCCTGCTCAACATATTCATGCACTATACAATCTGCTGCTGATTACCCATGCTGCCTCCCCAGTTGCTGCACTCCAAAATCCACCAGTGGCATCCCAAACAGCCATGAAGGAACAACAGACCACAGGACCGCCGGGCCAAAACCCATGCACTTCAATCCTGCCCGCTCAGCAATGGCACCACCCATTAATCCAAAGCCACCAACACCGGACCCACTGCGCTCCCAGCAACCATCAGGAACAGCCCCCGCAGGACATGATCTCCCACGCCCCCCCCCCCCCCAAGCTGATCCAGCATGCCAGCACCAACCCAGTCTCCCTCAATCCCAAGGGCACTCCGCCTGTCTCTACCCGGATTGCCGACACCAGAGAAGCCCCAAATGCACCACAACACATCCCAAGAGCCTCCGTCCGCTCTATGGCCAGCCGGCCAGGGCGACAACCAGCAGCTGACAGAAATGCAACACATTCCCAGTCCAGTGCAGCCCCCACCAGTCCCCGACACACCCCCAACAGAGAGGCCCCAGAGGCCCCCCCGCCCCGCCAGACATCCCAAAATACTACCCACCTTCCCACATTTTCCTTCAGCCCCCCCAATATGCTGCCTCCAAGCCAGCCCCCCATCAAACAACACACCCAAATACCAAACCACCCCAACCCACTCCAACCCCCAGCCACAAAGACCCAAAGGAACCTCTCTGTGATTTCCAGAGAAGCAAACCATCTGTGTCCCCGAGACCGACAACCTAAAAGCCCACTGGGTTGCTCACTGCTCAACCCAGTCCACCGCCACCCACACCCCTCTCCAAATGGACACAAGACCACGTCCCCCCCATCTACAAGTCCCCACCATCCATACACAAGGCCTTCCCCACTCCACCACTGATCCCCTCAAAAACATCACCAATCACAATACCAAGCAAAACAGGGCTACACACGCCACCCTGGGCAGCACCATTCCCAACCCAACACATCCCGGAGCACTCCGCACCAACTCCCACCTCAATCACTGCACCACACAGGAAATCCAACACCCAACTGCACAGACCACCCCAACACCAAATTGATTCAATCCAATCAACAACCCTTCCCTCCACAGCATACTACACGCTCCCTCCACACCAAAGAAGACAGCCACCACACCCTCCCCACCCACTCGGCCCCCCAATCCCAGACTCCAGGAACAAAATGGAATCCACAGCAACCCCCCCTCCCCCGGAACCCACCCCAAAAAGGAGAAAGACAACCCCCCAAAAAATGCAACACAGCCCCCCAGTCACCACCCGCTCCACCCCCACCCACCTCCAACCGCGAGGCAAAAGCCATCGGTCCACAACCACTGGGATCCGATGAATCTCTCCCCGGCCCCAAGACTGGCACCACAACCGACTGCCTCCACGCCCCCGGAATCCCCCCAGCCTCCCAAACTCCACCAAACAGCCTTAACATTGTTTGAAGTACACTCTCCTCCACATGCAACAACATCCCACAACACACACCACCCCCTCCCCCAGTGAAGACTGCCCCGACCCCAGAACAGCCCCCACCCCAATCCCGACAGAGCGAATGGTAAACCCACCGCGCCCCCCGAAGCGCCCCCCCTCCCCACATTCACATATGGGTGCCTGGACAAAGTGCCCTCCCCGCTCCATCCAACTGTGCCCAGCAGCCCCTCAGAACCACGAATCCTCATCAAAGCCTGCGCCAAAAGCTCTGCCCCACCTACACCAGTAATAGCTATTTCCCCATCACTGTCCAACACCGGCACCCTGCACTCCCCTCCAACACCACCCACCCCCCCAACCACACCCCAAACTGTAATTTCCCAGTTTGGGATCAATAAAGTCCATCCATCCATCCATCCATCTATCCATCTATCTATCCATCTAAACATCCGACAGCTGTGCCTCTCCTCCCACAGCATCACAACACTGTCTCCAAAACAAACACCCAGCTGCCCTAACTTTTCCTGACGATTGCTCAACACTGGCCGCACTCAAACGCCACCCCAAAGCACGACACTCCCCCACCCGTCCGAATGCCCCACCTCCACTCTCAATAGCTTTATCACAATCACCATCCCACCAAGGAAGACTCCCCCACTGTCAGCAACCTGCACCCCCCAGCACTGCCTGGTCTGCAGACTCCACAACAATTGCACCGACACCTCCACCAAACCTCTCCCCATCAACAATGTCCCCACCACCCAGCCGCCCACATCCAGTCCCACACAGATACCCAAATTCATCCCAATCCGCCTCACCCAACCTCTAACCCGCGCCAGACCGCATACCCTCCCCCCCGCCCCCAGACCAACCCCAACCCCCACTGGGCAATGATCACTCCCACCAGCCGACCGACCCAACACCTCCCAAGATGTGACCCCCGCAACCGCACCCGAAACCAAAGTCAGGTCAAACACCCCCTCCTGAGACCAGACCACTGCCAAATCCAGCACACACCCCCACCATCCATGCACACCAAGTTCCTGTTCTCCAAAAAAACACCAACCACTGTGCCACTCACATCCACACTCCTGCTACCCCACAGTGCGCCATGCGCACCAAAATCTCCACACCAAACCACCCCGCCCTGCGCCCATCCGTCCACAGTGCCCAAAGCTTCAACCGCCAATCCGCCACACGGATCACAGCAATCAATTGTTATTTCGTCCTTCACTGTCCACATCCCCACCACCATCGATTCATGTTCCCTCCCCATGCCCATCACCCTGCAACCTACTCCACCACACACAAAAGTCACCACACCCCTTCCTCCACCAGCCCCCACCCCCGCCCCCACAGACATACACCCCCGAATGACAAATTCTAACCGAGGCTCCAGCCATACCCCCTGCACACAGACCACCCAGGGCCCATCCCACACACCAGATACAAACCCCCTGAACTCACCCACCTCCCCAGCTGGCACCCCCCCTCGCAGCCCCCGCACACGTCAATTCCCGGAAGACCTCCATCCGCCGAATCTCCGCTGCTCCCCTGCTGGCCCCACAGCTCCGACATGCAGAGCCATGCCCACCACCGTAGCCACAGCACCCAAACCTGGCTCCTCCCTCAGACCCGCCACACCCATGTCCACCAGAGCAACCGGCACACCGCCGTCCACCCCCACACATCACCGCCACATCATCAAACCCCCGACACCCGAAACATTCAAGTGGAGCAGGAACACAAAGTCCAACCCCACAGCCCATGCAGCCAACACACATCCCACTTGGTAGTCCAGCCCCACCAAACTTCAACACGACCGACAGACCACCACATCCCCCACCACCTCCACCAGTCCCCAACTCTTGCACCTCTGCCACCCCCGCTCCAGCCAAGCTCCTCATCACCCCATCAGTTGAGACAACCACCGAAATGCCCAACACCACCCCTCCCACTGCCCCACCTCACTCCAACACTGAACACCACACCCCCCATCCCACCGACTCTGACTGCCCCCCCCACCAAACACCACCCCCAAATGCAACCAGCAGCAAACCATCACGAAGAACCCCCGCATCCAAAACCTCTCCAAGCAACCCACCAATCGCACCTGTGAGCCCAATTGGGCTCCACCCACGAAGCGATGCCCCCCTGAGCAAGCCCAACGACCACTCCACACTCCCTCCGCTCACCCCAGGACGACCATTCTCCGACCCACCAGCACCCGACAACACCCCCAACCAAACCTCCCCCTGTGCACGTCTGCCTCCTCCAGACCCCACCAAACTCCAACCCCCTCCCCCTTGCCAACCACTCCCACCCCCCAACACCCTCTGCTCCACCACCCTCCGCTACCCATTCTGCCATCCCCCATCCACCCACAACCCAGCCGCGCTACCCCGGCCCAAAGTCCCCGCCTCTCGTCGCCATCTTATATTGCTCATGTTGAAATGCCGTTGTCTTCTTTTCCAGAGGAGCTTCGGTGTTATTCCATCACTCTATCTTCTTCTTCTTTTAGATTTGATTGGGGGTTGGCAACCAACTTACAGGTACATTACCGCCACACACACTATATATGTCTGTCTGTCTGTTTTTCTTCAACTTTGTGACGTTTTCCTCATAGTTTTGTGACGTTTTCCTTTTAGCTTTGTGAAGTTTTCCTCTTAGCTTTGTGACGTTCTTAATCTTCTTCTTTAATATCGTATCTACATCTCATCTCATTATTATTCTTCAAGCTGTAGTCTGTATCTGCGTCTCATCTCATTATTATTATTCTTTTAGGCTTGATTGGTGGTTGATCCACCAGCCCATGATGTGAACTTAAAAGATTGCCCTCTTAACAAGTTCTCAACTGCTTCCCAATGTAGCCCCTTAATGCCAAGATATTTTCTGCTGCTTTCACAATGATTTTGATTTTTTTCTGTTTTCTTGGAAGTATGCGCAGTGCAATTTATCACATCTACCACAAATAAGACAAAATTATTTTCCTTCAAAACCAGAGTATCTTCCATAATTCTACTGCATGCACTCCAAGTCTGCACACTTTCCCTATGAGAGTCCACTCCCACTTTTTTTAGTTGGCACCTTTTTCGCAGCTTCTGCATATGTTAATCCCTGGAAGACTTTTATCTGCTGAATTTCTGCCGCTCTTTTGCTGGCTTCACAACCTCAATATGCAGAGCTATGTTCACCACCGCAGTTACAGCACTTTTATTTGGCTCCTCTTCTTCTTCTTCTTCTTCTTCTCTCAGTTCCTGGCGGATAGCAAACAACTGAAAGGTGCATTCTGCCACCTACTGTACAAAAGTGTGTAACATTATGTCATTTGAGCCCGACCCCTAAATTCTATGACTTAATCCTGTGTTATTTAAAAAAGAGAAAAGAGCCCTTCTTGTGATTCTTAGTGCCTCTCCATCTCCATCTGTTCCCAGAATCCCATTCCCTACCAGCCTCTCGAACTTAATTTTTCATTCTCTCTTTCATTTCCATACAAGTGACAGTGTAATAAGATGTGCTCGACATTTTCTTTTACTCCACATTCTCTACATTTGTCACTTTCACTTTTCCCCATGGTGAATAAAGTGCCTTTTAAACCTATATGATTCAGTCTGAGTCTTGCCATAATGATGTCTTCCCTCCTGTTTGTTGTTTTATAATTCTTTAGTGCAATAGATTTTTGTATTTTGTAATACAATCTAACTTTATGATCTTCATCCCATCTTTTTGGCCATAGCTCAATTCCTTTTTTTCTTGATGACTGCTTTCCCTTCACCTTTTCCAAGAGACAATGGTATAGTTATTTCTTTCCCAAGTGCACTTTTTGCTAATTTGTCTGCACAGTCATTCCCTTTCAACCCTTCGTGTGCAGGAACCCAACAAAACTGAACATCTCCACCACCCCCCATGTACCCTAAATAAACTGTGATATTGTGGAGAGAGGAATAATCAGGCAGAGCAGTACAGGGCAGAATAGTCTTTATTAATTTCTCTCTCTCACATTCCTCAGAATCACAAGCATCAAAAAGACTAACAGGTCGTAGGCACCTCTCCTTTTATATCATACAACTCGCTCAGTCACCTGTGGTGCTGCATTAACATGAAAGCCTTTGCAATTCCCATTCTCTTTGTCACTGCTCTCATCAACACACCAACCCCCACATCAACACACAAACCCCCCATGACAATTCACCTTGTCCTTCTGTCTGAGTGGAAACATACTGAGTGGACCCCCACACCGCCCTCCCCCCCCAGAAACTCAGACTGAGCCTTAACCCTCATGTCCTTTGGCCTTCAGCCTACGTCCATAGCGGCTGTAATGGGGGGGCTGTGGCTCCGAGGCGCTGCTGTGCCGGTGGGGTGCTCTTGGGGGTGCGTCCATCTGTGGAGGGACATTTGGAGGGGGGGGACATCTTTAGCATGCCATTGTGACTGACCTGACGAGTCAGGTACCTGGGGAGTTCTCAGTGGGGGTCGTCCGCACCTAGGAGCTCAGGCCAACACCACCTGCTCATCTGCTAAAACGAAAGCGGGCTTAAGCCCATCTATACAGACTGTTTCCCTGCGTCCCCCCAAGTCTAACACAAAATGTTTCTCCCCGGGTTCCAGCACTGTGAACGGGCCATCGTAGGGCGGGCACAAGGGGGTCCGGTGGGCATCGTGCCTGACAAATACGAACGCCGCGCCCTTCAAGGCCTTTGGCACAAAAGTGCATGGAAAGCAGTGGTGGACCGGACCAGGTACCGTCCCTGCCACCGCGCTATGCAGTGAAAGCGGGGATGGAGCGGTGTTCGGCGCGGGGCTGTCTGGCAAAAATTCCCCTGGGAGCCGCAGCAGCTGGGAAAAAAAACAGCTCTGCTGGGGAGGCTGCCAAATCCTCCTTCAGTGCTGAACGCAACCCTAATAGAACCCACGGCAACCGGTCTACCCAATTTGCATCTGTAAGTGAAGCCCTGAGCGCTGCTTTAAGCGACCTATGGAAACATTCGCATAACCCATTGACCTGGGGGTTGCATGCGGTCATGCGATGAAGTGTGATGCTCAGGCTCCGGGCCATGGTGGACCAGAGGTCGGAAACAAACTGCGGGCCCCGATTGGACGTGATAGCAGAAGGGGCACCGAAACGTGCCACCCATGTCGTCAAAAAAGCACGTGCAATTTCTGCGGACGTGGTGGAGGCTAGCGGGACTGCTTCAGGCCAATGTGTGGTGCGGTCCACCACTGTCAGGAGGTGCGTGAACCCCTGTGATGGCGGGAGGGGGCCCACGAGGTCCACGTGAACGTGGTCGAACCGCTTAGCAGGGATATGGAACAGCTCCAAGGGGGCCTTTGTGTGCCTGTGGACCTTGGCTCGTTGGCACGCTACGCAGCCTGCAGCCCACTCTTTCACCTGTTTGCGCAGGCTTGGCCAGACGAACTTTGCTCCCACCATTTTGACTGATGCGCGCACTCCTGGGTGCGCCAGGGAGTGGACCGACTCAAAAATGCTGCGGCGCCAAGCGCGTGGGACCACCAGGCGCAGGCGGCCCGTGGAGACGTCACAGATTGGGGGGGGCCGTCCTGCAGTACTCTGCTCTCCAGCCTTGACCCTGTTGGTCCAGACTGGAGCGCACAAGCGTCCGCATCGCCGATCTGCTCAGCGGCCATGGCCGTGTAATCTATCCCCACATAGACTGGGACCACTAATGCACGCGAGAGGCAGCCCGCCACCACGTTGAGTTTACCGGCCACATGCTGAATGTCAGTCGTAAACTCGAAGATCGTGGCCAGCTGTCTCTGCTGCCGGCTCGACCATGGTTCCAAAACCTTGGCCATCACGTACGTTAGCGGCTTGTGGTCCATGAACGCAGTGAAGGTGCGCCCTTCCAGCCAGAACTGGAAGTGGAGTATGGCCAGGCGGAGAGCCAGTAACTCTCTGTCGAACGAGCTGTATTTATGCTCACTGTCACGCAAAGACCTGCTAAAAAAGGCAAGCGGCTGCCAAGAACCAGCGACACGGTGCTCCACTACGGCCCCTATGGCCATGTCCTAGGCATCGGTTGTGAGCGCTATCCGAGCCGCCAGGTTCGGGTGCATCAGCTGTGTGGCATTAGCCAGGGCTGTTTTAACCTCGGAAAAAGCCTGCTCTCACTCAGGAGTCCAGTCGACTCTGTCCGCCGGTTTCCATTTCTTAAGCGCAGCATACAATGGCTGCATGAGTTGGGCTGCGCGGGGGAGGAAACGGTTGTAAAAGTTAACCATCCCCAAAAACTCCTGCAGCGCCCTGACCGTCTGAGGCCGGGTTAAAATCTGCCACTGCACGCACTTTGTCCGGTAAGGGTATCGCACCCTCCGGTGAGATGCGGTGGCCCAAAAAATCGATACCCATCACCCGGAACTGGCACTTCGCCAGGTTGATTATTAATCCGTGCTCCTCCAGCCTCTGGAAAACTGTCCTGAGGTGGGCTACGTGTTCGTCCTCGGACGCACTGGCCACCAGGATGTCGTCCAGGTAGACAAACACAAACAGCAGATCGTGCAACACTGCATCCATCATGTGTTGGAATGTCTGCGCTGCGCCTTTTAACCCGAAAGGCATGTGTAAAAACTCAAAAAGACCAAACGGGGTTATTACCACCATCTTAGGTATGTCCTCAGCGCGCACCAGGACCTGGTGGTAACCACGGACCAGGTCTATCTTGGAAAAAGTGCGTGCCCCGGTGAGGTGAACGGAAAAATCCTGAATATGGGGGATTGGGTAGCGGTTGTGTGCTGTGGCATTGTTCAATGTGCAGAAATCTCTGCATGGTTGCCACGATCCCTTGGCTTTAGGAACCATATGTAGTGGGGATGCCCATGGGCTGTTTGAGCGCCTGATGATGCCCAACTTTTTTATGTTGGCAAACTCCTTGCGTGCTATGGCCAGTTTTGCTGTGTCCAGACGCCAAGGTCACGCAAAAACGGGCGGCCCCGTGATGGTAATGAAGTGCTCCACCCCGTGTTTAGTGACGGTCGTCGAAAAAGTCGGGACCGTGAGTGCTGGGAACTGGGTGAGTAGTGTGTGGAACTTACCCCCTGGAGTTGTGACGTTGGCTAGCGTTGTGGGCCCGGCTCCTCTAGCTGTACAGGGGAGAGAATCAAAAGTCATTGCATTAATCGGGCGTCTGTTAGCCACATCAACTAGTAGACCATGTGCATATAAAAAATCAGTGCCCAAAATGGGGAAGCTGCATGCCGCTATGACAAATGTCTATTGGTATGTACGGCCATGCAAGGATACAGTCAGTGTCCTCTCACCAAAAGTCCTAATGTCTGAGCCGTTTGCAGCTGTCAGCTCGGGGCCGCTAGTTCCCGCCAGCCGGTCTGCATAGGACAGCAGGATGAGACTCTTTTGGGAGCCAGAGTTGACGAGGAACCATCTCCCCGAGCATGAGTCTGTCACATAGAGCAGCTTGCTCACTTCACCGGCGGTCACAGCTGCTACTGACTGCTGACCCTGGCGTTTTCCGAGCACTTGAATTGGCACGGTGGCACGCATCGGCGTGCGTCCTCTCCAAAATGGCAGTGGTAGAAGCAGAGCGTGTCTCTCCGGTGCTTCTTGGCTTCCGCTGCAGCCACCGTCGTTGGCTCCTCGCCCCCGCTGGCTGTCTCGCTGGGTTCCGACGCCACTGCGTTCTGACACCACTGCGTTCACTGCGAGGGCTCTGGTGGTGAGGATAATCCGATCTTCCTCTTGTGCTAGCGCCCAGTAGTTGCGCGTGGCCAGCAGCGGCGAATTTGCAAGGACTGCCCTGGCCGCCGTCGGGAGGTTCCGGAGGAAAACGTGGGCAAAGAGAAATGCCCATCATCTGTGCCCATCAACGCCAACATCTTCTCCATTAGCTCGACTGCTGACCCGTCTCCCAACTCGGAGCGCTTCAGGAGCCTTTCCGCTCTCTCACAGTCTGAGAGTGTATAGCGCCAGGTCAGTGTGGTTTTGAGAGCCTCGTATTTGTCGTGGGCTGGGGCCATTGGAGCAGGCTCGCCACCTGCTGAGTTGTGCGTGCATCCAGTGCTTCAACCACGTAGTAGTATCTGGTGTCATCCACCGTTATTCCCCGTAGCATGAACTGGGCCTTGGTGTGGACTCCACACCAAGGCCCAGTCCACACTGTGGAGGAACCAAGACTTCGGGTCATGTAGCCAAAAGTCTGGGAGTTTGACCAAAACAGCACATGCATTGCTGGCACCTCCAGTCCGGGTCGTCTCCGGGGTGTTCGCCTCAAGTTCCATATCACGTTGGGGTCACCAGTGTGGAGAGAGGAATAATCAGGCAGAGCGGTCCAAGGCAGAACAGGCTTTATTAATTTCTCTCTCTCACATTCCTCAGAATCACAAGCATCAAAGAGACTAACAAGTCGTAGGCACCTCTCCTTTTATATCATACAACTCGCTCAGTCACCTGTGGTGCTGCATTAACATGAAAGCCTTTGCAATTCCCATTCTCTTTGTCACTGCTCTCATCAACACACCAACACCCGCATCAACACACAAACCCCCCATGACGATTCCCCTTGTCCTTCCATTTGAGTAGAAACATACTGAGTGGATCCCCCACACCATAGCTCAATCACCAAGTCTTCCCTTGTAGATTTTAGTGTCTGTATGGTTTTTAAAGCTGCAAGTGACTCTGTGCACACCACCACCTGGTCCGGTCTGACCTCCTCCACCCACTGCAAGCCAATAATTATTGCCACCATCTCTGCTGTAAACACAGATGTATTGTTGGAGAGTCTTTTTGAGATGTTCACTTTAAACTCTGGAATGTATACACCAACTCCAACAGAGCCCTCTTTGTTCTTTGAACCATCAGTATAGAGCTGTGAGTAGTTATAGTAATTGTTCCTGAGGTACGTGCTTGTTTTAACACCAGTTTCACACATATGTAAATCCTTTTTCCTCATTAGCAGACTAATGTCTACTTCTTTTCCCGGAAACAGCTAAGGGGGAACATTACTCACTGGACTGGTGTTAGCTATGTCAATAGTGTCTAGTCCATACATTCTGGCTTTTCTTTCAACCAGTGCATACCTGTGCATGCCTGTGCATACCCGTGCATGCCTGTAGAAACAGTATAAGCAAGAATTTTTGCATGCCCGTTGAATGCAGGTGAAAGCAAGGGTGTAAGCAAGCACGTCAGCACTCGTTCAGTGATGCCTGCCTTTGATCTTTGATTGTGTCACAACGAGTCCTATGATCTTTGATGATGTCATAGCGAGTCCTATGACTATGAGTGATGACTGCCTTTGATCTTTGATGATGTCATATTGAGTCCTTGGATCTTTGCTGATGTCATAGCAAGTCCTATGATTGTGAGTGGTGCCTGCGTTTGATCTTTGATGATGTTCTGCATGCCCGTGGCTGAAGGGTCTCCTCCTGTCTCAGACAGCTGTGTTGTTCACAGTCATGCTGCCTTTGATCTTTGTTGATGTCATAGCGAGTCCTATGGTCATGAGTGATGCCTGCCGTTGATCTTTGAAGATATCAGCGAGTTCTATGATCATGAGTGATGCCTGCCTGTGATCTTTGATGATGTCATAGGAAGCCCTATGATCTTTTAGTGAGTCCTAGTGATGCCTGCCTTTGATCTCATAGCAAGTCCTATGATCTTTTAATGAGTCCTATGATCTATATGATGTCACACAGACATCATGTAGAGATCACTGGAACATCACAGGTGACCTATGAACTTTTAGCTAGTCCTATGGTCATGACAGATAGACATACAGACAGAGATTTCTTGAATTATATATATATAATGACTAGTGCATACCTGTGCATCATCATCATCATCATCATCATCATAGCAGTGTGTCGTGGGTGTCACCATGGTCAAACCTGCCTTTGATCTTTGACGTCACCACTCGTTCAGTGATGCCTGCCTTTGATCTATGATGTCAAAGTGAGTGCTATGCTCATGAGTGATGCCTGCCTTTGATCTTTGATGATGTCATAGCGAGTCCTATGATCGTGAGTGAAGCCTACTTTTGATCTTTGATGATGTCATAGCAAGTCATGATTTTTTAGCGAGTCCTATGATCGTGAGTGATGCCTACCTTTGGTTTTAATCTGTTCATTAAAATAGCACACGTGAAAAATCATGTATACATTGCACCTTTTTTTTTTCTTATAAATACTCAGAACACCCTGCTATGTCCCTGTAGCAGTGCAATTAAAACAAAAGTTCGAATTAGACAAAGTTAACTGTATTGAAATAATTTGAAAATAAACATTGTGTAGAGGATGACTTTCACAAACGAGACTGAGTTTATTTCTCAGGAAAAGGTTTATTGTGAGTCTACATCCTCTAACAAGCAAAGTATCTCAGCAAAGAGGCAGAACAATCATTCTTCACAGCTCTTATACTCTCCAGAGACACAAAACCCCCAACATCAAATATCACATCCCCAACCCACAGTCCTTCAGTAAACATATAGCCTCCGAGGCTCCTTGGCGTCTCCATTGTCTCTCACTCCTCAGCCTCGGGGGCTCCTGCTGGGACATTCTGTCTGACTTCCCGTCTCTCAAGAAACCACTTCACACCTCCCGAGGTCTCTGCCGGGTCAGGTCCTCTTGGACGTTTAGACGTGAAGCCTCCAGAATATGCACCGTCATGTCTACTAAATATATGTGAGGGAAAATGCATACCATACATGCATACCATATACGCGCCCTAAATGCGCGCCATATAACCCCCCCAAACGTCTAAATAAGGACAACTTACACCCCAAATGCATAGAATCATGACATATCCACACAGAACAAAAAAAAAAAAAATTGGCACAACATATCACACATCCAACTGCTTGGGCTTCAACTTCCTGCCATATCTGCTGTGAGCTGGTCTCGCTCTGCCTGTGGCTGTCTCTTGCATCTGTGGATCAGAGTCATTAGCACATCGTTGTGAAAGCTTAGCAGAATGTCTCCCCAGCGGCCTGCAGCGGCGGGGGGCCCTGGCCAACTGAACTTGTTCATCAGCTAACACAAAAGTGGGTTTGAGTCTGTTAATGCAAACTAATTCCCTCCTGTCTCCCAAATCGAGCAAAAAATGCTTTTCCCCGGTTTCTAACACTCTGAACGGTCCATCATAAGGTGGTCTTAAACCTAACCTCTGTGCGTCGTGTCTAACAAAGACGAATTCTGCATTCTTTAAGGCTTTAGGCACAAAAACGCGTGGAAAACTGTGATGAACTGGACCGGGGAGGGTGTTTGATCCCGCGTCGCTCTGCAGCAG
Organism: Pholidichthys leucotaenia; assembly: GCA_020510985.1. Taxonomy (NCBI): domain Eukaryota; kingdom Metazoa; phylum Chordata; class Actinopteri; order Cichliformes; family Pholidichthyidae; genus Pholidichthys; species Pholidichthys leucotaenia. The sequence goes on from CM035848.1 coordinate 51,811,012, forward strand.
CTGAGCGGGGAGGCGATCTGGTGCAGGGTTCTCAGGAAGGAATTCTCCCGGTAACCGGAGAGGTTGGGCGAAGACTAGCTCGGCCGGAGAGGCTTGCAAATCTTCCTTAGGTGCTGAACGCAACCCTAATAAAACCCATGGAAGCTTATCAACCCAATTTGTGTCCGTGAGAGCCGCTCTGAGGGCTGCTTTCAATGACCGGTGAAAGCGTTCGCACAAACTGTTGGCCTGGGGGTTATACGCAGTTGTGCGATGAATTTTCACCCCCAGGCTGAGTGCCATGGATGACCAGAGCTCGGAAACAAATTGGGGTCCTCTGTCAGACGTTATGTCTGACGGGACTCCAAAGCGCGCGACCCAAGCCGTTAAAAAAGCGCGCGCAACGTCTGCTGCTGTGGTTGACGCCAGGGGAATTGCCTCTGGCCAGCGCGTAGTGCGGTCCACCATAGTTAGAAGGTGTGTGAACCCCTGTGACAGCGGGAGGGGTCCCACCAAGTCGACATGCACGTGGTCGAAGCGTTTGGCTGGGATGTGAAAAGGTTCTAGAGGGGCCCGCGTGTGCTTGTGTACCTTTGCTCTTTGACACGCTGCGCAGGCTGCGGCCCATTCTTTGACCTGTTTACGCAGCCCCGGCCAAACAAACTTCTCTCCCACCATTTTGATCGACGCGCGAACGCCCGGATGTGCCAGCGAATGTATTAAGTCAAAAACGCGGCATTGCCACGCAGCTGGGACCACGGGGCGGGGGCGCCCCGTGGAGATATCGCAGATTAGGGGGGGCATACCTCTTTGATGCACCCTGTGCTCCAGCCTTAGCCCTGTTGGCCCAGACTGGAGCGCGCGCACGTCTGCATCGTTAACCTGCTCGGCGGCCATGGCTGCATAATCTAACCCAACGCAGACCGGGGCTGTGAGCGCTTCCGCGCCGCAAGCCTGGCCCGAGTCTACAGCCGCCGAGTCTGCCCCCTGGGGGCCTGGCAGTGCAACTGCGCGCGAGAGACAATCTGCCACTACATTGTGTTTGCCCGCCACGTGTTGAATGTCGGTGGTAAACTCCGAAATCGCGGCCAGCTGTCTCTGTTGTCGGCCCGACCAAGGCTCTGAAATTTTAGCCATTGCAAATGTTAATGGTTTGTGGTCTACAAACGCGGTGAAACGGCGCCCTTCCAACCAGAACTGGAAGTGGCGGATGGCCAAATGCAGGGCTAAAAGCTCCCTATCAAACACGCTGTATTTACGCTCGTTATCGCGCAATGTTTTGCTGAAAAACGCAAGTGGTTGCCAGCTCCCTGCTACCAGTTGCTCGACAACCGCCCCCACTGCCACGTCAGAAGCGTCCGTGGTTAGCGCCATGCGAACTGCTGGCACCGGGTGTGCCAATAACGCAGCATTCGCGAGGGCCGATTTGACTTGTGAGAAAGCGCGCTCCCGGTCCGGGGACCACTCGACCTTAGTTGCAGGTTTTTGCTTCTTTAGTGCCGCGTACAATGGGTGCATGAGCCGTGCCGCATTGGGGAGGAAGCGGTTATAAAAATTGACCATCCCCAAAAATTCTTGCAGTGTCTTAAAGGCCAAATGTCACGTAACAGGGTACTTTAAATATCTTGAAACTAGATATAAAAGGGAACCGATCCGTTCGGGTCTTGGTGCATATGCTTCAGTAACAATGGAATATTCGTTAATTTAAAACTGCCGCGCTTGGCCTGACACGGCCCCTGGAATCGCCTGGGGAAGAAGGCGGAAGTGACGAAATCGATTGCACCCTAGTTTGATGCTTGGGGTATTTCAATTGATTGTTTATATGGAGACTGGAAGGTTGAAGTGAGCAACAAGAAAGAAAAAATTGGATATTTCACCCATACCTTAAAACGGGACTATCAGGGACAGCTGGGTAATAAGGGACACTTCTCTGGGAAATGTTTTCTTACCTGTCAAGTGAGACATTTTCGCCGTACTTCCAACACCGTAAAAAGCGGCTATAAGGAACGGCGGAGCAACAAGGCACACCTCTCTGGGATCTGTCTGTTCCGCAACCGCTGCACAGCTCAACGTGTTAAACCATTGTCCTAATTACTTCTCATGGTAGTGAGAATAGCTGACGCTAAGCGATCAGCCCGCCCAGACAATTAAACTAATGAGTGACTCCACACTTCGAACAGTAGTGAGAAGCGCTCCCGCTGAGCGATCAGCCCGCCCCAGCTGTGAGTGATCACACACAGGACTGCTCCTCAAGACACTCAGTTTTTTTTTCCAGTATATTTTTTCTTTTGGGCGTACAGAAATGGCAATACGCCCGTTTTTGCTAAAATTGCATTTTCCCCGTATTTACCTTAAAATATTTGACAATAACAACACGAACTACATTTAAAACATTTCCCAGAAAAGTGTCCCAAACCACTGCGCCGTCCCCCACAGCCGCGCTTGGCACCAAAATACGGCGAAAACGTCTCCCTTGACAGGTATGCGCCTCCATTTTCATATTGATCTGGTCAATTTCTTGACAGCAGCGGCTCTCCTCCACTGTAATAATAATGGCTTCCGAAAAATCAATATTTTTGGGGCGCCCTCGACAGACCCCCTCCGGCTTCGCAATTCTGGAGGCGATTAATGTCTAGTTCAATGACATTTTCCACTGGTTCTGCTCTCTGGTCATCGTTGGAACTGTTGTCATCAGACAAAGCATCTGATTCCGTCTCGGACGGCTCGAACCGGTAAGGTTCAGTGCCTCTGTCACTGTCTGAACCACTGACAAAAAAAAGACAAAAAAAAAAAGACAAAACTAAACTAATTTGTTCACAATCGCTGTCACTTTCCGTCATGATTGTCCAATGTTGATAAGTGTGAATGTGGATAGGCAGGGCAGCCAGGGTACAACTGGTGATGTCAAAAACATGGGCGTGGTCTGGACTGGCTGTCACAAGCCAGCAAGCAAGGTGGGGCCTTCACCTGGTGTATTTTGTGCAATTATGTAAATACAGGTGGGTGATATGGTCTCCGGTATGAATATTTGGTTTAAGCTATGTGTATTTTATCTAAATTCGTTGTCATTTAGAAAAAAAAATTATGTGACATTTGGCCTTTAACTGTCTGCGGTTGGGGGAAATCCGTTATCGCGCGCACTTTATCAGGCAGCAGGACCGCGCCTTCTGGAGACACGCGGTGCCCCAAAAAATCAATTTGCGCTACCCCGAATTGGCATTTCACTGGGTTAATTATCAGCCCGTGTTCTGTCAGCCTCTGAAAAACGGCTGTGAGGTGGCGTTCGTGTTCGACTTCGGATGCACTGGCTACCAAAATATCATCCAAATAAGCGAACACGAAAGGGAGGCCGCGCAGCACTGCATCCATCATGCATTGGAACGTCTGCGCGGCGCCTTTGAGGCCGAAAGGCATGCGCAAAAACTCTAAAAGCCCGAAAGGGGTTATAACTGCCGTTTTGGGTATGTCTTGCGCGCGGACTGGGACTTGGTGATAACCGCGCACCAAACCTATTTTGGAAATGATGCGCGCCCCCGCCAAATGTGCCGAAAAAACCTGGATGTGCGGAATCGGGTAGCGGTCGTGTGCTGAAGCATTATTTAATCTGCAGAAATCACCGCAAGGGCGCCACGAGCCGTCAGCCTTGGGTACCATGTGCAGGGGTGACAACCAAGAGCTGTTCGAGCGTCTAACAATGCCCAGTTTTTCCAAATTGGTGAATTCTTCGCGCGCGATGGCCAGTTTAGCTGGGTCCAAGCGCCGAGCTTTTGCAAAAACAGGGGGGCCAGAGGTAGTTATGAAATGCTCGACCCCGTGTTTGGCAACTGACGCTGAAAATGTTGGGACCGTGAGTGCTGGAAACTGATTGAGTAGTGCATGAAACTTACCACCCGCAGCTGTGACATTGGGATGTGCAGAAGGCAGGGCCACCCGAGCTGTGCAGGAGATAGAGTGGAAAGACAGTGCATTTACCATACGTCTATTAGCAAGATCAACTAACAAACTGTTTGAGCATAAAAAGTCAGCACCTAGCATGTTGTTGCTAACTGCGGCTATGACGAAGGTCCACTCGAAGGTGCGGCCGTGGAGGGATAGGAGGAGCGTCTTCTCCCCATAGGTTTTGATCGTGGAGCCGTTTGCCGCTAACACTAGGGGTCCGCTGGCAGGCGTCAGCATGTCCGCGTAGGCAGGCTTGACAAAACTTAGCTGGGAGCCTGTGTCCACCAGGAATTCTTTCCCTGAATTTGCGTCTGTCACGAAAAGCAGCTTGTTCTTCGTGCCGAGAGTCGCAGCTGCTACCGGCTCTCGGTCTTGGCGTTTCCCTGGCGCTGGTATCGGCACAGTGGGGCGCATCTGCGCGCTCTCTTGGTGAAGCGTCGATGGTAGAAACAGAGGGTGTTGTCAGCTCCGCTTCTCCTGGCCTCTGCCTCTGCCGACGTCAGTGGATCCGGTGCTGCAGCCTCTGGTCTCCCCTCGTCTCGCGGGGGGTGCGTTCAGCTCTGCCGCTGCCGTCGTGGCTGCGTGCCGTCTATGGACGTCGACGAGCCGCTGTGCCTCCTGGCCCAGCTCGTGGTAGTCGCAGTTGTTGAGTAGCTGTGAGCTGGCCAGGGTGACTCTCACTGCTGGCGGTAGCGTTCTGAGGAAGAGGTGGGCGAAGATCAAGCTGTCGTCATCCTCGCCTCTCAGGCTCATCATCTTCGCCATCAGATCTGCCGGCCTGTCTGCTTCCCCTTCTGTCAGCGCCAGGAGCTTCTCTGCTCGCTCTCCCAGCGAGGGAGTGAAGGCTCGAATGAGGGCGGCTTTCAGTGCGCCATACTTGTCGTCTTGGGGCGGGTGGTTGGTCAGGCTCTCCACCCGCTGCACTGTGAGGCTGTCCAGCTTCGCGACGACATGGTAGAACCTCGTTGCGTCCGCTGAGATTCCCCGAAGGTGGAACTGCGCCTCCACAGTGGTAAACCAGGAGCGCGGGTTATGTTGCCAGAAATCGGACAGCTGTAGTGTGGTAGCTGAGTTAACCCGGTTGGCCCCTGAAGAGTCCGGCGCGGAAAGCTCGCCGCCACCGGCCATAGTTTGTCGTAGGTCATCAGTGTAGAGGATGACTTTCACAAACGAGACTGAGTTTATTTCTCAGGAAAGGTTTATTGTGAGTCTACATCCTCTAACAAGCAAAGTATCTCAGCAAAGAGGCAGAACAATCATTCTTCACAGCTCTTATACTCTCCAGAGACACAAAACCCCCAACTTCAAATATCACATCCCCAACCCACAGTCCTTCAGTAAACATATAGCCTCCGAGGCTCCTTGGCGTCTCCATTGTCTCTCACTCCTCAGCCTCGGGGGCTCCTGCTGGGACATTCTGTCTGACTTCCCGTCTCTCAAGAAACCACTTCACACCTCCTGAGGTCTCTGCCGGGTCAGGTCCTCTTGGACGTTTAGACGTGAAGCCTCCAGAGTATGCACCGTCATGCCTACTAAATACAGTATATGTGAGGGAAAATGCATACCATACATGCATACCAAAAAAAAAAAAAAAAAAAGATGGCGGCGCGCCTAGACACAGCGGCCCCTCTTGGTATCAGCGAGTGTGAGAGTTTTAATCATCCCAGACGTACATTCTGTAAAACTTACAACCGTGAAACCTTATTAAACATCAAGGTACTGCACGCTGCAAGAATCGCGGCGATCGGTTGTGATTTGGACATTCTACGCCAGCATGGAATTTTGGCGGAGTCCCCGCTGGAAGCTACCCGGGAGAGGAGGAAGCGGAGCGAGCGCAAGCAAAAGCGAGGAAAAAGGGCCGGGATCCATGCTAGGCTAAAGGCTAACCCCTCCAGACCAGCGGTACCGTCGCTTCTTCTATCAAACGTCCGCGCCCTCGAAAACAAGGCAGACGAGCTGCGTTTGCTGAAAGAAACCTGGAGAGAATGGAGGGACTGCTGTGTGTTTGTTTTCACCGAGACATGGCTCCACGACAACATTCCTGACGAGGCCATTCAGCTGGAAGATATGGCGATGTTCCGGGCCGACAGGGAAACGGCGAGCTCCGGTAAGAGCCGGGGGGGTGGGCTATGCATCTATGTTAACAAGAACTGGTGCGTTAATGCCACGTTAGTGTCTAAACACTGCTCTCCGTTGGCGGAGTTCCTTATTGTTAATTGTCGGCCTTTTTATCTGCCGAGGGAATTCAGCAACGTGTTTGTAGTTGGTGTTTACATAGCGCCGAGCGCTAACGCTAAAGCTAATGCTAAGAAGGCACTCGGGGAACTGCACAATGCAATCAGTAAAATCCAAACGTCACACCCGGACAGTTTTGTGGTGGTTGCGGTGGATTTTAACCACACCAGCTTAAAGACTGTGCTCCCCAAGTTTAAACAATGTGTAGACTTTAAGACCAGAGGAGAGAATATGTTGGACTTAGTGTACACAAACACAGATGCATATAAAGCGTTACCCCGCCCCCATCTCGGCCGTTCTGATCACATGTCCGTGATGCTGGTTCCTGCCTACAAACCTTTATTGAAGCGCAGCAGGCCAGCAGTGAAACAAATCAGGATTTTGCCAGAGAGTGCAACCTCTGCACTGCAAGACTATTTTCATCACACAGACTGGAGGATCTTCAAAATAGCAGCCTCCCAGGAAGACAGGACAGATGTGGAGGAGTATGCTGATTCGGTCACCAGCTACATCGCGAAGTGCACAGAGGATGTCACTACAGTGAAGACCATCACTGTGCGGGGTAATCATAAGCCCTGGATGACTGCAGAGGTGCGCTCGCTGCTTAAAGCCAGAGATGCAGCGTTCAGAGCGAAGGACAGGATTGCCCTCCGCTCAGCCAGGTCTGCGCTTTCAAAGGGAATTAAGGTGGCAAAGCGCGCCTATGCGGAGAAAATCCAGGGACACCTCTGTGACACTAGGAACACCAAGCAGATGTGGCAGGGAGTTCAGACACTGACGGGCTTTAAGTCTAGGCAGGGGGTCGATGATGACGACGCTTCGCTTCCAGACAGGCTTAACGACTTCTTTGCACATTTTGAAGCATCAAACTCGACAATCAGAGGGAGGGCCGGCCCACTCCCACCATCGGTCGGACCAGCTTTTACCATTAACACAGCGGACACACGGAGGACCCTATCCAGAATCAACCCACGCAAAGCTGCAGGTCCAGACAACATTCCGGGACGTGTGCTCCGAGACTGCGCGAGCGAGTTGGCGGATGTCCTGACTGACATTTATAACATCTCCCTGAGTCAGGCCATCGTTCCCAGATGCTTCAAGACCTCTTTCATTGTACCAGTGGCAAAGAAACCAGTGGTGTCATGTTTGAATGACTATCGTCCTGTTGCACTTACACCAATTGTGATGAAGTGTTTTGAACGGCTTGTCAAACCACACATCACAGCCTGCCTCCCTGCATCACACGACCCGCTCCAGTTTGCATATCGTTCAAACCGCTCTACGGAGGATGCTATAGTCACCACCCTACACTCTGTCATCACCCACCTGGACCAGAAAGACACCTACGCCAGACTCCTGTACATTGATTTCAGTTCAGCATTCAACACCATTATTCCCCAGAGACTGATAGAGAAATTACTCCTTCTTGGTCTGAACACCGCCACATGTCTCTGGATCCTGGATTTCCTGACTGAGAGACCTCAGTCTGTCCGGGTTGGAAACAACATCTCCAACTCTGTCACGCTGAGTACCGGAACCCCTCAAGGCTGTGTACTCAGTCCACTGTTGTTTACACTTCTAACACATGACTGTGTATCCAAACACGAGGGGAACCAGATTAGTAAGTTTGCAGATGACACCACGGTGGTGGGACTTATTCAGAGGGATGAGGAATCAATGTACAGGGAAGAAGTGAGAGACCTGGAGGGCTGGTGCAGGGAGAACAATCTGGTGCTCAACGTGGACAAAACAAAGGAGATGATTATCGACTTCCGGCGGTCACAGCCTGAGCACGTCCCCCTCAGCATCGGCGGCCGTTTAGTGGAGAGAGTAGAGAACATCAAGTTCCTCGGAGTGCAGATCTCGCAGGACCTGACCTGGAGCAAGAATTCCTTGGAGATCAGGAAGCGAGCTCAGCAGAGACTACACTTCTTGAGGAAACTCAAACAGGCCTCTCTCCCCATCTGCATCCTCAGGACCTTCTACAGAGGTGTGGTGGAGAGTGTTCTGACGTACTGCATTGCTACATGGTACTCTAGCTGCAGTATGTCAGACAAAAAAGCCCTGCAGAGGATAGTCAAGGGGGCGGAGAGGGTAATTGGAGTCTCCCTCCCCTCTGTCCAAGAACTTTTTCAGAACCGTTGTAGGAGCAGGGCACTGAACATTGTCAAGGACCGTTCTCACCCTCTGCATAAACACTTCGAACTTCTTCCATCTGGTAAACGATTCCGGAGCATCAGAGGCAGAACCACCAGACTGATCAACAGCTTCCTCCCACAAGCTGTCAGGATGCTGAGCAGCTGACCCGGAATCTCACATACACACTACTGCACCTATGGACATTTTGTATATTATAGTTAGTTATTCTTTTTCCCCAAGTATGTCTCAGGGATGTGTGAATGGATGGGGGGGTGGGAGCTATGTGGGAGTGTGTCTTAATCATGCTGCTTCTTATATGGATGCCGAGAGAAACGCAATTTCATCTTGCCTGCACTACAGTTGTATGTACAGCAATATGACAATAAAGTTTGATTTGATTTGATTTGATTTGATATGCGCCCTAAATGCGCGCCATAATTGCAAAGTTTCACTAATATGACATTAATTGGAAAAAAAAAACCTGGGAAGGAATTATAAATATATGAAAATAGTGAAGAATAGTTGCAATGTTTGCAAAGAGGTGAAATAGTCAATAAAGTTGTTCCATTTTTGGAAAAAAAAAAAAAGGTCTGAATTGCCTCTAATTGTGGAATTGATCTTATCTATCATCATCACTCTATAATTTCAAGAAATCTGTCAGTGTGTTATGATGTTCCTATGATGTCTGCATGATGTCCTATGATGTTCCTATGATCTCAGGTATCATAGGACTCGCGATGCTGTCATACTGACAATAGGACTGGCTAAAAGATCATAGGATTGCCTATGATGTTCCTACCTATGACGTCTACATGATGTCTATATGATGACATATAAACACCATAGTATAGAGTCACCTATGATGCTCCTATGATGTCTACATAATGTCTAGATGACGTTATATAGACACCGTATAGACTGAATCCAGAAAAATCTGTGTGTGTGTCACAGTGTCTATGTCTATGGTGTCTAGATGAGGTCATATCGACATCATAGGCAAAGCAGACCTCCGCCAAGCACCACAGTTACATACGTATCATGATCATCATCGTAGTTACAATGATGATACCTATTATTGTAGTTACGATGATGATCATGATACCTATTATTGTTACAATAAAGAATCCTTTAAAAAATTCCTGTATCCAGACGGTGATCCGGATCATCCCCAAAATTTAATCAGTTCTTCCTTGTACCATTTCCAACAACGCCTGAAAGTTTCATCGAAATCCGTCCAAAACTTTTTGAGTTATCTTGCTAACCATCAGACAAACAAACAAACAGACAAACAGACAGACAAACAGACAAACCCCGGCAAAAACATAACCTCCTGGCGGAGGTAACTAGAAAAGCACTCGGAGAGCGCAGACCTCCGAGGTCTGCGCATTATCATCTGAGCATTATCATCATAGTTACAATAATAGGTATCATCATCATCATTATCATCATAGTTACAATAATAGGTATCATCATCATCATCATCATCATAGTTACAATAATAGGTATCATCATCATAGTTACAACAATAATAGGTATCATCATCATCGTAGTAACAATAATAGGTATCATCATCATCATCATCATCATCATAGTCATCATATCATCATCACGATGATCATAAGCTCAGTGATACATCAAAACTTTGTTAAACAAGCAAAACAATACAACAATCCACTGGCAATGGCAAGTATTGGCATTAAGGAGATTCCTGCGTCACCCAGGCATACGCATACAAGGTAAAGTTTATCATTACATTGTTAAACAAGCAAAACAATACAATGGCAATGGCAAGTATTGGCATTAAGGAGATCCCTGTGTCAACCCAGGCATATGTATACAAGGTAAAGTTTATCATTACATTGTTAAACAAGCAAAACAATACAACAGTGCATTGGCAATGGCAAATATTGGCATTAAGGAGATCTCGCTGCCTGGCTTCAACCCAGGCATACGTATACAAGGTAAAGTTTATCATTACATGCATGTTCCTCTTCCTGAACAGGGTTGAAAGCCACTTTTTGCTCAGATCTACTTTCATGATCCTGTCCATGAACCGGAATTACGATGCACCTATCCCTCAACCAGTGGTCTGAACGAAGAAGAAGAAGAAGAAAACCCACGAGATGGAGAGCAACAGAGTGAGGCGAACTGCTGCACATCAGAAAAGATGCCATGAAGATGAAACACCTGAGGTTCGAGCAGTATGTCGCAGGCATGACTGTGAACAACACAGCCGTTTGAGACAGGAGACCCTTCAGCAACGGGCATGCAGAAATCATCATCACTCTATACATAATTCAAGAAATTATGTCTGTCAGTGTGTCACGATCATAGGACCGCCTATGATGTTTCTATGATGGCTACATAATGTCCTATGATGTTCCTATGATCTCAGGCATCATAGGACTCGTGATGCCATCATATAGACAAAAGGACTCGCCAAAAATTTGTGTAAGTGTCACAGTGTCTATGCCTATGGTGTCTATAATATAGACATCATATAGACTCTATATGATGTCAGATAGATGACAAATTCAAGAAATCTCTGTCAAGATGTCACGATCATAGGACTCGCTAAAAGATCAAAGGCAGGCATCACTCACAATCATAAGGCTCGCTATGACATCATCAAAGATCAAAGGCAGGCATCACTCACGATCATAGGATTTGCTATGACATCAGCAAAGATCAAAGGACTCGCTATGACATCATCAAAGAGCTAAGGCAGTCATCACTCACGATCATAGCCCTCGCTGTGACATCACAGATCATAGGACAGCAGGGGCATCACCGACCTGGCAGAGCTGTCAAATCTCTCAGGTCGGTCACGCCTGACATCATCAATCTCTGTCAGTGTGTCATGATCATAGGACCACCTATGATGTGCCTATGATGTCTGCATGATGTCATATGATGGTCCTATGATGTTGACGATCATAGGACTGCCTATGATGTTCCTATGATGTCTACATGATGTCTGTCAGATAAGCCATACAGCTGATGTTCCTATGATCTCGACATGATGTCTATATGACGTCATATAGACCGTAGGACAAAAGATCATAGGACCCCCTATGATGTAAGAAATCTGTCACGATGTCACTATCATAGGACTCGCTAAAAGATCATAGGACTCGCTATGACATCATCAAAGATCAAAGGCAGGCATCACTCATGATCGGAGGACTCACTATGATATCATCAGAGATCAAAAGCCGCCATCACTCACAATCATAGGGTTCGCTATGACATCATCGATGATCATATGACTCACAATGACATCATCAAAGATCAAAGGCAGTCATCAATCACGATCATAGGATTTGCTATGACATCATCAAAGATCATAGGACTCGCTATGACGCCATCAAAGATCAAAGGCAGGCATCACTGAACGAGTACTGACGTGCTTGCTTACACCCTTGCTTACACCTGCTTTCTGTGGGCATGCAGAAATACATGCTTATACTTGGTTTCTACAGGCATGCACGGGCATGCACAGTTATACACTAGCATATAAAATTCAAGAAATCTCTGTCTGTGTCACATGCGCACACTGTGTTCCTATGATTTCACATGACCATATAAGAAGTTCTGAACAACTCTTCCTATGATGTCATATAGACATTATAGGCACATTGTGAGATCAGAACACTTTCTACGGGCATACAGAACTGCTTGCTTAACCATGTCAAAGATCAAAGGCAGGCATCACCATGGTTACTGTTGCCATGGTAACAGTAACTTTTGAAGGGCAAGCAGAAATGCTTGCTCACACCTGCTTTCTACGGACATGCAGAAATACTTGCTTATATTTGGTTTCTACGGGCATGCATGGTTATGCACTAGTTTTGATAAATGACACAAAGTCTTTAAGCCACATATAGATGGAGGTTTAGGAGATTTCCAGAGAAGTAGGATACAGTGCCTCGCTAATAGAGAAGTAAAGGCCAACATTTTATATTGGGTGGGAGTTATTGGGAGAGGAATATGAGGAATCCCAAAGACAGCAATGTGAGGGTCCATTTGAATCTGGGTTCTCAGAACTGTGGACAAGGTAATGAAAAAGTCCATCCAAAACTTCTGCAGCCGACTACAAGAATAAAACGTGTGTCAGATTACAGGGTGAGAGGCATGACATCTGTCACATTGGTCCACTATTTCGGGATAGATTTTTGACCGTCTAGAGTCTAGACGGTCAAAAATCTATCCCGAAATAAGACTTTGAGAACTAAACTCTGTTGAGAACCTTAAACTGTATTAATTGTAACCGGACACAAGGTGTACATGATCTAGCAGAGAGAGCAGCATTATCCCACCAATTATCACTTGTCTCAATTCCCAGCTCCTGCCCCCAGGCGTGTTTATTTTTCATTACAGTACAAGAATCTAGTGCCATGAGAGAATTATAAATTTTGGAGACTAGTACATACCCATGCATGGCCGTGTATACCCGTGCATGCCCATAGAAACCAAGTATAAGCAAGTATTTCTGCATGCTTTAGAAAGCAGGTGTAAGCAAGCACGTCAGCAGTCATTCAGTGATGCCTGCCTTTGATTTTTGATGGTGTCATAGTGAGTCCTATGATCTGTGATGATGTCATAGGGAGTCATGATTGTGAGTCATGCCTGCGTTTGATCTTGGAAGCTGTCCTATGTCCTATGACACGGGTGTCAAACTCATTCCATAGAGGGCCAAGACCCTGCAGGTTTCATGTCCACCCAGTGTCTTCAACCAGTGATTTCGCTAAATTTCTTCCTACTAATTGCTGATCAGTGAAAACACCTGCTGAAGACACTGGGTGGAAGTAAAACATGGAGGGTCTTGGCCCTCCATGGAATGAGTTTGACACCCCTGTCCTATGATCTTTGATGATGGCATAGCGAGTCCCATGATGCCTGCATTTGATCCTGATTTAAATATAGTGTGTCCTGTTCTTAATCGGGTGATGAGTATCTCTTCTTTCCTGTTTCTGGCAACTCCCATTCAGTTTCAAGTGCTGTGTCCTATTGGTAATCGGATGATGAGTATCTCTTCTTTGGTGAGTGATGGTGTATATGACATCATAAAGACATGAAGGCTGGCATCATGAGTGATGGTCTATATGACATCATAAAGACGTCAAGGCAGGCATCATAGGACCTCATGCCTACATCATAGGTAGCCAGTCCTATTGTGTATATGACGGCATTGCGAGTCCTATGTTGACAGATATCATAGGATCATCGAGTCATCATAGGACATCATGCAGACATCATAGGCCGTCCTATGATGTGCTCTGATCATGACACACAGACATGATGTCCTATTGTTAATCAGGTGATAAGTAAGATTTCCAGATTTACACAGAAACTGACAGATTTCTTGAATTTATAGTGATGATATTTTGTTAGATTTTCAGATTTACTGCTTCGAATGGGTGTGCTTTAAAGTGCTGTGTCCTATTGTGTATATATGACGGCATCGTCCTTTTGTCTATATGATGGCATCGCAAGTCCTGATGGTCTATATGACATCATAAAGAAATCAAAGGCATAGGGACATCATAGGAGCATCATAGGCTGTCCTATGATGCAGACATCATAGGCACATCATAGGCTGCCCGGTCATCCTATGATGTCCTATGATCGTGGCAGACAGATACAGAGATTTCTTGAATTTATAGAGTGATGACAGATTTTTGACCAAGTCCAAATGCTAAAAGGTTGTCCCATGGTTGATCAGAGGGCAGCGAAGGAAAGCAAGGAAAAAGGGACGAGACAAAGTGTCTAAGCTGAAAGTAAAGAAATAGGTGGGAAACAAGGAGATTAAAGTCAGTGGCTAGGTCAGAAAAATTTGCAAAGATGCCATCTTTATAAAGATCACTAACAATTCTAATCCCTCTGTTGTGCCACAGAAGATATGAAGCATTATTAAGAGAAGGAGGAAATAAATGGTTTTTGAATAGTGGCATCTTCACAGACGGAGATAGGAACTTGAAATGATGTCAAAACTGTGACCAAATCTTAAGAGTGGACGAAACCGCCAGGTTCTTTGCAAGCTTAACTGGGTTAAAAGGTAATGGAGAGGTTAGCATTGCTGCAGGTGAAGAAGATAGAAAAGACTGAATTTCAAGTCTACACCATAACTGTTCAGGAAAATGAAGCCAATATAGCAATTTATGAATATGTGAATACCAATAATACAAAAAATTAGTGAGGGAAAGACCCCAATCAGAAGTGAATTTCTGTATTAAGGATAAGCTTAGTCTAGGGGGCCTCCCACTCCATAAAAATGAGGAAATAATCTGATCTAAAGATTTAAAGAAATGCTTGGGTAGGAAAAGAGGAATACACCGAAATAGGTAGAGACACCGCGGCAAGACATTACAGTCTGCCTTAATTTGAGCAATCAAAGGGGGCAAAATTGGCCAAGTAAAGTGATGATAAAGAGCGGGTAATGTTGACTCCCAAATATTTAAACCCCGATGGGCAAATTTTGAAAGGAGTGTCAAATTGGGTAAGCTTTAATGCCAAGGAATTTACAGGAAAACATGCACTCTTGTCAAAATTTACCTTATAGCCGGAAAAAGAACCAAACTTCTCTAATAGGGACAAAATTGGTGGCACACTAATCAATGGCCTAGACACATATAAAAGAAGATCATCCGCATAAAGAGATAGCTTGAGTTCAATGCCAGAGCGAAAAAGACCATGAAATGAAGGAAGAGATTTTAAAGCCACTGAAAGTGGCTCTATATGGCTAAAGCAAACAAGACAGAAGACAAGGGACACCCCTGTCTTGTGCCATGAGATAAGCTAAAATAATCAGAATGTGTGTTGTTTGTAACAATGTTAGCCTGGGGAGAAGTGTATAAAAGCTTAATCCATGACACAAACTTCCTCCCAGAGCCAAACTTGTTCAACACCGCAAAAAGATAATTCCACTCAACATGATCAAACACTTTCTCTGCATCCAACGAAATAACAACTTCAGGATCTAGAGAAGAGTGATCAGAGAAAATGGTGTTAAAAAGTGTGCGAACATTAAAGAACAGCTGACGCCCCTTAATGAAACCATTCTGGTCCTGAGATATAACTTCAGGAAGGATTTTTTCCAGTCAGGTTGCTAACACTTTGGTGAGAATCTTCACATCAACACTGAGAAGTGAAACAGGTCTGTAGGAAGTACACGATGTAGGATCCTTATGTTTTTTCAAAAGGAGAGATATAGACGCCTAGGTCAGTATAGGTGGCTAAACACCTCGCTCTAAAGATTCATTATAAACAGCACAAAGAAGAGGAGACAGCTTAATAATTAACATTTTTAAAAATTCAACAGGAAACCCATCAGGGCCAGGTGCCTTCTGATTGTGTATGGATTTAATTGCACACGTAATTTCTTCTAGAGTGAGCAGTGCACCAAGCCCATCAGCAATCTGTGGATCTATAATGGCAATATCCAGATTCTGCAATAATTTCACTCATATCTGTGGAGGACTGAGATTTAGTAAGGTTTGAGTAAAAATCTTTAAATGTTTCGTTTATTGCTGTCGGGTCTGAGACTATATTTCCAGACGAGTTTTTGATTTGAGGGATTAATTGCACAGAAGCATGGCGTTTTAGTTGGTGAGCTAAAAGTCGACTTGGTGTCTCTCCGTGTTCATAATAATTTCCCCGAGATCGTAATAGAAGACGTTCAGCCTCATTTGTTGTAAGAAGGTCTAGTTGTAATTGAAGGTCTTGCCGTTGTTTCAAAAATCTCTGTGATGGATTAGAAGCATTTTTTCTGTAAATATCCTGAATATTATATAACAAGTCATTCAACTTGGGTTTTTTTTTCAGTTCTACTACAATGTGTTGAATTGGTAATGCCCTCGTAGATAAGCTTTAAGCGATTCCCACAATATAGAGGAAGAAATTGAATCGCTATTGTTAGGAAATAAAAAATCATCAATTGCCGATGTGATGAAAGTGTTAAATTTGTTGTCTAATAATAACAATGAATTAAACCTCCATGGCAAAGAAAAGCGAGGGTAATTTTTAAATGTTATGTCGAGGCTGAGAGGGGCATGATCTGAAATGACAATTGGATGATACTTAATGGACGTCACCCGAGATAATAAAGACCCATCAACAAAAACATAACCGATTCAGGAATAGGATTGATGAACCTGTGGAAAAAAAAGGATAAGCTCTGACATGCAGATTCAAAAGTCTCCAAGGGTCAACATACCCCTTCTGTAACATAAAATCAGATATTGATTTGGCCATGCGAGATTGTGTAAAAGATCTGAGACTAGAGCGATCCAGCGATGGATTCATTACACAATTAAGATCACTGCCTAGAATAAGACAATGAGTGTTAAGAAGAGGAAGAGTATGTAATAATTTGTCTGCAAAATCTGGACTGTCAAAATTTGGAGCATAGATATTTACTAAAAGAATAGGGTTATTAAGTAACACACCTGCAATTATCAAATATCTGCCATTTTTGTCTACTGTCATTTCAGAGATAGTAAAATTGACACTTTTACTTAGTAAAATAGCTACTCCTCTGGCTTTTGAATTAAAGGATGAGTGAAATACCTTACCAACCCATGGACATTTAAGTCTAAAATGTTCACCATCTCGTAAATGTGTTCTTCTTCTTCTTTTAGATTTGATTGGCGGTTGGCAACCAGCTTACAGGTGCATTAGCGCCACGTACTTCACTCTAAATTATTACTCTGTGTTCATTCTATAATTCAAGAAATTTCTGCACATACGTCACTCTATATCATCACTCTATAATTGCCACATACTCTATATATGTCTGTCTGCATTACCGCCACGTACTTCACTCTAAAGGGCTGCACGGTGGGCTGCACGGTGGCGCAGTGGTTAGCACTGCGGCAGCACAGTTTACCCTTGGCCCGGGGATCGTGGGATTGATCCCAGCCCCCGACCAACAGTGATCTGTGTGGAGTTTGGATGTTCTCCCCGGGTTTGCGTGGGTTTACACCGGGATTTCTCCGGTTTCCTCCCACATCCCAAAAACATGCAGGTTAGGTTAATTGGAGACTCTAAAGTGGCCCTAGGTGTGAATGTGTGTGTGAATGGTTAAGGGATAGCACCGTAGCGTGGCTGCTCATCCATCCAGGTGGTGGATACCCTCAATTTCCCCTCTGGGGATCAATAAAGTACAGTATACTAAATCTAAAAAAAATCTAAATAATTCAAGAAATCTCTGCATGTACACTACCGTTCAAAAGTTTGGGGTCACTTAGAAATTTCCTTATTTTTGAAAGAAAAGCACTATTTTTTTCAATGAAGATAACTTTAAACTAATCAGCAATACACTCTAATATCCAATATACATTGCTAATGTGGTAAATGACTATTCTAGCTGCAAATGTCTGGTTTTTGGTGTAATATCTACATAGGTGTATAGAGGCCCATTTCCAGCAACTATCACTCCAGTGTTCTAATGGTACAGTGTGTTTGCTCATTGCGTCAGAAGGCTAATGGATGATTAGAAAACCCTTGTGCAATCATGTTAGCACAGCTGAAAACAGTTTAGCTGGTTAGAGAAGCTACAAAACTGACCTTCCTTTGAGCAGGTTGAGTATCTGGAAAAAATTATTATTTCAAATACAAATCATTATTTCTAACCTTGTCAATGTCTTGACTATATTTTCTATTCATTTTACAACTCATGGTGGTAAATAAGCGTGACTTTTCATGGAAAACAAAAAATAATTGTCTGGGTGACCCCAAACTTTTGAACAGTAGTGTACTTCACTCTATATCATCACTACACATCATTACTCTATATATTTTCTTGCAAAAATATTGTCAGTTTTCATCCGTTTCAGGTGAGTGAACACCTTCCCTCGTTTAACGGGGTTATTTAAACCTTTCACATTCCGGCTCAAAAATTTAATAGAACAACCTCCACCTAAACTTCGTGAGTGACACAAATCATGGTCAGTCATTCACAAATAGCCATTGAAAGTAGAATTCCCCCTAAAAAAAAAAAACAAAGCAAAAGACCAACAGGGCATAGCTAAAAGAACACCCCAAACTCAACCCCCCAATAAGCACCTTCTCTGTATCCAACCCCAAACGTTGGAACAGCAGTGTAGACTCCAATAGCAGTCAGTCTCTAAGTAGTACTTACAGTTGTTTGAACTACAGCTAAAAATAGCAGCTGGAACCTGCAGAGTAGAACTAAACAGCATTCAATATTTGACACTTTGCCATAGTGTTTAATATAACAAATTGCAGAAACAAGCCAGTTTCTTAATTATCTAAAACAAATAGCACCCTAAAAATAACAACAAAAAAAAGAAAGCTAAGTAAACAATACTAAAAAAAATTGGCTGCCAAAGAAAAAAATTGGGCCAACATAAACTATTTACAATGTACAGAACAATATATTGTACTTATTACTAAATATATTCAAGTCTCTTACACCTCAATTCAGATAACAAAAACATGTCTGTAGATGGGGTCACCTCTCTTGGGCATAGACAATAATAACTACTGTAAATAACTAAAATTCAAACCTCTGAAGTGTGTGTGATATAAAACTCACCAGTATATTAAGGCATTAAATTTATAAAAAAAAAAAAAAAGAAAGAAAAAGAGGAAAAAACGTCAGCCAAAATGATTCCAGTTATCAAATCTATTTGTGGTGATCCGAGCGCTGAGCTAATCCGCACCTGGGTCACTCAGTATTTTCCCTTTTTTCCCTTATTATTTCTGCTCTGTTATGATTGGCTCTCTCGGGGCTTTTACTGTGACAGTGCCACCGCCGGACTTCCGGCTGTCAAGTCAAGCCGGCACTGTCACAGCTGGTTATGATTTTGGTAATTACATTTTCTCCTCTCCTGTTTGGTTCACTGCTTTTTGTCTTTAGCATTTAAGGGAGCAGATGAGGCTCACTTCTCGCTGCGACCTACGTCTACCATGACTGGAGTCCCTACGTCCGGCTCCAGTTTCCCTTCTGTGTTTGGCTCGTCCTTGCTTCGTCAATTGTAAGTGTTTATTCTTTAGCGTCAGTTCCGCCCTCGGTACCCCCTGGTTTAGGTCTTTGCGTTCTTTATCTGTGTTCAGTGTTTAGTGTATGTGTTTTTCCCCACGTGGCTCTTTATTTTGTGTTTTCTGTAATAAACAAGCAAACTCTCTGTTGGCATTTGACGCCTCATTAATGCCCTGAAAAAGGCGAACATGACAGTAGGTCACAGCCAGGCGAGGTGCCAGCTGCAGTGAGTTTGATTTTGGGCTTGAGCCTTTCCCTTTTCCGGGTGCCAGTTTCGCTTGGAGATATGGCGTTATCAGAGATCTGGTATCCTATCGAGGCTCTGATGGAGATTGATGACCTCTTGTCTAATGGTCGTCTGTTCACCCCCTCCAAAACTGTACATTGGTACCTGGACCTTGCAGGAAGTGCTATTAAGCACTATAACCTGACCTCGCATACAGAGGGCAGGGAGAGGTTGTCGACGTTAATGGCTCTGCGTCAGAAGAACTAGGAACTGATGGAGAATCCAGCCAAGAAGCCTCCATCTCCTCCCCGGGACACAGTCGTTCCGACGGGGGGGGGGAAGCCTCCTGACCGGGCTGATTCCCCACGAGTTTCCCATCTGGATCCTGTCCCGGGTAGCCTAAGGAACTCTACCTCTCAGCCAGCTGTTTTCCTCACGCCGCGACCGAAGGTGAAGATAGCAGCCTCAGCTTCTGGGTCATCTTTTCCCGCTGTTCCGTCAGCTCCACATCTCCGGACTGCCTCGGCTGCTCCTCCTTCCTCCTCAGCGCTCCCTTCAGCTGCTGTGAGCCCTGTGGTTCCTTGTCTGGCTCTGCCCGTCACCAATCCTGTGGGGGAAGCTCCTCCTTGTCTTCCTGAGGGGCCCTCTGGCACCATCCTTATGGGAGAGGGAAGAATCAAGCCCGCTGCAGCAGTCACCATCATTCCCCAGGAAAGCAGGCAAGTGTTTTTTCATTCTAAATCTCAGTTTGATGAATTACCTTGTCTGATTCCTTGGGGTGGAGCTCAGGGTTCACAGTCGACTGAGCTCCCACCACCTGCTGCAGCCATTGAAATTGTACCTGCTACCTCTGTGTTTCCTCCCTTTCTCCCCGAGCGTCCCCTGGTGCCAGGAGTACACCGCCAGATAGAGGAGGAGTCTGCAGCCCTGGAGAGCCTGGTTCCAGCCCCACAGCCACATCATGGACAGAGGAGGAGGGCTGTCATATGGAGCCTGCGCCGATGACAAAGCATCCCCGGGTCTCTGTGGAGCAGCATTCAGTCCCAGCAGGCAATGGATCCCCTGCCACCATGCCGAATGGGCCATCAGCGTGGGTTTCAGCGCCAGGAGGTTTCTGGACTGTGGAGACCATCATGCCAGCTGCGGAGGCCACTGCAGTCAAGTGGGAACCGGGAATAGACCTCTTGATTGTCGAGCCTGGATCGCCGGAGTCCTGGACAGTGGTAGAGCTTGAGCTCAGGCAAGTGCTCTATTTTGTCTTCTTATTTTCTGTATTGGAGCATTCTTGCCTGTCTCTTGGGGAGGAGAGCTGGGTGCAGCTGGCCGCTGCATCCGAGCTCGACTCGTCGGGCTCTGCCACTGCCAGTGAACCTGACCCCTGTTCTCCCTCTCTTTCCAAGCCTTCTTCCAGGATCACCGGAGAAGAGTCAGCACCGCTTGATGTCTTCAAGGCTCCAGGTTCACTTCTGGAGGTCATCCCAGGTGCTATGTCAGACCGGTCAAGGTCCACTGTGGGTGCTACATCGGCCCAATCGGGGTCCACCGTGGGTGCTGCACTGGCCTGGTCGGGGTCCACAGAGGGTGCTGCACTGGCCCGGTTCAAGGTCGGTGAGGGAGCTGCAGAGCCCCCACTGCTAGACACCGTGCTGGTTCCCTTTAAGATAAGATAAGATAAGATACATCGGCCCAATCGGGGTCCACCGTGGGTGCTGCGCTGGCCTGGTCGGGGTCCACAGAGGGTGCTGCACTGGCCCGGTTCAAGGTCGGTGAGGGAGCTGCAGAGCCCCCACTGCTAGACGCCGTGCTGGTTCCCTTTAAGATAAGATAAGATAAGATAAGCCTTTATTAGTCCCCACAACGGGGAAATTCCAGGATTGCAACAGCACAGGGATAGCAACACTCAGAGCAACAATCAGAAGGCAAGAAAAAAGCAAGCAAGCAAGAGCAGCTAATATACATATGTACATATTACTATAAATATATATATATATATATATACACACAGACACACAGTGCAGAGCATTGTAGCTGGATGGAATAAATATATGAGTATATAAATACACAGTGCGGAGCATTGTAGCTAGATGGAATAAATATGTAGATATATAAACACCCACAGTACGGAGCATTGCAGCTAGGTGGAATAAATATGTAAATATATAAACACACACAGTGCGGAGCAATGTAGCTAGATGGAATAAATATGTAAATATATAAACACACAGTGCAGAGCATGGTCTATATTAATCCTATATCCCTTAACCTACATATGTTTAAGCATGTGAGAGTGTCTACACAGAGCATTGTTGCTAGATGGGATGAAACAGCACAACCGTCTACTTAGTTATCCTACATGGTATGATTATGTGCCCATACATATTCTCACCCTCCATAGCGACCGGTATTTTCCTAGTTGTATGCCGGAGGGGACCATTGTGTAAGTCTATTGCATCTTTTGCATTCAAAAAACTATTAGGTTGTTACGTCTTTTTGCTATCTCTGCGAGCAGCCCTGCTTAGGTTGTACAGTCTGACAGCCGTTGGTAGGAAGGACCTGCGAAACCTCTCGGTTGTGCACCTGGGATGATGTAGTCTGCTGCTAAATGAGCTCCTCAGTGCATTCAGTATGTCCTGCATAGGGTGGAACTCGGACTCCAGCAGAGATGACAGTTTAGCCACCGTCCTTCTCTCTCCTGTCTCCTCCACCGGATCAAGGTGCTGCCCCAGGACAGAGCTAGCTTTCTTGATCAGTTTGTTCAGTCTCTTCCTATCAGCTGCAGTAATGCCACTGCCTCAGCAGACCACTGCAAAAGTGATGGCTGATGCCACTACCGTGTCATAGAATGTCTTCAGCAGCACCCCTTGTACACCAAAAGACCTGAGTCTCCTCAGTAGGAACAGCCTGCGCTGTCCCTTCTTGTAGAGTGCGTGAGTATTGTGTGACCAGTCTAGTTTATTGGTCAGATGAACACCCAGGTACTTGTAGGATGTCACCATCTCAATGTCTGTTCCCTGTATATTTACTGGTGCTGTGAGGGGTTGTCCATGCCTGCGGCAGTCCACCACCAGCTCCTTAGTTTTCCTCGCGTTGATCTGGAGGCAGTTCCGATGGCACCAGTCCACAAAGTCCTGGATAAGCCCTCTGTACTCAGCTTCATCTCCATTGGAGATGAGGCCAACGATCGCAGAGTCATCAGAGAACTTCTGTAGATGGCAGTGTGTTGTGTTGTGTGAGAAGTCCGCAGTATAAAGAGTGAACAGGAAGGGAGCCAACACCGTTCCCTGGGGGGCCCCCGTGCTACCGATGATCGTGTCGGACACACAGTCCCGGGTTCTCACAAACTGAGGCCGGTTTGTGAGGTAGTCCAGGATCCATGATGACAGGTGCTGGTCTACCCCTGCGCGCAGCACCTTGTCCTTCAGGATCATCGGTTGGATGGTGTTGAAAGCACTGGAGAAGTCAAAGAACATAATCCTCACCACATTCCCGGGCTTCTCCAGGTGGGACAGAGAACGGTGAAGGAGGAAGATCACCGCATCCTCCACCCCAATGCCATGCCGGTAGGCGAACTGGAGTGGATCCATCGCTGGTTCCACCAGGGGGTGGAGGTGAGCAAGGAGCAGTCTCTCCAGGGTCTTCATCAAGTGGGACGTCAAGG
Source organism: Pholidichthys leucotaenia (assembly GCA_020510985.1). Classification (NCBI taxonomy): domain Eukaryota; kingdom Metazoa; phylum Chordata; class Actinopteri; order Cichliformes; family Pholidichthyidae; genus Pholidichthys; species Pholidichthys leucotaenia. The sequence goes on from CM035848.1 coordinate 51,834,193, forward strand.
CCACCGGTCTGTAGCTGTTCAGGTCTTTGGGGTGGGAAGTTTTTGGTACAGGTACCACACAAGATGTTTTCCACAGCTGTGGTACCCTCCCCAGCTTCGGGCTCAGGTTGAAGATGTACGTCACAATCCCACACAGCTGGTCTGCACAGGACTTGAGGAGCTTTGCGCTGATGCCGTCCGGTCCCGACGCCTTCCTCGCCTTGATCTTCCTCAGCTCCGTCCTCACCTGGGTCCTGGTCAGGGTCAGGATGGGGGGCTGTGTGTTGGGAGTGGGGGGGTGTTGGTGGAGTGGGGAGTGGGCAGCAGGATTTGATGTCTTAAGAGGCAGCAGTGGTTGTTGTGCAGTCAGGGGGGAGGGCGGTTGGTCAAACCTATTGAAAAACAAACTTTACCCCTCCCTTCCCCCCATTCTCCACCACCGGACGCCGCTGGGGTCCTTCTCTTACGGTTTGGCTTCCTTTTTTTGAAGCTTTCGGTGGGGAAGCCGTCTCCAAGCTCACCCCTCTTGTCCAGGTGGTCCAAGGACTTTGGTCAGCCGCCTGAAGGACTTTTTTGCTGGTTCTGCAACCTGGGTCGGCCGCCTGAAGGACTGTTTCACTGGTTCTGCAACCTGGGTCAGTCGCCTGAAGGACCGTTTCGCTGTTTCTGCGACCTGGGTTGGCCGCCTGAGGGACTGTTTTGCCTGTTCGGGGACTTGGGTAGGCCACCTGAATCTTTTTTTTTTTTTCCCCTCATGTCTCCCCTCAAAGGGAGTTTTTCCTCTCCACCGTCGCCAAGTGCTTGCTCACAGGGGATCGCCTGATTGCTGGGGTCTTTCTGCAACTGTGGGGGTCCTCCCTACAGTTGATAGTGCTATGAGATGACTGTTGTTGTGAAATGGCGCTATATAAATAAAGTTGAATTGAATTGAATGTGGAGTCTAGATGCCGGTAAGCCACCTGAAACATTTTTTTTCCCCTAATGTGGAGTCTAGATGCCGGTAAGCCACCTGAACTGCCTTTTTTTTTTTTCTCTTCCTGCCAGTATTCCCTACATGGGTCCATTCGTTGTGTTTTGGTTTTTTTTTTCTCCTTGTCTTGTTATCTGAGTTGTAGTGTACATTTTTTTTCTTTTTGTTTTCACTTATTTATCTGGCTTTGGACATTTCTGTGAGGGCATTGGTGTTTGTATGCGAGTATTAGCCACGCTATTTTGTGCTTGACCCTTTGTTGTTATTATTTGATCTTTGTGTTTTTTGTTTTTTTTTTCTCTGTACTTTGCTGTTTGACATTTTTGTGCCTGTTTTCTTTTGGGTTTCTCTCCCTCCTAGCTTGTTTCCCCCTCCGCTCACCCAAGGTCGGTCTTGTTAGCTTTCTGGTTGGGGGGGGGGGGCTTTCTGGATGTCACTGTGGATGTCTGGAATGCGCCCCTTGAACGGGGGGTACTGTGGGGATCCGAGCGCTGAGCTAATCCGTGCCCAGGTCACTCAGTTTTTTCACTTTTTTCCCTTATTATTTCTGCTCTGTTATTATTGGTTCTCCCGGGGCTTTTACTGTGACAGCACCGCGGCTGGACTTCTGGCTGTCAAGTTCAGCCGGCACTGTCACAGCTGATTATGATTTTGGTAATTACGTTTTCCCCTCTTCTGTTTGGTTCATTGCTTTTTGTCTTTAGTATTTAAGGGAGCAGCTGAGGCTCACTCCTCGCTGCGATCTATGTCTACCATGACTGGAGTCCCTACGACCGGCTGCAGTCTCCCTTCTGTGCTTGGCTCATCCTCGCTTCATCAATTGTAAGTGTTTATTCTTTAGCGTCAGGTTCTGCCCTCGCTACTCCCTGGTTTAGTCTTTGTGTTCTTTATCTGTGTTCAACGTTTAGTGTATGTGTTTTGTCCCACGTGGCTCTTTATTTTGTGTTTTCTGTAATAAATAAGCAAACTCTCTGTTGGCATTTGGCGCCTCATTTATGCCCTGAAAAGGGGCAAATATGACACTATTTGGATATTGACTTGATGAAAGTCTTTGCTTCCTCTGGAGACATAAAGTCACACTGCAACCCCTCGTAGGTAATGCGTAGCCAGGCTGGGTAAAAAAGACCGAACCGGACCCCCTCGATATCATGCAGCTGGCGGTGAACCTCACTGAAGGCGGAGCTGACCCGTGCCTTCTTGGCAGTAAGGTCCAGGAAGACTGAGATGGTCATGTTTCCATGTTTAATCCGCTGAAGCTCCTTTGCCTTCTTCAAAATCTGGGCACAGTCAGAGTAATAATGAAGCCTCACCAGCCCGGGGCCGCTCACCTGCTCTGGGTTTGGCTACGGGAATCCGATGCGCTCGATCAACCAGCGGCTCCCCTTCAAGAGCAAATGCCTCCATCAGCAGTTTCAGCACATTAGCCGTAGTTGTCGAGCCCGGGTCATCTTCTGGAACGCCAATGATTCTGATATTGTTACGGCGAGATCTGGACTCCAAGTCTTCACATTTGTCCTCCAGCCTTGCAACAGTTTTAGTTAAATGCGCTACTGTCTTTTGGAGAGCTGTAATATCATCTGTGCAAGTGGATAGAGACTGCTCCACTTCAGCTACGGTACCTTTTAGCCCAGTAAGGCTAACCTGCATGGCAGAGATATTAGCAGACAACTCCCTTTTCAAGGTCACCAAATCAGCCTGAACTGAAGACAGACTGTCGCCGAGAGCTGACTGGAATTCCGTTTTTAAAATAGCAGCTGCATCAGCCCGAAGAGCTGACAGTAATTCAGTTTTCAGCGTGGCTACATCAACTACAGCGTTCAACAGTGTTCGACTTAGGGCCATTTTGTTTAAGAAAAAATTGGTGTTCTAAATAGTGATCTTAGCAAAAAAGTTCTGGCTTGTACAATCATTAAAAAGTGCCTATTAATATAAATGTCGAATAACTCTGCAGGAGCTCACTGCAAAGCGATCTATTTCATATTTCACCAAACTGTAAGTCTTCTTCTTTTAGATTTGATTGGTGGTTGGCAACCAGCTTACAGGTGCATTACCGCCACTGATTTGATTATCATGTCTCTGAGCCACTATCAATCTATAGAGTATGTATATATATATACAGTATATATATACGTATACTGTATATATATACTGTATACTGGTCTTTTTGGAAAGGCCACGCTTAAGCTGGATTCATGCTGCATCTCTCAAACCAGAAGCTGTCTTCTTTTAGATTTGATTGGAGGTTGGCAACAAGCTTACAGGTGCATTACCACCACTGACTTGATTATCATCACTCTATATCCTCAGTGATGCTTTCCTTTGATCTCATAGCGAGTCCTATGATCTTTTAGCGAGTCCTATGATCGTGACATCGTGACAGACAGATTTCTTGAATTATATATAGAGCAGTTGGCAACCAGCTTACAGGTGCATTACTGCCACTGACTTCATTATCATCACTCTATATCTTTGTATAAGGAGTTTTCTGTGTGTGTGTCTGTGTCTTTCTGTGTGCGTGTCTGTCATGATCATAGGACTCGCTACTGATGATCAAAGGACTCGCTATGTCACGTTCATAGGACTCGCTAAAAGATCATAGGACTCGCTATGACATCATCAGAGATCAAAGGCAGGCATCACTCACGATCACAGGACTCGCTATGACATCATAGGACTCGCTTTGTCATGATCATAGGACTCACTAAAAAATCATAGGACTTGCTATGACATCATCAAAGATCATAGGACTTGCTACTTAAAATCATAGGACTTGCTATGTCATGATCATAGGACTTGCTAAAAGATCATAGGACTTGCTATGACATCATCAAAGATCAAAGGCAGGCATCACTCACGATCATAGGACTTGCCTTGCCATACAGAGTGATCGAACATCAAAGAGATAATAGGACAATGCTTCTGTTACTTTATTTAGGCACCCTCACTTCTATATTTAGACACACTCACTTCTACAAGCAGTCACGAGCTGATGATATAGAGTGAAGTACGTGGCGGTAATGCACCTGTAAGCTGGTTGCCAACCGCCAATCAAATCTAGAAGAAGAAGAGCTAAGTTCCCTGGTTAAGGATCAGACATTTGTAGTTAATATTTCACTACAGATCTAAACGCTCATCTGGAACAGGAACATGGAAGAACAAACCATGACCCCGGTAAATCCTTGCAGTGCCAAACAGACCCTGAAAGATGCCCAAGACCAAACAGCTGTTGTTCCAGAGGTGGAGCACAAACAGGAACGGATAACTTCACCCCCTAAAGGTGAACGGAAAATCGACATGTTGACCCCAAAAACACGAGGAAACGACTTTAGCATCCACGCCAAAAATGTTCTCAGCAGGTCAGAGGCAAAACTGTTTAATGTGTTAAATGCCAGAAATGAGGACCACGATTCTGAATTTAATCAGGATGAACATATGTGCATCCTAAGCAGATGTCCCTCAATAACTGCTGAGGTTGAAGACAAGTTATCTGAACTTTTAGTGAGATTGAGGAAGTTTCCTGAACTGTGGAACACAGAAATCGGGGCATTTTCCAGACAGCTGGCCGAGAAAATATGCAATCGTCTCATAGAAGAGAGAGTAGACAAGAACCCCAGAAGATTTTGGTTCAAGAGATGTCAAGAGGAAATTGTCTTACATAAAGAAGTAATGTGCAAAGTTATAGCTGAGAGTGTGGATGAGATCCTAAAGCCACTGATTCTGATGCTTGAGCATGGAGGTGTCCCAGAAACACACCAAAGTGGATCTACTGACATTCCTCAGTTCATACCATCTGGCTTTCCTGAGAGTTCACCGTGCATGCCATCTCGTTCTGAAAAGGGAAGTCAGATTTTTGAACCAACTTTGTCTGCAAACACTGGCGGTGATCAAACATCCATCAGTCCCAACTTGGAGACAAAACATGGAAAGCTCTTTAGGTCCCATGTCAAAAAATTTTACCGTACGTTAAGGGAAAATCTGAGCCCTGTGATGATAGAGCTGTCCCCAGAGGACGGCTTTGTCACACCTGTGAAATTTCCCACCGAACTGCCTTTAAAACGTGAGAAGATTCAACAAAGTTTAGAGGAACTTTATGAGCGTTTAAAGCAGAATCCCAAAACGTGGAACGCTGAAATCAAGAAGCTGGCAACAGATCTGACAGACAAAATGTGTGAACTTTTAATGGAACAGAGAATGGACAAAATCCCCAAGCGGTCTTTGTCAGATCCTGTCCTGTTCAACAGACGTCAGGAGAAGATTGGCTTACACAGACACACAATTTATGAGATAATCATGGAGGCTCTGAATCATTTCCTGCAGCAGCTGGTTCTGGCATGTGAGGATGACAATATTCCAGAAACAAAACAACTTAGATCTCCTGAGGTCCCAACATTAACTGCACCTTCTTCAAAAGAGGAAATGCTTCAGCTGCCAACACCAGAGCCAGCAACGAGAGAAAAGTCACCCATTCACGTTTCTCCATACAAGGAGCCAACGAGAGGCACTTCACCTATTAGCATTTCTCCATACATGGAGCCGACGAGAGGTGCTTCGCCTATTAGCGTTTCTCCATACAAGGAGCCGACGAGAGAAACTTCACCTATTAGTGCTTCTCCTTACAAGGAGCCGATGAGAGGCGCTTCACCTATTAGTGTTTCTCCATACAAGGAGCTGGGGAGAGGTGCATCACCTTTAAGCGTTTCTCCATACAAGGAGCCGGCGAGGAGCGCTTCACCTATTAGTGTTTATTCATACAAGGAGCTGGCAAGGAGCGCATCACCTGTTAGCGTTTCTCCGTACAAGGAGCCAACGAGAGGCCATTCACCTTTAAGCATTTCTCCATACAAGGAGCCAACGAGAGGCGCTTCACCTATTAGCGTTTCTCCATATAAGGAGCCGGTGAGAGGCGCTTCACCGATTAGCGTTTCTCCATACAAGGAGCCGGTGAGGGGCGCTTCACCTATTAGTGTTTCTTCGTACAAGGAGCTGGCGAGGGGCGCATCACCTTTAAGCATTTCTCCATACAAGGAGACGGAGAGAGGCGCATCACCTTTAAGCGTTTCTCTACACAGGGAGCCAGTGAGGAGCGCTTCACCTATTAGTGTTTATTCATACAAGGAGCTGGCAAGGAGCACATCACCTTTTAGCATTTCTCCATACACGGAGCCAATGAGAGACACTTCACCTTTAAGCATTTCTTCATACAAGGAGCCGGCGAGAGGCGCTTCACCAATTCGCGTTTCTCCATACAAGGAACTGACGACCTTAACAACACGTGGAAAGCTCTCTCCGCTCCATGTCAAAAATTTTTTAAATAGGTTAAGGAAAAATCTGAGTCCTGTGATGATTAAGCTGTCCCCAGAGGACAGCTTTGTCACACCTGGGAAATCTCCCACCGAACTGCCTCTGAAACCTGAGAAAATTCGACAAAGCTTAGAGAAACTTTTTGACAGTTTAAAACAGAATCCCGAAACGCTGAAGGCTGAAATTAAAGCGCTGGCAAAAGATCTGACGGACAAAATGTGTGAACTTTTAATGGAACAGAGAAGGGACAAAATCCCCAAACAGTCTTTGTCAGATCCTGTCCTGTTCAACAGACGTCAGGAGAAGATCGGTTTACACAGACGTGTAATTTATGAGATAATCATGGAGGCTCTGGATCATTTTCTGCAGCAGCTGGTTCTGGCATGTGAGGATGATGATATTCCAGGAACAGACCAGCATAGATCTCCTGAGGTCCAAATGTTTATTGCACCTTCTTCAGAGGAAGAAATGTTTCAGCCGCCATCACCAGAGTCAGCCAAGGAGAAAAGAGGAAGTCCACCTAAATGTGTTTCTCCATGCAAGGAGCCGACGAGAGCCACCCATCATCCACCACCTGAAAAGTCAGAGTTTGATTCTTATCACACATCAACAGAACTCATCACCAGTCTGCTAATGGCCATGGTATTAAAGCTACAGAGGAAAACCACAATGTCCATGGACCTGGATCAGGTCAACCGGGTCACCAAACATCTGAGCAACTTGATAGAGGAGGAGTTTCAGAATGATGTCTTGGTCACGGCCGGGAAAACAGAGAAGCTGGTCAAGGCCTTACTGAAACATCTCCGTAAAAAATTTGGCTCCTTGAAGAAGCTCTGGCAGGCTGCCATGCAAGCAGATAGCATGGCTTTTGAGGAGGAGGTCCTCCTGTTTCTGATCAACTATCTGTGCGAGGAGAAACCCAAGTCCAGAGTTTCCAGGTTCTTCTCAGCTGTGAGAAAAATCTTCACGAAGCCTTTCTGATCATGGTCTAAAGGCAAACACTAAACGTCCTTTTTCACTGACCCCCTTCTTTTAGATCTTGAAGGAAATATTCCCAATTTAAAAAAAACAAAAACAAAAACTAGGCACTGAGAAGTTGGCATGGTCCTCTGTGTCTATGGAGGTTTCTTCTGGATGTCCAGTTCACCTCCACCCATCCAAAAACACACTGTAGAAAAATGTCCACATGGACCCCATGACATGTTAACCAAGTCAGCCTGTCAACAAACATCAGTTTGATTGTTTTTATTTGACTAGACACATCTGAGATCGATCAAAGCCTTCAGAAGAAACCAATCCCTCCATCATGGAATCTGTTTGTGTCTTTGGTGGTTGGAACCTCAGACTCCAGCAGGAAGGTTCAGATGCTCTGATGGGAGCTTTTCTGTGTGTTCTGTAACTGTTGGAGGTTTTCCTGGAAGTTCCAGTTTCTTCCTCAAAAAAAATGCTGGGGCATGGGACAGGGTGGGGGGGGAGGGTCGGAGGTTTTACTGGAAGTTCCAGTTTCCTTCTTCAAAAAAACAGGTGGGGACCAGGTGGGGGGGTGGGCCCCTCCGTGGATCGCCACCTTATCGTGGTGGAGGGGTTTGCGTGCCCTAATGCAGTGTTTTTCAGCCAGGGTGTCCTGATGTGTTCAGGTTTCTGTGGGAAATCATCTAATTTCACTTGTTAATTGGTCCAAACAATTGCAAATAATTTGCCGTTGTGCACGGGTTCTGTAGGCTCCCATGCACAACAATGGAAAAGTTTCTGGAAAATTTGTGGACAAATTAAAATGTTAAATTAGATAATTTCCCACTGAAACCTAAACATACCGAGGCACCCTGGTTGAAAAACTCTGCCCTACTGAACCCAGGAGCTGTGTTGTCGGGGCAGATTGCCTCTGGTAGGACAAACTAGTCCTGGGTCAAGGGCCAGACTAAGAGCGGTCCACATGGGCAGATATTTCATTCCACTGTTAGGAGGGGGGGGGGGGGGAGAGACAATAAACAGAATTTTTTCCCCAGAGTAAATGCTGAGGGGGCACTACCAGTATTATTGTATTCAGGGCCATTCCTAGGTATCCAAGATTTTGTATAAACTATGGAAAAAACATCTGTATAGGTAGCCAGAACAGTTAACTCAGCCACAGGGGGTGCACAAGCCAGTGTACTCCTAGTGCAGGTCCCAAGCCCAGGTAAATGAGGATGGTTGAGTCAGGAAGGGCATCCGATGTAAAACCTTTGCCAAATCACACATGCAGATCATGACAAATAAGACTTTCATGCTGGATCGGTCGAGACCCGGGTTAACAACAACTGCCACTAGTGCTGTTAACCGACAGGGTGTTGGTGGAAATTGGACTACTGTTGGTCGAAGATTGAGGAGGAGGAGAGGGGGAAGGTGTGTTGGAGGGAGAGAGAGAAAAGGAAAGGTAGAAGTGTGGAGGTGAGAGTAGGGGGATTCAATGTAGGGACTATGACTGGTAAAGGCAGAGAGTTGGTTGATATGATGGCGAGAAGAAAGGTAGATATACTGTGTGTTCAAGAAACCAGATGGAAGGGAAGCAAGGCTAGGAGCATTGGAGGTGGTTTTAAATTGTTCTACCATGGTGTAGATAGGAAGAGAAATGAAGTCAACGTAATCTTGAAGGAAAAGTATGTGAAGAGTATTCAGGAGGTAAAGAGGGAATCAGACAGAATCATGAGTTTGACGCTTGAAGTCAAGGGTGTGCTGTTGAATGTTGTCTGTGTGTATGCCCTACAAGATGGATGTCAGGTAGAAGAAGAAAAGGAAATCTGGAGTAAGTTGGATGACGTGGTAGAGAGTGTTCCCAGGGGAGAGAGAGTGGTGACTGGAGCAGACTTTAATGGACATGTAGGCGAAGGGAACAGAGGTGATGAGGAGGTCCCCCCACAAAAGCACCCCCCACAAACCACGAGGGATGCGGCCGAACACCCTCTCCAAGTCCACAAAACAGATGCAAACTGGCTGGGCAAACTCCCACAAACCCTCGAGGATTCTCGAGAGGGCAAAGAGCTGGTCCAATGTGCCACGGCCAGGACGTAAACCACATTGCTCCTCCCGAAACCGAGGCTCGACCAACGGCCGGACCCCCCCTCTCCAGCACCCTGGCATAGACCCTCCCAGGGAGGCCAAGGAGCACATTCCCCCCCAAATTTGAGAAAAGAAATTTAAATTTGAGAAAAGAATACATAACTGAATTAAGTGAATTGTTTAAAAAAAGGGGGGGGAGGGAAAGACATTTTGTAATTTTGAGATTTGAAATGAAAGTGTGTTGAAATTTGTGAGTGACAGCTGGTAATGCCCAACACTGTTTATTTTGAATTCTGTGAAGTGTCCAAGCGTGGGGTGGGTGTGTTGGGGCGGGGACCGCCAGTAGGGGTATGCATATATTGTTAGTGGTGGTTTGATGTGTTTGTTTATTTGGATTGTACTGTATATAGGAACTGTTCTGGGATTATTTACTTGTGTTTAGGAGCACAGCAATTTTTTGTTGGACTTTTGAGGATATGGCAGCAGAATAACCCTCCTGGCCGTGTAGGGGGCACCTGCAGCCTACCTGGCCCCTCTAGTGTATGTTGTGTGAATGGATAGGTTTGTTTATTCATTTTTGTATGTTTGGTTTTGTTGTTAGTACGTGAGTCGGGTTACAGATTCTGGGAGGGTTCAGTAGGTATGCTTGACATTTTTCTGCAGGGGGTAAAATGTTATGTATGGAATGTAATATGGCGGCTGGGGCTCCCAGGAAATAAAAAGGGGTGACGGACCGCCCTTCCGGTGGGGACATCACCAGGGGTATAAGAGGCACAGCAGGAGGCAGCCATGCACCTCTAAGCTGGTTGCCAACTGCCAATCAAATCTAAAAGAAGAAGAAGAAGCCATGTCACTTTCACTGTTGACTCTCTGGCTAGCAGGAGCGCCATAAGTGCTTTGTATATAATTATACTGTTAATAAAGCTACGTTCACCGCACCTTCTTCTTCTTCTTTAAAGCTATGTTCACACCAAACGTGAATGGGTGGCGCAAATCCGTAGAAAATCAATGGGAAGAAGCAAGTACACGTGAATTTTCATTGTCGCGCATTCGCATCCGCTAGCTAGCTAGCGTAGTAAAATTATCACCATTGCAGAGCTAGTTAGAAAATAATTATCACCATTGCAGAGCTAGTTAGAAAATGAAACTCACTCACCGGGAGACGGGAGGACCGGGAACTCTTCAGGTGAATCGGGTTTTTGGAGTTATTTACCTACGGTTTCCGGCCACAGACATCCTAGCAAGCTAGCTAGCAACGTAAACACGGGATCATCTGTGAAGTGTTGGAGGCTTGAGACATAATTTTCAGGTGAGCCCCCGGTCGGATAATGTAAACATAAGCATGACGTTATTTTGGGAATTTCCACAGCAGGTTGAACACAGCTGAAGAAGTTTTAAAGACAACTTCGCCTAGTCTGCATCTCACTATTCATGTCTGTTTGCTTGTTTAATGTAATTGTGCCGCACGAACAATTTGCCTGTTTGCATTTGGTGTGAATGCACCTTCAGATTTGATTGGCGGTTTGCAACCAGGTTACAGGTGCATTACTGCCACCAGCCTGCTTCTTTACATAGGGCTCCCTAAAAGATCATAGGACTCACTATGAGATCATCAAAGATCAAAGGCAGGCATCACTCACGATCATAGGACTCGCTATGACATCATCAAAGATGCCCGCAGAAAGCAGGTGTAAGCAAGCACGTCACCACTCATTCAGGAATGCCTGACTTTGATCTTTGATGATGTCATAGCGAGTCCTGTGATCATGAGTGATGCGCCGATGGCATAGCGAGCCTTATGATGCCTGCATTTGATCTTTGATGATGTCATAGCGAGTCCTATGATCGTGAGTGATGCCTGTCTTTGATCTTTGATGTCATAGAATGATGTCTGATTATCGTAGGTGGCAGAAATGCACCTGTAAGCTGGTTGCCAACAGCCAATCAAATCTAAAAGAAGAAGAAGAATGATAGTGAGGATGATATCATAGTGAGTCCTATGGTCGTGAGTAGAGTGATGATATAGAGTGAAGTATGTGGCGGTAATGCACCTGTAAGCTGGTTGCCAACTGCCAATCAAATGTAAAAGAAGAAGAAGGTGATGCTTGCCTTTGATCTTTGATGTCCTAATAAGGAGTTGTTCAGAACGGCTTATAAGAACTCCTTATACAAAGATGTTTAAATGAGCCGCAGAGAGGACACAGTCCAAGGACGGATAATTTTTTCACACATAAGGAGTTGTTCAGAACTCCTTGTGCAGAGATATAGAGTGATGACAGTCAAGTCAGTGGCGGTAATGCACCTGTAAGCTGGTTGCCAACCGCCAATCAAATCTAAAAGAATATATAGAGTGATGATAATCAAGTCAGTGGCGGTGGTGCACCTGTGGGCTGGTTGCCAGCCACTGATCAGGTCTGGGGGAAAAAGAAGAAGATGAAGTATGTGGATAGGACACACGAGCATGGGGTGATGATATAGAGTGAAGTATGTGGTGGTTTATGTCAGGTTAGGCATTGGTTTGCTTGCTACCAGATAACCATGAAAACCGGTACTACTTGTCTCATGGGTTGGGCCATCAGCGACTCAACCAGTAACCCCGCCCTTCTGAGGGCGTGGAGGGTGAAACTGGGTATCCTGGTAGAACTAAAAACAATATCTGTTGCAAGGTCTGTGGTGGACTTTTGCCAGTCAGTGCATCGTGACAGGCACTATACAAAGAGCAGAGATAAACAAACATCTGGTCAGTCACTGCAACAGATGCTGGTCATTTTGTTTTGGCCTGTCCTTGCCACTGTTAATACCTCTATCTGCCAAGAATGTGCCGCTAGTCCAGCAAAAGCTAGTGGTACTCAAATACTTTGCAAGCAGTTTCATGAAATAGTCAGTCAGAAAGCAACTCATACTGGCTCGGACGTCGCCCAGGTTAACAAGGTCAGGAGTTCCTGGCAGCGGAAGGCGAAGGACAGAGCTGCATGGAGGAATCTGATCAGATCTAAATGAAACAGTCATTGTCGCCCCTGACAGACTGCTATGAGGATGACGTGGTGGTAATGCACCTGTAAGCTGGTTGCCAACTGCCAATCAGGTCTGAAAGAAGAAGAAGAAGAAGAAGAAGAACGTTAAAGATTGAAGTGCGTGGCGGTATTGCACCTCTAAGCTGGTTGACAACTGCCAATCAAATCTAAAAGAAGAAGAAGACAGACAGACAGACAGACAGACAGACAGACACACACACACACACACACACACACACACACACACACACACTGAGGGGGCAGTTTTTTGCAGTATCTTGGCCATGGCCAAGATATCACTCTAAAAATTCACAAAATCTCTTGTCAGTTTGCCAGTGTGTGTGTATGTGTCTGTCAGTGTGTCACGGTCAAAGATCATAGGACCGCCTATGATGTTCCTATGATCTCTGCATGATGTCCTATAATGTTCCTATGTATAACGACTCCTTGTGTGAAATGTCCTATGATGTTCCTATGTATTAAAGGCAGATGTCACTCACAATCATAGACTCGCTATGACATCATCAAAGATCAAACGCAGGCATCACTCACAATCATAGGACTCCCTATGACATCAGCAAAGATCATAGGACTGGCTTTGACATCAGCAAAGATCAAATGCAAGCATCATAGGACTCGCTATGACATCATCACAGATCATAGGACTTATTATGATATCAAAGATCAAAGGCAGTCATCATGAGCATAGGACTTGCTATGACATCAAAGATCATAGGACTCGCTATGACACAATCAAAGATCAAAGGCAGGCATCACTGAACGAGTGCTGACATGCTTGCTTACACCTGCTTTCTACAGGCATGCAGAAATATTTGCTTATACTTGGTTTCTACGGGCATGCACGGGTATGCACTAGTATAGAGTGATGATATAGAGTGAAGTATGTGGCGGTAATGCACTTGTAAGATGGTTGCCAACCGCCAATCAAATCTAAAAGAAGAAGAGATTTCTTGAGTTATATATAGAGAGATATATATAGTACGGGGGAAAAAATCATTCTTTGCTGAAGATATAGAGTGATGTCTGATTATTGTAGGTGGCGGTAATGCACCTGTAAGCTGGTTGCTAACCGCCAATCAAATCTAAAAGAAGATATAGTATGTGGCGGTGATATAGAGTGATGATAAATACAAGCAATGATGATATAGAGTGAAGTACATGGTGGTAATGCACCTGTAAGCTGATTACCAACCGCCAATCAAATCTAAAAGAAGTACGTGGCGGTAATGCACCTGTAAGCTGGTTGCCAACTGCCAATAAAATCTAAAAGGAGAAGAATGATAAAAAGGATATAGAGTGAAGTATGTCACGGTAATGCACCTGTAAGCTGGTTGCCAACCACCAATCAAATCTAAAGAAGAAGAAGGCACGGTCTCTTTCGACCCTCAATACTGCCTTGACAGGAGCGTCTTGGTGTTCATTGAGTTCATTAACAAAGTTACATTATACTGCACCTTCAGTCTCATCATTGGAGTATTGGTTATGGATATAACGTTTGGCGACGAGGGCAAAGTTATGGAGAGAGGAGTTTCTAATATTTGGCTATTTTTGGAGCTCCCAGGTGAGCCACCAGTTGCCTGGGCGAGGTTGTTTGCAACATTCCAAAATTATTTGGTGGCAGTGAATCTCGACGAATTGGAGAAACTATGTGCACGAGCGATACTGGTCCATAATCTCGGCATGGAAGGGCAATGTATTCTCAGCACACTGGGTGAGAGTGATAGTTTTGAGGACGTGGTTGAGCTAATGGCGCGCTACTTTCGGGCTCCTGAGAACGTCATTGTCCGGTGGATCCAGTTCCGACAGCGACACCAGCAGCCAGGAGAGTCGGTGCAACGGTGTGTTGCGGATGTGCGCCAGCTGGCTGGAGAGTGCCAATTCAGGGCTTTGGAGGAAGAAATTGTCCGCGATCAGTTGGCGGTGCACATGCTATGTTCTGCGGCACAGTCCAGGCTCCTCATGCACTCTGGTGAACTGACGTTGATTGCTGCTGTGGAGATAGCTCAACAGTATGAAGCAGCAGATAAACTATCAAAGGCCCTTGGTGAGAGAACAACGTTGAGGCAATCTGACTCACAATCAGCGGCGCAGGCTGTGGACCCAGATAGCGATGACAGTGCAGAAGATAAAGAAGACTACGCTACCACTATTGATATTAGGTCCGCCCCAGGGTTGCCCAGATGTTTGGGCTGTGGGTCCACCAAGCACCGATACAAGGCGAGAGAGTGTCCGGCAAGTGGCAAACGCTGCGGCAAGTGTGGACTCCTACATCATTTCGCCAGGGCCTGCAAAAAGTTTGAGCAAGGGGAATGGCGACGCAGAACGGACTCCCCCGCCACAACTCCTACGGTTATTCACACCGTCTCCCCGAGCACAGATGGGTGTATTTATTGTGACGTGATGCTGGACGGCATGGAAGTGCTGCTGTTGGTGGACATGGGCGCAGCAGTGTCTGCGTTGAACTGGCCTATTGTGAGGAGTTTGTTCCCGCATTACCGTGTAAGAGGACTGTCAACGCCATATTGTGGCTATGGAGGTAACAAACTAGCTATCGTGGGTTCGCTGGAGCTGACGGCAAGGTACAAGTTGGCTGTGGTCTCAAACATCCAGTTCGTGGTGACTGTCAAGGGGTCGAACGTGATGGGCTGCAACCTGTTTTACGGACCGGGCTTTAAAATCACCAACGGTATAGGAGAGGAGTGGTCGGGCCGTGGTTTGTGGGACCGACCGTCTCCGTGCATGGTGGACGATGCAGTATGGGACAAAGATTGGCCTAGTATTCTGGGAGATGGACAGGACCAATCCCACCCAGGGCCATCGTGGGAGGGTTCCGGTGCCAGGGCCCAAGTTACCCTGGATGTGGAAACTGGGCAGCACGGTGGAACGCCCGTGACAGCATGTGGAGCTGTGAGGACGGCTCCCTCTGCCTTTGGAATTCAGCCGGAAGGTACCGAGTAGCAAGGGGCCACAACGGCTTCGCCGGCATTCAAAATAAAAGAGAACGGAGCAGGACCGGCTGGCACGGTGGACAGATGTGCCATACAGGAACACTGGAGGCCAAGTCAGGCTTCTCATGGGGTCGCTGGAGCAGTTCAACCCAGAGAGGAAGCCCGGTCTAGACGTTGTGAACGTTTGAAGCCGAGTTGAGCTCCCCTGTGGGTCGCTAATGTGGTTCGACCCAGGGAGGAGGCTAGGCTAAGGGGGGTCCATGGCAAGAGAAAATGACAAGCGGACCAGGGACGGCTGCAGGTGGTGGCCGTCCAGGAGGACAGTTATCTTCATATGTCTGATGGGTCATGGAGACACCACAACGTGCTGAGACTTGCCGGTGAGGAGAAGGAGATGTTGGGGCGCCGACGTGGTTCATCTCCAGGGGTGAAGCGTAGAAGAAATTCTGGTCGGGACCCGCCAGACGGGTCTCCGGGGGGGTGGTCTCCCCATCGAGACTGTATGGTGGCAAGGGGGTGATGTGTTTTGGGGTTGATCTATTAACATGCTAATGTTTGAAATGTTAATGTGTGCACTACCAGGGCTGCGCTATTGTTGTGTTGACGTGGTATATGCATAAAAGTGGCTGGGTTGAGTGCTCATTTAAAAAAAAAAAAAAAAAAAGAGTGTGGGCTACTTTTATCGGGTGGGTTTGTGCAGAATTTGTTAATAGGTGTGTACTGCCCCAGCCATGTAGGTGACATGTTTCACACTTGCTGTGGGATTGCCCTGTGTGTGTGTTTAAAAAAAAGGTCCAACACTGTGTATACTACTGCATTTAATGGCATGCATAATGTGTAATTTGCCCGAGTTGTGGGGTGAGGTTGTTGGGGTGGGGGGCTGGCACAGCAGGGTGTGGATCTACATATTGACCATTTATGGATTGTTTTGATAGGTTTTGATTGTATATACAGTGGGGCAAAAAAGTATTTAGTCAGCCACCAATTGTGCAAGTTCTCCCACTTAAAAGATGAGAGAGGTCTCCAATTTTCATCATAGGTATACCTCAACTATGAGAGACAAAATGAGAAAAAAAAAATCCAGAAAATCACATTGAAGGATTTTTAATGAATTAATTGGTAAATTCCTCGGTAAAATAAGTATTTGGTCAATAACAAAAGTTCATCTCAATACCCTTTGTTGGCAATGACAGAGGTCAAACGTTTTCTCTTAAGTCTTCACAAGGTTTTCACACACTGTTGCTGGTATTTTGGCCCATTCCTCCATGCAGATCTCCTCTAGAGCAGTGATGTTTTGGGGCTGTCGCTGGGCAACACGGACTTTCAACTCCCTCCAAAGATTTTCTATGGGGTTGAGATCTGGAGACTGGCTAGGCCACTCCAGGACCTTGAAATGCTTCTTACGAAGCCACTCCTTCGTTACCCGGGCGGTGTGTTTGGGATCATTGTCATGCTGAAAGACCCAGCCACGTTTCATCTTCAATGCCCTTGCTGATGGAAGGAGGTTTTCACTCAAAATCTCACGATACATGGCCCCATTCATTCTTTCCTTTACATGCATCAGTCGTCCTGGTCCCTTTGCAGAAAAACAGCCCCAAAGCATCATGTTTCCACCCCCATGCTTCACAGTAGGTATGGTGTTCTTTCTCCTCCAAACACGACAAGTTGAGTTTTTACAATAAAGTTCTATTTTGGTTTCACCTGACCATATGACATTCTCCCAATCCTCTTCTGGATCATCCAAATGCTCTCTAGCAAACTTCAGACGGGCCTGGACATGTACTGGCTTAAGCAGGGGGACACGTCTGGCACTGCAGGATTTGAGTCCCTGGCGGCATAGTGTGTTACTGATGGTAGCCTTTGTTACTTTGGTCCCAGCTCTCTGCAGGTCATTCACTAGGCCCTCCCGTGTGGTTCTGGGATTTTTGTTCACCGTTCTCGTGATCATTTTGACCCCACGGGGTGAGATCTTGCGTCGAGCCCCTGATCGAGGGAGATTATCAGTGGTCTTGTATGTCTTCCATTTTCTAATAATTGCTCCCACAGTTGATTTCTTCACACCAAGCTGCTTACCTATTGCAGATTCAGTCTTCCCAGCCTGGTGCAAGTCTACAATTTTGTTTCTGGTGTCCTTTGACAGCTCTTTGGTCTTGGCCATAGTGGAGTTTGGAGTCTGACTGTTTGAGGTTGTGGACAGGTGTCTTTTATACTGATAACGAGTTCAAACAGGTGCCATTAATACAGGTAACGAGTGGAGGACAGAGGAGCCTCTTAAAGAAGAAGTTACAGGTCTGTGAGAGCCAGAAATTTTGCTTGCTTGTAGGTGATCAAATACTTATTTTACCGAGGAATTTACCAATTAATTCATTAAAAATCCATCAATGTGATTTTCTGGATTTTTTTTTCTCATTTTGTCTCTCATAGTTGAGGTATACCTATGATGAAAATTGGAGGCCTCTCTCATCTTTTAAGTGGGAGAACTTGCACAATTGGTGGCTGACTAAATACTTTTTTTCCCCACTGTATGTTTTGGGATTATTTTTCACGTTTTGCATTTGGAACACGTCAGCTTATCTTGTCCTATGGTTTCATGAAATGGTCAGTCAGAAAGCAACTTATACTGGCTCGGATGTCGCCCAGGTTAACAAAGTCAGGAGTTCCTAGCAGCGGAAGGCGAAGGACAGAGCTGCATGGAGGAATCTGGTTAGACCTAAATGAAACAGTCTTTGTCACCCCTGACAGACTGCTATGATGATGGACTGTCTTATGATAGTGGCGGCAGAATAACCCGTCTGGCCTTGTGGAGGTGGGACAGTAGTCCACCTGTCCCCCTCTAGTTTTTGTTACTTGTGTGCATGGATAGACCCTGTTATTGTATTTACTGTTAGTGTGTGATTCGGATTAAATTTGGGTGGATCTAATGGTGTGTGTCTTGGACTTTTCTACGGGGGGGGGGATGCATTAATTATTATTATTGTGTGTTATGGGTGACGGCTACACCTTTCCAGTTCCGCCGCCACCCAGTGTATAAAAGGCCTACCCTTAAAAGATGATAGAAGGACTACAGCTCCTGACCAGACAGAGTGATGATATACAGTGAAGTACGTGGTGGTAATGCACCTGTAAGCTGGTTGCCAACAGCCAATCAAATCTAAAAGAAGAAGAAGGCACAGTCTCTTTTGACCCTCACCTCTGCCTTGATGGGAACGCCTTGGTGTTCAGTGAGTTCATTAATAAAGTTACGTTATACTGCACCTTCAGCCTCATCATTGGAGTATTGGTTATGGACATAACACATAGTATAGAGTGATTCAAGAAAATCTGCGTGTCTATGTGTGATCAAAGGCAAACATCACTCACGATCATAGGACATCAAAGATCAAAGGCAGGCATCACTCACGATCAAAGGACTCGCTATGACATCATCAAAGATCAAAGGCAGGCATGACTCACGCTTACTAGCGATCATAGGACTCACTCTGACATCATCAAAGATCAAACGCAGGCATCACTCACAATGCAGGCATCATAGGACTCATCAAAGATCATAGGACTCACTATGATATCATCAAAGATCAAAGGCAGTCATCACTCACGAGCATAGGACTCACTATGACATCATCAAAGATTATAGGACTCCCTATGACACCATCAAAGATCAAAGGCAGGCATCACTGAACGAGTGCTGACATGCTTGCTTACACCCTTGCTTACACCTGCTTTCTATGGGCATACAGAAATACTTGCTTATACTTGGTTTCTATGGGCATGCACATGGATGCACGGGCATGCACAGGTATCCACTCATCATAGCAGTCTGTCGGGGGCAGCAATGACTCATTTAGGTCTGATCAGATTCCTCCACACAGCTCTGTCCTTCGCCTTCCGCTGCCAGGACCTCCTGACCTTGTTAACCCGGGCGATGTCTAAGCCAGTATGAGTTGCTCTCTGACTGACCATTTCATGAAACTGCTTGCAAAGTATTTGAGTACCTCTAGCTTTTGCTGGACTAGCGGCACATTCTTGGCAGATAAAGGTATTATCAGTGGCAAGGACAGGCCAAGACAAACTGACTCCAGTATCTGTTGCAGTGACTGACCAGATGATAGGTTTGTTTATCTCTGCTCTTTGTGTAGTGCCTGTCACGATGCACCGACTGGCAAAAGTCCACCACAGACCTTGCAACAGATGTGCTTATCTGCCAGGATGTCCAGTCTCACCCCGTGTAACTGGGAGTGGTCCACCACAGACCTGTGACAGGTATTGTTTTTAGTTCTGCCAAGATGCCCAGTTTCACCCTCCATGCCCTTAGATGGGCGGGGTTGCCGGTTGAGTTGCCGATGGCCTGACCCATGAGACAGGTAGTACCGGTTTTCATGGTTATCTGGTGGCAAGCAAACCAGTGCCTGACCTGACAGATATGCACTAGTCTATCTATAAAGGCATCACTGAACGAGTGCTAACGTGCTTACTTACACCTGCTTTCTACGGGCATGCAGAAATACTTGCTTATACTTGGTTACAGGCATCACTGACGATCTGTCTGTTAAGATCATAGGACTGTGTGTGTGTCACGATCATAGGACTCGCTATGACATCATCAAAGTCACGATCATAGGACTGTGTGTGTGTCACAGTCATAGGACATCATGAAAGATCAAAGGCAGGCATCACTGAATGAGTGGTGATGTCAAGCGGTGGCCCTCGCGGGCCACTATAAGACACCAAAAGTCGCCAGTGAGGTTTGCACGATGTTTTATTAATGAACACGAACACAAGATAATACACAAAGTAACAGAAAGTAATGAGCCACGGTGGGCTAAAACACACTACACTAGATACAGAGACCGTAAGGCTGAACAAGTTCACTTACGATTCAGGATAAGGACGAGGGATGATCGTAGACGTGGAATCATTAAGGAATATTGACGTCTGAGACAAGACGCTCGCTCAGCATCTGATGAGGGAATAATCGATGAGACTGCTGCATTGTACTGCTCCTCAGTGCCTGCTTAAATGCCGGGCTGCTGATGAGCCGTAAATGCAGCACAGCTGTTAGGTTTTGACAGCAGGAAGCTCCTCCAAGCGCTGTCACAATAAGAGCACAGGGAGTCAGAAGGTAACCCTGCTGTCAAACCTGGCGGAGATGAAGCATGGCCCGAGCGCGGACGACATTGGAGCTCAGACCATGACAGGTGATGTCAAAGATCAAAGGCAGGTTTCACAGTAAATGGCAACTTTCTATGGGCATGCAGAAATGCTTGCTTACACCTGGGGCATGCAGAAATTCTTGCTTATACTTGGTTTCTACAGGCATGCATGGGTATGCACTAGTACTAACAAATACTGGCTGAATGTCAGAGTTTAAATACCTACATAAAGCCTCATCAGAGATAGGAAGAACTCCTTATACAAAGATATAGAGTGATGATTGCCAACCACCAATCAAATCTAGAAGAAGAAGAAGAAGAAGAAGACACTTTTAAGAAAAGATATAGGCCAAGAACTGGACATTCCTCATAGCAAACTGTATCAAGTATATATAGAGTGAAGGAGATTTTTTGAAATCAAATCTAAAGAAGAAGAAGGGTAAAAGAAGAAAGAATGGCGGTAGGAAGCTGGAACGAGGATGTTTGGAGTTCGGTGGAGTCTAAAAGAAGCAAACGTAAACATAAAGAAATTCAGTCAAGAGCGTTATCAAGTGCTGATGAATCAGAAGATGAACTATCCCAAAATAAATAGGAGTGTAAAGTAATCATTAAACTTAGGAAGGAGCATCATTTCATGAGTGGAACCCAATTAAGCACACAAATGCAATTAATGGGTTACTTGGAGAAGTTTTAGATGCAAGAATTCTTCGTAGTGGTTCATTACTAGTTACATGTAAAGATAGTGTTCAACAAGGAAAAGCAATCAGAGTCAATAAGATGGAGGGAAAAAATGTGCAGTGTTCAGTATTGGAAGGAAATAAGGCAATGAGAGGAGTGATATCGGGCATTTCAATGGCTGTCTCAACTGATGAGATAATGAAAAACTTAATTGGAGCAAAAGTGACAGAGGTACAAAGACTGGAAACTAACAGAAATGGTGAAAAATGAGTCTGTCGGTAATGTTAAAATTTGATGATACAAGACTGCCAAGGTGTATGTATGTTGGCTACATGAGCTATGAAGTCAGACTATGTTCCTCCTCCACTCAGATGTTTCAAATGTCAAAAGTTTGGTCATGTAGCAGCAATATGCAAAGGTAGACGATGTGCCAGATGCTCCAGTGAACATGAATATGGAAAGTGTGAAAGAGGAGCCAAATTAAAGTGCTGTAACTGCGGTGGTGAACATAGCTCTGCATATCGAGGTTGTGAAGCCAGCAAAAGGGCAGCAGAAATTCAGCAGATAAAAGTCTCATAGGGACTAACATATGCAGAAGCTGCAAAAAAGGTGCCAGCTAAAAAAGTGGGAGTGGACTCGAATAAGGAAAGTGTGCAGACTTGCAGTGCATGTAGTAGAATTAAGGAAGATAGTCTGGTCTTGAAGGAAAATAATTTTGTCTTATTTGTGGTAGATGTGATAAACTGCACTGCACGGACTTCCAAGAAAACAGAAAAAATCAAAATCATTGTGAAAGCAGCAGAAAATATCTTGGCATGAAGGGGCTACATTGGGAAGCAGTTGAGGACTTGTTAAGTGGGGGGCTCTTTAAGTTCACAGACATCATGGGCTGGTGGATCAGCCACCAATCAAAGCTAAAAGAAGAAGAAGAATGAGATGAGAAACAGATATGAGATTAAAGAGGAAGAAGAACATCACAAAGCTATGAGGAAAATGTCACAAAGCTATGAGGAAAATGTCACAAAGCTTTGAGGAAAACATCACAAAACTGTGAGAAAAACGTCACAAAGCTATGAGGAAAACGTCACAAAGCTTGTTCTTCTTTTAGATTTGATTGGCAGTTGACAACCAGCCTACAGGTGCATTACCGCCACTGACTTGATTATCATCACTCTATATCTTCTTCTTCTCCTTGATTCTCATCACCCGAGTGTGTGGCGGTAATGCACCTGTAGAGCAGAAGACGCCAAGAGGACACAGTCCAAGGGCGGATAATTTTTTCACCCATAAGGAGTTGTTCAGAACTCCTTATACAAAGATATAGAGTGATGATAATCAAGTCAGTGGCGGAGATGCACCTATAAGCTGGTTGCCAACCGCCAAGCAAAGCGGTTGGCAACCAGCTTATAGGTGCATCTCTGCCACTGACTTGATTATCATCACTCTATATCTTTGTATAAGGAGTTCATAGAGGCGAGCAGTGCAAGAACACCCCCAAGTTTGTTAGGGATAGAGCAAAAGATAGCGTATGCAAACAGGAAGTATCATTCAGGCTTAATATGTGGCGGGGTAATGAAAGGATTGGCAGACGAAGTTTTTGGGGTCTCCTAGTAGGTTGGGGAAAAAAAGGGATAGTGGAAGGAGCTTCTTCTTCTCTTAGATTTGATTGGCGGTTGGCAACCAGCCCACAGGTGCACCACCGCTATACACCCCATATATGTCTGTCTTTCTGTGTCTGTTTTTCCTCATAGCTTTGTGATGTTTTCCTCATAGCTTTGCGACGTTGTCCTCATAGCTTTATGACATTTTTCTCATAGTTTCGTGACGTCTTCCTCATAGCTTTGTCATCATAGCTTTGCGATGTTCTTCATTGCTTTGTGACATTTTCCTCATAGCTTTAGGACGTTTTCCTCATATCTTTGTGATGTTCTTCTTTTTTAATCTCATATCTGTCTCATCTCATTCTTCTTCTTCTAGCTGTAGTCTGTATCTGCGTCTTTGTATCAGGAGTTTTTATAAGGAATTCTGAACAACTCCTTATAGGTGAAAAAATTATCCGTCCTTGGACTGTGTCCTTAGTGGCGTTGACCAGCTAAAGCTATGAGGAAGATGTCACAAAGCTATGAGGAAAACGTCACAAAGCACTAAGGAAAAACAGACAGACAGACAGACAGACATATTGGTGTTTTGACAAGGCAGATTGGGGAAAATTTATAGGCAATACTGTGTACAATCCTGTCATTTGATAACATTAGAAGGTGGCATAGAAGAGTGTTAAATCAGGTAACCAATCATATTCTGAATGCTGCAATAGCAAGTATACCTAAGAAAACAACACAGGGTTGGAAGAAGGTTGTACCCTGGTGGAATGAAGAATGTAGTATTGCAGTAAAGGAGCGAAACAAGGCATTCAGAGAGCTGAGGAAGAATATGAATAACGAAAATTTAATAATTATAAAAAGAAAAGGGCAGTAGCTAGAAGGATTATTAAAAACAGGAAAAGGTCAACATGGAGAGAATTTTGTTCTACTCTTGGTAGGAAAGAGGAACTAGGTGATGTCGGGGGTATGTTTTAAAAAATGAGTGGGAAAAGGGTATCAGTTAAAGTCCCAGCTCTAGTGGATGGGGACAAGATGGCTGTATCAGACAAAGAAAAGGCAGAAGTCCTAGGTACAGCATTTGCAGCAGTGCATAGAAGAGAACATCTTGGTGTGAGTCATAGACAGCAAAGGGAGCATAAACTCAGAGAAAATGCAAACTTAAAAAAGGAAGTGAAAGAAGATACGACTGTGTTAGACCTCGAGCTCACAATGTCAGAGCTTAAGAGAGCTTTGCAAGACAGTGGATACACAGCTCCAGGATATGATCACTTAAGCTATGCTATGTTCCGGCAGTTGCCTATGCAATCAATGGAACTGGTGCTGAAATTGTTTAACAGAATATGGAAGGAGGGGGTTATCCCAAGTGGGCAGGAAAAGGCTGTAATTTTACAATTTAATAAGCCAGGGAAAGACCCAGCTCATCCAGGCAACTCCAGGCCAATAGCATTAACGTCACACTTAGGGAAATGGATGGAGATGGTGTTAGTTTACAGACTCTCATATGTACTAGAACAAAGATGATTAATCAACAACTATCAGAATGGTTTTAGAAAAGGAAGATCCACAGTGGATGCTCTAGTCCGGGTAAGTAATGATATTGAAAAGACTCTCAAAATGAAAGAAGTAATGGTTATAGTTTATCTGGATATTGAAAAGGCTTATGACTCACTGTGGAGGGATGGACTTCTTATCAAATTGAATAAAATGGGCATTGGTGGTAGGGTGTAAAATTGGATAATAGATTTTTTAACACACAGGACAATTAGGGTTAAAGCAGGATCAGAAGTTTCTAATAACTTCGACGTAGAAAATGGTGTTCCTCAGGGGAGTGTGATAAGCCCAGTCTTATTCAACATAATGATTAATGACATGTTTCTGTCATGGGTGGCCCTCGCGGGCCAGTAATGAGACGCTATAGGCAGCTGATGAGTTTGCGTATTTATTAACAAAAGAAAAATATGACAAAGTAAAGAGCCACATGGGGCAAAAACATGAACAAGAACTACAGCTAAGGCACATTAGTAATATAATCAGGCTAAGGAATAAACTTACAGGAACACGGAGAATCACAGGGTGACTGGAGCCGGGGTTAGGGACTCCAGCCGAACGTTGTACGGAGGCAACGTTATGCGAGGTCACAGCCAGGAGTAACCTCAGCTGCTCCTTTAAATAAGGCACAGACAATAATCCGGAAATGAGAAACTAATCAGAGGAATGTGGATCAGCTGTCACAACGCAGCTCGGCTCTGACAGCTGGAAGTCCCACCGTGACGCTGTCACAATAAAAGCCCTGGATGTCATAGGGAACACAACACAGAAGAACGGGGAAAATACTGGATGATCCGAGTGCAGACAATATCAGCACTCAGACCATGACAGTACTCCCCTCTAAACAGGCGCATTCCAGGCGCAACATAACATCCAGGCCTCCCCCCACCCAGAAGGCTACCAAGGCCGACCTAGGGAAGGTGGAGGGGGAACAGGCCAGGAGGGTGAGAACCACAAAAAAGAAGATGTGAAACACTAACCAGAAAAAAAAAAAAAACCACTAAGGAGGGGAACAAAGAACCAGAAATGACAAGACTCATAGAAAAAAATAAAGGTATGTTGCAACAATCTGAGCATGGTAGAATACAGAAGAAAGCTAAACTCCAGGTACGTACAACACACTGCACCCAAAAAATACTAAGAAGAAAAAAAAAAACTCAGACCGCTACAAGTAGCGCAGCACACTAAGAATACAGTCACTCAAGTAACAGGCAAGGAAAACAAAAAAAAAATAAATAAATAAATAAAAACAAAGGAGCATCTCTCAAACCACAGAGGAACAAGAAAACTGAAATGCAGGCACATATTACAGCGTACTCCATAATACCAAGAAAAAAAAAATAACACACTACAGGGTGGCGATATACAACAGTTCAATAAAGTCCACAGACAAAACAAAAGAGCATCCCTAACACTACGGGGAGGAAAGAAAAAAAAACCACTACAGGGATGTCGGCAGGCAGAGCACAATGAAACAACAAACGAACAGATCGGGAGGTCTACCTGCATCCAGCTTCCAGATCACTGGCAGGGAAAAAAGAATCAGTTCAGGCGGTCTACCCCAGTCCCAGGCCCAGAAAAACAGTACCTCTGGCGGCCGGACCAGTTCGCCGAACAAAGAATACAGTCCCGTTGGGTGGCCGTCCCAGAACACCGAACTGGCAGCCTGGGCGGCCAACCCACATCATTAGGTCACCAGGACCGAAGGGGAGAACTCGGAGGCAGCCTCCCTACCGAGAGGGATAGCGAGGGGAAGCCGAGCCGAATCCAGGGAATCCCAGCAGCACCCAATGGAGGAAAAAAGGGATCGGGGAAAGGATGAGGGGCCAGTCCGGCGTTGAACAGCGGAGGATCTGCAGCTCCTTCTCCAAACTTCATTCGAACCGGCGGTGCGTCCTTGCTGGACCCCGATTGGGTCAGAGCTGCACCCACAATGGACCCCGACTGGGCCGGAACAGCACCCACAACGGACCCCAACTGGGTTGGCGCAGCACCAGGGATGACCTCCAAACATGAAACCGGAACTTCCAGGATAGTGACCGGAACCGTCTCGTCACCGGTAACCCTGGGAGAACGCTCAGAAGAACAAGGGACACCGGAATCAGGATCACCGGCAGCGGCAGAGCCCGGCGAGACAAGCTCGGATGCAGCGGTCGGCTGCACTCGGCTCATCTCCCTGAGAGACAGGCAATAATGCTCCAGAAGAGAAAAGAGAAAGACAAAATAGAGCACTTGTCTGATCTTGGGTTCTACCACCATCCAGGACTTCGACGATCCAGGTTCCACGAGCTGGAGGTCCACTCCTGGTTCCCACTCGACTGCAGCGGGCTCCGCAGCCGGCATGATGGTTCTCACAGTTTGGAAATTCCCTGACGCAGAAGTCCACGCCGAAGGCCCGCATGGCATGGTGGCAGGGGATCCGTGGCCTGCTGGGTTGAACCGTTCCTCCATGGAGACCCGGGACGCTTAATCGTCGGCGCAGGCTCCAATCGCCAGTCCGCCCTCCTCCTCTGCCCGTGACATGGCTGCAGGGCTGGTACCAGGCTCACCAGGGCCGCAGGCTCCTTCTTCGTCCGGCGGTATATTCCTGGCACTGGGGGACGCTCAGGGGAAGGAGACACAGAGGATGCAGGTTTACAATTAATAGCAGCAGGTGGAAGAAGCTCGGGGAACTGTGAGACCCGAACTCCACCCCCCAGGAGTCAGACAAGGCAATTCACACAGTGAAGAAAAAGAATGTAAAAGCACCACTCCGCTGAGGGCCAGTGGGAACTGCTACAGTGGGCTTGGTTCTCTCCTTCTCCCTCTGGATGGTGACGGAGGGCCCCCCGGGAAGACGAAGAGGAGCCGCTTGCACCGGATCAGGAACGGGCATGGCCGGAGACGGACTCGTGGAGCTCACAGCAGCTGGGGAGAGCGTCAAGGAGGACGGAGGAGTAGCCGTGACAGTCCGGGGACGAGGAGCTGATGGAACAGCGGAAACAGATGACCCGGAGGCGGAGGGTGCTGTCTTTCCCTTTCGTCGAGACGCAGGGGCAACAGCTGGCTGGGAGGCAGAGTTCTTATGGCTACCCGGAGCTGGATCTGGACAGCGATCTCACTGAGGGTTATTACAAGCATGGTGACTACATTTACCGGCAGAGGGTGAGGCAAAGGTGAGGTCTGGGAAACGCCGCTCCTGCGCGGAGACAGAGGCTAGCAGGTCAGCGTATTTGGAGTAATCATGGAGTTCGGGACTGACCTCCACCAGTCTGACTGCCGCCGTCACATGCTTCATAATCTGGGTTGGATGGGAGGCAGAACGAGCCGCAGCCACATGGCCCCGGATGATCTCAGCTGTCCACTGGGTCTCCTCTGGGGGAATCCCGGCTGACATCCTCCTCCGCTGTGGATGGAAACGGCACTTGGGCGACGTAGACTTCCGTGCTGGACGGGTGACAGGAACTGGATCTCGAGGCGAGGAGCGGGGATGCCTCACCTTTGGCTTCCTGCCGGAGTTTCCCTCCAGTCCGCGGGTCTTCTCCCGGAGTGCCAAGATCTCCGCCATCCTCTTCCAGATTTTGGTGTGGTCAGTGTAGCGATGGTGGTGGTTAATTGCTGCCTCTGTGAGGTCCACGTTCCAGCGTGGACCGCCAGGAGTGCGGTCGCTATGAGCATGAGAGAGGATACCATCTATCTCAATTAGGGCCATAACTAGCTCGTAGCCCAAGCTCATAGCACAGCCCATGCTTGGCGACACCATCTCCCAGCACACTGGTACGCAGAAAAGAAAGAACTACAAGCCCAAATAACGCAAACTCACGGTGACCGGCGTCTCGTTTTGGCTGCGACCTACTGTCATGGATGTCGCTTGCGGGGCATCATTGAGACACTATAGGCAGCCAATGAGTTTGCGTATTTATTAACAAAAGACAAAGATGACAAAGTAAACAGCCACATGGGGCAAAAACATGAACAAGAACTACAGCTAAGGCACAGTAGTAATATACTCTGGCTAAGGAATAAACTTACAGGAACATGGAGAATCACAGGGTGACTGTAGCAGGGGTTAGGGACTCCAGCCGAACGTTGTATGGAGGCAACGTTATGCGAGGTCGCAGCCAGGAGTAACCTCAGCTGCTCCCTTAAATAAGGCACAGACAATAATTCGGCAATGAGAAACTAATCAGAGGAATGTGGATCAGCTGTCATGACGCAGCTCGGCTCTGACAGCCAGAAGTCCTGCCGTGACGCTGTCACAATAAAAGCCTTGGATGTCATAGGGAACACAACACAGAAGAACGGAGAAAATACTGGATGATCTGAGCACGGACAATATCAGCGCTCAGACCATGACAGTTTCAGGATCAAGAGGGATCCATCAAAACAGCTCTATATGCAGATGATGGAGCCATATGGACGAGGGGAAGGAATGAGAAATTTGTGTTCACAAACATCAGGAAAGCAATGGAGAAAGTGCAAAAGTGGTCATATGAGTTGGGATTTAAATTTTCAAACAGTAAAACTTGCTACTGTAGAGGATGTGCTCGAATGATGAGGCTGAGTTTAGTTCTCGGGTTCAGCTTTATTGACAGAACACATCGTCTAGCATTCTCAAAGCAGGAAGAAAAGGAAGAATCATATCACATCACCCTTTTATATGTTTCCAGCATCAGAACTCAAGTCACATGGTGCTTCAGTAAACATACAGTCACAAAGCATCCCTTTGAACCTTCACCATTGTCTCTCATTCCTTGATGAACCGGAAATCCCTCCGGGGCATCTTCTGTGGGACAAAAAGACAAATCTCACACCTCCTTGTTATCTTCTGCAGATTCGAGTCCTTTGTCCTTCCAGACGTGAAACCCCCAATACGCATGCAGTCATATCTCTTTGGAAATGTGAGCCCACCATGTGTGTCACCCACACTATATGATTTTCACAAAAAAACGCAGAACTGCTACAGAACCATTAACATTATATAATCAACCAATAGAAAAAGTGAGTGAGTTCAAATATGTAGGATTGTGGTTTGATAGTGCATACATATGGAGAGTCCATGTTGAAAATCTGAAGACAAAGTACAAAAAAAGTCATTAATCTCATAAAAGCTGTAGCTGGACACAAAATGGGGTGCAGATAAAGAGGCTTTAATTGACATTTACAGAGCATTAATGAGATCGACAATAGACTATGGATGCATGATTTATGGAGCAGCAGCAAAGACGACTCTGGAAAAAAATAGAATGCAGCATAGAGCATTTTGCCTGTACATTGGAGCCGTCAAAACAACACTGAACAATGCAGTTTTAATAGAAACAGGAGAAATGCCAATGGATTTGAGAAGAGATAAACTCGCATTATCATACTGGGTCAAGCTGACAGGAAATGAGGAAGCGAATATTTCAAAAATAACACTACAAGACTGGTGGGAATATTCTAACTTCCAGGGACACGAGTTTGGGTGGACAATTGGAAGAAAAGCCAGAATGTATGGACTAGACACTATTGATATACAGTAGCTAACATCAGTCCAGTGAGTAATGTTCCCCCCTTGGCTGTTTCCTGGAAAAGAAGTAGACATTAGTCTGCTAATAAGGAAAAAGGATTGGCATATGAGTGAAGATGGTGTTAAAAAAAAGCACTTACCTCAGGAACAATTACTATAACTACTTACTTAAATTAAATTAATTAAAATAAATCACCCTTTATTGTCATTCAACCATACAACCAATCAAAAATTGCAGCTCTATACTGACGGTTCAAAGAACAAAGAGGGCTCTGTTGGAGTTGGAGTATACATTCCAAAGTTTAAAGTGACCATCTCAAAAAGACTCTCCAACAATACATCCGTGTTTACAGCAAAGATGGTGGCAATAATTATTGGTTTGCAGTGGGTGGAGGAGGTCAGACCGGACCAAGTGGTGGTGTGCACAGATTCACTTGCAGCTTTAAAAACTATACAGACACTAAAATCTACAAGTGAAGACTTGGTGATTGAGCTATATCTCAGTTTTTTTAGGGTACACATGGGAGGTGGAGATGTTCAGTTTTGTTGGGTTCCTGCACACGAAGGGTTTAAAGGGAATGACTCTGCAGACAAATTAGCAAAAAGTGCACTTGGGAAAGAAATAACTATACCATTGTCTCTTGGAAAAGGTGAAGGGAAAGCAGTAATCAAGAAAATAGGAATTGAGCTATGGCCAAAAAGATAGGATGAAGATCAAAAAGGTAGATCGTATTACAAACTACAAAAATCTATTATACTAAAGAATTATAAAACAACAAACAGGAGGGAAGACATCATTATGGCAAGACTCAGACTGAATCATACAGGTTTAAATGGTACTTTATTCACCATGGGGAAAAGCGAAAGTGACAAATGTGGAGTAAAAGAAAATGTCGAGCACATCTTATTACACTGTCACAAGTATGGAAATGAAAGAGAGAGAATGAAAAATGAAGTTCGAGAGGCCGGTAGGGAATGGTATTTAACTGGCATTCTGGGAACAGATGGAGATGGAGGGGCACTAAGAATCACAAGAAGGGCTCTTTTCTCTTTTTTAAATATCACAGGATTAAGTCATAGAATTTAGGGGTCGGGCTCAGATGACATAATGTTACACACTCTTGTACAGTAGGTGGCAGTATGCACCTTTCAGTTGTTTGCTATCCACCAGTAACCGAGAGAAGAAGAAGAAGAAGAAGAATGCACCTGTAAGATAGCAGACTACAGCTCCTGACCAGATAGAGTGATGATATAGTGACGTATGTGGCAGTAATGCACCTGTAGGCTGGTTGCCAACCTCCAATCAAATGTAAAAGAAGAAGAAGAAGAAGAATGGGAGCTTGATACAAAAATTCCATTTTATCTACATTATTATTGTTATTAATCATGTATTATTATATTTGAGAAGTATCATGCCTTTCATCTGCCATGTTTAATGTTTATATGTGCATTCCATATAGGATAAGTTCATATATTCTTGGCATGTTTCTGTGAGCAATTATTGGCCTTCAGAGAATTCAGACTGAGGATCAGTACAGGATCAGTACATGCGTATGGAATGATCTAAGCTACTTTGATAATCACTTTGAAAAGTCCTATTCTCTTTTGGGTCCCAGGAATGCACAGGAACTCCTAGTTTGTGATCTAGATTAGTTTTATGGACACTCTGTCTTCTGAATGTCTGTGTTTCATTTGCATCACCCCAGATAAGCTCTGGTTATCAGGACTCTCTCTCTCTCTGTCTCTCTCTCTTCCTCCACTCATCCTCCTCCTCCCCCTCCTTTTATTACCTACTGTATATATATCAGACCTAAAGAATGTATTCTTTGGAGATTCTAGGTGTGCACTGAAGGTCATGCTTTGTAATCTCTCCCCCAAAATGGCCATTGGGGTAAATAAACGTAATTTTCCGCCTGATCTTTGACTTTGAATAATTTAAACTCAGAATTATTCTAACATTTTGGTGCTCCGAACAGCGGATCCACATATCTCCGTCTTTCCGGCACCTCTGCTTGATTTCAGCAAGTGCACAGCTGATAAAAGACCTTCCCAGGCTGAGTACAAGGCTCAGTGTTACTGCAGTGAAGGCATTTCGAACCGGGGCGCTGGAACTGACTAGGTGACGAATCTGAGAATCCTAAAGGCGGCTTGGATGTAAGTACATTTGTTATTGTTGTTTATGGACATTGTAGATAAGGATTGCCTGGACCGGTTAACACTGCTAAGCCTGTTTAAATTCCTCATTTTAACCTAATCGCTAGTTTCTCTGCCACGGTGAGCTCTATTGCAAGATACTGGGGGAGGAAATCTGGGATTTCCCCTGCTACGGTGAGCATTATAGCAAGACACCGGGTGAGAAAGATTCGTTGCTTTAGGAATTTTATGTCAGTAAGGTGGAGGTTTCAGAAGTTGCACGCAAAAAAGGGAAAGATTCATGCCCTTTTAACCACGAATGTTTTACTGCTTAAATAACTAGGCTCTCAACATCTCGTGGAAGGGTTACGTGACCCTAAAAAGTAGATTCTCAGGGAAAGATTCATGCCTTGTGACCACAACTGCTTATTGTCCAGGTGTCTGGGCTCTCAGCATATCGTGGAAGGTTATGTGACCCTGGAGAATGAATTTTTCACAGGAAGAGTCGTGCCTTTTTACCGCGTCTGCTTATTGTCCGATTTCGGGGCTCTAGGCACACTGCGGGAGGTTTACGTGACCGTTGAAAATACTGGTAGATTTTTATTTTGAAAGTTTGTTGAAGCACTAGATAAAAGTTACTGCAGTTTGGTTTGTTTTGTCTCTGTGAAATTGCTACGGTGTGAAAAGGTGACAGAGCTCTCCACGGAGGCGGAGAGAGCAGGTTGTAAAATTGTTGTTTGTGATCCTTTCTGGTATTTGTGGAGCATAAAAGGGTTAGTTAATTAATTGTTGTCCTTTTGAGGAATGTTTAAAATTATGGGTATTTGAAAATAGTAGTTTTGAGCAAAAGGAGTTGACTAGTGTTGTGTTTTCACAACGGTCCATACATCCATCTTCTACCACTTTTCCGGAGGTCCGGGTCGCGGAGGCAGCAGTTCAAGCAGAGAAGCCCAGACTTCCCTCTCCCCAGCCACCTGCTCCAGCTCTTCAGAGAAGATACCAAGGCGTTCCCAGACCAGCTGGGAGACATAGTCTCTCCACCGAGTCTTGGGTCTGCCCCGGGATCTCCTCCCAGTGGGACGTGCCTGAAACACCTCAAGTGGGAGGCGTCCAGGAGGCATCCTAATCAGATGCCCATACCACCTCAACTGACTCCTTTCAATGTGGAGGAGCAGCGGTTCTACTCTGAGCCTCTCCCGGATGACTGAGCACCTCACCCCATCTCTGAGGGTGAGTCCAGCAATCCTACTGAGAAAGCTCATTTCAGCCGCTTGTATCCGCGATCTTGTTCTTTCGGTCATTACCCAAAGCTCGTGACCATAAGTGAGAGTAGGAACGTAGATTGAATGGTAAATCAACAGCTTTGCCCTAGAACTAAGCTCCCTCTTCACCACAACAGACCGGTACAATGTCTGCATCACTGCAGATGCTGCTCCAATCCGTCTGTCAATCTCTCGCTCCATTTTCCCCTCACTCATGAATAAGACCCCAAGATACTTAAACTCCTCCACTTGGGGCAGGAGCCTGTCCTTAACCCAGAGAGGACAATCTGTGGCGGGTTGGTGTAACCCCCACAACAGACTGGACAGACACAGCGCTCGGCTAGAGCAATTAACAGAACAGTGAAATGTGTGTATTAATGTCTACAGGCAGCCCCGCTTCTTCTGGCTCACTTCTGTGATGTTAATGTGCCTTTCATGCATTGTGTTCATGCGTCCTGTCCTTACTGTGACCTAGAGACCGAGATCAATATGTCTCTCAAATGCAAATGTCTCATGCCTGTTCTGCAATCTCTTTTGATCATACCAACTGCTGGGGAATGCTCTTTTATGTATTGTTGTAGTTGGGTATATATACTGCACTGTAACCCATGCTCACCCTGCTCAACTGCTGCTGCTGGACACGCACTTTTTGTCTCCTCTGCTGAGAGCCATCGGGCTCGCTCCCGGCACGTATGCACGGCGCTGGGAGCGGAGCTCGTGATGGCGGTATGATACAATAAACTCTGCTTAAAACCTTCACCAACGCCACTTTATTTCATGCCGCATCACTGGTGACCCCAAGAATGCACACGCTTTGTGCAACGCAACCTTCTGGTCTGGACGGCCACGCTGGCGAACCGACGCTGAAAAAAACACGCTGCCAGCGAACACAGCAGCCTGACACAAACGAGCTGCCCTCCCTTCTGCTTCAGGGAGACCTCGACGCGGAGCCAGCACAGGCGAGCTACTCTCCGGACATCACCCACGACCGGGAAAACTGCAGAAAACGTCATGGCGCGACCCTCGCCTGAGATCGGGACGTCCACGCTGGACCGGCCGAGGGACACAGAACGTTTTCTCCCTCTCACCGCTACTCCTCCCTCTCAGCGATCCTACTCATCTACCCGAGCCTGAGGAACAAAGATCGTCTATCTACCCTCAACGCTCCAACGCACCATGACTAATCTGCAGCCACAGCTCATCATAGATGTTTATCGGCGCCGTCTGCGCTGATCTCCACCAAGATTCCTGACCCTGGTTCTCCTCTCCAGCTGGCCCACCCATCACGGAACCCCGGCGCACGCACCGGGGAGTTATGAGGACGGCGCACCACGCACGGGACACATACAGCTCCACTGACTGCCTTCCTTCTGCTGCACACTGGCCCTTCAGGCTTGCTCGTACACCTGAGGCACGCAGCTTGCTCACTGGATTTTATGGTCTTAGCCACGGCACACAAGGGGAATTCAGCTGTCTGCGGTTCCCAAGGCTTTAGGGTTGCGCCTGCACCTAAAAGTCAAACACGCCAAGTCCCTTTGCTTCCTTTTTTTTTTTTCTTACAGCCACTCCTGTTTTTCTTCATGGCCACGAAAGGAGTCAGAGACTAATTTTTCTTCTTCTTATCTCCGCACGCTCAACGGGACAGCCCTCGACGTCGCGGACCAACAAGCAATTTTTGCGTGGCCAGGACGATTTCACCGCTCCCGGCCGGCATTTACCCCCCCCCCCCTCCGCCTGCACAGAGCTTCTCCTGCTCGCTGCCCAAGCTGCATGATCGAGACCTCGGCCGCCTGCCGAGCCCTCTGGGAGGGAGCGTGTGGCGGGTTGGTGTAACCCCCACAACAGACTGGACAGACACAGCGCTCGGCTAGAGCAATTAACAGAACAGTGAAATGTGTGTATTAATGTCTACAGGCAGCCCCGCTTCTTCTGGCTCACTTCTGTGATGTTAATGTGCCTTTCATGCATTGTGTTCATGCGTCCTGTCCTTACTGTGACCTAGAGACCGAGATCAATATGTCTCTCAAATGCAAATTTCTCATGCCTGTTCTGCAATCTCTTTTGATCATACCAACTGCTGGGGAATGCTCTTTTATGTATTGTTGTAGTTGGGTATATATACTGCACTGTAACCCATGCTCATCCTTTCACTCTCACTCTTCAACTGCTGCTGCTGGACACGCACTTTGTGTCTCCTCTGCTGAGAGCCATCGGGCTCGCTCCCGGCGCGTATGCACGGCGCCAGGAGCGGAGCTCGTGATGGCAGTATGATACAATAAACTCTGCTTAAAACCTTCACCAACGCCGCTTTAATTCATGCCGCCTCAAATCCACCTTTTTCCGGCTGAGGACCATGGACTCGGACTTGGAGGTGTTGATTCTCATCCCAGCCGCTTCACACTCAGTGTGGCAAACCGTCCCAGCAAGAGCTGTAGGTCATTGCTGGATGAAGCCAAAAGGACAACATCATCTGCAAACAACAGAGATGAGCTCCTGTGGTCACCAAGCATCACACTCACTGTTTTCACAACAGTGTAAACAAATAAACAGAAGGAGCTTCATGCTACAGTGAAAGTGTGTGGTTGCCAGATGTGCGTGTTTTCCGCTAAAGTTGCCAGTTTCGGAGATTAATTGAAGCAATTTTCACGCTGCTTTGGTTACTGGCATAGACCTGAAGTCTTCACTGTGTGCGTATGTCTAGCTCCGACCTTGTGGAGATAATGGAGAAAGGAGCATTTCTGTGTGGGCCCTGTGTGTCTGTCTGTGTGTGTGTGTGTGTGTGTGTGTGTGTGTGTGTGTGTGTGTGTGTGTGTGTGTATGTGTGGTTGCTTGAGAAAAAAAAAAAAAAGAATGAAAAAAACACAGGCTGTGTGGGTGCTGATCTGTGTGACAGGGGAGTGAAAGAGAAATAATCTATATATGGGTATTTTTACAAAGCTTTGGGGTTTTACAGTTTACTTTTTTCTAATCTAACTTGGTGGGTTTTGACTCTAATGTTGCATATGTAGTGAACTATTTACACATTTTTAAAGCCAGTATTTTCATTTCCTCCAGTTTTTCTTTGGAAAATGAAAAACATTGAGCTATTTTTACTCAATTTTTTTTTTTGACATATTACTGATTTTTATTGACTCAATTGCCTTATTTCTCTGACTGAAGCATAACAGTGACCTTTACAGGGAAATAGGACGCAGGACTAACAATCTCAAAGGGGGTTTTCCTTCCCTCTGTTCCCCGCTCTCACCTAACAATCAGCCTCAACATCGCCTCGCCACTGTCCGTGCCCCTCCCGTCGAGACCACAGGTGCATAGAACACTAAGTTAAGTACAATTACTTGCATCTTAATCAATGCTACCAGCATGACAATGATGACATTAACTGAACATTACAACATCATGCTGTCACTTAATAATGCCTAATCACTAAAAAAACAAGGCTTTGTGTACACATTATGTTACATGATTCAAAGCACAGAAGAGGTTGATGATTACTGTGTTAGTGCATGTGATTTGCCAGAGTCTACTGACTATCAAACACAGGTTTTGGTCATTCTATGTTATATTGTTGCTTTGTTTCAATAACACTAAACTCAGTTTTTAATAAATGACATATGCAATCTAAAAAAAAAAAGTCAAAAGGGCGGTGCAGTGGTGCAGTGGTTAGCACTGCGCCAGCACAGCAACTCACCCTTGGCCATGGGATCCCTGGTTCGATCCCAGCCCCTGACCAACAGTGATCTGTGTGGAGTTTGCATGTTTCTCCCCGTGTCTGCGTGGGTTTACTCCGGGATTTCTCCGGTTTCCTCCCACAGGCCAAAAACATGCAGGTTAGGTTAATTGGAGACTCTAAAGTGGCCCTAGGTGTGAATGTGTGTGTGAATGGTTAAGGGATAGCGCCGTACCGTTGCTGCTTCATCCATCCAGGTGGATGCCCTCAATTTCCCCTCTGGGGATCAATAAAGTATACAAAATTCAAATTCAAAAAATTATTTACATTTTGATCCTTTCACTGTCCATGTAAAAAAAAAAAAGGAGAACGCAAGAGCAGGTTCTGAGACAGTTCATGCTGTGACATTATCCCTCCTCTGATCAGAGTGGAATAAATGGCTTTGTGTGAGAACTGGGAAAAGAAAAAACACTCTTAAACATGGGTTGCTG
This sequence comes from Pholidichthys leucotaenia, assembly GCA_020510985.1. NCBI lineage: Eukaryota > Metazoa > Chordata > Actinopteri > Cichliformes > Pholidichthyidae > Pholidichthys > Pholidichthys leucotaenia. The sequence goes on from CM035848.1 coordinate 51,871,480, forward strand.
TTATAGCAAACAAGGCATAACAGCCACAGAATATTCAGACAGACAGAAAAAATAGTTTGTTTTGCTGTAAGGGTTAAAGAACACAGCAAGATGAGAATGAAATTTTTGTATTATCAGGAGATGGTAAATTTATGAACGGAAAAGACAGAAATAGCACAAGATTTCTGGCAAAATGGAGAAGGAATTTAATTTCAATGGTAAACTCAGAGTTAATGACTGATTAGCGGCAGATGGAAGCAGCCGAAAGGAGATGCGTCAGACTGACCTAGATAAGATGATGTTAAACAGACAGAATCAGACTTCAAAGGATTCGGATGTTTGTAATAAAAAGGAGGCTCAAGGTCTGACGGCTTGTAGGATTTAGGAAAAAAAAAAAAAAACTGCAGATGGTGGTATCAATCATTCTGACCTTAGAAGGTTCTTCTTTCCTGTGCCATAAATTCCTGAACACACAGTGCGGCTCTGTGACCTAGGCCACTCAGGAAAGAGATTAGGACTGCACTTTGCATTCCCTAATTCTAAACGCTGCATTGGTTTAAGGCTTCTAATATATGACCCTTTTTTTTTAAACATAATCCTAAACTAGTGATTATTCATTGTTGTGGTCTGAGCGCCGATCTCGTCTGTGCTCAGGTCATGCGGTATTTCCCTTCCAGCCTGTGTTTATCTCTGTAGTTTCCCAGAGCTCTTATTTTGACAGCGTCCCTGCGGAGCTTCCGGCTGTCAGAGCAGAGCTCAGCAATGACAGCTGGGTTTAATTCAGCAGATGATGCCCTCATCAGCTGATTAATCCCTTGCCCTATTTAAGGGAGCAGCTGCGGTTACTCCGGGCTGCAACCTCACATACGATGGACGTTGCTCTCGTACAGCGTTCGGCTGGAGTCCCTACGTCCGGCTCCAGTCATCCTGTTATTCTCAGAGTCCTGTAAGTTTCTCCCTTAGCTTATGTTTATTCGTCACTGTTGGGAAATGGGTCCTGACCATCATTTGTGCCTATGCACCAAATGATGTTTCAGAGTACCCACCCTTTTTGGAGTCCGTGAATGGGGTGCTGGAGGTGCTCCTCTTGGAGACTCCATTGTCCTTCTGGGGGACGTCAATGCGCACGTGGGCAACGACAGTGAAACCTGGAGAGGAGTGATTGGGAGGAACGGCCTGCCCGATCTGAACCCGAGTGGTGTTCAGTTATTGGACTTCTGTGCTAACCACAGTTTGTCCATAACGAACACCATGTTCAAGCATAAGGGTATCCATATGTGCACCTGGCACCAGGACACCCTAGGTCGCAGGTCAATGATCGATTTTGTTATCGTGTCATCAGACCTGCGACCGTATGTCTTGGACACTCAGGTAAAGAGAGGTGCAGAGCTGTCAACTGATCACCACCTGGTGGTGAGTTGGATCTGATGGCAGGGGAGGAAGCCATTCAGACCTGGTAGACCCAAATGTATAGTGAGGGTGTGCTGGGAACGTCTGGCTGAGGCCCCTGTCCGGGAGGTCTTCAACTCCCACCTCCGGAAGAACTTCAGCCACATTCCGAGGGAGTCTGGAGACATGGAGTCTGAATGGGCCATGTTCTCCACCTCTATTGTTGAAGCGGCGGCCCAGAGCTGCGGCCGCAAGGTGGTTGGTGCATCTCGTGGTGGCAACCCCCGAACCAAGTGGTGGACACCAGTGGTGAGGGGGGCCATTAAGCTGAAGAAGGAGTCCTATCAAGCTTGGTTGGCTTGTGGGACTCCCAAAGCAGCTGAGGTGTACCGGCAGGCCAAGCGGAGTGCAGCTCGGGTGGTTGCTGAAGCAAAAACCCGGGTTTGGGAGGAGTTCGTTGAGGCCATGGAACAAGACTTTCGGTCGGCCTCGAAGAGATTCTGGCAAACTGTCCGGCGGCTCAGGAGGGGAAAGCAGCTCCCTGTCCACACAGTGTTTATTGTGCAGATGGGGCGCTGTTGACTTTGACTGGGGATATCGTTGGGTGGTGGAAGGAATACTTTGAGGATCTCCTCAATCCCACTGATACGCCTTCCACAGAGGAAGTAGGGTTCGTGGACGAGGGGGATGACTCGCCTATCACAGGGGCTGAGGTCGCCAAGGTGGTTAAAAATGTCCTTGGTGCACTACAAAGTGCAACAACGAGACAGAAATTGAAAGAATAACCAAAGACACTGGAAAAATAAGAAGAATTAAGAGATGGAAACTAAAAACTTGATGCTCCAACATTTGTCCCCCCCCCTTTTTTTCTTTTTTTTTTCCTTTCTTACTCTAGCTCCTTTTTTTTAAAATATAGACTGTGATCTGAATGTAATATGTATGATGAAAAATGAATAAAAATCCAAGTTACAAAAAAAACCTGTCCTTGGTGGCCGGGCCCCAGGGGTGGACGAGATTCGCCCTGAGTACCTCAAGGCCCTGGATGTTGTAGGGCTGTCATGGCTGTCAATGTTGTAGGTCTGCAACATTGCGTGGAGGTCGGGGGCAGTGCCTTTGGCATGGCAAACCGGGGTGGTGGTTCCTCTCTTCAAAAAAGGGAACCGGAGGGTGTGCTCCAACTTCAGAGGGATCACACTCCTCAGCCTCCCTGGGAAGGTCTATGCCAAAGTACTGAAGAGGAGAGTCCGACCATTGGTTGAACCTCGGATTCAGGAGGAGCAATGTGGTTTTCGTCCTGGCTGTGGCACATCGGACCAGCTCTTTACCCTCTCGAGAATTCTCGAGGGTTCGTGGGAGTTTGCCCAACCAGTTTACATGTATTTTGTGGACTTGGAGAAGGCATTTGACCGCGTCCCTCGTGGTTTTTTGTGGGGGAGTGCTTGTTGTTACGAGCTATTCGGTCTCTGTACTACCATTGTGAGAGTTTGGTTTGTATTGCCAACACTCGGTCGGACTCATTCCCAGTGAGAGTTGGACTCCGCCAGGGCTGCCCTTTGTCACCGATCCTGTTCATAATTTTTATGGACAGGATTTCTAGGTGCAGCCAGGGAATGGAGGGCATCATGCTTGGTGACCACAGGATCTCATCTCTGTTGTTTGCAGATGATGTTGTCCTGTTGGCTTCATCCAGCAATGACCCACAGCTCTTGCTGGGATGGTTTGCCGCTGAGTGTGAAGCAGCTGGGATGAGAATCAGCACCTCCAAGTCCGAGTCCATGGTCCTCAGCCGGAAAAAGGTGGATTGTCCTCTCTGGGTTGGGGACAGGCTCCTGCCCCAAGTGGACGAGTTTAAGTATCTTGGGATCTTATTCACGAGTGAGGGGAAAATGGAGCGAGAGATTGACAGACGGATCGGAGCAGCATCTGCAGTGATGCGGACGTTGTACCGGTCTGTTGTGGTGAAGAGGGAGCTGAGTTCTAAGGCAAAGCTGTCGATTTACCAGTCAATCTACGTTCCTACTCTCACCTATGGTCACGGGCTTTGGGTAATGACCGAAAGAACAAGATTGCAGATACAAGCGGCTGAAGTGAGCTTTCTCCGTAGGATTGCTGGACTCACTCTCAGAGATAGGGTGAGGAGCTCAGTCATCCAGGAGAGGCTCAGAGTAGAACCGCTGCTCCTCCACATTGAAAGGAGTCAGTTGAGGTGGTATGGGCATCTGATTAGGATGCCTCCTGGACACCTCCCACTTGAGGTGTTTCAGGCACGTCCCATTGGGAGGAGACCCCGGGGCAGACCCAGGACTCAGTGGACAGACTATGTCTCCCAGCTGGTCTGGGAACGCCTTGGTATCCTCTCTGAAGAGCTAGAGCAGGTGGCGGGGGAGAGGGAAGTCTGGGCTTCTCTGCTTGAACTGCTGCCTCCGCGACCCGGACCACCGGAAAAGCGGTAGAAGATGGATGGATGGATGGATGGATGGATGGATGTGTCAGTACGGTAGTCATTGTTCTTGTTTTCGCCCCACGTGGCGGTTTACTTTGTCATCCTTGTCTTTACTAATAAATATATAAACTCATCGGCTGGCCTATAGCGTCTCATTAGTGGTCCGCGAGGACCACCCGTGACAGTAGGTCACAGCTGACACAAGACGCCAGTCACCGTGAGTTTGCCGTGGGCCTGAGTTTTTTCTCTTTGCTGGGGCTTGTATGGTGATAGTATGTCTGCTCTCGAGTGTGGGTATTGCCCTGAGTGGTTCCAGGAGATAGATGGCTACCTGGCCAAGGCCCGTCTCCTCATGCCCACCTATGCTAATAGGTGGGCATGAGGAAATATTACAAAGAAGGGCAGTCCGTGTTATACACAAAGTCGGGTATCTTGAACATACTAATTTATTGTTTTTACATTCAAAGTTATGGAAATTACGGCATCTGATTGATTATTATACAGCACAATTAATGTTTAAAGTCAATAAAAACCTTTTGCCACACAGTATACAAAATCTTTTCAGCGAGAGAGAAGGGAAATATAATTTACGGGGGAACACAAAATTTAAAATGCACTTAGTAAGATCTACTAGGAAGGGTTTTTGTGTGTCTGTGTGTGGGGTAAAATTGTGGAATGGGTTGAGGGAAAAACACAGACAATGTCCAAACATCCATATATTTAAATCAACATATAAAGAAATGATTTTTGAGCAGTATAAAAATAAAGGGCAGTAATATTATTACAATGTGTCTTCAATGAAAAAAGGTTGTTATTGTGTGTGTTATTGTGTTATGGTGATTGTGTTGTCTGTGTTTGTGTTGAACATACCAGAAGTATTTATTACCTCCGCCAAAGGGGGAGGTTATGTGATCATCGCCGTTGGTTTGTCTGTTTGTCTGTTTGTTTGTTTGTTTGTCTGATTGTTAGCAAGATAACTCAAAAAGTTATGGACGGATTTTCATGAAATTTTCACAGATTGTCAGAAATGGGGTATCCTACAGATGATTAGATTTTGGTGGTGATCCGGATCACCGTCCACAAGAAAACCGCCATTACGTAAAATGCCATTTTCGTGAATAACTACTAAACCACTAATCCTATCATTGTCAATCCAATTGCTTGTCATATGTTTTCATGGTCAAGGAATCTGAAAACGTACACCCAAACACTGTATAGGGGGAACTGTGGCCGCCATTATGGAAAATGCCATTTTCGTGAATAACTACTGAACTGTGGCGGAAGAATAATAAAGCAGCAAACTGGTAGTTTTTGAGGGTGTTTATTATCATTCATCTCGCCATCATAAGACTTACTCCAGCCCTGTGCAGGCGGGCTGGAGCGGGTCCTCAGGCTCTCGTGAGGAGACACAGAATGCGTGTGTCAGCAGCAGTGGTAAGAGAGAGAGAGAGTGTTACAGAGCAATGCCGTATTTATAGAGGTTTTTCAGTCACGTGACCCGCGCACCCAGCGATGCAGCCGGCGGCCATACTGCCGGTCAAGCGCGACGCCCGCCAGGCTTGTTTACATAACAAAGATCGTGAGTGTTGCAAACTTCTGAGTCTTCTGAAAGTGTGGGACAGGTTTCAGGGGTGGGCAGCGAGGGCCATTCCACTGCAGATTTTCTGTTCCACCCAGTCTCTTCAGCAGGTGTTTGCTCTGATCCCCTTCAAGGACTGCTAATCAGTGAAAGCACCTGCTGATGAGACTGGGTGGAATAGAAAATCTGCAGCGGAATGGCCCTCCATGGCACATGATTGCCCACCACTGGGTTAGCTGGTAGTTTATCACTATTTATCATGTCTGAACGTGAAGGAGGTCTGAGTGAACAGACCAAACACCTCTCTGGCATCGAATTGAAGCGGTATCAGGATAAAATAGTCATTCTAGGAGGCTGTGATCCTTACACTGCACCTGGCGTGTTGTTCTCCCCATCAGGATGTCACACTGCCAGACTTTGAGTTCAGTGACTTGATGATTTACCTGATCGTGCACCCTTCACCATACAGTCTGGAGAATTTTGAGGCTCACAAGACCAAGCGAGACTCACAAGCGAGTGTACTCTGTGGGAGTCCAGCCTTTCCTGTCTATTGCAGCAATCCACATGTTTCTACGGTCAGGCTCTTGACTCAGTGCAGGAATCCTGTAGAAGTTCACATTCTCTGGGCTGCACGGTGGCGCAGTGGTTTAGCACTGCGGCAGCACAGTTTACCCTCGGCCGGGGAATCGCGGGGATCATGAGATCGTGGGTTCAATCTCGACCAACAGTGAGCTGTGTGGAGTTTGCATGTTCTCCCCGTGTTGCGTGGGTTTACTCCGGGATTTCTCCGGTTTCCTCCCGCATACCAAAAACATGTAGGTTTAGGGCGCACGCAGCGACCGGCAGCCGGTGGCTTGTCACCAGACTGCAAACCAAATCTACCTACGGGTACAAATAAGTAACAAAAAAAAAAAAACTTCTCCTTCTGTCCACGCCTATTATGGCAGTGAACAGCACAACACGTCTCCGGCATGACAACAACGACAAAAACGGCGATGACAGGGCTTAGAAAACATGTGAAAGTGGTTTGTTTACACAAGCTTGTGTACTATGCCTGCCAGCGCTTGACCGGCAGCATGGCGGCGCCGGCCTGTGACCTAGATCCGTGACGTCACATGAAAATTCCCTATACCCCACTACAGTCAATACATGAAAGGCATGTTATCATCAAAGAGACTGCAGGAAGGCATGGGACATTTGCATTTCAGTAAGAGCAGGAAGCATGAACACAATGCATGAATGGCACATTAACATCACAGTACTGAGCAGGAAAGAGCTAGACGAAGCGAGGCTGCTGTTGACATTAATACACACATTTCACTGTTATATTAATTGCTTTAGCTGAGCGCTCTGCTTGTCCCAGTGTGTTGTGGGGGTGCCCCACACACTCCCCCCCAGAGGGCTCAGCGGGAAGCTGAGGCCTCGATAGTCCGGCTTTGGGAGCGAGCTGCGGGGGAGGCTCGCTGCAGGCGGCGGTGTAGGGAGGGGGGTGGGGGTAGTAAGTGCCGGCCTGGGACGGCGAAATTGTCTGAGCCGCGCAAAAATTGCCTGTGGATCCGCGATGTGAAGGGGCTGTCCCGTTGAACGTGTGGAGGTCCACAGCAGCTGTAAGAAGAAAAAAATTAGTCACTGACTCCTCTCGCAGCCATGAAGAAAAAAAGGAGCTGCGAGGCTGCGTAGCAGCTGTGAGAAAAAAAACAAAAGCAGAGGGACTTGGCATGTTGACTTTAGGTGCGGGCGCAGCCCTAAAGCCCTCGGGAACAGCTGACGGCTGAATTCCCTTTGTGCGCCGTGGCTGAGACCCATACAAAATCCTGTGAGCGAGCTGCGTGTGATGCTTCAGGTGTGTGAGCAGCCCTGAAGGTTCCGTGTGCAGCGGCGAAAGACGCTGGCGGTCTGTATAGAGCCGGTATGTCCCGTGCGTGGTGCGCTGTCCTCATAACCCCCCGGTGTGCGTGCGGGGTTCGGCGCATGGCAGGTCCGCTGTAGAGGCGAGTCAGGGTCAGGGAGCTTGCTGGAGATCAGCGTAGTCGGCGCCGATAATCATCCCTGTTCAGTGTGTTGCGTTGTTCGCTCGTGGTGCGTTGGAGTGGTGCGAGGAAATAGACGATCTTTGTCCCTTGGGCTTGCGTAGATGCGTAGGAGTGGTGAGAGGGAGGAGGAGCGGTGAGAGGGAGAAGACGTTCTGTGTCCCTCGGCCGGTCCAGCGTGGATGTCCCGATCTCAGGCGAAGGTCGCACCATGACGCTTTCTGCAGCCTTCACGGTCATGGGTGATCTCTGAGGGAGTTCGCCTGGTGGTGGCTCTGCGTCGAGGTCTCCCTGTAGCAGAAGGGAGAGCAGATCATTTGCGCCAGGCTGCTGCGTTCGCTTGTCGTCGGAGAATCACCGCCAGGTGCTGCGTTCGTTGTCGTCGGGTCACCAGCGTGGCTGTCCAGACCAGAAGGTTGCGTTGCACAAGGCGTGTGCATTCTCGGGGTCACCAATGTGGCGGAAGAATAATAAAGCAGCAAACTGGTAGTTTTTGAGGGTGTTTATTATCATTCATCCCGCCATCATAAGACTCACTCCAGCCCTGTGCAGGCGGGCTGGAGCGGGTCCTCAGGCTCTCGTGAGGAGACACAGAATGCGTGTGTCAGCAGCAGTGGTAAGAGGGAGAGAGAGTGTTACAGAGCAATGCCGTATTTATACCCCACTACAGACAATACATGAAAGGCATGTTATCATCAAAGAGACTGCAGGAAGGCATGGGACATTTGCATTTCAGTAAGAGCAGGAAGCATGAACACAATGCATGAATGGCACATTAACATCACAGTACTGAGCAGGAAAGTTCTAGACGAAGCGAGGCTGCCTGTTGACATTAATACACAAATTTCACTGTTATGCTAATTGCTCTAGCTGAGCGCTCTGCTTGTCCCAGTGTGTTGTGGGGGCGCCCCACAGAACCACTAATCCTATCATTGTCAATCCAATTGCTAGTCATTGTAGAAGAGCTTGGAAATGAAGAGGCGATTTGATTTATAAACCAAGTTTAATAATCAGCATAATCAGCTCTTCTAACAAGTCTCATCTGGTGCAGAGAGTGGCAGAAGGGAAAAGAGACAGAATGTCTCCAGCTCACTGACTTTATACTGGCACACAATAAAAGACATGCATAACAAAGGCTGACATCCCTCATTATCTTAATCCCCCCATTGTCTTGGTATTTCCTCTCCTCGCCTTGGGGGTGAGGGTGGCTCCTCCGGTCTCCTCCGCCGCGTCCGGGAACGTCTTTGTTCTTCACTCGGCGGTTGAGAGCCCTTTGTCCTTTCAGAGGTGTGAAGTCCTTTACATATGTAATTACCAAACATTTCCACATGCTTCAACATATGTAGGTTATGGAATATATGGTTAATATAGACCACAGTCATATGTTTTCATGGTCAAGGAATCTGAAAACGTACACACAAACACTGTATGGGAGGAACTATGGCGCTAAACTGCCATTACGCAAAATGACATTTTCGTGAATAACTACTAAACCACTAATCCTATCATTGTGAATCCAATTGCTAGTCATATGTTTTCATGGTCAAGGAATCGGAAAACGTACACACAAACACTGTATGGGGGGAACTGTGGCGCTAAACCGCCATTACGCAAAATGCCATTTTCGTGAATAACTACTAAACCACTAATCCTATCATTGTGAATCCAATTGCTTGTCATATGTTTTCATGGTCAAGGAATCTGAAAACGTACACACAAACACTGTATGGGGGGAACTGTGGCGCTAAACCACCATTACGCAAAATGCCATTTTCGTGAATAACTACTGAACCACTAATCCTGTCATTGTGAATCCAATTGCTAGTCATGTGTCCACACATGTGACCTACTTTGTGACTGATATAAGGCCTCACATTTTAGATAAGAACAAAGACAGAGTTTCCTGGGAGATAACAGGAAGCTGTGAAGGAGTTAGCTTTGGTATGCAGGGCCTGAGACTGTGGGGGTGATATTAGAGGATTAAAGAGGAGTGTAGGAGCCATGAAATGAAGAGACTGAATGATTTCTCAGTATTGGTTTATTTCATCTCACGTCCTACAGCTCCTCTCTCAGTCAGGGAATGAAGAGGACGAGCTGCGGTAAACCACATACCTTTATACTTTCACATCAAACACGAATCACATTCACATCAAACACGGAATTACATTCACATTTAATCCTCCCATTGTCCTCTCGGCTTCTCTGTCTGACCCCAGGAGTCAGACAGTCCCTTCAGGTCCACTCCCAGATCTTCTCACTTCTTCCCCGGTCCGCAGGGGGTCCAGACTTAATGTCCGTTTGACGCGTGATGTCAATACACCCTGCGAGCTCAAAGTTCCCTCATGTCTGGGTCTCTGCCAAGGAATATGTGAGCTACATAATGTTACGCCACAGGAGATGCATTGTTACTGGGGATTATAATGCAATGTGACTTGTGATGCAATACTTGTGAGCTGTGAGAGTCCTGGGTATATAAGGGACGAGAGATTCCTGTAATGTCTCTTTTCTGCTTTGAGATGTTGGAGAATGTGTAATAAAGCTGCTTTGAGACAAATCTGCCTCATCTATTGCACATTCCCACACTGGTGACCCAAGACGTAGCATGCAGCAGCAGGAGAATCCCCCGGGGCCAGCCTCATCCGGAGCCCCCAGCCAAGCGAATGCCGCTACGGTCCAGCTACCGGACTTTTGGCAGAACAATCCGCGCTCCTGGTTCCACTCGGTTGAGGCACAGTTCAACCTCTGGGGGATATCGGTAGATGACACAAAATTCTACCATGTGGTCGCAAAGCTTGACAACCACACGTCCCAGCATGTGGAGAGCCTTCTGGAGCAGCTGCCGGCCAGCGACAAATACGGCACGTTGAAGGCTGCACTCATCGAGCACTTCACTCTCTCGGTGGAGGAGAGAGCAGAGAGACTCCTGGCGCTGACTGAGTTGGGAGACGACAAGCCCGTTAACCTGATGGAGAAGATGTTGAGGTTGAAAGGCTCAGACGACGACCACTTCATCTTTACCCACCTCTTCCTCAGGACCCTACCGTCAGCGACAAGAGCGACCCTGGCCAGTTCACCGTTGTTGGCCCAGCGGGACTACCGCGCGCTGGCCCGGGAGGCGCAGCGAATTGTCAACGCCAGCAGACAGCGCGCCGCCATGGCTGCAGCAGCGGAACTCGGCACGATGGCCGGAGATGGCACAGGGGTAGCGGTAGCAGAACCACCGACGACGGCGGTGGCGGGGGCCAAAGAATGCGGAGGAGACGCCCTTTGTTTCTACCACCGGCGCTTTGCAGAGAAGGCACGCAAATGTGTACCGCCGTGCCAGTTCAAGTGTTTGGGAAACGCCAAGACCGGGGGTCGCTAGCAGCCGCAACCCTCAGGGAGGAGAACAAGCTGCTCTACTTGTTGGACGCACGCTCGGGGAGGCATTTCCTCGTGGACACAGGCTCCCAGTTGAGTTTCATCACACCTTCCTACGCGGACAGGCTGGCAGGTTCCAGAGGTCCCGGGGTGGCAGCAGCGAACGGCTCGGAGATTAAGACCTTTGGTGAGAGGACTCTACTTCTGTCCCTACACGGACGTACATTTGAGTGGACTTTTGTTATAGCAGCAGTGAATTTCAATATGTTGGGGGCTGATTTTTTGTGCTCACATGGTTTGTTGGTTGATCTTGCTAACAGGCGCCTGGTTAATGCACTTTCTTTTGATTCTATTCCCTGTACAGCGCGAGTGGCCCCGCCAACAGCACAAGCCAACGTCACAGCTGCAAGTGGTAAGTTCCACACACTGCTCACTCAGTTCCCAGCACTCACGGTCCCCACATTTTCAGCAACGGTCGCTAAACACGGGGTGGAACATTTTATTACCACTACCGGACCGCCCGTTTTTGCAAAAGCTCGGCGCTTGGACGCAGCTAAACTGGCCATAGCGCGCGAAGAGTTCGCCAACCTGGAGAGGTTGGGCATAATCAGGCGTTCGAACAGCCCATGGGCTTCCCCGCTACACATGGTCCCGAAGGCTGACGGCTCGTGGCGACCTTGCAGGGATTTCCGCAGGTTAAACAACGCTATAGCCCATGACCGCTACCCAATCCCGCGTATCCAAGATTTTTCCGTTCATTTGGCAGGGGCGCGTGTTTTTTCTAAGATAGATTTGGTCCGCGGTTACACCAAGTCCCAGTGCGCGCTGAGGACATACCCAAAACAGCGGTAATAACTCCATTTGGCCTATTCGAGTTTTTGCGCATGCCATTCGGGCTTAAAGGGGCTGCACAGACGTTCCAACGCATGATGGACGCGGTGCTGCGCGATCTCCCTTTCGTGTTCGTCTACTTGGACGATATTTTGGTAGCCAGTGTAGGAAACTCGAAATGAAGAGACTGAATGATTTTTCAGTATTGGTTTATTCCATCTCAAGTCCTACAGCTCCTCTCTCAGTCAGGGAATGAAGAGGGCGAGCTGAGGTAAACCACATACCTTTATACTGTTACATCAGACACAAATCACATTCACATCAAACACAGAATTCCATTCATATCTAATCCTCTTATTGTCCTCTCGGCTTCTCTGTCTGACCCTAGGAGTCAGACAGTCTCTTCAGGTCCACTCCCAGATCTTCTCACTTCTTCTCTAGTCCGCAGGGGGTCCAGACTCAATGTCCGTTTGAGGCGTGATGTCAATACACACTGCGAGCTCAAAGTTCCCTCATGTCTGGGTCTCTGCCAAGGAATATGTGAGCTACATAATGTTACGCCACATCACTCCCCCCGAAACGCCCAAGAACGGACATACACCAACCTTAAGTCAATAATAGACAGTCATACACACTATGTCAAGAATGGACACACACACACCGACTTCATGTCCATAATGGGCAGTCATACACATTACACCCTTACATCACCCCCCCCTTTGCAGGATCTACAGCACAATTTACACGGGTTGATCAAAATACACATCACTCTGCCCGTTGCTTAGGCTTCAATCTCCTCCCGAATCTGCTGAACGCAGGCTTCGCAGCCTGTGTTGTGCCGTCCTGCGGTGCGCCTGTGGAATGAGGGGGAGAAGGGTTATTTACCCCCTGCTGGGGAACTAGGGGCTGTCCCTTGGGAGGCCTGCCGCGTCGAGGCGCCCCCGCCGGCCGTACAGGTTCGTCACGTAACACAAAAGCAGGCTTTAATCTGTCAACACTGATTGTCTCTTTCCTGCCCCCCAAGTCCAGTACAAAACATTTCTCCCCGGTTTCCAGCACTCGGAATGGACCATCGTAAGGTGGGCGGAGGCTGTGACGCTGGGCGTCGTGCCTGACAAAAACAAACTCTGCGTTTTGCAAAGCCTTGGGAACAAAAACCCGCGGAAAAGTGTGATGAGCGGGGCCCGGGAGCATTTCTGCCCCCGTGCCACGTAGAGGTCCCCGCACCGGGGGGCGCTCAGGTGCTGCATGGGCTGGCAGGAATTCTCCTGGCAGCCTGAGAGGTTGAGTAAACACTAATTCAGCAGGTGAGGCATCTAAATCCTCCTTGGGTGCAGAACGCAACCCCAATAAAACCCATGGTAGTTTGTTTACCCAATTTGTATCCGTGAGCGACGCTCTGAGGGCTGCTTTCAACGACCTGTGAAAACGCTCGCATAAACCGTTGGCCTGTGGGTGATAAGTGGTGGTGCGATGGGCTGTTGCTCCTAAGCCACTGGCCATGGCTGACCATAGCTCTGAAACGAACTGCGGACCCCTATCGGACGTAATGTCCGACGGGACTCCGAACCGCGCTACCCAGGCTGTTAAAAAAACGCGAGTTACCTCTGCTGCTGTGGTAGACTGTAATGGGACTACTTCCGGCCAAAGCGTGGTCCGGTCCACCATTGTCAGGAGATGTGTGAACCCCTGTGAGGGCGGCAGGGGTCCCACTAGATCTACGTGCACATGATCAAACCTCTTAGCCAGGATGTGGAAAGGTTCCAAAGGGGCTTTTGTGTGTCTGTGAACTTTGGCCCGCCGGCAGGACATGCAGGCTCTTGCCCACTCCTTCACGTGCTTGCGCAGGCTCGGCCAAACAAACTTCTCTGCTACCATTTTCACCGAAGCGCGTACTCCCGGGTGTGCTAGGGAGTGCACCGCGTCAAAAACACGACGGCGCCACGTGGCCGGTACCACTGGGCGAAGTCGCCCGGTGGATACATCGCAAATAAGCGGGGGTGAACCGGTTTGTAAACTTACGTTCTCCAGCCTTAACCCTGTTGGTCCAGACAGGAGCGCACGCACGTCTGTGTCCTCGCCCTGTTCTGCTGCCATGGCCGCGTAATCTATCCCTACGTGCACCGGAGCCACGTGCGCGTCCGCGCTGTTCCCGCGCTCCGCGTCTGCAGCGCTACAGCCCCAATCCGTGCGGACAGGCGCTGTTACCGCTCGCGAGAGGCAGTCTGCCACCACATTAAATTTACCGGCTACGTGCTGTATATCGGTGGTGAATTCTGAAATTGCTGCCTCTGCTGTCGGCCTGACCATGGTTCAGAGACTTTGGACATCGCAAAGGTTAATGGTTTGTGGTCGACAAACGCGGTGAAACGCCGCCCTTCCAACCAGAACTGGAAATGGCGAATGGCCAGGTGGAGCGCTAGCAGTTCCCTGTCAAACGCGCTATATTTTCGCTCAGCATCGTGTAGGGATCTGCTAAAAAAAAGCGAGTGGTTGCCAAGCCCCAGCGACTTGCTGTTCTACCACGGCTCCTATGGCCACATCTGACGCGTCTGTGGTTAGCGCTATTCGGGCTGCCGGGTCTGGGTGAGCCAGCAGTGCTGCGTTCGCTAGTGCTTTCTTAACCTCAGTGAATGCGCGCTCCCGCTCCGGGGACCACTCAATCGCATTGGAGGGCTTCTGTTTTTTTAGTGCGACATACAACGGTTGCATGAGCTGCGCCGCGTGAGGTATGAAACGGTTGTAAAAGTTTACCATACCTAAAAATTCCTGCAACGCTTTTACTGTTTGTGGCTGGGGAAACTCAGCCACTGCGCGTACTTTGGAGGGCAGCGGAACTGCACCCTCTGGGGAGACGCGGTGCCCTAAAAAATCGATCTGTGCTGCGCCGAAATGGCACTTGGCTGGGTTGATTATCAACCCGTGCGCTCCCAACCTCTGAAAAACAGTTCTGAGGTGACTTTCGTGTTCCTCCTCAGAGGCGCTGGCGACTAAAATATCATCTAAGTAGACAAAAACAAAAGGGAGGTCGCGCAAAACGGCATCCATCATGCGTTGGAAGGTTTGCGCAGCGCCTTTAAGGCCAAAAGGCATGCGTAAAAATTCAAAAAGCCCGAAAGGGGTTATTACCGCTGTCTTGGGAATGTCCTCTGATCGGACCGGGACCTGATGATAACCGCGGACCAGGTCTATTTTAGAAAAAATTTGCGCCTTGGCCAAATGCACCGAAAAATCTTGGATATGCGGAATTGGGTAGCGGTCCTGCGCTGTGGCATTGTTTAACCTGCGATAATCGCCACACGGTCTCCACGAGCCGTCAGCCTTAGGGACCATGTGGAGGGGGGAAGCCCAAGCGGACTTCGAGCGGCGAATTATGCCCAACCTTTCCAGGTTGGCGAACTCCTCACGCGCAATAGAGAGCTTAGCTGCATCCAAGCGCTGAGCCTTCGCAAAAACCGGTGGGCCACTTGTGGTTATAAAGTGCTCCACCCCGTGCTTCGCCACCTTAGCTGAAAATGTGGGAACTGTGAGTGCTGGGAACTGGTTTAGGAGAGTGTGGAACTTACCTCCTGTTGCGGTGGCGTTGGCCTGTACTGACGGCGGGGACACTCGCGCTGCACAGGGAATAAAACAAAAAGACAGTGCATTAACCAAGCGTCTATTAGCCAGATCTACCAACAAGCCATGTGAGCACAAAAAGTCGGCGCCCAACATGTTGAAACTCATCGCCGCTACTATGAAGGTCCATTCATAGCTGCGGCCGTGCAAGGACAGGCGCAGAGTTCTTTCGCCAAACGTCTTGATCGACGAGCCGTTTGCGGCTGTTGCTCCATCCCCGCGGGGACCGGCCGCCCGGTCCGCGTAGGTTGCGGTGATGAAACTCCTCTGTGCTCTGGTGTCAACGAGGAATTGCCATCCGGAGCTCGCGTCCGTCAGGTAGAGCAGCTTGTTCTGTTCGCCGAGGGTCGAAGCTGCTAACGACCTCCGGCTCTTGCGTTTCCCTGCTTCCTGAAGTTGCATGGCGGGACGCATCTGTGAGCCTTGTGCGCGAATCGTCGATGGTAGGATCACATCTCGTCCTCTCCTCTGCTCCAGGACCGCGCTGCCGCTGTTGTCGCTGGGGTCGGCTCTGCTGCCACCGGTTCTCCGTCGCCCTGGGCTGCCGCGCCGAGGTCTGCTGCTGCCGCCGCCATCTCCTGCTCGCCGCATGCGTCCAGGAGCCGCTCCGCTTCCAAAGCCAGCACGCGGAAGTCCTGCTGGTCCACACACCTCATGCTGGACAGGGAGCCTCTCATGTGCGCTGGAAGGGTCCTCAAAAAGATGTGCTTAAATAAAAATGCATCGTTGTCTGCCCTGATCATCTGCAGCATGTCCTCCATGAGGACGGTTGGCCTGCGTCCTCCTCTGTCGCGCAGGTCCAGGAGTGTTCTGGCCCTCACCTCAGCTGATGGCACAAAGCTCCGAATGAGGGCGGCTTTCAGGGCGTCGTATTTGCCAGCAGCGGGCGGCTGCTGCACCAGGCTCCGCACACACCAGGCTGTGTGGCTGTCGAGTCTTGCGATGACATTGTGGAACTTAACGTCATCCTCTGATACCCCGTTAAGCATGAACCGTGATTCCACGTGTTGGAACCATGAGTGCGGGTCCTCTTGCCAGAACTCGGGGAGTCTAATGGAGTTTACGCCGGTGCGGGCGGTCTCCGGTGAATCAGGTTCGGAGTCGGAGAGGCGACCTCCAAGCCTTTCCATATTTCTCACGTGTGGGTCACTAATGTAGGAAACTCGAAATGAAGAGACTGAATGATTTTTCAGTATTGGTTTATTCCATCTCAAGTCCTACAGCTCCTCTCTCAGTCAGGGAATGAAGAGGGCGAGCTGAGGTAAACCACATACCTTTATACTGTTACATCAGACACAAATCACATTAAGATAAGATAAGATAAGATAAGCCTTTATTAGTCCCACAACGGGGAAATTCCAGGATTGCAACAGCACAGGGATAGCAACACTCAGAGCAACAATCAGAAGGCAAGAAAAAACAAGCAAGCAAGAGCAGCTAATATACATATGTACATATTACTATAAAATATATATATACACACACACACACACACAGACACACAGTGCAGAGCATTGTAGCTGGATGGAATAAATATATGAATATATGAACACACAGTGCAGAGCATTGTAGCTAGATGGAATAAATATGTAAATATATAAACACCCACAGTATGGAGCATTGCAGCTAGGTGGAATAAATATGCAAGTATATAAACACACACAGTGCGGAGCAATGTAGCTAGATGGAATAATATGTAGATATATAAAAACACAGTGCGGAGCATTGTAGCTAGATGGAATAAATATATAGATATATAAATATAAACACACCCAGTGCAGAGCATTGTAGCTAGATGGAATAAATATGTAAATATATAAACACACACAGTGCAGAGCATTGTTGCTAGGTGGGATGAAACAGCATAACCGTCTATTTAGTTATCCTACATGGTATGATTATGTGCCCATACATATTCTCACCCTCCATAGCGACCGGTATGTTCCTAGTTGTATGCCGGAGAGGACCATTGTGTAAGTCTATTGCATCTTTTGCATTCAAAAAAAAAAACAAAACAAAAAAAAAAAAAAAAACTATTAGTTTGTTACGTCTTTTTGCTATCTCTGCGAGCAGCCCTGCTTAGGTTGTACAGTCTGACAGCCGTTGGTAGGAAGGACCTACGAAACCTCTCGGTTGTGCACCTGGGATGATGTAGTCTGCTGCTAAATGAGCTCCTCAGTGCATCCACTATGTCCTGCATAGGGTGGAACTCGGACTCCAGCAGAGATGACAGTTTAGCCACCGTCCTTCTCTCTCCTATCTCCTCCATCGGATCAAGGCGTTGCCCCAGGACAGAGCTAGCATACATCAAACACAGAATTCCATTCATATCTAATCCTCTTATTGTCCTCTCGGCTTCTCTGTCTGACCCTAGGAGTCAGACAGTCTCTTCAGGTCCACTCCCAGATCTTCTCACTTCTTCTCTAGTCCGCAGGGGGTCCAGACTCAATGTCCGTTTGAGGCGTGATGTCAATACACACTGCAAGCTCAAAGTTCCCTCATGTCTGGGTCTCTGCCAAGGAATATGTGAGCTACATAATGTTACGCCACAGCCAGCGCGTCCGAAGACGAACACGAAAACCACCTAACGACAGTTTTCCGGAGGTTGGGAGATCACGGGTTAATAATCAACCCAGCGAAGTGTCAGTTCGGGGTGGCGCAGATCGATTTTTTAGGACACCGCGTCTCCCCCGAAGGAGCGGTCCCGCTTCCTGACAAAGTGCGCGCGGTAGCAAATTTCCCCCGGCCGCAGACAGTCAGGGCGTTACAGGAGTTTTTGGGAATGGTTGTGGTCTATATTTATCATATATTCCATAACCTACATATGTTGAAGCATGTGAGAATGTTTGGTGATTACATATGTAAGGCGACTTCACACCTCAGAACAGGACAAAGAGATCTCAACCGCCAGTGAGGATCAAAGAGTTTCCCAGGCACTGCGGTGGAGACCGGAGGAGCTGCCCTGACCCCCTAGGGCCATGAGGAGGAGTACGAAGACAATGGGGGATTAAGATAATGAGGGATGTCAGCTTTGGATATGCATGTCTTTTGTTATGTGCAAGTATAAGTTCTGAGAGCCGGAGGTGTTCGGTCTCTTTTTCCTTCTTCTGCTGCTGCACTAGGATGAGACTTGTTAGAGGAGCTGATAATAAACTTTGGTTTATATATCACATCGCCTCGTTCTTCCAAGCTCTTCTACACTGGTGACCCTGACGCGAGGATGGACCAGAGGCGTTCCCCCGCGATCGACTCATCTGTGGCGACCCAGGCAGACGCCGGCACCCACGCAGACAGGGGAACAGATGGACGACGTTCCCCCACGGCAGAAGTGATAGAGAGGGCTCAACCGAGCACCAGCGCCGCTGTGAGAGCCGAAGCAAGGCACTCTCACCCTGCGGACACATCAGTGACGGCCCACACAAATGCCGTCACCGTCAACCTGCCGGACTTCTGGCAGGAAGACCTCGCCTCGTGGTTTCTGCAAGCTGAAGCCCAGTTTGCACTTGCGGGCATCACGGCTGACGATACAAAGTTCTATCACATCGTTGCCAAACTCAACGCCGCCACTTCGAGATGTGCGCGGAGCATAATCCAACGGCCGCCGGCCCAGGACAAATATGAAGAACTGAAAGCGACTATAGTGGCAAATTACGTCCCCTCAGCCGAGGAGAGAGCCGAGAGGATCCTGGCGGTTTACGGCCACAGAGGAGGCAGACCCAAGGTCCTCATGGAGGACTTGCTGCAACTTAAAGAAGAGGACAATGACAACTTCCTCTTCCATTTCATATTCCTCAGTACGCTGCTGCCACACATGAGAGGGACGCTGGCCAACATGCAATGCAGCACCCAGCAAGACTTCCGCATGCTAGCTCACGAAGCTCAACGGCTCGTCAACGCCTGCAAGGAGCAGACACCCACAGCAGCATCCGCAGACCTCAACGCTGATGTCCGGAGCCACGAGGAGCCACAAATCACCGAGCAGAATCAGCCCGCGGTGACAGCGACACGGCCAGGACGCAACAGACGGAGCGACATTTGTTGTTACTACCACCGCTTTGCCGAGAAGGCTTACAAATGCGTTCCCCCCTGCAAATTCACAATTTCCGGAAAACGCCAAAGCCGAGAGCCATTAACAGCGGCGGTTCTCGGCGAAAAAAGCAAGCTTTTATATGTGACGGACGGACACACCGGCAAGCGGTTCCTTATCGACACGGGAGCTCAACTAAGTTTTGTCATGCCCTCCCAAGCAGATCGGGCCATGGGCACCCGGGGCAATGGAGCGGTGGCAGCCAACGGCTCCACCATCGACACTTTTGGCGAAAAGAGCCTGCACCTCCGCATCCACGGCCGCAACTACAGATGGACATTTGTTGTAGCGGCGGTGAGTTTTAACTTGTTGGGCGCTGATTTTTTGTGTGCACATGGGTTATTAGTTGATCTAGCGAACAGGCGCTTGGTTAATGCACTGTCCTTTGCTTCTATTCCCTGCTCAGCTCAACTTTCTCCACCACCCGTGCAGGCTAGCGTCACCACAGCAGGAGGTAAGTTTGATCAACTCCTCACCCAATTTCCAGCACTCACAATTCCCAACTTCTCAGCCACAGTGGCTAAACACGGGGTTGAACATTTTATTCCCACAACGGGCCCACCCGTATTTGCCAAAGCTCGGCGCTTAGACGCGGCCAAGCTCGCCATAGCTCGGGACGACTTTACCACCCTTGAAAAATTAGGCATTATTAGATGCTCGAAAAGCCCCTGGGCCTCACCACTTCACATGGTTCCGAAATCCGACGGTTCTTGGAGACCGTGCGGCGATTACCGCAGATTAAACAATGCGACAGCGCATGACTGCTACCCAATTCCTCACATTCAGGATTTTTCACTGCATCTGGCGGGTGCGCGCATTTTTTCAAAAATAGACCTGGTCCGCGGTTATCATCAAGTCCCAGTTCGAGCAGAGGACATTCCTAAAACAGCTGTAATAACCTCTTTCGGCCTTTTTGAATTTTTGCGAATGCCTTTCGGCCTCAAAGGCGCTGCTCAAACCTTTCAGCGGATGATGGATGCAGTATTACGCGACCTCCCTTTTGTTTTCGTCTACCTCGACGATATGCAGGTAGCCAGCCCGTCTGAGGAAGAACACGAGCGGCATCTCACTATGGTTTTTCAGAGGCTAGAAGAGCACGGGTTAATAATCAATCCAGCCAAATGCAAATTCGGCGTGTCACAAATTGATTTTTTAGGACACAGAGTTTCTCCGAAGGGGGCAGTCCCACTTCCAGACAAAGTTCACGCGATAAAAAGTTTCCCACGGCCACAAACGGTCAAATCGCTGCAGGAATTTTTGGGAATGGTTAATTTTTACAACCGCTTCCTCCCCCACGCAGCTCAGCTCATGCAGCCCCTATATGACGCGCTCAGAAAACAAAAAGCTTCCAACGCGGTCAAATGGACCCCGGAGCGCGAACGCGCCTTCGCGGAAGTAAAAAGCGCCCTAGCTAATGCCACATTGTTGGTTCACCCCGATCCCTCGGCCCGCATTGCGCTAACCACAGACGCTTCGGACCTAGCTATAGGGGCAGTTGTAGAACAACATGTCAGCGGAATCTGGCAACCTTTGGCATTCTTCAGCAAATCGCTAAACCAAACCGAGCGTAAATACAGCACTTTTGACAGGGAGCTGCTAGCGCTTCATTTATCCATCCGCCACTTCCAGTTCTGGTTAGAAGGGCGGAGTTTTACGGCTTTTGTAGACCACAAACCGCTCACCTTTGCCATGGCTAAAATTTCCGAACCGTGGTCAGGCAGGCAACAAAGACAGCTGGCTGCGATTTCAGAGTTCACCACAGACATTCGACATGTGGCAGGCAAACTTAACGTGGTAGCAGACTGCCTCTCTCGCGCTGTGACATCGTCAGAGTGTGAGGAGACAGATTATACTACCTCAGCCGCGGAACTCTTCACCAACGCGGACACATACGCGGCCCCAATCCATGCAGGGATAGATTATGCAGCCATGGCAGAGGAACAAAGTAGTGACGCGGACGTGCGCGCACTCTTGTCTGGACCAACAGGGTTAAGGCTGGAGGAAAGGGGTTTACGCGACGGCGTGCCCCCCCTAATATGCGATATCTCAACCGGCCGACCTCGCCCGTTAGTCCCAGCTGCATGGCGCCGCCGTATTTTCGACTCAATTCACTCCCTCGCGCACCCAGGTGTGCGCGCCTCGGTTAAAATGGTCGCCGAAAAGTTTGTGTGGCCTGGCCTGCGCAAAAACGTAAAAGAATGGGCAAAAACTTGCATTTCTTGTCAGCGCACCAAAATACACAAACACACAAAAGCCCCTCTGGAGCCTTTTCCAATCCCTGCTAGAAGGTTCGACCACGTTCATGTCGACCTCGTGGGACCACTACCTTCCTCCCAAGGTTTCACACATCTGTTAACAATGATAGACTGCACCACGCGCTGGCCAGAGGCAGTCCCTCTGGCGTCAACCACAGCGGAGGAAGTCGCTCGCGTTTTTTTGACAAACTGGGTGGCACATTTCGGCGTCCCATCGGACATCACGTCCGATAGGGGGCCTCAATTTGTCTCGGAGCTTTGGTCAGCCATGGCCAGCAGCTTAGGGGCAACAATTCACCGCACCACCACTTATCACCCTCAGGCTAATGGGTTATGCGAGCGTTTTCACAGATCTTTAAAGGCCGCCCTCAGAGCCTCACTAACGGATACAAATTGGGTAAATAAACTTCCCTGGGTTTTATTGGGGTTGCGTGCTGCACCCAAAGAGGATCTAGACGCCTCTCCAGCAGAATTAGTTTTTGCACAACCTCTCAGGCTCCCAGGTGAATTTTTACCAGAGAACCCAGAGCCAGGGCATCTTCCAGCCCCGAGGTTTTTAGGCAGCAACGGACCGGACTCTCTCCCCGGTGCGGCTCATCACTCTTTTCCATGGGTTTTTGTCCCACAAGCTTTAAAGAACTCTGAATTCGTTTTTGTTAGGCATGAAGCTTTAAAACCAACTTTCTGCCCACCATACGATGGGCCATTCAGAGTGCTGGAACCTGGTGAGAAACACTTTGTGCTTGATTTTGGGGATAGAAAAGAAACAGTCAGCATTGACAGACTTAAACCTGCCTTCTTGTTGAAAGACGAACCTGCACGGTTGGCGAGAGCACCTCGGAGGGGTAGACCCCCCAAGAGAAAAGACTCAGCCCCCCTGCAGGGAACAAATAATCACTCTCCTCCCCAAGCTGCAGATTCCTTACAGGAAGGTCCCAGCAGGACGCCCAAGCGGACCCACAGCAGTTTCGGGAGAAGATTAAAACCCAGACGGCACAGAGACTGATACAAACTACTCAACGGTTGTTCACTAATTGTGCTGTAACAGTTTAGGACTGACTTGTGATTTTACTATGCTGTTATGATTACCACTGAACTCTCTTAGGAGCATGGCTGCTGGAAAGTTTCTTCTGTGGCAAGAGGTGTAGCAGTTAGTATGTCATAATAATTATCTTAAACTGTGAATTTTTCTATTGTCCTTTTCTTAGTCGTTTGGGGGGGGGGGCTGTGGTCTATATTTATCATATATTCCATAACCTACATATGTTGAAGCATGTGAGAATGTTTGGTGATTACATATGTAAGGCGACTTCACACCTCAGAACAGGACAAAGAGATCTCAACCGCCAGTGAGGATCAAAGAGTTTCCCAGGCACTGCGGTGGAGACCG
The DNA here is from genome assembly GCA_020510985.1 of Pholidichthys leucotaenia. Taxonomy (NCBI): domain Eukaryota; kingdom Metazoa; phylum Chordata; class Actinopteri; order Cichliformes; family Pholidichthyidae; genus Pholidichthys; species Pholidichthys leucotaenia. The sequence goes on from CM035848.1 coordinate 51,894,441, forward strand.
GAGGAGCTGCCCTGACCCCCCAGGGCCATGAGGAGGAGTACGAAGACAATGGGGGATTAAGATAATGAGGGATGTCAGCTTTGGATATGCATGTCTTTTGTTATGTGCAAGTATAAGTTCTGAGAGCCGGAGGTGTTCGGTCTCTTTTTCCTTCTTCTGCTGCTGCACTAGGATGAGACTTGTTAGAGGAGCTGATAATAAACTTTGGTTTATATATCACATCGCCTCATTCTTCCAAGCTCTTCTACAATGGTGAATTTTTATAACCGTTTCCTCCCCCGCGCAGCGCAACTCATGCAACCATTGTATGCCGTGCTAAAAAAACAAAAACCCACAAATAAAATCGAATGGTCTCCGGAGCGAGAGCGAGCATTCTCGGAGGTCAAAACAGCCCTGGCAAACGCTGCGTTGTTGGCACATCCAGACCCAACGGCCCGCATAGCGCTCACTACTGACGCGTCAGATGTGGCCATAGGGGTGGTCATGGAGCAGCATGTAGCCGGGGCTTGGCAGCCACTCGCCTTTTTCAGCGGGACCTTGCGCGATAGCGAGCGAAAATACAGCGCATTCGACAGGGAGTTGTTAGCTCTCCACTTGGCCATTCGCCACTTCCAGTTCTGGCTGGAGGGACGCTGTTTCACCGCGTTCGTCGACCACAAGCCGCTGACTTTCGCGATAGCCAAGGTTTCAGAACAATGGTCAGGCCGGCAGCAGAGGCAGCTGGCTGCAATCTCAGAGTTTACTACCGACATTTAGCATGTAGCGGGTAAACTAAATGTAGTGGCAGACTGTCTCTCGCGCGCCGTAGCGACTCCAGTCCGCATAGGAATAGATTATACAGCCATGGCCGCGGAGCAGGCTAGCGGCGCGGAAGTCTGCGCGGCCCCAGTCCGCGTAGGGATAGATTATGCAGCCATGGCCGCGGATCAAGTTAGCGACGCAGATGTGCGCGCGCTCCAGTCTGGACCAACAGGGTTAAGGCTGGAGAACAGGGTGCTGCAAGATGGTATGCCCCCCCAATCTGCCATGTCTCCACGGGACGACCGCACCCGGTGGTGCCGACCGCGTGGCGCCGCCGCATTTTTGACTTGATCCATTCTCTGGCGCACCCGGGGGTGCGCGCGTCGGTCAAAATGGTAGGAGAGAAATTTGTATGGCCGAGCCTGCGCAAGCAAGTTAGAGAGTGGGCAGCAGCCTGCATGGCTTGTCAACGAGCCAAGGTACACAAACACACGAGAGCTCCCTTGGAGCCGTTTCACATCCTGGCTAAGAGGTTCGACCACGTTCACGTGGACCTCGTAGGCCCCCTCCCGCCGTCGCAGGGGTGCACACACCTTCTGACAATGGTAGACCGCACCACGCGCTGGCCTGAAGTGGTCCCACTGTCGTCAACCACAGCCGAGGAGGTGGCGCGTGCGTTTTTAACAGCATGGGTAGCGCGCTTTGGAGTTCCGTCGGACATTACGGCCGACAGAGGTCCTCAATTTGTTTCCGAGCTTTGGTCAGCAATGGCCCGCAGCCTGGGGGTAACGATCCACCGCACTACTGCGTACAACCCGCAGGCTAATGGGTTATGCGAACGTTTCCATAGGTCATTGAAGGCGGCCCTCAGAGCGTCGCTTACGGATGCAAATTGGGTGGACAGGCTACCATGGGTTTTATTGGGGTTGCGTTCTGCACCTAAAGAGGACTTAGAAGCCTCCCCAGCTGAGTTAGTTTTTGCGCAGCCACTCCGGCTACCCGGGGAATTTCTCCCAGATAATCCTGAGCCAGAATGTTTCCCGGCTCAGCGGTTGCAGGGTGGCACGGAAGCGGGCATGCTGCCAGGCCCCGTTCACCACAGTTTTCCGCGCGTTTTTGTGCCTAAGGCTCTAAAAAATGTGGAGTTTGTTTTTGTCAGACACGATGCGCATCGCCCGCCGTTGCGACCGCCTTATGATGGACCATTTAGAGTGCTGGAAACAGGGGATAAGCATTTTTTGCTAGATTTGGGGCGCCATCTTTCTCGATCCAAGATGGCGCCCACAGCGGTCGACATGGTGCTTCGCTGCGCTCTTTGTTTGTTTTTGTTTGTCAATTGTGTGTCTGCTTGCACTTATACCCGTGAAGAACTTTTAAATATCAGGACTTTGACCCCCACGGACCTCCTCCCAGTTTTTCTAGCCCCTGCCGCCGATCTGGTTTATTGTTTGGCTCGGAAAGTGAGACGGCGGAAGAGAGGAAGACGAGCGGGCGCTCTCGTACGACTTCGCAGGAGAGGCTCGCGAACGGCGCTGCCTGGCATATTTCTGTCCAATACCAACTCTCTCTCTAACAAGGTGGATGAACTGAGACTGCTGATGCGTTTTAAGGACCTCGCCTCCTCAGCTGTCCTCTGCTTTACTGAGACCTGGCTCCGGGAAAATATACCGGACAGCGCGCTGCGCCTCGACGGCTTCCAGCTCTTCCGTGCTGATCGTGACACAGAGCTTTCCGGCAAGACCACAGGAGGCGGTGTCTGCTTCTACATCAACTGTAGCTGGTGCTCTGATGTAACGGTAATTTCCAAACACTGTTCTCCTGCCTTGGAATTTCTTGTTATCAATTGCAAGCCCTTCTATTCCCCGCGGGAGTTTGCTTCTTTCATAATGATCGCTGTGTACGCCCCTCCCGACGCGGACACGCGCGAAGCTCAGCGCGTGCTCGCGGATCACATTCAACACACAGAGCGGAGTTTTCCAGACTCGCTGATTATTGTGGCTGGCGACTTTAATCAGTGCAATCTGAGCCACGATCTCCCCCGCTACAAACAGTTTATTAAATGCCCCACCAGAGGATTAAACACACTGGATCACTGTTACACCACAGTGAAAGACGCATATCGCGCTGTCCCTCGAGCTGCGCTGGGATTATCTGATCACGTGATGGTTCACCTCATTCCCACATACAGACAGAGATTGAAGCTCACTAAACCTGTTGTGAGCACTACGAAGATACGGACCAGTGATGCTGAGGAGAAGCTGGAAACGTGCATGGAAATATCTGACTGGGGCATGCTTAAAGGAGCCACGCATGATCTGGATGAGTACACGGACACTGTGAACTCATATATCCACTTTTGTGAAGAGAACATTCTTCCATCACGCACCAGGGTGAGTTACTCTAATGACAAACCCTGGTTCACAGCTAAGCTCAGACAGATCAGGAAGGAGAAGGAAGCAGCGCTGAAAAGTGGAGACAGGGACTGCTACAGGGAGGTTAAATACCGGTTTAACAGAGAGCTGAAGAGGGCTAAATCTGTGTACTCAGAGAGACTCCAGCAGCAGTTCACTGCTAATGATTCGGCTTCCGTGTGGAGAGGACTGAGGCAGATCACCAACTATCGGCCTCAGGCTCCTAAAGGTCAGGATGACAAAGCCCTTTGTCAGAGACTGTCCCAACACTATGCCCGTTTTGACACCTCGTCATCTGTGTCCAACTCCCCCCCTCCCTCCAGCTCCACAGCCTCCACATTCCCTACTTCATTTAAGGCACCCCCCCCCCCTCCTCCCCCCCTCCCCTTATCATCAGTGAGCAGGATGTGCTCAAACAGTTCTCCAGACTGAACCCGCGCAAGGCCCCCGGCCCAGACGGCGTGTCTCCCTCCACCCTGAGACTCTGTGCGAAACAGCTGGCTCCTGTATTCACAGACATTTTTAACACCTCCCTTAAGTTATGCCACGTGCCATCCTGCCTCAAATCCTCCACCATCATCCCTGTCCCCAAGAAGCCACGGATCACTGGACTTAATGACTACAGACCTGTAGCGCTCACCTCTGTAGTCATGAAGTCCTTTGAGCGCCTGGTCCTGTCCCACCTCAAGTCCATCACCACCCCTCTCCTGGACCCGCTGCAGTTTGCCTACCGAGCCAACAGGTCTGTAGACGATGCAGTCAACCTGGCCCTCCACTCCATCCTGCAGCACCTGGACTCCCCGGGAACCTACGCCAGGATCCTGTTTGTGGACTTCAGCTCCGCATTCAACACCATCCGCCCCGCTCTGCTCCGGGACAAGCTGTCCCTGCTCAACGTGCCTGACTCCCTCTGCAGGTGGATCATCGACTTCCTGACGGACCGGAGGCAGCATGTGCGGCTGGGAAAGACTGTCTCAGACTATACTAGCATCAGCACCGGATCACCCCAGGGCTGTGTACTTTCCCCCCTACTCTTCTCCCTTTACACCAACTCCTGCACCTCCAGCCACCAGTCTGTCAAGTTGATCAAGTTTGCGGACGACACCACCCTCATCGGGCTCATCTCCAACGGCGACGAGTCCGCCTACAGGAGAGAGGTGGCCCAGCTGGCGTCCTGGTGCAGTAATAACAACCTGCAGCTGAACGCTCTGAAGACAGTGGAGATGATTGTAGACTTCAGGAAAGTCACTACTCCTCTGCCCCCCCTCACCCTCTCAGGCTCTCCCATCACCACTGCTGATTCCTTCCGCTTCCTAGGCACTACCATCACCAGGGACCTCAAATGGGAGCTGACCATCAGCTCACTCATCAAAAAAGCCCAGCAGAGGATGTTCTTCCTGCGGCAGCTGAGGAAGCTCAAGCTACCCACCAAGATGTTAGTGCAGTTCTACACAGCCATCATCGAGTCCATCCTCACCACCTCCATAACCGTGTGGTACGCAGGAGCCACTGCCAGGGACAGACTAAGGCTGCAGCGCGTCGTGCGCACTGCTGAGAAGGTGATCGGCTGCAAGCTCCCATCTCTCCAGGATCTGTACATCTCCAGGACCCGGAGGCGTGCTGGCCGGATCATAGCCGATCCCTCACACCCTGGTCACGTACTGTTTGCCCCCCTCCCCTCTGGTAGAAGACTTCGGTCCATCCAGACTAAAACCTCCCGTCACATGAACAGCTTCTTCCCCTCTGCCATTAGACTGCTGAACACTAAGTGACTCTTGTGCACCATGTACAGCAGCTCAACCAGACTCATGTCAATCATCACTGTTTTCTTCCTGCATTACCGACTGCACTATATAGTTCTCCACAGTATCTGCTGCTGGCTAATATATATTTTAACTGTTGACCAGTATCACTTAATCTTATCCTACACTTTATTACATGTATAGTTTATTTCTCTTATCTTATCATGTTTAATGTTGCAGCATTGTACCGAGACAAATTCCTAGTTTGTGTACTACATGAACAATGGCAATAAACCTGATTCTGATTCTGATTCAGGAAAGAAAAGATTGGCATAAACAGTGAAACCTGCCTTTGACGTCACCACTACATTCAGTGATGTCTGCCTTTGACGTCACCACTCACTCGTTCAGTGATGCCTGCCTTTGATGATGTCATAGCGAGTCCTATGATCGTGAGTGATGCCTGCCTTTGATGATGCCATAGCGAGTCCTATGATCATGACACACAGATTTCTTGAACTATATATAGAGTGATGATTGTGGGACTATGATGTCTCGCGTGAGCATTTAATGATGCCATGGCAGTGATACAACATAGTCTGGTAAGTGGCGGTAATGCACCTGTAAGATGGGCCAATCAAATCTAAAAGAAGAAGATGATGTCTCGTGAGGTGATTACAACTTACAGACAAGAGCTAAGTTAGCTGCACTATAGCCATGTGCACGCTGAGGCCCAACAGGTTAGTTTCTGTGCAGGTCTTTGGGCTGGTTGACTATGCAGATTATATAATGTCACAAAAATCCTACATAAGCCACTGAAAAAATGGGCTCAAGGCTCAATGTTTTGAAGCTTTATGGAGATGTTTTTGGCCTCCAAAAAATGTCATTCATCAACGGTGCAGCATTTTAGAATAAAAAACACAAACACACTTGGATCAGAAAAAAACCCCATAGTAAATAAACATTTTTATTGACCTAAAACATGCACAAATGGCTGATTTAAAGAAACAAAGAGAGGCTTGTTGAACAGAAACAAAAGGAATGTTGAAATGTTTGGAGCTACAACAATCATGGCCGAAATGGTCAAAAAAATCCCTTTTGGAGCTCTGGGAATGAACTCGGTAGTGCTTCAAACGTTCATTAAATAAAAGCATTTTTTTCCCTCTTTTGGTGGAAAATACTCAGCGGTTTTACGTGTTTTAGTGACGGGAACAAAGTGCATTGAGAGTTTAACGTGTTACCTGATGAGCTGTGGACACTTATACAGCAGTCATTATCATCATTTTTATTAACAAAAGTCTGTGAAGGCAACTTCTTCATTTTCTTCTTCTTTTACATCCAACGTCGCCTCTCTGTTTTTAATGGAAGCCAAATGAGCAAGATGAAACACTTCATAAACATTACAAAATGATTACAGTATATCTGTATAAAAGATAAGTTTATACATATGTACGCACACATGCTCACAGGTGTCGATACAGGCTGTACAGCTCAGACACGTGCACCAGTTTGGGAGCAAATATCCGAATATTCCCATGACTTTTCTTATAGAGTTAAAACCAAACTTTTAGATTAATTTCCAACAATTTCTTCCTGGCACAATGGGGACTTTTCTTGTAAATATGTGACTTTTACAAGGGGGGCTGAAAAGTTCATAGTGGTCAAATTTGACCAAATGTGGTTTATTTTTCAATCGCAGCGACACTGATGGACGAAGTGTGTGGACCGAAGGGGAGACTGTGTTCAAAAATAAACCACATTAGGTCACATTTGACCATGAACTTTTCAGTGCCCCCCCCCACACACACACACAGATTTTAGCAAATTTACTATATTTGTCCTCATAAATGGCAATTTTCCTCCCTTTTTCCCCTTTAAATTGGCTGCATTTATCAAATTTTTCGATTTGTTTCCCCTCAAATTTAACATAAAATTTAATCCTTTCTTTTCTCTTGCATATTTGCAACTTTAGTTGGGAAATCTGCAACTTTTTTGGTTAATTTGTGACTAATACAGATTCACTATATATTTTTTCTTTTAAATTCTGCAACTTATTTACAAATTTATTATTTTCCCCCCATAAACATGCACTTCTTGTAAAGTTTGAGCTTTTTTAAAATAGGCAGATTTTCTTGTAAATTTTACTTTTTTGTAAATTTCACATACAGTTGTGCTTTTAAGTTTACAGGGTATGTAAACCTATAAGCACAACTATAGTCTTTTTGCTCACATATATTTGCAATTTTTTTAAAGTAAATTTAAAACAATTTTGGTAAATGTATTATTTAGTTTCTTATTACCAATTTAGTAAATTCTTGGAAAATTTGCAATTTTCATGTCTTTTTTCAATTAAATTTCTGACTTTCATCATCATTTTCTAAACTTTTCTCTCAAAGCATCTGCAATTTTTATTTACAAATTTACATTTCCCCCTCATAAATATGCATTTTCCCATTTTAAATCTGTCATCTTGAAAATCTAAAATCTGTATTTTTTTCATGAATTTTACACTTTCTTTGTAATTTTACATAAATTTGAGTTTTTCTCTTGTATATTTGCACATTTTAAAATAAATGTGCAAGTGTTTTGATAAATTTGACGTTCATAAAATTTTCCTGAAAAATTTGCAATTCACAAATTTGCAATTGTCCCCCCTCATAATTATGCAGTTTTTTTTTCCTTGTAAATTTAGATTCTCCCCCCTTTAAGAGATGCAATTTTACTGAAAATTTAAAATTTTTTCAATCAAATTTGAGTCTTTAAGGTATATTTTGTAATGTTTTGAATAAAAATTTGTACCTTTTGTAAATTTGTGACTTTCATTATCAATTTACTTTTCTCTCAACAAATTTGCAACTTTTATTTACATATTTATTATTTTTTCCTCAAATGTGCCATGTCTTTTCTTCTTGTAAATTTCACATAATTTTGAGTTCTTTTTGTTGTATTTTTCAACATTTTTTATTTTTTAACTTCAACTTTTCCTTCTAAATTTGAAATTTATTTTTGATAAATATGCATCTTTTCCTAACAGATTTGGGGGGGGGTTTTAACTAGAAAGAATGAGTATATTTTAAAATATATATTTGCAAATGTATTCAAGTAAATCTGTGCCTTTCTTTGTCATTAATGTCTTAGTATTTTCTTGTAAATTTCGGAGACGTTTTTCTCCTAAATTTACATGGTTTTTTTTGACATTTGTAATTTAATTTCATCCAGACTAGTGCAATTATGGGAAAAAAAGCAAATATCCAAATGCCAGCACTGAAAATTCAGTATCAGCGTAATGTAACAAACAGATATCAGGATAATCGAATATTTGCGGACCACACCCTTGCACCGCTCTAGTCTAACACACTCAAACGCCCGTATACACACATACAAGTGTCTATTTGGCTGCACGTCTCCATCTCTGCAGCTGAAATAATCCACCAGGATGAAGGCTCCAGCTGCTTCCGCTCGGACGAAACAGATTCAAACACAGTCCTCCCCCCTACCGCGCATGTGTGCGTTAGGTCGTCGGAGGCGGACCGCTTTTGTCGCCACCCCTTGCCTTCTCTTTGCCCACCGTGGACGAGTTTGTGCCATTGACAGTCACCTTGCGGGCGTTGCTCTGTTTGGAGGAGAGTGTGTGTTGCTGAACGTTGCTGGGCACGGAGGTGGTACCGTTGGAGCTTTGGGTGGTGGTGTTGGTGGTGGTGGCAGGGGCGGGGTTGTGGGGTGCTGGGCTGGGCTGGGACGAGACACGTGGGGGCGGAGCGGCAGCAGGGGGACTATGGACTTTGTCACTTTGGGAGTCGCTCTCTGACGTGGGGCTGGTGTTGACACCATCAGAGTGGCCCTGAGCGGTGGACTGGGATGGCCTCCTGCGTTTCCGGGTGGGTTTGACTAGGTACTGAAGGGGGATGGGTCCGGTCTGTAGACAGACAGAAATACATCATTAGAGAAGTTTTCATTACTATCAAATATTGCTCTTTTTAAGTCATGACAGAAAAATTTGAAAGCTAGCCATCATTTTGACACTAGAGGTGTGTGAGGTAACTTAAATAATTCCCACCTATACACTACATTATTTTTTAGTAGTGTCCTTTCTTTAATGTGTAACCTCTTACACATTAAAGAGGTTAACCTGTGTAACCTCAGCAATTTACTTTTCTCAGTATGCACGTGGTTACACAGTCTACACTAAATCCAAAAATGTCACAGTAGACGACCATAGGTTTGACCTTCTTCAGGGTATCAGGCAGGATGAACAACTAATAATAATAAATCAATGCTATTTTCAATCGCTATTCGGCTGATCTTAAGGAAGTGATAGCTCCCTTCCCCCTCACTCCACCACAGGCTGGTGCCCTGCGGGAACAAGGACCAGCCATCATCCCATGGTGGTGCTTGTTGCCGCGCCACACTGGAGTTCTGCTTGCCTGCTGAGGCCTGAACACACTCCACTGGAACACTGGGGCACACAATGTGGCATTATGCATCCATCATTATTTTATTGTTTCTCTCCACGTTCACCGTCATGCTTTTAAAAAGGTGATTCAAAATCAAACTGTTGTACATGTAGAAGTTTTATTTGATCCCATCCACTGAACTCCCCAACAGTCTGTTCACCAGTTTACTTGATAAATAAATGCATATATGCTCAACCTGTTTCAAACCGTATCAAAACCATATCAAAAATAAAATGACAGTTAATATTAGAATATGACAGAATTTCTACACGTCTGTTCATCAAAATGACAGAAAAAGAGAGAGTAGCACAACTACTGATCCAGATCAATCACTGCATGTTGCCGTTATCACTAGAGATTATGCAGGGGAGATACAGCCAATATTACGATACTTTGCTGCAGCAATACTATATTGATTCAGAGACACCAGTAGTGCCAAACTTTATTTAAATGCAAATACAAACTTAACTATTTCACTTTTTAACTATGCTGCCATACGGCACCTTGCAGTCTAACTGGTACCTCACACTGCACCCTGCGCCTGATAGTCCTGCACTGTACAGCAAGTACGATTCATGTATCCAAATGGGTCATCAACTGTCCGCCTCTTTATTTCAGCTCGCTCGCTCAAAATTAAGTGGAACTAAAGGCTTGTATCATTGTATCGCCATATTTTCTCAACTTTCAATTTGCCAGAATTCCTAGATAAAGCTTTGTTTTTGAAATAAACACAAATTTAACTCACCTTGAACATCAATGAAGCCGGGGGGAAAAGGTATTGTAATAACTATGCTGGGACACTAGAGGCGGCAGTAGGACTTTTTTTACAGCACAACACAGCACTTTTTTTATTTACAGCATGTCGAGCTGAACTGTGATAAAATAGTGGTTACTTAAAAAAAAAAAAAAAAAAGCACCAAGGTGTTGTGCCTTGGTGCCTGTGGCATGGTAGCATGGGCGGCTGTAAAAAAGTGGCACTCCGACCTCTTTTGGCCCGGCACAGTTATTACATTTCCTGTTTTTACAGCTGTGTTGACAGAAATGGTGAGTTAAATTTGTGTTTATTTTGAAAACAAAGCTTTATCTTGCAATTCTGGTAAATTAAAAGTCGAGAAAATATGACGATACAATGATATAAACCTTTAGTTCCACTTAATTTTGACTGGGCGAGCTGAGAGAGGTGGACGGACAGACAGATACACACAGCCACAAACAGACGCACTAACCGAATACTGTATGCCTCTGTTTCACCAAGGCATAAAAACACATATTCAGCAACTACACCACTTATTCATCACATCGATTGTTTTTACACTGGTTTTGGTGTTTAGTTTTGCAGAGGAAGGATGAGGTAAAACTCGTTAAAAACTCACTAAAAACTCCAAGTCCCAACATTCCTCACCTGCAAATGGTCACAGTGAACTTCGCATGCGCCCGGAAACTCCTGCCACAGGGAGGTACTGAGCAATCCGCGAATACTGGGTGAACAAATGTCCATCTTTCTGCTCGTCTGTTTTCTTCCTCTGCCACTAAACGGCAAAAGCTCCTGTTCATCTTGACTGTCTTGTATTCACGTACCTCCATCGCTTCCGCAATTTAAAACATCTGCCACCGTGCTCTGTTGTTTGGATTGCAGCTGGTCAAATCAGTTTGGTGGCTCTTGGCGGTCGCCGACAGTATGGGCATGTGATCTGCTGATTATTTTAACTGCACATACGTGTACTCCAAAACTACAGGATGCATGTGGATGAAATTTTTACCAGAGGTGGTCCTTGGGCTAAAGAGGAACCCATAACATTTTGGTGATGATCCGAGAATGCATACCTCCGCCAAGGCTCTGGCATCAGCACCTTGGTGCTTTCGTAAGTTATCTAGGCAGTATTACTTTTGTTACATCTAAAATACCTTAACCCCCAGTTCTTTCATACAAAGGCCAAATAACCAGACTGAGAGATGACGTATACTTTCACTTATTTTACTGAAAGTAAGATATGGATACAGGCAGAGCTGGAACACAGCTGTTTAGGAAAATACCCCAAGAGAGTGCTACTCAAAAAGTGGGCCCTATAGTTTTTATAAAGCATAACCACTCCCTCTTGCAAGAGGGAGGGGTTTTTCCTCAGTGTATCAGTACATTTCCGCTTATGTGACAGTTCGGCTGTGCGCAGAACTGATTCTGACTGGTTTCAGCGAGTGAATTATAGGGTGTAACCTAAACTCTGCAGTGTAGCATGTGAAGCAAGCAGATGAAGAGTGAGAAAGACAGGCCAATCATGTCATTTTACCGACACTTTCCATGGTTAATTCCTTTTCCTTTTATGTTGTGTGTGTTTCTGTCGTTTTGGTTGTCTACTATCATGCTGCTGTTCCACTGTAATTTCCCAGTTTGGGATCAAGTACATCTACAAACCCCTGTTCAAATGCCAGGTTTTTGTGAAGTAAAAAAATGAGACCAAGATAAATCATTTCAAACCTTTTTTCCACCATTAATGTGACCTATAACCTGTACAATCCAATTGAAAAACAAAACTGAAATCTTAAACCTCCTGCACTCCGGGATTTTTTTTTTTTTTAGATTTAGTATACTTTATTGATCCCCAGAGAGGAAATTGAGGGTCATCCACGATACGGCGCTATCCCTTAACCATTCACACACACATTCACACCTAGGGCCACTTTAGAGTCTCCAATTAACCTAACCTGCATGTTTTTGGCATGTGGGAGGAAACCGGAGAAATCCCGGGGTAAACCCACGCATACACGCGGAGAACATGCAAACTCCACAGAGATCACTGTTGGTCGGGGGCTGGGATCGAACCCACGATCCCCCGGCCAAGGGTAAACTGTGCTGCCGCAGTGCTAACCACTGCGCCACCGTGCAGCCCGGATACCGCGAGCGGTCACGTCTCTGCATCCTAGCGCACCCTCGTGTGCACTAGGACGCACACTGTGCGTCTCAGAGCGCACTGAAAAAAAAAAGAAGCTGCATTTCTGTTCTTCCACTACAGACACAGCCGCGAACAGAAAGCCAAAGGAGTGCTTTGATTGGTTTAGATTTGATTGACCTCTCATTCGACTAGTAAGAGCCTTGAATTGGGTTTCTGAAACCTTGAAGAACCAATGACTGAAAACCTAGCAAGAAGAACCCGCCTACCAACGGCTGCGAATACAGCGAGCCAGTTGAAGCAGAGAAGTTCGACGATTGAAAGCGTGCGTCCCGTGCGTAAAATCTGTTTTGTGTAAGCTGCTGGGTGACACACACGCGTTCGCCAGTCTTTTTTTCTTACTACTGTTCTTATTTGTTTTGAAAAATCGTTTGCCAAAACCGCAATCATGGAAGCGCAAAACCGCAATAATGGAATCACGGTTTGACCGGGTCGCGTGACCAGAACCACGAGCTGTAACAAGCGGAACAGCATCATGTTTGTCTGACAATGAGGAAGACATGTTCGCCAGTGACACTGCTGTTGTGGACAGGTAAGTATTATAAGCTAAATTATTCTTTATCCCTGAAAAAGAATTTTTTTTTTTTTTTTTTTTTTTTCCTCTCGGCGCCACACGAGTCGGCTGCCTTTTGCAACAGCGGCTCGATTCCGAGTCTTTTTCCCTTCCTCTCTCTTTTGATCCGTCTTTTTTTTTCACCCCACTTATATCACGGACACACAGATCGTCCTAAATGTCTCCTGAGCCGGTGGACGGAGCCACTGTCTATAGCAGGATACGATACAGCAGAGAACAGCTGCTAGCATTCAACCGCCACCCGGTCCCATTGGAAAAACTCGACATACCGAGAGAACTGAGGCGAAAACGCCGCGGCTGCCGGGCTGGAGTAAGGCGGAGGACAAAAATATAAGGTACAGACCCTCCCTTCCATCTGTTGTCATGGGAAATGTACGGTCGATACTGGGAAAGTTAGATGAGCTAGCGGCTATCTCCCGTTATGATAGCACATACCGGGAGTGCTCTCTCCTTTTGTTTACTGAGACGTGGCTAACTGAACTAGCAGCAGATGCTAACATTGAGCTGGAGGGTTTTCACATGATACGAGCTGACCGAACACCAGACAGTGGCAAGGCTAGGGGCGGTGGAGTGATAATGTATGTTAACAACAACTGGTGCAGACCGGGACATATCACTGTTAAACAACGACACTGCAGCAAAGACATTGAGTTGCTAGCTGTTAGCATGAGGCCTACATATCTCCCGAGAGAACACTCACACGTGATCTGCATTGTTGTTTATGCAAATCCGACGGCGAACGCTGGGACAGCACGTGACGTCATCCATTCAGTAACCAGCAGGCTGCAGACAGAACACCCAGATGCTCTTCTCCTCATCTCAGGCGATTTCAACCATGTTTCACTGTCTCCCATTCTACCCACGTTCACCCAGTATGTCACATGCCACACTAGAGACAATAAAACACTGGATTTATTCTACGCAAACACTAAGGAGGCGTACACCTCATCACAACTCCCCCCACTCAGGAGATCGGATCACAACTTGGTTCATCTCCGGCCGGTGTACAAACCCCTAGTGCACAGACAACCTCCGGCCATGCACACTGTGGAGTTATGGTCTGAGGAGACAATGGACACCCTAAAGGGCTGTTTTGAAGCCACCGCCTGGAAGCAGCTCTGCGATCCACATGGTGAGGACATCGATGGCCTCATTCACACCTTCACGGGCTACCTCAGCTTCTGTGTGGACAAATCCGTTCCCACCAAGACCATACGGCGTCACTCAAACAACAAACCCTGGATCAACCCTGAGATAAAAACACTTCTGAGAGAGAAGAAGAGGATCTTCAGGTCAGGGAACAGGGAGATGCTGAAGTCCGTACAGAGGGAGCTGAGGAGAAAGATCAGAGAAGGCAAGGACAGCTTCAGGAAGAAGATGGAGGACAAGCTGCAACAGAGCGACATCAGCGGGGTCTGGAGAAACCTCAAAACCATCTCGGGGCTCCAGAATACCTCCCCCCAGGCCACAGGGGGCAGGGAGTGGGCGAACAACCTGAATCTGTTTTTCAATAGATTTGACCAACCGCCCTCCCCCCTGACTGCACAACAACCACTGCTGCCTCTAAAGAAATCAAGTCCTGCTGCCCACTCCCCACTCCACCAACACCCCCCCACTCCCAACACACAGCCCCCCATCCTGACCCTGACCAGGACCCAGGTGAGGACGGAGCTGAGGAAGATCAAGGCGAGGAAGGCGCCGGGACCGGACGGCATCAGCGCAAAGCTCCTCAAGTCCTGTGCAGACCAGCTGTGTGGGATTGTGACGTATATCTTCAACATGAGCCTGAAACTGGGGAGGGTACCACAGCTGTGGAAAACATCTTGTGTGGTACCTGTACCAAAAACTTCCCACCCCAAAGACCTGAACAGCTACAGACCGGTGGCCTTGACGTCCCACTTGATGAAGACCCTGGAGAGACTGCTCCTTGCTCACCTCCGCCCCCTGGTGGAACCAGCGATGGATCCACTCCAGTTCGCCTACCAGCATGGCATTGGGGTGGAGGATGCGGTGATCTTCCTCCTTCACCGTTCTCTGTCCCACCTGGAGAAGCCCGGGAATATGGTGAGGATCATGTTCTTTGACTTCTCCAGTGCTTTCAACACCATCCAACCGATGATCCTGAAGGACAAGCTGCTGCGCGCAGGGGTGGACCAGCACCTGTCATCATGGATCCTGGACTACCTCACGAACCGGCCTCAGTTTGTGAGAACCCGGGACTGTGTGTCCGACACGATCATCAGTAGCACGGGGGCCCCCCAGGGAACGGTGCTGGCTCCCTTCCTGTTCACTCTTTATACTGCGGACTTCTCACACAACACAACACACTGCCATCTACAGAAGTTCTCTGATGACTCTGCGATCGTTGGCCTCATCTCCAATGGAGATGAAGCTGAGTACAGAGGGCTTATCCAGGACTTCGTGGACTGGTGCCATCGGAACTGCCTCCAGATCAACGCGAGGAAAACTAAGGAGCTGGTGGTGGACTGCCGCAGGCATGGGCAGCCCCTCACAGTACCAGTAAATATACAGGGAACAGACATCGAGATGGTGACATCCTATAAGTACCTGGGTATTCATCTGAACAATAAACTAGACTGGTCACACAATACTGATGCACTCTACAAGAAGGGACAGCGCAGGCTGTTCCTGCTGAGGAGACTCAGGTCTTTTGGTGTACAAGGGGCGCTGCTGAAGTCATTCTATGACACGGTGGTGGCATCAGCCATCACTTTTGGAGTGGTCTGCTGGGGCAGTGGCATTACTGCAGCCGATAGGAAGAGACTGAACAAACTGATTAAGAAAGCTAGCTCTGTCCTGGGGCAGCGCCTTGATCCGATGGAGGAGATAGGAGAGAGAAGGACGGTGGCTAAACTGTCATCTCTGCTGGAGTCCGAGTTCCACCCTATGCAGGACATACTGAATGCACTGAGGAGCTCATTTAGCAGCAGACTACATCATCCCAGGTGCACAACCGAGAGGTTTCGTAGGTCCTTCCTACCAACGGCTGTCAGACTGTACAACCTAAGCAGGGCTGCTCGCAGAGATAGCAAAAAGACGTAACAAACTAATAGTTTTTTGAATGCAAAAGATGCAATAGACTTACACAATGGTCCCCTCCGGCATACAACTAGGGAACATACCGGTCGCTATGGAGGGTGAGAATATGTATGGGCACATAATCATACCATGTAGGATAACTAAGTAGACGGTTATGCTGTTTCATTCCATCTAGCAACAATGCTCTGCACTGTGTGTGTTTATATATTTGCATATTTATTCCATCTAGCTACAATGCTCAGCACTGGGTGTGTTTATATATTTATATATCTACATATTATTCCATCTAGCTACATTGCTCCGCACTGTGTGTGTTTATATACTTGCATATTTATTCCACCTAGCTGCAATGCTCCGTACTGTGGGTGTTTATATATTTACATATTTATTCCATCTAGCTACAATGCTCTGCACTGTGTGTTCATATATTCATATATTTATTCCATCCAGCTACAATGCTCTGCACTGTGTGTCTGTGTGTGTGTGTATATATATATATTTTATAGTAATACGTACATATGTTTATTAGCTGCTCTTGCTTGCTTGTTTTTTTTCTTGCCTTCTGATTGTTGCTCTGAGTGTTGCTATCCCTGTGCTGTTGCAATCCTGGAATTTCCCCGTTGTGGGACTAATAAAGGCTTATCTTATCTTATCTTATCTTAAAATTGTAATCAAAATGACTTTTGACTGATCGGTAAATTACAACTGTGCGTCCTCACCACATGACGGACCAGTCCATGCGCCGCATCCAGACCGTGAAGGCCCCCCGCCGCTACTCTTCTGTAGCGGATTGCAGATATTTTAGTACAACTGTGCGTAGTAGACCGCGGCGCACCGTCCCCGCGGTCCGTCATGTAGCGATGGACGATGTCCGTCCTCTGTAGCGGGGGGTGGGGGGGTGGGAGTTGTTATCCTCTACATTACAGATATTTTAGTATAATTTTTAGTGCACTGTAGGTTATTTTTTCTTGTAAAAAAAAGCCACACATTTTTTACGTGGCATGCTTCTTTGTGTGTGGGGGCTTGTTTGTTCATTCATTCATTCATGAATGAATAAACAACCCCCCCCACACACACACACAGAGCCCTGAGTGTCACCTTTCATTAGAGCCCAAGATCAAGCTTCTATATTGAATCATTCAAAAGTTACAGATGTTTTTCCAAACTGTGCCATTTGGCACAATTTGGCACAGTTCAAAAACACCTGGGAACAACCTGACAAAAAAGCTGTGTAATATATTCATTTTTTGTGGTATTGTTACAAAATTTTGACCTCAGCTTGATAACACTTGGTTCTACATTTCTGTTGCATTTTCCAGCCCGGATCTGACAGCTGTGTGTTATTTGCAAGCATTTGTATCCAAAAAAACACCCAGGCGAACTTTATTTTCTTCAAGTTCAGTATGTTTAGATGACTGTTACTCAGTGGCAGGAGCACTTAGAGAGATTATGACTGTTTTGCCAAAAAATTCAAAGTGTTTTCTTTTAAATGAGACCAGCCCCATGAAGATGCTGCAAAGGGTTGAAGAACAGCTTTTGATTTATTTTGGGTACGTTATTTTTAGGCGTTTTTAGGGAAATTGACCAGAGTGCAAGGGGTTAAAGGGGAAAAATAAAAACAAAAACTTACAATAGCCTGGTTGCATAAATATGCACACCCTCAAACTAATACTTTGTTGCAACACCTTTGGCTTTTATTACAGCATTCAGTCTATCAGTGTGGCACATCTTGATGTGGCAATAGTTTCCCACTCTTCTTTGCAAAAATGCTCCAAATCTGTCAGATTGCGAGGACATCTCCTGTGCACAGCCCTCTTCAGATCACTCCACAGATGTTCGATCGTATTAAGGTCTAGACTATGGCTGGGTCATTCCAAAACCTTAATCTTCTTCCGGTGAAGCCATTCTTTTGTTGATTTGGATGCGTGCTTTGGGTTATTGTCGTGCTGAAAGATGAAGTTCCTCTTCATCTTCAGCTTTCTAGCAGAAGCCTGAAGGTTTTGTGCCAACACTGATTGGTATTTGGAACTGTTCAGAATTCCCTCCACCTTGACTAAGGCCCCAGTTCCAGCTGAAGAAAAACAGCCCCAAAGCATGATGCTGCCACCACCATGCTTCACTGTAGGTATGGTGTTCTTTTGGTGATGAGCAATGTTGTGTTTGTGCCAAATATACCTTTTGGAATTATGGCCAAAATGTTCAACCTTGGTTTCATCGGACCGTAACATTTTCCCGACATGCGTTTGGGAGATTTCGTAGGATAAGGCTTCCGTCTTGCCACCCTAGACGGGAGATTGTTGTCACATGTACTAAACAGCTAGTACTTGCCAGAAATTCCAGCAACGCCTTCAGTGTTGCTGTCGACCTCTTGGCAGCCTTCCTGACCAGTTTTCTTCTCATCTTTTCAACAATTTTGGAGGGATGTCCAGTTCTTGGTAATGTCACTGCTGTGCCATATTTTCTCCACTTGATGATGACTGTCTTCACTGTGTTCCATGGCATATTTAATGCCTTGGAAATTCTTTTGTACCCTTCTCCTGAATGAGACCTTTGAACAATGAGATCCCTCTGATGCTTTGGAAGCTATCTGCGGACCATGGCTTGTGCTGCAAGATGCTACTACAAAAATGTCAGGAAAAGTCTACTAGAACAGCTGAACTTTATTTGGGGTTAATCAAAGGCACTTTAAATGGTGGCAGGTAAGATAAGATAAGATAAGCCTTTATTAGTCCCACAATGGGGAAATTCCAGGACTGCAACAGCACAGGTATAGCAACACTCAGAGCAATAATTCAGAATAAGAGTGATAGTAAGGTGTGTGCTGATTCCCATTTAACATGAGTTTGAATGCGATTAGTTAATTCTGAACACAGCCACATCCCCAGTTAAAACAGGGTGTGCATATTTATGCAAACAGGTTATTGCAGGGGTGTTCAATCATGTGCCATGGAGGGCCAAGACCCTGCAGGCTTCACCTCCAGCCAGTGTCTTCAACGACAGATTTCACTGAATTTCTCCCCACTGATTGCTGATAAGTGCAAACACCTGCTGAAGAGACTGGGAAGAACAGAAAACCTGCAGGATCCTGGCCCTCCATGGCACATGATTGGACCCTCTGGGTTATTGTAAGCTTTTTATTTTTCCCCTTAAAAGATTTCAGTTTATTTTTCAATTGGGTTGTAGGTGACATTAATGGTGGAAAAAGTTTTGAAATGATTTATCTTGGTCTCATTTTTTTACATCACAAAAACCTCGCATTTGAACGGGGGTGTGTAGACTTTTTCTATCCACTGTATCTCTTTTTTGCCACTAGGTGGTGCTATGTGCTCACCAACTGCTTTGAAAAGGCAGTAAGTAAAAAAAGAAAAACTTTCAAAAAATGTTAATTAGAGACAATTTTCACTTGGCAGTCACACTGAATTGGCACTTTTGCATATGTCTCAAAAATATTGCACGAATGTCACATGAATTCCCAGTGAATTTTGGGGCAAAATTCAGGTGTTGCATGACATTTGTTCAGCATGCATGTGACATAATCATGCATTTTTATTGCACTTACGGCTGTTCCACGATGGCTGAGCAAATCCAATGCTACACTTGTATGACAGTTATCCATGTCATTTGCAAAAATCAGGATCATATCTCCTCATTCCAACAGTCATTTAATCAGCAGACATCAAGCGAGATCAATCACAGAAGAAGAGCAGAAACAGCTGGATAAAGCTGGATTTATGCACCTGCGTCATGCTGACACAGTGATCGGCAATTTTTTTTTCTTATGTGCTGGGTTTGTTGTGTTCTTTCGTTGCCAAAATGGGTTTCTGCCGATGAGAAGAGTGATTTGTGTTCGTCATGTGTTTTTGTTTATTAAATGACAACGAACAAGGGCAGATTGTGGAATTGGAGCCAATAAATGTTACTCGCCCAAAGATGCTGGGATAGGCTCCAACCCCCCCGCGACCCAAAAAGGATTAAGCGGAAGAAGATGAATGAATGAATAAAATGTTAGAAAAGCAACTTTTCATACAGTCCCTGCACCCTGTGACCCTGACCTCCAACTATGGTTTTGGGATTGCAAGATCAAAGGTAAAGGTCAAATTTCCATTTAAATAAAAGCACCAGGGGGTGCTATGCCTCGATATTTGTCTGCGTACACACACACACTCAAACACAGAGACTACCGTATGCCTCGTTTCACCGAGGCACAACTATATCTCAACAACAAAGACAGCTAGGGTCACCAAACTTGGAACACAGGTTCACCAAAACCCTGACCACTGACTATGGTGGCTGTGGAACAGGTGTAGTATGGCCAACTACTGATTGGAGGGTCAGGGGTTCGATTCCCGCTTTGTCTGCAGTCTGCATGTCGAAGTGTCCTTGAGCAAGACACTGAACCCTCAGTTGCTCCTGGTGGGTCAGACCAGCACCTTGCATGGCAGCTCTGCCGCCATCAGTGTATGAATGGGTAGATAGCAGGATCTGTAAAGCACTTTGGTCATGAAGAGATGAGAAAAAGCGCTATATAAGTGAACACCATTTACCATTTATGGGTTTGGGGTCAAAAGGTCAACGGTCATGTTTTTTTTTTTTTTGTTTTTTTTTTTAAACGTGTTATTGCTTTGTTTCATGTCTTATCTCTGGTTTTTCCTCACTGATAGTAGCGCTTCCTCAGTTCAGTTTTAATGTTTTATATTTTGGGGTTTTTTTTAGTTGGTGTATCTGTGTGTGGATGGGTGAGACTATGTTATGGCTTTTGGTGTATGCTGTCCATTATTTTGTACAGCACTTTCAGCTGCTATACTGTATGAAAAGTGCTTTATAAATGAATTCTGATTGATTGACTGATTATGCCCTATTAGTATAGAACGAGTAAAGCTAGGGTCACCAAATTTGGGTACTTGGATTCATGCTGTGACCCTGAACTATCACTTTGCTTTTTGGGACTGCAAGGTCAAAGGTCAAGGTCAAAATACCATATAAACTCCAACTCAACAAAAAGAGGCTGGGGGGTACCACATGCAGCCGACTGAAAGAACATGTGACAGCACGTCCGACCACAACCACTGCCATCATTTGACAATTTTATCAGTTTGACACTTTTATTGCAGATGTTCTCGTGTATGATAGTGTGTTTTTGTGACATGCCGGGGGACTACAGATGCAAGTTAGCAATATTGCTAAATCTGGCATACTTACATTTGTATCAATGTTCATTAGTATGTAATATCCCTTTCAAATAAACATTACACTAAATCTATGTAATTACTGGGGTTAGGAGAAGTCATACTATCTCTACTTAACTTCCTTAACGTTCTTTTGAATTCGGATCATTGTGTATCTGACTTGCTTTGGAAGTGGTGCCGCGGTGAACGAGCAAAGCAGGGCAGTGACGGAACCAGGAAATGTGAAGGAGGAGATAAAGCGGACCAATCACAGCTCTTGCGGCCTTCATTGAGATGGAGAGGTGTAGGTCAGACAACGTAGGGGGATATTGTATCACTACTGTGTCAACGCAACAGCGCTGACACAAGGAGGCTGCCTCTTGGGTCCTCCTCATCAGACACAGCAGGCCCTGGGACTGGCTCTGATTCCTCTATATGGGCCCATGGGGCAGGGACAGCAGCCCCTATCCCTAGACTTGTCTTTCTTGTCCTTGCATGGCATGGTGACCCTGTTGGTCATAGCTGTGTCAGCATGTGCTAGAAAAGGACTGGGCCGTTTGCGCCGGTCTTGTGTGTGGAATGTCTTGTCTTTTTTATCTCCAATCAGTTACAGTTTAGTTTCATAGGTCCCCAACACCTCGCAAAGTTGTCTTTTTCCTCACACTTTCTGGTTCATGGAAACTAAATTAAGAAGGGACTGAGACTGGTTTGAGACACCCGTGACAACTCTGCAACAATTTTGTCTCAAAATAGTCAAATCTTTTGAACATGTTCAAAATTCCTGCCACATGAAAGCGAGGCCCTAGGGCTCATGAGAGGAAACTGCAAACCCCCATGAAAATTTGGACAGATTTTGGAAGCTCCCTCATGAATGCCATTCTCCAACTAGTCGCCAGCTGTTGCAGTCCAGTGAGATACTACCTATAGGTCACCACAGCAAAGCAGTGACTAGAGTTCTAGCCAAGAGTTGGACAAGACAAAGATTGGAAATGAAAAAGCACAACATATGACATCGCAATGCTCAACATATCATAAGATAGTGGTGGTATCAATACCTTCTTTCCATCTATAACAAAAAACACTAAATATTGTTTTAAGAATACTTGATTATTGGAAGATTCAGAAGTTTTGATATATGCCTGTAACCACATTCATTAATGTCTTTAATAACAGTCAGGTTGTGAAGGTCTTGGCTTTTACCCATCATGAGATGTTTCTTCTGTGACAACTTGATAACAAGTTACTGTATAGCCATTCATGAAGTACCTGCCGGGCTGATATTAATTTCCACAGATAGGAGGTAGAGCTACTTTATAAAGACTTATGGATCCCAGCTGATTCCTTGCCTGACCATGCCTGGAGCACTACTCTTCTGCTGTGTTCAACACCTCTTTTCGGTCTCCATCCATCTTCTTCCGCTTAATCCTTTTCGGGTCGCGGGGAGGCTGGAGCCTATCCCAGCATCTTTAGGCGAGAGGCAGGGTACACCCTGGACAGATCGCCAGTCCATTGCAGGGCCAACATAGAGAGACAGACAACCATTCACTCTCACAGTCATACCTAAGGACAATTTAGAATCCCCAGTTTGATGCCAATTAACCTAACTTGCATGTTTTTGGCATGTGGGAAGAAACCGGAGAAATCATTCCACTTTACTGTACATAAATTAATTTATGAACTTCAATGGTTTGATTATATGTGTGGATTTCTTGTGTTAATACCAATGTCTGGAGAAAATTCCACATGGATAACCTCACTGAAATACATGTACTAGAAAAAAAAATGTTAATGCATTAAATACTTCTTTCCCAGCTGCACCAAAAGCCAACTGAAGGGAAACAGCTAAAGCTATCGGGAAGAAAATCTCAGATTTAAGTAAACACTAATTTTTCCATACTTTTAGCTCCTAATTCAAAAACCAAACAAACCAAAAGCCCTTGTTCCTATTAGACCATATTTTCCTTCCTTCCTTCCTGTTACTGGTTTTATTTTACACCAGATTCGCGCAGTGACTTGAACCTCGTTAGTGACTCAATCTGTCTTATCAGACTTTACATCGTCTCGCCCTTATTTGCGGGAGAATTAATTTGGGCAGAAAGAGCAAATGAGTCAGTCAGAGGATGGCACACAGGAGATTTAATGTTTGAGCTACTACTTAAAAAGAAAAATGGCTTCAGTTTTTTACTCTTTTGCTCCTAACCAGAGGCTATCTGTAGGTTAGAGAAAATCACAAAAGTCTGAAAATATAAACTGCAAATTCATGAGAAAAATATGCCAATGTACAAGAAAAAAGTCTGAAATTTCTTTAAGAAAAAAAATCTAAAATTTACCAAAAAGTTGCAAAATTAATAAGTTGCAGTTTTGAGAAGAAAAAATACAAATACAGTGACAAAAAAATGCTTAAGAAAAACTGCATTACTAATGTATACAGACCAGCCTATTATATTATTTTTATAGGTTGTTTTACTTTTATTTTAAAGCTCAAATATAGCAGCCGTGGCAAAGACAACACAATCTCCTTCTACAGCTGCTCTTTTCATGCCCAACACATCTCCACCAAACCTGAACTGTTCTCACAGGTTTTAAGTTTTGTCCTTCAAAGTGAAAGAAGAAACTTTCCACTCACTCGTCTCCACTCGTAGAAATAGGCGATATCCATTAGTGTGTAGTAGTCCTTTAAAGGTTCGTCTCCATACAACACCTCCACCTGCGAAGGACAAAGATACATTTAACGCATGGAGACCAGAGGAAAATGTCAAAGTATGTTATGATCACAGATTTACTCATCTCCTGAAAGTCTTTACAGAGGTGTTTAAAGAGTCCCTATTCTGCACCTTTTCCACATGATGGCACAGCCCCCAGAAATAAAATGTCTGTGACATGCTTTGGTCAAAACACCTCAGGGTTTAATTACGGCAGTACCATTTTACACACGGGGAAGGAGCTCTCCTCAGAACAGGCTGTTTCTATAGCAGAATGCTTTGAATGCTAATTAGCCTCAGTTTGCCCAACCATCCCTCTTTCTTCATTTCTCTCAGATTTATGTTTTGATGGTAATGTCATATTTGAGGCTAATGTTAGCTGTTAGCTTTCAGCTTTGGTTGTCAGACTAGTGGCCCTTTTCCACTAGCACCTGCTCAGCCTGACTCACCTTGACTCTACTCAGTTTGTAGGGTTTTCCATTAGTACCTAGTACTAGGTACTTGTTTCATACCTATTCTGATGAGGTTCCAAGCGAGCTGAGTCGAGCTGAAAATGTGACATCAACAGACTGCAGGCCACTGATTGGCTAGGGCATAATGTCACTGGATGAGAGTGACATGTTCACAAGATTCCAAACCGCCATTTGTAAATTCGGCCATGAGTTTTTATCATTTCTGTGATGATCAACAAGATAAATGGCTACACACAAATCAACACCATGGTCCAACGATGAGGTGCAAACTCTTCTGTGCTTCGTGGCTGATGAGAGAATCCAAAGGGCGCTACAGAGCTGAAAAAAAGTTCACAGTGGTCAAATGTGGTTATTTTTCAACAGTCTTCCCGTTGGTGCACAAACTTCTTCCATCTGTGTTGCAGCGCTTGGATCCCTACCGTTGAAAAATAAACCACATTTGGTCAAATTTGACCACTATAAACTTTTCAGCCTACTCTATTAACTTTTCAGCCCAGTCCATGGAGCGACCCAAAATGAAAAACTATACCAGGAGTTTTCCAAGCTGATGGGTGATCATAGGGAAGATGGTGAGTGTTTTATGATTTTAAGCATCTTTTACGTTATTTATCCCATTGGTGGCAAGCTCACTTTGAACAAACAAGGATATCGCCTTTGTGTCCTGTGTGCAGACAATGAGCTAGTTAGCTAGCTAGCTAGCTAGCCAGCCATGAAGGCTAACTCCGTGCTTTGCCTGTATTTTGCGCTTGCTGTAGTAAGTATTTGCTTCTGACAGCAAAACATCAGCATGTCAACAACATAACGGGCCACCTCCCTGTAATGAACCCACCCACCCACCTTGAGGTGGTACTCAGTTGTAATGCAAAATGACCTAAACTGTGTCAGGGCGAGTAGAGTCGGGGCAAGTCGAGCTGAGTAGGTGCAAGTGGAAAAGTGTCTAAAATAACACCCAAATACTGGCTGAATGTTAAAGAGTTCAAAAATCCAAATAAATCATCGGAGACAGGGGTGTGTGATATTAATAGTCGACCGCTCCTTGGGGTGTAATAAGCCCAGAAACAATCCTGAATGAGTGAATGGCTAGTTCTGCTAACAGCTGCTAACCTCTGCTGATGAATGAAAAGGTGTCTGGGCAAAAGTATAATAACCTAGAATTAAATAAGTCAATGACGATCCATAAGCCATGGATCGTCACCTTATTGTGGTGGGGGGGTTTGCGTGCCCCAGTGATCCCAGGAGCTATGCTGTCCGGGGCAATTTGCCTCTGATAGGGCCACCCAAGACAAACTGGTCCTGGGTGAAGGGCCAGACTAAGAACAATCCAACAGACTCTCATGATAAATTCTAGATCAAGGATTCAGTGTACCCCGCCCGGTATGGGGTTACCGGGGTCCCACCCTGGAGCCAGGCCTGGGGGAGGGGCTTGAAGGCTTGCGTCTGGTGGCCGGGTTTCCACCCATGGGACCCGGCCGGGCTCAGCCCGAAGGAATTACATGGGTCCGCCCTCCAAGTGGGTTCACCACCTGCAGGAGGGATCATGGGGGTCCGGTGCTATGTGGATTAGGTGGCGGTCAAAGGCGGAGACCTTGGCGGACTGATCCCAAGCTTTCTAAACTGGCTTTTGGTACGTGGAATGTCACCTCTCTGGTGGGGAAGGAGCCTGAGTTGGTGTACGAGGTTGAGAGATACCGGCTAGATATAGTCAGCCTCACCTCAACACACAGCTCCGGTTCTGGAACCAGTCTCCTGGAGAGGGGCTGGAGCTTGGCCTTTTCTGGAGTTGCACCGGGCGAGAGGTGACGAGCAGGGGTGGGTATTCTTGTATCCCCCCACCTTGCTGCCTCTATATTGGAGTTTTCACCGGTGGACGAAAGGGTTGCTTCCCTGCGCCTTCGGGTTAGGAAACAGGTCCTGACCATCATTTGTGCCTATGCACCAAATGATGTTTCAGAGTACCCACCCTTTTTGGAGTCTGTGACTGGGGTGCTGGAGGGTGCTCCTCTTGGAGACTCCATTGTCCTACTGGGGGACTTCAATGCGCACGTGGGCAACGACAGTGAAACCTGGAGGGGGGTGATTGGGAGGAACGGCCTGCCCGATCTGAACCCGAGTGGTGTTCAGTTATTGGACTTCTGTGCTAACCACAGTTCGTCCATAACGAACACCATGTTCAAGCATAAGGTTGTCCGTATGTGCACCTGGCACCAGGACACCCTAGGTCGCAGGTCGATGATCGATTTTGTTATCGTGTCATCAAACCTGCGACCGTATGACTTGGACATTCAGGTAAAGAGAGGTGCAGAGCTGTCAACTGATCACCACCTGGTGGTGAGTTGGATCCGATGGCAGGGGAGGAAGCCATTCAGACCTGGTAGACCCAAACGTATAGTGAGGGTGTGCTGGGAACGTCTGGCTGAGGCCCCTGTTCGGGAGGTCTTCAACTCCCACCTCCGGAAGAACTTCAACCACATTCCGAGGGAGTCTGGAGACATGGAGTCTGAATGGGCCATGTTCTCCACCTCTGTTGTTGAAGCGGCGGCCCAGAGCTGCAGCCACAAGGTGGTCGGTGCATCTCGTGGTGGTAACCCCCGAACCAAGTGGTGGACACCAGTGGTGAGGGGGGCCATTAAGCTGAAGAAGGAGTCCTATCAAGCTTGGTTGGCTTGTGGGACTCCCGAAGCAGCTGAAGTGTACCGGCAGGCCAAGGGGAGTGCAGCTCGGGTGGTTGCTGAAGCAAAAACCCGGGTTTGGGAGGAGTTCGGTGAGGCCATGGAACAAGACTTTCGGTCGGCCTCGAAGAGATTCTGGCAAACTGTCCGGCGGCTCAGGAGGGGAAAGCAGCTCCCTGTCCACACTGTGTATGGTGCGGATGGGACACTGTTGACTTCGACTGGGGATATCGTCGGGCAGTGGAAGGAATACTTTGAGGATCTCCTCAATCCCAATGATACACCTTCCACAGAGGAAGCAGGGTTTGGGGACGAGGTGGATGACTCGCCTATCACAGGGGCTGAGGTCGCCAAGGTGGTTAAAAATCTCTTTGGTGGCCGGGCCCTGGGGGTGGACGAGATTCGCCCTGAGTACCTCAAGGCCCTGGATATTGTTGGGCTGTCATGGTTGACACGCCTCTGCAACATTGTGTGGAGGTC
The DNA here is from genome assembly GCA_020510985.1 of Pholidichthys leucotaenia. Classification (NCBI taxonomy): domain Eukaryota; kingdom Metazoa; phylum Chordata; class Actinopteri; order Cichliformes; family Pholidichthyidae; genus Pholidichthys; species Pholidichthys leucotaenia. The sequence goes on from CM035848.1 coordinate 51,921,857, forward strand.
GGGGGCAGTGCCTTTGGCATGGCAAACCGGGGTGGTGGTTCCTCTCTTCAAAAAAGGGGACCGGAGGGTGTGCTCCAACTTTAGAGGGATCACACTCTTCAGCCTCCCTGGGAAGGTCTATGCCAAGGTACTGGAGAGGAGAGTCTGGCCGTTGGTCGAACCTCAGATTCAGGAGGAGCAATGTGGTTTTCGTCCTGGCCGTGGCACATCGGACCAGCTCTTTACCCTCTCGAGAATCCTTGAGGGTTCGTGGGAGTTTGCCCAACCAGTTTACATGTGTTTTGTGGACTTGGAGAAGGCATTTGACCGCGTCCCTCATGGTTTTTTGTGGGGGGTACTTCGGGAGTATGGGGTATTGGGCTTGTTGTTACGAGCTATTCGGTCTCTGTACGACCGTTGTGAGAGATTGGTTCGTATTGCCAACACTTGGTCGGATTCATTCCCAGTGAGAGTTGGACTCCGCCAGGGCTGCCCTTTGTCACCGATCCTGTTCATAATTTTTATGGACAGGATTTCTAGGCGCAGCCAGGGAATGGAGGGTGTCATGCTTGGTGACCACAGGATCTCATCTCTGTTGTTTGCAGATGATGTTGTCCTGTTGGCTTCATCCAGCAATGACCCACAGCTCTTGCTGGGACGGTTTGCCACTGAGTGTGAAGCGGCTGGGATGAGAATCAGCACCTCCAAGTCCGAGTCCATGGTCCTCAGCCGGAAAAAGGTGGATTGTCCTCTCTGGGTTAGGGACAGGCTCCTGCCCCAAGTGGAGGAGTTTAAGTATCTTGGGGTCTTGTTCACGAGTGAGGGGAAAATGGAGCGAGTGATTGACAGACAGAATGGAGCAGCATCTGTAGTGATGCGGACGTTGTACTGGTCTGCTGTGGTGAAGAGGGAGCTTAGTTCTAAGGCAAAGCTGTCGATTTACCAGTTAATCTACGTTCCTACTCTCACCTATGGTCACGAGCTTTGGGTAATGACCGAAAGAACAAGATCGCGGATACAAGCGGCTGAAATGAGCTTTCTCCGTAGGATTGCTGGACTCACCCTCAGAGATAGGGTGAGGAGCTCAGTCATCCTTGAGAGGCTCAGAGTAGAACCGCTGCTCCTCCACATTGAAAGGAGTCAGTTGAGGTGGTATGGGCATCTGATTAGGATGCCTCCTGGATGCCTCCCACTTGAGGTGTTTCAGGCACGTCCCACTGGGAGGAGACCCCGGGGCAGACCCACGACTCGGTGGAGAGACTATGTCTCCCAGCTGGTCTGGGAACGCCTTGGTATCCTCTCTGAAGAGCTGGAGCAGGTGGCTGGGGAGAGGGAAGTCTGGGCTTCTCTGCTTTAACTGCTGCCTCCGCGACCTGGACCTCTGGAAAAGCGGTAGAAGATGGATGGATGGATGGATAAATAAGCCAAATTAAATCCTATGCATGTAATAAGTGGTCAAGGGTTAGTAGTTGATCTGGCTGGGAAAATGGGTGTCTAGTGGGGATGGATAAATATAGAAAACGGATAGAAAAGGAAGGCTAGGCTAATGGACTCCTCTCAGTTTGTATTTGGCAGGTTGTCCTTGTACAAACTGTCAGAAATCCCTGCTAATGGTGATGGATAAATTAAAGCTTTCTGAACCACTTTGAGCCATTTTCCCTTAAAATGAGTCAGTGCTTCGAAATCCATTCAACTTTATTTGTATAGCGCCTAATCACAACAAAAGTCATCTCAAGGTGCTAGATACATAAGCACAAATCATTAAGTAATTCAGAGAAAAGCCCCAACGATCAAACAATCTCCTATGAGCAAGCACTAGGTGACAGTGGGAAGGAAAAACGATTTTATAGGAAGAAACCTCTGGCAGAACCAGGGTCAGGGGAGGGCATTCATCTGCCACGACTGTTTGGGGGGGGGTGAGGGGAGAGAGAAGAAAAGAAAGAAAGAAGAAACATGCTATTCATGCAGATAACAACACAGGTAGAACAATGTTCGTACAGGTATGACGTGCAATGCTGCGTCAAAGCTAGGTTAATCGAGGATTACAGCATTTTTATATGCTTTTTTCAGGCTTATTAAGCTAGCTAACAAATCTGGTACCACTACAAGCAAACGCTTGGGTAGCTGGACCTAGTAGTGTAATGGCCAAACACTATGCACACTATGCACAATTAGTGGCTTTAGTGGACATAGTAGATAGTAATAGTATAGTTCAAAACTATGACATGCAAAATCCAATCTAAACTTGTGAATGACGTTCAATTAAAACATGATATCACCATCTAGTTAGCCAGCTGTCAAATAGCTAATACACAAAATCAAACAAACGTAAGTGCAACGGGCCCCATTGATGGGGACTTCACACTACGCGCACACCTAGCAGTACAACAGTGTACATAGTACCGTTACACTACTAGTTACAGTATCACACAAAAGTGAGTACACCCCTCACATTTTTGTAAATATTTTATTATATCTTTTCATGGGACAACACTGAAGATATGACACTTTGATACAATGTAAAGTAGTCAGAGTACAGCTTGTATAACAGTGTAAATTTGCTGTCCCCTCAAAATAACAACACACAGCCATTAATGTCTAAACCACTGGCAACAAAAGTGAGTACACCCCGAAGTGAAAATGTCCAAATTGTGCCCACGGTGTCAATATTTTGTGTGGCCACCATTATTTCCCAGCACTGCTTTAACTCTCTTGACTTAAGGCAGTTCACGAGAGCTTCACAGGTTGCCAGTGGAATCCTCTTCCACTCCTCCATGACGACATCATGGTGTTAAGAGACCTTACACTCCTCCACCTTCCGTCTGAGGATGCCCCACAGATGCTCAACAGGGTTTAGGTCTGGAGACATGCTTGGCCAGTCCATCACCTTTACCCTCAGTTTCTTTAGCAAGGCAGTGGTCATCTTGGAGGTGTGTTTGGGATGGTTATCATGTTGGAATACAGCCCTGTGGTCGAGCGGCCCAGTTTCCAATCATGCTGTGCTTCAGTATGTCACAGTACATGTTGGCATTCATGGTTCCCTCAATGAACTGTAGCTCCCCAGTGCCAGCAGCACTCATGCAGCCCCAAACCATGACACTCCCACCACCATGTTTGACTGTAGGCAAGACACACTTGTTTTTGTACTCCTCACCTGGTTGTTGCCACACACGCCTGACACCATCTGAACCAAATAAGTTTATGTTGGTCTCATCAGACCACAGGACATGGTTCCAGTAATCCATGTCCTTAGTCTGCTCATCTTCAGCAAACTGTTTGTGGGCTTTCTTGTGTATCATCTTTAAAAGGGGCTTCCTTCTGGGACGAGAGCCAAGCAGACCAGTTTGATGCAGTGTGCGGCGTATGGTCTGAGCATTGATGGGCTGACCCCCCACCCCTTCAACCTCTGCAGCAATGCTGGCAGCACTCATTCGTCTATTTTCAAAAGACATGCTCTGGATATGACGTGGAGCATGTGCACTCAACTCCTTTGGTCGACCATGGCAAGGCCTGTTCTGAGTGCAACCTGTCCTGTTAAACCGCTGTATGGTCTTGGCCACTGTGCTGCAGCTCAGTTTCAGGGTGTTGGCAACCTTCTTACAGTCTAGGCCATCTTTACGTAGAGCAAAAATTCTTTTTTTCAGATCCTCAGAGTTCTTTGCCATGAGGTGCCATGTTGAACTTTCAGTGACCAGTATGAGAGAGTGTGAGAGCGATAACACCAAATTTAACACACCTGCTCTCTATTCACACCTGAGACCTTGTAACACTTACAAGTCACATGACACTGGGGAGGGAAAATGGTAAATTGGGCACAATTTGGACATTTTCACTAGGGGTGCACTCACTTTTGTTGCCAGCGGTTTAGACATTAATGGCTGTGTGTTGAGTTATTTTGAGGGGACAGCAAATTTACTCTGTTATACAAGCTGTACACTGACTACTTTACATTGTATCAAAGTGTCATATCTTCAGTGTTGTCCCATGAAAAGATATAAAATATTTACAAAAATGTGAGGAGTGTATTCACTTTTGTGAGATACTGTACATGACTATAACATGTGAGAAGTCTATTCAAAAACTTTGTCAAATAGGAAAGTTTTCAATTTTGTCTTAAAGGCAGAGAGTGTGCCTGTCTCATGGACTCAAGCTGGTAACTGGTTCCATAAAAGAGGGGCCTGATAACTGAAAGCCCTACCCCCATGGTACTTTTAGAGACTTTAGGGATTACAAGGAGTCCTGCATTCTGAAAACCTATTTTGTTAGGATAATAGGGTACAACCAATTCTTTAAAGGGCCTATATCATGCCTATTTTAAGCCTTTCAGAGTAAACTATATGCATGTATGTGATAGTATATATTACCTTTGGTACACTGGTGAATGAATTTCTTATGAAATATGAGTTATTTTCGCGAGCTACTTTTCCAACCCAGAAGAAAGATGCCTCTATCCCTGAGGCTCCACCTCTCCTTCTTGTGGCTGTTGCCCATTTCATGACGATAATAAACTCCAACCATTTCTGACGAGTAGGCTCTTCTTTAGGAAGGCTGAACAAACTCCTAAATCTCTCACAGCCAAAGACACATTTACGCCACTTGGAAGACATTGTCTTACGTAAAAAAGCAAACAGTTGTTGTCACTGAGCAGATTAGGTGCGAGAGGAACTACTCCTTCACAGCGTCAATGCTAAAGTGAAAGAGTTTTGCTGATCACCGCTCCGTTAGCTGCGCGGAGAAAGTGGGTGTGTGTGTTAGCCTGGGGGCGGTGCTGGCAGCACAGGCACTTCCTGGAGTGGGCGGCTCACCCACGTTCATACGTATGAACGTGGGGACCCAATCATTATCAGGAACAGGGCAGAGCAGCAGCTCAGACAGCAGGGGTTGAGGAGGAATACTCAGATGCGTGAATGGAGCAAAATACCACTTTGGGGGTGAATTTGGTGAGGAATTAACATTATAACATGCTTAAAAGCTCAAAAAAGTCAATTTTGCATGATATAGGCCCTTTAAGATAACTAGGGGACAGATTATGTATGGTTTTATACATTCAAAACAGTCTTGAAGAGTGGCATCTGCTGGCTGTGTTGGAATACCGCATCTGACTCAAGAGTTGAAGGAAGTCTAACTAGATTCAAAACACCATGGGCTCACAGATTCCCGTTTGATTAAATGTGGAACAAAAGTCATTTTCTGAAAATCGGGTAAAATGTGTACATGTCCTTCATAATACATTTTTGACATGCGCATGACGTCACGAGGCCTCATTTTGGAATGATCATGTGACTTTTGGACAACCCAAAGCTAGGGTGACGGTGTCCAGCACAAAGTGGGACACCAAAGCCCCTTTTCCACTAGTACCTACTCAGCCCGACTCGCTTGGACTCGACACGGTATGGTTGGTTTTCCATTTCAAATGAGTACCACCTCAAGTGGGTGGGGTTGAGTTCATTACAGGAAGACAGCCCATTACCCCATTATGTTGTTGACATGCTAATGTTTTCACTGATAAACAACGTAAAAGATGCTTAAAATCATAAAACACCATCTTCCCCGTGAGCAGCCATCAGCTCGGAGAGACCTCCTGGTATACTTTCATTTTGGCTCGCTCCCCCGCAGCAGGGCCGATGGGGCTGAAAAGTTCATACACTGAAAAGTCCATAGTTGTCAAATTTGGCTAAATGTACTTTATTTTTCAAACGCAGAGACCCAAGCGCTGCAACAGCCAATGGAAGAACTGTGCGCACCAACAGGGAGAATGTTGAAAAATAACCACATTTGGGCAAATTTGACCACTATATGAACTTTTTAGCCAATGAACCTTTCAGCCGCGGCGCTGGCGGAGCATTCCAAAATGAAATACCAGGAGGTCTCCGAGCTGATGGCTGCTTACAGGGAAGAAGGTGAGTGTTTTGTGATTGTGTTGATTTGTGTGTAGCCATTTCTTTTGTTGATTATCACAGAAATAATAAAAACTCACAGCCGAATTTACAAATGGCGGTTTTGAATCTTGTGAAGACATCGCTCTCATCCACTGATGTTATGCCCTGGCCAATCAGTGGCCTGCAATCCGATGACGTCACATTTTCAACTCGACTCAGCACGGTTGGAATCTCACTAAAGTAGGTCCCAAAAAAGTACCTGGTACCAGGTACTAATGAAAAACCCTACAAACCGAGTAAAGTCGAGGCGAGTAGGGCTGAGTAGGTACTAGTGGAAAAGGGGCTCTAGGGTAACACATACGGTAACACAAAGGGTGACCAGGTGTCCCACTTTGTTCGGCACACAAGTTGTGTAAGTAATAGGAAGTACAATTATGAAAACACTATAAGAATTTTTCACAGATTTAACAATACTATTTTGAAAGCAAAGTTTCAGCAAAAATTGATATTTTTACAAGTACACAAAGTTAAACTATATCCACAATAGGGCTGGGCAAGTTGACCTTAAAGCAGCATCACTGTTAACTGACCCTTTCATGTCTGTTGTTTTTTTTCCCCCCTCCTTTCTTCCCATTTATAGTTCACTGAGGAGGCTTGCAACTAAGCAATACTACACAAGAGTGTGGTATCATATCACTGTAGTGTGGTAATAAATGAGCATAATATAATAAAGTATATGAATATTGTCATTTAATACTCAAACTTTGTCCATTGCACAAGTCCGTGCTTGTTTACATACCTCTTGAGGGTTTGTGGGTCACATGACTCACAGCAGCGGCTAATTGGCTTGTTAGCTGCATTGGGTGAGTCCTTTAACCAGCCATGATTGCATTGCCACCACATAGTGATTATGAGTTTCTTCTTGGGTTCTTAAATGCAGCCTCAATTTGTCCATTTTGTTGTGAATTTCTGCTGGAAAACGGTTGAAATGACGCCGACAGCCATCAGAGGCTATACAGCGACTTTTTTTTTTTTTTTTTTTGGTATGCTTTATTGATCCCCAGAGGGGAAATTCAGGGCATCCACCTGAATGGATGAAGCAGCCACGGTAAGGTGCTATCCCTTAACCATTCACACACACATTCACACCTAGGGCCACTTGAGAGTCTCCAGTTAACCTAACCTGCATGTTTTTGGTCTGTGGGAGGAAACCGGAGAAATCCCAGAGTAAACCCACGCAGACACAGGGAGAACAGGCAAACTCCACACAGATCACTGCCGGTCAGGGGCTGAGATCGAACCCACGATCCATGGCCATGGGTGAGTTGCTGTGCTGCCACAGTGCTAACACCACTGCTCCACCGCACCGCCCGACTTAGGCTGCATTCACACCAAGATAGTCCGGGGGTCTCGGTTCGATTGGGTGGAGAATGCTGAGAATTTTCACACCTTCGTTTGGTTTGCATTCATACTGCAGTGCACTAAACTGCCTGGACAACATCATGCAGCCAGCTAAAACAACTACTCGTTTGAGGAGCTGTAGCCGAAACCATCACTGAGCAGGAAGAAAAAAAATCTCAGTGAAGAAAAATCCGGCTCATTGATTGGCCATGGCCGAAAACTGAAATCCGGTCCTTTCAGCCGGGTTGTTTGACCACCACAAACAAGACATTTTTTAACTTTCTGCAGAAAAAGGATTTCTCTGATTCACACAGCTATCTTTATTACTATTTTCTACCCAAAATGCGCTACGGTAAACACCACTTCCTCTTCTTAGACTGCATGTTGCTATGGTTACACAAATGCCGAGGGGCACGTCCGCCCTTTGGTCCGCTGGATAGTCCGTTTGCATTCACACTACAAGTGAAGCACACCAGAGTTCATCTGCAACTGAACCGAGACTCCCATTTTCAGGCAGACTAGACTTCGCTTGTTTGGTGCGCACCAGAGTTTGAACGCGCGTTCAGACTGCACCAAACAAACTGAATTACCCGCAGAAGCGGACCAGAGTTCCTTTGGTCCGGACCTAACAGTGGCCGTGTGAATGCGTCCTTAGCTTCAGGCATCTACGTATTAGTTTCCACGCACTATGCTTTCTTTTTCTTGACATCTTCAGATGCAAGAAAGAGTCAATTGTCACATACTGTATGGATGGAGAAAAATTTCTCTTCCTTACAAGCATTACAAGTCTGCAGCGTTTTGCTGTTTCCAAACAGCGCTAACTGCACTTCTTCTGGGGTGCGGAGTTACGTGCCCACACACATCAACTCCACAGGCACGTCTTAAAGGGGCAGTACATGAAAAGCATTCCATGCACACAAGGATGGGAGGGGGACAAAACAACCGACATGAGCAAGATTACGTCACTTTTACACCCCAAATGTCAGGTTCAGTTTTATTTCGGTTAATCTTCTTGTTGTTCTTTTAGATTTGATTGGCGGTTGGCAACCAGCTTACAGGTGCATTGCCGCAACTGACTTGATTATCATCACTCTATATCTTTGTATAAGGAGTTGTGAACAACTCCTTATTCAAAAAAACTGTTGCTATGTGTATCTCTATTAGAAACAGGCCCATGAATGATGTTTTTGATGTTAAAATTGGAAATGAGGTGTTTATTGAAGTGAATGAGGTCAAGTATTTAGGGATCATTCTAGACAGGAACCTGCGATTCGACAAGCAGGTGCATTACATTTGTAAGAAGGTCAAACCCAATTTAAATTGCTTCCGTCTCATTAGAAGGGATTTGTCATTCAGAACTGCTCATACATATATGCACGCGATGATTCTTTCACATCTGTCATACTGTATCACATCTTGGTCACAAACATCTCAACTTACACTAAAACCCATAACTGCAATATATAAACAGGCTATAAAAATCTTGGCCCGCAAACCAATGCGGTGGCATCACTGTGGTATTTTAGTCAAGCACAATCTTCTTACTTTTGAAAATTTTATTATCTTCTGTAATATTAGACTGGTTTTTAAATGTCTATACGATCTTGTTTCACCTCCTTTCTCTGGTTTGGTGGCTAGACGCTCGAGCTCTAGCAGAGCATGCACACGAGCTTCCATCAACGGTGACTGCATTGTCACCATGTCTAGAACTTCATTTGGTCAGTCTGCTTTCTCCATAAAAGGGGCAAACCTATGGAACTCTCTGCCAACTCACTTAAAATTGGAGACAAATGCCAACCTCTTCAACAGAGGCGTTAAAGATTGGCTAAAATCCCACCAGCAATGTGTGCATGTCTAGTCTGAATTGTGTTTGTTGTGATCATGGATCTCTTGCTCTATTTATAATTTGTAATGTATTTCTAATTTTAATTAACTTGTAAATTTTGTATGTACAGCCTAATTTATGACCTATATAAGCCACCTATGGACTGGTGTTGAGAATTAGCACTTGTGCTATATACACCTATGCAAAACATCTGGTCTCTCCTTGTGATTGTACTAATGTAATTTGTTATGCCCATATTAAATAAATAAAGAAAGAAAGAAAGGTGTGGTCCCTTTCTCACCTGGAGGACCACACCAGAGTTCACTAGTTGATTCGAATCAAGACCACCTCATTTAGGAGGTCTCGGTACGGTTGTTTTGGTGCGCACCTGAGTGTGATTACCATGTTCTCACCAGACAGAACGGACCGCACTAACGGAGAAACCAAACTTGAGTTCGACTGAAATGAACTAAAGCCTGTCGGTGTGAAAACACCCTCTGTCAGAGTTGCAGTCCTGGTTTCTGTGGAAGAGGAGAGCTCCTGAGTGCAGGAGAACTCTGGGCTGTTTGACTTTAGAGACCCACTAAAATAAAGGGGAAACCTCAAACAAGCAGAACAGGGACTCTTTAAAGATTAAACAAAATGCAGGAAAAGGGTTTTTGAGTCTCTGGTGGGAGTGAATCGTTTCCTGAAGTGGACAAGTTCAAGCATCTGGAGCGAGGGCAGAGCAAACAGACGGATCACCACAGTCAGATTTTACGTAAATTTAATCCTTCGTGCATGACGCCAACCTGCTCAGCTGCTGACAGATTTATAGAAAGGAGTGCAGGTCTGAAAGGGGATAAGTAAAAAAACAAAAAAACAACAAAAAAACCCACCACCTGCATTTTTCCTGTAACACGAACATGGCTGCGATGTGTCTAATTACCCGGTAGTTGTTGGGAATATCCATCTTACTCCGGAGGAACTTTGCTAAGTGCATGACGGACATTGCCGCTGGACACTGCAGGAAGCGTTTACCATTGGACTGAGAACAAAGACAGAACATAAATCCACGATCAGAACCAGAAAAAAACCCACATTAGAACTGTTGGAAAGCTGCGTGGAGTAGCTCGGCCTCACCTTGTCTCCTTCCACCTCTGAACGCTGCCTCTCGTTGTTTCTGCAGGCAGAAATCAGACAAAACAAAACTTAAAATTGCTGTCATTCTTCTACATATCGTGCATGTTATACAATACTATATATGCCCTTAAGGGCATATATAGTGCAAAAATGTGCAAATCTCCAAAATGGAAACAAATTTACAAAGGAAAAAATTTAAAAATTTGAAAGAAAATTGAAACTGAGATGCATAAAAACAAATATATTCAAAAATTAAAAAGGATTTAACAAGAATTTTGTTTAAAAAAAAAACAAATCTAAGCAAAACTTAAAAAAAAAATCAAGGGCATAAAAAAAAATGTGAAAATGGTAAATGGAATTCACTTATATAGCGCTTTTATTCTCATCTCTTGAAAATGCTCCAATGTTCCAAAACAGAGATGGACTTAAAAACAAAAAACAAGGTGTGCAGGATGAAGTCACACACTTGGGGTGCATTCAGACGGCCACTGTTTAGTCCGGACCAAACAGTGGCTTCCGTGGATAGTTTGGTTCGTTTGGTGCGGTCTGAACACGCGTTGGAACTCTGGTGTGCACCAAACAAGAAAAGTCTGCACCCCCTGTAAACAGAGGTCTCTGTTCTCTTGCAAACAAAGTCTGGTGCTCGCCGCTTGCAGTGTGAATCCAAATGGAGTATCCAGTGGACCAAAGGGCGGAAGTGTCCCTTGGCGTTTGTGTAACCATAGCAACACGTAGTCTGAGAAGAGGATGGGTAGAAAATAACAATAAAGACAGCCGTACGAATACGAAAAATCCTTTTACTGGTGAAAGCCGAGGAGAAAAGTTAATAAAAATGTCTCATCTGTGGTGGACAAACAACCCGGCTGAAGGGACGGATTTCCATTTTCAGTCCTGGTCAATCGATGAGCCTGATTTTTCTTCTTTGGCAAAATTTTTCTTCCTGATCAGTGGTGGTTTCGGCTACAGTGCCCCAAAAGAGCAGTTGCAACTGTGTGACGTTGTCCAGGCAGTTTGGTCCACTGCAGTGTGAATGCAAACCAAACCAAACAAAGATGTGAAAATTCTCAGCATTCCCCCACCCAGTCGAACCAAGACCGCGGGGACTATCCTGGTCTGAATGCAGCCTTAAGGTGCCCCCGTGGACCAGTTTAATGTTGTGTAAACTTTGCAAATTTAAGTCCTGAAAAAAAAAAACTACTCTTGCTTTAAGCTGAGTCAGCTGCTGAAACAAACCGGTCACCACTGTGGACAACTGAGGGTGTCAGAATGACCTGTTTGGCTGCAACTGTTGCATCAGTGTTGCCCATTTGTTAGTAAATATTTAAATAAAAATTATTTATTTCATTATTTGGGCATTTCTGTGTCCAGCTTGGTGACTGTCGTCATTTATTCAAACCATGCATGTGGCCGCATATGATATGCAATTGATCTGGGCATTCTGCTCCACAATCATGGTGACACTATTATTAACCTTTAATTTTTAGATAGCCATGTGAGTACATCGAGAGGAGTGCCATCGGTGACGCCGAGTTGTGGTCCTGCAAAGGGACTCCCATCTACTGCTGACTAAACGGGTTGGGCTTGCTTCCCTGCGAAGGACTGCGTTCCACCCGCTACTTCTCCAACACCGGTGTTCTTTGTCAGATGCCAGTCCCCGCTGCCATTCCCCGAATTATCCTTTAGATGTACGCAATCACGGCAACAAAATAGTATAATTTTTTAAGCATTACATCTTCACTGTTCTCTCTTTCTTGTCAAATTTGTTGCTTTTCACTTCCTTTTTTTGTTGTCGAAGCGCTGTGGTGATTGACACCGCGTATTATCCAATCAGCACAGAGTCAATCCGAAACCCCGCCCACACTTCCTGAAGCCAGGGCATGAAGAGAGAGTGGTGGCTAAACTTTTATCATCACTCTATAAATTATTATTCTTCTTTTAGATTTGATTGGCAACCAGCTTACAGGTGCATTACCGCCACTGACTTGATTATCATCACTCTATATCTTTGTATAAGGAGTTCGGAACAACTCCCTATGTGTGAAAAAATTATTCGTCCTTGGACTGTGTCCGAGGCCTATTACTTCACTCTATAAATTCAAGAAATCTCTGTCTGTCTGTGTGTCACAATCATAGGACTCACTAAAAGATCATAGGACCACCTATGATGTTCCTATGATGTCTACATGATGTCCAATGATGTTCCTATGTATAAGGAGTTCTGAACAACTCCTTATGTGTGAAAAAATTATCCATCCTTGAACTGCATCACTCACAATTATACTATGATGTCATCAAAGATCAAAGGCAGGCATCACTCATGCTCACTCACAATCATAGGACATCAGAGATCAAAGGCAGGGATAAAAATGACATATTTTGACTGAGCAACTCCATACTAGGGGATGCACACCCTTGTAACCTCAGCAAAGCACTTATAATGTTAAATCACTTAATGTTGATTTGTAAAAAATACAGTAAATTGTTTACTTGGGGTCTTAAAGGTGGTAATTTGTATAAAATTCACATGGGTGTATCTATGGAAAAGAGGAGATGGAATTAATAAGTGTTCACTTCTTCCTTCTCCCTTTCGAACAGTGTATACTGTTACTTTATTGCATTTGCCATTTGCTTGTATTTGTTATATTTTTGTGTTCGAAATAAACTATCTATCTATAAAATCTGAGGTCAGTCTGATGAACGGTTTGTGAGATATCTGAGGAACAGACAGAGATATGCTGCATTTATAGATAGACTACTGCATGCCCATAGAAAGCAAGTATTCCTGTCTGAAACAGGTAGCCCAATCAGGCTTTACAGGCCCAAATGTAGGCTATGTTTGAAAGTGGAATACAGAGGTGTAGCCTACAGACGTGGACAAAATTGTTGGTATCCCTCTGTTAATGAAAGAAAAACCCACAATGGTCACAGAAATAACTTGAATCTGACAAAAGTGATAATAAATAAAAATTCTATGAAAATTAACCAATGAAAATCAGACAATGCTTTTGAATTGTGGTTCAGCAGAATTATTTTAAAAAAACAAACTCATGAAACAGGCCTGGACAAAAATGATGGTACCCCTAGAAAAGACTGAAAATAATGTGACCATAGGGACATGTTCAACCAAGATATGTCCTCTAATTAACATCACAGGTGTCTACAAACTTGTAATCAGTCAGTCGGCCTATTTAAAGGGTAACAAGTAGTCACTGTGCTGTTTGGTGACATGGTGTGTATCACACTAAACATGGACCAGAGGAAGCAAAGGAGAGAGTTGTCTCATGAGATTAGAAAGAAAATTATAGACAAGCGTGTTAAAAGTAAAGGCTATAAGACCATCTCCAAGCAGCTTGATGTTCCTGTGACTACAGTTGCACATATTATTCAGAAATTTAAGATCCACAGGACTGTAGCCAACCTCCCTGGACACGGCCGCAGGAGGAGACGGATAATACGAATGGTAACAAAAGAGCCCAGAACAACCTCTAAACATATTCATGGTGAACTCCAAGGTCAAGGTACATCAGTGTCAGATCGCACCTCCGTTGTTGTTTGAGCCAAAGTGGACTTCTTGGGAGACGACCAAGGAGGACACCACTGTTGAAAACAAATCATAAAAAAACAGACTGGAATTTGCCAAACTGCATGTTGACAAGCCACAAAGCTTCTGGGAGAATGTCCTATGGACAGACGAGACAAAACTGGAACTTTTTGGCAAGGCACATCAGCTCTATGTTCACAGACACAAAAATGAAGCATACCAAGAAAAGAACACTGCCCCTACTGTGAAACATGGAGGAGGTTCTGTTATGTTCTGGGGCTGCTTTGCTGCATCTGGCACAGGGTGTCTTGAATCTGTGCAGGGTACAATGAAATCTCAAGACTATCAAGGTATTCTAGAGAGAAATGTGCTGCCCAGTGTCAGACAGCTTGGTCTCAGTCGCAGGTCATGGGTCTTGCAACAGGATAATGACCCAGAACACACAGCTAAAAACACCAAAGAATGGCTAAGAGCCAAACATTGGACTATTCTAAAGTGGCTTTCTATGAGCCCTGATCTAAATCCTATTGAACATCTGTGGAAGGAGCTGAAACATGCCGTCTGGAAAAGGCACCCTTCAAACCTGAGACAAATGGAGCAGTTTGCTCATGAACAGTGGGCCAAAATACCTGCTGAGAGGTTCAGAAGTCTCACTGACAGTTACAGAAATCATTTGATTGCAGTGATTGCCTCAAAAGGTTGTGCAACAAAATATTAAGGGTCCCATCATTTTTGTCCAGGCCTGTTTCATGAGTTTGTTTTTTAAAATAATTCTGTTGAACCACAATTCAAAAGCATTGTCTGGGACTTCCGGTTATGGCGGCCACGTAAGAAGGACACGTATCACTCTGCTCTGCTCCTAGAGAAAAAAAATCGGCAAATAACTCTCTCATTTGGGACAGAACCAATCCCAGCGTTTGGGCGAGGATATGTCGGTGAAGCCTAAGGCTGGAAAATCAGGTAGAGGAAAAACTGAACCGCCGAAACAGTCCAAATTAACGGACTTTCACGTCCGTGACGCAGCAAATAAAGCTCCAGATATGGCAGAGGAAGCTAGCAGCGGTGTGGTGACTGCGGGCAACGGCACAGGTGCAGTGCTCGCTGCTATTAGTTCAATGAGAGCAGACTTTTCCGCTAAATTTGATGGGATTATGGCAGCGTTGGAAGGAATGAGAAAAGAATTGGGTGACTGTGTGGAACGAATGGCGCAGGTGGAGCTTCGTGTCTCCAGTGCTGAGGATGACGTCGCCGACCTTCAATTAAAGGTGTGCACTTTGGAAAAAAAAAAAAAAATGTCTGGAAGATAATGTCCTGGACTTGAAGGCCCGGTCGAGATGGAACAACCTGAGGCTGGTGGGTCTACCGGAGGGAACCGAGGGTCGGGACCCGTGTTCCTTTTTGGAAAAGTGGATTCCAGAAGCGCTGAACAACGTGGAGCTGCAATCATCAGTTGTATTAGAAAGCGCCCACCGAATTGGACCACAGAAAGATAATAAGGCAGCACCGAGGACCCTAATTATGAAGTTCCTCAGCTACAGAGACAGGATGAAGATCTTCAACGCGACGCGAGCCAAAGAAGAAATTAAATACCAGGATCAACAGGTGCGGTTCTACCCAGATTTGGCCACAGGGATTCAACGGTTGAGGAAGCAGTTTGACCCCGTCCGTAAAGAACTGTGCAACCTTGGGATTCGTCATGGTGTAATTCACCCTGCAAGACTGTTGGTCACGTATGGGGGCGGAACACACATCTTCAAGACCCCTGAGGAGGCGCAGGAATTCATCAAGAAGATCCAAGAAGAGACTGGTGGGAGCTAAGCATGAATAAAATATAAGGTAGAATATTTAAGCATTTGCACAGGCATCTGACTGATCTGAAGCATATAGCAAGTTTACAAAGTATAGATTGTATTACATATTAAAAAAAAAAAAAAAAAAAAACCTATGATGTACAAAGTTGCTATAAAATTTTGGAGTTAAGTTGGAAAACTACAGAAGAGAGTTAATGTTATGTCATTTAAAGCAGTAGAGTTAGGGTGATTGGGAGGATGAAGAAGATAAGATAAGATAAGATAAGATAAGCCTTTATTAGTCCCACAACGGGGAAATTCCAGGATTGCAACAGCACAGGGATAGCAACACTCAGAGCAACAATCAGAAGGCAAGAAAAAAAACAAGCAAGCAAGAGCAGCTAATATACATATGTACATATTACTATAAAATATACTGTATATATATACACACACACACACACAGACACACAGTGCAGAGCATTGTAGCTGGATGGAATAAATATATGAATATATGAACACACAGTGCAGAGCATTGTAGCTAGATGGAATAAATATGTAAATATATAAACACCCACAGTACGGAGCATTGCAGCTAGGTGGAATAAATATGCAAGTATATAAACACACACAGTGCGGAGCAATGTAGCTAGATGGAAAAATATGTAGATATATAAAAACACAGTGCGGAGCATTGTAGCTAGATGGAATAAATATATAGATATATAAATATAAACACACCCAGTGCTGAGCATTGTAGCTAGATGGAATAAATATGTAAATATATAAACACACACAGTGCAGAGCATTGTTGCTAGGTGGGATGAAACAGCATAACCGTCTATTTAGTTATCCTACATGGTATGATTATGTGCCCATACATATTCTCACCCTCCATAGCGACCCTCCATACATATTCTCACCCTCCATAGCGAAAGAAGGAGTGGCTTTGGCTGATCCTCGTGGGTGTGGAGCAGTCAATGGCTATATCGGGAGACGGAATTTTTCTTTTGATTTTGGGGGGGATCACCACAAATGTGGGAAGGGGGAATTTGTTTGTGTGTAGTTTGTAGGATGAATGTTCAACCACTCATGTTTTTGCTTCTCTGTGTGAGCATGTTTATATTGTGAGGTAATCCCAAACTCCTTATTGATCATAGACCTAAGCGTTAATCTTAATTTAACTTCATGGAATTGCAGAGGTCTACAAAAATTAAAAAAACTTAAACAAGTTATGAATGAAATAAAAGACATAGGTTCAAAAATTGTGTTTTTACAAGAAACTCATCTAATAGAGGAAGATGTAAAAAGAATTAGGAGTAGATGGCAAGGAAGTGTATTCACCTCATCCTTTTCATCCCGAGCCAGGGGAGTTATGACTCTCATACATAAATCAGTTCCATTTCAAGTGAAAAATGTAATTGGAGACAAATTTGGAAGATATCTAATTATTCAAGGATCTTTGTTGTTAGAAAATATAAATCTGGTGAACTTATATGGCCCCAATATAGATGATCAAAAGTTCTTTGCTAATTTATTTCTTATCTTATCATCACTTACAGGACAACATATAATAGCAGGGGATTTTAATTGTACATTGAATCCCGATATAGATAGATCAACAGGACTGGACTGTACGCACAATGGATGCAGGATGATCATTAAACATTTTATGAAAGAATTGAGATTGCTAGATATATGGAGAGAAATGAAACCACAAGTTAAAGCCTACTCTTGTTATTCTAATACCTATAAGACATTCTCACGTATTGACTATTTTTTGATCTCCACAGAATTAAGGTTCAAGATTCAAAACTGCTTTTATGATAATATTGTGATCTCTGATCATGCACCCTGTTGTCTCATATATGTAGATAAGAAATTGACAAAGGAACCAGGTAGGTGGCAATTTTAGCATAAATGGCTTCAGGATGAGGAATTTGTTAAGTACATAGAAAAACAGATAGATGAGTTCTTTGATATCAATACTACACAAACATCAGCATGTATAAAGTGGGAGGCTTTCAAAGCTTTTATTAGGGGACATATTATTAGTTATACAGGTTCAAAATCTAAGAAGACTCGAGAGGAGAGAGTCCAATTGGAACATAAACTAAAAATTCTTCAAGAAAAAGTGTATGCAGGAAGTGACCCAAAGTTAGAGAATGAATTACCGATTCTGAGAGCTGAATATGACAAAAAAAATCAGCAAATAGAGCTGCCTCGAGTCTTCTAAGATTGAAGCAATCTTTTTATGAACAAGGTGAAAAATCGGGAAAATTATTGGCATGGCAGATTAAACAATTAGAATTTAAAACACCAATCACCAGTATTATAAGTTACGGACAGGTAGTTGTAGATCCTTTAGAAATTAATAGAGCCTTTAGAAATTACTATGAAAAATTATATGATACAAAAAATGAAACTGACTTAACAAAACTAAAAGGGTTTTTGGATGGACTATCTATACCGTGTATTCCAAGTGAAAACAGAGAGATACTGGAGTCTAAAATTAGTCAAGAAGAAGTTGGGCTAGCCATTGATAATATGAAATCAGGAAAAAGTGCAGGACTAGATGGTCTTCCAGTTGACCTTTATAAAAAAATTTAAGAATAAATTAATAAAACCTTTTTTGGAAATGGTTTTAGAAGCATTTCAAAATAGTAATTTACCACTATACATGAATAATGCCTTAATTATACTGTTGCCAAAACCAGGTAAACCCTCTAATAAATGTGAAAATATGAGACCAATAAGTCTATTAAATGCTGACCTTAAGATAATCTGCAAAATTTTAGCAAGACGACTACAAGAAATATTACCAAATATTATTAACCGAGATCAGAATGGCTTTATAAAGGGAAGACAAGGCTTCCATAATGTAAGAAGACTATTTAATATTATTTATTCTAATAAAGAAGCACCGGATACAGCTCTCCTATCATTGGATGCCGAAAAGGCCTTTGATAGGGTCGAATGGCCCTATCTTTTTGAAGTCTTACAAAGGTTTGGACTTGGAAATAATTTCATAAAATGGGTTCAGATAATATACAATAATGCTACAGCAGAAATCCTAACAAACAGCAATATCTCAAAATCAATAAAGATCAATAGAGGATGTCGACAAGGCTGTCCACTTTCATCTTTATTGTTTACTATGGCAATTGAACCTTTAGCGATGGCAATACGTTTACATCCACAAATATATGGAATTAAAGTTGGACCAACAGAACATAAAATCTCCCTGTATGCCGATGACATAATTTTGTTTATGTCGAATCTTAAAAAATCAATCCCGACCTTGTTGAATTTAATAAAGAATTTTGGGGAAATATCAGGATATAAAATAAATAAAACTAAATCTTCAATATTAATGCTAAATGAGACCCAGAGAAATCACCCAGCTTCTGAGGTAAATCAATTCAATGTTGTAAATCAGTTTAAATATTTAGGAATTCAAATTGTGCCTAAGCTAGAATTAGTCGCCAGTACCAACTATGAAGCCTTAATGACAGACGTTAATGAGTTAATTCAGAGATGGATGTCACTACCAATGTCAATGATAGGGAGAATCAATATACTTAAAAGTAATATCTTACCTAAAATACTTTATTTATTTCAATACATTCCTTTGCCACCACCTTCAGATCTATTCTCAAGAATTAAAAAAAAGTTAGTGGAATTTATATGGAACAACAGGAAGGCTAGATTACGTCTGTCCTTACTATATTTACCATTTGATCGTGGAGGTCTGAAGTGTCCAAACTTTATGTTGTATTACTGGTCAGCACAACTGAGGTCTATGACATATTATTTTTCATCAAATGATCTCCCTCACTGGACTGAAATGGAATCATACAATTTACCTTTACCTCTTCCCATATTCATATACTCAGACTCGGCAAAAAAATTACAGAAACAAGTTAAAAATCCATTTGTAAAGCATATGATCAAAATATGGTGTGAAATCAAAAAGTATTTAAAAGAACCACACTTACTATCACAATTTAGCCCAATATGGGGTAATCAATATTTTAAACCAGGGAGAGCGGATGCTGTATTTAAAGTATGGAATTTAAAAGGGATTCAAAAGATTCAAGATTTATATCTGTCATGTTCAGATAATGTCTTTTGAAGAGCTGAGGATCAAATTTAAACTTAATAGAACACTTTTTTTTTTTTAAATATCTTCAGCTTAGGAACTTTATTCGATCAAATCAAAACAATGCTCTCACTCGACCTATTTATTCATCCTTGGAAAAAATTTTGATGAAAGATAGTAAGAGAAAGGGTATTATTTCAGAGTTTTATAATTCATCGACACTATCTTCAAGTGAAAACTCACAGAAAAGATTAAATTATTGGAAAGAAGACCTACAAATTGAAATTTCAGAGGAACAATGGGAATTGGCTTGTACAGAAGCTCAAACCAAATCAATAAATGTACGTCTTAAATTGATACATTTTAAATGGTTAATGCGAATGTATGTTACACCAGTGGAATTAAATAGCTATAACAAAAACATACCAGATACGTGCACAAAATGTATGGAAAGTAAAGGAACCTTATTTCATTGTGTATGGGAATGTAGGAAAATTGGAGTGTTTTGGGAAGAGGTGAGGGTAACAATTGAAAAAATAATTTCAAAACAAATCATATTGAATCCTAAATTGTTTTTGTTGGGTCTGTATCCAGAAAAGCATAATTTTAATAAAAGTGAAAGAGCATTCATAGACCTCAGTTTGCTTAACACCAAAAAATGTATTGCACTACTGTGGAAAAAGACTCATAGACCAGATGTGACTCAGTGGTTAAGACAGATGTTAACAAACCTTCCATTAGAAAGAATAACATACATACTGAAATCAAAGGAAAATGTGTTTGAGAATATATGGAGACCTTTCATTGATTATGTAAAGAATTTAAACATAACTTTTGAAGAAGAAGGTGAATCATGTGTGTGGACCTTGTAAATTCCAAACTGGTGAATGTATAATATGTATACTTATGTAATGGATTGCCTAGACTAAACAGAGGAACATTGTTGAAGATCTGTTCTTGATAGTGGTTGTTGGTGTTTAGTATTTTTTTTTTTAATTTTTTATTACTTTAGTGTTAGTGTTTGATTGTTTGTGTTATGTTTGTAAAAAGGTTCAATAAAAATATTGTGGGGAAAAAAAAAGCATTGTCTGATTTTCACTGATTAATTTTCATAGAATTTTTATTTATTACCACTTTTGTCAGATTCAAGTTATTTCTGTGACCATTGTGGGTTTTTCTTTCATTAATAGAGGGGTACCAACAATTTTGTCCACGTCTGTATATGTAGGCAATCACACATGTTAGACTTTGACAAATATGAAAGGGACTGAACTGAGATTTATTTAATTGTGTGACTATTAATTACAGAATAACTGAAAATAAATGGGACATCCAATATTATCCAGTGTTTAAGAACCGCTTGTTAATTTTTTTGTCAGATCCCTTATTTGTGTGATCTTTTATGAGTTATATTCATAATAGTGCATCTTGCACTTTGGGGAATGGGAGTTGTTCAGTCACCAATATAATGGAGCTTATACTAGTGCATACCTGTGCATGCCCGTAGAAACCAAGTATAAGCAAGTATTTCTGCCCGTACAAAGTAGGTGTAAGCAAGTACATCACCACTCGTTCAGTGATGCCTGCCTTTGATTTTTGAAGAGGTCATAGCGAGTCCTATGATCGTGAGTGATGCCTGCCTATGATGCCTGCCTTTGATGTTTGATGATGTCATAGCGAGTCCTATGGTTTTTTAGCGAGTCCTGTGGTCATGACAGACAGACACATGGTGTCTATATGATGTCATATAGGCATCATAGGCGAATCCTATGATCTTTTAGCGAGTCCTATGGTCGTGACAGACAGACAGATGATGCTGACGACTATAGACACAATAGTCATTGGTTTCTATGGGCATGCATGGGTATGCACTAGTAAGTACTGTAGGAACTCCTTATGCGGGGATGTAGAGTGATGATAATCAAGTCAGTGGCGGTAATGCACCTGTAAGCTGGTTGCCAACTGCCAATCAAATCTAAAAAAAGAAGAAGAAGAAGAAGTACAAAACAAACTTTTTTTTTTTGGTATTTGTATTTTGAATACTTTATTGATTCCCCAGAGGGTAATTCCGGGCATCCACCTGAATAGATGAGGCAGCCACGGTATGGCACCAGTCCCTTCACCATTCACCTTGGGCCACTTTAGAGTCTCCAAATAACCTAACTTGCATGTTTTTTTTTATACACAGCCGAATGACCCGTTTGGCTGCAACTGTTGCATCAGTGCTTCCCATTTGTCTGTAAATATTTAAATAAAAATTATTTATTCCGTTATTTGGGCATTTTTGAGTCTTGTTGTCATTTAGTCAAAGCGTGCATATGTGTCCGCATATGATATGCAGTTGATCTGGCCATTCCGCTCCACAATGAAGCAGCAGTCGGGACTGCCATCTACCACTGACCGGGCAGGCTGGGTGTGCCTCCCCACGAACGTTCGTGAAGCGCCCAGTCGGATACCGGTGTTGGAGAAGCAGCAGATGAACCGGCAGATCGCAGTCCTTCGCAGGGAACCAAGCCCAGCCTGACCGGTTAACTGAAGACTTGGCTGCTGCTTTACCTGTGTGCCAGTCATGTCCTTTGCAGCACCAGCGCCCCTCCCCTCCCCCAAGTGCACCTGTGTTCTCCATGCCGAATTATCCATTAGACCTATGCAATCACAGCAACTTTATGGTATAATTTTTTAAGCATTAAATCTTAACTATTATCTTTGTCTAGTCAAATTTGTCGCTCTTCGCTTCCTTGTTTTGCTCACGCCGGAGTGCTGTGGTTACTGATGCTGTAATGCCACGTATTATCCAATCAGTACGGAGTCAGTCCAAAACCCCGCCCACACTTCTAGAAGCCTGGGCATAAGAAAGAGTGGTGGCTAAACTTTTATTGATAAGAATTCCATATTTTGACTGAGCGACTCCATACTCGGGGATGCACCCCCTTGTAACCTCAGCAAGGTTTGATGAAGGATTAGCTGTTACAATCCCTGATGTGTGCACCACTTCTGAGTCCGTGGGAAGTTCTTGAGAGATGGCTGCTCTAAGGCTTCACCGCTGGGACACAGTCAGTTGTGTACCTTAACATCACAGGGTGTTTTGGCCATTTATCACAACACCCTCCACTGAGGCAGGCCCACCACGGGTTGATCAGGCTTGGGTGTGTGTCCCACGGTTTAGCCGTTTGCCTTAGAAGCCCAGATGGTATCACTCCTTTTCATTCACCGCCAGCAACTGGTCCTCTTCTTCTTCTTTTAGATTTGATTGGCAGTTAGCAACCAGCCTGCAGGTGCATTACCGCCACACACTCTATATATGTCTGTCTTTCTGTGTGTCTGTTTTTCCTCATAACTTCGTGACGTTTTTCTCATTGCTTTGTGACGTTTTCCTCATAGCTTTGTGACATTCTTCTTCTTTAATCTCGCATCTGCGTCTCATCTCATTCTTCTTCTTCTAGCTGTAGTCTGTATCTGCGTCTCATCTCATTATACTTCTTCTTCTTTTAGACTTGACTGGCGGTTGATCCACCAGCCCATGATGTCTGAACTTAAAGATCCCCCACTTAACAAGTCCTCAACTGCTTCCCAATGAAGCCCCTTAATGCCAAGATATGTTTCTGCTGCTTTCACAATGATTTTGAATTTTTCTGTTTTCTTGGAAGTCTGCGCAGTGCAGTTTATCACATCTACCACAAATAAGACAAAATTATTTTCCTTCAAAACCAGAGTATCTTCCTTAATTCTACTGCATGCACTGCAAGTCTGCACACTTTCCCTGTTTGAGTCCACTCCCACTTTTTTAGCTGGCACCTTTTTCGCAGCTTCTGCATATGTTAATCCCTGGAAGATTATCTGCTGAATTTCTGCTACTCTTGCTGGCTTCACAACCTCGATATGCAGAGCTATGTTCACCACCACAGTTACAGCACTTTAATTTGGCTCCTCTTTCACACTTTCCATATTCATGTTCACTGGAACATCTAGCACATTGTTGTCTACCATTGCATATCACTGCTACATGACCAAACTTTTGACATTTGAAACATCTGAGTGAAGGAGGAACGTAAAGTCTGACTTCATAGTTCAAGCGTCTTGTTACTGCAACTTTTTTATCCATTTTAGATTATGGAGACCTCTTGTATATGAACGCTTCAGCTCAGTGTCTGAGTAAGATTGACTCTGTATATCATGCTATTTTGAGGTTTGTTACAAACTGTAGAGCCTTAACTCATCACTGTGAACTGTATTCTAGAGTGGGATGGCCCTCTTTGTCCACCAGGAGGTTGACTCACTGGTACATTTTTATTTACAAGGCCATGCTTGGACTGTTGCCCCCTTACATTTGTAATTTGATCACACTGAGAAGTGTTGATTCTTATGTTCTGCGTTCTAATGATCATTTGTTGCTTTCTGTTCCATTTGCCCGTACTGAGCTGGGAAAAAAAGCTTTCATGTTCTCAGCCCCCTCTACATGGAACATGTTGCAAAAAGACTGGAAACTAACGGAACTTGTTTCATTGAACGATTTTAAATCCAGATTGAGAACACTTGAGACGGCCTCACTAATTTGTAACCGTTTTATATGATTTGTATATCATTGTAAGTGTATTTGTGATTTTTTTGCTGCCTCTTGGCCAGGACTCCCTTGAAAAAGAGGTTTTTAATCTCAACGGGGTTTTTTTTTTCCTGGTTAAATAAAGGTAAAATAAAATAAATAAAATGTAGCCAATATACACCTTACTTGGCAGTCTTCTTTCATCAAATTTTAACATTACTGACAGACCATCACATTTTCGCTACTTCTGTTAGCTTTCAATCTCCGTACCGCTGTCACTTTTGCTCCATTTAAGTTCCTCATTATTTCATCAGTTGAGACAGCTGTTGAAATGCCTGATATCGCTCCTCTCATTGCCTTATTTCCTTCCAATACTGAACACTGCACATTTTTTCCCTCCATCTTATTGACTCTGATTGCTTTTCCTTGTTGAACACTATCTTTACATGTAACCTGCAACAAAACACTACGAATAATCCTTGCATTTAAAACTTCTCCAAGTAACCCATTAATTGCATTTGTGTGCTTAATTGGGTTCCACTCACAAAACGATGCCCCTTCCTGAGTAAGTTTAATGATTACACTCCTGTTAATTCCGGGATTGTTCATCCTCTGATTCCTCAGCACTTGATAAGATAAGATAAGATAAGCCTTTATTAGTCCCACAATGGGGAAATTCCAGGATTGCAACAGCACAGGGATAGCAACACTCAGAGCAACAATCAGAAGGCAAGAAAAAAAACAAGAACAGCTAGCATACATACACTACCGTTCAAAAGTTTGGGGTCACTTAGAAATTTCCTTATTTTTGAAAGAAAAGCACTTTTTTTCAATGAAGATAATTATAAACTAATCAGAAATACACTCTATACATTACTAATGTGGTAAATGACTATTCTAGCTGCAAATGTCTGGTTTTTGGTGCAATATCTAGATAGGTTATAGAGGCCCATTTCCAGCAACTATCACTTCAGTGTTCTAATGGTGCAATGTGTTTGCCCATTGTGTCAGAAGGCTAATGGATGATTAGAAAACCCTTGTGCAATCATGTTAGGTCTGCAATGCTGTAATTACTGCAAATGGAGGATTCTTTGACGAAAGCAAAGTTTGAAGGAAAAAATTATCATTTCAAATACAAATCATTATTTCTAACCTTGTCAATGTCTTGACTATATTTTCTATTCATTTTACAACTCATGGTGGTAAATAAGTGTGACTTTTCATGGAAAACACAAAATAATTGTCTGGGTGACCCCAAACTTTTGAACGGTAGTGTATGTACATATTACTATATATATATACTGTATATATATTACTATATATACAGTATATATATATATATATAGACACACAGTGCAGAGCATTATGGTTGGTGGATGTACAGCAGAAAGGGTCTGGATTGAGTTTCTTGATGTCTATGTTTGCTTCTTTTAGACTCCACCATGCTCCAAACGTCCTCCTCCCAGCTTCCCACCTACATTCCTCCCAGCTGAACTACATCCACTTCTTCTAGATTTTCAGGAGCTGTCCTCTTCCGTTTAGAAAGCTTGGGATCAGTCCACCAAGGTCTCCGCCTTTGACCGCCACCTAATCCACATAGCACCGGACCCCCATGATCCCTCCTGCAGGTGGTGAGCCCACTGGAGGGCAGACACTTGAGGCGTTTCAGGTATGTCCCACTGGGAGGAGACCCCGGGGCAGACCCAGGACTCGGTGGAGAGACTATGTCTCCCAGCTGGTCTGGGAACGCCTTGTATCCTCTCTGAAAAGCTGGAGCAGGTGGCTGGGGAGAGGGAAGTCTGGGCTTCTCTGCTTGAACTGCTGCCTCCGCGACCCGGACCTCCGGAAAAGCGGTAGAAGATGGATGGATGGATGGATGGATGTCCTCTTCCGCATCTGCCTGTCTCAGGTGCATTCGTGAGTCTCTGTGCACTACCGCAGCCTAAATCATCTCTCTCCTGTGGCTGTCTCAGCTCTCGGCGATATTGACCAGCTTTTAATAGCCTATAGATCATAGGAAATGGTGATGTCCTAGAAATACTATGTGATGTCATAGACATCCTATATGATGTCATAGACAGACTATTAAATGCCAGAATCCTTCAACGTTGGTGATTCAAAATTGGAATCCTTTGATGTTGATGATTCCATGAGTTGTTTTGATGCCAGAATCCTTTGATGTGACACCCTCCGCTGAGGCAGACCCACCACAGGTTGATCAAACCTGGGTGTGTGTCCCGTGGTTTAGCCGTTTGCCCTAGAAGACCAGATGATGATCCCAATCTCTCCGAGCAGCTTTGCAGTTGTGGCTACAAAGCCCATACATCCCACCTCCACCGGACACACCTTTATCTTCCAGCCTATGTCCTCTGCCTCAGCTGCTAAGTTGGAATACCACAGCTTCTTACGCTCAGAAGCTTCCTCGACAGCATCCTCCCAGGGTATTGTCAACTCGATAATATAGGCGAGCTTGGATAAATTAGACCAAAGGATGAGATCTGGTCACAGGGTAGTCGCTGCGATCTCCGGAGAGAAAATGAGCCTTTGATCCAAGTCAGCTCACATCTGCCAATCCCTGGCTGTGCTCAAAGGACCCAGATCAAGGAGTGAGGGACCGGTTCTCAGCTTGGCCCCCGCTTGAACAAATGATAGTAGGTGTTGACGCACATCCTGGTTGTTGAAGGGTTGGGAGTTGATGGATACTCTCTTGCACTCAAGTTTATCGGCTAGACACCTGAGGACCTGGTTGTGCCTCCACGTGTATCTACCTTGAGTGAGGCTAGTCCTGCAACCAACCAAGATGTGCTTGAGTGTTGCTGGGGCTGTACACAGAGGACAAGATGGATCCTTTCCAAACCACAGCTGCAGATTTGTGGGAGAGGGCAGCACATCATATGTAGCTTGGATGATGAAACTCGGCCAGTTGGATTCCGTACTCCAGAGTTCTCTCCATGTGATTTCTCTTTTCGACACCCTCCCACCTCATCCATCGACCCGGTTTGGCTTGTACTAAGACTTTGGCCCTTCTGGTTGCTTCCTCCTGTTGACGCACCTCCTCCACAACCATAGTTCGGCGTTCGGCTGGAGATGCCTTTTGCCAGAGAGGTGTCACTGTTCCAAAGCCAAGGCCTCCTCTGCCTTGTTGGATGTGGCCCACCACATCATGATGGGAGGAGCGCAGATTTGGCCTGTAGTACAGCCATGTTTGGGGTCCACTTCCTCCCTGTTGCTAAGGTAGGAGTGCCACCTCTTACTACAGGATCCCAGGAGTTGGTGAGTGACATGTCCAGCCTCACCTTGGCACATTTGAATTCCTCAACCAGGCTAGATAATGGCAGTGACAGGGCTCCGTCGCTGTAGAGTCCAATGCTGCTAAGGCATTTTGGAGGGCCAAGCCACTTCCTCACATAAGAGCTTACTACCCTTTCCAGACACTAAGCATGGGTTAGGGAGACTTCATATATGGCCAATGGCCACAGGAGTCTAGGTAGCAGCCCAAACTGTAGGCACCAGAGCTTCAGTTTCCCTGGAAGTGCAGTGTTATTAATCTGCCTGAGGCCGTTAGCTGTCCTGCCGGAGTTGTTCAAGTTGTTGAGTGTCTCTGAGGTCTGTTATACCATCGTCCAAGGCTCCTGATGAGCCTCTCTTAAGACTGTAGGGATTGGTTCATTGCCGATGTGGAACCGCACTCCCGTTAGCTGGCCTTTAACAATGGAGATGCTGTGAAATTTGCTTGGCTTGAACTCCATTCTTGCCCACTGGATGTTCTCCTGGAGTTTCTGCAACAAGCGTCTAGTGCATGCTTTTGTAGTTGTGATGATGGTCATATCATCCTTGTACGCTCTAATTGGTGGGACACTCAGGCCACTCTTGGTCCTCTCACCACCCACTACCCAACGGGATGCCCGTATGATCACTTCCATTGCCATGATGAATGCTAGGGGGAAAATGGTACATCCTGCCATAATGCCCCTTTCCAGGAGCTGCCAGGCTGTGGTGTTGTTCTCGACTGTCACACAAAACTGGACATCCTGAAAGTAGCTCTTGACCAGCTGTGTGATGTGGTTTGGTATGCTGAAGTACTTGAAGGCTGTCCTCAAGATCTTGCGCAGGACTGAGCCCAAGGCGTTGGCGAGGTCTAAAAAGACTACATGCAGGTCTCTCCGTTCCTTCTTGGCAGTTTGGATTTGATGCCAGATGATATTGGCATGTTCCAGACATCCTGAGAAACCCTGGATCCCTGCCTTCTGCACTGACGTATCAATGAAGTTGTTTCTTTGCAGGAATATGGACAGCCTTTGGGCCAGAACACTAGAGAAGATCTTTCCCTCTATATTCAGCAGGTTGATCTGGTGAAACTGGCTGATAGATGAAGTGTTCTTCTCTTTGGGGATCAGGATGCCTCCTTGCTACCTTCATGAGCTTCCAGAGGTAATTAAGGGCTCCTGGGGTGTTCTTATAGAGCCTATACAGAATACCATTGGGCCCAGGGGCTGATGCTGATCTTGTCCGCTTCACGGTCTTCTCCACCTCACTCCACATGGGGGGCCTTATGTCCATTTGCTGCTCAAGTGCAGGCTTTGGTGGCCTGTCATTCGGGATGGTGACTGGCTCATGCCTCCGATTGTCAGAGCAAGACTTCCTCAGGTGATCTTCCAGATCTTTTATGGGCACTTTAAGGCTCCCACTCTTCTCTCGGTCAAACAGGCTTTGGACAAAGCTGTAGGGATTGCTGTAAAATAGGGTCCTTGACCATTCTTTCCTCTTGCATTGCCACCTGAGGTGTTCTGCTCTCTGCAGCTTTGTCGGTCGCTGCTTTATTTCAGTCTGCAAGTCATCAAGTCCTGCTCTTTCTGTCTTAGTGGCTTTCTTCCAAAGCTTTCTCAGTTGTCTCCTTTCTTTCACAAATCTGTCAATTTCCCGCTGCCTCCTGGACTTCAGCTGGTCCACAGGAGCTTTCTGCTGCCTCGGTGTCCAGCCCTTTACCTCAAACATCTCTATACCATAGCTGTAGATGACAGATCCCATGTTCTCCACCTTTCTTTCAACAGGACCCTTCTGTTGTTCCAGTAAGAGGACCAGATCTAAATCAATGGTCTCCCATTCTCTCCTCTGACTGGATTTAGGCCACCGAATCTGAGGTTTCCTTCTTTCATCTTCCTTTCCCTTGTTAGCAGTTGTTGATTAGACTGGATGTTGGAGACTATTGCTGAGTGTTGTGAGCTGGGCTCTGGGCTAGAGACTGGTGTTAGCTGTGGGTGGCTATGCTCCGAGATGGAGACAAGTGTTAGCTGTGGTTGGCTTGGCTCTGGGCTGGAGACAAGTGTTAGCTGTGGTTGGCTGGGCTCCAGGCTGGAGATTGCAGGAGGGTCCATGCAAAGCTGAACCTCACCTGAGATGCTGATACCCTGAGAACTGTGGGCGTTCTCCTGCCTCTGAGCTTCACTTGACTGATATGGCCTACTACTTAAGAAGTACTGGTCAATGCGAGGCCCCTTGCTGAGCTCGCCGTGGCATTTTTTCTTGCTTTGGTGGATTTTAAGGCCCCTCTCTGTTGTTAGCTTTGACCAGCCACATACGCAGCTCTGCAGCTTTTGTCCTGCCAGTGTTAATGGTTCATCAGTTGCAGTGCTGGTTGTTGTATTCATTGTCAGTTTCATTCCATGGTCTGTTACCATAAGATCCGTCCATGATGGATCATCCTGCACCCCTGCTCTTGCAGACCCTGGGGGTATTCTCTTCCTTGAAGTTTTCGTAGCAATGATGGGTGGATCCAAGAACGCTAACCAGTGTTGGGTCCAGCTGGTATGAGCTGCTAACCCAGACCAGCCCCGTTAGGGTCTATTCCCTTCTGTCAGCAGTCTTTCCAGGCCTTCATCAGGTCTTTCCCTGATTGTCAGCTGGCCTTTCGCAGTGGTCACTGGGTCACTCCAGAAATTAGGGTTTGATGAAGGACTAGCTGTTACAATCCCTGATGTTTGCACCACTTCTGGGTCCGTGGGGAGTTCTTGAGAGACGGCTGCTGCAAGACTTCACCGCCGGGACACATCATCAGTTGTGTACCTTAGCATCACAGGGTGTTTCGGCAATTTGGATGGATGGATGGATGGATGGATGGATGGATGGATGGATGGATGGATGGATGGATAGCCTTTATTGTCATTATACAAACAAATGTACAATGAGATTTAAGCATCTCCTTCAGTGCAACATACTGTATGTAAAAGAGAAAAATAAAAGCATAAAAAACAAATTCCTACAATAAATAATGTATAATGTGTACAGTGTACGTAATCGAAGATAAAAATAAGTTATATATACAATATAAAAATAAAAATATTAAAAAGATTGCACAGCATTCTGGACCATAAATGTCAATTACACAGTGATGTGTTTAGAGGTACACTGGGGGGGTCAGGGAGGGTTGGACTGAGAATTCAGAGCCATGATGGCTTTTGGAAAAAAACTGTTCTTGAGTCTATTTGTCCTGGCTCTGATGCACCTGTAGCGCTTCCCTGAGGGCAGCAGGTCAAACAGGTCAGCTCCAGGGTGGTAAATGTCCTTGATAATGTATTATGCTCTACTAAGGCAGCGGGCGGTGTAAATGTCTGTCAGGGAGGGGAGAGGGCGACCGATGATCTT
This sequence comes from Pholidichthys leucotaenia, assembly GCA_020510985.1. NCBI lineage: Eukaryota > Metazoa > Chordata > Actinopteri > Cichliformes > Pholidichthyidae > Pholidichthys > Pholidichthys leucotaenia. The sequence goes on from CM035848.1 coordinate 51,952,678, forward strand.
CTGTGCTGCCTTTACTACCCTCTGCAACCTCTCCCTGTCTGCCATTGTGCAGTTCCCATACCACACTGTAATGCAGTATGTGAGCAGACTCTCAATGAATGAGCGATAGAAGGTCAGCAGCAGGGCGGAATTGAGGTCGTACTTCCTGAGGACTCTCAGGAAGTGTAGTCGCTGCTGAGCCTTCTTAATAATCGCCGAGATGTTATCTGTCCAGGAGATGTCAGAGGAGATAAGGACGCCAAGGTACTGGAATGTGTGGACCCTCTCCACACATTCGCCATTGATGAAGAGGGGGGCTGGGTCGGTATTGGTCCTGATGAAGTTGACAATGATTTCCTTGGTTTTCTTGGTGTTCAGAGTCAGGTTGTTTTCTAAACACCAAGTTGCCAACTTCAGGACCTCCCCCCTATAGGCTGTCTCGTCGCCTCCTGAAATGAGTCCAACCACTGTGGTGTCATCAGCAAACTTCACGATGAGGTTGTTGTTATAGGCCGGACGACAGTCATGGGTGTAGAGACAGTACAGGAGGGGGCTCAGCACACAGCCCTGTGGGGAGCCAGTACTCAGCGTCCATGTAGAGGAGAAGTGGGAGCCAAGTCTCACAGTCTGGGACCGATTAGTGAGAAAGTTCTTTGTCTTCTGGTTCCGGCGCCACACGAGTTGGCTGCCTTTTGCAACAGCGGCTCAATTCTGAGTCTTTTTATCTTCCTTCTTCTTTCTGATCCGGTGATAACTTTCTGATCCGGCACACCTTCACTCTATATATATCACAGACACACAGATCGTCCCAAAGGTCTCCCGAGTCGGCAGACGGAGCCACTGTTTACAGCAGGAGACGATACAGCAGGGAAGAGCTAGCTAGCACTCAACCGCCACCCGGTGCTAACGGAGAAACTCGACATACCGGGGAACTGAAGCGAAAACGACGCGGGTGCCGGGCTGGAGTTTAGGCGGCGTGCAAGAAATATAAGACAGAATAATAAAGAGTGATGGCAAGAACCAAGCAGACCGCCCGTAAATCTACTGGGGGAAAAGCCCCCCAGGAAGCAGCTGGCCACCAAGGCTGCTCGAAAAAGCGCTCCGGCCACCGGCGGAGTGAAGAAGCCTCACAGTTACAGGCCCGGTACCGTGGCTCTGAGAGAGATCCGTCGCTACCAGAAATCCACGGAGCTGCTCAACCGTAAGCTGCCCTTCCAGTGCCTGGTGAGGGAGATCGCTCAGGACTTCAAGACCGACCTGCGCTTCCAGAGCTCCGCCATCATGGCTCTGCAGGAGGCCAGCGAGGCCTACCTGGTGGGTCTCTTAGAGGACACCAACCTGTGCGCCATCCACGCCAAGAGGGTCACCATCATGCCCAAAGCCATCCAGCTGGCCTGCCGCATCCGCGGAGAGAGAGCTTAGACTTTCTGCTGCACATCCACCAACCACAATGCTCCGCACTGTGTGTCTGTCTATATATATATATATATATATATACAGTATATATATATACACTGTATATATATATATTTATTTATTTATTTATTTATTTATAGTAATATGTACATATGTATACTAGCTGCTCTTGTTTTTTCTTGCCTTCTGATTGTTGCTCTGAGTGTTGCTATCCCTCTGCTGTTGCAATCCTGGAATTTCCCCATTGTGGGACTAAAAAAGGCTTATCTTATCTTATCCAAGCACATGTGAGAGGTGGGAGACCAAGTGTATTCAGTTTGGTAAAGAGAATGTCCGGGATGATTGTGTTGAAGGCCGAGCTGTAGTCCACGAAGAGCATTCGGACGTAGCTGTGCTGCCGCTCCAAGTGGGACAGCACAGAATGGAGAGCTACAGCGATGGCATCTTCAGTAGATCGGTTTTCACGGTATGCAAACTGGTAGGAGTCAAGGTCCGGAGGAAGATGGCTCTTAATGTGCTGGAGAAGCAGTCTCTCGAAGCACTTCATAATTACCGGGGTGAGGGCCACAGGACGGTAATCATTAAGGCTGGTGGTGGGAGACTTCTTTGGTACCGGGATGATTATGGCAGATTTCAGACAGGACGGGATGACTGCCTGGGCCAGGGAGAGGTTGAAAATCCTGGTAAAGATGGAGGTGAGCTGGGAGGCACACGCTCTAAGCACCTTACCAGGAACTCCATCTGGGCCGGCAGCCTTCTTGGGGTTTACTGCCAGGAGCACCCGTCTGACGTCATGCTCACTGACAGTGAAAGTGGGGGTGCAGGAGCTGGGTGGGGGTGGGGGCAGGGCTGAGGCTGATGGGTGCTGCTGTTGAGTTATTTCAAAGCGAGCAAAGAAGCTATTTAGCTCCTCTGCCAGTGGTGCACTCAGGTTCTCTGATGTTGTAGCACAGCCTCTGTAATTCGTGATGTTTTGAATTCCCTGCCACACCTCCCGTATGTTGTTACTGGACAAGTGGGACTCTATTCTCATCTTATAATCCGCTTTAGCTTTTTTAACTCGTCTTTTCAGATCGGCTCGAGTAGACCTATAAAGGTCTCGTCACCTGATCTGAAGGCAGCATCACGGGCTCTGAGGAGTGTGCGGACCTGGCTGGTCATCCAGGGTTTCTGGTTGGGAAAAACCCTAATATTTTTTGACCACAGTCACATTACGATACAAAACTTAATGTAGCCCAAGGTTGTATCAATGGATGCTTCCAACTCCTGTTGTCCAAATAAATCCCAGTCTGTCTCTGTGAAGCAATCCTGCAGTTTGGAGACAGCGTTGTCAGGCCAAGTTGTGACAGTCTTTATAGTGGGCCTGTCACTACGCCTGAGTGGGGTGTAGACAGGGGAGAGCAGGAGGGAAAAATGGTCCGACTGGCCAAGGTGGGGAAGGGATATGGCTCTATTTATCACAAGACACCCTCCACTGAGGCAGGCCCACCACAGGTTGATCAGGCCTGGGTGTGTGTCCCGCAGTTTTGCCGTTTGCCTTAGAAGCCCAGATGGTATCACTCGTTTTCATTCACCGCCAGCAACTGATCCTCTCGGCAATGTCGACCAGCTGATATAGAGTGATGATTTCGAGTGAGGTATGTGGCAGTAATGCATGTGTAAGCTGGTTGCCAACCGCAATCAAATCTAAAAGAAGAATAGCCTATAGATCATAGGAAATGGTGATGTCCGAGACAGACTATGTGATGTCACAGACATCCTATATGATGTCATAGACAGACTATTAAATGCCAGAATCCTTTGATGTTGACAATTCCATGAGTTGTTTTGATGCCGGAATCCTTTGATGTGAAAGCATAAAATCTTTGTGAAGTGTTGTGGTGACTGACTGATCGTGATGCCGCGCATGATCCAGTTAGCATGGTTGTGATGCCATGTGTTATACAATCAGCATGGAGTCAATCCAAAACCCTGCGCACACTTCCTGAACCCAGGGCATGAAGAGACAGAATGGTAACAGAGTGGTGGCTAAACTTTTATTGATAAAAATTACATATTTTGACTGAGCAAATCCATACTCAGGGATGCACACCCTCATAACCTCAGCAAAGCACTTATAAAATCTGAAGTCAATCTGTTGAATGGTTTGGGAGATATCAGGAAGAGACAGACACACACACATACAGAGATTTGGTGCATTTATATATATACCTATCTATCATACCTATCTATAGATAGGTATGATGCATGTATGAGCCAAAATACATGAAAAAAAATTTTAATGGATAATTATCAAAAAACAAGAAAAAAATAAGGTATTTTAAAAAATGTGAAAAACTTTTAGATTAGATTTAGATTTAAAATAGAAAATGATTTTTAAAAAATGCAAAAACTTGTTTAAAAAAAAAAAAAAAAATCAAGGTAGATGAAAAAGTCTAAAATATCCAAAATTGGGGACAAAAAAAATGGCAAAATTTCAAATTAAAAATACAAATATAATTTAAAAATAAATTATAAATGGACTTCCGGTCTGGACACCATGGTGATAGCAGCTTAACGCTGAAGCTCCCAGACCCAATCCAGGAAAATACCTTGAAAATCAGATTTAATGGATTTTTGGAAGAGTGAAAATCAAAAGACAAAGTCATCATGCCTAAAGGAAAACAGAAGAAATCGACATTTTCCAGGCCAGGACACGCATCGGCCGAAGAATCTGATCCGGAGGATTTCCATTCAGAAGACGAGGAGCTGAATGAAGCTAACAAAAAGGTTAGCTTGAAAATGGTACTTAAAGAATTAAGACGATTTCGCCGAGAGTGTTGGGCCGAATTTCATGAAATCAAAGAAGAATTAAAAAGGACAAACAGCAGAGTGGACCAGGCCGAGGACCGAATCTTGGAAGCAGAGGAAAGAATAAAAGGGCTGGAAGATTCCGTGCTGGATCTACACAAAAGGCAGTCAAGACTGGAGGCTAAGCTAACCGACCAAGAAGGAAGACTGAGAAGAGACAACATAAGAATTCATGGTCTGAAAGAAGGAGTCGAGGATGGTTTCACCACAATGGCGGCATGCGTGGAATCCTTACTGAGAGAGAAGTTGGATATTCCCCAATCCACCGACTTGAAGATAGAAAGGGCGCACCGTACATTAGCCCCTAGGCCGGCGGCGGAAGCGCCACCACGATCGGTGGTGGTGAGGTTCTCCAACTCCAAAATAAAACAAGAGGTTGTAAGACTGGCTTGGCAGAAAAAAGGATTTATGCACCAAGAGAGAAAAGTTTTCGTGGAACACGATTACGCCCCGGAGGTCCTTAAAAAGCGTCGGGAATACGACGCTAAAAAGGTACTACGAGAGAAAAAACTGCGCTTCCAGACACCATTTCCGGCGAAGCTGCGCATCTTCTACGGCGATGAGACTTGTCTCTACAATTCGGCGGAAGAAGCAACCGCGGATATGGCGAGAAGAGGGCTCCCGGTAACGGTGTTAAAACCCGCAGCAGACCCGAGCGAAAAAATCAAGGCTCAAACGTGGTCCACACAGAGACCCTCAAAATCCACGGGCCAGCAGCGGGACACCCAGCGTCAGAGCTACAAGGAAAAACTGGCCGTTTACAGGCGGGAATAACGATTTTTTTTAGTCAATCTGCACATCCAACCCCCCTCCTACAAGGTAACAAACATTAAAGGAGATGCAGAATCAGCATGTGGTAAAACATTTCATGGATCAGTCATAATATTAGAAACAAATAAGTCTTTAAAAAAATTTGTTAAAATAGAAATGTGACAATGATCCACATGTTCTCCCCACACTAACAAATACTGTATTAGCGTGAACGTTTGCTGTGATGGTGGTGGGAGGGTGCACACAATTTCATAGGGTATAGGCATAAAAAAAAAAAATCATTACAAGTTCGGATTGGGATCTGAAATTCACGTTAAAAACATGGGACAACTTACAGGGGTAAGAGAGGGCCCTCAACACGTAACAGAGTTTGAGGAATTTCCCTCAGAGTCTACACTCCATCAAGGCTCTTCCAGGGTCTCTAAAAAGACCTCAGCTCAGGAAGTTCTTTTGTCAATTTTTTGTTTTAAAGTTTTATATACTATGTTCTTAATGTTTTTTATGTTCTTAACGTTCTTTCAGTTTCTGAGTAGCATAAAAGAGGGCCACCACACTGTTATACTAAATAAGACAATACAATGGAGAAACAGGGTGTAACCAAAATAGTCTCATATAATGTAAAAGGGATCCTGAATCCAGTTAAAAGATCCAAGATTCTAGGCAAAATGAAAAAAGACAAAGCAGGAATAATATTTTTACAAGAAACCCACCTAACAGACGTGAAGCACACTAAACTCAATAGACAAGGGTTTAAAATGATCTCTTCATCTTTATACAAGTCAGGGAGGAGGAGGGGAGTAGCGACATTGATCTCAACCAAAATTACATTTGAAAAAAAATCAGAACACAAAGATAAAGAAGGGAGATACAGTTTGGTACTTGGGCGGCTAGAGGGAGAAGATATCACCCTGCTGAATGTATATGCACCTCCAGGGGCTAACTGGAAATTTTATAAAAATGTATTTGACCTAATGATAACTAAAGCCCAAGGTTTAGTGATATGTGGTGAAGACTTCAATCTAAGACTGAATCCATACTGGGATGCATCAGGTAATTCTCCACATCAAAATAACACTCAAAGTAGGAAAACTCGGATGCTACTAAAAGAAATGGGAATCTGTGATGTGTGGAGGGAATTCAACCCCAGTGTAAAAGATTATACATTTTACTCAGCGCCACATTTATCATACTCAAGGATTGACTATTTTTTTTATGTTTAATAGAGACATTGGAAGAGTAAAAACGTAAAATAGGACTGATGGATCTCTCTGACCACAGTCCGATCTATATGGACTTAAGTACCAGTATCCAAATATACACAAATAATACATTTTCTTGGAGGTTAAATTCAAATGTCCTGAAAGGACCACTGAAAGATGAATTGGAATCAGATATTCTCAGATATTTGGAAGAAAATGATAATGGAGAAGTATCCCCTTTAATACTGTGGGATGCATGCAAAGCTGTAAAAAGGGGAAAGATTATTGCAAAACTGGCAATCCAAAAGAAACTGAGACAAGAAAAACTAACCACATTAGAGTCAGAACTTAAGAACCTAGAAAAAGAGCACAAAGACAACACTCATTCTAATGACTCGCTCAAAATTAAGGAAATTAAAAAACAAATAAATGAGATCTACACAATAGAAATCCAGAAGAAACTTACATTTCTGAAACAAAAATACTATGAAGCAGGTGTGGTATATATCACTCATATATTCCATACCTACATTTGTTAGAGCATGTGGAAATGTTTGGGACAGAATATACAAAGGAACTTCACACCTCTGAAAGAACAAAGGAATCTCACCGCCGTGTGAAGACTCATGATGTCACAGGACGCCATGGCAACAGACACCTTTACCCCCCTAAAGCTAGAGGGGGAGTTCCCATCACCTCCCAAGACAGGGAGAGGGGATGGCAGGACAATGGGGATTAAGATAACGGGGAGGTGTTACCTTTTTCAATGAGTGGCTCTGACATCAGCTGTTTCAATGAGTGGTGCTATGCCTGCTTGTATTTAACCAGCAAGCGAAGCAGAGTTCTGTCTCTTGCCTTCTGCCAAACTCTACACCTGATGAGATTTGATAGAGGAGCTATTCATTAAAAACCCTGTTTTTAATACAAAACCGCCTCGTTATTTCAGCTCCACTACACTGGTGACCCTGACGCGAGAATATGGACCGGAGGCGTTCTTCAAGCTGCTCATCCATGGTGGCTCTGGCACACGCCAGCGACGACGCAGACGAGGGAACAAGCAGACAGCTGTTCCCCACGGCAGAGGGCACTGAGAGAGCTCAACCGAGCTCCAGCACCGCAGTGAGTGCCGAGGCAAGGCACTTTCACCCGGCGGGCACAACAGTGATGGTGTGCACTAACGCCGTTGCTGTCAACCTGCCAGACTTCTGGCGAGAAGACCCTGCCTCTTGGTTTCAGCAAGCTGAAGCCCAGTTTGTACTGGCGGGCATCACAGCAGACGATATTAAGTTTTACCATATCGTCTCCAAACTCGACTCCGCCACTTCGAAGTGTGTGCGGAGCTTGGTCCGGCAACCACCAGCCCGGGACAAATATGAGACACTCAAGGCGACCATCGTGGCGAATTATGTCCCGTCAGCGGAGGAAAGAGCCGAGAGGATCCTGGCGGTCTATGGCCACAGAGGGAGCAATCCGAGGACCCTCATGGAGGATTTGCTACAACTCAAGGAGGAGGATAATGATAATTTCCTTTTCCAATTCATTTTTCTCAGCACGCTACCACCGCATTTGAGAGGGACACTCGCCAGTATGAAGTGCAATAATCATCAGGATTTCCGCACACTGGCCAACGAGGCTTACCGGCTCGTCAACGCCTGCAGAGAACGGACACCCACAGCGGCATCCGCAGATTTGAAAACTGACACCCCGAGCCTTGGAGAGACTCAACCCACGGTGACAGCGGCGCGGCCCAAGCGCAACGAGCAGAACGACGTCTGCTATTACCACCACCGCTTCGCAGAGAAAGCCCGCAAATGCGTTCCCCCCTGCAAGTTTACGAGGTCGTGGAAACGCCAAAGCCGAGGGCCATTAACAGCAGCAGTTCTCGGCGAGAAGAATAAGCTGTTATACGTGACGGATGGATACACAGGCAAGCAGTTCCTCATCGACACGGGAGCTCAGCTGAGTTTCGTCATGCCCTCCCACGCAGAGCGAACCATGGGCACCCGGGGCAACGGAGCAGTGGCAGCCAACGGCTCTGACATCGACACGTTCGGTGAAAAGAGCCTGCACCTCCTCATCCACGGCCGCAGCTACAGATGGACATTTGTTGTAGCAGCGGTGAGCTTTAACTTGTTAGGCGCAGATTTTCTGTGTGCACATGGGTTATTAGTGGATCTTGCAAATAGGCGCCTGGTTAATGCACTATCTTTTGCTTCTTTTCCATGCTCAGCTCGAGTTTCTCCACCACCTGTGCAGGCCAACGTCACTACGGCAGGAGGTAAGTTTGAGCAACTCCTCACCCAATTTCCAGCACTCACAACCCCCAAATTCTCAGCCACTGTAGCCAAACACAGGGTTAAACACTTCATTCCAACAACGGGATCTCCCGTTTTTGCCAAAGCTCGCCGCTTAGACGCAGCCAAGCTCAACATAGCAAGGGACGAATTTGCAGCTCTTGAAAAATTAGGCATTTGCCGACGTTCAAAGAGCCCTTGGGCTTCACCACTTCACATGGTCCCGAAATCCGACGGTTCTTGGAGACCGTGCGGAGATTACCGCAGGCTAACCAACGCTACAGCGCATGACCGCTACCCCATTCCTCACATTCAGGATTTTTCATTACATTTAGCAGGCGCGCGCATTTTTTTAAAAATAGACTTAGTCCGTGGTTATCACCAAGTCCCAGTCCGAGCTGAAGATATTCCTAAAACAGCGGTTATAACCCCTTTCGGCCTTTTTGAATTTCTAAGAATGCCATTCGGCCTCAAAGGCGCGGCTCAAACTTTTCAACGGATGATGGACGCAGTCCTACGCGACCTACCCTTTGTTTTTGTCTACCTCGATGACATGCTGGTAGCCAGTTCATCCGAGGAAGAACACGAACAGCACCTCACTACCGTTTTTCAGAGGCTGGAAGAGCACGGACTTATAATCAATCCAGCCAAATGCAAATTCGGCGTATCACAAATTGATTTTTTGGGACATAGGGTCTCCCCGGCAGGGGCAATTCCGCTTCCAGACAAAGTTCGTGCGATAGAAAGTTTTCCACGGCCTCAAACGGTTAAGTCGCTACAGGAATTTTTGGGGATGGTTAATTTTTACAACCGTTTCCTCCCCCACGCAGCTCAGCTCATGCAACCCCTATATGACGCGCTCAGAAAAAAGAAAGCTTCCAACGCGGTCGAATGGACCCCGGAGCGCGAACGCGCTTTCGCGGAAGTAAAAAGCGCCCTAGCTGAGAGCTGAATACGACAAAAAATCAGCGAATAGAGCTGCCTCGAGTCTTCTAAGATTGAAACAATCTTTTTATGAACAAGGTGAAAAATCAGGAAAATTATTAGCATGGCAGATTAAACAATTGGAAATTAAAACACCAATTACCAGTATTATAAGTAATGGACAGGTAGTTATAGATCCTTTAGAAATTAACAGAGCCTTTAGAGATTACTATGAAAAATTATATGATACCAAAAATGAATCTGATTTAACAAAACTAAATGGGTTTTTGAACGAACTATCTATACCGTGTATTCCAAATGAAAACAGGGAGATATTGGAGTCTAAAATTAGTCAAGAAGAAGTTGGGCTAGCCATTGATAATATGAAATCAGGAAAAAGTGCAGGACCAGATGGTCTTCCAGTTGACCTTTATAAAAAATTTAAGAATAAATTAATAAAACCTTTTTTGGAAATGGTTTTAGAAGCATTTCAAAATAATAATTTACCATCATACATAAATAATGCCTTAATTATACTGCTGCCAAAACCAGGTAAGCCCTCTAATAAATGTGAAAATATGAGACCAATAAGCCTATTAAACGCCGACCTTAAGATAATCTGTAAAATTTTAGCAAGACGAATACAAGAAATTTTACCAAATATTATTAATCGAGATCAGAATGGCTTTATAAAGGGTAGACAAGGCTTCCATAATGTAAGAAGACTATTTAATATTATTTATTTTAATAAAGAAGCACCGGATACAGCTCTCCTATCAGTGGACGCCGAAAAGGCCTTTGATAGAGTTGAATGGCCCTTTCTTTTTGAAGTCCTACAAAGGTTTGGACTTGGAAATAATTTCATAAAATGGGTTCAAATAATATACAATAATGCTACAGCAGAAATCCTAACAAATAACAATATTTCAAAACCAATAAAAATCAATAGAGGATGTCGACAAGGCTGTCCACTTTCACCTTTACTGTTTACTATGGCAATTGAACCTTTAGCGATAGCGATACGTTTACATTCACAAATATATGGAATTAAAGTTGGACCAACAGAACATAAAATCTCCCTGTACGCCGATGATATAATTTTGTTTATGTCGAATCTAAAAAAATCAATTCCAACCTTGTTGAATTTAATAAAGAATTTTGGGGAAATATCAGGATATAAAATAAATAAAACTAAATCTTCAATATTAATGCTAAATGAGACCCAGAGAGATTACCCAGCCCCTGAGGTAAATCAATTCAATGTTGTAAATCAGTTTAAATATTTAGGAATCCAAATTATGCCTAAGCTAGAATCAGTCGCCAGTGTCAACTATGAAGCCTTAATGTCAGATATCAATGAGTTAACTCAGAGATGGATGTCACTACCAATGTCGATGATCGGGAGAATCAATATACTTAAGGGTAATATTTTACCTAAAATACTTTATTTATTTCAATACATTCCCTTATCACCACCTTTAGATCTATTCTCAAGAATAAAAAAAAAGTTAGTGGAATTTATATGGAACAACAGGAGGGCTGGATTGCGTTTGTCTTTATTATATTTACCATTTGATCGTGGAGGTCTGAAATGTCCAAATTTTATGTTGTATTATTGGTCGGCACAACTGAGGTCTATGACATATTATTTTTCATCAAATGATCTCCCTCACTGGACTGAAATGGAATCATACAATTTACCTTTACCTCTTCCCATATTCATATACTCAGATTCGGCAAAAAAATTACAAAAACAAGTTAAAAATCCATTTGTAAAGCATATGATCAAAATATGGTGTGAAGCTAAAAACTATTTAAAAGAACCACAGTTATTGTCACAATTTAGTCCAATATGGGGTAATCAATATTTTAAACCAGGGAGAGCGGACGCTGTATTTAAAGTATGGAATTTAAAAGGGATACAAAAGATTCAGGATTTATATTTGCCATGTGCAGACAACATAATGTCTTTTGAAGAGCTGAGGATCAAATTTAATCTCAATAGAACACATTTTTTTAAATATCTTCAACTTAGAAACTTTATTCGATCAAATCAAAATAAAGCTCTCACTCGACCTATTTATTCATCCTTGGAAAAAATGATGATGAAAGATAGTAAAAGAAAGGGTATTATTTCAGAGTTTTATAACTCATTGACACTATCTTCAAGTGAAAATTCACTGAAAAGATTAAACTACTGGAAAGAAGATCTGCAAATTGAAATTTCAGAGGAACAATGGGAATTGGCTTGTACAGAAGCTCAAACCAAATCAATAAATGCACGCCTTAAATTGATACATTTCAAATGGTTAATGCGGATGTATGTTACACCGGAGGAGTTAAATAGATATAACAAAAATATACCAGATACATGCACAAAATGCATGGAAAGTAAAGGAACCCTATTTCATTGTTTATGGGAATGTAGATTAATAAGAATGTTTTGGGAGGAGGTGAGGGTAACAATTGAAAAAATAATCTCAAAACAAATCATATTGAATCCTAAACTGTTTTTGTTGGGTCTGTACCCAGAAAAGCATAATTTCAATAAAAGTGAAAGAACATTCATAGACCTCAGTTTGCTTAATGCCAAAAAATGTATTGCACTATTATGGAAAAAGACTCATAGACCAGATGTGACTCAGTGGTTAAGACAGATGTTAACAAACCTTCCATTAGAAAGAATAACATATATACTGAAATCAAAGGAAATTGTGTTTGAGAATATATGGAGACCTTTTATTGATTATGTAAAAAATTTAAACATAACTCTTGAAGAAGAAGGTGAATGATGTGTGTGGACCTTGTAAATTCCAAACTGGTGAACATAATATGTATACTAATGTATTGGATTGTCTAGACTAAACAGAGGAGCATTGTTGAAGACTTGATTTTGTTGGTGGTTGTTGGTGTTTTTAGGGTATTTTTTTTTTTTGTAGTACTTTAGTGTTAGTGTTTGATTGTTTGTATCATGTTTGTTAAAAAAAAAAAAAAAAGGTTCAATAAAGATATTGTGGAAAAAAAAAAAAAGCGCCCTAGCTAACGCAACAATGTTAGTCCACCCAGATCCCTCAGCCCGCATTGCTCTAACCACAGATGCTTCAGACCTGGCTATAGGGGCAGTTGTAGAACAACTTGTCAGTGGGGTATGGCAACCTTTAGCATTCTTTAGCAAATTGCTAAACCCAACTGAACGCAAATACAGCACTTTTGACAGAGAACTGCTGGCGCTTCATTTGTCCATCCGCCATTTCCAGTTTTGGTTAGAAGGGCGGAGTTTCACGGCTTTTGTGGACCATAAGCCGCTCACTTTTGCTATGGCTAAAATTTCAGAACCTTGGTCAGGCAGACAACAAAGACAGCTAGCTGCGATTTCAGAGTTCACCACAGACATTCGACATGTAGTGGGCAAACTTAACGTAGTAGCGGACTGTCTCTCTCGCGCTGTGGCACCGCCAGAGCAGGAGGAGACAGATTACACTGCTTCAGCAGCTGAGCTTTTCTCTAACGCAAACACATATGCAGCACCTATCCATGAAGGGATAGATTATGCAGCCATGGCGGAAGAACAAGGTAGTGATGCGGACGTGCACGCGCTCCTGTCTGGACCAACAGGGTTAAGGCTGGAAGAAAAAAGGGGTGCGCGACGGCGTGCCCCCCCCTAATATGCGATGTTTCAACCGGCCGATCTCGCCCGTTAGTACCAGCTGCTTGGCGCCGCCGCATTTTCGACGCAATTTACTCCCTCGCGCACCCAGGTGTGCGCGCCTCGGTGAAAATGGTTGCCGAAAAGTTTGTGTGGCCAGGCCTGTGCAAAAACGTAAAAGAATGGGCAAAAACTTGCATTCCTTGTCAGCGCGCCAAAGTACACAAACACACAAAAGCCCCTCTGGAGCCTTTTCCAATCCCTGCTAGAAGGTTCGACCACATTCATGTCGACCTCGTGAGGCCGCTGCCTTCCTCCCAGGGTTTCACACACCTGCTAACAATGATAGACCGCACCACGCGCTGGCCAGAGGCAGTCCCTCTAGCGGCAACTACAGCGGAGGAAGTCGCTCGCGTTTTTCTAACAAATTGGGTGGCACGTTTCGGCGTCCCATCAGATATCACGTCAGATAGGGGGCCTCAATTTGTCTCAGAGCTCTGGTCAGCCATGTCCAACAGTTTAGGGGCAACAATTCACCGTACCACCGCTTATCACCCTCAGGCTAATGGGTTATGCGAGCGTTTTCACAGGTCCTTAAAGGCCGCCCTCAGGGCCTCATTAACGGACACAAATTGGGTAAGTAAACTTCCCTGGATTTTATTGGGGTTGCGTGCGGCACCTAAAGAGGATTTAGACGCTTCCCCTGCAGAATTAGTCTTTGCTCAGCCTATCACACTCCCAGGTGAATTTTTACCAGAAAACCCAGAACCAGGGCACCTCCCAGTCCCAAGGTTTTTAGGCAGTAACAGTCCGGACTCTCTCCACGGTCCAGCTCATCACTCCTTTCCGCGAGTTTTTGTTCCTCAAACTTTAAAAAACGCTGTTTGTTTTTGTTGAAACAGAAGAGCATGTTAGAGCATGAAGCTCTAAAACCAACGTTACGCCCAGTATACGATGGCCCGTATAGAGTGCTGGAAAATGGTGACAAACACTTTGTGCTTGATTATGGGGATAGAAATGAAACGGTCAGCACTGACAGACTCAAACCTGCCTTCATGTTGAGAGACGAACCCGCACAGCTGGCTCGAGCACCTCGGTGAGGTAGACCCCCCAAGGAAAAAGTCTCAGCCCCCAGGCAGGGAACAGATAATCTCTCTCCTTCCCACACTGCAGATTCCTCACAACAAGGTCCCAGCAGGACGCCTAAACCGACCTACAGCAGCTTTGGGAGAAGATTGAAACCCAGACTACACAGGGACTGATTACACCACTATGCAAATTTTCGCTAATTGTGCCGCAACAGTTTAGGACTGATTTATGATTATACTATGCTGTTATGTTTTCACTGAACTCTCTTAGGAGCATGGCTGCTTGAAAGTTTCTTCTGTGGCAACGGCTAACACGTAGTATGTCTTAGTAATTACCCTAGACTGTGAATCTTTCTGTGTTCCTTCATAGTTGTTTGGGGGGCCTGTGGTATATATCACTCATATATTCCATACCTACATTTGTTAGAGCATGTGGAAATGTTTGGGACAGAATATACAAAGGAACTTCACACCTCTGAAAGAACAAAGGAATCTCACCGCCGTGTGAAGACTCATGATGTCACAGGACGCCATGGCAACAGACTCAACACCTTTACCCCCCTAAAGCTAGAGGGGGAGTTCCCATCACCTCCCAAGACAGGGAGAGGGGATGGCAGGACAATGGGGATTAAGATAACGGGGAGGTGTTACCTTTTTCAATGAGTGGCTCTGACTTCAGCTGTTTCAATGAGTGGTGCTATGCGTGCTTGTATTTAACCAGCGAGCGAAGCAGAGTTCTGTCTCTTGCCTTCTGCCAAGCTCTACACCTGATGAGATTTGATAGAGGAGCTATTCATTAAAAACCCTGTTTTTAATACAAAACCGCCTCGTTATTTCAGCTCCACTACACAGGCAGCAAATCGGCAAAATTACTAGCCTATAAATTGAGGAAACAACAAACGGAGAGAGCAATCTACAAAATCAGAGACCCAGTATCAAAGGAAATAAAATTCAGAATTCAGGATATTCTTAAAAGCTTCTAGAACTACTGTAAGAACTTGTACTCCCTCAAAAAACATAAAAACGCATCCGAAGCATTCCTAAACACATTAAACCTTCCCCAACTTACTGAGTCTCAAAATAAAACACTACTGTCAGAAATACAACCTAAAGAATTAGAAAAAGCAATTATGAAACTTAAAGCTAACAAATCCCCAGGAGTAGATGGCTATACAGCAGAGTGGTACAAAACCTTTAAACAGCAACTATCTCCTCTCCTCCTGAAAACATTTAACTATGTCCTCCACACAGGGGAAATCCCCCCCTCCTGGAGAGAAGGGGTCATTGCAGTCATACCTAAACCTGAAAAGGATAAACTAGAATGCTCCAACTACAGACCAATCAGTGTATTAAATCAGGACTATAAGCTTTTTACCACTATCCTTGCCAAAAGGTTAGAAAATATACTGACAGACTTAATTCATTTAGACCAAACAGGTTTTATAAGACAAAGACAGACACAAGACAACATTAGACGCACTTTACACATAATTCATCATATAAAAAAATATAACTTAAATGCAGTCATATTGGGATTAGATGCTGAAAAAGCATTCGATTCGGTTGACTGGTCTTTCCTATATAGAATCTTATCCAGTTTCAATTTTCATAACAACTTCATTAGAACTATCCAGGCATTATATAAAAAACCAACAGCTAAAATAAGGATTAACGGTAATTTATCATCATCTTTTGAGCTGGAAAGAGGATGTCGTCAGGGCTGCCCCTTGTCTCCACTGCTCTTTGCAATCTTCATAGAACCTCATCAAAAAATTCAAGGTATTACACTTGGTCAGAAGGAACATAAAATGGCACTCTTTGCTGATGACATTTTAATATACCTGGGGCAGCCGGACACCTCTTTTCCAGAACTAATCTCAGTTTTTTCAGAGTATGGAGATTTATCGGGGTACGAACTAAACATGCATAAAACCCAAGTTTTAACATTCAACTATGACCCAAATCAATATTTACTAAGCAAACTCAAAACTAACTGGGAGATGGAATCTATGAAATATCTGGGGGTCAATATCCCGAAACAACTCAACAAAATTACAACACTAAACTATGATCCACTGGTGGCAAAAATAAAATCTGATCTAGCAAGATGGAATATGATACCATTCTTGGGTACTGCACAAAGAATTGAAGCAGTCAAAATGAATATAATTTTTGTATTTGGGTTTACTACCGGATTCACTGGAAAGACGAGGAGAAAAATACTTTTTCACTGTTTTAATATTGGCAAGTAAAAAAGCCCCAACTAAAAAATGGATGTTGAAGGACTGTCCTACACCTGAAGATTGGATTAACGTGATCCAAGACATTTACTCGATGGAAAAGTTGACATTCGCACTGAGACAGGACATGGATGGGTTCTTGAACTTTTGGCAACCCTGGATCGCATATGTGTCTTCCATTAGATCTAATCTTTGACAAATACCATTTCAATAATGGCACCGCTCTTTGTTCCAATGCTACTCAGATGCTCTTTTATTTTTATTTATTTATTTTTTTTTTTTGCTCTTTTGTTTTGTTTGGGGGTTTTTTTGTTCTCTCTTTAATTTCAGTTTTTCTTTCACTTAAAAAAAAAGGGGTGTTGTAATAATTATTCTTCCAATGTTGTCAAATAACAAAAAAGGGAACATGTGATGAAAATGTAAACAATGCAATGCTGTAATGACGTGTATACCCTTTCCAAAAACTTAAATTAAAAAAAATAAATAAATAAATTATAAATAAAATTTAAAAATATACTATATATTCGTGTAAGAAAACAATCAAGGTTCAAAAATAAGCAAACACCCAAAAAATTCTTAAAAAACTCTCATTCCATTTTGACACATTTTAAAGATTTTTCACCCTGATTTTTTGTAAATACTGAAGAAGCGACTCACTTGTTCCTCTCATAGAACTGTATAGATAGACTTATGATTTCATCCTCTGCGATGTTGAATGTCTCCACCACCTCCCCTGGCTCCAGGACACGGTTCTCTGCATAGAAATCCCGCCTTCGCTTCATCTCATCTGCGTTAAAAAAACAAAAACAAAGAAAAGGAAAAATGCATCAGTGATATGTGATGTTCAATACAGTTGTGTGAAAAAGTGTTTGCCCCCTTCCTGATTTCTCAATTTTTTGTACGTTTGTCACACTTAAATGTTTCAGATCAAACAAATTTAAATATTAGACAAGGATAACACAAATAAACACAAAATGCAGTTTTTAAATTAAGGCATTTATTATTAAGGATAAAAAAAAATCCAAACCTACATGGCCTTGTGTGAAAAAGTGATTGCCCCCCCCCGTTAAAACATAATTTAACTGTGGTTTATCACATCTTTGGAAAGCCAAGTTCAATTTCTCTAGCCACACCCAGGCCTGATTAGTGCAACACCTGCTCTTAATCAAGAAATCACTTAAATAGGACCTGCCTGACAAAGTGAAGTAGTCCAAAAGATCCTCAAAAGTTAGACATTCAATAGAAATTCAGGAACAAATAAGAAACAAAGTAATTGTGATATATCAGTCTGGAAAAGGTTATAATGTGGAGAAAGCAAACAGGGGAGGCAACAAGCTGGACGACATATGAACTTTATTCCTTCTCCAACATATTGTACAATAAAAGAGTGCCCGGGACTCTGTGCATTCCTCTTTTATACCTTTAATTCCATGCATTGAGACCCGGCACTTCCAACCATAATACACTGTTTGGAACAAAGACTTGAGTGGCATATTAACATAACGCCGGCCCCACTGCTCACACCCTTCTCTCTTCCAGCAGCTCCGGTGGTTCCTCTTCTCCCCGGGGAGTGCAGAGTCCATACTGTCCGGTTTGAGTCCTGCCAGTGACACCTCCTCCTTCAGTCCATTGTTCCTCCTTTCCCAAGCTGCCTTCTATGGGTGGAGAATCCCCCACCCGTGCCTCCATACAGCTTCCCCCCGAACACCCAGAAAGGGCACTAACCCCACTGTCCTTTGGGCTTGAGCCGGCACCCACGGTGACTATAGCGGCGGGTCGCTGATCCAGTCGGAGCACCCTGCTAGCAAGGTGTACAGGAGGGCATGTCAGTCTGTGGAGGGAAAACACATCATCTTTGCGTGCGCAGGCCCCTACCGAGGGAACACCAACTTGCAGAGCCACCAACGGTGGACGTCCACGCCAGGGAGCTTGGGCCAACACCACCTGCTCGTCTGCCACCACAAAAGCAGGCTTCAGCCTGTCGATGCAGATGGTCTCCCTATGCCCCCCCCCACCCCCAAGTCTAACACAAAATGTTTCACCCCAGGTTACAACACCCTGAACTGTCCGTCATACGGTGGGCACAGCGGGGTCCGGTGTGCATCGTGCCTGATGAAAAGAAAGCTGGCATTCTGTAAACTCTTTGGGACAAAAGTGCGGGGAAAACAATGGTGGGCGGGGCCCGGTACGTTAAAAGCTTCCGTACTGTGCAAAAATTGCGCAGGCGGATCAGCCTTGGGCGCGGGGTTTTCCAGTAAAAACTCTCCAGGGATCCGCAGCGGCTGAGAAAAATCGAGTTCTGCCAGGAAGGCTGCCAAATCCTCCTTTAGGTGCGGAGCGCAACCCTAAAAGAATCCAGTGCAGGCGTTCGACCCAATTTGTGTCCGTGAGCGAAGTTCTGAGTGCTGCTTTAAGCGACCTATGAAAACGCTCACATAACCCATTAGCTTAGGGGCTGTATGCGGCAGTGCGGTGAATTTTGACCCCCAGGCTCTGGGCCATCGCGGACCAGAGTTCCGAAACAAATTGTGGACCCCTGTCGGAAGTGATGTCTGACGGGGATCCAAACCATGCAACCCAAGCCAACAAAAAAGCACAAGCCACTTCTATGGATGTGGTCGAAGCCAGCAGGACCACTTCAGGCCAGCGCGTGGTGCGGTCCACGATTGTTAAAAAGTGCGTGAAACCTTGTAACGGCAGGAGGGGTCCCACCAAATCCACATGGACATGGTCGAACCTCCTGGCCGGGATTTGGAATGGCTTGAGGGGGGCTTTGGTGTGTTTGTGCACTTTGGCCAGCTGGCACGCGATGCAAGCCGCAGCCCACTCCTTCATGTCCTTGCGCAAGCATGGCCAGATGAATTTCATCACCACTAGCTTCACCAAAGCACGCACTTCCAGATGCGAAAGGGAGTGGACCAACTCAAAAACGCGACGGCACCAAGAGCTCGGAACCACCAGGCGCAGGCGGCCGGTGGAGACGTCACAGAGCAAGGGAGGGCACCCTTCTCGCACCACCCTGCTCTCCAGGCTTAATCTAGTAGGCGCAGACTGTAGCGCGCAAATGTCCGCGTCCCCGGCTTGCTCCACGGCCATCACAGCGAAATCTATTCCCATGTAGACCGGGGAGACTAACGCGCGTGACAGACAATCAGCCACGACATTAAGCTTACCGGCAACGTGTTGCTTGTCGGTCGTAGACTCCGAGATCGTGGCCAAATGCCGTTGCTGCCGGACTGACCACGGTTCCGAGACCTTGGACACTGCGTACATCAGTGGCTTATGGTCCACGAATATGGTGAGCTTGCGCCCTTCTAGCCAAAACTGGAAATGGCACGTCGCCAGGTGTAGAGCCAACAACTCTCTGTTGAACGTGCTGTATTTGCATTCGCTGTCGCGCAAAGTCTGACTGAAAAATACGAGTGGCTACCACGAACTGGAGACGTACTGCTCTACCACTGCTCCTATGGCAACATCAGACGCGTCCGTAGTGAGCGCTATCTGTGCCGATGGATCCGGATGAGCTAGCAACGCGGCATCCGCAAGCGCTGTTTTGGTGTTTGTGGAAGCCTGGACTCGCTCGGGAGTCCAGTCGACGTTTTCCATGGGCTTCTTTTTTTTCAGCGCGACATAAAATGGCGGCATCAGCTGGGCTGCCCAAGGAAGGAAACTGTTATAAAGATTGACCATCCCCAAAAACTCCTGCAGGGCCCTTATGGTCTGCGGACGCGGAAAGTCTGACACAGTGCGCACCTCATCTGGTAGCATAATCGCACCCTCCAGCGAAATGTGGTGGCCCAAGAAATCAATCACAGGCACACCAAACTGGCACTTAACTGGGTTCACTATAAGCCCATGCGCTTTCAACCTTAGGAAAACCGTCTTGAGATGGGCAACTTGCTCCCCCTCGGACGCGCTAGCTACCAGAATGTCGTCTAAGTAGATGAAAACAAAGGACAAGTCACAAAGCACTGCGTTTGCCATCCTCTGGAAAGTCTGTGCCGCGCCTTTTAATCTGAACGGCATGTGTAAAAACTCAAAAAGGCCGAAAGGAGTTATTACCGCTGTTTTCGGAATGTCTTCCGCACGCACCGGGACCTGATGGTAGCCGCGGACCAGATCCACTTTCGAAAAAACACACACCCCGGCCAGGTGCATGGAAAAATCCTGGATGTGCGGAATGGAATAACGATCGTGTTCCGTGGTGTTATTCAAGCGCCGGAAATCGCCACACAGTCGCCACGACCCATCAGCTTTAGGCACCATGTGTAGCGGGGATGCCCACGGGCTGTTGGAGCATCTGACGATGTGCAACTGCTCTAAGTTGTCAAACTCCTCTTGCACACTGTCCAGTTCATCTGAGTCCAAGCGCCAAGATCGCGCGAACACCGGTGGGCCTTTTGTCGTTACGAAGTGTTCGACCTCATGTTTCATTACTGTAGCCAAAAAAGTCGGGACCGTGAGTGCTGGGAACTGTGTGAGCAAATGTTGGTACTTACCCCCTGGACCTAGAACATTAGCCAGTGTTGTCGACCCAGCTCCCCGAACTGTACAGGGCAGTGAGGTAAAAGAGATAGCATCCACTAATCTCCTATTAGCAACATCGACTAACAACCCATAAGCACATAAAAAATCTGCACCTAAAATGGGGGCGGAACATGCAGCTACCACAAAATCCCATTGAAAGTTCCATCCATATAAGCATATCGTCAGTGTCCGCTCACCAAATGTCCTGATGGTGGATCCGTTGGTGGCCGTGAGCTCAGGACCGCTGTCTCCTGCCACCCTGTCCGCGTTGACCGGCAGGATGAGGCTCTTCTGGGAGCCGGAGTCCACCAATAGCCGTCTCCCCAAACTTGTGTCTGTGACATAAAGCAATCTGTTCCTGTTGCCATCAGTTGCAGCTGCAACTGAATTACGAACGTGCCGTCTTCCCAGCTTCTCGAATTGGCATGGCGACAGGCAGCGTTGGGCATTCAAGCTGAAATGGCAATGATAAAAACAGATCGCCCCGTTCCTTCATCTCCTGGTGTCTGTCCCGGCTACAACCAATGGCTCCTCGACCTTGCTGGAGTCCCTCATGGATGCTGGTGCCACTGCTTGCACGAGTTCTGGTTGCCGAAATGATGCGGTCCACTTCCTGCACCAGGGCATGGTAGTCCTTAGCAACCCGCCACAGCGAATTGGCCAGGATCGCCCTCGCTGTAGCCGGTAGGTTCCTGAGGAACAAGTGGGCAAACAGGAAAGATTCATCGTCCTTCCCCTTCAGCACCAACATGCTCTCCATGAGCTCCACTGCTTATCTGTCACCTAATCCAAACGCGTTAGGAGTCTCTCTGCCCTCTCACTGTCAAAAAGGGTATAGCACTGGAGAAGCATCCTCTTGAGCGCTTCATATTTTCCTTGGGCTGGCGGCTCCTGGAGCAGGTTCATCACCTATTGCATGGCGCACGCATCCAGCACAGCGACCACATAGTAATACGTGGTATCATCCGTTGTTATCCCATGGAGTGTGAACTGGGCTTCTATGTGCAAGAACCACGCAGTCGGGTCGTGAAGTCAGAAGTCTGGGAGCTTGACTGAGACCGCGCACGCAGTGCTGGTGCTCTCCCTCCATGTAGTCTCCGGGGCGGTGTTCGGCTCGCTTTCCATAGCACGTCTCAGGGTCACCAATGTGGAGAAAGGAAACAGGCGAGACAACAAGCTGGACGACACATGAACTTTATTCCTCCTCCACCATACTGTACAGTAAAAGAGTGCCCGGGTGTCTGTGCATTTCTCTTTTATACCTTTAATTCCATGCACTGAGACTCAGAACTTCCAACCATAATACACTGTTTGGATCAAAGACCTGTGTAGCATATTAATATAATGCTGGCCCCAGGGCTCACACCCTTCTCTCTTCCAGCGGCTCCGGTGGTTCCTCTTCTCCCCGGGAGGTGCACAGTCCATACTGTCCCGTCTGAGACCCCCCGGTGACACTTCTTTCAGTTCATTGTTCCCCCTTTTCCCAGCTGCCTTCTCTGGGTGGAGAATCCCCCACCCGTGCCTCCGCAATAAAGCCATTTCTAAAGCTTTGGGACTCCAGTGAACCACAGTGAGAGCCATTATCCATAAATGGCGAAAACATGGAACAATGGTGAAACTTCCCAGGAGTGGCCGGAAGACCAAAATTACCCCAAGAGCACAGTGACGACTCATCCAAGAGGTCATAAAAGACCCCACAACGACAACAGCCAAAGAACTGCAGGTCTCACTTGCCTCAGTTAAGGTCAGTGTTCATGACTCCACCATAAGAAAGAGACTGGGCAAAAATGGCCTGCATGGCAGACTTCCAAGACGAAAACCACTGCTGAGCAAAAAGAACATAAAGGCTCATCTCAGTTTTGCCAGAAAACATCTTGATGATTCCCAAGACTTTTGGGGATCACAATAACACAGCATTTCAGAAAAGGAACATCATACCAATAGTAAAATATGGTGGTGGTAGTGTGATGGTCTGGGGCTGTTTTGCTGCTTCGGGACCTTGAAGACTTGCTGTGGTAAATGGAACCATGAATTCTGCTGTCTACCAAAAATCCTGAAGGAGAATGTCTGGCCATCTGTTCATGACCTCAAGCTGAAGCACACTTGGGTTCTGCAGCAAGACAATGATCCAAAACACACCAGCAAGTCCACCTCGGAATAGCTCTGAAGAAAAACAAAATGAAGACTTTGGAGTGGCCTCGTCAAAGTCCTGACCTGAATCCGATTTAGATGCTGTGGCATGACCTTAAAAAGGTGGTTCATGGTCAAAAACTCTCCAATGTGGCTGAATTACAACAATTCTGCAAAGATGAGTAGGCCAAAATTCCTCCACAGCGCTGTAAAAGACTCTTTGCCAGTTATTGCAAACGCTTGATTGCAGTTGCTGCTGCTAAGGGTGGCCCAACTAGTTATTAGGTTTCGGGGACAATCACTTTTTCCACACAGGGCCATGTAGGTTTGGATTTTTTCCCCCCTTAATAAACACCTTCATTTAAAAACTGCAATTTGTCTTTACTTGTGTTATCTTTGTCTAATATTTAAATCTGTTTGATGATCTGAAACATGCAAGTGTGACAAACGTACAAAAAAATGAGAAATCAGGAAGGGGGCAAACACTTTTTCACACCACTGTATATGACAAAATATTTGGAAAGAAATTCCATTTTTACCTTTGAATAACCCTGGAACGAGCTTATAAACGATATCTTGTAGAGTTTTGTCTGCTCTGGAAGAAATAAAATTCAAATTTGAAAGATTTTCATTTTGATGGGTTTAAATTAATAATTGTAAATAATGATAGTAATTTAAAGGTCCCATTCACTCCAGCGTGGTGTGTTTGTGTGTTTAAACCTCCTAAAATGATTTCTTAAGTTATAGACTACAGTAAAAATGTTAAATCAGTCGTCAGAAGACAGTTTCGCTCTCCTGGATCTTTCTTCCCTCTTCAGGTTCAGTAAAAACATCACCATGTTATTGGCTGTGATGGTCCAATTCCCACCCAGATGAGCCAGGAGCTTCAGAGCTAACAGTGCTACTAGAGAGTTAGCTTGCCAAGCACAGTTTTTAATTGTCATTTTCTTTCAATTTCAGTCACCCTAATAGACATCCCCATTTCCACCTGGTTTACTAATCCGCAGTCAATAATATATTTCTGGTTTATTTTGTTATATTTTCTCCATGGTGCTCCATCGAACTGTTAGCATTTGCTTGGCTAGGCGGTTGGAGTCGGTCAGTAACCACATTAGAGCTCGCCTCAGCAGAGAAAGAGTGACAGTCGGGCTGCTTGGCATTAGCTTAACTGTCAGTCCACTGGAATCCTTGTTCATCTACCAACACTTGACCATATACGTCGTTCTTGCACGTTATTTTATCTTAGTTTACCATTGTTTATTTTCGCCAACCGAGACCCAAAGGGGCTAGCTGACACTAGCGGTATAGCCATTCACTCATACATGAATGTTTCTGTGCTTACAGGCGTGGACAAAATTGTTGGTACCTCTGTTAATGAAAGAAAAACCCACAATGGTCACAGAAATAACTTGAATCTGACAAAAGTGGTAATGAATAAAAATTCTATGAAAATTAACCAGTGAAAATCAGACAATGCTTTTGAATTGTGGTTCAACAGAATTACTTTAAAAAACAAACTCATGAAACAGGCCTGGACAAAAATGATGGTACCCCTAGCAAAGAATGAAAATAATGTGATCATAGGGACATGTTCAACCAAGATGTTTCCTCTAATTAATATCACAGGTGTCTACAAACTTGTAATCAGTCAGTCGGCCTATTTAAAGGGTGACAAGTAGTCACTGTGCTGTTTGGTGACATGGTATGTACCACACTAAACATGGACCAGAAGAAGCAAAGGAGAGAGTTGTCTCAGGAGATTAGAAAGAAAATTATAGACAAGCATGTTAAAGGTAAAGGCTATAAGACCATCTCCAAGCAGCTTGATGTTCCTGTGACTACAGTTGCACATATTATTCAGAAACTTAAGATCCACGGGACTGTAACCAACCTCCCTGGACATGGCCGCAGGAGGAGACGGATAATACAAATGGTAACAAAAGAGCCCAGAACAACCGCTAAACACATTCATGGTGAACTCCAAGGTCAAGGTACATCAGTGTCAGATCGCGCCATCCGTCGTCGTTTGAGCCAAAGTGGACTTCATGGGAGACGACCAAGGAGGACACCACTGTTGAAAACAAATCATAAAAAAGCCAGACTGGAATTTGCCAAACTGCATGTTGACAAGCCACAAAGCTTCTGGAAGAATGTCCTATGGACAGACGAGACAAAACTGGAACTTTTTGGCAAGGCACATCAGCTCTATGTTCACAGACAAAAATGAAGCATACCAAGAAAAGAACACTGTCCCTACTGTGAAACATGGAGGAGGTTCTGTTATGTTCTGGGGCTGCTTTGCTGCATCTGGCACAGGGTGTCTTGAATCTGTGCAGGGTACAATGAAATCTCAAGACTATCAAGGTGTTCTAGAGAGAAATGTGCTGCCCAGTGTCCGACAGCTTGGTCTCAGTCGCAGGTCATGGGCCTTGCAACAGGATAATGACCCAAAACACACAGCTAAAAACACCCATAAGAGCCAAACATTGGACTATTCTAAAGTGGCCTTCTGTGAGCCCTGATCTAAATCCTACTGAACATCTGTGGAAGGAGCTGAAACATGCCGTCTGGAGAAGGCACCCTTCAAACCTGAGACAACTGGAGCAGTTTGCTCATGAGGAGTGGGCCAAAATACCTGCTGAGAGGTGCAGAAGTCTCATTGACAGTTACAGAAATCATTTGATTGCAGTGATTGCCTCAAAAGGTTGTGCAACAAAATATTAAGTTAAGGGTACCATCATTTTTGTCCAGGCCTGTTTCATGAGTTTGTTTTTTTAAAATAATTCTGTTGAACCACAATTCAAAAGCATTGTCTGATTTTCATTGGTTAATTTTCATAGAATTTTTATTTATTATCACTTTTGTCAGATTCAAGTTATTTCTGTGACCATTGTGGGTTTTTCTTTCATTAACAGAGGGGTACCAACAATTTTGTCCACGTCTGTATTTTACTCCAGGGACCAGTCATATCCTGTCCACCCCTGAAACCACACACCCCTGTCCACCAGTGATGCTTCATTTAAGACAAATTTATGCTAGTTGGCTCAGGCTTGAGCCAACTTGAGGCTCAGCTGCTAGCCAGCTAAGATTAGCAACAGTGGCGAAAGAGAGAGGACTGCTAAAGATGATTCACCATCATGCTGCAGTAATTAAATAAAGGATAATTTGCCAAAGTATGACAAGCATTTCATTAAGACCTGTGGGAACTGTCAATATATATTAAAAAAAAAACAAAAAACAATTACCTGATGCTGAGCTGTGGACACGTTTTGTGGACCTGGACGTCACATCGGGGACAGAACTTATTTGTCTCCAGGAAGGTGACGATGCACGTTTTACAAACTGCACAAGGAGACAAGATGGGAGGTTAAGATAAAAAACATGGAGGGACCCTCGGGAAGGCTCAGTGGAGAAAACGAACATCCTGAAGTTATAATGGGTTCAAACCTTCCATTTGAACCCATGTTCTTCCATTTTTCTTCCTGAAAAATGGAAGAACATGTAACATACACATAGAAATGTCTCAACTACTACTGCTCTGGGGTCAGCATCCTGATCTATAGAAACACAAATTTTGAACAATATTATGTCCAAAATAACAAACAAAAAAAACCTCACAACTCTGTATGGGCCTGCATAGCATATTTGAGCCTTAAAATCAAGGCAAATGGAGTTTACACAAATAAACCAGCCCGTCAACGTCAGTAACACAGTAGGATTTTCTCTTTATACATTTAATGGAGAAAAGTTGCTCATTTTTGATTTCACAAATTTCAACTGAGTGTACCTTCAACTCTCGAAGCTTGTTTAAGACCTCTGAAAGTCAGATTTAAGGACAATGATGCTCTCCTCTCATGATCATGTATGCTTGTGTCTAACAGAGACGGCATGGACAAACATAAACTCACATGAGTGCAGACACTCCACGATGGTTGTCGCATCAATCAGGTAGCCGGCGCACAGCGGGCAGGTGAGGTGTGGGTTCAGGTCTGTGATTTTGATGCGGTTGGGCTGCATGGCATCCATTTATACCGCTCTGCAGGGGACAGGACGGTATGGGAGGTTTTAATGCTGAAAATGTGCAGACATGTAAATGACACTGTATATCTCCTGAACTGTGTGAGAGGCTCTCACAGGGTGCTCTGTTCAGACCCGGGGGGTGGTATCTTCTAATATGGAAAGAGTCATTTTGAGTAATTTTTGGCCATGTGAAAACAGCTGAGTGATATTCGGTAGGCATCCATCCATCCATCCATCCAACTTCTACCACTTTCCGGAGGTCCGGGTCACTGAGGCAGCAGTTCAAGCACAGAAGCCCAGACTTCCCTCTCCCCAGCCACCTGTTCCAGCTCTTCAGAGAGGATACCAAGGCGTTCCCAGACCAGCTGGAAGACATAGTCTCTCCAGCGAGTCCTGGGTCTGCCCCGGGGTCTCCTCCCAGTGGGACGTGCCCAAAACACCTCAAGTGGGAGGCGTCCAGGAGGCATCCTGACCAGATGCCCATACCACCTCAACTGGCTCCTTTCAATGTGAAGGAGCAGCGGTTCTACTCTGAGCCTCTCCCGGATGACTGAGCTCCTCACCCCATCTCTGAGGGTGAGTCCAGCGATCCTACAGAGAAAGCTCATTTCAGTCGCTTGTATCCGCGATCTTGTTCTTTCGATCATTACCCAAAGCTCGTGATCATAGGTGAGAGGAGGAACGTAGACTGACTGATAAATCGACAGCTTTGCCTTAGAACTAAGCTCCCTCTTCACCACAACAGACCGGTACAATGTCCGCATCACTGCAGATGCTGCTCCGATCCATCCGTCAATCTCTTGCTCCATTCTCCCATCACTCGTGAATAAGACCCCAAGATACTTAAACTCTTCCACTTGGGGCAGAAGCTTGTCCCCAACCCAGAGAGGACAATCCACCTTTTTCTGGCTGAGGACCATGGACTCTGACTTGGAGGTGCTGATTCTCATCCCCAGCCGCTTCACACTCAGCGGCAAACCATCCCAGCAAGAACTGTAGGTCATTGCTGGATGAAGCCAGCAGGACAACATCATCTGCAAACAACAGAGATGAGATCCTGTGGTCACCAAGCATGACACCCTCCGTTCCCTGGCTGCCCCTAAAAATCCTGTCCATAAAAATTATGAACAGGATCGGTGACAAAGGGCAGCCCTGGCAGAGTCCAACTCTGACTGGGAATGAGTCCAATTGAGTGTTGGCAATACGAACCAAACTCTCACAACGGTCGTACAGAGACCGAATAGCTCGTAACAACAAGCCCGATACCCCATACTCCCGAAACACCCCCCACAAAAAACCACAAGGGATGCAGTCAAATGCCTTCTCCAAGTCCACAAAACACATGTAAACTGGATGGCCAAACTCCCACGAACCCTCGAGGATTCTCGAGAGGGTAAAGAGCTGGTCCAATGTGCCATGGCCAGGACGAAAACCACATTGCTCCTCTTGAATCCGAGGTTCGACCAACGGCCGGACTCTCCTCTCCAGTACCTTGGCATAGACCTTCCCAGGGAGGCTGAGGAGTGTGACCCCTCTAAAGTTGGAGCACACCCTCCGGTCCCCTTTTTTGAAGAGAGGAACCACCACCCCGGTTTGCCATGCCAAAGGCACTGCCCCCAACCTCCACGCAATGCTGCAGAGGCGTGTCGACCATGACAGCCCTACGACATCCAGGGCCTTGAGGTACTCAGGGCGAATCTCGTCCACCCCTGGGGCCCGGCCCCCAAAGAGATTTTTAACCACCTTGGCGACCTCAGCCCCTATGATAGGCGAGTCGTCCCCCTCATCTACAAGTCCTGCTTCCTCTGTGGAAGGCGTATCAGTGGGATTGAGGAGATCCTCAAAGTATTCCTTCCACCGCCTGACGATATCCCCATTCAAAGTCAACAGCACCCCATCCGCACCATACACAGTGTGGACAGGGAGCTGCTTCCCCCTCCTAAGCTGCCAGACAGTTTTGCCAGAATCTCTTCAAGGCCGACCGAAAGTCTTGTTCCATGGCCTCACCGAACTCCTCCCATACTCGAGTTTTTGCTTCAGCAACCATCCGAGCTGCACTCCGCTTGGCCTGCCGGTACACCTCAGCTGCTTCGGGAGTCCCACAAGCCAACCAAGCTCGATAGGACTCCTTCAGCTTAATGGCCCCCCTCACCACTGGTGTCCACCACTTGGTTCGGGGGTTGCCACCATGAGATGCCCCGACAACCTTGCAGCTGCAGCTCTGGGCCGCCACTTCAACAACAGAGATGGAGAACATGGCCCATTCAGACTCCATGTCTCCAGACTCCCTTGGAATGTGGCTGAAGTTCTTCTGGATGTGGGAGTTGAAGAACTCCCAGACAGGGGCCTCAGCCAGACGTTCCCAGCACACCCTCACTATATGTTTGGGTCTACCAGGTCTGAATGTCATCCTCCCCTGCCATCGGATCCAACTCACCACCAGGTGGTGATCAGTTGACAGCTCTGCACCTCTCTTTACCCAACTGTCCAAGACATACAGTCACAGGTGTGATGACACGATAACATAATCAATCATCGACCTGCGACCTAGGGTGTCCTGGTGCCAGATGTACATATGGACACCCTTATGCTTGAACATGGTGTCCATTATGGACAAACTGTGGTTAGCACAGAAGTCCATTAACTGAACACCAGTCAGGTTCAGATCGGGCAGGCTGTTCCTCCCAATCACCCCCTTCCAGGTTTCACTGTCATTGCCCACATGCGCATTGAAGTCCCCCAGTAGGACAATGGAGTCTCCAAGAGAAGCACCCTCCAGCACCCCAGTCAAAGACTCCAAAAAGGGTGGGTACTCTGAGACATCATTTGGTGCGTAGGCACAAATGATGGTAAGGACCCGTTTCCCAACCCGAAGGCGCAGGGAAACAACCCTTTCGTCCACTGGGGAAAACTCCAATATAGAGGCAGCAAGGTGGGGGGGATACAAGAATACCCACCCCTGCTCGTCGCCTCTCATCCGGGGCAACTCCAGAGTAGGCCAAGCTCCAGCCCCTCTCCAGGAGACTGGTTCCAGAACTGAAGCTGTGTGTCGAGGTGAGGCCGACTATATCTAGCCGGTATCTCTCAACCTCATGCACTAGCTCAGGCTCCTTCCCCACCAGAGAGGTGACATTCCACGTACCAAAAGCCAGTTTAGGAAGCTTGGGATCAGTCTGCCAAGGTCTCCACCTTTGACCGCCACCTGATCCACATAGCACCGGACCCCCATGATCCCTCCTGCAGGTGGTGAGCCCACTGGAGGGCGGACCCATGTAACTCCTTCAGGCTGAGCCCGGCCGGGTCCCTTGGGTGGAAATCCAGCCACCAGATGCTAGCCATCAAGCCCCTCCCCCAGGCCTGGCTCCAGGGTGGGGCCCCGGTAACCCCATACCGGGCGGGGTACACTGAATCCTTGTTGTAGTATTTATCATGAGAGTCTGTTGGATTGTTCTTAGTCTGGCCCTTCACCCAGGACCAGTTTATCTTGGGTAACCCTACCAGAAGCAAAGTGCCCCGGACAACATTGCTGCTGGGATCACTGGGGCAGACAAACCCCCCACCACGATAAGGTGGCGATCCATGAGAGGATTCAGTAGGCAATTTGTTATTTTTTAACATGGGGGATGGAGGTATTCTCAAATTTAGCATAAGGTTGCTGTCCGACACAAACCTCAGATGTCCAAATTTAGTCGTTTTTATCTTTATTATTACCTCCACCAAGGAGGTCATGTTTTTGCCAGCGTTTGGTTGTTTGTCAGCAGGATTACACAAAAACTACTGGACGGATTTGGATCAAATTTTCACCAAAGGTGGCCCTTGACCTAAGGATTAACCCAGTAAATTTTAGTAATGGTCTGACAGTGCATACCTCCACCAAGGCTCTATCTTGTCACAATATGTTAGCAAGTTTACTCAAAAACTAATGGATGGATTTTGATGAAATTTTCACCAGAGGTGGCTCTTGGGCTACACACAAATCCATTACATTTTGGAGGTGATCCATGAGTGCATACCTCCACCAAGGCTCAGTCTTGTAGCAGGTTTAGCAGGATTACGCAAAAACTAATGGATGGATTTTGATGAAATTTTCACCATCATCTGAATGCTGTTTATTGACTTCAGCTCAGCATTCAACACAGTTATCCCCTCCAAGTTGCTCACCAAACTTGGGGACCTGGGAATCAGTACCTCCACCTGCAACTGGATCATGGATTTTCTGACCAACAGACCCCAGCATGTTAGGTCAGGCCCCAACCGTTCTTCCGTCATCACACTCAACACTGGTGTACCACAGGGCTGTGTGCTCAGCCCATTCCTCTACTCCCTCTACACCCATGACTGCAGGCCTATGTATGGATCCAATTCCATCATAAAGTTCGCAGATGACACCACGGTGATTGGACTCATCAGGGACAACGATGAGTCAGATTACAGGGCAGAGGTTGAGCACTTGGCTACTTGGTGCGCTGACAATAACCTGCTCCTTAACACCAGCAAAACCAAGGAGCTCATAGTGGACTACAGGAAGGAGAGGGAAGAGACACATGACCCCATCCATATCAATGGCATAGCTGTTGAACGTGTCCCCAGCTTCAAATTCCTGGGGACCCACATCTCGGAGGACCTGTCCTGGTCAGTTAACACCACCAGCCTGATCAAGAAGGCCCATCAGCGCCTCTTCTTCTTGAGGACATTGAAGAAGAACCATCTGTCAACTGACATCCTGGGCAACTTCTACCGCTGCGTGATAGAGAGCACCCTGACCAACTGTATCACACTCTGGTATGGGAGCTGCTCTGTAGCTGACCGCAAGGCGCTGCAGCGGGTGGTGAAAACCGCCCAACGCATCACAGGGACTCCACTTCCAGCTATAGAGGACGTCTACAGGAAAAGATGTCTGCGCCGGGCACGCAGCATTCTTAGGGACTCCAACCATCCTGCTCATGGACTGTTCCAGCTTCTCCCCTCCAGAAGACGTTTCAGAAGCCTTTGGACTAGAACCAGCAGGTTTAGGAACAGTTTCTTTCCAACAGCTGTCACGTTATTGAACTTAGTTCCCCGCTGACTCTCTTACAATCATCTTTTACCATCCTCACCTGTACATAACTGCATAACTACATAACTACATCTAACTTATTGCACATTATTTGCACATAACAGTACTTTTAACTTTCTGCACTGCTGCATATATTTGCATATATTTGCTTAAATTGCACATACTGTTAATTACCGTATATACTGCCCTGCTGTCCTTTGCACTTCTGATTGGATGCTAAACTGTGTTTCGTTACCTTGTATTCATACATGTGTAATGACAATAAAGTTGAATCTAATCTAATCTAACCAGAGGAGGTCCTTTGGTAACAGACAAACCCATTACATTTTGCAGCTGATCTATGAGCGCATACCTCTACCAAGGCTCTATCTAACAACGTATGGTGGGCAGGGCCACCTCAACTTGCCATTAGGCCCTCGGGCTGAGAGGTTTTGTAGCACCCCCCCCCCCCCAACAGAATCTCAGTTTAAAAATATGTAATAGCTATATTTTTAATAATGGGTTGCATTATATCACACTTTTCATGACACCCGAAGACACTTTGCAATGAGTCCATTATTCATTCACTCTGCAGACAATGATAGTGGTAAGCTACTCCTGTAGCCACAGCTGCCCTGGGGCAGAGTGACAAGAATGTGGCTGCCAATCCACGCCAACTGAACATTTATTCACATTCATACACCAGTGTCATGAACCATGAACACACTGGAGGAAAGGTGGGTAAAGTGTCTTGCCCAAGGACACAACAGCAAGGTGGGGGGAGTGGGATTCGAACTACCAACCCTCCAGTTATTGGGTGACCTGCTCTACCTCCTGAGCCACTACGGACTTATTTTTGTTTCTTTTTGAGGAATAAAGCAACTGTGAGCTAGAAAACACAACTACACTGCAAAAAGTCAAACAGAAGTAAAATGAAATAAATTAAGGCTGTATATGCCTGTTTTTGTCTTGACAAGATATTTATTTTTGCTGTGCAGTTTATGTGTAAGAAGATTTTACATGCTTTTAGATAGTTTGAACTTGTTTTATGCAATTTGATAAGTCAAATTTTCTTGCTCTGTTGGCAGATAATTTTACTTAAAATAAGCAAAAAAATTCTGGGAACAGATATTTTTAGTAAAAATTTGAAAAAAATATCTGCCAAAAAAGTAAGATTACATTTTTTTTTTGATTTTGTATACTTTATTGATCCCCAGAAGGGAAATTGAGGGCATCCACCTGGATGGATGAAGCAGCCACGGTACAGCGCCATCCCTTAACCATTCACACACACATTCACACCTAGGGCCACTTTAGAGTCTCCAATTAACCTAACCTGCATGTTTTTGGCCTGTGGGAGGAAACCAGAGAACTCCCAGAGTAAACCCACGCAGACACGGGGAGAACATGCAAACTCCACACAGATCACTGTTGGTCAGGGGCTGGGATCGAACCAGGGATCCCATGGCCAAGGGTGAGTTGCTGTGCTGCCGTAGTG
Organism: Pholidichthys leucotaenia; assembly: GCA_020510985.1. Taxonomy (NCBI): domain Eukaryota; kingdom Metazoa; phylum Chordata; class Actinopteri; order Cichliformes; family Pholidichthyidae; genus Pholidichthys; species Pholidichthys leucotaenia. The sequence goes on from CM035848.1 coordinate 51,986,295, forward strand.
CTAACCACTGCGCCACCACAATTTCTTAACAAAAGTAAAAACTATCTTAAAGCAAGTAAAATTTTTACAGAAAACTGCACAACTAAAAGAAATTCTTGTCAAAATTATCTTGTGAAAGAAAAACAAAGCCTTGATGCAAGATATTTTATATTACAAAGATTTTCATTTTTACAGTGACAGATACTACTGCCTTCAGCATAAACACAAATTAGTCAGTCTCTCCCTCTGATTTGATTGGCGGTTGGCAACCAGCTTACAGGTGCATTACCACCACTGACTTGATTATCATCACTCTATATCTTTGTATAAGGAGTTCTGAACAACTCCCTATGTGTGGAAAAAAAAAAATTATCTGTCCTTGGACTGTGTCCTGCCATCCTTGCGGTGGTCTCTCTCTCTCTCTCTGGTGATCTTACATTTTTGAATTGTACAATAAAGGGACTTTTTAAAACTCTCCCTCTCTCTCTCTCTCTCTCTCTCATATGACAGCAGAACACAAAGTTATATCAGGGAAGTGTTCCTGATTCAAACTATGCACAACAACAGCAACTAGAAAAGCACTTAGAGAGTGCATACCTCCACCAAGGCTCCTTCCATCCCTCATGGATGACCTCTAAAATGTAATGGGTTCGTGTGTAGGCCACGAGCCAGTTCTGGTGAAAACTGCATCGAAGTCTATCCAGTAGTTTGGAGGATTCTTGTTAACACACTGTGAGAAGAGCCTTGGCATAGGTATACATTCTCCGATCATCACCAAAATGTAATGGGTTCCTCTCTAGCCCAAGGACCACCTCTGGTGAAAATTTAATCCAAATCCATCCAGTAGTTTTTGTGTAATCCTGCTGCACAAATACAAACAAGGTCATTGGTGGAGGTATGCTCAAGGGCTACCTCTGGTGAAAATCTCATCAAAATCCATACAGTAGTTTTTGTGTAATCCTGCTCATCATCATCATAGCAGTCTGTCGGGGCAACAATGACCATTTCATTTAGGTCTGATCAGATTCCTCCACACAGCTCTGTCCTTCGCCCTCTGCTACCAGGAACTCCTGACCTTGTTAACCCGGGCGACATCCGAGCCGGTATGAGTTGCTCTCTGACTGACCATTTCATGAAACTGCAAAGTATTTGAGTACTACTAGCTTTTGCTGGATTAGCGGCACATTCTTGGCAGATAAAGGTATTATCAGTGGCAGGGACAGGCCAAGACAAACTGACTCCAGTATCTGTTGCAGTGACTGACCAGATGATAGGTTTGTTTATCTCTGCTCTTTGTGTAGTGCATGTCACGATGCACCGACTGGCAAAAGTCCACCACAGACCTTGCGACAGATGTGTTTATCTGCCAGGATGTCCAGTCTCACCCCGTGTAACTGGGAGTGGTCCACCACAGACCTGTGACAGATATTGTTTTTAGTTCTGCCAGGATGCCCAGTTTCACCCTCTACGACCTTGGAAGGGCGGGGTCGCCGACAGCCCGACCCATGAGACAGGTAGTACTGGTTTTCACTAATAAACAGAAAAACAAACAAACAAACCACCCCGTCACATTACCTCCTTGGCAGAGGTAATTAAAAACCTTCACAGGTGACTGGAAAGCTACCAAGAGCATATCTTACCTTTTTTTAGAAGTGCTTTCTTCTGTCCTTCTTTAATGAAAAATCCTTCATTATGTCCTTTAAGTCCAGCTCACGAATAATGTCATGGTCTATGGACATCAATGTGTCTGTTATGTTTAAGCAGCATGCTTGATCTAATTTATTTTTTTACCAAGCTCCGAGTCTACTGTCCCACGCACAGCTGTCTGATGTAAGCAATGATGGCCTTACATCAGACCAGGGTTTCTTGTGTGGGTCTCCATCTCTCTGCTGGCCTTCTCCACTGACCTGCTCTCTTTCGGCAGGATCTGGTGGTCTTTTCATCCAGGTGAGTGCTTTAATGGCCCACCTGTCTCCTCGGTGCAGTAATTAGCAGCCCCGCCTTCACTCGATGCTCCAGCTTAGAAAAATCCTTTACTCTTTGGGATTTTTTGAGCAATTCATCTTCTCTAAGCTCTTTTCCTCTCAATAATTTTATGAGCACCACTTTCAAACTTTTTTCCGGACATTTTGACTCAGCTAATTTCTTCTTACCTCTCACTGGTGCTTGCATAGTCACATGTCAGAACAATTCCTCTGATAGGCTATTGCTACATGGTACCCATGTAGGCCACATGTAAATTGGACCAACCAGCAGCCAGCCACACACAAATATCAAGTGATGGATATAGAAATTGACCAATTAACAACAATGTGATCTTTTTTATTGGCTCATGATAGGCCCCTGGGATTCAGCCCAGCCTAGCCCGTTCATTAAGGCGGCCTTGATGGTGGAATGGAGGCAGGGAGGTACGGACAGATGGATGGACAAAGAGAGGGAAGGAAGGAGCCTTGAAGGAGGTATGCACTGAGTGTTTTTCTAGTTTTTAAATAAACCCATTCTAGTGATCACCCTTTATGTCTCTGGATGCTTTTTTTTTTTTTAACCAATATCAAACCAATTATAAGCATTAGAAAACCCATGTGAATAAATCGTGTAGCTGCTAAATTAATGAGAAACTAACTTTTCTCATTTGCTGAAAAATGTCCGTTTTGGATATGATTGAGGTCTGCACTAGACAGTGATAAGGTACAAATGTATAAATGTAAATTAGATACAAATTTGCAAAAATAAAAGGTGCAAAAATGTGAAACATGCCAATTTAAAAATCTAATAAAGTTGCAAATTATAATTTAAATATACTGCTCAAAAAAATAAAGGGTTGAAAACACATCAGATTTTAGTGGGAAAAAATAAGCTGGATATCGAAATTGTGGCAGGCTAGTGCAGCTTACTCAGATTAAAAAGTGTTCCTTTAATCTGAGTAAGCTGGACTAGCCTGCCACAATTTCGATATCCAGCTTATTTTTTCCCCATTGAAATCTGATGTGTTTTCAAAGTGTTCCCTTTATTTTTTTGAGCAGTATATATAGAATAAAAATTTAACCAGCAAACAGATGAACGGTGAAAATTTAGGAAAAGTTGAAAATTTACAGAAAAATATTTGCAACTTTATGAGAGAAATGTGCAAAGTTATAAGAAAAAAAACTGAAATTTTTTGAGAAAAGGGTTTCAAATATGCAAGAAAAAAATCACAAGTTTATGAGAAAAATTTGCAAATTTATTAGAAAAAAAATTCAACATTTACAGGAAAAGTTGCAACTTTACAAGAAAAAAATTAGCAAATTATGAGGAAAAAAATGTGAGAATTTTTTTTTTTTTTTTTTTTTTTTTAGAAAAAGTTGCAAATCCACAAGGACAAAAAGTTGCACATCTGCAAAAAAACTAAAAAGATCACAAATTTATGAAAAAAGTCAAATCTATGAGAAAAGCTTGCATATTTTTGAGGGAAAAAATAAATTTATAGGAAAAAATTGCAAATTTGAGAAAAATATTGCAAGTCTGCAAGAGAAAAATCACAAATTCAAGAGAAAAAGTTGAAAATTTGAGAAAATATTGAAAATTTACAAAGAAAAAGCTGCATTTTTTGAGAAAATATTGTAAATTTGTAAGCGAAAAATCAAATTTATGAGAAAAAAGTTGCAAATATACCAGAAAAAGTTGCAAATTTATGAGGAAAAGGTTGCAGATTTGTAAGAAAAAAATGAAAATTTACAGAAAAAAGTTGTGAATTTTTCAGAAAAAAGGTTGTAGATCTGTAAGACAAAAATCACAAATTGATGAGAAAAAAAATTGCAAAACTGATGAGGAAAAAGTTGCAAATCTACAAGAAAAAAGCTGAAATTTTAGAGGATAAATTGGCAAATTAAGAAGAACAAAATGTGCTAATTTATGACAAAAAAGTTGCAAATTTTTAAGAAAAAAGTAGTAAAATTATGAGGAAAAAGTTGCAAACTTAGAAGAGAAATTCACACATTTATAAGAAAGATTTTGCAAATTTATAAGATTTTTTATTTTTTAATTTCTGCTTCGAAATGGTGGTTCAAGGTCATTTTATTAATTTCTCTAACATGATGCAAGAAGGTTTATGATGACATTGAAGGCAGACTTATAAATTTGCTGTTTCTTTAAAGTCACAAGTGTGTAAAGTTTTGGGGTAGTATGAGTCCTTAAATTTTATGCAGCATAAAATCTTAACTTTGTTTTCATTGCCATACAATCACCCTTCAGTAAAAGTTGTTGCATTTCTGTGCCTTGTTTTTTTTTTTTCTCTATACACAGGAAGAGTAGCCATGTAGGCGGCCATCTTGGATCACCATCCTGTCTTTCCAAGTTTTTCATGTCCAATGTCAATTATACAAACGGCTTCTGTAGGGTCTCACTACCCCAGATTATCACAAGGGTTTGCTGGGGCAGTAGCCCCGGGCCCAGCTTGTGGGTCCCTGGGCTATGGTTTAGAAGGAGGAAATGAATTGGTTGCATTTGGAAAGCTCAATGCTAGACTGAGCTGAATATTACAGTGTCCCTTTAAAGAACATTTCTGAGGGGTTTCCCTAGCAATTTTTAGTAAATGTCTGAAACTTACATGAAGAAACTACAAAAAAAAAAAAAAATTCTTCTCATAAAATTGATACAATTTCTTAAAAATCTGCTTGTAAACATTACACTTTTTTGATGTAAATATTAGACTTTTATAAGTAGTTATAAATTTGATAATTTTCCCTAAATTTGCAACCCTAATCTCATTAATCTGACAATTTTTGATGTAAATATTAAACTGTTTTCCTCATAAATGTGCCAATTTTTCCTTCAAATTGGACTCTTTTTTCCCCTAAATCTGACAAATATTCTGACATTTGACACATTTTTCTCTATTCATTTGTAAAGAAAATTGTGAAAAATCTGAAGATTATTCTCTTAAATTTGAAATGTTTTCTCCAAATTGCAGACTATTTTCTCCTAAACGTGGGAATAATTTCTACAAAAATTCTCATAGCTACATTTTAATGGAAATTTTAGACTTTTTAATGTTAATATTACACTTTTCCTCCTCATAAATTTGATACTTTATGCAAAATTGGGACCATTTTCTCATCAACGACACATTTTACTTTATTTTTTTTTTAATTATTTGAAACTGCAATTATTGTCGTAAAATTTGACACTTGATATATTTGACTATTTTTCCGACAATGTGAATTTTTGGAAAATTTGAGGCCAATTTCTCACAAATTTGCTACTATTTTAAACACAAATTTTACAACTCTCTGATATAAATATTACACTTTTTTTTACCCATAAACACGAAACAGTTTCTCACACATATGAAACAATTTTTCTCAATTTTTTTTTCTTTGAAACCCCTGAAATAAATATTGGACTTTTTGTGCATAAGTCTGTCACGTTTTATTTGACGGGTTTTATTCTAAATTTACAGATTTTCTTCTTGAAATATCCCGAGGTTATTCTCTTCAGTTTGCAGTTTATTTCTCATAATTTTGGGAGATGATGTGTGCCCGCTGGTGGTTATGGAGTCTCGCGTAGCCCCGGAGCCGCAGGTTGCAGACCCCTGGCCTCAGACAATGCTCGTCCTTGGGACAACAATCATCCATCTAATATCTAATAACACACACAAAAAAAAACAAGCACACGGAAACAGGAACCGTGCGGCCACCACCGGGCAGCAGCGGCTCCACTCCCCCGCCATGTGTGGCCTCATCTCGGGCACCGAGCCCCAACAAAGAGCCGCCCCGGTTCTCCCCCCGGAGCTTCACCGGCCGATCGGGGCACCGCGGCCAGATCACAACGGCAATAGCATCGCAGGAGGGGAGGATTCCGCTACCCGGTACAGGCTCCGGGAAAAAGAGAGAAATCAGACAAAGCAGCCATCTTAAATCCAGTGACAGGCTGCTGTTGCTGTAGGAGAACAAACAGAGAGGCTCGGCTCTGACACCGTCTGCACTTTTTTTTTTTTTTTTTTTTTTTTTTTTTTTTGTATGTGCAAACAGCAGCGGCTCCGGTGTGCGCCATAAAAGAGGAAAAAAAAAAAAGAGAGATCCTGTCCTTACCTGCTCACGCGTCAAAGTTTCCCCCCCCACGGCGTCCTCTCCGGTGAGGATCCGGAGGAAAATATTGTGGAGTTGAAACAGAATTTTGCAGCCAGCAGCAGCAGCGCCAGAAAATGGCTTTTTTTTTTTCAGCATCGAGCAGAGGACTGCCCATTTTGGATCACGTGACTTTATTTTGTCGCCTCCTCGCTCGGCCTGCTGCAGGATGGAGTGCACCAGAGATCATTACGGGGACGCACACAGAGGAGGCCTGTGCTGCAGGAATAAGGAGCACAGAGCTGAGGCCCACTCTGTTTATCCGTCACAGGCCGAGCGGCCGAGTTGATTTCTAATTCCACTCCACGGTTTTCTGACTCATACACCCCCCCCCGCTCTGCTCCGCCCCCCTCTGGCTTCAGCATGACCTCCTCCTGCAGGTCTGGATTACTGGAGGAGGCCCTGCAGGCCTCAGGGCCCACGGCCCAGGTCCAAGCTTGGCCCACACAGGCATACGTCCGATCCAAGGTTAAATGAGCATTTCCAGTTATTATTAGGGTTATATAGTTATTGCTTCCATAATTTGTGATAAGAACCCACCTACTATATATCTAATAAAATAGCATTAACAATGGTGTAGAAAATTGTGTTGGGCTGCTAAGTATGCCGACTAGGTGATTTGAAGGGAGATCTGAATCATAGAACATAATATGAAATTTTGAACAGTTGGAGGTACTGATTTTTTTTTTAATATTTTGTTTTTATTGATAAAGTTTTATTGGAGAACAGTTGATACCGTGCACAGTGACAAAAATGAATCTTAAAATATTTTTGAATAGTTTTGAGAATTGGTGATATAGACCAACGATCAGTAAACTTGTGAACATACCATTTTAAATAGCCCCTATTATGCTCTTTTTCCACATGTTGACACAGCTCCCAGAGGTGTTGATGAAATATCCCTGACATGATTTGGTCAGAACACCTCAGGGTTCAACGACTGCAGTACCATTTTACACACGAGGAAGGAGCTCACCTCAAAAACGGGCTGTTTTGTGGCGTATTGATTTAAAATGAATGAGCCCCAGTTCCTCCCACATTCCCTCTTTTTTAATTTCTTTGGGATTTTTGTTTAGACCGTGATGTCATGTTGAGGCTTACGTTAGTTTTTAGCTTCAGTTGTCAGACTAAGCAACATATTAAAAAATATTGGATGAATGTTAATAGTAAGCTCAAAACATTAATGGAGATAGTGGTGTATGGTTTAAGTGGTTGATTGCATATGACCGGTCCTGGGGATGTAATAAGCGCAGAACCAAACCTGCATGAGTGAATGGTTAACTCTGCTAATAGCAGCTAACCACTGCTAATCAAGGAGATGTTCAGTCCGTAGTGTAATAAACCATAATAAAAATATGTAAAATATCCATGTCTTTGAATGAAATGAGAAAATGGGTGTCTAGGGGAAGAGATAGAACTCAAAGTAGGTCTATATCGAAAATAGACAAAAATAAACATCTAGTGGCTGGGCTAGCCAACTCCTCTCTCAATTTCTACCTGGCAAGTCGACCTCGAAGTTGTTCAGAAATCCTAGCTGTGGCCACTTCAGCTACTGTCAGGAGCCCAGTGTACCCATTTATCACAGCCAAGAGATAACAAAATAAGCCAGAATGGTGTTACACATATTTAACTGACTGTGGACTGATGAGCAAGCTGGTCTAGTATAACTGCAATTTACATAAAAAGCACTATAAAATCTCTGGTCACACCAATTCACATCATAAACCTAGCAATGCTAATGACCATACCCATGTCATGCTGGGAAAAAAATAACAAAATTGGTCAGAATGACATGAGACATTGTCAACTGTACATTAATGAATGAGCTGGGACTAGTGGGGTGACCAGAACACACAGAAAAGAGCTGCGCTAGCTAGCCCACTAGCTTAGCCAGCTGCACTGTAGCTATGTGAGGTTTACGGGTAAACATCCTTGTTCCTCTGGGGAGTGGCTGTGGCGCAGGTGTCGTGTGGCCTGTCATATAATGTGATATTTATATGAGTGGTGTTGTGGCGGGTTTGGGAAAACCCCCACAACAGACTAAGGACAGACAGCTCACTACTCCTGGTTTTTTCCGCTGCACTACTGAGATGTAATGTGCCATTCATGCATTGTGATGTTAATGTGCCATTCATGCATTGTGTTCATGCATCCTGTCCTTACTGTGACCTAGAGTCTGAGATCAATACCCATACCAACTGCTGTGAAGGCTCTTTCATGTATTGTTGTAACTGGGTATATATGCTGCACGATTCTGTAACTCACTCTCACTCTGCAACTGCTGTTGACGCACACACTCTGTGTCTCTTTGCTGGAGAGCCTCCGAGCCACCCATTGGGCGAGCTTCGTGACGGCAGTATGATTTAATAAACCTGCTTAAAACCTTCACCAACGCCGCTTTATTTCATGCCGCTTCACTGGTGACCCCGGACATGCACACGTTTTGTGCAAAGCAACCTTCTGGTCTGGACAGCTACACTGGTGACCCGTTCTTCATGATGAGATCTGCACGTCTGAGATCTGCTCATCCACGCTGGACCGGCCGCGCTCGCAGCTCCCCCACACGAGAGCGCATGCACCTCGTCCCCTCTCCACGACGGCGACCTCCAGGGCCGGCGGAGAATGCAGCGCGTGGACCTGAATGCACCATGGCCGAGCGATGACAAAGATTGTCTCCTCCCTCTCACCGCTCTAACGCATCTGCACGAGCCCGAGGGACAAAGATCGTCTCCTCCCTCTCACCGCTCCAACGCATCTGCACGAGCCCAAGGGACAAAGATCGTCTATTCCCTCTCACCGCTCCAACGCATCATGGCCAATCTGCAGCCACAGCTCAACTTGGATATTATCGGTGCCGTCTGCGCTGATCTCCACCAAGATTCTGGACCCTGACTCGCCTCCCCAGCGGACCACCCGTGCACGGAACCCCGGCACACGCACCGGGGAGATACCAGGACGGCGCACCACGCACGGGACAAATACGGCTCTTCAGACCGCCATCGTCCTCCGCCGCTGCACACAGAACCTTCAGGGCTGCTCGCACACCTGAAGCAAGCACGCAGCTCGCTCACAGGATTCTCTAACGGTCTCAGCCACGGCACACAAGGGGATTCAGCCGTCAGCTTTTCCCGAAGGCTTTAGGGCTGCGCCCGCACCTAAAGTCAACACGCCAAGTCCCTCTGCTTTTGTTTCTTTTTTTTCTTACAGCCGCTACGCAGCCTCGCCGCTCCTGTTTTTCTTCATGGCCGCGAGAGGAGTCAGAGACTAATTTTTCTTCTTGTGATATCCGCAAGTTCAACGGGACAGCCCTCGACATCGCGGAGCAACAAGCAATTTTTGCGCGGCCCGGACGATTTCACCGTCCCCGGCCGGCATTTACTACCCCCCACCCCCCACCCCACCTTCGCCTGCACAGAGCTTTTCCTGCTCGCTGCCAAGCTGCACTATTGAGGTCTCGGCCCCCTGCCGAGCCCTCTGGGGGGGAGCAGTGTGGCGGGTTTGGGAAAACCCCCACAACAGACTAAGGACAGACAGCTCGCTACTCCTGGTTTTTTCCGCTGCACTACTGAGATGTAGTAGTAGTAGTAGTAGATTAGTTTATTTGACAGGGACAGTGCAATGTAATGTGCCATTCATGCATTGTGATGTTAATGTGCCATTCATGCATTGTGTTCATGCATCCTGTCCTTACTGTGACCTAGAGTCTGAGATCAATACCCATACCAACTGCTGTGAAGGCTCTTTCATGTATTGTTGTAACTGGGTATATATGCTGCACGATTCTGTAACTCACTCTCACTCTGCAACTGCTGTTGACACACACACTCTGTGTCTCTTTGCTGGAGAGCCTCCGAGCCGCCCATTGGGCGAGCTTCGTGACGGCGGTAGGATTTAATAAACCTGCTTAAAACCTTCACCAACGCCGCTTTATTTCATGCCACTTCAGTGTGTCTTTTAAAGACTGTGGTGACGTCACAGGTCAGAGTTGACCTTCACCGAGTGAATATGTGAAAATGGCGATGTGCTAATGCTGCTGCCTGTTTGTGTTCCCGCTCCTTGTTTTAACGTTGTTGAAACTACTATTCGTGTGGACCTCAGTTCTTTGCATGGTGTTGGGGGTGCTTGGCGGGTGCTTTGCTTCAGTGGGATGGCCGGATTTGATCCCCCGGAGGGTTTTCCTTTTCATCGTCCGGGAGAATGGGCGGACTGGGGGCGGCGCTTTCTGCATTTTTGGATGGCTGTGGGGCTGGGTGGAGAGGACGGCGAGGTTCGGGTCGGTTCACTGATTTGCGCCGTGGGCCCTGGGGCTGGGGGCATCTTTGGGTTGTTCGCCTTCGCGGAGGAGGCGGGTCGGGGGGGGGTTTGGCATCGTGTTGGGAGGGTGCGGCGGGTGCTTCTGTCCTGGATGGGGCGTGGTCCGCGAGCGCGCTTGTTTTCACCAGAGGATGAAGCGGCCTGGTGAGAAAGCGGAAATGTTTATTAGAGCCCTTTATGAGATGTCAGAGCACTGTGACTTTGGTGTAAGCAGAGACGAACATATCCGTGACCGAATTGTTGTGGGCATCCTCGATAAAGAACTGTCACGTAGATTGCAGCTAATGGCTGATCTAACACTTGCCCAAACTATTCAAACAGTTCGCCAGTCCGAGGAGGTTGGCCTCCAGGTTCACCAGCAGGGGGAAGCACACGCTACGGTGCAGGAGATCCAGGGAAAAGCAGCAGGCAGAGGAAGGTCTAAATGGAGACCTAAGAGGAAAGAAAATGGAGAGCAAAAAGACTCATGGTGTGGAAGATGTGGAAAATTAAAACACAGAGATCCTGAAAAGTGCCCAGCCATGAAGTCAACATGCAACAAGTGTAAAAAGGTGGGTCACTGGGAAAATAAATGTCACAGTAAATCAGTCAGAGAAGTCACTGAAGGGACAGTTTCCCAGACACCATATTTTTTGGGCGCAGCCACAAAAACAGACAGAAACGATGACCCATGGACCATACAGCTTACAACTGGAACAACACCAGTCAATTTTAAAACTGATACGGGTGCAGATGCAAACATTATGGGAGAAAAGACATTTAACAAACTAGTTCCTAAGAAGAAATTAGAGCCATCTAATGCCACACTGTGCAGCCCGGGTGGTCAGTTGGGCTGTATAGGAAAATTTCGAGTCTTCACAGAATACAAGGAAAAACCATATACTTTTCCTGTGTATGTCATCAGTGGCAATAATGCAAACAATTTGTTGGGCAGAGATACAACAACGTCAATGGGGCTTGTGAAGCGTGTCGAAGAAGTTCACAAAGCATTTGGTGAGCATGGAACACTTAAAACAGAACCAGTTAAAATCCTGTTCAAAGAGAACACTCAGTCATACACAGTGCACACTGCCCGTCGTGTCCCTTTGCCACTTTTGCAGAAGGTTAAGGAGGAATTGCAGCGTATGGAGGAGAATAATGTGATTGAAGCTGTGATTGAGCCTACAGATTGGTGCGCACCAATGGTGCCAGGCCCAAGGAAAAATGGAAAAGTGCGGATCTGTGTCGATTTAAAGAGGTTAAATGAAGCTGTACGAAGAGAGAGGTATGTTCTTCCTACTGCAGAGGAAATCACTGCAAAACTTAGTGGAGCAACCACATTCACATCATTGGATGCTGCCTCTGGGTTTTGGCAGATTCCTCTCCATCCAGAAAGCAGTAAATTGACAACCTTTATCACACCCTTTGGGAGATATGCCTTCAAACGTCTTCCATTTGGGATCACAAGTGCTCCTGAAATTTTTCAGCGCAAAATGACAGAAACCCTCAATGGCCTGGAAGGCATGGCTATCTTTATGGATGACATTCTGGTGTACGGCGACACTCCTGAACAGCACGACCAGCGTCTCAGCAAGGTACTGGAAAGGATCGAGTCAGCCGGACTTAAACTGAACAGAGGAAAATGTAAGTTTAGACAAAACAAGCTTCACTTCTTGGGCCAAGAAATCGACAAATCAGGCGTGAGACCCGACCCTGATAAAGTCAAGGCAATCCGCGAGCTCCCTCCACCACAGAACGTGCATGACCTCAAGCGTGTCCTGGGCATGTTTAACTCTCTAGGGAAATATATCCCAAATCTGTCAACAGTGGGCCAGCCACTATATAAACTGTTGAAATCCAAGTCAGTGTGGATGTGGGACCATTCTCAGCAGGAGGCTTTTCAGCGCATCAAAGACATTCTGTCTACTTCTCCAGTTCTGAAATTCTATGATGTGAACCGACCTACTGCCGTATCAGCCGATGCCAGCAGCTATGGTATAGGTGGAGTACTGCTGCAACTGCATGATGGAAACTGGAAACCTGTGGCATACTGCTCACGTCGTCTGTCAGAGGCCGAGACTAGATACGCACAGATAGAGAAGGAGTGTTTGGCGAGTGTCTGGGCATGTGAGAGATTTGAGAAGTACCTCTGCAGTCTGGAAGACTTTAAGTTGGTCACAGATCACAAACCCTTGGTGCCACTCATGAACAAAAAGGACCTGGATAATGTGCCAATACGGTGCCAAAGGCTACTCATGAGACTTATGAGGTTCAAACCGATAGCCGAATATGCTCTGGGAAAGACCTTGGCAGTGGCTGATACACTCTCAAGGAGCCCACTACAGTGCGTAGAAAACGAGACTGATACTCACTCTGATGTGACGTGTTACATAGCAGCAGTCATTGATAACTTACCAGCTACTACACATAAAATAGACACCATAAAGACCGCTACAGCAGCTGACTGTAACCTACAGTTGGTGTTGCAGTACATCAAGTCAGGATGGCCAGAATACATAGGCAATGTCCCAGCAGCTATCAGAGACTATTTTCCCATCAAAAATGAACTGTCTGAATGCAATGGAATTATCACCAGAGGAAGCCGTATGCTGATTCCGGATGTGCTCAGAGCAGACATCTTGGATCGAATACATGATGGACATCAAGGTCTGACAAAATGTAGAGAGCGGGCCTGCACATCTGCGTGGTGGCCTGGCATCTCATCTGAAATCAAACGCAAAGTCCATTCCTGTCAGGTGTGTCGTGAGATGAGACCAGCTCAGCGAAAAGAGCCTCTCTTGTCAACCCCTCTACCTGATCGGCCCTGGAAGAGACTTGCTGTTGACCTGTGTGAGCATAACAAGCACACTTACCTTGTTGTGTCAGACTATTTTTCTCGGTTCCTCGAGATACTTCATCTGCTAGTAACCACTGCTTCTCAGGTGATCTTAAAGCTGAAGGCAGTGTTCGCGAGGTTTGGTTGTCCAGATGTGGTCGTATCTGACAATGGGCCTCAATTCTCATGCCAAGAGTTTAAAAAGTTTGCAAGGGAGTTTGACTTTTTGCACATTACCTCAAGTCCACACAACCCTCAAGGGAACGGACATGCAGAGAGAGGAGTTCAAACAGCAAAAAGAATCTTAAAGCAGCAAGATCCTTTGCTCGCCCTCATGTGCTTTCGATCAACGCCCGGCACCACCACAGGCGTGAGTCCCGCAGAGCTACTTATGGGTCGAAAGATCAAAACAACTCTTCCTACACTGGAAGTGAATCTTCAGCCCCGATGGCCTGATCTAGAAGTCGTCAGGAATAAGGATGCAATGGAGAAACAGAAACAAGCATTCTACTTTAATCAGCGCCATGGAGCTAAACCCCTACCTTCATTAAAGCCAGGAGATTCAGTCCTCACAAAACTGGACCATCAGAAATCCTGGAAAACACCCGCTGTTGTCACTGGAGAAAGCATCACACCTCGCTCCTTTCTTATTGAAACGCCCCAGGGAGCAACTTTGCGACGCAACCACCGTCACTTGCAACATGCTCCTGAAACAGCCAGAGAGATACACTCTTCAGCTCCAGATGACCTGCAGCCAGAGATCGTCGAACAGCAGCCTGAAACTGCAGCTGCCGCTGACACTATTTTACCAGTACCCAGTGTCAAACCGCCAGACCCAAAGCATGGACTGTTGTTTACCCGGTCTGGTAGACTGAGCAAACCTGTGCAAAGACTAGATTTGTAGAGAGAAAAAAAAAAAAAAAGGAGAGAAAATTACATGTTCACTGTGATAAGTATGGCTATATTGTTCAATAATTGAGCCATGGGCTGTGGGAAAGGGTGAAATGAAAATGAAAAGTGTTTGAATTGAAAATGGTTTTGTTCTGAAAAAAAAAAAATGAAAAAGGGGGAGATGTCATATAATGTGATATTTATATGTGTGGTGTGTCTTTAAAAGACTGTGGTGACGTCACAGGTCAGAGTTGACCTTCACCGAGTGAATATGTGAAAATGGCGATGTGCTAATGTTGCCGCCTGTTTGTGTTCCCGCTCCTTGTTTTAATAGAGAACGTTGTTGAAACCACTATTCGTATGGACCTCAGTTCTTTACATGGCCGACTACTGATCAGAGGGTCAGGGGTTCAATTCCCACTCTGTCTACAGTCTGCATGTCAAAGTGTCCTTGAGCAACACACTGAATCCCCAATTGCTCCTGGTGGGTTAGACCAGCACCGGTGCATCAGTGTGTGAATGGGTGGACAGCAGGATCTGTAAAGCACTTTGGTCATCTAGAGATGAGAAAAAGCTCTATATAAAGGTGATGAATGATGTGATAATCTCATAGAAGAGAACAGTTAATCCAAGTTCCAGGCAGAGTTGTAGTCCTAGTTTCTGGAGAATCCTGTGCAGGTGGACTTTGGGCAGTCTGACTTTGCTGACTTTACCTGTCACAAAAATCCTTCATAACACAATAAAATAAAGAAGAAAGTCCTAAAATTTAAACAAAGGTGTAACTAGATGAAAATGATGAGGTTCAGCACACACCTCTGAGGAGCTCCAGTGTTCAGTATCAGACTAGTGAAGTTACACTCTGACAGGAAGTTTGGGGTCCAGGTGGAAAAGGTTCAAATAAGTAGCAACTCCTGCTACTTGGTGATGAACTGAGAGGACACAGTTGTTTAAGGAGAAGAGAAGATAGATCTACAGAGACAATTTTCAAAGACACTGACTCCCACATCTCCCAAAATGCAGTTCAGGATCTGATCATGGAGTCCCCTGAATCAGGTTTCTTTTAAATTTCAAAGCTTCTCGAGGACTTCCGGGATGATGGCGGAGAGACATAACGCTTAAACAGAGAGCTCTCCCTAGCCGGATTAAAAATCATCGGTAAATGGCCAACTCGACATAAGCGGATCAATAAACCAAGGGATGAAAACACGAAGGAGCCGAGCACAAGGACAAAAGCAGGGTAAAATTAAAGAATTCCTCTTCAACAACGCAGGAGAAATCGCTGAACACGAGGCCCAAAAAAACGAGGTGACTGCAGCAGAGAAAATGGAGGACACCAGGCTCGATACCATGAACACTGGCTTCGCCAGTTTGGGTAAAGAGTTGAAAGACTTCAAGCGGCAACTCCAACAGGATTTAGCGGCTCTTAAGGAGGAGCTGAAAAAAGAGATTAAGGAGGAAATTATGGGCCTCCGAAGAGAAATGGAACGCAAGCTAGCAGAAAACATGGAGGAGCTGCGCTCTCAACGGGCGTGTATGACAGAAGCACAGGCCCGAATATCGGAGCTGGAAGATTGGAAGAGCGAGGCAAACGAGCAGCTGCAGACCCTGACGGCGCAAACGCAGAGGATGCAGGAGAAAATAACCGACCTGGAGAGCAGGTCCAGACGGAGCAATATACGCATCTTCGGGATCCCGGAGGGCATTGAAGGCAACTCGATGACGAAATTCATGGATCAGTTCTTAAAAAAAGAGCTGGAGCTGCCTGGTGAAGCGGATGCAGATTCAACGAGCGCACAGAGCCTCGGCACAGAACCCGAAACCAAACTCGCCACCCAGGTCAGTTGTGGTAAACTTTCTGAAATATGATGTAAAGGAAAGAATCCTGACACAAGCGTGGAAAAAAAAGATACGAATCGGTGACAAGCAGATATTCTTTGATCATGACTACCCGACAGAAATTGTGCAGCAGCGAAAGAAATATGCCAACATTAAAAAAACGCTGAAAGAGAAAAAAATTAGATTCCAAACGCCGCTAACGAAGATGAGGATTCATTGGGAGGACGGCGTAAAAACCTACAACACGGCCAGAGAGGCAGCACGGGACATGATGGAGCGGGGCTTTGTGGTGAGCGTGCCGGAGGAAGCGGCTGGAGCACCGGCGGCACTGAACGCATCACGACAGCCGGAGTGGAGGCGAGTGAGCGGCAGAAGACGGGAGGAGACGTGGAGCAGCGGGCCCAGGAAAAACTGCAAGGCTTTCAACTGAAAGCCTAGATTATAACAAAGATTAAGAAAGGCACAGAAGAAATGAAGGCCAAGAAGATAAGGTAAAAGAGAAACAAACGGCTAGGAGAGGTTTAAGTGATTTTTGTTGGACATTTCTAGACTAATGACTATTACTTGGATAGTAAATACAGGTCTAGGGAGGGCCCCTCACTCGGTGAGGACAATCCCTCCACCCACCAACAGGGACCAGCGGGCAGAAGAAAGGCCCAAAGTACGGAGGTCGAGATTTTTTAATGTGTTTTTATATAAATATGTGTTATTTTTGTTGTTAAAGGGGCTAGGAGCACAAGTTAAAAAAATGGAAAAACATGAATATGGGTAAAAATCTTAAGATAATGACACTAAACGTGAATGGTCTGAACTCACCTGTTAAAAGGGAAAGAATAATAAGAAAATTCAAGAAGGAAAAAGCGAAATTATATTTATGTAAGAGACACATTTGAGCAAGACAGAACATGTGAAACTAAAGAGATTTGGCTATAAGAACTCCTACTACAGTTCATTTAAGGGAGGAACTAAAAGGGGGGTTATGATACTAATTTCAAATAAAATACAATTTGAATGTGAACAAGAAATCCAGGATAAAGAAGGCAGGTATGTAATAATAAAGGGAAGAATAGATGGTATGCAGATCACATTAGTGAACATCTATGCCCCACCAGAAAGTGACAAGGGTTTTTTTCAACAACTGTTTGATCTCATAGCAACACACAGTGAAGGAGTCCTAATTTGTGGAGGATGGATGCTGTCATGGATCATGAAGTTGATACAACAAGTGTTAAGAAGACAAAAAAACATGTAACAAAGTTCATAAGAACCTTACTGGCAGAAATGGGTATGGTAGACATATGGAGGGATCTGCACCCACTCGAAAAAGACTATACACATTATTCAGCAGTCCATAAAGTACACTCTAGAATAGATTACTTCCTTATGAATGAAGGTGACAGACACAGGGTGAGAAATTGTCGGATTGGAGGGGCAGAAATATCAGATCATAATCCTATATACATGGAAATATATTTAAACAATAGAAAACGACAAACAACATGGAAACTTAATGTAGGACTGTTAAATGATGAGAAAATGAAAGAAAGAATAAAAGTAAACATAAACGAGTATATCCAAGAGAATGACAATGAAGAAGTGGACCCAACAATACTATGGGACGCACTAAAAGCCGTGTTAAGAGGTAAATTAATTGTTGAAACAGGAAAAGCAAATAAATCTAAACTGGAAACATATGAACAAAGATGTGAGAGACTGAGGGAATTAGAACGTAAACATCAAAACACAAATGACCCAAAAATATACCAAGAAATTAAAGAAGAAAAAATAAAGATAAAAGAAACACAAATAGATGAAATTGAAAGGAAAAATAGATATCTAAAGCAAAAATATTATGAAACGGGTCCAAAAGCCACAAAACTGCTGGCAAAACGGTTAAGAAAACAACAAACAGTGAATAATGTATATAAGATTAAAGACCCCATCACAAATAAAACCACAGTTAACCCAGAAAACATCGAAGAAATATTCCATAATTTCTATCAAGAACTATACTCGCAACCTGAAGAAACAAATACTAAGGATATTAAAAAATTTCTATGCACATTGGACTTGGCATCAATAGGAAATCAACAAAATGAAAAGCTAACAGCAGAAATAACAACACAAGAGATTAGAGATGTGATTAAGTCACTTAAAAATGGTAAATCACCAGGTAGTGATGGATACCCCTCTGAGTTTTATAAACTGTTTATAGAAGAACTCACGCCACAGCTCCTAAAGTCATTTAATTGGATGCTGAACAACAACAAAATACCTCCATCATGGAACGAAGCCATTATTTCAGTTATTTTAAAGCCAGGGAAAGATAGAGAACAATGCGGAAACTATAGACCAATCTCTTTATTAAATGTGGATTATAAAATATATACAACAATTATATGTAAACGAATAAAGACATTCTTGACGGAATTGATAGAAGATGATCAAACTGGTTTCATAGAGGGACGCCAAACACATGTAATTAATCAAATACATAAAGAAAAGAAAAGCGCAGTAATAATGAGTTTAGACGCAGAAAAAGCATTTGACAGGGTTAACTGGAAATTCCTATATAGTGTGCTGGAACGCTTTGGATTTAACGAAAAATCAGTACAATGCATAAGGACGCTGTATCAAGAACCTGTGGCAAGAATCAAGATAAACGGTAGCTTAACAGACAAAGTAAATATACAAAGATCAACCAGGCAGGGATGCTGCTTATCGCCCACCTTGTTTGCTCTGTTCATAGATCCACTGGCTCAAGCGATACGACAAAATAAGAAATTAAAAGGTGTAACAATAAAGGGAGCGGAACACAAGATTGGGCTATTTGCAGACGATATTATAGTTTACCTTGAACAACCAGATGAATCAATAATGGAAATGAAGAACCTGATAGAAAATTTTGGAAAATTATCAGGATACAAGATAAACATAACAAAAACACAAATACTGACATTCCACTATAACCCTCTAAACCAGATAACTGATAAGATCAAACTAAACTGGAAACAAAAAGAAATAAAATACCTTGGAGTGAACATACCTAAAGATCTAAGCAAAATCTATAAAGCAAACTACGATAGGTTAGAACAAGAAATAAAAAAAGATATTGATAGATGGTCAATCTTAAATATGGATCTGAATTCAAAAATTGAGACAGTCAAAATCAGCATACAACCTAGATTACTTTACCTCTTCCAGGCTCTACCAACAGAGATTCCAGGTGCCCAGTTCTCAAAGTGGGACAGGATGATATCGAGATTTGTTTGGGGAGGTAAAAAGCCAAAAGTGAAATATAAAACTCTCCAGTTACCAAAAGAGAAAGGAGGCATGGGCCTACCGAGTCTAAAGGAATATTACTACTCAGCACAAATAAGATATATCATATGTTGGTGCGACGAAGGATATGAGGCAAAATGGAAAGAAATGGAAAAGGAAATTGAGGGACTCCCAGTACAAAGCATAATAGGAGATAAAGATGCATGTAAGCAAATCAAACAAATAGACCCAATCACTAAATTTACTTTGGAACTGTGGTATAAAATAGTACAAAAGTATAATATAAAGGAAGACATAAAACTATTGAAATGGGTAGCATTTGACAGTCAGTTTGAACCGGCAAAGCAAGATAGGGGATACAAAAATCTGGTGAACAAGGGAATCACAGCATGGGGCAATATCGGAAAAAAAGATCTCGGGAGCTTTGTAAACATCAGAAGAAAATTTAAACTAGAAAGATCGGAATTCTTCAGATATCTGCAGATGAGAGACTATTATATGAAGAAGATTAGGCATAACCTCCAAACAGATGTGAGCGAGATTATACAATTCATTTTAAGCTCATATACAGGAAATAAAATAAGAATTATTTCAAAGCTATATCAGAAACTTATGGCAAACAAACACTCTATATAAAGGAGAAATGGGAGAAAGAGCTAAATTTAAACATAACAGAAGAAAGCTGGCAGGAAATATGGAAAACACAACACACCAACAAATTCAAGGACATGGAGGGAATTTGGATGGAAAAACCTGATTCGCTTTTTCATTACACCACAGATTCAAGGAAAATATACAAATACCCAATCTTTATGCTGGAGGGGATGTGTGGCTCAAAATGCAGACCACTCACATATGTTTTGGAAATGCTGCAAAATCTCATCATTCTGGAAATCTATACATGTGACAATACAGAGGATATTAGGATATAATATACCAATGAACTGTAACCTGATGTACTTATGTGATCTTAAAAGAGACAATGTAATACAGGCTGAGGACAGATATCTAGTTAAAATCTTGTTGATTGCATGTAAAAAAACAATCACAAAAAAATGGCAATCAGAAGTTCTTCCTGACCAAGAGCAATGGACTGACATTGTTGAGGACATATGTATGATAGAAAAACTAACATATCGACAAAGAATGCAAGAAGGACTATGGGGAAAAAAATGGCGGAAATGGACACACTACAAAGTGCAACAACAAGACAGAAATTGAAAGAATAACCAAAGACGCTGGAAAAACCAGAAGAATTAAGAGATGGAAACTAAAAACTTGATGCTCCAACATTTGTCCCCCCCCCCCTTTTTTTTTTTTTCTCCTTTTTCTTTTTTACTCTAGCCCTTTTGTTTTTTTTAAATGTAGACTGTGATCTGAATGCAATATATATAATGAAAAATGAATAAAAATCTTAAGTTACAAAAAAAAAAAAACAACACACGATTACTGCGCTCTGTGCTCTGAAGGCCTGCAATAGTTTTCATACTGGCCCAGGCCGAACCAAGTTTATTTGCTGCCATCTTGCTTTCCAACTCTGATTTATAATTCTGTTTTGCTCTTAAAATTTCGGCCTTAAGCTCCTTGGTGGCAACCTGTAGCTCAGAAACAGACCCCTGTTTAAAGGCAAGAGCTTTCCTCTGTAAGCAGGATTTAACTGATTTAGTTACCCATGGTTTGTTGTTGGGGTATATTTTGACACGTTTACGTGGAACAATCTTATTTTGACAGTAAGCCATGTATGAGCATGTGAGCTCAGCCAGAGAGTCCAAATCATCCCCGCAGGCCATTATGAACATCTTCCAGTCTGTACAGTCAAAGCATTCCTGGAGGCTGTGCTCTGGCTGGCTCTTACAGGGCCCTCATGGATCATCACCCCTCATAGATCATCGCCTTATCGTGGTGGGGGGTTTGCATGCCCTATTGATCCCAGGAGCTATGTTGTTGGGGGCAATTTGCCTCTGGTAGGGTCACCCAAGATAAACTGGTCCCGAGTGAAGAGCCAGACTAAGAACAATCCAACAGATTCTCATGATGAATGTTAGAATGAGGATTCAGTATACCCCACCTGGTATGGGGTTACCGGGGCCCCACCCTGGAGCCAGGCCTGTGGGAGGGGCTTGATGGCTAGCACCTGGTGGCTGGGTTTTCGCCCATGGGACCCGGCCGGGCTCAGCTCGAAGGAGTTACATGGGCCCCCCCCTCCAGTGGGCTCACCACCTGCAGGAGGGACCATGGGGGTCCGGTGCTATGTGGATCAGGTGGCGGTCGAAGGCAGAGACCTTGGCGATCTGATCCCAGGCTTCCTAAACTGGCTTTTGGGACATGGAATGTCACCCCTCTGGTGGGGAAGGAGCCTGAGCTAGTGCATGAGGTTGAGAGATCCCGGCTAGATATAGTCAGCCTCACCTCAACACACAGCTCTGGTTCTGGAACCAGTCTCCTGTAGAGAGGCTGGAGCTTGGCCTACTCTGGAGTTGCTCTGGGTGAGAGGCGATGAGCAGGGGTGGGTATTCTTGTATCCCCCCACCTTGCTGCCTCTATATTGGAGTTTTTTCCAGTGGATGAAAGGGTTGTTTCCCTGCGCTTTCGGGTTGGGAAACGGGTCCTGACCATCATTTGTGCCTATGCACCAAATGATGGTTTAGAGTAGCCACCCTTTTTGGAGTCTCTGACTGGGGTGCTGGAGGGTGCTCCTCTTGGAAATGCCATTGTCCTACTGGGGGACTTCAATGCACACGTGGGCAATGACAGTGAAGCCTGGAGGGGGGTGATTGGGAGGAACAGCCTGCCTAATCTAAACCCGAGTGGTCTTCAGTTATTGAACTTCTGTGCGAACCACAGTTTGTCCATAACGAACATCATGTTCGAGCATAAGGGTGTCCATATGTGCACCTGGCACCAGAACACCCTAGGTCACAGGTCAATGATTGATTTTGTTATCGTGTCATCAGACCTGCGACTGTATGTCTTGGACAGTCGGGTAAAGAGAAGTGCAGAGCTGTCAACTGATCACCACCTGGTGGTGAGTTGGATCCGATGGCAGGGGAGGATGCCATTCAGACCTGGTAGACCTAAAGTGAGGGTGTGCTGGGAACATCTGGCTGAGGCTTCTGTCCGGGAGGTCTTCAACTCCCACCTCCAGAAGAACTTCGACCACATTCTGAGGGAGTCTGGAGACATTGAGTCTGAATGGGCCATGTTCTCCACCTCCATTGTTGAAGCAGCTGCCCAGAGCTGCGGCCGCAAGGTTGTTGGTGCATCTTGTGGTGCAAACCCCCGAGCCAAATGGTGAACACTAGTGGTGAGGGGGGCCATTAAGCTGAAGAAGGAATCCTATTGAGCTTGGTTGGCTTGCTGAACTCCCGTAGCAGCTGAGGTGTACCGGCAGGCCAAGCGGAGTGCAGCTCGGGTGGTTGCTGAAGCAAAAACTTGGGTGTGGGAGGAGTTCTGTGAGGCTATGGAACAAGACGTTTGGTCAGCCTCGAAGAGATTCTGGCAAAGTGTCTAGCGGCTCAGGAGGGGGAAGCAGCTCCCTGTCCATACTGTGTATGGTGCGGATGGGGCGCTGCTGACTTTGACTGGGGATATTGTCGGGTGGTGAAAGGAATATTTTGAGGATCTCCTCAATCCCACTGACACGCTTCCACAGAGGAAGCAGGGCTTGTGGATGAGGGGGGTGACTCACTCATCACAGGGGCTGAGGTTGCCAAGGTGGTTAAAAAGCTCCTTTGTGTCTGGGCCCCGGGGGTGGACGAGATTCGCACTGAGTACCTCAAGGCCCTGGATGTTGTAGGGCTGTCGTGGTTGGCACACCTCTGCAACATTGCGTGGAGGTTGGGGACAGTGCCTTTGGCATGGCAAACCGGGATGGTGGTTCCTCTCTTCAAGAAAGGAGACCGGAGGGTGTGCTTCAACTTTAGAGGGATCACACTCCTCAGCCTCCCTGGGAAGGTCTATGCCAAGGTACTGGGGAGGAGAGTCCAGCCATTGGTCGAACCTCAGATTCAGGAGGAGCAATGTGGTTTTCATCTTGGCCATGGCACATCGGACCAATTCTTTACCGTCTTGAGTATCCTAAGATAAGATAAGATAAGATAAGCCTTTATTAGTCCCACAACGGGGAAATTCCAGGATTGCAACAGCACAGGGATAGCAACACTCAGAGCAACAATCAGAAGGCAAGAAAAAACAAGCAAGCAAGAGCAGCTAATATACATATGTACATATTACTATAAAATATATATATACACACACACACACACACACAGACACACAGTGCAGAGCATTGTAGCTGGATGGAATAAATATATGAATATATGAACACACAGTGCAGAGCATTGTAGCTAGATGGAATAAATATGTAAATATATAAACACCCACAGTATGGAGCATTGCAGCTAGGTGGAATAAATATGCAAGTATATAAACACACACAGTGCGGAGCAATGTAGCTAGATGGAATAATATGTAGATATATAAAAACACAGTGCGGAGCATTGTAGCTAGATGGAATAAATATATAGATATATAAATATAAACACACCCAGTGCAGAGCATTGTAGCTAGATGGAATAAATATGTAAATATATAAACACACACAGTGCAGAGCATTGTTGCTAGGTGGGATGAAACAGCATAACCGTCTATTTAGTTATCCTACATGGTATGATTATGTGCCCATACATATTCTCACCCTCCATAGCGACCGGTATGTTCCTAGTTGTATGCCGGAGAGGACCATTGTGTAAGTCTATTGCATCTTTTGCATTCAAAAAAAAAAAAAAAAAAAACAAAAAAAAAAAAACTATTAGTTTGTTACGTCTTTTTGCTATCTCTGCGAGCAGCCCTGCTTAGGTTGTACAGTCTGACAGCCGTTGGTAGGAAGGACCTACGAAACCTCTCGGTTGTGCACCTGGGATGATGTAGTCTGCTGCTAAATGAGCTCCTCAGTGCATCCAGTATGTCCTGCATAGGGTGGAACTCGGACTCCAGCAGAGATGACAGTTTAGCCACCGTCCTTCTCTCTCCTATCTCCTCCATCGGATCAAGGCGTTGCCCCAGGACAGAGCTAGCTTTCTTAATCAGTTTGTTCAATCTCTTCCTATCGGCTGCAGTAATGCCACTGCCCCAGCAGACCACTCCAAAAGTGATGGCTGATGCCACCACCGTGTCATAGAATGACTTCAGCAGCGCCCCTTGTACACCAAAAGACCTGAGTCTCCTCAGCAGGAACAGCCTGCGCTGTCCCTTCTTGTAGAGTGCGTCAGTATTGTGTGACCAGTCTAGTTTATTGTTCAGATGAATACCCAGGTACTTGTAGGATGTCACCATCTCGATGTCTGTTCCCTGTATATTTACTGGTGCTGTGAGGGGCTGCCCATGCCTGCGGCAGTCCACCACCAGCTCCTTAGTTTTCCTCGCGTTGATCTGGAGGCAGTTCTGATGGCACCAGTCCACAAAGTCCTGGATAAGCCCTCTGTACTCAGCTTCATCTCCGCTGGAGATGAGACCAACGATCGCAGAGTCATCAGAGAACTTCTGTAGATGGCAATGTGTTGTGTTGTGTGAGAAGTCCGCAGTATAAAGAGTGAACAAGAAGGGAGCCAGCACCGTTCCCTGGGGGGCCCCCGTGCTACTGATGATCGTGTCGGAAACACAGTCCCGGGTTCTCACAAACTGAGGCCGGTTCGTGAGGTAGTCCAGGATCCATGATGACAGGTGCTGGTCCACCCCTGCGCGCAGCAGCTTGTCCTTCAGGATCATCGGTTGGATGGTGTTGAAAGCACTGGAGAAGTCAAAGAACATGATCCTCACCATATTCCCGGGCTTCTCCAGGTGGGACAGAGAACGGTGAAGGAGGAAGATCACCGCATCCTCCACCCCAATGCCATGCTGGTAGGCGAACTGGAGTGGATCCATCGCTGGTTCCACCAGGGGGCGGAGATGAGCAAGGAGCAGTCTCTCCAGGGTCTTCATCAAGTGGGACGTCAAGGCCACCGGTCTGAAGCTGTTCAGGTCTTTGGGGTGGGAAGTTTTTGGTACAGGTACCACACAAGATGTTTTCCACAGCTGTGGTACCCTCCCCAGTTTCAGGCTCATGTTGAAGATATACGTCACAATCCCACACAGCTGGTCTGCACAGGACTTGAGGAGCTTTGCGCTGATGCCGTCCGGTCCCGACGCCTTCCTCGCCTTGATCTTCCTCAGCTCCGTCCTCACCTGGGTCTTGGTCAGGGTCAGGATGGGGGGCTGTGTGTTGGGAGTGGGGGGGGGGGGGTGTCGGTGGAGTGGGGAGTGGGTAGCAGGACTTGATTTCTTAGAGGCAGCAGTGGTTGTTGTGCAGACAGGGGGGAGGGCGGTTGGTCAAATCTATTGAAAAACAGATTCAGGTTGTTCGCCCACTCCCTGCCCCCCGTGGCCTGGGGGGAGGTATTCTGGAGCCCCGAGATGGTTTTGAGGTTTCTCCAGACCCCGCTGATGTCGCTCTGTTGCAGCTTGTCCTCCATCTTCTTCCTGAAGCTGTCCTTGCCTTCTCTGATCTTTCTCCTCAGCTCCCTCTGTACGGACTTCAGCATCTCCCTGTTCCCCGACCTGAAGATCCTCTTCTTCTCTCTCAGAAGTGTTTTTATCTCAGGGTTGATCCAGGGTTTGTTGTTTGAGTGACGCCGTATGGTCTTGGTGGGAACGGATTTGTCCACACAGAAGCTGAGGTAGCCCGTGAAGGTGTGAATGAGGCCATCGATGTCCTCACCATGTGGATCGCAGAGCTGCTTCCAGGCAGTGGCTTCAAAACAGTCCTTTAGAGTGTCCATTGTCTCCTCAGACCATAACTCCACAGTGTGCATGGCCGGAGGTTGTCTGTGCACTAGGGGTTTGTACACCGGTCGGAGATGAACCAAGTTGTGATCCGATCTCCCAAATGGGGGGAGTTGTGATGAGGTGTACGCCTCCTTAGTGTTTGCGTAGAACAAATCCAGTGTTTTATTGTCTCTAGTGTGGCATGTGACATACTGGGTGAAAGTGGGCAGAATGGGAGACAGTGAAACGTGGTTGAAATCGCCTGAGATGAGGAGAAGAGCATCTGGGTGTTCTGTCTGCAGCCTGCTGGTTACTGAATGGATGACGTCACGCGCTGTCCCAGCGTTCGCCGTCGGATTTGCATAAACAACAATGCAGATCACGTGTGAGTGTTCTCTCGGGAGATATGTAGGCCTCATGCTAACAGCTAGCAACTCAATGTCTTTGCTGCAGTGTCGTTGTTTAACAGTGATATGTCCCGGTCTGCACCAGTTGTTGTTAACATACATGATCACTCCACCGCCCCTAGTTTTGCCACTCTCTGGTGTTCGGTCAGCTCGTATCGTGTGAAAACCCTCCAGCTCAATGTTAGCATCTGCTGCTAGTTCAGTTAGCCACGTCTCAGTAAACAAAAGGAGAGAGCACTCCCGGTAAGTGCTATCATAACGGGAGATAGCCGCTAGCTCATCTAACTTTCCCAGTATCGACCGTACATTTCCCATGACAACAGATGGAAGGGAGGGTCTGAGGATCCTCGAGGGTTCGTGGGAGTTTGACCAACCATTTTACATGTGTTTTGTGGACTTGGAGAAGGCATTCAACCACGTCCCTCGTGGTGTTTTTTGGGGGGTGCTTCAGGAGTATGAGGTATCGGTCTTGTTGTTACGAGCTATCTGGTATCTATATGACCGTTGTGAGAGTTCGGTTTGTATTGCCAACATTCAGTCGGACTCATTCCCAGTGAGAGTTAGACTTCTCCAGGGCTGCCCTTTGTCACCGATCCTGTTCATAATTTTTATGGACAGGATTTCCTGGCACAGCCAGGGAATGGAGAGTATTGTTATGTATGGTAAAATACCTTGGGTAAAGGATGAGGCAAGATGGCTGGATGAACAAAACTTTATTGAACGATGTAGAGCAGCAGTAACACGGTAGGCACCAGGCAGAGGGCACCGGTCGAAGAAGCCACAATATGGATGCCCTCTGGTATTTATAGGGTGGTGCAGTGGCGGAACAGGAAGTGCCCGCCACTACACCGCACTTCACAATAAGGTGCCAAATCACAACATCACATATCCTCCCCAAAAGCACACACACAATTAAAACCCTCCCCAATTTAGGACCCGAATTATACACTAACATAACGAAAACTAATGCACTGAAATGGCCTAACACATTCACACAACAAAACCTAAAATAGGGCTGACGGGTGAACTACCGTCCAGCCCACACGGCGTGATGGTGCTGCCACCGGATAAACTAAAGAAAAAGAGTCCATTATTAAACGAAAATCACTGCCGTGTTCCTAAACAAAACAATAATACACAAAACAATCCTATTTTGCCATATACATACAGTTAGGCCCAGAAATATTTGGACAGTGACACAAGTTTTGTTATTTTAGCTGTTTACAAAAACATTCAGGATACAATTATATAATCAATATGGGCTTAAAGTGCAGACTCTCAGCTGTAATTTGAGAGTATTCACATCCAAATTGGAGCAAGGGTTTAGGAATTATAGCTCTTTAATACGTAGCCGCCTCTTTTTCAAGGGACCAAAAGTAATTGGACAATTGACTCAGAAGGCTGCAAAAAAAAAAAAAAAAAAAATAACAAGGCTGCATGGGATCTTCCCAACTTAACCTGTCATCAATTAAACAGTTAAAAGGTCTGGAGTTGACTTCCGGTTATGGCGGCCATGTAGGAAGACGTGTTTCACTCTGCTCTGCTCCTAAAAATAAAAAGTGTCACACACGGCTCTAGGGAGCCGCGCAATAAGAGGCAAGGGCGAGCCAGTGAGTCGTGATGTTTTATTTAGGGTGAGGGATGAGGGATGAGGAGAGCACAGATACTCATACAGACGTACATTCACAGGTTGCACAGCGCAGGGGCAGGAAGCTCGTACCGGACGTAGGGGTAACAAGATGTACATACTCACAGCGGGTTACAATCACAGGAATGCTGCAAGGGGAGTAGAGGCTGACACCAGACGAAGGGGCTTCAGCCTAGCAGTGCTTATGTCGCAGCCCCGAGTCATCGAGGCTGCTCCTATTTATTCTCATTGGCAGCGCCCCAGCTGATGAGGACTAATTGGCCCCAGCCGTCCGTAATGCTGCCAGCTGGGAGCCTGCTGAGACGCTGCTCAATGGGAAGCAGGGATGAGGGAAAACATGGGCTGAGCACTGAGACGGCATCTCAACCCATGGTGACAGAGCCTCCCCCTCAAGGTCGGGCTCCTGAACGACCAGAAACATCCCAGCCCCCCCCCCCCCCCCTTGGTGGGAGGAAGGGAGGCAGGAGCGGAGGGGACGAAGCAAAGGGAAACACCAACAGGCCAATGTAGGGTAACAGGGCAAAAAAAACCCAAACACAGTACTCCACATCGCACCAAAAAAAAAGAAAAAAAAAAAACCCAGGGCACAGATGGGGGGAATACAGAACACGGGAACAGATAACCCACCAAAAGAATGATAAAACATGAATAAAGCGATTACAGTGTGTGGTTTGAAGGAAAACAAAGCACATGACTCTATAATGAACAGACAAAATTATAAACAGGGCACAAAAAGGAAATGCTGAGTGCGGGCAAAGGAAGACCCACAGCACTACGAATATAAAAATACACACAGTCACCTAAAGAAGCGAAAGTGACTGGAACGAACGGACAACTGCAGAGTATGGTCTGAAAAGAAACAAAACACATAACTCTACAATGCAAGGACAAGGCTAAAAACTGGGTACAAAAAGTAAAATGCTGAGTACGAGGAATGGAAAACACACAGCACTATAAATACACATCCACCAACAGGACAAAATATTACACCCGAGTGACCTCAATAATGATAAAAGAAAAAGCGACACCCGAGGAGTATGGCAGGCAGAGTCCAACATGGCCGAGGTGGCTCCGGAGGTCTCCCCGCCCATTGTCCAGTCGGCGAACCAGGGAAAGGGAAATGTTCGGACGGCGAACTCCAGACCCAGATCCCAGGAATCCAGTCCACCGGCAGCCAAACCAGGCCACCCAAAGGCAAACACAGACCAGCGGGGGGAACCAGATCACCGAACCGAAAGTCTTGCGGGTCGGGTTGTAGACCCGCATCACTCAACCACCAGGACCGTTGAGACGGACGAAGGGTCAGAGCGGGTCCCGGTGGAAGAGGCACAGGGGAGAGCCGATGACGAGGGCGGCGAGCGTCAGGCCGCAGGAAAGCGGCCACCTCCTCACTGGACCTGAACAACACTGGGGCAGCACCCACGTCGGACCCCGATCGGGCCTTAGACGAACCCACGTCGGACACCGCTGGAGCAGCACCCACGTCGGACCCCGATTGGGTCTCGGGCGAACCCACGTTGGACGCCGCTGGAGCAGCACCCACGTTGGACCCCAATTGGGTCTCGGGCGAACCCACGTTGGACACCGCACCAGAACCGACCTCCAATGTCGAACCTGGACCCTCCAGCACCACGAGGAACAGCAACTCCTCGCCAGTGACCCTGGAAGAAGGCTCAGAAGAGAAAACAGAACCGGGATCAGGATCACCGGCAGCGCCAGAACCCGGCGAGATGAGCTCAGACGCAGCGGGCAGCTGCACCCGGCTCGTCTCCCCTAGAGACAGGCTGAAGTGCTCGAAGATAAAAAGGGAGAAAAGAAAGGAGAGCACTCGCCTGATCTCGGGTTCTGACGCCGTCCAGGACTGCGAAGATCCAGGATCCGTCGTCAGGAGGTCGTTGTCAGGCTCCCATCCAGCCGCGTCGGGCCCCGCAGCCAGCACGATGGTCAGCGCAGCTTGAGGTTTCTCCAGCTCCGGTAACCCTGCCGACGATCCACTCGGCGTGAAGCCAGAAGAACCTCGTCCCGCTGGACCGAACCGCTCCTCCGTGGAGACCCGGGGACGCTCAGTCGTCGGCGCAGACTCCACGCAGCAGTCAGTCCCCCTCCTCCGTCCGCAACGTAGCTGCGGAACCACAGGCCCTCTCCTTATCCCACCACGTTGACCCGGAGCCGGGGATCGCTCGGCGGAGAGAGACACAGAGGATGCGGGATTAGGAACACAGGTTACAGCAGGTCGGGGGAGTTCAGGGAGCTGCGAACCCTGAACTCCTCCTCCAGGAATGTGACAGAGCAAATCATTAAGCAGGTGTGAAAAAACTATGACTTGCCTGCCTCCTGGAGGTTGAGTATCGCCTGCTGTGGTTGATACTGCTTCTTCCTCTCCCCGCCCGGCGATAACGGAGGACCCCCCGGGAAATCGTCTGAGGATCGCTCGCGTTGTCTCCAGCAGAGAGCTCACCAGGCCGGAATTCCAAGCACACACAGCAGTCAGGGAGCGCGTCGAGGAGGAGGGGAAAACAGCCGGGGTGAGCCAGCCCGAATGTCCAGGAATGACAGCGGGGAAATGAGGCTCAGGGAACGAGGCTGTGAAAACTCCACACTGACGAGGCGAAGAGGTGACAGCTGCATGGGAGGAACGGTCCTGGCGACGGCCCAGAACTGGATCCGGATGAGGTTCGTGCAGAGGTGACTCGGCGATGTGATGATGGCCATTCCCAGGGGACGAAGCGAGGGGGAAACCCAGGAATTGCCGCTCCAGATCGGAGATCAAGGCGAGGAAGGCGTCGAGCACGGGAAAGCTTCGTAGCCCTGGAGTCCTCTCCATCAATCTCTCTGCTGCCGCCACATGCCTGAAGATGGTAACAGGACACACAGTGGAGCTCGCGACAGCCACTCGACCCCAGACATAACTGCTGTCAGCTGCGGCTCCTTGAAGGGAATCCCGAGTGACGTGGCGCAGGTCGGGGGAAGCCCTCTGGTTGGCGCGAACTCCCGGACTGGAATGGCGGCAGGAACGGGATCCCGAAGCGGGAGGCAACGTCACCCACTTCGGCTTCCTGCCGGGATTTCCATCCAACCCGCGGAGCTTCTCTCGCCGTGTACCTATGGCGTCTATCCTGGCACTGTCCTCGAGATGGAACACAGAATGAGGGTAACAGTCCAGGAGTTCCTCAGCACGGCCCGGATGCCAGCGTCTCGCGTTGGAGGCGTCGTACAGGGTGAAGAGCGTCCCGTCGGCAGCCTCCGAGATGGACCTCAGCTTGTCGCCCTGGCGCCGGGAGTGACTCCTGGGAAACGGCATGCTAGTAGCGCTGACACCCGGACGGAAAGGTACAGTTCCACGGCGACTCACGGCCGCCGGTAACTCGCCTGGCTGCGACATACTGTCACACACGGCTCTAGGGAGCTGCGCAATAAGAGCCAAGGGCGAGCCAGTGAGTCGTGATGTTTTATTTAGGGTGAGGGATGAGGGATGAGGAGAGCACAGATACTCATACAGACGTACATTCACAGGTTGCACAGCGCAGGGGCAGGAAGCTCGTACCGGACGTAGGGGTAACAAGACGTACATACTCACAGCGGGTTACAATCACAGGAATGCTGCAAGGGGAGTAGAGGCTGACACCAGACGAAGGGGCTTCAGCCTAGCAGTGCTTATGTTGCAGCCCCGAGTCATCGAGGCCGCTCCTATTTATTCTCATTGGCAGCGCCCCAGCTGATGAGGACTAATTGGCCCCAGCCGTCCGTAATGCTGCCAGCTGGGAGCCTGCTGAGACGCTGCTCAATGGGAAGCAGGGATGAGGGAAAACATGGGCTGAGCGCTGAGACGGCATCTCAACCCATGGTGACAAAAAGTAGGCCAAAACTCTCTCAATTGGAACAAAAACCTATCCTAGCGTTTAGGCGCGGATATGGTAAAAACCAAGGCTGTGAAATCAGGCGGAGGAAAAACTGATTCGTCGAGACAATCCAAGTTAACAGACTTCCACACTTGTGACGAAGCAGGAAAATCTCCAGGGACAATGGCGGAGGAGGGAGCTAGCGGTGGAGCGGTGACTGCCGAGGAGGGAACGAATGCGGTACTTGCTGCTATCAGCTCTATGAGAGCAGACTTTTCGTCTAAATTTGATGGGATTATAGCAGCGATAGAAGGAATGAGAAAAGAAATAAGCGACTGTATGGAACGAGTATCGCAGACGGAGCACCGAATCTCCAACACTGAAGATGACATCACCAGCCTACAATTAAAGGTCCAAACATTGGAATTAAAAAATAAACGTCTGGAAGATAACGTCCTGGACTTAGAATCCCGGTTGCGACGGAATAATTTAAGGCTGGTGGGCCTCCCGGAGGGTACGGAGGGACGGGATACATGTTCCTTTTTGGAAAAGTGGATTCCAGAGGCGCTGAACAACGCGGATCTGCAGTCATCGGTTGTCTTGGAGAGCGCTCACCGAATCGGCCAACCGAGAGATAATAAGACACCACCGAGGACGCTGATTATGAAGTTCCTCAAATACAGAGACAAGATGATGGTCACCAACGCAGCGCGTGCTAAAGGAGAAATCAAATACCAGGATCAACAGGTGCGGTTCTACCCAGATTTGGCCACAGGAATTCAACATTTAAGGAAACAGTTTGACCCCTCCCGTAAAGAGCTGCGCAACCTCGGGATTCGTCACGGAGTGATTCATCCGGCAAGACTGCTGGTCACATATAAAGGGAGAACCCATATCTTCAAGACCCCTCAGGAGGCGCAGCACAAGTCAAAGCCTATTCTTGTTATTCTAATACCTACAAGACATTCTCACGTATTGACTATTTTTTGATCTCCACAGAATTAAGGTCCAAGATTCAAAACTGTTTCTATGATAATATCGTGATATCTGATCACGCACCCTGCTGTCTAATATATGTAGATAAGAAATCGACAAAGGTTCCAGGTAGGTGGCAATTTCAGCATAAATGGCTTCAGGATGAGGAATTTGTAAAGTACATAGAAAAACAGATAGATGAGTTCTTTGATATCAATACTACACAAACATCAGCATGCATAAAGTGGGAAGCTTTCAAAGCTTTTATTAGGGGGCATATTATTAGTTATACAGGTTCAAAATCTAAGAAGACTCGAGAGGAGAGAGTCCAATTGGAACGTAAAATAAAAATTCTTCAAGAAAAAGTGTAAGCAGGAAGTAATCCAAAATTAGAGAACGAATTACTGATTCTGAGAGCTGAATACGACAAAAAATCAGCGAATACAGCTGCCTCAAGTCTTCTAAGATTGAAGCAAACCTTTTATGAACAAGGTGAAAAATCAGGAAAATTATTGGCATGGCAGATTAAACAATTAGAATGTAAAACACCAATTACCAGTATTATAAGTAACGGACAGGCAGTTGTAGATCCTTTAGCAATTAATAGTGCCTTTAGAGATTATTATGAAAAACTATATGATACAAAAAATGAAACTGACTTAACAAAACTAAATGGGTTTTTGGACAGATTATCTATACCGTGTATTCCAAATGAAAACGGGGAGATACTGGAGTCAAAAATTAGTCAAGAAGAAGTTGGGCTAGCCATTGATAATATGAAATCAGGAAAAAGTGCAGGACCAGATGGTCTTCCAGTTGACCTCGATAAAAAATGTAAGAATAAATTAATAAAATCATTTTTGGAAATAGTTTTAGAAGCATTTCAAAATAGTAATTTACCACCATACATGAATAATGCCTTAATTATACTGTTGCCAAAACCAGGTAAACCCTCTAATAAATGTGAAAACATGAGACCAATAAGCCTATTAAATGCTGACCTTAAGATAATCTGTAAAATTTTAGCAAGACGACTACAAGAAATATTACCAAATATTATTAACCGAGATCAGAATGGCTTTATAATGGGAAGACAAGGCTTCCGTAATGTAAGAAGACTATTTAATATTATTTATTCTAATAAAGAAGCACCAGATACAGCTCTCCTATCATTGGACGCTGAAAAGGCCTTTGATAGGGTCGAATGGCCCTTTCTTTTTGAAGTCCTACAAAGGTTTGGACTTGGAAATAATTTCATAAAATGAGTTCAGATAATATACAATAATGCTACAGCAGAAATCCTAACAAATAGCAATATCTCAAAATCAATAAAAATCAATAGAGG
This sequence comes from Pholidichthys leucotaenia, assembly GCA_020510985.1. NCBI lineage: Eukaryota > Metazoa > Chordata > Actinopteri > Cichliformes > Pholidichthyidae > Pholidichthys > Pholidichthys leucotaenia. The sequence goes on from CM035848.1 coordinate 52,020,531, forward strand.
ATGTCGACAAGGCTGTCCACTTTCACCTTTACTGTTTACTATGGCAATTGAGCCATTTCTCCGGTTTCCTCCCACATGCCAAAAACATGCAAGTTAGGTTAATTGGCATCAAAACTGGGGATTCTAAATTGTCCTTAGGTATGACTGTGAGAGTGAATGGTTGTCTGTCTCTCTGTGTTGGCCCTGCGATGGACTGGCGATCTGTCCAGGGTGTACCCTGCCTCTCGCCCAAAGATGCTGGGATAGGCTCCAGCCCCCCCGCGACCCGAAAAGGATTAAGCGGAAGAAGATGAATGAATGAATGAATGAATGTTTACTATGGCAATTGAGCCTTTAGCGATGGCAGTACGTTTACATCCACAAATATATGGAATTAAAGTAGGACCAACAGAACATAAAATCTCCCTGTATGCTGACGACATAATTTTGTTTATGTCGAATCTTAAAAAATCAATTCCGACCTTGTTAAATTTAATAAAGAACTTTGGGGAAATATCAGGATATAAAATAAATAAAACTAAATCTTCAATATTAATGCTAAATGAGACCCAGAGAAATCACCCAGCTCCTGAGGTAAATCAATTCAATGTTGTAAATCAATTTAAATATTTAGGAATTCAAATTGTGCCTAAGTTAGAATCAGTCACCAGTGCCAACTATGAAGCCTTAATAACAGATATTAATGAGTTGCTTCAGAGATAGATGTCACTACCAATGTCGATGATCGGGAGAATTAATATATTTAAAAGTAATATCTTACCCAAAATACTTTATTTATTTCAATACATTCCTTTACCACCACCTTCAGATCTATTCTCAAGAATTAAAAAAAAGTTAGTGGAATTTATATGGAACAATAGGAAGGCTAGATTACGTCTGTCCTTACTATATTTACCATTTGATTGTGGAGGTCTGAAATGTCCAAACTTTATGTTGTATTATTGGTCAGCACAACTGAGGTCTATGACATATTATTTTTCATCAAATGATCCCCCTCACTGGACTGAAATGGAATCATACAATTTACCTTTACCTCTTCCCTTATTCATATACTCTAAAACTAAAAAATTACAGAAACAAGTTAAAAATCCTATTGTAAAGCATATGATCAAAATATGGTGTGAAATCAAAAACTATTTAAAAGAACCACACTTATTGTCACAATTTAGCCCAATATGGGGTAATCAATATTTTACACCAGGGAGAGCGGATGCTGTATTTAAAGTATGGAATTTAAAAGGGATTCAAAAGATTCAAGACTTATATTTGTCACGTTCAGATAACATAATGTCTTTTGAAGAACAGAGGATCAAATTTAATCTTAATAGAACACATTTTTTAAATATCTTCAGCTTAGGAATTTTATTCGATCAAATCAAAATAATGCTCTCACCCGACCTACTTATTCATCCTTGGAAAAAATTTTGACCAAAGATAGTAAGAGAAAGGGTATTATTTCAGAGTTTTATAACTCATTGACACTATCCTCAAGTGAAAACTCACAGAAAAGACTGAATTATTGGAAAGAAGACCTGCAAACTGAAATTTCAGAGGAACAGTGGGAATTGGCTTGCACAGAAGCTCAAACCAAATCAATAAATGTACGTCTTAAATTGATACATTTTAAATGGTTAATGCGGATGTATGTTACACCAGTGGAGTTAAATAGATATAACAAAAACATACCAGATACGTGCACAAAATATATGGAAAGTAAAGGAACCCTATGTGGTCTATATTAATCATATATCCCATAACCTACATATACGTATATAAGCATGTGAGAATGTTTGGTGATTACATATGTAAAGCGACTTCACACCTCAGAACAGGACAAAGGGTCTCAACCGCCAGTGAAGATCAAAGAGCATCCGAGGCACTGCGGTGGAGACCAGATAGGTCGCCCTGACCTCCCAGGGCCAGGTGGAGGGGTACGGAGACAAAGGAGGATAATTAAGTTAATGGGGGATATCAGCTTTGTATGCATGTCTTTTGTTGTGTGTGAGTATAAGTACACAGAGCCGAATGTGTTCGCTGTCTTACTTCTTCTGCTGCTGCACTAGATGAGACTTGTTAGAGGAGCAAAGCTGATAATAAACTTTGGTTTATAAGTCACATCGCCTCGTCATTCCGAGCTCTTCTACACTGGTGACCCTGACGCGAGGATGGACCAGAGGCGTTCCCCAGCGATCGACTCATCTGTGGCGACCCAGGCAGACGCCGGCGCTCATGCAGACAGGGGAACAGATGGACGACGTTCCCCCACGGCAGAAGTGATAGAGAGGGCTCAACCGAGCACCAACACCGCTGTGAGAGCCGAAGGAAGACACTCTCACCCTGCGGACACATCAGTGACGGCCCACACAAATGCCGTCACCGTCAAGCTGCCGGATTTCTGGCAGGAAGACCCCACCTCGTGGTTTCAGCAAGCTGAAGCCCAGTTTGCACTTGTGGGCATCACGGCTGACGATACAAAGTTCTATCACATCGTCGCCAAACTCAACGCCGCCACTTCAAGATGTGCGCGGAGCATAATCCAGCGGCCACCGGCCCAGGACAAATACAGAGAACTGAAAGCGACCATCGTGGCGAATTTCGTCCCCTCTGCCGAGGAGAGAGCCGAGAGGATCCTGGCGGTCTACGGCCACAGAGGATGCAGACCCAAGGCCCTCATGGAGGACTTGCTGCAACTTAGAGAAGAGGACAACGACAATTTCCTTTTCCAATTTATATTCCTCAGTACGCTGCCGCCACACATGAGAGGGATGCTTGCCAACATGCGATGCAGCACCCAGCAAGACTTCCGCACGCTGGCTCACGAAGCGCAGCGACTCGTCAACGCCTGCAAGGAACAGACACCCACAGCAGCATCCGCAGACCTCAACGCAGATGTCCGGAGCCACGGGGAGCCACAAACCACGGAGCAGAATCCGCCCGCCGTGACAGCGACACGGCCAAGACGTAACAGACGGAGCGACGTCTGTTATTACCACCACCGCTTCGCCGAAAAGGCCTACAAGTGCGTTCCCCCCTGCAAATTCACGAATTCGGGAAACGCCAAAGCCGAACCGTTAACAGCGGCGGTTCTCGGCGAAAAAAGCAAGCTTCTCTATGTGACGGACGGACACACCGGCAAGCAGTTCCTCATCGACACGGGAGCTCAACTGAGTTTTATCATGCCCTCCCAAGCAGACCGGGCCATGGGCCCCCGGGGCAATGGAACGGTGGTAGCCAACGGCTCCATCATCGACACGTTTGGCGAAAGGAACCTGCCCCTCCGCATCCATGGCCGCAACTACAGATGGACATTTGTTGTATCGGCGGTGAGTTTTAACTTGTTGGGCGCAGACTTTTTGTGTGCACATGGGTTATTAGTCGATCTAGCGAACAGACGCTTGGTTAATGCATTGTCCTTTGCTTCTATTCCCTGCTCAGCTCGAGTTTCTCCACCACCCGTGCAGGCCAGCGTCACTACAGCAGGAGGTAAGTTTGATCAACTCCTCACCCAATTTCCAGCACTCACAATTCCCAAATTCTCAGCTACAGTGGCTAAGCACGGGGTCGAACACTTTATTCCCACAACGGGCCCACCCGTTTTCGCCAAAGCTCGGCGCTTAGACGCGACCAAGCTCGCCATAGCTCGGGACGAGTTTGCCACCCTTGAAAAACTAGGCATTATCAGGCGATCAAAAAGCCCCTGGGCGTCACCGCTTCACATGGTCCCGAAATCCGATGGTTCTTGGAGACCGTGCGGCGATTACCGCAGATTAAACAATGCAACAGCGCATGACCGCTACCCTATTCCTCACATCCAAGATTTTTCACTACATCTGGCGGGTGCGCGCATTTTTTCAAAAATAGACCTGGTCCGCGGCTATCATCAAGTCCCCGTTAGAGCGGAAGACATTCCTAAAACAGCTGTAATAACCCCCTTTGGTCTTTTTGAATTTTTGCGGATGCCTTTTGGCCTCAAAGGCGCCGCTCAAACCTTTCAGCGGATGATGGATGCAGTATTACGCGACCTCCCTTTCGTGTTCGTCTACCTCGACGATATGCTGGTAGCCAGCTCATCTGAGGAGGAACACGAACAGCATCTCACTATGGTTTTTCAGAGACTAGAAGAGCACGGGTTAATAATCAATCCAGCCAAATGCAAATTCAGCGTGTCACAAATTGATTTTTTGGGACACAGAGTTTCACCAAAGGGGGCAGTCCCACTTTCAGACAAAGTTCACGCAGTAAAAAGTTTCCCACGGCCACAAACGGTCAAATCGCTGCAAGAATTTTTGGGAATGGTTAATTTTTACAATCGTTTCCTCCCCTGCGCAGCTCAGCTCATGCAGCCCCTATATGACGCGCTTAGAAAACAAAAACCTTCCAACACGGTCGAATGGACCCCGGAGCGCGAACGCGCCTTCGCGAAAGTAAAAAGTACCCTAGCTAATGCCACATTGTTGGTTCACCCTGATCCCTCGGCCCGCATTGCGCTAACCACAGACGCTTCAGACCTGGCCATAGGGGCGGTTGTAGAACAACACGTCGGCGGAACCTGGCAACCTTTGGCATTTTTCAGCAAATCGCTAAACCAAACTGAGCGTAAATACAGCACCTTTGACAGGGAGCTGCTAGCGCTTCATTTATCCATCCGCCACTTCCAGTTCTGGTTGGAGGGGCGGCGTTTCACGGCTTTTGTAGACCACAAACCGCTCACCTTTGCGATGGCTAAAATTTCTGAACCGTGGTCAGGCAGGCAACAAAGACAGCTAGCTGCGATTTCAGAGTTCACCACAGACATTCGACATGTGGCAGGCAAACTTAACGTGGTAGCAGACTGCCTCTCTCGCGCTGTGACATCGCCAGAGCATGAGGAGACAGATTATACTACCTCAGCCGCAGAACTCTTCGCCAATGCGGACACATACACAGCCCCAATCCACGTAGGGATAGATTATGCAGCCATGGCGGAGGAGCAAAGTAGTGACGCGGACGTGCGCGCACTCCTGTCTGGACCAACAGGGTTAAGGCTGGAGGAAAGGGGTTTACGTGACGGTGTGCCCCCCCTAATATGCGACATCTCAACCGGCCGACCTCGCCCGGTAGTCCCAGCTGCATGGCGCCACCGTATTTTCGACTCAATTCACTCCCTCGCGCACCCAGGTGTGCGCGCTTCAGTTAAAATGGTCGCCAAAAAGTTTGTGTGGCCTGGCCTGCGCAAAAACGTAAAAGAATGGGCAAAGACTTGCATTTCTTGTCAGCGCGCCAAAATACACAAACACACAAAAGCCCCTCTGGAGCCTTTTCGAATCCCTGCTAGAAGGTTCGACCACGTTCATGTCGACCTCGTGGGACCACTACCTTCCTCCCAAGGTTTCACACATCTGTTAACAATGATAGACTGTACTACGCGCTGGCCGGAGGCGGTCCCTCTGGCGTCAACCACAGCGGAGGAAGTCGCTCGCGTTTTTTTGACAAACTGGGTGGCACGTTTCGGCGTCCCATCGGACATCACGTCCGATAGGGGGCCTCAATTTGTCTCGGAGCTTTGGTCAGCCATGGCCAGCAGCTTAGGAGCGACAATTCACCGCACCACCGCTTATCATCCTCAGGCTAATGGGTTATGCGAGCGTTTTCACAGGCCTCTTAAGGCCGCCTTCAGAGCCTCACTAACGGATACAAATTGGGTAAATAAACTTCCTTGGGTTTTATTGGGGTTGCGTGCTGCACCTAAAGAGGATCTAGATGCCTCCCCAGCAGAATTAGTTTTTGCACAACCTCTCAGGCTCCCAGGTGAATTTTTACCAGAGAACCCAGAGCCAGGGCATCTTCCAGCCCCGAGGTTTTTAGGCAGCAACGGACCGGACTCTCTCCCCGGGCCGGCACATCACTCTTTTCCACGGGTTTTTGTCCCCCAAGCTTTAAAAAACGCTGAATTCGTTTTTGTTAGGCATGAAGCTTTAAAACCAACCTTCCGCCCACCATACGATGGACCATTCAGAGTGCTGGAACCTGGTGATAAGCATTTTGTGCTTGATTTTGGGGACAGAAAAGAAACAGTCAGCATTGACAGACTTAAACCTGCCTTCTTGTTGAGAGACGAGCCTGCACGGTTGGCGAGAGCACCTCGGCGGGGTAGACCCCCCAAGAGAAAAGACTCAGCCCCCCTGCAGGGAACAAATAATCACTCTCCTTCCCAAGCTGCAGATTCCTTACAGGAGGGTCCCACCAGGACGCCCGAACGGACCCACAGCAGATTCAGAAGAAGATTAAAGCCCAGATGGCACAAGGACTGATGCAAACTACTCAAAAGTTGTTCACTAATTGTGCTGTAACAGTTTAGGACTGACTTGTGATATTACTATGCTGTTATGATTACCACTGAATTCTCTACAGGAGCATAGCTGCTGGAAAGTTTCTTCTTTGTCAAGAGGTATAGCAGTTAGTATGTCATAATAATTATCTTAAACTGTGAATTTTCTTATTGTCCTTTTCTTAGTCGTTTGGGGGGGGCGCTGTGGTCTATATTAATCATATATCCCATAACCTACATATGTATAAGCATGTGAGAATGTTTGGTGATTACATATGTAAAGCGACTTCACACCTCAGAACAGGACAAAGGGTCTCAACCGCCAGTGCAGATCAAAGAGCATCTGAGGCACTGCGGTGGAGACCAGATAGGTCGCCCTGACCTCCCAGGGCCAGGTGGAGGGGTACGGAGACAAAGGAGGATAATTAAGTTAATGGGGGATGTCAGCTTTGTATGCATGTCTTTTGTTGTGTGTGAGTATAAGTACACAGAGCCGAATGTGTTCGCTCTCTTACTTCTTCTGCTGCTGCACTAGATGAGACTTGTTAGAGGAGCAAAGCTGATAATAAACTTTGGTTTATAAGGCACATCGCCTCGTCATTCCGAGCTCTTCTACACCCTATTTCATTGTTTATGGGAATGTAGAAAAATTAGAATGTTTTGGAAAGAGGTGAGGGTAACAATAGAAAAAATTATTTCAAAACAATTCATATTGAACTCTAAACTGTTTTTGTTGGGTCTGTATCCAGAAAAGCATAACTTTAATAAGAGTGAAAGAGCATTCATAGACCTCAGTTTGCTTAATGCCAAAAAATGTATTGCACTACTGTGGAAAGACTCATAGACCAGATGTGACTCGGTGGTTAAGACAGATGTTAACAAACCTTCCACTAGAAAGAATAACATACATACTGAAATCAAAGGAAAATGTGTTTGAGAATATATGGAGACCTTTCATTGATTATGTAAAGAAAGTAAACATAACTTCTGAAGAAGAAGGTGAATGATATGTGTGGACCTTGTAAATTCCAAATTGGTGAATGTATAATATGTATACTTATGTAATGGATTACCTAGGCTAAACAGAGGAGCATTGTTGGTGACTTGCTTTTGTTAATGGTTGTTGGTGTTTTTAGCACATTTTTTTTAATTACTTTAGTGTTAGTGTTTGATTGTTTGTGTCATGTTTGTTAAAAAAGGTTCAATAAAAAAATATTGTGGGAAAAAAAAAAGGTCTGGAGTTGATTCCAGGTGTGGCGTTTGCATTTGGAAGCTGTTGCTGTGAACACACAACATGCGGTCAAAGGAGCTCTCAATGGAGGTGAAACAGACCATTCTGAGGCTGAAAAAAAAGAAGAAATTCATTAGAGAGATAGCAGAAATGTTAGGAGTGGCCAAATCAACAGTTTGGCACATTCTGAGAAAAAAAGAGTGCACTGGTGAGCTTGGGAACTCAAAAAGGCCTGGACATCCACGGAAGACAACAGTGGTGGATGATCGCAGAATCATTTCCATGGTGAAGAACAAATCCACTCAAGTGAAGAACACTCTCCAGGAAGTAGGTGTATCAATATCTAAGTCTACCATAAAGAGAAGACTTCATGAGAGTAAATACAAAGGATTCACCACAAAGTGCAAACCATTAATCAGCCTCAAAAATAGAAAGGCCAGAATTGACTTTGCCAAAAAACACCTGAAGAAGCCAGCCCAGTTCTGGAACAGCATTCTTTGGACAGATGAGACTAAGATCAACCTGTACCAGAATGATGGGAAGAAGAAAGTTTGGAGAAGAATTGGAACAGCTCATGATCCAAAGCACACCACATCTTCTGTAAAACATGGTGGAGGCAATGTGATGGCATGGGCATGCATGGCTTCCAATGGCACTGGGTCACTTTTGTTTATTGATGATGTGACAAAAGACAGAAGCAGCCAGATGAATTCTGAAGTGTATAGGGTATTACTTTCTGCTCAGATTCAGCCAAATGCAGCAAAGTTGATTGGACGGCGCTTCACAGTACAGATGGACAATGATCCAAAGCATACTGCAAAAGCAACCCAGGAGTTTTTTTAAAGCAAAGAAGTGGAATATTCTGCAATGGCCAAGTCAATCACCAGATCTCAACCCAATCGAGCATGCATTTCACTTGCTCAAGACAAAACTCAAGGCAGAAAGACCCACAAACAAGCAACAACTGAAGACAGCTGCAGTAAAGGCCTGGCAAAGCATCACAAAGGAGGAAACCCAGCGTTTGGTGATGTCCATGGGTTCCAGACTTCAGGCAGTCATTGCCTGCAAAGGATTCTCAACAAAATATTGAAAAGTAACATTTTACTTAGGGTTATGTTTATTTGTCCAATTACTTTTGAGCCCCTGAAATGAGGAGCGTTTGCATAAAAATAGCTACAATTCCTACATGTTTAATCATATATTTTTGTTCAACCCCTTGAATTAAACCTTAAAGTCTGCACTTCAATTCCGTTGTAGTTGTTTCATTTCAAATCCAATGTGGTGGCATGCAGAGCCCAAATCATGAAGATTGTGTCACTGTCCAAATATTTCTGGGCCTAACTGTATATACTGTACATGAACATCAGAACTATTAACATACATATTTACAGCACTGTTCCTTGGGCAGGAGGAGTAGAACCGGCATGGGGGACCCAGGGCAGCCCCTTAGCAAGCGCACCCCTGGAAGCAGTAGGCCCTCAGGACGATGGCTGGTCTTCCAGACGAAAGCGCCTCTCTTCTTCACCACCGACTCCTGCTCTCGTCCAGCCCGTCACCTGAAGCCTCTTCCTGGACACGCTGAAGCTGATTGACGTGCCTCACCTAGCCATTGGACAGCTTGAAGTATGCTGCCCCTGGCTTAGCCACTATGTGCAGACACTTGTGATGTTTCGTTGGCTGTCATCTGGCCCATCTTTGCCGTGGATGTTCTTCTCCCCGAACCCGAACCAAGTCCATAACCCTCAGTGGGGCTCGGTTCAGCCTGAAATGGTGCTGCTGAGTATGCGGTTCCCCCGTGCTCACCGGCCTGGCCCCGACCTCTTCTGAAGCTGTCATAGCGGTCACCATCGTAGCTGCAGACCCTCCATTCCTCTGCGGCCAAGCTCCGGAGGACTCTGGGGCTAGCACATTGGTGTCACTCACCGGCGCAGGTGCCTTGCCGCTATGCTCAGTACCCCCCTCTACCATTTCCCAAGCACCGGCATTGAGACCCTCCTGTGCCGAACCTTAGTGAGGCTGGTCCTGCTTGACCGCCGAGGTGTCCATTAGCTCTTCGTCCCACACAACGTCCTCATCGACCATCGGAACCGGAGGGTTCCACTGGCCACAACCGGACCATTCTTCCCCAGCATTGTCTTTAATGGCGAAACCCAGTCCACAGAACAAGTCACAGCCCATGATGTTATCACCTTGGGCTGTCACGTGGAATGTAAAGTCAACCATCGTCGCAGACTTGTACTGAACTGTTAACTCCAAAGTCCCAACCGTGCACAGCCTGCCACCACCATAACCATAAAGCGGCGCTGGGTTACCTCTATCCCTGTAGTGGGGGAAAAACTTCCTCATCATGGCCCAATTCAGGAATGACCCCTCCACCCCCGTGTCGAGCAGCAGCAGCAGCACCTCCACGCCATCCAGTTCCACTGTGCACAACATGTACCTGTTGGTACTGGGGGACACCGTATGGATGGTTGTCGGGGGCGGGTGGAGTGATTTATTCCGTGGGCTCTCCGGCTCAGATACATGGCACACTCTAGCATAATGGTTCAAATGTCCACATCTGCTACAATGTTTCCCTCTAGCCTGGCAGTCCTTAGCTTTGTTGCAGTGCGTCGTGGACCCACAACCCTTGCAAAGGGGTTTTCCCGGGGCAGACCTTCGGCGGGCAGCATTGGCTTCCATACTATCGTCGTCCAAGCTATCCGAGTCCGCAACATTTGCCGCAGCAGGAGACTCCAGTGGCCGCTGTGACTGACGCCAGTTTAGCTCCAAAGCTAGCTTATCTGCGGTCTCAAGCTGGAGAGCTAGCTCGACAGCTCTGGCTAATGTTAAGTCACTCGGTGCCGTAAGTAGCCTAGCCTCAATGCGGTGTCTGGAAAGCCTCAAACCATCTCAGCCAAGGTACCAGCGGCTTGCCTGGGAGCTCGAGGAAGGGGCGAAGTGGTGTGATACATGCCTCCATGAGTTAATCCTCGATCGCCAAATGTTATGTATGGTAAAATACCTTGGGTAAAGGATGATGCAAGGTGGCTGGACGAACACAGCTTTACTGAACGATGTAGAACAGCGGTAACATGGTAGACACCAGGCAGAGGGCACCATTTGAAGAGGCCACAATATGGATGCCCTCTGGTATTTATAGGGTGGTGCAGTGGCAGAACAGGAAGTACCCGCCACTACACCACACTTCACAATAAGGTGCCGAATCAAAACATCACAGGTGTCATGCTTGGTGACCACAGGATCTCACCTCTGTTGTTTGCAGATGATGTTGTTCTGTTCGCTTCGTCCAGCAATGACCTACATGTCTTACTAGGACAGTTTGCCGCTGAGTGTGAAGCGGCTGGGATGAGAATCAGCACCTCCAAGTCTGAGTCCATGGTCCTCAGCCGGAAAAAGGTGGATTGTCCTCTCCGGCTTGGGGACAAGCTCCTGCCCCAAATGGGAGAGTTTAAGTATCTCTGGGTCTTATTCATGAGTGAGGGGAGAATGGAGTGAGAGGTTGACAGACGGATCGAAGCAGCATTTGCGGTAATGCGGACATTGTACCAGTCTGTTGTGGTGAAGAGGGAGCTAAGCTCTAAGGCAAAGCTGTTGATTTACCAGTCAATCTACGTTCTTACCCTCACTCATGGTCACAAGCTTTGGATAATGACCGAAAGAATGAGATCACGGATACAAGCGGCTGAAATGAGCTTTCTTCGTAGAATTGCTGGACTCACCCTTTAAGATAGGGTGAGCAGCTCAGGCGTCCGGGAGAGGCTCAGAGTAGAGCCGCTGCTCCTCCACATTGAAAGGAGTCAGTTGAAGTGGTATGAGCATCTGATCAGGATGCTTCCTGGACGCCTCCGACTTGAGGTGTTTTGGGCATGTCCCACTGGGAGGAGACCCCAGGGCAGACCCAGGACTTGCTGGATTGACTACGTCTCCCAGTTGATCTGGGAACGCCTTGGTGTCCCCTCTGAAGAGCTGGAGCAGGTCGCTGGGGAGAGGGAAGTCTGGGCTTCTCTGCTTGAACTGCTGCCTCCGTGACCCGGACCTCCGGAAAAGCAGTAGAATATAGATGGATGGATGGATGTTTTGATTTTACAGCCCAGTGAAGTTGTACAGTTTCTCTTTGGCCTGTATTTTTAGATTTATCTTCTGATCTAGTGATCCAAACTTGATGAAACTTCACACTCAAAATCACAACAGCATTTTGTAGAATCACACCAAATTTCATAGAATTCTGTTCATGTGCCAAAAATCATCTTCATGAAATGTATACCAGCCTTTGTGTCTTTGTCAATTGAAGGTTTTGTTTTCAGAAAGTTAAATTGCGAACAGGAACAGTCATGTGGTGTAGTCATTAAGGTGACCATCTGGTATGTTGGAAGGCTGGTTCAAATCTTCCCAGGGAAGTCTTGTTTGTCTGAGGTACATGTCTCTCCTGAACATTTGAAAACCTAGTGTGTCACACACCTTAGGTTTTAATGCTGTTGCTGTACAGTAAAAGACCTTGAAGTCTACATCTGCTTGGAACCCAGTGATCACTGCTTGAGGTTATATTTAAATCAGAAATTCACCAGAAGTCCTTCCAACCATGCCCACCCAGGGATATATTGTACTATGGCATGGGAAATGTCCAGATTAAACTAGAAATACATGGTAGTTCACCATTAAAGAAACACTATTTCACCTTTTCACAGTTTTATGGTTTTGTCTCTTGTAACTCCTGTAATGTTGTTATAAGATGTATTGTTGCGTGATGTGGGTGGTGGCTCCACCTTTCCGGTTCCTCCGCCACCCTGGGTATAAAGGGCTGATGCGGAAGGGGCACAATCTCTTTTGACCTTTGCCTCTGCCTATAAGGGAGTGCCTTGTGTCACTGTGAGTCACTCAATAAAGTCACGTTCTATTGCACTTCTGGCCTCGTTATTGATGTATTGGTTATGGACATAACATTTGGCGCCATTTCTGAAGCTTCCCGGCGAGCCGCCGGTACTGTGGGAAGTGGGAGAGGTGGTTTGCTGCATTTGAGAATTATCTGGTGGCATTGAACCTTGGTGAACTAGAGAAATTGCGTGCACGAGCGATTCTGGTCCATAATCTTGGCATGGAGGAACAACGCATTCTTAGCACATTGGTTGTGAATGACAGTTTTGAGGGTGTGGTTGGGCTAATGGCGCGCTACTTTTGCACTCCTGAGAACATCATCGTTCGGAGGATTCAGTTCCTACAGCGCCGACAGCAGACTAGAGAGTTGGTGCAGCGGTATGTTGCAGACCTGTGCCAGCTAGCTGGGTGTTGCCAGTTGGGGACCTTAGAACAGGAAATGGTCCGTGATCAGCTGGCAGAGCACATGCTGTGTACAGCGGCACTGTCAAGACTCCTTACACATTCCGGTGAACTGACGTTGGCCAAGGCTGTGGAGATGGTCCAACAATTTGAAGCTGCGGATAAACTGTTGTGGGACCTTGGTGAGAGAACAACACTGGGGAAACCCGACTCACAATCAGCGGCGCAGGCTGTAGACCCAGATAGCAATGACAGCGTGGAAGACGGAAAAGAATACGCTACTGCTATCAAAATAAGGTCTGCCCCGGGATTGCCAAAATGTTTTGGCTGCAGGTCTACCAAGCACGGCACAAGGCAAGAGAGTGTCCGGCAAAAGGCAAGCGCTGTGGCAAGTGCGGACTCCTACATCATTTCCCCAGGTCCTGTAAAAAATTTGAGCAAGGGGAATGGCGATGTGAAGTGGATTCCCCCACCACGACTCCTACGGTTATCCACACCGTCTCCCCAAGCACAGAAGGCTGTGTGTATTTAATGGTTGCGTTGGACAGTGAGGAAGTGCTGTTATTGGTGGACACGGGCGTAGTGAAGTCCGTGTTGAACTGGCCAACTGTGAGGAGTTTTTTCCCCTACCATCATGTGAGAGGTCTGTTGACGCCATTGTGTGGGTATGGTGGTAATAGGCTGTCCATTGTGGGTTCGCTGGAGCTGGTGGCAAGGTATAAGTCAGTGGTGGTGTCCAGCCTGCAGTTTGTGGTGACTGTGAGTGGGTCGAATGTGATGGGCTGCAACCTTTTTTATAGACTGGGCTTCTCAATTACCAGCAGCGGCGGAGAGGAGTGGTCGGGCTGTGGTTTATGGGACCGACTGGTTCCGCAAGTGGTGAACGATGTGGTTTGGGACGATACATGGCCTTGTGTTCTGGGAGATGGACAGGAACAATACCACCCAGGGCCATCGCGGGAGGGTTCCGGTGCCAGGGCCCAAGTTACCCTAGGTGAGGGAACTGGGTGGCATGGTGAATGCCCGTGATGGCGGGTGGAGCTGACTGGAGGGCTCCCGCTGCTTCCAGAGTTCGGCGGAGGTACCGAGAAGCATGGAGTCACAACGGCTTTGCCAGCGTTGCAAATGAAAGCGAGCGGGGCAGGACCAGCTGGCATGGGAAACAGATGTGCTACACAGAAACACTGGAGGCCGAGTCGGGCTTCGCAGAGGGTCGCCAGTGTGGTGTGACCCAGTGAGGAGGCCTGGTTGAAACATCATGGACATTGGAAGCCGAGTCAAGCATCTTTGGGAGTCGGTGATGTGGTTCAATCCAGAGAGGAGGCTTGGCTGAGAGGGGTCCACGGAAAACAGAAATGACGGGAGGACCAGGGGCGGCTGAAAGTAGTATCTGTTTGGGGGGATGGGTACCTTCAGCTGTCAGATGACTCATGGAGACACCCCAATTAACTGTGGCGTGCCAACGAGGAGAAGGAGGTGTCGGGGCTCCGACGGGGCTCATCTCCTGGGGTGAAGAGATGGAGGTGCTCTGGATGGGACCCACCAGACGGGTCTCCGGGGAGGTGGTCTCTCCATCAAGACTGTGCAGTAGCAAGGGGCGATGGGTTGGGTTGAATACGAATTGCCTGGGCTATGTAGTTGATATGTTTCTCATGCAGTATTGCTACATCAAGTGCCCATGTAAAAAAAAATTTTAAAAAAAAGGAAAAACCCAAGTTGTAGAGGCTGGGTTAATCATCTCAGACTGGATGCAGAGGGTAAACAGAGAAGGACAATAGGTATGGAGATGAGAGAGATTATGGTGAGGTAGCAGGAAGAAGGAGTTGGGGGAGAAGGGATGAATGTATTGTGATGCGAGATGTCATGTAGATGTGAGATGGGCGGTTGATATAAAAGGAGAACCCCTGGTGTATTGAGACATGCTTTTTCTGTGTATGACTGATGTGAGAGTGAATAAAGTCGTCTGCTGCATAAATCTGCCTCCGTTATTTACACTCTCCACAAAGTAATGTTTGTGTTACCATGTTTGAGGTTTATATTACTGTGGGGTTTGCCCAGGTTGGGGTTGTTTTATTGGGAATGTTGGTAGGGCATGAATGTGCATGTTACCTGGTTGTTTGTTGGATTAAGGTTTTACCTGTGTGTATATATGTTTTTAGGTTTATTTTGTGTTATAATAGGAACACGGCAGTATTTTATTTTATGGACTTTATTGTTGCGTCCATAATTGGGTAAAGGTAAATACACAGCTGTTGTAGTTTACGGAGCTTTATTACAATGGTAGTCCTTTACATAAAGAGGCTTACTGCACTCGCCTGCTTGCCAGGTGGCTCCCTTTCCAAATCCTCCTTTTTAAGTATTTTGTTTATGTGGTGTCTAAGCTGAAAGAACCTGTAAAGGTCTTAATTTACTAGACCTTGTATTTTCAAATCTTCAAAACTTCTTAAAGTTTGCCCTTTAAAAAAATTGTAATATTTTATCAGTCCGTTCTCTTTCCACTTTTTAAATCTAGTTTCTGTTTTATTAGGAGTAAAGTCTTGATCATAGGCAATCCATTGCAGTAATCGATAGGGTTCTTTAGTTTGATTCTCTCTATGGCTGTGTTGTGAGACATGTATATGTTGGACACTGCATATGTGATTTAACCACGATGAAGGAGAGCCAGCCCCCTGCGGTGCGGAGCCACAGAGCCTGGACCCCCTGCGGAGGACAGGGGACAGAAGACTTCCTGACCACTGAGGCTCGGGAAGAGAGAAGGGGGAGTTATGTAAATAAAAGGCTAATGAATGTGAATAAAGAGACTTTGATATAGATGTGTGATTTCCCCCGCGAGGGAAATGGTTTGATGTGAGAAGGTTTAAATGAGAGAACTTTGGTGTGTTCACTCTTTTTGTTCGCTGCTCAAGAATAAGAGCAGACAGTGGAATGATTTCTTGAATAAACTGAAATGAAAGACAATTCGGTTTCGTTATTCAAGTCTCCCCACATTGGTGACTGACGACGTTGAGAATGAACGAAGAAATTCTCAGGGTCCCGGACTCACAGCGCTCAGAGCTGGCGAGCGCAGTGGCCGTTAAGCTGCCTGATTTCTGGCAGGATAACCCACGGTCGTGGTTTCTGCAAGCAGAGTCGCAGTTCGCGCTCGCAGGAGTAACGGTGGATGACACTAAGTTCCACCATGTCATCGCTAAACTGGACAACAGCACAGCTCGGTGCGTGCAAAGCTTGGTGGAGCAGCCACCCGCGACCGACAGGTACAGCAAGCTGAAATCCACCCTCATCAAGTTTTTCACCCCCTCGGCTGAAGTGAGGGCGAGGAGGATCCTGTCTTTGCTAGACCAAGGTGGACACAGGCCGAGCGCCCTGATGGAGGAGATGATACAGCTGAGAGGGTTGGACAACGATGATTTCATTTTTCAGTTCATCTTCCTCTCCAACCTCCCGGCGCATGCGAGAAGCACGCTGGCCGGCAAAAAGTGTCACACCCTGGAGGAGTTCCGGGAGCTGGCCCAGGAGGCAGACGGGATCCTGGACGCCTGCGGCGGGCAAGCAACCACAGCAGCGACCCGAGACAGCGGGGAGCCAGAGGCGGCAGAACCAGACTGGCCGACGATGGCGGCAACACGGCCGCGACGAGGGGGAGCCAATAGCCCGGCGACAGAGGCGCGGGCACGACACAGCGGAGGAGAAGATCTCTGCTTTTACCATCGGAGGTTCGCAGAGAAGGCACGCAGGTGTGTGCCGCCCTGCATCTTCAGGAGTTCGGGAAACGGCAAGACCGGGGGTCGCTAGCAGCTTCGACCCTCGGAGAACGCAACAAGCTGCTCTACATCACGGATGCGCGCTCCGGACGAGTGTTCCTCATTGACACCGGAGCACAAGTGAGCTTCATCACCCCAACATACGCGGACCGGGTAGCTGGACCCCACGGTGACGGAGCTACAGCGGCAAATGGCTCGAACATCAACACCTACGGGAGAAGGACCTTGCCTTTATGCTTACATGGCCGCACATATGAATGGACTTTTGTAGTAGCGGCGGTGAGTTTCAACATGTTGGGCGCGGATTTTTTGTGTTCACACAATCTGTTAGTTGATCTTGCTAATAGACGGCTGGTAAATGCACTCTCTTTTTACTCTCTCCCCTGTTCAGCTCGAGTGTCCCCGCCACCAGTACAGACCCACGTCGCTACAGCAGGTGGTAAGTTTCACACACTCCTCACCCAATTTCCAGCGCTCACTGTGCCCACTTTTTCAGCGACGGTCGCGAAGCACGGGGTGAAACACTTCATCCCCACTTCTGGTCCTCCCGTGTTTGCAAAAGCTCGGCGCTTGGATGCAGTTAAGCTCGCCATTGCGCGCGAGGAGTTCGCCAGCCTGGAGAGGCTGGGCATCGTTCGTAGGTCGAAGAGCCCGTGGGCTTCGCCGCTGCACATGGTACCGAAAGCCGATGGCTCCTGGAGACCGTGCGGGGATTACCGCAGGCTAAACAACGCTACGGCACACGATCGTTATCCCATCCCGCACATTCAGGATTTTTCGGTGCACCTGGCGGGGGCGCGCATTTTTTCAAAGATTGATCTAGTTCGCGGCTATCACCAAGTCCCAGTCCAACCGGAGGACATTCCTAAAACAGCGGTAATAACCCCGTTCGGACTTTTCGAATTTTTACGCATGCCGTTTGGTCTCAAAGGGGCGGCGCAAACATTTCAGCGGATGATGGATGCCGTGTTACGCGATCTCCCTTTCGTGTTTGTGTACCTCGACGACATTTTGGTCGCGAGTACTTCAGAGGACGAACACGAAACGCACCTCACAGCAGTTTTTAGGAGGCTGGGAGAGCACGGCTTAATAGTTAACCCAGCCAAGTGCCAGTTCGGCGTTGAGCGGATTGATTTTTTGGGTCACCGCGTCTCCCCGGAGGGAGCGGTTCCGTTACCAGAGAAAGTACGCGCGGTAGCGGATTTTCCCCGTCCACAAACGGTCAAATCACTACAGGAATTCTTGGGGATGGTGAATTTTTATAACCGGTTCCTGCCCCACGCAGCTCAAATCATGCAACCGTTATATGCCGCGCTCAAAAAACAAAAGCCGACCCAGGCGGTCGAATGGTCCCCGGAGCGGGAGCGCGCGTTCACAGAGGTTAAAAAAGCCTTGGCTGACGCTGCGCTCCTGGCCCACCCAGACCCTGCAGCACGTATCGCGCTGACGACAGACGCTTCAGATTTAGCCATAGGGGCCGTTATTGAGCAACAGGTAGCCGGAGTTTGGCAGCCTTTGGCTTTCTTTAGCAAATCTTTAAGCGCGGCTGAGCGAAAATACAGCGCGTTTGACAGAGAACTGTTGGCGCTGCATTTGGCTATTCGTCATTTCCAGTTCTGGCTGGAAGGACGGTGCTTCACCGCTTATGTGGACCACAAGCCGCTCACATACGCCATGGCCAAAATTTCAGATCCGTGGTCCGGCAGGCAGCAGAGGCAGCTGGCCGCAATCTCGGAATTTACCACTGACATTAGGCACGTCGCGGGCAAATTCAATGTAGTAGCGGATTGTCTCTCACGCGCGTTCACGACCCCGACACGCGCAGAGGCAGAACGGGCCACCGTGACCGCGCCGCAGGAGAGCGGCACGGTGGCGCGCGCAGCCCCGGTGCACGTGGGTATAGATTACGCAGCCATGGCAGCGGACCAGGGGGCGGACGCAGACGTGCGCGCGCTCCAGTCTGGACCAACAGGGTTGAGGCTGGAGAGCAAGTGTTTACAAACCGGTATGCCCCCCCTGATCTGCGACATGTCGACGGGGCGCCCGCGTCCGGTGGTTCCGGCCACGTGGCGCCGCCGTGTTTTTGACTCGGTCCACTCACTGGCGCACCCGGGGGTGCGCGCGTCGGTGAAACTAGTGGCGGAAAAGTTTGTTTGGCCGTGCCTGCGCAAGCACGTGAAGGAATGGGCAAAAACCTGCATTTCCTGTCAACGGGCCAAAATTCACAGGCACACAAGAGCCCCGTTAGAACCGTTCCGCATTCCGGCCAGAAGGTTCGACCATGTGCACGTCGACCTTGTGGGCCCCCTACCGGCATCACAGGGGTTCACGTATCTTTTGACAATGGTGGACCGCACCACACGTTGGCCGGAAGTGGTCCCACTTGCGACGACCACGGCCGCGGAGGTGGCTCGCGTTTTTTTAACGGCTTGGGTGGCGCGCTTCGGGGTTCCGTCGGACATTACGTCCGATAGAGGACCGCAATTCATCTCTGAGCTGTGGTCAGCGATGGCCAACGGCTTAGGAGCCAAAATTCACCGCACTACGGCTTACCACCCTCAGGCTAATGGTTTATGCGAGCGTTTTCATAGGTCTTTGAAGGCAGCACTCAGAGCGTCGCTCACGGATGCAGATTGGGTAAATAAACTCCCATGGGTTTTATTAGGGTTGCGTTCTGCGCCTAAAGAGGACTTAGACGCCTCCCCAGCGGAGCTGGTATTCGCACAAACTCTGAGGCTGCCGGGCGAGTTTTTACCAGAGCACCCAGAGCCCCCACCTCTCTCTGCTCTGGGACCGTTAGTTGGCACGGGGGCAGACACGCTCCCGGGTCCGGTTCATCACGCTTTTCCACGAGTTTTCGTCCCCAAGGCTTTGAAAAATGCCGATTTCATTTTTGTCAGGCGCGAAGCCCTTAAAGCAACGCTCAAACCACCTTACGAAGGGCCATTTCGAGTGCTGGAGGCAGGTGATAAGCAATTTGTGCTAGATTTTGGGGACAGAAAAGAGACAGTCAGTATTGACAGACTAAAACCTGCTTTTGTCATGAAGGACGTGTCTGTACCGGTCGCGGTGGCGCCTCGACGAGGCAGGCCCCCGCAGAGGGCAATTAACCACTCTCTTCCTCAGTCAACAGACCCGAAGCAGAACAGCACCGCAGGCAAGGCGGGGCCAACGCACAGCAGATTCGGCAGACGGCTGAAGCCCAAGCGGCGCACAGACTGAATGTTGGTGTTGATTATTCAGTAGTGAGTAAGGTGCTATTAAATTTTGGGAATTAGTCTGTTCTTCATCGTTTGGGGGGGGGGTTATATGGCTGTGTTGTGAGACATGTATATGTTGGACACTGCATATGTGATTTAACCACGATGAAGGAGAGCCAGCCCCCTGCGGTGCGGAGCCACAGAGCCTGGACCCCCTGCGGAGGACAGGGGACAGAAGACTTCCTGACCACTGAGGCTCGGGAAGAGAGAAGGGGGAGTTATGTAAATAAAAGGCTAATGAATGTGAATAAAGAGACTTTGATATAGATGTGTGATTTCCCCCGCGAGGGAAATGGTTTGATGTGAGAAGGTTTAAATGAGAGAACTTTGGTGTGTTCACTCTTTTTGTTCGCTGCTCAAGAATAAGAGCAGACAGTGGAATGATTTCTTGAATAAACTGAAATGAAAGACAATTCGGTTTCGTTATTCAAGTCTCCCCACACTCTCTATCTTAAACCAAATTTTTAGCGGGGTCTCTATCCACGGGTTAGTGTTATTCAAAAGTTTAGGTAAGACATTGTTCCCTATTAACGCCTGTAGGGGGATGTCACTTGTTATTTGGCATTCCATCTCCTTCCATTGTGCAGTGTAGACTGGGTTACATATCTCTACTAAGGTTTTAATTTGTGCGGCTTTAAAATAGTCCCTGATATTTGGCAGCGCGAGCCCACCTTTGTCTTTGTTTAGCTGTAGGGTTCTATATCTGATTCTTGGTCTCTTGCCCTGCCATATGAATCTTGAGATCCTTCTGTCCAGTTCTTGCCATGTTTTTTTGGGAGGTTCTACCGGTATTGTTTGGAAAAGGTATAGAAGACGTGGAAGTATATTCATTTTGACTGCTTCAATTCTTTGTGTGGTACATACAAAGGTATCATATTCCATCTTGCTAGATCAGTTTTATTTTTGCCATCAGTGGATCATAGTTTAGTGTTATAATTTTGTTGAGTTGTTTTGGGATATTGACCCCCAGATATTTCATAGATTCCATCTCCCAGTTAGTTTTGAGTTTGCTTAGTAAATATTGATTTGGGTCATAGTTGAATGTTAAAACTTGGGTTTTATGCATGTTTAATTCGTACCCTGATAACTCTCCATACTCTGAAAAAACTGAGATTAGTTCTGGAAAAGAGGTGTTCGGCTGCCCCAGGTATATTAAAATGTCATCAGCAAAGAGTGCTATTTTATGTTCCTTCTGACCAAGTGTAATACCTTGAATTTTTTGATTGTCTTATCCATTGGCTCAGCGGTTCTATGAAGATTGCAAAGAGCAGTGGAGACAAGGGGCAGCCCTGACGACATCCTCTTTCCAGTTCAAAAGATGATGATAATTTACCGTTAATCCTTATTTTAGCTGTTGGTTTTTTATATAATGCCTGGATAGTTCTAATGAAGTTGTTATGAAAATTGAAACTGGATAAGATTCTATGATGGTGCGCATTTAGGGCCCATATATAGTATGCATGTATGGTATGCATTTTCCCTCACATATGTTCAGTAGGCATGACGGTGCATACTCTGGGAACTTCACGTCTAAACGGCCAAGAAGTCCTGACCCGGCGGAGACCGCGGGAGGTGTGAAGTGGTTTCTTGAAAGACGGGAAGTCAGAGAGAATGTCCCAGCAGGAGCCCCGAGGCTGAAGAGTTGAAAAACAATAGGGACGCCAAGGAGCCTCAGAAGCTATATGTTTACTGAAGGACTGTGGGCTGGGAATGTGATATTTGATGTTGGGGGGTTTTGTGTCTCTGCAGAGTATAAGAGCTGTGTTGAATGATTGTTCTCCCTCTTTTGTTGAGATACTTGCTTGATAGAGGATGTAGACTTTCAATAAACCTTTCCTGAGAAATAAACTCAGTCTCGTTTGTGAAGGCATCCTCTACACTGGTGACCTACGACAAACCATGGCTGGTGACGGTGAGCTTTCCGCACCGGACTCTTCAGGAGCCAACCGGGTTAACGCAGCTACCGCACTACAGCTGCCCGATTTCTGGCAACATAACCTGCGCTCCTGGTTTACCACTGTGGAGGCGCAGTTCCACCTTCGGGGAATCTCAGCGGACGTAACGAGGTTCTACCATGTCGTCGTGAAGCTGGACAGCCTCACAGTGCAGCGGGTGGAGGGCCTGACCAACCACCCGCCCCAAGACGACAAGTATGGCGCACTGAAAGCCGCCCTCATTCGAGCCTTCACTCCCTCGCTGGGAGAGCGAGCAGAGAAGCTCCTGGCGCTGACAGAAGGGGAAGCAGACAGGCCGGCAGATCTGATGGCGAAGATGATGAGCCTGAGAGGCGAGGATGACGACAGCTTTATCTTCGCCCACCTCTTTCTCAGAACGCTACCGCCAGCGGTGAGAGTCACCCTGGCCAGCTCACAGCTACTCAACAACCGTGACTACCATGAGCTGGGCCAGGCTCGTCGACGCCCATAGAAGACACGCAGCCACAACGGCAGCAGCAGAGCTGAACGCACCCCCACGAGATGAGGGGAGACCAGAGGCTGCAGCACCGGACCCACTGATGTCGGCAGCGGCAGAGGCCAGGAGAAGCGGGGCTGACAACACCCTCTGCTTCTACCATCGACGCTTCGCTGAGAGAGCGCGCAGATGCACCCCACCGTGCCGATACCAGCGCCAGGGAAACGCCAAGACTGAGAGCCGGTAGCAGCTGCGACTCTCGGCACGAAGAACAAGCTGCTTTTCGTGACAGACGCAAATTCGGGGAAAGAATTCCTGGTGGACACAGACTCCCAGCTGAGTTTTGTCAAGCCTGCCTACGCGGACATGCTGACGCCTGCCAGCGGACCCCTGGTGTTAGCGGCGAACGGCTCCACGATCAAAACCTATGGGGAGAAGACGTTCCTCCTATCTCTCCACGGCTGCACCTTTGAGTGGACCTTCGTCGTGGCCGCAGTTAGCAACAACATGCTAGATGCTGACTTTTTATGCTCAAACAGTTTATTGGTTGATCTTGCTAATAGACGTATTGTAAATGCACTGTCTTTTTACTCTATCTCCTGCACAGCTCGGGTGGCCCTGCCTTCTGCACATCCCAATGTCACAGCTGCGGGGGGTAAGTTTCATGCACTACTCAATCAGTTTCCAACACTCACGGTCCCAACATTTTCAGCGTCAGTTGCCAAACACGGGGTCGAGCATTTCATAACTACCTCTGGCCCCCCTGTTTTTGCAAAAGCTCGGCGCTTGGACCCAGCTAAACTGGCCATCGCGCCCGAGGAATTTGCCAACTTGGAAAAACTGGGCATTGTTAGACGCTCTAACAGCCCTTGGTCGTCACCCCTGCACATGGTGCCCAAGGCTGACGGCTCGTGGCGCCCTTTCGGTGATTTCCGCAGATTAAATAATGCTTCAGCACACGACCACTACCCGATTCCGCACATCCAGGACTTTTCAGCACATTTGGCAGGGCGCGCATCTTTTCCAAAATAGATTTGGTGCGCAGTTATCACCAAGTCCCAGTCCGCGCGCAAGACATACCCAAAACGGCAGTTATAACCCCTTTCGGGCTCTTCGAGTTTTTGCGCATGCCTTTCGGCCTCAAAGGCGCCGCACAGACGTTCCAACGCATGATGGATGCAGTGCTGCGCGGCCTCCCTTTCGTGTTCGCTTATTTGGATGATATTTTGGTAGCCAGTACATCTGAAGCCGAACACGAACGCCACCTCACAGCCGTTTTTCAGAGGATGACAGAACACGGGCTGATAATTAACCCAGCGAAATGCCAGTTCGGGGTAGTGCAAATTGATTTTTTGGGGCACCGCGTGTCTCCAGAGGGCGCGGTCCCGCTGCCGGATAAAGTGCGCGCAATAACGGATTTCCCTCAACCGCAGACAGTTAAGGCACTGCAAGAATTTTTGGGGATGGTCAGTTTTTATAACCGCTTCCTCCCCAACGCGGCACGGCTCATGCACCCATTGTACGCGGCACTAAAGAAGCAAAAACCTGCATCTAAGGTCGAGTGGTCCCCGGACCGGGAGCGTGCTTTCTCACAAGTCAAATCGGCCCTCGCGAACGCTGCGTTATTGGCACACCCGGTGCCAGCAGCTCACATGGCGCTAACCACGGACGCTTCCGACATGGCAGTGGGGGCGGTTGTCGAGCAACTGGTAGCAGGGAGCTGGCAACCACTTGCGTTTTTCAGCAAAACATTGCGCAATAATGAGCGTAAATACAGCGCGCTTGATAGGGAGCTTTTAGCCCTGCATTTGGCCATCCGCCACTTCCAGTTCTGGTTGGAGGGGCGCAGTTTCACCGCCTTTGTAGACCACAAACCATTAACATTTGCAATGGCCAAAATTTCAGAGCCTTGGTCGGGCCGACAACAGAGACAGCTGGCTGCGATTTCGGAGTTTACCACCGACATTCAACACGTGGCGGGCAAACACAATGTCATGGCAGATTGCCTCTCGCGCGCAGTTGCACTGCCAGGCCCCCAGGGGGCAGACTCAGCGGCTGTAGACGCGGGCCAGGCTTGCGGCGCGGAAGCGCTCACAGCCCCGGTCTGCGTTGGGTTAGATTACGCAGCCATGGCCGCTGAGCAGGTTAACAATGCGGACGTGCGCGCGCTCCAGTCTGGGCCAACAGGGCTAAGGCTGGAGCACAGGGTGCTTCAAAGGGGTATGCCCCCCCTAATCTGTGATATCTCCATGGGGCGCCCCCGCCCCGTGGTCCCAGCTGCATGGCGTCGCCGCGTTTTTGACTTAATACATTCGCTGGCACATCCGGGCATTCGCGCGTCGATCAAAATGGTGGGAGAGAAGTTTGTTTGGCCGGGGCTGCGTAAACAGGTCAAAGAATGGGCTGCAGCCTGCGCAGCGTGTCAAAGAGCAAAGGTACACAAGCACATGCGGGCCCCTTTAGAACCTTTTCACATCCAAGCCAAACACTTCGACCACGTGCATGTCGACTTGGTGGGACCCCTCCCGCTGTCACAGGGGTTCACACACCTTCTAGCTATGGTGGACCGCACTACGCACTGGCCAGAGGCGATTCCCCTGGCGTCAACCACAGCAGCAGACGTTGCGCGCGCTTTTTTAATGACTTGGGTCGCGCGCTTTGGAGTCCCGTCAGACATAACGTCTGACAGAGGGCCCCAGTTTGTTTCCGAGCTCTGGTCATCCATGGCACTCAGCCTGGGGGTGAAAATTCATCGCACCACTGCGTATAACCCCCAGGCCAACGGTTTGTGCGAACACTTTCACCGGTCATTGAAAGCAGCCCTCAGAGCGGCTCTCACGGACACAAATTGGGTTGATAAGCTTCCATGGGTTTTATTAAGGTTGCGTTCGGCACCTAAAGAAGATTTGCAAGCCTCTCCGGCCGAGCTAGTCTTCACCCAACCTCTCCGGTTACCGGGAGAATTCCTTCCTGAGAACCCCGCACCAGATCGCCCCCCCGCTCAGCTGCTGCAGAGCGACGCGGGATCAAACACCCTCCCCAGCCCAGTTCATCACAGTTTTCCACGCGTTTTTTGTGCCTAAAGCCTTAAAGAATGCAGAATTCGTCTTTGTTAGACACAACGCACAGAGGTTAGGTTTAAGACCACCTTATGATGGACCGTTCAGAGTGTTAGAAACCGGGGAAAAGCATTTTTTGCTCGATTTGGGAGACAGAAGGGAGTTAGTCTGCATTAACAGACTCAAACTCGCTTTTGTGTTAGCTGATGAACAAGTGCAGGTAGCCAGGGCCCCCCGTCGGGGCAGGCCACCAGGGAAACACTCTGCTAAGTTTTCACGACGATGTGCTAATGACGCTGATCCACAGATGCAAGAGACAGCCACAGGCAGAGCGAGACCTGCTTACAGCAGGTATGGCAGGCGGTTGAAGCCCAAGCAGTTGGATGTGTGATATGTTGTGCCAAAAATTTTTTTTTCATTTTCGTTCTGTGTAATATGTCATGATTCTATGCATCTGGGGTGTAAGTTGTCCTTATTTAGACGTTTGGGGGGGTTTATATGGTGCGCATTTAGGGCCCATATATAGTATGCATGTATGGTATGCATTTTCCCTCACATATGTTCAGTAGGCATGACGGTGCATACTCTGGGAACTTCACGTCTAAACGGCCAAGAAGTCCTGACCCGGCGGAGACCGCGGGAGGTGTGAAGTGGTTTCTTGAAAGATGGGAAGTCAGAGAGAATGTCCCAGCAGGAGCCCCCGAGGCTGAAGAGTTGAAAGACAATAGGGACGCCAAGGAGCCTCGGAAGCTATATGTTTACTGAAGGACTGTGGGCTGGGAATGTGATATTTGATGTTGGGGGGTTTTGTGTCTCTGCAGAGTATAAGAGCTGTGTTGAATGATTGTTCTCCCTCTTTTGTTGAGATACTTGCTTGATAGAGGATGTAGACTTTCAATAAACCTTTCCTGAGAAATAAACTCAGTCTCGTTTGTGAAGGCATCCTCTACACTATATAGGAAAGACCAGTCAACCGAATCAAATGCTTTTTCAGCATCTAATCCCAATATGGCTGCATTTAAGTTATATTTTTTTATATGATGAATTATGTGTATAGTGTGTCTAATGTTGTCTTGTGTCTGTCTTTGTCTTATAAAACCTGTTTGGTCTAAATGAATTAAGTCTGTCAGTATATTTTCTAACCTTTTGGCAAGGATAGTGGTAAAAAGCTTATAGTCCTGATTTAACACACTGATTGGTCTGTAGTTGGAGCATTCTAGTTTATCCTTTTCAGGTTTAGGTATGACTGCAATGACCCCTTCTCTCCAGGAGGGGGGATTTCCCCTGTGTGGAGGACATAATTAAATGTTTTCAGGAGGAGAGGAGATAGTTGCTGTTTAAAGGTTTTGCACCACTCTGCTGTATAGCCATCTGCTCCTGGGGATTTGTTAGCTTTAAGTTTCATAATTGCTTTTTCTAATTCTTTAGGTTGTATTTCTGACAGTAGTGTTTTATTTTGTGACTCATTAAGTTGGGGAAGGTTTAATGTGTTTAGGAATGCTTCGAATGCGTTATAATGTTTTTTGAGGGAGTACAAGTTCTTGTAGTAGTTCTCGAAGCTTTTAAGAATATCCTGAATTCTAAGTTTTATTTCCTTTGATACTGGTTCTCTGATTTTGTAGATTGCTCTCTCTGTTTGTTGTTTCCTCAATTTATAGGCTAGTAATTTTGCCGATTTGCTGCCTGCTTCATAGTATTTTTGTTTCAGAAATGTAAGTTTCTTCTGGATTTCTATTGTGTAGATCTCATTTATTTGTTTTTTAATTTCCTTAATTTTGAGCGAGTCATTAGAATGAGTGCTGTCTTTGTGCTCATTTTCTAGGTTCTTAAGTTCTGACTCTAATGTGATTAGTTTTTCTTGTCTCAGTTTCTTTTGGATTGCCAGTTTTGCGCTAATCTTTCCCCTTATTACAGCTTTGCATGCGTCCCACAGTATTAAAGGGGATACTTCTCCATTATCATTTTCTTCCAAATATCTGAGAATATCTGATTCCAATTCATCTTTCAGTGGTCCTTTCAGGACATTTGAATTTAACCTCCAAGAAAATGTATTATTTGTGTATTTTTGGATGTTTAAGTCCATATAGATCGGACTGTGGTCAGAGAGATCTATCAGTCCTATTTTACATGTTTTTACTCTTCCAATGTCTCTATTAAACATAAAAAAATAGTCAATCCTTGAGTATGATGAATGTTGTGCTGAGTAAGATGTATAATCTTTTACAGAGGGGTTGAGTTCCCTCCACACGTCACAGATTCCCATTTCTTTTAGTAGCATCCGAGTTTTTCTACTTTGAGTGTTATTTTGATGTGGAGAATTACCTGATGAATCCCAGTATGGGTTCAGTCTTAGATTGAAGTCTCCACCACATATCACTAAACCTTGGGCTTTAGTTATCATTAGGTCAAATACATTTTTATAATATTTCCAGTTAGCCCCTGGACATGCATATACATTCAGCAGGGTGATATCTTCTCCCTCTAGCCACCCAAGTACCATACAGAATCTCCCTTCTTTATCTTTGTGTTCTGAATTTTTTTCAAACATAGTTTTGGTTGAGATCAATGTCGCTACCCCCCTCCTCCTCCCTGACTTATATGAGGATGAAGAGATCAGTTTAAACCCTTGTCTATTAAGTTTAGTGTGCTCCAAGTCTGTTAGGTGGGTTTCCTGTAAAAATATTATTCCTGCTTTGTCTTTTTTCATTTTGCCAAGAATCTTGGATCTTTTAACTGGATTCAGGATCCCTTTTACATTATATGAGATTATTTTGGTTACACCCTGTTTCTCCATTGTATTGTCTTATTTAGTATAACAGTGTAGTGGCCCTCTTTTATGCTACTCAGAAACTGAAAGAACATTAAGAACATAAAAAACATTAAGAACATAGTATATAAAACTTTAAAACAAAAAACTGACAAAAGATCTTCCTGAGCTGAGGTCTTTTTAGTGACCTTAGAAGAGCCTTGATGGTGCATTGGCTCTGAGGGAAATTCCTCAAACTCTGTTACGTGTTGAGGGCCCTCTCTTACCCCTGTAAGTTGTCCCATGTTTTTATAAGATAAGATAAGATTGTGGAGTGTGTAATTGACGAGGCAGGTTTGTCTCAAGGCATTTTATTACACGTCTCCAACATGAGCATAGTAGAAAGAGGACATCTCAGAAAAAACTCGTCCCTTATATACCCAGGTCTCCCCACAGCTCACAAGTCACATTGCATTCACATCAAAGGTAACTTTGCATTTCCTCTTAAATCCCTTAGCATCCCCCTCACAGTCTTTGGCCCACAAAGGATCCTCCAAGCAGTCTCTTGGCACACAAAGGATCCTCCAAGCAGTCTCTTGCATATAAAAGATTACACTTTCACAGCTTCCTGTTATCTCCAAGGAAACTCTGCACTTTGTTCTTATCTAAGATGTGAGGCATTATGCAAGGCATTAAGTAAGTCACATGTGTGGCTACACCCCCCCCCCAAACATTTTAGATCGAACAAAAGAATAACAGTCTGCATGCTGTGATAGAATCATTACACATCAATCCCCATGCTGCTTGGGCTTCAGTCTTCTCCCGTATCTGCTGTAACCAGGATTCGCCGCCTCAGTGGCGCTGTCATGCTGGGGAGCTGCTGTCTGGGGGTGAAAACCTTTTGTCAGTCCCTGTGGGTGTTCTGGGGAAACTTTACTCTGGGAAGCTCCTCGTGGGGGTCTTCCACGCCGAGGGGCCCTCGCCAACAGCACTTGCTCGTCCGCCACCACAAAAGCGGGTTTGAGTCTGTTTAAGCCAACCTTTTCCCTCCTACCCCCCAAATCTAGCAAAAAATGCTTGTCCCCTGTTTCCAGCACTCTGAATGGTCCATCATAAGGCGGTCGCAATGGGGGGCGATGTGCATCATGTCTGACAAAAACAAACTCCGCGTTTTTCAAAGCTTTAGGTACAAAAACGCACAGAAAACTGTGGTGGGCAGGGCCCGGCAGCGTGCCTGTGTCGATGCTACGCTGCAACAGCTGAGATGGGGAGCTGCCCAGCGCAGGATTATCCGGGAGAAACTCCCCGGGCAACTGAAGTGGCTGCGCAAAAACGAGTTCGGCTGGGGAAGCCTCTAAGTCCTCTTTAGGTGCAGAACGTAACCCCAATAAAACCCACAGTAGCTTGTCTACCCAATTTGCATCCGTCAGTGACGCTCTGAGAGCTGCTTTCAATGACCTGTGAAAACGTTCGCATAACCCATTAGCCTGTGGATTGTACGCGGTTGTGCGGTGAATTGTGACGCCTAGGCTGCGGGCCATTGTTGACCATGTCCGACGGGACTCCAAAACGCGCCGCCCATGCTGTTACAAACGCGCGTGCCACCTCCTCGGCTGTGGTTGACGCTAAAGGAACCACCTCCGGCCAGCGCGTGGTGCGGTCCACCATTGTCAGAAGGTGCGTGCACCCCTGTGATGGCGGGAGGGGACCCACGAGGTCCACGTGAACATGGCCAAACCTCTTAGCCGGAATGTGAAATGGCTCCAAGGGAGCTCTCGTGTGTCTGTGTACCTTGGCTCGTTGGCACGCCATGCAGGCTGCCGCCCACTCTGTAACTTGTTTGCGGAGGCCCAGCCACACAAATTTTTCTGCTACCATTTTGACCGACGCGCACACCCCTGGGTGTGCCAAAGAATGAATCGAGTCAAAAACGCGGTGGCGCCACGCTGCCGGTACCACGGGACACGGTCTCCCTGTGGAGACATCACAGATTAGAGGGGGCATACCGTCTTGCAGTACCCTGCTCTCCAGCCTTAACCCTGTTGGTCCAGACTGGAGCGCGCGCACATCCGCGTCACTAACCTGCTCCGCGGCCATGGCTGTATAATCTATCTCCACGCGGACGGGGGCAGCCACGGCGCGCGAGAGGCAGTCTGCCACTACATTCAGTTTACCCGACACGTGCTGAATATCGGTAGTAAACTCTGAGATCGCGGCTAGCTGCCTCTGCTGCCGGCCCGACCACGGTTCTGAAACTTTGGCCATCGCGAATGTTAGTGGCTTGTGGTCAACGAACGCGGTGAAACAGCGCCCTTCTAGCCAGAACTGGAAGTGGCGAATGGCCAAATGGAGAGCCAGCAACTCCCTGTCAAACGCGTTGTATTTACGCTCACTATCACGCAAGGTTCTGCTGAAAAAGGCGAGTGGCTGCCAAGCCCCGGCTACATGCTGCTCCACGACCGCCCCTATGGCCACATCTGACGCGTCAGTGGTGAGCGCTATGAGGTCCGTTGGGTCTGGATGTGCCAACAACGCAGCGTTTGCCAGGGCTGCTTTGACTTCCGAGAACGCTTGCTCCTGCTCCGGGGACCACTCGATCTTATTCGCGGGTTTCTGTTTTTTGAGCGCGGCAAACAGCGGTTGCATGAGTTGTGCTGCATGGGGGAGGAAACGGTTATAAAAATTCACCATTCCTAAAAACTCACGTAACGCCCTGACCGTCTGCGGCCGGGGGAAATCTGCTACCCCGTGCACTTTGTCAGGTAGCGGAACTGCTCCTTCGGGGGAAACGCGGTGTCCTAAAAAATCGATCTGCCTCACCCCGAACTGACACTTCGCTGGGTTGATTATTAACCCGTGCTCTCCCAACCTCCGGAAAACTGCCGCGAGGTGGTTTTCGTGTTCGTCTTCGGACGCGCTGGCTACCAAGATATCGTCTAAATAGACAAACACGAAAGGGAGATCGCGCAGCACCGCATCCATCATGCGTTGGAACGTCTGTGCAGCCCCTTTAAGCCCGGATGGCATGCGCAAAAACTCGAACAGACCAAATGGAGTTATCACCGCTGTTTTGGGTATGTCCTCAGCGCGCACTGGGACTTGGTGGTAACCGCTATGGCAGATGATAAAATAAAGGGACCCCGAGCGGCACGGCGAAACTTGCCCCTGCGCTGTGAGCGGGTGCAGGAGCGAGTCCCGTGGCTCTCTGCAAAGGGGACACTAGATGTGTGTGTCAGCAGCAGCAGTCAAAGAGAGAAAAGAGTGAACATATATCCAGCCACTTAAATACCCAGCTACAAACAATACATCAAAGGCATGTTAACATCAAAGACATTGCAGGGCGGCATGTGACATTCGTACCACAATGAGAGCAGGAAGCATGAATGTTTGCATTTGAGTCATACATATCCCCAGGATACTGGCGCCTGAACTAGACACAGAAAGGCTGCCTATTGATCTCAACACCCACATCTCACTGTCCTGTTAATTGCTCTAGTCGAGCGCTGTGTCTGTCTCAGTCTGTTGTGGGGGTCACGCCCCACCGCTCCCCCCCAGAGGGCTCGACAGGGGGCCGAGACCTCGATAGTTCAGCTTTGGCAGTGAGCAGGAAAAGCTCTGTTCAGGCGAAGGTGGAGGGGGGTGGAGGGTAGTAAATGCCAGCCGGGAACGGTGAAATTGTCCGGGCCGCGCAAAAATTGCTTGTTGTTCCGCGATGTCGAGGGGCTGTCCCGTTGAACGTGCGGAGATCACAAGAAGAAAAATTAGTCACTGGCTCCTCTCGCGATTAAGTCCTGCAAGGATTAATAGCGGCCGTGAAGAAAAGACGAGGCTGCGTGGTGGCTGTAATAAAAGCAGCGGGACTGGCGTGTTGACTTTAGGTGCAGGCACAACCTTAAAGCTCTCGGAAACCGCAAACCGCTGAATTTCCCTTGTGCACCGTGGCTGAGACCATTAGCAACTCCTTCGTGCATGCTGCGTGCATGCTTCAGGTGTGAGGGCAGCCCTGAAGGCTCTGTGTGCAGCGGCGAAGGATGCTGGCGGTCTGTGGAGCTGTATTGTGTCCCGTGCGTGGTGCGCCGTCCTCGTAACTCCCCGGTGCATGTGCCGGGGCTCCGTGCATTGTTGGGCCAGCTGGAGAGGAGACAGGGTCAGGGAGCGTAATCATCCCTGTTCGATGTGTTGGAGCGGTGAAAGGAAGTAGACGATCTTTGTCCCTCGTGCTCGTGCAGATGCGTTGGAGTGGTGCGAGGGAGGAGACGATCTTTGTCACTCGCTCGGCCATGGTGCTTTCAGGTCCACGCGCTGCATTCTCCGTCGGCCATGGAGGTCGCCGTCGTGGAGAGGGGACGAGGTGCATGCGCTCTCATGTGGAGGAGCTGTGAGCGTGGCCGGTCCAGCGTGGATGTGCCGATCTAGGCGTGCAGATCCCACCATGGAGTTTGCTGCGGCTTTCCCGGTCGTGGGTGATGTCCTGAGAGTTCACTGAAGCAGAAGG
Organism: Pholidichthys leucotaenia; assembly: GCA_020510985.1. Classification (NCBI taxonomy): domain Eukaryota; kingdom Metazoa; phylum Chordata; class Actinopteri; order Cichliformes; family Pholidichthyidae; genus Pholidichthys; species Pholidichthys leucotaenia. The sequence continues at coordinate 52,053,079 of CM035848.1, forward strand.
CAGCTGCTGCGTTCGTTTGTCGTCGGAGCATCACCGCTGGGTGCTGCGTTCGGCGGCAGCGTGTTTTTTTCAGCATTGGGTCACCAATATGACAGATGATAAAATAAAGGGACCCCGAGCGGCACAGCGAAACGCGCCCCTGCGCTGTGAGCACGTGCAGGAGTGAGCCCCGTGGCTCTCTGCAAAGGGGACACTAGATGTGTGTGTCAGCAGCAGCAGTCAAAGAGAGAAAAGAGTGAACATATCATATCCAGCCACTTAAATACCCAGCTACAAACAATACATCAAAGGCATGTTAACATCAAAGACATTGCAGGGCGGCATGTGACATTCGTACCACAATGAGAGCAGGAAGCATGAATGTTTGCATTTGAGTCATACATATCCCCAGGATACTGGCGCCTGAACTAGACACAGAAAGGCTGCCTATTGATCTTAACACCCACATCTCACTGTCCTGTTAATTGCTCTAGTCGAGCGCTGTGTCTGTCTCAGTCTGTTGTGGGGGTCACGCCACAACCTCGGACCAAGTCTATTTTAGAAAAAACGCGCGGCCCTGCCAAATGAACTGAAAAATCTTGGATATGAGGGATTGGGTAGCGGTCATGCGCTGTGGCGTTGTTCAACCTGCGGAAATCCCCGCAAGGTCGCCACGAACTGTCAGCTTTCGGGACCATGTCTAGCGTGGAAGCCCATGGGCTGTTCGAACGCCTGATGATGCCCAACCTCTCCAGGTTGGCAAAATCCTTGCGCGCTATGGCCAGTTTAGCTGCATCCAAGCGCCGAGGTTTTGCAAAAACAGGCGGCCTGGTGGTGGTAATAAAATGTTCCACCCCGTGCTTAGTGACGGCTGCCGAAAATGTGGGGACCGTGAGTGCTGGGAACTGAGTGAGCAGTGTGTGGAACTTATCGCTTGCAGCTGTGACGTTGGCTTGTGCTGCTGGCCGGGCCGCTCGAGCTGTACAGGGAATAGAATCAAAAGAAAGTGCATTAACCAGTCACCTGTTAGCGACATCAACCAACAAACCATGTGAGCACAAAAAATCAGCCCCCAATATATTGAAATTCAATGCTGCTATGACAAAAGTCCACTCAAATGTACGGCCGTGTAAAGACAGAAGCAGAGTCCTCTCACCAAAAGTCTTAATCTCTGAGCCGTTCGCTGCTGCCATCTCGGGGCCGCTGGAACTTGCCAGCCGGTCAGCGTAGGAAGGCGTGATGAAACTCAACTGGGCACCTGTGTCCACGAGGAAATGCCTCCCTGAGCATGCGTCCGTCAAGTAGAGCAGCTTGTTCTCCTCCCCGAGGGCCGCAGCTGCTACCGACCCCCGGTCTTGGCATTTTCCCGAGCGCTTGAACTGGCACGGCGGTACACATTTGCGTGCCTTCTCTGCAAAGCGGCGGTGGTAGAAACAAAGGTTGTCTCCTCCGCGTTCCTTGGCCCCCGCCGCTGCCGTCGTCGGTGGCTCTGATACCGCTGTTGATGGCTCCCTGCCATCTCCGGCCGTCGCCCGGAGCTCCGTCGCTGCTGCCGTGGCCGTGCGATCTCTGCTGGCCATGACGATCCGATTCACCTCCCGGGCCAGCGCACGGTAGTCCCGCTTGGCCAACAACGGTGAACTGGCCAGGGCCGCTCTCGTCGCTGACGGCAGGGTCCTGAGGAAGAGGTGGGTAAAGATGAAGTGGTCGTCGTCCGAGCCTTTCAACCTCAGCATCTTCTCCATCAGGTCAATGGGCGTGCAATCTCCCAACTCGGTCAGCGCCAGGAGTCTCTCTGCTCTCTCCTCCACTGAGAGTGTGTAGTGCTGGATGAGTGCAGCCTTCAACGCGTCGTAATTGTCGCTGGCTGGTGGCTGCTCCAGAAGGCTCTCCACATGCTGAGCCGTGTGGTTGTCGAGCTTTGCGATCACATGGTAGAATTTCGTGTTGTCTACCGATATTCCCCGGAGGGCGAACTGTGCCTCAACCAGGTGGAACCAGGAGCGTGGGTTGTGCTGCCAAAAGTCCGGTAGCTGGACCATAACGGCATATGCTTGGCTGGGGGCTCCCAACGCGGCTGGCCCCGGGAATTCTCTTCTTGCTGCATGCTACGTCTTGGGTCACCAGTGTGGAGTGTGTAATTGACGAGGCAGGTTTGTCTCAAGGCATTTTATTACACGTCTCCAACATGAGCATAGTAGAAAGAGGACATCTCAGAAAAAACTCGTCCCTTATATACCCAGGTCTCCCCACAGCTCACAAGTCACATTGCATTCACATCAAAGGTAACTTTGCATTTCCTCTTTAATCCCTTGGCATCCCCCTCACAGTCTTTGGCCCACAAAGGATCCTCCAAGCAGTCTCTTGGCACACAAAGGATCCTCCAAGCAGTCTCTTGCATATAAAAGATAACACTTTCACAGCTTCCTGTTATCTCCAAGGAAACTCTGCACTTTGTTCTTATCTAAGATGTGAGGCATTATGCAAGGCATTAAGTAAGTCACATGTGTGGCTACAAGATAAGCCTTTATTAGTCCCACAATGGGGAAATTCCAGGATTGCAACAGCACAGAGATAGCAACACTCAGAGCAACAATCAGAAGGCAAGAAAAAACAAGAGCAGCTAGTATACATATGTACATATTTTTTTTTCCACAATATTTTTTATTGAACCTTTTTTTTTACAAACATGACACTATGGCGGCACATGGGGAGAGCATAATTGTTTACCATCTTAGACAAGGACAAAGAGCAGTGGTTCCCTAGTGAGATAACAGGGAGGTGTGAAGAATGAATGAAGTGAATGCAATGTGACGCCTTTTGTGTGTTAGAAGCTTCTAGAGGAATGCCATGTTATTTAAGAGAAGAGTCTCTGCTGAGATGTCATTCTGTCTATGCTTCTTGTGTGAGATGTGTAATAAATCGTCTGAGTCAAATCCGCCTCTTCAATTACACGCTCCACAACACAAACAATCAAACACTAACACTAAAGTAATTTAAAAAACAAACACTAACTACAAGAAAAGAAAAAAAAAGTACTAAAAACACCAACAACCACTAACAAAGGCAAGTCATCAACAATGCTCCTCTGTTTAGTCTGGGCAATCCTTTATATAAGTATACATATTATACATTCACCAATTTGGAATTTACAAGGTCCACACACATCATTCACCTTCTTCTTCAGAAGTTATGTTTAATTTCTTTACATAATCAATGAAAGGTCTCCATATATTCTCAAACACATTTTCCTTTGATTTCAGTATGTATGTTGTGGTGGACACACATACGGGACCTGTTTTGTGACTCACATTTTAGGTCAGAACAAAGGCAGGGCAGCTCCCTTAGTGATTACAGGAAGCTGCAAGAATCTTAGCTTTGGTATGCAAGGCTTGAGACTGTGGGGGGTTTAATTAAAGGATTAAAGAGGGGATGCATTGGAGACAGTGGAAGTGATATCATGGAGAGAAAATGCATTGTGACTTTCTTTATAATGCAAGGTGGTTTGTGAGACATGTGACCTGCGAAGTGAAGAGTCCTGATATTTAAGGACGAGAGTTTACTGTGTGGATCTCTTTCTGTGCTTTGAGATGATGGTGTTGTGAATAAAGCTGACTTGAGAGAGAACTGCCTCGTCATTTTCACATCACCACACTGGTGACCCGAGACGTATCATGCAAGAGGAGAATTCCCCCGGGCCAGCCTCGTCAGGAGCCCCCAGCCAAGCGAATGCCGCCACAGTCCAGCTACCGGACTTCTGGCAGAACAATCCGTGCTCCTGGTTCAACGCGGTTGAGGCGCAGTTCAACCTCTGGGGGATATCGGTAGACGCCACAAAATTCTACCACGTAGTCGCAAAGCTGGATAACAACACGGTCCAGCATGTGGAGAGCCTGATCCACCAGCCGCCGGACAGCGACAAATACGGCACGCTGAAGGCTGCACTCATCCAGCAATTCACCCCCTCAGCGGAGGAGCGAGCAGAGAGGCTCCTGGCGCTGACGGAGTTGGAAAATGGCATGCCCGCGAACCTGATGGAGAAGTTGTTGAGGTTGAAATACTCTGACAACGATCACTTCATTTTCACCCACCTTTTCCTCAGGACTCTACCGTCAGCAGCGAGAGCGACCCTGGCCAGTTCGCCACTGTTGGTCCAACAGGACTACCGCGCGCTGGGCCGAGAGGTGCAACGGATTGTCAATGCCACCAAGCGGCGCACAGCCACGGCCGTGGCAGCGGCACTCGGCGCGATGATCAGAGACGACAGGGGGCCAGAGGCAGCGGTGCCAGACTCACCGACGACGGCGGCGGCAGGGGCCAGGGAACGCGGATCGGACGTCCTTTGTTTCTATCATCGCCGTTTCGCAGAGAGGGCACGCAAATGTGTACCACCGTGCCAGTTCAGGCGTTCAGGAAACGCCAAGACCGGGGATCGGTAGCAGCCGCGGCCCTCGGGGAAGAGAACAAGCTGCTCTACTTGTCGGACGCACGATCCAGGAGGCAGTTCCTCGTCGACACAGGCTCCCAGTTGAGTTTCATCACACCTTCCTACACGGACAGACTAGCTGGTTCCGGAGGTCCCCGGGTGACGGCAGCGAACGGCTCGGAGATTAAGACCTTTGGTGAGAAGACTCTGCTTCTATCTCTACACGGCCGTGCATTTGAGTGGACTTTTGTTGTAGCAGCAGTAAATTTCAATATGTTGGGTTCAGGTTCAGGTTCAGGTTACTTTATTTGTACCCGTAGGTAGATTTGTTTTGCAGTCTGGTGACATCCATATTTACAAGTCACTAATTACATTCAACATAGACACAAACACAGGCACACATCTTACAAAATAGGTAAATATAAAATATGTACAATATAATTTTTATAGCTTGTTCAACTCTTTGACAGCAGCAGGGACAAAGCTGTTTTTGTAGCGCTGGGTTTTGCTTTTTGGGACAGCAAACCTCCGTCTGGAGGGAAGAAGCTGAAAGTTGCAGTGCAAAGGGTGGGAGTCATCATTTAAAATCGAGTCGGCCATCCTCTGTACTTGTCTGGTGTACAGGGATGTCAGGCTCAGCTGTGACTCACCAAGCAAACGACTGGACCATCTAACTACCTGATCCAAGGATTTCCTCTGTTTCAGTTTTATCTGACCAAACCATGACATTAAAGAAAAGGATAAAACAGATTCAATAAAAGCCCGATAAAACATAGTCATTATGGTTCGGTCAATTTGGAAGCGTGCAAGTTTCCTCAAACAATACAAATTTTGCTGACCCTTTTTGCACACCCTTTCACAGTTCACTTCAAAGTTTAATTTACTATCAATAATCGTCCCAAGATATTTGTACGATTGTACACATTCGGTGGTCTGGCCTTTTAGTATGGTGACTTTGTGCCTGGGAGTTTTCCTCCTAAAGTCTAATAATCATATCTTTCACTTTTGTTGTATTCAGCTGCAGGTAGGAATCCTCACACCAGTGAACAAAGTCATCAACTACTGGGCCGTGGCCACTCTCACCATCCTGGAGGAGACTGACAATGACTGAGTCATCAGCATACTTTATAATGTGTCTGTTGTCATGTCTGCTCCGACACATGTTTGTGTACAGGATGAAGAGTAGTGGTGACAACACACACCCCTGAGGAGAGCCAGTAGAAGAGCACTTTAGGTCAGACAATGTGCCATTGACCCTTACTCTCTGCGTCCTGTTGGTGAAGAAATCCAGAATCCAACCCACCAGATTATTGCTGATTTTGTTGGGGGCTGATTTTTTGTGCTCACATGGTTTGTTGGTTGATCTCGTTAACAGGCGCCTGGTTAATGCACTTTCTTTTAATTCTATCCCCTGTACAGCACGAGTGACCCCGCCAACAGCACAAGCCAACGTCACAGCTGCAAGCGGTAAGTTCCACACACTGCTCACTCAGTTCCCAGCACTCACGGTTCCCACATTTTCGGCAACAGTCGCTAAACACGGGGTGGAGCATTTTATTACCACTACCGGACTGCCCGTTTTTGCAAAAGCTCGGCGCTTGGACACAGTTAAACTGGCCATAGCACGCGAGGAGTTTGCCAACCTGGAGAGGTTGGGCATTATCCGACGTTCAAACAGTCCTTGGGCTTCCCCGCTACACATGGTCCCGACAGCTGACGGAGCATGGCGACCTTGCGGGGATTTCCGCCGGTTAAACAACGCTACAGCGCACGACCGCTACCCAATCCCACATATCCAAGATTTTTCCGTTCATTTGGCGGGGGCGCGCGTTTTTTCTAAAATAGACTTGGTCCGCGGTTACCACCAAGTCCCAGTGCGCGCTGAGGACATACCCAAAACAGCGGTAATAACTCCGTTTGGCCTATTCGAGTTTTTACGCATGCCATTCGGACTTAAAGGGGCTGCTCAGACATTCCAACGCATGATGGACACGGTGCTTCGTGATCTCCCTTTCGTGTTCGTTTACTTGGACGATATTTTAGTAGCCAGCGCGTCCGAAGACAAACACGAAAAACACCTGGCCACAGTTTTCGGAAGGTTGGGAGATCACGGGTTAATAATCAACCCAGCGAAGTGTCAGTTCGGGGTGGCGCAGATCAATTTTTTGGGACACCGCGTCTCCCCCGAAGGAGCAGTTCCGCTTCCTGACAAAGTGCGCGTGGTAGCAGATTTTCCCCGGCCGCAGACGGTCAGGGCGTTGCAGGAGTTTTTGGAAATGGTGAATTTTTATAACCGTTTTCTCCCCCGCGCGGCGCAACTCATGCAGCCGCTGTACGCCGCGCTCAAAAAAAAGAAACCCGCGGATAAGATCGAGTGGCCCCCGGAGCGGGACCAAGTGTTCTCGGAGGTGAAAGGTTGTTGGCACACCCAGACCCAACGGCCCGCATAGCGCTCACTACTGACGCATCAGAGGTGGCCATAGGGGCGGTCGTGGAACAACATGTAGCCGGGGTTTGGCAGCCCCTCGCATTTTTCAGCAGGACCTTGCGCGATAACGAGCGTAAATACAGCGTGTTCGACAGGGAGCTGCTGGCTCTCCATTTGGCCATCCGCCACTTTCAGTTCTGGCTAGAAGGACGCTCTTTCACCGCGTTCATTGACCACAAACCGCTAACATTTGCGATGGCCAAGGTTTCTGAACCGTGGTCAGGCTGGCAGCAGAGACAGCTGGCCGCAATATCAGAGTTTACCACTGATATTCAGCATGTGGCGGGCAAACTCAATGTAGTGGCAGATTGCCTCTCGCGCGCCGTGGTGGCCCCAGTCAGCGTAGAGGTAGATTATGCAGCCATGGCCGTGGAGCAGGTTGGTGACGCGGATGTGCGCGCGCTTCAGTCTGGACCAACAGGGTTAAGGCTGGAAAGCAGGGTGCTGCAAGACGATATGCCCCCACTAATCTGTGATGTCTCCACGGGACGGCCGCGGCCAGTAGTACCGGCCGCGTGGCGCCGCCGCGTTTTTGACTCGGTTCATTCCTTGGTGCACCCTGGAGTGCGCACGTCGGTCAAAATGGTAGGAGAGAAATTTGTGTGGCCGAGCCTCCGCAAACAAGTTAAGGAGTGGGCAGCAGCCTGCACGGCGTGTCAACGAGCCAAAGTACACAGGCACACGAGGGCTCCTTTGGAGCCATTTCACATTCCGGCCAAGAGGTTCGATCACGTTCATGTGGACCTCGTGGGCCCCCTCCCGCTGTCACAAGGGTACACACACCTTCTGACAACGGTGGACCGCACCACGCACTGGCCTGAAGTGGTCCCGCTGGCATCAACCACAGCCGAGGAGGTGGCGCGCGCGTTTTTAACAGCTTGGGTGGCACGTTTTGGCGTTCCGTCGGACATTACGTCCGACAGAGGCCCTCAATTTGTGTCCGAGCTTTGGTCGACAATGGCCCGCAGCCTAGGTGTCACAATTCACCACACAACCGTGTACAATCCCCAGGCTAACGGGTTATGCGAACGTTTTCATAGGTCATTGAAAGCGGCTCTCAGGGCGTCACTGACGGATGCAAATTGGATTGACAAGTTACAGTGGGTGTTATTGGGGTTGCGTTCTGCGCCTAAAGAGGACTTAGAAGCCTCCCCAGCGGAGTTCGTGTTTGCGCAGCCACTCCGGCTGCCTGGGGAGTTTCTCCCAGATAACCCTGCGCCAGACGCCTCCCCGTCTCAGCTGTTGCAGAGCAACATAGAATCAAGCACGCTGCCCCGCCCCGCGCACCACAGTTTTCCACGCGTTTTTGTGCCTAAAACTTTGAAGAACGCAGAGTTTGTTTTTGTTAGACACGATGCGCATCGAACCCCGCTGCGACCGCCTTATGACGGACCACTCAGAGTGCTAGAAACAGGGGACAAGCAGTTTTTGCTAGATTTGGGGGGTAGGAAAGAGAAAATTGGCATAAACAGACTCAAACCCGCTTTTGTGGTGGCAGATGAGCAGGTGCTGTTGGCGAGGGCCCCGCGGCGAGGCAGACCACCGCGGGGGGCTTCGCAGAGTAATGTTTCCCCAGAACTCCCACAGGTGCTGACAAAAGGTTTCCAGCCCCAGATGGCAAACCCCCAGGACAGAGCCGCAGAGACGTTGAATCCCAGCTACAGCAGATACACCAGGAGGCTGAAGCCTATACGGCATGTGGACTGATGTGTATTGATATTATCACAGCATGCATGTGGTTATTCTCTTGTTGTTCTGTTTATTCTAAAATGCTGGGGGGGCTTTGTGTGGTGGACTCACATACGGGACCTGTTTTGTGACTCACATTTTAGGTCAGAACAAAGGCAGGGCAGCTCCCTTAGTGATTACAGGAAGCTGCAAGAATCTTAGCTTTGGTATGTAAGGCTTGAGACTGTGGGGGGTTTAATTAAAGGATTAAAGAGGGGATGCATTGGAGACAGTGGAAGTGATATCATGGAGAGAAAATGCATTGTGACTTTCTTTATAATGCAAGGTGGTTTGTGAGACATGTGACCTGCGAAGTGAAGAGTCCTGATATTTAAGGACGAGAGTTTACTGTGTGGATCTCTTTCTCTGCTTTGAGATGATGGTGTTGTGAATAAAGCTGACTTGAGAGAGAACTCTGCCTCGTCATTTTCACATCACCACAATGTTATTCTTTCTAGTGGAAGGTTTGTTAACATCTGTCTTAACCACTGAGTCACATCTGGTCTATAAGTCTTTTTCCACAGTAGTGCAATACATTTTTTGGCATTAAGCAAACTGAGGTCTATGAATGCTCTTTCACTCTTATTAAAGTTATGCTTTTCTGGATACAGACCCAACAAAAATAGCTTAGGGTTCAATGTGAATTGTTTTGAAATTATTTTTTCAATTGTTACCCTCACCTCTTCCCAAAACATTCTAATTTTTCTACATTCCCATAAACAATGAAATAGGGTTCCTTTACTTTCCATACATTTTGTGCATGTATCTGGTATGTTTTTGTTATATCTATTTAACTCCACCTGTGTAACATACATCTGTATTAACCATTTAAAATGTATCAATTTAAGACGTACATTTATTGATTTGGTTTGAGCTTCTGTGCAAGCCAATTCACATTGTTCCTCTGAAATTTCAGTTTGCAGGTCTTCTTTCCAATAATTCAGTCTTTTCTGTGAGTTTTCACTTGAGGATAGTGTCAATGAGTTATAAAACTCTGAAATAATACCCTTTCTCTTACTATCTTTGGTCAAAATTTTTTCCAAGGATGAATAAGTAGGTCGGGTGAGAGCATTATTTTGATTTGATCGAATAAAATTCCTAAGCTGAAGATATTTTAAAAAATGTGTTCTATTAAGATTAAATTTGATCCTCAGTTCTTCAAAAGACATTATGTTATCTGAACGTGACAAATATAAGTCTTGAATCTTTTGAATCCCTTTTAAATTCCATACTTTAAATACAGCATCCGCTCTCCCTGGTGTAAAATATTGATTACCCCATATTGGGCTAAATTGTGACAATAAGTGTGGTTCTTTTAAATATTTTTTGGTTTCACACCATATTTTGATCATATGCTTTACAATTGGATTTTTAACTTGTTTCTGTAATTTTTTAGCTGAGTCTGAGTATATGAATAAGGGAAGAGGTAAAGGTAAATTGTATGATTCCATTTCAGTCCAGTGAGGGAGATCATTTGATGAAAAATAATATGTCATAGACCTCAGTTGTGCTGACCAGTAATACAACATAAAGTTTGGACATTTCAGACCTCCACAATCAAATGGTAAATATAGTAAGGACAGACGTAATCTAGCCTTCCTATTGTTCCATATAAATTCCACTAACTTTTTTTTAATTCTTGAGAATAGATCTGAAGGTGGTGGTAAAGGAATGTATTGAAATAAATAAAGTATTTTGGGTAAGATATTACTTTTAAGTATATTAATTCTCCCGATCATCGACATTGGTAGTGACATCCATCTCTGAAGTAACTCATTAATATCTGTCATTAAGGCTTCATAGTTGGCACTGGCGACTGATTCTAGCTTAGGCACAATTTGAATTCCTAAATATTTAAACTGATTTACAACATTGAACTGATTTACCTCAGGAGCTGGATGATTTCTCTGGGTCTCATTTAGCATTAATATTGAAGATTTAGTTTTATTTATTTTATATCCTGATATTTCCCCAAAGTTCTTTATTAAATTTAACAAGGTCGGAATTGATTTTTTAAAATTCGACATAAACAAAATTATGTCATCGGCATACAGGGAGATTTTATGTTCTATTGGTCCTACTTTAATTCCATATATTTGTGGATATAAACGTACTGCCATCGCTAAAGGTTCAATTGCCATAGTAAACAGTAAAGGTGAAAGTGGACAGCCTTGTCCACATCCTCTATTGATTTTTATTGATTTTGAGATATTGCTGTTTGTTAGGATTTCTGCTGTAGCATTATTGTATATTATCTGAACCCATTTTTTGAAATTATTTCCAAGTACAAACCTTTGTAGGACTTCAAAAAGAAAGGGCCATTCGACCCTATCAAAGGCCTTTTTGGCGTCCAATGATAGGAGAGCTGTATCCGGTGCTTCTTTATTAGAATAAATAATATTAAATAGTCTTCTTACATTATGGAAGACTTGTCTTCCCATTATAAAGCCATTCTGATCTCGGTTAATAATATTTGGTAATATTTCTTGTAGTCGTCTTGCTAAAATTTTACAGATTATCTAAAGGTCAGCATTTAATAGGCTTATTGGTCTCATGTTTTCACATTCATTAGAGGGTTTACCTGGTTTTGGCAACAGTATAATTAAGGCATTATTCATGTCACACAATACTGACGCACTCTACAAGAAGGGACAGCGCAGGCTGTTCCTGCTGAGGAGACTCAGGTCTTTTGGTGTACAAGGGGCGCTGCTGAAGTCATTCTATGACACGGTGGTGGCATCAGCCATCACTTTTGGAGTGGTCTGCTGGGGCAGTGGCATTACTGCAGCCGATAGGAAGAGACTGAACAAACTGATTAAGAAAGCTAGCTCTGTCCTGGGGCAACGCCTTGATCCGATGGAGGAGATAGGAGAGAGAAGGACGGTGGCTAAACTGTCATCTCTGCTGGAGTCCGAGTTCCACCCTATGCAGGACATACTGGATGCACTGAGGAGCTCATTTAGCAGCAGACTACATCATCCCAGGTGCACAACCGAGAGGTTTCGTAGGTCCTTCCTACCAACGGCTGTCAGACTGTACAACCTAAGCAGGGCTGCTCGCAGAGATAGCAAAAAGACGTAACAAACTAATAGTTTTGGTTTTTTTTTGAATGCAAAAGATGCAATAGACTTACACAATGGTCCTCTCCGGCATACAACTAGGAACATACCGGTCGCTATGGAGGGTGAGAATATGTATGGGCACATAATCATACCATGTAGGATAACTAAATAGACGGTTATGCTGTTTCATCCCACCTAGCAACAATGCTCTGCACTGTGTGTGTTTATATATTTACATATTTATTCCATCTAGCTACAATGCTCTGCACTGGGTGTGTTTATATTTATATATCTATATATTTATTCCATCTAGCTACAATGCTCCGCACTGTGTTTTTATATATCTACATATTATTCCATCTAGCTACATTGCTCCGCACTGTGTGTGTTTATATACTTGCATATTTATTCCACCTAGCTGCAATGCTCCATACTGTGGGTGTTTATACAGTATATTTACATATTTATTCCATCTAGCTACAATGCTCTGCACTGTGTGTTCATATATTCATATATTTATTCCATCCAGCTACAATGCTCTGCACTGTGTGTCTGTGTGTGTGTGTGTGTGTATATATATATTTTATAGTAATATGTACATATGTATATTAGCTGCTCTTGCTTGCTTGTTTTTTCTTGCCTTCTGATTGTTGCTCTGAGTGTTGCTATCCCTGTGCTGTTGCAATCCTGGAATTTCCCCGTTGTGGGACTAATAAAGGCTTATCTTATCTTATCTTATCTTATGTATGGTGGTAAATTACTATTTTAAAATGCTTCTAAAACCATTTCCAAAAGTGGTTTTATTAATTTATTCTTAAATTTTTTATCGAGGTCAACTGGAAGACCATCTGGTCCTGTACTTTTTCCTGATTTCATATTATCAATGGCTAGCCCAACTTCTTCTTGACTAATTTTAGACTCCAGTATCTCCCTGTTTTCATTTGGAATACACGGTATAGATAATCCATCCAAAAACCCAATTAGTTTTGTTAAGTCAGTTTCATTTTTTGTATCATATAGTTTTTCATAATAATCTCTAAAGGCACTATTAATTTCTAAAGGATCTACAACTGCCTGTCCGTTACTTATAATACTGGTAATTGGTGTTTTAAATTCTAATTGTTTAATCTGCCATGCCAATAATTTCCCTGATTTTTCACCTTGTTCATAAAAAGTTTGCTTCAATCTTAGAAGACTCGAGGCAGCTCTATTCGCTGATTTTTTTGTCATATTCAGCTCTCAGAATCAGTAATTCGTTCTCTAACTTTGGATTACTTCCTGCTTACACTTTTTCTTGAAGAATTTTTATTTTACGCTCCAATTGGACTCTCTCCTCTCAAGTCTTCTTAGATTTTGAACCTGTATAACTAATAATATGCCCCCTAATAAAAGCTTTGAAAGCCTCCCACTTTATACATGCTGATGTTTGTGTAGTATTGATATCAAAGAACTCATCTATCTGTTTTTCTATGTACTTTACAAATTCCTCATCCTGAAGCCATTTATGCTGAAATTGCCACCTACCTGGATCCTTTGTCAATTTCTTATCTACATATATTAGACAGCAGGGTGCATGATCAGATATCACGATGTTATCATAGAAACAGTTTTGAATCTTGGACCTTAATTCTGTGGAGATCAAAAAATAGTCAATACGTGAGAATGTCTTGTAGGTATTAGAATAACAAGAATAGGCTTTGGCTTGTGGTTTCATTTCTCTCCATATATCTAGCAATCTCAATTCTTTCATAAAATGATTAATAGTCATCCTGCATCCATTGTGCGTACAGTCCAGTCCTGTTGATCTATCTATACTGGGATTCAATGTACAATTAAAATCCCCTGCTATTATATGTTGCCCTGTAAGTGATGATAAAGTAAGAAATAAATTAGGGAAGAAGTTTTGATCATCTATATTGGGACCGTATAAGTTCACCAGATTTATATTTTCTAATAACAAAGATCCTTGGATGATTAGATATCTTCCTAATTTGTCTCCAATTACATTTTTCACTTGAAATGGGACTGTTTTATACAGTATATGAGAGTCATAACTCCCCTGGCTCGGGATGAAAATGATGAGGTGAACACATTTCCCTGCCATCTTCTCCTAATTCTTTTTACATCCTCTTCTATTAGATGAGTTTCTTGTAAAAACACAATTTTTGAACCTATGTCTTTTATTTTATTCATAACTTGTTTAAGTTTTTTTTAGATTTTGTAGACCTCTGCAATTCCATGAAGTTAAATTAAGATTAACGCTTTGGTCTATGATCAATAAGGAGTTTGAGATTACCTTGCAATATAAACATGCTCATACAGAGAAGCAAAAACATGGATGGTTGAACATTCATCCTACAAACTACACAAAAACAAATTCCCTTTCCCCACATTCGTGGTAATCCCCCCAAAATCAAAAAAAAATTCTGTCTCCCGTTATAGCTAGTGACTGTTCCACACCTGCGAGGATCAGTCAAACCACTCTCTCTTTCTCCTCTCAATAACCCTGACTCTACTACTTTTTAATGACATGACATTAACTCTCTTCTGTAGTTTTTCCAACATAACTCCAAAGTTTTATAGCAACTTTGTACATCATAGCTTTTTTTTTATATAGTACAATCTATATTTTGTAGACATGCTATATGTTTCAGATCAATCAGATGCCTGTGCAAATGCTTAAATATTCTACCTTTATATCTTGTTCATGCTTCATGCTTAGCTCCCACCAGTCTCTTCTTGGATCTGCTTGATAAGCTCCTGCGCCTCCTGAGGGGTCTTGAAGATATGGGTTCTCCCTTTATATGTGACCAGCAGTCTTGCCGGATGAATCACTCCGTGACGAATCCCGAGGTTGCGCAGCAACGGGCGGGGTCAAACTGTTTTCTTAATTGTTGAATTCCTGTGGCCAAATCTGGGTAGAACCGCACCTGTTGATCCTGGTATTTAATTTCTCCTTTAGCTCGCGCCGCGTTGGTGACCATCATCTTGTCTCTGTAGCTGAGAAACTTCATAATCAACGTCCTCGGTGGTGTCTTATTATCTCTCGGTTGGCCGATTCGGTGAGCGCTCTCTAAGACGACCGATGACTGCAGATCTGCGTTGTTCAGCGCTTCTGGAATCCACTTTTCCAAAAAGGAACATGTATCCCGTTCCTCCGCTCCCTCCGGGAGGCCCACCAGCCTCAAATTATTCCATCACGACCGGGATTCTAAGTCCAGGACATTATCTTCCAGACGTTTATTTTTTAATTCCAATGTTTGGACCTTTAATTGTAGGCTGGTGACGTCATCTTCAGCGCTTGAGATTCGGAGCTCCGCCTGTGATACTCGCTCCATACAGTCGCTTATTTCTTTTCTCATTCCTTCTATCGCTGCTATAATCCCATCAAATTTAGACGAAAAGTCTGCTCTCATGGAGCTGATGGCAGCAAGTACCGCACTCGTGCCCTCCTCAGCAGTCACCGCTCTGCCGCTAGCTCCCTCCTCCGCCATTGTCTTTGGAGATTTTCCTGCTTCGTCACGAGCGTGAAAGTCTGTTAGCTTGGATTGTTTTGACGAATCACTTTTTCCTCCGCCTAATTTCCCAGCCTTGGTCTTTACCATATCCGCGCCTAAACGCTGGGATAGGTTTTTGTTCCAATTGAGAGCGTTTTAGCCTACTTTTTATTTTTAGGAGCAGAGCAGTGTGAAACACGTCTTCCTACGTGGCCGCCATAACCGGAAGTCCACATATGTACATATTACTATAAATATATATATATAGACACACAGTGCGGAGCATTGTGGTTTGTGGATGTGCAACAGAAAGTCTAAGCTCTCTCTCCGCGGATGCGGCGGGCCAGCTGGATGTCTTTGGGCATGATGGTGACCCTCTTGGCGTGGATGGCGCACAGGTTGGTGTCCTCGAAGAGACCCACCAGGTAGGCCTCGCTGGTCTCCTGCAGAGCCATGACGGCGGAGCTCTGGAAGCGCTGGTCGGTCTTGAAGTCCTGAGCGATCTCCCTCACCAGGCGCTGGAAGGGCAGCTTACGGATGAGCAGCTCCATGGATTTCTGGTAGCGACGGATCTCTCTCAGAGCCACGGTACCGGGCCTGTAACGGTGAGGCTTCTTCACTCCGCCGGTGGCCGGAGCGCTTTTCCGAGCAGCCTTGGTGGCCAGCTGCGTCCTGGGGGCTTTTCCTCCAGTAGATTTACGGGCGGTCTGCTTCGTTCTTGCCATCGCTCTTTATTATTCTGTCTTATATTTCTTGCACGCCGCCTAAACTCCAGCCCGGCACCCGCGTCGTTTTCGCTTCAGTTCTCCCGGTATGTCGAGTTTCTCCGTTAGCACCGGGTGGCGGTTGAGTACTAGCTAGCTCTTCCCTGCTGTATTGTCTCCTGCTGTAAACAGTGGCTCCGTCCGCCGACTCGGGAGACCTTTGGGGCGATCTGTGTGTCCGTGATATATATAGAGTGAAAGGTGTAGAAAGAAGAAGGAAGATTAAAAAAAAGGCAGTTGCAAAAGGCAGCCAACTCGTGTGGTGCCGGAACCGGAAGTTTTTAACGTGAATTTCAGATCCCAATCCGAACTTGTAATGATTTTTTTTTTTTTTTTAATGCCTATACCCTATGAAATTGTGCGCAACCTCCCACCACCGTCACAGCAATCAATCACGTTAATACAGTATTTGTTAGTGTGGAGAGTTCATGTGGTTCATTGTCACATTTCTATTTCAACAAGTTTTTGTTTTTTTGTTTTTTTAAAGACCTTGTGGGCACATATGCGGTTTCCATATGCTTCACATGCTTGTTACTGTATGCTTATTGTTTACTGCACGTCTCAGAGGAACAAAAGGTCTGAACCTCCTAAGGGTAGCAGGAGGATGCGAAGTCTGGCCTTTTGTATGCAGAGAGATGGCCATTAAGGATTTCCTGACCACCGGGACTTCAGGTGGAGACAGAAGACCTGAAGGGGGGCGCATTGTGTTTTGGGATGTAAAGACAATGCGACTGTTTGCTTTGATGTCCTGGGGTATAAAGAGGGCAGCTGTGGGCACAGCGCTTTCTCTTGTCTGCTTTTTGGATGTTGGAGAATGTGGTTGTGAATAAAACTGATTTTGAGTAATAAACTCAGCCTCGTCTTTCCACACAATCTCCACACTGGTGACCCTACGACGTATCATGAGCGGAGACGAATCTCCCAAGCTGGACTCGCCAAGAGCCAGCCAAACAAGTGCAGCCACAATCCACCTACCGGACTTCTGGCCGAACAATCTGCGCTCCTGGTTTAGCGCAGTCGAGGCACAGTTCCACCTCCGGAGGATTTCGGTGGATGACACAAAGTTCTACCATGTGGTTGCAAAGCTGGACAACCACACAGCCCAGCGGGTGGCGAACCTGATCAACCACCCGCCAGACAGCGACAAGTACAGCACGTTGAAGGCTGCACTCATTCGTTATTTCACACCCTTGATGCAGGAGCGAGCAGAGAGGCTCCTGGCGCTGACTGAATTTGAGGGCGACAGACCTGCAGACCTCATGGGGAAGATGTTGAGTTTGAGAGACTCCGAAGATGATAACTTCATCTTCACCCACCTCTTCCTCAGGACCCTACCACCAGAGGTGAGAGTGACCCTGGCCAGTTCACCACTGCTGGCCCGACAGGACTACCACGAGCTGGGCCAGGAGGCGCAGCGACTCGTCGACGCCAGTAAACGGTGTGCGGCCACGGCTGCGGCAGCAGGGCCAGGCGCAACGTCCAGAGACGGCAGGGGGCCAGAGGCTGCAGCACCAGACGCACTGACGACGGCAGCAGCAGGGGCCGCGAAACACGGAGCAGACGACATCCTTTGCTTCTATCATCGCCGTTTCGCAGAGAGGGCACGCAAGTGCATTCCACCGTGCCACTTTAAGCGCTCGGGAAACGCCAAGACCGGGGGTCGGTAGCAGCTGCGGCGCTCGGAGAGGAGAACAAGCTGCTCTACTTGAAGGATGCGCACTCGGGGAGGCATTTCCTCGTAGACACACGAGAGCTCCCTTGGAGCCGTTTCACATCCCGGCTAAAAGGTTTGATCATGTCCACGTGGACCTCGTAGGCCCCCTCCCGCCCTCACAAGGGTGCACACATCTTCTGACAATGGTTGACCGCACCACGCGCTGGCCAGAAGTGGTCCCGCTGTCGTCAACCACAGCTGAGGAGGTGGCGCGCACGTTTTTAACTGCATGGGTAGCGTGTTTTGGAGTCCCATCGGACATTACGTCTGACAGAGGCCCTCAATTTGTTTCCGAACTTTGGTCAGCGATGTCCCGCAGCCTGGGGGCAACGATCCACCGCACGACCGCGTACAACCCGCAGGCTAACGGGTTGTGCGAACATTTTCACAGGTCATTGAAGGCGGCCCTCAGAGCGTCGCTTACGGATACAAATTGGGTGGACAAGCTACCATGGGTTTTATTGGGATTGTGGTCTGCACCTAAGGAGGATTTAGAAGCCTCCCCAGCTGAGCTAGTGTTCGCACAGCCACTTCGGCTGCCCGGGGAATTTCTCCCAGATAATCCTGCGCTACCGGGCCCCGTTCACCACAGTTTTCCGCGTGTTTTTGTGCCTAAGGCTTTAAAAAATGCGGAGTTTGTTTTTGTCAGACATGATGCCCATCGTCCGCCCTTGCGCCCACCTTATGACGGACCATATAGAGTGCTGGAAACAGGGGATAAGCATTTTTTACTAGATTTGGGGGGCAGAAAAGAAAGGATTGGCATTAACAGGCTCAAACCCACTTTTGTGTTAGCTGACGAAGTTGTGCAGTTGGCGAAGGCTCCTCGGCGTGGCAGACCCCCTAGAGAGCATTCCTCAGAACACCCACAGAGGTTGACTAACAGTTCTCATCCCCAGGCAGCAGATCCACAGCTGGAAGAAGCCGTGGAAAGGGTACAGCCAGCTTACAGCAGATATGGGAGGAGGTTGAGACCTAAGCGGCACTTGGACTGATGTTTAGGGATTTTATTATGACATGCAATCTGTGGTGATGTTGTTCCATCTTAGACGTTTGGGGGGGTCATGTGGGCACATATGCGGTTTCCATATGCTTCACATGCTTGTTACTGTATGCTTATTGTTTACTGCACGTCTCAGAGGAACAAAAGGTCTGAACCTCCTAAGGGTAGCAGGAGGATGCGAAGTCTGGCCTTTTGTATGCAGAGAGACGGCCATTAAGGATTTCCTGACCACCAGGACTTCAGGTGGAGACAGAAGACCTGAAGGGGGGCGCATTGTGTTTTGGGATGTAAAGACAATGCGACTGTTTGCTTTGATGTCCTGGGGTATAAAGAGGGCAGCTGTGGGCGCAGCTCTTTCGCTTGTCTGCTTTTTGGATGTTGGAGAATGTGGTTGTGAATAAAACTGATTTTGAGTAATAAACTCAGCCTCGTCTTTCCACACAATCTCCACAACCTACTTGTTTCTAATATTATGACTGTTCCATGAAATGTTTTACCACTTGCTGATTCTGCATCTCCTTTAATGTTTGTTACCTTGTAGGAGGAGGGTTGGATGCGCAGATTGACTAAAAATATCGTTATTCCCTCCTGAAAGCGCTCAGTTTTTCCTTATAGCCCTGGCGCTGGGTTTCCCGCTGCTGGCCTGTGGATTTTGAGGGTCTCTGTGTGCACCACGTTTGAGCCTTGATTCTTTCGATCAGGTCTACTGCGGGTTTATACACCGTTACCGGGAACCCTCTTCTCGCCATATCCCTGGTTGCTTCTTCCGCCGAGTTGTAGAGACACGTCTCTTCCCCGTAAAAAACCCTCAGCTTTGCCGGAAATGGAGTTTGAAAGCGCAGTTTCTTCTTAGTACCTTTTCAGCGTTGTTGTATTCCCGACGCTTTTTAAGGACCTCCGGGGCGTAGTCGTGCTCCACAGAAACTTTTCTTTCTTGGTGCATAAATCCTTTTTTCTGCCAAGCCAGTCTCAAAACCTCTTCTTTTGTTCTGAAGTTGGAAAACTTCACCACCACCGATCATGGAGGCGCTTCCGCCGACGGCCTTGGGGCTAATGAACGGTGCGCCCTTTCTATCTTCAAGTCGGTGGATTGGGGAATTTCCAACTTCTCTCTCAGTATGGATTCCACACATGCAGCCATTGTGGTGAAATCGTCCTCGACTCCTTCTTTCAGACCATGAATTCTTATGTTGTCTCTTCTTAGTCTTCCTTCTTGGTCAGTTAGCTTAGCCTCCAGTCTTGTCTGTCGTTTAAGTAAATCCAGCACAGTTTCTTCCAGCCCTTTTATTCTTTCCTCTGCTTCCATGATTCGGTCCTCAGCCTGGTCCACTTTGTTGTTTGTCCTTTTTATTTCGTCTTTAATTTCACGAAATTCAGCCCAACACTCTCGGCAAAATTCTCTTAATTCTTGAATTATCGTTTTTAAGCTAACCGTGTTGCTAGCCTCATTCAGCTCCTCTGTTTCCGAGTGGATGTCCTCCAGTTCAGATTCTCCGGCCGATGCGCGTCTTGGCCTGGCAAATGTCAATCTCTTCTGCTTTCCTTTAGGCATAATGACTTTGTCTTTTGATTTTCACTCTTCCAAAAATCCGTTAAATCTGATTTTCAAGGTATTTTCACGGATGGGGTCTTGGAGCTTCAGCGTTAAGCTGCTATCACCGTGGTGTCCAGACCGGAAGTCATAATGTTTATGTTTTAACCATAAAATTTCCAAATTTCTTTAAAGTCTAGAATTCAACCAAATGGTGATACAGGATTGTGCCTCTATTTCTTTTTGCACCAACATTATAATTCTTAAACCTATATTTATCATTTTCACAGACCCTTTATTTTAGATTTTGCTGATTTCAAATTTGCTAGGAAATGTGCTTGTCAATGCTGTGTTAAACAGAAATGACCCCATAAAATGTTCCATGGGTGATGAGTGTATCTAACTATTTTATCATTTCACTTTTTGGCACACTTGTCCCTCCATACATCTCCAGCTGCTTCGTCACCTCCACGAGGTGGGAACCCCTGCAGTTATCCAGACGTCCTGCTGGGGGCGCCGTTGGCTGTGAGGCGCAGCACGGACGCCATCTTGAGGAGACCCCGATTGCAGCGCTGGCTGCTGATAACAATCTGAGGAGGCTCATCATCACCATGACCGGACTACTCCCTTCCCACTGAGACGGCATCACATCTATTTCGGGTCATAGAGAAGAGCAGAGCTGCGCCGGCGATACTTCATCGCCCCGCACCGATTTGGTATTCATAACCGAGAGAAGAGGTGCCGCATCCCGATGGCTCACTAAGCCGCTCCGAGGACTCCACCGCGGCCTGCTCTGCTCTGGAGGAGGAAGGGTGGTGACGGCGCAAAATGCTCCACCGCTGACTCCCCCAAAATACGGTCAACCTGCCCAGAGACTAGCTAAGAGTTTGGACGACGAGCACAATGCACCTATAGATATTTTTAAACTCTCTCCACTTCCCCCCCTTTTTTTTTTTTATTGTTGCTGTTGTGTCAACCGACTCGGAGCGTCGTTAACACCGACACCCCCTCAGCCCCTCCAGAGACATGTCAGCCAACTGCACCAGCGCAGCGCCCATCAGCGCCAGCAAAACCAAGACGAAAAAGAAGCATTTTATAGGGCAGAAAGTCAAACTGTTCCGCGCCAGCGAGCCCATCCTCAGCGTTTTAATGTGGGGTGTCAATCATACGGTAAATACTTCTGTGTGTACGCTTGTTTTGATTTTAGCTTGAACCGCTGTTAGCCTGTTAGCCAGCCGCAGTTAACTGTGAGCCCAGCCTTTAAAATTTGAGTTATTTCACAGTGGTTGAATTGCAGCGTGTTTATTAACCTATTTATCCAGGCTGCCATTGAGTGTTACCACCTCCCTCAGATTGCTCTGCGTCTTTGCAGGGATTTTAACTGGTTTAAACACAAAATTGGACCTGTTGTGGTGAGGCATTATTGCTGGTAAATATGCAGAAACTTACTGTAGATACTGTTGAAATAAGAAAGCCGTAAATAGTAGTAGCAGCTTCTCTCTCTCTTTTTTTTTTAATTCTAACCATATTATGAGATTGGTTTAAGCCTCTGATAATGTTCATGTTCTCCACTTTCACAAGGAAAGATTTAAAACGGGTGCCTTCACCAGTTTTTAAACCACAGATATACTGTATGTGAACTATAAATACTGCCATAAAAATAATGACTCGTGTTTAACAGAGCAAATGTAGTGTATTTTTTATGATTAACACCACTCATTTATGGAGAAAAATAGTAACCATCACACGCATTATTTAAAGTCAATAAATGCCATTAAAACAAAATAGGAAGAACATTTAGGGAACTGTGGGAATAGTTACACAACACTCTGCTCACTGCTGCTTCAATGGAAAAACTAGAGCTATTGATTTGACATCAACCCACATTAAGCATTTCACCAACAAGAGTATTGTTTGCCATCTGTAAACTAATCTTGGCTTTCAGCACAGATGGTTCTCATGCTTCTAGGGCTTCCCTTGTACTCAGTAGTGCCACTGCAGTCAAATTAAAATATAAACCGGTTTGGCATCATTCCCTTATGTCACAATCTTCCTGCGTTTGACCCACACTGATGGATCTAAAATCTGTCAATTTAAAAAAAAAAAAAAAAAAAAAAAAAGAAGTGGCTTAGATTGCCTCAGTGTACCCATAACAGAGTACTGTGTTTTAGTAGGGAAAGTCATGTTTCAGTTTAAAAGGTTGACTTTTAGGTTGTTTTAACTGCTATTGAATATCAAAATCACTCTATATATATGATTCAAGAAATCTTTGTGTCTGTCTGTCAGTAGCGATCATAGGACTCGCTGAAAGATCATAGGATCACCTATGATGTCTACATGATGTCTATATAGTATAGAGTGATTCAAGAAAATCTGTGTGTCTGTGTGATCAAAGGCAGGCATCACTCACGATCATAGGACTCACTATATATATATACAGACATGTTCAGTCCAAGGACAGATAATTTTTTCACACATAAGGAGTTGTTCAGAACTCCTTATAAGAACTCCTGATACAAAGATATACAGTGATGATAGAGAGTGAAGTACATGGCGGTAATGCACTTGTAAGCTGGTTGCCAACTGCACCAGTGCCACTGCACGGTGGCGCAGTGGTTTAGCACTGTGGCAGCACAGTTTTACCCTCGGCCGGGGGACCGCGGGGATCGTGGGTTCGATCCCAGCCCCCGACCAACAGTGAGCTGTGTGGAGTTTGCATGTTCTCCCCGTGTTGCGTGGGTTTACTCCGGGATTTCTCCGGTTTCCTCCCGCATACCAAAAACATGTAGGTTTAGGGCGCTCGCGCACGCAGCAACCAGCGGCCGGTGGCTTGTCACCAGACTGCAAACCAAATCTACCTACGGGTACAAATAAGTAACAAAAAAAAAAAAAAAAAAAAAAAAAAAACTGCCAATCAAATCTAAAAGAAGAAGAATGCACCTGTAGGTAGTGCACAAGATGTATAGAGTGATGTCTGAAGATGGAGTAGGTGGAGAGTGATTTGTGTAAAGGACTACAGCTCCTGACCAGATAGAGTGACGATATAGAGTGAAGCACGTGGCGGTGATGCACCTGTAAGCTGGTTGCCAACCGCCAATCAATTCTTAAAGAAAATGCCAGTAGACATCATAGGTTCAGATACTGCTTGGATACTTCAGCCATGGTCAATTTTACGTTGCCGCAAGCAGACTTGGCAGATCAAGCAGGCTTCATTCATATTGCTCAAGGTGAAGAAACTAAGCAAAAGCGTCACTTACTGTGCAGTGTTGTTTTTAAAGAGGTGCTGACGCAGTAAAAATGTGTAACCTTGAAGAATGGCAGTCTGCGCTACAAATGTGTAAAATGCCAAGCAAAGCGTGGATTTCCTCCGGGTGCTCCGGTTTCCTCCCACATTCCAAAAAATGATCAGGATGTCCCAACGAGTGGTGATGTGCTTGCTTACACCCTTGCTTGCACCTGCTTTCTACAGGCATGCAGGAATACTTATACTTGGTTTCTACAGGCATGCACGGGTATGCGCTAGTATGTCAAATTTGAGCACAGAGTATGTAAAAGTTGCAAACTGCACATAAAGCAAGTTTCTCATGGAGTGGCAAATGTTGGCAACGTTACAATTTTAAAGTACCGTCAGGGCTTGTAAAGCGTTGCAAAACAGTTCTTGCAAACATTTGCAAAATAGCTGTGTTTGCAAATGGTTGAAACATGTGTTGCTAAAGTTCTTTTTGTTCACCAAGTAGTGAACACTATCAGCTGTTAAGAACCTTTATGAACCCTTGCAATCCGAATGCTGGGGAGAGTTTGTTCAGCTGTTTTGTAATGTCTCTAATGACGGAGACAAACCCTGATTTTCGTGACCATTCATCAGAAAAGTTGGTGAATCCAAAAATTGCAGTGGTCGTCAGCAGTAGCGGCAAATAGCTTAAAGCTCATCCCTGTCTTGTTATTTCTGTTTCTGGACTCTAAACTAGTTTTTGAATTACCATGGGTGCTGGGGAAGCTGTTTAGTTCCTCCCGGGTCCAAAACGTGCATTTGTTTTATCCTAGTTTCCTTCTTTCATTTGTCTACTTTCTTTTGATTGGCTGATCCTCCACATACATGCTGACATCTCTCATGACTATACAGGGGATAACTCTTCTTATATGTTATGGTCAAGATATATAGAGTGATGATATAGAGTGAAGTACGTGGCGGTAATGCCTGTAAGCATGGTAAGCTGGTTGCCAACCTCCAATCAAATCTAAAAGAAGAAGAAGAATGATGTCATTTAAATTGAGGAAGAAAAAAGATGTCAGAGCAGCCTTATGGGAATTTTTTTTTTTTTTTTGCACATGAACTGTGCAGTTTCGTGATTTGAATTATAAGTCATCTTTGATACGTGCATCCATCATTATTAAAGAATATGACAGAAAAGGAATACATTAGGTGCTTTTTTTGAACACATGATGGGTTTATTTATTGTTAAACATTGTAGAAGTCAGTTTTTAAGCTTGCTTTTGCTTTGTGTCCTCGTTAACATTTCAGTTGAATGATTCTCCTGATTTGTGTGCAGTTTGTTTGATCAGCTGTGGTAAAATCCTTCTGCAACCTCAGTATACTCTGCCTGAAGCGGGAGTTTTGCAGGGATTTTACAGTGTTTAGCATGTGTGTCGTGAGCTGCAGCCGCTGTAGTGTGGGACGGGAGGGGCGTGACTGGCAGAGGAGCGGCGGGTTGCACAGATTTTTCACAGATTTTTTTCAGCCCCACACAGCTGTCTATTGTTCCAATGAAACCTGCTCTTAAGCTTGGTTTTTTTTTTTTTTTTTTTTTTTTTTTTTGTGCATTTAGCGGCTCCTGTGCTCAGTTCCAGCCTCCAGTTGCTGCTGCAGTTGATTCCATCACATCATTTCACTATAAATAGAGCGAAAAATCTATGGTGTTCACTTTTGGCCGCGACCACCACCTGATGTCCTGTGGCTATGAAAAGCTCAGCGAAGGGGCAGATTTTGGACACCAGTGATGGATGGATGGAGCGGAGTTTGGACTGGCAGTTTGGCCCCTGTCTAAAATGTGCACAGTTTGATTGATGAGTCGGGGGGGGGGGGGGGGGTCAGGAGTGATGGGGAAGTTGGCTTCTAGATTTGTGCCGACTCGGAGGACACCTGGTCCTGAGTTGCTGACATGGAGAGGTGGCGTTTCTTTCCAGGTCCTTTTTAATCTGTGAGCTCTTTCATGTCCCGTCTGATCATTTTTTTTACAACCCTCGCTTGGATCTGGGTGAACTCTTTTACCTCTGCTGCTGAGTTCACATCGCACAAATACGAATTTTCAAGGTGGTTGCTGCTAGTGCTGCAATGATTAGTAGATTAATGGGTGAGTGACAACTAATTTGATAGTTGACTAATCACCTATGCTCTCTCTTCCACCCATTTCCAACTTGGAAGAAAAAATATTACAAATTTTGGAGAAAAATGTTGCATATTTTTATGAAAAATGTTGCAAATTTACATAGAAAAAAAATCAAAAATTTCCTGACAAAAATTTTCAATTTTTTGAGAAAAAAACTACCAAACTTGGATGAAAAAAGCCATAAATTTCAAAGGGAAAAAAAAAGTTCACACATTTCTGAGGAGCCCCCCCCCCACACACACACACAGATGTCTTAAGAAAATGTATAGTCACATATTTTCAAGACATAAAAAGTTGCAAATTTCTGAGAAATGTCACAAATTTGAGAAAAAAAAAATTGTTAAAAACTCACAAGGGAAAAAAGTTCTGAGGGGAAAAAATCACCAATTTCAGGGGAAACGAGTGGCAATTTTAAAAATGAACGTCACAAGTTTACCAGGAGAAAAAAACTCCAAAAATGTCTAAAGAAAACAGTCACAAATGTACCCGACAAGAAATGGCAAATTTACAAGGAAAAAAACTTGTATCCAAATGATTGGTTGACTAATGGGAAAAATAATCTGTACCAAAAATAATCCTGACTTGCAGGCAGCCCTAGTTCCCACCTTTTTGAAAAAAATGTTGACTAGAGTCGATGCAGCAGAGGAATTAAGTTGTGTTAATGATCTGGCCGTCACTGCAGCAGGATTCAGTGGGTGAACTCTGGCGGTGGGAGTGTGGGTGCTGCAGCAGCACGCAGGCCCGATGATCTGTGGTGTGGGTGGGGAGCCGATTGCACACATCAAATGGACTTCTCATCAAAGGCTGCTTCCTTCAGTCAGAAGTTGTGTGCATTTTTAATGGTGGATGAGCTGTGATGCAGCAGGATTTTAACTTCAGCACATAAGTTGTGTTCAGCAAAACTCCACCTGTCTGAGGCTAGTAATCCTTCCAGTGGTGTAAAATCAACCTGGAAGAAGAACTGTTTGACTTTTGTCCTTGTAAATTTGAGACTTTTTCCTGGGAATTTTTTTTTTTTACTTTTTTTTACTCATAAATTTGCAACTTTTTTTCTTGTGAATTTGTGACTTTTTTGTGAATTTGCCACTTTACTCCGTGGAAATTTGCCACTTTTTTAATTCATAAATTATTTGTGACTCTTGTAAATTCACTACTTTTTCTCATAAATGTGACTCTTAATTTTAGATTTTCAACTTTTCTTCTAAATGTGACTTTCTTGAAAATTTGCAACTTTTTTACTTGTAAATTTGTGACTTTTTTTGTAAATTTGGGACTTATTTTCTTGTAAATTTGTGACTTTTTTCTTATAGATTAGCACCTCTTTCCTCATTAATTTCCCACTCTTTTCCTCTTAAATTGGCAGCCTTTTTCTCATAAACTTGCACTTTTTCCCATCATAAATGTACATCATTTATATGGATGTTGACTACATTTTTTCCTTCTATGGTAATGGTTTGTTTTTTCAAGCCAGTTACAGCCAGTGGTCTGTAACTTTTGACAACCAAAGAGCCATTTTGCCTATCTCCGCCTAAAATAGAAGTGGCTAAGGGCCACAACAGCAATTTGACCTTTAAAATAAAGATTGTGCTGCTTATAATTTTTATATATACATAGCTCTTAATATTATGTGGAATTAATGAATTCATACTACAATTCAATTCAACTTTATTTATATAGCGCCATTTCACAACAACAGTCATCTCATAGCACTATCAACTGTAGGGGGAACCCCCACAGTTGCAAAAAGACCCCAGCAATCAGGCGATCCCCTGTGAGCAAGCACTTGGTGACGGTGGAGAGGAAAAACTCCCTTTTAACAGGAAGAAACCTCCAGCAGAACCAGGCTCAGGGAGAAGCAGTCATCTGCTGTGACTGGCTGGGGGGTGAGGGGACAGAGAAGATGAAAAGAACAGACATGTAGAGAGCAAACAGCACAATGGGGACTCAATCTATGGGAGAGAACAAACAGATGTTAACCCTCAAGCGACCAAGCTATTTTACGGACTGAAATGACCAAGTGGGGTCATTTATGACCCCATTGTGCTCTGTACAGGGATCCTTATTATAAATGGCTGGTTGGAGGTTTATCATACCAAAACTACTCCCTGTATTTAAGACAGATATTTTATAATGATCTAATGTAAAATGTGTTTGCTAATAATACTTTTATTGCAAGAAATAACCAAAACGCAGACTGTAAGAACAACATTACATTTATTTAGAGTCTAAATAAATGCTGACAAGGACTGTCTAAATTTTAGACAGTCCTTGTCAGTTCACTCTTGGAACATCATCATAGGTAGCATCATCATCATAGTTACAATAATAGGTATCATCATCATCATAGTTACAACAATAATAGGTATCATCATAGTCATCATATCGTCATCACGATGATGATGATACCTATTATTGTAGTTACGATGATGATCATGATACCTATTATGGCATTTTGCGTAATGGCAGTTTTCTTGTGGACGGTGATCCGGATCACCACCAAAATCTAATCATCTGTAGGATACCCCATTTCTGACAATCTGTGAAAATTTCATGAAAATCCGTCCATAACTTTTTGAGTTATCTTGCTAACAAACAGACAAATGTAAATCTTGCTATCCTAGGTCTGTTAGCCATGGTTCACTGCAATACAATATAAAGTACTGATTAGAAGTGGAAACCGGAGTGGTGGCTCAGTTGGTAGAGCATCCGCCCCACACCCGGGAGGCAGGGGTTCAAATCCCGGCCGGGTCATACCAAAGACCATATAAAAATGGTGCTTTCTGCCTTCTAGCGTGGTGCTCCGCATAATGGAATGGGGAAAGTAAAGTTACACACAGAGCTACCAGAGGACTGCCCCCCCGCTGTAGCTTTCACTACTTACAGTAGCTGTGTGGCCTAGGGTCAGAGAAACGGAGATAGGCGCCACCCATATACACCTTTAGGTGTGAAGGGATTAACTATTAGAAGTGGAACATTTGAATAAAATTTATAAAACCAATGTTTAAAAACCAGTGCTTCTCTTCGGGGTCATAAATGACCCCACAAGAGTTTGCGATGTCTACGCCACACCAATTGGTTGATCCCTGCAAAAAACTGAAAGTGTGTAGGATTAGTAGACTGACAAATTCATGCTAGGAAAGAAAATTTGGATAAAAAATAGAGAGACGGCACATTAAATTATATGGCTGGGGTCGTAAATGACCCCACTCGGTCGCTTGAGGGTTAAAGAACAACAGTGGGGAAAAAAACTCAAGGTTTTTATATATAGGGTCATTCATGAAATAAAAGTATTACAAATATATTACAAATTGTTCTGTACTGAAAAGGTTATATTTGAATATATGACCGTAATTTTTTTTTGTTTTAATTATCAGCACTTTCTTAAATATAAATGTTTAAATCTGAAAAATATAATCCATCTGCTATTTTCAACAGCGATCACACAGCTTTAGTTCTTTTTCTTTTAGATTTGATTGGCGGTTGGCAACCAGCTTGCAGGTGCATTACCGCCACATACTTCACTCTATATCATCACTCTATATTGTCAAGCAGTGTCATTATATCCAGCTCACCGTCACATACTTCTTCTAGATTTGATTGGCGGTTGGCAACCAGCTTACAGGCGTATTACCACCACATACTTCACTCTATATCATCACTCTATCTGGTCAGGAGCTGTAGTCGCCACTTAATTTACTCACAGCCACATACTTTCTTCTTCTTCTTTTAGATTTGATTGGTGGTTGGCAACCAGCTTACAGGTGCATTACCGCCACGTACTTCACTCTTTATCATTACTCTGTCTGGTCAGGAGCTCTTCCCCATAACCAGTCAAATCTCAATTAACTAATCTTCTTCTTCTTCTTCTTTTAGATTTGATTAGCAGTTGGCAACCAGCTTACAGGTGTATAACCGCCACCTACTCTACTAAATATCACTCTGTATATAATTCAACAGCCAAACTATCACTCTATTCTATATTACCACTCTATATATCTTGGCCGTGGCAACTGCCACCAACATCACTATTCTCCCATGTACTTTATTCTTCTTTTAGATTTGATTGGCAGTTGGCAACCAGCTTACAGCTGCATTACCGCCACGTATTTCACTCTGTATCGTCACTCTATCTGGTCAGGAGCTGTAGTCCTTCTATCATCATTGCTGTGTCCAATCGAACCTCAACTCTATCTTCAGACATCACTTTTCTTTGTCTCCTCGTACTTCACTCTATATCATTACTTCACTACTTCTTTTAGATTTGATTGGCAGTTGGCAAGGATGGATAATTTTTTCCACACAAAGGAAGAACTCCTTATACAAAGATATTGAGTGATAATAATTAAGTCAGTGGCGGTAATGGACCTGTAACCTGGTTGCCAACCGCCAATCAAATCTAAAAGAAGAGAAAAAAGGCAACCAGCTTACAGGTGCATTACCGCCATGTACTTCACTCTATATCATCACTCCATCCAGTCAGGAGCTGTAGTCCTTACCGCCATGTACTTCACTCAGTAAACATCACTCTATATATCAAAAGTCAGAATTAATCTCGGTTGGCAACCACTTCTTCACTCTATATCTTTGTACAAGGAGTTCTCATAAGGCGCTCTGAACAATCTTCAGTGAGATTTCCATGTCTACATGATGTCTATAACACTCTATCTGGTCCCACTCTATATTCTTCAGGTCATCACTCTACCCCTGTGGCTGTCTCATCGCTCAATATATAATTCAAGAAATCTGTCTTGTCTGTCTGTCACGACCATAGGACTCGCTAAAAGATCATAGGATCGCCTATGACGTCTACATGATGTCTATATGATGTCATATAGACACCATAGTATATAGAGTGATTCAAGAAAATCTGTGTGTGATCAAAGGCAGGCATCACTTACGATCATAGGATATCAAAGATCAAAGGCAGGCATCACTCACAATCATAGGATTCACTATGACATCAAAGATCATGGGACTCACTATGACATCATCAAAGATCAAATGTAGTCATCACTCATGATCATAGGACTCACTATGACACCATCAAAAATCGAAGGCAGGCATCACTGACGAGTGGTGACGTGCTTGCTTACACCCTTGCTTACACCTGCTTTCTACAGGCATGCAGAAATACTTGCTTATACTTGGTTTCTACGGGCATACACGGACATGCACAGGTATCCACTAGTTTTAATAAATTAGAGATGAAAGTTTTATTTAGAAGCTACTTTTCGTCCTTTTTGTTTCCTCATAGTGCTCCTTATTCAAATGTATTAATCACTCTATAAATACAAGAAATCTCTGTCACAATCATAGGACATCATAGGACGACCTATGATGTGCCTATGATGTCCTGCATCATAGGACAGCCTACTTCAAGAGATACTCATCACCCGATGCCTGCCTTCATCTTTTTATGATGTCATAGAGACCATCACTCACCAAAGCAGAGTACAATTTCAAATCCCATTTAAGGGACAGAGTCAATGCTTCGCAAACAAAAAAGGAAGTGAAAAGCAACAAATCTGACAACAAAGAATAGTGAAGATGTAATGCTTAAAAAATTACACTATACTCAACAAAGAAGAGTACAGTTTCAAATCCCATTTAACAGAGACAGTCAATGCTTCGCAAACAAAAAAAAAGGAAGTGAAAAGTGACAAATCTGACAAGAAAGAAAGAATAGTGAAGATAGGACACACAAATTTAAACCGGGATCAAATGCAGGCATCATAGGACTCGCTATGCCATCACAGATCATTGGACAAAAGCATCAGCAAAGATCAAGTGCAGGCATCATCGCACTCACTATGACATCACCAAGGATCATAGGACTCACTATGGCCTCATCAAAGATCAAAGGCAGTCATCACTCATGGTCATAGGACTCGCTATGACATCATCAAAGACCATAGGGCCCACTGTGACACAAAGATGAAAGGCAGGCATCACTGAACGAGTGCTGACATGCTTGCTTACACCCTTGCTTGCACCTGCTTTCTACAAGCATGCAGAAATATTTGCTTATACATAGTGTCTCTGGGCATGCACAGGTGTGCACTAGTATAATATAAATCCGTATCCTTCAGCTGTTCTCCAGACTCAATTTGACAAGTAGTGGATTAGTTGTCTGATATTTTTCTTTATTTTGGGATAAAATAAAAAGAATTCCAAACAACTTTCTAAATAATATAAGTTTAAAATCATTTGGTGAAAATTAAGTCAAGTAGAAATAATTACAGCAGAGTGTGGGGGGGGGGAGAAAAAAAAAATCTGCTGAGCTAAATGTTGGTTAGATTTTTTTTTTAAATGCATGGCATTGATAGACAATCTGCACTTACAATTCACTGTCCAAAACCCCACAGGTAACAAACTAGCATTTATCCTACAGACAAAAAGCTGAAAACATCCTGAAAATAAAAGGCTCACCTCTACATCACTGTCAGACAATCTTATCTCCTCTTTTTTTTAAATTTACAAATTTTGAGGGAAAACTCTCGGCTGTATGTTGCTGATTTCAGACAAGTATATCCTGTTGATGGCTTTTCACAATAAAAACACATAACAGACAGCCATTTTTTTTTTTTCCACAATATCTTTATTGAACCTTTTTTTTTTTTAACAAACATGATACAAACAATCAAACACTAACACTAAAGTACTACAAAAAAAAAAAAAAATGCACTAAAAACACCAACAACCACCAACAAAATCAAGTCTTCAACAATGCTCCTCTGTTTAGTCTAGACAATCCAATACATAAGTATACATATTATGTTCACCAGTTTGGAATTTACAAGGTCCACACACATCATTCACCTTCTTCTTCAAGAGTTATGTTTAAATTTTTTACATAATCAATAAAAGGTCTCCATATATTCTCAAACACAATTTCCTTTGATTTCAGTATATATGTTATTCTTTCTAATGGAAGGTTTGTTAACATCTGTCTTAACCACTGAGTCACATCTGGTCTATGAGTCTTTTTCCATAATAGTGCAATACATTTTTTGGCATTAAGCAAACTGAGGTCTATGAATGTTCTTTCACTTTTATTAAAATTATGCTTTTCTGGGTACAGACCCAACAAAAACAGTTTAGGATTCAATATGATTTGTTTTGAGATTATTTTTTCAATTGTTACCCTCACCTCTTCCCAAAACATTCTTATTAATCTACATTCCCATAAACAATGAAATAGGGTTCCTTTACTTTCCATGCATTTTGTGCATGTATCTGGTATATTTTTGTTATATCTATTTAACTCCTCCGGTGTAACATACATCCGCATTAACCATTTGAAATGTATCAATTTAAGGCGTGCATTTATTGATTTGGTTTGAGCTTCTGTACAAGCCAATTCCCATTGTTCCTCTGAAATTTCAATTTGCAGATCTTCTTTCCAGTAGTTTAATCTTTTCAGTGAATTTTCACTTGAAGATAGTGTCAGTGAGTTATAAAACTCTGAAATAATACCCTTTCTTTTACTATCTTTCATCATCATTTTTTCCAAGGATGAATAAATAGGTCGAGTGAGAGCTTTATTTTGATTTGATCGAATAAAGTTTCTAAGTTGAAGATATTTAAAAAAATGTATTCTATTGAGATTAAATTTGATCCTCAGCTCTTCAAAAGACATTATGTTGTCTGCACATGGCAAATATAAATCCTGAATCTTTTGTATCCCTTTTAAATTCCATACTTTAAATACAGCGTCCGCTCTCCCTGGTTTAAAATATTGATTACCCCATATTGGACTAAATTGTGACAATAACTGTGGTTCTTTTAAATAGTTTTTAGCTTCACACCATATTTTGATCATATGCTTTACAAATGGATTTTTAACTTGTTTTTGTAATTTTTTTGCCGAATCTGAGTATATGAATATGGGAAGAGGTAAAGGTAAATTGTATGATTCCATTTCAGTCCAGTGAGGGAGATCATTTGATGAAAAATAATATGTCATAGACCTCAGTTGTGCCGACCAATAATACAACATAAAATTTGGACATTTCAGACCTCCACGATCAAATGGTAAATATAATAAAGACAAACGTAATCTAGCCCTCCTGTTGTTCCATATAAATTCCACTAACTTTTTTTTTATTCTTGAGAATAGATCTAAAGGTGGTGATAAGGGAATGTATTGAAATAAATAAAGTATTTTAGGTAAAATATTACTTTTAAGTATATTGATTCTCCCGATCATCGACATTGGTAGTGACATCCATCTCTGAGTTAACTCATTGATATCTGACATTAAGGCTTCATAGTTGACACTGGCGACTGATTCTAGCTTAGGCATAATTTGGATTCCTAAATATTTAAACTGATTTACAACATTGAATTGATTTACCTCAGGGGCTGGGTAATTTCTCTGGGTCTCATTTAGCATTAATATTGAAGATTTAGTTTTATTTATTTTATATCCTGATATTTCCCCAAAATTCTTTATTAAATTCAACAAGGTTGGAATTGATTTTTTTAGATTCGACATAAACAAAATTATATCATCGGCGTACAGGGAGATTTTATGTTCTGTTGGTCCAACTTTAATTCCATATATTTGTGAATGTAAACGTATCGCTATCGCTAAAGGTTCAATTGCCATAGTAAACAGTAAAGGTGAAAGTGGACAGCCTTGTCGACATCCTCTATTGATTTTTATTGGTTTTGAAATATTATTTGTTAGGATTTCTGCTGTAGCATTATTGTATATTATTTGAACCCATTTTATGAAATTATTTCCAAGTCCAAACCTTTGTAGGACTTCAAAAAGAAAGGGCCATTCAACTCTATCAAAGGCCTTTTCGGCGTCCAATGATAGGAGAGCTGTATCCGGTGCTTCTTTATTAAAATAAATAATATTAAATAGTCTTCTTACATTATGGAAGCCTTGTCTACCCTTTATAAAGCCATTCTGATCTCGATTAATAATATTTGGTAAAATTTCTTGTATTCGTCTTGCTAAAATTTTACAGATTATCTTAAGGTCGGCGTTTAATAGGCTTATTGGTCTCATATTTTCACATTTATTAGAGGGCTTACCTGGTTTTGGCAGCAGTATAATTAAGGCATTATTTATGTATGATGGTAAATTATTATTTTGAAATGCTTCTAAAACCATTTCCAAAAAAGGTTTTATTAATTTATTCTTAAATTTTTTATAAAGGTCAACTGGAAGACCATCTGGTCCTGCACTTTTTCCTGATTTCATATTATCAATGGCTAGCCCAACTTCTTCTTGACTAATTTTAGACTCCAATATCTCCCTGTTTTCATTTGGAATACACGGTATAGATAGTTCGTTCAAAAACCCATTTAGTTTTGTTAAATCAGGTTCATTTTTGGTATCATATAATTTTTCATAGTAATCTCTAAAGGCTCTATTAATTTCTAAAGGATCTATAACTACCTGTCCATTACTTATAATACTGGTAATTGGTGTTTTAATTTCCAATTGTTTAATCTGCCATGCTAATAATTTTCCTGATTTTTCACCTTGTTCATAAAAAGATTGTTTCAATCTTAGAAGACTCGAGGCAGCTCTATTCGCTGATTTTTTGTCGTATTCAGCTCTCAAAATCAGTAATTCATTCTCCAACCTTGGGTCACTTCCTGCATACACTTTTTCCTGAAGACTTTTTATTTTATGTTCCAATTTAGCTCTCTCCTCTCGAGTCTTCTTAGATTTTGATCCTGTATAACTAATAATATGTCCCCTAATAAAAGCTTTGAAAGCCTCCCACTTTACACATGCTGATGTTTGTGTAGTATTGATGTCAAAGAACTCATCTATCTGTTTTTCTATATACATGACAAATTCCTCATCCTGAAGCCATTTATGCTGAAATTGCCATCTACCTGATTCCTTTGTCAATTTTTTATCTACATATATTAGACAACAGGGTGCATGATCAGAGATCACGATGTTATCATAAAAGCAGTTTTGAATCTTGGACCTTAATTCTGTGGAAATCAAAAAATAATCAATACGTGAGAATGTCTTGTAGGTACTGGAATAACAAGAATAGGCTTTAACTTGTGGTTTCATTTCTCTCCATATATCTAACAATCTCAATTCTTTCATAAAATGATTAATAGTCATCCTACATCCAATGTGCGTACAATCCAGTCCTGTTGATCTATCCACACCTGGATTCAATGCACAATTAAAATCCCCTGCTATTATATGTTGCCCTGTAAGTGATGATAAGATGAGAAATAAATTGGCAAAGAACTTCTGATCATCTATATTGGGACCATATAAGTTCACAAGATTTATATTTTCTAATAGCAAAGAACCTTGAATGATTACATATCTTCCAAATTTGTCTCCAATTACATTTTTCACTTGAAAAGGAACTGATTTATGTATGAGAGTCATAACTCCCCTGGCTCGGGATGAAAATGAAGAGGTGAATACACTTCCCTGCCATCTACTCCTAATTCTTTTAACATCCTCCTCTATCAGATGAGTTTCTTGTAAAAACACAATTCTTGAACCCATGTCCTTTATTTTATTCATAACTTGTTTAAGTTTTTTTAAATTTTGTAGACCTCTGCAATTCCATGAAGTTAAATTAAGATTAACACTTTGGTCCATGATCAATAGAGAGTTTGGGATTACCTTGCAGTGTAAACATGCTCATACAGAGAAGCAAAAACATGAGTGGTTGAACATTCATCCTACAAACTACACACAAACAAATTTCCCCTTCCCACACTTGTGGCAAACCCCCCAAAATCAAAAGAAAAATTCTGTCTCCCGATATAGCCATCGACCGTTCCACACCCACGGGGAACAGCCTAAGCCACTCCTTCTTCATCCTCCCAATCACCCTAACTCTACTGCTTTTAATGACATAACATTAACTCTCCTCTGTAGTTTTCCAACTTAACGCCAAAATTTTTAACAACTTTGTACATCATAGTTTTTTTTTGTTTGTTTGTTTTGTTTTTGTTTTGTTTTTTTAATATATAATACAATCTATATTTTGTAAACTTACTATTTACTTCAAGTCAGTCAGATGCCTGTGCAAATGCTTAATTATTCTACCTTATATTTTGTTCATGCTTAGCTCCCACCAGTCTCTTCTTCTTCTTTGATCTTCTTGATGAACTCCTGCGCCTCCTCTGGGGTCTTGAAGATGTGGGTTCTGCCCTCATACGTGGTCAACAGTCTCGCAGGATAGATTACACCATGACGAATCCCAAGGTTGCGCAGCTCCTTACGTACGGGATCAAACTGCTTCCTCAATTGCTGGATTCCTGTGGCCAAATCTGGGTAGAACCGCACCTGCTGGTCCTGGTGTTTAATCTCTCCTTTAGCACGTGCAGCGTTGAAGATCTTCATCCTGTCTCTGTTGCTAAGAAACTTCATAATTAAGGTCCTCGGCGGTCCCTTATCTCTCCGTGGGCCAATACGATGTGCTTTTTCCAGAACCACTGCTGATTGCAACTCCTCGCTGCCCAGCACCTCCAGAATCCACTTTTCCAGAAAGGAACATACGTCCCGACCTTCTGATTCCTCTGGAAGACCCACCAGCCTCAAATTATTCTGTCTCGACCGAGATTCCAAATCCAAAATATTATCTTCCAGAGATTTATTTTTTTTTTCCAAAGTGCGCACCTTTAATTGAAGACGGGTGACGTCATCTTCAGCACTAGCGAGACGGAGCTCCATCTGCGCCGTTCGTTCTACACAGTCACCCAATTCCTTTCTTATTCCTTCCAACGCTGTCATAATCCCATCAAATCTAGAGGAAAAGTCCGCTCTCATTTTACTCATGGCAGCCATCAGCGCATCTGCGCCATTCCCCGCAGATATCGCACCGCTGCCAGCCTCCTCCGCCATATATGGAGTTTTGTTTGCTGCGTCACAGACCTGAAAGTCCGTTAATTTGGACTGTTTCGGCGGCTCGCTTTTTCCTTTTCCTGGTTTTCCAGCCTTAGGCTTCGCCGACATATCCTCGCCCAAATGCTGGGATACGTTCTGTCCCAAATGAGAGAGTTATTTGCCGATTTTTTTTCTCCAGGAGCAGAGCAGAGCGAGACACGTCCGTCCTACGTGGCAGCCATAACCGGAAGTGCCATTTTTAAAATGGAATTGATATGAAGGGTTTACACTAATTCAGACTTCGGTCATGTCTGGTGAATCCAACATTTATACTGCAGGTGACTAATTTTAAGGTTACTGAGCAGGAATTCAAGGATTGTTTCTCATTTTTAAGGTTAATTAAGGCGTTGATTTTAGATAATTATATTTAAGACTTTTTATGGACCTGTAGAAACTAATGAGGCGGCTGTTTTTCTGCTTGTGTTCTCGTGGAGAACAACCATACATGAACGCAAATTGATCTGTCCACAGATTAGACTCTATTTTCCTCTATGATTTTACTTTTTCTGGATTTGTACATGTCTTACCGAGGGTGGGGAAGAGAAGCAGGAAGCTGCTGCTCTCTGCTCTTCACATGTGCTGCACACAGAGGCTCAGAGGCTCTCCAGCCACTGTCTGATGTGACACATGGTTGACAACATAATAAATAATTTAAAAATATATATATTTTACGTTCATGAATGTCAGTGTTTCCGTTGAGAAATGTATCCAATAAATAATTTGAAAATAAAATAATTAAAATGAAGTTCATTAATTTCCATGTGTTTTGAGATCTACAGTGGTGTGGAAAAGTGTTTGCCCCCTTCCTGATTGCTCATTTTTTTTGTGTGTTTGTCACACTTAAATGTTTCAGATCATCCAGCAAATTTAAATATTAGACAAAGATAACACAAGTAAACACAAAATGCAGTTTTGAAATGAAGGTGCTTATTATTAAGGGGGAAAAAATCCAAACCTACATGGCCCTGTGTGGAAAAAGTGATTGCCGCCTAAACCTAATAACTGGGTGGGCCACCCTTAGCAGCAACAATTGCAATCAAGCTTTTGTGATAACTGGCAGTGAGTCTTCTACAGTGCAGTGGAGGAATTTTGGCCCATTTACCTTTGCAAAATTGTTGTAATTCAGCCACACTGGATGGTTTTCGAGCATGAACCACCTTTTTAAGGTCATGCCACAGCATCTCAATCGGATGCCACAGCATCTGAATTGGATTCAGGTCAGGACTTTAACTACGCCACTCCAAAGTCTTCATTTTGTTTTTCTTTAGAGCCATTCAGAGGTGGACTTGATGGTATGTTTTGGATCATTGTCCTGATACAGAACCCAAGTGCGCTTCAGCTTGAGGTCACCAACAGATGGCCGGATATTCTCCTTCAGGATTTTTTGGTAGACAGCAGAATTCATGGTTCCATTTACCACAGCAAGTCTTCCAGGTCCTGAAGCAGTAAAACAGCCCCAGACCATCACACTACCACCACCATATTTTACTGTTGGTATGATGTCCCTTTTCTGAAATGCTGTTACTTTTACGCCGGATGTAATGGGACACACACCTTCCAAAAAGTTCAGTTTTTGTCTCATCAGTCCAGAGTATTTTCCCAAAAGTCTTGGGGATCATCAAAATGTTTTCTGGCAAAGTTGAGACAAGCCTTTATGTTGTTTTTGCTCAGCAGTGGTTTTCATCTTGGAACTCTGCCATGCAGGCCGTTTTTGCCCAGTCTCTTTCTTATGGTGGAGTCATGAACACTGACCTTAACTGAGGCAAGTGAGGCCTGCAGTTCTTTGGATGTTGTGGGGTCTTTTGTGACCTCTTGGATCAGTTGTCACTGCGCTCTTGGGGTAATTTTGGTCATCTGGCCATTCCTGGGAAGGTTCACCGCTGTTTTCGCCATTTGTGGATAATGACTCTCACTGTGGTTTGCTGGAGTCCCAAAGCTTTAGAAATGGCTTTATAACTTTTTCCAGACTGATAGATCTCAATTACTTTGTTTCTCATTTGTTCCTGAATTTCTTTGGATTGCAGCATGATGTCTAGTTTTTGAGGATCTTTTGGTTTACTTCACTTTATCAGGCATGTCCTATTTAAGTAATTTCTTGATTGAGGACAGGTGTGGCAGTAATCAGGCCTGGGTGTGGCTAGAGAAATTGAACTGAGGTTAGTACTAGTGAAGTGCTTTGAGTGGTCTTTGAGACTAGAAAAAGCGCTATGTAAGTACAGGTCCTTATCCCTTTCCAAAGATGTGATAAACCACAGTTAATTTATGATGTAACGGGCGGAGGGGGGAATCACTTTTTCACACAGGGCCATGTAGGTTTGGATTTATTTTTTTTTACCCTTAATAAACACCTTAATTTAAAAACTGCATTTTGTGTTTACTTGTTGTCTTTGTCTAATATTTAAATTTGTTGGATGATCTGAAACATTTAAGTGTGACAAACATACAAAAAAATGAGAAATCAGGAAGGGAGCAAACACTTTTTCACACCCCTGTAACTGCTGGGAGCCACAGCATGGGGGCTGAAGGGCCCATGCATCCCCGGAGCCGTGGGTTGCTGAACCTTGGTCTAGGCAATGACCCAAGTTTCTTTTTTCTGTTTTTGTGGGGAAGAGAGTAGGGCTGGGCAAATTGACCTTAAATCAGCATCACAGTTATTTGAACCTTTCACATTGGTTTCAATTTATTGTGTTTTTTTTCCCTCCCTTCTTCTCGCTTATTGTTAACTGACAATGCTTGTAATTAAGCAATATTATACAAGAATGTGGTCTTAATAAATATAACACTGCAGTGATTCAGTTCTAATTGAGCATAATATAATAATTTCAGACACATGTAACCAAATTAAATATTGTCCAGTGCAGAAGTTGGTGTTGATGTACATATCTCCAGAGTTTCTGCTGGTAACATTTCCACGTGGCAGGCTGCCACCCCTGAAACTATGCCGGCATGCTAAGAGGAAAAATAATTTAAGAAAAATGAAGGAATGACGCCCTGCAAACGTGCACACGAACAATGTGCGTGACAGTCATCCACACGTCAGAGTTCGGAAGCACGCCGCCCACGTGATCGTTTCAGTCGGCAGGCAGAGTGTCTCTCTAGCGTCGCTGTCCAAGAGAAGTCTGAGCTTATTAAAGTACTTCAAACGTGGAAAAAAAAGCAGAAGAGGTATATAAGCAGTGGAGGCATTTATCGTGGTTTTAACTCGCTGGTAGTGGGAACAATAATGAGTTGCTTAGCTAACAGGTGTGGTTAGGCTTCATATACAGGGAAAGGCAAGCGTGACTGATGAATTGCTGAGGATTTACTTCACCAGCCACTACAATATTAACTAATTTATGTTCACTATTATGTACCTGGCAAGTTAAGATGACCGACATTCACAGTCAATGATTTTAATCCTGTCAACAGCCTTCAGACAACCCAAACGTGTCAACATTTGGATTTCAAAATAAAGGTTTTTCCTGTTGTCTGGATGGTGAGGAGATTTCTAAAAAACTATAACTATATAAAAATATTATAACAGAAATAACTCCATCTTTGGTCATTTAAGTTAATTTATTTCATTAAATATAACTTTATTAATATTTTTTTCTTTGAAATCAGAGTTAAATTATTGTTCTGTTCTGGCTCTAAAAAATTATGGTCAAAAATGTAAATTGTATATGGGGGGGGGGGAAAGTAAAAATTTTACCACAATCTGTTTCAAATTTATTTTAAAAAATAAGCCAGTAATTTTATAAAAAAAAAAAAAAAACAGACCAAAATTAGCTCTAAAATAATCCACAAGTTTATAATCATCATCATCATAGCAATCTGTCTGGGGCGACAGTGAGTCTCAAATATACAAGAAAAGTCACAATTTTACAAGAGGAAACTACAAATGAGGAAAATGGTTGCAAATTTAGATAAACTTGTAGAGAAAAGTAGAAAACTATAAGAAAACTGTTACAAATTTTGGAGAAAAACCTCAAAACTTCAAGACTGAAGTCATTACTCAAGCTTTGAAGTGGGTGCTCTTTGTATCCTTAACTAGAAATTTTTGGTTGTCTACTCTTAATAATTTCATAGCACTGCTTTTACATGAGTACAGTTTCTGGCTACTATACCCACCTCTGATCATATAATTTAAGTATGTGAGTAAATTACTGTTATGAATGGTTTTTTTTTTTCCCCTTTCCTACTCTTTCAATAGAAAAAAAACCAAACAAACACTAGAATAAAAATACAAAAAATACATATATTTTTGTCATTTATGTAAACCATGACAGAAAAAATCGTGCAGGACAAAACATGGGACCCCAACTGGCCCAGTATTCCAGCATTCAAGCCTTGGTTGTATAATACTTCAAATGGTAAGTTCCATATGCAATGTTACTGTGCAAAATAAAAAAAAAAAAAAAAAAGAGAAGAAGAAATAGTATAAAATTAACATATTCCAGCACAGTTTACCCTTGGCCGGGGGATTGTGGGGATTGTGGGATCGTGGGTTCGATCCCAGCCCCCGACCAACAGTGATCTGTGTGGAGTTTGCATGTTCTCCCCGTGTTGCGTGGGTTTACTCCGGGATTTCTCCGGTTTCCTCCCACATGCCAAAAACATGCATGTTAGGTTAATTGGCTGTTCTAAATTGTCCCTGGATATCTGTTTCCTATAGGCCCTTAGAATAGAGGGTTAGTATTAATGAAAGCGCTTTGAGTGGTCTTTGTGACTAGAAAAGCGCTATATAAGTGCAGGTTAGTTAGTTAGTTAGTTAGTTACAATAGTGTCATGTGTTTTCTGCCCCCCCCATCCCCCCTGGAAAAATATGTTCCCATATATTGTCTTTAAGCCAGAGGAGACACTACACCTCTCAAGGGTTTGTGGTAGGGGTGGGACAAAAGATTGATTCAGTGATGGATCACGATACTTGACACTGCCGGTGGTGCACCGATTCCTAAACACATGGGTTGAGCTTTTATTAATTATATATGGTATATATTCATGTAAATGTTGCATACTCGACTAGAGTGGTGGGCTAGTGGTAGAGCATTCGCCCCACAGCTGAGAGGTCATGGATTCAAGCCCCGGCCGGGTCATACCAAAGACCACTATAAAAAATGGTACTTCCCGCCTGGTGCTCAGCATAATAAAATGGGGGAAGGAAAAGTTGTTTGTGGCGGTGCCTTGCATGGTAGCGGCCCCTCTGATTCTAGATGTGATTAACATTGTAGATAGGAGAAACATAATTTTGTTCTACTGTACATGATTGGCTGTATGATTTGACAATAAAGTTGGCTTCTTACTCCAGGGGTGACCAATCATATGCCATAGAGGGCCAAGACCCTGCAGGCTTTATCTCCACCCAGTGTCTTCAACATCAAGATTCCACTGAATTTCTTCACACTGATTGCTGATAAGTGAAAACACCTGCTGAAGAGACTGGGTAGAAGAGAAAACCTGCAGGGTCTTAGCCCTCCATGGCACACGATTGGACACCTCTGTCTTATTACTCTCTTGGGTATTCAACCAGTTGCATTTTCAGTCCACTAGATGGTGACAAGCAAGCACCCAGTCAAGTGAAGTCGTATCTTGTCTCGCGAGATTTGCAACCAGCTTTGAAGTTAGGAAGCAGTTAGCTCAAATGTCAAGCCTTTTTTGGATTTTATAACAAAAATGGAAGGAAAGACCTTGACATGCACAACCCGCAAGAAGCGCTGCACGAAAAAAAAAAAAAAACAAAAAAAAACCCACTTGAAACATGCGGGCCAGTACACATCTCAGAGCAGCATTAGCAACGGCTAAGCTATAGAGACACCAGCATGGAGTCGCTTTTTCCGAGTGCCAAGTAAGTAAAGTTTATTCGAAGCGCTCTTCACAGACATATAATCACAAAGCGCTGTACAATAAAATGGAATAAAAGGAAGTTGATAGATTAAAAAAAAAAAAATTACAAAAAGTTAAAACACAAGATTAAAATTATTAAAAAATATCACACTTGCCATTAAAAAGCAGTTGAATTGAAACTCAACAGAAAACCACATTAAAAAAGTTTTCATCTGCTTTTTAAGAGTCCACAGAGTCAGCTAAATGTAGCTGGGGTGGGAGCTAGTTCCAAACAACAGTCCACCGCCCTCCATGTGTGTAGAGATGTGTCTCTGTGGAAAATGAAGCCCAGAGAATACTTTATGTGAAAGAGATGTCAACAGTCTTACTTTGGGACATGATTTGAGGTTGAATAAGGTGAAAACAATTTGAAATATATGGGATCGTGATACTTGATATTGTGATTATCGTTGAATTGATAGGATTGCATCATGATCCAAGCATCGTGAATTGAGTATGTTTGGTTTCCCGGACACTGCCCGGCGGGTCATGGGAATAACGCTGCTGGATCGCTAGTCGGCATTGTTTATGGTCGGAACTACGATGGTAATGAAGTGAGGACACACAAGCAAGCATTAATTTAATGGACCCATACCGAGCAAAAGTGTGTTGTCATGAGAGCTATCAATCTGTCAATCCTTTCTGTGTCCGGGCCGGGTGAGGTTTCCCGTGTTGTCAAATTAAGCAGCAGACTCCACTCCTGGTGGTGCCCTT
Organism: Pholidichthys leucotaenia; assembly: GCA_020510985.1. Lineage (NCBI taxonomy): Eukaryota > Metazoa > Chordata > Actinopteri > Cichliformes > Pholidichthyidae > Pholidichthys > Pholidichthys leucotaenia. Next base: position 52,097,133 of record CM035848.1, read on the forward strand.
CCTTCAGTTCCTTTAAGTTCCGGCTTTGCAACCATACTCCCCCTGGAACCCAAAGACTTTGGTTTCCCGGACGCTGCTAATGTTAAAGCATTAGAAGAGCTTTAACAGAAGCACCATGTCCTTTTTTTTTTTTTTTAATTTCTATTTTTAATCGTTGTAATAACCCACTTTGAGGTTTTATTGAAGCTCAGCTCATCTTTTGCTCTGGATGTGTTTCAGCAGATGTGATTAGTCTCTGTGCAGCTCAGCAGCAGTGGTGACCTGTTTCTATGAGACGATATGCAATAAGTGATGAAATTTCAAGCCTGTTGTGATGATTACTGTTTTTGTTTGTGGACTTCACTAAAAGGAGCTCTGCTCGATCCATGGTTCACAAGAACATTTACTCATCTTAAATCTGGAATATTGGTTGTTTTAGACGGACAAACCTGTTTTAGCTCCAGCTGTCTTCTGATTGGCTGCTGCTTGCAGACAGACAGTTGGATTATTAGGTGAAGGGCTTTCACCATGAAAACGAGGTCTTGTATAGCTCAGTATTTTCCCTTTAAAAAGGATTTTAAAAAGTGCCAGCAAGTTTTATCTTGTAAGACAGATCTTAAAATGTTTTATTAAATATGTAGAGCTTGAATCTCTTTTTCTTTTTGCTTCCATGAGCAGGGAGATGGAATCAAGAATGCCATGAACATTTATACTTAATTATTTTCCAAAAAACTAACATTGTAAATAAATGAAAAGCTATACTTAGCATGTTGCTAGCTATTGCTATGAACAGTATCCTCATAATTATGTAAATAACTTCATATGTAAAGCTTGAATTTCTTTTCCTATTTGCTTCCGGAGCAGGGAACTGGAATGTGATGCCCATCATTCACTTTTACTTTCAGCAGATCTTGCAGACATCTCAAAAAAAAATCATGGTTGTAGAGCAGCTGTTCCCAACCTTTTTTCCATGGAGCCCCGCCCTTGCTTCTGTCCAAGATAAGCCAGGCCCCTCCTGAACACTCCCCCCCCCCCCCCCAAAAAAAGTGATTCATTAAAAATCTTTATATGCAAAACAGAATGTTTTAATATGTGTTTAAGTAAAGGTGTACTCAAATATTAAGTTATCTAGATATTCATTTTTTGTTACATTGACATTGAGTTTTCAAAATTTTGTATTTATTTGCTTTGGGACATGATTTGAGTTTGAGTAGTTGAAACAATTTGAAATGTATGGGATTATGATACTTGATAACGCAATATCGTGATTATCGTTGAATCGTGATAGGATCGTATCGTGACCCAAGTATCGTGATCCAAATCGAATCGCGAGGTCCCTCACGATTCCCACCCCTACTTAAGAGACACCAGCATGGAGTCGCTTTTTATCCGAGCATCAAGTAAAGTTTATTCATGAAGCGCTCTTCAGACGCATAGTCACCAAGTGCTGTACAATAAAATGAAATAAAAGGAAGTTGATAGGTAAAAAATAATTCTAAAAATGTTAAAACAAGATTAAAATAATTTAAAAATATCAGACTTATTTTAAAGCAGTTGAATTGAAACTCAACAGAAACCCTTGTTAAACAAAAAAGTTTTCATCTGCTTTTTAAGAGTCCACAGAGTCAGCTAAATGTAGCTGGGGTGGGAGTCAGTTCCATACAACAGTCCACCATCCTCCCTGTGTGTACAGAGATGTGTCTCTGTGGAAAATGAAGCCACGAGTGTACTTTTTTATATGAAAGAGATGTCAACAGTTTACTTTGGAACATGATTTGAAGTTGAATAAGGTGAAAAAATTTGAAATATATGGGATTGTGATACTTGATATTGTTGAATTGATAGATCACGTCATAACCCAAGTATCGTGATCTGAATCGAAACACGAGTATTTGCTTTTCCCCCTTTCATTTCATTTCTCCAGTTTTACTAGAAAAAAATGCAAATTTAGGAGAAAAATTGTAGAAATTAAGAAAAAAGTAGCAATTTGAGTCAGAAAATGTAAAAACATTCTCAAATTCAAATGAATAAAAGGCTCAAATTTATGTGACAAAAATTGCAAATTTGAGAAATAGTTCTGAAATTTTTGAGAGAAACTGCAAATTTAGGATAAAGAAATCTACATGGAGGACAACTATATTTTAAAAAGAAAAAGTAAGAAAACGTTATCTTAAATTTGCAAAAAAGCTGCAAATTAATGTACGAGGAAAAAAGCTGCACACATACAGAAAGTTGTTTTTTATGAGAGAAGCCGCACTGCTAAAAACCACTGATGCAGATGCAATTTATTGAGAACAGCTCTAATTTTAGATTGGATTAGATGATGCATCAGCTCCTACAGTTTTGGTCCGATTGCTTTGAAACTTGGTACCGGGGTTTGATATACACCGATGATGCGCATATAGCAGTTTGGTTCAGATCGGATGATTTTTATGGGAATTGTACCCCCTGATCTATGACCTCCTGTTACACCTCACTTCATAGACGGTAACTGTCTTGTGAAATCAACTCCTCCTACAGTTTTGGTCCGATTGTTTTGAAACTTGGTACCATGGTTTGACATACTCTGATGATGTCCATATTTCAATTTGACTCATCGGATGACCTTGAGGTCAGAGGCCAGATTTTTCCCTAAATCTTCTAAACACAGTCACTGCTGAAAGAAAGGATGTAGGCTTTTCAAATTGATACAGTAGTTGTATCTAATACACATCTTGGATGACTTACACCCTCACCTAACTATGGGTTTGGGTTCAAAGTTAACATTGCAGTTGCACTATGGTAACAGCTACATTTACTATTACTATAAAACGAGTAAAGCTAGGGCCACCAAATCTGGTATACAGGTTCACCTTGGGATCCCGACATCTGACTATGGGTTTGGGGTCAAAAGATCAAAGGTCAAGGCTAGTATTTCTTATGCCTTATTACTGTACGAATAAAGTTAGTGCCACCAAACCTGGTACACAGTTTCACCTTGGGATCCTGATCTCTGTTCAGGATATCGCAGGATTTTTTTTAATTTTTTTTTTTTTAAATTGTTGCGCTAAGTTGCGGGGCTCTCCTTGGGGATTGCCTGAATTGTGTATTGGCCTGTGTCCAGACCGGATGTTCACAGCTTTAAAACTCATTGACAAGATGTAGCAGTGACTTTTACCTCAAAAGACATATAAACTGTTACAACACTAGCTGTGGTATTAGATTCGCTCATTTTTTGTGTGGTTTTACGGTGTGTCTCCACATGTGCTGTCCCAAGACGTGGGTGCTTTCAGGTAGGCAGACGTTTTTCAACACAAACCCGGCACTTCATACACGCGGTCATTACGGAGTCTCGAGGAGGCGTTCACCGGTGGGCCGGTGAAAAACGGTGAACGTTTTTTTTTCTGTTTTTTTTTTTTTTTTAAAAGCACACACCGTTTTTTGCTGGTATATACTCACTCTGAACACGGAAGTGAGCGCGGTACAGCACCGCATTTGATTGGTCAGACTGATGACATACACATTTGCACGCTACTCGGACAAATTTGATTGGCAAAATTGGCAGAAGTTGACAATTGTCCAAAATTGCAGTAAAGTTGTGGTGACTGGAAAAAATTCAAATTATGCAGGACCTGCTGAAGTTGTGGGAATTGGTAGAATTGCAACATTGCAAAATCCTGGAAGATATGTCTATGGGTTTGGGGTCAAAAGGGTCAGAGGTCAAGGTTAACATTCTTTATGCCTTATTACTGTACAACAAGTAAAGCTAGGGCCACCAAACTTGGTACACAGGTTTACCCTGTGACCCTGAAGTGTGACTGTGATTTTGGGATCACAAGGTCAAAGGTCAACATCAATATCTTATCAACAAAGAAAGCTCGGGTCACCAAACCTGGTACACAGGTTCACTCTGAGACTATAACTGCTGACTTCAGGTTTGGGGTCAAGAGGTCAAAGGTCAAGATTGCCACTCCCTATGATCTCACTATAGAATGTGTAAAGCTCTCTCGGGTCACCATACTTGCTACACAGGTTCACCTTAGGATCCTGACCTACAAACCAGGGGTTGTATATTTTGTTGTATATTCATGGATGATGGGTTTATCATAATTTGGTTCTGCCACAGTAATTATATTGAAAAGTTGAAAACTGCTGTCCATCAGTAATTATTGGGATCTTCAAAGAAAATGGAGGCGGGGGATATTGCACTTGCCTCAGAGTGCTCTTATTCATTATCCGATTGGATATGCAGTTATAATTTAACATGCACATATCATTTTTCTCAACCTCCGATTACACAAAGGCTGGGGCCCCCATATTTGGGATGTATTTACCAACTCCTAGCACAACCAGAAGTTCTTCATCACTCTTGTGCACATTCAGTTTAAATTGCAGACATTGATGTTGCTCATGTAGATTTATTTTCTTCTTTGTTTTGTTCTTAAGCTTTTTTGCTCATATATCTCTCCCCCTCTCTTTCTCCCATCTCCTGCACCCCCCAGATTAACGAGTTAAGTAATGTGCCTGTACCAGTGATGCTGATGCCAGACGACTTTAAAGCCTACAGTAAGATCAAAGTGGACAACCACCTATTTAACAAGTAAGTACATCACAGATTAGTTATCCCATTTTAAACAGAAGCCTCCAGCAGAGCTCACAACACCTTCTGTCAAACTGCCGTACACAAATACACATGGATTAATTACAGCTCAACCCGATGTTCAGTTACCAGGATATTTGTTTGTTGCAATAGAATTTGGTTTTCAGATTTGATATTCATATATTTAGGTTTTTATCTCCAGCCCAGCTGATTTTAATAAAGGCCACATACAAATACTGTATTTTCTGTATCAGGGTGCCCATGATCCTTGAAAAGTCTTGAATAAAATTTCTAAAATTAAGGCCTTAATTATCATTAAAATGACAGTTAACATAATGTAAAATCAGTGGAACAAACAGCATCCATTTATCATAAATTTGCAACTTTTCTGATTAATCTGGAACTTTCTTCATGAAACATTTGTGATGTTGTTCATCATTTCTTTGCCTTGTAATTCTGTAACTTTTTTCTTTGTAAATTTGCCACTTTTTCATCAAAAATTTGTACACTTTTTTTTTTTTAAACCCCCACTGGTCGAAGCCCAAAGGGGTCGAAGAGCCCTTTAAACAAAGACTGAAGGGGAATTATGTCATGGGTCAGTCTGTCCATCTGTCCCACTTTTGTGAAATCAACCCCTCTTACAGTTTTGTTCCAATTGTTTTGAAACTTTTTACCATGGTTTTATATACACTGATGATACACATATTGCAATTTGGCTCTGATTGGATGAGTTCTGCAGGAGTTGTAGCCCCTGATCTATGACCTCTTATTTCACCTCACTTCATAGACGGTAACTGTCTTGTAAAATCAGCTCCTCCTACAGTTGTTATTCCAAATGTTTTGAACTTGGTCCCATGGTTTGATATATTCTGATGATGCGCATATTGCAATTTGACTCTCATCAGATGACTTTGAGGTCAGAGGTCAGCGATTAGATTTTCTTAAATCGTCTCAACACAGTAACTACTGAAAGAAATGATAGATATAGATGTACTTTATTGATCCCAAACTGAGAAATTACAGTGTAACAGCAGCATGACAGTTGACAGCCAAACAACAGAAACACACGACAGACAAAGGGATTACCCATGGAAAGTAAAAACTAACACGACTATAGAACCTATATACATCATAGCTTAATATATGATGACCTGTGTAAACACATGAATCTTCCCATTGCACAAAGAAGGACTATCAGGAGCAGAGTGAAAAGTGATGCACCAGTTAGTCTGTAAGATGCAGTGTGGCAGCATAGCTACGACCAGAATACAACATCATAGTGAGTTATTGTACAGTGAAATTGCATGTGGCAGGAAAGATTTCCTGTACCTGGCCATTCGACAGTGAAGCTGTAGTAGTCTACTGGAGAAAGTGCTTCGCTGTCTATCTAGTGTGTGGTGTAGGGGGTGATCAGGATTATTCATGATGGATCGCAGTTTTAGTATTCTCCTCTCCACCACTGTCTCAAAGGTCTCCGGTTTGAGACCAATTACAGAGCCAGCCCTCTTGATAATCTTGTCAAGTCTGTTGGTATACTGCTACCCCAACAGACCGCAGCAAAGAAGATGACGCTGATGACAGCAGTCTGATAGAAAAGCTCCAGCATCCTGCTGCACACGTTGAAGGATCTCAGCTTTCTCAGGAAGTAGAGTCTGCTCATCCCCTTCTTGTGCGCAGCATTGGTGTTGGATCTCCAGTCCAACCCGCTGCTGATCCTGACACCCAGATATTTGTAGTTCTCAACCACTCCCACATCCTCCCCCCTAATCTGCAGTGGCTGAAAAGGAGCCTTCCTCTTCCTGAAGTCAATCACCATCTACCTGGTCTTGCTGACATTCAACCTCAGGTGATTCTGCTCCGTCCACTCCACAAATCTGTCTACCAGTGCCCTGTACTCCCCCTCCTCTCCTCCTCTTATATACCCCACAACAGCTGAGTCATCAGAGAATTTTTGCAGGTGGCATGACTCAGTGTTGTACTGAAAGTCTGTGGTGTATAAGGTAAAAAGAAAAGGAGAGAGCACAGTCCCCTGTGGCGCTCCCGTATCACTAGCCACCACTCCAGACAAGACACTGCCCAGCCTGACAAGCTGTGGTCTGCCTGTCAGGTAGTCGGTAATCCAGGAGATCACAGAGCTGTCAACCCCCATCACCTGCAGCTTCTCGCCCAGCAGCAGTGGCTGGATGGTGTTAAAGGCACTGGAGAAATCAAAAAAAGTGATTCTCACAGTATCTCCTCCACCATCCAGGTGCAGATGGGCTCGTTGCAGCAGGTAGATGACAGCATCTTCAACTCCTAAATGGGGCTGATATGCAAACTGCAGAGGGTCCAGCCACCTCTTCACCTGCGGCCTTAGGTGGGCTAAGACCAGTCTCTCCAGGACCTTCATCACATGAGATGTGAGGGCAACTGGTCGGTAGTCATTCAGATCTGATGGAGATGACTTCTTGGGGACAGGAACCAGGCAGGATGTCTTCCACAGCACCGGTACTCTCTCCAGACTCAGGCTCAGTTTGTACAGGTGTTTCAGTACCGGAGCTAGTTGGTTGGCACAGGTCCTTAGGGTCCTTGCAGAGATGCCATCAGGGCCCGAAGCCTTCCGTTGACAGTCTCTCCAGCTGTTTCTCCACCTGATCTGTAGTCGCTGTGAAGTGAGGTAGGGTCCTGGTGCCCCCTGGGGAGGAGGAGGGGGGAGATGGAGAGAGGTTCTGCACGGGAGCGTGGGTGGGGAGAGGTGCGTGGGGGTCTGGTTGTGTTGCTTGGGTGACGGACTGTGAGTTGAACCTATTAAAAAAACAGATTCAGTTCCTGAGCTCTCTCCTGGCTCCCAGATGGCTGCCTGACTCTCCCCTTGTACCCAGTGATTTGTTTCATTCCCTCCCACACATCTTTAGTGTTATTTTGCCTGAGTTTCTCTTCCAACTTCCTCCTATAATTGTCCTTGCACCTCCTCAGCATCTCTCTCAGCTCATGCTGCACTCCCCTCAGCTTCTCCTTGTCTCCAGCCCTAAAAGCTCTCTTCTTTTTGTTCAGAAGTGCTTTCAGGTCACTGGTGACCCATGGTCTGTTGTTGGAGAAGCAGTGTACAGTCTGAGCTGGCATGGTCATGTCTTCACAGAATCTAATGTATTCTGTGGTGCAGTCGGTCATATTGTCTATGTCCACCCCATGTGGTTCACACAGTACGCTCCAGTCTGTCGTCTCAAAGCAGTCCTGCAGTGCATCAGCAGCCTCCTGTGTCCACCTCTTCACAGTCCGTGTATAAGCAGGCTGCCTTTACACAAGGGGGACGTACTTGGGTGTTAACATGACCATGCAGTGATCTGATTTACCAATGGGGGGTAGAGCTGTGGCACTATATGCATCCCTGACATTGGCATACACTAAATCCAGTCTTTTGTTCTCTCTGGTGGGACAGTCAACAAACTGGTGAAAGTTTGGTAGTGTTTTTCCCACTGAGACATGGTTAAAATCACCCGTGATGGCCATGAATGCATCCGGGTGCTTCTCCAGTAATGTGGCCGCAGTGGAGCTGATGACGTCACAGGCCACCACTGTGTCAGCTGACGGAGGGACATAGACGATAACAATTAAAGCGCACTTCATTTCTCGCGGCATGTAATAAGGACTCATACTGACAGCCAGCAGTTCAATGTCCGCGCTGCAGAACTTTTCCTTCATATAAATGTGTTCCGGATGACACCATCGCTCATTAACAAGAAGTGCCACTCCTCCTCCTCTTTTTTCTGCTGCTTTTCACGTCTCTGTCTCCCCTTATAGCCCTGAAGCCAGGTATTGCTACGTTTACATCCGGGATCTGTGAGTGTAACCACGTCTCCGTAAAACACATGAAACTACACTCACGATACTCCTTTTGCATCCTGACCAGTGCTGTAAGCTCGTCTGTTTTATTTCCCAGCGATCGCACGTTCCCGGTGATGATCATCGGGACAGCCGGCTTATGCTTACTCCTCCTCCTCCTCACCTTCGCTCCAGCCCTTCGCCCGCGGCATCTCCTCTTCAGCTCATCCGGGATGAGGGGCTTCACTGTCGGCCGCAGCGCTCCAGGTTTCAGCCTCCTCAGCGCAATCAGCTGTTCACATGTGTAAACAATGCGTCTGCCCCCACCTCTGTTGATCTCCATTGTCCGAGGAAGAGAAAAGATACGAAAACTAGAAAAAAAGACCGGCTAAATAGAGAGAAAAGTTGGTCCAGTCTTAGTCCGAGTATTCCTACAGAGCCCTGGTTAGTAAGAGACACACTATATACAGGTATAAACGGATAGAAACACAAAGACTAACTAACTAACTAACTAACCTGCACTTATATAGCGCTTTTCTAGTCACAAAGACCACTCAAAGCGCTTTCATTAATACTAACCCTCTATTCTAAGGGCCTATAGGAAACAGATATCTAGGGACAATTTAGAACAGCCAATTAACCTAACATGCATGTCTTTGGCATGTGGGAGGAAACCGGAGAAATCCCGGAGTAAACCCACGCAACACAGGGAGAACATGCAAACTCCACACAGATTACTGTTGGTCGGGGGCTGGGATCGAACCCACGATCCCACGATCCCCACAATCCCCCGGCCAAGGGTAAACTGTGCTGCCGCAGTGCTAACCACTGCGCCACCGTGCAGCGCCGTGCACCGTGCACCGTGCAGCAAGACACGAGAGAGCTGCTGCTGGTACGGCCGCCCTGCCTCCGGCGCCATTTAAAAAAAATAAAATTAAAAAAAAAAAAAAATGATCAAGGCTTTTCGGTTACAGTAGTTGTATCTAATACACATCTTGGACGACTTACACCCTGATCTGACTATGGGTTTGGGGGCAAAGGGTTAAAGGTTAAAGTTAACATTCCAGTTGCACTATGGTAAATTTACTATTACTATAAAACAAGTAAAGCTAGGGCCACCAAGCCTGGTACATAGGTTCACCTTGGGATCCTGACCTCTGACTATGGGTTTGGGGTCAAAAGGTCAACATTAACATTCCCTATGCCTTATTACTGTATAACAAATAGAGCTAGGGTCACCAAATTTGGTACATAGGTTCACTCTTATGACCCTGAAGCGTGACTAGGGTTTTGACATTTCAAGTTCAAAGGTCAACATCAACATGGCTTATAAACTATATCACAACTACAAAGAAAGCTAGGGTCACCAAACCTGGTACACAGGTTCATTCTGAGATCATAACCTCTGACTACAGGTTTGGGGTCAAAGGTCAAGGTTGGCATTCCCTATGTTCTCTTACCATAGAATGTGTAAAGCTCTCTAGGGTCACCAAACTTGCTACACAAGTTGACCTTGGGATCCAGACCTAGAACTATGGGTTGTATACTTTGTTGTATATTCGTGGATGATGGGTTTATCATAATTGCCTCCGCTAAGGGAGGAGATAATGTTTTTGCAGGTGCTGGTTTGTTGGTCTGTCTGTCTGTCTGTTAGCAACATTACTCAAAAAGTTCTGAACAGATTTGATTAGATTTTCAGGAAAATTGTGTAATGGCACGGGGAACAGATGATTAGATTTTGGTGATCATCTGAGAGTGCATACGTAAGGGCTTTGTTTGTATTTGTGCAGCAGGATTACACAAAAACGACTGGATGAATTTTGATGAAATTTTCTCCAGAGATGGTCCTTGGGCTGCAGAAGAACCCATTACATTTTGGAGCTGATCTATGAGTGCATACCTCTACCAAGATAGATAGATAGATATAGATACTTTATTTCAAACAAAAAAGTATAACAAAAACAATACTTTATTGCATTTGTCATTTGTAACAGTATACAGTGTTCGAAAGGGAGAAGGAAGAAGTGAACACTTATTAATTCCATCTCCTCTTTTCCATAAATACACCCATGTGAATTATATACAAATTACCACCTTTAAGTGGTAATTAAAGGTGGCAATTACCACTGTTAAAGGTCTATTACCACCAAGGCCCTATCTTGTAATGTATGGTGGAGGCAAGGAGGTATGAGCAGATGGATGGACAAAGGGAGGGAAGGAAGGAACTTTGGCAGAGGTCTGCACTCTGAGTGCTTTTCTAGTTTATGTTGAAAAGTTGAAAACTGCTCTCCATCAGTAAGTATTGGTATCATCAAAGAAAACGGAGGCGGGGGACTTTGCACTCGCCTCAGAGTGCTCTTGTCCTTTTAGATTTGGGACTTTTTTCCTTGTAAATTTACAGCCTTTTCCCCCCATAAATGCCTGACCTTTTTTTTTTAATCAATAGACAGAAATCCAGATCGTGTAATATTCAGGGTTTGGGGTTTTTTTTTTGTTTTTTTTTTTTCAAATGTTGAGGTTTTTTCCCCAGCCTGACTGATTTTAATAAAAGCAAATTTAAAATATTTTCTATCTCAGGGTGTCTGTGGAACCTTAAAAACTGTTAAACAAATTAATATTTGTTTTTGCTGGGTGAGAACTTTTTTTTTTCCATTTCAAAGGGTTTGAACTCTTCCCCTTTCCAAAAACACGGGCCCCTCACTCTTACATAGGGCCCCTAAAAGGGTAGAAACAGCCCTGACTACAATAATACTTAGTGTTGCCCTCAATATTTCCTGTGGAGAAAATGTTCTTTTTTTTTTTTTTTAACTCTTTCTGGCAAATATTTTATATGCAAGTGTTTATTTTTGTCTGTTTTTGTCCTTGTTGTAATGTGATGCAGAATAACCACATGAATTTACTACTTGTGGGATAATAAAGTTTACCTTGACCTTGAAGCAGAAAGGAGCTAATGCGATGACACGGCATCTGTCCACATTTCACGGGAATTGCTACTCCTCCTAGGCATTTGTGCCGATGCTCACCAAACTCACACACAGTGATCCTGAGGTGGGTCTGCAGCAACGTTGTGTTCAGGGTCAGGGTTAAAGGTCAGGAGATCGTGGTGCTTATGATTTTATATGAAAATTGTTACTCTTCCAAGGTAATTGTCCTAATTCTCAACAAATTCAGATGCAGTGACCCTTAGGTTTGTCTGCATCCAGGTTGAGCTTAAGGTCATTGTCAAAGGTCAGGAGATCTGGGCATTTACAATTTCATGAAAATCATTATTTCTCCTAAGCCAAGGGTCTGCAGCCTGTGGCTCTGGAGCCACACATGGCTCTTTTTTCCATAGCCAGCTGGCTCCTTGTGGGCTTGACAAAAAATTCCAAACTTTGAAAAGTGGGCACAGACTTGTAAGGAAAAAAATTATAAATGTCCTAGAAAAATAACAAATTTATGAGAAAAGCTGAGACTTTAGGAAAAAAGGTTGGAATTTTATGAAGGAAAACATCACAGCAAATTACAAGAAATGGTTACAGAATTTTTAAAAACAAAACAAATACCCCTCAAATTTACTGGGAAAGTTGCAGTTCTTTGAAAATAATTTAACACTTTTATGTGAAAAGTGCCATAAATTTACCTGAAAGGTTTACAAGTGAGAATAGAACAAATTCACTGGAAAAGCAGAAAATTTATGCCAGAAATCTGACAAATTTAGGGGGAATAAAGTTGCAGTCTTGTGAGAAAAACTTTTGTGCATATTTGCAAGAATAAAATTACAAATTTAAAAAAAATTGTTTAATTTCTGGGGGGGGAAAAACCCACACAAATTTGCTGACAATATTGCATTTTTATGAGAAGTCACAAATTTAAGTGGAAAGAGGCTTCATTTGAAAAAGTAACACATTTTCAAAGGAAAATATGAGAAACTTATTAGAAAACCAGAAAATTTATGCCAAAAATGTCACAAATTTGTTAAAAAACAGTTGTAATTTCAAGCCCTATTAATATTGACGGTATCAGGCCCGTTTTGGCTGGTAATGTTGGTGTTTTACCTTAGTTTTCAGGCTCGGATAGTTTTGTGGCTCCATGTGGATTTTGCTGGTCGAAAATCTCTCAGAATGTCTCTGCATAATAGAGGTTGCTGACCTCTGTCCTAAGCAGTTAACCATGACATTAAGCAGATCCTGGAGGGGTCTGCATCTAGACCGTGCTTAAGGTCAAGGTCAACGATCAGGAGATCTGAACACTCTCAAGGTGATTTCGTCAGGCCAGAATGAGCTACTCCGTCATTGACAGTTCGGTTGTGTCCCCTTCCCCGCCAACAGTGAAATGAAATATTTGCTCATGGCTCCAGGGTCAGGTTACACTTCACACATGTGAAAAGCTTCAATTGACATAACCGAGCACCTTTGCATTTCAAATGAAGCAGTAGCTTGAGGCGGGCATGTTTTCTTTGAGCCTGTAAGAACGAGAGCAGCAAAGACGGAGGAATGTGTCCCTTTGGTCCTGAAAACAGAGGCGGACAAGAACAAAAATGATTTGCAGACTCTGCAGCTGAAGATGAGTCACCGTGTGTCCTGATATTTAACGGCATTTTGCTAATCCCAAAGCAATCTGTGTAGGTTTTTTGTGTTTGTTTTTGAGCAGATCAGCTGCTGTTAAAGTGAAGGTGGTTTTGATGCCTAGAGGGAATTATTTGAGCAAATGTTAAGTGAATTTATTTTGCCCAGTGAAAGAAATTTGGGGTCACTGAATGATTATCAAAAAAGAAAATTACTCTTAAACTGTTTGCACGCAAAATTATAGTTTGAGTAAAAGATGATGAGGCATTAATAATTGCTAAAATCCAATTCTGTGTAGGTGTAGTGCATCCATCCATCCATCTTCTACTGTTTATCCGGGGATCCGTGTCATGGGGCCAGCAGTCCAAACAGCGGCCTAAACTGTCACCCAGTACACATCTGTAGCACCGGGATCCTCGTGATCCCTCCCGTAGATGGGGAGTCCACTAGAGGGCAGACCCATGTGGCTTGTTGTGTACACAGAGTCCTTGGTGTAACTTTTTTCATGGGGATCCACTGGACCATTCTTGGTCTTCCCTTTTACCCAGGAACTGTTTGCCATGGAAGACCCTATCAGGGGCAAACTGCCCCAGACAACATGGCTCCTGGTATAATTAGGGCACTCAGAACCCTCCACCACAAGGTGACGATCCAAGGAGGAGAGGTGTAGTGTGTAAACAAAAATAATGGGTCTCTGAGGAAAATGTTAAGGAATTAAGTCTGTTATATCAGTGAGTGTATATCTAGGGATGGGGAAATAATTGTTTTCTTTTTAGATGCGTCACATCACCCTACGTAGAAGATTCTGAATCGATGCAGTTAGTTAAATTTCCCTTAATTTAAATTAAGTGTTGATTTTTGGGACTGTTTTGCTCAGTGTTTATTTTGGTACTCAATTTCAAGTGATTTGTTTTCATGTGTTTGTCAGTTTTACTCTGTGAAATTATGGGGCATTGGGATCCAGTTTTAATCTTTTTTTTTTTTTTTATTCTTAAAGGTCTCAATTATTGACTTTTTCATGGATTAATTTTAGATTCTGACATCATCATGAGCATACCTCTGTTTTGATCAATAAAAAAAATAATTTCTCTCATTTTACATGAGACTTGGAAAGCCACTCTGATTCTCCCAGAAAACGCTATGTTTCAGTCCTCCTCAATTTTATTCATGAGGGCCTAATCTGATTGGCTGAAAGCCTTGTGATTGACATGTAGGGCTGTTGTGATAACAACAATTATGTAGTACTGTGCTATGGACAAGCCTACCGCAGAGTATAATGAGTAACCGCAACAACCGGAGTGGTGGCTCAGTTGGTAGAGCATCCGCCCCACACCCGGGAGGCAGGGGTTCAAATCCCGGCGGGGTCATGCCGAAGACCATATAAAAGCGGAACTTCCTGCCGTCCAGCTTGATGCTCAGCAATTGTGGAATGGAGGAGGGAAATCTGTGGCTGCGCCTTGCATGGCAGCGGCCCTTCTGATTCTACACATGGGGTGTGTGTGATTGACATTGTAGATAGGATAAAGCACAATTTCGTTTTACTGTACATGATTGGTTGTATGGTTGAATGACAATAAAAGGTGATTTAAAAAAACAAAACAAAACAGTGTTCACTTTTTTGGTGTGTGTGGCTAAATTTCGTTGTTCACTTATGTGCCCCTATTGATTACTAAGTAAATTGTTAAATGTTAAGTGTATTTTTATTGCCAACAGCATGTTTGCACTCAATACTGTGGAAGCTTCCACAGCATCGGATGCTGCTGCACTGGGTGGGGGACCCTCTCTCCAGACGGACTCCAGCAGGCAGGTAGTGGTGGAAGCATTTGGACTCCTTGCTAAATATAGCCATGATAGTGAGCACTGAAAGGGCACAGAGCATGTTATTTCCTTCTGAGCGGCATGTTTATGATCCTGACAATTGAGCTCCGACAGCGAAACAACTACTGCATTGCTTGTTTGAACGTGATTTTTCGGACAGCAGCAAAAATCCCAAAATCACAGAGACAAAAGCCATGCAGGGTCCTGTACAGAGGCTGTCCTGTTTAAATATGCTGAATGTTGCTGCAGTCTCCAGTCTACACACCCTGTAGTTGAAATACTGGAGTTACTGCCACTGCTTTATGAAAATGATTGATTTTTTTTTTAAACACAATTAGCAGTTCATGTCTAGGAAGACAGGAGCCCTGCACAATTGTCACACACGCACATAAAGTTGAGAGCGGCGCTGCAGCGAGTTTCTCACATCTTGCATCATTTGCCACATTAGTTATGAACCCTGTTTAATTTACGAGACCACAGGGTCCTAAAACATTTGCAGTAATACTGCATATCATGGTGTTGAGCTATCCACCGTCACCGCAGGGGAAATTCCTCCACTGTGACAGCCCTATTGGCATGTGTGACAAAGCCAGTTACAACTGAGGAAGCGTAACCTACAGCAGGACCCAGGCTTGACTGTCCTGTGACAGGCTCGCCATCTCTGCTACTTTGTTAAATTAAATGAGAATCGATAATTGCTACCAGTGGAGAACATTTGAACTAACCCTACCTGTTTGAGACACCAAAGATAATACTGAACAAAGCCCATCCGAAATAGGGTTCACCAGTGTGGGGACAGCAGTGTCCTTACGCTTTCTGACGAAACCGAAGTTATACTTCCTAAAGCTTTGGAATGAAGTCGTAGTGAAATGACCAGAACAGAAAATAAGTTTGGGGTAAAATCCTCAAGAGTGTCTGTAAAAATACATTTTTGCCACTTTTCTCTTAGAGATGGATCATTTGAGAGTTTTTGTAAGGATCCATTGCTGCTTTACACTGTTGGAGTGTGCAGACTGACAGATCTGGGAGGAAATGGGGCTGGATTGGTTCAGTTAGGCTGGCCTATAACAGAGCAGTGGGTGGGTATCAAGGATGAATTTTAATTTTAGTGGCATACAGCAACAAACCTAGAAGAGTTACACCCGCTCCTCACAGAACTGATATGTGTGTTCACACAGATCATTGTGTTTTGTTTTTTGGTTGTTTTTTTTTTAAGAGAAGTGAGTGTTTTGATGTTTTTTAGCTCAATCCAGTGAAGCCAAAAGGAGCTAAAGGAGCTAATGTGATGACGTGGCATCTGTCGTCTGTCCACATTTCAGGGAAATCACTGTTCCTCCTAGGTATTTGTTTCGATGCTCACCAAATTCACTCACAATGATCCTCAGGTGGGTCTGCATCCAGATTGTGCTCAAGGTCAAAGGTCAGGAGATCTGGGCATTTATGAGTTCACAAAAAAACAATATTCCTCCTCCTAGGCCATTGGCCTTGACGTTAAGCACATCCTAAATGAGTTTGCATCAGGCTGTACTTAAGGTCATGGTCAGTGGTCAGGAGATCTGAGCACTCCCGGGGTGATTCCGTCATTGACAGTCTGGTTTGATAATCCTGTGATCAACAGACACATTTCAGAAGGTTAAAACCTACAAAAATGCCATTTTGCAGTAAGTGGGACCTTTAAATATCTGTGTTTATTTTTTAAATCCTGAAAGTGCCATTGTACTGAGCACCAAAAAGTCAAATTTAAAAACGCATGTGCTAGCAACAGCATAAGATAAGATAAGCCTTTATTAGTCCCACAATGGGGAAATTCCAGGATTGCAACAGCACAGGGATAGCAACACTCAGAGCAATAATTAAGAAGATACGGAAGATATAAATAAGAGCAGTGGATATACATACAGTGGGGGAAAAAAAGTATTTAGTCAGCCACCAATTGTGCAAGTTCTCCCACTTAAAAGATAAGAGAGGTCTCCAATTTTCATCATAGATATACCTCAACTATGAGAGACAAAATGAGGAAAAAAAAAAATCCAGAAAATCACATTGAAGGATTTTTAATGAATTATTTGGTGAATTCCTCAGTAAAATAAGTATTTGGTCAATAACAAAAGTTCATCTCAATACTTTGTTATATACCCTTTGCTGGCAATGACAGAGGTCAAACGTTTTCTGTAAGTCTTCACAAGGTTTTCACACACTGTTGCTGGTATTTTGGCCCATTCCTCCATGCAGATCTCCTCTAGAGCAATGATGTTTTGGGGCTGTCGCTCGGCAACACGGACTTTCAACTCCCTCCAAAGATTTTCTATGGGGTTGAGATCTGGAGACTGGTTTGGCCACTCCAGGACCTTGAAATGCTTCTTACGAAGCCACTCCTTCGTTGCCCGGGCAGTAGGTTTGGGATCATTGTTATGCTGAAAGACCCAGCCGCGTTTCATCTTCAATGCCCTTGCTGATGGAAGGAGGTTTTCACTCAAAATCTCACGATACATGGCCCCATTCATTCTTTCCTTTACACGGATCAGTCGTCCTGGTCCCTTTGCAGAAAAACAGCCCCAAAGTATGATGTTTTCACCCCCATGCTTCACAGTAGGTATGGTGTCCTTTCTCCTCCAAACACAACAAGTTGAGTTTTTACCAAAAAGTTCTATTTTGGTTTCATCTGACCATATGACATTCTCCCAATCCTCTTCTGGATCATCTAAATGCTCTCTAGCAAACTTCAGACGGGCCTGGACATGTACTGGCTTAAGAAGGGGGACACGTCTGGCGCTGCAGGATTTGAGTCCCTGGCGGCGTAGTGTGTTACTGATGTAGCCTTTGTTACTTTGGTCCCAGCTCTCTGCAGGTCATTCACTAGGGCCCCCCGTGTGGTTCTGGGATTTTTGCTCACCGTTCTCATGATCATTTTGACCTCACGGGGTGAGATCTTGCGTGGAGCCCCAAATCGAGGGAGATTATCAGTGGTCTTGTACGTCTTCCATTTTCTAATAATTACTCCCACAGCTGATTTCTTCACACCAAGCTGCTTACCTATTGCAGATTCAGTCTTCCCAGCCTGGTGCAGGTCTACAATTTTGTTTCTGGCGTCCTTTGACAGCTCTTTGGTCTTGGCCATAGTGGAGTTTGGAGTCTGACTGTTTGAGGTTGTGGACAGGTGTCTTTTATACTGATGATGAGTTCAAACAGGTGCCATTAATACAGGTAAAGAGTGGAGGACAGAGGAGCCTCTTAAAGAAGAAGTTACAGGTCTGTGAGAGCCAGAAATCTTGCTTGTTTGTAGGTGACCAAATACTTATTTTACCAAGGAATTTGCCAATTAATTCATTAAAAATCCTTCAATGTGATTTTCTGGATTTTTTTTTTTCTCATTTTGTCTCTCATAGTTGAGGTATACCTATGATGGAAATTGGAGACCTCTCTCATCTTTTAAGTGGGAGAAGTAGCACAATTGGTGGCTGACTAAATACTTTTTTGCCCCACTGTACATACACATAAATATAAGATAAGATAAGATAAGCCTTTATTAGTCCCACAATGGGGAAATTCTAGGATTGCAACAGCACAGGGATAGCAACACTCAGAGCAACAATCAGAAGGCAAGAGAAAAAACAAGAGCAGCGAGTATACATATGTACATATAAATAAATATATATATATATATATATATATATAGACACACAGTGTGGAGCATTGTAGCTAGATGGGATAGATATATAAATATATTAACACAGCGGAGCATTGTAGCTGGATGGAATAAATATATGAGTATATAAACACAGTGCGGAGTATTGTAGCTAGATGGAATATGGTACAAACATACATGTTTGTATATATATAAAATATATAAATATATATAAACATACATGATCGTAATCCTTCATCCAGTTATCCATTATTCCTGTTTTCATTTTGTTGAAAGTTGCAATATTTATTTTTGTTTCATGCTGATTATTTCAGTTTAATTTTAGTCTTGTCTTAATTGTAGAAAAATTACATTAATAGTGGTTTTGCTGTTTGCTTTGAGAAATGAATGTCAAACTGAAGTAGAAATACGTAAACCAAAAGGTTACCCCAGAAACAAATGTTGAGGTTGGTTCTTCCTCGTTTCTGGTTTCCACTGCTGGAGTGAATTTTTTTTTTTTTTTTTCTCTTGTCAGAGAAAACCTGCCTAGTCGCTTTAAGTTCAAAGAGTACTGTCCCATGGTGTTCAGAAACCTGCGGGAGAGGTTCTGTATCGATGACCAGGACTACCAGGTGAGGCCCACAGGACAGCACAAATTGGTGAGTTTTGTATGAAATCCAAGTGTGAGGTTTAACGCCTGTCTGTTCCCTTTATCCCCTCTCTGTGACAGAACTCTCTGACCAGGAGCGCCCCGCTCAACAGCGACAGCCAGGGCCGCTTCGGCCACCGTTTCCTGTCCAGCTATGACCACCGCTTTGTTATCAAAACAGTCTCCAGTGAGGACATTGCTGAGATGCACAACATCCTAAAGAAATATCACCAGGTAGAGACTAGTTTTTTATTAGCATGAAAAAGTCTGTATGGCAGTGTTTTTCAACTTTTTTTGAGCCACGGCACCCTTCTTGCATTGGAAAAAAAAATCCTGCAGCACCCCACCAACCCAAAAGTTATAAAATGACACACTGTAGCATATTATGGCATATCGGATGGCAATTTTAGTCTTGTAATTAGGCCTGTAATGATAACAAATGTTGGCAGACAATTTTTTCATTCATCACTGTCATGTTTATATCTGCATTGTTGGTCAAAGACTCCTTTATACCAGACTTGGGGGAGATGGAGGGCTTTGCATGTCTGAGCCCAGTTTTATTTCCACTTGGAGAAATTGAGTGGGATGGTTGTGTTTTTAATGCATTTTTCAGTTTTTGTTACAACTGTTTTCAGATATAGGCCACATACTGGCTCGTTGACATTACTGGGCTCTCCTTGCTCATTTGGCTTTAGTCGCAAAATGCTCCCACACTGGAGCTTTGGAATTCAGTTTCCTATTTATTCTTCCAAACTCTGTGGAATTGTTCAGCTGTCAGGAAACTCAGCCACAAATGATCCTGCTGTGCTCTTGTTGTAATTTGTTTATACTCGGTGTGAAACGCAGCATAGTTACATCAAATCAGTGTTGATACTCTGCCATTACCAGAAGAGTAGATTAGTCTGAAAATGAGACTTACTGGGGATGGACGGATGGGCCACCGAAGCTCCATGACAGTTTTGTCCACCACTTGTTTGGTGCTGAGGGCAGCTGACATCAGGATGCAGTTTCTGGTGACATTTGCCCCTCAGAATGATGTTGTGGGCTCCCATATGGCAGTTCTGTTTTGAGATTTCCGCTGAGCATGCAGAGCAGCTGCAGAGGTTGTGGAGAGGTGGCCCCGCCTCTCTGCCGGGTGAGTTTTTCATCAAGAAGAAGAATAAAGATTGCATGGAAGAGCCACTACAGGCATTGATGCACAACAAATTATGCAATTTTTGGACCAGTTAAGCAAAAATTAAACAATTTCTCACTGCACCTCCAGTTGGAAAACACTGTTGTATGGAACCACACACTGTTAAAAGCTTAAAATGAAGGAGAAATGGGTGATCACGCACAAATGAGCTAATCAACATTAGCAGTGTTTTTAGCTTTTTGGGGGCACTACACAAGGTTGTGTTTGGGGTCCCCTATTTTTGTCATGGGGAAGAGTTCAAACTGTTGAAAATGGAAATCAACAAAAACATTTTAAAAATGAACAACAAAAAATATCAACCATTACATGGAATAATAAAACAAATATTTGGTCTGGATTGCTCCTAATATTCTGAGCCCACAAAACTAATATTCAGGACAGCCTTACGGTAAAAGGGGGAGAAATTTAGGCACATCACATCTGCTAAATATGTCAGCTCTGTCACTTAACCTGAACTCATGCGGTAGCAGAAGTGGCATTTGTTCACTTGTAATCTGCTTCGGTTCTGCATATTTCTCTTCCTCCCTCCTACACTTCCCATTTCGCCCCTACAGTTTATCGTGGAGTGTCATGGCAACACACTGCTGCCTCAGTTCCTGGGTATGTACAGGCTAACGGTGGATGGCGTGGAGACGTACATGGTGGTGACCCGCAACGTGTTCAGCCATCGGCTCACTGTGCATCGCAAGTATGACCTGAAGGTAGGGGACACTGTGGTCGCCATGCACCTGTTGGACACCGGCGTCTTAGATAAATGGGGCTTCACATAGCACCTTTGTTGTCGCATTAGCACTCTTATTTATATGGTGCTTTAAATATCTCATGCTGGAGGTTGACTCACCACATGCTGAGGTATGACAGGAGACATCTTAATGTTGGTGCTTCTTTAAACAAAAAAAACAGCTCACATGCTAGATGTATAAATGTTTTAAAAGCAATGCCTATACATTATGAATTTAGTCGTGGAAATACGATACAGATTAAAAAAAATAGAATATTTTGAGATTTTTTGTATATATTATGAATCCCATTGTTTTAATAAGTAGTTCTAAAGTTTTGATACCTGGGTTTGAAGTATTTTGACCATTTCTAGTTTAGTAAACAAAATAGGAAATGAACAGTTGTTGATTTGATATTGTCAGTGAGTGTCATTCAAGATATAAGACCATGGAGGTTCCCAGGCCCTGCAGGTTTTCTTTTTCATCCAGTTTCCTCAGCAGGTGTTTTCATTAATCGGTAGGAAGAAATTCAGTTAAGTCACCTGTTGAAGAAGGTAGAACCTGCAGGGTCTTGGCCCTCCAGGGCACATGGTTGGAGACCCCTGTATAAGACGGACCAGTACACCAAAGTCTGTTTTTAGCATAATTGACTGTTACATATGTTAATCTTTGCACAAGTGAAAGCCAAGGTTGTAAAAGAGGAAAAGAAAGAAAACACCAGTGATGAAATCAGAATCAGAGAAAATGCCCCAGCATTCAGTGAAATTCTTCCCCCTAGTGGTCATAGTTTTTAAAGAAAGGATTAAGACTCCAGGTAGTTAGAATGGGCGGGGGGGAAACAACTGTGAAAAGCAAAGAGTATAAAATGTTTTCTGGTTCCTTCTCCTGTCTTATTTTGCATCTTTTCTGTTGATTATTTTGAAGATGTTTAGTGTTAAATGTTCAGATCGAATGCAAAACCCCACAGATCGACGGGAATGCCTCCATAGTTACCGCGCCCCTTTAGCAGCGCTTGTTTCTGCTATATAACTTCTGCTGCTGCCTTGGACCTGCTGTGAAAATCCCAAAAGCTTTATCAATATCTGACAGCACACACAGTGGGGAGGATTTCACTACCTTCTACGATCTCGATAGTGTTCGTTTTCAGAGCTACCCGAGGCTAACTGGTGCCCAGTTTGATGAGCTGCTAGCAAGGATCGTTAACAGGATTTCATGGATGGCTGCAGACGATAGGCATTGTGTCCATCTGTCTTTTTTGCAATTGTGACCAAACCTCAAGAAAATTAATTTTGCCCAAGTTCAGTAAATTTCATCTAGCTTGGTTGAGGATTTGCTTGTATTCATGTTGCCTTGTGAGAATTTGTATCACTATTATTGACTTTATGTGGAATTCTGCCACATAAAAAACTTGCTTTGCATTTGATCTGAATGCAGCCTCAAATTTAACTTGCCACATTTATCACAAAAGTACCTGCAACTTTAGGTGCAACATTTCATAAATTCATAAGAAAAAAGTGTCAACTTGATGATAGTCACCAAATGTTTTAAAAAGTTGCACATTTACCATACACCAATAAAAGCTGCAAATATATAGGAAAAAAATGTGCTAATTCATGATAAATCAGTTGGAAATTTCTAAGAAAATCTGCAAATTTGGGGGAAAATTAAATGTACAAAGGAAAAAATGCATATTTATAGGAAAAATGTAGTACATTTATGAGAAAAAGCTCTTAAATTTATAAGAACAAGAAGGTTTCTGGCTTGAATCCCCAGGTTAGCAGGGGTTTGAGCATTTCTGTGTGCAGTTTTCATATTTTTTCTTTGCTTATGTGGGTTTACTTCAGGTAGTCAGGTTTCCTCCCACAATCCAAAGACATGCGTGTTAGGTTAATTGTTGGTTTTAAATTGGCACAACGTAGCTGTCTCCGGTAAGCTACTAGCACAGAGGGTTAAAGGAGTTCCTTGTTAAGTGTGTTGAGTGGTCGTTAAATCAGATCCTCATCGATAGATTCCTCTTTTATATGCCTGAATTTTGACATAAAGTTCTGTGAAAAATTCTGAGAAATGAAAGAGAATGTGGGTGTTAAAGTGGGAAAACTCTGCCCCAAAATGTAATTGGTTCTTCCACCAGATTTCACTGACACTGGGTCAGTTGACTGTAACAAACATAATGAGAAAACAGATGCATTAGGTTAAAATAATTCCTGGTTTTAAGCTTAATTTATACCAATAATCAGTGATACCGCTCTTCTTTTGTAAGCCGTCTCTGTGTGCGTGTGCCTCCTCTGCTGCCAGGCGTCCTCAGGAGGAAGCATCTCCCTCACATCAATGCTTCAAAGATGCTGCCTGAGTATAAATATGCTAACGATCCCTCTGATGCTCTTTTCATTTGCTTCTATTTTTCCTCCCTCATTTCTAGGGTTCGACGGTCTCTAGGGAAGCCAGTGACAAGGAGAAGGTAGGTTTAATTTCTGCACGCTGATGCCAGCTGACGTGATGGGACAGAAATAAATGCCCTTAGCTCACCCCTGAAGCAAACCTGTCAAATGACGGCTAAATTAAGTAGTCAGGAGTAAGCAGAGGCTTTACACTAGCACCTTCTACTCTGATCCCACACTGTCAGCGTGTAGAAGATGTTTTTGTGTGTTTTAATTTATGGTTATCAAGACTCTTTTTAATCAGACCAGAAAACACAAGTCGTCATTGATTTTAATCCTGATTTCTTACATTTCTACATACATTCATACAGTCTGAATTGAAGTGTGGCCCAGTAGGTTTTATTATCCAGTATTTGTATTGTTGCTCCTCTCTTCAGGCTAAAGAACTTCCCACTTTCAAAGACAACGACTTCCTGAATGAAGGCCACAAGCTGCAGATAGGAGACGACAACAAGAAGTACTTCCTGGAGAAGCTAAAACGGGATGTCGAGGTGAGAAACGTTTCCGGGTTGAGCTGAGTAGTAGGCCAGGCTGCTGTTAAGGTCAAATTGCCCAGCCCTGTCTTCCCTCTACTCTGGTAATTTGCTGTTTGTTTGTTTTTCTCTACTGTCTTAAATTGAAACTTTCTTCTGCATATGTGTTACATTTTTTTGTTCTTTTTAAGTTCTAATAGTTTTATAGTTAGCAAAAACCAATAATAAGTGACTGCCCGGTCCCTGTCTTCATTAATTACTCTCTTGTTGGCCCTCATTAACATTGAATTTGACACCCCTGGTTTAAGGATCCCTGTAGACCTTTTGATCTGTTTACATGCCATGGATTTTTTTTTTTTTTAAATTAAGAGATCCACAGTTATATTGTCTTGCAACACAATTAGACAAAATGTGCACAGCAACAGACGAGATATGATGTGATGTGCAGCCCACAGAAATCCAACAGGTGCCCATTTTTAAACAAAGCCCACCTTATGTGTTTTAGTTCCTGGCCACCCTGAAGATCATGGACTACAGTCTGCTGGTGGGCATCCACGATGTGGAGCGGGCAGAGCAGGAGGAGATGGATGTGGAGGGGACGGGGGAGGAGGAGGAGTACGAGAACGACGGGATGGGAGGAGGCGTGCTCACGGGCTCCTTCGGCACACCCCCTGACAGCCCCGGAAACCCCCTCAATTGTGGCGGCTTCTTTGGCCCTGGGGAGTTCGACCCCTCAGTGGATGTTTACGCCATCAAGAGCCACGACAGTGAGTCACTTTTCTAGATCTAAAGACTCGAGGCCTTAATTATCCATAAAAATTAATTCTTAAATCCATCAGTCTTAAAAATTCCACAATTGTAATTAGGGTTTCAGATTTCAGTGTGATGGAAATTAAAACGAGAGTACAGATTTGTTTGGTTCTGCCCCTCACAACATCATTGAACTTACGATCACCAGACAAACCACAGCTGGTCTAAAATTCACTCAAGACCTTAAAAATTGTGCTTGCCAATCTATGTGGGTACCTGGAGTGGCTGAAAAACCACATTGTTGGGGTCCACCTTTGTCTCCGTACCTCTCTAAATGAGCGGTTTTGATTTTGCTCCACCTG
Organism: Pholidichthys leucotaenia; assembly: GCA_020510985.1. Taxonomy (NCBI): domain Eukaryota; kingdom Metazoa; phylum Chordata; class Actinopteri; order Cichliformes; family Pholidichthyidae; genus Pholidichthys; species Pholidichthys leucotaenia. The sequence continues at coordinate 52,122,068 of CM035848.1, forward strand.
CAATGTGAGAACCAGAGCTCACTGGAATGATTCCACCATGCCAGATTCGTCTAATAATGATGGTGGGAGGATCCCTGCAAATGTCCAAGCCCACACTGATGGTGCTGCTATGGCGTTAGCTTGCTGACAGTGGTTCATACTGCTATTTTCTTTAAATTCTTAGCCACCACACTAAACATCCCAGTTTCCACCTGGTTCACTAATCCACAGTCAGTCATTTATCTCGTGTCACTCTGTTTAGTCGTCAAAGGTCAGTCTCTCTACCACCTTGGAGGTCACCTCAGCAGGGAGAAGCCAGTGATTATTAAGCCTGCCTAATGCTAGCTTAGCTGTCAGGTCACAGTTTCTGTATGTTCTATCTACCCTTACTATACATCCACACTGTCTACCCTCACATCAGCAAGCTAGCACCTTGGCTACTCAGCTGAGCTCCGTCTTCCACCTTGGACATCGTCTCAGCGTATAGAGGGTGATAGACTAGCTGGCCTAGCATCAGCAGAGCTAGCCAGTCCCTCTTTCATGCTTGTTTCTGTGCCTTTTGTATCCCGGAGACCGCTCACATCCTTTCAGCCACTTCCACCACACACCCCTGTCCACTATAAGCCTTTATTTAAGATCTCTGATGCAGTGGTGGCCTAATTGTCCTTGAAAAAGAGAGGTTGTCTCTCAGTGGACCTTCCCTGTATAAACAAAGATTTAAAAAAAATCTCAAACATCTTCATCATTCAGTCAGTTTATGCTAGTTGGCTCAGTCTGCGCTTCAAAAAAATTGTGGCCAATTTGTTTCACACAGAGTGAGAGGGAAAAAAACCCCAGATGTTTTGGTTGCATTTTTTAAACTGCTTTAGGCTTCAGTCCCTGTGGTCCTAATCAGGACAAAAAATGGACGATTGTAATTTTTTTCCAGTGGTAATCTTAGTGTTTCTGATTTTTTTTTTTTTTTTTTTTTTTTTTCCCAGGTGCTGTGAAGAAGGAAGTTTACTTTATGGCTATCATCGACATCCTCACGCACTACGATGCTAAGAAAAAAGCTGCACATGCTGCCAAAACTGTGAAACATGGGGTGAGTGGAAACGACACAACACAGGTCACAGACCTACGGAACACATGAAAACTCACTAATTAATGTGAAATGGGTGCAAATTTAGGAATGAAAATAAGCTTAAAGAATGTCAAGAATGAGATGTATTATCAAGTGTTGGTAGATGATGTTAGATGGGGTGGATGAATTATGTCAATGAGTGATAACCACTGGCTAAGCTAGGCTAACTTGGCTAGTATTTGCAGCAGTGTGATTACAGGGCCCCTGAATGGATCGCCACCTTATGATGGTAGAGAGGTTTGCATGCCCTGATGATCCCAGGAGCTATGTTGTTGGGGGCAACTTGTCCCTGGTAGTCTCCCAAGACAAACTGGTCTTGGGTGAAGGGCCAGACCAAGAGAGGTCCATTAGAGCCCTATGAAAAAGATCGTAGAAGATGGATGGATGATTAGAGGGCCAGAATATAACAAAATAAGGTAGAATTGTGTCTGGATGTTGAATAATGTGATTAAGTTTAAATTAATGAACCAGCTGTGGTTCTGCTGGGATGTCTACTGAGGTGAGTAGAATATACAGAAGTTAGCACTTGTGCTGCTAAACTAACGGGACATTGTGATTGACATTGTGATCTGTAGTGAGAGTAGGGAGCAGGTGGACGAGAAGGTGGAGGTATGCCCTGGAGAGAAGAGGAATGAAAGTCAGTAGAAACAAGACAGAATACGTGAGTGAATGGGAGGGAGGCAGGTTTAACGGTAAAAATGCAAGGAGTAGAGGTAGTGGAGGTAGATGGGTTCAAATACCTGGGGTCAACCATCCAAAGCAATGGACAGTGCACAAGAGTGTGCAGGCAGAGTGGAGTGGGTGGAGACGAGTGCCAGGGGTGATTTGTGACAGAAGGGAAGCAACTAGAGTGAAAGGGAAGATTTTCATGATGGTAGTGAGACCTGCTATGATGTATGGCTTGGAGACGGTGGCACTGACAAAAAGACAGGAGGCAGAGCTGCAGCTGGCAGAATGGAAGATGCTAAGATTCTCATTGGGAATGACTAGGAGGGACAGGCTTAGAAATGAGTATATCAGAGGGACAGCTCAGGTTGAGCAGCTTGGAGACAAAGTAAGAGAGACAAGGCTGAGGTGGTTTTGGACATGTGCAGAGGAGGAGTAGTGGAGATACTGGACAAAGGATGTTGAAGATGGAGCTGCCAGGCAGAAGGAAAAGAAGAAGACTACAGAGAAGATTCATGGATGTAGTGAAGGAGGACATGCAGAGGGTTGGTGTTACAGTGGAAGATGGAGGGATGGGATGGAGGCAGATGATCCACTGTGGAGACCCCTGAAGGGAGCAGCCAAAAGAAGCAGCTGCTAAGCTAACTAGACGAGCACCGCTGCATGTCTACGCCCATCGTCCATAAAATGGGTGGAGATAAAGATGGGTGGTTGGCATCATTCCAGCGAGCTTCGGCTCTTATGTCACAACTCCAGTCAGATCTGAAAAAATGGCTGAGATTTTGGGAGATGACGACTCACCCTAACAACATGACAGAAGTGTGTTTTCAGTTTTTGCATTGATAGAACAGCAGATACAACTTCATGCACAAAAGTAAAAATGTCACCATATGTCCCCTCTACATGTAACCTGTTTAAAGGTGCAGACACTAAATATTCCACGTTGTTTCTGCTACTGTTCCTCAGGCGGGGGCTGAGATCTCGACGGTGAATCCGGAGCAGTACTCCAAACGATTCTACGAGTTCATGTCCAACATCCTTTCATAGACTCCACCTGCCGGCCCAGCCCGTTACTTCCTGTCACAGATCTGTTGCACACTTCTCTACTCCCTCGCCTCGGTGTCGGTCCATCTCTTCAGGAAAAAGAGGAAAAAGAAAATTTACAACATCCTGCGTTTCTAAAAGCAGGAATGAAGCATCAAGTCTGTTACACTTACCCCCAAACCACCACCTTCAAACCTGTGAATCCCCTTCCACTGAATTTGGGTTCCGATAACCTCCCTGTCCTCTTTTTTTATAAACTAAATGAAAAAAAAAAAAAAAATCTGCTCTCCTTCAGCCACCTTGTTGCTCCTCACGCCAGCACAGAAACCGTCTCACTAATAATGCCTTGAACGAGTGTGTCAGCTTCAGCAGTTTAAACATCTGTTCGTGGGTCTCTTTGGTTTCTGTTCCTGTCGTCATCGTTTTTATTATTTCCGTTAAAACAGAAAACACAGAAACACGTGCACACATATAGGGTTTGATATCGGCACCTTTAGCTACCAGCCAAATTAAACAGGAGTACGGTCACTTTTGACTGGTGGGAAAGTCTGTTACACTTAAATGGTCTCTACACCAGGTCAGCTGAAGGAATAAATAAGGAAAAAGGGTCACAAAAATGCACTCATTTGTTAGAATGAAAAAAATCACAGCTAAGGAAAAGGGAAAAAATTAGCAAGAATAAAATTGCATATTAGTAGTAAAATTACAGATTTAACAATGTAACAAAACAATCACAAATTTGTGATTGTAAGAAAAAAAATTGCATATTGATGAGACAAAACCTCACAAAACGCAAAGTTTGAGGAAAAAAATTACATATTTTGAGAAATGAAACCATGATTTAAGTGTCATAAGTGTGATTTATAAGGAAAACCACACAAATTAGCAAGAAAAAGTTTTAAATTTACAAGAATAAACTCACAAAGTTCCAAGAAAAACCTACAAATTTTGAGATGGATTCACAAGAGCAAAATGGGAAATCTGTCAATAAAGACAAATTTATGATTTAACAAAATGTACCATTGTGGGGGAAAAGTTGCATATTTGTAAGAAAACAAATTTATGAGAAATTAAGCAAGAAAATGTATGATTAAAAAGCTGCAAACTGGATGTAAAAAAAAAAAGGTTTCAAATTTATGAGACCAACACAAATGAACAAGTCTGAAAATGAAAAGAATAAACTCACAATTTTACATTAAACTCCCAACAATTTTTAAAACAGATTTACAAGAGCAAAATTCAGCATTAAAGAGAAGTTTGCAATGAAAAATGTACAAAGTGGTGAGAAAAGAAACTTCACAGATTTTGGAGAAGAGCTGCTAGTTTGATTTTAAAAGGTTGCAAATTTATAAGGAAAACCCCACAAATTAACAAGGAAAAGTTTCAAATATACAAGAATAAACTCACAAATTTACAGTAAAAGCTTAGTTTGTGGGATTTGCAGGGGCAAAATGGGAAATATGTCAATAAAAAAACAAATTTACAATTTAAAAAAAATGCAATTTTTTGGAAAAAGTTGCTTATTTCAGAGAAACCAAACCTAACAGATTTGTAAGAAAAGTCTCAAATTTGTTAGAGTCACAAATTTGCAGCAAAAACTTGCAAATTTATGAGAATAAGACACAAATTTGCAAAAGGAAGAAAGTCTCCAATTTTCAAGAATAAAGTCACATTTACATGAAAAAAACTACAAATGTCAGTGGAGAAACAAGCTTATTACTAATGGTGAAAAGCCAGTTTATTGTTACAATCCAGATGTTTGTGTGGAGCACAACACCAAAATTAACAACTGAAAATACTTGAGATGGGGCTGGGCCATATTGCCCCAAAAAAGTGTTGATATAATTTCTCTGTATAGGCGATACACAATATATATCACAATGTGTATTTCGTGCATTGAATGTCCTTTAAAATTTAGTGTTACTTACATTTTTATTAGAGAAAAAAAAATCATATTCAAGTGCTGAGCCGCTGCACCTCCTCAGCAGCAGTTGGGGAGAGATGCTGCATGGAGCGACTTCCTGGCTCATGTTAACGTGACAAATTATACTCGATATGCACAATATAGGCATTTTCTGTATCGCTGGCAGCCAACTGTACCGATGCAACGCTCAGCCCGACTTTGAGACATATTTTGGCTAATAAAAAGCAAAAACTGTGGCTACAAATTCTGGCTGGTGAGGCACAAATGTCGATGTAAAACCCTTAAAACAGAAAAACCCGCTATGACACAACAGTCAAATTTGCATGACACGAACACGTAGACAGTCGGCAGCAGGCTTCTCTTCCTCTGTGATCAAAACAAAAACAAAGCACCGCTGATGAATTTGGGACGACAGGGTGACGAACACATGATCAACATGTAATGGTGTATTAAGTGAAATGAATGCAATATCATAGATAATAAAAAATGCATGGCTGACGTGTTGCACCGGTCTGAAACATCAAACCACTGAACTTTAAAAACATCTGAGTGTTACAGCTAAAAAAAAAAATGCTTAAAAAAATGTTGGTGTTTGAATGTTCCGTTGCCATATTTTTTTCTGGATATTTTGGAGATTTTACCCGTGAGCTCGGTGGGGGGGGTGTCACAAATTTTAAAAAAGGGGCAATTCTGTTTTCCTACCATGCAGATCATTTTTATATCTTGTTTACATTAATGTAGCAACTTTGTGTTTGTATACAGTATTGTTTTGTTACCAACAGACATTAGGAAAAAAACAAAAATGTTACTTGAACAAGGATTCATTGCATATTAAAGGGAGTTTTATCTTGTTTTTGTTGTTTGGCTTCACTCTTTTCTTTGTCGTCTTCTGGAAATTTGAGGCTGTTTGAGACTTATGAAAACTGGTATTAAATCAGCGCCAAAACACTCACTACTGGAGTGCTTAGTTTGTTGTTTTGGTTTTTTGCTCTCAACTTTTCTGCCAAAATAATTTGAGATTTAATACAGAAGCAGAGAGCAGCCATGGTCCCTATATTTTACCATTTTTTATTTTTATTTTTTTTGGTGGGGGGGTGAATTATATATTTACCTTTGCCCTAAAATTAGTAAATTTAGGAGGAAAACAAGTTGAATAAATTTGCATTTAAAAAGATAAGGACTCAGATCTCCTGCGCACTGACCTTGAACTTAAGCAAAGCGTAGCTGGAGAGCCATCTAGGATGTGCCATCAAGGTCAGTGGCCTAGGAGAAGTAACATTTTTTTGAAATCATAAATACCCAAACCTTTGACAGTGACCTCAACCTGGATGCAGACCTACCTGGGGGTCACTGTCAATTTTGTGAGTTAATTGCCTAGGAGGAGTAGCAATTATTCTGAAATCACATACTGCAAGTGGCCAGATCTCCTGACCTTTGACCTTGAGCACAACTTGCATGCAGACCCACCCGAGGATCAATGTGAGCGAGTTTGGTGAGAATTGGGGAAAATGCCTAGGAGGTGTGATTCCCATGAAATGTTGACAGACGCTATATCACTGCATTAGCTCCTTTTGGCTTCTGGAATGAGCTAAAAAAAAAAAAAATCCATCTTCTTCTGCTTAATCCTTTTCGGGTTGCGGGGGGGCTGGAGCCTATCCCAGCATCTTTGGGCGGGAGGCAGGGTACACCCTGGACAGATCGCCAGGAGAGCCCCGACCAACAGTGATCTGTGTGGAGTTTGCATGTTCTCCCCGTCTCTGCGTGGGTTTACTCCGGGATTTCTCCGGTTTCCTCCCACATGCCAAAAACATGCAAGTTAGGTTAATTGGCATCAAACTGGGGATTCTAAATTGTCCTTAGGTATGACTGAGAGTGAATGGTTGTCTGTCTCTCTGTGTTGGCCCTGCGATGGAAAAATCAAAATATACCAGAAAAGCTGCCCAGACTCGGCTCTGCCCAGCCACCTCCTCCAGCTCTTCAGAAAGGACACCAAGGCGTTCATGGACACAGTGGTGAAAAGAGAGACGGGAGAAGGAAACGCGGAAAGCGTGGAGGCGTGAAATTACGCCTGAGAAGATGTCAGTTTGGTAACATTCCTCTTCCTTCTATGATTTTTGGGAACGTACAATCTCTGAGGAACAAGGTGGATGAAATTCAAGGGAATGTACGCTACCAGAAGGACTTTAAGAACTGCTGTGTCATGGCTTATACAGAGTCTTGACTTACTGCGCATGACCGGGACGCAGACCTGTGGATTGATGGCTTTGGAGCCCCACTCCGCTCTGATCAGCAGGAAGAGGTAATGGGGAAGCGTCAGGGGGGCAGCGTATGTTTATATATTAATAAGCAGTACTGCACATCTGTCACGGTCAGAGAGCGCATCTGTACACCTGATGTGGAGCTGCTGTCTGTGTCACTACGCCCCTTTTATTTGCCTCGCGAGTTCCCCCAACTTTTCATCACCACTGTTTACATTCACCCGAGGGCAGACGCTGACTCCGCCTCCAGCACCATCTTTGATGTGGTGCAGCAGCTGCAGTCAATTTCTCCAGAGACACCAAACTTTATTCTTGAGGATTTTAACCATGTTTCTTTAAAGAAGACACTTAAAAACTTTTATCAGTATGTCTCCTGCCCAACCAGGCGAAAAAAGACATTGGACCTGTGCTATGAATCCATAGAGAGGGCCTATAAATCACTTCCCCTTCCTCCTTTAGGATCCTCAGATCACAACTGTGTACATTTGCTGCCCACGTATAAAACTGCTCTCAGAAGAGGCAAGGTGGAGACCAGAGACATTGATGTGTGGACAGAGGATTCAGTGCACTGCCTCCAGGAATGCTTTGACTGTACAGACTGGGAGATGTTCACACTGGCCTGCGGGGATGATTTGGACTCTTTGGTGGACGTCACATGCTCATACATGGCTTTCTGTAAAAATACGATCGTTCCACGTAAACGTGTCAAAATATATCCCAACAACAAGCCATGGGTTACAAAATCAGTTAAATCCTGCTTACAGAGGAAAGCACTTGCCTTTAAACAGGGGGTTGTTTCTAAGCTACAGGTTGCCACAAAAGAGCTGAAGGCCGAAATTTTAAGAGCAAAACAGAATTGTAAATCAGAGTTGGAAAGCAAGATGGCAACAAAGAAACTTGGTTCAGCCTGGGCCAGTATGAAAACTATTGCAGGCCTACAGAGCGCAGTAATCGTGTTTTTAGATGGTTTTAATTCAGACACAGAGCTGGCTAATGCTCTTAATTGTTTTTATGGTCGTTTTGACTCCTTTGATTTTAGCACAGAAACCCAAGATTTGAAACAGAAACTCAAAGACAATCAGCACTTTAATATTGAGGTGCAAGACGTTAAAAGGGAGTTCTGCGCTGTAAAAGTGAACAAAAGTCAGGGCCCTGATAATATATGTGGGCGCTTGGTAAAGTCCTGTGCACATGAACTGAGTCCTGTATTTCACTACATTTTCAATAAGTCATTACAGACACAACATGTGCCTAAGATCTGGAAAGAAACCGTGGTTGTTCCCGTTCCAAAATCCAGCTGTCCTAAAACGGTAAACGACTTTAGACCAGTTGCTTTGACTTCAATTTTAATGAAAATTTTTGAAAAACTGGTCAGATTTGAGGTCCTAAAGCAGACTGAGCATGCATTGGATCCTCTGCAGTTTGCCTATAGGCCTCACAGAGGAGTGGAGGATGCCACTGTCACTCTGTTTAACATGCTTTTTAAACATCTGGATTTTAATGGGACACACGCCAGTCTTTTATTTGTGGACTTTTCTTCCGCCTTTAATACAATCCAACCTCATATTTTAGTTGAAAGGCTCCTGCAACAATTTGATTTGAGCAATAATCTGATGGGTTGGATTCTGGATTTCTTAACCAACAGGACGCAGAGAGTAAGGGTCAATGGTACATTGTCTGACCTAAAGTGCTCTTCTGCTGGCTCTCCTCAGGGGTGTGTGTTGTCACCACTACTCTTCATCCTGTACACAAACATGTGTCAGAGTAGACATGACAATAGACACATTAATAAAGTACGCTGATGACTCAGTTATTGTCAGTCTCCTCCAGGATGGTGAGAGTGGCCACAGCCCAGTAGTTGATGATTTTGTTCACTGGTGTGAGGATTCCTACCTGCAGCTGAATACGACAAAAACTAAAGACATGATTATTGACTTTAGGAGGAAAACTCCCAGGCACAAAGTCACCGTACTAAAAGGCCAGACCACCGAATGTGTACAATCCTACAAATATCTTGGGACGATTATTGATAGTAATTTAAACTTTGAAGAGAGCTGTGAAAGGGTGTGCAAAAAGGGTCAGCAACATTTGCATTGTTTGAGAAAACTTGCATGCTTCCAAATTGACTGAACCATAATGACAATGTTTTATCGGGCTTTTATTGAATCTGTTTTATCCTTTTCTTTAGTGTCATGGTTTGGTCAGATAAAACTGAAACAGAGGAAATCCTTGGATCAGGTAGTTAGATGGTCCTGTGGAGGAACGAAATAAGTGCAGGCGGACATGGCGAACTGAAGTTTAAAAGGGTGTTTTATTCATCCTCCATCACGAGGATCGCCCAGCGCGGTGGCAGTGCGCTGGAGCGATCCCTCCGTCTCAAGTCAGCGACAAGCAATGCGAGTGATCAAAAAGAGAGAGAGCAAGCGATATGCAGTTGACTTATATACCCACCTACAGACAATACATGCACAGCAGTAAAGCATGGACATTTGCATTAGGGTCACACATATCAATAGCAGGATTACTGGCGCCGGGATTAGACAAAGAGAGGCTGCCTATTGATATCAGTCCATACATCTCACTGTTCTGCTAATTGCTCCTGCTGAGCGCTCTGCTTGTCCCGTAGGCTGTGGGGGTCACCACAGTCCAATCATTTGCTTGGTGAGTCACAGCTGAGCCTGACATCCCTGTACACCAGACAAGTACAGAGGATGGCTACCTCCATTTTAAATGATGACTCCTGTGGCACACATATTTGAGATGCTTAGGCTGCATATGTATATTACTGTTACCTCACGTCTTAGAAGGAGCAATAAGTCTGGGCCTCCTGAGGATAACAGGAGCGGGTGAAATGTGTCTTTAGAAATGGCCTTGAAAAGTCTTCCTGACCACCAGGGTTTTAGGTGGAGAAGAGAAGACCTGGGGGGTGATGTATTGGGTCTGGGGATTAAATGACAATGTGACTCTGTACTTTGATGTCCCAGGTATAAAAAGGGGAGATGTGGGAGGATGGTTCTCTTTTCTGTTTGAGAGGATGTTGGAGACACGTGAATGTTAATAAACCTGAAATGAGAAATAAATTCAGCCTCATCTTTTCACGCTCTCCACACTGGTGACTTTAAGACGTACAATGAGCAGAAGCAATTCCCCCGAACCAGACTCGCCAGGGACCAGCCGAGCAAACGCAGTCTCAGTCAAACTACCAGAATTCTGGCAGGACAAACCGGACTCATGGTTCCTCTTGGCTGAAGCCCAGTTCGCTCTCGGGGGAATAACAGCAGATGGCACAAAGTTCTACCACGTCATCGCCAAACTCGACAGCTGCACAGCTCGACATGTGCAGAGCCTGGTGCAGCACCCACCCGCTGGCGACAAATATGGCGGGTTGAAGGCTGCGCTCATTCAGCGTTTCACTCCCTCAGCCCAGGAGAGAGCAGAGAGACTCCTGGCCCTGCACGACTTGGGAGAAAGCACGCCTGTCGACTTGATGGAAGACATGCTGAGGCTGAGAGGCTCAGACGACGACGATTTCCTATTCACTCACATCTTCCTGAGAACTCTACCGTCGGAGACGAGGGCGACCCTGGCGGGCTCCCGGTTTGTGACCCAGCGGGACTTCCGCGCGCTGGCCCAGGAGGCACAGCGGATTCTCAACGCCAGCAGACGGCACACGGCCACCGCAGCAGCGACAGACCTCGGTGCGATGGCCGGGAATGGCAGGGGGCCAGAGGCGGCGGAGGCAGACCCACCGACAACGGCGGCGGTGAAGACCAAACATCGCGGAGGAGACGACCTCTGTTTTTACCATCGCCGTTTCGCAGAGGGGGCACACAAGTGTATACCACCATGTCAGTTCAAGAGCTCGGGAAAACGCCTGAGTCGGGAGTCGGTAGCAGCCGCGGCCCTCGGTGAACAGAACAAGCTGCTCTACCTGACGGATGCGCGTTCTGGGGGGCAATTCCTCGTGGACACAGGCTCCCAAGTGAGTTTCATCACGCCAACCTATGCTGACCGGCTGGCAGGCCCCGGGAGTCACGGAGCATCAGCGGCGAACGGTTCGAGCATTAAGACCTTCGGTGAAAGGACTCTGCTTCTGTCCCTGCACGGCCGTACATATGAATGGACTTTTATTATAGCTGTGGTGAGTTTCAACATGTTAGGTGCTGATTTTCTGTGCTCACATGGGCTGTTGGTTGATCTTCCTAATAGACGCTTGGTTAATGCACTCTTGTTTTACTCTATCCCCTGTGCAGCTCGAGTGACCCCGCCCACAGCACAAGCCAACGTCACTACGGCAGGCAGTAAGTTCCACACTCTCCTCACTCAGTTTCCAGCACTCACGGTTCCCATATTTTCAGCAGCCGTTGCTAAACACAGAGTGGAGCATTTTATTACTACCGCCGGTCCCCCAGTTTTTGCAAAAGCTCGGCGCTTGGATGCAGCTAAACTGACCATAGCGCGCGAGGAGTTCGCCAACCTTGAAAGGTTGGGCATCATCCGGCGTTCGAAGAGCCCATGGGCTTCCCCGCTCCACATGGTCCCTAAAGCTGACGGCTCGTGGCGACCTTGCGGTGATTTCCGCAGGATGAACAACGCTACAGTGCACGACCGCTACCCAATCCCCCATATTCAGGATTTTTCCGTTCATCTGGCGGGGGCGCGCATTTTTTCTAAAATAGACTTGGTCCGCGGGTACCATCAAGTCCCAGTATGCGCTGAGGACATTCCCAAAACAGCGGTAATAACTCCGTTTGGCCTTTTTGAGTTTTTGCGCATGCCGTTTGGGCTTAAAGGCACCGCGCAGACGTTCCAGCGCATGATGGACGCGGTGTTATGCGATCTCCCTTTTGTGTTCGTCTACCTGGATGACATTCTGGTAGCCAGCGCGTCCGAAGAGGAACACGAAAAGCATCTCACGACAGTTTTCCGGAGGTTGGGAGAGCACGGGTTAATAATCAACCCAGCGAAGTGTCAGTTCGGGGTGACACAGATTGATTTTTTGGGGCACCGCGTCTCCCCAGATGGAGCAGTTCCGCTGCCGGACAAAGTGCGCGCAGTAACAAATTTTCCCCAGCCACAAACGGTCAAAGCATTACAGGAGCTTTTGGGAATGGTGAATTTTTATAACCGTTTCCTCCCCCGCGCAGCACAGCTCATGCAACCATTGTATGCCGCGCTTAAAAAACGAAAACCCTCAAATGCAATCGAATGGTCCCCAGAGCGGGAGCGCGCATTCTCGGAGGTCAAAAAAGCCCTGGCAGACGCTGCGTTGTTGGCTCATCCAGACCCAACAGCCCGCATAGCGCTCACTACTGATGCGTCAGACGTCGCCATAGGGGCGGTAGTAGAGCAGCATGTTGCCGGGGCTTGGCAGCCGCTTGCCTTTTTCAGCAGGACCTTGCGCGACGCTGAGTGAAAATACAGCGCGTTCGACAGGGAGTTGTTAGCGCTCCACTTAGCCATTCGCCACTTCCCGTTCTGGCTAGAAGGTCGTCGTTTCACCGCGTTCGTCGACCACAAGCCGCTCACTTTCGTGATGGCCAAGGTTTCGGAGCAGTGGTCGGGCCGGCAGCAGAGGCAGCTGGCTGCAATTTCAGAGTTTACTACTGATATTCAACACGTAGCGGGTAAACTTAATGTAGTGGCAGACTGCCTCTCGCGCGCCGTAACCGCTCCAGTCCGCGCAGGGGTAGATTATACTGCCATGGCCGCGGAGCAAAATAGTGGTGCAGAAGCATACGCGGCCCCAGTCCACGTGGGGATAGATTATGCAGCCATGGCCGCGGATCAGGGTAGCGATGCGGACGTGTGCGCGCTCCAGTCTGGACCAACAGGGTTAAGGCTGGAGAGCAGGAGGCTGCAAGATGGTATGCCCCCCCTAATCTGCGACGTCTCTACCGGGCGACCGCGTCCGGTGGTGCCGACCGCGTGGCGCCGCTGTGTTTTTGACTCGATTCACTCTTTGGCGCACCCGGGGGTGCGCGTGTCGGTCAAAATGGTAGGAGAGAAGTTTGTATGGCCGAGCCTGCGCAAGCACGTTAAAGAGTGGGCAAGAGCCTGCATGGCTTGCCAGCGAGCCAAAATACACAAACACACTAAAGCCCCCTTAGAGCCGTTTCACATCCCGGCCAAGAGGTTCAATCATGTGCATGTCGACCTCGTAGGCCCCCTACCGCCGTCACAGGGGTGCACGCATCTTTTGACAATGGTGGACCGCACCACACGTTGGCCTGAAGTGGTCCCACTGGCATCAACCACAGCCGAGGAGGTGGCGCGCGGGTTTTTAACAGCTTGGGTAGCGCGTTTTGGGGTCCCGTCGGATATTACGCCCGACAGGGAGCCTCAATTTGTTTCTGAGCTTTGGTCAGTGATGGCCCACAGCCTGGGGGTAACAATCCACCGCACTACCGCGTACCACCCCCAGGCTAATGGTTTATGCCAACGTTTCCATAGGTCATTGAAAGCAGCCATCAGAGCGTCGCTTACGGATGCAAATTGGGTAAACAGACTACCATGGGTTTTATTGGGGTTGCGTTCTGCACCTAAAGAGGACTTAAAAGCCTCCCCAGCTGAGTTGGTGTTTGCACAGCCACTCCGGCTGTCAGGGGAGTTTCTTCCGGATAATCCTTCGCCAGAGTGCCCCCCTGCTCAGCGGTCACTGAGCGACACGGGAGCGAGCACGCTTCCTGGCCCCGTGCATCACACTTTTCCGCGCGTTTTTGTACCTAAGTCTTTAAAAAACACCGAGTTTCTTTTTGTCAGGCACGAGGCTCAGCGCCCAACCCTGCGACCACCTTATGATGGCCCATATAGAGTGCTGGAAACAGGTGATAAGCATTTTCTGCTAGATTTAGGGGGCAGGAGGGAAACAATTACCATAGACAGACTCAAACCTGCTTTTGTGATGGCTGACGAAGCTGTGCAAGTGGCGAGGGCTCCTCGACGCGGCAGACCTCCCAGGGAGCATGCCCCAGAGCCCCCACAGGGATTGACTAACAGTTCTCATCCTCAGATAGCAGATTCACAGCAGGATGGCGCCACGGGAGCGGCAAAGCCCGCTTACAGTAAGTTCGGAAGACGGTTGAAGCCCAAACAGCATATGGACTGATGTTTGTGATTTTATCATGATGTGCAGACTATGTTGTATTGTTTCATCTTCGACGTTTGGGGGGGTCATGTGGCACACATATTTGAGATGCTTAGGCTGCATATGTATATTACTGTTACCTCATGTCTTAGAAGGAACAATAAGTCTGGGCCTCCTGAGGACAACAGGAGGGGTTGAAATGTGTCTTTAGAAATGGCCTTGAAAAGACTTCCTGACCACCAGGGTTTTAGGTGGAGAAGAGAAGACCTGGGGGGTGATGTATTGGGTCTGGGGATTAAATGACAATGTGACTCTGTACTTTGATGTCCCAGGTATAAAAAGGGGAGATGTAGGAGGATGGTTCTCTTTTCTGTTTGAGAGGATGTTGGAGACACGTGAATGTTAATAAACCTGAAATGAGAAATAAATTCAGCCTCATCTTTTCACGCTCTCCACAACTCCCACCCTTTGCACTGCAACTTTCAGCTTCTTCCCTCAAGACGGAGGTTTGCTGTCCCAAAAAGTAAAACCCAGCGCTACAAAAACAGCTTTGTTCCTGCTGCTGTCAAAGAGTTGAACAAGATGTAACAATATATTGCACATAATTTAGGTACCTATTTATTAACTTCATTTTATATTTACTTATTTTTGTAGGATGTTATTTGGGTTCTAAATATTTTATTACCTCCGCCAAGGAGGTTATGTTTTCATCGGCGTTGGTTTGTCTGTCTGTCTGTCTGTTTGTTAGCAACATAACTCAAAAAGTTATGCACGGATTTTCATGAAATTTTCACAGATTGTCAGAAATGGGGTATCTGTGGTTTATATTAATCCTATATTCCATACCTACATATGTATAGACATATTAGAATGTTTAGTGATTACATATGTGCAATGACCTCACGCCTCAGAACAGGAAAAGAGGTCTCGACCGCCAGCAAAGATCAAAGAGCATACGGAGTCGCAGCGGTGGAGACCAGATCGATCTCCCTGACTACCCAGGGTCAGGTGGAGGAGACAGAGGACAATGGAGGAGATCGATCGCCCTGACCACCCAGGGTCAGGTGGAGGAGACGGAAGACAAAGGAGGGGGGATTAAGTTAATGCGGGATGTCAGCTTTGATATGCAATGTCTTTTGTTGTGTGTAGGTATAAGTATGAAGGTCTGAATGTGTTCGACCTCTTATTCTGCTTCTGCACTGAGATGAGACTTGTTAGAGGAGCGAAGCTGATATTAAACTTCGGTTTATAAATCACATCGCCTCGTTATTCCAAGCTCTTCTACACTGGTGACCCTGACGCGAGGATGGAACAGAGACGTTCTCCCGCGACTGACTCATCAGAGGCGACCCAGGCAAGCGCCGGCGCCCATGCAGACAGGGGAACAGATGGACGACGTTCCCCCATGGCAGAAGCCACAGAGAGGGCTCAACCGAGCACCAGCCCTGCCGTGAGAGCTGAAGAAAGGCGCTCTCACCCGGCGGACACATCAGGGACGACCCACACAAGCGCAGTCACCGTCAAGCTGCCAGACTTCTGGCAAGAAGACCCGGGCTCGTGGTTCCAGCAAGCTGAGGCTCAGTTTGCACTGGCGGGCATAACGGCAGACGACACAAAATTTTATCACATCGTCGCCAAACTCGACGCTGCCACGTTGAGATGTGCGCGGTGCATAATCCAACGGCCGCATGCCCATGACAAATATAGAGAACTTCAGGCGACCATCGTCGAGAATTTCGTCCCCTCAGCCCAAGAGAGAGCAGAGAAGATCCTGGCGATCTACGGCCACAGAGGATGCAGACCCAAGGCCCTCATGGAGGACATGCTGCAGCTCAAGGAAGAGGACAACAACAACTTCCTCTTCCAACACATCTTCCTCAGTACTCTGCCGCCACACATGAGAGGGACGCTGGTCAACATGCGGTGCAGCACCCAGCAAGATTTCCGCGCGCTGGCCCGCGAAGTGCAGTGACTCATCAACGCCTGTGGCGAACAGATGGCCACAGCAGCCTCCGCAGATCTCAGCGCGGATACCAAGACGCAGCAGGCGGAACGACATCTGTTATTACCACCACCGTTTCGCCGAGAGGGCATACAAATGCATTCCCCCCTGCAAGTTCAAAAGTTTGGGAAACGCCAAAGCCGAGAACCGTTAACAGCTGCAGTTCTCGGCGAAAAAAATAAGCTTCTTTATGTGACTGACGGACACACCGGGAGACAGTTCCTGATTGACACTGGAGCTCAACTGAGTTTTATCACCCCTTCCCACGCAGACCGGGCCATGGGTCCCCGGGGTAATGGGGCGATGGCAGCCAACGGCTCCATCATTGACACTTACTGTGAAAGGAGCCTGCCTCTTTGCATTCACGGTCGCAACTATAGATGGACATTTATTGTAGCGGCGGTGAGTTTTAACTTGTTGGGCGCTGATTTTTTGTGTGCACATGGGTTGTTAGTCGATCTAACATCATCAGTCATTTTCTTCTATCCCCTGCTCAGCTCGAGTTTCTCCCCCATCCGTGCAGACCAACGTCACAACAGCAGGAGGTAAGTTTGACCAACTCCTCACCCAATTTCCAGCACTCACAGGTCCCAAATTTTCAGCAACAGTAGCGAAACACGGGGTTGAACACTTCATTCCCACAACGGGCCCACCCATATTCGCCAAAGCTCGGCACTTAGACGCGACCAAGCTTGCCATAGCACGGGACGAGTTTACCACCCTGGAAAAATTAGGCATTATTAGACGCTCGAAAAGCCCCTGGGCATCGCCACTCCACATGGTCCCGAAAATCGACGGTTCTTGGAGGCCTTGCGGCGATTACCGCAGACTAAACAATGCGACAGCGCATGACCGCTACCCAATTCCTCACATCCAAGATTTTTCACTACATCTGGCGGGTGCGCGCATTTTTTCTAAAATAGACCTGGTCCGCGGCTATCACCAAGTCCCCGTTCGAGCGGAAGACATTCCTAAAAAGGGCTGTAATAACCCCTTTCGGTCTTTTTGAATATTTGCGGATGCCGTTTGGCCTCAAAGGCGCTGCTCAAACCTTTCAGCGGATGATGGACGCGGTATTACGCGATCTCCCCTTCGTGTTCGTCTACCTCGACGATATGCTGGTAGCCAGCCCGTCAGAGGAAGAACACGAACAACACCTCACTACAGTTTTTCAGAGACTGGAAAAGCACGGGTTAATAATCAATCCAGCCAAATGCAAATTTGGCGTGTCACAAATTGATTTTTTGGGACACAGAGTTTCACCGAAAGGGGCAGTCCCATTGCCAGACAAAGTCCGCGCGGTAAAAAATTTTCCACGACCACAAACTGTCAAATCGCTGCAAGAATTTTTGGGAATGGTTAATTTTTACAACCGTTTCCTCCCCCACGCAGCTCAATTCATGCAGCCCCTGTATGCCGCACTCAGAAAACAAAAGCCTTCCAACGCGGTCGAATGGACCCTGGAGCGGGAACGCGCCTTCGCAGAAGTAAAAAGTGCTCTAGCGAATGCCACATTGTTGGTTCACCCCGATCCCTCGGCCCGCATAGCGCTAACCACAGACGCTTCAGACCTGGCCATAGGGGCAGTTGTGGAACAACACGTTGGCGGAACTTGGCAACCTTTAGCATTTTTTAGCAAATCGTTAAACCAAACCGAGCGTAAATACAGCACTTTTGACAGGGAGCTGCTAGCGCTTCATTTATCCATCCGCCACTTCCAGTTCTGGTTAGAAGGGCGGCGTTTCACGGCTTTTGTAGACCACAAACCACTCACTTTTGCGATGGCTAAAATTTCAGAACCATGGTCAGGCAGGCAACAAAGACAGCTAGCTGCAATTTCAGAGTTCACCACAGACATTCGACATGTGGCAGGCAAACTTAACGTGGTAGCAGACTGCCTCTCTCGCGCTGTGACATCGCCAGAGCACGAGGAGACAGATTATACTACCTCAGCCGCAGAACTCTTCGCCAGCGCGGACACGTACGCGGCCCCAATTCACATAGGGATAGATTACGCAGCCATGGCAGAGGAGCAAAGCGGTGACGCGGACGTGCGCGCACTCCTGTCTGGACCAACAGAGT
Source organism: Pholidichthys leucotaenia (assembly GCA_020510985.1). Lineage (NCBI taxonomy): Eukaryota > Metazoa > Chordata > Actinopteri > Cichliformes > Pholidichthyidae > Pholidichthys > Pholidichthys leucotaenia. Next base: position 52,140,233 of record CM035848.1, read on the forward strand.
TAAGACTGGAGGAAAGGGGTTTACGTGACGGTGTACCCCCCCTAATCTGCGACATCTCAACCGGCCGACCTCGCCCGGTAGTCCCAGCTGCATGGCGCCGCCGTATTTTCGACTCAATTCACTCCCTCGCGCACCCAGGTGTGCGCGCCTCGGTTAAAATGGTCGCCGAAAAGTTTGTATGGCCCGGCCTGCGCAAAAATGTAAAGGAATGGGCAAAAACTTGCATGTCTTGTCAGCGCACCAAAATACACAAACACACAAAAGCCCCTCTAGAGCCTTTTCGAATCCCAGCTAGAAGGTTTGACCATGTTCATGTCGACCTCGTGGGACCACTACCTACGTCTCAAGGCTTCACACACCTGTTAACAATGATAGACCGTACTACGCGCTGGCCTGAGGCGGTCCCTCTGGCGTCAACCACAGCGGCGGAAGTCGCTTGCGTTTTTTTTGACAAACTGGGTGGCACGTTTCGGCGTCCCATCGGACATCACATCCGATAGGGGGCCTCAATTTGTCTCAGAGCTTTGGTCAGCCATGGCCAGCAGCTTAGGGGCGACAATTCACCGCACCACCGCTTATCACCCTCAGGCTAATGGGTTATGCAAGCGTTTTCACAGATCTTTAAAGGCCGCCCTCAGGGCCTCGCTAACGGATACAAATTGGGTAAATAAACTTCCTGTGGTCTATATTACTCATATATTCCATACCTACATATGTTAGAACATGTGAGATGTTTGGTGACTGCATATGTAAGGAACTTCACACCTCTGAAAGGACAAAGGAATCTCACCCGCCGTGTGAAGAACAAAGACGTCCCAGGGCGCGACGGCGGAGACCGGAGGAGTCACCCTCACCCCCCAAGGTGAGGAGAGGAATTCCCATCACCTCCCAAGACGAGGAGAGGAAATAACAGGACAATGGGGGGGATTAAGATAACGAGGGATGTCAGCCTTTGTAATGCCTGTCTTTTGATGTGTGCCTGTATTTAATCAGCGAGCTGGCAGAATTCTGTCTCTTTTCACCTTCTGCCACGCTCTGCACCTGATGAGACAAGATAGGAGAGCTGATCATTAAAACGCTGCTTTTAAACAAAACCGCCTCATTATTTCCAGCTCCTCTACACTGGTGACCTTGACGCGAGTATGGACCGGAGGCGTTCTTCTTCAAGCGACTCATCCGTGGCGACTCAGGCAGACACCAGCAACTACGCAGACGAGGGAGCGGACGAACAACTGTTCCCCCCGGCAGAAGGAATTGAGAGGGCTCAACCGAGCTCCAGCACCGCCGTGAGAGCCGAAACAAGGCACCCTCACCCGGCGGGCACAACAGTGATGGTGTGCACGAACGCCGTCGCTGTCAAGCTGCCAGACTTCTGGCGAGAAGACCCCGCCTCTTGGTTTCAGCAGGCTGAAGCCCAATTCATACTGGCGGGCATCACGGCAGACGATACGAAGTTCTATCATATCGTCTCCAAACTCGACTCCGCCACTTCGAAGTGTGTGCGGAGCTTGATCCGGCGACCACCGACCCGGGACAAGTACGAGACGCTCAAGGCGACCATCGAGGCGAACTACGTCCCGTCAGCGGAGGAAAGAGCCGAGAAGATCCTGGCGGTCTACGGCCACAGGGGGGGCAATCCGAAGGCCCTCATGGAGGATTTGCTGCAGCTCAAGGAAGAGGACAATGACAATTTCCTCTTCCAGTTTATTTTCCTCAGCACGCTGCTGCCACACATGAGAGGGACACTCGCCAGCATGAAGTGCAGCAACCACCAAGACTTCCGCACACTGGCCAACGAGGCTTACCGGCTCGTCAACGCCTGCAAGGAGCTGACACCCACAGCGGCATCCGCAGACCTCAAAACTGACGCCCCGAGCCATGGAGAGCCACAACCCACGGAGCAGACCCAGCCCACGGTGACAGCGGCGCGGTCCAAACGTAACAAACAGAACGACGTCTGTTATTACCACCACCGCTTCGCTGAGAAAGCCCGCAAATGCGTTCCCCCCTGCAAATTTGCGATGTCGGGAAACGCCAAAGCCGAGGGCCGTTAACAGCAGCGGTTCTCGGCGAGAAAAATAAGCTGTTGTACGTGACGGATGGACACACAGGCAAGCAGTTCCTCATCGACACAGGAGCTCAGCTGAGTTTCGTCATGCCCTCCCACGCAGATCAAGCCATGGGCACCCGGGGCAACGGAGCAGTGGCAGCCAACGGCTCTGACATTGACACGTTCGGCGAAAAGAGCCTTCACCTCCTCATCCGCGGACGCAGCTACAGATGGACATTTGTTGTAGCGGCGGTGAGTTTTAACTTGTTAGGCGCAGATTTTTTGTGTGCACACGGGTTATTAGTGGATCTAGCAAATAGGCGCCTGGTTAATGCACTATCTTTTGCTTCTATTCCATGCTTAGCTCGAGTTTCTCCACCACCTGTGCAGGCCAACGTCACCACGGCAGGAGGTAAGTTTGAGCAACTCCTCACCCAATTTCCAGCACTCACAACCCCCAAATTCTCAGCCACTGTAGCTAAACACGGAGTTAAACACTTCATTCCGACAACGGGACCACCCGTTTTTGCCAAAGCTCGCCGCTTAGACGCGGCCAAGCTCAACATAGCACGGGACGAGTTTGCAACTCTCGAAAAATTGGGCATTGTTAGACGTTCAAAGAGCCCCTGGGCCTCACCACTTCACATGGTTCCGAAATCCGACGGTTCTTGGAGACCGTGCGGAGATTACCGCAGATTAAACAACGCTACAGCGCGTGACCGCTACCCAATCCCTCACATTCAAGACTTTTCACTGCATCTAGCGGGTGCGCGCATTTTTTCAAAGATAGACTTAGTCCGCGGTTATCACCAGGTCCCAGTCCGAGCTGAAGACGTTCCTAAAACGGCGGTTATAACCCCTTTCGGCCTTTTTGAATTCTTGCGAATGCCTTTCGGCCTCAAAGGTGCGGCCCAAACTTTTCAACGTATGATGGACGTGGTCCTACGCGACCTCCCATTTGTCTTCGTCTACCTCGACGACATGCTGGTAGCCAGCTCGTCCGAGGAGGAACACGAGCAGCACCTCACTACCGTTTTTCAGAGGCTAGAGGAGCACGGGCTAATAATCAATCCAGCCAAATGCAAATTCGGCGTTTCGCAAATTGATTTTTTGGGACACAAAGTCTCCCCGAAAGGGGCAGTTCCGCTTCCAGACAAAGTTCGTGCGATAGAAGGTTTTCCACGGCCCCAAACGGTCAAATCGCTACAGGAATGTTTGGGGATGGTTAATTTTTACAACCGCTTCCTCCCCCACGCAGCTCAGCTCATGCAGCCCCTATATGACGCGCTCAAAAAAAAGAAGGCTTCCAACGCGGTCGAATGGACCCCGGAGCGCGAACGCGCTTTCGCGGAAGTTAAAAACGCCCTAGCTAACGTCACAATGTTAGTTCATCCAGATCCCGCGGCCCGCATTGCACTAACCACAGATGCTTCAGACCTGGCCATAGGGGCAGTTGTAGAGCAACTTGTCAGCGGGGTCTGGCAACCTTTAGCATTCTTTAGCAAATCGCTAAACCCAACTGAACGCAAATACAGCACTTTTGACAGAGAGCTGCTGGCGCTTCATTTGTCCATCCGCCACTTCCAGTTTTGGTTAGAAGGGCGGAGTTTCACGGCTTTTGTAGACCATAAACCGCTCACCTTTGCTATGGCTAAAATTTCAGAACCATGGTCGGGCAGACAACAAAGACAGCTGGCTGCGATTTCAGAGTTCACCACAGACATTCGACACGTAGCAGGCAAACTTAACGTAGTAGCGGACTGTCTCTCTCGCGCTGTGGCACCGCCAGAGCGCGAGGAGACAGATTATACTGCCTCAGCAGCGGAACTCTTCACTAACACAGACACATACGCAGCACCTATCCATGAAGGGATAGATTATGCAGCCATAGCAGAAGAACAAAACAGTGACGCGGACGTGCGCGCGCTCTTGTCTGGACCAACGGGGTTAAGGCTGGAGAAAAAAGGGTTACGCGAAGGCGTGCCCCCCCTAATATGCGATATTTCAACCGGCCGACCTCGCCCGTTAGTACCAGCTGCTCGGCGCCGCCGCATTTTTGACGCAATTCACTCCCTCGCGCACCCAGGTGTGCGCGCCTTGGTCAAAATGGTTGCTGAAAAGTTTGTGTGGCCAGGCCTGCGCAAAGACGTAAAAGAGTGGGCAAAAACTTGCATTTCTTGTCAACGCGCCAAAATACACAGACACACAAAAGCCCCTCTGGAGCCTTTTCCAATCCCTGCTAGAAGGTTCGACCACATCCATGTCGACCTAGTGGGACCACTACCTTCCTCCCAAGGTTTCACACACCTGCTAACAATGATAGACCGCACCACGCGCTGGCCAGAGGCAATCCCTCTAGCGGCAACTACAGCGGAGGAAGTTGCTCGCGTTTTTCTGACAAACTGGGTGGCACGTTTCGGCGTCCCATCGGACATCACGTCCAATAGGGGGCCTCAATTTGTCTCAGAGCTCTGGTCAGCCATGTCCAACAGCTTAGGGGCAACAATTCATCGTACCACCGCTTATCACCCTCAGGCTAATGGGTTATGCGAGCGTTTTCACAGGTCCTTAAAGGCCGCCCTCAGAGCCTCACTAACGGACACAAATTGGGTAAATAAACTTCCCTGGGTTTTATTGGGGTTGCGTGCTGCACCTAAAGAGGATCTAGACGCTTCCCCTGCAGAATTAGTCTTTGCTCAGCCTCTCAGACTCCCAGGTGAATTTTTACCAGAGAACCCAGAGCCAGTCCCAAGGTTTTTAGGCAGCAACGGACCGGACTCTCTTCCCGGTCCAGCTCATCACTCCTTCCCACGAGTTTTTGTCCCTCAAACTTTAAAAAAAGCTGAGTTCGTTTTTGTTAATCATGAAGCTCTAAAACCAACGTTACGCCCAGTATTCGATGGCCCATACAGAGTGCTGGAACATGGTGATAAACACTTTGTGCTTGATTATGGGGACAGAAACAGTCAGCATTGACAGACTTAAACATGCCTTCTTGTTGAAAGACGAACCTGCACAGTTGGCACGAGCACCTCGGCGAGGTAGACCCCCCAAGGGAAAAGTCTCAGCCCCCAGGCAGGGAACAAATAATCTCTCTCCTTCCCACACTGCAGATTCCTCACAAGAAGGTCCCAGCAGGACGCCTAAACCAACCTACAGCAGTTTTGGGAGAAGAATTAAACCCAGACAGCACAGGGACTGATACCAACCACTCCACAATTATTCTCTAATTGTGCTGCAACAGTTTAGGACTGACTTATGATTTTACTATACTGTTATGATTACCACTGAACTATCTTAGAAGCATGGCTGCTAGAAAGTTCTTCTGTGGCAACAGCTTAACATGTAGTATGTCGTAGTAACTGTTCTAGACTGTGAATCTTTCTGTTGTCCTTTCCTAGTTGTTTGGGGGGCCTGTGGTCTATATTACTCATATATTCCATACCTACATATGTTAGAACATGTGAGATGTTTGGTGACTGCATATGTAAGGAACTTCACACCTCTGAAAGGACAAAGGAATCTCACCCGCCGTGTGAAGAACAAAGACGTCCCAGGGCGCGACGGCGGAGACCGGAGGAGTCACCCTCACCCCCCAAGGCGAGGAGAGGAATTCCCATCACCTCCCAAGATGAGGAGAGGAAATAACAGGACAATGGGGGGATTAAGATAACGAGGGATGTCAGCCTTTGTAATGCCTGTCTTTTGATGTGTGCCTGTATTTAATCAGCGAGCTGGCAGAATTCTGTCTCTTTTCACCTTCTGCCACGCTCTGCACCTGATGAGACAAGATAGGAGAGCTGATCATTAAAACGCTGCTTTTAAACAAAACCGCCTCATTATTTCCAGCTCCTCTACACTTCCCTGGGTTTTATTGGGGTTGCGTGCTGCACCTAAAGAGGATCTAGACGCCTCCCCAGCAGAGTTAGTTTTTGCACAACCTCTCAGACTCCCAGGTGAGTTTTTACCAGAGAACCCAGAGCCTGGGCATCTTCCAACCCTGAGGCCTTTAGGCTGTAACGGACCAGACACTCTCTCCGGACCGGCACATCACTCTTTTCCACGGGTTTTTGTCCCCCAAGCTTTAAAAAACGCCGAGTTTGTTTTTGTTAGGCATGAAGCTTTAAAATCAACCCTCCGTCCACCATACGATGGACCATTCAGAGTGCTGGAACCTGGTGATAAGCATTTTGTGCTTGATTTAGGGGACAGAAAAGAAACAGTCAGCATTGACAGACTTAAACCTGCTTTCTTGTTGAGAGATGAACCTGCACGGGTGGCGAGGGCACCTCGGCGGGGTAGACCCCCCAAGAAAAAAGACTCAACCCCCCTGCAGGGAACAAATAACCACTCTCCTCCCCAAGCTGCAGATTCCTTACAGGAGGGTCCCACCAGGACGCCAAAGCGGACCTACAGCAGATTCGGGAGAAGATTAAAACCCAGACGGCACAGAGACTGATGCAAATTAACCAAGAGTTGTTAACTATGTTATCGGATTGTGCCGTGACAGTTTTAAGGCTGATTTGTGATATTACTATACTGTTATGGTTACCACTGAATTCTCTACAGGAGCATGACTGCTGGAAAGATTCTTCCTTGTTTTCCCTGTCAAGAGGTTTAACAGCATAGTATGTCATAGAAATTATCTTAAACTGTAGAATTACTTTGTCCTTGTCTTAGTCGTTTGGGGGGGGGCTGTGGTTTATATTAATCATATATTCCATACCTACATATGTATAGACATATTAGAATGTTTAGTGATTACATATGTGCAATGACCTCACGCCTCAGAACAGGACAAGAGGTCTCGACCGCCGATCGATCTCCCTGACTACCCAGGGTCAGGTGGAGGAGACAGAGGACAATGGAGGAGATCGATCGCCCTGACCACCCAGGGTCAGGTGGAGGAGACGGAAGACAAAGGAGGGGGGATTAAGTTAATGCGGGATGTCAGCTTTGATATGCAATGTCTTTTGTTGTGTGTAGGTATAAGTATGAAGGTCTGAATGTGTTCGACCTCTTATTCTGCTTCTGCACTGAGATGAGTCTTGTTAGAGGAGCAAAGCTGATATTAAACTTTGGTTTATAAATCACATCGCCTCGTTATTCCAAGCTCTCCTACATATCCTACAGATGATTACATTTTGGTGGTGATCCGGGTCACCGTCCAGAAGAAAACCACCATTACGGAAAATGCGATTTTTGTGAATAACTACTGAACCACTAATCCTATCATCCATCCATCCATCTTCTACCGCTTTTCCGGAGGTCCGGGTCGCAGGGGCAGCAGTTCAAGCAGAGAAGCCCAGACTTCCCTCTCCCCAGCCACCTGCTCCAGCTCTTCAGAGGGGATACCAAGGCGTTCCCAGACCAGCTGGGAGACATAGTCTCTCCACCGAGTCCTGGGTCTGCCCCGGGGTCTCCTCCCAGTGGGACGTGCCTGAAACACCTCAAGTGGGAGGCGTCCAGGAGGCATCCTAATCAGATGCCCATACCACCTCAACTGACTCCTTTCAATGTGGAGGAGCAGCGGTTCTACTCTGAGCCTCTCCCGGATGACTGAGCTCCTCATCCTATCTCTGAGGGTGAGTCCAGCAATCCTATGGAGAAAGCTCATTTCAGCCGCTTGTATCCGCGATCTCGTTCTTTCGGTCATTACCCAAAGCTCGTGACCATAGGTGAGAGTAGGAACGTAGATTGACTGGTAAATCGACAGCTTTGCCTTAGAACTAAGCTCCCTCTTCACAACAACAGACCGGTACAACGTCCGCATCACTGCAGATGCTGCTCCAATCCGTCTGTCAATCTCTCGCTCCATTTTCCCCTCACTCGTGAACAAGACCCCGAGATACTTAAACTCCTCCACTTTGGGCAGGAGCCTGTCCCCAACCCGGAGAGGACAATCCACCTTTTTCCGGCTGACCATGGACTCCGGCTGACCATGGACTCGGACTTGGAGGTGCTGATTCTCATCCCAGCCGCTTCACACTCAGTGGCAAACTGTCCCAGCAAGAGCTGTAGGTCATTGCTGGATGAAGCCAACAGGACAACCTCATCTGCAAACAACAGAGATGAGATCCTGTGGTCACCAAGCATGACACCCTCCATTCCCTGGCTGCGCCTAGAAATCCTGTCCATAAAAATTATGAACAGGATCGGTGACAAAGGGCAGCCCTGGCGGAGTCCAACTCTCACTGGGAATGACTCCGACTGAGTGTTGGCAATACGAACCAAACTCTCACAATGGTCGTACAGAGACCGAATAGCTCGTAACAACAAGCCCGATACCCCATACTCCCGAAGCACCCCCCACAAAAATCCACGAGGGACGCGGTCAAATGCCTTCTCCAAGTCCACAAAACACATGTAAACTGGTTGGGCAAACTCCCACGAACCCTCAAGAATTCTCGAGAGGGTAAAGAGCTGGTCCGATGTGCCACGGCCAGGACAAAAACCACATTGCTCCTCCTGAATCCGAGGTTCGACCAACGGCCGGACTCTCTTCTCCAGTACCTTGGCATAGACCTTCCCAGGGAGGCTGAGGAGTGTGATCCCTCTAAAGTTGGAGCACACCCTCCGGTCCCCTTTTTTGAAGAGAGGAACCACCACCCCGGTTTGCCATGCCAAAGGCACTGCCCCCAACCTCCACGCAATGTTGCAGAGGCGTGTCAACCATGACAACCCAACAACATCCAGGGCCTTGGATGTTCCTAATCCTATCATTGTCAATCCAATTGCTAGTCATATGTTTTCATGGTCAAGGAATCCGAAAACGTACACACAAACACTATATGGGGGGAACTGTGGCGCTTGGTGGAGGTCTGCGCTCGCTGAGTGCTTTTCTAGTTGGGTTTTAGACCTTTTGAGTTTTTAACCTCTTTGACTAGTTTTTTTTACTTTTTAATATGACTCTTCTCTCTTACCTCTGGTTTTTCTCTCATCTCTTTGTCTTTTTATACCCTGATTGATGGAGCCTTGAGTATTTTTATCATGTTTATAGTCAGCTTCATGTGTGCCTGTGTTTGTGTCTATGTTGAATGTAATTTGTGGCTTGTAAATATGGATGTCACCAGACTGCAAAACAAATCTACCTACGGGTACAAATAAAGTAACCTGAACCTGAACCTGTTCCCAGGCCAGCTAGTAGTGTTATGGGTCTGGCCTGGGGTTTGCTCCTCACGCAGGGGTCGACAACATCGACTATAAAGAGCCACTTGGAGCAATTTTTGTCCCAAAAAATTGCATGGAATCACAAAATTTATTTGCACCTTGAACAAAAAAAAGAGGTAAAATGGCTAAATAGAACTGCAATATTACTCATAAGCAGCTTTTTACTATTATTTTTTGTAAATATATACCCCTTTTTTAATATACATTTTTTTAAAGACAAATTTGCTATTTTTACCTTCTCATTAATCTGAGGCTTTTTTCCCCTCATCTGATTTGTTTCCCTTCTGAACATGAAATAAATTTGCAACTCATTTCCTAAAAACTAGCATTTTTATTTAAACTGCAACATCTTTTGCTCTTAAATTTATAAGATAAGATAAGATAAGCCTTTATTAGTCCCACAACGGGGAAATTCCAGGATTGCAACAGCACAGGGATAGCAACACTCAGAGCAACAATCAGAAGGCAAGAAAAAAAAAAAAAAAAAAAAAACAAAAAAACAAGCAAGCAAGAGCAGCTAATATACATATGTACGTATTACTATAAAATATATATATATACACACACACACAGTGCAGAGCATTGTAGCTGGATGGAATAAATATATGAATATATGAACACACAGTGCAGAGCATTGTAGCTAGATGGAATAAATATGTAAATATATAAACACCCACAGTACGGAGCATTGCAGCTAGGTGGAATAAATATGCAAGTATATAAACACACACAGTGCGGAGCAATGTAGCTAGATGGAATAATATGTAGATATATAAATATATAAACACACCCAGTGCTGAGCATTGTAGCTAGATGGAATAAATATGTAAATATATAAACACACACAGTGCAGAGCATTGTTGCTAGATGGAATGAAACAGCATAACCGTCTACTTAGTTATCCTACATGGTATGATTATGTGCCCATACATATTCTCACCCTCCATAGCGACCGGTATGTTCCTAGTTGTATGCCGGAGGGGACCATTGTGTAAGTCTATTGCATCTTTTGCATTCAAAAAACTATTAGTTTGTTACGTCTTTTTGCTATCTCTGCGAGCAGCCCTGCTTAGGTTGTACAGTCTGACAGCCGTTGGTAGGAAGGACCTACGAAACCTCTCGGTTGTGCACCTGGGATGATGTAGTCTGCTGCTAAATGAGCTCCTCAGTGCATTCAGTATGTCCTGCATAGGGTGGAACTCGGACTCCAGCAGAGATGACAGTTTAGCCACCGTCCTTCTCTCTCCTATCTCCTCCATCGGATCAAGGCGCTGCCCCAGGACAGAGCTAGCTTTCTTAATCAGTTTGTTCAGTCTCCTCCTATCGGCTGCAGTAATGCCACTGCCCCAGCAGACCACTCCAAAAGTGATGGCTGATGCCACCACCGTGTCATAGAATGACTTCAGCAGCGCCCCTTGTACACCAAAAGACCTGAGTCTCCTCAGCAGGAACAGCCTGCGCTGTCCCTTCTTGTAGAGTGCATCAGTATTGTGTGACCAGTCTAGTTTATTGTTCAGATGAATACCCAGGTACTTATAGGATGTCACCATCTCAATGTCTGTTCCCTGTATATTTACTGGTACTGTGAGGGGCTGCCCATGCCTGCGGCAGTCCACCACCAGCTCCTTAGTTTTCCTCGCGTTGATCTGGAGGCAGTTCCGATGGCACCAGTCCACGAAGTCCTGGATAAGCCCTCTGTACTCAGCTTCATCTCCATTGGAGATGAGGCCAACGATCGCAGAGTCATCAGAGAACTTCTGTAGATGGCAGTGTGTTGTGTTGTGTGAGAAGTCCGCAGTATAAAGAGTGAACAGGAAGGGAGCCAGCACCGTTCCCTGGGGGGCCCCCGTGCTACTGATGATCGTGTCGGACACACAGTCCCGGGTTCTCACAAACTGAGGCCGGTTCGTGAGGTAGTCCAGGATCCATGATGACAGGTGCTGGTCCACCCCTGCGCGCAGCAGCTTGTCCTTCAGGATCATCGGTTGGATGGTGTTGAAAGCACTGGAGAAGTCAAAGAACATGATCCTCACCATATTCCCGGGCTTCTCCAGGTGGGACAGAGAACGGTGAAGGAGGAAGATCACCGCATCCTCCACCCCAATGCCATGCTGGTAGGCGAACTGGAGTGGATCCATCGCTGGTTCCACCAGGGGGCGGAGGTGAGCAAGGAGCAGTCTCTCCAGGGTCTTCATCAAGTGGGACGTCAAGGCCACCGGTCTGTAGCTGTTCAGGTCTTTGGGGTGGGAAGTTTTTGGTACAGGTACCACACAAGATGTTTTCCACAGCTGTGGTACCCTCCCCAGTTTCAGGCTCATGTTGAAGATATACGTCACAATCCCACACAGCTGGTCTGCACAGGACTTGAGGAGCTTTGCGCTGATGCCGTCCGGTCCCGGCGCCTTCCTCGCCTTGATCTTCCTCAGCTCCGTCCTCACCTGGGTTCTGGTCAGGGTCAGGATGGGGGGCTGTGTGTTGGGAGTGGGGGGGTGTTGGTGGAGTGGGGAGTGGGCAGCAGGACTTGATTTCTTTAGAGGCAGCAGTGGTTGTTGTGCAGTCAGGGGGGAGGGCGGTTGGTCAAATCTATTGAAAAACAGATTCAGGTTGTTCGCCCACTCCCTGCCCCCTGTGGCCTGGGGGGAGGTATTCTGGAGCCCCGAGATGGTTTTGAGGTTTCTCCAGACCCCGCTGATGTCGCTCTGTTGCAGCTTGTCCTCCATCTTCTTCCTGAAGCTGTCCTTGCCTTCTCTGATCTTTCTCCTCAGCTCCCTCTGTACGGACTTCAGCATCTCCCTGTTCCCTGACCTGAAGATCCTCTTCTTCTCTCTCAGAAGTGTTTTTATCTCAGGGTTGATCCAGGGTTTGTTGTTTGAGTGACGCCGTATGGTCTTGGTGGGAACGGATTTGTCCACACAGAAGCTGAGGTAGCCCGTGAAGGTGTGAATGAGGCCATCGATGTCCTCACCATGTGGATCGCAGAGCTGCTTCCAGGCGGTGGCTTCAAAACAGCCCTTTAGGGTGTCCATTGTGTCCATTATGCAACATATTTCACAGAAATTTTTCCTCACCAATGTGCAGTGAGGGGAGAATGGAGCGAGAGCTTGACAGATGGATCAGAGCAGCATCTGCAGTGATGCAGATGTTCTACGGGTCTGTCATGGTGAAGAGGGAGCTGAGCTGCAAAGCTGTCGATTTACCCTCAATCTATGTTCCTACCCTCACCTATGGTCATGAGCTTTGGGTAACGACTGAAACAATGAGATCGTGGATACAAGTGGCTGAAATGAGCTTTTCCGTAGGATCGCTGGACTCACCCTCAGAGATGGGGTGAGGAGCTCAGTCACCCAGGAGAGGCTCAGACTAGAGCCGCTGCTCCATCACATTGAAAGGAGCCAGTTGAGGTGGTTTGGGCATCTGATCAGAACGCCTCCCACTTGAGGTGTTTTGGGCACATCCCACTGGGAGGAGACCTCGGGGCAGACCCAGGACTCGCTGGAGAGACTAGGTCTCCCAGCTGGCCTGAGAATTCCTTGGTATCCTCTCTGAAGAGCTGGAGCAGGTGGCTGGGGAGAGGGAAGTCTGGGCTTCTCTGAGCTGCTGCCTCAAGCCGCCTTGTGACCTGGACCTCCGGAAAAGTGGTAGAAGCTTTTTTCGTACAAATGTGTACAATTTTTCTCACAAATTTGCAGTTTTTTAATGGAATTTTGCAACCTCCTTTCCACATTTTTTTTTTCATAAATCTGGGGCTTTTCTTGTAAATTTGTACTTTCTACCTCATTTTTAAAATTTACAATTTTTTTTACAACTCAAGCAACATTCTCAAATTTGTCAGTTCTCATACTTTTTCTTTAGTTTGCTTTTTCTTGTACATTAGTGAATCTATTCTGGCATAAATTTCTGACCCGTTTTCTGTAAATTTGAGTTTTTCAAAACCAAAGGGAGCCACTGCATATGAGCAAAAGAGCCACAGGTTGCAAACCCCTGTCCGAGTGGGACGTACCCAGAACGCCTCATGGAGGGGTCCGCAGCAGAGGCCCAAAACGCCTCAACTGGCTTCTTTCAACATGGAGCAGCAGCGGTTCGACTGAGCCTCTCCTGGATGACTGAGCTCCAACAAGCCTGTGGAGAAAGTTCATTTCAGGTGAAGGACCAGACTAAGAGCGGTCCCATTTAGTAACTTTATTGCTAAGGGAATAAAAGACTGAGTACTGATTGGTTTTACTAGCAGGTAAAACACAACGGCGCCCTGATGGCAACAAGGCGTTCAGTGGAGATGACATGATCATTAAAGGAAGATGTGTTCTGCTCTCCTCTCTCCATCTTTAACTGTGAGACATGACATGTTAAACCAGAATCATCAAAAGTTCAGTTTTTTAAAAGGTGGATCCTGTGTTGCCCTTTGCTTACAGTGACCTCAACATTTACACTGAATTTCAGTTGATCAAAACATGTGCCAAGGTGTTTGTGTGATGTCACGCTTGACTTCTCCTGAACAGCTTCTTCCTACAAAATCATACTAAAGTTGCATGAAAACATTTTCTAATTTATGTGGAAGAAGTTCCAAACTTATGAGGAAAATGTAGTTAATTTACAAGAAAAAGAGTTGGACCTGCTTTGGTACAATACAATCACACCACATAGATGCTACTGGTGGACATAATATCAAAGTTCCTTCACCAGTGACCCCAGTTTCGGTGGTTAAACTCATCTATTTATTGAACAGCATCAACAAGAATAAAAACAGCATACACTCATTGTTTATTATTTTTATACAAAAGATGGAAGTGTGGGGAGAAACGGCGTTAGTCCATCCTAGCCTTCAGGGTCCGTGTGGTGATCTTGTCCTTCTCACTGGAATGGGAGGAAAAAAGAAGTCGTTACCATTTAAAGGTCAAAATACTTAAAATCCCAAAAGCAAACAGTGTCAGATTTTTTTTCCACATTTTAAAGAAGTGTAGCCATTTTAAATCTCTTGAAATCAAGTGTAGCATCTCAGAAAAACAGTTTTTAGTGGAGTTGCAAGTTTGTGGTTAAAAGACGTGATCTTTCTGAAATTTTAATACAAAAAAGCAAACAAACTGTACAGCACTGCTAAGACTCCTGACCGAGCAGTGGCTCGATGACCTTGCATTTGTCACATGGGGAGAGCATCATTTAGCCAAGTCACAAACTGCTGGAACTGGAATTAATGGGAATTTCTGCAGGATTAATGTTGGAACTAGATCATTTATTCAAGTTGAAGCACCTGAAACTAGACTCTCTCCCACAACCCAAACTCACAACTCAGACAGAGAGAAATGGCAAATTTATTAAAAAAAAAAAAAATCTTAAAATAGAGGAAAACCACACATTTACAAGAAAAAGGCTGCAAATTTTTAAGAATTATAAAAATGTAAAGTCATGAGGAAGAATAAATCAATGAGCAGAAAGTATCAAATGTGTCAGAAAAAGTTGCATCTCTGTGAGAACAAGGCCACAGATTTATGAGGGAAAATAGAGAAAAAGGTTATAAGAAACTAGATGAAAATCTTTCAGGAAAAAAAACCTATAATTTCCAGTGTTTTTCATGCAATTTTCTCCTTACAAATTTTACTTTTTTTTTTTTTTTTTTTAAACACTGGAAATTTGTGTTCAACAACCTTTTCCTTATAATTTCGCAACTTTTCAGTAAATTTGAGGCTTTGTTCACATAATTTTACACCTTTTTTCTTGAAATTTTGCAATATTTTCCTTGACATTTTCTAAGCTCTCTCATAAATTTGTAACTTTTTTAAAAGAAAATTGTTATTTTGTTCAAATAATTGAATTTTTTCCCCCTGATAAAATGCAAGAACCCCCCCCCCCCCCCCAAAAAAAGAGCCATAAGACACAGACTGGGAGGCTGAAAACTAACCTGTGTGTGTTTTACTTACATGACATGTACGACGACTCCCATACCAGACACCGCGTCCCTGTCAACTGCATTCAGCATGGCCTGGGAGATGGTCTCAAACAGGTCCTCTGGTTCCTGCAGGATCCAGAACAATGTTAAAACTAACAGAAGATTTTAAATTAGAGATCATGTGGTGGCACCAGAAAAACACCAGGAATGTTTTGGGCAGAACTGGCTTAAGTACACAATTAAGGCTGCGTGTCCACCAAACGCGTTTTTTCAGCTCAGGGCGGCTATTTTCCATTCATTCTCTATGTAGTCCAGCGTTTACGGTGCTCAAACGCTCTCAGCGGTGGCCATTTTTTGGCACAGCGTTCAGGGCGCTCAGAGCTGAAAAAAGTTCAACTTTTCAGAGTCTGCAGCTGAGCTCGTCAATGTCAGACCTAAGCAGCCAATCAGAACTGCTGCGTGGGCAGGACATAGGACACCGGTACTTGTCTGTATTCAGACTCCTGCTTTCCGTGTCATCATATTTCACATCCAGAGCTGCTAAAACATGTTTCCTGTCCATTGTTATTTAGAGACTATTATAAAAACTGAAGAAAGTCTGGCCATAGGAAAGTGGAAGTGCTGGGCTGAGAGTGACAAGCTGTTGCTGGGATACAGGACACAGACTTTTTTTCCCCCCCACAGCGTCATGCACAAACGCTGAAAAAAAATGCTCAGGGTGGTCGGGTGACAAAAAACGTGTTTTGTGGACACACAGCCTTACTCTGTGCACAAGCATTGTGACAAATTTCCAATTGTGCTAAGAGTTGGTAGATTTATTTCCCGTTTACATCCGGTCTCCATGTACCTCCAAGAAATTTCTTTTGTTGCAAGATCTGACAAAAATAAATGTAAATGTCGTCCATCGCATTGCTGATTCCAGTTTTCTTTTCTGCTCACAGAAGCAATTAGAAGCGATTCGAGCTCTACAAATTAAGGTATCTGCATGACTCCAAGTCTAACAGCTAGTTAGCCATAGTCAGTGTTGGCAGTAACGAGTTACTGTAACGCCACTACTTTTGCAGTAATGTGTAATGAAATTACTGTTTAAAAACTCAGTAATGCATTAGTTACTGAATTTGATTAGACGCGTTACTCATTACTTGTTTTATTAATATGGATAGATATTTTTAGCCCAAATAAATTAATACTCGCCTTATTCCTGAGGGCGCTGCTGTAGAAACGATTATGGGTGCAACTTCCGGTTTTGGCTAAAGTAGTGTTAAATCAGTCAGCAAGAGCGGAGTAGTGGGGCATTTAACAGAGTGTTTTTAAACGTTTTTCAAATTCATTTTAATGTATAGTCCGCATACGTGTTTTGAAGTCAAGTGGTAGCTAATTTCAGCAGTTGAAGTTTTTGTGTTTTTAAATGTTTTTGCATAGTTCTGGTACTTGCTGCTGTTTGTGATGTGAGGCTGCTCACAAATAAGCACAGCTAAATCTGTGGCTTCAACAGCAATGAGTAGATCATGCAGTGGAATCTAACGAGGACGGTTGGTGTGATCAGTGGTACAGACGCAAAAGCACCAGGTATGTTTTCACTTGTATGAATGTTGCAGATCTGACGTCTGATGTGGACAAAATTGTTGGTATCCCTCTGTTAATGAAAGAAAAACCCACAATGGTCACAGAAATAACTTGAATCTGACAAAAGTGGTAGTAAATAAAAATTCTATGAAAATTAACCAATGAAAATCAGACAGTGCTTTTGAATTGCGGCTCAACAGAATTATTTTATAAAACAAACTCATGAAACAGACCTGGACAAAAATGATGGTACCCCTAGAAAAGATTAAAAATAATGTGACCGTAGGGACATGTTCAACCAAGATGTGTCCTCTAATTAATATCACAGGTGTCTACAAACTTGTAATCAGTCAGTCGGCCTATTTAAAGGGTGACAAGTAGTCACTGTGCTGTTTGGTGACATGGTGTGCACCACACTAAACATGGACCAGAGGAAGCAAAGGAGAGAGTTGTCTCAGGAGATTAGAAAGAAAATTATAGACAAGCATGTTAAAGGTAAAGGCTATAAGACCATCTCCAAGCAGCTTGATGTTCCTGTGACTACAGCTGCACATATTATTAAGAAATTTAAGATCCACAAGACTGTAGCCAACCTCCCTGGACGTGGCCGCAAGAGGAGACAGATAATACGAATGGTAACAAAAGAGCCCAGAACAACCTCTAAACACATTCATGGTGAACTCCAAAGTCAAGGTACATCAGTGTCGGATCGCACCATCCGTCGTTGTTTGAGCCAAAATGGACTTCTTGGGAGACGACCAAGGAGGACACCACTGTTGAAAACAAATCATAAAAAAACAGACTGGAATTTGCCAAACTGCATGTTGACAAGCCACAAAGCTTCTGGGAGAATGTCCTATGGACAGACGAGACAAAACTGGAACTTTTTGGCAAGGCACATCAGCTCTATGTTCAGACGCAAAAATGAAGCATACCAAGACAAGAAAAGAGCACTGTCCCTACTGTGAAACATGGAGGAGGTTCTGTTATGTTCTGGGGCTGCTTTGCTGCATCTGGCACAGGATGTCTTGAATCTGTGCAGGGTACAATGAAATCTCAAGACTATCAAGGTATTCTAGACAGAAATGTGCTGCCCAGTGTCAGACAGCTTGGTCTCAGTCGCAGGTCATGGGTCTTGCAACAGGATAATGACTCAAAACACACAGCTAAAAACACCCAAGAATGGCTAAGAGCCAAACATTGGACTATTCTAAAGTGGCCTTCTATGAGCCCTGATCTAAATCCTATTGAACATCTGTGGAAGGAGTTGAAATATACCGTCTGGAGAAGGCACCCTTCAAACCTGAGACAACTGGAGCAGTTTGCTCATGAGGAGTGGGCCAAAATACCTGCTGAGAGGTGCAGAAGTCTCAGTGACAGTTACAGAAATCATTTGATTGCAGTGATTGCCTCAAAAGGTTGTGCAACAAAATATTAAGTTGAACCACAATTCAAAAGCATTGTCTGATTTTCAATATGGACTTGATATTAGCAGCTTCAGCATGCATTAATTTTTAAATTATCACAAAATATAGATCAATAAAATTTTGAACAATTGTCAGAAAATGTCTGTACGTGTTAAGTTAAATAACAAGCATCCATGGCATGACAGCAGCATGAGCATTTTAATGTCGGGGTAAAACAAACATTTACCCTGACATTAAAACACCCAAGCACGGTGTTGTGGTTCTTTGTGACTCTGACTAGATTCTACGTCTGCTGTGAAGTAAATTTGATTATGTCCAACATCTTTTAACAAAATGCGGCTGACTTTATTGCGGTGGAGACATTGATATATCTCAGAGCTTTTATTTGTTTACAGCATTAGCATCTTATCAGCAGAGCTAACTAGCGGAGCTACTGTCTACCAGGCCACGTTTTAAGGTCATCTTCCCATCCCTCCCTAGTCGTGGGAAGTGGTATGATTATATTACTAACTAACTACTAACTAACCTGCACTTATATAGCGCTTTTCTAGTCACAAAGACCACTCAAAGCGCTTTCATTAATACTAACCCTCTATTCTAAGGGCCTATAGGAAACAGATATCTAGGGACAATTTAGAACAGCCAATTAACCTAACATGCATGTTTTTTTTTTCTGAGGCGCAAAAGGCCGTGTTCCTACAAAAAATAATGAATTAAATTATCTTGCCATGTGTGCAAGATAATTAAAGTATGCATTTAAAAGTAACGTGAAAGTTACTTTTCTAAGTAACTAGTTACTCTAATCATGCAGTAATTGGTAAAGTAACTCAATTACTTTTGAAAAGAAGTAATTAGTTACTATAATTAGTTACCAGTTTTAGTAACTTACCCAACACTGGCCATATACTGTACATGGCCAGTGTTGGGTAAGTTACTAAACATGCTAGCTATAGCTTTACATTTATTTACATCAGCTTTTTTGTCACATCTAAAATAAATGTAAACAACATTCATCATATTGTCAGTTGCTGCTCCCAGATGCAATAAGGAAAAGTGATTCAAGTGCTACATTGGCTTCTTTGCATAACTACAAGTGTAACAGTTAGCTAACCATAGTATAGCTTTACATTTTTTTGGAGCTTGAATCCTTTACAGGTTAGTCATGTTGATGGAATCGACGTGATGGACAGTTATATTTATTTTAGATTTTTTAAAAAGCTAACATTGTAAATAGTGGAACTAATAAAGGCTTATCTTATCTTATATAAATGTAAATCTGTAGTTATCATGTCACTAACTATCGCTAGCCAGGAGTATCCCCACAGTTATGTTAACTTAATATGTAGTGTCCGAACCCCTTTCTCCTGCTTACTTCTGGAGCAGGGAACTGGAATCAATGTCGCGATCGTCATCATTTACATTTTTCAGATAACTAAAAAACAAAATAAAAAACTGTCACTATCAACAGAGACTGGACATAAACGGGAAACAGCTCTGCAGACTCCTAGTGCAGTGGTTGGCAACCTCTACTACACAAAGAGCCATTTTTGACAATTATTTTGCATGGAGCCACAAAAATATGTGAGGCTGAAAACTAAGGTGAAACACCAGAGTTGCAAATACAAACTACCCTGAAGATATCAAGATTATGAGTGCTTTTCCCCCTCAAATTTTCAACTTCTTTTGTAAATGTCTTTTTCTTATAAAACTGCAAGTTCTTCTAGAATTTTTTTTTCTTTGTGCTGTACAACTGTACAATGACAAAAAAGCCTATTCTATTCTATTTTGTGATTTCTTTCTTAATGTTTATTGGGCGGTGTTCCTCATAAATGTTCTGTTTTTCTGATAATTTTTCACATTTTTCTTTAAAAATCTGCTAGCCTTTTTAGGGAACAATGCCTTACCTAAACTTTTGAATAACACTAACCCATGGATAGAGACCCCGCTAAAAATTTGGTTTAAGATAGTCAGAGAGAATCAAACTAAAGAACCCTATCGATTATTGCAATGGATTTCCTATGATCAAGACTTGACTCCTAATAAAACAGACATTAGATTTAAAAAGTGGAAAGAGAACGGACTGATAAAATATTATGATTTTTTTAAAGGGCAAACTTTAAGAAGTTTTGAAGATTTGAAAAAACAAGGTCTAATAAATCAAGATCTTTCCAGGTTCTTTCAGCTTAGACACCACATAAACAAAATACTTAAAAAGGAGGATGTGGAAAGGGCCCAGTCAGGTGTTCTGAAGGTTTTCTTAATGGCATATAAAGGGATCCCAGGGATCAGATACATTTCTAAAATATACCAAGGTCTTCAAGACTTAAAAGTTGAGACAACACATCATATATAAAAGAGAGATGGGAAAAAGAGGGGAATTTCAATTTACAACTGGAAATATGGGAAAAGCTAAATAGACAGCAATGGAAAAGTACCTCATCCCTGCAGTGGAGAGAATTTGGATGGAAAAATTTGGTAAGATTTGGCAAGAACACCTGCACAAAACAAATTTACTCGTAAGGGGTTGAATTGTTGGCGCCTGTGTGGTGAAGAGACTGCAAATCATTTTCATGTGTTTTGGTCATGCCCAGTTATCCACCAATATTGGACCAACGTACAGACAATATTGGGGAAAATATTCAAAATAACAGTTCCCTTTTCTTTTGTAACTTTGTATTTGGGTTTACTACCGGACTCACTGGAAAGACGAGGAGAAAAATACTTATTCACTGTTTTAATATTGGCAAGTAAAAAAGCTCTAAATAAAAAATGGATGTTGAAGGACTGTCCTACACCTGAAGATTGGATTAATGTGATTCAAGACATTTATTCGATGGAAAAGTTGACATTTGCACTGAGACAGGACATGGATGGGTTCTTGAACTTTTGGAAACCCCGGATCGCATATGTGTCTTCCATCAGATCCAATCTTTGACAAATACCATTTCAATGATGGCACCTCTCTTTGTTCCAACACCACTCAGCTACTCTTATTTTTTTTGCTCTTTTGTTTTTGTTTTTTTCTTGTCTTGTTTTTTTTGTTCTTTCTCTTTTTCTTTCACTTAAAAAAAGGGTGTTGTAATAATTATTTTTCCAATGTTGTCAAAAAACAAAAAAAAGGGAGCATGTGATGAAAATGTAAACAATGCAATGCTGTAATGACATGTATACCCTTTACAAAAACTTAAATTAAAAAAAAAAAATCTGCTAGCCTTTTTATTTAAGATTGCCACATTTTGAATGAAATTTTAAGATTTTTTTCACAAAATCGAACTTTTTTTTTTCCATGAAATTTACTTTTTTCCCCTCAGAAAATTTGCGATTTTACAGTTAGGCCCAGAAATATTTGGACAGTGACACAATCTTCATGATTTGGGCTCTGCATGCCACCACATTGGATTTGAAATGAAACAACTACAACGGAATTGAAGTGCAGACTTTAAGGTTTAATTCAAGGGGTTGAACAAAAATATATGATTAAACATGTAGGAATTGTAGCTATTTTTATACAAACGCTCCTCATTTCAGGGGCTCAAAAGTAATTGGACAAAAACATAACCCTAAGTAAAATGTTACTTTTCAATATTTTGTTGAGAATCCTTTGCAGGCAATGACTGCCTGAAGTCTGGAACCCATGGACATCACCAAACGCTGGGTTTCCTCCTTTGTGATGCTTTGCCAGGCCTTTACTACAGCTGTCTTCAGTTGTTGCTTGTTTGTGGGTCTTTCTGCCTTAAGTTTTGTCTTGAGCAAGTGAAATGCATGCTCGATTGGGTTGAGATCAGGTGATTGACTCGGCCATTGCAGAATATTCCACTTCTTTGCTTTAAAAAACTCCTGGGTTGCTTTTGCAGTATGTTTTGGATCATTGGTGAAGCGCCGTCCAATCAACTTTGCTGCATTTGGCTGAATCTGAGCAAAAAGTATATCCCTATACACTTCAGAATTCATCCGGCTGCTTCTGTCTTTTGTCACATCATCAATAAACACAAGTGACCCAGTGCCATTGGAAGCCATGCATGCCCATGCCATCACACTGCCTCCACCATGTTTTACAGAAGATGTGGTGTGCTTTGGATCATGAGCTGTTCCAATTCTTCTCCAAGCTTTCTTCTTCCCATCATTCTGGTACAGGTTGATCTTAGTCTCATCTGTCCAAAGAATGCTGTTCCAGAACTGGGCTGGCTTCTTCAGGTGTTTCTTGGCCAGTCTGTCAATTCTGCCCTTTCTATTTTTGAGGCTGATTCATGGTTTGCACCTTGTGGTGAATACTTTGTATTTACATCATTTACTTTGTATTTGTATCTCCTCTCGGCGCCACACCAGTCGGCTGCCTTTTGCAACAGCGGCTCGATTCCGAGTTTTTTTTTCCCCTTCCTCTCTCTTTTGATCACTTTTTTTTTTTTCACCCCACTTATATCACGGACACACAGATCATCCCAAATGTCTCCTGAGCCGGTGGACGGAGCCACTGTTTATAGCAGGATACGATATAACAGGGAAGAGCTGCTAGCATTTAATCGCCACCCGGTCCCACTGGAAAAACTCGACATACCGAGAGAACTGAGGCGAAAACGCCGCGGCTGCCGGGCTGGAGTAAGGCGGAGGACAAAAAATATAAGGTACAGACCCTCCCTTCCATCTGTTGTCATGGGAAATGTACGGTCGATACTGGGAAAGTTAGATGAGCTAGCGGCTATCTCCCGTTATGATAGCACTTACCGGGAGTGCTCTCTCCTTTTGTTTACTGAGACGTGGCTAACTGAACTAGCAGCAGATGCTAACATTGAGCTGGAGGGTTTTCACACGATACGAGCTGACCGAACACCAGAGAGTGGCAAAACTAGGGGCGGTGGAGTGATAATGTATGTTAACAACAACTGGTGTAGACCGGGACATATCACTGTTAAACAACGACACTGCAGCAAAGACATTGAGTTGCTAGCTGTTAGCATGAGGCCTACATATCTCCCGAGAGAACACTCACACGTGATCTGCATTGTTGTTTATGCAAATCCGACGGCGAACGCTGGGACAGCGCGTGACGTCATCCATTCAGTAACCAGCAGGCTGCAGACAGAACACCCAGATGCTCTTCTCCTCATCTCAGGCGATTTCAACCACGTTTCACTGTCTCCCATTCTGCCCACTTTCACCCAGTATGTCACATGCCACACTAGAGACAATAAAACACTGGATTTGTTCTACGCAAACACTAAGGAGGCGTACACCTCATCACAACTCCCCCCACTTGGGAGATCGGATCACAACTTGGTTCATCTCCGACCGGTGTACAAACCCCTAGTGCACAGACAACCTCCGGCCATGCACACTGTGGAGTTATGGTCTGAGGAGACAATGGACACTCTAAAGGACTGTTTTGAAGCCACCGCCTGGGAGCAGCTCTGCGATCCACATGGTGAGGACATCGATGGCCTCATTCACACCTTCACGGGCTACCTCAGCTTCTGTGTGGACAAATCCGTTCCCACCAAGACCATACGGCGTCACTCAAACAACAAACCCTGGATCAACCCTGAGATAAAAACACTTCTGAGAGAGAAGAAGAGGATCTTCAGGTCGGGGAACAGGGAGATGCTGAAGTCCGTACAGAGGGAGCTGAGGAGAAAGATCAGAGAAGGCAAGGACAGCTTCAGGAAGAAGATGGAGGACAAGCTGCAACAGAGCGACATCAGCGGGGACTGGAGAAACCTCAAAACCATCTCGGGGCTCCAGAATACCTCCCCCCAGGCCACGGGGGGCAGGGAGTGGGCAAACAACCTGAATCTGTTTTTCAATAGATTTGACCAACCGCCCTCCCCCCTGTCTGCACAACAACCACTGCTGCCTCTAAGAAATCAAGTCCTGCTACCCACTCCCCACTCCACCGACACCCCCCCCACTCCCAACACACAGCCCCCCATCCTGACCCTGACCAAGACCCAGGTGAGGACGGAGCTGAGGAAGATCAAGGCGAGGAAGGCGTCGGGACCGGACGGCATCAGCGCAAAGCTCCTCAAGTCCTGTGCAGACCAGCTGTGTGGGATTGTGACGTATATCTTCAACATGAGCCTGAAACTGGGGAGGGTACCACAGCTGTGGAAAACATCTTGTGTGGTACCTGTACCAAAAACTTCCCACCCCAAAGACCTGAACAGCTTCAGACCGGTGGCCTTGACGTCCCACTTGATGAAGACCCTGGAGAGACTGCTCCTTGCTCATCTCCGCCCCCTGGTGGAACCAGCGATGGATCCACTCCAGTTCGCCTACCAGCATGGCATTGGGGTGGAGGATGCGGTGATCTTCCTCCTTCACCGTTCTCTGTCCCACCTGGAGAAGCCCGGGAATATGGTGAGGATCATGTTCTTTGACTTCTCCAGTGCTTTCAACACCATCCAACCGATGATCCTGAAGGACAAGCTGCTGCGCGCAGGGGTGGACCAGCACCTGTCATCATGGATCCTGGACTACCTCACGAACCGGCCTCAGTTTGTGAGAACCCGGGACTGTGTGTCCGACACGATCATCAGTAGCACGGGGGCCCCCCAGGGAACGGTGCTGGCTCCCTTCTTGTTCACTCTTTATACTGCGGACTTCTCACACAACACAACACATTGCCATCTACAGAAGTTCTCTGATGACTCTGCGATCGTTGGTCTCATCTCCAGCGGAGATGAAGCTGAGTACAGAGGGCTTATCCAGGACTTTGTGGACTGGTGCCATCGGAACTGCCTCCAGATCAACGCGAGGAAAACTAAGGAGCTGGTGGTGGACTGCCGCAGGCATGGGCAGCCCCTCACAGCACCAGTAAATATACAGGGAACAGACATCGAGATGGTGACATCCTACAAGTACCTGGGTATTCATCTGAACAATAAACTAGACTGGTCACACAATACTGACGCACTCTACAAGAAGGGACAGCGCAGGCTGTTCCTGCTGAGGAGACTCAGGTCTTTTGGTGTACAAGGGGCGCTGCTGAAGTCATTCTATGACACGGTGGTGGCATCAGCCATCACTTTTGGAGTGGTCTGCTGGGGCAGTGGCATTACTGCAGCCGATAGGAAGAGACTGAACAAACTGATTAAGAAAGCTAGCTCTGTCCTGGGGCAACGCCTTGATCCGATGGAGGAGATAGGAGAGAGAAGGACGGTGGCTAAACTGTCATCTCTGCTGGAGTCCGAGTTCCACCCTATGCAGGACATACTGGATGCACTGAGGAGCTCATTTAGCAGCAGACTACATCATCCCAGGTGCACAACCGAGAGGTTTCGTAGGTCCTTCCTACCAACGGCTGTCAGACTGTACAACCTAAGCAGGGCTGCTCGCAGAGATAGCAAAAAGACGTAACAAACTAATAGTTTTTTTTTTTTTTTGAATGCAAAAGATGCAATAGACTTACACAATGGTCCTCTCCGGCATACAACTAGGAACATACCGGTCGCTATGGAGGGTGAGAATATGTATGGGCACATAATCATACCATGTAGGATAACTAAATAGACGGTTATGCTGTTTCATCCCACCTAGCAACAATGCTCTGCACTGTGTGTGTTTATATGTTTACATATTTATTCCATCTAGCTACAATGCTCTGCACTGGGTGTGTTTATATTTATATATCTATATATTTATTCCATCTAGCTACAATGCTCCGCACTGTGTTTTTATATATCTACATATTATTCCATCTAGCTACATTGCTCCGCACTGTGTGTGTTTATATACTTGCATATTTATTCCACCTAGCTGCAATGCTCCATACTGTGGGTGTTTATATATTTACATATTTATTCCATCTAGCTACAATGCTCTGCACTGTGTGTTCATATATTCATATATTTATTCCATCCAGCTACAATGCTCTGCACTGTGTGTCTGTGTGTGTGTGTGTGTATATATATATATTTTATAGTAATATGTACATATGTATATTAGCTGCTCTTGCTTGCTTGTTTTTTCTTGCCTTCTGATTGTTGCTCTGAGTGTTGCTATCCCTGTGCTGTTGCAATCCTGGAATTTCCCCGTTGTGGGACTAATAAAGGCTTATCTTATCTTATCTTATCTTACTCTCATGAAGTCTTGTCTTTATGGTAGACTTAGATACTGATACACCTACTTCCTGGAGAGTGTTCTTCACTTGAGTGGATGTTGTGAAGGGTTTGTTCTTCACCACGGAAAGGATTCTGCGATCAAACACCACTGTTGTCTTCTGTGGACGTCCAGGCCTTTTTGAGTTCCCAAGCTCACCAGTGCACTCTTTTTTTCTCAGAATGTACCAAACTGTTGATTTGGCCACTCCTAACATTTCTGCTATCTCTCTGATGGATTTCTTCTTTTTTTTCAGCCTCAGGATGGTCTGTTTCACCTCCATTGAGAGCTCCTTTGACCGCATGTTGTGTGTTCACAGCACCAGCTTCCAAATGCAAACACCACACCTGGAATCAACTCCAGACCTTTTAACTGCTTAATTGATGACAGGTTAACGAGGGAAGAGCCCATGCAGCCTTGTTATTTTATTTTGCAGCCTTCTGAGTCAATTGTCCAATTACTTTTGGTCCCTTGAAAAAGAGGCGGCTACGTATTAACACTAGAAGACCCAGACATTAGCCCTCTTGTGGCCACTTGATGGTCCCCCTATGGGTTTTCTAGCCAAAAAGGCCAAATGGCCCCTCTCTGGGACTTCTAGTGTTAAAGAGCTGTAATTCCTGAACCCTTGCTCCAATTTGGATGTGAATACTCTCAAATTACAGCTGAGAGTCTGCACTTTCAGCCGATATTGATTATATAATTGTATCCTAAAAAAAAAAAAAAAAAAAAAAAAAAATAATTGTATCCTGAATATGTTTTCATAAACAGCTAAAATAACAAAACTTGTGTCACTGTCCAAATATTTCTGGGCCTAACTGTATTTTTTGCAAATTCGTGGGGTCATTTCCTGATAAAATTTAAACCTTTTTCTCCACTTTTGTGAGATTTTTGGCATAAATTTTTGTACTTTTCTCTCAAATTTGCAACATTTTTCTAGTAATAAATTTGTAACCTTTTTCACATATATTTGTTATTTCTTTTCTCTGAAATTTGAGTTTTTGTACAGGCCTTCAGGGAGCCACTGGCTATGGGAAAAGAGCCACAGGTTAGAGATCCCTGTCCTAGTGCAAAGAAAAGCGTGTTTGACGCTTGTGTACAGGGTCATTACAGTTGTTCCATATCCACACACTGAAGTTAAGACTAACCTTCACATCCACACAAATAAACCAAACTTTGAACGTGTAATTTCCACATCACACTGACCATGTTGGGCTCCCACAGCGATTCACACATGCCGTACATCTGCTCCGAGCAGGTCCCGCTCACAACGAAGTCCTCCGTCACCATGGGGCAGCCAATCAGATCCAGGGAGCAGATGAAGGGTTCAAAGGTTTTGGGGTCTAGTCCGGCGATCACGGGCTCAATGTAGTATGGCCCAAACCTGAACAGAGAGTCACGGGTCAGACGTGTTGTCCTACACCCAGGGGTGGGAGTGTTTAAGGTGTCCTACAGTCTCTCACCTCCTCTCATACAGCAGGTTGGACACCATGCTCATGAAGGTTTTAGGTTTGATCTGACGACCCTCCTTCAGCTCGTACAGGTTCAGTCGGAACTTCAGCCTCTGGGCGCTGAACACAGAAAACAAAGCTGCCATCAGGCACCACTACAATACATCCAAACAGGGCCGTTTCTCGCTTTTTTTGGGGGGGGGGGCAGTGCAAGATTGTGTTTGGGGCTCCTACTTTAGTAATGGAGAAGTTAAAACCCTTAAAAACAACAAAATCCTTAAAAGAATTAAACTTGGGTCATTGTTTAAGGGAACAGACAAAATTTAACTGAGAAAAAAACAGAAGATTTACAAGGAAAAAAGTTAGAATTTATTAGGAAAAAAGTTGTCTCTGGCATCCTGCTACAGCAGCAGACGTGCTTGCTAATTTTTATACAATCTCGCCAACACACAAACCAGACGTCCTTGGTGGAAGAGACTTTTAGACTAGATATTGAACGTGTCAGTTTAAAATATTGGGTGGTCAACGTCAAAATCAGTCAGTGATCGTGCCACTTTGAGCAAAAGGGCTGAAAACTCACACTGTCTGAACATCAGTGGCCAGCCCTGCCAGCCCGATGTACAGCCTGTCCCCCATGGGGAAGATCTTCTGGAAGTCTGTGGTGACCATCTGAGCCTGGATGCCAAACCGCCGATCTGCTGCTACCGCCACACAGTTCTTCCCCCGCATGGCCATGACGGCCCCGCCGTTATACGACATAATAGACTGAACAGAGGAGGGGGACAAGAGAGATGTCAGCCGGAAAAAACATCATATAAGAGCATTCCAATATGGAGTTTAATGACTCAACAGTTAGCTACCTGAGAATTTAAATAAATAAAAAAAAAAAGGTTTAATCCTACCACAAAGCACACAGAGAAATGACCAAAATGAAAATGAGCTCCATTTCCACTGCAGGCTGAATAGCTTCATGTCTTTGGTAAAACGGGAATGAGGTAAATACTGTGATGATGTTTTTGCTCCAAATGTAAGTAACAGAAAACCTCATGAAGCCCATTCAGTTCAAATAATAATTATTATCAGAAAGACCATTATTCTAACCGGATCTGTGTGGTTAAAGTGTGGTAGAGACACAGGTCAAAACTGAACATGAATATGACTTAAAACATCCAGTTGGTGACAGCAAGGAGGTTTTAGGTGAAGAATTACAAGCCTCTTGCCGACAGCTTATACGGTTTTGAAGAGTTGAATTAACAGTTTCCAAAGCCTTGTAATGCTGATATAAAGGGGTAAAGCTCCCGTTTTATAAATTAAACATCCTACATTTATAAAACGAAAATAATTACATCTAAAGTTACAAATAACAGTGTTAGCGCAGGTGTTAAGGAAGCTAAGTTCCTTTACCTTCCATTTTCAGTTGCTGACATGACTTAATCGTCTGTTTTATCAACTGAAACGTATTAGAATATAAAGACTGAATAAGTGAGAATGAATTCTAAGTTTAAACTTAGCACCGAATAATAACATTAACCAACTTTAGTACACAAGCTAAAGACGTGTTAGCTTAGCCACTCTCTGCTAAATATGAACTACATAAACCCATTTTACATTTTTTAAATTTAATTAACTAAACGCATATTAGCATTTGTACATAATGTTCTTACCATTTTGAAGTCGCAGATTTAAATTTCTTAGTGCTATAATCGTTAATTTAGCCTCTTCTCGGCTGTTATGAATGATGTTGTTAGCTTCCTACAGTGACTACACGATTTAGCGACACAGGAAAGCAACTTAGCGTGACTAGGCTACATCATCACTTCAGCAATTCTGATTGGCTGAGTGGGAGGCAACGTCTGACCTGGAAGCTGCTGCTATTGGACAGAGACGGAGACCAGCATAGTTTGGTGGAGGTGTGTTAAAGCGAAATTAAAACCGGCAAGAGATTTAAAATATTATTTAAAATATTATTATTAATATTACCCCGATATTATTATTATTTTAAAATAATATTGGGGTTTTCTTTTTCTTAGTAATGAAAATCAAAAAGTGAAACTTTCATATTCATGTCCTAATTTCACGGAAAGTAAAACATTTCAAGTCTTTGTATTTTATTTCGAGGATTAAGGTCCTTTTGAATGAAATTAATTATGGATCACTATTTTTTTTTTTTTTTTTACAAATGCATCAGGGTACAGAGGTCAGTATTAATGAGTTGCATTGACATGCAACTCATTAATACATGTACTCAAGTAACTTTTTCTTTTCAAAGGATTGTACTCCACAAAGTAGCTTTATTGCAGATTTTTTCCAAATCTTTAAAGACATAAAATTACCTTCATACAGATGGAGTATCCAGAAATTGTACTTAAAGCTAGCATTACCTCATGATTTTAAATACTCAAGTACGAGTAAGAGTAGTCACCAATGTAGAAGAGCATGAAATAACGAAGCGATGTGATTTTATAAATCAAAGTTTAATTTCAGCTTCACTCCTCTAACAAGTCTCATCTCGGTGCAGAAGCAGAATAAGAGGTCGAACGCAGTCAGACCTTCATACTTATATCCACACTCAACAAAAGACATTGCATATCAAAGCTGACATCCCGCATTACATAATCCCCCCTCCACTGTCCTCCGTCTCCTCCACCTGACCCTGGGTGGTCAGGGAGATCGATCCGGTCTCCACCGCTGCGACTCTGTCTGTTCTTTGATCCTCGCTGGCGGTTGAGACCTCTTGTCCTGTTCTGAGGCTTGAGGTCATTCCACATATGTAATCACTAAACATTCTAATATGTCTATACATATGTAGGTATGGAATATATGATTAATATAAGCCACAACCAAAACAATTACTGAAGTATCTGCTGAAAGTTACTTGAGTAGTAACAGCTATACTCTCACCAGTAAGTGAGGCCTTTCTCTTCTTTTTTTCTTATAAATTTGGGATTTTTCTCTCATAGATTTCTCTGTCCGTTTGTTAGCAGGATTATGCAAAAGCTACTTGGATGACCTCTTCACCAGATGTGGTCCTTGGGTTCTGGATGAACCCACTAGATCTGGGAGGTGATCCATGAGTGCATACCTTACTTGATGCTGACTTAGAGACGCAGGGCTCACTCCAGCGTGCTGCCACAGTGCTGAGTGAGCCTCGTGATGGAGGATGAATAAAGCACCCTTTTAAACTTCAGTTCGCAGTGTCCACACTGGTAACCCTTATTCGTACCCTCCACACTGGAAGTGGCGCATGTGCACGCAGCGACCAGCAGCTGGTGAAAAAGTCCGTCGTCTGTGTGTCTGTTTTTATGCACTTTAATGTGTTTTTAACGAAATTCTCTGTGTCGTTTCTGTCCTGGAATGTTTGTGGACTGTATGGCGAAGAGCTCCCTGGTTCCATCAATATGGATTTCCTCCCCTTTTTTGCACTGCTGCTACTTTTCCACCGGCTCTTTGTCTCTGAGGTAAGCGCGATCGGGATCATGCCGGGCAGAATACATTATTCCAGGGACATGTTGCTGCATTTAAACACAGTTGATGTAGCGTCTGTGATTGAGTCTAAGCCGCAACTGCCGGACTTTATTTTGAGACGTTCATGGACACAGCGGTGAAAAGAGAGACGGGAGAAGGAAGCGTGGAAAGTGTGGAGGCGTGAAATTACGCCTGAGAAGACGTCAGTTTGGTAACATTCCTCTTCCTTCTATGATTTTTGGGAACGTACAATCTCTGAGGAACAAGGTGGATGAAATTCAAGGGAATGTACTGTAACGTCGGGGCCATGTTAAGGGGGGCAGGGATTTCCCAGCATGCTTTGCCAGTTGAAACGTTACTATGTGTGTGTATTAAATGTGCTATTACTGAGTTATTATACTGCTGTGTCATTATAACTGCGTTATAATGACCCAGCAGTGTTTAGCAGGATTAGGGCAAGATGTATCGTGTGTGTGTAACCATGATTGAAACGGAGGTCTGGGAGAATGACCTCCCCTCCTCTCTGTGCTCAGAAGTAGTTGGGGTTGGTGGTGTGTAAATAAAGCCTGTTCATCACAACCATCTTGCTCCTCTTTCTTTGTGTGAATCCCGCAAACGTCACACTGGTGTCAGGAGTGGGGATGGAGCAAGATGAGGATCCAGGCGGAGGTCCAGCGGCCGGAGCGGTTCATCGCTCAGCTGGGAACGGAGCGTAGAGCTGAGACGCCGGACCCCGGAGAGGCTCGCCGCAATGGACGGAGCAGCGGACCCGACGGGACTGCTCTGCCTTTTTCAAGACAGAGCGGGCCAAGCAGAGCAAACCAGCCCCGTTTCCCGCCCTTTTCAGGGTAGGATGGGCTGGCGATTCCAGAGCGATTAGTAGCGGCGATCGACCGGGAGGTGACCGTCCCATCCATCCGGCAGCGGGCCAAGATTCCCCGCTACAACGGCGAGAACCTGTTGGATGACCACCTGGCCCAGGTCGAGTTGGCTGCTGCGCTGAATGACTGGTCATCAGAAGAAATCGCTGTGCTGAGAGCGAGTGGGAGGAGGAGCTACAGCAGACCACGGCAGCGCGTGCACGAGGAGACAGCGGCGGCGACGTGAGGAAGGGGGGCTTCCGCTGCGCAGAGCCAGGGTACATCGCATGGTACTGCCCCGCACGCAGCGCACGACAAACTGGCCCCTCGCCGACGTTAAATTAGAGCGAGGTGGCATGGACGGAGAAAAAGCCGCCTCCTGCAGATGCTCCCCCCGGCGGTGACGTCACAGAGGCCTTTGGAGCGCAGCAGCAGCGGAGCGAGCAGGACAGATCCGGTCTTTTCCCGGGCTCGGCAGGGGCTGGATGCCTGGACGCGGGCCAGCGGCCGCCTGGGAGGTCCTGGCAGCGGTGGGAGTCGTGACTCCCGCTGCCAGAGGAGGAACTGTGCGTAGTCTGTCCCCAAGAAGCCACGGATCACTGGACTTAACGACTACAGACCTGTAGCGCTCACCTCTGTAGTCATGAAGTCCTTTGAGCGCCTGGTCCTGCCCCACCTCAAGTCCATCACCACTCCCCTACTGGACCCGCTGCAGTTTGCCTACCGAGCCAACAGGTCTGTGGACGACGCAGTCAACCTGGCCCTCCACTCCATCCTGCAGCACCTGGACTCCCCGGGAACCTACGCCAGGATCCTGTTTGTGGACTTCAGCTCTGCATTCAACACCATCCGCCCCGCTCTGCTCCGGGACAAGCTGTCCCTGCTCAACGTGCCTGACTCCCTCTGCAGGTGGATCACCGATTTCCTGACGGACCGGAGGCAGCATGTGCGGCTGGGAAAGACTGTCTCAGACTCTGTTAGCATCAGCACCTGATCACCCCAGGGCTGTGTACTTTCCCCCCTACTCTTCTCCCTTTATACCAACTCCTGCATCTCCAGCCACCAGTCTGTCAAGCTGATCAAGTTTGCGGATGACACCACCCTCATCGGGCTCATCTCCAACGGCAACGAGTCCGTCTACAGGAGAGAGGTGGCCCAGCTGGCGTCCTGGTGCAGCCACAACAACCTGCAGCTGAACGCTCTGAAGACAGTGGAGATGATCGTGGACTTCAGGAAAGTCACAACCCCTCTGCCCCCCCTCACCCTCACAGGCTCTCCCATCACCACTGCTGATTCCTTCCGCTTCCTGGGCACCACCATCACCCGGGACCTCAAGTGGGAGCTGACCATCAGCTCCCTCATCAAAAAGGCCCAGCAGAGGATGTTCTTCCTGTGGCAGCTGAGGAAGCTCAAGCTACCCACCAAGATGTTGGTGCAGTTCTACACGGCCATCATCGAGTCCATCCTCACCACCTCCATAACCGTGTGGTACGCAGGAGCCACTGTCAGGGACAGACTAAGGCTGCAGTGCGTCGTGCGCGCTGCTGAGAAGGTGATCGGCTGCAAACTCCCATCCCTCCAGGATCTGTACATCTCCAGGACCCGGAGGTGTGCAGGCCGGATCATAGCCGATCCTTCACACCCTGGTCACGTACTGTTTTCCCCCCTCCCCTCAGGTAGAAGACTTCGGTCCATTCAGACTAAAACCTCCCGTCACATGAACAGCTTCTTCCCCTCTGCCATCAGACTGCTGAACACTATGTGACTTATTAGACTCTCGTGCACTACGTACAGCAGCTCAACCAGACTCATGTCAATCATCACTGTTTTCTTTTTGCATTACCGACTGCACTATGTGGTACTCCACAATATCTGCTGCTCGCTAATATATTTAAAAATTTCTTGACTAGTATTACTCATTCATATTCTACATTTTATTGCATGTATAGTTTTTTATTTCTATCTTTTATTTTTATCATGTTTAATGTTGCAGCATTGCACCGAGACAAATTCCTAGTTTGTGTACTACATGAACAATGGCAATAAATCTGATTCTGATTCTGATTCTGATTCTGAGTCCTACCGCCACCCGCAGATGCTTCCCCTTTCGGTGACATCACGGAGGCCCTCGGCGCAGCAGCGACGCGCAGCAGCGACGCGCAGCAGCGGAGCGAGCAGGATGAAGATCCGGCCATTTTCCAGGCGCGGCCAAGGGCTGGACGCATGGATGCGGGCCAGCGGCTGCCTTGGAGACCTGGCAGCGGTGGGAGTCGGCTGGAGTGGGCATGGGACTCCCGCTGCCAGGGAAGGGACTGTGCGTGGTCCTACAGAGGCTGTCAGATGTGTCCATCCACCCGCTGGTGGCCAAACCGGAACCCTACCCCAGCCAGATACTCCGACCGAGACTCAGATGGACACTGGATGGCCCGTGCGTGCCGCCCCGGCACCGGGCTGACTCGTGTTGGATTTCTGAAAGTGGACTTTGAATTTTCTGGGGACAGAAACCAGTCCAGGGGAGGGCAGTGTAACGTCGGGGCCATGTTAAGGGGAGCAGGGATTTCCCAGCATGCTTTGCCAGTTGAAACGTTACTGTGTGTGTGTATTAAATGTGCTATTACTGAGTTATTATACTGCTGTGTCATTATAACTGCGTTATAATGACCCAGCAGTGTTTAGCAGGATTAGGGCAAGATATATCGTGTGTGTGTAACCATGATTGAAACGGAGGTCTGGGAGAATGACCTCCCCTCCTCTCTGTGCTCAGAAGTAGTTGGGGTTGGTGGTGTGTAAATAAAGCCTGTTCATCACAACCATCTTGCTCCTCTTTCTTTGTGTGAATCCCGCAAATGTCACAGTACGCTACCAGAAGGACTTTAAGAACTGCTGTGTCATGGCTTATACCGAGTCTTGGCTTACTGCGCGTGACCGGGACGCAGACCTGTGGATTGACGGCTTTGGAGCCCCACTCCGCTCTGATCGGCAGGAAGAGGTAATGGGGAAGCGTCAGGGGGGCGGCGTAAGTTTATATATTAATAAGCAGTACTGCACATCTGGCACGGTCAGAGAGCGCATCTGTACACCCGATGTGGAGCTGCTGTCTGTGTCACTACACCCCTTTTATTTGCCTCGCGAGTTCCCCCAACTTTTCATAACGACTGTGTACATCCACCCAAGGGCAGACGCTGACTCCGCCTCCAGCACCATCTTTGATGTGGTGCAGCAGCTGCAGTCAATTTCTCCAGAGGCGCCAAACTTTATTCTTGGGGATTTTAACCATGTTTCTTTAAAGAAGACACTTAAAAACTTTTATCAGTATGTCTCCTGCCCAACCAGGTGAAAAAAAGACATTGGACCTGTGCTATGGATCCATAGAGAGGGCCTATAAATCACTCCCCCTTCCTCCTTTAGGATCCTCAGATCACAACTGTGTACATTTGCTGCCCACATATAAAACTGCTCTCAAAAGAGGCAAGGTGGAGACCAGGGACGTAGATGTGTGGACAGAGGATTCAGTGCACTGCCTCCAGGAATGTTTTAACTGTACAGACTGGGAGATGTTCACACTGTCCTGCGGGGATGATTTGGACTCTTTGGTGGACGTCACATGCTCATACATGGCTTTCTGTAAAAATACGATCATTCCACGTAAACATGTCAAAATATATCCCAACAACAAGCCATGGGTTACAAAATCAGTTAAAATCCTGCTTACAGAGAAAAGCACTTGCCTTTAAACGGGGTTGTTTCTGAGCTACAGGTTGCCACAAAAGAGCTGAAGGCCGAAATTTTAAGAGCAAAACAGAATTATAAATAAATCAGAATTGGAAAGCAAGATGGCAACAAAGAAACTTGGTTCAGCCTGGGCCAGTATGAAAACTATTGCAGGCCTTCAGAGCACAGAACGCAGCAATCGTGTGTTTTTAGATGGTTTTAATTCAGACGCAGAGCTGGCTAATGCTCTTAATTGTTTTTATGGTCATTTTGACTCCTTTGATTTTAGCACTAAAACCCAAGATTTGAAACAGAAACTCAAAGACAATCAGCACTTTTTTTTCCCACAATATCTTTATTGAACCTTTTTTTTTTTTTTAACAAACATGACACAAACAATCAAACACTAACACTAAAGTACTACAAAGAAAATGCACTAAAAACACCAACAACCACCAACAAAATCAAGTCTTCAACAATGCTCCTCTGTTTAGTCTAGACAATCCATTACATAAGTATACATATTATGTTCATCAGTTTGGAATTTACAAGGTCCACACACATCATTCACCTTCTTCTTCAAGAGTTATGTTTAAATTTTTTACATAATCAATAAAAGGTCTCCATATATTCTCAAACACAATTTCCTTTGATTTCAGTATGTATGTTATTCTTTCTAATGGAAGGTTTGTTAACATCTGTCTTAACCACTGAGTCACATCTGGTCTATGAGTCTTTTTCCACAGTAGTGCAATACATTTTTTGGCATTAAGCAAACTGAGGTTTATGAATGTTCTTTCACTTTTATTAAAGTTATGCTTTTCTGGGTACAGGCCCAACAAAAACAGTTTAGGATTCAATATGATTTGTTTTGAAATTATTTTTTCAATTGTTACCCTCACCTCTTCCCAAAACACTCTAATTATTCTACATTCCCATACACAATGAAATGGGGTTCCTTTACTTTCCATGCATTTTGTGCATGTATCTGGTATATTTTTGTTATATCTATTTAACTCCTCCGGTGTAACATACATCCGCATTAACCATTTAAAATGTATCAATTTAAGACGTACATTTATTGATTTGGTTTGAGCTTCTGTACAAGCCAATTCCCATTGTTCCTCTGAAATTTCAGTTTGCAGATCTTCTTTCCAGTAGTTTAATCTTTTCTGTGAGTTTTCACTTGAGGATAGTGTCAATGAGTTATAAAACTCTGAAATAATACCCTTTCTTTTACTATCTTTCATCAACATTTTTTCCAAGGATGAGTAAATAGGTCGAGTGAGAGCTTTATTTTGATTTGATCGAATAAAGTTCCTAAGTTGAAGATATTTAAAAAAATGTGTTCTATTAAGATTAAATTTGATCCTCAGCTCTTCAAAAGACATTATGTTATCTGCACATGTCAGATATAAATCTTGAATCTTTTGAATCCCTTTTAAATTCCATACTTTAAATACAGCATCCGCTCTCCCTGGTTTAAAATATTGATTACCCCATATTGGGCTAAATTGTGACAATAAGTGTGGTTCTTTTAAATAGTTTTTAGTTTCACACCATATTTTGATCATATGCTTTACAAATGGATTTTTAACTTGTTTTTGTAATTTTTTTGCCGAATCTGAGTATATGAATATGGGAAGAGGTAAAGGTAAATTGTATGATTCCATTTCAGTCCAGTGAGGGAGATCATTTGATGAAAAATAATATGTCATAGACCTCAGTTGTGCCGACCAATAATACAACATAAAATTTGGACATTTCAGACCTCCACGATCAAATGGTAAATATTGTAGAAGAGCTTGGAAATGAAGAGGCGATTTGATTTATAAACAAAGTTTAATATTCAGCTCTCCTAACAAGTCTCATCTGGTGCAGAGTGGCAGAAGGAAAGGAGACAGAACGTCTCCGGTTCACTGGCTTTATACTTGCACACAACAAAAGACATGCATAACAAAGGCTGACATCCCTCATTATCTTAAACCCCCCATTGTCTTGGTATTTCCTCTCCTCGCCTTAGGGGGTGAGGGTGGCTCCTCCGGTCTCCTCCGCCGTGTCTGGGAACGTCTTTGTTCTTCACTCGGCGGTTGAGAGCCTTTGTCCTTTCAGAGGTGTGAAGTCCTTTACATATGTAATTACTAAACATTTCCACATGCTTCAACATATGTAGGTTATGGAATATATGATTAATATAGACCACAGGCCCCCCAAACAATTAAGAAAGGACAATAGAAAGGTTCACAGTCTAAGATAGTTACTATGACATACTAAGTGTTACATCTCTTGCCACGGAAGAAACTTTCCAGCAGCCTTGCTCCTAAGAGAGTTCAGTGGTAATCATAACAGCATAGTAAAATCATAAGTCAGTCCTAAACTGTTGCAGCACAATTAGTGAACAATTGTGGAGTGGTTTGTATCAGTCCCTGTGCTGTCTGGGTTTTAATCTTCTCCCAAAACTGCTGTAGGTTGGTTTAGGCGCCCTGCTGGGACCTTCTTGTGAGGAATCTGCAGTGTGGGAAGGAGAGAGGTTAATTGTTCCCTGCCGGGGGGCTGAGTCTTTTCTCTTGGGGGGTCTACCCCGCCGAGGTGCTCTCGCCAACTGTGCAGGCTCGTCTTTCAACAAGAAGGCAGGTTTAAGTCTGTCAATGCTGACTGTTTCTTTTCTATCCCCAAAATCAAGCACAAAGTGTTTATCACCATGTTCCAGCACTCTGAATGGCCCATCGTATGCTGGGCAGAAAGTTGGTTTTAAAGCTTCATGCTTAACAAAAACGAACTCAGCGTTTTTTAAAGCTTGAGGGACAAAAACCCGTGGGAAGGAGTGATGAGCTGGACCGGGGAGAGAGCCTGGTCCGTTGCTGCCTAAAAACCTTGGGACTGGAAGGTGCCCTGGCTATGGGTTCTCTGGTAAAAATTCACCTGGAAGCCTGAGAGGTTGTGCAAAGACTAATTCTGCGGGAGAGGCATCTAGATCCTCTTTAGGTGCAGCACGCAACCCCAATAAAACCCAGGGAAGTTTATTTACCCAATTTGTGTCTGTTAGTGAGGCTCTGAGGGCAGCCTTTAAAGACCTGTGAAAACGCTCGCATAACCCATTAGCCTGAGGGTGATAAGCGGTGGTGCGATGAATTGTTGTCCCTAAGCTGTTGGACATGGCTGACCAGAGCTCTGAGACAAATTGAGGCCCCCTATCGGACGTGATGTCCGATGGGATGCCGAAATGTGCCACCTGGTTTGTCAAAAAAACGCGAGCGACTTCCTCCGCTGTGGTTGCCACTAGAGGGACTGCCTCTGGCCAGCGTGTGGTGCGGTCTATCATTGTTAACGGGTGTGTGAAACCTTGGGAGGAAGGTAGTGGCCCCACGAGGTCGACATGAACGTGGTCGAACCTTCTAGCAGGGATTGGAAAAGGCTCCAGAGGGGCTTTTGTGTGTCTGTGTATTTTGGTGCGTTGACAAGAAATGCAAGTTTTTGCCCATTCTTTTACGTTTTTGCGCAGGCCTGGCCACACAAACTTTTCGGCGACCATTTTAACCGAGGCGCGCACACCTGGGTGCGCGAGGGAGTGAATTGCGTCGAAAATACGGCGGCACCATGTAGCTGGTACTAACGGGCGAGGTCGGCCGGTTGAAACATCGCATATTAGGGGGGGTACGCCGTCGCGTAAACCCTTTTTCTCCAGCCTTAACCCTGTTGGTCCAGACAGGAGTGCGCGCACGTCCGCGTCACCGCTTTGTTCCTCCGCCATGGCTGCATAATCTATCCCTGCATGGATAGGTGCTGCGTATGTGTCTGCGTTAGTGAAGAGTTCTGCTGCTGAGGCAGTATAATCTGTCTCCCCACGCTCTGGTGGTGTCACAGCACGAGAGAGACAGTCTGCTACTACGTTAAGCTTGCCTGCCACGTGTCGAATGTCTGTGGTGAACTCTGAAATCGCAGCTAGCTGTCTTTGTTGCCTGCCTGACCATGGTTCTGAAATTTTAGCCATAGCAAAGGTGAGCGGTTTATGGTCTACAAAAGCCGTGAAACTCCGCCCTTCTAACCAGAACTGGAAGTGGCAGATGGATAAATGAAGCGCCAGCAGCTCTCTGTCAAAAGTGCTGTATTTACGCTCAGTTTGGTTTAGCGATTTGCTAAAGAATGCTAAAGGTTGCCAGACCCCGCTGACAAGTTGTTCTACAACTGCCCCTATAGCTAGGTCTGAAGCGTCTGTGGTTAGCGCGATGCGGGCCAAGAGATCTGGGTGAACTAACAATGTGGCGTTAGCTAGGGCGCTTTTTACTTCCGCGAAAGCGCGTTCGCGCTCCGGGGTCCATTCGACCACGTTGGAAGCTTTCTTTTTTTTGAGCGCGTCATATAGGGGCTGCATGAGCTGAGCTGCGTGGGGGAGGAAGCGGTTGTAAAAATTAACCATCCCTAAAAATTCCTGTAGCGATTTGACC
Source organism: Pholidichthys leucotaenia (assembly GCA_020510985.1). NCBI lineage: Eukaryota > Metazoa > Chordata > Actinopteri > Cichliformes > Pholidichthyidae > Pholidichthys > Pholidichthys leucotaenia. The sequence continues at coordinate 52,180,347 of CM035848.1, forward strand.
GTTTGTGGCCGTGGGAAACTTTCTATCGCGTGAACTTTGTCTGGAAGTGGGACTGCCCCCTTCGGAGAGACTTTGTGTCCTAAAAAATCAATTTGTGACACGCCGAATTTGCATTTGGCTGGATTGATTATTAGCCCGTGTTCTTCTAGTCTCTGAAAAACCGTAGTGAGGTGCTGCTCGTGTTCTTCCTCAGACGAGCTGGCAACCAGCATGTTGTCGAGGTAGACGAAGACAAAAGGAAGGTCGCGTAGGACCGCGTCCATCATTCGTTGAAAAGTTTGAGCAGCGCCTTTGAGGCCGAAAGGCATTCGCAGAAATTCAAAAAGGCCGAAAGGGGTTATTACCGCTGTTTTAGGAATGTCTTCTGCTCGGACTGGGACTTGGTGATAACCGCGGACTAAGTCTATTTTTGAAAAGATGCGCGCACCCGCCAGATGTAATGAAAAATCTTGAATGTGAGGAATTGGGTAACGGTCATGCGCTGTAGCGTTGTTTAATCTGCAGTAATCTCCGCACAGTCTCCAAGAACAGTCGGATTTCGGAACCATGTGAAGTGATGAGGCCCAGGGGCTCTTCGAGCGTCTAACAATGCCCAATTTTTCGAGAGTTGTAAATTCGTCCCGTGCTATGTTGAGCTTGGCCGCGTCTAAGTGGCGAGCTTTGGCAAAAACGGGTGGTCCCGTTGTGGGAATGAAGTGTTCAACCCCGTGTTTAGCCACAGTGGCTGAGAATTTGGGAATTGTGAGTGCTGGAAATTGGGTGAGGAGTTGCTCAAACTTACCTCCTGCCGTGGTGACGTTGGCCTGCACAGGTGGTGGAGAAACTCGGGCTGAGCATGGAATAGAAGCAAAGGACAGTGCATTAACCAGGCGCCTATTTGCTAGATCCACTAATAACCCATGTGCACACAAAAAATCTGCGCCTAATAAGTTAAAACTCACCGCCGCTACAACAAATGTCCATCTGTAGCTGCGGCCGTGGATGAGGAGGTGCAGGCTCTTTTCGCCGAACATGTCGATGCTAGAGCCATTGGCTGCCACAGCTCCGTTGCCCCGGGTGCCCGTGGCTCGATCTGCGTGGGAGGGCATGACGAAACTCAGCTGGGCTCCTGTGTCGATGAGGAACTGCTTGCCTGTGTGTCCATCCGTCACGTACAACAGCTTATTCTTCTCGCCGAGAACCGCTGCCATTAACGGCTCTCGGCTTTGGCGTTTCCCGAAATCGCAAAATTTGCAGGGGGGAACGCATTTGCGGGCTTTCTCGGCAAAGCGGTGGTGATAATAACAGACGTCGCTCTGTCTGTTACGTTTTGGCCGTGTCGCTGTCACCGTGGGCTGGGTCTGCTCAGTGGGTTGTGGCTCCTCGTGGCTTGGGGCGTCAGCTTTGAGGTCTACGGATGCTGCTGTGGCTGTCAGCTCTTTGCAGGCGTTGACGAGCCGATGAGCTTCGTTGGCCAGTGCGCGGAAGTCTTGGTGGTTGTTGCATTTCATGCTGGCGAGTGTCCCTCTCATGTGTGGCGGCAGCGTGCTGAGGAACATAAACTGGAAGAGGAAGTTGTCATTGTCCTCTTCTTTGAGCTGTAGCAAATCCTCCATGAGGGCCTTCGGTTTGCACCCTCTGTGGCCGTAGACCGCCAGGATCTTCTCGGCTCTCTCTTCCGCTGATGGGACGTAGTTCGCCACGATGGTTGCTTTGAGCGTCTCATATTTGTCCCGGGCCGGTGGTCGCCGGATCATGCTCCGCACACACTTCGAAGTGGCGGCGTCGAGTTTGGAGACGATATGGTAGAATTTGGTATCGTCAGCCGTGATGCCTGCCAGTGTAAACTGGGCTTCAGCCTGCTGAAACCAAGAGGCGGGGTCTTCTTGCCAGAAGTCTGGCAGCTTGACAGCGACGGCATTCGTGCATACCATCACTGCTGTGCCCGCCGGGTGAGAGTGCCTTGCCTCGGCTCTCACGGCGGTGCTGGTGCTCGGTTGAGCCCTCTCAATCTCTTCTGCCGGGGGGAACAGTTGTCCATCTGTTCCTTTGTCTGCGTGGTCGCTGGCGTCTGCCTGGGTCGCCACGGAAGAGTCGATTGCGGGGGAACGCCTCAGGTCCATACTCGAGTCAGGGTCACCAGTGTAGAATAGCTTGGAAATGAAGAGGCGATTTGATTTATAAACAAAGTTTAATAATCAGCTCTCCTAACAAGTCTCATCTGGTGGCAGAAGGAAAAGAGACAGAATGTCTCCGGCTCACTGGTTTTATACTTGCACACAACAAAAGACATGCATAACAAAGGCTGACATCCCTCATTATCTTAATCCCCCCATTGTCTTGGTATTTCCTCTCCTCGCCTTAGGGGGTGAGGGTGGCTCCTCTGGTCTCCTCCGCCGTGTCTGGGAACGTCTTTGTTCTTCACTCGGCGGTTGAGAGCCTTTGTCCTTTCAGAGGTGTGAAGTCCTTTACATATGTAATTACTAAACATTTCCACATGCTTCAACATATGTAGGTTATGGAATATATGATTAATATAGACCACAAATATAATAAAGACAGATGTAATCTAGCCCTCCTGTTGTTCCATATAAATTCCACTAACTTTTTTTTAATTCTTGAGAATAAATCTAAAGGTGGTGGTAAGGGAATGTATTGAAATAAATAAAGTATTTTAGGTAAGATATTACTTTTAAGTATATTGATCCTCCCGATCATCGACATTGGTAGTGACATCCATCTCTGAAGTAACTCATTAATATCTGTCATTAAGGCTTCATAGTTGACACTGGCGACTGATTCTAGCTTAGGCACAATTTGGATTCCTAAATATTTAAACTGATTTACAACATTGAATTGATTTACCTCAGGGGCTGGGTGATTTCTCTGGGTCTCTTTTAGCATTAATATTGAAGATTTAGTTTTATTTATTTTATATCCTGATATTTCCCCCAAATTCTTTATTAAATTCAACAAGGTCGGAATTGATTTTTTAAGATTCGACATAAACAAAATTATGTCATCGGCATACAGGGAGATTTTATGTTCTGTTGGTCCAACTTTAATTCCATATATTTGTGAATGTAAACGTATCGCCATCGCTAAAGGTTCAATTGCCATAGTAAACAGTAAAGGTGAAAGTGGACAGCCTTGTCGACATCCTCTATTGATTTTTATTGATTTTGAAATATTGCTATTTGTTAGGATTTCTGCTGTAGCATTATTGTATATTATCTGAACCCATTTTATGAAATTATTTCCAAGTCCAAACCTTTGTAAGACTTCAAAAAGAAAGGGCCATTCGACTCTATCAAAGGCCTTTTCGGCGTCCAGTGATAGGAGAGCTGTATCCGGTGCTTCTTTATTAGAATAAATAATATTAAATAGTCTTCTTACATTATGGAAGCCTTGTCTTCCCTTTATAAAGCCATTCTGATCTCGATTAATAATATTTGGTAAAATTTCTTGTATTCGTCTTGCTAAAATTTTACAGATTATCTTAAGGTCGGCATTTAATAGGCTTATTGGTCTCATATTTTCACATTTATTAGAGGGTTTAGCTGGTTTTGGCAACAGTATAATTAAGGCATTATTCATGTATGATGGTAAATTACTATTTTGAAATGCTTCTAAAACCATTTCCAAAAAAGGTTTTATTAATTTATTCTTAAATTTTTTATAAAGGTCAACTGGAAGACCATCTGGTCCTGCACTTTTTCCTGATTTCATATTATCAATGGCTAGCCCAACTTCTTCTTGACTAATTTTAGACTCCAGTATCTCCCTGTTTTCATTTGGAATACACGGTATAGATAGTTCGTTCAAAAACCCATTTAGTTTTGTTAAGTCAGATTCATTTTTAGTATCATATAATTTTTCATAGTAATCTCTAAAGGCTCTATTAATTTCTAAAGGATCTATAACTACCTGTCCGTTACTTATAATACTGGTAATTGGTGTTTTAAATTCTAATTGTTTAATCTGCCATGCCAATAATTTTCCTGATTTTTCATCTTGTTCATAAAAAGATTGTTTCAATCTTAGAAGACTCGAGGCAGCTCTATTCGCTGATTTTTTGTCATATTCAGCTCTCAAAATCAGTAATTCGTTTTCCAACCTTGGATCACTTCCTGCATACACTTTTTCTTGAAGAATTTTTATTTTATGTTCCAATTGGACTCTCTCCTCTCGAGTCTTCTTAGATTTTGAACCTGTATAACTAATAATATGTCCCCTAATAAAAGCTTTGAAAGCCTCCCACTTTACACATGCTGATGTTTGTGTAGTATTGATGTCAAAGAACTCATCTATCTGTTTTTCTATGTACTTAACAAATTCCTCATCCTGAAGCCATTTATGCTGAAATTGCCATCTACCTGGTTCCTTTGTCAATTTCTTATCTACATATATTAGACAGCAGGGTGCATGATCAGAGATCACGATGTTATCATAAAAGCAGTTTTGAATCTTGGACCTTAATTCTGTGGAGATCAAAAAATAATCAATACGTGAGAATGTCTTGTAGGTATTGGAATAACAAGAGTAGGCTTTAATTTGTGGTTTCATTTCTCTCCATATATCTAGCAATCTCAATTCTTTCATAAAATGATTAATGGTCATCCTACATCCATCGTGCGTACAGTCCAGTCCTGTTGATCTATCTACACCGGGATTCAATGTACAATTAAAATCCCCTGCTATTATATGTTGCCCTGAAAGTGATGATAAGATAAGAAATAAATTAGCAAAGAACTTTTGATCATCTATATTGGGACCATATAAGTTCACCAAATTTATATTTTCTAATAGCAAAGATCCTTGAATGATTAAATATCTTCCAAATTTGTCTCCAATTACATTTTTCACTTGAAATGGGACTGATTTATGTATGAGAGTCATAACTCCCCTGGCTCGGGATGAAAATGATGAGGTGAAAACACTTCCTTGCCATCTACTCCTAATTCTTTTTACATCCTCCTCTATTAGATGAGTTTCTTGTAAAAACACAATTTTTGAACCCATGTCTTTTATTTTATTCATAACTTGTTTAAGTTTTTTTAAATTTTGTAGACCTCTGCAATTCCATGAAGTTAAATTAAGATTAACGCTTTGGTTTATGATCAATAGGGAGTTTGGGATTACCTTGCAGTGTAAACATGCTCATACAGAGAAGCAAAAACATGAGTGGTTGAACATTGAATGAATGAATGAATGAATTTTATTTCGGATAATACAGTACAGGTTAAAAGAAACTGTATAATATAACAACAAGGTCAAATTAGACAAAGACTCCTTCTACTAAACAATTCCACGTGAGTTATCTGAAATGGGTGATGGCTGAAGCCGCAGCTTATATTGCCCACCCATATTCCATCATCCTACAAACTACACACAAACAAATCCCCCCTTCCCACATTTGTGGTAATCCCCCCAAAATCAAAAGAAAAATTCCGTCTCCCGATATAGCCATCGACCGCTCCACACCCACGAGGATCAGCCAAAGCCACTCCTTCTTCATCCTCCCAATCACCCTAACTCTACTGCTTTAAATGACGTAGCATTAACTCTCTTCTGTAGTTTTCCAACTTAACTCCAAAATTTTTAGCAACTTTGTACATCATAGTTTTGTTTTTTGTTTTTTTTTATTTTTTAATATATAATACAATCTATATTTTGTAAACTTGCTATTTGCTTCAAATCAGTCAGATGGCTGTGCAAATGCTTAAATATTCTACCTTATATTTTGTTCATGCTTAGCTCCCACCAGTCTCTTCTTGGATCTTCTTGATGAATTCCTGTGCCTCCTCTGGGGTCTTGAAGATGTGTGTTCTGCCCCCATACGTGGTCAACAGTCTTGCAGGATAAATTACACCATGACGAATCCCAAGATTGCGCAGCTCTTTACGTATGGGATCAAACTGCTTCCTCAATTGTTGGATTCCTGTGGCCAAATCTGGGTAGAACCGCACCTGCTGGTCCTGGTGTTTAATCTCTCCTTTAGCTCGCGCAGCGTTGAAGATCTTCATCCTGTCTCTGTTGCTGAGGAACTTCATAATAAGCGTCCTCGGTGGTCCCTTATCTCTCCGTGGGCCGATACGGTGTGCGCTTTCCAGAACGACTGCTGATTGCAGCTCCGCGCTGCCCAGCGCCTCCGGAATCCACTTTTCCAAAAAGGAACATGGGTCCCGACCTTCGGATTCCTCCGGTAGACCCACCAGCCTCAAGTTGTTCCGTCTCGACCGGGACTCCAAATCCAGGACATTATCTTCCAGACATTTATTTTTTTTTTCCAAAGTGCGCACCTTTAATTGAAGACCGGTGACGTCATCTTCAGCACTGGAGACACGAAGCTCCACCTGCGCCATTTGTTCTACACAGTCACCCAATTCCTTTCTCATTCCTTCCAACGCTGCCATAATCCCATCAAATTTAGCGGAAAAGTCTGCTCTCATTGAACTAATGGCATCAAGCACTGCACCTGTGCCGTTGCCCGCAGATACCGCACCGCTGCTAGCTTCCTCCACCATATATGGAGCTTTATCTGCTGCGTCACAGACGTGAAAGTCCGTTAATTTGGACTGTTTCGGCAGCTCGCTTTTTCCTCTACCTGGTGTCCAGCCTTAGGCTTCACCGACATATCCTCGCCCAAACGCTGGGATACGTTCTGTCCCAAATGAGAGAGTTATTTGCCGATTTTTTTTCTCTAGGAGCAGAGCAGAGTGATACGTGTCCTTCTCACGTGGCAGCCATAACCGGAAAGCGACAATCAGCACTTTAATATTGAGGTGCAGGATGTTAAAAGGGAGTTCTGCGCTGTAAAAGTAAACAAAAGTCAGGGCCCTGATAATATATGTGGGCGCTTGGTAAAGTCCTGTGCACATGAACTGAGTCCTATATTTCATTACATTTTCAATAAGTCCTTACAGACACATCATGTGCCTAAGATCTGGAAAGAAGCCGTGGTTGTTCCCATTCCAAAATTCAGCTGTCCTAAAACGGTAAACGACTTACCAGTTGCTTTGACTTCAATTTTAATGAAAATTTTTGAAAAACTGGTCAGATTTGAGGTCCTAAAGCAGACTGAGCATGCATTGGATCCTCTGCAGTTTGCCTATAGGCCTCACAGAGGAGTGGAGGACGCCACTGTCACTCTGTTTAACATGCTTTTTTTTTTTTCCACAATATCTTTATTGAACCTTTTTTTTTTTTTTTTTAACAAACATGATACAAACAATCAAACACTAACACTAAAGTACTACAAAAAAAAAAAAAAAAATGCCCTAAAAACACCAACAACCACCAACAAAATCAAGTCTTCAACAATGCTCCTCTGTTTAGTCTAGACAATCCAATACATTAGTATACATATTATGTTCACCAGTTTGGAATTTACAAGGTCCACACACATCATTCACCTTCTTCTTCAAGAGTTATGTTTAAATTTTTTACATAATCAATAAAAGGTCTCCATATATTCTCAAACACAATTTCCTTTGATTTCAGTATATATGTTATTCTTTCTAATGGAAGGTTTGTTAACATCTGTCTTAACCACTGAGTCACATCTGGTCTATGAGTCTTTTTCCATAATAGTGCAATACATTTTTTGGCATTAAGCAAACTGAGGTCTATGAATGTTCTTTCACTTTTATTGAAATTATGCTTTTCTGGGTACAGACCCAACAAAAACAGTTTAGGATTCAATATGATTTGTTTTGAGATTATTTTTTCAATTGTTACCCTCACCTCCTCCCAAAACATTCTTATTAATCTACATTCCCATAAACAATGAAATAGGGTTCCTTTACTTTCCATGCATTTTGTGCATGTATCTGGTATATTTGTGTTATATCTATTTAACTCCTCCGGTGTAACATACATCCGCATTAACCATTTGAAATGTATCAATTTAAGGCGTGCATTTATTGATTTGGTTTGAGCTTCTGTACAAGCCAATTCCCATTGTTCCTCTGAAATTTCAATTTGCAGATCTTCTTTCCAGTAGTTTAATCTTTTCAGTGAATTTTCACTTGAAGATAGTGTCAATGAGTTATAAAACTCTGAAATAATACCCTTTCTTTTACTATCTTTCATCATCATTTTTTCCAAGGATGAATAAATAGGTCGAGTGAGAGCTTTATTTTGATTTGATCGAATAAAGTTTCTAAGTTGAAGATATTTTAAAAAATGTGTTCTATTGAGATTAAATTTGATCCTCAGCTCTTCAAAAGACATTATGTTGTCTGCACATGGCAAATATAAATCCTGAATCTTTTGTATCCCTTTTAAATTCCATACTTTAAATACAGCGTCCGCTCTCCCTGGTTTAAAATATTGATTACCCCATATTGGACTAAATTGTGACAATAACTGTGGTTCTTTTAAATAGTTTTTAGCTTCACACCATATTTTTGATCATATGCTTTACAAATGGATTTTTAACTTGTTTTTGTAATTTTTTTGCCGAATCTGAGTATATGAATATGGGAAGAGGTAAAGGTAAATTGTATGATTCCATTTCAGTCCAGTGAGGGAGATCATTTGATGAAAAATAATATGTCATAGACCTCAGTTGTGCCGACCAATAATACAACATAAAATTTGGACATTTCAGACCTCCACGATCAAATGGTAAATATAATAAAGACAAACGTAATCTAGCCCTCCTGTTGTTCCATATAAATTCCACTAACTTTTTTTTTTATTCTTGAGAATAGATCTAAAGGTGGTGATAAGGGAATGTATTGAAATAAATAAAGTATTTTAGGTAAAATATTACTTTTAAGTATATTGATTCTCCCGATCATCGACATTGGTAGTGACATCCATCTCTGAGTTAACTCATTGATATCTGACATTAAGACTTCATAGTTGACACTGGCGACTGATTCTAGCTTAGGCATAATTTGGATTCCTAAATATTTAAACTGATTTACAACATTGAATTGATTTACCTCAGGGGCTGGGTAATTTCTCTGGGTCTCATTTAGCATTAATATTGAAGATTTAGTTTTATTTATTTTATATCCTGATATTTCCCCAAAATTCTTTATTAAATTCAACAAGGTTGGAATTGATTTTTTTAGATTCGACATAAACAAAATTATATCATCGGCGTACAGGGAGATTTTATGTTCTGTTGGTCCAACTTTAATTCCATATATTTGTGAATGTAAACCTATCGCTATCGCTAAAGGTTCAATTGCCATAGTAAACAGTAAAGGTGAAAGTGGACAGCCTTGTCGACATCCTCTATTGATTTTTATTGGTTTTGAAATATTGTTATTTGTTAGGATTTCTGCTGTAGCATTATTGTATATTATTTGAACCCATTTTATGAAATTATTTCCAAGTCCAAACCTTTGTAGGACTTCAAAAAGAAAGGGCCATTCAACTCTATCAAAGGCCTTTTCGGCGTCCAATGATAGGAGAGCTGTATCCGGTGCTTCTTTATTAAAATAAATAATATTAAATAGTCTTCTTACATTATGGAAGCCTTGTCTACCCTTTATAAAGCCATTCTGATCTCGATTAATAATATTTGGTAAAATTTCTTGTATTCGTCTTGCTAAAATTTTACAGATTATCTTAAGGTCGGCGTTTAATAGGCTTATTGGTCTCATATTTTCACATTTATTAGAGGGCTTACCTGGTTTTGGCAGCAGTATAATTAAGGCATTATTTATGTATGATGGTAAATTATTATTTTGAAATGCTTCTAAAACCATTTCCAAAAAAGGTTTTATTAATTTATTCTTAAATTTTTTTATAAAGGTCAACTGGAAGACCATCTGGTCCTGCACTTTTTCCTGATTTCATATTATCAATGGCTAGCCCAACTTCTTCTTGACTAATTTTAGACTCCAATATCTCCCTGTTTTCATTTGGAATACACGGTATAGATAGTTCGTTCAAAAACCCATTTAGTTTTGTTAAATCAGGTTCATTTTTGGTATCATATAATTTTTCATAGTAATCTCTAAAGGCTCTATTAATTTCTAAAGGATCTATAACTACCTGTCCGTTACTTATAATACTGGTAATTGGTGTTTTAATTTCCAATTGTTTAATCTGCCATGCTAATAATTTTCCTGATTTTTCATCTTGTTCATAAAAAGATTGTTTCAATCTTAGAAGACTCGAGGCAGCTCTATTCGCTGATTTTTTGTCGTATTCAGCTCTCAAAATCAGTAATTCATTCTCCAACCTTGGGTCACTTCCTGCATACACTTTTTCCTGAAGACTTTTTATTTTATGTTCCAATTTAGCTCTCTCCTCTCGAGTCTTCTTAGATTTTGATCCTGTATAACTAATAATATGTCCCCTAATAAAAGCTTTGAAAGCCTCCCACTTTACACATGCTGATGTTTGTGTAGTATTGATGTCAAAGAACTCGTCTATCTGTTTTTCTATATACTTGACAAATTCCTCATCCTGAAGCCATTTATGCTGAAATTGCCATCTACCTGATTCCTTTGTCAATTTTTTATCTACATATATTAGACAACAGGGTGCATGATCAGAAATCACGATGTTATCATAAAAGCAGTTTTGAATCTTGGACCTTAATTCTGTGGAAATCAAAAAATAATCAATACGTGAGAATGTCTTGTAGGTACTGGAATAACAAGAATAGGCTTTAACTTGTGGTTTCATTTCTCTCCATATATCTAACAATCTCAATTCTTTCATAAAATGATTAATAGTCATCCTACATCCAATGTGCGTACAATCCAGTCCTGTTGATCTATCCACACCTGGATTCAATGTACAATTAAAATCCCCTGCTATTATATGTTGCCCTGTAAGTGATGATAAGATGAGAAATAAATTAGCAAAGAACTTCTGATCATCTATATTGGGACCATATAAGTTCACAAGATTTATATTTTCTAATAGCAAAGAACCTTGAATGATTACATATCTTCCAAATTTGTCTCCAATTACATTTTTCACCTGAAAAGGAACTGATTTATGTATGAGAGTCATAACTCCCCTGGCTCGGGATGAAAATGAAGAGGTGAATACACTTCCCTGCCATCTACTCCTAATTCTTTTAACATCCTCCTCTATCAGATGAGTTTCTTGTAAAAACACAATTCTTGAACCCATGTCCTTTATTTTATTCATAACTTGTTTAAGTTTTTTTAAATTTTGTAGACCTCTGCAATTCCATGAAGTTAAATTAAGATTAACACTTTGGTCCATGATCAATAGAGAGTTTAGGATTACCTTGCAGTGTAAACATGCTCATACAGAGAAGCAAAAACATGAGTGGTTGAACATTCATCCTACAAACTACACACAAACAAATTTCCCCTTCCCACACTTGTGGCAAACCCCCCAAAATCAAAAGAAAAATTCTGTCTCCCGATATAGCCATCGACCGTTCCACACCCACGGGGAACAGCCTAAGCCACTCCTTCTTCATCCTCCCAATCACCCTAACTCTACTGCTTTTAATGACGTAACATTAACTCTCCTCTGTAGTTTTCCAACTTAACTCCAAAATTTTTAACAACTTTGTACATCATAGTTTTTGTTTTTTTTTTGTTTGTTTTGTTTTTGTTTTGTTTTTTTAATATATAATACAATCTATATTTTGTAAACTTACTATTTACTTCAAGTCAGTCAGATGCCTGTGCAAATGCTTAATTATTCTACCTTATATTTTGTTCATGCTTAGCTCCCACCAGTCTCTTCTTCTTCTTTGATCTTCTTGATGAACTCCTGCGCCTCCTCTGGGGTCTTGAAAATGTGGGTTCTGCCCTCATACGTGGTCAGCAGTCTCGCAGGATAGATTACACCATGACGAATCCCAAGGTTGCGCAGCTCCTTACGTATGGGATCAAACTGCTTCCTCAATTGCTGGATTCCTGTGGCCAAATCTGGGTAGAACCGCACCTGCTGGTCCTGGTGTTTAATCTCTCCTTTAGCACGTGCAGCGTTGAAGATCTTCATCCTGTCTCTGTTGCTAAGAAACTTCATAATTAAGGTCCTCGGCGGTCCCTTATCTCTCCGTGGGCCAATACGATGTGCTTTTTCCAGAACCACTGCTGATTGCAACTCCTCGCTGCCCAGCACCTCCGGAATCCACTTTTCCAGAAAGGAACATACGTCCCGACCTTCTGATTCCTCTGGAAGACCCACCAGCCTCAAATTATTCTGTCTCGACCGAGATTCCAAATCCAAAATATTATCTTCCAGAGATTTATTTTTTTTTTCCAAAGTGCGCACCTTTAATTGAAGACGGGTGACGTCATCTTCAGCACTAGCGAGACGGAGCTCCATCTGCGCCGTTCGTTCTACACAGTCACCCAATTCCTTTCTTATTCCTTCCAACGCTGTCATAATCCCATCAAATCTAGAGGAAAAGTCCGCTCTCATTGAACTCATGGCAGCCATCAGCGCATCTGCGCCATTCCCCGCAGACATCGCACCGCCGCCAGCCTCCTCCGCCATATATGGAGTTTTGTTTGCTGCGTCACAGACCTGAAAGTCCGTTAATTTGGACTGTTTCGGCGGCTCGCTTTTTCCTTTACCTGGTTTTCCAGCCTTAGGCTTCGCCGACATATCCTCGCCCAAGTGCTGGGATACGTTTTGTCCCAAATGAGAGAGTTATTTGCCGATTTTTTTTCTCCAGGAGCAGAGCAGAGCGAGACACGTCCGTCCTACGTGGCAGCCATAACCGGACGTTTAACATGCTTTTTAAACATCTGGATTTTAATGGGACACACGCCAGGCTTTTATTTGTGGACTTTTCCTCCGCCTTTAATACAATCCAACCTCATATTTTAGTTGAAAGGCTCCTGCAACAATTTGATTTGAGCAATAATCTGGTGGGTTGGATTCTGGATTTCTTAACCAACAGGACGCAGAGAGTAAGGGTCAATGGTACATTGTCTGACCTAAAGTGCTCTTCTACTGGCTCTCCTCAGGGGTGTGTGTTGTCACCACTACTCTTCATCCTGTACACAAACATGTGTCGGAGCAGACATGACAACAGACACATTATAAAGTATGCTGATGACTCAGTTATTGTCAAGTCTCCTCCAGGATGGTGAGAGTGGCCACGGCCCAGTAGTTGATGATTTTGTTCACTGGTGTGAGGATTCCTACCTGCAGCTGAATACAACAAAAACTAAAGACATGATTATTGACTTTAGGAGGAAAACTCCCAAGCACAAAGTCACCGTACTAAAAGGCCAGACCACCGAATGTGTACAATCCTACAAATATCTTGGGACGATTATTGATAGTAATTTAAACTTTGAAGAGAACTGTGAAAGGGTGTGCAAAAAGGGTCAGCAACATTTGCATTGCTTGAGAAAACTTGCACGCTTCCAAATTGACCAAACCATAATGACAATGTTTTATCGGGCTTTTATTGAATCTGTTTTATCCTTTTCTTTAGTGTCATGGTTTGGTCAGATAAAACTGAAACAGAGGAAATCCTTGGATCAGGTAGTTAGATGGTCCAGTCGTTTGCTTGGTGAGTCACAGCTGAGCCTGACATCCCTGTACACCAGACAGGTACAGAGGATGGCTACCTCCATTTTAAATGATGACTCCCACCCTTGCACTGCAACGTTCAGCTTCTTCCCTCAAGACGGAGATTTGCTGTCCCAAAAAGTAAAACCCAGCGCTACAAAAACAGCTTTGTTCCTGCTGCTGTCAAAATGTTGAACAAGTTGTAATAATATATTGCACATAATTCCGTCACTTCCTGTTTTGCTGTCTGCCTGTGTGATTGCTCTCCAGCCACTAGCTATGGCTACTAGCTCTCTTTCCTCTCCTCCTCTGGTGTGCTCTCTTTGTCAGATGTTTAGCTACACCTCTGCCTCTTTTAGTGATAACGGTAAATGTAATAAATGTTGTCTTTTTGAGGCGCTCGAGGCGAGGTTGTCTGATTTGGAATCCCGGCTCCGCTGCATTGAAACACCGTTTGCGCCAGTTAGTCTTGACGGACGCCCATTAGCTGCAGTGGAGCTAGCTAGCATAGCTAACCCTGTTAGCAGTCCCCCGGCTCTCCTCAGCAGCGAGGAGACTGGGTGGGTGACGTTGAGAAGGAAGCCTAGTCGCAAAGCCCCGGTACACCACCAACCTGTTCACGTTTCTAATCGTTTTTCCCCGCTCAGCGACACACCCGCTGAGGAAAAAACTCTGATCATTGGCGACTCTGTAGTCAGAAACATGAACCTAGAGACCCCAGCGGCCATAGTCAAATGCATTCCTGGGGCCAGAGCAGGCGACATCGAGTCAAATCTGAAAATGCTGGCTAAAAGTAACTGTAAATATTCCACAATTGTTATTCAAGCCGGCATTAATGACATCCGTCTCCGGCAGTCGGAAGTCACGAAACTTAATGTAGAATCGGTGTGTGACTTTGCAAAAACGATGTCTGCCACTGTAGTATTCTCTGGGCCCCTCCCCAATCTGACCAGTGATGACATGTTTAGCCGCTCGTCATCCTTGAACCACTGGCTGTCTGTGTGGTGTCCTAAAAATGACGTGGGCTACATTGACAATTGGAGCTCTTTTTGGGGAAAACCTGGTCTTATGAGACGAGACAGCATTCATCCCACTTTGGATGGTGCTTCTCATTTATCTAACAATCTGGCATCTTTTTTATCCAAATTTCCAAAATCCCTGACTACTCAGAGTTGGGACCAGGAAGCAGAGTCGCAGTCTTACACGCCTCTCTGCAGCTCCTCTTCATCCGCCACCCCCCAACTTAGCCCCTGACTTCCCCATCAGAGAATCGTTGTCTGCTCCCTCCAAAGTAAATAAAAATATAATGTATAAGCATCCCAAAGTGATAAAGCAAAAATATTGGTAAAACTCAAATTAAACATAAAGCCTCTAAATTGAATGATTTGGCCTCTGTTCCTCCTCATAATTTAAAAATTAAATGTGGTTTATTAAATATTAGGTCTCTAACTCCCAAGTCTCTGTTAGTCCATGATCTGTTAATTGATCATCAGATTGATTTAATTTTCCTTACAGAGACTTGGTTAGGGCAAGAGGATTATGTTGGTTTAAATGAATCAACTCCCTCTGGTTATTTAAACTGTCAAAATCCCAGAAGTTCTGGTCGTGGAGGAGGAGTAGCAACAATTTACCATTCCAAATTACTAGTTAATGTAAAGCAAAAAACATGTTATAATTCCTTTGAGGGCCTGGTCCTCAGTATTGGGCACTTTAGCAATTTTAGGTTAAATCCAATTTTATTTGCCATAGTTTATCGTCCCCCATCAACCTACTCAGAATTTTTATCCGAATTTGCTGATTTCTTAGCTGATTTAGTGCTGAAATCTGATAGAATAATTATAGTAGGGGACTTTAATATACATGTGGATGTAGATAGTGACTGCCTTAATGTGGCATTTAATTCAATATTAGACTCGATTGGGTTTTCTCAGAAAGTAGGAAATTCTACTCATTACCTCCACCATACATTGGACCTTGTTCTTGTCATGTTCTTTAGTTGAACATAATAACGTGGGACAACTGCATGCTGTTGAACATGAACTTTACTTGACAGCTTGCAAGAGAAAAAGAGACATATATAATTACGTCACAACGTCAGATGCGTGACCAAAGATCACTAGTTACAGACAAGATAATACTGTGTCGTTTGTTTACATCACATCTCCCTTTTTTCTTTTTTTTTTTCGAGAGTATGCATACATGTAACTAGTATTCACGTGTACATTTTCTCTGAACTTAACATGTACTTTTTAAACCTTCGCTTATTATTTTCTAAACATTAACAATACCACAGCTAAGAACATTCTGTGTTTGTACCTTTTTACCATTCTTTAGAGATCTAACTTTTTAGGTTTGACAATAGTTCTTCCCGATCTAGTTCTCACAACATCAGACTTTATAGGAGTAACAGGAGGTACAATAGGCATTTGTTTCACCTGCTCTGAAGGTTCATCTGACCCACTCTGCTGTTTGGTACACTGTTGCAAAGGTGAGTGTAGAGGAATCAAATGCATGCGATTGCGTCTCACTGTCGCCTGTGGTAGGTCCACTGTATAAGATCTCGGTGTTGAGTGACTTTGAATAACAGTGCCTGGTGTTTTAGCATCTGTCACCCACACTTGTTCTCCTGGTGACAAGTTACACAAGGGTTTTGCTCGGTGACGTCTGTTGTAGTTTGAAAATGTCCAACATCCTCTTCTCCCTTTCCTTATGAGCAAGAGTGACGCTGTCCGGCAGTGTCGGATCCAACTGAGAGGGAAGAGTCGGTAGTGTCGTCCTCAGGCGGCGGCCCATGAGGAGTTCAGCAGGGCTGTAACCATTTTGGAGAGGAGTAGCTCTATAGGCAAGAAGAGCTAAATATGGATCAGCAGCCTTTTTCAGTAAGTTTTTCACAGTCTGTACGGCACGTTCCGCCTCTCCGTTACTTTGTGGGAACCTTGGGCTGCTTGTGATGTGTTTAAAGCCATAGGCAGCCGCAAAGTCTGTGAAACTCCGACCAGAGAACTGGGGCCCATTATCAGACATCAGGACCTCAGGGATGCCATGACGGGCAAAGAAAGACTTCAGGTGAGTAATGACGTCGTTGGATTTTGTTTTGTTTAGCAGGGCAATCTCAACGAACCTGGAAAGATAGTCCACAGCAAGAAGGTAAGTTTTCCCTCCCAGCTCGAACAGATCTGTACCCACTCTTTGCCATGGGCGGTCAGGGCATTCGGTTGGCATTAATGGCTCACTGTGGTTGTGTCTCTCTTGTATGCATGTTCTGCACTTTAACACCATTTCACTTATCTGTTGGCTGAGACCAGGCCACCATACTGACTGGCGAGCTCGGGCTTTACATTTTACAACTCCTTGGTGTCCGTCATGTAGTTTTGTTAAGACATCGTTTCGCATTGCTGAAGGGATAACAAGTCTTGAATCCTTCAACAGCAAGCCGTCTTTCACGGTAAGTGTGGCTCGGTCGGGCCAGTAGTTTCTCAACAGACGTTCTTGTTTTGCATGTTCAGGCCAACCTTGACTGCACATGACCATTACACGAGCACACACACTGTCCATTTTCAGTTGTTCCTTGAGTGTTTGCATATATGATGAACTGATAGGCATATTTTCAATGATGCTGTCCACATATATGTCTGTGCTCTCCATGAGTTCCTCGTCTGATTTTGTCAGTTTTGTTTTCAATGGTGAGCGAGACAACGTGTCTGCTGTCCAGAGCGATTTACCTTGGGCATACTGTACATTGTACGAGTAACGCATGAGTCTCATCCTGAAGCGCTGGATCCTCGGTGGCAGTAGATCCAAGGCTTGAGCTCCTAGGAGTGACACAAGAGGTTTATGATCAGTTTCCAGACAGAAGTGTTTGCCTATTAGAAAATCACGGAATCGCTCGCATGCCCATGTGGATGCTAAGGCTTCTTTTTCCACTTGTGCATAGCGTTGTTCTGTTGGAGACAGTGACCTTGAAGCGTAGGCGACTGGTCTCCATCCTTCTTCCCACTGCTGCAGGAGAACACCACCTAGACCATAAGAAGAAGCATCAGCCGATACTTTAGTGTCTCTGTTTGGGTCATAAATAGCAAGCACTGGGGGTGAAGTTAGAGCATCTTTGAACATTTTGAATGCTTTAGCTTGGTCTACACCCCAATACCAGCTGTTCTTCTTGGACAAAAGATCTCTCAGAGCTTTGTCTTTCTCTGCTAAATGGGGGATAAACTTTCCCACCTGATTGACCATGCCCAGAAAACTTCTTAGCTCTGTCACGTTTGATGGCTCATTCATCTCTGTGATGGACTCTGTTTTCT
Organism: Pholidichthys leucotaenia; assembly: GCA_020510985.1. Taxonomy (NCBI): domain Eukaryota; kingdom Metazoa; phylum Chordata; class Actinopteri; order Cichliformes; family Pholidichthyidae; genus Pholidichthys; species Pholidichthys leucotaenia. Next base: position 52,198,118 of record CM035848.1, read on the forward strand.
TTGGGTCAGGACTTATGCCAGTGTCCGTAATGATGTGGCCAAGGAAAGTCACTTTGGTCTGTGACAGATCACATTTTTCCACATTCAGAGTTATACCTGCTTTTTCCAGTCTTTGCAGGGTGGTATGGAGTCGGGCGTCGTGCTCCTCTTGGTCATGTCCCCATACCAGCACATCATCAACGTGACAGACCACTCCTTCAACTCCTTCGATAACCTCCGACATTTTGCGCTGAAAGTGCTCGGGCGCAGAGCTGATGCCAAAGGGGAGGCGGTTAAAGTGGAACCGCCCGAAGGGTGTTATGAATGTGGTCAGTTTGGCAGATTCCTCCGACAAGGGAATTTGCCAGAAGCCCATGTTGGCGTCCAGTTTGCTGAACACTTTGGCTCCTGCTAGCATCCTAAGACTTTGTTCAACAGAAGGCAGCACAAACTTTTCTCTGCACACATACTCATTTAGTCTGGTAAAATCCACGCACAGTCTCAGCCTCGGACTGTTTTTCTTCGGAACAACGACCATGCCGGCGCACCAGTCTGTAGGTTCCTCCACTCGGGTGATGACTCCAAGCTGTTCCATCCTTTGGAGTTCCTCCTTGACTTTACCCATTAGAGGTATTGGAATCCTCCTTGGGGTTTTCAATGAGTATGGCACAGCGTTTGGTTTGAGTTTTATGTGGTAGGGCTGCTGCACTTCACCCAGACCGCTGCACAGTTTGGGGTAGGATATTTTCAGAGTGTCCATTGAAATAACATCAACTCGCACAAGAAGGCCTAGAGCTATGATGGCAGGAAGGCCTAACAGTGGCGTGCTGAGATTTTTGACAATGTAGACCTTTTCTGTTGTCTATTTTGTCCCATAGTTGAGCTGAAGCTTTGTGAAACCTGCGACCTCCAGTGGTTTCCTTCCAGGACCCAACAATGGTTTCTCCGGCTGCTGGAGAACAGGCATTTTTGCTCCTGGAAATATTTGTTCCAAGTCTGACTCCGCTATTGCAGTGACATCGGCTCCAGTGTCGAGTTTGAAAGACATTTTAGTGTCCCTCACCAGAATATCAGCTGTCCATACCTGGTGGCCTGTTGTGACTGAGCTGAGGAAAAAACTTCGCTCCTCTTCCTCCTCAATACTTTGGACATTCTTACTTTGCCTGCAGACCCGTTGGTAGTGGCCTTTCTTTCCACATGCATGACATTTGGCATCATTTGCAGGGCACTCGTATTTAGGGTGAGGAGAGCCACCACATTTATAGCACCATGCGTTTGGTGTACTTTTGCTTTTACTTTTAGACAGCTGGCGTGCGTTCACTGTTTCGCTTTTGAACTTAAACTTTGTCTTGTCGTATTTGGCTTTAGTAACTCTATCCACAGAGTTCGCATTCATCTGCATCACATTTCCTTCATTCCTCAAAGTTGTTTGTTGCTTTTTGATCTCTTCTGATTGCCTTGCCATATTTACGGCTTTCTCCAAGTCCAAGTCTTTTTCCATTTGCATGCGCTCTGACAGCCTTGTGTCAGCCAAGCCCACTACTATTCTGTCTCTTATGAGCTCATCGTGAAGCTGACCGTAGTTGCAGTACTCCGCTAATGCATGCAGGGCCGTTACAAATGCGTCTACGGTTTCATTTGGCTCTTGTTTGCGCATATTGAAACGTGCACGTTCATAAACAACATTTTTCTTTACAATGAAAAAGCTGTGGAAGCCGTCTCTCACTTTGCTATATTCGAGCTGCTCTGCTTCGGTTAACGTTAAGCCTCTCAGGACATCATCTGCTTCATCTCCCATGCAGTATATTAATGTGTTGACTTGATTTTCATTTGAACTTGAAGACAAATTGCTTGCCTGGCGAAATCTTTCGAAGCGCCGAATCCACTTGGTCCATTCATGTGGTTTGGAGAAATCAAAGGGCTCTGGTGGCTGAATGCTAAACGTGGTGCTGGGCGTGCTAGCCGCGATGCTAACTCCTGCTCTCACCGGTTCATCATCTCTATCTTCGGGCATCTTAGCTCACCACTCTCCCTCTTCCCACTAGAATGACTTTTAGTGTCTGTCTTCACAGCTACGCAGCACTTCTGACACCATGTCGTGTTCTTTAGTTGAACATAATAACGTGGGACAACTGCGTGCTGTTGAACATGAACTTTACTTGACAGCTTGCAAGAGAAAAAGAGACAGCGCATATACTGTATAATTACGTCACGACGTCAGATGCGTGACCAAAGATCACTAGTTACAGACAAGATAATACTGTGTCGTTTGTTTACACCACAGTTCTGACATATGGCATAGAAATAGAAAATCTTGTAGTGTCTCCTCATAACCCGGTACTGTCAGACCATTGTCTGTTAACCTTTGATTTTACTATTTCTGACTATTTGGCTCCTAAAGAAAAATATTATTACAGTAGATGCCTCTCAGATGATGCTGTTACCAAATTTATGCAGATTGTTTCCTCTATGCCATGTGTCAACACAACGGAAATAAGCTATAGACAGCTTGCTCCTTCTGTAATTGATAACATGGTGGATAGTGTTTCAGCTTCTCTGCATCAGACTCTAGACTTGGTGGCCCCCTTAAAAAAGAAAAAAGTCTAATCAGAGATTTCTAACTCCTTGGTTCAACACAGAAACTCGTAGCTTAAAACAGAAGACTCGTCAATTAGAAAGAAAATGGCGCTCCACTAATTTAGATGAAATCTATTCGTTATTTCAAGCTCTTCTACACTGGTGACCAGACGTGAGGATGGAACAGAGACATTCTCCCGCGATTAACTCATCAGAGGCGACCCAGGCAAGCGCCGGCGCCCATGCAGACAGGGGAACGGATGGAAGACGTTCCCCCACGGCAGAAGCTACAGAGAGGGCTCAACCGAGCACCATCCCCAGCCCCGCCGTGAGAGCAGAAGAAAGGCGCTCCCACCCGGCGGACACATCAGGAGCGGCCCACACAAGTGCCGTCACCGTCAAGCTGCCAGAATTCTGGCAAGAAGACCTGAGCTCGTGGTTCCAGCAAGCTGAGGCTCAGTTTGCACTGGCGGGCATAACGGTGGACGAGACGAAGTTTTATCACATCGTCGCCAAACTCAACGTTGCCACGTCAAGATGTGCACGGAGCATAATCCAACAGCCGCCCGCCCATGACAAATATAGAGAGCTTAAAGCGACCATCGTCGAGAACTTCGTCCCCTCAGCCGAGGAGAGAGCAGAGAAGATCCTGGCGATCTACGGCCACAGAGGATGCAGACCCAAGGCCCTCATGGAGGACATGCTGCAGCTCAAGGAAGAGGACAACGACAACTTCCTCTTCCAACACATCTTCCTCAGCACTCTGCCGCCACACATGAGAGGGACGCTGGCCAACATGCGGTGCAGCACCCAGCAGGACTTCCACGCGCTGGCCTGAGAAGCGCAGCGGCTCATCAACGCCTGCGGGGAACAGATGGCCACAGCAGCATCCGCAGATCTCAGCGCGGAAGCCCAGAGCAGCGGAGAACCACAGTCAACCGAGCAGAGCCCACCCACCATGGTGGCAACACGACCAAGGCGCAGCAGGCGGAACGACCTCTGCTATTACCACCACCGTTTCGCCGAGAGGGCGTACAAATGCGTGCCCCCCTGCAAATTCAAAAGTTCGGGAAACGCCAAAGCCGAGAGACCATTAACAGCTGCGGCTCTTGGCGAGAAAAATAAGCTACTTTATGTGACTAACGGACACACCGGGAGACAGTTCCTGATCGACACCGGAGCTCAGCTGAGTTTTATCACCCCTTCCCACGCAGACCGGGCCATGGGTCCCCGGGGAAATGGAGCGATGGCAGCCAACGGCTCGATCATCGACACCTTCGGTGAAAGGAACCTGCCTCTTTGCATCCACGGCCGCAACTATAGATGGACATTTATTGTAGCGGCGGTGAGTTTTAACTTGTTGGGCGCTGATTTTTTGTGTGCACATGGGTTGTTAGTCGATCTAGCAAATAGGCGCTTGGTTAATGCACTGTCATTTTCTTCTATCCCCTGCTCAGCTCGAGTCTCTCCACCATCCGTGCAGGCCAGCGTCACAACAGCAGGAGGTAAGTTTGACCAACTCCTCACCCAATTTCCAGCACTCACAGTTCCAAAATTTTCAGCCACAGTAGCGAAGCACGGGGTTGAACACTTCATCCCCACAACAGGCCCACCCGTGTTTGCCAAAGCTCGGCGCTTAGACGCGACCAAGCTCACCATAGCATGGGACGAGTTTGCCACCCTTGAAAAATTAGGCCTTATTAGATGCTCGAAGAGCCCCTGGGCATCGCCACTCCACATGGTCTCGAAAACCGACGGTTCTTGGAGACCTTGTGGCGATTACCGCAGACTAAACAATGCGACAGCGCATGACCGCTACCCAATTCCCCACATCCAAGATTTTTCACTACATCTGGCGGGTGTGCACATTTTTTCTAAAATAGACCTGGTCCGCGGCTACCACCAAGTCCCCGTCCGAGCAGAAGACATTCCTAAAATGACTGTAATAACCCCTTTCGGTCTTTTTGAATTTTTGCGGATGCCGTTCGGCCTCAAAGGCGCTGCTCAAACCTTTCAGCGTATGATGGACGCGGTATTACGTGACCTCCCCTTCGTGTTCGTCTACCTCGACGATATGCTGGTAGCCAGCCCGTCAGAGGAAGAACACGAACAACACCTCACTACAGTTTTTCAGAGACTAGAAGAGCACGGGTTAATAATCAACCCAGCCAAATGCAAATTCGGCGTGTCACAAATTGATTTTTTGGGACACAGAGTTTCACCGAAGGGGGCAGTCCCATTGCCAGACAAAGTCCGCGAGGTAAAAAATTTTCCACAACCACAAACGGTCAAATCGCTGCAAGAATTTTTGGGAATGGTGAATTTTTACAACCGTTTCCTCCCCCGCGCAGCTCAACTCATGCAGCCCCTGTATGCCACGCTCAGAAAACAAAAGCCTTCCAATGCGGTCGAATGGACCCCGGAGCGCGAACACGCCTTCGCGGAAGTAAAAAGTGCTCTAGTGAATGCCACATTGTTGGTTCACCCCGATCCCTCGGCCCGCATAGCGTTAACCACAGACGCTTCAGACCTGGCCATAGGGGCAGTCGTGGAGCAACATGTTGGCGGAACCTGGCAACCTTTAGCATTTTTTAGCAAATCTTTAAACCAAACCGAGCGTAAATACAGCACTTTTGACAGGGAGCTGCTAGCGCTTCATGTATCCATCCGCCACTTCCAGTTCTGGTTAGAAGGGCGGCGCTTCACGGCTTTTGTAGACCACAAACCGCTCACTTTTGCGATGGCTAAAATTTCAGAACCATGGTCAGGCAGGCAACAAAGACAGCTAGCTGCAATTTCAGAGTTCACCACAGACATTCGACATGTGGCAGGCAAACTTAACGTGGTAGCAGACTGCCTCTCTCGCGCTGTGACATCGCCAGAGCACGAGGAGACAGATTATACTACCTCAGCCGCAGGACTCTTCGCCAACGCGGACGCGTACGCGGCCCCAATTCACGTAGGGATAGATTACGCAGCCATGGCAGAGGAACAAAGCAGCGACGCGGACATGCGCGCGCTCCTGTCTGGACCACCAGGGTTAAGACTGGAGGAAAGGGGTTTACGTGACGGTTTACCCCTCCTAATCTGCGACGTTTCAACCAGCCGACCTCGCCCGGTAGTCCCAGCTGCATGGCGCTGCCGCATTTTCGACTTGGTTCACTCCCTCGCGCACCCAGGGGTGCGCGCCTCGGTTAAAATGGTCGCAGAAAAGTTTGTTTGGCCGGGCCTGCACAAAAATGTAAAGGAATGGGCAAAAACTTGCATGTCTTGTCAGCGCGCCAAAATACACAAACACACAAAAGCTCCTCTAGAGCATTTTCGAATCCCAGCCAGAAGGTTTGACCACGTTCATGTCGACCTTGTGGGACCACCACCTTCGTCTCAGGGTTTCACACACCTGTTAACGATGATAGACCTTACTACGCGCTGGCCTGAGGCGGTCCCTTTGGCGTCAACCACAGCTGCGGAAGTCGCTCGCGTTTTTTTAACAAACTGGGTGGCACGTTTCGGCGTCCCATCGGACATCACGTCCGATAGGGGGCCTCAATTTGTCTCAGAGCTTTGGTCAGCCATGGCCAGCAGCTTAGGGGCGACAATTCACCGCACCACCGCGTATCACCCTCAGGCTAATGGGTTATGCGAGCGTTTTCACAGATCTTTACAGGCCGCCCTCAGGGCCTCACTAACGGATACAGATTGGGTGAATAAACTTCCCTGGGTTTTATTAGGGTTGCGTTCTGCGCCTAAAGAGGATCTAGACGCCTCCCCAGCAGAGTTAGTTTTTGCACAACCTCTCAGACTCCCAGGCGAGTTTTTACCAGAGAACCCAGAGCCCGGGCATCTTCCAGCCCTGAGGCCTTTAGGCAGCACCGGACCGGACACTCTCCCCGGACCGGCACATCACTCTTTTCCACGGGTTTTTGTCCCCCAAGCTTTAAAAAACGCCGAGTTCGTTTTTGTTAGGCACGAAGCTTTAAAATCAACCCTCCGTCCACCATACGACGGACCATTCAGAGTGCTGGAACCTGGTGATAAGCATTTTGTGCTTGATTTAGGGGACAGAAAAGAAACAGTCAGCATTGACAGACTTAAACCTGCCTTCTTGTTGAGAGACGAACCTGCACGGGTGGCGAGAGCACCTCGGCGGGGTAGACCCCCCAAGAAAAAAAACTCAGCCCCCCTGCAGGGAACAAATAACCACTCTCCTCCCCAAGCTGCAGATTCCTTACAGGAGGGTCCCACCACGACGCCAAAGCGGACCCACAGCAGATTCGGGAGAAGATTAAAACCCAGACGGCACAAGGACTGATACAAATTAACCAAGAGTTGTTAACTGTGTTATCAGATTGTGCCATGACAGTTCTAAGGATGATTTGTGATATTACTATACTGTTGTTGTTACCACTGAATTCTCTACAGGAGCATGACTGCTGGAAAGACTTTTCCTCGTTTTCCCTGTCAAGAGGTTTAACAGTATAATATGTCATAGAGATTATCTTAAACTGTAAACTTAATTTGATTGTCCTTTTCTTAGTCGTTTGGGGGGGGGGGGCTGTGGCTTATATTAATCATATATTCCATACCTACATATGTATAGACATATTAGAATGTTTAGTGATTACATATGTGGAATGACCTAATGCCTATGAACAGGACAAGAGGTCTCAACCGCCAGCGAGGATCAAAGAACAGACAGAGTCGCAGCGGTGGAGACCGGATCGATCTCCCTGACCACCCAGGGTCAGGTGGAGGAGACGGAGGACAATGGAGGGGGGATTATGTTAATGCGGGATGTCAGCTTTGATATGCAATGTCTTTTGTTGAGTGTGGGTATAAGTATGAAGGTCTGACTGCGTTCGACCTCTTATTCTGCTTCTGCACCGAGATGAGACTTGTTAGAGGAGTGAAGCTGATATTAAAGTTTGATTTATAAAATCACATCGCTTCGTTATTTCAAGCTCTTCTACACCCTTACTCAAAAAGCCAACACTAGACCCAGGAGCTTTAGCTAACTATAGACCAATCTCTAATCTCCCTTTCATTTCAAAAATCTTAGAAAGAGTTGTTGCTACGCAATTATTTGACCACCTGCAGGGAAATGGTTTACTTGAAGAGTTTCAATCTGGGTTTAGAATCCATCATAGTACTGAAACAGCCTTAGCGAAGGTCACTAACGACCTCCTCATTGCATCTGATAATGGACTAGTTTCTGTACTTGTCCTTTTAGACCTTAGTGCAGCTTTTGATACTATCGATCATAATATTCTACTTGATAGATTAGAATACTATGTTGGACTTAATGGAACTTCGTTGCAGTGGTTTAGATCTTATTTATCTGATAGGTTCCAGTTTGTTCATGTAAATAATGAGTTTTCTTTCAACTCAAAGCTTAGTCATGGAGTTCCACAGGGATCTGTGCTAGGCCCTACTCTTTTTAGTTTATATATGCTTCCGTTAGGCAACATTATTAGAAAGCACTGTATACATTTTCATTGTTATGCAGATGACACACAATTATACTTGTCAATGAAGCCAGATGATAGTAATCATTTAGCCAAGTTAGAAGCCTGTCTTAAGGAAATCAAAGCTTGGATGACTTGTAATTTCCTGCTATTAAATTCAGATAAGACTGAAGTCATTCTTGTTGGTCCAAAAAACCTTAGAAATTCCTTTCCAAATCAAACTTTCAGTTTGGATGTGGTTACTCTTTCTCTTAATAGCTCTGTGAGGAACCTTGGAGTTATTTTTGATCAGGATTTGTCCTTCAATTCACATATTAAATTTGTTTCTAAGACTGCCTTCTATCATTTGCGTAATATTGCCAAGATTAGGAGCATCTTGTCCCAGAGTGATGCTGAGAAACTGATCCACGCTTTTGTTAGCTCGAGATTAGATTATTGTAATTCTTTATTATCAGGCTGTCCTAAAACATCTTTAAAAAGTCTTCAGCTGATCCAAAATGCTGCAGCAAGAGTTTTAACAGGTATTAGAAAGAGGGATCATATCTCTCCGGTTCTGGCCTCCCTTCATTGGCTTCCCAGAGTTTAGAATTAAGTTTAAAATCCTTCTTCTTACTTACAAAGCTCTAAACAATCAGGCTCCTTTTTATTTAAAAGATCTGATACTACCGTATTATCCTAACAGAGCACTACGCTCCCAAGATGCAGGATTACTTGTAATACCTAGAATCTTCAAAAGTACAATGGGAGGCAGAGCCTTCAGTTATCAAGCTCCTCTCCTGTGGAATCAGCTGCCAATCTGGATTCGGGAGTCAGACTCGATCTCTGTTTTTAAGAATAGGGCTAAAACCTACCTTTTTGATATAGCCTACAATTAGGGAGGGATCATGTGTTTCTGAACCCTCCCTTAGTTATGCTGCTAATAGGTTTAGTCAGCCGGGGGACCTCCAGTAATGGACTGGGCCTCACTCCTTTCCTCACTCTCAATGAAATATTTTTTTTGCTGGTCATTAACGTTTGCTTGTTCTCTCCCATAGATTGAGTCCCCATCGTGCTGTTTGCTCTCTACATGTCTGTTCTTTTCATCTTCTCTATCCCCTCACCCCCCAGCCAGTCGCAGCAGATGACTGCCCCTCCCTGAGCCTGGTTCTGCTGGAGGTTTCTTCCTGTTAAAAGGGAGTTTTTCCTCTCCACCGTCGCCAAGTGCTTGCTCACAGGGGATCGCCTGATTGCTGGGGTCTTTCTGCAACTGTGGGGGTTCCCCCTACAGTTGATAGTGCTATGAGATGACTGTTGTTGTGAAATGGCGCTATATAAATAAAGCTGAATTGAATTGAATTGAATTTAGGTACCGGTACCTATTTATTAACTCCATTTTATATTTACTTATTTTTGTAGGATGTTATTTGGGTTCTAAATATTTTATTGGGTTTTAGACCTTTGAGTTTTTAACCTCTTTGACTAATCTTTAACTTTTTAATATGACCCTTCTCTCTTACCTCTGGTTTTTCTCTCATCTCTTTGTCTTTATACCCTGATTGGTGGAGCCTTGAGTATTTTTATCATGTTAATAGTCAGCTTCATGTGTGCCTGTGTTTGTGTCTATGTTGAATGTAATTGTGGCTTGTAAATATGGATGTCACCAGATTGCAAATCAAATCTACCTACGGGTACAAATAAAAGTAACCTGAACCTGATACCTCCACCACGGCCCCATCTCACACACAGAGGTACTGACAGACACAGGGAGGGTGGGATGGAGCCTTGGAGGAAGTATGCACTCTTTGAGTGCCATCCATCCATCCATCCATCATCTTCTACCACTTAATCCTCTAGTTAATTTTTGGGATGAATTTCCAACTTTTCATTATAAATTTGTGAGATATTTTTCATAAAAGATTGCATTTTTTTTGTCAAATTTCTTACTTTTAAATATGTGACCTTTGTAAATATGCTTGATTGCATAATTTTTTTTAAATCTTGTAAATTTCACCTTTTTAAATTTATTTTTCCACTCATGAATTTGCAACCCCCCCCCAAACATAAATTTAACTTTTTCTTGGAAATATGCAAAATTTTCTCATAAATTTGAAACTTCTTTGTTGTAAATTTTAGCTTTTTTTCCCCTATAAATTTATGAATCTTTTAGATTTGCACCTTTTATTTGTAAATTTGCCATTTGTTTCTTAAAGTTTCAAATGTATGAGAAGCTGCAAATTTACAAAAAAAAAAGCCAAAGTTATGAAAAAAGCTGAAAATTATACTATATTATATACATATTTACAAAAGAATTTGCAAGGATAATACAAATAAAAAATATTAAATTGCAAATTTATAAGAAAAAGGCATAAAACTTACAGGTAAAAAGTTGCAAATTCACAAAGTTAAATCCTGCATATTTGAAAATAAAAAGTCACAAATTTACAAGAAAAAGTTAAAAATAACCTGTTGTACTTCATTTTAAAGCTCATATTTTATGGTTTCACACATATTTTGGTCAAAATGTCGCTTTCAAAAGCTGAGGTTTTCAACCTCTGTACTAATAAATAAACGTCTGGCTTTACTTGATTACCTACAGAACCCTTTGATGATGATGTTCATCTGATGAACATTTTGCTTTTGTTCAGCAAATCTTATTTCCTGTGTGCATTTTGCAGGACCTATTTCCACCCCCATCATCCATAAACCTCCTACGGATCACAGCTAAAAATGTTGATCTGGAGTCTGAATGGTGCTTTAATCACATCTGGAATCATTTTAACAGATATAAAACAATACAAAAATGTAACACTAATGTTATGGAAGCTGGAACTGCTGCATTAATTATGAGGTTATTGCTGTTTATAATTCAGGGTGCATTTTACATGCAGCAGATTAGACACATAAGATTATTCTAAAAACAATGAATAAATAATGCAGCTCCAGAAATGAAGGTTTTATATCAGCAGCTACTCACAATATCAAACATATGTTACAAAAACATTAAAACAGGTCCAATTAATGGATAAAAACAAGAAACTGTACAGAGTTACAACCACACTGACCTTATAGAGGCATTAACTCCTCAGAAAGTAGCAAGAACAATTAAACTGTAATAAACTTTTTACATTTGACTTTCAAAATAAAAGCCTCTGGATGGCGGTGTGTATTCTGTCTGCTGACAATGTCCAACCATTACATCTATCATATCTGCTTAACAAAAGCAAATGGATAAACAGAGAGCGGCTGTAGTCCTTGTATTTCAGTTCATAGTTCCTGTAAAATTGTTGTTTCTTGTTCATCTCTTCATGAAGTTGTCGAGCGAGGCCGGCGTTCTCTGGATGGAGTGGATGTTCCTCTTCACTCGGTCCTCCAAAGACGAACTGGCAGCACTTTCCAGCTTCATGTTGCTGCAGGGGGACAAAAGTGGCGTCACAAATTAGAACACCCTGCCCCCTACAGTCCGTTTGGGTGACACACAGCTCATCTATAGTAGGAAGTTGAAACATAATTCAGACTAGTACATGTCCATAGAAAGCAAGTATACTTGTCTGAAAACAGGCAGCCCAATCAGGCTTTCCAGGCCCAAATGTAGGCTGTGGTTGAAAGTGGAATACAAAAAGGTGTAGCCTATATGTAGGCAATCACACGTTAGACTTTGACAAATACAAAAGGGACTGAACACTAAAATTTATTTGACTGTGTGAATATTAATTACAGAATTATTGAAAATGAATGGGATATCCAATATTAGCGACTGTTTAAGAACCCTTGTTTATTTGTTTGCCAGATTTCTTTGTGTGATCTTTGATGAGTTATATTCATAAGTGTTGTATCTTGCACTTTGGGGAATGGGAGTTGTTCAGTCACCATTATAATTTAGTTTATATGTGTAGTTTACAGTGTATCGCCAATAAACTCATGCAGTACAATTAACAGGACAAGTTTATATATATTTGAGACCCATTGTAGTGCATCCTTTTATATTTTAGCAATATTATAAGTACAAAACACCAAACATTATTATACAGAGCAGAATGACCCATTTGGCTGCAACTGTTGCATCAGTGTTGCCCAATTGTCAGTAAATAAAAAATGATTTATTTCGTAGTTTGGGCATTTTTTGTCACAGTCGTCGTCTAATCAAAGCGTGCACATGTGTCTGCATATGATATGCAATTGATCTGGCCATTGTGCTTCACAATCATGGTAGTATCATTCTTCTTTCAGCTGCTCCCTTTAGGGGTCGCCACAGTGGATCATCTGTCTCCATCTCACCCTATCCCTTGCATCTTCCAGCCCCCTCCATGTCCTCCTTCACTACATCCATGAATCATCTCTGTGGTCTTCCTCTCTTCCTCCTGCCTGGCAGCTCCATCTTCAACATCCTTTGTCCAATACAGTGGTGTGAAAAAGTGTTTGCCCCCTTCCTGATTTCCCATTTTTTTGTACGTTTGTCACACTTACTGTAAATGTTTCAGATCATCAAACAAATTTAAATGTCAGACAAAAATAACACAAGTAAACACAAAATACAGTTTTTAAATGAACGTGTTGATTATTAAGGGAAACAAAAATCCAAACCTGCATGGCCCTGTGTGAAAAAGTGATTGCCCCCTAAACCTAATAATTGGTTGGGCCACCCTTAGCAGCAACAACTGCAATCAAGCGTTTGTGATAACTGGCAATGAGTCTTTTACAGCGTTGTGGAGGAATTTTGGCCCACTCATCTTTGCAGAATTGTAATTCAGCCACATTGGAGGGTTTTCGAGCATGAACCGCCTTTTTAAGGTCATGCCACAGCATCTCAATTGGATTCACATACCTGCCAACTTTTCAAACCTGAAAAGCCTAGTAGCTAGCCGGGGTCCAGGGGCCGATGCTAATGCTAATGCTAATGCTAATAATAATAATGCTAATATTTGCCAAACAAATATTAGCATTAAATCTAGTTAAATGTAGCTAACAACCTCATATAAGATAAGATAAGATAAGCCTTTATTAGTCCCACAACGGGGAAATTCCAGGATTGCAACAGCACAGGGATAGCAACACTCAAAGCAACAATCAGAAGGCAAGAAAAAAAAGCAAGCAAGCAAGAGCAGCTAATATACTGTACATATGTACATATTACTATAAATATATATATATATACACACAGACACACAGTGCAGAGCATTGTAGCTGGATGGAATAAATATATGAGTATATAAACACACAGTGCGGAGCATTGTAGCTAGATGGAATAAATATGTAGATATATAAACACCCACAGTATGGAGCATTGCAGCTAGGTGGAATAAATATGTAAATATATAAACACACACAGTGCGGAGCAATGTAGCTAGATGGAATAATACGTGGCTATATAAACACACAGTGCGGAGCATTGTAGCTGGATGGAATAAATATATGAGTATATAAACACACAGTGCAGAGCATTGTAGCTAGATGGAATAAATATGTAGATATATAAACACCCACAGTATGGAGCATTGCAGCTAGGTGGAATAAATATGTAAATATATAAACACACACAGTGCGGAGCAATGTAGCTAGATGGAATAATACGTGGCTATATAAACACACAGTGCGGAGCATTGTAGCTAGATGGAATAAATATGTAAATATATAAAACACACACAGTGCAGAGCATTGTTGCTAGATGGGATGAAACAGCACAACCGTCTACTTAGTTATCCTACATGGTATGATTATATGCCCATACATATTCTCACCCTCCATAGCGACCGGTATTTTTCTAGTTGTATGCCGGAGGGGACCATTGTGTAAGTCTACTGCATCTTTTGCATTCAAAAAACTATTAGGTTGTTACGTCTTTTTTGCTATCTCTGCGAGCAGCCCTGCTTAGGTTGTACAGTCTGACAGCCGTTGGTAGGAAGGACCTGCGAAACCTCTCGGTTGTGCACCTGGGATAATGTAGTCTGCTGCTAAATGAGCTCCTCAGTGCATTCAGTATGTCCTGCATAGGGTGGAACTCGGACTCCAGCAGAGATGACAGTTTAGCCACCGTCCTTCTCTCTCTCCTATCTCCTCCACCGGATCAAGGCGCTGCCCCAGGACAGAGCTAGCTTTCTTTATCAATAGTTTGTTCAGTCTCTTCCTATCGGCTGCAGTAATGCCACTGCCTCAGCAGACCACTCCAAAAGTGATGGCTGATGCCACCACCGTGTCATAGAATGTCTTCAGCAGCGCCCCTTGTACACCAAAAGACCTGAGTCTCCTCAGTAGGAACAGCCTGCACTGTCCCTTCTTGTAGAGTGCGTCAGTATTGTGTGACCAGTCTAGTTTATTGTTCAGATGAACACCCAGGTACTTGTAGGATGTCACCATCTCAATGTCTGTTCCCTGTATATTTACTGGTGCTGTGAGGGGTTGTCCATGCCTGCGGCAGTCCACCACCAGCTCCTTAGTTTTCCTCGCGTTGATCTGGAGGCAGTTCCGATGGCACCAGTCCACGAAGTCCTGGATAAGCCCTCTGTACTCAGCTTCATCTCCATTGGAGATGAGGCCAACGATCGCAGAGTCATCAGAGAACTTCTGTAGATGGCAGTGTGTTGTGTTGTGTGAGAAGTCCGCAGTATAAAGAGTGAACAGGAAGGGAGCCAACACCGTTCCCTGGGGGGCCCCCGTGCTACCGATGATCGTGTCAGACACACAGTCCCGGGTTCTCACAAACTGAGGCCGGTTCTTTAACTTTAACTTTTCTTCAACTTTCAAACCTGAAAAGCCTAGTAGCTAGCCAGGGTCCAGGGGCCGCAGGCCCCGGTAGGTCCAGGACAAAGTCCTGGTGGGGGGTTCAGGGGAGCAAAGCCCCCCGACACCAAACAAATATTAGCATTAAATCAAGTTAAAATGTAGCTAACAACCTCATATTTCTTCAACTTTCAAACCTGAAAAGCCTAGTAGCTAGCCGGGGTCCAGGGGCCGCAGTGTCAAACAAATATTAGCATTTGACATAGAAGTCATATATTAATTATATTAAAGGTAAAATATCTAAATCAATTGCAATACTACACAGAGCGAAATATTTGCTGAATCAACAACCCACATTATATACTTTGTATCATTCATTAATACTCCCATACATGACATATTGTACTGAAGTATGGGGAAATACATATAAAACAAACATATATCCAGTCTTTATGCTTCAGAAGAGAGCTATTACAATAATAAACAAAGCTGCTTACAGGGAACCAACAAACCCACTTTTTCTTAAATTAAAAGCTCTCAAGTTGAAAGATCTGGTTGACTTTAAAACTGCAGCAATAATGTTTAAAGCTAAGAATCTATCACTGTCCGCAAATATCCAAAAGTTGTTCCAAATAAGGGAGAAACAATATCATTTCAGAGGAACATGTATATTTCAAAAACCTTCAGTGAGAACTACCACCAAGCAACACTGTGTTTCAGTGCAAGGAGTCAGATTATGGAACGATTTTGGACCTGAATTAAAATCATGTACAACGCTTGGACAATTTAAACAAAAACTAAAGGAAGAAATACTCCAAACATATATACAAGATGACATGTAAAATCACATAAGGACTGTCATATCCAGTCTGTGTTGTGTTGTTAGTTTTTTTTTTGTCACATTTTGTCTTAGCTTTGTTCTGAATTGTAATCGCTCTTGTTTTGTTTTTCTTTTGAATTCTTGGATGGAATACGGGTGGGCAATATAAGCTGCGGCTTCAGCCATCACCCATTTCAGATAACTTATGTTGAACTGTATAATCAGAGGAGTTATTGTTTAATTTGACCTTGTTGGATTTTTTCGCCTTTGTTATATTATTCTGTTTCTTTTTAATCTTTACTTTTAATCTATCCGAAATAAAGATTCATTTATTCATTAAATTTGCATTCAAAAGACTATCTTAACACTGCATAGAACTTTGAATAGGCCAGATGTGATGTATTATGAATACTAGAAAACCACTCGGACAGCGCAGACCTCCGCCAAGCGCCACAGTTCCCCCCATACAAGTGTTTAACATCATAAATAAAATATTGAAAATGGCCCTATCTCGCAATGTTAAAAAAATAAAAATAAAAATAAAAGAATCCTTTAAAAAATTCCTGGATCCAGACGGTGATCAGGATCACCACCAAAACCTAATCATCTGTGGGATACCCCATTTCTGACAATCTGTGAAAATTTCATGAAAATCCATCCATAACTTTTTGAGTTATCTTGCTAACAAACAGACAAACCAACGCTGATGATCACATGACCTCCTTGACGGAGGTAACTAGAAGACTAGAAATATCAGCAGGGTATACTGGCACTGTTTAACAGACACGCGCGTAAAAGACGGCAAAATCGCTCTGATATTTTATGTGTTTACATGACACACCAAGCATGACAAGGCTTGCAATTACACAGCACATGTTCTTCAGAATCTTAGGCATTATATAAAATGTATTCTCCCTTTAGATGTCGAATCCATGGTCCATTTGCCAGGGTTGAAGTGCAGTCGTGCGAACGTCTGCAGCAGTTTACATCGTGTTTACATCTCGCCATGTACGCACGCCTCTCCGGGATTTCGCGCGAGAATAGAAACCTCAATACCCTCAATAGCGATAGCGTTAGCTTAGCAAACGCTTCAGGTAAAGCGTAGCAGCGAACCATGAAAAGAAACGCTACTGACGCTACTATGTTCTAAACTTAGATAGGATTCCTAGCGATCTCGTGTTTGGAATTGCTTTCGTGTTTTTTTTACGATTTAAAATTTTTGACTGAATTTTTAGTGAAAAACCATAATTTTGATTAATAAAGCCATAACCCGGAAAGGGGTCTTGAAAACCGTAACCATTACGGCAAAACCGGAGTAGTTGGCAGGTATGGATTCAGGTCAGGACTTTGACTAGGCCACTCCAAAGTCTTCATTTTGTTTTTCTTAAGCCATTCAGAGGTGGACTTGCTAGTGTGTTTTGGATCATTGTCCTGCTGCAGAAACCAAGTGCGCTTCAGCTTGAGGTCACCAACAGATGGCCGGACATTTTCCTTCAGGATTTTTTGGTAGACAGCAGAATTCATGGTTCCATTTACCACAGCAAGTCTTCCAGGTCCTGGAGCAGCAAAACAGCCCCAGACCATCACACTACCACCACCATATTTTACTGTTGGTATGATGTTCCTTTTATGAAATGCTGTGTTACTTTTACACCAGATGTAATGGGACACACATCTTCCAAAAAGTTCAACTTCTGGCTCGTCAGTCCAGAGTATTTTCCCAAAAGTATTGAGGATCATCAAGATATTTTCTGGCAAAACTGAGACAAGCCTTTATGTTCTTTTTGCCAGCAGTGGTTTTCATCTTGGAACTCTGCAATGCAGGCCATTTTTGCCCTGTCTCTTGAGGCAAGAGAGGCCTGCAGTTCTTTTGATGTTGTTGTAGGGTCTTTTATGACCTCTTGGATGAGTCGTCGCTGCGCTCTTGGGGTAATTTTGGTCGGCCGGCCACTCCTGGGAAGGTTCACCACTGTTCCACGTTTTTGCCATTTGTGGATAATGGCTCTCACTGTGGTTCACTGGAGTCCCAAAGCTTTAGAAATGGCTTTATAACCTTTTCCAG
Organism: Pholidichthys leucotaenia; assembly: GCA_020510985.1. NCBI lineage: Eukaryota > Metazoa > Chordata > Actinopteri > Cichliformes > Pholidichthyidae > Pholidichthys > Pholidichthys leucotaenia. Next base: position 52,215,714 of record CM035848.1, read on the forward strand.
ACTGATAGATCTCAATTACTGTTTCTCATTTGTTCCTGAATTTCTTTGGATGACAGCATGATATCTAGCTTTTGAGGATCTTTTGGTCTACTTCACTTTGTCAGGCAGGTTCTATTTAAGTGATTTCTTGAAACACAGTGGACAAACACCAGCAGATAACCTCTGTTCAGATAAAAGTAAATTTGGCATTTCATTTGGAAATCAAAGTCCCAGAGTCTGGAGAAAGAGTGGAGAGGCACAGAATCTACATTGCTTGAGGTTTAGTGTGAAGTTTCCACAGTCAGTGATGATTTCAGGAACATGTCATCTGCTGGTGTTGGTCCACTGTGTTTTATCAAGATCAAAGACAGCACAGTTGTCTACCAGGAAATTTTAGAGCACTTCATGCTCCCCTTATCATTTTCCATCAGGACTTGGCACCCCCCCATACACACACACTGCCAAAAGTATCAAAACCTGGTTTAATGACCATGGCATCATTGTGTTTGATTGACCAGCAAACTCTCCTGACCTAAACCCCATAGAGAATCTATGGAGTATTGTCATGAGGAAGATGACAGACACCAGACCCAACAATGCAGACGAGTTGAAGGTCACTATCAAAGCAACCTGGACCTTCACAACACCTCAGTAGTGCCACAGGCTGATCACCTCCATGCCACACCACACTGATACAGTAATTAATCCAAAAGGAGCCCTGACCAAGTACTGAGAGTGCGTACATGGACATATTTTTCAGTCGGCTAACATTTCTATTTACAAGCTATTTTTATTTTTTTTTTTAGAACTTATATTTTATTAAAATTTTTTAACAACAGAGTCATTACAGATATAATTATCATATGTAGTCCATCCATCCATCCATCCATCTTCTACCGCTTTTCCGGAGGTCCGGGTCGCGGAGGCAGCAGTTCAAGCAGAGAAGCCCAGACTTCCCTCTCCCCAGCCACCTGCTCCAGCTCTTCAGAGGGGATACCAAGGCGTTCCCAGACCAGCTGGGAGACATAGTCTCTCCACCGAGTCCTGGGTCTGCCCCGGGGTCTCCTCCCAGTGAGACGTACCTGAAACACCTCAAGTGGGAGGCGTCCAGGAGGCATCCTAATCAGATGCCCATACCACCTCAACTGACTCCTTTCAATGTGGAGGAGCAGCGGTTCTACTCTGAGCCTCTCCCGGATGACTGAGCTCCTCACCCTATCTCTGAGGGTGAGTCCAGCAATCCTACGGAGAAAGCTCATTTCAGCCGCATGTATCCGCGATCTCGTTCTTTCGGTCATTACCCAAAGCTCGTGACCATAGGTGAGAGTAGGAACGTAGATTGACTGGTAAATCGACAGCTTTGCCTTAGAACTAAGCTCCCTCTTCACCACAACAGACCGGTACAACGTCCGCATCACTGCAGATGCTGCTCCAATCCGTCTGTCGATCTCTCGCTCCATTTTCCCCTCACTCGTGAACAAGACCCCAAGATACTTAAACTCCTCCACTTGGGGCAGGAGCCTGTCCCCAACCCGGAGAGGACAATCCACCTTTTTCCGGCTGAGGACCATGGACTCGGACTTGGAGGTGCTGATTCTCATCCCAGCCGCTTCACACTCAGCGGCAAACCGTCCCAGCAAGAGCTGTAGGTCATTGCTGGATGAAGCCAACAAGACAACATCATCTGCAAACAACAGAGATGAGATCCTGTGGTCACCAAGCATGACACCCTCCATTCCCTGGCTGCGCCTAGAAATCCTGTCCATAAAAATTATGAACAGGATCGGTGACAAAGGGCAGCCCTGGCGGAGTCCAACTCTCACTGGGAATAACTCCGACCGAGTGTTGGCAATACGAACCAAACTCTCACAACGGTCGTACAGAGACCGAATAGCTCGTAACAACAAGCCCGATACCCCATACTCCCGAAGCACCCCCCACAAAAATCCACGAGGGACGCGGTCAAATGCCTTCTCCAAGTCCATAAAACACATGTAAACTGGTTGGGCAAACTCCCACGAACCCTCAAGAATTCTCGAGAGGGTAAAGAGCTGGTCCGATGTCCCACGGCCAGGACGAAAACCACATTGCTCCTCCTGAATCCGAGGTTCGACCAACGGCCGGACTCTCCTCTCCAGTACCTTGGCATAGACCTTCCCAGGGAGGCTGAGGAGTGTGATCCCTCTAAAGTTGGAGCACACCCTCCGGTCCCCTTTTTTGAAGAGAGGAACCACCACCCCGGTTTGCCATGCCAAAGGCACTGCCCCCGACCTCCACGCAATGTTGCAGAGGCGTGTCAACCATGACAACCCAACAACATCCAGGGCCTTGAGGTACTCAGGGCGAATCTCGTCCACCCCCGGGGCCCGGCCACCAAGGAGATTTTTAACCACCTTGGCGACCTCAGCCCCTGTGATAGGCGAGTCATCCCCCTCGTCCCCAAACCCTGTTTCCTCTGTGGAAGGCGTATCAGTGGGATTGAGGAGATCCTCGAAGTATTCCTTCCACCGCCCGACGATATCCCCAGTTGAAGTCAACAGTGTCCCATCCGCACCATACACAGTGTGGACAGGGAGCTGCTTTCCCCTCCTGAGCCGCCGAACAGTTTGCCAGAATCTCTTTGAAGCCGACCGAAAGTCTTGTTCCATGGCCTCACCGAACTCCTCCCATACCCGCGTTTTTGCTTCAGCAACCACCCGAGCTGCACTCCGCTTGGCCTGCCGGTACACCTCAGCTGCTTCGGGAGTCCCACAAGCCAACCAAGCTTGATAGGACTCCTTCTTCAGCTTAATGGCCCCCCTCACCACTGGTGTCCACCACTTGGTTCGGGGGTTGCCACCACGAGATGCACCGACCACCTTGCGGCCGCAGCTCTGGGCCGCCGCTTCAACAACAGAGGTGGAGAACATGGCCCATTCAGACTCCATGTCTCCAGACTCCCTCGGAATGTGGTTGAAGTTCTTCCGGAGGTGGGAGTTGAAGACCTCCCGGACAGAGGCCTCAGCCAGACGCTCCCAGCACACCCTCACTATACGTTTGGGTCTACCAGGTCTGAATGGCTTCCTCCCCTGCCATCGGATCCAGCTCACCACCAGGTGGTGATCAGTTGACAGCTCTGCACCTCTCTTTACTCGGGTGTCCAAGACATACGGTCGCAGGTCTGATGATACGATAACAAAATCGATCATCGACCTGCGACCTAGGGTGTCCTGGTGCCAGGTGCACATATGGACACCCTTATGTGTACCATATGTAGTCAAGATTATTTAATACACAAATTCCACATCAATATAAGAGAAACAGCATCTGTCAAAAAAAAATAAATAAAACCAAGCGCTTAATAGCCACCTTGAGCAACTACAATAAAGAGACTTCTACTGGATGCCATCTTGATTTAAAAGTAGGTAATTGGAGTCTCAGTGCGTAAGTAATCTTCTCCATGTGATAAAGTTCTTGTACTTTTTGAAGCCATGCACTGAAGGAGGGTGGGTCTGTTTTCATCCAAGAGGCAGTGACACATTTCAAGGCTGCTACAAAAAGTATGTTTAGGAGGTATGCTGGTGCTCTCCCGTGCACTTCCGGAGGGGTGATGCCAAGAACTGCTACTGCCAAGTCCCTTGGTATTGTAACTTGAAACATATGATTTATTGCCTTGTATACCTCATCCCAAAATGTTTGTATTTTAGGGCACGACCAGAAAATGTGTGTGTGATTAGGCACTTCTGTACCACAATTTCTCCAACACAGGCTTGGAACATTTGATGTCATCTTGGCCACAATATCTGGTGTTCTGAAATATCTACTAAATATCTTCCATTTAAATTCCCTCCATGTATTTGAATTTGTGGTCTTATGCGCCACTGTTCATACCTCTTCCCACATTTGATCAGAGAAAATTTGACCCGCCTCTGCCTCCCATCTTTGTTTTGCCAGAATAGGTTTATTTTGAGCCATTAAACCAAATATTTTGTATAACTTTGAGATCACTTTTTTATCCTCTTTGTGTTTTTGAGTTTGAATTAAAAAATGTTCAATGAGTGATGGGTCTAGCACTTTATCCCACTCTTTATGAGAAACCAAAAAAGATCGTATTTGCAGATATCTGAAAAAATCATTTTTTTGGAGTTGGAAGCGTCTTCTCAAATATTCAAACGATACAAAACCATCCTTATCGATTAACTGATGTATGTAAATAAGCCCATGATCAGCCCACTTGAGAAAGTTCATATCCAATCTGCTTGGTATAAAGGATTTTAAATGCCCGATACTAGACAAGGCAGATAGACTAGTTGGTAACTTAAAGGCCAAATGTCACGTAACAGGGTACTTTAAATATCTTGAAACTAGATATAAAAGGGAACCGATCCGTTCGGGTCTTGGTGCATATGCTTCAGTAACAACGGAATATTCGTTAATTTAAAACTGCCGCGCTTGGCCTGACACAGCCCCTGGAATCGCCTGGGGAAGAAGGCGGAAGTGACGAAATCGATTGTACCCTAGTTTGATGCTTGGGGTATTTCAATTGATTGTTTATATGGAGACTGGAAGGTTGAAGTGAGCAACAAGAAAGAAAAAATTGGATATTTCACCCATACCTTAAAACGGGACTATCAGGGACAGCTGGGTAATAAGGGACACTTCTCTGGGAAATGTTTTCATACCTGTCAAGTGAGACGTTTTCGCCGTACTTCAACACCGTAAAAAGCGGCTATAAGGGACGGCGGAGCAACAAGGGACACCTCTCTGGGAAATGCCCCAAATGCAACTCGTGTTATTGTCAAATATTTTAAGGATTCATGGATATTTGACAATAACAACACAACTCAGCGTCCGGCGCAAAATAAAAAAAAAAAAAAAGGCAGAATTCTGTATTTGTAAGGCGATCTCTCTCTGTTCCGCAACCGCTGCACAGCTGAACGTGTTAAACCATTGTCCTAATGACTTCTCATTGTAGTGAGAATAGCTCACGCTGAGCGATCTGCCCGCCCCGACAATCAGACTAATGATTGACTCCACACTTCTCATTGTAGTGATAATAGCTCACGCTGAGCGATCTGCCCGCCGCGGCCATCAGACTGATTGAGTCCACACTGTAGTGCGAATAGCTCAGGCTGAGCCATCTGCCAGCACCAGCTGTGGGGGATCTCACACAGGACGTGCTCCTCAACACACTCAATTTTTTTTCCCGTATATTTTTCTTTTGGGCGTACAGAAATGGCAATACGCCCGTTTTTGCTAAAATTGCATTTTCCCCGTATTTTCCTTAAAATATTTGACAATAACAACACGAACTACATTTAAAACATTTCCCTGAAAAGTGTCCCCCACCACTCCGCTGTCCCCCACAGCCGCGCTTGGCACCAAAATACGGCGAAAACGTCTCACTTGACAGGTATGCGCCTCCATTTTCATATTGATCTGGTCAATTTCTTGACAGCAGTGGCTCTCCTCCACTGTAATAATAATGGCTTCCGAAAAATCAATATTTATGGGGCGCCCTCGACAGACCCCCTTCGGCTTCGCAATTCTGGAGGCGATTAATGTCCAGTTCAATGACATTTTCCACTGGTTCTGCTCTCTGATCATCGTTGGAACTGTTGTCATCAGACAAAGCATCTGATTCCGTCTCGGACGGCTCGAACCTGTAAGGTTCTATGCCTCTGTCACTGTCTGAACCACTGACAAAAAAAAAGACAAAAAAAAAAAGACAAAACTAAACTAATTTGTTCACAATCGCTGTCACTTTCCGTCATGATTGTCCAATGTTGATAAGTGTGAATGTGGATAGGCAGGGCAGCCAGGGTACAACTGGTGATGTCAAAAACATGGGCGTGGTCTGGACTGGCTGTCACAAGCCAGCAAGCAAGGTGGGGCCTTCACCTGGTGTATTTTGTGCAATTATGTAAATACAGGTGGGTGATATGGTCTCCGGTATGAATATTTGGTTTAAGCTATGTGTATTTTATCTAAATTCGTTGTCATTTAGAAAAAAAAATTACATGACATTTGGCCTTTAAAGGCAATTCCAACCCTCTTCCAGATATCAAGTGTGGTTTTAGTCCACCTTGATAAGCCCACTACTGGAATATTAGCAAAAGGCAAAGCTTGTAGTGGTTTGAGGCTCAGGTTTTGTTCAATGTCCACCCATCTCGTATGAATGTCATTCTGCATCCATGAAATCAATGGTTTTAATTGTGAAGCCCAAAAATAATATTTCAAGTTTGGCAGGTTAAGCCCCCCTTCTTCCTTAAGTCTTTGAAGTGTTTTATATTTTATCCGAGGGCGCTTGCCCTGCCATATAAATTTTGAGAATGTTTTGTCCATTTCTTCAAATGTTGACTTAGGTATTAGTATTGGTAACATTTGAAACAGATATAAAAGCCTAGGCAGAACATTCATACGAATGGCTTCTATGCGACCTAGGAGAGACAAAGGCAATGATGACCAACGGTTTAGGTCATTTTTTATAGTACTAATTATCCTACCATAATTTGCATCAAATATCTTGTCTAATGAAAGGGGAACATAGATACCCAAATACTTTATACCTTCTTTAGGCCAACGAAAGCCACTTTGTTGTTTAAACTCTGGTGAAATATTGTCCAAAATGTCCATTGCCTCAGTTTTATCAACATTAATTTTATATCCTGAGAAATATCCATATGTTGATATAATTTTCATTAAACATGGAATTGTACAGGATGGCTCTGTCAGATACAGTAGGACATCATCCGCGTACAGTGATTATTTTATGTACTTCTTTGCCAATCAGCACCCCTTTAATATTATTGTCATCTCTAATGAGTTGGGCCATTGGCTCTATACTTAAAGCAAAGAGCAAGGGTGACAGAGGACACCCTTGTCTGCAACCACGCTCCAAGTTAAACCTTGTAGATCGAAACCCATTAACTCTCACAGCTGCTTGAGGTGAAGAGTATATGGTTTCAATCCAGTCGATAAATTTAGGGCCAAAATTAAATCTTTTTAATGTTTGAATAAGATATTTCCATGACACTCTATCAAAAGCCTTTTGGGCATCCAGTGATAATACAACTGTCTTGGTTTTGCTTTGTTTTTGGTATGATAAGATATTAAACAAACGACGTAAATTATTTGCATAATGTCTCCCGACAATAAACCCAGTCTGGTCTGGATGAATAATGTTAGTTATTATGTCATTTAGTCGCCGTGCTAATACACCCGTCACAATACGAACATCTCCATTTAACATAGACAATGGCCTGTAAGAGCTGCAATCAGTGGGATCTTTACCTTCCTTCTGTAATACCACTATAGTAGCTTCTGCCCATGACACAGCCATTGTTTTTGTTTCTAATGAATGGTGATAAGCTTTTAAGAGGAGTGGAATAAGTTCTTCATGGAAACGTTTATAAAACTCATTGATAAATCTGTCTGGACCAGGACATTTATTATTTTTGAGAGATAAAATACATTGTTTTATTTCCCAATCTTGGATTGGTTCATCCAAATTTGCAGCAATTTCGCCAGATAACTGAGGTATATTAATATCCTGTAAGAATTGAGCAATATTGGACTCATCGGGGCATGTATCAGTATCTTGGTAGAGAGATTTATAAAATTCTCCGAATGTTTCAGCTATTTCCTTAGGCTTTACTATATATTTGTGTCCAGATTTTATTTTATGTACAATATTAGAAGATTGTTGTTTACGTAATTTGAAAGCCAGAAGCCTGCTCGCTCTATTTCCATGTTCATAATGCTGATGCTTGGCAAAACGTAAAGTTCCCTCGATCTTCTCTGATAGTAGCTCTTGTAGCTCTGAGCGGGCTGCTTTGAGTTCAGTTAAGAGATTAGACGCCATCCCTCGTTTATGCTTATGTTCGAGCTCCCTAATTTTATGCTCCAATTCTGTTTGTTTAGCCATTTTTTGCCTCCTTTTTGCAGTAGCATAAGAAATTATACAGCCTCTTAAATAGGCTTTTGCACAGTCCCAAAGTACAAGAGGAGACATGCCAGGTGTATCATTTATATCAAGATAGTTCTTGAGCTCTGTTTTAATGAGAGTAATGAAATCTTTATCATTAAGAAGAGAGGCGTTCAATCTCCATTGTTTATAAGTTGGTGTCAATCCCATGTCCCACTGAAGAACCACTGGGGCATGATCAGAGATTGCAATGGGCATGATGGTTATGTCTTCAACTCTGTGGAGTTCAGCTTTAGAAGTGAAAAAATAATCAATCCTTGAATAGGATGCATGACTGTTAGAGTAAAATGTAAAATTTCTTTCTTTTGGAAATTTTGATCGCCATACATCAACCATTCCTGCTTCAGCAGTCAAATATTTAAGCATCTTGCCCATCTTGGATATGGATGCTTTAGGTGGAGGTTGTCTATCTTGTTGTGACATTACACAATTAAAGTCTCCCCCCATGAGTAAAAGACCAACACTATACTCCGTGATTCTGTTAAATAGTAATTTGATGAAGCCTGGTTGGTCCTCATTTGGGGCATACACATTAATTAGGGAGACAGGTATGCCATCAAGCAGCCCATTTACCAGAATAAATCTACCTTCTCCATCTGCATGTACAAATGTATCAACAAAATTAACTTGTCTATGTATTAATATTGCTACCCCTCTTCTTTTACCTGAGCGGTGAGATGAGAAATACACCTTATCTGCCCAGGATTTCTTTAATTTCAGGTGCTCATCATCGGACAAATGGGTTTCTTGTAATAGTGCTACTTGACACTTCAAACGTTTAAGCTGTAATAATATTTTCTTCTTTTTAATGGAGCTATTTAGACCCTTCACATTATAACTTATAATTGTCAATGGACTCATAACTTAAGTACTGTGGTGCAGATAGTTACAGTATAGGGCATCATAAAAGTTGTTTTGAGGCAGAGGCGGGCCCATGATCGAGAGTACAGCAGAAACAACATAGGGAATATTACTTCACATAGGAATGTTGCATCGAAGTGGAAAGACTTTATGACTGAGAGAATATGGTTCCAGTAAGTAACAAATAGTGACTCTGTTGCTCTTTTAAACAATATGTGATCCCCGGGGAACAAAGGGATCAGAACACAAGAAACAAAAACAAAATGTATATCGAACAAGCGAAATACTAAAGGGTGGGATTAAGTCCCTAGCCACTGTATATTAGCAGCTAAATACACAACCTGCTATGGTAGGCTGTGTCCACAGCAAAAAAAAAAAAAAAGGAGCAGAAATTAAATCGGCAAAACAAATTTACTAAAGGAGCTCAGGCCCCTGCAGACTAAATTACGATAAGGAACAACATTAAATGAAAATTTTCAAAATACTCAACACAATACACTATAACAATACAGGATAGGAAAAAAAAAATGTATTATTCTCGTCACCATAAAAAAAAACAACAACATATTTTAACAGATTATGCACCCACTGCAATCATAACCTGCGGACTCACGCTATATAATCCAAACATGGTACCTCAAGGATCATCAGCTTCGGGCAGGATATTGTTCTTTATGTAGTCCATGGCCTTTGTTGGATCATGAAAGTCCTGACTCTCATTCCCGAAAGTGATCCGGAATCTTGCGGGGTAAAAAAAACCAAAGCGCACATCACGTCGGCCTCGTAGCGCCTTCCGTGCATCTGAAAAGGCAGCCCGGGCTTTAGCAACACCTGCCGTGTAGTCAGGGAAGATGCTGATCCTGTTACCGTTATACAGTACATCAAAGGTGCCTTTTCCCTGGCTCTTCTCAAAATATCCGCTGCATCTCCATCATAGTGCATCTTGGCAATTATCACTCGGGGTCTGTCTGCTCCCGCGGTCCGTGGTGCTGGTGTACGATGAGATCGATCAACTTTCACTTCTCGGTCCATGTATAAGGCTTGTTTAATAATTTTAGCCACCTCGTTTGGATTGCAGGGGTTTTGCTCATTGACACCGACAATGCGGATATTTCCACGTCTCATTCTCCCCTCCAGATCCTCACATTTGCTCCGCAGTGACTTCACTTCACTTTGGAGCTCTTTCACCGAGCTCTGAAGCCCAGTTATATCATCTGACCAAGTAGACAAGCCGTCTTTCACGTCTTGAATGTTAGCTTCAATTGTGCCAAATCGTGCGCTAACGGAGGTGGCGTTGCTAGCTATTTCCGAACGTACAGCCTGGACTTCGGCTTTGAGAGAGGCAAAATCGTTAGCTAAGGCATTCTTAAATTCTTCCCGTATAATTTGTGTGATGTCTTCTCTTAAGGATGCCAAAATCTGAGTTTTAAAGCCTTCGTCCGTGGTCAACGTTGGCACTGCGCTCTGTGGTTCGTCATTCTTTTCCAGCTCGGCTTGCAGCCTCGTGTTGGGCCTATTGGGTTTTTTTTTTTTTTTTTTTTTTGTTACTTATTTGTACCCGTAGGTAGACTTGGTTTGCAGTCTGGTGACAAGCCACCGGCTGCTGGTCGCTGCGTGCGCGAGCGCCCTAAACCTACATGTTTTTGGTATGCGGGAGGAAACCGGAGAAATCCCGGAGTAAACCCACGCAACACGGGGAGAACATGCAAACTCCACACAGCTCACTGTTGGTCGGGGGCTGGGATCGAACCCACGACCTCATGATCCCCGCAATCCCCCGGCCGAGGGTAAAACTGTGCTGCCACAGTGCTAAACCACTGCGCCACCGTGCAGCGGGTTTGTCAGTAGCGTCGAATTTAAACTTCTGAAGTTTATCCATCATGACGATAAAAGTGGGCAGAAGAGTCCGACAATGATAGGTGACGAGTCTGTATTGAGCTTTACCAAAGAAACTTCGTTTTTAAAAGTAAAATGTCCAAAAGTCTGCGGGAGCACTGAGGGACACGTCTTTACTCCAGCATGGCTCACTAGCGCCCCCCTACAAGCTATTTTTTAAAATTAATTTTATGTAATATTTGAATTTTTTGAGAAACTGAATTTGGGGTTTTCATGGGCTGTAAGCCATAATCATCAAAATGAAAATAAATAAACACTTGAAATATATCACTCTCTGTGTAATGACTCTATATAATATATGGGTTTCACTTTCTGAAATGAGTGACAAAAAATATTGAACTTTTTCATGATATCCTAATTTTTTGAGATGTACCTGTATGTCTCTGCAGTTACTACAGCTCTGAGCATCACATTTGTTATTGAAAATTGGTACCAAAACACTTCTTCTCCACTCCTCAAGCATCCTCTTACTCTCCAAGATTGTGTTAAACAATCTGGTTAAAAAGTCCACTGCCATCTCTCCTAAACATCTACATACCTCCACAGGTATGCCATCTGGACCAACCGCCTTTCTGTTCTTCATTCTCTTCAAAGCTGCCCTCACTTCCGCCTTGCTAATCCTCAGGACTTCCTTGTTCACCATCTTTACTTCAGCCATCCTCTTCTCTCTCATTTTCTGGAAGTACTCCTTCCACCTTCTCATCACATTCTCGTCATTTGTTAGTACATTACCATTTCTGTCCTTAATCAACCTAACCTGCTGTACGTCCTTTCCAGCTCGATCTCTCTGTCTGGCCAATCAATACAAGTCCTTTTCTCCTTCTTTAGTGTCCAGCCTCTCATACAACTCACTATATTCCTTTTCCTTTGCCACTTCTCTCTTTGCCATGAGCCTAGATTCCAAATACTCCTGTCTACACTTTATCTCCCTGACTACCCCACTTTTTCTTTGCAAACCTCTTCCTTTGAATACTTTCCTGTACCCCCAACAAGTCTCCCTGTCTTCCTTCCTCTGTCCACTGGATACACCAAATACCTTTCTACCAGTTTCCCTCAATACTTTTGCTGTATTTTCCCAGTCATCTGGTAATTCTTCCCCGTGACCCAGAGCCTGTATCAGTTCCTTCCAGAACTTTGTGTGATCTTCTTCCTTCTGTAACTCCCCCCACTTAATCTTTGGCTCTGCCTTCACTCTCTTCCTGTTCTTGCTTTCCAAAGTCATCCTACAGACTACCATCCGATGCTGTCTAGCTATATTCTCCCCTGCCACCACCTTGCAGTCTCCTATCTCTTTCAGATTTCTCCTTCTGCATAAGATGTAGTCCACCTACACACGTGGACAAAATTGTTGGTACCCCTCTGTTAATGAAAGAAAAACCCACAATGGTCACAGAAATAACTTGAATCTGACAAAAGTGATAATAAATAAAAATTCTATGAAAATTAACCAGTGAAAATCAGACAATATTTTTGAATTGTGGTTCAACAGAATTATTTTAAAAAACAAACTCATGAAACAGGCCTGGACAAAAATGATGGTACCCTTAACTTAATATTTTGTTGCACAACCTTTTGAGGCAATCACTGCAATCAAATGATTTCTGTAACTGTCAATGAGACTTCTGCACCTCTCAGCAGGTATTTTGGCCCACTCCTCATGAGCAAACTGCTCCAGTTGTCTCAGGTTTGAAGGGTGCCTTCTCCAGCCGGCATGTTTCAGCTCCTTCCACAGATGTTCAGTAGGATTTAGATCAGGGCTCATAGAAGGCCACTTTAGAATAGTCCAGTGTTTCGCTCTTAGCCATTCTTGGGTGTTTTTAGCTGTGTGTTTTGAGTCATTATCCTGTTGCAAGACCCATGACCTGCGACTGAGACCAAGCTGTCTGACACTGGGCAGCACATTTCTCTCTAGAATACCTTGATAGTCTTGAGATTTCATTGTACCCTGCACAGATTCAAGACACCCTGTGCCAGATGCAGCAAAGCAGCCCCAGAACATAACAGAACCTCCTCCATGTTTCACAGTAGGGACAGTGCTCTTTTCTTGGTATGCTTCATTTTTGTGTCTGTGAACATAGAGCTGATGTGCCTTGCCAGAAAGTTCCAGTTTTGTCTTGTCTGTCCATAGGACATTCTCCCAGAAGCTTTGTGGCTTGTCAACATGCAGTTTGGCAAATTCCAGTCTGTTTTTTTATGATTTGTTTTCAACAGTGGTGTCCTTCTTGGTCATCTCCCATGAAGTCCACTTTGGCTCAAACAACGACAGATGGTGCGATCTGACACTGATGTACCTTGACCTTGGAGTTCACCATGAATGTGTTTAGAGGTTGTTCTGGGCTCTTTTGTTACCATTAGTATTATTCGTCTCCTCCTGCGGCCATGTCCAGGGAAGTTGGCTACAGTCTCGTGGATCTTAAATTTCTTAATAATATGTGCAGCTGTAGTCACAGGAACATCAAGCTGCTTGGAGATGGTCTTATAGCCTTTACCTTTAACATGCTTGTCTATAATTTTCTTTCTAATCTCCTGAGACAACTCTCTTCTTTGCTTCCTCTGGTCCATGTTTAGTGTGGGACACACCATGTCACCAGACAGCACAGCGACTACTTGTTACCCTTTAAATAGGCCGACTGACTGATTACAAGTTTGTAGACACCTGTGATGTTAATTAGAGGACACATCTTGGTTGAACACCTCCCTATGGTCACATTATTTTCAATCTTTTCTAGGGGTACCATCATTTTTGTCCAGGCCTGTTTCATGAGTTTATTTTTAAAGTAATTCTGTTGAACCACAATTCAAAAGCATTGTCTGATTTTCATTGGTTAATTTTCATAGAATTTTTATTTATTACCACTTTTGTCAGATTCAAGTTATTTCTGTGACCTTTGTGGGTTTTTCTTTCATTAACAGAGGGGTACCAACAATTATGTCCACGGCTGTACGTGCACCTTCCTCCACTCTTCTAAGTCACCCTATGTGCCTCTCTCTTCTTGAAGTATTTCACCACAGCCACTTCCATCCTTTTAGCAAAACCCACAACCATCTGTCCATCCACATTTCTCTTCTGAAGACCATACCTACCCAGGACCTCCTCATCACCTCTGTTCCCTTCACCTACATGTCCATTAAAGTCCACTCCAACAACCACTCTCTACCACTTCATCCAACTTGCTCCAGAATTCCTCTCTGTTCTACCTGACATCAAGATTACACCTTTGACTTCTAGCTTCAAACTCATGATTCTGTCCAACTCCAAACTCATGATTCTGTCCCAACTCCCTCTTTACCTCCTGAACACTCTTCACGTACTCTTCCTTCAAGATTACTCCTACTCCATTTCTCCTCCTATCTACGCCATGGTAGAACAGTTTAAATCCACCTCTAGTGCTCCTAGCCTTGCTTCCCTTCCATCTGGTTTCTTGAACACACAGTACATCTACCTTTCTTCTCGCATCATATCAGCCAGCTCTCTGCCTTTACCAGTCATAGTCCCTACATTTAACGTCCCTATTCTCTCCTCCACACTTCTACCTTTCCTTTTCTCTCTCTCCCTCCTAACACGCCTTCCCCCTCTCCTCCTCCTCGATCTTCGACCAACAGTAGCCCAATTTCCACCAGTACCCTGTCGGTTAACTGCACTGGTGGTGGTTGTTGTTAACCTGGGCCTCGACCGATCCGGTATCAAAGTTTCATTCGTCATGATCCGCATGTTTGATTTGGCAAAGGTTTTACGTCAGATGCCCTTCCTGACACAACCCTCCCCATTTCCCTGGGCTTGGGACCGGCACTAAGAGTACACTGGCTTGTGCACCCCCTGTGGCTGAGTTATGTGACTTCATTATAAATAGTTTTGTCAAAATATTTACTGAAGTTGCTACAAATTTTGGGTTTTCCAGATGATGTTGAACATACACCTCCCAGGATCAAATGTTTCCATTAACTGCATTATTTAATAATTAAGGCACTATGTAAATACCTAAAACTAGACCCCTACCACACTACTGAATGACTGCTGGTGGTTCCTCTCATTCTGATTTCTGTTATGCTAAAACATCAAATAGTAACTACAAATAAATTTAAAAAAAATTCACCATTAAGTAAAGATAACTGGCACTTTTTTTTTTTTTAAACAAACAAGTTTAAAGATGCACTCTGGTGGATATAAATCTATCAAAACAAATCTACATTGTCTAAAATGGTATCTTGTGCCCTTCTTTTCTACAAAAAACCCCAACTTTCATTATCGTACAGTTTCAAATCAGAATCATTTCACTTTTCCTCCTCCTTCAAATGCCATCTGTGAATACTCTCACTCACATCCCACAAGCCTAACAGTGGCTAGCGCTGCATTAAACAGCATAAATCCTGTAATAAAGGAAGGACATGCCCAGTTGTATGCACAGTGGCCAAAGATGACTGAAACTGCATCGGTCCTTAAAAGCAGTTTAATGGTAAAACCCATCTTAATTTGGGTCAAGTTTTCAAAGCAGCTAGCCCCAAAACGCTAACTGGTCCTGGAGGCTAACTTCAGTTCGGCCAGAGTCCTGACTGGCTCAACGCTATGGACCTGTTATATTACGTCACCAAAAACGCTCTGTCTGAATTCAGATTTTTTCAGGAGGCGGGGCTTAACCAAAATTTCACAGAAAAAACCCCCAGACATGACAAATTTGAGTGATTTTGCTCTTGATATGCCGTCTTTCAAGTCATAAAAAACATGTTCCAAACATGTAAAAAAAAACAAAAACAACAAAAACTCGATTTTTGGTGGCATGCCACTTTAAGACTTTTTGAGAATCCTTGGAAAATTTCTTCTGATACTCTTGATGGAAACATGCAGTGGAAAAACTAGCAGGTACTAAAAAGGTTCCTGTGGCAGGAACACGGTTGTAGAGTCTGCTGTCCGCAAACACGGAACCTTCTGGCAAACTTACTGGATGAACCCGGCGTGGCGGTGGCGTTTGGCGTCCTGCTCCCTCTGCTTCTCCTGCTCGTCCTGCCTTTTGTAGCGTCTGACGTTGTTCTCTCGGTCCTCCTCCCTCTGCTTGGCCTGATCCATCATCTGACGCCTCTTCCTCTCCAGCTCCTCTGCAGAGAGCTTCCTATAATGACGAGGAGACTTAACCCATTCAGTGTGGGTGGTGAAAGAGTTTTTATATAGCACGTTATTAGCTAATATTCAAACAGCATTTTTGATCATCCTAATGCAAACACCACAGTCAGAGTAGCATGGGTCAACTCTGATAATACTAAAAATGGCTCATGTATTTACGTTAATAAATTATGATATAGGAATACCAGGTTGGCAAACACACAAAAAATTGTTCCATAAAACGAAGGTAAAATAGCTGAATTATGCGTATAAACTGGCTGGTGGTTTTTTGGTGAGGAGTTCTCTTTGAATATTCAACTTTTATCCTAATAAACTTACAACTTTTTTTGTAAATTTGCATTTTTTTCTGGTACATTAGCATGCTTTTCCACACAAAATTGTGACTTTCTACATTTTTTATTGTGCATTTGTGACTGATAAATCTTTAATATTTTTCTTCAACTTTTTCCCTTATAAACTTAATGGGAAAAAGTTAAAAAAGAGTAGCATGGGTCAACTCTGATAATACTAAAAATGGCTCATGTATTTACGTTAATAAATTATGATATAGGAATACCAGGTTGGCAAACACACAAAAAATTGTTCCATAAAACGAAGGTAAAATAGCTGAATTATGCGTATAAACTGGCTGGTGGTTTTTTGGTGAGGAGTTCTCTTTGAATATTCAACTTTTATCCTAATAAACTTACAACTTTTTTTGTAAATTTGCATTTTTTTCTGGTACATTAGCATGCTTTTCCACACAAAATTGTGACTTTCTACATTTTTTATTGTGCATTTGTGACTGATAAATCTTTAATATTTTTCTTCAACTTTTTCCCTTATAAACTTAATGGGAAAAAGTTAAAAAAGAGGGTGAAGTTCAAACGTAGTGCTTCTAAAGTTAGTGCTTTTCACTTAAATTTACAACAATAAACTTACAGATGTAAAAAAAAACAAAACAAGAACAATATGAACATACAACTTTTTTCTTGTAATTTTAAAAATTTCATTCTTGCAAATTTGTGACTTATAAATCTGTAACTGCTTTCTTATAAACTTTTTACTCATCTTGTAAATTTGCAATACTTTTCTTGCAATATTATGAGTTTTCTTGCAAATTTACTTTCTTCCCCAAAAAGCCACATATTTGTAGGAAAGAAACTCAAATGTAGAAGGAAAAAATAAGTAACTTTGTGACTCTGTCAAAAAATGGTAATTTTATTCTTGTAAATGAGCGTTTTTTAAAATTATTTCTTGATCTAAATTTACTGTTGTAAATTTCTGACTCATAGATCTGTAACTTTTTCTTATAATCTTCATGCTTTTCACTTTAATTTACAACAATAAACTTACAGATGACATAAAAAAATACAAGAAAAATGTGCAAATTTGTCAGCTTTTGTCAAAAATTTGTGATTTCCCCCCCCCCTTAGAATCATACAACTTTTTTTCTTGTAATTTAAAAAATTTCACTCTTGCAAATTTGTGACTTATAAATCTGTAACTGTTTTCTTATCAACTTTTTATTCATCTTGTAAATTTGCAATATTTTTCTTGTAATACTGTAAGTTTTCTTACAAATTTACATTCTTTTTTCCAAATAAAAAGCCCCAAATTTGTAGGAAAAAATTCAAATGTACAAGAAAAAAAAATACATAAATTTGTGTCTCTTTTTGGCAAAAATCGGTAATTTTATTCTTGTACGTAAATGAGCTTTTAAAAAAAAAAAAAAAAAAAAACTTTTTCTTGATCTAAATTTATTATTGTAAATTTGTGATTCATAAATCTTTTCTTATAAATGTATTTTTTTTACTCAAATTTGAAACACATCTTACAAATTTTAGCAGTTTTTCTTGCAAATTTACTCCTTCCCACATATATGCAACTTTATACTTGCAGTTTTATTCTTGCAAACTTTTGCCTCATAAATCTGACTTCATTATTGAAAATTTGCTATTTAATTGTCATGAGTTTGTGACTTTTTGCTTGTGCATTTTTCAAGTGTTTTTGGGTCAAAACTACAAGAAGAGAAGCATGCTGCTTTGGACCTGCATACTGCAGACCCCCCCCCCCCTTTTTATACCATAACAGAAATACATTTAAGGGTTAACTGTCACTCTACCCACAGGTAATAAACATGTATTAATGTTGATGTTGTGACTCATCCATTTCTCAGTGTCTGATATACGGTGGAGGTGTTAACTCCTACTTGGACACATGGTTCCTCTGTCGTTGGTAACGTTCCCTCTGAGGACTCAGTTCTCGGGCGTCCACCTTCTTGTCCCCTCTGTGTGAGGAGGAGGAGGAAGACGAAGAAGAGTAGGAGTGAGCGTCTTTGTGGCTCCTGTGAGGAGATCTGGACCGACTCCTGTTGCGGCGCCGTGATGCCTGCTGATGTCTAGCTGCAGGGATCTGAGAGGACACATTCAGCAGATTTTAGTTCAGGGGTGGCTGTGCAGAATCTGACATTTTCAGTTTATATTTACTAAAACTGGACAGTAAGAAAGAAAAGCTGAATACACAGACGATGCAGTGATGAACGTATAAGTCTGGGTCACAGATGAGCTAAAAATTTGTTTTCAAATTCTCACTGAAAATTTGAGAGCGTTGAAAAATCAGGAAAAAAAAAAAAGTCTGACCTGTAGGCCGTATCCTGGAAGACGGTGGGAATGAGACTTCTCTGAGTAGTCGTCTCGTGAGTGTGACCTGAAAACAAATTTGAAAAGATAAATCCAAAAAAGGAATTTCAAAGAAAACTCTGTATTCCCCTTATTGACCAATCCAGCAAAATACTGAAGTAAAGAAGCCAGCATTACCGCAGTGTCCACTTCCAGAGATATGCACCGGTTCGAGCACAAGTTGTCCTTGCAACATTATAATTTCCTTTAATTTTTTCTTTTATTTAAGATAAGCCTTTATTAGCCCCACAATGGGGAAATTCCAAACATTCCAAACCTTCCAAATTCAATATTGCATTTGACAGAAATGCCAAGGCAGCCTGGAAGAACATCGTCTGTTCTCGGATGCTCCAACAGCAGTGACAAACTTCCAACTTTAAATTCTTGTGTGTTTTTCATTGTTATTCTGTTTTCACTGTACTAACCATGTACTTGTCTGTGACTGCACAATTTACACAGATTCTCTGAGTGTGCAGTGGTCAGAGATAATCGACAGAATATTAAGAGGAAGGAGTTTGTTCCCAACAACAACAGCAAAATGATTAGCACGCAGCTACCTGGCTTACCATGCAACAGTAATGTTTCTACCGCTGCTCAGCTAGCCAACATGAATGGGCCAACCTACTCTGTGAGAGCTGCAGTGGCTGCACATATCAACTCCTAGTTAAGATAAGCCTTTATTACTCCCACAATGGGGAAATTCCAGGATTACAGCAGCAAAGGGATAGTAGCACTCAATAGTAAATAAGATAAGAATTGGAGAAATCAAAGAACATGATCCTCACATTACTCCCAGGCTTCTCCAGGTGGGACAGGGGACGATGTAGGAGGAAGATCACCGCATCCTCCACCCTGATGTCATGCTGGTAGGCAAACTGAAGTGGATCCATTGCCAGTTCCAACAAGAGGCGGAGGTGGGCGAGGAGCAGCCTCTCCAGGGTCTTCATCAGGTGTGATGTAAGGGCCACTGGTCTGTAGCTGCTCAGGTCCTTGGGGTATGGGGTCTTCAGTAAGAGTACCACACAGGATGTTTTCCACAGCTGTGGTACCCTCCCCAGCTTCAGGCTTAGACTGAAGATGTGCGCCACGATCCCGCACAGCTGGTCTGTGCAGGACTTGAGGAGCCTCGAGCTGATGCTATGCGGACCTGCAGCCTTCCTCGCCTTGATCTTCCTCAGCTCACTCTCACCTGGGTCTTAGTGAGTGTCAGGCTGGGCAGTTAACACGAAATCTAAAATTAATTGCTCAAGTTGGGACGACTTAAGCTGGATTTATGCACCAGCGTCATGCCGACACCATTGCCAATGCACGTCACCAACACAGTGATCAGCCGTTTTTTCTTGTGTGCTGGTTTGAATGCATTGTTGCGCCGTCAAAATGAGTTTCTGCCCATGTGCAATGATTTGTATTTGTCGTGTGTTTTTATTTATTAAATAGACAAGAGCAGATTGTGATGAAAAGTAAAACATCTACTGACTATGATGGTATTGACATGCTACTAGTCAAAACTGTTATCGAATGCATAGTAAAACCACTGACGTATATCTGCAACCTGTCTCTCCAATCAGGTATATTTCCCAATGCAATGAAAATAGCTAAAGTAATTCCGATATACAAGACGGGCGACAGAGGGGAACTCTCAAACTATAGACCAATTTCACTATTACCGCAATTTTCCAAGATACTTGAAAAAATATTCTATGAGAGAATTGACAACTTCATACTGAAGAATGATTTATTATGTGAGCAGCGATATGGGTTCAGACACAAGAGGACAACTGCATATGCCCTAATGGAATTTACAGAAAAAATATCAACAGCCATTGAAAATAAAGAGTATTCAGTTGGAGTATTCCTAGATCTTAAAAAAGCATTTGATACAGTAGATCATAATTTATTATTAAAGAAACTACAAAATTCTGGTATTAGAGGGGTAGCACTGTCCTGGTTAAGTAGTTACTTAAAGAATAGATATCAGTATGTATGTGTTAGCAACAAAAACTCAGAGTTGCTGAAGGTCACCTGTGGAGTCCCACAGGGTTCAGTTTTGGGACCATTATTATTCAATATGTATATAAACGATATATGTAAAGTTTCAGAAAAAATGGACTTAATATCGTTTGCCGATGACACTAATCTGCTATGCAGTGGAAACAATTTGGAACAACTTATGGATACACTCGGGAAGGAATTAGAAAAACTTAAACTGTGGTTTGATTCAAACAAATTAACGCTCAGTTTAAGTAAGACAAAATTTATAGTCTTTAACAACCATCACAACAATCCAGTACCCAAACTCAGTGTAAATGGTGTAGAGATTGAAAGGGTATCTGAAACTAAATTCCTTGGAGTAATAATTGATAACAAACTGTGTTGGAAGTCACATATTAATTATATTAAAGGTAAAGTTTCCAAATCAATTGCAATATTACACAGAGTGAAATATTTGCTGAATCAACCCACACTATACACCTTGTATCATTCATTAATACTCCCATACATGACATATTGTAATGAAGTATGGGGAAATACATACAAAACAAACATATATCCACTCTTTATGCTTCAAAAGAGAGCTATTAGAATAATAAACAAAGCAGCTTACAGGGAACCAACAAACCCACTTTTTCTTAAACAAAAAACTCTCAAGTTGAAAGATCTGGTTGACTTTAAAACCGCAATAATAATGTTCAAAGTGAAGAATTTATCACTGCCCGCAAATATCCAAAAGTTGTTCCAAACAAGGGAGAAACGATATCACTTCAGAGGAACATGTATATTTCAAAAGCCTACAGTGAGAACAACCACCAAGCAACACTGTATTTCAGTGCAAGGAGTCAGATTATGGAACGATTATGGACCTGAATTAAAAATCATGTACAACGCTTGGACAATTTAAACAAAAACTAAAGGAAGAAATACTCCAAACATATTTACAAGACGACATGTAAACTCACATAAGGATTGACATATCCAGCCTGTGTTGTGTTGTAGCTTAGTTTTTTGTTTTTTTTTTCCTCTCTATGACATTCTGTCTTAGATTTGTCTTGAATAGTAACCGCTCAACTTAGCTTAGCTTAGTTTTCCTTTTTTTCTCTCAGTCACACTTTGTCTTAGTTTTGTTCTAAATTGTAATCGCTCTTGTCTTGTTTACTCTTTTTTCTTTTGAATTCTTGGATGGAATATAGGTGGGCAATATAAGCTGCGGCTTCAGCCTTCAGCCATCACCCATTTCGGATAACTCACGTGGAATTGTTTAGTAGAAGGAGTCTTTGTCTAATTTGACCTTGTTGTTATATTATACAGTTTCTTTTAACCTGTACTGTATTATCCGAAATAAAATTCATTCATTCATTCATTCATTCATGAAGTCGGAGCTAATAAATGTTAGAAAAGCAACTTTTTATAGGATCAAAGAGAAAAAAGAGAAGATGTAAGAAAAGGGCATGCCCGACCACTGCCGCTGCAATCTGACAATGTACAGTGGATATAAAAAAGTCTACACACCCCTGTTCAAATGCCAGGTGTTTGTGATGTAAAAAAATGAGACCAAGATAAACCATTTCAAAACTTTTTCCACCATTAATATGACCTATAACCTGTACAACTCAACTGAAAAACAAACTGAAATCTTTTAAGGGGAAAAATAAAAGTTACAGTAACCTGTTTGCATAAATATGCACACCCTGTTATAACTGGGGGTGTGGCTGTGTTCAGAATTAACCAATCACATTCAAACTCATGTTAAATGGGAGTCAGCACACACCTGCCACTGTTTAAAGTACCTCTGATTAACTCCAAATAAAGTTCTGCTGTTCTAGTAGGCTTTTCCTGACATTTTTGTAGTCACATCTTACAGCACAAGCCATGGTCCGCAGAGAGCTTCCAAAGCATCAGAGGGATCTCATTGTTCAAAGGTATCAGTCAGGAGAAGGGTACAAAATAATTTCCAAGGCATTAAATATATCATGGAACACAGTGAAGACAGTCATCATCAAGTGAAGAAAATATGAAACAGTGACATTACAAAGAACTGGTCATCCCTCCAAAATTGATGAAAAGTCGAGAAAAAAAACTGGTCAGGGAGGCTGCCAAGAGGTTGACAGCAACATTGAAGGAGTTGCAGGAATTTCTGGCAAGTACTGGCTGTTTAGTACATGTGACAACAATCTCCCATCTTCATATGCCTGGGCTATGGGGTAGGGTGGCAAGGCAGAAACCTTATCATACAAAGAAAAACATCCAAGCCCAGCTACATTTTGCAAAAACACATTTGAAATCTCCCAAACGCCTGTGGGAAAATATGTTATGATCCAGTGAAACCAAGGTTGAACTTTCTTCCAAATTCCAAAAGGTATATTTGGCGCAAACACAACACTGCTCATCACTAAAACAACACCATATCTACAGTAAAGCATGGTGGTGGTAACATCATGCTTTGGGGCTGTTTTTCTTCAGCTGGAACTGGGGCCTTAGTCAAGGTGGAGGGAATTATAAATAGTTCCAAATACCAGTCAGTGTTGGCACAAAACCTTCAGGCTTCTGCTAGAAAGATGAAGAGGAACTTCATCTTTCAGCATGACAATGACCCAAAGCACACATCCAAATCAACAAAAGAATCACTTCACCAGAAGATTAAGGTTTTGAAATGGCCCAGCCGGAGTCCAGACCTGAATCAGATCGAACATCTGTGGGGTGATCTGAAGAGGGCTGTGCACAGGAGATGTCCTTGCAATCCAACAGATTTGGAGCGTTTTTGCAAAGAAGAGTGGGCAAATATTGCCACATTAAGATGTGCCACGCTGATAGACTCCTACTCAAAAAGACTGAGTGCTGTAATAAAAGCCAAAGGTGCTGCAACAAAGTATGTTTAAGGATGTGCATATTTATGCAACCAGGTTATTGTAAGTTTTTTATTTTTTTCCCCTTAAAAGAGTTCAGTTTGTTTTTCAATAGGGTTCACAGGTTATAGGTCACATTAATGGTGGGAAAAGTTTTGAAATGATTCATCTTGGTCTCATGTTTTGACATCACAAAAACCTGGGATTTGAACAGGGCTGTGTAGGCTTTTTACATCCACTGTTAAGTAATTAATGGGGTTGAGGGGGCATGGTGTTGGACTTCTCCACTCAGGGAACAATGGACCGAAAGAGAAGGCATCACCGGGGGGGTATCAGATGGGACAGTAAGGACTATGCACCCTCCGGGGAGAGGAGTAAATGCCGGAGCCGCTGGGAGAAGGAGAGTGTTGAAGCAGTGCCGGTGTTATGTTATGTAAATGTGCCACACAGTTCTTTCTTCAAACAACAATGTGTTATGGTCGGAAGTTCCGGATCTCGATGCATGGAAATAAAGATATAAAAGAGGACTGCACAGAGACCCGGGTATCTCTTTCACTGTAAAATATGTTGGAGAAAGAATAAAGTTTCTGTGTCATCCAGCTCGTTGCCTCGCCTGCCTCCTTTCTCCACATTGGTGACCTGAAGACATGCCATGGAAAGCGAGCCAAGCACTGCCCCAGAGACTGCCTGGAGGGACAGCACCAGCGCTGCGTGCGTGGTCTCAATCGAGCTCCCAGACTTCTGGCTTCACAACCTGACCGCGTAGTTTGTGTACATAGAAGCCCAGTTCGCACTCCGCGGGATAACAACGGACGATATCAGGCATTACTACGTGGTCGCTGCGATGGATGTGTGTGCCACGCAACAGGTGACGAACCTGCTCCAGGAAATGCCAGCCCAAGGAAAATATGAAGCACTCAAGAGGATGCTTCTCCAGCGCTATACCTTTTCTGACAGTGCGAGGGCAGAGAGACTCCTAACGCGTTCAGAGTTAGGGGACAAATCAGCAATGGAGCTCATGGAGAGCATGTTGGCACTGAGGAGGAAGGATGACGAATCTTTCTTGTTCACCTACTTGTTCCTCAGGAACCTACTGGCTACAGCGAGGGCGATCCTGGCCAACTTGCAGCGGCTGGTTGTAAGGGACTACCGTGCCCTGGCGCAGGAAGCAGACCACATCATTTCGGTGACCAGAACTCTCAGCGTGCAGACAGTGGCACCGGCATCCATGAGGGACTCCACGAGGTTGAGGAGCTGTTCGTGGTAGCCGGGATGGACACCAGAAGATGAAGGAACGGGGCGATCCGTTTTTATCATTGCCGTTTCGGCTTGAATGCCCAACACTGCCTGTCGCCATGCCAATTCAAGAAGCCAGGAAGATGGCACCTTCGGAATTCAGTGGCAGCCTCCACGGCAGAACTCTTTTTTTTTTTCCCCTCAGCCGCTGCGGATCCTCTGAGAGTTTTTACCAGAAAACTCCGCAACCAAGGCTGATCCACCCACGCAGTTTTTGTACAGTACAGAGGCTTTTAACGTACCAGGCCCAGCCCACCATTGCTTTCCCCGCACCTTTGTCCCAAAAAGTTTGCAGAATGCCAGTTTTGTTTTTGTCCGGCACGATGCGCACTGGACCCCGCTGCGCCCATCGTACAACGGACTGTTCAGGGTATTGGAATCTGGGGCAAAGCATTTTGTGTTAGACTTGGGGGGATGTAGGGAGACCGTCTGCATCGACAGGCTGAAGCCCGCTTTTGTGTTGGCAGACGTGTAGGTAGTATTCGCCCAAGCTCCCCGGCGCGGATGCCCACTGTTAGTGGCTCTGCAAGTTGGTGATCCCTCGGCAGGGACCTGCGTTCGCAAAGCTGATGTGTTTTCTCCCCCTCCCTTTTTCCCTCTACAGACTAATGTGCTCTCCTGTACACCCCGCCAGCAGGTCGACTGGATCGGCGACCCCCCGCTACAGCTGCTATGGGTGGCAGCTCAAGCCCAAAGGACAAGGGAGTTAGTGCCCTTTCTGGGTGTTCGGGGGGGGAGGGCATGGTGTTGGACTTCTCCACCCAGGGAACAATGGACTGAAAGAGGAGGTGTCACCGGGGGGGTATCAGATGGGTCAGTCAGGACTATGTGCCCCCTGGGGAGAAGAGTAAACGCCGGAGCTGCTGGGAGAAGAAGAGTGTTGAAGTGCCACCGGCATTATGTTATGTTAATGTGCCACACAGTTCTTTCTTTAAACAACAATGTGTTATGGTCGGAAGTTCCAGGTCTCGATGCATGGAAATAAAGATATCAAAGAGGAATGCACAGAGACCCAGGTATCTCTTTCACTGCAAAATATGTTGGAGAAAGAATAAAGTTACTGTGTCATCCAGCTCTTTGCCTCGCCTGCCTCCTTTCTCCACAGGGTTAAGACGAGTCATAAAAATACACTGTATTTGCCAGGGGTGTTGGAAAAAAAATTGATTCACATAAGAATCTAGATTCTCATTTTAAACGATCCAGAACTGATTCACAAAAATTAAGAATCAATTTTTTAATTATTGTCATCATCATAATTTTTTTTTTCTTGCAGTGGTCCCGTCACGTGACACGTATTGACACTTCATGACACGCAATTACACATTGACACTGGCGATGCAGGAGAACCATGCAGAGTAGCTTACTAAGCTAGCAGCCACATGAAACAGTCGCAATAAAGAAAAAATGGAGCAGCAAGAAATTCGAGACAGGTCAGTCTGCAGCTCAGACTCCGTCAAGTTACACCCCTTCAACTTTATGCTCCCTCAGCAAGTTACGCCCCTGCATTATGTCACTCCACAAAATGGCTGGCCATAGCTGACCATGCAAATATGGCTGAGCCAGCACTGGGCTGATCATACACAAATTCAGGTGTTGTAGCCTTGTAGATGGGCCAACAGTGGCCACACATTTCGATGGACGAATGCAAAAGAATCTAAAAATTAGAGAGTTTAGTCCATAGATGGTAAAAAAAAAAAAAAAAAAAAAGTTTATGGTCTAGTCTTTGGATGACGTTTGTTTGCGTGACCACGCACTACCCCGTTGTCCAGCAACCCTGACAGCTGCAGTTGAGGGTTTTTTTCTAACATTTTTTGACAGCAATGGAAGCAGGATTCCTTTCATTGAATAAAAACCAAATCTTGTTATTGACGAAAAGTAGACAAAAGCGATTGATAATGAACAGACTAAAATAAAAATATAAAAATCATCACAATAAATCTGTACTCAAATTAAATATCCAAAGTAAAATGCATAAATGGTAATTTTAGTTTAATTTCTAGCTTTATCCATCCATCTATCCATCTATCCATCCATCTTCTTCCGCTTAATCCTTTTCGGGTCGTGGTGGGGGGAGGCTGGAGCCTATCCCAGCATCTTTGGGCGAGAGGCAGGGTCCACCCTGGACAGATTGCCAGTCCATCACAGGGCCAACACAGAGAGACAGACAACCATTCACTCTCACAGTCAGACCTAAGGACAACTGAGAATCCCAGTTTGATGCCAATTGATGCCCCGCAACCCGAAAAGGATTAAGAGGTGGAAGATGGATGGATGGTTTGAAATTAATGCTGCTTATCTTATGCAACAACTGCATTCAGTTCTTATTGAATTTGTTCACTGCAATAAATTACTGTATAGGTAACTGTACACTGACTGCATACAGTCAGGTAGCACTACTGGATGGATGGATGTTCAAAGTGTCTGTGATAGAATTTACTTTTGTTTTTAAATGAATAGCCGATAGTTCTAGAATGCTGGAGGGCAACCAAATCTACACACTGTGTAAAAGCTGTAAGGAACTGTCATATGCTGAAAAGGAAAATTTTCAAAATTTATTTCACTTGTGTACAATTTCATTTTTGAAACTCAAGTTTTCAAGAAATAAAAAAACAGTTACTAACCTAAGCCTACTTTTTCATTTAATAATATTTTATTGCAAAACATTTGATATAATTTTTTAAAAATATGACCCCCTCAAAACATCAACCCACCGTACTCTGCTTTCAAGCTTACCTCAGCAGTGGACTTTTTCCCCCCCCCAAGATTAGTGGATTTTTGTACAGAACAAATATATATCGCAAATCGGTTAGAATTGAAAATCGGTTATGAGTTGAATCGTGACCCCAAAAATCAGAACTGAATTGAATTGTGTGACTTCTAAAGATTCACAGCCCTAGTATTTGCCAACTTCCTCATTATTATGGTCTTGAATTCGGACAGTTGTTCATTCCACTCGCTTTGAAAGTGGCGCCGCAGTGAATGAGAGAGACGAGAGAACCAGGAAATGTGATAAGCAGTGTTTCCTCTGGCTTAAACACCTTGGCACAGTGGCAACATATTTTTCCACACATGACGTGATTGTAACCGGAATATGTTAATTTTACACTATTTCTTTTTATTTATTTTTTTTAAATTTTGCACAGTAATATTGCATAATGGAACTTACCATTTTGAAGCATTGTACAACCAAGGCTTGAATGTTGGCATATTGGGCCAGTTGGGGTCCCACCCAGATGTCCTGTGTTTGGACTTTTTATTGGTGTCATCCTTCTCTCCTCCCTCTGCTCTCACCTCTGCTGGACCCTCTGCCTGAACACTTTCCTCTCCTTGGCTCCTCTCTTCTGCCTCATCTTGCCCTCTCTGAGCCCTGTCTAATTCAGGTTCTCGCTCTGTCTATGGTGGTATACAAACAGGTTAGAAAATGCCAAGTGTCATGTTTTGTCCTGCAGGATTTTTTTTCTTTCCACGGTTTACATAAATAACCAAAATGTGTATTTTTTGTATTTTTATTCTAGTGTTTCTTTTTTTCCCTATTGACGAAGAGCAGGAAAGGGAAGGGAAAAAACATTCATAATAGTAATTTACTCATGCATACTTAAATTATATGATCAGAGGTGGGTATAGTAGCCAGAAATTCTACTCACATAAAAGCAGTACTATGAAATTAATAATTAAAAGTAGACAACCAAAAATTTGTAGTTGAGTTAAGGGTACAAAGAGCACCTACTTAAAAACTTGAGCAATGACTTCAGTCTTGAAGGTTTGAGGTTTTTCTCCAAAATTTATAACAATTTTCTTTTAGTTTTCTACTTTTCTCTGTAAATTTATCTAAATTTGTAACACTTTTCCTCAAATTTGTAATCTTCTCTTGTAAAATTATGACTTTTCTTGTACATTTAAGACCATTATAAATTTGTGGATTATTTTATGGTTAATGCTTAACTTTTTTTAATTCAATCTAACTTTATTTATAAAGCTCTTTAAAAACAACGACAGCTGACACAAAGTGCTGTACATCAATGATAAATAAAATATATAAAAACAATGAAATACAGCTAAAGTACAAAGCAGCACAAAGAAAACAATAGTCATACAATAGAGACAATAAGAACAAATAAAATCAGTGTCTCAAACTGGGTCAAACGCCAGAGAATAAAAATGGGTTTTAAGAGGAGTTTTGAAACCGGACAGTGAAGAGGCCTGTCTGATGGACAAAGGCAGATTATTATAAAATTACATTTTTTTTTTAATAAATGTGCAACAGAATGTGGCAAATTTTTTACTTTTTTCCTCATACAATTTTAACTTTTGACCATAATTTTGTACAGCCAGAACAGAACAATAACTCTGAATTCAAAGAAATATAATTATTAAAATTATATTTAAAGAAATAATTTAAATGACCAAATATGCAGTTATTTCTGTTATAATATTTCTATGTATTTATAGTTTTTTAGAAATCTCCTCACCAACCAGACAGTAGGAAAAACCTCCCTTATTTTGAAATCCAAATGTTGGTACGTTTAGTTTGTCTGAAGGCTGCTGACAGATTAAAGTCACTGACTTTGTGAATTTCGGTCATCTTAACTTGCCAGGTACATAATAATGAACATAAATTATTAGTTAATATTGCAGTAGCTGGTGAAGTAAATCCTCAGCGATTCATCAGTCACTCTTGCCTTTCCCTTCAATGAAGACTAATCACACCTGTTAGCTAAGCAACTCCTCATTGTTGTCCCAGTTACCAGCAGGTTAAAACCACCATAAATGCCTCCACTGCTCACCTCTTGTACTTTTTTCTGCATTTAAAGTACTTTAATAAGCTCATACTTTTCTCGGACAGCAACGCTAGAGGGACACTCTTTGCCTGCAGAACAGGTTATGCGGGCGCCGGGCGGGAGGGGCGCTTCTGTGCAGATAACAGTCACGCGCATTGTTCGTGTGCGTGCTTGCAGAGCGTTTCTTTCATATTTAAAATTTTTCTTAAATTAATATATCATAGGTGTAGCTGCATACTTCCTTAGGGAGGTGGGCCGCCACATGGAAATGTTACCAGAGGAAACCCTAGTGAGGAGGATACAAACTGGATCAATTTTGATTCTCTTATAAAAATATAAGTACAACCAAATGTTAAAGGACATTCAATGCAGTAAATAAGTACATCTGTATCTATCGTCTGTCACAATATAGAGGAATTATGTTGTGATACATTTTTTAAGCTATACTGCCAAGCCCTATGTAGAAGCAATACTGGCGACAACAGAAAAGGTCAAACGGACGGACAGACGGGCCAGAAACATTATCACCTCTGCAACTTCTTTATGTGGGTTATTATAATAATTAAGACATCGAAAACCTTTTCATAAGATTAACAATAATACTTCTTCGCCAGTGTAGATGGAGTAGTTATTTTTATACTTTATAATACTGTGTGACATTTAACCTGTTGCACTTCGGTGTACCGCGGGCAGACACGTCTCTGCGTCCTAGGGCGCACGAGGGCATCCTAGGACGCACACTGTGCGTCCTAGGAGGCACTGAAAAAAAACAAAAAAAAAAAAAAGCTGCATTTCCGTTCTTCCACTACAGACACAGCCGCAAACAGAAAGCCAAAGGAGTGCTTTGATTGGTTTAGATGTGATTGACCTCTCATTCGACTAATAAGAGCCTTGAATTGGGTTTCTGAAACCTTGAAGAACCAATGACTGAAAACCTAGCAAGAAGGACCCGCCTACCAGCGGCTGCGAATACAGCCAGCCAATTGAAGCACAGTAGTTCGAAAGCGTGCCTCCCTTGCAAAATCTGTTTTGTTTTAGCTGCTGGGTGACACACACGCGTGCACCAGTCTTTTTTTCTTACTACTGTTCTTATTTGTTTTGAAAAATCGTTTGCCAAAACCGCAATCATAGAAGCGCAAAACCGCAATAATGGAATTATGGTTTGACCGGGTCACGTGACCAGAACCACGAGTCCGTAACAAGCAGACCAGCGTCACATTCATCTGACAATGAGGAAGAGAAGTTCGCCAGCGACACTGTTGTTGTGGACAGGTAAGTGTTATAAGCTAAATTATTCTTTATCCCTGAAAATTGTAATCAAAAATGACTTTTGACCGATTGGTAAATTACAACTGTGCGTAGTAGACCGCGGCGCACCGGGCGATGTCCGTCCTCTGTAGCGGGGGGGTGGGGTGGGGGGGCAACCCCCCCCACACACACACACACAGCCCTGAGTGTCACCTTTCATTAGAGCCCAACATCAAGCTTCTATATTGAATCATTCAAAAGTTACAGACGTTTTTCCAAACTGTGCCATTTGGCACAATTTGGCACAGTTCAAAAACGCCTGGGAACAACCTAAGAAAAAAGCTGTGTAATATATTCATTTTTTGTGGTATTGTTACAAAATTTTGACCTCCGCTGGATAACACTTGGTTCTACATTTCTGTTGCATTTTCCAGCCAGTATCTGACAGCTGTGTGTTATTTGCAAGCATTTGTATCCAAAAAAACACCCAGGCGCAATTTATTTTCTTCAAGTTCAGTATGTTTAGATGACTGTTACTCAGTGGCCGGAGCACTTAGAGAGATTATGACTGTTTTGCCAAAAAATTCAAAGTGTTTTCTTTTAAATGAGCCCAACCCCATGAAGATGCTGCAAAGGGTTGAAGAACAGCTTTTGATTTACTTTGGGTACGTTATTTTTTGGCGTTTTTAGGGAAACTGACCAGAGTGCAAGGGGTTAAAAGACATGGTCAGCACATACAGTCGTGGGTTTTAGGTGAAATAAATACAATTTCTGTGATATTAAAAGTGATTTAAGTGACATGAAACAGTTTACAGAAATGCAGTGACAAAGTAGTTAAATACACTTATATGAACAGCTGTTACTGCCTAATGTCATCCATCCACCTACCCATCCTACTGTCAGAAAACCGCAACAAAACCCCTGACCATCTGACACGGTCACTGCACAGTGACGCGGCAGCTCACAGATCTGTCGTCTGATTGGCCTGTGGTGAGCCTGTGCTCCCTACCTGTTTCTCTTCTCATCTTCCTCGTCTGAACTTAAACTCCTCCTCTTGTGCTTCTTCTCCTTTCTCCTATCTTTGTCTCCTTTCTTCTCCTTCTTGTCCTTCTTCCTTTTCTTTTTCTTGTCTTTCTTGTCAAGGTTTTGGCGTAGCTGTGAGATGAAAACAACAACCAAAATACAACAATCATTCTCTGTGTGTTTTCATAAATACATGCAGACTTTTGATTTCCATCGCCTTTAAAGTAACATGGCATTACAACAATTAGAGCCCGAGTTGTTCTGGCCTCATTATGTCACATACGTTTCATTAAAGGTCCCATTCACTGCACTTTTCCCCCACATATCGACAGCTCCCACAGGTCTTGTCAGGTCATGTATTGTTTCATCAATACAGAGGTGTGTATCACACAGAGGTATTCAGCAGAGTGGTAAACCTGTTTTTATTCACAAATATCCAACCTGGCTTCTGTTTGCCTTTGACTCAAACAGGCCTAGTAAAAGCACAGTCGACGGTTTTCTTCTTGAAAACTTTGCGCTAAATGATGATTTATATGGTGTGCGTGCGGCTTATGCTGAAGAACGCCACAACTGTCACAAGAATGATGTACTGTCTTATGAGCACCTCACTACCACCTTGTGCATGTTGTACGAATCTTTGTGTGAACAGGGATTCGTACAGCATTTCCTATGACCGCTGTAAGGCACTCTCAAGAGTTCTTGCAGCACACTTATGTTCACCATAGGGATTTGGGATTCTGGAATGGTCTCCTGCCCCTAAATAATCCACGACCATCTTGTGTAGTTCTTATATTGTTCCTATGGCATCCACACAGCTGCTCTATAATGAGGGGTTTTCATGGGGTGTTCGTAGAAAATCTGGTCTTGAGCTTTGGGTAATGATTGAAAGAATGTGGTTGCGGATACAAGTGGCTGAAATGAGCTTTCTCCGTAGGATTGCTGGACTCATCCTTCGAGGTAGGATGAGAAGCTCAGCCTAGGCTCAGAGGCTCAGAGTAGAACCGCTGCTCCTCCACATCGAAAGGAGCCAGTTGAGGTGGTCTGGGCATCTGATCAGGATGCCTCCTGGACACCTCTCACTTGAGGTGCTTTGGGCACATCCCACTGGGAGGGGACCCTGGGGCAGATCCAGGACACGGTGGACAGACTATGTCTTCCAGCTGGTCTGGGAACGTCTTGGTATCCTCTCTGAAGAGCTGCAGCAGGTGGCTGGGGAGAGGGAAGTCTGGGCTTCTCTGCTTGAGCTGTTGCCGCCGCGACCCAAACCTCCGAAAAAGTAGTAGAAGATGGATGGATGGATGGATGGAAGACCATCAACCTGGCCACCAACTTACAAATGGTCTACAAATGCTGGATTCTCCTACGGTCGCCTTAAGAAGGCTGTATGAAATGGTCCAAAAATCATTCGTATGGTGTTCTCAGTCATTCGTAAGGGTGTTTGTGACTGCAGCTTTAACTCTACTTCTCCCCAAGATACCCAGGGTCCTATGGCGATAACTTACTTCTGTCTTACATACATACTTTTACTGTGAGTTGGAGCCATTTTACTATAGCTCTGAGCATGAAATTCTTAAAACTTTTTTTTAAATCTAAATATGCCACTTCTGCTTAGACTTGTGTGTAAGGGTGCAACTAATGACTACTTTACGGCTCGGGTAATCACCCACTCTAATCGAAGATTAGGTGATACTTTTTTTTTAAAGAAACTTACATTACCAACATGTGTGGAACTTTCTTTCCTAAAGAGCAGTCGTAATTGTACCAAACACTCAATAACACAGGTACATATTTAAGCATTGCATAGAACGCAACTTTAAACGTTAGGTTACACTATAAAGTTCCGTCTGCTAGCGGTGGTGGCTATATGTTCTTTGGTCATATAAGCATAATTAGCATAGATGACTACATATTATTCATCTTAATTTACAATCTCAATCATGTACCTCATCTCGGCTGCGCTGCCTGTGCATGATGTGGGATGCTTTGTGCTGAGACACTGTAACATCGAGGTTGTAGCATGCTAGCTCGCTGCTCGGCTTTACCATGTACGCACTGCACAATGTTTTCCTTCAATTTGAGCTTGAAATGATCCCAGACTTGAGATACTTTTGTTGTTTTTTTTTTCTGGCTTTCTTCCTCTTTTTTAGGTCGTCACTATGTCACTCTGACATGGCGCCATGAAACAAATCTGCGTTTTGTTTACGTAGCGTGACCGGAAGAAAGTCATACAGGTCAACTGTGGATTAGTGAACCAGGTGGAAACAGGGATTCCTATTCAAGTGACTAAAATTTAAAGAAAATAACAATATAAACCATGCATGGTAAGCCAACTCCCTAGCAGCACTGTTAGCTCAAGTGTGCAGCTTGTCTGCAACATTAGGCCAGCCAATAACAGAGCAGCGGGCGGGTATCAGGACTGGGTTTAACATGTTTATGATGTTCTGTAGCAAACTTGGAAGAGTTAAAACGGCTCATCAAAGACAAACTTTTATAAAAGCTGCATGTTCTTCAAGAGAAGTGGGTGTTACAATTATTTTTTCGATAATCACATGACCAACAGATGCATTCCAGAAGGCTGAAACCTACAAAAACACAATTTTTCAGTGAATTCAACCTTCAACCACTCTGGGAGTTGTGTCAACATGTGGGGAAAAAGCATAGCAGGGGCTCCTTAATTAAGTGAACAGAATCACCAATAAAAGACGTGAGGAAAGTCAGTACCATTTCTTTGATTTTCTTCATCTTCACTGGATTAGTCAAAACTTCCCTCTTTTTTTCTTCCTCTCGTCTCCTTCAGAATAAAAACAACAAAAAGACAATTGAAGAAATTTGCAAATTTTACAATTTGACCAAACAATGACAGCGAGGTCTGTTCACTTACTGGCTCTTCCATCCTACTTTTTTAATCTGATAATTTGACTAAAGAAAACAGGAAATTATGTCTGTTTCTATCAACTGTGTCAAGTGATGTATCTAGGAGGGGGACTATGTCACAGGTAATAAAGCACATTCTATGAAACTTTTTCTTCACCTTAATTGCAGTGGTGTGAAAAAGTGTTTGCCCCCTTCCTGATTTCTCATTTTTTGTATGTTTGTCACACTTAAATGTTTCAGATCAAACAAATTTAAATATTAGACAAAGATAACACAAGTAAACACAAAATGCAGTTTTTAAATGAAGGTGTTTATTATTAAGGGTAAAAAAAATCCAAACCTACATGGCCCTGTGTGAAAAAGTGATTGCCCCCCACCCCCCACCCCCATTAAATTAACTGCGGTTTATCACATCTTTGGAAAGCCGAGTTCAGTTTTTCTAGCCACACCCAGGCCTGATTACTGCCACACCTGTTCTCAATCAAGAAATCACTTAAATAGGACCTGCTTGACAAAATGAAGTAGACCAAAAGATCCTCAAAAGCTAGACATCATGTTGCGATCCAAAGAAATTCAGAAACAAATGAGAAACAAAGTAATTGAGATCTATATGTCTGGAAGAGGTTATAAAGCAATTTCTAAAGCTTTGGGACTCCAGCAAACCACAGTGAGAGCCATTATCCACAAATGGCAAAACTATGGAACAGTGGTGAACCTTCTCAGGAGTGGCTGGCTGACCAAAATTACCCCAAGAGCGCAGCAACGACTCATCCAAGAGGTCATAAAAGACCCCACAACAACATCAAAAGAACTGCAGGCCTCTCTTGCCTCAAGAGACAGGGCAAAATGGCCTGCATTGCAGAGTTCCAAGACGAAAACCACTGCTGAGCAAAAAGAACATAAAGGCTTGTCTCAGTTTTGCCAGAAAACATCTTGATGATCCTCAAGACTTTTGAGAAAATACTCTGTGGACTGACGAGACAAAAGTTGAACTTTTTGGAAGGTGTGTGTCCCATTACATCCGGCGTAAAAGTAACGCAGTCTTTCAGAAAAGGAACATCATACTAACAGTAAAACATGGTGGTGGGTAGTGTGATGTCTGGGCCTGTTTTGCTGCTTCAGGACCTGGAAGACTTGCTGTGGTAAATGGAACCATGAATTCTGCTGTCTACCAAAAAATCCTGAAGAAGAATGTCCGGCCATCTGTTCATGACCTCAAGCTGAAGCTGAAGCTCACTTATGTTCTGCAGCAGGACAATGATTCAAAACACACCAGCAAGGGGCGCTAGTGAGCCATGCTGGAGTAAAGACGTGTCCCTCAGTGCTCCCGCAGACTTTTGGACATTTTACTTTTAAAAACGAAGTTTCTTTGGTAAAGCTCAATACAGACTCGTCACCTATCATTGTCGGACTCTCCTGCCCACTTTTATCGTCATGATGGATAAACTTCAGAAGTTTAAATTCGACGCTACCGACAAACCCAATAGGCCCAACACGAGGCTGCAAGCCGAGCTGGAAAAGAATGACGAACCACAGAGCGCAGTGCCAACATTGACCACGGACGAAGGCTTTAAAACTCAGATTTTGGCATCCTTAAGAGAAGACATCACACAAATTATACGGGAAGAATTTAAGAATGCCTTAGCTAACGATTTTGCCTCTCTCAAAGCCGAAGTCCAGGCTGTACGTTCGGAAATAGCTAGCAACGCCACCTCCGTTAGCGCACGATTTGGCACAATTGAAGCTAACATTCAAGACGTGAAAGACGGCTTGTCTGCTTGGTCAGATGATATAACTGGGCTTCAGAGCTCGGTGAAAGAGCTCCAAAGTGAAGTGAAGTCACTGCGGAGCAAATGTGAGGATCTGGAGGGGAGAATGAGATGTGGAAATATCCGCATTGTCGGTGTCAATGAGCAAAACCCCTGCAATCCAAACGAGGTGGCTAAAATTATTAAACAAGCCTTATACATGGACCGAGAAGTGAAAGTTGATCGATCTCATCGTACACCAGCACCACGGACCGCGGGAGCAGACAGACCCCGAGTGATAATCGCCAAGATGCACTATGATGGAGATGCAGCGGATATTTTGAGAAGAGCCAGGGAAAAGGCACCTTTGATGTATAACGGTAACAGGATCAGCATCTTCCCTGACTACACGGCAGGTGTTGCTAAAGCCCGGGCTGCCTTTTCAGATGCACGGAAGGCGCTACGAGGCCGACGTGATGTGCGCTTTGGTTTTTTTTACCCCGCAAGATTCCGGATCACTTTCGGGAATGAGAGTCAGGACTTTCATGATCCAACAAAGGCCATGGACTACATAAAGAACAATATCCTGCCCGAAGCTGATGATCCTTGAGGTACCATGTTTGGATTATATAGCGTGAGTCCGCAGGTTATGATTGCAGTGGGTGCGTAATCTGTTAAAATATGTTGTTTTTGTTTTTTTATGGTGACGAGAATAATACATTTTTTTTTTTCCTATCCTGTATTGTTATAGTGTATTGTGTTGAGTATTTTGAAAATTTTCATTTAATGTTGTTCCTTATCGTAATTTAGTCTGCAGGGGCCTGAGCTCCTTTAGTAAATTTGTTTTGCCGATTTAATTACTGCTCCTTTTTTTTTTTTGCTGTGGACACAGCCTACCATAGTAAGTTGTGTATTTAGCTGCTAATATACAGTGGCTAGGGACTTAATCCCACCCTTTAGTATTTCGCTTGTTCGATATACATTTTGTTTTTGTGTTTCTTGCGTTCTGATCCCTTTGTTCCCCGGGGATCATATA
This sequence comes from Pholidichthys leucotaenia, assembly GCA_020510985.1. NCBI lineage: Eukaryota > Metazoa > Chordata > Actinopteri > Cichliformes > Pholidichthyidae > Pholidichthys > Pholidichthys leucotaenia. The sequence continues at coordinate 52,253,036 of CM035848.1, forward strand.
TTATTTAAAAGAGCAACAGAGTCACTATTTGTTACTTACTGGAACCATATTCTCTCAGTCATAAAGTCTTTCCACTTCGATGCAACATTCCTATGTGAAGTAATATTCCCTATGTTGTTTCTGCTGTACTCTCGATCATGGGCCCGCCTCTGCCTCAAAACAACTTTTATGATGCCCTATACTGTAACTATCTGCACCACAGTACTTAAGTTATGAGTCCATTGACAATTATAAGTTATAATGTGAAGGGTCTAAATAGCCCCATTAAAAAGAAGAAAATATTATTACAGCTTAAACGTTTGAAGTGTCAAGTAGCACTATTACAAGAAACCCATTTGTCCGATGATGAGCACCTGAAATTAAAGAAATCCTGGGCAGATAAGGTGTATTTCTCATCTCACCGCTCAGGTAAAAGAAGAGGGGTAGCAATATTAATACATAGACAAGTTAATTTTGTTGATACATTTGTACATGCAGATGGAGAAGGTAGATTTATTCTGGTAAATGGGCTGCTTGATGGCATACCTGTCTCCCTAATTAATGTGTATGCCGAAATGAGGACCAACCAGGCTTCATCAAATTACTATTTAACAGAATCACGGAGTATAGTGTTGGTCTTTTACTCATGGGGGGAGACTTTAATTGTGTAATGTCACAACAAGATAGACAACCTCCACCTAAAGCATCCATATCCAAGATGGGCAAGATGCTTAAATATTTGACTGCTGAAGCAGGAATGGTTGATGTATGGCGATCAAAATTTCCAAAAGAAAGAAATTTTACATTTTACTCTAACAGTCATGCATCCTATTCAAGGATTGATTATTTTTTCACTTCTAAAGCTGAACTCCATAGAGTTGAAGACATAACCATCATGCCCATTACAATCTCTGATCATGCCCCAGTGGTTCTTCAGTGGGACATGGGATTGACACCAACTTATAAACAATGGAGATTGAACGCCTCTCTTCTTAATGATAAAGATTTCATTACTCTCATTAAAACAGAGCTCAAGAACTATCTTGATATAAATGATACACCTGGCATGTCTCCTCTTGTACTTTGGGACTGTGCAAAAGCCTATTTAAGAGGCTGTATAATTTCTTATGCTACTGCAAAAAGGAGGCAAAAAATGGCTAAACAAACAGAATTGGAGCATAAAATTAGGGAGCTCGAACATAAGCATAAACGAGGGATGGCGTCTAATCTCTTAACTGAACTCAAAGCAGCCCGCTCAGAGCTACAAGAGCTACTATCAGAGAAGATCGAGGGAACTTTACGTTTTGCCAAGCATCAGCATTATGAACATGGAAATAGAGCGAGCAGGCTTCTGGCTTTCAAATTACGTAAACAACAATCTTCTAATATTGCACATAAAATAAAATCTGGACACAAATATATAGTAAAGCCTAAGGAAATAGCTGAAACATTCGGAGAATTTTATAAATCTCTCTACCAAGATACTGATACATGCCCCGATGAGTCCAATATTGCTCAATTCTTACAGGATATTAATATACCTCAGTTATCTGGCGAAATTGCTGCAAATTTGGATGAACCAATCCAAGATTGGGAAATAAAACAATGTATTTTATCTCTCAAAAATAATAAATGTCCTGGTCCAGACGGATTTATCAATGAGTTTTATAAATGTTTCCATGAAGAACTTATTCCACTCCTCTTAAAAGCTTATCACCATTCATTAGAAACAAAAACAATGGCTGTGTCATGGGCAGAAGCTACTATAGTGGTATTACAGAAGGAAGGTAAAGATCCCACTGATTGCAGCTCTTACAGGCCATTGTCTATGTTAAATGGAGATGTTTGTATTGTGATGGGTGTATTGGCACAGCGACTAAATGACATAATAACTAACATTATTCATCCAGACCAGACTGGGTTTATTGTCAGGAGACATTATGCAAATAATTTACGTCGTTTGTTTAATATCTTATCATACCAAAAACAAAGCAAAACCAAGACAGTTGTATTATCACTGGATGCCCAAAAAGCTTTTGATAGAGTGTCATGGAAATATCTTATTCAAACATTAAAAAGATTTAATTTCGGCCCTAAATTTATCGACTGGATTGAAACCATATACTCTTCACCTCAAGCAGCTGTGAGAGTTAATGGGTTTCGATCTACAAGGTTTAACTTGGAGCGTGGTTGCAGACAAGGGTGTCCTCTGTCACCCTTGCTCTTTGCTTTAAGTATAGAGCCAATGGCCCAACTCATTAGAGATGACAATAATATTAAAGGGGTGCTGATTGGCAAAGAAGTACATAAAATATCACTGTACGCGGATGATGTCCTACTGTATCTGACAGAGCCATCCTGTACAATTCCATGTTTAATGAAAATTATATCAACATATGGATATTTCTCAGGATATAAAATTAATGTTGATAAAACTGAGGCAATGGACATTTTGGACAATATTTCACCAGAGTTTAAACAACAAAGTGGCTTTCGTTGGCCTAAAGAAGGTATAAAGTATTTGGGCATCTATGTTCCCCTTTCATTAGACAAGATATTTGATGCAAATTATGGTAGGATAATTAGTACTATAAAAAATGACCTAAACCGTTGGTCATCATTGCCTTTGTCTCTCCTAGGTCGCATAGAAGCCATTCGTATGAATGTTCTGCCTAGGCTTTTATATCTGTTTCAAATGTTACCAATACTAATACCTAAGTCAACATTTGAAGAAATGGACAAAACATTCTCAAAATTTATATGGCAGGGCAAGCGCCCTCGGATAAAATATAAAACACTTCAAAGACTTAAGGAAGAAGGGGGGCTTAACCTGCCAAACTTGAAATATTATTTTTGGGCTTCACAATTAAAACCATTGATTTCATGGATGCAGAATGACATTCATACGAGATGGGTGGACATTGAACAAAACCTGAGCCTCAAACCACTACAAGCTTTGCCTTTTGCTAATATTCCAGTAGTGGGCTTATCAAGGTGGACTAAAACCACACTTGATATCTGGAAGAGGGTTGGAATTGCCTTTAAGTTACCAACTAGTCTATCTGCCTTGTCTAGTATCGGGCATTTAAAATCCTTTATACCAAGCAGATTGGATATGAACTTTCTCAAGTGGGCTGATCATGGGCTTATTTACATACATCAGTTAATTGATAAGGATGGTTTTGTATCGTTTGAATATTTGAGAAGACGCTTCCAACTCCAAAAAAATGATTTTTTCAGATATCTGCAAATACGATCTTTTTTGGTTTCTCATAAAGAGTGGGATAAAGTGCTAGACCCATCACTCATTGAACATTTTTTAATTCAAACTCAAAAACACAAAGAGGATAAAAAAGTGACCTCAAAGTTATACAAAATATTTGGTTTAATGGCTCAAAATAAACCTATTCTGGCAAAACAAAGATGGGAGGCAGAGGCGGGTCAAATTTTCTCTGATCAAATGTGGGAAGAGGTATGTACAGTGGCGCATAAGACCACAAATTCAAATACATGGAGGGAATTTAAATGGAAGATATTTAGTAGATATTTCAGAACACCAGATATTGTGGCCAAGATGACACCAAATGTTCCAAGCCTGTGTTGGAGAAATTGTGGTACAGAAGTGCCTAATCACACACACATTTTCTGGTCGTGCCCTAAAATACAAACATTTTGGGATGAGGTATACAAGGCAATAAATCATATGTTTCAAGTTACAATACCAAGGGACTTGGCAGTAGCAGTTCTTGGCATCACCCCTCCGGAAGTGCACGGGAGAGCACCAGCATACCTCCTAAACATACTTTTTGTAGCAGCCTTGAAATGTGTCACTGCCTCTTGGATGAAAACAGACCCACCCTCCTTCAGTGCATGGCTTCAAAAAGTACAAGAACTTTATCACATGGAGAAGATTACTTACGCACTGAGACTCCAATTACCTACTTTTAAATCAAGATGGCATCCAGTAGAAGTCTCTTTATTGTAGTTGCTCAAGGTGGCTATTAAGCGCTTGGTTTTATTTTTTTTTTTTTGACAGATGCTGTTTCTCTTATATTGATGTGGAATTTGTGTATTAAATAATCTTGACTACATATGGTAATTATATCTGTAATGACTCTGTTCTTAAAAATTTTAATAAAATATAAGTTCTAAAAAAAAAACCACACACCAGCAAGTCCACCTCTTAATGGTTTAAGAAAAAACAAAATGAAGACTTTGGAGTGGCCTAGTCAAAGTCCTGACCTGAATCTGATTGAGATGCTGTGGCATGACCTTAAAAAGGCAGTTCATGCTCGAAAACCCTCCGATGTGGCTGAATTACAGCAATTCTGCAAAGATGAGTGGGCCAAAATTCCTCCACAGCGCTGTAAAAAACTCACTGCCAATTATTGCAAACGCTTCATTGCAGTTGTTGCTGCTAAGGGTGGCCCAGCCAGTTATTAGGTTTAGGGGGCAATCACTTTTTCACACAGGGCCATGTAGGTTTGAATTTTTTCCCCCCTTAATAATACTGTAAATACCTTCATTTAAAAACTGTATTTTGTCTTTTCTTGTGTTATCTTTGTCTAATATTTAAATTTGTTTGATGATCTGAAACATTTAAGTGTGACAAACATATAAAAAAAATGAGAAGTCAGGAAGGGGGGAAACACTTTTTCACACCACTGTAAATCCTAAGTGTGGGAAAGACACTTATCATACTTATTGCACTTGTACAAAATTCATATAAATATCATTGCTGACCTGATAGCAAACAGAGGATCCTCTCTGATCTTGGCAGCCAGATCAAGGGTGGAGGCGGCAGAGGTGGGCTTGAAGATGGACCCTGGCAGGAGGCCGGTCTCGCTGGAGGGGCCGCTCTCCGGCTCCTCATACTGGTCAGTGATCTGTTTGTCGATGGGGCGCCCCATCAGGTACTCATCTCTGGACACCTGACCAGCGGGACCCTGGTACATCCAGTCCAGCCGGTCATCCTTTTTTCTGTCACCATCAAAACAGGTTAAAAAAAATTTAAAAATACAATATAATTTAACACAGGAGTCAGAAATCACGTTTCTGACCTCAACATCTGCAGAATATTTTTGAGCCTTAAAATAAAAGTGAAATAGTTTAGAATAAATTCACCTGTCAGGACTATAAAAAACATGCAGATACATGTGTGTGAATGTATTAGAAAACAACTTTCATCTCATAAATTTAAGTTATTTTGTAAAATTGTTACTTTTTTCTCCTAAATCTACTACATTTTTAATAATTTTTTTTTTTTGAAAATTTTGGATTACCTCTTAAAATTACAAATATTGTTGGTTTATTTCTCACTTTTTTTATAACATTCCAAAGTCCTGAATAAGTGTGTGTATCTATATATATATATATATATATATACAGTATATATATAGGTATATATATATATATAGATATAGATATACAGTAGATATAGATAGATAGATATCATGTGAATAGACATAAAAATAATAATCACTATTCTGGACTTTAGGGGCTGTTTTTTTGTTCATTTTTGTAAATTTGCAAAATTTTGTTATAAAATTGAAAATTTTATTAAAAAAAAAATTCTTTTAAAAAATGCAGGAAGAACTTAATTTAGAAACTTTAAGTATGGATCCCAGACTTGTGCACACAAGATTAAAAAAAAAAAAGTTACCAGCACTTTAGGGCCATATTTTGTCGATTTTTTTTCTTATACAATTTGAACTTTTCTTGTAAATATGAAAATTCATCACATAAATTTAAGCCTTTTTTCATCTCATGATTTAAAAACTTTTTTCTGTAGTAATTTTGCCCTAATTTAAACACCTGAATTTTGGTGTTTTTCCATCAAATTTGTCTGTTACGGTGGCAGATCACCCACTTGATGGTGCCAGTTTCCTCTGCATATTTGGTCATTTCCTCTCGGGCTCGTTCTTCTTTCAATTGTTTCTGGAGCTCCTCGATCTTCTTGCGTTCGGCCTCGTGTTTCTGCTCAGCTTTCCAAACCCGCTCGATGTTTTTCATTGTCTGGGGGTGCCAGCTCTTTTTCAAGTTCTGGGAGAAAAATTTTGTTTAAAATGGTAGAGAGGAGCAAGCTTTTACACATTCAGTGGGGTAAAAGAAGGAAAAAAAACCTCCACTTTTACCATTTAGAAATGACATTAACCCAATACTGATCATATTCTCTGTGCATATATTATTGCTTAGTGATTAGTAACCCAGTTAGTAGCCAAAAAGTGACAACTGATATATGCAGACAAAATCTTAAAGCCAAAACTGATAAGTAGGATACCATCTAGAAAAAAATTAAGTGTTGTGCTTTTAAAACTGCCAGTGTCAAGTTTATTATAAAACTTCAAAAACTTTATAAATAGCCAGAAAATGCCAAGAACTATCAAAGGAAATTTCTCTTCTGGATCATTCCATACCAGGTCACCCAGTCTGAGAAGAATGTGACATTCCTATAACGGTAACAAAGTTGCTTATTGAATGCACATGGTCTTGTGCACTGTAAATGATAAGGGAAAAAATTCTGAGTGTTTAAACTAGCATATTTTTTCCATTATTAGCTCTCAAAGAGGATCTTTTTTTTAAGTTGTAGATTTATGACAGGAGGGAAAAAGTCACAAATTTATGAGAAGAATCATTACAATTCTGAGAAAAAACATCCCAAATTTATGGCATGAGAGCAAAAAAATTTCACATATTTATAAAGGAAAAATCTGAAATTTAAGAAAAAACAATCACAAATTTCCTTTAAAAAGGTAACAAATTTGAAGAAAAAGTTTTGAACTTGTTGCAAACAAAACCATATGAAAAGTCACAAAGTAAAAAGAATGATTATAAATTTCTGAGAAAAAAATACATGAATTTTCTATGGGAAAAGGTGACAAATTTGCGAGATGAGAAAAATGTACTAATTTTTGAAGAAAAACTCAACTTTTTGTGAAAAAAGTTGTAAACTTACAAAAAATATCACAAATTCTTAAGAAAACCTTGGCTGATTTCTTTCAAATGATGTGCATTTATAAGAAATTTACAAAAGATTCCTTCTTTTTGAATTTTTGGTAATTTTCAGAGCCTTGTATTTGGCAAAATACACATGATATACAGTGGGGTAAAAAAGTATTTAGTCAGCCACCAATTGTGCAAGTTCTCCCACTTAAAAGATGAGAGAGGTCTCCAATTTCCATCATAGGTATACCTCAACTATGAGAGACAAAATGAGAAAAAAAAAAATTCAGAAAATCACATTGAAGGATTTTTAATGAATTAATTGGTAAATTCCTTGGTAAAATAAATATTTGGTCACCTACAAACAAGCAAGATTTCTGGCTCTCACAGACATGTAACTTCTTCTTTAAGAGGCTCCTCTGTCCTCCACTCGTTATCTGTATTAATGGCACCTGTTTGAACTCGTTATCAGTATAAAAGACACCTGTCCACAACCTCAAACAGTCAGACTCCAAACTCCACTATGGCCAAGACCAAAGAGCTGTCAAAGGACACCAGAAACAAAATTGTAGACCTGCACCAGGCTGGGAAGACTGAATCTGCAATAGGTAAGCAGCTTGGTGTGAAGAAATCAACTGTGGGAGCAATTATTAGAAAATGGAAGACATACAAGACCACTGATAATTTCCCTCGATCTGGGGCTCCACGCAAGATCTCACCCTGTGGGGTCAAAATGATCACGAGAAAGGTGAGCAAAAATCCCAGAACCACACGGGGGGACCTAGTGAATGACCTGCAGAGAGCTGGGACCAAAGTAACAAAGTCTACATCAGTAACACACTACGCCGCCAGGGACTCAAATCCTGCAGTGCCAGATGTGTCCCCCTGCTTAAGCCAGTACATGTCCAGGCCCGTCTGAAGTTTGCTAGAGAGCATTTGGATGATCCAGAAGAGGACTGGGAGAATGTCATATGGTCAGATGAAACCAAAATAGAACTTTTTGGTAAAAACTCAACTTGTCGTGTTTGGAGGAGAAAGAACACCATACCTACTGTGAAGCATGGGGGTGGAAGCATCATGCTTTGGGGCTGTTTTTCTGCAAAGGGACCAGGACGACTGATCCGTGTAAAGGAAAGAATGAATAGGGCCATGTATCGTGAGATTTTCAGTGAAAACCTCCTTCCATCAGCAAGGGCATTGAAGGTGAAACGTGGCTGGATCTTTCAGCATGACAATGATCCCAAACACACCACCCGGGCAATGAAGGAGTGGCTTCGTAAGAAGCATTTCAAGGTCCTGGAGCGGCCTAGCCAGTCTCCAGATCTCAACCCCATAGAAAATCTTTGGAGGGAGTTGAAAGTCCGTGTTGCCCAGCAACAGCCCCAAAACATCACTGCTCTAGAAGAGATCTGCATGGAGGAATGGGCCAAAATACCAGCAACATTGTGTGAAAACCTTGTGAAGACTTACAGAAAACGTTTGACCTCTGTCATTGCCAGCGAAGGGTATATAACAAAGTATTGAGATGAACTTTTGTTATTGACCAAATACTTATTTTACTGAGGAATTTACCAATTAATTCATTAAAAATCCTTCAATGTGATTTTCTGGATTTTTTTTTTCTCATTTTGTCTCTCATAGTTGAGGTATACCTATGATGAAAATTGGAGACCTCTCTCATCTTTAAAGTGGGAGAACTTGCACAATTGGTGGCTGACTAAATACTTTTTTGCCCCACTGTACCTCATGTTTATATTTTTGAACTCAGAGAAATAGTTGGGATTTCTCCATCCACCGATGTGGATGCCCTGTAATTTCCCCATCATAAAGGATTCTAAATCTAAATTACCTGGGTAGGACAGGACTACCTGTGAATTTTTTCATGGTAAACTGAGATGTGACCTGGGACCTCTGGTGATTTGACATGGATACAGGTCAAGTGGACCCTAGACCAAGTGAGCACCCCAAGTGGACCCTGGGATCTAATCTGTACATGTACAAGTACATTCTCAATCCAGTGATTTGTAAATATGAAGGAGAACAACAAGAATTTGTATAAAACTGTTGGAGAGACTTTTCCCGGTCACCAAGAAGTGTACAAAATATATACACGTAAGATGACAATTAAGCTGACCCGAGAAGGTTTTCGCTCCGTTTCTGGTTTCAAAAGATTTTTTCTTCTCCACCGCTACTGCTCGTCACCACTGGCTGCCCCCAGATGAAAATCCACAGAATAGGTATGTGGGACTAGAATATGCTAAATGTAACCAAGTAGACGGGCAATTACCAAGCCCCAACTGGCAACGTCCAACCGGGGGTTCGAACTCACGATCTCCAGCTTCAGAGTCCGGCACTCTACCTGCGTCGCCAAGAGGGTCGACCCACTTGGCAAGCCAAGTAGGGGTGCCTTTTTTGACACTGCTACATAAATAAGGCTTTAGAAAGCTCTGAATCAGTTTGAAAATCACTGGACTGAAATTGTACTTGTACATGTACAGATTGTACAAGTCGGTCCACTTGGGGTGCTCACTTGGTCAGGGGTCCACTTGACCTGTTCCCTTTGACATGAAATGATTCTTCCTTCCCTCCTCGTCTCCCTGTCTAAGTACAAATATCACTATTTGCATAAATCTGGACTTGTCTGACTTCCAGAAGTAGTGCACTGGATTTGAGTCAAATAGCAACTCATAAGCATTGACATTTCTCAGAACAGATGCTCCTAACGTTGATAATGTTGTTTAGTTTTCTTATGATGTTTTGTACGTTACTAGCTAGTTGAGCTAATTTATGCTAGTTTGACAACAATGCTATTAAAATATAGAAATCAGAAGCCAAGTGTTAAAATGTACATCGCTGAACTGAAATATGTCTGTGAGCGAATACAAAAAGCTTATAATTGTTATTGTAAACTCAATACAAGTGTCTATAAGTCCGTACAAATACGTTTAAAAGTCCAGATCCTCTATGAGGTTCAGTGTTAGCATGGCAGCATATTATCGTCTGTCTCCTTTAGCGCTAATGTGTAATATTTAGTTTAATTATTTAGTTTAAACTTACCAGGTCACCGCCTCCCATTTTGGCGGATGTGTCCTCAGTCCAAACGAGAAATAAAAAGAGAAACACAAATAAGTCTGTCAACAAATAAACACCAAACTTTAACGTTAGCTGGGAAATGGAGCCCCGACTAAAGCGATGACGATCTGTAGTACTTCCGGCTGTCATTTTTCTACTTCCGGTTCAGCCTTACGCTATCTGTAGCGATTGAGTTAAAAAAGAATAATCGCAAAAAGCAATTTATTGTTTCTTTGTTTTGTTTGTTTTATTGTTGTTTTTACACATTTACTCAATACATAATTATATATTATATTATATTATATATAATATACTGTAGCAAACTCAATATGAGCACCCTACTTGGCTTGCCAAGTGGGCGAACTCAATATGAGCACCCTACTTGGCTTGCCAAGTGGGTTGACCCTATTGGCGACACAGGTAGAGTGCGGGACTCCGGAGCGGGAGGCGTGAGTTCGAATCTCCCAGTGGGACGTCGCCATGTCGAGCAGCACGTTACAATACTGTGACGTTTGCGGGATTCACACAAAGAAAGAAGAGCAAGATGGTTGTGACGAACAGGCTTTATTTACACACCACCGACCCCAACTTACTTCTGAGCACAGAGAGGAGGGAAGGTCATTCTCCCAGACCTCCGTTTCAATCATGGTTACACACACATGATACATCTTGCCCTAATCCTGCTAAACACTGCTGCGTCATTATAACGCAGTTATAATGACACAGCAGTATAACTCAGTAATAACACATTTAATATACACACACACACACAGTAACGTTTCAAACTGGCAAAGCATGCTGGGAAATCCCTGCCTCCCTTAACATGGCCCCGACGTTACACTGCCCTCCCCTGGACTGGTTTCTGTCCCCAGAAAATTCAAAGTCCACTTTCAGAAATCCAACGCGAGTCAGCCCGGTGCCGGGGCGGCACGCACAGGCCATCCAGTGTCCATCTGAGTCTCGGTCGGAGTATCTGGTTGGGGTAGGGTTCCGGTTTGGCCACCAGCGGGCGGATGGACACATCTGACAGCCTCTGTAGGACCACGCACAGTCCCTTCCCTGGCAGCGGGAGTCCCATGCCCGCTCCGGCCGACTCCCACCGCTGCCAGGTCTCCCAGGTGGCCGCTGGCCCGTGTCCATGCGTCCAGCCCTTGGCCGCGCCTGGAAAATGGCCGGATCTTCGTCCTGCTCGCTCCGCTGCTGCGCGTCGCTGCTGCACGTCGCTGCTACGCGTCGCTGCTGCGCCGAGGGCCTCCATGACGTCACCGAAAGGGGAAGCATCTGCGGGTGGCGGTAGGACTACGCACAGTTCCTCCTCTGGCAGCGGGAGTCTCATGCCCACTCCAGCCGACTCCCACCACTGCCAGGTCTCCCAGGCGGCCGCTGGCCCGCGTCCATGCGTCCAGCCCTTGCCGCGCCTGGGAAATGGCCGCATCTTCGTCCTGCTCACTCCGCTACTGCTGCGCTCCGAAGGCCTCTGTGACGTCACCGCCGGGGAAGCATCTGCAGGAGGCGGCCTTTACCCATCCATGCCACCTCGCTCTAATTTAACGTTGGCGAGGGGCCAGTTTGTCGTGCGCTGTGTGCGGGGCAGTACCGTGTGAAGTACCCTGGCTCTGTGCAGCGGAAGCCCCCCTTCCTCGCGTCGCCGCCGCTGTCTCCTTCGCGCTGCCGTGGTCTGCCGTAGCTCCTCCTCCCACTCACTCTCAGCATGGTGGTTTCCTCCGATGACCAGTCGTTCAGCACGGCAGCCAACTCGACCTGGGCCCGGTGGTCATCCAACAGGTTCTCGCCGTTGTAGCGGGGAATCTTGGCCTGCTGCTGGACGGATGGGACGGTCATCTCCCGGTCGATCACCGCTCCTAATTGCTCTGGAATCGCCACCCCGTCCTGCCCTGAAAAGGGCGGGAAACAGGGCTGGTTTGCTTTGCTCGGCCCGTTCTGCCTTGAAAAAGGCAGAGCAGTCCCATCGAGTCCGCTGCTCCATCCATCGCTGCGATCCACTCCAGGGGCCGGCGTCTCAGCTCTACGCTCCGTTCCCAGCCGAGCAATGAACCGCTCTGGCCGTTGGACCTCCGCCTGGATCCTCATCTTGCTCCATCCCACTTCTGACACCAGTGTGACGTTTGCGGGATTCACACAAAGAAAGGAGCAAGATGGTTGTGATGAACAGGCTTTATTTACACACCACCGACCCCAACTTACTTCTGAGCACAGAGAGGAGGGGAGGTCATTCTCCCAGACCTCAGTTTCAATCATGGTTACACACACATGATACATCTTGCCCTAATCCTGCTAAACACTGCTGGGTCATTATAACGCAGTTATAATGACACAGCAGTATAACTCAGTAATAACACATTTAATACACACACACAGTAACGTTTCAAACTGGCAAAGCATGCTGGGAAATCCCTGCCCCCCTTAACATGGCCCCGACGTTACAATACACTACTCACAAAAAGTTACGGATATTTGGCTTTCGGGTGAAATTTATGGAAAATGTAAACAGTTCATGCTACAGTGATATTATATCATGAGTCAGAATCAGAATCAGAATCAGCTTTATTGGCCAAGTATGCACAACACATACAAAGAATTTGACTTTGGCTAAAAACTTGCTCTCATTGTTCAGGTGGAGGATTTAAATAAGGATTCAATGACAACAGAGTATGTACAGTAAATTACAGTCTGTCCACGTTTCTATAAAAGGATGCAAATATATACAGGAATATATGCAGTTGTTTACTCAGACTAACCACACTTTGCAGAAATATATGAAAAAATATACAGTCACACAGTATTTCAATGTGAACTCAGATTCAGTGATATAATGTGAATGAAGTAAAAAGCAGTGTGAGAGTTATGTGCAATGTAATAATGGATGAAAAGTCATGAGTACAGCAACAGGTAGGACTAGGTGAATGTTAGGAGTTCATCAGAGTGATGGCTTGAGGAAAGAAACTGTTCCTGTGACGGGTGGTTTTGACCTTCAGTGATCTGTAACGACGACCAGAAGATAGAAGTTCAAACAGTTTGTGGCCGGGATGTGATGGGTCAGCACAGATGTTTCCCGCCCGTTTCCTGGTTATGGACCAATATAAATTCTCAATGGAGGGTAGGTCAGTACCAATGATCCTCTCCGCAGACTTAATGATCCGCTGCAGTCTGGTCTTGTCCTGTTTAGTGGCAGATCCAAACCAGACAGTGATGGAAAAGCAGAGGACAGATTGGATGATGGCGGTGTAGAAGACAACCAGCAGCTCCTGAGGCAAATCAAACTTCTTGAGCTGACGCAGAAAAAACAACCTCTGCTGGGCCTTTTTCCGGACAGTGTCTATATGGGAGGACCACTTCAGGTTCCGGGAGATTGTGGTTCCCAGAAACTTGAAAGAGTCCACAGTGGACACTGTGCTGTTGAGGATGGTGAGTGGGGGGAATGAAGGGGGGTGTCGCCTGAAATCCACAGTCATCTCCACCGTTTTGGCTGGGTTAAGTTCAAGATGGTTCTGGCTGCACCAGAGGATCAGCTGCTCCACCTCCCGCCTGTATGCAGACTCATCATCATCCCGGATCAAACCGATGACTGTGGTGTCGTCCGCAAACTTCAGGAGCTTCACCGAAGGGTCCTCTGAGGTGCAGTCATTGGAGTAGAGGGAGAAGAGCAGTGGGGAAAGGACACATCCTTGGGGGGGCGCCAGTACTAATTTTTCGGGAGCTGGATGTAAATCTCCCTAGCTTCACCTGTTGCCACCTGTCAGTCAGAAAGCTGGAGATCCACTGGCAGGTGGAGGGGGGCACCTTGAGCTGGAGGAGTTTCTAATGAAGAATGCCTGGGATGATGGTGTTGAACGCTGAGCTGAAGTCGACAAACAGGATCCTGGCGTACGTCCCTGGGGAGTCGAGGTGTTGCAGGATGTAATGTAGTCCCATATTCACTGCATCATCCACTGACCTGTTTGACCGGTAGGCAAACTGCAGTGGGTCCATCAGGGGGCCTGTGATGACCTTCAGGTGGGAGTAGGGCATTTAAGTAGAAACATGCAATGGTGATTTCCTCATCTCAAACAATTTATTGAAACAAAAGCCAACAACAGCGGTGGGTATACCACAACAAAAAAATGTCATTGTCTCATTAACTTGTCATGTGGCCTTGAGCACCAATTACAGCTTGACAACAACATCTGTTGCTGCGCACAAATCAACTTATTGTCTGCTGAGACATGACATTCCACTCTTCTTGAACGGTGGCCCTCAGATCATTGAGGTTGTGGGGTGCAGGGTTACAAGCCTCTACACGGCAACTCAGCTGATCCTATAGGTTTTCTATAGGATTCAGGTCTGGAGAAAGTGCAGGCCACTCCATTCAAGGTACCCCAGCCTCCAGCAGCTGTTCCCTAAAGATGCAACCTCAATGTTGTCCATGAAGATGAAATTAGGCCTGTTCATGCAGGGGCACAATGACTGGATTAAGGATGTTATTCAGGTAGTATCCGCTCGTCACTGTACCATTCACACCACAGAATATATACAGGTGCCGCAGCCTGCCTGACGTCACCACCAGGGCGGCTATGGCAAGCCCTAAGGGCCACACACACACACCACATTCTCTACACAACACCAAGCTCAGTGGCCACTTCCCTCTGAGAACATCCTGTTTGAAGCCTCACAATGGCGAGGTACCGTTGATCAATTGTTAGGCGTCGTCTCATGATGTCAAAATGTGAACAGCATGATGAAGAGGACTGTTTAAATACCAATTCTAATTGAACCAGAAAATTTATTGGTTGATTCATGGATCAAACACCTGTTGTGAATTTTGCTGTTGAGCACCTTGTTAGAGAACAGCAAGTTATGCAAAAAGTACTGAAACATTGAACAGTTGGACGTGTGCATTGAAAAGGTTAGAGAAGGTCAAATTAAGTTCACCTGTAGAGGTTATAGTGCATTTTAGGTGCATCCTGAAATTTCACCTAGAAGCCAAATATCCCTAACTTTTTGTGAGTAGTGCACGTATATTAGTGGTGTCACTTTAATAGCACAATTAATCGCATCAAGGTGCCTTAATCGCAGGATGCCGCATTTCACTTCATGCATTTTATGCGATCATCGCTCCATGATGTGATTAATTACATCCAATTACAATTAAACTAACACTGCTGTCAAAGGTCTAGCTGCGATTAATCACAATTAGAACAGCACCACTAATATATGTTATATAGATCTATAAATCAGCTGGTTGTCAAAAAAGCAAAAAATATCAGTTATTTAAAATCTCTTACTCAAGTCATGCCCAATACATTTTAGTATAGTGCATTAAATTATTTTTGACAATAATAGTAGAAATACTTTTAGAGACTACAATGCAATTAAATCAGTCAAGCAAAAGTAAATGGAGTTTTCTTTTTTAATTTAACAGCATTCATGTACTTTGGTGCAGGTTAGGTGCCTCACAGACCAAGGATGATGAACTGATTATGAAGAGCAACTGCAGCTGTCATGGGGATGATTTCCTTCCCTCATCTCTCTGCTGAATGGGTAAACTGGTCTCAGCATGGTTATAATCTCAAATTTTGGTCATTACATTTCATCTCACAGAAAGACACAATGCAGCTTCTGCACATGTTGGCATTTGACCGAAGTGTTTGATGTGTAATAGTCTAGTAAAGTTGAATATTTATGTATGTGGAATGGAGCACCTGTATCATATGATCTGAATTTAGCCACACATTTCCCTCCAGACAGATGACTTTCTCATGTTTGCTTCTTATTAAACACTTCTTCTTCTTCTTCTTCTTCTTCTTCTTCTTCTTCTTCTTCTTCTTCTTCTTCTTCTTCTTCTTCTTCTTCTTCTTCTTCTTCTTCTTCTTCTTCTTCTTCTTCTTCTTCTTCTTCTTCTTCTTGCTACTCCCTTCAGGGGACTCCACAGCGGATACTATCATATGGTTTCTCTAGATCCACAAAGACACAGTGCAACTCCTTCTGACCTTCTCTACACTTCTCCATCAAAACTCTTAAAGCAGACACTGCATCTGTAGTATTCTTTCTTGGCATGCTGATCATCACCTCTCTTCTTAAACTGGCTTCAACAACTTTTTCCCAGAGACAAGCAGCTAAAAAACTAGTGACACACCAACAACTTTATCTGTTGCTCCACAATTTATTCATGGCACAGAATAACCAGCAAATAAAAGTCAGTCACAGCATATTTATATATCTTTATTTAATAAAGGACAAAAAATAGATTAAATACAAGTTATTACATCATTCTATTTAACTTATTAAAAGTTTTAGAACTTACTTTGTTACAGTTTCAAAGACTATCACATTTACTACAACGACCAATTCAAAAACACGCCTATGAAAGGAAAATTCTATAAGAACGCCAGGCAATAATAATAATAATTATTATTATTATAATAATACACCATGTTTTGCTGATATTTAAGCACTCTCTTCCACTTATTTTCTATACATAAATACATTAATCATGAGCCTTCAATAATAAAGCTCTCTAAAATATAAATCAGCCTAAAGTCTGTGATGTTTACAAACATCCTAAAACTGTTTCAAGCTGCTCTTACTGCATCCTAAAAAAAACCCCACTACTGATCATATAGTATAGATTATGAAAAATTAACAATCCAAAAAACATGAAACAAAATTATTTCTGCTCCTGTAGTTTGCCAACTCATTTCACAAAAGAGAAAAAAGAAAAGGAAAGGAAAAAGAATAGTGCTCAGTTTGGTGTTGAAGGTACTGTATATTAGGGCTGCACAATATAGCAACATTTTATTGTTATTGCCATATCAATGTGAGCAATATGGTAAAAGCCAGCTCAAACAGCCATAATAGTTTATTGCTTTTATTTGCATTTATACTCCGCCATTATGGAGTGACATTGTAACACATCAAAAGTCAGAAATAAAGCAAATTTTCAAGGACAAAAGTTTAAGGGAAGAAAGCTGCAGATTTACAAGATAATAGTTGAAAATCAAGATGAAAAAGTTGCAGATTTCTAAGAAGGCACTTGTAAATTTTTGACAAAGTCACAAATTTATCACAAAAATGACAAATCTACATGACAACGTTGCAGATTTACAAGAAAAAAGTTGCAGATTTATGAGATGATTTGAAAAATCAATATGAAGAAGCTGCAGATTTCTTAGAAAAACTTGCAAAGTTAGAAGAAAAAAGTCACAAATTTATGTGAAAAAATTAGAAATTTACTGGGAAAAATATCCTAAATTACAAAATGTTGCAAATTTACAAGAAAAAGTTGAAAATCAGTATAAAAAAGTTCCAGATTTCTAAGAAAAAACTTGCAAAAAATAAAAAAGAAATTGCAAATTTATGGAAAAAAGTCACAAATTTTCATGAATAAAAGTTGCAAACTTGTGGGAAAAAAGTTGCAGATTTGCAAGAAAAAAACTGCAACTTTATGAGATTAAAGTTGAAAATCTATATGAAAAAGTTGCAGATCTATACAAAAAAACATGCAAATATATGAGAAAATAGTTCTCGATTTATTAAAAAAAATCATAAATCACACCATTATTGCAACTGATGATTTGCAGCAACATCACAAAATCCCGTTTGGAGAGCCAGGTGTGTAGCTGCAGGCAGAGGGAGGGTCGTCAGACTTCCACCACCACTGCAGCGATCATTTCATCAATGATAAGTACATGTACAAATGAAGACCTGGGGACAGCAATGGTGGGCCTCAGGTTTCTATTTGCTGTTTTATAATGCCAACTTGGTTCCCTCGTTTAAACAGATTCACCTCAAAAAAAAAAAAAAAAAAAGGCAAGACTGGCCGTGGATATTTTTCATATAGGCACATCAGCAAATGGAGGAGATTAGGCAGGTTATTTTAGTGTTTTGGAACTGTGGCAGGGGGTAATTGTTCAGGCCAGTGGGAAGACTTTCCACCTCAAGACAAGCTTATATTTATGTGCCTATATTTTAAATAAATGATCAACTGAAAAAAGTTGGCAGCATTTTTTTTTCAACTGCTCTCCACCGCCTGGCTGCTTGTGTCTGTTCATTTAATTTATGATATTTTCCAACTGAATAGCTGAAACAACAGGGCTCCGTTGCCTGGAAATGGAGCAGACGAGCTGTTTGTTACCCAGACGGTAAGTAATGCCCTACTGTAAATGTAGTGACGCCTTGTGGTCACTAAGTGAACTGCATCCCCATTTTTCACTCCTTTCCTGGGATCCAATGTCGACTTCTCCCCACTCCTTTTTTTGAACATAGACAAAGTGCCAATGCCTTTTTGTTTTTTTTTAAATTTTATGCTTATTTTGTTCCATTTGTTTTCTTAGTATTTTTCATATTGTATTTTGACTGGAATGATGCACTATGTTACAAAAATAAACATTCATTCATTCATTCATTCATTCATTCATTTCTTTTCTGAGAACACTCACCAACAGTCTTTCTCACCTCATTTATTTTTTTCTTTAATTAAAAAAAAACTAAGATAGGATTTAAAAATGAGACAAAGGTGGATGTAAGTGTCACAGAATGGGTCACATGTAAACAGACAGACTTCTAAGTTGGATAAAAGCAGGGCAGTTTCTGGCTATAACGCAGAGTACACAAATTACCTATGCCCCCCCCAGCCACTAGGGGTCCCCAAGCTACAAGGTAAACTTCAGTATCTTTTGGGGGGGAGAATTAAAATTAACTTAATTTTTTTCTGGTAAATGTGCATTTTTTCTCTTAAGCGTGCTACTTTATTCTTTTAAATTTACATTTTTTCTCAAAAATTTGTGTGCTTTTCTTGTAAATTTACAACTTATTTCTCATAAATATACTGCTTTTTTCATCTTTAATTTGTGACTTTTTTCTTGTAACTCAGATTCTTTCTGTAGTGTGTTCTTCAGGTTTTTGTGACTTTTTTCTTGTACATTTTCAACTTTTTTCGTGTAAATTCGAAACTTTTTCTCACAAATCTGTAACCTTTTTTCCTCAAACTTGCAACTTTTTTCCTCATGAATTTGCCATTTTTTCCTCTCCTAAATTTGTTACATTTTTGCTACAAATTACAACTTTTTCTTTAAAAGTTTCCAACTTTTTTCCTCTTAAATTTGAAACTTTTTTTCTTGTAAATTTGTGACCTTTTTCTTATGGAAAAGGCAGACCATCTAGCACGGGCATACAATAAAGTAAGTAAGGCCTTTATAATTTGTAATAAACCTCAACGCACCATGGTGCCCAGAGCATATAAGCATTGAGAAGGTGCATGGATATACTGTATATCACATCACCATAGTCTAACAGACAAAAATGTTGCAGCATCTAATTTCTTTTTGCCTCATAAAAAGGCAGGATTTGATTCTGAAATAAAAACTCAATTTTAATTTCAGTCTCTTTCCCAACTGCTGCATATGTGGTGTAAAGCACAGCGAATCATCCAGTAAAATGCCAAGATATCTACTGTATAGTGAGATGCAGATTCAGTCTCAGAGCTTTGAAATGTGGTGGTGGACATTAGATTTAGTGGTTTTGATTTAGAATTTGAAAACATGAGCTGTATTTTGTCTGCATTTAATACAAGTTTTAACTCATAAAAGTTATTTTGAACAGTGTTAAAAGCCAGTTGCAGCTGAGATTAAGTCTGATGTGGCATACATGCTGAGCTGCATAGTACAGTATCATCAGCGTAACAATGAAGCTTTGCATTGGAAACATTAAAATGTATTTCATTTAGTGTATGTATAAAATGAATAAAAGTGGTCCTAGAACAGATCCTTGAGGTACATCCTAGTTACTTTTAGTGAACCACAGGTCAAACCATCTGACTGCATACACTGGGTTCGATCTGAAAGGCAGTTAGTTAGCAAACCAACCATTAGCATGTTCATGTTTTTATTTAGTATGATCTATGATAACAAATTCTTTGGACTGATCTATGAAAAGGGGCTGCACAGTGTTGTTTACTGTCTATGGAGGCCATGAAGTCACTGACTACTTTACTACTGCTGTAATTGTACTGCAACGTTTTCTGATACCTGACTGAAAGACAGACAGGATGTCACTGGCGGAAATGAATTCTTTCAGTTAGTTATTGATGAATGATTTGCACAGTGTTGCAAAGGGCAGCCAAAAAGCTAGGAACAGACCTGCTCCCCCGTTCAACTCCTGTTATTTATCGCAGCTTTAAAAAATTTCTGCAGTAAACCAGATAAAGAAACAAAGTTCCATTTAACAACAGCGGCTGAATGTTGGCGTTGACAGGATGGATGTGTGCGGTCATGTTTATGCTGCTGCCAGATGTGTCGCTGGCATGTCCAAACAGAGATGTCGTGTTTCCATGTCTGTCCTCGCCCTCTTGTTCCATCCCAATGGGACGGATTGCTCTCACACCTGTTCACATTCTTCTGATGTAAGAAAGCACTTGGCCTTAGTAGTGCGTATGTCTTTATTATATTATCAGTATTACTGTGTCATGTATTGTCTGGTTAAGTTTCACTGTAAACGAGCTGACCAACCACAGGCTCT
The DNA here is from genome assembly GCA_020510985.1 of Pholidichthys leucotaenia. NCBI lineage: Eukaryota > Metazoa > Chordata > Actinopteri > Cichliformes > Pholidichthyidae > Pholidichthys > Pholidichthys leucotaenia. The sequence continues at coordinate 52,273,541 of CM035848.1, forward strand.
GATTTGTCGGTGGTCGTCACTCCAGCAGCTTCAGCTCCGTCACTCCCTTTGCCACCTTTCAGTGGTCACAGAGAGGGTTTCTGCTCAGGATCTGTGGAGTTCATGTTTTTCATCGTTACCACATATGTGGTAAATTTTCAGGATGAATCATCGCTAAAACTGAGTCCAGGCCTTCTTCTTCTACTCTATTCTATTTTAAACTATCACCCGTCTGTGAAAGAGATGCTAACCTAACACGGTGACTCTAACCGGACTGCCCGGCCACGTTGGAGACAGAGGGGTCCGTCTCACATTTCAGTTTCAGTGATGGCTCTGTGGTCTCAGACACGTTTGACGATGACTGTGGTGGCGTGGAAGCATCGAAGCCCTTCTCTCCTCCTCGTCGGTCTCCGTTCACCCTCTCCTCGCCGTGCCCCGGCGGGGACTCGTGCGTGCGCATGTGCTTGGCCAGGTGGTCATTGCGCATGAACACCCTGGGGCACAGTGCGCAGCTGAACTTCTTGGCTCCCGTGTGTGTCTGCAGGTGGCGCTGCAATTCGTCAGAGCGCGTGAACCTCTTGCCGCAGAAGAGCCAGTTGCAGACGAATGGCCTGTCGCCGCTGTGCCACCGCAGGTGGGCCTTCAGGTGGGAGGTCTTGGCATAGGCTTTGCCGCAACCGGGGATGTGGCAGTTGTGCATGTGCTTCCTGCGGCCATCGTCCGTGCTCTGACCCATCTGCTCGGCGTGGACGCAGTTAGGGCAGCGGCACACAGCCTGGCCGCCGCCGCGTGAAGACGAGCGGCGCTGGGGTTTGGGGCGAGCAGACACCGAGGTCTCCTGAGGTTCCTCCATGGAGAAGGACTCCTGCTGCAGCATCTCGGGGGCCAACGGCTCCATCTTGAATCCATCCTGGGGAAAGAGGTGCGACGAGGCCGGGGCGTGCTGCGCTGGGGGCAGCGTGCACAGCTGGGGGTCCGAGCCGTAGTGTCCCAGAGATGGCTGCAGCCCCATGGAGCTGCCCGGGCTCACCGAGGGGAGGCCCACACCCTGGGCCGTCTGCAGGTCGATCCAGCTGCCGGGCTGCACTGCGTCCCTGTGGAGGTCCCACCACGGAGGGATGTTCATATCCTCAGAGCCGCCACTAGGTGGAGCCGTCCGCAGCCAGGGCTCGTACGGGTGGGCCATGAGAGCAGCTGCTGCAGGTGGAGAAGCGTGGATGAAGTCAGCTGCTCAGACGGTCGTTCTGGTGTCTCTGTGTTAATGCTGAGAAGATTAACACATGGCTGGATGGTGACGCATTAAAAACCTGCAGAACGACAGAAAATACAGACTTTTAATTCTTTAAAAAAAAAGAGCTGTCACTCTGCTCCATCCTGATCTGACCAGTTTAGTTTTATAGAAAAGATGTTTGGAAGAACTTCTACACACATAATAACATCAGCAGAGGTGGCAGTGACTAGCAGGGCTGCAAACATTAGAAAAGATTCAATAGTGTCGTTGAATATTGTGATATCATATGACTTGTGATATCTAAACAAATACTACGTCTCTGCTTTGACCACAAGTTCTTCTTCATCCACAATTCCCTCCCCCGTCTCTCACGTCATCATGATAACCATCTCCTTGTTCTTCTGGGGTTTCCATCCATCCTACCTCTTCTTCTGTCTTAAGCAACAACTACTTTCCTATAAATCTGCAACTTTTCTCAAATAAATTAGCATTTTTTCCTCATAAATTGGCAAGATTTTTTTCCTCATAAACTTGATTTTTTTCTTGTAAATTTGTGACTTTCTACTCATGAATTTGGGTCTTTTTTCTGAACAGATTTGCACCTTTTCCTGTAAATTTTCTTGTAAAATGAGATATGCACAGAGGTGGGAAGCGTAGCCAGAAATTATAGTCAAATGAAAGTAGTGGGAAAATGACTTTAGGAAGAGTAAGAAAGTATCTCCTTAAAAGATACTAGATTTTTTTTTCCTCATAAATTTGTGACTTTTTTTTTTTTTTTTTTTGTAAATTGGAAATATTTTCAGCTCATTCTACCAAAGGCGAAAACAGCTAATACTCTTGCTGCTCCTGATGGTCACTGAAGTCACACACTGTGAAATTAGAGCATCAATGACGGAGCAGCTCATTCCAGCCTGGCCAAATCATCCCAAGAGTGCTCACATCTCCTGACCTTTGACCCTGAAGTTGACTCTGAGCACAACCTGAACGCAGACCCACCTGGGGCTCATCGCAGGTGAGTTTGGTGACCATCGAGGCAATTGCCTAGGAGGAGTAGTGATTCCTGTGAAATGCGGACGGTCAATGGATGGGTGCGTACCACATCGTTGCATTAGCTCCTTTCGGCTTTGCCTGAATGAGCTAAGAACCGAGTCCATTTATGAGAAAAGATGGCGAATGATGACAAGTCAGTTTATATTTATTACTTTTCTTGTTTTGACTTAATTTTAAGTCTCAGCTCCTTGCAGATTTATAAATTTTAAAAATTCCTCTGAAAGTGTTGGTCTGTGGTCCGGGCTCTGACTACCTGACTACAAGTCTGTCTGAGTCTGTTTTCTCAGTCAGATCCGCCCCTCTCCTGTCACCTCCACTTTCAAAACGTAAGTAAACAAGGCGTTACCGCAGGAAGTAAAAGCATGACATCCTTTCAATGTGCTGAAAAAACAGAGCAATGTTCTCATCTCGAAAATATCCCCGTGCTGTTGTTAAATAAAGATGTGCCTCTGAATGTTTGTGAAGCTCAGAGTAGAAGACAGTTGGACGTGAATCCTCCTACATGCAACATTAGAATGACTAGAGAGCATATACTGTAGCTCCACTGGAAATTTGAGGGGTTGGAAGCTGAAAAATTACAAAAAAGATGCAAATTTATGAGAAAAAAGTGCCAAATTAATAGAAAAAAGCTGCAATTTTACAAGAAAAGAAAAAAAATCAGAAATGTATGAGAAAGCCAAAAATTTACAAGAAAAAAGCTGAAAATTTATGAGGAAAAAAAAAATCACAAATTTATGAGAAAAAAAGCTGCAAGTTTCCGACGGCAAGTTGCAAATTTACAAAGAAGAAAATTAGCAAATTTATATGAAAAGTTAAAAAAAAATTACAGGAAAAAGGTTGCAATTTTATGAGAAATAAAGGGCCAAATTTGCCAGGAAAAAAAATTGGTAAATTTATGAGAAAGAAAGCTAAACATTTATGGGAATAAAATTTAAAATTTAGGAAAAAAGTTCCAGATTAATGGGAACTAAAGTCACATATTCTGGAGGGGAAAAAAAATCACAAATTTATGAAGAAAAATGTTGCAAATTTACAACAAACAAGTAGCAAATTTACAAGAAAAAAGTAACAAATTTGTGAGGAAAAAGATGCTAATTTGTTAGAAAAAATATATATATATTTTTTGAGAAAAATCCACAGATTTATGAGAAATAAAGTTGCAATTTTACAAGAAAAAATGTACAAATTTATGAGGAAAAGAGCTCAAAATTTATGTGAATAAAATTTAAAATTTGTGGAAAACAATTCCAAATTTATGATAAATAAAGTTACATATTTGTGAGAAAAAAAAATCACAAAGTAACAAGAAAAAATGTTTATGAGAAAAAAATTCACAAATTTATGAGAAAAAAGTTGCAAATTTCTGACAAGTTGCAAATTTACAAAGAAGAAAATTTGCAAATTTATGAGAAAATGTGAAAAAAAAATCAAGAAAAGGGATGCAATTTTATGAGAAATAAAGGGGCAAATTTGCCAGAAAAAGTTGGTAAATGTATGAGAAAAAAAGCCAAAAAATTAAAGGAATAAATTTAAAATTACGGAAAAAGTTCTAAATTTATGAGAAATAAAGTCACCTATATTGAGAAAAAGTTGCAAATTAATGACAAAAAAGTTGCAAATTAATGACAAATTAATGATGCAAATTTAGGAGAAAAAATGCTAAAGAAAAAAAGTTGCAAATCTACAACAAACCAGTAAAAAATTTACAAGAAGAAAAGCAGCAAATTTGTGTGAAAAAAGATGCTAGTTTATTAGAAAAAAATGATTTATGTTTTAGAAAAATCCACAGATTTATGAGAAATAAAGTTGCAGTTTTACAAGAAAAAATTAACAAATTTATAAGAAAAAAGAGCTCAAAATTTATGGGAATAAATTTAAAATTTATGGAAAAAAGTTTCAAATTTACGAAAAATAGTCACATATTTTTGAGAAAAAAATCACAAATTAATGAGGAAAGATGTTGCAAATTTACAAGAAGAAAATTGCACATTTAAGAGGAAAGTTGCAAATTTACAACAGACAAGTAAAAAATTTACAAGAAAAAAGGCAGCGAATTTGTGAGAAAAAAGATGTTGGTTTGTTAGAAAAAAAATCAATTTTTTTTAGAAAAATTAACAAATTTATGAGAAAAAGTTTAAAATTTATGAGAATAAAATCTGTGGAAAAACGTCAGTAAAAAAATGCAAATATACAACAAAGAAGTTGCAAAATTACAAGAAAAGCTGCAAATTCATGAGAAAAAAACTGACACATTTTTGAGAAAAATCCACAAATTTATGAGAAATAAAGTTACAAATTTATGAGAAAAAAGTCACATATTTTTGAAAAAAAGTCACAAACTTACAACAAAAACAATAGCAAATATCTGAGAAAAAGTTGCAAATTTATGAGAAATAAAGTCATATATTTTTGAGAAAAAAAATCGCAAACTAATGAGAAAAAAATGTTGCAAATTTACAAAAAAAGAAGTAGCAAATTTAGAAGAAAACTGCAAATTTATGAGAAAAAGTTGAAAAAACCCCTGGCTTCAGTCACTGACTCAGACGAGCTCCAACTTTGACCAAATGTCTTCAAAATCAGGTCAGTACTTCTGCAAACAAACAATAAACCGTGTTTTCCTTGAATGCTTGTGAAGCTCAGAGGAGCAGACACCTCCTCCTCCTCCAGCACCATTCATGTTGCAGTTCTCACGCTGCGTGGCCGTGGAGACACAAGACAGGAGGGGTTTTTTTTATATGGGGGTGGGGGGGTGGCGGACGTGTCCAGGCAGAGGCCCAAGACGCGCATCTGCTGCCAGGTACTTCCCATGGAGGACAGTCAAAGACAAGAGCAAAGAAAACAACATCATCATCGCGGAGCAGGAGCAGAGGTGGAGGTGGAATAATGACAGCGGGGGAGGAAAGGAGCGAAGGGGAGTGTTGACAGCACAGCAGTCTGGTAAAGGAAGACGTTCCAGGGAGGTATGGCTGCAGGCCAAAGCCTATTTGTACATCTGAGGTCTGAGGAGATGAAACCTGCCAGACAGCAGAACCAGTTTCTTCTCTTTTTTTTAAAATAAATGAATCATGATTTACAACAACAGGCCTGCAGGCGAGTTACCAGAGGAGACCCGTAAAACCACCCCGCCTCTCATGCGCCGCGGGCCGAGCTCGTCAACAGTTGTAGACAACATTGGGTACCTGAGAGTGGGAGGCTCTGACAGCATGAGAACAATCACTTCCCCGTGTACGACTGCGGGCATGCTTTTCTACACTTCAGCAGTACACGGGTCGGCAGCATCAGCACGATGGGCTCCAGTTTCCAGGCAACACAGAGCTTGTTAAAAGTCCAACAAGTCTGTGGAGGCTTTTGACAAGAAGCCTGACAGACGTCGCTGGCTCCAAACAATTGTGCTGACTTCCTTCAACAGCTGCAATTATTTTTACGGCAGGATGCAGTAAAAAGTCATCTGCGGCTCCAGAGGCTCATGCCGCTCTAGATCAGTTGCCGTGGTAACAAATCTGACACACCAACGGGGTCATCTGGAAGCAGGCGGTCAAGTGTGAGCGAAAGGTGACAATCCCATGTATGGACTGGATAGTCACAGTTTGGTTCTGCTCACCACAGTATCACTGATCTGGGCTGTATTTCCACCATGTGGCATGCAGGTCTGATGGCAACCGCTGCTTCAGCTACTAGCGCTCTCTCAATGATCTCCTAAAGCCTCAAAAAAGCCTCTTCTGTTCTAACATTTAAGAGATTGTTGTAAGATTTTGCAACACTACAGCGAAACTAGCATGGAGAGCGAGGCGGCTACAGCATCCGTGTTCTGCATCATGGGAATCTTATTCATGGACTACTGTCGGTGTTTCCGCCCGTGTTCATATTAAAAGTTCTCCGTCTGAATGCGATTGTTAAAAATGGCGCCGCCGCAAGATGCAGAAATCTGGCGGTGGGCATAGCTTATGAGTGCTACCAATCACCGTAAACCTACATCATATGAGTTCCTATGGAACCGTCAAAAGACCCTGCCTCAGAGTCGAAGCTGAAATGGTTATATTAACTGATGTCCATGGTCACTAGTTCCTGTGCTGTCCAAATACTGAAAAAAAGGGCTTAGTTCTTGAAAAGGTTACAGGAACTGCAAAAAGACCCTACAGTGTGAATGGGGCTAGTGAGAGTTTGTTGGGTGACCAAAGAGGCGTACATATACTGTATATTTAAGAGGTTTCTAGTGCTCTTGTACACACTTTACAGAGGGGTGGAGATTGTTGAGAGATCATTGCAAGATGAAAAAATGGCCCTCTGTCTCAACAATCTTTCAATTCTCTCTCAGTGATCCCCAAGATCATCTCAATGATCTTCCAGTGATCTCCACAGTCTCCACAGTTGAGAGGTTGTTTTGACTCATTCCAAAACAGTCTCTCAATGATCTCCAAAGAGAAAATGATCTCTCAACAATCTTTCAATGATTTCATCAATCTCTCATTGATCTTCCAGCAATCTTTCAATTATATTTATTGGTCTTTCATCAAACTCTCAGAGATCCCTCACCGGTACGGCTGCAGAAAGAACACTGGAGAATAGTAAGACTAAAGGAGGAATTTTCTACTTTTGTTTGTGTTCCTGCTAACTTTTGGCTTTGTCAGACTGAGCTAAAAGCTAAGGTAGTGTCTCACTGGGCTGAGACAGCGTGAGACTAGTTGGAGAACGGCATTCTCGAGAGAGTTTCCAAAATGTCTCCAAACATTCTCGGTGGTTCTCAATTTCCTCTGCTGAGTCACAGGGTCTCGCACTCGTCTCACAGGAATTTTGAGCATCCTCAAAAAATTTGTGCAACAGTTTTCTCTCAAAATAGTCTCAGAGTCATCTTGAGTGTCTCAAACCTGTCTCGACCTCATCTCGAGTCTTGGGTAGCCATTGCGGGACTGTCATAAGTGCAAAAAACCTGCTAAATTTTGTCTTGAGCATGTTGCGAGAATGTCCTGCTACACTTGCAATGACATGTATGCAAACACCTGGAGAACTTTGGCCAAAAACTTGCCGGGAGTTTGTGCAAAATTATTGAGACATTTATGAAACAGTGTGAATCCAAGTGAAAATTGTCACAAATTCTTGGATTTGTCTCCAACTAGTTGCGAATTGTCTCAGCCCAGTGAAATGATACCCTAAGGTAGCCTTGGAAAAAAGGAATGGCATTTAACAGGAAATCAACTTCAACAAGCAGATGATCAAGAAGGACAAAATTAATCAGTGATTAAAGAAAATCACAAGAGGACATGTTTACTCATCGGGCCTTATGTTAAGATGCAAGAGCAGGTGTGAAGATTTAAAAATCATCTGCGGCGTTTTTGACTTGGTGAAATACTGTTTTAGATGTTCAGCTCACAGGCTGACGGTGAAGGATCTCCTCTGTTGATCCTAACTTGTTGACTCAATACAGACAAACCAGGAGGATTACAGCTGCTTTTAAAGTTTCACTCAAAGCTTTCTAAGTCACAATGAAATCGTAAAGCAATTAGTTTGGAATCCAAATGAACCCCCCCCCCCACCCCCCCAGTAAAAGGTCAGCCTGATTTATGTCCCGTCGGCCTGGAGCCACAGCAACCTGCTGCTCTGTAATTTTTTGAGAATGTGTGGTGGGACGGTTGACTCTGGCTTTGCCTTTTACCGACATAAACAAACCAGTGGAGGAGTGTCAGCAGCAGCAGCTTCGTTCGTTTACATGCTGGGAGAACTCGGAGCTCCTGAGGGAAACAGCTGGTTTGGGGAGCAATGACAGAGGAACCGGTCATAAAACCTGCCTGACCAAGACTCCACACAGCCCCTGTTTAGAGATGAGGCCCGATAAAGAAAAAACTCTGAAATAACCAGACTATGATGTTAACAGTTTGCCACTTGAAGTCATTACAGGCATGGGATAAAGTAACTTGCTACACTAGTAATCTGGATCCTGTGGGGAATTGCCTGGGAGTATGAACCTATTGAAGATGATTGAGCTTTACAAACCTCACAATTAAATAAACAGTCAGATTTACGTATTGTCACTGTCAGGCGCAAACCTCATATCTCCAAAACAGACTTTTTAAGGAAACGAGAAAAACTGCATTTTGTGATTGATTTAGCAGTTACAAAATGTAGTCACATGACATTTCTAATGTTTATCATTGGTTTATTATGTGCAAAAAACAAATCAAAAGACATGCAAGGAGACTAATAGAATTTTTTTTTTAAAAAAGAGACAAAAATGGTTATTAATCCACGTCTGTAGAGATGTTTATGTGTAATATCATGGATCTGGGTGAGCACTGCACATCTTGTCATGTCCTACTCTTTGTCTGACTATGCAGCTCTCTCATTAAGAGTGAGGGAGGTTAATCAGAAGCAGCTGGTGAGACTCCCACGCTCAGCTGACTACTGGTAGTTCCATAATTTAAGACGCTCTCAGTGTGTGGATCAGTGTGGGACCCTCATGGTAGCAAACTTTCTCCTCATGGGGGCGAATGTGGCGCGGGTGTAGTGTGGCCGACTACTGATCGGAAGGTCAGGGGTTTGATTCTTGTTCTGTCTGCAGTCTGCATGGTGAAGTGTCCTTGAGCAAGACACTGAACCTCCAGCTGTTCCTGGTGGGTCAGGCCAGTGCTGGTGCATGGCAGCTCCGCCGCCATCAGTGTGTGAATGGGTGGATAGCAGGATCTGTAAAGCGCTTTGGTCATTCAGAGATGAGTAAAATACACTATATAAGTGAACAGCATTTACCTTCAGAATCAGTAAGCCTCTGCAGCCTCTCTGTTCTGACCTCCGACCCCAGCTCACCTCCAAGCTCCCCCTCTGATATCCAGGTTAAACCTCTTGCCTGCCGCCCTGCAGCTGAGTTCTTCCCCTGGTTCAGCACGCTCACCCAACCTCTGCCTAAAGCACCAAATAACAACCCTCCTTGTGAAGAACTCTCTGAGATTCTTAGCCTCTGGAAATACTCTCCAAGTACACTCTCTGGACATTCACAGTATTTCCTCACCCATTGTGCCTCAGGACAATCTAGCCCCGTGGATCTGGACCTGCTTGCTTCTCTCTCCCCCATCCCATCTGGACCCTCTGACTCCCAGTACAACTTCCAAGTAAGAACTCTGAGCAAGCTCAAACCATGACACAGACTCCCCCCGCCCCCCCCCCCAGGACTCTCTCTGCCCTGCACCCTACAGGTTGAAGACCCCACCTACTTTCCACTGCCAATCCTGACCCATGTGGCCTCTCTGCTTACAAGTGAACTCACCCTGCAGCATTACTCTGATGATACTCACAGTCACTGGTCTGGCCACTTACCCGTCTTCTCTCTGTTTCCCACAGCAGTCAAACCCCCGTGCTCTGTCTCCGCATGTTGGGTCCAAACCTTACCAAACCATGACAGATAAACAGAGCAGTCCTGGACACGGCAGATTATCAGTTGCTGTTAGGCAGACACTGATCCACTACCATGACCGACACATTAACACCACCCTCCCCGCAGCACCCACCACCATAGCTGAAGAACTCCCGCTCAGATGTAGGGATCCAAGTAGGGGCTGTTTGCATCAGAACTAACATTAGCTAAGGGCTTAACAAAAACAAAGTTTGTGTTTCACCGTGGAGCTGCTTCCTATAGGGATGCTGCTGCCTCCACACTGCTGAACTGTGCTTCAGACCCACACTGCAGGTAAATTCAAGGCAGCACCTTGAAACAGTAAAGGCTTATACATACTCAACAAGAACAGAGACATTTGTTCTCTTTCCCAGGGCTGCAAGAACAAAATGACATTATTTTTTTGTTCTTGCAGCCCTGGTTTGGGAGTTCTTACAGCTTGTTCATGACACATCATAGTGGCAGAACTTTTTTCTTGTGTGCTGCCTGAGAACTATTGTGTGACTACTCAGAAATGTGAATTTCCCAGGAGTTCTGCACTTGAGTCACTTGTTATTACCTCCGCCAAGGAGGTTATGTTTTTGCCGGCGTTGGTTTGTTGATCTGTCTGTTAACAAAATAACTCAAAAAGTTATGAAAGGATTTTGATGAAATTTTCAGGAAAGGTGAGTAATGGCACGGGGAACAGATGATTAGATTTTAGTGATGATCTGAAAGTGCATACCTCCAGCAAGGGCTTTGTTTGTGTTTGTGCAGCAGGATTACACAAAAACTACTGGATGGAGTTGGATGAAATTTTCACCAGAGGTGGTTCTTGGGCTAGAGAGGAACCCATTACAATTTGGTGATGATCTGAGAATGCATACGTCCACCAAGGCTCTTATCTTCTCACAGTGTGTTAGCAGCGATACTCCAAAACTCATGGACAGACTTTGATGCAATTTTCACCAGAAGTGCCTCTAGGCCTACACACAAACCCATTACATTTTGGAGGTGATCCATGAGGGACGGAAGGAGCCTTGGCAGAGGTATGTGCTCTCTGAGTGCTTTTCTAGTGGAGTATGAAATGCCCTGGCCAGAAAGAACTTTGTTCTTGCTTTTGCCAACTCAAGAAAAAGGAAAAATTTCTCTGTTCTTGCAGAATATGTAAAGGCATTAATCCATGCCTTCATCACATCTTGGCTGGATTACTGCAATGCACTTTATTTTGGAGTCAGGCAGTCTTCCCTCTCACATCTCCAGTTGGTTCAAAATGCCGCTGCACGTCTTTTAACTTGAACACGTAACAGGGAGCACATCAGTGACATGTGGCCAGGGGAGGCAGGTGAGGCTGAAAATCAATCAGAGGCTGCACAGCACCATTGCTCCAATGAGAGGGGGCGTGCTTGAACACCATAAGCACATTTTTTTTTTTAAATAAAGGAAGATAAGGATATTTTTTTAACAAAGTCACAGTGATTTTTGTCCAGAAGGACTGGCAAAATTACTTCATTCAAAGTTTCAAATCTACAAGAAAAAAGTTGCAAATTTACAGGATAAAGCTTGCAGATTTTTGAGAAAAAAGTTGCAAATTTACACAAAAAACTGCAAATTCACGAGGAAAAAAAATGCAAATTGAGGAGAAAAAAGTTGCAAATTTAATCTTTTAAAATTTCAGAGTTCCACCAGCGGGACGTTTCAAATTTTCTACTGCCACTCAGTGAAGAAAGAATTTGATTTTCTTTGTGTATGCTAAATTTAGGGAAATTTGCTTGAATGATAAGGAGTTAAAAGAAAAGTTTCAGATATGCAAGAAAAAAGCTGCAAATTTACAGGAAAAAGTTGCAAATTTGAACGAAAAAAGTTACAAATTTGCAAGGAAAGAAATGCAAATTGAGGAGAATTTTTTTAATTAACAGAAAAGTTTCAAATCTATAAGAAAAAAGTTGCAAATTTACAAGAAAAAAAATGCAGATTTACAAGAAAAAATGCAAATTTACAAGAAAAAAACTGAGAAGAAAAAAGTTGCAAACTTACACAAAAAACTGAACCTAATTCCAGTGTTTCGCCGGTGGGACATTTCAAATTTTCTATTGCCACTCAGAAGAATTTGACTTTCTTAGTGTATGCTAAATTTAGGGAAAGGGATTAACTGAAATAAGTCACTTTTTGATTTTCACTTCTACAGAAAATGTCTGATTTAGAGAGCAGCTTGGAAAGAGCGAAAGGAAAGGGAAGAATCCTAAAGCAGAAAAACAGAGACCAGTTAACTGAAGTGACAGATATCAGTAACTAGTTTTGAACTCTACTAGTGCAGACCCATGCATGTCCGTAGAAACCAAGTGTAAGCAAGCATTTCTGCATGCCCATAGAAAGTTACTGTTACCATGGCAACAGTAACCATGGTGAAACCTGCCTTTGATCTTTGACGTCACCACTCGTTCAGTGATGCCTGCCTTTGATCTTTGATGATGTCATATCGAGTCCTATGATGTCATAGCCGTGCCGTAGCTAGGGGAAATCTTTAATGAATGCCCATAGGAGAGCTCCTTTTTTGAAGGATTGCAACTGAAGTACAACATGCCTTTCCTGTGCATTTTTAAAACACCTTAGGTTTTAATTGTTGGTGAAGACAGCAGGTGATTTGAGGAGGATGGGGAGATGCTATCCTTCTTGTTAGCAAAATGACCCAAAGAATCGCCCTTGTTAACATGCCATCCCCCATCCCATTCATAAAAAAAATCTTGTAGATTTGCAACTTTTTTCTAAAAAAAATAACTTTTTTTCTCATAAATTTACAACTTTTTTCTCAAAAATTTGTGACTTCTCTCATAAAGTTGCAACTTTTTTCCTGTAAATTTTCATTTTTTTCTCATAAATTTGTGACTTTTTCCTCAAAAATTTGCAGCTGTTTTCACATAAATTTGCAAACTTTTCCTTGTAAATGTGTAACTTTTTTGCTCATAAATCTGCATCTTTTTTCTTATAAATTTGTGACATTTTTCAACAATTTGTGACTTTTTTTCTCAAAAATTTGCAGCTTTTTTCACGTTTGCTAACTTTGCCTTATAAATTTGCAACTTTTTTCTCATAAAATTGTGATTTTTTTTCCTCCCAAAATTTGCAACTTTTTAACATAAATTTGCAAGTTTTTCCACTAAATTTTCATTTTTTTCTTAGAAATTTGTAAATTTTGTTCTGTAAGTTTTCCTCTTTTTCTCATAATTTTGCAACTTTTTTAAAAATCAAAAACGCAACATCTTTTTTCCTGTAAATTTTCAACTTTTTTCTTGTAGATTTTCAACGCTCGTGGATGCTGATTAAATGCTTATTTTGTGTAATTAAATTACAAATTTCAACTTTTACATTTTTTAATTGGCATCTTTTATCATGTCTTTTCACCTTAATTTTTGCAGATTTGTACCTAATTTACATTTATACATTTGTACCTGGTGAATACCCCCCATCCCCCTTAAAAAATAACAAACTGGTTACTTGGTAAAGAGAACAAAAACTTGAAGTCTACAACTGCTTGGAACCTGATGATCGTGTTTGTGGCTATATCTGATATTGTGTTAATACACAAATGATATGCCTTGTGCTGCGATCCATCTTGTGTAACAATAATATTAGGTTATTTATTATGGGATCTGAGATTCAGACAAGAGTTGAACAAGACAAAGCTCGGATGAGAAATCACCAAGGATGCCTTAATGAACGGGCTAGGCTGGGCTGGAGCCCAGCGGCCTACGAAGATCAGGGGCCTATCATGAGCCAATAAAAAAGATCACATTGTTGTTAATTGGTCAAATTCTATGTCCATCACTTGATATTTGTGTGTGGCTGGCTGCTGATTGGTCCAATTTACACGTGGCCCACGTGAGTACCACGAAACAATAGCCTATCAGAGGAATTGTTTTGACATGTGACTATGCAAGCGGTAGTGAGAGGTAAGAAGTAATTAGCTCAGTCAAAATGTCCGGAAAAAAGTTGGTGAGTGGTGCTTATAAAATTATTGAGAGGAAAAGAGCTTAGGGAAATTGAATTGCTCAAAAAATCCCGAAGAGTAAAGGATTTTTCTAAGCTGGAGCATCGAGCGGAGGCGGGGCTGCTAATTACTGCACCAAGGAGACAGGTGGGCCATTAAAGCACTCACCTGGAGGGGAAGACCACCAGATCCTGCCGAAAGAGAGCAGGCCAGTGGAGAAGGAGATTAGCACAAGAAAAGCCTGGTCTGATGTAAGGCCATCATTGCTTATATCAGACAGCTGTGCGTGGGACAGTAGACTCGGAGCTCGGCAAAAAGTAGACTAGATCAAGCATGTTGCTTAAACAGACACATTGATGTCCATAGACCATGACATTATTTGTGAGTTGGACTTAAAGGACACAATGAAGGATTTTTCAATAAAGAAGGCCAGAAGAAAGCATTTTACAAAGAAGGTAAGACATGCTATTTGCAGCTTTCCAGTCACCTGTGAAGGTTTTTAATTACCTCTGCCAAGGACATAATGTGATCAGGGTGGTTTGCTTGTTTTTAAATTAAATTAAATCACCCTTTATTGTCATTCAACTGTACATCCAATCATGTACAGTAGAACGAGATTGTGTTTTACCTATCTACTGTGTTAATCACACACACCCCAAGTGTAGAATCAGAGGGCCGCTGCCATGCAAGGCGCCGCCACAAATTTCCCTCCTCAATTCCATTATTGCTGAGCACCAAGCTGGACGGCAGGAAGTTCCACTTTTATATGGTCTTAGGCATGACCCGGCCGGGATTTGAACCCCTGCCTCCCGGGTGTGGGGCGGATGCTCTACCAACTGAGCCACCACTCCGTTTTTTTTTAAATTTTCTAATTATTAGCAGGATTACACAAAAATTACTGTATGGATTTTGATGAGATTTTCACCAGAGGTAGTGCTTGGGCCAAGGATGAACCCATTAAATTTGGGTGATGATTTGAGAGTGCATACCTCCACCAAGGACCTTGTTTGTATTTGTGCAGCAGGATTACACAAAAACTGCTGGATGGATTTGGATGAAATTTTCATCAGAGGTGGTCCTTGGAATAGAGAGGAAGCCATTACATTTCGGTGACGATTGGAGAACGCATACCCCCGCCAAGGCTCTTCTCACAGTGTGTTAGCAAGAATCCTCCAAAACTACTGGGTAGGATGCAATTTTCACCAGAACTGGCTCGTGGCCTACACACGAACCCCCTACATTTTAGAGGTCATCCATGAGGGACTGAAGGAGACTTGGCAGAGGTATGCACTCTCTAAGTGCTTTTCTAGTTGCTGCTGTTGTGCATTGTTTGAATCAGGAATACTTGACTAGTATAACTTTGTGTTCTGCTGTCATCATTAGACTGTAATTGTTGATCAGTGTCATCCTCTGATATCTGGTGTTGTTTAGGCCATGGTGCTGTGTGTGTCTGTGTCTGAGCGAGAGAGAGAGAGAGATTAGACTAATTTGTGTTTATGCTGAAGGCAGTAGTATCTGTCACTGTAAAAAAATTGAATATCTTAGTATGATAAAATATCTTAAATCAAGGCTTTATGTTTGTTTTTCTTTCACAAGATAATTTTGACAAGAATTTCTTTTTGTTGTGCAGTTTTCTGTAAATTTTTACTTGTTTTAAGATAGTTTTTACTTGTTTTAAGAAATTTAATCTTACTTTGTTGGCAGATATTTTTTCTAATTTTAACTAAAATTATCTATTGCCAGATTTTTTTTTTTGCTTATTTTAAGTACAATTATCTGCCAACAGAGCAAGAAAATTTGACTTACCAAATTGCTTAAAAAAAGTTCAAACTATCTGAAAGCATGTAAAATTTTCTCACACATAAACTGCACAGCAAAAAATAAATATCTTGTCAGACAAAAAGACAAGCATAAACAGCCTTAATTTATTTCATTTTACTTATATTTGACTTTTTGCAGTGTAGTGTTTTCTTGCTCACAGTTGCATTATTTCTCAAAGAGAAAGAAATATGAGGCCGTAGTGGCTCAGGAGGTAGAGCAGGTCGCCCAATAACCAGAAGGTTGGTGGTCTGAATCCCACTCCCACCAACTTGCTGTTGTGTCCTTGGGTAAAACACTTCATCCACCTTGCTTCCAGTGTATTCATGGTTCATGACACTGGTGTATGAATGTGAATAAATGTTCAGTTGGCATGGATTGGCAGCCACATTTTTGCCAGTCTGCCCCAGGGCAGCTGCGGCTACAGGAGTAGCTTACCACTATCATTGTCTGTGGAGTGAATGAATAATGGACTCATTGTAAAGTGTTGGATGTCATGAAAAGTGCTATATAAATGCAATCCATCATTTAAAACATAGCTATTACATGTTTTTAAACTGAGATTCTGTTGGAGGGGCCTACAAAATCTCTCAGCCCAACGGTATAATGGCAAGTTAAGGTGGCCCTGGAAATCACAATGTCATAATCCTGGGCACGGGTGGGCACCGTGCCCAGCCTTCTGTTTAGTTTGGTATTTTTCTGGCTCTTGGTTTATCTGTTTATCTGGTGTAGTTATTGTGTCATTTTGTATTTGTAGTTTTGCTCACATTTTTGGGGTTGTGTTGTTGTTGTTGTTTATTATGGTTTCCTATTATGTTTTATTTTGACAGCGCTGTGCAGCTTCCGGCTGTCAATCTGGTAGGAGCTGGACACCTGTCATCCATTCTGTTATTTTCTCCACTCATGTATCCACACCTGTCATTGATTATGTCTTGCATATAAGGGCACGGCAAACCTCTGTGGTTTGTCGTGTCTTTCTTCCATGTGTACCCGTCCTCAGGAGCAGAGCTGTCTTCTGAGTGTGTTCGGGTCCAGCTGTCAAGGACAGTAGGAGAGCTCCGTCCAGGTATGTTTGCCCCTTATTTCCAGCCGTGAGCCCCGCTGCCTTCGGGAGAGCTCAGGCTGGATTCCGCCCCTGGCCAGGCGTTCCTTGGCTTCCGTCCCCCTGGATGTCGAGCCCCACTCTCCTCCAGCGTTTGTCGTTTGTATTTGAACTTCATGATTTAGTTTTCGCATGTTAACGTTCTTGTCTGTTTTTATGTTAATAAATGTGCGACCTCACAGACAACGTTTGGTGTCCTACTTTCACCTGTGAAACGGCTGATTCATGACACACAATATATGATATTACAATACTCAGCGCATTGCCAGATCATGGTAATATCGCATCACAGCCCAAGTATCATGATCATATCGTATCGTGGGGCCTCTAGTGATTCCCACCCCTATATATGGGAATATACTGTATAGTAAATATGTTAAATAATATAGTGATAATTAGGGCTGGGAATTTTTTCCTGTAAATTTGCAACTTTTTACCTGTAAATTTTAAACTTTTTTCTTGTAGACTTTTTAACTTTTTTCTTACAAATTTGCAACTTTTTTCTAAAAAAATTTGAAAGTTTTTTTTCCTGTAAATTTGCAGTTTTTACTTGTAAATCTGAAACTTTTTTCTTGTAGATTTGCAATTTTTTCTTATAAATCTACACATTTTTCTCAGATTTGTAACTTTTTTCTCATAAAATTGCAACTTTTTCTCCAAAATATGCAACTTTTTTCTGAAAAAAATTGAAACTATATTCTTGCAAATATGCATCTTCTTTTTCTCATAAATTTGTGTACTTTTGTCTTGTAAATTTTCAACTTTTTTCTTGTAAATCTGCAACAGTCATTTGGATGGTGGTTAAATTTTTATTCAATGCCATTAAATTGTAATTTATGACTTTTTTCTTTTTAAAATTGGCATCTTTTATCATATTTCTGCACCTTTATTCTTGCAAATTTACATTTATCTGTTTGTACCTTATGAAAGTGAGAGTGAATGGTTGTCTGTCTCTCTGTGTTGGCCCTTTGATGGACTGGCCATCTGTCCAGGCTGTATCCTGCCTCTCGCCCAAAGACACTGGGATAGGCTCCAGCCCCTCTGCGACCCTAAAAGGATTAAGCAATAGAAGATGGATGGATGTTTGTTTGTACCTTATGCTAAATTTGTGAGCCACCCCCTTGTTAAAAAATAATAAATCCCCTACTGCCAAAGACCTCGCCAAGACCCTTCAAAAACCACAGATGTTCTGGGTAATTTCTTAGGTCGTAGCATGGTTTTCATCCAGTGTGAAGCGGGTTTAAGGAATGACTCTGCTCAATGGGCATCATCACCACCCATTAACACCTCTACTGCTGACTCGCTATGGAGAAAATAAATGTCAGTCATCACAGTCTCTGATCCTTAAGAATAATCTTGACTGTACCTTTTTCTAAAAAGATATTTTTTAGGACCTGTTCACACTGTAGTGTCTGTTCCAAATTGATCGAGGTTTCACCCCCAAAGTTAAGCTCGCTGGATGTGTGAATGGAACATTCCCCCAGCTTTGGACCAGTTGGTAGAGGTAGTCTCAGGAACAGAACAAATGCAAATGTTCACTGCAGGCCACGGTCACAATGAGGAGCAGAGGGCAATTTCACCTGGCGTGGAACCAGTGTTCTGTCTGCTCAGAGGTTGAGAAAATTATTATTATTTTTTTTAAATCTTTCGGCTGCTCCCTTTCGGGGTCGCCACAGCGTACCATCACCTTACATTGCAATGATATGCATATCGATTTGGGCAGGATTTTTATGCCGGATGCCCTTCCTGATGCAACCCTGCCCATTTATCTGGGCTTGGGACTGGCACAGGGAGTACACTGGCATGTGCACCCCCTGTGGCTGGGTAATCAACTGGGTAACCAGCCACAGGGTAAAAGGTTGAGAAAATGATTTGTGCATGTTAAATTAAACAAATCATAACTGTGCACCCAATCGGACAATGAAAAGTCTGTATGAAACAACATAATATAAACCCATCTGAAGTTACAGCTGTCCTTATTACCATTTTTGGGGCACCAGATATTCTGTCCAGTCTGTTTTCTCCCTCAGTAAACTGCATCAGCATCAATTTTTTTTTTTTTTTTTTTTTTGCAGTGTGACTTTTATAACTAGAAAAGCACTCAAGAGAGCACATGCCTCCACTAAGACTCCTTTCATCCCTCATGCATCACCTCCAAAATGTAATGGGTTCGTGTGTAGGCCACGAGCCAGTTCTGGTTAAAATTGCATCAAAGTCTATCCGGTATTGTTTTGGAGGATTCTTGCTAACACACTGTGAGAAGATAAGAGCCTTGGTGGAGGTATGCATTCTCAAATCATCACCAAAATATTATGAGTTCCTCTGTAGGCCAAGGACTGCCTCTGGCGAAAATTTCATCCAAATCCATGCAGTAGTTTTTGTGTAATCCTGCTGCACAAATACAAACAAGGTCCTTGCTGGAGGTATGCACTTTCAGATCATCACCAAAATTTAATGGGTTCATCCTTGGCCCTTCGGATGACACGAAGCCTCATGGGACTGGTTAAAGAGAGGAGACCTGAAGAAAGAAACAGATGGGCTAATCACAGCAGCCCAAGATCAGGTCTTGGGAACAAATGCCTTGAAAGCAAAAATAGAGAAACAAGAGCTTTCTTCTTTATGTAGGATGTGTGGGGTGAAGGTCAGGCACTGGTTTGCTTGCTACTGGATAACCATGAAAACGGGTACTACCTGTCTCATGGGTTAGGCCATCGGCGACTCAACTGGCAACCCCGCCCTTCCGAGGGTGTGGAGGGTGAAACTGGGCATCCTGGAAGAACTAAAAACAATATCTGTCACAGGTCTGTGGTGGACCACTCCCAGTTACGCGGGGTGAGACTGGACATCCTGGCAGATAAACACATCTGTCGCAAGGTCTGTGGTGGACTTTTGCCAGCTGGTGCATCGTGACATGCACTACACAAAGAGCAGAGATAAACAAACCTATCATCTGGTCAGTCACTGCAACAGATACTGGAGTCAGTTTGTCTTGGTCTGTCCTTGCCACTGGTAATACCTCTATCTGCCAAGAATGTGCCGCTAGTCCAACAAAAGCTAGTGGTACTCAAATACTTTGCAAGCAGTTTCATGAAATGGTCAGTCAGAGAGCAACTCATACCAGCTCGGACGTCACCCAGATTAACAAGGTCAGGAGTTCCTGGCAGCGGAAGGCAAAGGACAGAGCTGCGTGGAGGAATCTGATCAGACCTAATTGAAACAGTCATTGTCACCCCTGACAGACTGCTATGATGATGATGATGTGAGGCGAAAGATGAGACGATGGGTCACTTGTTGTGTGAATGCAGTAAGCTGGCACAGACTCAGTATAAACATCGACACGACAACGTGGCCAGGATTGTACATTGGTCAATCATGAAACAGCTCGGTCTTGACATCAGAGAAATATGGTATGAGCATAAACCGGAACCAGTGATTGACGATGAAGGCTTTAAACTGTGTGGGATTTTTCTACGATGGATTGAGACGGATATGACGGATTGTGAAATCCAGGCCCACTGACCAGACATTGTGGTAACAAACAGGGAGGCTAATGAGTGCTTGATAATTGATATCGCTGTGCCTGGTGGTGCTAGTATCACGGATAAAGAACAAGAAACGATCCAAAACTACCAGGATCTCAGAAGAGAGGTTGCATATTTATGGAACATCAAAACGTGTGTCGGTCTGGTGGTGGTTGGATCCCTGGACATGGTCACTAAGAACCTTACCAAATACCTAACAAAGATGGGGATCCAAACGAAGATAGAGCGTACTTGACGTACGTAAACGTACTTGAGGTCTAAGGCTATGGGTTACAGCTTGCCCTCTATGTAAACGATTTTCCAGCCTACATCTATGCTGTGATTGTTTAATAATAATAATAATAATAATGCAAAAGTAAAACTAAAAGTTTGTTATGAAAATGCTGCACAACTATGATAAATAATAACTGCATGTTTAGTCATGTTTGGACAGTGTCAGTCAGCGTTTAAATCACTGTTATTCTGGATCAGTACATATTTAGTCAAGTCAAATTTATTTACAGTGCACATTCAAGACAACAAAGTTGACGAAAGTGCTGCACAGCCAGACAAATATGCAAAAAGCTATACTAAAACAACAAAATCAAATACACAATAAATAGGAATAAAATATATCTAAATGAAATCAAACTTGAATCAAATACCAGTGAAAACAGATGTGTCTTCAGCAGTGACTTAAAAGTCATTATTGACTCAGCAGTGTGTATGTGTACAGGTAAAAGATTGCAAGGTCTTGGAGCAGCCACTGAGAAGGCTCGATCGCCTCTGTTTTAACGTTGATTTTGGTACGTCTAAGAGCATCTGGCTGGTTGACCTCAGTGCTTTTCACGCAGATGAATGGTAAGAAGTTCTGGCAAGTAAGTAAGATGGTTAAAGTCCATTTAAAGCCTTAAAAGTTATTAACATTGAAATTTTAAAATCAATCCAAAAATGGGTGAGTAGGAGTAGAATAGGAGTGATACGATCAAGCTGTATTGTACCTGTTAAAAGTCAAGCTGCTGCATTTTGGATGAGGCTGCATGCGGCATCAGAGGACTGTTCTGCTCCAATATTCCAAATGTGAGGTCTTTGTGTGCGTGCCGGGCTAAGGCTTCACCTTAGCAATCACCCTCAGCTGGTATAAACTAGTTTTAACAACTGTGCTGACCTGCTTATCCATCTTAAAAGAGTTAGTGATAATGAAACCAGATTTTTGACAGCAGTGTGAGAATGAGAAGCCAGAGGTCAAAGAGTTTAGGCCAATTTTTCCAAAGCAAATCACCACAGTTTTATTTTCATTGAGATTCAATATGTTACTGTATATGATTTAGGTTGTATTTTAATTTCCACAGAGGAACACTTTATAGTTTGTTCATTATTTGAAAACACGCTTCATCAAAGTTAATCACAACTAGACTAACTTACTTTTACACCAGCAGTTAACACCATATGACAATTTTACTTTTACTCCGGTGTAGTTTCTCGCTTCTCTGCCCACCTCTGGTTTTTGGAAGCTTTAAGTTCAGGGTCACATTTGTTTCTAATGATGAGCCTCACAGCTTATCGCCGCCACAAATCACACGATTCTGAATTCAAGTCAGTGGGTACAGTGTGGGAAAATGTTTGAGTTTGTAAGAGAACTACCATAAACTACCATAGCTCCTTTTTAAAACACAGTTTGATTTGCCAGTGAGTTTGACGGCTTAAATCTGTGACATTTAAAGGCCCATCTGTGATTTAACTGTGTGATCACGGGGCGTCTGATTAGATTTCGACTCATGGGAAATATTTTAAAGAGCAAGAAATTCCAGACCCCCCCCCAAAAAATACAATAAAAAGGCAGAGAGAATAAAGGGATGCCAGCACTTGATAGCCCGAGACTGCAAATTATATTTATTTACAAAAGTTACAAACTTTCAGCGCTTTGCAAAAAACAAATCAAACAAGAATTTAAGTAGTTTTAATAGTCAAATTATTAATAAGTTTTTGCTTGCTCTTTTTTTGCAAAAAGCTAAACATTTGTAAATTTTAAGAATAAACCGAATTTTCAACTTGTAGACGTATCATTTGAGTGCAAATGCAGTTTACATATTTAAAAGGGAGTGAGAAGAAATTAAAACCAAAAAACAACCCCGTTTTCCATTTTTCCCACGCTCTTATAATAATGTTCAAAATCTTTTCATAATATGCACATACATATATGTTAAGATAAATAGGCAAGAAATTAATTTATACTTTTAATTTATATAAATATGAATGTTTATATATGTACATACATCTGCATATTTAAGACTTTTTAAGATCTTTTAAGGACATTTGATACAGTTTACGTTAGCGAAATGCCAAAAAGCAATCACATTAGTGACACTTTTATCCTAAAATTTACAGGAACCGAAACCGTAGCAAATGTTCTGCTACTAAACCAGGTCAGATCTGAGTGTTTGCTGCCAGCTCTGCACATTTAAATTTCCCTAAAATTAATTATTTACAGATTCACAACAATAAATACAAAGATTTCACTGCACAAAGGAAGAAAATTAAGCAGCCTTGTCCATCATGTGTGGCAGTTTTAAGAGCCTTCGTAGACATTTAAGGATTAACTGTCATTTTAGATAAACTAATTTTTGTAAGACACCCGGAGATCGTTGGGATTCAGATGACAGTGTCACATCCTGACTGATCTGAGCACGTGTCACACTTTAAATTAGTTCTCCAGCAGATTTAACAATTCCCCCGACAGCTGTACTGACGGCCGGCTGTTCCAGGAGTTAAAAAATTCCTTTCATGTCTTCAACCACGAATCAATTTCACGCTCAGTCTAACGCGGTTTTGTTCTGATTTATTGCTTTACTCTGAGTGTACAGTGGAATGTGATGCAGTTTTTCATAGTCCAAAAAGAAGCAGAAGCTCATTTTTATGCAACTGAAAACTTTATTTGTGCTCTTTATATATTCTTTTTTAAATGATTTAAATATCAAAACTGACATTAATATTCACTTTTATGTATTTAATTCAATGATATAAACAAGAGAACTCTCAAACAAAGAAAAAGGCTAATTTCAGATTTATATCTTCAATTTGAGAGGGAAGTTTCAATTAAAACCCCCAAATTTTCCTGTTCTGTACTTATCAAAAAAAGGACTAAGGGGGGAGTGCATGATGTTAAAATGTTGTACAACCTTTAGTACTTTTTTCAATCATAGTCTGACATCATTTTAAAATAAAAATATAACTTTCAGTACAAATTTAACGCAACGAATACCAAAACTAAAAAAATATGTGCATCATTGACCTCTAACAGTTTTGTCAGAGAGTCATAGAGCTGAAGCTTTGATGCCTTTTCATGCATGTTTCACCTTCAGATTTGAACGTGTTCAGTTGTCGGGGTGTTCAGGTGTGCTCACTGTGAAGTGATCCCGTCTGTCACACCTGCTGCTTCAACTACTGAGAAATGACTCCCACAGCTGCTCCAGCTTCTAAAGCTGAGGTCCGCAATCTTAGTTTCCTTTGCTTTAACGCATATATGCATATTCTAGTGCTAAATTTAATTAAAAATGGCAGAACATAAACAGCTTTCAATAGAAACTTGTTAATTTATAATTGTGCTGATGCAAGAAGGATATTCCCTGTGAGAAATAGACAAGAAGTTAAGGGTGTTTCCAGAACTTTTCTTGCCAGTGTATGCTATTTTTTTCTTAAATTTGCAACTTTTCTTACACATTTTCTACCTCTTCCTTGTGAATTTGCCATTTTTTCCTCATAAATTTGTGACTTTTTTCTCTTAAATTTTGCAACCTTTTTCATAAATACAGTATAAAATATGATGTAAACTTTGATTGTCCTAATTTGATCTAACAACCCCCAAATACAACAACAAAGATTCATTTCTATTATTACGTATTTGCACTTTGATTTTACAATTTTACGTTAATTATTTTGCTATAGTACAAATATTCTTGGAGTACTAGTGCTACTCCAAAGCAGTGTTTTTCAACCAGGGGTCCCTTGAACGTTGATGTTTCTATGGGAAATCTTCTAATTTCACTTCTTAATTGGTCAAAATTTGCCGTTGTTGTGCATGGGTGCAACAAATGCAAAATTATTTGCAATTTTTTGGACCAATTAAGAAGTGAAATTAGAAAATTTCCCACAAAAACCTGAACGATCCAGGGACCCCCGGTTGAAAAACACTGATCTAAAGCACCTTTACCTGCCCAGCTTCAGACATTCCACACCAAGTATGTACAGTATTTGAATGAAAATATTCATACAAACAAGACATACACTGGCAAGAAAAATTCTGGAAACACCTTTAAATTCTCTGTTTCTCAGAGAGGATATCCTTCTCGTCTCAGTACAATTATAGATTTACCCCTTTCTACTGAAAGCTTTTTCTGTTTTCCATTTTTAATTATATTTAACAATGGAAACTTCAGATGGCTCTTTAAGTTTTGGAAGCTGAACGAGCTCTGGGAGTTCTTTATTAGTAGTTTAAACACCACCTGTGACAAACACGGTCACCACACACACACACAGAAAAAAACCTGGTTTAAACCTAAGAGACCCACAGTTATGATCAAGAAATCACTGGAAAATCTGTTATAGATCAATGGATAAACATATTTTTTGAGTTTTGGTATTCATTTATTACTATTTATTCTGCTTTACATAAATACAAAAATGTGTTTCCCGTTTTTCTTGCCAGTGTACAACACAGGAATACTAATTCTGGGTACAAATCATAATAATATATAAAATGTGAATTTTAAGTGTCCTAATTTTATTTACCAAGCTCCAAATCTAGTCCTCTACACAACAAAAATTAATTTAAACTTTGAGATATAAATTGTACATTGTACTGTGATTTTACAAGTTTGTTAATTCTGCTGCTATAATACAAATATTCTTGGAGTAGTACTACTATTACTACTTCTACTACTCTCTAAAGTACTTTTACTTGTGCAAGTTCAAATAATCCATGCCAAGCATATACTGTACAGTATTCGAATGAAAATCTTCACACACACCAGACATTTATTATATTTATTAATTATTTAGATTTTTTTGTATATACTAAAAAATTAAACCTTTAAATAAAAAAATATAAATCTAAAAATATAAGTCTTCATTTCATATTTTCTACCTCTTATTATAATGACCTTTTTTTCCCCCTCTGGTTTAAATGCAAACACAAACATATCTCTTTCCAACAATATATTATACTGGTATTTAAAAAAAAAAAAAGAGAGAGAGAGAGAGATCAAATATAATTTAGGAAAAAAAATGAGCAACACTTAGGGCATATTTGACACATTTTAAAAATTATAATTATTACATATGTTAAGGAGGTTACATTTTTGTTTGGGTGTTTATTAGCGGGATTACGCAAAAAACTACAGGATGGATTTGGATGAACTTTTCACCAGAGGTGGCCCTTGAGCTACGAATGAATCCCTTAAATTTTGGAGGTGATCCGGGTCAGGATGTGGATTCTGGATCACTTCTTCACTTTCTTTTAACATTGCCAGACAGGGCATTGGCGGAGGTGTGTCCTCTTTGGGTGCCCTGTAGTTATTATTATTATTATTATTATTAAACCTAACATCATTTTAATGTCTTATTCATTGTAATTAATGTCACACTACAAAGTCCTATTGATGCTTTCAAGTGCAAATAAATATTTATTTTAATGTAACTGTCCTTGAAAACTACAACTTTAATTTTTACTGTAGATTATGATATGATATTGGATTTATTATTTTGCATGAAAAGGTTAATTAAACATGTTACAACAGAAAACACCACAATCACCAAAAAATGTCGAAGTCTCACTTTGACCTCCAAGTCAAGTAAGTTTTAGTGCGCATGTTGTATATATTTGTTTTTAAATCGCTCCTTTATTAATTCCACAACTAACATCCACAATTAACATTTAAAAAGTATTTTCTGATCATAAAGTTATAGAGAGGGCACATACTTGTCTCTCCTTTATTCTTCTACTTCTTCTGCCCTTCAGGTTCTTTTCGTTTTTAGGGTAAACTCAGCTCCGTCACGTCTCCTCGCTTTGTTTGAGAAAAACTGGCAGAGATAACAATAATATCCTCGTCATATTTCACCGGACTTCTTCCTCCCCCATTGCGGACGCTCCCGACCTGCTCTCAGGGTTAGTGCTCTCAGGTAAAAGCAGCCTGTCAGAGTACTCTGAACAAGTTTGTGATGGACTCCTAAACACTCCTCCGGGCTCCGCCAGGCTCCTGACGCTCCTCCCCCTCCGGCAGCTGCTCACATGTGGCTCCCTTTGAAGATGGACCCCTCCGAGTCTGAGAGAATGTACAGGTGCATCTCAAAAACTTAGAGTATCATGAAAATATTCATTTATTTTTTAACTCATTCCAGACAGGCAGAAAGTCTGTCAAAGTCTGTCCATTAACATTTCAGGGTTAGGGTTACTCCTCCTAGGCAATTGCCAGGAGGGTCACCAAACTAACTCACAACGATCCTCTGGTGGGTCTGCATTAGTGCTGCAACGATTAGTCAACTAATCGACTAGTCGGTGGTCAAAAAAATGGTCGATGGTCAAAAAAAATAATCGACAACTAATTTGAGTTAGCTGACTAATCGCCTGTGGACCCTTTTCCAGGAAGTATTCTAAAAAAATAAATATTTCAGGTTCTAAAAAATGAAAAATTGCCACTTTTCTTGTTTGAGCATTATGAATCAAATATTTTATGGTTTTTTTAATGTCTAACAATTATGTTGCTCAAGCTTCAAACTCGTGTTTGATGGGTCATTATTTTATTTAGCTATAGGGGCCTTTTATGAAATGTTAGAGACTGGGAACAAGGTGATTTTCTCAGGTGTGCAAACTTACAGGTGAGGTAAAACATGCACTGGAGCCCTGAGCAGGAGCCGTGCCAACACAAAGCAAAGATGGTGGACATGACATGACATGATGGTGGACAGCTTCATCCGTCATCACACTGACTCTGACCGAACTTGTGGTTTCAGAACACCACATTCATCCCCCCCCTCCCGGAAAAACAGAACAACACATATATTCTGCTGCACATCCACCAACCACAATGCTCCGCACTGTGTGTCTATATATATATATATTTATATTAATATGTACATATGTATACTAGCTGCTCTTGTTTTTTCTTGCCTTCTGATTGTTGCTCTGAGTGTTGCTATCCCTGTGCTGTTGCAATCCTGGAATTTCCCCATTGTGGGACTAATAAAGGCTTATCTTATCTTATCTTATCTTATAAGGGCTTATATCTTATATATATATATATATCTTATATATATCTCATATATCTTATGGGCTGCACGGTGGCGCAGTGGTTAGCACTGCGGCAGCACAGTTTACCCTTGGCCGGGGGATTGTGGGGATCGTGGGTTCGATCCCAGCCCCCGACCAACAGTGATCTGTGTGGAGTTTGCATGTTCTCCCCGTGTTGCGTGGGTTTACTCCGGGATTTCTCCGGTTTCCTCCCACATGCCAAAAACATGCATGTTAGGTTAATTGGTTGTTCTAAATTGTCCCTAGATATCTGTTTCCTATAGGCCCTTAGAATAGAGGGTTAGTATTAATGAAAGCGCTTTGAGTGGTCTTTGTGACTAGAAAAGCGCTATATAAGTGCAGGTTAGTTAGTTAGTTATAACCAAATTGACCCTCCCTAATTTGGTACTGTAAAACTCCAAAACTAGCTAGGGCCAGTGGGTAGACTACCGCATGACTCAGCGTGGCCGCGCCTCTAGCTAAACAGTCCTTCTTTTTATTGAGGAAGGCAGTTCAGTTGGAGGGGCTCTGAGGCAAACCCACGGTGGACGCGCTCCTGGAAGTGTGGAGGCCCACGGACCGGGATCGTCTTCTTCAAAACCACAGTCCAGGTCCCACACTGTGCAAGTCGACTCCCGTGTAGCCCTGTCATCCGGGGGCAGCTGCTCGAACTTGGCAAAGACGGTTGGCATGCCACACTGAACCATCTGCCAGCTGAAAGGTCACCAGCTCCAGCTGTGCGGTGATTTTGGTGGGTGCTGGTAGTGGTGGAGATGGTGTAGAGGTCGACTGGATGTTCGGTCGTTCAGTTCTATGGACCTGGAACCAGTCCATCACTGCGAGTGGGGCTCTGTTCAGCTGTACTTGGCATTGTGGTTGTGGTGGTGTGACTCTTACATCTGCTGTAGGGCATTAACCAGGTTGTGGTGATTCTGCCGTGTCCTGTTAGGTCACGGACTCTTCATCCTGCAGCTCAGCAGCGACTCCTGGAGGCTGTCGCTGGGCATGGATTTGGAAGGTGTCCGGTGGTTCTACTGCATTTTGTTGGATCGCGGACTTCTCACCTGCAGCTCAGCGGCAGCTCCAGGAGGCTGGTGCCGGGCGTGAATTCAGAAGTAGCCCGACCTCTTCTCCCCCTCTCCTGGGAAGTCTGGTTGTGACGATGCGTTACTGTCACTGTTGGTAGAACCTGCGTCGGGCTGTTGTGTCCCGGGGTTCCCAATAGACGTGGGCTCCCTCTCCTGCAGCTTTGCAGCGGCTCCCTGAGGCTTATGCTGGGTAAGGATCTGAGGCGAGTCCAGTCCTTGCCCCTCTTCCGGGTGGTGCTCCTCCTGTGAGCACGGGATGGCTGCACTGTCGTTGTCGTCGTGTGGGTGTGTTGCATCCCACTCATCATCGTCAGTCAAACAGAGTCCGTTACTGTTGTGGATGGTGAAGCCCAGCTGGTAGAACAGGTCACATCCTAGTATGGTCTAGTATGTTGTCTCCATGTGTAACCACTTGGAAAACGAAATCAGGAATGACTCTTGATGTGTAGCGGACCGTTAGTGTAATGGTCCCTACATTGCTGATGCAGTAGTTATCATGCTCATAAAGCTCCGCTGGGTTTTTCCCGATCGGATGGTTGGAGAAGAACTTCTTCATGGTGACCCAGTTCAACATCGATCTCACTGTGGCGGTGTTGAGCAGGAGCGGTAAGCTGGCATCATCCAGCCCTACCATGCAGAATGCGTACGCCACACCTCTGGAACTCACTGTATGGATGGTAGTTGTGGGTGAGTGACTTCAACTGAACAGCGGGGTCAACGGTGGTACTGATCGGCAAACCTTGGTGAAGTGGTTGAATTTCCACATCCCTTACATCACTGCCCCCTTGCTGTGCAGGAATGCATTCTCTCTCGGTGTGTCGGGGAGCCACAGTTGCCACATGAGAAGCATCTCATAGCGTTCTTCTGATCCGCGGTGTTTACTTTGGCCTCTTCTGTCGTATCACCGGGCCCTTCTGTGGTTACCGCATATGCTAGCGGTGTGTGGCTTGGCTGCTGTTGTTGTTGCTGCTGCACACCTAGCTCTGATGATAACCTGTCGGCAACCTCTAGCTGGAATGCTAGCTCGATGGTCCTGGCTAGCGTCAAGTCATTTGGCACCGTTATCATCTTCGTCTGTAGCCACAGGTTGCTAGTCTACTCAGCCAACTGGTCCCGCACCATTTCATCCTCCAACAAATCAAATCTACACATGCTAGCTAGGTGGTGAAGGTCCGCAACGAATTGTTGTGTCGTTTCTCCCATCTTCTGTCGACGTCGATGAAACCTAATGCTCCGTGCCAACACGTTGTCAGGCGTGGTGAAGTAGCTAGCTAGCAGCTTGACTGACTCAGCAAACATTTCTGTTGGTCCTAGCGTGTAGAAAATATGTTGGCCCTCTATGCTCAGATTATGAATAAGTAGAGCTCGCTTCGGTACCTCGTCTAGTTTGCCCAGGTCCAATGCTGATACACTACCGTTCAAAAGTTTGGGGTCACTTAGAAATTTCCTTATTTTTGAAAGAAAAGCATTGTTTTTTTCAATGAAGATAACTTTAAACTAATCAGAAATACACTCTAATATCTAATATACATTGCTAATGTGGTAAATGACTATTCTAGCTGCAAATGTCTGGGTTTTGGTGCAATATCTACATAGGTGTATAGAGGCCCATTTCCAGCAACTATCACTCCAGTGTTCTAATGGTACAGTGTGTTTGCTCATTGCGTCAGAAGGCTAATGGATGATTAGAAAACCCTTGTGCAATTATGTTAGCACAGCTGAAAACAGTTTAGCTGGTTAGAGAAGCTATAAAATTGACCTTCCTTTGAGCAGGTTGAGTATCCGGAAAAATTATTATTTCAAATACAAATCATTATTTCTAACCTTGTCAATGTCTTGACTATATTTTCTATTCATTTTACAACTCATGGTGGTAAATAAGTGTGACTTTTCATGGAAAACACAAAATAATTGTCTGGGTGACCCCAAACTTTTGAACGGTAGTGTATGTAGGTGGTGAAAGCATCAAACCAGTGTGGCCATGGTATTGGCGGCTCACTAGGGGTCTCCAGAAACAGTAGTGGCCTCAGACACACTCCTATAGTTTATTCTCATCGCCAATGTCTGGAAAACGTGGAAGTACCAACGGACAGCGGAGTTTGCTGAGAACACAAACTTTATTACAAAACACTAATTATGGTGGTACAGAGTATGTTGGTTGAGAGGCCGAGCCAAAGAGAGAGCCAAAAAGAGAGGCTGTAAAATGGCCGTCCCTTACATTTATACGTTTGGCGTGATGACATCACTGAGTGGCCGCGTCATCACGCCGACTCTGACCAAACTTGTGGTTTCAGAACATCACAGATGGGTCATTATTTTATTTAGCTATAGGGACCTTTTATGAAATGTTAGAGAATGGGAAGACCTGGGAGCCCCGCTGCCTATTGCAGCAGCTAGTGTTGCGCCAACCACCATCCCCACAATTTTAACTACACTTGGTAGTTCACACGCTTGCACACAATCACATAACACAACTGACACACACCCATTATGATTCGTGTATGGGGGAGGGGGTGGGGGTCTTCCCCCACCCCTGTTGCCCTCCTTCTGCCGGGGGCCTGGGGGCCCAGTGGGGGGCCTGGAGCCTGTCATGTTGTCAAAATCCCTGGGTGCTGCCGAATTAATAGATGCGAGCAAGGGAGTGAGAGAGTGATTGAATAAGAGAGTAAGCGAGAGTGAGGGAGTGATGAGGGGAGATGGTCTTGGTGGGGCAGTTTTGTGTGGCGCTTTGCATGTTGGGTGGCATCTCGGAGCACCTGCGGTGTACTGCTGATCAGTCGCTCGGGTGGACATTACGGATAGTGGTTTGCTTCTGTGGCCGCGGCCGCCCTGGGGTGGGTCGGTGAGGGTGTGGCTGCTGGCCTGCGCTGGTGGTCTCTCCGGTTGCTGCCGGGTTCTGGTGCGCGTTCATGCTCGCTGCATCTGCATCGCAGCTGCCCTAAGAAATAAGGGTGAATGAGTGTGGGTGAGTGTGTATGGGAGAGCATGAATGGATGTGAGTAGGTCGGAGCGCGAGTGAGAGTGTGTGTATGGGTGAGCATGAGTGAGTGCGGGTGACTCTGAGGGCGAGTGGGAATGGGAGTGAGATTGAACGGGTACAGGAGTGGGAGAAAGTGGGGGGTTCCAGGAGTGTGGGATTGTGTGGGGGAGAGGGTGAGTGACAGTAGTGCATGTAGGTTCGTATGAGAGCATGAGGGTGTGAATGGGTGTGAATGTGTGTGTGCTGGTCGGGAGGTGCTGGATTGAGGGGGAATGCCTCTTGGTTGCGTGGGCTCCCGTGGACGGGGGGGGGCACCTTCTTTGGGCATGGGGGTCCCCGGGGTGTGCGGTGGTGATGCTGGTGTGGGGATAGGCCCGCTGTGGGGGGTGCCTGTGAGGGTTTGCGCTGGGGGCACAGACTGGTCTCTGGCCCAAGGGCTGGGGGCACTGGCCTCCTGGTGCCTGGGGCCTGGGGGCTGGCGTTAGCCCCTCTGGGGGGGCGGGGGGTTGGCCAGTCCGGGGGCATGGACCCGCCGCGCCGGCCACCCCACCTCCCTCAGTCGTCCCTCCTGTTGTAGATGCCGGGCTTTCCTGGGGCTTGTTGGCCTTGGACATTTGTGCTCTGTGGGGGTTGGTGGCATTGTCCTGCTTTCTTGGGGTTTCTGGGGGGGGGGGGTGGATTGCTGTGACCAGCCGCCCTCTTCGTATGTTTCCTGACAAACCACTCACATGCACAGACTTATTTTGCACGCGCTCTCATACACACACACACACAGATGCACACACACATGTCTCTCCTTTAACAGGTGTGGATACCAGACTTGTGCTGAGATCTCTTCAGTGGACAAAGCAGTCTGTCTTTTGTTTGTTTTAGTTGTTGCTTTGTTTGTTTTCTTTGTTCCTCTCCCTTTTCTTTCCTCCTCCCCACACCTCCTCTCCCCATTCCCCTCCTGTCGGGTCTATACAGTATATGTACTGTACAAAGCTCCTTTTGGCAAAATAAATCTGTTTGGCACAATAAGGGTAGCAGATTTCTGTTCTGCTCACCTAGCTGCCTGACAGGACAAGGCGGAAAAAAAGAGAGACTGGGAAAAAGGTGATTTTCTCAGGTGTGCAAACTCACAGGTGAGGTAGAACATGCACTGGAGTCCTGAAATGGAGCTGTGACAACAGGAAGCAGAGATGGTGGATATGACATGATGATGGACAGCTTCATCCACCAGGCTATCAGGAAGCTCAACTCTCTCCCTGCTCTGCCACTCTCCCCCTTCTGCCCACCTCCCTCACACGAATCCTGGGCTCTGAACCCCACCCCCCCCAACAAGTGAACTCTGCCATCCCCAGGAACTGTTCACTCCCACACACGTACACACTGATTTCAGGAGCTTCAAAAACTGAACTGTCATCCAGGAACTGCTCACTCAACACACACACACACACACACACACACACACACACACACACACACACACACACACACACACACTGATCTCAGGGCTGCACCAGTCACTTTATGCAGCAATGGACTGTTGTTATGTCTCAATAACAGGAGACCAGAGCCGTGTTGAACTGAGCAACGAACTGAACTTTATTATGGAACACAAGCACAATATATTCACTGGCTTTAGCCCGCCTAACGTCACCACCATGACCCCCCCGGCACAGGCTACGGCAAACCCCAAGGGCCAAATCCCCACACAACCTTTCTCCCCCCTTTACAAAACATGGAAATCCCATAGATAACTCACATATATGTATAAGATGGACCCCTTAGAACACATGCAATATAGAGTTGTTGTTTTTTTAACTCATAGAACAACAAAATTAGTAAACTAAATGGGCACCAGGGTAGACTACCAGGACACCCTCCCGTGTTGGGGCAGATTATTCTACTGCCCATTCCCAATACGCACTGGCTAAAGCTACTTTTAGGACAAAGTCATCAAGGTATTTGGGCCTCTGACGTGTCCTAGCCGAGTGCCCCACTGAAGGGGAACCTGCTCCAGGCTCCGTCGGCTGCACCTGCAAGTCCCTAACACCCTCACCAGATGAGTCCCAACCCACATCAGTCCGCTGTGCTGCTGTTCCTGGACTCTGTGTAGGTAGTGACTTCCTGAGTTGGCTAGAGTGCCACCGTGACCCGTCCGAGAGCTCGAACGTGTCCTGGCCCCGCTGCCTCATAATCTGTAGGGGCTCCATCCAGAAAGACTGCAGTTTGTGCGTGCAGTTGGGGTGTTTAATCCAGACCCGGTCTGACACATTGAGTCCATGGGCTTTCGCCCTGTGCTTCCTGTCGAAACGTCGTTTCATCTTCTGCTGCTGGGCAATGACTCAGTCTCGTGGTGGGTCTGTGTTCTCTGGAGAGGAGGTCGTGGAGGGCCTCAGTTGGTCCAGGGGCAGGTGGAGTTCATGCCCCAGCATGAGTTTCGCCGGGGAGCACCCTGTTGTAGTGTGGGCCAATGCCCTGCAGTGGAGGACTGTGCTCTGGAGGGCGTCAAGGAACATGAAGCCATCCGCCAAATGGGCTCTCACACCATTTTTCAGAGTCCTCTCAAAACGTTCCACGCCCCCATTGGCTTGGGGGTGGTAGAATGCGGTTTTGACGTGTTCCACGCCTTTAACACCCAAAAACTCCTCAAAATCCCCAGAGGTGAACTGTGGGCCATTGCCCATAGTGATGGCATCCGGGACCCCCATCTGGTGAACAGTGATGAGAGGAAACCTGTAACCACCTCTGTCGTGACTGAATTAGTGGGCAACACCTTTGGAGAACAAATTGTAGATGACAAGCAAAAACCGGCTGTTTGGGGGTACTGTATGCAGTTCGCTGCAGATGTCTAATTGGATGTGCTTCCAAGGGCCCTCTGGGTACGGTAACGGTCGTGGGGTGGGGGGTGAGGGGTCCGCCGTTCTTTGTGCTCTCCAAGCACGGGACACAGTTCTTTACCATGGTTTCAATGTCCTTATCGATACCAGGCCACCAAACTGAATCCCTACAACGCTGCTTTCCCCTGATCACGCCCAGGTGACCCTCGTGGAGCATTGCCAGAACTTGTGATCGCAGAGACACCAGGGTCAACGTGCAGTGTCCTTTTGCCACACACACACCCTTCCAACATCTCAGTTTGTCCCTAAACCGGTCAAAAGGTGCCAGATCGCCCTGTACTTTCACGGGCCAACCCTCCCTGGTGACCGAGTACAGTTGTGACAACGTGGGGTCCTGTTCTGACTCTGCCCGGAGCTCCTGGAGGGATGCCATGTCCCGGACGGGTCCGTGCAGTGTGTTGACCAGATCGGCCTCCATGGGGTCAACATCGTCCGGTTGTGTGGTGTTGGCCGCGGCACGGGACAGGAGGTCCGCCAATACATTCTCTTTTCCAGGAGTGAACTGGGTAGTAAAGTTGTAGGCCCTCAGCCGCTCAGTACAGCTGTGGCTCCGTAGGGGTTTGTGTCCCAAGCCCTTCGTCTCCAGCAGTGTTGTCAGCACCCGGTGGTCCATTTGCAGGGTGAAGTCGCGCCTGTAGAGATACATGTGCCACCGTTCACACACCCAGACACAGGCGAGTGCCTCCCGCTCACCCACGGCATATTTCTGTTCGGCCGCTGAAAGAGACCTCGACATGAATGCCAGTGGGGCGCTCGATACCGTCTTGCACTTGAGACAAAACCGCCCCCACCGCTGAACCAGACGCATCACAGGTCACAAAAGTTGGCCATTTTGGATCAAAGTAAGTCAACGCTGGAGGGGAGATGAATTGGGACTTCAGCCTAGAGACTGCCACTGAGCAGGCCGGGGTCCACTGCCACGGAGCATCCTGCTTCAGAAGGGCCTGGAGTGGTTTGATGGTCTCTGAATAGTGGGGAATAAAACACCCGTAAAAGTTCACAATGCCCAAGAACGAGGAGATTTGTGTAGGTGTTGTGGGATCTGGGAGATGCAGGACCACCTCCACGTTTGAGTGCAGGGGCCTCAGACCCTTGGCCGCTAGCCAGAATCCCACAAACTCAAACGAGTCCGCTGCGAAAATGCACTCTCCCCATTCAATGTGACTCAGTGCACCTGTAGCACCTCCATCACCCGTCCCAAACGACCATCGTGCTCTTTCCATTATGCGCCGTGGACCACGATGTCGTCCAGGTACACCTCTACACCCTTGAGGCCGGCCAGAATTGTGGACATGATCTTTTGAAAACAGCTAGGTGCTAAGCTCAGACCAAAAGGCATATGGGTGTACCTGAAAATGCCCATATGGGTGACGAATGCTGTCAGGTCCCTGCTGGCTGGGTGAAGAGGCACCTGTGGGTAACCCTGGCGGAGATCTAGCTTTGTGAACACCCTTGAGCCGCTGAATGTTGCGGTCATTTCCTCCATCGTGGGGAGCAGGTATTTGTCCAGCACAATCACCTTATTAACCATCCTGAGGTCAATACACGGCCGGATACCACCCATCTTCTTCTTGGCCAACACGATGTTCAATATCTAGGTTGAGGCATCCACTCTCTCAATGACCCCAGCTTTAAGCAGTTTGTTCAGTTCCACTGTGACATCATTCCGCAGGGCGAGGGGAAGATGCCTTAATGGTTGGATCTTTGGTGTCACGCTTGGATCGATGAGTGGGCGGTAGTAGAATACCTTAATACAGCCGAGGCCCATGAACAACGCCGGCCAGTGGACATACCATTAGGGGGACACCGTCAGCACTGTTGAGCCCGCTGAGTTGGTTGATGGAGAATCCCAGTTCACCCAGCAGATCGATTCCCAGCAAGTCGGCCCCCTGGTGCAAAACCTGGAAGGTAAACACAGGAATAATCCTTAACCCACATTTTACCGAGAAGCTGACCGTGCCCGCCATGTCAATTTCAGCATGATCATACCCACACATTTTCATTTCCCCTGCATTGATGGTTTTGCCCAGGAAAAGTCTTTTCAATGTAGCCATACTCAGTATGGACTTACTGCACTTGAGTTCACCATAAGTTGCACATCAACCCAGTCTAGCTACAAGATGTACCACTTTAACAGTCCCTTCTTGGCGCCCACCACACACACCTGCATCATGCTTTTGAGCTCCGCTGCCAATAGTGGTGGTTCAGGCCCTGGCACAGTGATTAGAATGGCTGCAGTTATGGCACTTCTTCCCTCTGGCGGGGCAGGTGAACGAGCCCGCCTGGCAACGAGGGTAGCTACAGCTGTCACACAGACTCCTTGCCCCCACTCCTGCCGTGCCACGGTCCGCCACTTTTTGGGGGTCCACCCCAAAGTGTTAGCTGTGTTGCTAGTAGCCAGACGTGGAGGAGAAACTTGGGTGGCCAGGTTCTCCTTAGCTAGCACTGGTAGACTTAGCTGGGCAGTGGACTCTATCTGGCTGGTCAATTCAACCACTTTCTCCAGTGCAAGGATGTCCGTAGTCAGCATTAGCTTGTCTTTTAACCACTCATTGCTCGTACCGTGTGCTAGCCTGTCCTGGACTAGCTCTTCCTCAATCAGCCCAAAGGCACAATTTCTTGCTAGACTCATCATAGCAGTCTGTCGTGGGCGACAATGACTGTTTCATTTAGGTCTGATCAGATTCCTCCACACAGCTCTGTCCTTAGCCTTCTGCTGCCAGGAACTCCTGTCTATGTCCAACTTCTCCAAGTTTCTTTATACAGTGTCTTTAAATCTGAGCCTTGGTCTACCCTGATTGTGTTTGCCCTCGCATAACTGTGAGTAGAATAACTGCCGAGGGAGACACTGGTGGTCCATCCTCTCAACATGTCCGAGCCATCTCAGGTTCATCTGTATTAGCATGTCCTCCACTGATGGTAGACCAGCTCGTTTCAACACTTCTATGTTGGTTATCTTGTCTTTCCATGAGATGTTCATTATGGCTCAAAGGTGTCTCATCATGTACGTGTGGAGTTTCTTCACCTGCACTCTGTAGACAGTCCAAGTTTCAGCACCATACAATAGAGTAGCCAGTACTGTCGCTCTGTACACTTTGCATTTCACACGGATAGACACATGTCGATTGTTCCAAAGTCTCTCCCTCAAGTTTCCAAACACAGCGCTCACTCTTCCCATTCTGAGAGATAGTTCATCCTCCAGCCTAGCATTCTCTGAAACAGTACTCCCTAGGTACTTGAAAGTCTTGCACTTGACTAGTGGCTCTGTACCAATGCTGATTTCTTCTGGTAGTGATGTTGATAATTGGAACTTTGGTGGTTGATAAAGGCACTCTGTCTTCTTGATGTTGATTTGGAGGCTGAATTGGCTAGCCGCTCTTGCAAATTTCTCCACTAAAGATTGCATATCTTCCACGCTGTGTGCAACTACAGCACTGTCGTCGGCAAAGAGCATTTCTCTTACTATCTTTATCGATGTCTTACTCTTGGCTTTAAACTGTGCCACATTGAACAAGTCTGCTTCTTTCTTTGTTTGAATGTATACTCCTTCTGAAGTGTCTTTGAATGGCTGCCAGATATAGCGAGAAGAGTGTAGGTGCCAGCACACACCCTTGTTTCACCCTGTTGCTTACTGAAAAGTCTTTAGATACTGAACCACTCATTGCCACGTTTACTTGCATACCTGTATGGAGTGCCTCCATCAGGCTGACAAACTTCTCTGTACAACCATATTTCTTGAGTACCTGCCAAAGTCCTTGTCACGAAACAGTATCGAAGGCTTTACTGAAGTCTATGAAGACTACATAAAGCGGCATGTTCTGTTCGATACACTTTTCTTGAACCTGTTTCAAGCAGAAAATCATGTCCATTGTGCTTCTTCCACTTCTAAAGCTGCACTGGGTTTCTGATAGTACATTCTGCGAGATGTGTTCACTGAGTCTGTTAAGTAGTACACATGTCAGAATCTTACCAACAGTGGCTAGTAGTGATATACCTCGGTAATTTCCACAATCCGTCCTGTCACCTTTCTTGAACAAAGGCACAATACTTGCATCCTTCCAGTCTTGAGGTACTTTATGGGCATCCCATATCTCTTGGATGAGCTTGTGCAGGCAGTTGGTCAGCTGAACACCACCAAATTTCCACACTTCTGCTGGAATTCCATCCCTTCCTGGAGCTTTACCATCCTGTGTTGTCCTGATAGCTGCCATTAGTTCATCAAAATTTGGTGGTTCATCCAGACTTGATACAGCTGGCTGCTGCACTAGAGCTTCTTTAGCCTCTTCAGTGAGATCTCCAGGGTTGTTTAGTAGTTGGTCAAAGTGATCTGCAAATCTGTCCAGGATCTTGTCTTTCTCTTGCAAAACTGTTTCACCATCCATAGCCTTTAGTTGGATCAATCCTCTTGGTTTAGGGCCGTAGATTTCTCTCAAACCTGTAAAGAATGTTTTCATGTCCTTCCTGTCTGCTGCAGTTTGAAGTTTCTCTGCTTTTTCATCCCACCATTTGGACTTCATCTCTCTGGTGTACTTCTGTAGTTCACTCTGAGCCTTTGAGTATTTCTTCTTCTTCGACCTTGTGTTACACTGTAGGTTTTCCTGCCTAGCTGTATTCCTCGCTTCTAGTAGTTTCTTCAGGTGTTCATCATGCTCATCAAACCAATCTTGATGTTTCCTCTCAGGGTAGCCTAATACATCACTCACAGTCTGATACACCGTATCCTTCAGTGTTGCCCATTTCTCTTCTATGTCATTCTCTGAGTTGTTGCTGTCCCAGTCTTTCAAGTTTTCATCCATTTCCTGTGTAGGTTCTTCTTGCTTCTTTTGGCCTTTCAGTGCACTAGTGTTTAGCTTCCATGGTGGCTTCGCACCCGTCCTGCAGTGCTGTTTTTGTCTCCAAATCCTTAATCTAGATCTCAGCATAACATGATCAGTGCCACAGTCTGCGCCTCTCATTGCTCTGGTGTCCAGTACATCCCTTCTGTCTCTCTGCCTGACTATGATGTAGTCTAATAAGTGCCAGTGCTTGGATCTTGGGTGCATCCATGTTTTCTTGTGTGTGTCCTTGTGCTTAAATAGAGTGTTGGTTATCACAAGGTTGTACTCTGAACATAGTGCAAGTAGAAGTTCTCCATTAGCATTGCACTTGCCTACTCCATGACTGCCTAGCACTCCTTTCCATTTCTCAGTGTCCGAACCAACTCTGGCATTAAAATCTCCAACAACTATCAGCCTGTCATCAGTCGGTACACGCCTGATAGTCTCACGTAAATCACTGTAGAACTCTTCCTTCACCTCTTCTGTGTTGGTCATTGTTGGGGCATATACACTGATGAGTGTGGCATACATCTTCCGCTGTAGTGGGAGTCTCATAGTCATTATCCTGTCATTGATTGGCACCGGTTCCTCATCAAGCATTGCTGCTATCTCCTTTCTAACTGCAAAGCCCACTCCTGCTTCTCTCCTTTCTTGAGTTGATCTCCCACTCCAAAAGAAGATGTACCCATGGTCTTCCAAGCTGTCATATCCAGGCAATCTTGTTTCACTAAGTGCAGCTATGTCTACATTGTACCTGTTCATTTCCAGGGCCACAAGCGCGGTCTGTCTTTCTGGGTGCTGTGATGTTGTTCTGTCCAACAGAGTGCGTACATTCCATTCTGCTACACACAAAGTTGCTGTTTTCCTTTTCTTTTGTCTTCCTGCTCCTAGCTTACTTTTCGCTGCCTGTCGGAGTGTGAACAGATCAGTGCGGACCTTGTAAGCCCGGGCGGCGTCTGAGCCGGTATGAGTTGCTTTCTGATTGACCATTTCATGAAACTGCTTGCAAAGTATTTGAGTACTGCTAGCTTTTGCTGGACTAGCAGCACATTCTTGGCAGATAAATGTAATATCAGTGGCAAGGACAAGCCAAGACAAACTGACTCCAGTATCTGTTGCAGTGACTGACCAGATGATAGGTTTGTTTACCTCTTCTCTTTGTGTAGTGCATGTCACAATGCACCGACTGGCACAGTCCACCACAGACCTGGTGACAGATGTGGTTATCTGCCAGGATGTCCAGTCTCACCCTGTGTAACTGGGAGTGGTCCACCACAGATCTATGACAGATATTGTTTTTAGTTCTGCCAGGATGTCCTGTTTCACCCTCCATGCCCTCGGAAGGGCGGGGATGCCGGTTGAGTCGCTGACGGCCCGACTCATGAGACAGGTAGTACCGGTTTTCATGGTTATCTGGTAGCAAGCAAGCCAATGCCTGACCTGACAAAAAAAAAAAAAAAAAAAGGGGTGTGTGTGTGTAAGTCTCACTTAAAAGCTGCCAATTTCTGACCAAAAAAGTGCAATTTTATGGGTAAAAAGCTGCAACTTTAGCAAAAAGACAAAAAAAGGTGTAAATTTCCAACTGTTTACAACCTAAAAACGCTGCAGATCTAAGATTTGAGTAAAATGCTGCAAATTTAAGCTTTTTTTTTTTTAAACTGCAAATTCAAGAGTAAGAAAAGTTCTAAATTCATGAGGAAAAAGCTGCAAAATTATGAATAATAAAAAGCTGTAAATTTTCAAGTAAGAAGCTGCACATTTCTGAGTAAAACAGCTGTAACTCTGCAGGAAAATCCTGCAAATTTATGAGAAAAATCCTCACATTTACAAAAGAATGTTTCTAATTTACATGAAAAAGGATGTGATAAATTGGTGTGTGTTGGCCATTTTTTTAAGACAGCCGTGAGGAGGAACTAAGCAGTTGTGCACAATTTACACCAGTTTTATGATGCCATCAAGACCATCTACGGTCCACCCCGCAGCTCCAACGTGCCCTTCCGGTCCTCCGATGGCTTCTCGCTCTTCAAGGACACTCAGGGCATCCTTGTGCGTTGGGTTGAACATCTCTGTGAGCTGCTCAACTAGATCAACCCATTTGATGCTACCTTCATAGGACGGTCTCCCTACTCTTCCCCCGATGCTCGAGCTCGACAATTCTCCATCGTTTGTCGAAGTCCATAAAGCCTGCAGAAGCCTCAAGAACAACAAGGCTTCCGGCTCGGACGCTCTCCCGGGGGAGATATTTAAGTACGGAGGGTACTGTGTGACACGTTGTCTCCACCACTTTATCAGCAAAGTCTGGCTCGCCGAGACCCTGCCCCAGCAGTGGAAAGACACCAACATCGTTACCGTCTACAAAAGGAAAGGAGACAAAGCAGCATGCAGCAACTGAGATTCAGAGCTGCATCCAGCAGGCCACCTCGGCGTTTGGCAGGCTCAGTACTAGGGTATTCCTGAATAGGAATCTCTCCCTGAGAACTAAGATCACAGTTTACTCGGCTGTCTGCATCTCCGTCCTGCTTTATGGCAGTGAGGCCTGGACCCTGTACAGGGCAGACATCCAGAGCTTTGAGGCATTCCACATCAGATGTCTCCAGCGGATCCTTGGCGTCACGTGGAAGGACTGCGTACCACATGTCCAGATCCTACAGAGAGTTAACCTCCGTAGTATCGAGGCACTTGTGGTGCAATGCCAGCTTTGCTACATCAGCCATGTTATCCAGATGCCAGAAAACCGCCTCCCCCGCCAGATCCTCTATGGCGAGCTTGTAGGTGACAAGAAGGCAAAGAGGTCTAGCCAGACCAGGGAGCTTGATGTCTCCGTGCAGACCTGAGGGCAGCACAGCTTAAATAGGCAGGTTGATGAGGACAGCAGGTGTGCGTGCAGCTGTGGAGGAAATTAGGGCAACAGGCAGGCAGAGCAGATCACTACAGTACTCCCCCTCTACGTGACACCTCTTGGCAGCCGATCTAACCTATCTGGGTGCGTCCTGTGGAAGTCTCTGATGAGCTGAGGATCCAACACGAAGAAGGGACACACCCAGGACCTCCATTCAGGACCGTAACCCTCCCAGTCCACCAGGTACTGGAGGCTGCGACCCCGGCGCCGGACGTCCAGAATGGAGTTGACCCTCCATGCGGGGTCACCATCGATCACTACCGGTGGAGGTGGTGTCTTGGGAGGAGGGCACAGAGGGCTAGAGCAGAATGGCTTCACCTGAGAAACGTGAAAGGTGGGACAAATCCGGAGGGAGGGGGGGAGAGCCAGTTGCACAGCCACAGGATTCACAATATGTGTAATAGCAAAAGGGCCAATGAAATGTTGTGAAAGCTTCCTAGACTCAGCCTTGAGGATGATATTTCTAGTGGAAAGCCATACCTGTTGCCCAACCCGGTAGGGTAGAGCTGAGGTCCTGCGGCGGTTGGCAATGATGGAGTTGCGGTCCGCTGTGCATTGCAGCTCGGCCCGGGTAGCCTTCCACAGCCAGCGACAGCGCTTCAGATGGACCCACATGGAAGGCACCACAATGTCTCCCTCCTCTTCGGGAAACAGCGGGGGGTTGTAACCCAAAGAAGCCTCGAATGGAGACATGCCTATGGCAGACGAGACAGTGGTGTTGTGAGCGTATTCGACCCATGGCAGGTAGGAGCTCCAGGATGCTGAGTTGGTGGTGGTGACGCACCGTAGTGCTGCCTCCAGCTCCTGATTGGCACCCAGTGGTGTTGCAGAAGGCTTGCCATACCTGCGAGACGAACTGGGGCCCACGGTCGGACACAATGTCCAGGGGGATACCGTGGAGCCGCACCACTTGGAGGACGAGCAGGTCCGCAGTCTCCTTGGCGTGGGAAGACCCTGCAGGGGAACGAAATGGGCTGCCTTGGAGAACCTGTCCACTATGTTGAGGATAACGGTGTCGTTAGCCGAGGATGGGAGGCCGGTGATGAAATCAAGTGCCACATGGGACCAGGGCCTGCGGGGATGGGAAGCGGATGAAGCAGACCAGCCGGAGGAAAAGAGGACATCTTACCGGTGGCACATTGGGGACAGGCACGGATGTACTCCCCGACATCCCTCCAGAGCGATGGCCACCAAAAAGTCCTTTGTAATAGGGCCACGGTTGTGCCATCCCCGGGTGGCATAAGAGCTTGGAGGAGTGGGCCCAATTTATGACTTTGCCACGGACGGCAGAAGGCACATACAGCCTCCCCGCTGGCCCCGCGCCCGGGTCAGCCTCGGTCTCCTGTGCTCTATGAACCTTTTCCTTAATACCCCACGAGAGGGCACCCACAATGCATGATGGAGGAATAATGGGGTGAGATGGCGCCTCCGCCGCATCCAAAGCGAATTGTCTAGATAGAACGTTAGGCTTGGTGTTCTTGGACCCCAAGTGGTAGGTGATGGTAAAATCAAACCTGCCAAAGAACAAGGACCAGCAGGTCTGGCGCATGTTCAGACACTTGGGCGTCCTGAGGTACTCCAAGTTCTTATGGTCGGTCCATACGATGAACGGCTGGGAGGCCCCCTCCAGCCAATGGCACCACTCCTCCAGAGCCAGTTTCACCGCCAGAAGCTCCCTGTCCTCAATGTCATAGTTCCTTTCTGCCGGGGAGAGATGGCGGGAGAAGAACG
The DNA here is from genome assembly GCA_020510985.1 of Pholidichthys leucotaenia. Taxonomy (NCBI): domain Eukaryota; kingdom Metazoa; phylum Chordata; class Actinopteri; order Cichliformes; family Pholidichthyidae; genus Pholidichthys; species Pholidichthys leucotaenia. The sequence continues at coordinate 52,317,272 of CM035848.1, forward strand.
CACAAGGGCGAATCTTGTCATCCACAGGGGAGTGTTGAGACAAAACTGCTCCCACGCCAGAGTCCGAAGCATCCACCTCCACCAAGCACTGCAGAGCGGGGTCCACCTGCGCCAGAATCGGAGGAGAGGAGAATAATGATTTTAGTTCCAAAAAGGCAGCCTCAGCCTCCTCCGTCCACCGGAAGGGCACCTTGGTGGAGGTGGGGCAAGTGAGAGGAAGGGCAGTGAGACTGTAGTTCTTTGTGAAGCGGCGGCAGAATTTGGTGAATCCCAGAAAGTGTTTTAACTGTTTTCAGGATGAGGCGGTTGGCCACTCTACCACCGCTTTTACCTTAGCCGGATCGCCGATGACTTCGTTGTGCGAGATGACAAACCCCAAAAATGAAGTGGATGAAGTGTGGAACTCGCACTTCTCGGCTTTAACGAACAGTTTGTTCTCCAGCAGCCGCTGCAACACTCGCCTGACATGCACTCGGTGCTCATTGAGGGACTGAAAAAAAAATAAGAATATCATCAAGGTACACAAAAACAAAAGAGCCCAGAAAATCCTTCAACACATCGTTAATCAGCCCCTGGAACACAGCGGGGGTGTTGGTCAGCCCAAACGGCGTGACGAGATATTCAAAATGGCCACTGGGGGTACGGAACCCCATCTTCCATTTGTCTCCCTCTCAAATCCGTACCAGGTGGTAAGCGTTGCGGAGGATCAATTTTGTGAACCAGGAGGCCCCCTGGAGGGAATCGAAGGCCGTGCTGATGAGTGGAAGCGTGTACTTGTCCTTAATAGTGATATTGTTAAGTTCTCGGAAATCGATGCAAGGTCTCAGAGAGCCGTCTTTCTTGCCCACGAAGAAAAACCCTGTCCCCACCGCCGAGGAAGATGGGCGAATTATGCCAGAGCTCAGGGACTCCTTGATATACGTCTCCATGGCCTCCTGCTCTGGGACCGACAAGCTGTAAAGCCGACTGGATGGGAACGGGGCCCCGGACCAGAGGTTAATGGCACAGTCGTATGGGCGATGGGGGAGGAGAGATAGTGCTTGGGACTTGCTGAAGACGGTCCCCAGATCGTGGTATTCAGAAGGAACCCGGGACAGGTCAGGTGGGGTGTGTCGGGGGCACCGAGTGGCACGGAGGGCGAGCATGCAGCAGACTGAAGAGAGGCACATAAGTAGAATGAGCTCCAAGAGATGATGTTACCAGAGCGCCAATCAATGGATGGGTTGTGCAACCGGGGCCAGGGATATCCCAAAATGAACGGTTTGTGCTACCAGTTAGACACTGGTAGCACAAACAGTCTAAGCTGCTCTCGGTGATTACCAGACACAAGGACAGATACCGGAGCAGTCGTTTAGACACCAACGCTAGTGGAGCCTTGGACATGGCGATAAGCTTTAATGGTGTTTTTAAATGGTGGCAGGCAAGCCCCATTTGGGTTGCCAGATCTTTCGAAATGAAGCTCTGCTTGGCCCCTGAATCAATGAGTGCATGTGTGGAGATTTCCAGATAGTTATGAACAAAACGGATGGGCAGCAGGAACTTGGTGAGGGGACTACTTTGGAGTGGGTCCATGAATCCCCCTACTGCGATGCATGGCCTCCCTCTTTTGGTAGAATGGGGCAAGTAGCTAGCTCATGCTCCTCACTACCACAATATAAGCATAGATCTAACTCCCGGTGGCGCTGTTTCTCAGCCGGCAGCAACTTTGACTGGCCAATTACCATAGGCTTAGGGGAATCTAGTGCATCAGATGAAGGAAGGGCCAGCAGGGGGAGCTGCGGGGAGCGGCAAAACTGAGAACCCGAGTGACCGGAAGGTCTATGCTTGTTGGCCCGCTCCCTTAGCCGATTGTCTAAGCTAATGGCTAGGGAAATGAGTTCATCCAGTTTGCTAAGTTTATCCAGATGGGCTAGCTCGTCCCTCAGGCTAGGGCTAAGGCTACGGACAAAAATGCTGCAAAGAAAGGCATCCTCCCACCCCACCTCTGCTGCCACCACCCGGAAGTCTATGGCATAATCGGCTACCGATTTATTCCCCTGTTTTAAGTTGAGTAACCGGGTGGTAAGCACGCTATCTCGGTCTGAGTGATCGAACACCTCATTGAACTCACTCACTCACAAATTGATCATAGGTCAGACTAGCATAATCAGCCCTAGCCATAACCGCGTTATCCCAGGCTAAAGCCCGCCCCTCCAGAAGACTGACTACATAGCCTATACGGCTGTGACTGGTGGGAAAATCCCCTGGTACCCGCTGAAAAACTATCCCACATTGTAATAGAAAGCCCCTAGCCTCTCCTAGCTTACTGCTGAAGCGTGTGGGCATGGGAACTGGAGTCAGCTGGGATGGTGGGGAAGGAGAAGGGATGGAACTGGCTGGGCCGACCATGCTGCCGGGAGCAGGTGGGAAGGACTGAGGAGCTGACAGGCGATCCAGGTGTGTGTTAATCTGGACAAGCTGTGTAAGTATAACTTGTTGTTGATGAGATAATTGGCCTACTCGAGCCTCACTGATGTTAAGCTTGTGCACTAACACACTGTCTGCTGGATCGTTTTGACGTAGACGAACTGACATGATTTATGACCCAGAAGGCAGACACAGACTCCAGAATAAACTCAATTATCTTTTTATTATGAAGTGTGAGTGTGAATGTGAATGTGAATGTGTGCGTGTGTGCAGGAATGTAACAGCCGGGGCAAGCAGAGCATCGTACAGACTGGCAACCCTAGGGAAGAGCAGAGACAAGGGAATTAGTGACAGGAATCGGGAGTGATGATTCAGTAAATGTTCAGCCTTACTGTAGGCGAGTTGGTGTGTCGCCCAGGTGAGATCCCGGAGGCTCCAGCCAGAGGGACAGTGTCTTCGGCCCCGGTTGCTGAGGAGGTGTGAGGTGAAGAGGTGAGCAGTGAGCTTGGTGAGGTGCAGGTTGAGCTCAGTCCATTGCCAGGAGGAGGATGTCCGTCGCCATGGATTTCCACCTGTGCACAGGGGAGCAGAGCAAAGCTAGGAGATGAGGTAGGATGAGGCTTACTTGTCGTTGGGGAGCTAGGACTCCCAGGAGGATGACGAGGCAGGAAGGAATCAGAGGAGATGGAACTCTGGAACACGTAAGTGACAAGAAGGCAAAGAGGTCTTGCCAGACCAGGGAGCTTCACGTCTCCATGCAGACCTGAGGGCAGCACAGCTTAATTAAATAGGCAGGTTGATGAGGAGAGCAGGTGTGCACGCAGCTGTGGAGGAAATTAGGGCAACAGGCAAGCAGAGCAGATCACTACACCAATGGGTCTGGTGAGCTCCAACATCCACACCCAGACCATTCGAACCCAGCGCTGTCCCTGATAGTGAAACCCAGCCCATAGAACAGGTCACACACCATGATGTTATCACCATGCGCCACCACCTGGAACATGAAGTCGTGCACAGCTTATAGCACAGCTTATAGCGAACAGTCAACTCCACAGTTCTGACATTGTAGTCTATTACCACCGTATCCGTACAGCGGCCCTGGGTTACTCCTGATTCTGTGATGTGGAAAAAACTTTTTCACCATGGCCCAGTTCAGCATCGACCACACCGCCGCCATGTCTAGCAGTAGTGGCAAAGCAACACTGTCCAATTCCACTGTGCAATAGGAATACCCGTTGGCATTGAGACTCACTGAGTGGATGGTCATTGAAGGCGGGTGGGTTGGCTTACTTGGCGGGCTCCATGGTGCTGAGGACCAGCATACCCTGGAGAAATGGTTCATGCGCCCACACTTGCTGCACCGCTTCCCTCTTGCCGGGCACACTCGTGCTTTTATCTGGTGCATTGGGGATCCACAACCCCCGCAGACGAGGCCTCTCGTAGCAGACCTATTGCCCATCGCATTAGCCTCGTAGACTTCCGCCATGCTCCCTTCATCCTCTGAGTCCACAGCATTCGCTGATGTCATCTGTTCCGGCATCTTCTGTGACTGGTGCCAATTTAGCTCCGAGGCTAGCTTATCTGCGGCCTTCAATTAAAGAGCTAGCTCCACTGCCCTAGCTAACGTTAAGTCATTAGGCACCATTAGCAACCTAGCTCGTAACCCAGCACTACACGTGTGTTCAGCCAATTGGTCCCACACCATCTCATCCTCCAACAGCCCAAAACGGCAAACACTAGCTAACTGTCTTAGGTCAGTGATGAACTGTTGAATTGGCCCACCAACTCTCTGGTATCTCTGGTGAAAGCAAATCCATCGTACCGTCACGCTGTCCGGTGTGGTAAAATGGTTAGCTAGCAACTCCACAATGACCTCATGAGTCCGTCATGCCGAGCATCCGGAGGAATCTTTGGCTCTCAATGCCTAGGTTGTGGACAAGCAGCACTCAGGTCCTCACCTTATCCAGCTTCCCCAGGTCCAATGCTGTGATGTAGGTTTTGAAAGCTTCCAACCAGCATGGCCATGGAACTGGTGGCTCCCCGGGGAGCTCCAGGAAAGGCCACAGTGGTGTAACGCATGACTCCATGTCGCCAAATGTTATGTCCACAAACCTGGCATAAAAGAGACGGACGAGGAGGTTGCACTGGAACTGAGCTTTAATGACGAACGGATTGCAATACACAGTACACAACTGTCTGTGGAATCATCCAGGCAAGAGCCCCTCATGGCGGACGCTCCCTATTATATGGCAGTGTGATGATGCAACCGGAAGGCAGCATCATCACACCACACTTCACAATAAAACCCCATCATCACACCTGGGTGAGCTGCCCATCCCATGGCCTTGCTGGTTTGAGTCGTTCCGCATGTACGTGTCAGCGATGGACCTGGCAAAACTTGGCAAGATGAGGCTGCAAGCATTTTTGATCCACGGCCTGGGTATCGAGGGGCAATGGGTATTCAGCAACTTAGGACAGGCAGACACGTATGAGGAGTGCACCATGCTGCTGGCCGGACACTTCACAGCACCCGAAAGTGTGCTAGCGAGGAGGATTTTTTTACGCCAGCACTGACAGAGAGTGGGAGAGATGACCCAGCAGTACATCGCGGACCTCCACTGTCTGACAAGCATATGCAAGTTTGGCTGTTTAGAGGATGAAATGGTGCGGGATCAGCTAACGGAACACACCAGCAACCCACGGCTGCAGGTGAAGCTATTCATGGTGCTGGATGACCTACTGCTGGCGAAAGCGGTGGAGTTAGCATTCCAGCTTGAGGCTGCCGACAAGCTAACATCACAACTAGGTGATTAACAACAACGAGCCCTGCGCTTTTGCAGTTACCCCAGCAAAAGAACCTGGTCACACCACGACCTTTTCGGACGACGTCGAGGTGAACACCGGGAGACAACGGAACATTGAGAGACACCATTCGTGCAGTAACTGCAGCTCCCCGACACACTGAGAGCGAGTGCGATCCTGCCCGGCCGGGGGCAGCGATGTAAATGTTGGCCAGTCATGCAGGGTCAACCGGTGGTCTACCCGGTGGCCCAGGTTCTGTTCACTCTATTGTTATAACTGTTCAAACAATACATAAATGTTCATGTTTTTGGTTTTCCTGGGTGTGTGTGGGGGGGGTGTTGTGAAGTATTATTACAACAGACTATGCAGATGTGATGACCGAGGCATCACAGATGACGTAATCACATCTATCCCTATATTAGGGGACTGATGGTGGGAGACTGCCTCTTTGGCATTCCGACTCTACAGTCAACACCAACCTGTACTTGAAACCAGTTAGCATAATAGCTATTTACTGTAACATGTGCTGTGAGCAGTATTGTTAATAAAACCATCATTCAGTACAGCTACTGCTGCCGCTGTCCTAATTCCAAATATAACAGTATCTTCAGTCTTTGATGATTTGGGGGTGCCATGTCATCTGTTGTGGTTGGTCCACTGTGTTTTATCAAGTCCAGAGTCAACACTGCTGTCTACCAGGAAATTTTAGAGCATGTCATGTTTCAATCTGCTGAAAAGCTTCATGAAGATGCTGATTTCCTTTTCCAGCACCAAAACTACTATAAAATGGTTTGCTGATCAAAATATTACTGTGACCTACTGACCTGAACCCCATAGATTGTCTATGGAGGATAGTTAAGAGAATCATGAGAAACATCAATAGGTGGTGGGCCGAGGGCATTTTTCGTGTCATTGATAGATCCACACTGGGAGAGTAAGCCATTTTTTAAATATAGTCTTCTCTATTTTTGGTAAATCTGAGAAAATCTGTTGGCAGCCTCGGTTTGACTGCTTTTTTTTAATAAACTTACTTTTTTTTATCGTCAGTCCTGTCTAGCATCTTTCAGAGCAGCACTAGCTAATGGACCAGTCAGGTTCCGGTTTTGTCCCTCAGGTGACCGCATACACCAATCACATTTGACTTAATCAGGACCCCGAGGGTAAAGTATAGTGGGTCTTTCTGACAGCTGATTTATTAATAAGAATTAATTTCTAAAAAAGAAAAACACCCCAAAGCAGTAAAGACTGTAATGATCTGTACCTCCTTTAAAACAGTTGAATTTTTACTTCACTGCTTTTCTTTCTACTGCCATGCAAGGCGCCGCCCAAAACCAACTTCTCCTTCCCCCATTCTATTACACTGAGCACCAAGCTAGAAGGCAGGAAGCACCATTTTTATATGGTCTTTGGTGTGACCCAGCCAGGACTTGAATCCTCAACCTCCTGGTTGTGGGGTAGATGATCTGCCAATTAGGCCACCACTCCAACTATTTTATCACAACATCTTTATCAAATTTAATATTGATTCATAATTGACTATTACACCAGCATCATTTGTGTATTTAAATCTGACCAGAATGTCAAATTAAACTACTTTGTCTCACTCTTTGTCTGCTACCCAATTTATTGCCTTTGTATGGCCCTATCTTTATTAGTAATGTCTCTTATGTCAAATGAGACACGTTTTCATTGGTTACTGTGAATGTCAGCAGGGGATCTGTGGAGTGCTGCATATGTAAATACAATTCAATATTCAGATAGGAGCATTCTCTGGACTTTGTAAATCTTTATACAAAGGAAAGCAAAATAACTGAAAAGACATATAAAAATATAAGCTACTCAATAGCCACACTTCAGATGTGCCAGTCCACATAGGCTTTTATAGACAATGCTATGTGCAGTATACTAATAAAAGAAGTATTGAGGGCCCGAAAAATGAGACAAAAATCAGCTTAGGCAAGTGATGAATAAGCAGCTTTAACCTGATTAACTCCAGCTGAACTGACCATGTACATTAATGACTAAACATTAATAATCAATTTAAGACAAATAAGACAAAAAGACAGTGATCCAGACAGGTCCAGCAGATGTCAGGAATGTCTGAGCATCTGGACTTACCTGTATACCAGAAGAGAAGATGTTAAGACAATGTAGCTAGTTATCTTTAGAATGAACATTTCTGCAGTAATGACAGAGTCCACAAGTAATGACAGAGTCCACACATTGATGAAAATTCTCAGTCATCCAGGTGGGTCAGTATAGTGTATGAAAGCTCTGTCTAGTCAACTACAATCAAGGATTTTTTTACTCTGAATGGTGAACTGGATGAATGGTGAAGTGTTTCAGAGTAAAAAAAAAAGAATATTTGAATCCAGTTGACTTAACTGAGCTTTCATACAGTGTAGTTGTCCACAGTTAAGCTTTCCATCCAGTTTTGCATCTTTTACAATATTTTAGATGAGCAATCACATTATTGTAATTATTATTATTAACCTTTATTTATACAGGTAGTCTCATTGAGACACAAGGTCTCATTTTCAAAAGACACCTGTCACACATACTTCAGATACAAATGCCGAACCAAACCGGGGTCTCTGCTCAACAAAAAAGAGGTTCCAGTCTACCTAAGAACACCGCATCTGTAATACATGTTAGATCGTTATAGTGGCGACACATTTTTTGCTAAGCTTATAAAAACAAGAACTAAATCAGAAAATGACGAACAATACGGAAAAACGACGCCGCTCCAAAACCTAAAACACTGAACAGTTTTGGTGCTGGTCTGATGCAGGTGTATGCTGATTTTTTCAGCAGGGATTTTTTTTTTTCACATCAGCAAGACAACTACACCAAGGATGTGTAATTACTTTATTTAGCGATATGCTACACAAGACAAGGGACAATGGGGAGCAAGTATTTGGTTCTAATATTAACTACGGAGTTCTGTAACACAAAAAGAAAATACAGGGACATAAATATAACATTACTATGCTTGCCTAGCAGTCTTGTCAGCTGATCTTTTGTTCACATTTACTTCCAACAGTTATGCAGCTCATTGGGCGAATTCAAGTCAGGTGACCATGGAGCACTGCTTTGATTGGTTAAGCATATAGCGGTGCTTAGTGATGCCTCAGAGCCGCCTTATCAAGTTTCGCAACTAAAGTTTAATTTTCATAAAAAATATGCACATACTTAGCCTGTCAACAAACAGATTCATGTTTTGAAAAATGTGCATTAGCATATCTGAACATCAACTACTCTCTGGATGAGGACTGATCATCTCAAAAGCTAAAGTAGATAGCGCCACTCGGCCCACCAGCTACAACCCAACAATATAGATGACCTGAAAGCTGCAATCAAAGCAACCTGGGGTTGATCACCTCTATACCACTTCACCAGAAGTGGCTAATCCTGGGTCCAGAAAGTCAAAGTCCTGTCCCACATTTGTTCAAGACCATAACTAACCCAGCTAATTCTAATAAGCACAATGATGACAGGGCATTCAGTGTCTGGATCTCTACTGAGTTCCCTCGAGTTCTTTTTCAAATTTTATGCTGGGTGTCATTAACTGAACCCTTCAGGTGAAAGGCGAGTGTCCACGTACTGCCCTTAAATGTAAACTTTGTTCGTCCATTACTGCAAGCTGCACCCATGAACACAAATGAGTTGGTGATCCATAGATAACTAACTTTTCCCAGTTCATTGTTCTGATGCTGGTATCCTCATCCTGTTTGGCATAAAAACACTGATGCAGCTGTGCTTTTCTTGCATGAAAGTGTCGTGCCAGAAATAACTTTTTCTGCAAATAATCGAAGTGAAAGCAAATTTTACAATAGGCAGTCTTAATGCTGACTTTACCACCATGAAAGTTAAATCGGTTTGAAATTAAAAAGGGTTTCAAAAAAAATCATTTAGCTACATTATGATACTTTTATGTCTGTATAGTATACTGTGATGTGATTAGCTAACCAGCTAAAATTAGCATCAAACAGATCTCAGAAATAACAGAGGAGAGAGGGTGGGGTCAACTGGTGCTAATTAGCATTTAAAGAAACATGAACTGAAATGGGTCATTCTGAAGAAGGACATTTAACCTGGATGGAAAATGGTGCTGCAATATTTAAATCCTGATATATTTTGACCACAGCATGTCACAGATATTTCATTAAGACCTGTGAGAACCGTGTGGATATGTGTAAAAAGTGGATAATACGTCTCCTTTTAAACAGCTTCATCCACTGGTATGTTCATTACTGTTCAAATTAAGCCAGAATATGTTTGTCTTTCACTTCCAAAAGGGCATGCCTGCAGCACATACTTATATCTGATACGCATTATGATTCATTCTTCCACTTTTGCTGAGATCTAGCATGGGCGGTTTTGGGCTAGGCCAAAACACGGAAACAATACATCTGAATAATAAATATGTCTTCACTGCTTCTGCTTATTCATAAAAATCCCACATGGCTGTTCCACATTGTCTTAGTTCAACATCAACCTGCCACAAAGAGGCCCAAATATCGAACCGAATGTCAAACTTCTTGTTACATGTCAAAGTTTAATGAATGGCAGCAGCTTTAAACATCTCTCCCAACATTTAATAGTTTCTAACATCTTCCTTCTTTGAGCTCTTTTATTTTTTTCTGTTATTATGTAGCCTCCTCGCTGACTTAATTCCTTTCTTGTCGCGGCATGTCAGTGGAGCGGCTTCAGATCAGCCGACAAACACAGACCACAGACAGGCCGGCGGGAAAAGGCTTCCTCCCCTCTGTGCTCCTCTTTCCCCGAGGCAGCACTCTGCCTCCAGCTGACTTTGAACTTGGTTACTGGGAGCACAGATTGGCAAACACTGACAAAAACCCAGACCAGGCAGTGAGATATATGCTGTTAAAAAGTTCAGACATGAGTTCCATTTAGCGCTGATCCTTTAAAGGTTTCATTGCAACTTCAGAAACAGAAAATCAGATTTATACTTTAATTCAAAAAGAATTAAGCCACAATTATTAAGCTTAAAACACAAATGGTTAAAATAAATCACTTTATGTGTAATAAACAGAAGTGGGGAGAGGAGACAGTAATTGTATTGAAGTAAAAGCAGCATGAGTGCCCCCCCCCCCCGAAAAAAAATTACTTGAGTAGGCATCTACTTAAACAAATATTTTTCTAATAAATTTGCAACATTTGTCTTTTAATTTGTAGACATTTTTTCTTAAATTTGACATTTCTCTCCCATATATTTGTAACTTTAATGCACATTTTCATTCACAAATTTGCATTTTTTGTAATTGTGTTTTTTAAATAATTGTTTTCTTGAAAAAAAAAAATTTCTTGCTAATTTGCAATTGTGCAATTTGTGAGTTTTTTCCTCTTGGTGCAGTGTATTATATTCAGCACAATCTACTAGACAGAATTCGAAATGCAACCAATTCACATTTTATCAGTGATCACGCTCTTTCAAAGCTTCTAAGAGAACAAGCAGAAATCCTTTGTGTAACTAAAGATTGATAGAAAAACTTAAACTGATAAAATGGTAGACCAAGATGGCCGCTCACATGGAGCTGGACCCTCTTTCTGTGCATAAAAAACTTACCTTAAGGTACAGAAAATTCAACAACTTTTAATTAAGAGTGAACTATGAAAACAAAGTTAAGATTTTATCCTGCATTAAATTTTGGAATTCAGATTACCAAATATTTTACACATTGTACCTTTAAATGGGTTAGAGTAAAATACAAAGGAGCTGCATGCCCTCTCATACAGGGGTTTCCAATCCTGTCCCGGGGAGTGCCAAGACCTTGCAGGTTTTACCTCCAACCAGTGTCTTCATCAGGTGATTTCACTGAATTTCTTCACACTGATTCCTGACAGAAGAAAAGGCCTGTTCAGGAGACCGGTTGGGAGTAAAGCCCTGCAGGGTCTTACCCAGGCCTTGCATTGACTCCGGATACAGTACATTACAGCTGCGGTCCGGCCTCCGCAGCAAATAGTTCCCATTCTCATCAATTTTCTAATCCCCACCTGCTCCGGACCACTGTGGAACGAATCTGACTCGTCAGATTCAGTCCGCTAATGAAATGCAACAAGCCTATTTTTGACAGATGCCGGGTCCAGTCTGCAAGGAAATCCTACGGTACCTCACGGTATTCAATAGCCGTTTGTTCATTAAAAACAATTTAAGGATCGTCCATTATTTTCTGAGGTCTGCTCCTCCACCACTGTGTCAGAGAAGGTAAAAACTTGACTTAACATACGAATGCTTCATAGAATTAAAAGTAATGCGCTACTTATGTTTTATTTAGAGCCCAAAAATCCAAGTGGGGAGCCGCTACATCACACTTCCTTGCTGTTATCACATGATCGCGATCGGTTCATCTCGGTCACTCTTGGGTCTTTCTCAAGATCTCGCATTATTTTGTATAATTCTCGCGTGATCTTGTATTTCAAACTCTGTTCTCGTCTACGCCACTGCAAAACACAAACGGAGCTGGTAGGGATGGACGCAAGGGGCCAGCAGCACTGCATCTGCAGCGGACTACATCCGGAGTCAGTGTAAATCCTGGGTTAGCCTTCCATGTCACATCAAATCAAATCAAATCAAACTTTATTGTCATATTGCTGTACATACAACTGTAGTGCAGGCACATCATCAGGCATCCCTTCTCTAATATAATACAAAACACTGTAGAAGCAGTAATAAACCAAGAATTTACTGAGCCAGTAAATGGAAATACAATTTTAAAAAATGATTTCAAATCTAATGAGAAAAAACGTCCAATCCATTTATTTCAAATCAGTGAAATTAAACATTACTCAAAGGGCGTTTTCACACCTGAAAGTCTACACCAAGGTTCATATTTTGTTACATTATCTACATTTGGTCCAGTTAAGTTTGGTTTCACACTGTTCCTTTTCCAAGCCAACTAAATGACTTTGCCTGACGTGACTACGCCTTGTTGTTCTGACAACATTTGTGTTGTTAGCAAAGATTGGTAGTTAGCAAACATGCTACTCACCCTGCAGCTCTGGACATATTGGTAACCACACTTTAGGTGTAAACTGGTTCAGACTCCATCATATTAGTCGGTGAACTAGTTTAGTGAGGCTTGAATATTATCCAGGTCTTCATTAAAAAGGGTGTTTGTCCTCATCAGCCATGATGATTTTCAGATGGCATTACTTGTCCATTTTTTTTTTCAAAAAACTCTGTTGCATGCTCTCTGAAAATATCTTGTGAGTTTCTGCATTTTTTAAATACATATATATTTTTTTCAATCAACTATTTATGCTGCTAACTGTCATTCAGTTTGATCCGGACCAAGACTCTTTTTGCCAGACCACATTTCAGCTCTTGGGTCCCGACCAAACTGAAAAGTCTGAAAGTCCGTACCAAACAGGTTAGGTGTGAAAGCCACATGTACTGGAATAAAAGCTGTAGGTGATCTGCGGGGGGATGCCATCCCCCTTGTTAGCAAAATGACCAAAAATCACCCCCTTGATAACCTGCCCTCCACCATTCCCATAAAAAGTGCAAAGATATAGTTTTTAAACAGTACAATTGAATATGTCAGTGAGACTGCAGCTCTGGAAAAAATTTAGAAGCCAAAGAGACCACTGCAAAACTATCACTTTATCTAGTTATACTATTTATATGTACAGTCATGTGAAAAAATTAGGACACCCCATTAAATATTCAGTTCTTTATTAAGAAATGTTCACAAATCTATGTCTAACCTTGTTTTTGTTTCTATTTGCATTTTATTTTACCATTTATTTTAGCAGTTTTAACTGTGTGTGTGTGTGTGTGGGGGGGGTCCTAATTTATTCCTCACTATTTGTTTAGAATTATATTTTACACAAAATTTGAAAAAAAGTCTTTAATTCATTTTTTTGTTTAGTTGTATTACATGAATCTCCCAGTATTTTAAACACTGATATTAAATATCTATATGTCCAAATATGTAAAAAAAAACCCTACACACACAGGCTTATACAAGGTATCCTAATTTTTTCAAATGACTGTACATGTTTGAGTAAAATGAACAATTTTGTTTTATTATCTAAACTACCGAAAACAAGTCACCCAAATTCCAAGTCAAAATATCATAATCGGGAGTGTTAATTTACAGAAAATTACAAAGCAACACAAAGGATGTTGCTTCTAGATGTGGTTTTCGATCAAATAATGCAAAGAAAACAAACAAATCAAACTGGCTGGCTGCCATACATGAAGAACTGCTAATTTAGGAAAGACTTTGCAGTGGTCTCTTATTTTTTCTAGAGCTATACAGCAGCATATATAAAGATGCTGGGACACGACCCAAGAAAAGGATTAAGCGGAAGAAGATGGATGGATGGATATACAAGAAAAATATTCAAAATGTACAGGAAAACAGTTGCAAATGTAATAGAAAAAAGTTTCAAGTTCATGATTATGTAACTGTAAATTTGTGTGAGGAAAAAAGGTTACAAAGTCATCACAAAGCAGCAGATTTTCCAGGAAAAAGTTGCAAATTTATTAGGAAAACATTATAAATTTCCAAGAAAAATGTTACAAGTTTATAAGAAAAAAAAAATGAGTGAAATGAGACATTTAAGAGAGAAAAAAAAGTTCATACAAATGTACAGCTTTTGTCCTTGTACATTTCCACATTTTTTTCTTATAAATGTATTACTATTTTTTTGAAAATGTGTTTTTACTCACAAATTTGTCACTTTTTCCTTGTAAATCTGCGACTTGCACATTTGTGGCTTTATACTTTAAAATTAGCATCCTAATTGCAATCTGACATTTTTGCAGCATTTGCAGCTGCAAATTTGTATCTAATTTACATTTATACATTTGTACCATATATGCCAAATTTCTGAATACCCACACAATCACCATACAGACCGCCTAGTGGGTAAAAATAAGGTTTTTCTTTAAAAATTACTCACTTAGGAGTAAATAGTGTCCTGCAGTAAAACTACTTATCAAAGTACAGTTTCTTGAGTACATGTACTTGAGTAAATGCCTTTCTGGCGATGAGTAAATGTTAAAAACTGGCTGAAAAATAAACAAGAATGTACTCATGTATGAATTAATTGTCTGCAAAGTGAGAGTGAATGAAGGGAAGGAATAAATGTGTTTGTTTATAGTGAGTGACGGAGGGAGGAAGGCCTGAAATAGGCAAATGTGAGTTATGTTATATGTGTTAAATGTGAGTCAGGCTGTTATATTTGTGTATTTATAATATTTATAATATTTATGTTAAATGTGAGTCAGGCTGTTATATTTGTGTATTTATAATATTTATAATATTTATAATTGTGTATTTATAATTTTTCTGCATTGATGTATGTGGTTATTGTGTATATTTTTTATCTTGATTCTTTTTTCTAAAGCCCATCCAGGGACAAGAGTTGCAAATTAGCTAATAGCTATACACTCTATGTGCAACACATCAGACTGATTGTCTTTGATTAATTGTCTATGTTTATTGCACTGTCCCTGTCAAATAAACTAATCTACTACTACTACTAGTATAGAACAAATTAAAGCTTATATTTTTTTAATTAAGTGACAAAAAAAACATGCTATATTTTGTGAGCTGCACCTGCTGAACATTACCAGTAAAATTAGGATTATGCCTTATATATTTTACGTTATGGTGACACACAGAGGAGCTGAGGCCACTAAAGTGGAGACCACACACCACGTCTAAATGGTGTTTACCTCCGTCTTTATATAGCCAGGCTTATTTCCTCATGAACACAATGCAGCACAATCAGAAGGAGACCCCTAATAACATTTAATTACAGTGTGAATTCAGCCTGGGCTTACTAATTCTCCTAATGATTTAAAGGTGTTTTTATTTCTGTCCTCATTTTCAAATTTATCTTCTTTATTATTGTTTTTTATATATGATTTTGTGTGCGTCTGTACACAAAATTGTTTGTAGTTGCTTAGAATCTTTTCAAGAAACTCAGATAAATTCTCACTAAAGCATAAGACGTGGACTGAATATTCAGAAATTGTACTCAGGTAAAATGGTGCTACCTTATGATGTTCATTACTCGCGTGTAAGTTGGAGTAGCCACCAAAAAAGTTACATTAGTCACAGCAAAGTTACTTCAGCTGTAAAAACTTTACTCTTGTCAGTTTGTGAGATTTTTGTGATTCTTTCCTCATAAATTTACAGGGTTTTTCCTTTTAAATTTGTGATTTTTTTCTTGTGAAAATATGATTTTCTTGCCAATTTATGTCATTTTGTTCCTGTAGATTTGTGACTTTTTTCTTGTTTTTTAATTAATTTAGGACATTTTTTTCTGTTTGTGATTTTATTGCTAATTTTCACTTTTTCTCCATTTGTGACTTTTTCATGTAAATTTATTCAGTCATTCTTATTAAATTTAGGACATTTTTTTCTGATTTTTTTTTTGCCAATTTGTGACATTTTTCTTGTACATTTATAACCTATTTTCCTCACAGTTTTTTTTTTTTTTAGAAATTTGCAACTTTTTTGTATAAATTTTGGATTATCATGATGCATTTGTGACTTTTTAATGTAAATTTGCAAATATTTTACTCCCGACTTTCCAACAATCCACATAAATCCACATCTACTTTTAAATTTGCTTTTCAATGATCAGACTATAGAAGGTAACTCAGTGTATGACTCTAAAAGTCGTTTTTTCTCTAGTAAAAGTAAAAAGTATGCTATAATAATGATATTCAGTTAAGTAGAATTTTGTGAGAAAATTACTAGTATGTCAGTGTGATTGTGTGCTTGAGTTGCAAAATTTTGCAATAAAAATGGTCTCAACTGGACAGACTTGCTGCTATAATAAAGAAGTCAGTAGAAACACTCCCCTTCTTTAAATTATATAAAAAGCCTATGTACATTTTTCCAACTTCAAATTAAAAAAGCATTACATTTTTTAAGCTGCTATTTAGTAATAAGTATCATAAGCTGCAATAGAACCAAATGGCATATCATAAACCTTTCTATTATCATGTTATAAAACTGAATAAAATTAATTTGAAGCACCAATGCTAAGCATAAATGTTGTTTTTTTCTCATAAATTTGTTAATTTTTTCCATCTAAATTTGCAATGTTCTAATTTCATGCTGGTTAAGAAAATAATACTTAGAGTGTCCTCTTATGGTGCCAAACACTGGCTCAGTGGCAACAGGTCAAGTTGGTCCCAGGACCCCCAATGGCAGAAGTGGAGAACCCTGCAAAACTGTTCAAAAGCCTTTTCTCAGTCACCTAGAAATGTAAGGAGTTTTAAAGACACACTCCAGTGGCTATAAATCCCCAATAAAAACAAATCTACATTGTCTAAAAAGTTATCTGATGCTCTTTTTTCTACAGACAAAAGCTTTAATTGTCTTACAGTTTATGTCAAAATCTTTCCTCCCACTTCCCCTACAAACACCACAATCAGTGACTAGGCCCAATCCACACACTACAAGGCTAATAGTAGCTAGCACTATATTAAACAGAATGAATCCTGTGATAAAAAGACTTAATAGGTTGAAAGACATGCCCAGTTGTATGCACAGTGGCCCAGGATAATAAATGAAACTGAGTCAGTCCTTAAAAGCAGTTTAACAGTAAAACCCATCTTAATTTGGGCCAAGTTTTTAAAGCAGCTAGCTCCAAAATGCTAACTGGCCGGAGGCTAACTTCAATTAGGCCAGAGTCTCGACTGGCTCAACACTACTCACGTGCCAGCAGCTGCACACATCTAGGTCACCAACACTCTGTTTCAACTCACCTTTTTTGAGAGGGTGGGCTTAGGTGAAACTTTAAAGCAAACAAACAGAGACATCGGACTGATTTCGCTCTTGATATGTCTTGTAAGCTATAAAAAAACATGTTACAGACATGCTAACAAGAAAAACAACTTGATTTTTGGTGGAGTGTCACTTTAAAGATGCAGTCCGATGGATATAAATCCTGTATAAAAATAAATCTACATGCTCTAAAGTGGTATCTTATGCCCTTTGTACCTCTGCCAAGAGGAGGAGGTAATGTTTTTGCTGACGTTGGTTTGTTTGTTGGTTTGCTTGTCTGTCTGTCTGTCTGTTAGCAACATTACTTCAAAAGTTATGAACGGATTTTGATGAAATTTTCAGGAAAGGTGTGTAATGGCACAGGGAACAGATGACTACATAGATTTTAGTGGTGATCCGGATTATGATCTGAATCCAGGAATTTTTTGAAAATTATTTAATATATTAATATTGCGCTTTTTGTGTGCTTCCCCTTTAAGACATGTCCACTGAGTTATGTGCGGAGTTACGTGCACAGCCATGCATCTCTGCAACCTGGAAGCAGTGCACTATAAAGTAAAATGGCTTGGAACGAAAAGGAATGTGGTCTCCATCCACATAGTATGTGTTGATTGACACTGTTTCATCTGAAGACGCCAAGAAAAAGCAAGAAAAGTGTGCAGTTTAAGATGGGGTTCGGAGTGCATGTGGACTTAACTCCGGCCAGCAAACAAGAATGTCGTTGCAGCCACGTGACCCACATGGTATGTAAAAACACTAACTTCTGCACTGGACAATGTTTAATTTTTTTGTTTGTGAAATAACAATAGGCCTGTTCTATTATGCTCATTTACTACGCACTGTAGTGATATGATACTGCACTGTTGTGTAATATTGCTTAATAATTATGAACCTTGTCAGTAAACTGTAAGGGAGAAGAGAGGAGGAAAAAAAAAAGACAGCTGACCTGAAAGATTCAATAAACTATGATGCTGACTTAAGGTGGAATTGCCCAGCCCCAATATATGCTCAATACAATTATGACAGTCTTGTTATAATAATGTAGTCATATTGTTTTTGCTGCCATTTCTCTGTCTGTTTGCAGGATCATGCAAAAACTCCTAGATGCATTTGGATGACATGTTCACCAGAAGTGGCCTTGGTCCAAAGATGAACTCATCGGATGCTGGAGGTGATCTGAGTGCATACCTCCGCCACAGCCCTATCTCGCAATGTGCAGATGGATGGAGATATGGATGGACAAAGGGACAGAGGGGAGGACAAATGGAGGGAGGGATGGAGCCTTGGTGGAGGTATGCACTCTCTGAGTGCCCTCTAGTTTCTACAGAGAAAACCCTTTACTGTTTCACAGTTTCACTTCAAAATCTTTTCAGTTTTCCTCCTCCTTCAAAGGCCAGGATGGCTAATTACTAGACCCAACCACATACTACAAAGCTAATAGTGGCTAGCACTACATTATCAGAATAGATTCTGTGATAAAAAGACTTACCGGTTGAAGGACATGCCCAGCTGTATGCACGGTGGCCCAAGATAATGACTGAAACTGCATCAGTCCTTAAAAGCAGTTTAATGGTAAAAACCATCTTAATTTGGGTCAAGTTTTCGAAGCAGTTTGTTAAAAAATACTAACTAGCCTGGAAGATAATGTCAGTTATGCCAGAGTCCTGTTTGGCTCAATACTACCCATGTGCCAGCACCATGAATAGTTACATCGCCAGAAACGCTCTGTCTCAACTGGCATTTTTGCAGATGGTGGGGCTTAAGTGAAACGTCACAGCAAAAAAACTGAGATATGAGACATTTGAGCGATTTTGCTCGATATGTCTTGTAAGTCATAAAAAACATGTTACCGACAAATTCTCTGCCCGCGCCATGAATGATCCTGGTTCAGCTCAGGATACATCCGAGCTAAAGGCTAGGAGCTAGGAGAAGATTTAAATGTACACTACCGTTCAAAAGTTTGGGGTCACCCAGACAATTATTTTGTGTTTTCCATGAAAAGTCACACTTATTTACCACCATGAGTTGTAAAATGAATAGAAAATATAGTCAAGACATTGACAAGGTTAGAAATAATGATTTGTATTTGAAATAATAAATTTTTCCTTCAAACTTTGCTTTCGTCAAAGAATCCTCCATTTGCAGCAAATACAGCATTGCAGACCTAACATGATTGCACAAGGGTTTTCTAATCATCCATTAGCCTTCTGACGCAATGAGCAAACACACTGTACCATTAGAACACTGGAGTGATAGTTGCTGGAAATGGGCCTTTATACACCTATGTAGATATTGCACCAAAAACCAGACATTTACAGCTAGAATAGTCATTTACCATATTAGCAATGTATAGAGTGTATTTCTGATTAGTTTAAAGTTATCTTTATTGAAAAAAAGTGCTTTTCTTTCAAAAATAAGGAAATTTCTAAGTGACCCCAAACTTTTGAACGGTAGTGTATATAGTTAAGTTACGCCCATGCCAATGGCGTTGGGCGACGTCTATCTCCGTTTCAAATGTATATAGCCTACACTCAAAACAGGCTGTTTTCAGAAAGGCTGGAAGAACGAAAAACAAATTTGTTGCAATAATTAAAGGAAATTTGAACAAATACATCACAAACATTTCATTAAGACATGTGTGAGCCTTTAAAATGTGGAAAAAAATGCAATGACCCCTTTGATGACACATATCTTAACGGTTTTAAAAGTCACATCTACTGTAAGTTAATAAAACGAAGATGAGGGAATGACATTAATTATAAAATTCTCTAAAAACAGACACCCATGGCGACCAAACCTGTTTAGTCTGACCTCTTTTTTTGAGAGAAATTCTAAAATTCAGATTGGTAATAAAAAAAAAAAGAGAAAAAAATCACTTAATGCCAGCCAAGTGTATTTTTAAATAGTTTCGATATACTTTCAGTATTGAAACTGTTTGTAAGTGGAACATAGTTTCCAGTATAAATACAGCACACCTCTCTGCTTGTTAGCACCTACTATATCTTTAATTACAGTAATTAGTCAGGCACGGGTTCTCTTTTAAAGCACTTCTAAAGGTCAGAGCAGTTTCCTGAATTACTCAGCTAACATCTCTGTGACTTCATTTCTGAGTGGGAGTTTTTTTTTGTTTGTTTGCTTGTTTGTTTTTGCTTTAGCGTGTTTTGTATACAGTGAGGCCGGTTCTGATTCTGATTCTGAGGCTGGATCCAGTTCGCCTTAGTCCCACGGGAACCACAGCGGAGTGCCAGACAAATCCTCCTGCCAACAAGCCAGCCTCCAGAGAGCTAGTCCGGCTAAAGCCTCACTTCCCCTCCACAGGCAACAAGAAAAATCCCAGCAAAGTAAACAGTAAGCACCTAGTAGTCAGCTTCCTTATCCTTGTTAATTATTCAAAATCCCAGAGGAGAGACCGGCCCACGGTTGCCTTCTGACTCACTTTTCTCCCTCACTCACCACAGCGGCCCTCCCTGCTCCTCCTGCCTCCCCTTTCAACTTCAAACCCAGTCATTTCTGCGAGCTGCGCTTTGATTGTACCCGAACACCTGTATTTTTCAAGGAGAGACTTCCTCGCTAACCCCCGCCTCCCATCTTTGATTGTTAAACAGCGGTGGCGCCGTCATTACCGTCTGTGCGACTGAAGCCGCCCCGCTTCCCCTCCCATCATACACCCCTGCCTTTTAACCGGAACTTTAATTGCTCAGACAAAAATTTGCTTTGCGTTATTTTATCATTTCCAACCCCCCGCCCCCTCCCATCTGTGTGTGTGAAGCGTTGTAAAACGTCAAATTGCCTTTGCTGGGTTTATTGGATGAGGGAGAGTTAATCACAGATTTCCTCACATCCATAAACTGAGTATACATAACCAGGAACAAATGTTGGGCCCTGGGTACAGCAGTGTATACAGACCCCCTGACTTTACAATTTTTTTCAACATTTCATTCTTTTTGCTTTTCTTAAGACGGCCAAGTATCATGAATAATAAATATAATGTTGTACAAAAAGGGTTTGTCTATTAAGGTTTATTTTGAAGAATTATTTATCCACCTTATTCCTAAGAGCGCTGCTGTAGAAACGATTATGGGCGCAACTTCCGTTTTTGGCTGAAGTAGCGTTAAATCAGTCAGCAAGCGTGGAGTAGTGGGGCATTTAAAAAAAGCGTTTTTAAAAAGTGTTTTAAATTAATTTTAATGTCTTGTCCACATACCTGTTTTGCAGTCATGTGGCAGATAATTTTAGCATTTGCGGTTTTTGTCTTTTTGAATATTTTTGCATGGTTCTGGTACTTGCTGGTGTTTGTGGTGTGAGGCTCCTAAACCTCAGCCACATCTGTGCTGGCCTCAACAGCAATCCATAGATCATGCACTGAAAACTCAAAAGGACTGTTGGTGTGATCGGTGGTACAGACGCAGGACAGACACACCAGCGCCAGGTGTGTTTTCACTTGTATGAATGTCACAGATCTGGCATTTGTATATGGCACCAGATGCAAGGCTGCATGAAGTGAAATAATAAATAAAAAAAATAGTAACAGTTTGCTTCCTAAGGCTAAACGATTTAAGAAAGGTATCAAATAGGTGTTTTCGTGCATTCGTTGCACTGCATTAGAACATATGGACTTGAGATTAGCAGCTTCAACATGCATTAATTTTTAAATGATCACAAAATATAGGTCAATAAAATTTTGAACAATTGTCAGAAAAAGGTTTGTACGTGTTAAATTAAATACAGTAACAAACATTCACGGCATGACGGCAGCATGAACATTTTAATTTTGGGGTAAAACAAACAGCTGCAGCTGTCTGTTTTACCCCGACATTAAAACATCCAAGCACGGTGTTGTGGTTCTTTGTGACTCTGACTAGATTCTACATCTGCTCAAAGGTAAATTTGATTATGTCCAACATATTTTAACAAAATGCAACTGACTTTATTGCGGTGGAAACATTGATATATCTCAGAGCTTTTATTTGTTTACAATGTTAGGATTTTAGCAGTGGCGCTAACTAACGGCGCTGCTGTCTACCAGGCCACTTTTTAAGGTCGTCTTCTCGTCCCTTCATAGTCGTGGGAAGTCGTATGATTATATTACTCTTTTTGAGGTGCAAAAGGCAGTGTTCCCAGATTTTTGATGCCAAAGTCATTGTTTTTGAACAGGGAAAAATGTCCCATTTCTGTGACAACCCCACTTTCTAAACTAGTACCGGAAGTTGCGCCCATAATTCACACAAGGCATCATGGGGGCTAGGAATAAGGTGGATAGCCTGAACTCTTCTCTTCACCTCTCTTGTGCACTAGCTATTGCTGTGGATGGTTGACCCCAGGTATTTAAATTTATCTGCCTTCCCTACCTCTACTCCTTAGATCTTCACTGTTACACCTGCCTCCTTCTCATTCACACTCTTCTGTCTTGCTTCTACTGACTTTCATTTTTCTCTCCACTTTTTCAGGTTCTCCTCCACCTGCTCCCTCCACCTCCTCCATCGGCTACACTACACCTGCGCCACACCCACAGGTGTAGTGTAGCTGACTACTAATCGAAGGGTCAGTGGTTTGATTCCCGCTCTGTCTGCAGTCTGCATGTCAAAGTGTCCTTGAGCAAGACACTGAACCCCCGGTTGCTCCTGGTGGGTCAGGCCAGTGCTGGTGCATGGCAGCTCCGCCGCCATCAGCGTGTGAATGTGTGTGTGAATGGGTGGATAGCAGGATCTGTAAAGTGCTTTGGTCATCCTGAGATGAGAAAAAGTGCTATATACTGTAAGTGAACAACATTTATCATTTACTGTCATTATACATAGATTACAGTGTCATCTGCAAATACCATGGTCCACGAACAGCCTGTCCATCACCTTGGCAAACAAGAAGGGGCTCATAGCTGATCATTGTTATTATTCCACCCCCACCTTGAAGCCATCTGTCACTCTGGAGAAGTCAGCCCCCAGGAGAAGTTGGACCCAATGTGTAGAATATATAATGCACAATTACTGTTTTATCATTGTGACTCCAAGTTTTTAGGAAACAACATCCTGGTCTGATTTAATATTAGAAAAAATTACTTTTGAAGTCAGAATGTCAATTTCATTCAAATTAAATTTATTATAATGGACCTCTTGCACAACGTAGAGTGACGTACTTTCACATTCCAGTCCTCTCACGGCTCCGGTTCCGCTTCCATTATATTTATCCATTCCCTGGTGATTTCTCATCAATAAATTTTATCACTTCCACTTATCATTGTACATACAGGAAATAGTGTGCAGGCAGATTGTTTTTGTTATGAATTGCCCCTGCAGGGCAGAGAGGAAACCCAGACGCAGAACTGTGAGTTTGTGGAATTTAATAAGAAAACACAAGTCCAAACAGAGCACAAAATAAAACTTACAAGTTAGGTGACACGAGGAGTAGGCAGGGTGAACATCAGAACGAGACAGGATTCTAACGGGGATTGGAATTGACTAGACTCCACCAAAGAGTAGATGAAGAGGGAGCCTTTAATACGGCAGGAAATCAATGATAACAAATGACAGTAGGTGTGGATTGTGTGAGCAGGAAGGTTGACCTAATGATAAGACAAGCGTCAGCTGTGACGACCCGAGAACTAGAACCAATGACAGGAGACAGACTGAGCTACAAATACAGGATGATACCAAAGTAGGAGTGACTGGAGGTATTGGTGGGGAGCTCATGTCAAACAGGAACATAATATTAAAGCTAAGAACTAGACGGAAAAAGATGCCTACAGAAACTGTCAGAATAATAATAAGAACAAGAATTACATAAACAGAAACAACTGGTAACTCAAAACACATCCTATATCCTAAACCAACACACGGTAAAATAAACACACAAAACTGAAAAAATACAGGAAATAACCAGAAGTAAACTGAGAGCATTAGCACGGTGGAACATCGCGCTCAGCCTCATGACAGTTTTTTCTTTAAAAAGTTTGTGTTTCACATTTTGACTGTTTTTGTATCAAGCAAACACGGAGCTACTGATGCATGCTCTTACCACCATTCGTCTTGATTACTGTAATGCCCTGCTCTCTAGTCTTCCCAAAAGACAATTTCAAATTTGCAATTATTACAGAATTCAGCTGCACGTGTTCTGACAAAGACCAGATGACAGGCTCACATCAAGCCAGTTTTAAAGTCACTGCATTGGCTCCCCGTGTCATGATGCTGAGCATGGTTGGGGAACCATGCTCACGCGTTAGGATTATTCTGGTTATTTTATGTACTTTCCCCACCTCAGTTTTGTTATTGAATTTGATTATGGTTTTGTCTATAATTATATTATTTGAGTTTGCCCTCTGTTTCTGTTTGTTATGAGTTGCCCTGTTATTTTAGTCTCAGTTTAGTCATTCTAGTCTTGTTTATTAATATTACAGTGGTGTGAAAAAGTGTTTGCCCCTTCCTGATTTCTCAGTTTTTTGTGTGTTTGTCACACTTAAGTGTTTCAGATCATCAAACAAATTTAAATATTAAAGATAACACAAGTAAACACAAAATGCAGTTTTTAAATGAAGGTGTTTATTATTAAGGGAAAAAATCCAAACCTACATGGCCCTGCGTGAAAAAGTGATTGCCCCCTAAACCTAATAACTGGTTGGGCCACCCTCAGCAGCAACAACTGCAATCAAGCATTTGCAATAACTGGCAATGAGTCTTTTACAGCACTGTGGAGGAATTTTGGCCCACTCATCTTTGCAGAATTGTTGTAATTCAGCCACATTGGAGGGTTTTCGAGCATGAACCACCTTTTTAAGGTCATGCCACAGCATCTCAATCAGATTCAGATCAGAATTTTGACTAGGTCACTCCAAAGTCTTCATTTTGTTTTTCTTCAGAGCCATTCAGAGGTGTACTTACTGGTGTGTTTCAGATCATTGTCATGCTGCAGAACCCAAGTACGCTTTAGCATGAGGTGACAAACAGATGGCTGGACATTCTGCTTCAGGATTTTTTGGTAGACAGCAAAATTCATGGTTCCATTTACCACAGCAAGTCTTCCAGGTCCTGAAGCAGCAGAACAGCCCCAGACCATCACACTACCACCACCATATTTTACTGTTGGTATGATGTTCCTTTTCTGAAATGCTGTGCCATTTTTACGCCGGATGTAATGGGACACACACCTTCAAAAAAGTTCAACTTTTGTCTCATCAGTCCACAGAATATTTTCCCAAAAGTCTTGGGGATCATTGAGATGTTTTCTGGCAAAACTGAGATGAGCCTTTTTGTTATTTTTGCTCAGCAGTGGTTTTTATCTTGGAAGTCTGCCATGCAGGTCATTTTTGCCCAGTCTCTTGCTTATGGTAGAGTCGTGAACACTGACCTTAACTGAGGCAAGTGAGGACTGCAGTTCTTTGGATGTTGTTGTAAGGTCTTTTGTGACCTCTTGGATGGGTCGTCGCTGCACTCTTGGGGTAATTTTGGTCAGCTGGCCGCTCTTGGGAAGGTTCACCACTGTTCCATGTTTTCACCATTTGTGGATAATGGCTCTCACTGTGGTTTGCTGGAGCCCCAAAGCTTTAGAAATAGCTTCGTAACCTTTTCCAGACTGATATATCTCAATTACTTTGTTTCTCATTTGTTCCTGAATTTCTTTGGATCACAGCATGATGTCTAGCTTTTGAGGATCTTTTAATCTATTTCACTTTGTCAGGCAGGTCCTATTTAAGTTATTTCTTGATTATGAACAGGTGTGGCAGTAATCAGGCCTGGGTGTGGCTAGAGAAATTGAACTCAGCTTTCCAAAGATGTGATAAACCACAGTTAATTTATGTTTTAACGGGGGGGGGGGGATCACTTTTTCACATGGGGCCATGTAGGTTTGGATTTTTTTTTTACCCTTAATAATAAACACCTTCATTTAAAAACTGCATTTTGTGTTTACTTGTGTTATCTTTGTCCAATATTTAAATTTGTTTGATGATCTGAAACATTTAAGTGTGACATACAAAAAAATGAGAAATCAGGAAGGGGGCAAAAACTTTTTCACACCACTGTATGTGTTCATGGCCCATCTTGTATTATTAATTATATCTTCCTGTGTCTGGACATGAGTTAACTCACGCCTTCCCCCTTTGTTCTCTTTTTGGAGTGTTGGTATTAATTATTATTGTTATTCTTAGTATTATTAGCATGTCTTGGTTTGGTATTCTGTCCGGTCCTTGCCTTGGTGAGTTATTATTGCCCTTTGTATTATTTTGTCTGGATCTCATTTTGTATTCATTCCAGTTGTCATGTTTCTCCTGTGCTTTTATTTTGACAGCCTCCTTTGTTTACTTCCGTTTTGCAGCTCACCACAGCTGTTTATTATTGCCCTTGGTTTTTTATTATCCACACCTGTTTGTCATTTTGCTAATGACTCTTTGCTTTATTTTGGGGACGCCGCCCTGCCCTGCAGTTCAGGGCGAGGAGTGATGGAAGGACTGCTGAAAATAATGACAGGAACTGATGAGGACACTGTACTGGGGGTAGGGTGTGAGGTGTATAAATAAGACAAGGAATAATTAGACAATGAGGCACAGCCGTGAATAATTAACAACGGAAGAACCAATAAGAAGAACTGAGGGTGCTGTCAAAATAAGAGTTAACACAATATGATGAGTAAGATAGGAATAATGATAACAATACAAAGGATGAGGACATAATAAACAACAATGACAACTTAAGGTTAAATTTTGAGTGAAAATGTGATTAACGATAATGATAACTAAAGTAGAGTATAATAGAAAGCGAGGGCATGGCACAACCATGCCCTGATCATGATAATAGCCCCCCTTTAAGGGGCAGATACCAGATGACCCTAGGGTAAGAAGAAGGCCCCCCTAACCGGGTGGGTGGTGGGGGGAAAAAAGGCTGGTGGGCTTCGCACATGCCCCCCCCCCCCCCAACCCAACACAACCTGCGGCTGAGCTGGAGGATGGTCTGTCAGGTGGTCTGCCAAAGTCCCAGGACCACCAGAAGGAGGGGGATGATGCGTCGGGTGGTATACCAAAGTTCGTGGACCACCAGATGGGTGGACACAGCAAGTCAGGTGGCCTGCGAGAGTCCCAAGGCCACCAGACAGAGGAAAATGGTGCGTCAGGTGGCCTACCAAAGTCCTTGGGCCACCGGACAGTTGAACACAGAACTGGGTCCTGGAACTTATGGAGCAGCAGGTGGGGAGCACAGAGCTCAGACAATAGTGGTAGGGGAGATCCGAGCTCGGGGGAAGGCAGCTGCAGCGCACTGACCTCAGGATGTGACGATGACTGGGGCGCACTGACCTTAGGATGAGACGGCTGGGGCTGAAGAGCATCCAGCCTAGATGCCCAGGAATCCCTCTCCAACACAGCCACCTTGGACAGGGAGGAAGAGGTACAGGTTGGAGTAGGGACCACACCATAACAGCCAGTAGAAGAGCTCAGCGGGGAGAGTTCACCTTCAGGGACTTGGACCTTGGGGTATACCTGCGATACAGACTTGATGGCTCACTGTTCGACCTCCGCCGACTGAAGGCTAAGACCAAGGTCACAGAAAAGATTGCCCTGGAAGCACTTTTCGCTGACGACTGTGCCCTCATGGCCCACACGGAGTTTGATCTCCAAATCATCGTGAATAAGTTTGCAGAAGCCTCCCGCCTTTTTGGTCTTACCATCAGCCTCAGCAAGATGTTCCAACCAGCACCCACCTCCACCGTCCTACCCCTTTCTATCTCCATCGAGGGTACCCAACTGAAGACGGTAGATGACTTTAAATACCTCGGCAGCACCATCAGCAACGATGGCAGCCTGAATTTGGAGATCAACGCCAGAATCTGCAAGGCCAGTCAAGCTCTTGGTCGTCTCCGAGCTCACGTCCTGAACCAGCACAACATCCAGCTGTCCACGAAGCTCAAAGTGTACAGGGCCGTTGTCCTCACCAGCCTTCTCTACGGCTGTGAGACGTGGACCGTGTACAAAAAACACCTGAAGCAGATGGAGAAGTTCCACATGAGAAGTCTACGGATGATCATGAACATTCACTGGCAAGACCAGGTCACAAACCTTGAGGTCCTGGACAGAGCTGAGATGACTAGCATCGAGGCCACGATTCTGAAAGCCCAGCTCCGATGGGTTGGTCATGTGATCCGGATGGATGGCCACAGGTTGCCCAAGCAGCTCATGTATGGCGAACTCTGCTCTGGGAAGTGGAACCAAGGCAGACCAGGCAAAAAATTCCAAGACTGCGTGAAGCTCAACATCAGACACACTGGCATCCTTCCCAAACAATTAGAGCTGTGGGCTATGGATAGGCCAGGCTGGCGCGCCCTCACTACCCAGGCGCGAGACTACTTTGAAGAGAAGAGGCGAGCTGATGTAGCTGAAGCACGGGCATGAAGAAGGGCGTTATTACCTGGGCAGTTTCTTTGCCCCTTCTGCAGCCGTGTCTGCCGATCGAGGATCGGCCTAAACATCCATCTCTGTGCTCACGCAAGAAGAGGACTTAACACATGAGGGATGGTCATCATCGGATCGATGGACAACCAAGAAGAAGAAGAAGAAGAATTGACAGTAAGCCATTATCTCTTACCACTTTCAAGTTATAGCCTTGGAAATCTGAACTATTTTATTGACAAAAAATATTTACCACTCTTGACCACTAGGGGGTATGTCGCAGTTTGGCACCATACACACTCAAAGGGTTAACAGTCCAGTTTGATTGCCACCCGGGGCTCTCTGTCCATCTGTCTATTGCCCTTACTCCTGCCCTGATGGGTGTGAGAGGATGTCCCCCTGCTGAGTCAGGTGTCCACCACAATACAAATTTTTTTTTTTTCGTTTTATTTTTTTTCTAACAAAAAATTTTTTTTTGAACAAAAATACTTGTAAGAGGCAGGCAACATGTGTGTTTGTTATTTTCCCTTAGCTCCCTACATTGGTTTTGCCGCAATTTGTGAGAAAATATTGAATTTTTCTGGGTGTGTACAGATGGGGTGGGAATTACAGTTAAGTACTATCAGTGCAATCCGTCAAAATGACGGACTACTCTGGAAATTTTCACTGATAGCTAAAAATTACCGGTCAATGACGGAGAATTCTCGATTAACACAACCTCAGTCTGGCACATACATACTAGGGCTGCAACAACTACTCAAATAATTCGGTTACAAAAAATTTTCGATTCAAAATTTATGCGTCAACATATCATTTAATGTAGCACTTCTGATCTATATGACCTTCTTCCGGTGCGACCTTCTTCCGGTCACGCTACTTAAACAAAACGCAGATTTGTTTAACGGCACCATGTCAGAACGGCATAGTGACGGGCCGGCAAAGATAAAGAAAATTTTTAAAAAATGACAAAAGTATCTCAAGTCTGGAATCATTTCAAGCTCAAACTGAAGGAAAACATTGTGCAGTGTGTACATGGTAAAGCTGAGCAGCGAGCTAGCATGCTACAACGTTGGATGTTACAGTGTCTCGGCAGAAAGCATCCCAGATCATGCACAGCCAGTGCACCTGAGACAAGGTATGGGATTGAGATTTATACTTATGATGAACAGAATGTAGTCAGCTATGCTAATTATGTTTATATGACCAAAGAGCATATAACATCCGGATGCTAACAGATGCTAACGGCTAGCGCAAGGAACTTTATGGTGTAATGTGCCGTTTAAAGTTACGTTCTATGCAATAAACATTGCAATAAGCATTGCAATAAATGTGTACCTGTGTTTTTTGTTCCTTGCATCCCTGAGGGTGATCAGGGTCAGTTGTCAGCTGGTGTTGTTGGGCTCTTGCACCAAAGTTGTCAAGTCAGATTTTCGCACAGGCTCAGTTTGCTTTGAACCACCCAAGCAGCAAGTGAAGTCCAAGAGAGAAGGCTCTGTGAGCTGTGAACTTGGATTTGGAAAGGAATTAATTTGGAATCATTGTATTAAGGTATGTGGCTTATTTTTGGTTTTGATTAAAAGAAAAGGAAACAGTTCTGCTTTAAAGTCATGCATTTGACCATTCTGTTTCAAGGTCTCAAGATGAGATAAATCTTGATGACAGCTTCTTTATTTTTAAATGTGCCATTTTTATCATACAAAACTTTAGAGTGACAATATTTTAATAAGCTTAGACAAAAATTAAAGACAAAAGCTGCTTTGTTGTGAAATTAGCAAGCAGAATAACATATTCACTGAGCGTGACAGTTGGATTACTCGTTAAAGGGCAGGAATATCAGATGTTCAAATACAGACCAAGGAGGATGGGAAAAAGGCATCGTGCATGTTAGCTGTCAGACTAGAACCTCCCTTATTTATGGTGCTAAAAAACGATCATACTGGAGATATAAAGCTGAGCAGAATGGAAAATGACATTGAGAAATAATCATTAATGGGAGATGTTAGAAGAAAAAAGGGTAGCGAGATTTGGAGCAGCAGGTGTGAAAGAGATCCAACATTATGCCTTCAAGTCTTTTTATAGAAAGTCTGCGATCTGGGGGAAATGTCTGCCAGAGAAGTCAACGTACGTAAACACACTGGCAGACAGGGGGAACATTAAGGCCTCTTTTAAAATTTTGTTTTCTTATTTTTTTCTCTGTGTTATTTCCAGCATTCAGTTGTATTTGTATTCATACTATATTCATGTTTATGGCTGTGAGCGCTCTTTGTCACAAATTGCCCCTTCGGGCAGAGAGGAAAAACCCAGGCGTTGAACTGCAGTTTGTGGTATTTATTAACGGTAACAAAAAGTCCAACAGGTGCACAAAAATAAACTTACAACAAGTTGTAGACGAGATGAGCACAGGAATGCACATCGGAACAGGGGAAGGGTTCCGACAGGGATGAATAGGTTACAATGAATAGGTTCCAACAAGGAGTGGGTGAACAGGCAGACAATACTGTAAATAAGACATGCAAACAATAAAGGCAAATGCCATCAGGCGTGGATTACATGAGCGGGCAGGAGGTGACAGTGATTAAACAATTGACATCAGCTGTGAGTAATGAGAGGGGAGGAGATGGGACTGACAGCTTGACAGGAGCACTGCCCACCACAGAGCAAAACCCGGAAGTGCCACTGACAGCCGCAACCACGAAGAGAGAGAGAGAACACAAAAGTACAAATAAAAAGCGAGAACTAAAATACGACAAATAAAGACTGAGGGATAAATACAATTAGAAACCAAATAAATAAATAACAAGACTGTGATGAACATAAACGGGAGGATGAATAGAACTAAGAAGCAATACAGGCTATATGAAAACCAACCAAGGATAAAATGACAGGAAACAAAGAATTCAAAAATACAACAAAAATACAAATATGGAAAAAGACCATGAGACCATGAGCATGGCGAAACCCCCCGTGCTCAGATCATGACACTCTTGTTGTTTTCTTCCTCTTTTCTGGATGCTACACCCACATAATAGTGTGCCATTGTTCCCTAGACAACTGTAAAGAGAACAGCTTTCAGGCACAAGGCATTGCTGCAAAGTTAGCTCGGCACACATCGTGCAGCAGAAAGCAAAAAGATTTTAAAAAAAAATAAATCAAAATCAAACAAAGGACACACAAAAAAACCCCAAAAGGTACTCAGAGACTGCATACCTGGGCCAAGGCTGTTCATCCACCAATTAAAAAATATAATTATTATTGCTATAAGCAGCGCTGAAGGCCTGAGCACCTTGCGATGCTCTGACCTTGTCGTTGAGGGCTTTGATGGCCACCGTGTTGATGCATTTAGGCCCAGGCTCATCTCTGATGTCATGTGAGGGTGACCAGACAATTTTCACCCAGTAATGGTATGTCATATTGCTATCAATTGTGTGCACAAAACATGGTGCAACTTTTATAGAAATTGGATGGTATTTGTTACACCAGGCTAACTTCTTGCAGCCAGTAGGGGTGCTGTGACAATGGGTCGATAATGACATGCAGATGTGGTCAGGCCAGGGCTGTTATCAAGTGTGCGAGATTTGGATAATGCAGTATTGAGTAAAAGAAACTCCCTGTTTGTAGGGAAGAATTACTATTTTACAGAAAGCTATTAGAATTAACATGAGAATCTGAAAATGTTACATCTTAATAATTTTAACAATGTTGTGAGAACATTTCAAATGACTGTGTTGCATGGGCTTGTAACAGTATATAAAAGCGTAAAATGATGGCAGAGGTGGTGCAGACTGGCTCTTGTATGAGTGAGTTATTTATACAAAAATCTATTTTTAAAAAAGCCTATCACAAAATGTAAAAAAAAAAAAGCAAAAAACTAATCTAGAAACCAGATACTGATCCAAATCTGGTTCAAAATCTAATATGTTCATTCTTTGCCAAAGACCCACACGCCCTCCAAGTTTTATGGAAACTTAATTGTTAACAAACAAATTTTAATTGTTGTCAAAGAAACAAAGGCAGATAAAAACATAAGCTGAATTAAAATGGTTTTAGCTAGTGATGGCCAGATGAGGCGTTCTTGAAGCGTTGACGCTTTCCATCAATTTGGTTCATACGGACGAAGCTTCATATGAAACTTCATTTCCTCTACTAAGCTATCTACTGGACAAAAAGTATACAACATGCAGATTTTTACAAGGGCATTATTGGTTTGTGTATTTTTTTTCCCATTTCAATAAATGTGCTGTCCTTTAAGAAATATCAGTGATCAGAGGGGACAAAAATGAAATAATAAAACTGGGGTGACTGCAGTGAATGTGCTTGTGCTACTTGGTGTGCTTGTACTACTTATCCATTTTTATTAAGAAATAATAACTTTTCAACAGTCTTTAGACTAAGGCAAGTTCCTTCTTTTAGACTATTTCACCTGCTTTTGAGAATATTCTCTCACAGGACACAGAGGATGCAGGTGTGCAAAGGAAGGCTACTGCAAGTTTGTACAGTGTAGGGTAGACACGTTTCTGTCTTTCCCAGTACATTCACTTCGATTGTTCTTATTCTCATGCAGGGCACGATAGTGCCTCAGCATAGATGATGTGATATTGTTGTATCCAAGCTCCTTGAAACACAATAGACACTTCACCTTGCAAATAAAAATAAATCACAAGAATGGCATGACACAGCTGGGACTTGAACCCTGGCCTCCCTGTTGTGGGCAGATGCTCTACCTCTATGCCACCATTCCAGTTACAAAAGACATCCACTATTTGTGACAAATACACCAACTTGTCATAAACTTCCCCATGCACTTCTCCACAGCACACGGAGGAAGAGAAGGCGGAATTAGGATTTAAGCGCAGGGTACACCAAACACATTGATTGATATCCAGACAGTTCAAAAATAAAGACTTTCAGAAATGTAACAGTTGTACACAAAATGGCTCACACGAATTGTGTGCAGCGGGCAGACCACTGTGCACCGTGGCCACAAAAACAGACAGGACAGCTCGGGTTAAACTCAGAGTTCTCCAGGACGCTCGACTGGCACGGGAGAAGAGCTGGGCAACAGTGCCTACGCGTAGCAGTTGTGCTGCAAGGAGAAACGCTACAGGCAAACGTAGCAGCACAACTGCAAACAGAAACACAGACAGCTCTTACTCACCGTGCAGGAACAGTCCGAGTCGTCCAAGTCCGCCAGCGAGCACAAACACAACGATCCTTCACCTGACGTGACAGTCACACGGCGAAGAACAACCATTTGAGCACGAACAATGGTCCAGCGGTGTTTGACTAGCAAAGAGCTGCTTAAGTACAAACACCGCTGGCATAATAAATTGGGAACACCTGGGCGAGGCGCGGGAAAGATGATAAACGGGACTGGGAACAGCTGATGGAAATAAGAGAGAGAGAGGGGGCGTGGCCGGACCGGCAGATTGTCAGCAGTGACACAGAAAGTAGGTCACAGCAGCTGTCAAACAGCTGCCGGTCAGGCAGTGGCTGAGAATATGGAACAGCGAAGAATACATAATATGCACATACATAATGGTACCAAAGCCCACAGAGAGATCAGGGCCGAGCCGGGGGAAGCCAAGCCGGCTCGGATCCTGACAAACTGTAAATACCTTATTGGGAGAAATGAGACCAAAATGTTCCCAAAGGTAGAAGTCCATCTTTTTAGTGCTGGCTCCATCTGAAAATGAAGATTGGCTGTGACTAATCACATAAACAGTCAAAGATCTGACAACACAAAACGCAAGGGATGGGGATTTCCACCATAGCTCCTCACTTTATTTCATATTGCGTGCTAAATCATGAATGGCTTCCTGACTCAGTCACGGGGTATGACCTGCCGGTGAGGCTTCAGATGTCATCACATACATCATCAATACATGCCTTGTTTCGCAAAATATTTCCTGGATTTACTCAGCGCATACTCCAGAGTGCCGCACGGCAAGTCCCATCATTAGTTTTAGCACTTCTGTAATACAATTTTATCATTTATGTATATATATTTTTAAAAAACTAAAATTTTAATGCAGTTCTTGCTGAATAGGGGCTGTATTACAACGACGGGGTTGGTTGGTCAGTTGTCACTGACGCAGAATGCGTTTATGGGCGTTTCCAAGTTCATTTCCTTATCACAATGATGTAAAAATGAACTTTCCGCTGGCGCATGACACAAAGAGGCCAGTCTAATCATTCAGAGGTGTGTTTTGGATAATCCAATCCAAAGCGCTGTTTCCCATCCCTTTAATGCAAAGAGGCACATTAGCTAAAGTGAATTGTGATCATGACAGTTTAAGATGGGTTTTGCACTGACTACAGCTCGTGTGTGTGAGCCAAAATGCACGTGATAGTAAAGCTGCTTGGTAATAAGGAAGACATCAATCACAGTTGCTGCCCAGTTAGTTATGTTAAAAAAACAAGTGGTGAAGAATAGGCTAAACAAATCAGCACATGATTTCATTCCCACAATGAGGAAATTCCAAGATTGCAGCAGCACAGGGATAGCAACACTATCCATCCTGGGTAGGAGGGAAGGAGGCGATCTGGTGCTTTGTTCATTCATTTATTCCCCTAAAAGTAAACACATTAATGCCTATACAGTATATATACAGTATATACTATATATATATATACACACACACACACACACACACACACAAGGGGGCTGAAAAGTTCATAGGCTGACCATGATGTCATGTCAGCTCTGCTCTGCCTTCTGTTCCTTGGCCACGGAAGCACAAATACTACTGGCTCAGCACCTACAAGCATAACTCCTTCTTAGTCAGCCTATGAACTTTTATATACAGTGGGGCAAAAAAGTATTTAGTCAGCCACCAATTGTGCAAGTTCTCCCACTTAAAAGATGAGAGAGGTCTCCAATTTTCATCATAGGTATACCTCAACTATGAGAGACAAAATGAGAAAAAAAAAATCCAGAAAATCACATTGAAGGATTTTTAATGAATTAATTGGTAAATTCCTTGGTAAAATAAGTATTTGGTCACCTACAAACAAACAAGATTTCTGGCTCTCACAGACCTGTAACTTCTTCTTTAAGAGGCTCCTCTGTCCTCCACTCATTACCTGTATTAATAGCACCTGTTTGAACTCATTATCAGTATAAAAGACACCTGTCCACAACCTCAGACAGTCAGACTCCAAATTCCACTATGGCCAAGACCAAAGAGCTGTCAAAGGACACCAGAAACAAAATTGTAGACCTGCACCAGGCTGGGAAGACTGAATCTGCAATAGGTAAGCAGCTTGGTGTGAAGAAATCAACTGTGGGAGCAATTATTAGAAAATGGAAGACATACAAGACCACTGATAATCTCCCTCGATCTGGGGCTCCACGCAAGATCTCACCCCGTGGGGTCAAAATGATCACGAGAACGGTGAGCAAAAATCCCAGAACCACATGGGGGGACCTAGTGAATGACCTGCAGAGAGCTGGGACCAAAGTAACAAAGGCTGCATCAGTAACACACTACGCTGCCAGGGACTCAAATCCTGCAGTGCCAGACGTGTCCCCCTGCTTAAGCCAGTACATGTCCAGGCCCGTCTGAAGTTTGCTAGAGAGCATTTGGATGATCCAGAAGAGGATTGGGAGAATGTCATATGGCCAGATGAAACCAAAATAGAACTTTTTGGTAAAAACTCAACTTGTTGTGTTTGGAGGAGAAAGAACACCATACCTACTGTGAAGCATAGGGGTGAAAACATTATACTTTGGGGCTGTTTTTCTGCAAAGGGACCAGGACGACTGATCCGTGTAAAGGAAAGAATGAATGGGGCCATGTATCGTGAGATTTTGAGTGAAAACCTCCTTCCATCAGCAAGGGCATTGACGATGAAACGTGGCTGGGTCTTTCAGCATGACAATGATCCCAAACACACTGCCCGGGCAACGAAGGAGTGGCTTCGTAAGAAGCATTTCAAGGTCCTGGAGTGGCCTAGCCAGTCTCTAGATCTCAACCACATAGAAAATCTTTGGAGGGAGTTGAAAGTCCGTGTTGCCCAGTGACAGCCCCAAAACATCACTGCTCTAGAGGAGATCTGCATGGAGGAATGGGCCAAAATACCAGCAACAGTGTGTGAAAACCTTGTGAAGACTTACAGAAAACGTTTGACCTCTGTCATTGCCAACAAAGGGTATATAACAAAGTATTGAGATGAACTTTTGTTATTGACCAAATACTTATTTTACCGAGGAATTTACCAATTAATTCATTAAAAATCCTTCAATGTAATTTTCTGGATTTTTTTTTTCTCATTTTGTCTCTCATAGTTGAGGTATACCTATGATGAAAATTGGAGACCTCTCTCATCTTTTAAGTGGGAGAACTTGCACAATTGGTGGCTGACTAAATACTTTTTTGCCCCACTGTATATAAAAGTAGACGAGGCCCCGCCTCCGGCACTCAGGGTGAACACATTCAGATTGCAAGACATGCACACACATTAGCATGACATTGAAACACACATCACAGAGCATGTCTTGCTACAATACATTCACATAACGCCAGACCCACTTCTCACACCCTCTCTTCGTTCAGTGGCTCTGGCATCTCCTGAACTTCCCAGTGGGTGAATAGTCCTTTCTGTCCCGTCTGAGACTCCCCGGTACCACTTCCTCCTTCAGTCCATTATTCCCTCCTCCCCCCGGCTCCCTACTCTGGGCGGAGAACTCCCCACACAGTGCCACCACACAGCCCCCCCCCCCTGAACACCCAGAAAGGGCATTACCCCCCCCCCCCCCCCCCCCCCCCGTCCCTTGGGCTTGAGCCGGCACCCATAGCAGCTGTAGCGGGAGATCACCGATCTGGTCAAAACACCCTGCTGGTGAGGTGTACAAGAGGGCACGTCAGTCTGTGGAGGGAAAAAGGGTGGGGGGGGAAACATGTTAGCTTTGCGAGTGCAGGTCTTGAGGACCACACTTGAGGAGCCACCGATGGTGGGCGTCCGCGCCAGGGAGCTTGGGCCAACACCACCTACTCATCTGCTAACAAAAGCGGGCTTCAGCCTGTCGATTCAGATGGTCTCCCTATCCCCCCCCCCCCCCAAGTCTAACACAAAATGCTTTGTCCCAGGTTCCAGCACCCTGAACGGCCCATCGTACGGTTGGCGCAGCGGGGTCCGGTGTGCATCGTGCTTGACAAAAACAGAACTGGCGTTCACTAAGCTTTTTGGGACAAGCAAAGGGATAATAGGAATAAGCTTTTGGGGAAAACAATGATGGGCTGGGCCCGGCACATTAAAAGCCTCTGTACTGTGCAAAAATTGCGTGGGCATATCGGTCCCGGGTGTGGGGTTTTCCGGTAAAAACTCCCCGGGGATCCACAGCGGCTGAGAAAAAATAAGTTCTGCCGGGGAGGCTGCCAGGTCCTCCTTAGGCATGAAGTGCAACCCTAAAAGAACCCAGGGCAAGCGGTCGTCCCAAATTGCATCCATGAGCGAAGCTCTGAGTGCTGCCTTAAGCGACCTATGAAAACGCTTGCATAACCCGTTAGCCTGGGGATTGTACACGGTAGTGCGGTGAATTTTGACCCCTAGGCTCTGGGCCATTGCAGACCAGAGTTCCGAAACGAATTGCGGACCCCTATCGGAAGTGATGTCCAATGGGGATCCGAACCGTGCAACCCAAGCCGACAAAAAGCGTGAGCCACTTCCGTGTACGTGGTGGAAGCCAGCAGGACCACTTCAGGCCAGTGCGTGGTGCGGTCCACGATTGTCATAAGGTGTGTGAAACCTTGCGATGGCGGGAGGGGTTCCACCAAATCCACGTGGACGTGGTTGAACCTCCTGGCCGGGATTTTGAACGGCTTGAGGGGGGCTCTGGTGTGCTTGTGCACTTTGGCCTGCTGGCACACGACGCA
Organism: Pholidichthys leucotaenia; assembly: GCA_020510985.1. Classification (NCBI taxonomy): domain Eukaryota; kingdom Metazoa; phylum Chordata; class Actinopteri; order Cichliformes; family Pholidichthyidae; genus Pholidichthys; species Pholidichthys leucotaenia. The sequence goes on from CM035848.1 coordinate 52,355,497, forward strand.
AGCTGCAGCCCACTGTTTTGCATCCTTGTGAAAGTGCGGCCAGACGAATTTCACCCCCACCAGTTTAACCGAAGTGCGCACGCCTGGATACGAAAGGGAGGGGACTGATTCAAAAATGCAGCGGCGCCAAGAGCTCGGAGACGTCGCAGAGCAAGGGAGGGCACCCTTCTTGCACCACCCTGCTCTCCAGCTTTAACACAGTAGGCGCAGACTGAAGCGCACAAATGTCCGCGTCCCTAGCATGCTCTGTGGCCATGGCAGGGAAATCTATTCCCATGTAGATCAGGGAGACTAATGCGCACAACAGGCAATTGGCCATGACGTTGAGCTTACCGGCAACGTGTTGAATGTTGGTTGTAAACTCCAAGATCTCGGCCAAATGCCATTGCTGTCAGGTCGACCACGGTTCCGAGACCTTGGACATCGCTTACATCAGTGGCTTATGGTCACTGAACGCGGTGAACTCGCGCCCCTCTCACCAAAACTGGAAGTGGCGTGTTACCAGGTGGAGAGCCAACAATTCTCTGTGGAATGTGCTGTATTTGCGTTCATTGTCATGCTGAAAAATGCAAGCAGCTGCCATGAACCGGAGACATACTGCTCCACCATTGTCCCTATGGCAACATCAGATGCATCCGTGGTGAGCGCTATCCATGCCGATGGGTCCGGGTGGGATAGCAAAGCGGCATCTACAAGCGCTGTTTTGGCGTTTATGAAAGCCTGGACTCGCTCGGGAGTCCAGTCAATGGTTTCCACGGGCTTCTTTCTGTTAAGCACAGCATACAATGGCTGCATCAGCTGGGCTGCCCAGGGGAGGAAACAGTTATAAAAATTGACCATTCCCAAAAACTCCTGTAGGGTCCTCATGCTCTGCGGATGCAGAAAGTCCGACACCCGCGCACCTTATCTGGTAGCAGAATCGCGCCCTCCGGCGAATGCAGTGGCCCAGAAAATCAATCACTGGCACATTGAACTGGCGCTCTACCAGGTTCACTATAAGCCCGTGCACTTCCAACATCTGGAAAACCATCCTGAGATGGGTGATGTGCTCCTCCTCGGACGCGCTAGCCACCAGAATGTCGTCTAAGTAGACAAAAACAAAGGACAAGTCAAGGAGCACTGCGTCCAACATTCTCTGGAAGGTTTGTGCCGCACCTTTCAATTCGAACGGCATGCGTAAAAACTCAAAAAGGCCGAACGAAGTTATTACCGCTGTTTTAGGAACATCTTCCGCGTACACAAGGACCTGGTGGTAACCGCGGACCAGATCCATTTTCGAAAAAACACGCGTCCCGGCCAGGTGCACGGAAAAATCCTGGATGTGCGGGATGAGATACCAATCGTGTTCTGTGGCATTGTTTAAGCGCTGGAAATTGCCACACGGTCGCCACGACCCGTCAGCCTTAGGCATCATGTGTAGCGGGGATGCCCACAGCTGTTGGAGAGCCTGACGATGCCCAACTGCTCTAAGTTGGCAAATTCCTCTCGCACGCTGGCCAGTTTAGCTGCGTCCAGGTGCCAAGGTTGCGCAAACACCGGCGGGCCTTTAGTAGTTGAAATGTTTGACCCTGTGTTTGGTTACCATAGCCAAAAAAGTCGGGACCGTGAATGCTGGGAACTGTGCAAGTAATTGCTGGCACTTATCCCCTGCAGCTATAACGTTAGCCAGTGTTGTTGACCCCGCTCCCCGAGCTGTGCAGGGCAGTGAAGTGAAAGAGACAGCATCTACTAATTCTCTCTTGGCAACATTGACTAGCAACCCATAAGCACATAAAAAATCTGTGCCTAAAATGGGGGCAGAACATACAGCTACAACAAAGTCCAAGTGATAATTGCATCCGTGCAAGCATATCGTCAGCGTCCATTCGCCAAATGTCCTGATGGTGGATCCGTTGGCGGTGTTGAGCTCGGGACCGCTGCCTCCTGCCAACCTGTCCGCGCTGACCGGCAGGATGAGGCTCTTCTGGGAGCCAGAGTCCACCAAAAACCATCTCCCTGAATGTGTGTTCGTGATATAAAGCAGCTTGTTCCTGTCGCCAGCGGTTGCAGCTGCTACCGTCTGCTGGCCACGCCATCCTCCCGACTTCTTGAATTGGCATAGCAGAAGACAGCGTTGGGTATCTGAGCCAAAACAGCGATGATAGGAACAGATCACCCCGTTCCTGCGTCCTTTGGTGTCCATCCCGGCTACCACCAATGGTAGTCCATTATTCCCTCCTCCCCCGCGGCTCCCTACTCTGGGTGGAGAACTATATATATATATATACAGTATAGCCTACCTCGTTAGGACCCTGCCAGGTACAAGACACACATAAGACTGTGTCAGAGAACTTCTTGCAACCTGTCCAAAACCTCTACGACATCCATGTCCTCCCAGAAAATCACAGCTGACATACGATATCTAAATTTGTACATGTGGTTGTGACTGAGGCTTTCCACAGGTCCATTACAGCCCATGCAGTGGTATTTGGAATGGAAGAGACATAAACAACGCAATAGCTGCTAGCTGCTAAGCTAACTGGGCGAACTATTAAAAGGCTCGGTATAGTTATAAAAACAATTGAAATGTGAAACATGAACTTTGTAAAGAAAAAACACTATTTCTAATATGTACAATGATAAGTGAAAGTGATAAAATTGATTTATTGACGAGAAAGCATCAGGGAATGGGAAAATACTGGATAATGGAAGCGGAACCAGATTTGCGGGAGGACCGCAATATGGAAGTACATCACTCTATATTGTGCAAGAGGGCCATTATACATTTACAATTTGTTACAGTCTATATATCCACAGTCATGGTAATAGATAGTCAATTATACAAACGTCTTTTTCCAGTTGCAAAGCAGAACATTGTGACAAGTTTAACAAAATTAATTTTGATTAATGTTTTCTAATTGAACTTCTTGACTCAACAGATTAATCTATAGTTATGATAGTGACGGGATGTATGCTTGATATCTGTACTGAATCCTAAATTTGACTGTTTTTTTAATTCCTGTTGTATATTTCTAAAAATAAACACTAGTTTGCCTGGTTTCCCAGTTGAAGTCAGTTCCAAATATTCTACTGCTGAAATGGGAGAAAAAGGAAGTGAGCAGAAATATGCACTACAACTGCTAGGGGCAGAGTTCTCCAAGCCCTGCTTCTCTGTGGGGACTGCATTCTCTTGGGCCGACCTCTCCAGTATTCGTCACTCCTACAGCCCAGTGCTGATGCAGATCTTGCTTTTTCCTTTTTTTTTTTTTTCCTCCTTTTTCCACTGCCTGCTTGATCTCTGCCTATTTGGGCAAGCTGATGTCAAATTTCTGGGCAGGTTGTGCAGGGCTGGGGCACATAACCTGGGGAACCGAGTGGGACATATTTCCTGCTGTCACTGAGTTGTTCCTTCATGTGACCTGAGAGGTGGTTTCAAGCTATGCAGACTTCTTCTCTGTCAGCAGATCTTGAGCATATCTATAAGGATCCCAGAAAAAACTACTATGTGCCTTCTCCTTTCTACTCCTGCATTTCCAAATCTGCTCTGCTCTCCTGAGGTTGGCAAGCCCGGATTTCAGCTGGCTCCAAAGCTCTTTTTAATCCTCCTTCTCCCACTCTTAAGCTTTCCGCCAAGCTTTCCGGAGAAGACGTCTTTCCTACACCAACCTGAGGATTTCACGTTCTCTTCTTCCTTTTTGCTTGAGGGCGGTCTTCATCTTGGGCATTTTTCCCAACATCTGTTTACCTTCTTCATAAATGATGTTCCCAAAGAGGTTCAGTTTGGTGGTTGTACTTCCCTTTAGTGAGCTGTGGAGAATGAGATGTACATTCTGGTCAAAGTATCTCCATGCTTCTTTATCACTAGCTCTGGGCCACCTGAGCTTAATCTGGTAGCTTGGCTTCTCCTTTGGAGGTTCTCTTGTGTGTTGGCTGCTTAATGGTTCAGGGTGAACCACTTGACATGGGGAAGGCTCTTGCTGTTGATGTCGCACTTCCTGTGGGGATAACAGCTCCTCTTGCTCACCATCTGCAATAGAGGACTCAACAGCTTTGTGGTGCTCAACCGGTCTTTGTGTCCTCCTTGTCTTATCTACCGAAGCAGTGCAAGTTTGCAAATGGGTCCTCCCACTACACTTGGCCTTCCCCTAATGGATACATAGACCCCGGAGTGTAGTCACCTTGGACCATCCACAGCTACATTTCCTAAGGATTTTGGAATCATTAATGGTTGCCGTCCCAGTCTGTACTGTGTTATCCATCCTACTTGGTCCTTCTTCCATCCCACCTCTCAGAAGACCATCGGGCTGTCTTCTTTGTATTCTGCTTGTTGTTACTGCTTGTCCATGCAATGAGGTTCCATGGACTTATGGCAAGGGAAACTAGCCCATCCACCCCTATTGCAGTCTTTCCTGCTGTCAGTTAGTCTTTCCTGACTGCCCTCCAGTCTTTCCTGGATGTCAACTGCCCTATTCACAGTAGTCACTGGAATTTCAGACGAGCTTAGATGTGAGCATAGGTGTAACATGCTAGGCATTTATGTCTGCCACACCTCTACCAGTGCCGAGGGGCCAGTCACAGGGTCGTCAGCTGGGATCCATCCTTCCTTGATGTTTCACCCCTTTAATTCCAGAACATTTCTGGGTGGTGGGGCAGCAGTAGGGACGTCTCCCTACCACTCCCTGTGGCCAGGCCTAAAATCCTTAGTTACCCCAACTGGGATCTTTCCTTCTGAGCCACAGCCAGAAGCTCCCCTTTTCTACCTCTTCAGCCAGTTCCCTAAGTGCCTTTTTCTGCTTGAACCCAATGACTCCAAGGACTTTCAACAGATGCTGGGTGGATTTTCCAACAACGCCCTTGCAGCCGACTTTCACAGGGTATATGTATGCCTTCCATCCTGCTTCAGTGCAAGCTCTGTGTATTTCTACTTTTTATGCTCAAAGGCTGCCTCCATCGCTTCTTCCCATGAAACTGTAAGTTCTACCATAATAACAGTCTTGTCAGGGATGGACCACAAAACTATATCTGGTTGTAGGGAAGTTGTAGCAATCTGTGGTGGAAACTTCAGCTGCTTATTCAGGTCAGCCTTTATTTGCCACTCGCATCCCGGCCTCAGTATGGACCACTCTTTGTGAACAAGCTTTCTTCTTGTATCTCTGGGTCTAATGAAGCATATCTGTGGCTTGGAAAAGAGCAAGATGGACCTGTTGGATTTAAGTCTGCACTCCGTGACAACCTCAGCCAGATTTTTTAGCACCTGATCATGACGCCATCTGAACTGACCCTGGGTCAAGACTGATCTGCAGCCACTTAGAATGTACTGCAAACTAGGATTTTGGGCCTCGCAGAGGCTGTAGCTTGTTTTTGAGCCATACCAAAGGTGTATGTTTTGGGAGCTTGGAAGGGTATCGTATGTGGACCTAATAAGGAAGTTTAGCCTTGTTTGTGGGATCTTCCACATGTCCAACTTAAGGCCATGGTGGTGACTGCTTCCCAATTTGTCCACCTTCCCTGCTGTCGCTGGGTCATTGCTCTGATCTTATATGCTTCATCTTCCATCTTGATGACTTCTGAAATCACCAGTTCCTTCCTTTCTTTCTTGGAAGAGCTTGACCACATCTTGGGGGCTGGTGCCCACCCCAGCCCTGTCTTGCCCTGATGTAGTGACCCAGCTATTTTCTTGTGCTGTAGTTGGCGAATTGCCTGGTCAAAAACTTGCTCAACTCGCCATTTGCGCCCTGTTCGAACTGGTGCCTTTGCTGCTAATATAGTTGGATCGGGTGAGTCTTTGAGCTCAAACATGAGCCTCACTTTCTCCACCTTATAACCCAGGTTGAGGGACTTCAAGGGTAGCTGGAAGGTGTTCTTTCCAAACAAGGCAGCATTGGACAGGCAGTGAGGTAGCCCTAACCATTTCTGGATATAATTGTTTGCCTTTGCATCCATGCTCTGTACTGCTGTTTCAAAGATCTCACACAGCTTCAGCGGCCACATCAAACAATGGTAAAGGGTGAATTAATAGCACCAGGTTTTGAATTTTCCTGCGAGATGGCTTTGATCCATCCTTACTAGGCCTTCTGAGAGCTGTGTCATGACAGGGTGAGCCATATGTTTATCCGAGAGGTCAGAGGTATACAACCTCCCAAGGCTTTTCACTGGCTGTTCTGTTTTGTGGGCTCTACTCTGTGTCTCTGTGCCAATAGAAAAGATGATGTCATTCCTTGACCCCTTCAGAACTGACAGACTTCTGGACTTAGCTGGTTTGATTTTCATCCTTGCCCAGCAAAAAAGCTCATTTAGTCTCTTGAGCAGGTGTCTTGAGCAAGCGGCTGTTTGCAGGAGTGTTGTAACATCATCCATGTAACTTCTTAGAGATGGAAGACACTGTCCTGATTCTGCTGTCACTCCCCTGACAATCTGTCTTGCACCAGTAAGGATGATTTTAAAGGCTGCTGTAAACAGGATGGATGAGATTAAACATCCCATCATGATCCCTTTCTCAAGCTGATGCCAACTAATTGTGATTTCTTGAGTGGTGTAGGAGACATAGAAGTTATTGAAATAGCAGAGACCAGGGTTTTTTTTTTTATACAAGCAAGCATGTGGAAGAATTTGAATGTGAACATGATCTGGTAATGTGGAACAGATCCATAAGCTTTTTCCAGATCCAACCATATCACATGGAAATCTGACTTAATGCGCCTGGCTGTCTGAATTTGTTCCCAAATAACAACAGAGTGTTTGATGCAACCAGAAAATCCTGGAACACCTGTTTTCTGGCAACTGGTGTCAATGTAATTATCGCCCAGGAGGTACGTAGTTGCTCATCTGTCTGGCTAGAACTGTAAAGAAGATCTGACTTGCTTTGACATTACTTTGTGCATGCAGAATCCCTTGTTATTGCTGTTAGCATTACTGTTATTGCCTAGTTAGTTTCCAGCTGCTAGTGTGTTATATATTCTCCCTTAACATTCCAGCTCGACATTTTAATATTTCTGCTGCAACACAGTGAAGTGTGGTAAACATGTTTAGAGTAGATAGTCATGCCTTACATCATCTGAAAGCTTGCAATTTCATCAGTTTGGATATTAAAACAGATTTGAGATATAATCATAACACTGGAATTATAGAGCATCAAACGAGCTAGAGCAGCATAGCAACATAACATTTACTCACCAATTTAGCTTTCTTGGAGTCCGGTAATTAATGATAGTCCAACAAATATGGTCCTGTTTTATTGCAAAAGATCCAATAGATCCATTTGAGTAAGATTTATTGTCTATCTAGATAATTACAGGGGACAATGCCCATAAAATTGCAGCATTGTTTGAAATCCAGCCGGCTAACTTTCAGCTTTTTTTGTTTGTTTGTTTATGCACTATAAGAACTACATTTCCCAGATAGTGACATAAACGGAAGCCCAAAAGACTCACGTGACAGTCTTGATTTGATTGATGCTTCATTTAACCCAGTAGCCCTTTCTTTTGTGTTTTCACAGCTTTCAATACTCAATGAGTGCCTACTTAGCATGAAGGACCAGCCCCACAGCTAACACAAACAAAACGAGCCAGTTGCAGCTGAGTATGCTGATTATGGATCTGTCATGTAGCCAATTAATTTCTGAATGTAACAATACCTGACAGTGTCATGGCCTGAGCGCCAATATCGTCCACACTCGGATCATGCAGTATTTTCCTCCCATTCTGTGTAGTTCCTTGTAGCTCTCCGAGCTTTTATTTTGACAGCGTCTCGGAGGGGCTTCTGGCTGTCAGAGCTGAGCTCCTCTGTGACAGCTGGATTGCATTCAGCTGATGACTGCCTCATCAGCTGATTAATCCTTAGCCCTATTTAAGGGAGCAGCATAGGTTACTCCGGGCTGCGACCTCACATACGCATAACGCTGGTTTCCCCAACGTTCGTCTGAAGCTCCTAACCCTGGCTTCAGTCACTCCCTTGATCCTCCGTGCTCCCAGTAAGTTTCTCCTTGTTCTCAGTGTATTGTTAGTGTGTCCTAGTCATAGCCTTTATTTGTGTTTTGCCCCACGTGGCTCATTATTTTGTACCTTGTGTCAGTCCGTTAATATATACGCAAACTCACTGGTTGCCTATAGTGTTTCATTAGTGGTCCGCTAGGACCACACCATGACAGATAGGACTTGTGTTAAATATGGAAATTACCGACACAATGATACAGCTCTAGTTGGAGCATGCTTCATTTATTTGCACTCAACAACCCTAAAACTCAGTGGTGCGAAGCTTATGACAGTCGTCATGCATTCTGATGTAAGATGTAAATGTCATAACAATGGCAGCCTTAAAACGGCATTGACACAGCCATGCCAAATACCCCCCCCCCCCGCCCCCAAGCATTCACGTATAATACTCAGTCTCAAAGTCCTGGAAATGCCTGGGCCGGGTGTGTGCACAGACTGAACGAGGCTCACATAGAGCACTGGCCTCGGGGTTTGGATCTGGGGCTTCTGGTGGGGTGGGGGGTGGTGGCCCATCACTTTGTGGGGGGTTTGATGCTGATGAAGGGTCTGGCTGCAGGGCTGGTGGAGCCCATACTCTGGTCTGCACCAGACGGAGGGGGAGCCAATACCTTGTGTAGACGGCTGGCATGCCAGCGAGTACCATCCATGAGTGTGAAGGTGGTGGAGCCAAGCCGCTGGCTGACCTGCCCCAGCTCTGACCAGAGTGAGAGCAGCTTGTTATCCTGGTGGGGTCACCGGACCCTGACTCACCGGACCCTGACCCAGTCATAGACAGCGATGATGGAAGGCCTGGTTCGACCCTAATGGTTGAACCGGTTTTTCATCTGGTGCTGGCATTCGCTGACCCTTGCTTGGACTGGGTGTACTGGAATGTTAGTCAGGATGGGCCGGAGTTTGTCTAGTGGCAGCGGGAGCTCCCATCCTAGCATGAGGGAGGCCGAAGAGACCCTGATGGTGGCATGGGGGGTGGCGTGATAATGCAGCAGTGTCTGGAGAAGACGAGAGTTGAATGTGCACCCTTGTGCAAGGTGCACCTTGATTCTGTTTTTTAGTGGCTGGTTCAGCCGCTCAACCACCCCACCCCCCCATTAGCAGATGGGCTATAGAAAGATGTGTGAATATGACAGATTCTTCTCTCGCTCAAGTAAGAGCACAGTTCATGTGAGATCATCTGGGAGCCATTATCAGTGGTGATTTTCTTGGGCAGACCCCAGCGTGTGAACAGAGAGTCCAGGATGTCGATTAATACTTTAGACGCCACTGTGGCCACCGGTATTGCCTCTGGCCACTTGGAGTGTAGATCGTGAACCATGACAAGAAACCGTTGGTAGTGAGGCACTCCTTTCAACTAACCACAGATATCTAGTTACAGGTGTTCGCAGGGTTGAAACGGCCAGTCCAGGGGTTGTATGGGTGGGAGTGGGATTGGGGCCCTGGTTTTGCTGCTGAGGAGGCAGGTGGTGCAGTCCTTGACCAGAGTCTCAATATCTGTCAATCCCCGGCCACCAGACCCTGTCCCGGCTGATTATGCCCAGGTGACCCTCATGCGCCATAGCAAGGACACGTGCATGAAGGGCCCCTGGGACCACAATACAAAGCCCCCTGGCAACACAAGAGTCATTCCAGCATGCCAGCTGTTTGTGTACCTTGAAGTAGGGTGACAGTTCGTCAGGCACCTTGTTAGGCCAGCCGTTCGTGATGTATGATGCCACTAGGGTGAGTCGGCAGCTGAGGCGTCCTGCAGCTCACTCAGTGACACAGTTTCCTGAAGTGGTGTGTGGAGAAGCTGTAGGATGTTGTGCTCTGCCTTATCGTGCACAGGAGCTGGGGACTGAGGCGAATGTTATGTAGTGATGGAGAGCAACAACAGGTCAGCCACCACATTGCCCCATCCTGGTGTAAATTGTAACTGAAAATTGTACAGCTATAGACGGTCAGCCCAACGGTGTAGCCTGAGTGGTTTGTGCCCGTGCCTGAGGTGGCTAGGAGGGTGGTGAGTGCTTGGTGGTCAGTCCTTAAGGTGAATTCTCGTCCATACAAATGGTAAATGGTAAATGGCATTCACTTATATAGTGCTTTTTCTCATCTCTAGATGACCAAAGTGCTTTACAGATCCTGCCATCCACCCATTCACACATACATTCACACACTGATGGTGGCAGAGCTGCCATACACAGGTGCTGGCCTGACCCGCCAGGAGCAACTGGGGGTTCAGTGTCTTGCTCAAGGACACTTCGACATGCAGACTGCAGACAGAGCAGGAATCGAACCCCTGACCCTCCAAATCAGTAGTCGGCCACACTACACCTGCACCACAGCCACAAGTACATATGCCAGTGCTCGCAGGCCCAGAGGCATGCTAGCGCTTCTCTCTCTCCAACTGAGAAACGTTGTTCTGTTGGATATAGTGCCCGGAAGGCAAAAGCGATTGGCCTTTCCTCGCCGCCCTGGAGTTGTGACTTAACAGCACCTATGGCAATGGTGGAGGTGTCACACATCACCAATGGTCGGGTCAAAGTGCGCCAGGATTGGGAGTGAAGTGAGTTACATCTTGAAGCTACGCACAGCCTCGGAGCAGGCCAGTATCCAGAGCCAGGGCTCATCAGTTTTCAGTAGTTTGCGCAGCGGTGCAGTAGTCTCTGAATACTGGGGGAGGAAGTGGAGGTAGTATGCCGCTCCGGGACATGCTGAATGGCCTCTGTGTTTGAGTAAAGTGGGCTTATACCCTCAGCTGAGAGGCAGAAACCCATGTGCTCTATTGCTGAGGCTGCAAAGATGCACTTGTCGCCATTCAGTGTGAGGTGATGCTCAGCCAGTGTGGTGAAAACTTTGTGGAAGCACTTGTTGTGGATTTGTGGCGTTGGCTCCATGGATCACAATGTCGTCGAGATAGATGGCCACACCCGGGTGGAAGCCATGATTTTCTGAAAACAACTTGATGCTAATTTCAACCCAAAAGCGAAACGCTTTTAACAAAAAACGCCATTATGGGTGATGAAGGCAGTTAAGTTTTGGCTCTCAGGGTGTAAAGGCACCTGAAGGTACTCCTGGTGCAGGTCCAGTTTGGAGAAGGTTGTGAACCGGTGAAACTGGGATGTGAGCTCTTCTGTGGTTGGCAAGGGGTAACGGTCTGATATTATGGCTTTGTTTACTGCTCTAAGGTCCACACAGATACGCAGTCCCCCGGTCTTCTTTTGTGCTATGACTATATTAGATATCCATGATGAAGCGTCCACCTACTCTACAATGTCATCAACAAGCATGTGCTGGAGCTCAGCTGAAATGTCATCTTGCAGCATCAGCGGTGAGCAGCAGAGTGGTTGAACCAGGGGCTGGTGAGCAAAGGCTGTGAGGCAACCCAGCCCATCAAACAATGCAGGCCACTGTAGCTGCCATGGGGTGGTGACGGTGTGGATCTCTGAGCCTGTAGTGTCCAGTAGGGTGAATCCGAGACTGTTGAAGAGATCAAGACCAAGTAGGTTAGCCCCATAGTGTGACACGTGGAATGTGAAGGTCGACAGAGCCTTTCCCCCATAGTGTACTGGTAGCTGGACTGAGCCCACGATATCAATTTCAGAATTGCCATAGCCCCGCAAGGTTGTGGAGGGCGCTCTCAATGGCTCATGGGAAAAGAAGCGTTTCCATGTCTCTAGATTCAGCAGTGACACAGTGGCACCCGTGTCGAGGATTAGGGGTAGGGTGACTCCATTGATTGTTAGTGAGCAGGTTTTGAGTGAAACTCGTTCTGAGTGGACATTATGAATGACAGTTGGTGGAGGTGCTGGGTGCTGTTGGCGGGTTTTGGCAGGAGCGGACCTGCACACTTTATGAAAGTGGTTGAGCTTCCCGCAGTTGGAGCAAATTTTCCCATGTGCTTGGCAGACTTGTGCTCTAGAATGATGTGTGAGTGAGCCAGAGTTCCCACACAGCTGTTGCGGGCTGTCACGGGGTTGTGAGGCTACTTGGACACTTTCCAGGGGGCTAGCAGAACTGGTAGGGGACATTTCTGACTGTGGCCTCATTGCATCAGATGATGTGTCATTTTGAGGCGAAAAGGTGGAAGATGATAGGTTTGCCGTGCAATCCAATGCAGACTCTACTTGTAATGCTATCTTAATGGCCTGGACTAGTGTCAGATCATCATTCTCTAGCAGCAGTTTGTCTCTGATTTTGTCACGTAGGTCAACCGCATATTGGGAGGTTGACTCACCAGCTCATTGGTGTTTGCACCTAAATATGACCTGGTGTAGAAGGGTGGTCTGTGGGGCTGCAAAATGTTCCTTGAGTCGTTCAGCAGCGTCTCCATATGTAGAGGTGTTAGTGAATGTTCCGAACACCCACTGTCCCTCTGTCCCCAGACAGTGCAGTAACAATGCACATTTCCTCCTGTCAGAGACGTTATTCAAGCCGGCCGCTAAGAGAAGGGAAGGACCTGGAAGGAATAGGAAGGGCCAGGAATGGAGGGGGCGAGGGCAGGGAACGGTCAGCCATTCTCGTCGCCAATGTTATACAGTATATGGGAATTACCGACACAACGATACAGCTCTAGTTGGAGCATGCGCCATTTATTTGCACTCAACTCAACAACCCTAAAACTCACTGACGCGAAGCTTATGACATCTGTCAAGCGTGCTGACAAGATGTAAAACAGAACTTGGCATGTCGTAAACATGGCAACCTTACAGCGGCATTGACGCAGCCATCCCAAACATAGCAGCTGGGTTCGTCACACACGCCCCCTACAAAGCCCGTACATGTCCCATACGTATTGCTCGGTTGCTTCTACAAAGCTAAGTCACTTCTACTGACAGTGTATCTGGATATAGGGCAGGATAGCCCTGAGTGTCACCTTTCATTAGAGTCCAAGGTGTCTATGTAAGCATGCAAAAGTTATAAATGTTTTTCCAAGGTTCAAAAACACCTGGTTGCAAACTGGGAAAAAACAAACAAACAAAAAACTCTTAATACAGTGGTGTGAAAAACTGTTTGCCCCCTTCCTGATTTCTCATTTTTTGCATGTTTGTCACACTTAAATGTTTCAGATCATCAAACAAATTTAAATATTAGACAAAGATAACACAAGTAAACACAAAATGCAGTTTTAAATGAAGGTGTTTATTATTAGGGGGAAAAAATCCAAACCTACATGGCCCTGTGTGAAAAAGTGATTGCCTCCTAAACCTAATAACTGGTTGGGCCACCCTGAGCAGGAACAACTGCAGTCAAGTGTTTGCGATAACTGGCAATGAGTCTTTTACAGCGCTGTGGAGGTATTTTGGCCCACTCATCTTTGTAGAATTGTTGTAATTCAGCCAGCAGCAGCAACTGCAATCAAGCGTTTGCAATAACTGGCAGTGAGTCTTTTACAGCACTGTGGAGGAATTGTGGCTCACTCATCTTTGCAGAATTGTTGTAATTCAGTCACATTGGAGGGTTTTCAAGCATGAACTGCCTTTATAAGGTCATGCCACAGCATCTCAATCGGATTCAGGTCAGGACTGTGACTAGGCCACTCCAAAGTCTTCATTTTGTTTTTCTTAAGCCATTCAGAGGTGGACTTGTTGGTGTGTTTTGGATCATGTTTTCCCCGTGTCTGCGTGGGTTTACTCCGGGTACTCTGGTTTCCTCCCACAGGCCAAAGACATGCAGGTTATGTTAATTGGTATCAAGTGGGGATTCTAAATTGTCCTTAGGTATGAATGTGAGAGTGAATGGTTGTCTGTCTCTGTGTTGGCCCTGTGATGGACTGGCGATCTGTCCAGAGTGTACCCTGCCTCTTACCCAAAAGATGCTGGGATAGGCTCCTGTCCCCCCATGACCCGAAAAGGATTAAGCGGTAGAAGATGGATGGATGGATTTTTTGAACATTAACAGAATTGCATGACATTTGCTGGTGAGCTGAAGGATACTTTTGTGATTGTGAGTCTGAAGTTTCAGCAAACTTGAATCAGTACACCAGGAGTTAAACCCAAAACTACATGCCAAAGAGAAACTGTACAACTTGACTGGCCTCGAAAGTCAAAGCGGATTTAACATTTTTGGATAATTTCAACAACTTTTTATTATCAATGTCTGTAGATGATCTCTGCTTAATTTCAAGCAATTTGGATGAATGGCCTAGGAGTTCATTTTGAGTTCACTTGCACATTTTTGAAAATATGATGCAGAAAACTTCATTTTCAGAGTTTGCGACCATTGCCAAAAAGTGGTGGAAGGTTTCAGTGAATAGAATCATTAAAGAATTTTCAGTCTAAGCCCAGCTGTTCAAGATATTTGCAAAAACCTGAAATTGTTTATTATTGAATATTGTAAAATTTGAAGTTTTCACCAGGGCAGTGAGTTTCATTTCCAGTGAGGCTGTTATGCTTTCAGAGTCTGATTTACAAATTGGATTTTATATATACTTTTAACAAAACAAGTATTTTATTAAATTACCTCTTAATGAAATACAAAGAAAAGGCAGTAATAAAAGTCCATGATTTCATTTTATAACTCTCCTTGAGTATAACCAATGTGCAAAGATCCACGGTTACACTAAGTTATTTTACAAACAAGTTATTTTGGGCAAAAAATTCATTATACTTTGTTTTTGGCCAAGAAAGAATGTAAATTATAGTGGTTCAGAGAGCTGCATCTCTGTGTGTTGAAGCTCCACAATTTACACTCATTATTACAAATTATTAGTAGTATTTACACATACTATATGCATGCATGGTCTTACTTTTACTTGTAAATGAAATAAATTTGCCAATCCTTCTCGACAAAAATCACTGTGACCTTGTTAAAAATGTCCTAATCTTTTTTCTTTTTTTTTTTGAAAAAAACAAAACAAAACAAAACAAACAAACAAACAAAAACCAAACCTGTGCTTACGGTGCTCAAGCACATCCCGTTGGGGCAAGGGTACTGCACAGCCTCTGACTGTGATTTTCAGCCTCACCTGCCTCCCCTGACTGCACGTCACTGGTTTCCACGTATGACCGTTTTTGCTCCCCATGCACTTTTAGCAGAGAAAAAAAATAATAATGATAATAAGAAGAAGAAGAACAAGAGCAATAGATTTCCTGCAGCATAGCTGCTTAGAAACCAAACAAGTCAGGTAACAACTGGGGTCAGCAATATGTTTCAGTGAGTTTCACAGGTTCATTACAGCCAGTGGTGTTTGGAATGGGAGAGACATAAACAATATGATCACTGCACTATGCTAAGCTAACTGGGCCAACACTGAAGCAGCACAGTATGATTACAAAAACCATCAAAATGTGAAACAAGAACTTTATAAAGGAAAAAAACCTATCTGTCAATACACAATTTCCAATATGTACAATGATAAGTGTAAGTGATAAAATTGATTTATTGATGAGAAAGTACTATGTTATGGGCAAATTAATGGAACTAAAAGTGGATGTCCAGGGAGACTGGAAAGCAGAGGTACAAACTACATTGTACAAGAGATATATTTTCATGAGGAAAAGTCAGATTTTTTTTTTTTTGAAAAGTGCAAATTTAGAAGAAAAATGGAACAAATTTACAAGAAAGAAGAAAGTTGAGTCTTTACAAAAATACAAAAATTTCAAGACAAAAATAAAAAACCACTAGATTTAAGAGGATAAACACCCTTGTTACTAATGTTTACAGGCCAGTTTATTCTCATGTTTCTCTGCTGTTTTACCCTCATCTGAAGGCTCAGATGTTTTTGTGGCCAACAGCTAAATTTACTGTATTTATTATTTGGTGAAGTATTTTAGGTGGGCTCTAGTTAGCTATTTTCACCATTTTTCCCAATCTGATGTAGCTGCACACAACTTTAAAATGTACTTAGATTAAGCACAAGATGGAAAATCATCTGCCTTTTAACCTGAACTTGAATATCTTGGGTAAAAATTAGCTTTCTGTGATATCATTTTTGGTGGTTTTATCGACTGAATACGAGACAGTCACAAGCACACACAACTTAAAAATGTACCGATGAAAACGGGAGGAACTTGTAGCCATACAGACTCAGAGACAACTTTTTTTGTTTCTTCTAGCTCACCCCTAATCCCTGAGGAAGACCCACAGACAGACACACACATAAACACACACACCTCTAATACCATGCTTTATTAGACGGCCTCTGCTGCCATCCTGTCTCCCCCCTCAGATTAATGTCCTCTGGGCTTCTCACCAGCTGTTTCCGTCCCTTAACACCCCTCATCTTTCTCTGGCCGGCCCTCCCGCTTCAGAGACCAGCCGCCGTGCCTGCGTGGCTCCCCGGCTCGGTGTGTTTGCATAGGTGAGGCAAAAAGTTTTATATGTCGTCCACTCGAAGATATATCGGTGTCCAGAGGCGGTGTTGATAAGATGATGAAATCCTTGAGCCTGCCGGGTTTGAACCAGCTTATTTGCACCCACCTGATGGAGGACAGACTCAGACAGATGTAATTTTGGATGCTATTAGCTGGGTTTGAGTCGAGTGGGAGCCAGTGAGAGATGAACGGCCATGAGAGCACTAAAAGCCAACTAATAAGTTACTGCAGCATTTATATAATTTCAAATACAAATAAGATATTTAGTAATGTAATACATATTTGTGAAAAGAAATGTGTCCTTTGGCTATTAAATGTGAGACATGGGGTCATAGCTTTATTTAGATAATTAGGCCTGTAATGATAACCAGTTTTGTTGGATGATAAATTGTCCCAGAAATTATGATAAAAGTTATTGTTGATGTTTTGAACTGTGTAGAATGGCTGCATCTCTTTGGCTATGAATGGACTAACACTGTGAGTGTGAGCCATCTAAACTCCGTGACATTTGAATTTGCATGTTGGTGGAAACATCCTTTATCCCAGACTGAGGGGAAATGGAGGGAACTGCACGTCTGCAGATTTTATAAGGTCATTTTTTCTGAAAACATTGTAAACGTGATAACTGACAAAGGAAATGACATAACTTAGTTCTTTCTTTGAAAAATTTGGATGAGCTTTAATTTTGGCAACTGTCAGAAATAAATAGAGTCTTAGAAAAGTTTAAAGTGATTGTCCGTCCTTTATTGCAGAGAGGGCACTGAAGCATCACAATAAGTCTTTTTATACAAACAACATCATATTTTGGGTGTGAGAGAGAGAGCGAGAGAGAGAGCGAGAGAGTGAGAAGGAGGAGGAGGAGGAGGAGAGCTGAAACTTCTGCCGTACTGCTCCGTGCCAGATCTTCTTATCTCAAGGTCAAAGCTCTTCACTTGAAACAGGAGAAAGAAAATACATTGAACTCGAAGGAACTCAGATTTAAGTAATGTGCAGTTAGTGAAAGAGAATGAAATGCAGCAGTACCATATTTAAAGAACTCAATGCTTTACAGTAATTTTCTATCAGCGACTTGAGAGGTCAACTCTCAAAAAACCTTGTAATTGTGGTAACTTGTAAATGAAATGATGTAGCCTTTTCATATTGATCCCAAAGTTGCATCTGAGAAAAATGGGACGATTTTGATTTAGGTAGCTTCACACAAAAGTTAAGCCAGCCAGTGCTCGTAATGCCAGCAGGCTGATGGGTACCTGCCAGTATTTTTTCTTGCTGTCCTCGCCATGTGCAAGGACACAGTCAGCGTGATGACTGACATGAGTGGGGCAGAAGCAGCCCGACATTACCATTAGTTTTTCCTCTTCCAAAAGCCAGTTGTTAGTGCCTTGGAAGGGTTTGCTGGTAGCAAGCTGGTCTACTCTTTTCGGGCCTCCGCCATCTTCTGTTTTCAGCCCGCAGATCTCTCGAGGTTCCTTTTCAGTATCCGTCACACACGGGTCCCCAGTGGTGGGAGCAGGCCTCTACACCACAGCAAGGCCCCACCTGTGCTGTACCAGTGCTGGCCGGACAGCATGAGCAGGCCTCAGTGCCATAGAGAACCCATTTTCAGAGGCTCCTCTGATGGGTGCCTGTTCCACTGTACTCGCTGGAGGCTGCAAAGGAACCAGGAGAGACCCTTGATCGCCAGAAGGCAACGGAAAGTGCAGGGATCTGGCCCACTGCTGACCATAGACTGTATGCTTCTGACAAAGTTGTGGTTAGCCATTAGCATGGATTCTCTTAGCAGAGGGAAGGTGGAGGAGCAGTGACAGTAGGGTTGGCCCCCATCCTGTAAAATACAGTATCGTCCTGTTTTTTACATTAAAATAATGCGTCCTGTACTGAATCAATACAGGATGTGGTTTGTCCTGTATTTACTAGGTGCCTTTAACATAGCATCTCATGCATGTTGCCCTCCTACTCAGTAGTTGTTGGATGATTTGTTTACTTTTCAGTCCCTCCACGATTTTGCGGGATGTTTTTATGATTGTTGCGGCCCAAAAAGCCTGACTTCGCGGGAGATTTTTTAAAAAGGTGCAATAAAAGTTGCAATGTTTTTAGAGTATTTTTTGCTCTAAATGTTGTGGAAAGAATTACAAATTTTAAAGCAGATGTTTTTTTCCAGGTTACTGCAGTGATATTCTATATAACATTACAAGTAAAGCACAGGATTGTCAAAAATTTCGTATTTTTATAGTGATTTGTAAATCAAGCAAAAACTTCTGCTATACAGAAAAACTTTTGTGCAACAGCAAATACAGACTTTAACACAATAGCCATTACAACAGCTGAATTGTACTGAATGCATGGTTAAGAGTAGAGATTTGTAAATTATTGGGAGCAATTTCATTTGAAAACTCCCTATGGTCCCCAACCACTCAGTACTGAGCCGAGAGGAAAAATAATTTATTCTATTTTTCTGTATTGTCTATAGGAGTCTGTGTTTTTCTGAAAAAAAAAAAAAAATTACAGAGAATATTCTCTCTCTTTCCATGCCTAACTCCTACCTGTCTGTCTGCTGCATGTCGGTCTTGAGACACACATCTTTCATTTACGGCGTGGGGGGGGGGGTGTCCATCCAGACCGGAGATCCACAGCTTTAAAGCTCATTGACCAGAAGTAGTAATGATTTTACCTCTAAAGATGTGTAAAATGTTAACACTCACTGTAGTGTCAATAGTTTTACGGCGTCTCTCCTCACGCGCGCGCCCGTGACAGGGTGCTTTTGGGGCAGGCGGATGTTTTTCAACAAAAACCCAGCACTTCATACACGCGGTCAGGACGGAGACGTGGTGAGATGTCCACCGGCAGGCTGGGGAAGACGGAGGAAGGGACGGTGTTGGAAACCTCACGGGTGTGGGTTTTTTTAAATCATACACTCTGTTTGCAGATGTGCTCCATTAATACTCACTGTAAACACGGAAGTGAACTCGGTGCACCGATACATTTTGTTGGTTAGATTGAGCATTTGAGCACCAGTGAGAGACAAATTTGATTGGTGAAATTGGCAGAAGTTGGCGAGGATTGGCCAAAATTGCGAGAAAATTGCAGAGATTGGACAAAGTTGCAAGGTCGCGCAATAGTTGCGCTGATTGGCTGATTTCATGTGAACTGACGTGATCGCAACATCGCAAAATCCTGGAGGGACTGACTTTTACACACTGCAAGTGAAGTCAACGCTCAACAGTGATTGGGTGAGAGATAGCTGGGTGGGCTCAGCTGCAGCCGCAGTGGCTTTCCGGCTTCTCACAGACCAACATGTCTATATGGCTGCACCGTGTCCTGATAGTCCGCCCTGTGCATCAGTCAAACGTTTGCAAAAGTACCGACATGAGTGGGAAGAACTCAATGATTGGCTTGGCAGTGTCAAAGACAACAGGTACAATGCAAACTGCAAAGGTGTACTCTACACAAGTAGAAAAAAAAATTGATAAACAAGTTGTACAGTTCTAATCTTAAATAAGTTGTCATTTGAACATCCAGATTTTTTGAGGGGTTCTTTCATTTGTAGTAAACGGGAACAGTTTGACTTTCGAACTTGAAAGTTATAAACACCGTCAAAGAAGCACTTCAAATTTTGGCCTATGAATACTATGTTAATATTTTATTTAAACAATGATTAAGTTATGATAAACCACAACTAGTGCCCCACACATCACCTTGGGATGGGAAGGGGGTGTCCTTTATTTTTCTGCATTGAAGGTGGCAACTATAAGTGACGGCCAGTGTTAGGAGATGTAGCCAAGCTGCATTTTTTAAAATTTTGGTTTCAGAGCAGAGATCTAGTGTGACATCCAGTAAAAATCCTGGCGGCTCTTTTAAGGCTGAATTATATAATGAGAGGCACTAAAAATGCAACATACAAAGAAAACAAAATCCTGTGTATGTTTATAATGATTATGTGCTTTTAAAGTATTAAGGTTTTTTAATGATGTTAATGCATGCATATTAAAATAATCGCTTCCATCTCAGTGAATAAAACTGCCCCGGTTCAATGACCCCGGTTACATGGCCACAGTAATCCGGTAACTGGGAATAATCAGCTAATAATGATAATAATCAGATTTCACGTGTTTACATGCACTGAATAAACAGATTATTGGTCAGTAAACCACTTGAGTTAATGAGATTTTTCATAATCTCATAATGGCCTTTGACTGATTATTCTGTTCACATGTACTTTAATAATCAGATAAGTCCAGAAATCTGTTTATAAATGGTTTATTTGTGTGAATGCCAGTGAATGGGGAGCGTGTTTGTATGCCAGTCCTTGCAGGGATGCACTGATAAATCATGCTGAGTTTGAGTTGCTCGCTGAATGGGACCACATTCCTCAGGGGTTACCAGCTGCACCTTTTTTCTCGTAAACTTGCAACTTCTTTCCTCATAAATTTGCAACGTTTTTCTCATAAAACTGCAACTTTTTTCTTGTAAATTTGCAACTTTTTTCTTGTAAATCTACAACTTTGTTCTTGTAAATTTGAAACTTTTCTCATAAAGTTGTGACGTTTTTTTGCAAAGCTGCTACATATTTAATCATAAAATTGGAACTTTTTTCTCATAAATTTGAAAACTTTTTCTTGTAAATTTGCAACTTTTTCATAAATTTGTGACTTTTTTGCAAAATTGCTACTTTTTTCACATAAAATTGCTGTCATGAATTGCCCCTCGGGACAGAGAGGAGAAACCCACACGCTGGCCTACTAGTTTGTGAAATTTATTGAAAAAACAAACACAAAGTCTAAACAGTGGTCAAACACAAAACCCAAACTGACATACAAAGTAAACTTACAGATTACCACACCTGAACAAGGGCTGGGTTTTGGTGGAGACGAGGGAAGAGAACTTAAGACTCCGGCAAAGAGAAATGAAAATAACAGCCCTTAAATAGGGTCAGAAACAAATGATAGAAGTGATGACAGGTGTGGGTCACATGAGTGGGCAGGAGGTAACAATGGTTACAACTGGGATCAGCTGGGAGCAGCAATGAGAGGGAGAGCCGGGACTGACAGCTGATAGAAGCACTGCCCACAACACAGCAAAAAACCCAGAAGTGCTCCTGACAGCTGCAGCCCCAGGAAGAGAGAAAACACAACAGAGTATAAGTACAATGAGATAACAAAGACAAATAAACCCTAACATAAAAACAACAACACTACAATGAACAAAACAGGAAAATGATTCATACTAAGGAACAATACAGGATAAGTGAAAATTAACCAAAGATAAAATAACAGGAATAAGAACTCAAAAATACAACACCATACAAATATGAAAAAAGTAAAGCGAGCGAGCACGGCGGAATCCCTCCATGCTCAGATTGTGACAATTGCAGTTTTTCTCAGAAAACTGCAACTTTTTTCTTGAAAATTTGCAACTTTTTTTTCTTGCAAAATTTGCAACTTTTTCCTAAATGCACCGACAAATCATGCTGAGTTTGAGGCAGCGCTGCTCGCTGAATGGAACCACATTCTTCAGCGTCAAATTGACCACTTAGTGGCATCAGTCCCACGCAGAGTTGAAACTTTACTGGCAGCAAATGACATCCACCAACAACAACAACAAGGTGCACATGGCCAGTTATGTAACTGTTGCAGTCCATTGCTTGTAATTAGAGCAATCCTGAGCCAGTCTGATAACGTCAGGCAGAGGGAGTATTAATGAGACCTACGATATCTGGGACAGTGCCGGCCTCTGGGAATTTGCTTTGCCGGAACCTTGTTTCCCAAACAAGCAATGTGGCCCAAAACCTGTAGTCTTCCTCTCCTGATGGTGGTGGTAATGGGACAAGGTTGCGAGCTCTGGCGTACACCTCTTCATTGATGACATGGTGGAACCATTGGATGCCTAAGATATTTCAGAGGCAATTTTGATGGTAAACATCTCGAGGTGCGGCTGAGAGGGTCATTGTCTTGGAACCACAAATCACACAGGTATTGAAGATACAGAGCTTCTTTGCTGTACGGGTCTTACCACATCTCCAAACTTTGCACACACAACCAAAGGTGACGTTGGCCTGCTGAATGCGCTTAATGATCTCGGGGTCTGAGGAGCAGTCAGTGGAGATCTTGGAGCCACGGTATATGAAGTCATTTTTAGCACTTCGACTTCCTCATTGTTGACCTGAGTGAAGTGTGGTGGTGGTGGTAGGAAGTCAGATAGTGACTGTATTTTTGTCTTTGCCCAGCTTGATGGTGAGGCCCAAGGGTGAAGCCTCATCTGCCACCATCTCCTGTGTCAGCAATGACATCAATAAAAGTGGCAAAAAAGACAGTTTTTCCTCAACACTGATGCCAAGTGATAGCTGACAGGGGAATCACCTGATTGTTGGTGTCTTTCTGCAGTTGTGGGATCTGTCCCACAGTTGAAAGATCTATGAGATGATTGTTGTGAATATGCACTATATTGTGACGTTTGCAAGGGTTCACACAAAAACAATGGAGCAGATGGCTGTGATCAACCTGATTTATTTTTCACACCCCGACCCCCAACTTGCAACTTAGTACACAGAGCCGGGGAGGTCATTCTCACAGACCACTGTTTACATCACGGTTACACACACATGATACATCTTGCCCTAATCCTGCTAAACACTGCTGGGTCATTATAATGCAGTTATAATGACACAGCAGTATAACTCAGAAATAACACATTTAACACACACAGTAACATTTCAAACTGGCAAAGCATGCTGGGAAATCCCTGGCTCCCTTAAAATGGCCCCGTTACAATATAAATAAATAATCTGCATAGAGTAGGTGATTAGAAGGGGGTTGAGGGGCAATGCCATCCCCCTTGTTAGCAAAATGACCAAAAATCATCCCTCTTTTTAACATGCCATTTCCCCCACCAATTCAGAGGTGTAAATGAAGGGGGTGGGGGTGGGGTGGGGGGGTAGAGGAGACATTTCCCCCAACCTGAAAAAAGAGAGAATTAACCCTCCCAAAATCACCATAAGCTTTTTTATATAAAACTGAATAGCACCAATCCTAAGCAGAAATTATATATATCCTCTACTGCTTTTCCGGAGGTCCGGGTAGTGGAGGCAGCAGTTCAAGCAGAGAAGCCCTCTCCCTGGCCCCCTGCTCCAGCTCTTCAGAGAGGATACCAAGATGTTCCCAGGCCAGCTGGGAGATGTAGTCTCTCCAGCGTGCCCTGGGTCTGCCCCGGGGTCTCCTCCCAGTGGGACATGCCCAAAACACCTCAAGTGGGAGGCGTCCAGGAGGCATCCTGAGCAGATGCCCAAACCACCTCAGTTGGCTACTTTCAATATGGAGGAGCAATGGTTCTATTCTGAGCCTCTCCTGGATGACTGAGCTCCTTGCCCTATCTCTGAGCACGAGTCCAGCAATCCTACAGAGAAAGCTCATTTCAGCTTCTTGGATATATGTATGTATGTGTATATATATATATATATATATATATATATATATATATATATATACAGTATATACAGTATATATATATATATATATACAGTGGGGAAAAAAAGTATTTAGTCAGCCACCAATTGTGCAAGTTCTCCCATTTAAAAGATGAGAGAGGTCTCCAATTTTCATCATAGGTATACCTCAACTATGAGAGACAAAATGAGAAAAAAAAAATCCAGAAAATCACATTGAAGGATTTTTAATGAATTAATTGGTAAATTCCTCGGTAAAATAAGTATTTGGTCAATAACAAAAGTTCATCTCAATACTTTGTTATATACCCTTTGTTGGCAATGACAGAGGTCAAACATTTTCTGTAAGTCTTCACAAGGTTTTCACACACTGTTGCTGGTATTTTGGCCCATTCCTCCATGCAGATCTCCTCTAGAGCAGTGATGTTTTGGGGCTGTCGCTGGGCAACACGGACTTTCAACTCCCTCCAAAGATTTTCTATGGGGTTGAGATCTGGAGACTGGCTAGGCCACTCCAGGACCTTGAAATGCTTCTTACGAAGCCACTCCTTCGTTGCCCGGGCGGTGTGTTTGGGATCATTGTCATGCTGAAAGACCCAGCCATGTTTCATCTTCAATGCCCTTGCTGATAGAAGGAGGTTTTCACTCAAAATCTCACGATACATGGCCCCATTCATTCTTTCCTTTACACGGATCAGTCGTCCTGGTCCCTTTGCAGAAAAACAGCCCCAAAGTATAATGTTTTCACCCCCATGCTCCACAGTAGGTATGGTGTTCTTTCTCCTCCAAACACGACAAGTTGAGTTTTTACCAAAAAGTTCTATTTTGGTTTCATCTGACCATATGACATTCTCCCAATCCTCTTCTGGATCATCCAAATGCTCTCTAGCAAACTTCAGACAGGCCTGGACATGTACTGGCTTAAGCAGGGGGACACGTCTGGCACTGCAGGATTTGAGTCCCTGGCGGTGTAGTGTGTTACTGATGTAGCCTTTGTTACTTTGGTCCCAGCTCTCTGCAGGTCATTCACTAGGTCCCCCCGTGTGGTTCTGGGATTTTTGCTCACCGTTCTCGTGATCATTTTGACCTCACAGGGTGAGATCTTGCGTGGAGCCCCAGATTGAGGGAGATTATCAGTGGTCTTGTATGTCTTCCATTTTCTAATAATTGCTCCCACAGTTGATTTCTTCACACCAAGCTGCTTACCTATTGCAGATTCAGTCTTCCCAGCCTGGTGCAGGTCTACAATTTTGTTTCTGGTGTCCTTTGACAGCTCTTTGGTCTTGGCCATAGTGGAGTTTGGAGTCTGACTGTTTGAGGTTGTGGACAGGTGTCTTTTATACTGATAATGAGTTCAAAAAATCTTGCTTGTTTGTATATATAAATGTTTGATATATAAATTTGAATTGTCTTTTGCAAAAACTTCCAACTTTGTTCTCAAAAATTTGCAACTTTTTTCTTTTAAATCTACAAACTTTTTCTCATAAATTTGTGACCTTTTTTTAAACAAAATGTTACTTTTTCTCTCATAAAATTGCAACTTTTTTCTCATAAATTTTGAAAACTTTTTCTTATAAATTTGCACATTTATTTGGATGCTGGTTAATTTTTATTCTATGTAATTAAATAATTTGCAACTGTTTTTTATTTTTTAAACTGGCATCATTTAATATATTTTTGCACCTTTTTCCTTACAAATTTGTACCTAATTTACATCAATCAAGCAATCAAAGCTTTATTTATATAGCACTTTTCATATGAAAAGATGCAATGCAAAGTGCTTCACACATTAAAATAAAACACAATTTACCCCCCTCCCACACACACACACACACACACACACACACAAATACACACACACAAAGAAACTTTCATCAGTGTAAAACGTATTGCTTAAGGCTTATGGCAGGCACCGAGGATCCAAGAGTGGAAGCACCATCACTAGGGAGCTATCACCAGCAGGGAAAGTGCCATGTCCATGGCTACAGGAACACCACCTCTGCGACCACCCAAGTCCAACCCGAGGAATCACAGGCCAGTGCCCCGCAGCCAGAAAACAGGCACAACCTCCACGGGAGGACCCCCCACGAGGAAACGCTGGAGCTTGGACAGGGTGATAAAAAGTCTCTGATAAATAATAAACTAGTTTGCTGATAAAAAGACTAGGCAGTTAAGATGACTAGAAAAATAAAACAACACCTAAATACAATCAAGCAGACATATATTCATAAATATTAATAATTCACAGTAAGATAAGCGACTGTGACATAAAATAGATTTAAAATCAGAAATTAAGAGAATTAAAATAGGAAACTAATCAAAAGCAAAGTTAAAATAGTAGATTTTGAGACTGCTTTTAAAAACATGGACATTCTCGGCAGCCCTTATGTTCTCCGGCAGGCTGTTCCTCAGACGTGAGCCATAGTAACTAAAAGCCACCTCACCATGGGTGTGTGTTCTGACAGTAGGAATAGTTAAAAGGCCAGTGCCGGAGGACCTCAGGGACCCCGGTGGCTCATATGCCAAATGCAATTTTGATAAATAAGAAGGCCCAAGACTATGCAGACATTTACTATAAACCAATAAAAGGACCTTAAAATCGATCCTGAAAGACACGGGGAGCCAATGCAGTGATTTTAAACCCGGCGTGATATGAGCGTGCCGTCTGGTCCTCGTCAGAACATGTACAGCACAAGTATGTGTTTGTAACATAGGCTGAATACCCCTCATCCCCCTTGTTAAAAACTAAAATGACAGTCTGCTAAAAATCTTTTTTTTTTCTTGTTAACATGTCTGTAACCTGTTTTTAATGACTTACAAGACATATCAAGAGCGAAATCACTCAAATGTCTTATGTCTCTGTTTTTTTGCTTGAAAATTTAAGTTTAATTTATTAATTATTAATTTAAGCCTCACCCCCTGAAAAAAGGTGAGTTTAGACGGAGCGTTTTTGGTGATGTAACTATAGCAGGCCCATAGTGCGGAGCCAATCCAGACTCTCGGGCCTAACTGAAGTTATCTCCAGTGCCAGTTAGCATTTTTAAACCAGCTGCTTTGAAAACTTGATCCAAATTAAGATGGGCTTTACCATTAAATTGCTTTTAAGGACCAATGCAGTGTCAGTCAATATCCTGGGCCACCATGCATACAACTGGGCATGTCCAGCTGGTAAGTCTTTTTATCACAGGGTTTATTCTGATAATGTAGTGCTAGCCACTGTTAGCCTTGTGGCATGTGGGTGGGAGTATTCACAGATCCTGACATTTGAATTAGAAGGAAAAGTGAAAAGATTTTGACACAAAACTGTAAGACAATTAAAGTTTGTTTTTGTAAAAAAAAAAAAAAAAAAGCAAATAAGATACCATTTTAGACAACTTAGATTTGTTTTTATGGGGGATTTATATCCACCGGAGTATGTTTTTAACTGCTGTCCACATAGCAAAGGTCATTACAGTGGGAGTGAATCTCAGCACTGACTTTATGACACCTGATCAGAATTTGTGCACTAATAGCCATCAACTATTAACTATTAAACATTATGAAGTGTATCTTCATTTGTGTTTTATTCAGTGACAAATCAAGTCATTCATTCATTCATTCAACCCATGTCACCAGGACAAATTTCAGCCATTCACCTCATAATGTCTGTTATACATCGAGCAACATAAGGAGTTTACAGTCTAAGCAGGAGCTTATAAAGATTGATTTAATACGTCGTAAACAATTTTTCACCACTTTGTCACTCAGTGCTGGCGTTTGCTGCCAAGACAGTTTGATTTATTGCTCCATTTACAAGCTCCATTTTCTCTCTCTCTCATCTGTTCCCTCGGCGTCTGTGCTCGTTCCTGCAGCCCCCCCGCCCCCCCATGCGTGTGTGTGTGTGTGTGTGTGTGTGTGTGTGTGTGTGTTTGTTTTTGGGTGCGTCTGCCCTTGTCTCAGGTGGGTGTTTACTGTAAGGGCAGACAGGATGTGCAAAGCTTGTCAGCACATCCCCTGAAGATGAAAGGCCGGAGAGGGGAGTGGAAGTAGCCGACCGCTGTTGTCTTCTTCCTCAGAAACTTCACAAGAATTTACCCCACCATGGCATTGTTGCCCACGAGCGAACAGCAGTCATCACCGCCGCTGTTTGAGAATATAACTCAACACCTCCTCTCAATCCAGCATAAGTGAGCAGCGCCAGTAGGGTCCAGGTGTTTCAGAGCTGGAAAACGTGGGGCAGCCGTGCCGGCACGCCCTCTTTCCTACACGTGTGCATTTAATGGCTTCGACATCTGCAATTGCGTCACCGCAACATGAGTCAGTTTTAAGAATGGGATCAACCGGGTTGCTTGTTAGTGAGAACAAGTTACTGACAGCGGAGGAGTTTGTTTGGACATTAAAACGGGCATGACGAGAATGACGTTGAATGCAGCAGGGCCGGTTTGGGTTATTATTAGAGTGAAAATATGTCTGCCAATTATTAGGACAAGACAAAAGCAAATCTGAAGGACTGTCTTCCTTTACCTACACAAAGCTTCCAAAATGATCATTTAAGATCCCAGAGTGATGCTGAAGAACTTGTTCATGCAGCTGTCACATCTATGCTAGGCTACTGTCATTCCCTGCTGCAGTAATGCAGAAGTCTGCTACTCTGGAACCGGTGTTCTGCCATTTTACCATACTTTATCAGAATACCATACCCCTATGGCAAAGTAATAGCCATTTAGTGGTGTGAAAAAGTGTTTGCCCCTTCCTGATTTCTCATTTTTTTTGTATGTTTGTCACACTTAAATGTTTCAGATCAAACAAATTTAAATATTAGACAAAAATAAAACAAGTAAACACAAAATGCAGTTTTTAAATGAAGGAGTTTATTATTAAGGGGGAAAAAATCCAAACCTACTTGGCCCTGCGTGAAAAAGTGATTGCCCCCTAAACATAATAACTGGTTGTGCCACCCTGAGCAGCAACAACTGCAGTCAAGTGTTTGCGATGGCAATGAGTCTTTTACAGCACTGTGAAGGTATTTTGGCCAACTCATCTTTGTAGAATTGTTGTAATTCAGCCACATTGGAGGGTTTTCGAGCATAAACCGCCTTTTTAATTTCATGCCACAGCATCCCAATCGGATTCAGGTCAGGACTTTGACTAGGCCACTCCAAAGTCTTCATTTTGTTTTTCTTAAGCCATTCAGAGGTGGACTTGCTGATGTGCTTTGGATCATTGTCCTGCTGAAGAACCCAAGTGCGCTTCAGCTTGAGGTCACGAACAGACGGCCGGACACTCTCCTTCAGGATTTTTTGGTAGACAGCAGAATTCATGGTTCCATTTACCAGCAGCAAAACAGCCCCAGACCTTAACATTACCACCACCATATTTTACTGCTGGTATGACGTTCCTTCTCTGAAATGCTGTGTTACTTTTATGCCAGATGTAATGGGACACACACCTTCCAGAAAGTTCAGCTTTTGTCTCGTCAGTCCACAAAGCATTTTCCCAAAAGTCTTGGGGATCATCAAGATGTTTTCTGGCAAAACTGAGACGAGCCTTTATGTTCTTTTTGCTCAGCAGTGGTTTTCATCTTGGAAGTCTGCCATGCAGGCCATTTTTGCCCAGTCTCTTTCTTATAGTGGAGTCATGAACACTGACCTTAACTGAGGCAAGTGAGGCCTGCAGTTCTTTGGATGTTATTGTAGGGTCTTTTGTGGCCTCTTGGATGAGTTGTCACTGCACTCTTGGGGTAATTTTGGTCAGCCGGCCACTCCTGGGAAGGTTCACCACTGTTCCATGTTTTTGCATTTAATGGATTATGGCTCTCACCATGGTTCACTGGAGTCCCAAAGCTTTAGAAATGGATTTATAACCTTTTCCAGACTGATAAATCTCAGTTACTTTGTTTCTCACTTGTTCCTGAATTTCTTTGGATCTCAGCACGATGTCTAGCTTTTGAGGATCTTTTGGTCTACTTCACTTTGTCAGGCAGGTCCTATTTAAGTGATTTCTTGATTGAGAAAAGATGTGCCAGTAATCAGACATGGGTTTGGCTAGAGAAATTGAACTCAGCTTTCCAAAGATGTGATAAACCACACTTTATTTATGTTTTAACGGGGTTGGGTGGGGGGGATGTCACTTTTTCACAGAGGGCCATGTAGGTTTGAATTTTTTTACCGTTAATAATAAACACCTTCATTTAAAAACTGCATTTTGTGTTTAGTTGTGTTATCTTTATTTAATATTTTAATTTGTTGGATGATTTGAAACATTTAAGTGTGACAAACATACAAAAAAAATTAGAATTAGAGATCAGGTAGCTATCGGTTTAGCATACTACAGAATCAGTTGCACTGCAAATATGTCACTAGCATTACACAATTGTTTACCTTCCATCAGCTGCACTGAGTAATTTTTAACAGCAGGGAATATATATAATGTAATAGACACACACTGAAAATGTGCCACATTTTTGGATCAGCCAATCACGGTGCAGCACCATCAGCTGTTTCCATCAGCTGTATCATATGCTGAAATTATGAGCGGAAGCGTGTTTCCTGTTACTACACCCGTTCACCTCGGCACCAAACTAGTTTCATTCACTCAGAGCAGGACTGAAATTTCTGAGGAGGATAACAGCAGGACACGACAACGGGAAAACTTTGTCGTGTCCTTAAATAGGTAAATGAGACAATGATTGATGTGTGACAGGTGTGGATCGATGAGAAAGAAAGTAACATAATCAGTGACAGCTGTGCAGCCTGTCAAACAGTTTGACAGCCAGAACCTGCACAGCACTGTCAAAATAAAAGCACAAACCAGAAACTAAATAATACAAGAATAAAACAACACAACCCCAAGATGTAAATAATACTATGAATACAAAATTACACACAATAAATAGACAGTGCTATGATCCCTCATGCACCATTACACAGCGCACAGATGGAGGAATGAAAACCCGCGTGCAGAGTATGATGCATGCAATTTATTGAAAAAAATGGAGATTCAATCCAACAAACAGTCACGCTATAAACAGGAGTATGAGATACAGTCATGGATAACACCAGGAGAGCAGGGACACCTCAAAGACGCTCAACAGCCCGAGGGGTGAGAATGCCTAGTGCCACAGAACAGCTGACGGCACAAGGAGAAAGGTAAAACTAGACTTACGGGCTGGAGCAGTCCGAGGCGGTCCGTGCTGTCCAGTGTGAGCAGGCAAACGGGAACAGCCGCTAACAACAAGTAACAAGCGGGTGTCAGGTGATGTTAGAGAAGACTTAAGCAGTCAGGCTGAAAGTATAGTGCAGGGAGTGGAGCCTCGCATACACAGCGGGGGAAAGTGACTGTGTACACTGTGCAATGATCTGGCAATCTCATCCCACTCAAACAGAGCTTAAGTAATGACAATACTAATGAGGGAAGAGACCGCCGGTGTGGAAATGCGTGGGCTGGACTGAATGGAAAACAGGTGTGCATGAGTGAGTGTCTGAGCAAGTGAGGGGAGATGAATGGAGGCGTGTGTGTGCATGTGTGCAGGAGAGTGCATGTGAGTGAAAATGAGAGTAAGAGTGTATATGTGTGTGTGCGTGCATAATGGAACCCAATAATAAACAGCTGGTGCCACTGACAGGAGGAGGAGGCGTGGCCGAGCTGTCAGGAAGCGAAGGACCCAAAGGGCTCCCTGAAGCGCCTGATGGAAAATAAGCATACAACACACCAAATGGTCAAAATAGCCACAGTGTCAGAACTGGGTTTGAGACCATCAAACCCAAGTTCATGACAGACAGGACAATAAGGACAAAACTAAGAATACAGACAACTAATAACTACACAGGGACCAATACAGCAAACCCAAATAAACAAACAAACAGAAAATGACAACTTACACTGAGGCTGAGCATGGCCCTCACCCATGCTCAGGATCATGCCACGCGCGCATGCCACACGTGCGTAGTAATCCAGGGTATGGCCGTTCTGATAAGTATGGTAAAATGTCAGAACACTGGTTCATATTCCTATAACCTAGTGTTGGAGTCAAGACCTTGCCAAGACTGGAACGAGACCTCCAAAGAACTAACCCTAACCCTAGCCCTTAGTCTGTAAGGCAGGGGTGTTCAATCATGTGCCATGGAGGGCCAAGACCCTGCAGGCTTTACCTCCAACCAGTGTCTTCAACAGCAGATTCCACTGAATTTCTTCCCACTGATTGATGATAAGTGAAAACACCTGCTGAAGAGACTGGGCAGAAGAGAAAACCTGCAGGGTCTTGGCCCTCCATGGCACTTGATTGGACACCCCTGCTGTAAGGGGTCAAGACCAGTGGTCATAGTCTTAACTTGCTCTCTAGCTGGCTCAGACTTGGTCTGGACTTGGTCTCAACTATGGGCAAATGTTTCATTTCACTGTTGGGGGCGGGGGAGGTGCAATACCCAGAACATTTTATCAGGAGTAAACATTGAGGGGGACACTATAACAGTTATTTGTGCTATTGAAAAATGGCACAAATTCATGAGACAAAAGTTGCAAAATTATAAGTTGCAGTTTTATGAGGAAAAATGCTGCAAATTTAAAAGAAAAAAGTCACAAGTGTACAAGAAAAAAGTTACAAATTTATGAGGAAATGTTGCAAATTTACTAAAAAGTTGCAAATTTACAAGAAAAAACCTGCATATTTAAACAAAAGTTACAAATTTACGAAGAAAAAGTTGCAAATTTAAAAGAAAAAGTTACAAATTTACAAAAATGTTGCAAATTTATGAGAAAAAAGTTGCATTTTTTTTTAAAAATAACAAATTTATGAGAAATGTTCCAAATTTACAAGCACCTTTGTTCAATTAGCAATGGTGCTTCAAATGTATTTTATTCTGTTATGAACACTGATATAGAGAGTTTTAAGGTAGGGGGACAATTCTGTTTTTTCAGGTTGGGGGAAATGTCCCCCCCTCCCCCACCCCTTAATTTACGCCTCTGGTCTCAGCCCCTTAAAGACCTGGTCTTATTGTTATTTTCTACCCAAAATGTACTACAGTAAATGCCACTTCCTCTTCTCAGACGATGTGTTACTATGGTTACACAAATATCGAGGGGCACTTCCGCCCTTTGGTCCACTGGATACTCCATTTGGATTCACACTGCAAGCAGAGCGCACCAGGCTTCACTGGCAAGAGAACTGAGACCCCACGCAAAAAAAACCCCAAAACCCCACAGATTTACAGAAAAAAGATAACATTTTACAAAAAAATCAAACGTATGAGAGAAAAAAACAAATGAAAAAAACAAATGAGAGAAAACAAGAGAAAACGAGATTGCTTGTTTACAAAGAAAACGTAAATTTATAAGTAAAAAAGTCAAAGATATAAACAAAAGTTTACGAAATGGAACAAATTTGCAAGTAAAAACTGCTAATTAATGAGGAAAATTGTACAAATTTATGAGAAAGAAAGGCACAGATTTATAAAAGTTGACAAAAAGGTTCAAATTTGCAAATAAAGAGTTGCTAAATTAATAAGGGATTCACAAGAAAAAAATCACAGATAAATATTGTTTACAAAAGGTTCAAGTTTGCAAGAAAAATGCTGGACATTTATAAAAATGGTGGAAGATTATAAGGTAAAAGTCTCAGATTTACAGAATGATCTCCATATTTTAAAGATATAATTTATGTTTAAAAGTTGCCGTTTAATAAGAAGAAAAATCACCACTTTGCAAGGAAAAAAAAAAGAAAATTTCACAAAAGGAAAAAAGTAGACACATTTAAGAAAAAAACAAACTTGGAAGTAAAAAATTCCTAAATGAATAAGGAAAATTTAGCAAAATTATAAGAAACTTTGCAAAAAGATATGTTTTCAAGAAAAAAAGTTGAGCATTTAAAAAAAGACTGCAAAATTACAGGGAAAAAGTCTCAGATTTACGAGAAAATGTGCATATTTTGAAGATAGATTTTGAAGATATTTTGAAGAAGAAATGAAGTAGTCACCAGAACAAAAGTCTTGAATTTAAGAGAAAAAATATATTTGCAAGGTCAGTTCTCACAAATTTATAAAAAAAAGTCTCAAATTTAAAATGGTGAAAAACTATGAGTGAAAGTGTCACAACTTTAAGCAGAATTCTGCAGCCTGAAACTGTGGAGACACGTGGTTCTTTCCCCTGTAATCAGTGCCTAGCTGTAAGAAAACAAAGTTGATAATTAACAAGAAGCAATCACCAATTTACAATAAAAAGGCCACAGTTTTATGCAAAAAACACATTTTTACAAAAAGGTCAAATTTATGAGACAAAATGTAAATTTGAGGGAACAAACATGCTACAAATTTGCAAGTAAAAAGTTGCTAAGTGAATAAAGAAAATATAAATTTACAAGAAAAAAAATTGCAGATAAAAAGTTTATAAAAAGGTAAGAATCTGCAAGAAAAAAATTGGATATTTGCAAAACAAAAGGCTGTAAAATTACAATGGAAAAGTCTCAGATTTACAAGAAAATCTGCATATTTCAAAGAAATGAGAAGGTTCAAATTTAAGAGGCAGTAATATTTTTTCAAGTTTTCAGGTTCAAAATGATGAAAAATTGAGTAAAAATTTCACAAAAGCTGTTGGTTTTCAAGAAGAAAACTGCAAATTTTGCAAGCTAAGATGGCAGGTCGGTTTATACATGCCACTTTAAAAATGCACTCCGGCGGCTAAAACCACCTCAAAAACAAATGTGTATTGCCCCAAATTATCTACTAAAAAAAACCTTTCATTGCCTTAGAATTGCTCAGAAAGAGCTTTTATATCTTCCACCTATACTTAAGTATGCAAAGATTTATGAATATTCTAATTAGCTCCACCCATACTCATGCCCACCTGTAGCAGATGCTGTAAGTCAGCCCTCCCCTCTCTGACCTGAGAACACAGAAGACTGCTTCACTAAACAAAAGCTAGTCAAAACAATGGAGTGATTCAGCCGTATATGTACACGCCGCCGACCTAAGCTAAAGTGAGCTGGCTCTTGGTGGTCCCACCTGGGGGCTGATGGGTGCCCACCAGGCAGCTCGCTGGGGGGCCAGTGGTCCGGTGCACCATGGAAACACAACCTCAGCGCAGCTTCATCCCGACCGTTGCGCCACAGGCCCCCCAGTTACCCAACTCGCCTCTCTCCTCTGGAGGAAGTTTAATGTCTTCTCCTCTGTCCTCCCTGGCAGGGACAGAGTGGAGCACTCAGGGTGTTGTGTCCCCTCCCCAAAAACCCCTTCACCGAACCAAGTCGAACGAATGCAAAACGGACAGGTGGCAGCCTTGGCGCCTTCATCCCCCCACAGATGTCTCCCTCTGGTTCGGCCTTCTGACCATGTGCCTCCCATTCCTCAGTGGGCGCCTCTGGGACCCCACACGTGCAG
Source organism: Pholidichthys leucotaenia (assembly GCA_020510985.1). NCBI lineage: Eukaryota > Metazoa > Chordata > Actinopteri > Cichliformes > Pholidichthyidae > Pholidichthys > Pholidichthys leucotaenia. Next base: position 52,390,538 of record CM035848.1, read on the forward strand.
GCGTGGCAGCCGATGGACTCCGGTCTCCGTGCTAACCGCTCCCCACGTACACTACGGGGTTCCGGAATACAATAGCCCCAGCAGTGGAAACCTATGGGTGGCCATGGTCAGTTTTTTTTTTTTTTTTTTTTTTTTTTTTTAGAGCTGTAAACCAAATCATTTTTTTTTTTTTTTTTATTTAAGTTTTTGTAAAGGGTATACAGGTCGTTACAGCAATGCAGTGTTTACATTTTCATCACATGTTCCCTTATTTTCTGATATCTGACAACATTGGAAGATTAATTCTTACAACACCCCTTTTTTTTTTTTTTTTTTTAAAGTGAAAGAAAAAGTGAAATTAAAGAGAAAAAAAAAACAAAAAACAAATAACAAAAAAACCCAAACAAACCAGTAAAAAACAAACAAAAAGAAAAAGTAAGTAAATAAAGATAAAAGAGCATCTGAGTAGCATTGGAACAAAGAGCGGAACCATTATTGAAATGGTATTTGTCAAAGATTAGATCTAATGGAAGACACATATGCGGTCCAGGGTTGCCAAAAGTTCATGAACCCATCCATGTCCTGTCTCAGTGCGAATGTCAACTTTTCCATCGAGTAAATGTCTTGGATCACGTTAGTCCAATCTTCAGGTGTAGGACAGTCCTTCAACATCCATTTTTTAGTTAGAGCTTTTTTGCTTGCCAATATTAAAACATTGAATAAGTATTTTTCTCCTCGTCTTTCCAGTGAGTCCGGTAGTAAACCCAAATACAAAGTTACAAAAGAAAAGGGAACTGTAATTTTGAATATTTTCCCCAATATTGTCTGTACCTTGGTCCAATATTGGTGGATAACTGGGCATGACCAAAACACATGAAAATGATTTGCAGTCTTTTCACCACACAAGCGCCAACAGTTCAATCCCTTATGGGTAAATTTGTTTTGTGCAGGTGTTCTGAAAAATCTTACCAAGTTTTTCCATCCAAATTCTCTCCACTGCAGGGATGAGGTACTTTTCCATTGCTGTTTATTTAGCTTTTCCCATATTTCCAGTTGTAAAGTGAAATTCCCCTCTTTTTCCCATCTCTCTTTTATATAAGATGTGTTGTCTCCTTTTAAGTCTTGAAGACCTTGGTATATTTTAGAAATGTATCTGATCCCTGGGATCCCTTTATATGCCATTAAGAAGACCTTCAGAACACCTGACTGGGCCCTTTCCAAAACCTCCTTTTTAAGTATATTGTTTATGTGGTGTCTAAGCTGGAAGAACCTGTAAAGGTCTTGATTTATTAGGCCTTGTTTTTTCAAATCTTCAAAACTTCTTAAGATTTGCCCTTTAAAAAAATCGTAATATTTTATCAGCCCTTTCTCCTTCCACTTTTTAAATCTGGTGTCTGTTTTATTAGGAGTAAAGTCCTGATCATAGGCGATCCATTGCAGAAGTCAATAGGGCTCTTTAGTTTGATTCTCTCTGACTATCTTAAACCAAATTTTTAGCGGGGTCTCTATCCACGGGTTAGTGTTATTCAAAAGCTTAGGTAAGGCATTGTTCCCTATTATCGCCTGTAGGGGGATGTCACTTGTTATTTGGCATTCGATCTCCTTCCATTGTGCAGTGTAGACTGGGTTACATATCTCTACTAAAGTTTTAATTTGTGCGGCTTTAAAGTAGTCCCTGATATTTGGCAGCGCGAGCCCACCTTTGTCTTTGTTTAGCTGTAGGGTTCTATATCTGATTCTAGGTCTCTTGCCCTGCTATATGAATCTTGAGATCCTTCTGTCCAGCTCCTGCCATGTTTTTTGGGGAGGTTCTACCGGTATTGTTTGGAAAAGGTATAGAAGACGTGGAAGTATATTCATTTTGACTGCTTCAATTCTTTGTGCAGTACCCAAGAATGGTATCATATTCCATCTTGCTAGGTCAGATTTTATTTTTGTCACCAGTGGATCATAGTTTAGTGATATAATTTTGTTGAGTTGTTTCGGGATATTGACCCCCAGATATTTCATAGATTCCGACTCCCAGTTAGTTTTGAGTTTGCTTAGTGAATAATGATTTGGGTCATAGTTGAATGTTAAAACTTGGGTTTTATGCATATTTAATTTGTACCCCGATAAATCTCCATACTCTGAAAAAACTGAGGTTAGTTCTGGTAAAGAAGTGTCCGGCTGCCCTAGGTATATTAAAATGTCATCAGCAAAGAGTGCTATTTTATGTTCCTTCTGACCAAGTGTAATACCTTGAATTTTTTGGTTTTGTCTTATCCATTGGCTCAGAGGTTCTATGAAGATTGCAAAGAGCAGTGGAGACAGGGGGCAGCCCTGACGACATCCTCTTTCCAGTTCAAAAGATGATGATAAATTACCGTTAATCCTTATTTTAGCTGTTGGTTTTTTATATAATGCCTGTATAGTTCTAATGAAGTTGTTATGAAAATTGAAACTGGATAAGATTCTATATAGAAAAGACCAGTCAACCGAATCGAATGCTTTTTCAGCATCTAATCCCAATATGACTGCATTTAAGTTATATTTTTTTATATGATGAATTATGTGTAAAGTGCGTCGAATGTTGTCTTGTGTCTGTCTTTGTCTTATAAAACCTGTTTGGTCTAAATGAATTAGGTCTGTCAGTATATTTTCTAACCTTTTGGCAAGGATAATGGTAAAAAGCTTATAGTCCTGATTTAGTACACTGATTGGTCTGTAGTTGGAGCATTCTAGTTTATCCTTTTCAGGTTTAGGTATAACTGCAATGACCCCTTCTCTCCAGGAGGGGGGGATTTCCCCTGTGTGGAGGACATAATTAAATGTTTTCAGGAGGAGAGGAGATAGTTGCTGTTTAAAGGTTTTGTACCACTCTGCTGTATAGCCATCAGCTCCTGGGGATTTGTTAGCTTTAAGTTTCATAATTGCTTTTTCCAATTCTTTAGGATGTATTTCTGACAGTAGTGTTTTATTTTGTGACTCCGTAAGTTGGGGAAGGTTTAATGTGTTTAGGAATGCCTCGGATGCGTTTTTATGTTTTTTGTGGGAGTATAAGTTCTTATAGTACTTCTCGAAGTTTTTAAGAATATCCTGAATTCTGAATTTTATTTCCTTTGATACTGGGTCTCTGATTTTGTAGATTGCTCTTTCTGTTTGATGTTTCCTCAATTTATAGGCTAGCAATTTTGCCGATTTACTGCCTGCTTCATAGTATTTTTGTTTCAGAAATGTAAGTTTCTTCTGGATTTCTATTGTGTAGATCTCATTTATTTGGTTTTTAATTTCCTTAATCTTGAGCGAGTCAGTAGAATGAGTGTTGCCTTTGTGTTCTTTTTCTAGGTTCCTAAGTTTTGACTCTAATGTGGATAGTTTTTCTTGTCTTAGTTTCTTTTGGGTTGCCAGTTTTGCAATAATCTTTCCTCTTATTACAGCTTTACATGCATCCCACAGTATTAAAGGGGATACTTCTCCATTATCGTTATCTTCCAAATATCTGAGAATATCTGATTCCAATTCATCTTTCAATGGTCCTTTCAGGACATTTGAATTTAACCTCCAAGAAAATGTATTATTTGTGTATTTTTGGATATTTAAGTCCATGTAGATCGGACTGTGGTCGGAGAGATCCATCAGTCCTATTTTACATGTTTTTACTCTTCCAATGTCTCTATTAAACATAAAAAAATAGTCAATCCTTGAGTAAGATGAATGTGGAGTTGAGTAAAATGTATAGTCTTTTACACTGGGGTTGAGTTCCCTCCACACGTCACAGATTCCCAATTCTTTTAGTAGCATCCGAGTCTTCCTGTTTTGGGTGTTATTTTGATGTGGGGAATTACCAGAAGCATCCCAGTATGGATTCAGTCTAAGATTGAAGTCCCCACCACATATCACTAAACCTTGAGCTTTAGTTATCATTAGGTCGAATACATTTTTATAAAATTTCCAGTTAGCCCCTGGGGGAGCATACACATTCAGCAGGGTGATATCTTCTCCCTCTAGCCGCCCAGTTACCAAACTGTATCTCCCTTCTTTATCTTTGTGTTCTGATTTTTTTTCAAATGTAATTTTGGTTGATATCAATGTCGCTACTCCCCTCCTCCTCCCTGATTTATATGAAGATGAAGAGATCATTTTAAACCCTTGTCTACTGAGTTTATTGTGTTCCACGTCTGTTAGGTGGGTTTCTTGTAAAAGTATTATTCCTGCTTTGTCTTTTTTCATTTTGCCTAGAATCTTGGATCTTTTAACTGGATTCAGGATTCCTTTTACATTATATGAAATTATTTTGGTTACACCCTGTTTCTCCATTGTGTTGTTTTGTTTAGTATAACTGTGTGGTGGCCCTCTTTTGTGCTACTCAGAAACTGAAAGAACATTAAAAACAAGAAAAACATTAAGAACATAGTGTAAAAAACTTTAAAACAAAAAGCTGTCATAAGAACTTCCTGAGCTGAGGTCTTTTTAAAGACCCTGTAAGAGCCTTGATGGAGTGAAGGCTCTGAGGGAAATTCCTCAAACTCTATTACGTGTTGAGGGCCCTCTCTTACCACTGAAAGTAGTCCCATGCTTTTAACGTGAGTTTCAGAACCCAATCCAAACTTGTAATGAATTTTTTTTTTTTCCTTTTATGCCTAAACCCTGTGAAATTGTGTGCACCCTCCCACCCCCATCACATCAAACATTCACGCAAAAACAGTATTTGTTAGTATGAGGAGAACATGTGGATTATTGTCACATTTCTATTTTAACAAGTTTTTTTTTTTTTTTATTACAAAGACTTATTTGTTTCAAATAATATGATTGTTCCATGAAATGTTTTACCACATGCTGAATATGCATCTCCTTTAATGTTTGTTACCTTGTATGAGGGGGGTTGGATGTGCGGATTGATTCAAGAGAAAAGAAAAAAGAAAAAAAAAAAAAAAAGGTCGCTATTCCAACCTGAAAACGGATAGTTTATCCGCGACGCTCTGGTGCTGGGTTTCCCGCTGCTGGTCCGTGGATTTTGAGGGTCTTTGTGTTGTCCATGTTTGCGCTTTGATCTTCTCACTCGGGTCTGCTGCGGGTTTAAATACCGTTACCGGGAGCCCTCTTTTCGCCATGTCAGCTGTTGCTTCTTCCGCCGAATTATAGAGACACGTTTCATCGCCGTAGAAGACCCTTAACTTCGCAGGAAATGGTGTCTGAAAGCGCAATTTCTTCTCTCTTAACACCTTTTTCGCGTCATTGTATTCCCTGCGCTTTTTAAGGACCTCCGGGGCGTAATCGTGTTCCACGTAGACTTTTCTCTCCTGGTGCATAAATCCTTTTTTCTGCCATGCCAGTCTTACAACCTCTTGTTTTATTTTGAAATTGGAAAATCTTACCAACACCGAACGTGGGGGCGCTTCCGCCGCCGGCCTAGCGGCTAATGAACGATGTGCCTTTTCTATCTTCAAGTCGGTGGTTTGTGGAATATCCAATTTCTCTCTTAGTAAGGATTCCACGCATTCTGCCATTGAGTTAAAACCATTTTCGGTTCCTTCTATCAGACCATGAATTCTTATGTTGTCTCTTCTTTGTTTTCCTTCTTGGTCGGTTAGCTTAGCCTCTATAGCTGCTTGTCTTTTGCGTAGGTCTAGCACAGAATCTTCAAGCACTTTTATTCGATCCTCTGTTTCCAAGATTCGGTTCTCGGCCTGGTCCACTCTGCTGTTTGTCCTTTTCAATTCTTCTCTGAATTCCCGAAATTCGGCCGTAACATCTCGGCGAAATCGTCGTAGCTCCTCAAATAGTGATTTCAGGCTAACCCTTTTGTTAGCTATCACCAGTTCCTCGTCTTCTGAACGGAGATCTTCCAGTTCAGATTCTCCAGCCGATACGTGTCCTGGCCTGGAGAATTTCAGTTTCTTCTGTTTTCCTTTAGACATGATGATTTTGTCTTTTGATTTTCACTCCTCCAAAAATCCGTTAAGTTTGATTTTCAAGGTGTTATCCTGGATTGGGTCTGAGAGCTTCAGTGTTAAGCTGCAGTCGCCATGGCGTCCAGACCGGAAGTCGGCCATGGTCAGTTTTGTACCATCCCCAGAAAGGGGCGCTGACTGTCATTGTGGTCAGTGGTAGGTAGATCGTGAGTCTCAGTCTGCGGAACCACGTCGGCTCCTTCCTCTTCCCCTGGGGGAGTGAACTCAGGTGTTTAGCCATGCCCAGTGCTTAACCTGATTGGTTAGTGTTATAACCAATAAGGCTAAGCAGGAATGCTTATGTAGCTAGAAACACACTGTCCAAAGTCACCTTTTTTTTTGTGTGTGTGAGGAGGGGGTGCGGAACTTAACTGCACATTCCACAGCAGAAAAACACAAACTTGGGACTTTGGTCTGATTTTGCTCTTGATATGTCTTGTAAGTCACAAAAGCATGTTACAGACATGTTAACAACAGAAAAAAATGTGATTTTTGGTGTAGTGTCACATTAAAACTTATGATATATGTTTCGTGGTTCAGCAACAGATTAAAATGGCTCATTCCAGTCCTAATGGCTATCACATTTCTGCCTATTTCTAATAGTTCTGATATTTTAACTAAATCTGTGTATGACACAAAGAGCAGGTGGAGGGTGCGGGGAGTGAGCGTGTCTGACAGAGTGAGACAGGGCGTGTCAGCGACTTCATTCAGTGAACCACCACCGATGGGAGACACCCACTCTATAAACTACTGACACACATGGATTGAGCCAACTTTAATTACACTGATTAGCTAACAGTGTGGTCCAGGGCATCAGTGAAAGAGGTGGTGCAAAGTGATGGTGTCACCACAGAGACTGCAGCCTTATGCTGCAAAATAAAACTTACAAGAATCACCTCATAAAGATTACAGAAGCAACAATCCAATGCAAAAAATAGAAAAAATATAGCTTTTAGCTGATGTGACCAAGGGGACGGGCAGTTATAAGCCCAACTGGTGGCATCTAACTGGGGGTTTGGACTCACAACCTGCCGCTCCAGAGTCTGGCATTCTACCTGTGCCACCAAGAGGGTCGACCCACTTGGCAAACCATGCAGGAATGCTTTTATTGACTCTGTTACACTGAGATGAATCAATCACAATCACTGATATTTGCACATAAATGAAGCTGATGATGGGAGTGTGTGTAAACTGTAATTCATGCATAGGCATGAATCGGGGGGATGGGGGCAGGGAAGATATGCCCCCCCCCCCCAGCCTGGAAAAAAAAGCAAAGAATTATCCCCCCATTTTATCATAAACCTTTTTTATATCGTGTTACATAACAGAATAAAATGCATCTGAAGCACCAATTTTAAATCTGCAACTTTTTCTTGTAAATCTGCAGTTTCTTTTCATAAATTTGCAACTTTTTCCCTTTAGTTACGCAGCTGTTTTCTTCATACATTTAATACTTTTTCTTATAAATTTGCAGTGTTTTTGTTGTAAATTTGCTGCTTTTTCTCATAAAATGTTAAACTTTTTTCTCCTAAATTTGTTACTTTTTGTCATGATCCTGAGAAGGGGGGGGGGGGTGCGTTGCCATGCTCAGCCTCAGTTTAAGTTTAGTCTTTTTCTGTTTGTTTGTTTATCATCATCTGTTATATGTGGTTCCTGTGTAGTTATGAGTTGTCTGTATTCTTAGTCTCATCCTTATTGTCCTGTCTATTTGTTGAGTCATTTTGTACTTCATGATTATTTACATCTGGGGGTTGTGTTGTCTTATTTTTGTATTATTATTTAGTTTCCGGTTTTGTGCTTTTACTTTGACAGTGCTATGCAGCTTCTGGCTGTCAAACTTTGTTTTGCGGGCTGCACAGCTGTCACTGACTATGTTACATTTCTACTCATGTATCCACACCTGTCACTCATTTATCATCTGTTCAGTTCATTATTTAAGGGCACAACAACGTTCCCCCATTGTTGTGTCCTACTGTTAGCCTCCTCAGAAGAAGCAGCCTTTTCCCTGAGTGAGTGTATTTGTTTGGCGCCGAGGTGAACGGGTGAGCGCCGACCAGGTTAGTCCTTTATCCCTTTATTTCCAGCCGTGAGCTCTGCGTCCTTTCGGGTGTGCTCCGGCTGTTTCATTCTCTTTTTACCCGGCATTCCTACATGCCTTAGCCTGCTTCCCTTCCAGGCTATTCATCCCTCCTGTTGACGTTGAGCCCCATTCTCCTTCTGCACCTCCTTCTCATTACAGACGTGGACAAAATTGTTGGTACCCCTCTGTTAATGAAAGAAAAACCCACAATGGTCACAGAAATAACTTGAATCTGACAAAAGTGGTAATAAATAAAAATTCTATCAAAATTAACCAATGAAAATCAGACAATGCTTTTGAATTGTGGTTCAACAGAATTATTTTGAAAAACAAACTCATGAAACAGGCCTGGACAAAAATGATGGTACCCCTAGAAAAGATTGAAAATAATGTGACCATAGGGACATGTTCAACCAAGATGTGTCCTCTAATTAACATCACAGGTGTCTACAAACTTGTAATCAGTCAGTCGGCCTATTTAAAGTGTGACAAGTAGTCACTGTGCTGTTTGGTGACATGGTGTGTACCACACTAAACATGGACCAGAGGAAGCAAAGGAGAGAGTTGTCTCGGGAAATTAGAAAGAAAATTATAGACAAGCATGTTAAAGGCAAAGGCTATAAGACCATCTCCAAGCAGCTTGATGTTCCTGTGACTACAGTTGCACATATTATTCAGAAATTTAAGATCCACGGGACTGTGGCCAACCTCTCTGGACGTGGCCGCAGGAGGAGACGGATAATACGAATGGTAACAAAGGAGCCCAGGACAACCTCTAAACACATTCATGGTGAACTCCAAGGTCAAGATACATCAGTGTCAGATCGCACCATCCGTCGTTGTTTGAGCCAAAGTGGACTTCATGGGAGACAACCAAGGAGGACACCACTGTTGAAAACAAATCATAAAAAAGCCAGACTGGAATTTGCCAAACTGCATGTTGACAAGCCACAAAGCTTCTTGGAGAATGTCCTATGGACAGACGAGACAAAACTGGAACTTGTTGGCAAGGCACATCAGCTCTATGTTCACAGACACAAAAATGAAGCATACCAAGAAAAGAACACTGTCCCTACTGTGAAAGATGGAGGAGGTTCTGTTATGTTCTGGGGCTGCTTTGCTGCATCTGGCACAGGGTGTCTTGAATCTGTGCAGGTTACAATGAAATGTCAAGACTATCAAGGTATTCTAGAGAGAAATGTGCTGCCCAGTGTCAGATAGCTTGGTCTCAGTCGCAGGTCATGGGTCTTGCAACAGGATAATGACTCAAAACACACAGCTAAAAACACCCAAGAATGGCCAAGAGCATTGAGCATAAGAGCATAACATTGGACTATTATAAAGTGGCCTTCTATGAGCCCTGATCTAAATCCTATTGAACATCTGTGGAAGGAGCTGAAACATGCCGTCTGGAGAAGGCACCCTTCAAACCTGAGACAACTGGAGCAGTTTGCTCATGAGGAGTGGGCCAAAATACCTGCTGAGAGGTGCAGAAGTCTCACTGACAGTTACAGAAATCGTTTGATTGCAGTGATTGCCTCAAAAGGTTGTGCAACAAAATATTATGTTAAGGGTACCATCATTTTTGTCCAGGCCTGTTTCATGAGTTTGTTTTTTTTAAATAATTCTGTTGAACCACAATTCAAAAGCATTGTCTGATTTTCACTGGTTAATTTTCATAGAATTTTTATTTATTAGCACTTTTGTCAGATTCAATTTATTTCTGTGACCATTGTGGGTTTTTCTTTCATTGACAGAGGGGTACCAACAATTTTGTCCACGTCTGTATATGTAGTGTAGTGTTGAAGGTTCATTTGATTATGTTAATAAATGTCACAAACTCACAGATGGCGTGTGATGTCTTCTACTGCCCGTGAAATGGGCGTTTTATGACAGAAGGACACGACCAGTGTGACACCAGTCTTTGTGGGTTTGCATTTTTTTCTTTTCTCGTAATTATTTTTCCCTTTTTGGGTTACTCCATGCCTGCTGAGATGTCAGCGGAAGAAAGGACCCACCGAGCCTGGGGTGGGAGCTTCGTACAGCTCTTATGGAGATGGGCAAACATGTCACTGACGCTCATCATTCTTCCACCCCTCAAGGCACTCTTTGGTGCATGGGTCTCGCGGAGGCGACTGTGCAGCGTCATCCTCAGCTTGTGTTACATGCTGAGGAGAGGGAGAGGATTTTCCTTATGGAGAAGGTGCAGCAGGGATATCGCGGGAGGAGCCCTGTCAGCGAATCAAGGTCTGCGCCTATGAGAGAGTGTTCCCAGACCTCAGCGCCATCGGCTCCTCACCAGCCCCCAGCTCCAGTTCCTACTCCGTCAGCTTCCCAGCCACTCCGCGGGAGGAGGTCCAGCAAACCATCTGCACTGAGGTCTGTGTGGATGAGTGAACATTCCCGGACTCCAGTGTCTCGCCCGCCTCCTCGTCTTCGCCCGGTGACCCTCGCAGCATCCGCTTTCACAGCAGTCTCTTCCTCGCTGCTCTGGAGAACTGCAGCAGCAGCAGCCTCTTTGCCATTCCTGAACTGTTTCCCCTCGGCTGTCCCGTCAGTCTCCTCCTCTTCATCTACCGCTGCTGTCCCCTTCTCCTCCACGACGTCACCTCCTACTGTTGAGGCGGGCTGTCAGCATGTCTGCAGGGCTATCTCCTCCATTTTCTACAATGGTGCCCAATCCCACTGCAGCCATAGAAAGGGATTCACCTGGGTCTTCAGCAGCAATTACCATCACATCCCGGGAAATAAGGCAAGTACATTTTCATTCACACCCGAGTTTTTGCTTCAGCAACCACCCGAGCTGCACTCTACTTGGCCTGCCAGTACACCTCAGCTGCTTCGGTAGTCCCACAAGCCAACCAAGCTTGATAGGAGTTCTTCTTCAGCTTAATGGCCCCCCTCACCACTGGTATCCACCACTTGTTTTGGGGGTTGCCACCACGAGATGCACCGATGACCTTGCGGCCACAGCGCTGGGCAGCCACTTCAACAATGGAGGTGGAGAACATTGTTCGTGCCTCCGGTTACCGATCGGACAGAAGCTCAAGACCTGTGCTTTTTTTTTTTCTTTTTTTTTTGAGAGAGAGAGAAAAATGAGTTCGTCTCTGGCGTTTTCCCGTCTGCTGCAGGCTTATTTCTTAGACCCCGAACACGTAGAGGCTAATGTTACCATGTGTGACCGGAGGAAGCTAAGAAGAGCAGCCAAGAGTTATGTCCTCAGAGAAGAGCTTGGAATAACGAGGCGATGTGACTTATAAACCAAAGTTTATTATCAGCTTCGCTCCTCCAACAAGTCTCATCTAGTGCAGCAGCAGAAGAAGTCAGGGCGACCTATCTGGTCTCCACCGCAGTGCCTCGGATGCTCTTTGATCTTCACTGGCGGTTGAGACCTTTTGTCCTGTTCTGAGTCCAATTGATGATCTCAAGATGGCGACCGGGATGGTCACACTTTTTCAGTGCTGAGACAAAGTCACTGATTTTGCCATTAAAAGTGGCTGGTCTGCAGCGATCGGCGCTCGTGGCGAACACGCACGGGCTGAATTGCCACCTCCGTTGGATTGCCCTTTAATCGCCTTTCTCCAGCGACTTCCTGCGCCTTCCTGAAGCGATTGCTAAGCTAACACTAGTTAGCTTAATGCTACCTGAAGCGATTGCTAAGCTAACGCTAGTTAGCTTAATGCTGGCGCCAGTCTCTAAAAATCTAACCTACAGCGATCGGATATACCTCCGGTGGATTACCCCTTTGATCGCTTTTATCCGGCCACTGTGAGTAAACTGACCAGCGATTCCAGCGCTTCCTTGTGATTCACTGATGTGCCCTACCTGAAGCGATTGATAAGCTAACGCTAGTTAGCTTAATGCTGGCGCCAGCCATTCCACCTAACACCAGCCTGAATCAAAGCCCAGCTGCGAGGCCCAGCGGAGATACTACCAGGCAGGCGGCTATTTGTTTGACGGGGCTCAGCAGAGATTTCACCCAGGCAGACGGCGGTAGGCGGCGGTGCCCAGCGGAGGACTTACCGTGACTGCAGCGGCGGTGTGCGACGAGACTACCCGAAGCGATTGCTAAGCTAACGCTAGTTAGCTTAATGCTGGCGCCAGTCATTCCACCTTACACCAGCCTGAATCGAAGCCCAGCTGCGAGGCCCAGCGGAGATACTACCAGGCAAGCGGCTATTTGTTGACGGGGCTCAGCAGAGATTTCACCCAGGCAGACAACGGTAGGTGGCGGTGCCTAGCGGAGGACTTACCGTGACCTCAGCGGAGCTCGGTGGCAGCGGCGGTGTGTGACGAGACTCGGTTGGAGGAGCGGGACGGGAGACCAGTTACGGCGACTATGAGCAACGAGACCAGCAACGGAAGGGGCTAGTTGGCTAGCTGAGGCCCAGCTGGATTCGAGGACGATCGGATCAGATTCTGGCGATATAAGCAGAATTTATTTTACTATCCACAGATTTTCTTTTTCCTTCTTTCCAAGAAAGACTGAAGATGGCGGCCACCGGGTTAAAAAGTGGGCTGATGGGCACCACTAATAAGCCTTCTCTACTTCTCTACTTCCTCTTCGTTTTGTCTTTGTGTGTCTGGACCTGCAACAAGAAGGATTTTCCGACAAACTCAACCAAAGGTGAAGTTAAAAAGTTTTATCTGTATGGATTTGGGCTTGGACATCTCACCCTACACTCTATGTGGTCTTTAAAAGCCCTGAGCAAAAACTTCCAAATTAAGGCAAACATGGCTGTTAAGCAAAAATCACAATATGGCAGAGGATATACAGTTAAAGTTCTGTTAGTTCTGCTACTTCTGGCAGGAGATATTCACCTTAACCCTGGACCTGCCACTATTAAACAGCAGACCACTGGGTTAGCACAAAACCGAGCTGTACAAAAGCAAAAACAACATTTATTTTTCCAAACTGTTAATCATGCACGAGTTCTTTGGGACACCAAGGCTAAACCAAAGGGGATCCTCGGCGGACATTTAAACATACGGAGCATAATCCCCAAAAGAGATGAGATTTCGGTGTTGCTGTTGGACTCAAATCTGGACTACCTTTGTCTCTCAGAAAGCTGGCTACACAGTAACATAGACACTAATATGATCGATATTGTGGGCTACCAGTGTTTTAGAAAAGACAGGAAGGTAGGGAGGGGAGGAGGTGTTTTAATTTACATCAAAGACAAATATAAATGTCAACTGGTTGATTTGAATACTTCACTTGAATGTTTAGCTGTTAATGTATGTCTCTCTCCGGTAATGAATTTCAACATTGCAGTAGTGTACAACCCACCGTCACACAATTCTTCCTTTTATAATGAATTAAGTGATCTGGTTAAACAACTTGAGAAGAACAGAGAAACAATAATTCATGGTGACTTTAATATCAACTGGTCTGATAAAAAAGACAAACAAAAACTGAAAAGCCTCATGACTAAATTTAATTACCAGCAAATCATCAAAGGACCCACCAGGATAACCAAACAATCCAGAACACTTATTGACATGGTATTTACTAATAAACCAGAACGAATAACCAGAACCTATAATCTTGTAACTGGTCTCTCAGATCATAACATGGTTCTTGCTGTCAGGAAACTTACTAAAAAGCGACTACAGTATTTTGGGGGAGTCGATATTGACAAATCAAATTTTATTATCCCCAAATCAAAAAATGAGGAGTTTGAACATTACTTAGAGAATCAAAATTGGGAGCAGCTCATGTCAACATGTGAAGTAGATGATTGTTGTAATTTTATAACTGCAACAATCACAAAGTCTATAGAAAAATTTTCAAAGCAAATTAAAAGTAGACAACAGAAGATTAGCCTACCATGGTTAAATAATGAAATAAGAAAACTTATGAAGAGGCGAGACTATGCACTGAAAACATCACTAACCTCCAAACTACAAAATGATCACCTTGTGTACAGAAGTTTAAGAAATAAAGTGGTACATGAGCTGCGAAAATCAAAAATATCTTATTACAATAAACTGATAGATCATGCAAAGGGTAACAACAGTTCCCTATGGAGGCATTTAAATAACTTAACTAATAAAAAAAACGATCAGAAGGGGGTAAAGGAACTTAGAATCAATGGCAAGACCGTCAGTGACAAGGCTACTTTGGCAAATGAATTTAATTCACACTTTGTGGGCTCTGTGGAAGACTTAACAAAAATTTTTGTGCTGCCAAATGTGCTCAACAACACAAATTCCATACTTCCAACAGATACTTTTCACATCGATGAGGTAAATGAGAAGTTAATTGCTGGTATTGTTAAAACACTGTCAAACTCAAAAACTAATGATATCTACAATATGAGCACCTCCTTTCTCAAAATGCACAGCAAAATATTAATCAAACCACTGACTCATCTCATTAATCTCTCCATTAGGTCTAGTACATTTCCATCTGGCTGGAAAAAAGCTGTCGTCATACCAGTTCATAAATCAGGCAGTAAAGACGATATATGCAATTACCGCCCAATCTCTATCTTACCAGTCCTATCTAAGGTTCTTGAAAAAGTTGTAGCTACACAGCTGATAGACTACTTACAAGACAATCAACTTCTTCATCCACATCAATTTGGTTTTAGACCAGGATACTCTACAGAAACAGCAAATTGTTGCCTTATTGAAAACGTCAAACAGTCCTTGGACAGGGGTAATGTGGTAGGAGCTGTTTTTCTAGATCTCAAAAAGGCTTTCGATACTGTAAACCACAGTTTGCTTTTATCCAAAATGGTATCTTTTAACTTCTCCCCAAATACATTAGAATGGTTTGCATCTTATCTCCAGAATAGAGAACAGTGTGTAAAAGTTCACCAGGATAAATCCTCATTTTTAAACAACCGCATGGGTATCCCACAAGGGTCCATTCTTGGTCCTTTACTTTTCAGCATTTTTATTAATGACCTGCCGTTACACTGCTCAGCTGCAACATGCCAACTTTATGCAGATGATGCAGTTATTTACACAGCTGCCAAGACTCCAGCACAGGCTGCAGATGTACTGTCTACAAGTATGGTTGATGTCCAAGAGTGGCTCCTCAAGAACCATCTATTGCTGAACCTTCAGAAAACAGTCTCAATGTGCTTTTCAATCAAAAAATGTAACCTGCAACATTTTAAAGTTAATATACATGATCATGACATCAGTTTAGCTACAGAATTCAAATACCTTGGCATTGTACTAGATCCTCAACTCAAATTTAATCTTCATATAAAGAAAATTTCAAAAACAGTAAAAAAAAATCTGAACTGCTTTAAATTAATTAGATATTACATACCTTACGAAGCAGCTGCACTGTATATGCATTCTATGGTTTTTTCTCATATATCATACTGTTTGACAGTCTGGGCTCAAGCAGCCCCTTCCACAATAAGACATATAGGTTCATTATATAATCAAACCCTAAAAATCTTGGACAAAAAGCCCATTAGGTGGCATCACTGTAATGTTTTAAAAAAATACAACCTATTGAGTTTTGAGAGCTTCATTGACCTCTGTCTTCTGAAATTAACGTTCAAATGTTTCCATAAATCAGCACCCGAGCCACTTGCTGGTTTTGTCCAAAGACAGGACAGCAGCAGAGCCACCAGGAGTTCTGTTAACAATAACTGTAAAATATTCCACCGCAGAACCACATTTGGACAAACAGCTTTCTCTATAAAGGGCAGTCACATCTGGAACACAATGCCAAATGAAATTAAAATAATAACGGACTTTAAAACATTCACTAAAAATGTTAAAAACTGGCTGAAAAATAAACAAGAATGTACTCATGTATGAATTAATTGTCTGCAAAGTGAGAGTGAATGAAGGGAAGGAATAAATGTGTTTGTTTATAGTGAGTGACGGAGGGAGGAAGGCCTGAAATAGGCAAATGTGAGTTATGTTATATGTGTTAAATGTGAGTCAGGCTGTTATATTTGTGTATTTATAATATTTATAATATTTATGTTAAATGTGAGTCAGGCTGTTATATTTGTGTATTTATAATATTTATAATATTTATAATTGTGTATTTATAATTTTTCTGCATTGATGTATGTGGTTATTGTGTATATTTTTTATCTTGATTCTTTTTTCTAAAGCCCATCCAGGGACAAGAGTTGCAAATTAGCTAATAGCTATACACTCTATGTGCAACACATCAGATTGATTGTCTTTGATTAATTGTCTATGTTTATTGCACTGTCCCTGTCAAATAAACTAATCTACTACTACATGGCCCATTCAGACTCCATGTCTCCAGACTCCCTTGGAATGTGGTCGAAGTTCTTCCAGAGGTGGGAGTTGAAAACCTCCCGGACAGGGGCCTCAGCCAGATGTTCCCAGCGCACCCTCACTATACATTTGGGTCTACCAGGTCTGAATGGCGTCCTCCCCTGCCATCGGATCCAACTCACCACCAGGTGGTGATCAGTTGACAGCTCTGCACCTCTCTTTACCCGACTGTCCAAGACATACGGTCTCAGGTCTGATGTGCAACACATCAGATTGATTGTCTTTGATTAATTGTCTATGTTTATTGCACTGTCCCTGTCAAATAAACTAATCTACTACTAACAAAATCGATCATCGACCTGCAACCTAGGGTGTCCTGGTGCCAGGTGCACATGTGGACACCCTTATGCTTGAACATAGTGTTCGTTATGGACCAACTGTGGTTAGTACAGAAGTCCAATAACTGAACACCCCTCGGGTTCAGACTGGGCAAACCGTTCCTCCCATTCAACCCCCTCCAGGTTTCATTGTCATTGCCCACATGCGCATTGAAGTTCCCCAGTAGGACAATGAAGTCTCCAAGAGGAGCACCTTCCAGCACCCCAGTCAGAGACTCCAAAAAGGGTGGGTACGCTGAACCATCATTTGGTGCACAGGCATAAATGATATCTGTAATGAATCTATATAAAATATGAGTTTCATTTTTTGAATTGAATTACTGAAATAAATCAACTTTTCGATGATATTCTAATTTAGTGAGATGTACCTGTATGCTGAGCACCAAGCTAGAAGGAGGGAAGTTCAATTTTTATATGGTCTTTGGTATGACCCGCCTGGGGATTTAACCCACAACCTCCCGGTTGTGGGGCAGATGCTGTACCAACTAGGCCACCAATCCGGTAACAGACTTGTTTACATACTTGTGCTCTAAGATCTCAGCGCAGCATTTGACACTCTTGACCACAACATTCAATTTCATAGACTGGAGCATTCTATAGGACTTAAAGGATCACCTTTGCAGTGGTTTAAATCATATTTGTCAGACTTTAGTTTGTTCATGTTTATGATGAGCCATCTCTAGTCACAGAACTCAATCAAGGAGTCCTTCAGGGCTCTGCGTTAGGACCAATACTCTTCATTATATACAGTATCTCACAAAAGTGAGTACACCCCTCACATTTTTGTAAATATTTTATTATATCTTTTCATGGGACAACCGTGAAGATATGACACTTTGATACAATGTAAAGTAGTCAGTGTACAGCTTGTATAACAGTCTAAATTAGCTGTCCCCTCAAAATAACTCAACACACAGCCATTAATGTCTAAACCACTGGCAACAAAAGTGAGTACACCCTTAAGTGAAAATGTCCAAATTGTGCCCAATTAGCCATTTTTCCTTCCCGATGTCATGTGACTCATTAGTGTTACAAGGTCTCAGGTGTGAATGGGGAGCAGGTGTGTTAAATTTGGTGTTATCGCTCTCACACTCTCTCATACTGGTCACTGGAAGTTCAACATGGCACCTCATGGCAACGAACTCGCTGAGGATCTGAAAAAAAAGAATTGTTGCTCTACATAAAGATGGCCTAGGCTATAAAAAGATTGCCAACACCCTGAAACTGAGCTGCAGCAAAGTGGCCAAGACCATACAGCAGTTTAACAGGACAGGTTCCACTCAGAATGGGCCTCGCAATGGCTGACCAAAGAAGCTGAGTGCACATGCTCAGCGTCACGTCCAGAGGTTGTCATTTGAAAAGAGATGTACGAGTGCTGCCAGCATTGCTGCAGAGGTTGAAGAAGTGGGGGGTCAGCCTGTCAGTGCTCAGACCATATGCTGCACACAGCCCCAAACTGGTCTGCATGGCTGTCATCGTAGAAGGAAGCCCTTTTAAAGATGATGCACAAGAAAACCCATAAACAGTTTGCTGAAGACAAGCACACTCCAGCTTCGCCTTTGGCGTAGACAAAACACGGGGAATGACAGTTACCGGTTATAAGCCACTGCTCAATTGGCGTAGAGCGTGGTGCCAGGGGTTGTTCCCGACGGTGGGAGGGATCATCAGATCTCACTGGACAGCTACCGCCCGCCTCAAGCTGGGCAGCCCCCAGCCAATAAGGTGTTGTCCCGCCACAGCTTGCTTTCCTCATTGGGTGCATGGGGATAAGGAGAAATCCAAACAGCAGGCTGAGAACCTTCGCACCAGGCAAGACAATAAAACAAAAGAGACCAACTCTAAAACTGGGAACTTGGAACATCCGCACTATGATGACAGGACTCGCTGCTAACCTAAAGGACATCAACGACACCAGGAAGACTGCCATCATCAATAATGAGCTGAAGAGACTGGGAGTGGATATCGCCACTCTCCAGGAAACACGGTTAGCTGATGCAGGCACACTGAGAGAGAAGGACTACACGTTCTACTGGCAGGGAAAGGGCAGTGACGAACACAGGGAACACGGAGTGGGCTTCGCAGTGAAGAACACTTTGCTGAAGATGGTGGAACCGGGCAGCACTGGCTCTGCACGACTCCTCACCCTCCGCCTGAACACCACTGAAGGCCCAGTCACCCTTGTCAGTGTGTATGCCCCAACACAGACAGCCACACCAGAGGCAAAAGACAAGTTCTACGAGAATCTCGCAACAACTGTCAGGATCATCCCCAACTCTGAACAACTCATTCTCCTTGGAGACTTCAATGCCAGAGTGGGTGCTGACCACGACTCCTGGCCCTCCTGTCTTGGACCTTTTGGCGTGGGCAGAATGAACGACAATGGACAGCGGCTGCTCGAGTTCTGCACATATCACGATCTGTGCATCACAAACTCGTTCTTCAAGACCAAGCCCCAACACAAGGTTTCCTGGCAACATCCGCGCTCAAAGCACTGGCACCAGCTAGACTTGATCCTGACCAGGCGCACCTCACTGAAGAACGTGCTAATCACCCGTTCGTTCCAGAATGCAGATTGCGACACAGACCATTCATTGGTGTGTTGCAAGGTCAAGCTGCAGCTGAAGAAATTCCATCGTGCTAGACAACCTGGAAAGGCACGGATTGACACCAGCAAGATGGCCCAACCAGAACTTGTTGAGCAGTTTGCCTCCACCTTTGAGAAGGAACTTGGTGTACCACAAGGAGGAGAATCTGCAAAGCAGAAGTGGGTAGAGCTGCGAAACACCATCTACCGCACAGCCTTGGCTACCTTTGGGAGGAAGACCTCGAAGTCACAGGACTGGTTTGATGCCAAGTTGACCGAGATGACCCCCGTCATTGAAGCCAAGCGCTCAGCACTTGCTGAGTACAAGAAGTACCCAAACGAGAAGAATCTCCAGATTCTCAGGGCTGCGAGAAGCAAAGTTCAGCAGACTGCTCGGCGCTGTGCCAACGAGTACTGGACTCAGCTCAGCCAAGTCATTCAAACCGCTGCCATAACAGGGAACATCCGTGGTATGTACGATGGCATCAAGAAAGCACTTGGTCCGGCTCAGAGCAAGACGGCCCCCCTCAAATCCTCCACTGGGGAGATGATCACAGAGAAGAACAAGCAGATGGAGAGATGGGTGGAACACTACTCCGACCTCTACTCTAGACAGAACACCGTGACACCGTCAGCCCTTGATGCCATCGACTGCCTGCCATCCATGGATGAACTTGACGCCGAGCCAACCATTGACGAACTCAGTAAGGCCATTGATAGCTTGGCCGCTGGCAAGGCACCCGGCAACGACGGCATACCCCCTAACCTGATCAAGCACTGCAAGACCGCCCTACTGCTGCCATTGCATGACGTCCTCTGCCAGTGCTGGAAGGAAGGTGCCGTACCACAGGACAGGGACACATGAGGGACGCCAAGATCATCACCCTCTACAAAAACAAAGGGGAGAGAAGCGACTGCAACAACTACAGGGGCATTTCCCTCCTCAGCGTTGTTGGCAAAGTCTACGCATGAGTTGTTCTCGTTCGTCTACAGAAGCTTGCCGAACGTGTCTACCCCGAGTCTCAGTGTGGCTTCCGCGCTGAGCGATCGACGGTAGACATGATATTCTCCATCCGCCAACTCCAGGAGAAATGCGGAGAACAGAACATGCCTCTGTACGTCGCCTTCATCGACCTCACCAAAGCGTTCGATCTGGTCAGCAGAGAGGGCCTTTTCAAGATCCTGCCAAAGATAGGATGCCCACCAAAGTTGCAAAGCCTCATCGAATCGTTTCACACCAACATGCAGGGAATAGTGCAGCACGATGGCAACGTCTCAGAGCCATTCAACATACGCAGCGGAGTGAAACAGGGCTGTGTACTTGCGCCAACCCTCTTTGGGATTTTCTTTGCTATGCTCCTGAGGCATGCCTTCAGCACAGCAACAGAGGGAATCTACCTGCACACAAGATCTGACGGCAGGCTTTTCAACCTCGCCCGCCTGAAAGCCAGAACCAAAGTACGCGAGGCTCTAATCAGAGACATGCTGTTTGCAGACGACGCTGCAGTCGCAACCCACACACAGCAGGAGCTTCAGACCCTGATGGACCGCTTCTCCCAGGCATGCAAGGACTTCAGGCTTACCATCAGCCTGAAGAAGACTAACGTCTTGGCGCAAGGCACGGAAGCACCACCAACCATCACCATTGATGACTACAAGCTGGAGGTCGTGAATCAGTTCACGTACCTGGAGTCCACGATCAGCAACAACCTCTCCCTTGATACAGAGATCAACAAGAGGATTGGAAAATCAGCCTTCACACTCGCTCGCCTCACCACACGAGTGTGGGAGAATCCCAAACTCTCTGTCAAGACGAAGATGGCAGTGTACAATGCCTGCGTCATCAGCACACTGCTTTATGGGAGTGAGACGTGGACAACATACGCCCGGCAGGAAAAGAGACTGAACTCCTTCCACTTGCGCTGCATTCGCCACATCCTGGACATATCCTGGCAGGACAAAGTGCCCAACACAGAAGTTCTGTCCCGCGCCGGCATTCCCTCCATGTTCACTCTACTCAGGCAGCGCAGGCTCCGCTGGCTAGGCCACGTTCACCGTATGGAGGATGGCAGAATCCCCAAAGACGTCCTCTATGGAGAACTGGCAACTGGCAGGAGAGACGTTGGCCGCCCACAGCTGCGCTTTAGAGATGTCTGCAAGAGAGACATGAAGGCCCTGGATATCAACACAGAGCGCTGGGAGGACCTTGCAACGGACCGCTCCAAATGGAGAGGCACCCTGACCAGACAGCTCAAGGCGGGTGAAGAGAGACTGACTGCTGCAGCAGATGAAAAAAGGACCCGCAGGAAGAACCGCCACAGACCCAGCAGCACGGAGACCACCCACAAGTGTGACCTGTGTGACAGGGACTGTCATTCGCGCATCGGCCTGTTCAGCCACAGGCGGTGCTGTTCCAGCAGAGTAGACGTTTAGGATTCTCTTCCATGGTCATCATAGACCGACGGAGGCCGACGACGACGTCCTGTGGTCTGATGAGACCAAGATAAACTTATTTGATTCAGATGTCAAGCGTGTCAAGCGTGTGTGGCGGCAACCAGGTGAGGAGTACAAAGACAAGTGTGTCTTGCCTACAGTCAAGCATGGTGGTGGAAGTGTCATGGTTTGGGGCTGCGTGAGGGCTGCCAACATGTACTGTGACATACTGAAGCAGAGCATGATCCCCTCCCTTCGGAAACTGGGCTGCAGGGCAGTATTCCAACATGATAACAACCCCAAACACACCTCCAAGATGACCACTGCCTTGCTAAAGAAACTGAGGGTAAAGGTGATGGACTGGCCAAGCATGTCTCCAGACCTAAACCCTATTGAGCATCTGTGGGGCATCCTCAAATGGAAGGTAAAGGAGCGCAAAGTCTCTAACATCCACCAGCTCTTTGATGTCATCATGGAGGAGTGGAAGTGGATTCCAGTGGCAACCTGTGAAGCTCTAGTGAACTCCATGCTCAAGAGAGTTAAGGCAGTGCTGAAAAATAATGGTGGCCACACAAAATATTGACACTTTGGGAACAATTTGGACATTTTCACTTAGGGGTGTACTCACTTTTGTTGCCAGCAGTTTAGACATTAATGGCTGTGCGTTGAGTTATTTTGAGGGGGCAGCTAATTTACACTGATATACAAGCTGTACACTGACTATTTTACATTGTATCAAAGTGTCATATCTTCACTGTTGTCCCATGAAAAGATATAATAAAATATTTACAAAAATGTGAGGAGTTTACTCACTTTTGTGAGATACTGTACGTATATGCTCCCCTTCGGTGATATTATCAGAAAACACACCATAAATTTCCACTGTTCTACGGATGATACACAGTTATACCTGTCAATGAAACCAGAAGACAGAAACCAATTTGTTATGTATGGCTATATAGACACCAGGCACGTTGTGGGTGTGGGGATGCACGCACATCGTGACGTTGTCACATCGTGACTGTAAGAAGGAACTAATGGTGGGAGATTGGGTCTTTTGGTGCCTCGCCTCCAAACAGCGCAGAGCCTGTATCGGGATACGGCTAGCTTAGGGCTATCCACTGTAGCACATATCATTATTATACTTTTTAATAAAGTTTGGGTTCAGTACAGTTCCTACCTCTGCAGTCCTGTTTTTCCCAGACATATCATTGGCAATGAGGAGAAACCAGTATCTTCTGGAGGAAAAGAGACTTTTTTTGAAGATGGAAGCATGCCTGGCACCACCACCACTGTTCCTCGCGATCCCAGGCGAGCTGCCCATTCCATTGCCCCGTTGGTTCGAGTTATTCTGCAGTTACGCGGGGGCTGCGAACCTGGGCAGACACGGAAAGCTGGGGATGTGAGCAATCCTACTCTACAGCCTGGGTGCCAAGGAGCAGAGGACATTTTGGAATTTAGGACAGGCATGCACATATGAAGACTGCATTGCACTGCTAGCCGGTCACTTCACGATGCCTGAAAGTGTGCTAGCGAAGAGGATTCGGTTCTGTCAGTGCCGACAGTGGGTGGGTGAGCCAGCCCAGCAGTACATTGCGGACCTCCACTGTCTGGCGAGCACATGTGAGTTTGGCTATTTGGAGGATGAAATGATGCAGGACCAGCTGGTGGAGCACACCAGTAACCTACAGCTGCGGGCAGAGTTGATCAGGGTGCCAAGCAACCTATCACTGGCGAAGGCAGTGGAGTTGGCAGTCCAGCATGAGGTGGCTGACAAACTGGAATCACAGCTAGGTGAGCTCCCGCAACAAGTCCCATTGGTGCAAGCAGTTAACACAGAAGAAGAGCCCGGCCGTGCTGCATCCTTCTCGGAGGACACCGAGGTGAGTGCCATGCCACACTGTCCACATGGTAACTGCGGCTTCCCAATGAACCAAAAGAGAAGGCAATGATGCAGATGCTGTGGCAAATTTAACCATTTCACCAAGGTCTGCCGTTCATCACAACAGACATCAGACCAGCTACCCAGCCCAAAAAATCACCAATGACTACTATCCACACAGTGAGCTCCAGAGGGACGATGTACATGTGGGGCACGGTGAGGCTGGATGACATTGACTTGCCACTGCTGCTGGACACCACCACTGTGAGGTCAGTGCTGAACTGGATTACAGTAAAAATATTGTTCCCCACCCATCCTATCGAGAAGAATGCAGCAGAGCTTTAAGGTTATGGGCACACTCGTATCAGCCTCGTAGGAACCATAGTGCTGACGGTTTGCTATGGGTCAAGAGTCCTCCCGGCATTCACCTTCCAGGTAGCCACATACAGAGACAACATCCTGGGGTGCGACCTGTTTTATGAATTGGGCTTTACCATTCATGACAACAAAGGACTCTGCTTGACCGCTGATGACAAGATCGCAAAACACCCAGACAAGACAGTTACTCCGTGCATAATGCCGCCAAGGGAACACAGCATAGAGAGGGAGCACAGCGAAGAGCGAGAGCGAAGAGCAAGACCACAGACCGGACTCATCTCCGATCCTCGCCCGGCGAGCAACCGCCATAGAGTCACAGGAGAGGGAGTTGGCAGAGAAAGGGGAAGCCAAACTCATCCCGCATCCTCACCAAGTATCAGCCTCAGGGAGTCGCTGCAGCATGGCAGGATGGAGAGTTTGTGGTGCAGCAGGACCCAACAGAACAATGCCAACTGAGGGTGCGTCCTGCCGCTGGCATGAATGGCACGTCGCCACAACAACAACCCGCATCAAAGACAGCAGAGCAGCAGTGTAGGCTATGGCCGAACAAATTGACGCTCGCAATGCTTGATTGGGTTCAGGTACGCCAATCCAAATGCCCAGATAACCTACAGATGATCCTGTCACCGCCTATGCGGTTTGCTGCATAGTTGGGGCCAAACACTTTCCAGATGTACGATGGTTTGAGATTACACACCCGCCATCTGCAGAAGGTGAGAGCAGCAGATGCCCTAGATCAAGCAATGATGCCGGAACTGATGCAGCCAGTGTGGGACCCGGACTGGGACTTCGCTGACAGGAGAGCACACCCAGGTTTGCTGTGGCTGCTGCCTCCAGGGCCGCGCCCACTGTGGGCTTGCCAGAGGCACACTGAACTCAAGCCACAACAGTGACTCTGTGTGAATGTGTTTGGTAGAGCACAGCTGGTTCATGGTGGCAGAATAATCCACCCAGTCGTGCAGAGTCAACCAGTGGTCCACTCGGTGGCTCAGGTTCAGTACAAAAAAAAAAAGAGGCTGTTGTGAGTGTAATGTTTAAAAAAAAATGTGCATGTTGTTTTGAGCTTTTCCAGGGGGGAGGTAGATGTTATGTATACATTGACACCAGGCACGATGTGGACATGGGGACGCATGCACGTCATGACATTGTGACTATAAGAAGGAACTAACGGCGGGAGACTGGATCTTTTGGCGCCTTGCCTCCAAACAGTGCAGAGCCTGTATTGGGCTATGACTAGCTTAGGGCTATCCACTGTAGCACGTGTCATTATTATACTTTGTAATAAAGTTAGAGTTCAGTACAGCTCCTTCCTCTGCAGTCCTGTTTTTCCAGACATATCACAGCTGTCAAGGTTACATGCATGTCTTTAAGACATTAGAACTTGTATGAACCACAATTTTTTACTTCTTAAATCAGACAAAACTGAAGTTATTATAATTGGCTCGAAAAACATCACTGTCTTTGATCAGATTTGTAGCTTAGATGGTTTTACCCTAGCCCCTAGCGCCACTGCCAGGAATCTTGGAATCATTTTTGATCAGGATTTGTCCTTTAATTCACACATCAAACAAATCTCTAAAACTCCTTACTTCCACTTATGGAATATTGCTAAAATCAAGAACATCCTGTCCCAAACTGATGCAGAGAAACTAGTCCATGCCTTTGTCACTTCTAGATTAGATTATGGTAATTCACGATTGTCAGCTTGTCTGAAAAACTCTCTAAAAAATTCTCCAACTAATTCAATTTTTTTTTTTTTTTTTTTTTTTTTTTATGGCGCCGGAGGCAGGGCGGCTGTACCAGCAGCAACTCTCTTATCCCAGCTTGCTGTGTCCTGTCTGTGTCTCACTCTTCTTCTGCTGCATCTCGACCCAAATGGAAATTATGGAATTGGTGAGCTGGGCTTTAATGCAATTGACACCACTTTTAAACAGAAAATCGGGCCAGGGGGAGCCCAAGTGGAGAGACTCATGGGACAATTGGAATTCATGTGTCTGTGTGATTCGATTGAAGATGTGGAAGACATCTACCTGTTTTGGCTTCATGATCACAGGATTTCTGCTGTTTGGCTTTGGAGTTTTCCTGGTGTATCGGAAATTAAAGAAGTTGGAAGAGCTAATCAAAATGCGGACCCGGCGAAGCTCCTTCAAAAATTCGACCAGCTGGGGAGAGCACAGATAGCGGCAATGGTAAACTGAATCGGAAAGGTGGGAAAGATCTTGGAGTCACTGGGTGCTCTCCAGGGAATGATTTTAAAGCCTGTGAATGTTAAATTGTGCTGCACAGAATCGCATGAGAGAGGAAATTTCTATGCTCTAAGTGAACTGTGCTCATCAGGCCTTGATTCGGTGTCCTTGGGAGAACTCATTCCTCCAGGAGAAGAGATAAAGCAGAAGGGAGTTTTGGCTTGGCTTCTGTCTAACCCAAACAATTGCTGATGTGCAACAATCTGAACTCTCCAAGGACAGCCATGTGACTGGAATTTTACCATCTGGCATGAACTGAAGAGAGATGAACTCTGTGGACATGTTATCTATGTTTTAGGACACTAAGGACATAACATCTAGCCGTTGCCTAAGAGAGGATTTTTGTTGTCCACCAGTAACTGATACTTCACACACTGCATTCACACTGATATCATATGACTGACATACACACACTGGTCTCTCTCTTGCTCTTGCTTTGTTAATGTGTGGATCTGTATATTGTCTGCTAATTGTGCAATTAGAGTTTTTTTTTCTATGTGATCACAATCTTGCTCACTGGAGCACTATTTTGATAACTTTGTTTTTTCTCTCTGCCCAATGTGTCACCCCCTCCCCCTCTTTACCCCCCACTGTATGAGGCGCCTTGCATGGCTGCCGCGTCATTAGGGAGCGCTTAGATAACGAGCGCACCTTAGTGATAAGTAAAATTCCTTGTATGTGTAAACATACTTGGCAATAAAGTTGATTCTGATTCTGATTCTGATTCTTGTGTCTTTGTGTTTCTATGTGTTTATTTCTGTATATAGTGTGTCTCTTATTAACCAGGGCTCTGTAGGAATACTCGGACTAAGACTGGGCCAACTTTTGTCTCTATTTTAGCCCGGTCTTCTCTAGTTTTATTTTATTTTATTACTTCCGGCGCCACACGAGTAGGCTGCCTTTTGCAACAGCGGATCAATTTCTTCCTATTTCTATTTACTCTCTGGCTCTCTTGCTAATCTTTCTGTTTCGGTGACACCTTGATCCATCACAGACACGTAGATCACCCAAATGTCTCCTGAGCCAGCGGACAGAGCCACTGTTTCTTGTAGGAGGCAGTACAATAGGGACCAGCTGTTAGCACTTAACTGGCCCACGATGCTAACGCAAAAACTCGACATACCAGGAGAAATAAGACGAAAACGGCGTGGATGTCATGCTGGAACAAGACAGCGGGCGAGGAATATAAGGTACAGACCCGCCCTCCCATCCGTTATTATGGGGAATGTACGATCGCTACTAAGAAAAACAGATGAGCTAGCGGCTATCTCCCACTACAATAGCAAATACAGGGAGTGTAGCCTGATGCTATTCACGGAGACGTGGCTAACAGAACTAGCAACAGATGCTAACATTGAACTGGAGGGTTTCCACGCAATATGGGCAGACCAAACACCAGACAGTGGGAAGGCAAGGGGCGGAGGAGTGATAATGTATGTCAATAACAACTGGTGCAGACCGGGACATATCACGGTTAAACAACAACACTGCAACAAAGACATGGAGTTGCTAGCTGTTAGCATGCGGCCTACATATCTCCCGAGGGAATACTCACACGTGATCTGCATTGTTATTTATGCAAATCCGACGGCGAACGCTGGGACAGCACGTGACGTCATCCACTCAGTAACTGGCAGGCTGCAGAACACCCAGATGCTCTTCTCCTCATCTCAGGCGATTTCAACCATATTTCACTGTCTCCCATTGTACCCACGTTCACCCAGTATGTCACATGCCACACTAGAGACAATAAAACACTGGACTTATTCTACGCAAACACTAAGGAGGCGTACACCTCATCACCACTCCCCCCACTCGGGAGATCGGATCACAACTTGGTTCATCTCCTGCCGGTGTACAAACCCCTAGTGCACAGACAACCTCCGGTCATGCGAACAGTGAAGTTATGGTCTGAGGAGGCAATGGACGCTCTAAAGGACTGTTTTGAAACCACTGCCTGGGAGCAGCTCTGCGATCCACATGGTGAGGACATTGATGGCCTCACTCACACCATCACGGACTACATCAGCTTCTGTGTGGACAACACCGTACCCACCAAGACCATACAGTGTTGCTCGAACAACAAACCCTGGATGAACCCTGAGATAAAAACACTTCTGAGAGAGAAGAAGAGGATCTTCAGGTCGGGGAACAGGGAGATGCTGAAGTCCGTACAGAGGGAGCTGAGGAGGAAGATCAGAGAAGGCAAGAACAGCTTCAGGAAGAAGGAGGAGGACAAGCTGCAACAGAGCGACATCGGTGGGGTCTGGAGAAACCTTAAAACCATCTCTGAGCTCCAGAATACCTCCCCCCAGGCCACGGGGAGCAGGGAGTGGGCGAACAATCTGAACCTGTTTTTTAATAGGTTTGACCAACCGCCCTCCCCCCCGATTGCACAACAACCACTGCTGCCTCTAAAGACATCAAGTCCTGCTGCCCACACCCCACTCCACCAACACCCCCCCACTCCCAACACACAGCCCCCCAACATGACCCTCACTAAGACCCAGGTGAGGACGGAGCTGAGGAAGATCAAGGCGAGGAAGGCGTCGGGACCGGACGGCATCAGCGCAAAGCTCCTCAAGTCCTGTGCAGACCAGCTGTGTTGGACTGTGGAGCTCATCTTCAACCTGAGTCTGAAGCTGGGGAGGGTACCACAGTTGTGGAAAACATCTTGTGTGGTACCTGTACCAAAGACTTCCCACCCCAAAGACCTGAACAGCTACAGACCAGTGGCCCTGACGTCCCACATGATGAAGACCCTGGAGAGACTGCTCCTTGCTTACCTCCGCCCCC
The DNA here is from genome assembly GCA_020510985.1 of Pholidichthys leucotaenia. Classification (NCBI taxonomy): domain Eukaryota; kingdom Metazoa; phylum Chordata; class Actinopteri; order Cichliformes; family Pholidichthyidae; genus Pholidichthys; species Pholidichthys leucotaenia. Next base: position 52,419,476 of record CM035848.1, read on the forward strand.
TGGTGGGACCAGCGATGGATCCACTCTAGTTCGCCTACCAGCATGGCATTGGGGTGGAGGATGCAGTGATCTTCCTCCTTCACCGTTGTCTGTCCCACCTGGAGAAGCCCGGGAATGCAGTGAGGATCATGTTCTTTGACTTCTCCAGTGCTTTCAACACCATCCAACCGATGATCCTGAAGGACAAGCTGCTGTGTGCAGGGGTGGACCAGCGCCTGTCATCATGGATCCTGGACTACCTCACTAACTGGCCACAGTTTGTGAGAACCCGGGACTGTGTGTCCGACACGATCATTGGTAGCACGGGGGGCCCCCAGGGAACGGTTTTGGCTCCCTTCCTGTTCACCCTTTATACTGCGGACTTCTCACACAACACAACACACTGCCATCTACAGAAGTTCTCTGATGACTCTGCGATCGTCGGCCTCATCTCCAATGGAAGTGAAGCTGAGTACAAAGGACTTATCCAGGACTTCATGGACTGGTACCATCGGAACTGCCTCCAGATCAACGCGAGGAAAACTAAGGAGCTGGTGGTGGACTGCCGCAGGCAAGGACAACCCCTCACAGCACCAGTAAACATACAGGGAACAGACATTGAGATAGTGACATCCTACAAGTACCTGGGTGTTCATCTGAACAATAAACTAGACTGGTCACACAATACCGATGCACTCTACAAGAAGGAACAGCACAGGCTGTTCCTACTGAGGAGACTCAGGTCTTTTGGTGTACAAGGGGCGCTGCTGAAGACATTCTACGACACGGTGGTGGCATCCGCCATCACTTTTCGAGTGGTCTGCTGGGGCAGTGGCATTACAGCAGCCGATAGGAAGAGACTGAACAAACTGATCAAGAAAGCCAGCTCTGTCCTGGGGCAATGCCTTGACCCAGTGGAGGAGATAGGAGAGAGAAGGATGGTGGCTAAACTGTCATCTCTGCTGGAGTCCGAGTCCCACCCTATACAGGACATACTGAACGCACTGAGGAGCTCATTTAGCAGCAGACTACATCATCCTAGGTGCGCAACCGAGAGGTTTCACAGGTCCTTCCTACCTACGGCTGTCAGACTGTATAACCTAAGCAGGGCTGCTCGCAGAGATAGCAAAAAAACGTGACGACCTAATAGTATTGAATTCAAAAGACGCAATAGACTTACACAATGGTCCCCTCCAGTGTACAACTAGGACAATATGGGTCGCTACGGAGGGCGACAATATGTATGGGTACATATTCATACTATGTAGGATAACTAAGTAGACGGTTATGCTGTTTACTCCATCTAGCTACAATGCTCTGCACTGTGTGTATATATATTTATATATTTATGTGTACATATGTATATTCGCTGCTCTTGTTTTTCTTGTCTTCTTGATTGTTGCTCTGAGTGTTGCTATCCCTGTGCTGTTGCAATCCTGGAATTTCCCCATTGTGGGACTAATAAAGGCTTATCTTATCTTATCTTATCTTAATTGTATATTTAAGACTTTTTTCCCCTCATAGATTTAATACTTTTTCCTTAGAAATTTGCAGTGTTTTTACTGTAAATGTGCCACTTTTTCTCATAAAAATATACATTTTTTTCTTCTAAATTTAGAACTTTTTCTTGTAAATTTGCAACTTTTTTCCTCATGAATTTGGTATTTTTTTCCTTCATAAACTGACTTTTTTTAATCGTAAATCTGCATCTTTTTCTGGTAAATTTGCAACGTTTTTCTTTTAAATCTGCAACCTTTCTTGCTAATGTGTAGCTTTTTTTCTCAGAAATTTTCCAAATTTTTTTCTTGGAAATTTACAGTGTTTTCATTTAAATCTGCAACTTTTTCTTGTAATTTTTTTTTTTTCTTGTAAATCAGCAATTTTTCCTCATAAATTTCAAACTTTTTTCTCATACATTTAATACTTTTTTCTTTTAAATTTGCAATGTTTTTCTTGTAAATGTGCTACATTTTCCCCTCATAGATGTAAAACTTTTTTCTCATCAATTAGCAACTTTTTTCTTTTAAATCTAGTTTTTTTCTTGTAAATTTGCAGCTTTTTTCCTCAGAAATTTTTCATTTTTTTCTTGTAAATTTGAAACTTTTTTATTTTAAATCTGCAACTTTTTTCTTATAAATTTGCAACTATTTTCTCATACATTTAATACTCTTATAAATTTGCTGCATTTTTATTGTAATTTGTTACTTTTTTTTTCCACAATATTTTTTATTGAACCTTTTTTTACAAACATGGCACAAACAAACATGGCACAAACAGTCAAACACTAACACTAAAGTAATTTAAAAATTTAAAAAAAACCAAAACATTAACAACAAAAAAAATGTACTAAAAACAACAACAGCCATTAACAAAAGCAAGTCAACAACAATGCTCCTCTGTTTAGTCTAGGTAATCTATTACATAAGAATACATAATATACATTCACCACTTTGGAATTTGCAAGGTCCACACATATCATTCACCTTCTTCTTCAGAAGTTATGTTTAATTTCTTTACATAATCAATGAAAGGTCTCCATATATTCTCAAACACATTTTCCTTTGATTTCAATATGTATGTTATTCTTTCTAGTGGAAGGTTTGTTAACATCTGTCTTAACCACTGAGTCACATCTGGTCTATGAGTCTTTTTCCACAGTAGTGCAATACATTTTTTGGCATTAAGCAAACCGAGGTCTATGAATGCTCTTTCACTCTTATTAAAGTTCTGTTTTTCTGGATACAGACCCAACAAAAACAGTTTAGGGTTCAGTGTGAATTGTTTTGAAATTATTTTTTCAATTGTTACTCTCACCTCTTCCCAAAACATTCTGATTTTTCTACATTCCCATAAACAGTGAAATAGGGCTCCTTTACTTTCCATACATTTTGTGCATGTATCTGGTATGTTTTTGTTATATCTATTTAACTCCACTGGTGTAACATACATCCGCATTAACCATTTAAAATGTATCAGTTTAAGACGTACATTTATTGATTTGGTTTGAGCTTCTGCACAAGCCATTTCCCATTGTTCCTCTGAAATTTCAATTTGCAGGTCTTCTTTCCAATAATTCGGTCTTTTCTGTGAGTTTTCACTTGAGAATAGTGTCAGTGAGTTATAAAACTCTGAAATAATACCCTTTCTCTTACTATCTTTCGTCAAAATTTTTTCCAAGGATGAATAATGGTGAATAATGAATAATGAATGAATAATGAATAATGATGGGTTTTCCGGTTCCGGGTCAGCTTCCGGCCGCGATGTTTGAAATGAGCCGAGAATTTTAAGTAAAACCGTCAAAATAAGGACTTTTGTTGGCCACCAACAAATGTGGGGAACACTCTTACGACTATCAGCGCTGACCCGGTGAAGGTTCTGGCGGCTCTGGCCCCGTTTCAGACTTCTAGACCGCTTCTCTGCCTCTGCTGTTACCCCAGACAAATGGCTGCAGTGAGTAGGTATTCACGAAGTCGGGCTTAAGGTCATTTGCGTGTGTTAAAGTAAATACTGGTGTCGTCTACCGTTATTCCCCGGAGGGCGAACTGATCCGAAGTGAGGTGGAACCAAGAGCGCGTGTGTATTAATTCGCACAAGAGTGCACTCACAGACTCTCTCACGCTAATGCTAAGCTAATGCTATTGCTAAGCTAATGCTAAGCTAATGCTAAGCTAATGCTAAGCTAATGCTAATGCTAAGCTAGCGCTAGCCCCGCCAATCTAATGATCAGCCTCGCTGAACGGCACTCCTGTTGGACTTCAAAGCTACCTCGGTAAACCTAAGTTGGTGCGCTATATACATGATAGTATCTTGTTCGATAACTGTCAGTAATGTCTCCTGGACTAAATGGACTAAAGTCAGATATGGCTAGAGACAACCATGGTGATGACCATCCCCAGCATGGGCCAACTTCAGCACTCCCACGTCAGAGGCCCGTCTGTGAGCTGCTGTGCTTTATGCAGAACTACATGGGTAATACCTCGATGGACTTTCTTGCGAAATGGGTTGGCGACTTCTATGACGACAACCAGGTTGAAAATGCAAAGAAGCTGCTGTTCAAGCAGTGCCCAGAGGGTTCATCGCGGATGATAAAGAGGTCCGGCCCAAACCGGAAGAAAAGCAACATCTCCGACATCTACAACAAGCTGAATGAGGCTGGTCAGCAGGCGCCACAATACGTTGCCCAGAACCTCAAGGCTTTGCCACCAGCTTCGTTGGAGTCGTTTGACCTTGCCAAGCTGTCTAACGATGTGCGCCGTGTGATGTCCCTCGGAGAGAGCTTTGTCACCGTGTTCAAAACGATATCTGCTATCCAGATCGACGTGGCAGCAATATTGTCCAAACTCGGCGACACACACCCTCCAGCTGACGTCCCGGTCAAGGAAGACGAGGACGAAGAAGGTGAGGAAGAGGCCGGCAGTACTCAGAGTGCTGTCAGCATCTCCAGCAAAGATGAGACCGTGGTACCAGTTGTCGACCACGCCTCGGTCTCCAGTGCAGCCTGTGGTCCTCCTCCTACTGTCATGGCCGACGATGTGAATGCGGTCGTGGCCACCATCCACACAGAGGCCTGTCCTGATGACGCTGTCGACAGCAGCCCTTCTGGGGTTGCCAAAGCTACCATAGCTACTGTAAATGCTGAAGAACGCGAGTTGGAGTTCAAGGAAGTTGAGAGTCACCGTGCCAAGAAGATGAAGAAGATGAAGAGGTCCTACGCCGATGCACTCCAATCATCGGACAAACAACCGACCACCAAGCAGACTGCAAACCAGTTACAGGTCGTCAACAAGTCACGCCCCCACTCACAGTTACGCGTTGTACCGAAGTCTGGTAGGAGGGCTGGCGGTCTTCAGGGTCAAGGTCAAGGTCAGAAGAAGCACCACGTCTTCATCAGTCGACTTGACCCCACCACCAGACCCCACCATGTACGCTCCCATATCAATACTCACGTTAAACTAAAAGACGATCTCAAGATTGAGCAACTAGAAACCAAGTATGATGGTTATGCCTCCTTCAAGATTACATGTCCTGCCAGCTGCAGCAAGAAGTTGCTTGACAAAAATGTGTGGCCATCTGGTTTATACCTTCGACAGTTTTTTGAGAGGAAATGATCTACATGTGATTGTCATTATTGTGTTTGTCATTATACTCATTCAATAGTAGGACCAACCTTAGAATATGTTCATTCAACTGCCAGAATGTAAAAACTTCATCTAACGAGATCTCCAGGTTATGTGATAACCATGACATTGTGTTGTTGCAGGAACACTGGTTGTTCGAAAACGAATTGTCTATTCTGAGCAGATTACATAGTGACTTTATAGGACAAGGGGTTTCTTTTATGGATACGGAAGAACGTGTTATCTTAGGTCGCCCCTATGGCGGCGTCGGTATCCTATGGCGGAAGTCACTTGCGAACAGTTGTGTTGTGAAAACTTACGATTGCTTAAGAGTTACAGGTATTGAAGTCAACCTGGGTGACTTTCACTGTCTTATATTATGTGTATATTTCCCCTATGACAGTGTTGAAAACTTGGATGAATACTTGCACTGCCTGAGTCTTGTTAAACGTATCACCGAGGACTTTCCAACTCCATATGTGTTCACAATTGGTGACTTCAACGCTAATACAGCACGTTCAAGTTGTTTTGGAGACGAACTGGTGTCTTTCTGTGAGAGTTACTCCTTACACATCTCGGACAGGATTATCTTACCAGGTGATACCTTTACTCATGTTAGCTTGGCTCATGGCTCTACATCATGGCTTGATCACTGTGTGACTACATCCTCAGGCCATGATAACGTGTCCAATATCAAAGTTCTGTTTGACTATGTGAGTTCTGATCATGTACCTTTATCTATAGATATTGAGGTATCTAGTGCTGTAAGTGGCCCCCGGGAAGCTCCCTCAGCCACAACGGGCAGTAGAACATACAAATGGCGTGATGCCACAGCGTCAGACCTGTCCAGATATAAGAAACTTACTCGTAGGAAACTCTGTAACATCCGTGCTCCTATGGACGCCATCAGGTGTCACGACCGTAATTGTGCGGCACACAGGGACGATATCGACAGGTTCTACAGTGATATTGTTGATGCTCTAAATTACTGTGTGAGTGAATGCATTCCTAGTCACAGTGTGACCATCCAATATAACGTCCCAGGCTGGAATGATGTCGTTAGCGAGGCTCACACAGCTGCTCGGGATGCTTTTTTGTGGTGGAGGAGTAATAGCAAACCACGTTCTGGTCCAATATTTGAAAACATGAAAAATTGCAGGGCTAGGTTCAAATATGCTCTACGAGCATGCAGGCGCAATGAAGAAAGTATCAAATGTGACCAGCTAGCTAATCACATGAGTGAACTGAACATGGTAGAATTCTGGAAACAAATGAAGGCTATGAGCTCCCACCGGTCTGTCAGATCAAACACTATTGATGGTGTGACTGGTGATGTTAATATTGCTGAAAAGTGAAAATGTCAATATGAAGCTATTTTCAACTCAGTCAAGAATGTTTCAATGAAGGATTCTGTTATGCATGATATTCGTCTGTATAACGACATGTTTGATGCCTCTGATATTTCTGCTGTTACTCCTGTTGAAGTTGATTCACTGATCAAAGTTCTCAAGAAAGGCAAATCAGCTGGCCCTGACTGTCTCACCAGTGAATGCCTCATCAACGCTGATTTCAATTTGTGTATTCTGTTGTCATTGTGTTTTAACTGTATGTTTGTTCATGGTTACATGCCAGATATGTTGATGGACTCTGTTATTATTCCTTTAGTGAAAAACAAGTGTGCCAGTCTTTCTGATATGAACAACTACAGACCTATAGCTATTGCAAATGTTATATCTAAACTGTTAGAGGGTTTATTCCTGAACAGAATTGAAGATTATCTGTGGACAAACGACAATCAGTTTGGTTTCAAATCAGCTCTTTCAACTGACAAGGCTGTTTACCTACTCCATGAATTTGTTGACTACTTCAGAAGCCATTCCACTAGTGTCTATGCTACGTTCCTAGATGCTAGCAAAGCTTTTGACAGTCGATCGAGGTATTCCTATTTACATTGTTAGCATCCTGCTATACTGGTACAGAAGGCAGTCTATGGTTGTTACATGGGGCAATGTCACCTCATCCAAATTTCATGTGACCAGCGGTGTTAAACAAGGTGGTATACTGTCACCCTTGTTGTTTAATGTCTATGTTGATGATCTCAGTGTACTGTTGAACAATACTAATGTGGGCGGCTCCTTTAACGGTGCACTGTTAAATCACATTTTCTACGCTGATGATCTCTGTCTGTTAAGTTTGTTTACTGCAGCGATGCAACATCTCCTTTCGGTATGTGAAAAATTTGGTGAAAAAAATGACATCCTGTTCAACTGTACTAAATCTATGTGTATGGCTTTCAAACCTAAGGGTGTCAATACGTCGAATCCTGTTATGCCACTCTGTGGTAATAGCTTGAACTTTGTTGAAAAAGTCAAATACCTAGGTGTGTGGATTGAATCTGATAAGACCAATGTTGATTGTAACAGGCATCTCAGGAAACTGTACGCTCAAACAAATTTACTGTTGCGAAATTTCCATAGATGTTCTCCTGATGTCAAATGTATGTTGTTCAAGACCTTCTGTACCTCAATGTACTGCTCGCCTTTATGGTTTAATAGCAATGTTGCTGTTAGGAACAAAATCCGCATTGCATATAATAACTCCCTAAGAAGGTTGTTAGATGTACCACGAAGGTCGAGTGCAAGCAAGATGTTTGTGTCTGTGAACATTCCGTCTTTTGGCGAATTGATACGTAAGAATGTTTACAGTTTTTTGAGAAGGTTGCTGGCATGTAACAATCATCTTATATCAGCAATTGTCAACTCATCACTCACACTTCATTCCAGCATTTGGAAGTGGTGGCGTTCCATTTTATACTGAGCCCATTATTGCATGTTATTGTTGTTACAAGAGCGCCGAGTGTCTGCTGATCTGTATATACTTTTATTTATTTATTTATTTATCTATTTTCGACTTGTTTTAGTTTTGCTCATTATATGAACCCTGAGTTTGAAATAAACGTTTCAATTTGAATTTGAATTTGAATTTTGAATTTGAATTTGAATAAGTAGGTCGGGTGAGAGCATTATTTTGATTTGATCGAATAAAATTTCTAAGCTGAAGATATTTAAAAAAATGTGTTCTATTAAGATTGAATTTAATCCTCAGTTCTTCAAAAGACATTATGTTATCTGTGCGTGACAAATATAAGTCTTGAATCTTTTGAATCCCTTTTAAATTCCATACTTTAAATACAGCATCCGCTCTCCCTGATGTAAAATATTGATTACCCCATATTGGGCTAAATTGTGACAGTGTGGTTCTTTTAAATATTTTTTGGTTTCACACCGTATTTTGATCATGTGCTTTACAATTGGATTTTTAACTTGTTTCTGTAATTTTTTAGCCGAGTCTGAGTATATGAATAAGGGAAGAGGTAAAGGTAAATTGTATGATTCCATTTCAGTCCAGTGAGGAGGATCATTTGATGAAAAATAATATGTCATAGACCTCAGTTGTGCTGACCAGTAATACAACATAAAGTTTGGACATTTCAGACCTCCACGATCAAATGGTAAATATAGTAAGGACAAACGTAATCTAGCCTTCCTATTGTTCCATATAAATTCCACTAACTTTTTTTTAATTCTTGAGAATAGATCTGAAGGTGGTGGTAAAGGAATGTTTTGAAATAAATAAAGTATTTTTGGTAAGATATTACTTTTAAGTATATTAATTCTCCCGTTCATCAACATTGGTAGTGACATCCATCTCTGAAGTAACTCATTAATATCTGTCATTAAGGCTCCATAGTTGGCACTGGCGACTGATTCTAGCTTAGGCAAAATTTGAATTCCTAAATATTTAAACTGATTTACAACATTGAATTGATTTACCTCAGGAGCTGGGTGATTTCTCTGGGTCTCATTTAGCATTAATATTGAAGATTTAGTTTTATTTATTTTATATCCTGATATTTCTCCAAAGTTCTTTATTAAATTTAACAAGGTTGGAATTGATTTTTTAAAATTCGACAAACAAAATTATGTCATCAGCATACAGGGAGATTTTATGTTCTATTGGTCCTACTGTGGTGGACACACATACGGGACCTGTTTTTTGACTCACATTTTAGGTCAGAACAAAGTAAGAGGCTTCCTTGGTGATTACAGGAAGCTGCAAGAATCTTAGCTTTGGTATGCAAGGCCTGAGACTGTGGGGGGTTTAATTAAAGGATTAAAGAAGGGATGCATTGTAGACAGTGGAAGTGATATCATGGAGAGAGGACGCATTGTTACTGTCTTTATAATGCAAGGTGATTCATGTGACTTGTGAACTGTAAGAGTCCTGATATTTAAGGACTAGAGTTTCCTGTGTGGCTCTCTTACTACTTTGAGACGATGGTGATGTGAATAAACCTGACTTGAGAGAGAACTCTGCCTCGTCATTCTCACATCTCCACACTACTTTAATTCCATATATTTGTGGATGTAAACGTACTGCCATCGCTAAAGGTTCAATTGCCATAGTAAACAGTAAAGGTGAAAGTGGACAGCCTTGCCGACATCCTCCATTGATTTTTATTGATTTTGAGATATTGCTGTTTGTTAGGATTTCTGCTGTAGCATTATTGTATATTATCTGGACCCATTTTATGAAATTATTTCCAAGTCCAAACCTTTGTAGGACTTCAAAAAGATAGGGCCATTCGACCCTATCAAAGGCCTTTTCGGCGTCCAATGATAGGAGAGCTGTATCCGGTGCTTCTTTATTGGAATAAATAATATTAAATAGTCTTCTTACATTATGGAAGCCTCGTCTTCCCATTATAAAGCCATTCTGATCTCGGTTAATAATATTTGGTAATATTTCTTGTAGTCGTTTTGCTAAAATTTTACAGATTATTTTAAGATCAGCATTTAATAGGCTTATTGGTCTCATGTTTTCACATTTATTAGGGGGTTTACCTGGTTTTGGCAACAGTATAATTAAGGCATTATTCATGTATGGTGGTAAATTACCATTTTGAAATGCTTCTAAAACCATTTCCAAAAGTGGTTTTATTAATTTATTCTTCAATTTTTTATAGAGGTCAACTGGAAGACCATCTGGTCCTGCTCTTTTTCCTGATTTCATATTATCAATGGCTTGCCCAACTTCTTCTTGACTAATTTTAGACTCCAGTATCTCCCTGTTTTCATTTGGAATACACGGTATTGTGGGTGACCCCCACAGCCTTCGGGACAAGCAGAGCGCTCAGCTGGAGCAATTAGCAGAACAGTGAGATGTATGGACTGATATCAATATGTAGATGTGCCTTGCAACCTTTTTTGTCCTACAGCTCCAGAGCAGAGAAGAATTCCGGCGCCAGTAATCCTGCTATTGATATGTGTGACTCTCATGTAAATGTCTCATGCATTCCTGCTGTACTGTGATGCTAATGTGCCATGCACGCATTGTCTAGCTGGGTATATAAGTGAACTGAATATCGCTTGTTCACTCTCTCTCTGACTGCTCTTTCTGATCACTTGCATTGCCTGTTTGCTGACTAGAGACACAGGGCTCGCTCCAGTGCGCTCTCACAGCGCAGGGGCGAGCCTCGTGTTGGAGGATGAAATAAAACACCCTTTTAAACTTCAGTTCGCCGTGTCCTGCCTGCACTTATTCCGTGCCTCCACATCAGGGTTCCCTTATTTCATCCGCCACACTGGTGACCCCGTCCGAAGACAAGAACACGCTGACGACGAACGCAGCTCCCGGCGGTGACTCCAATGACAAGCGAATGCAGCTGCCTGACACAAATGGACTGCCCTCCCTTCTGCCACACGGGAGACCTCGACACAGAACCGACACCAGGCGAACTCCCTCGGAGATCATCCACGACCGGGAAGGCTGCAGAAAGCGTCATGGTGCGACCCTCGCCTGAGATCGGGACATCCATGCTGGGACCGGCCGAGGGACAAAGAGTGTCTACTCCCTCTCACTGCTCCTCCGCATCCACACTAGCGCGCACGCACCTCGTCCCCTCTCCACGACGGCGACCTTCAGGGCCGGACGGAGAAAGCAGCACGTGGACCAGAACGCACCATGACCCGGCACGAGCGAACGACAGCAACAGCCAAGACAGGGAGGACCATCGGCGCCGACGACGCTGATCTCCATCAAGCTCCCTGACCCTGACCCGCCTCGCGACAGCGAACCTGCCATGCACCGAACCCCCGCACGCACATCGGGGGGTTATGAGGACAGCGCACCACGCACGGGACAATACCGGCTCCACAGACCGCCATCGTCCTCCGCCGCTGCACACGCCCGAGAAACACGGCCGACCGCCATCCTCGGAACCTTCAAGGCTGCTCACACACCTGAAGCATACACGCAGCCCGCACACAGGATTTTGTATGGGTCTCGACCATGGCGCACAATGGGAATCCAGCCGTCAGCTGTCCCCGAGGGCTTTAGGGCTGCACGCGCACCTAAAGCCAACACGCCAAGTCCCTCACACAGCTCCAGCTCCTGTTTTTTCTTCATGGCTGCTACGCGTCCTTGCAGTACTGAACCGCGAGAAGAGTCAGAGACAAATTTTTCTTCTCACAGCCACTGTGGATCTCCGCCACGTTCAACGGGACAGCCCCTCAACATCGTGGATCCACATGCAATTTTTGCGCGGCCCAGACAACTTCGCCGTCCCGGGCCGGCACTTGCTACCCCCACCCCCCCTCCCTCCACCAACGCCTGCACAGAGTTTTTCCTGCAGCTTGCTACCAAAGCCGGACGATCGAGTTCTCAGCCCCCTGCTGAGCCCTCTGGGGGGAGTGGTGTGGGTGACCCCCACAGCCTTCGGGACAAGCAGAGCGCTCAGCTGGAGCAATTAGCAGAACAGTGAGATGTATGGACTGATATAAATATGTAGATGTGCCTTGCAACCTCTTTTGTCCTACAGCTCCAGAGCAGAGAGGAATTCCGGTGCCAGTAATCCTGCTATTGATATGTGTGACTCTCATGTAAATGTCCCATGCATTCCTGCTGTACTGTGATGCTAATGTGCCATGCATGCATTGTCTAGCTGGATATATAAGTGAACTGAATATTGCTTGCTCACTCTTTCTCTGACTGCTCTTTCTGATCACTTGCATTGCCTGTTTGCTGACTAGAGACACAGGGCTCGCTCCAGCGCGTTCTCACAGCGCAGGGGTGAGCCTCGTGTTGGAGGATGAAATAAAACACCCTTTTAAACTTCAGTTCGCTGTGTCCTGCCTGCACTTATTCCGTGCCTCCACATCAGGGTTCCCTTATTTCATCTGCCACAGTATAGATAATCCACCCAAAAACCCATTTAGTTTTGTTAAATCAGTTTCATTTTTTGTATCATATAGTTTTTCATAATAATCTCTAAAGGCACTATTAATTTCTAAAGGATCTATAACTACCTGTCCGTTACTTATAATACTGGTAATTGGTGTTTTAAATTCTAATTGTTTAATCTGCCATGCCAATAATTTTCCTGATTTTTCACCTTGTTCATAAAAAGTTTGCTTCAATCTTAGAAGACTCGTGGCAGCTCTATTTGCTGATTTTTTTGTCATATTCAGCTCTCAGGATCAGTAATTCGTTCTCTAACTGTGGGTTACTTCCTGCATACACCTTTTCTTGAAGAATTTTTATTTTACGTTCCAATTTGACTCTCTCCTCTCGAGTCTTCTTAGATTTTGAACCTGTATAACTAATAATATGCCCCCTAATAAAAGCTTTGAAAGCCTCCCACTTTATACATGCCATTGTTTGTGTAGTATTAATATCAAAGAACTCATCTATCTGTTTTTCTATGTACTTAACAAATTCCTCATCCTGAAGCCATTTATGCTGAAAATGCCACATACCTGGATCCTTTGTCAATTTCTTATCTACATACAGTATATTAGACAGCAGGGTGCATGATCAGAGATCACAATGTTATCATAGAAACAATTTTGAATCTTGGACCTTAATTCTGTAGAGATCAAAAAATAGTCAATACGTGAGAATGTCTTATAGGTATTAGAATAACAAGAATAGGCTTTGACTTGTGGTTTCATTTCTTTCCATATATCTAGCAATCTCAGTTCTTTCATAAAATGATTAATAGTCATCCTACATCCATTGTGCGTACAGTCCAGTCCTGTTGATCTGTCTATACTGGGATTCAATGTACAATTAAAATCCCCTGCTATTATATGTTGCCCTGTAAGTGATGATAAAGTAAGGAATAAATTAACAAAGAAGTTTTGATCATCAATATTGGGGCCGTATAAGTTCACCAGATTTATATTTTCTAATAACAAAGATCCTTGGATGATTAGATATCTTCCAAATTTGTCTCCAATTACATTTTTCACTTGATATGGGACTGTTTTGTGTATGAGAATCATAACTCCCCTAGCTCGGGATGAAAATGATGAGGTGAACACATTACCTTGCCATCTTATCCTAATTCTTTTTACATCCTCCTCTATTAGATGAGTTTCTTGTAAAAATACAATTTTTGAATCTATGTCTTTTATTTTATTCATAACTTGTTTAAGTTTTTTTTAGATTTTGTAGACCTCTGCAATTCCATGAAGTTAAATTAAGAGTAACGCTTTGATCTATGATCAATAAGGAGTTTGAGATTACCTTGCAATATGAACATGCTCATACAGAGAAGCAAAAACATGGATGATAGAACATTCATCCTACAAACCAAACAAAAACAAAAACAAATTCCCCTTCCCCACATTCATGGTAATCCCCCCAAAATCAAAAAAAATTTCCGTCTCCCGTTATAGCAAGTAACTGTTCCACACCTGCGAGGATCAGTCAAACCACTCTCTCTTTCTCCTCTCAATCACCCTGACTCTACTATTTTATGACATGACATTAACTCTCTTCTGTAGTTTTTTCAACATAACTTCAAAGTTTTATAGCGACTTTGTACATCATAGCTTTTTTTTTTTAATACAGTCTGTATTTTGTAGACATGTTATATGTTTCAGATCAATCAGATGTCTGTACAAATGCTTAAATGTTCTACCTTTGTCATGTTCATGCTTAGCTCCCACCAGTCTCCTTCTGAATCTGCTTAACGAGCTCCTGCGCCTCTTGAGGGGTCTTGAAGGTATGGGTTCTCCTCTTATATGTGACCAGCAGTCTTGCCGGATGAATCACTCCGTGACAAATCCCGAGGTTGCGCAGCTCTTTGCGGGCGGGGTCGAACTGCCTCCTTAATTGTTGAATTCCTGTGGTGAAGTCTGGGTAGAACCGCACCTGTTGATCCTGGTATTTGATTTCCCCTTTAGCTCGCGCCGCATTGGTGACCTTCATCTTGTCCCTGCAGTTGAGGAACTTCATAATCAGCGTCCTCGGTGGTGTCTTATTATCTCTCGGTGGGCCGATTCGGTGAGCGCTCTCTAAGACGACCGATGACTGCAGGTCCGCATTGTTCAGCGCTTCTGGAATCCACTTTTCCAAAAAGGAACATGGGTCCCGTCCCTCCGCTCCCTCCGGGAGGCCCACCAGCCTCAAATTATTCCGTCGCGAGCGGGATTCCAAGTCCAGGGCGTTATCTTCCAGACGTTTCCATTTTAATTCCAGTGTTTGAAACTTTGATTGTAGGCTGGTGACGTCATCTTCAGTGCTTGAAATTCGGAGCTCCACCTGCGATACTCGTTCCATACAGTCGCTTATTTCCTTTCTCATTCCTTCTATCGCTGCTATAATTCCATCAAATTTAGACGAAAACTCTGCTCTCATGGAGCTGATGGCAGCGAGCACCGCACTTGTCCCCTCCTCAGCAGCTCCCGCTCCGCTGCTGGCTACATCCTCCGCCATCGTCCCCGGAGCCTTTTCTATTTCACCTCGAGCGTGGAAGTCTGTTAGCTTGGGTTGTTTTGTCGAATTGCTTTTTCCTCCACCTAATTTCCCAGCCTTGTTCTTTACCATATCTGCGCCTAAACGCTGGGATGGGTTTTTGTTCCAGTTAGTAGTAGATTAGTTTATTTGACAGGGACAGTGCAATAAACATAGACAATTAATCAAAGACAATCAATCTGATGTGTTGCACATAGAGTGTATAGCTATTAGCTAATTTGCAACTCTTGTCCCTGGATGGGCTTTAGAAAAAAAAAAAAAAAAAAAAAAAAGAGAGAGTTAAGAGAGTTAAGAGTTAAGAGAGTTAAGAGAGTTAAGAGAGTTTTAGTAAACTTTTTATTTTTTGGAGCAGAGCAGTGTGAAACATGTCTTCCTATGTGGCCCCCATAACTGGAAGTCCCCATTTGTTACTTTTTTACTCATAAATGTAAAACTTTTTCTCATAAATTTGCAACTTTTTCTTGCAAATTTGCAATTTTTTTCCTCATGAATTCACAAATTTTTTGTCATAAATCAGCTACTTTTTTCATTTAAATTTGTGACTTTTTTCTTCTAAATTTGCAACATTCATATAGATGCTTGGTTTAATTTTTTTTCCTGTGTAATTGATTAAATTTTCTTTGTTCATCTAAATAATGGCTCAAGTTTTTATAATGTTTTTGTTTTTAAGGGTTTCTCTATTACAAATATAGGGGTCCCTAAATACAGTCTTGCATAGAGCCCCACTACAGCCTATAGTGTCCCCCTCAATCTTTACGCTTGAGAAAATGATATGTTTATTGTCCCCCCAACAGTGAAATGAAGTATCTACCCATGTCTCTCAGCAGACAGCACCCTCTGCTGGTGACCATCAAAACATGTGACAAGGCACTGCATTCATTCGCCCTCTGTAATCTTTGAAAAATTCCTGGAGGCTGATACAGATTCAGATCCCCCCCAAAACCTGATTGATCACTCCATTGCCAACATTTCCTTATAAATTCATTAAATTCAGTAATTAAGTGTCTTTTAATGATGCTGTTAACAAACACACACACACACACAGGTGAAACCAAAACCTCCTTGGAGGCAGTAATAAACAGTCTCTTAGGCCTGAATGTGAAATCAGCGGGGTGTTTCTCGCACTCTGCTCCCCTGTGAGAACGTTACCTTGTTTACTTTAGTGAATGCTAGCTCAGAGGTTTGTCCAGATCATCCTTTAAGTCTGCAGACATGAGGTCATAAGGGAAGCTGATTTTGCATGTAATTACACTTGTTTACTCTTTTTATTTATACCCAAAGATATACAGGAAAAAAAAAACATTTTGTAGTTCAACCAAAACCTAGTTGTTAAAAACTTGTGGAAATTTAGCAGGGGTTTCCTTAAATGTAATTATTATAATAATGATGACAATGTTGGTTGCAGCTTTGATAAACAAGAAGAGGCAGATCATGCAGCTTTGCACAGGTGTGGACTGGACTCTGTGTGAGACTTTTTTTTTCTACTTACTGGGAGACGGTGAGCTGTGCTTGTGGCCAGACGAGACGAGACCTTTAAATACAGACCTTTGGATTTATCCATAAAGTGACTGCATCCATATCCACAACCTACCTTCTCCTAAAAGTTACAAATTTACTGAAAAAAAGTGTCTAATTCACAATGAAAAACTTTAACAATCACAAGTAAATTTCACAACTTTGCAAGAAAAAAGGTCACTAACTGTTGAGGTAAAAAAAAAAGTGGCAATAAATAAATAACAATGATATTGTGGCAGACTGAAGAGGTACCTCTCACCCAGTGGGATTTGGGGTTGGGGGCGTGGTTTGTGTTTCCCAGTGTTGGAGCCCGGGAGTGGTTATTGTCAGTTCTGTGATGGCAGTTGAGGAGTAAAGACAAAAACCCACCTTTGTCTCCTGTGTGTTTCTTTCTCTTGCCACATTGGTGACCCCGATTCGAGCATGTCCGATACAGAAGAAAACTGCGTTCCCTCATCAGCCGTGTCGCCCCGATCCTCACAGCCGGCTGCTTGCACTGTGGCTATGAAGCTTCCGGAGTTTTGGCAGAGCAACCCGGCTTCGTTGTTCCAGCATATCAAAGCGCTGTTCCACCTGCAAGGAATCACTGCAGATGAAACCAGGTATTACTTGGTCGTCACTGCTCTGGACCAGCAATCCACACAGCGTGCCATGCAGTTACTTCATGTGCCCTCACTGCACGGTAAATACGCCGCCATCAGACAGTTCCTGCTCCGGAGGTATAGTCTATCGGCCGCGGAAAGAGCAGATAGAATCCTCTCCCTGTCAGGCTTGGGTGACAGCATGGCTGTGGACCTTATGGACAGAATACTATCTCTGCTTGGAGCAGACAAAGGTGGTTTCCTGGTTCCACACATATTCCTGCGCTAGCTCCCACCGCCTGTGTGTGCAGTTTTGGCTAACTCCTCGTATTTGGCTACCGGTGACTACCGAGCTTTAGCCGAGGAAGCTGATCAGGTCTTGCTGGCTACCAGGCAGTTTGCTGTGCAAAGCATGGCATCAGATATTCTACAACCCACGACGGAGGACGCGGACCCGGCGGCAGTAGCTGGAGTCATGACCTGGAGTTGACGCAGGAAAGGTCTGTGTTTCTTCCCCGTGTGGTTTGACAGCAAGGCTAAGCGCTGTGTTCCTCCATGCACGTTTGAGACTACAGGAAAACTCCAGAGCCAGCGCTCAGTAGCGGCTGTGAGTGTTAGCAGATGAGGTGAGCTGCTCTTCATTAAAGACTCGCTGTCAGGGAGACGTTTCCTAGTGGACTCTGGCTCACAGAAGCGTCTACTCCTGCCAACCAGCGCGGACAGACCGGCGGCGGGCAATGGCTCACGTTTGAGTGCAGGTAACGGTTCTTCCTTTGAAACATTTGGCACAAGGTCTGTGACTGTTTGTTTCCAGGGGCACAGTTTTGAGTGGGACTTTGTAATTGCTTCCATTACAGTATCTATTGCTGGCGTGGATTTTCTGTGTGCAAATGGTTTACTTGTTGATGTTGCTGACCATCGTTTGATTGATGCTGTGTCTTTTGCCACTTTTTCGTGTGAGGCTGGGGGAGCTGGGCTTTTGTCACATGCTAACTTTTAAGCATCAGATAATGTTTTTCTGCATTTGCTGTCTGCTTTTTCCACCGCGGCTACTAAGCACAGGGTGGAACATTTCATCTCCATCGCGGGACCGCCTGTTTTTGCGCACGTGCGACACCTCGACGCAGTTAAGTTGGCCTTAGCGAAAGAGGAGTTTGCCACTATGCAATATTTGGGTATAGTGAGGCCTTCTAACAGCCCATGGGCCTCGCCGAGTCACATGGTGCCTAAGGCGGATGGGTCGTGGCGGCCGTGTGGTGATTTTCGTTGGCTTAACAACGTCACTGCTAATGACCGTTGTCCTATTCCGCACATCCAAGATTTTTCCGTGCATTTGGTGGGCTCTGCCAATTTTTCAAAGGTGGATCTGGTGTGCAAGTATCACCAGGTTCCCGTGCGCGTGGAGGACGTCCCCAAGACCACGGTAATTACCCCGTTCAGGCTTTTTGAATTCCTGCGCATGCCGTTTGGCCTTAAAGGCACAGCCCAAACATTTCAGAGGTTGTTGGACTCAGTGTTAAGTGACCTCCCATTCGTGTTTGTCTACCTCAACGACATATTAGTGGCCAGTCTGTCAGCCGAAGAGCATCTGTTGCACCTCAAACAGGTTTTTAGGCACCTTGAAGAACACGGCCTGATTGTCAACCTGGCTGTCAGTTTGGGCTGCCAGTGATTGACTTCTTAGGCTACCAACTCTGTTGCCTTCTAAGGCTCAAGCGGTGGCGGAATTTCCATGTCCAGACTCCGTTAAGGCACTGCAGGACTTTTTGGGCATGGTAAATTTTTACAGTCGGTTCCTCCCTTGTGCTTCCCACCTCCTGCAGCCACTTTATGAGGCTCTGAGGCTAAAAAAAGCATTGGACCCTGTCACCTGGACTCCCGAATGGGTCCATGCTTTTGATGGAGCTAAGTCTGCCCTTGCGAACGCAGCACTACTCGCTCACCCTGTGCCCACGGTGCCCATAGTTTTGACAACAGACGCCTCCGATGTAGCTGTGGGGGCAGTGGTTGAGCAGCGCATGACAGGGGCGTGGCAGCCCCTCGCGTTTTTCAGTTGCAAGCTGCGGGATAGCGAGCGTAAGTACAACATTTTTGACCGGGAGTTGCTGGTGCCATACCTGGCGACCAGTCATTTCCATTTCTTATTGGAGGGTCGTTCTTTCACGGCTTATGTAGATCATAAACCATTGACATTCGCTATGTCCAAGGTGACCGAGCCGTGGTCTACTCGTCAACAATGCCATCTGGCGGCCATCTCCGACTTCACAACAGATGTTCAGCATATGGCTGGCAAGTCCAACCCCGTTGCTGATTGCCTGTCGCGTGTGCTGGTGTGTTCGGTGCACCTCGGAATGGATTTTTCTGCCATGGCTGCTGAGCAGCCCAACAACCCGGACATCCTGGCCCTTCAGTCTACAGGTACAGCCCTCAAACTCGAGGAGGCAGTGATGCAGGAGGGCAGTCCTACTCTCCTCTGTGACGTCTCCACTGGCTGCCTTCACCCTGTTGTTCCTGCGACCTGGTGCCGTCGAGTTTTTGACTCAATTCACTCCCTCTCTCACTCTGGAGTTGGGGCGTCAGTCAAACTGGTCGGAGCCAAGTTTGTCTGGCCTGGCCTCCGCAGAGATGTCAAGGGGTGGGCGGCCACATGCTTGGCATGTCAACACACTAAAGCCTACCAGCACACCAAGGCACCCCTAGAACCGTTTCGGTTTCCGGCTAAACATTTTGACCACATGCGTGTGGACCTGGTGGGTTGTCTACCCCCTTCGCAGGGTTTTACGCATCTGTGCACCATAGTGGATTGAACCACTAGGTGGCCAGAGGCGGTCCCTCTGTCCTCCACTTCAGCCACGGACGTGGCATGTACGTTTCTTTCTTCCTGGGTTGTGCGTTTCAGCACCCCATCAGATAGTACCTCCGATAGGGGCCCCCAGTTCATGTCAGAGCTCTGGTCAGCACTTGCAAGGTCCTTGGGAGTGCAGGTACACCGTACTACAGCGTACCACCCTCAGGCTAACAGTTTGCGTGAACGTTTTCACCGGTCGCTGAAAGTGGTGTTGCGTGCTGCACTCTCCGATGGTAATTTGGTGGATCGTTTGCCTTGGATGTTGCTTGGGTTGCATTCAGCTCCTAAGGAAGATCTCGATGCTTCGCCTGCTGAACTGGTTTTGGGTCAACCGCTCCACATTCCAGGAGAGTTTTTGCCCGAACGTTCCGCACCGAAGGCCGGCCCCGCCGTCTACCCATTTTCGTCCCATGGCACGCTGGCTCTGAGCCCCATTCACCACTGTTTTCTGAAATCGTTTGCGCCTACTGAGCTCAGTGCGACCTGTTTCATTTTTGTGTGACATGACGCGCACTGCTCGGCTCTCCAACCCCCTTATGATGGTCCATTTCAGGTTCTGGAGACGGACCCTAAGAGTTTTGTGCTAGAGATGGGTGGGCATAAAGAGCGGGTCACGTTAGATATAGACTTAAGCCAGCGCACGTTATGGCGGATGAGCCTACAGTTCCAGCCCAGGTCTCCCGTCGGGGTCACCCCCCTTCTAAGACCCCGGCTAGGTCTGCACTAGATGAGTTTTCTGGTTTCCAGCCTGCTATGGACTGTGTTTCACCTGCCTGTTGTCCATGAGGATGCCCTGTACGACAGGTTTCGTCGGTTGCTCCGGTTGGAGGACAGCGGAGCCATTATGGCAGGCCCCCAGTGAGAGACTGATTTTGACTACGGCAGCCGTCTCTGAGTGTTCGGTGTGTGTGTGGGGGGGGGCTGTGTGGCAGACTGACGAGGTATCTCT
This sequence comes from Pholidichthys leucotaenia, assembly GCA_020510985.1. Lineage (NCBI taxonomy): Eukaryota > Metazoa > Chordata > Actinopteri > Cichliformes > Pholidichthyidae > Pholidichthys > Pholidichthys leucotaenia. The sequence continues at coordinate 52,440,287 of CM035848.1, forward strand.
CACCCAGTGGGACTTGGGGTTGGGAGGCGTGGTTTGTGTTTCCCGGTGTTGGAGTCCAGGAGTTGTTATTGTCAGTTCTGTGGTGGCAGTTGAGGAGTAAAGATAAAAACCTTTGTCTCCTGTGTGTTTCTCCCTCTTGCCACAATATACTTTATTTGTATGGAACCTTTCCCAGCCAGTATGTCCATGTGGGACACACTTTAGGTCAAATCGGTGCTTAACTGAGCTACAGGTAAAGTCCAGTGTAGCAAACAGCAGTGAATTCAACATGGAAACCATGAACAAACCCACATGGGGCCCATAGGACAACCCAGGTTTAACCCATAGGCCCACATAGACACATGCTGCCTGGGAACAAGAAATGCAACTCAAAGTGCTTCACAATAAAAGAGACGTAGAATAAACAATTAGACAACAATTAGAAGTACTTAAAACATAATTAAAAGCAATGCAAAACAGAGATTATTAAAAATAGATTTAAAAACAAATAGCACATAAAACACAGACTATGAGTTATAAGGAAAGTTGCAAATTAAAATATTTACAAGGAAAAGATCACAAACTTATGATAAGATAATTGAGGAGAAGCTATAAATGCACAAGAAAAGTCTCAAAATTCAGACAAGTGTTGCACAGATGCCGACTGCATTTTAAAAAAAAAAAAAAAAAATCTTAATTTTTCGGGTTCTTCTTCTTCTTCTTCCACTAAAAGTGCATGGGCGCAAAAGTTGTCATGGCTCTCTGTGAGCTGCGGAGAGCGCACGGAGTGAGAGGATGAAATGACGAGGATTTAAGCACAGGGTTGCACCACACACATTTATTACAAAAAGACACACAGTCCAACAGGTGAAGACTCACCACAAAATACAAGGATGCTTATTGTTGGCATTCGGGGCTGAAATCGCCCAGTGAATGCATTGAGAAGGGGAGATGTGTTAGCCACAAATGCGCCCCAGAGCCGGCATCGCTACAAGCGCGCATAAGAACCACAGCAACATGGAGTGGCTAACACGTCGTGAAAAAATGCTGAGAATACTCACAGAGTGCAGCACAGAAGACAATTCTATGAACCAGCAGTGCGTGACTGGCAAACAGCCGCTTAAGTTCACACACTGCTGGTGATGGTGTGGTGAGGGGCACCTGGGCGAGGACCGGACAAGATGATTAGATGATTAAAGGGGCTGGATACACCTGATGGTAATAAGAGAGGGGGCGTGGTCGGACTGTCAGGCTGTCAGCCAGTAATCACACAAGAGTGAGCCAAAGAGAGCTGACTCACAGCTGCCGGCCAGAGAGCAGTGGCTATGGGTAAGGAAGAACACTGAAATACATACTATGCATACACAATGGCACCTAGACCCACAGAGAGATCAGGACCGAGCCAGGGGAAACCAAGCCAGCTTGGTTCCTTCTTTGCACGTTTTGAAGTATCAAACCCGACAATCAGAGGGAGGGCTGGCCGATCTTCACCATCTGTGGGGCCAGCTATCACCATCAACGCAGTGGACACACGGAGGACCCTAATCAGGGTCAACCCACGTAAAGCTGCAGGTCCGGACAACATCCCGGGACGTGTGCTCCGAGTCTGCGCAAGTGAGTTGGCGGATGTCCTGACTGACATACAGTATATAACATTTCCCTCAGTCAGGCCATCGTCCCTAGATGCTTTAAGACCTCTATCATAGTACCGGTGGCAAAGAAAGCGGTTGTGTCCTGTCTGAATGACTATTGTCCTGTCGCACTGACACCAATTGTGATGAAGTGTTTTGAACGGCTTGTTAAACCACACATCACAGCCTGCCTCCCTGCATCACATGACTCGCTCCAGTTCGCGTATTGTTCAAATTGCTTCACAGAGGACGCTATAGTCACCACCCTGCACTCTGTCATTACCCACCTGGATCAGAAAGACACCTATGCCAGACTCCTGTACATTGATTTCTGTTCAGCATTTAACACCATAATTCCCTAGAGACTGATGGAGAAATTACTCCTTCTCGGTCTGAACACCGCCACGTGTCTCTGGATCCTGGATTTCCTGACCGAGAGACCTCAGTCTGTCCGGGTTGGAAACAACATCTCCAACTCCATCATGCTGAGCACTGAATCCCCTCAAGGATGTGTACTCAGTCCACTGTTGTTTACACTTCTAACACATGACTGTGTGTCCAGACACGAGGGGAACCAGATTATTAAGTCTGCGGATGACACCACAGTGGTGGGACTTATTCAGAGGGATGAGGAATCAATGTACAGGGAAGAAGTTAGAGACCTGGAGGGCTGGTGCAGGGAGAACAATCTGGTGCTCAACGTGGACAAAACAAAGGAGATGATTATCGACTTCCGGCGGTCACGGCCTGAACACGTCCCTCTCTGTATCAGCGGCCGTTCGGTGGAGAGAGTGGAGAACATCAAGTTCCTCGGAGTGCAGATCTTGCAGGACCTGACCTGGAGCAAGAATTCCTTGGGGATCAGGAAACGGGCCCAGCAGAGACTGCACTTCTTGAGGAAACTCAAATAGGCCTCTCTCCCCATCTGCATCCTCAGGACCTTCTACAGAGGTGTGGTGGAGAATGTTCTGACGTACTGCATTGCAACATGGTACTCCAGTTGCAGTATGTCAGACAAAAAAGCTCTGCAGAGGATAGTTAAGGGAGCTGAGAAGGTAATCAGAGTTTCCCTCCCCTCTGTTCAAGAACTTTTTCAGAGTCGTTGTAGGAGCAGGGCACTGAACATTGTCAAGGATCACTCTCCCCCTCTGCATAAACACTTTGAACTGCTGCCATCTGGCAAACAATTCCGGAGCATCAGAGGCAGAACCACCAGACTGATCAACAGCTTCCTTCCACAAGCTGTTAGGATGCTGAACAGTTGATCCGGAATCCTTTACACATATTACTGCACTTTATGGACATTATGTATATTATACGTACAGTATATTATAGTTTTAGTCAGTTTTAAGTATTTATTTCTCTTAGCTACTTAGATTCACTTAGCCATTTTAATTGTTTTATACAGTATATACATAGGCAGTTATCATTTTAACTGCAACTGTAATAAGTTAACTTTACTGTAATATCCAAATGTGTCTCAGGGATGTGTGAATGGCTGTTGGGGTGGGGGGTGAGGGGGTGTGTGAGTGTGTTTTTAAATTATGTTCTTTTTACAATACGGCTCCCTAGAGAAACACAATTTCATCTTTCTTGCGCTACAGTTGTATGCATAGCATCATGACAATAAAGGTTGATTGATTGATTGATTGATTGATTCCTGACAAAAAATGGTAATAAGCCACCAGAGTGATGTCTTAGAGGTAGCGCATCTGTCCCACAACCAGGAGGTCGGGGTTCAAGTCCTGGCCAGGTCATGCCAAAGACCATATAAAAATGGAGCTTTCTGCTGTCCAGTTTGGTGCTGGCAAAAATGGAATGGAAGAGGGAAATGTGGGCGGCAGTGGCTCAGGAGATAGAACAAGTCATCTAATCACCAGCGGGTTGGTGGTTTGAATCCTGCTCTCCCCACATGTCCTGCCATTGTGTCCCTGGGCAAGATACTTTATCCACCTTGCCTCCAGTGTCAATGACATTGGGCATGAATGTGTATTAGTGGTCAGAGAGGCTCTTGGTGGGGATTGGCAGCCATGTTTCTGTCAGTCTGCCCCAGGGCAGCTGTAGCTACAGTAGTAGATTACCAGTGTCTGTGGAGTGAATGAATAATGTATCTATTCTAAAGCATCTTTGAGTGTCTATGAAAAGTGCTATATAAATCTGATGTATTATTTATTATATGTTGAAACTTGAAATTAAGCAGAGAGCATCTACAGACATTGACAATGAAAAGTTGTTAAAATTATCCAAAAATGTCAATCCATTTTGATTTTCTAGGCCAATCAAGTTGCACGGTTTCTCTTTGGCATGTTGTTTTGGGTTTAGCTCCTGATGTAGTGATTCAAATTTGATGAAACTTCAGATTCACAATCACAACAGTACTCTTCAGCTAACCACCAATTTTCACGCAATTCTGTTAATGTTAAAAAAAAAAATCATGTTTATGAAGGGTCAGCCATTTTGTCTTGTCAGTGGAACTTTTTTTGTATCGATATACCTAAAGCCGTGGTGTGGTGTAGGGGTTAACATGCCTGTCATGCAGGAGTCCTGGGTTCAAATCTTTCTGGTAATGTGTTGTTCCTCTGAAGTGCAGCATACCTCTTCTGTGCATTTTAAAACAATATGTCGTGCACATTAAGTTTTAAATGCTGTACTACTACTGCTGCTGGGAATCCTTTCAATTGACATCATTTGAGAAAGAGTGAAAACTAGAGCAGTTGTGTGGTGTTGTGGTTACAGTGAGTGCTTGGGACGCAGGAAGCTCTGGGTTTGAATCTTGCCTGGGAAGTCTTGTTCTTCTAAACAACTGAGGTACAGCATGGCTCTTCTGTACATTTTGAAACAGCACTATGTTAGATTTTCACCTCAAGCTAATGCTTGCAAAATTATTTTGATGGTAAACCAAGATCTGACCGAATGAATGTCACTTCATCCGTAGCCTGACTGGGACCACAATGCCTTCAACAGCTCTTTTTTTGTGGTGTCATTACCAGTGTTGGGAGTAACGCCACTACTTTTGCAGTAACGTGCTGTGTCACAAAATTACTGTTTAAAAATTCAGTAAATGCGTTACAATTACTGAAATTTGATCAGATACGTTGCTCGTATTACTCATTTTATTAATATGGATAGATATTTTTAGCACAAATAAATATGAACTGATCCTACATAGCTGACGCAGCCATCAGTCATCTCCACGGGTTGGTTTCCAGTCCTGCCCACGCCACAACCCAGTTTGGAAGAAATGCCGTGGCGGTGGTAAATTCTCAGCCCTTATCACCTGTTGTCCGAGCGGTGAGTAGCCCCAACATGAGCTCCTACCTCCGTGGTTAAACATGAGTATTTTTAGAGCAAGAAACTGCATTTAATGTCCGCAGTTGTGTAAATGTTTTCTTACCGCACAGAGAAAAAGTGACTGTGATTTGTTGCAGCAGAGAACAGCTTAAGGTGAACTTTCATTTATCTGTGCTTTCTGTTGTATTTTATCTTATTCATTTACATGCTTTTGTGATATGCAACTGTTTCACGGAAGTAAATCCTCTAAATATGCATTTTTTAATGGGCTCGTCCAGGGGTGTCAAACATGTGGCTTGTGGGCCAAAAAAGGCCCACTAGGGGGTCCAAAATTTTTTCTGTGAATTTACAGCTTTATTTCTAGTAAATTTCTGACTTTCTACTGATTACAATAGTTTGTGTAAATCTGAGACATTTTTTATCTGTAAGATGAGGCTTTTTTTCTCATCAGTTTTTTCTTTTCTGATGAGAAAAAGGGGCCCTTGAGCTTGCTATTGTGCAAATGATTTACTGTAAGTATGCATTTAAAAGCAACATGAAAATTACTTTTCCAAGTAACTAGTTACTTTAATCATGTAGTAACTCAAAAGTAACTGAGTTACTTTTGAAAAGAAGCAACTAGTAACTATAACTAGTTACTATTTTTTAGTAACTTGCCCAACACTGGTCATTACTGGGGGGGACAGCAGATGTGGCCTCAGTCTGTGGCCTCAGTCCCAGCAGTGAATCACAGGGCAGGACTTTAGCCACCAACAACAAAAATCCCTGTAGTTGGCTGTTGGGACTGGGGTCGTGGTTGCCGTGGTTGTGGCCTTTTCAGTGTTCCTACAAGGAACAAGAAAGTTACATAGTGCTGCTTTAAAAACTAATGTGTAGCATACTTAGGTTTTACATGCTGTTGCTAAGCAATACAAGACCTTGAAGTCCACACCTGCTTGGAACCCGATGATCACTACTTGCGGCTATATTTTATGTTATTTTTTTTTTCCACAATATCTTTATTGAACCTTTTTTTTTTTTTAACAAACATGATACAAACAATCAAACACTAACACTAAAGTACTACAAAAAAAAAAAAATGCACTAAAAACACCAACAACCACCAACAAAATCAAGTCTTCAACAATGCTCCTCTGTTTAGTCTAGACAATCCAATACATAAGTATACATATTATGTTCACCAGTTTGGAATTTACAAGGTCCACACACACCATTCACCTTCTTCTTCAAGAGTTATGTTTAAATTTTTTACATAATCAATAAAAGGTCTCCATATATTCTCAAACACAATTTCCTTTGATTTTAGTATATATGTTATTCTTTCTAATGGAAGGTTTGTTAACATCTGTCTTAACCACTGAGTCACATCTGGTCTATGAGTCTTTTTCCATAATAGTGCAATACATTTTTGGCATTAAGCAAACTGAGGTCTATGAATGTTCTTTCACTTTTATTAAAATTATGCTTTTCTGGGTACAGACCCAACAAAAACAGTTTAGGATTCAATATGAGTTGTTTTGAGATTATTTTTTCAATTGTTACCCTCACCTCTTCCCAAAACATTCTTATTAATCTACATTCCCATAAACAATGAAATAGGGTTCCTTTACTTTCCATGCATTTTGTGCATGTATCTGGTATATTTTTGTTATATCTATTTAACTCCTCCGGTGTAACATACATCCGCATTAACCATTTGAAATGTATCAATTTAAGGCGTGCATTTATTGATTTGGTTTGAGCTTCTGTACAAGCCAATTCCCATTGTTCCTCTGAAATTTCAATTTGCAGATCTTCTTTCCAGTAGTTTAATCTTTTCAGTGAATTTTCACTTGAAGATAGTGTCAATGAGTTATAAAACTCTGAAATAATACCCTTTCTTTTACTATCTTTCATCATCATTTTTTCCAAGGATGAATAAATAGGTCGAGTGAGAGCTTTATTTTGATTTGATCGAATAAAGTTTCTAAGTTGAAGATATTTAAAAAAATGTGTTCTATTGAGATTAAATTTGATCCTCAGCTCTTCAAAAGACATTATGTTGTCTGCACCTGGCAAATATAAATCCTGAATCTTTTGTATCCCTTTTAAATTCCATACTTTAAATACAGCGTCCGCTCTCCCTGGTTTAAAATATTGATTACCCCATATTGGACTAAATTGTGACAATGACTGTGGTTCTTTTAAATAGTTTTTAGCTTCACACCATATTTTGATCATATGCTTTACAAATGGATTTTTAACTTGTTTTTGTAATTTTTTTGCCGAATCTGAGTATATGAATATGGGAAGAGGTAAAGGTAAATTGTATGATTCCATTTCAGTCCAGTGAGGGAGATCATTTGATGAAAAATAATATGTCATAGACCTCAGTTGTGCCGACCAATAATACAACATAAAATTTGGACATTTCAGACCTCCACGATCAAATGGTAAATATAATAAAGACAAACGTAATCTAGCCCTCCTGTTGTTCCATATAAATTCCACTAACTTTTTTTTTATTCTTGAGAATAGATCTAAAGGTGGTGATAAGGGAATGTATTGAAATAAATAAAGTATTTTAGGTAAAATATTACTTTTAAGTATATTGATTCTCCCGATCATCGACATTGGTAGTGACATCCATCTCTGAGTTAACTCACTGATATCTGACATTAAGGCTTCATAGTTGACACTGGCGACTGATTCTAGCTTAGGCACAATTTGGATTCCTAAATATTTAAACTGATTTACAACATTGAATTGATTTACCTCAGGGGCTGGGTAATTTCTCTGGGTCTCATTTAGCATTAATATTGAAGATTTAGTTTTATTTATTTTATATCCTGATATTTCCCCAAAATTCTTTATTAAATTCAACAAGGTTGGAATTGATTTTTTTAGATTCGACATAAACAAAATTATATCATCGGCGTACAGGGAGATTTTATGTTCTGTTGGTCCAACTTTAATTCCATATATTTGTGAATGTAAACGTATCGCTATCGCTAAAGGTTCAATTGCCATAGTAAACAGTAAAGGTGAAAGTGGACAGCCTTGTCGACATCCTCTATTGATTTTTATTGGTTTTGAAATATTGTTATTTGTTAGGATTTCTGCTGTAGCATTATTGTATATTATTTGAACCCATTTTATGAAATTATTTCCAAGTCCAAACCTTTGTAGGACTTCAAAAAGAAAGGGCCATTCAACTCTATCAAAGGCCTTTTCGGCGTCCAATGATAGGAGAGCTGTATCCGGTGCTTCTTTATTAAAATAAATAATATTAAATAGTCTTCTTACATTATGGAAGCCTTGTCTACCCTTTATAAAGCCATTCTGATCTCGATTAATAATATTTGGTAAAATTTCTTGTATTCGTCTTGCTAAAATTTTACAGATTATCTTAAGGTCGGCGTTTAATAGGCTTATTGGTCTCATATTTTCACATTTATTAGAGGGCTTACCTGGTTTTGGCAGCAGTATAATTAAGGCATTATTTATGTATGATGGTAAATTATTATTTTGAAATGCTTCTAAAACCATTTCCAAAAAAGGTTTTATTAATTTATTCTTAAATTTTTTATAAAGGTCAACTGGAAGACCATCTGGTCCTGCACTTTTTCCTGATTTCATATTATCAATGGCTAGCCCAACTTCTTCTTGACTAATTTTAGACTCCAATATCTCCCTGTTTTCATTTGGAATACACGGTATAGATAGTTCGTTCAAAAACCCATTTAGTTTTGTTAAATCAGGTTCATTTTTGGTATCATATAATTTTTCATAGTAATCTCTAAAGGCTCTATTAATTTCTAAAGGATCTATAACTACCTGTCCATTACTTATAATACTGGTAATTGGTGTTTTAATTTCCAATTGTTTAATCTGCCATGCTAATAATTTTCCTGATTTTTCACCTTGTTCATAAAAAGATTGTTTCAATCTTAGAAGACTCGAGGCAGCTCTATTCGCTGATTTTTTGTCGTATTCAGCTCTCAAAATCAGTAATTCATTCTCCAACCTTGGGTCACTTCCTGCATACACTTTTTCCTGAAGATTTTTTATTTTATGTTCCAATTTAGCTCTCTCCTCTCGAGTCTTCTTAGATTTTGATCCTGTATAACTAATAATATGTCCCCTAATAAAAGCTTTGAAAGCCTCCCACTTTACACATGCTGATGTTTGTGTAGTATTGATGTCAAAGAACTCGTCTATCTGTTTTTCTATATACTTGACAAATTCCTCATCCTGAAGCCATTTATGCTGAAATTGCCATCTACCTGATTCCTTTGTCATTTTTTTATCTACATATATTAGACAACAGGGTGCATGATCAGAGATTACGATGTTATCATAAAAGCAGTTTTGAATCTTGGACCTTAATTCTGTGGAAATCAAAAAATAATCAATACGTGAGAATGTCTTGTAGGTACTGGAATAACAAGAATAGGCTTTAACTTGTGGTTTCATTTCTCTCCATATATCTAACAATCTCAATTCTTTCATAAAATGATTAATAGTCATCCTACATCCAATGTGCGTACAATCCAGTCCTGTTGATCTATCCACACCTGGATTCAATGTACAATTAAAATCCCCTGCTATTATATGTTGCCCTGTAAGTGATGATAAGATGAGAAATAAATTAGCAAAGAACTTCTGATCATCTATATTGGGACCATATAAGTTCACAAGATTTATATTTTCTAATAGCAAAGAACCTTGAATGATTACATATCTTCCAAATTTGTCTCCAATTACATTTTTCACTTGAAAAGGAACTGATTTATGTATGAGAGTCATAACTCCCCTAGCTCGGGATGAAAATGAAGAGGTGAATACACTTCCCTGCCATCTACTCCTAATTCTTTTAACATCCTCCTCTATCAGATGAGTTTCTTGTAAAAACACAATTCTTGAACCCATGTCCTTTATTTTATTCATAACTTGTTTAAGTTTTTTTAAATTTTGTAGACCTCTGCAATTCCATGAAGTTAAATTAAGATTAACACTTTGGTCCATGATCAATAGAGAGTTTAGGATTACCTTGCAGTGTAAACATGCTCATACAGAGAAGCAAAAACATGAGTGGTTGAACATTCATCCTACAAACTACACACAAACAAATTTCCCCTTCCCACACTTGTGGCAAACCCCCCAAAATCAAAAGAAAAATTCTGTCTCCCGATATAGCCATCGACCGTTCCACACCCACGGGGAACAGCCTAAGCCACTCCTTCTTCATCCTCCCAATCACCCTAACTCTACTGCTTTTAATGACGTAACATTAACTCTCCTCTGTAGTTTTCCAACTTAACTCCAAGATTTTTAACAACTTTGTACATCATAGTTTTTTTTTTTTTGTTTGTTTTGTTTTTTGTTTTTTTTTAATATATAATACAATCTATATTTTGTAAACTTACTATTTACTTCAAGTCAGTCAGATGCCTGTGCAAATGCTTAATTATTCTACCTTATATTTTGTTCATGCTTAGCTCCCACCAGTCTCTTCTTCTTCTTTGATCTTCTTGATGAACTCCTGCGCCTCCTCTGGGGTCTTGAAGATGTGGGTTCTGCCCTCATACGTGGTCAGCAGTCTCGCAGGATAGATTACACCATGACGAATCCCAAGGTTGCGCAGCTCCTTACGTACGGGATCAAACTGCTTCCTCAATTGCTGGATTCCTGTGGCCAAATCTGGGTAGAACCGCACCTGCTGGTCCTGGTGTTTAATCTCTCCTTTAGCACGTGCAGCGTTGAAGATCTTCATCCTGTCTCTGTTGCTAAGAAACTTCATAATTAAGGTCCTCGGCGGTCCCTTATCTCTCCGTGGGCCAATACGATGTGCTTTTTCCAGAACCACTGCTGATTGCAACTCCTCGCTGCCCAGCACCTCCGGAATCCACTTTTCCAGAAAGGAACATACGTCCCGACCTTCTGATTCCTCTGGAAGACCCACCAGCCTCAAATTATTCTGTCTCGACCGAGATTCCAAATCCAAAATATTATCTTCCAGAGATTTATTTTTTTTTTCCAAAGTGCGCACCTTTAATTGAAGACGGGTGACGTCATCTTCAGCACTAGCGAGACGGAGCTCCATCTGCGCCGTTCGTTCTACACAGTCACCCAATTCCTTTCTTATTCCTTCCAACGCTGTCATAATCCCATCAAATCTAGAGGAAAAGTCCGCTCTCATTGAACTCATGGCAGCCATCAGCGCATCTGCGCCATTCCCCGCAGAAATCGCACCGCCGCCCGCCTCCTCCGCCATATATGGAGCCTTGTTTGCTGCGTCACAGACCTGAAAGTCCGTTAATTTGGACTGTTTCGGCGGCTCGCTTTTTCCTTTTCCTGGTTTTCCAGCCTTAGGCTTCGCCGACATATCCTCGCTCAAATGCTGGGATACGTTCTGTCCCAAATGAGAGAGTTATTTGCCGATTTTTTTCTCCAGGAGCAGAGCAGAGCGAGACACGTCCGTCCTACGTGGCAGCCATAACCGGAAGTCTATTTTATGTTATTTAATTGTATTGTTAGTTTTGTTATTTTGTTGTATTTTATAATTAAGTTTTATTATGTTTTTGTTATTTTATTTTTATCCACTTTATTCCTGGGAGTGCTGCTGTAGGAACAATTATGGGCGGAGCTTCTGGTTTCAGCTGACCTAGTGTTAAATCAGTCAGTAAGAGTGGAGTAGCAGGGGCATTTAAAATAACGTTTTTAAAAGTTTTTCAAATTCATTTTAATGTATAGTCCACGTATGTGTTTTGCACTCAAGTGGCAGCTAATTTCAGCTCTTCTAGTTTTTGTATTTTTTGAATGTTTTTGCGTAGTTCTGGTGCTTGCTGGTGTTCGTGGTTGTGCCAGACTGGATAAATGGAGGCTTCTCACCACCATGGCAACATCCAAGCGCGGTGTTGTGGCATCTGCTCAAAGGTAAAGTTGATTATGTCCAACATATTTTAACAAAATGCAGCTGACTTTATTGCAGTGGAGATGTGCTGGTTGGAATGCCCACCGTGTCATTATGAGTACAGGCAATGAGAAGTCATAAATCATGACTCTTTCTTTGTTTGGTAGGGCAAGTCCCAGTAAAACCTCGTGAGTTCCTGGTATCACTGGAAAGCTTAGAAATCGTACTTTCTAAAAATATCTGTTTTTGCAGAAGACGTAACTCCCAACCGATTGAACGTGAGTTTTCAACCTAGCTAAAATATAAACAAATCGTTTTTCTGGGTCGGTTTTTGCACACCACCTACAAATTAAATACCATTTTGAAGGTCTTTCAATACAGAATACTGCATGGAAATAACGTTTGATCAGTTTTTGAAAATGTCCTCAAAGTGACTCATTTTGCCAGCATGGGTCATTTGTTTACACCGTTAGCATCTTAGCAGCGATGCTAACTAAAGGAGCCACTGTGTACAAGGCCACTTTTTAAGGCCATCTTTCCATCCCTCGATAGTCGTGGGAAGTGGTATGATTATATTACTATTTTGAGGTGCAAGAGGCCGTGTTCCCGCATTTCTGATGCCGAAGTCATTGTTGTTTTTTAACAAGGAAAAGTGTCCCGTTTCAGTGACAACCATATGTTATAAACTAGTACTGGAAGTTTCTACCATAATTCACGCAAGGCATCATGGGGCCTAGGAATAAGGGGGATTAGTTATTTGAAAGTTATAAAAGGATTCCAACAGTCCTTTTGAGAGGCTGACCTTCCTCAAAGTCTGAGGGAGTACAATCTCTGTTGGGCCTTTTTCACCACAGCAGTGGAATGAACAGGCCATTTCAGGTCCTCACTGATGTGAGTAACTAAAAATCTGAAGCTGGAGACCCTCTCGACCTCCTTCCCTCCTATTTTAAGTGGCAGGTGAGCTCCCTGTTTCTGCCTGAAGTCAATCAGCAGCTCTTTTGTCTTTTTGATGTTTAAGGAGATATTGTTCTCAGAACACCACTCTGTCAGTCTGCAGACCTCTTCTCTGTAGGCAGACTCATCCTCGTTGGTGATAAGTCCCAGCACTGTTGTGTCATCTGCAAACTTTATAATGGTATTTGTAGAGAATGAAGGTGTGCAGTCATATGTATAGAGAAAGTAAAGGGCAGGGCTCAGCACACATCCCTGCGGTGCTCCAATACCCAGGGTCAGACTCGAGGAGGTGTATGGATCAAGCTTCACAGTCTGAGTCCGATTGCAGAGAAAATCTTTGATCTACTTGCAGAGATGGTTACTCAGACCAAGATCCTGTAGCTTCATGACCAGCCTACTGGGAATGATTGTATTAAAGGCTGAGCTGTAATCCACGAACAACATCTGCACACATGTTCTCTTCTGCTTCAAATGGGATGCTGCAGTGAGAAGAGCCGTGTTTATAGCGTCCGCAGTCGATCTGTTAGCTCTGTATGCATACTGATGCTGCTCGATGGTGGTGGGCAGAGTGGATTTAATGCGGCTCAGAACTAACCTTTCAAAGCACTTAGAAATAATGGGTGTCAGGGCAATTGGTCTGTAGTCATTCAGGGAGCTGATGGTCTGTTTGGGCACAGGGATGATGGTGGCAGTTTTCAAGTAGCTTGGGACTGAAGCATGCAACAGGGAGAGATTGAAGACATCAGTGAACACCTCGCTAAGTTGGTGGGCACAGTCTTTGAGAACCCTGCCTGGGATCCCATCTGAGCCTGGTGCTTTTTTTTTTATCATTCACAGCTCTCAAGATTCTTTTTACAGCCTGTGTCTGTAGAATGAGGGTGCGGGAAGAGGAGTCCAGCAGAGGAGGGTCACTGATGTCTGGTTGTTCAAATCTAGCAAGGAAATGGTTAAGATTCTCAGCTAGCGATGCACTTGTCCCAATCAGTGGATTGCTACTGCTCTTAAAGTTTGTTATGTGCTGGATTCCTTTCCACACTGACACTGGATTGTTAGACACAAAGTGTTGTTCAATTTTCTCCCTGTATGTTGCCTTTGCTGTCTTTATGCCTCTTTTGAGGTTGTGTCTGGCTGTACTATATTGCTGCTTGTTCCCAGATTTGTAGGCAGCATCCTTCTCCCTTAAGAGAAGCTGAGCCTGTTTTGTCATCCATGGTTTCTCGTTTGGGTAAACCCGAATGCATTTATTGATGGTGACAGACTTAACACAGCTCCTGATGTAGAAGAGAACAGTGGATGTGTACTCTTCAAGGTCTTGGGTGGAAAACAGACTCCAGTTAGTACAATGAAAGCAGTCCTGCAGCTGTAGGAATGCCCCCTCTGGCCAGATGCTAACAACTTTTGTGGTAGGTTGCAGCTTCTTGATGATGGGATGATAGGCAGGGGATAAAAACAGTGACAGGTGATCAGACTGTCCCAGGTGAGGCGAGGGGAAGGCTCTATATGCCTTTGACATGTTAGTATATACACAGTCATGGGTGTTCTCCACTCTAGTTGGACATTTAAATTGTTGGTCAAATTGTGGGAGTGCAGCCTTTAGATTTTCATGATTATAATCACCGGCAACTTTAAAAAAAACCCTCTGGATGTATGCGCTGTTGTTTATTTATGACTGTTAGCATGTGGCTCAGGGCAGCACTAGCATTTGCATCCGGAGGCACATAAATGGCTGTCATGACAACAACAGATAACTCCCGAGGCAAGTAATGGGGTTTACACTTTACTGCCTGGAGTATGAGATCAGGGGAGCAGAATCGCGCAATAATGGTAGTGTTTGTGCACCAGCTATTGTTAGTGTAGACGCACAGTCTGCCCCCATGGTCTTACTGGAGTTCTTGTCCCTGTCACTTCGGTGGCTGGTGCAGCCTGCTAGCTCCAAGTAGCATGATATTTGGTATTTTATTTTATATTGTATTTATTATATTTTCTTTAGCGCTTGGATAATTAATGCATTAAATTTTTGATTGATGTGGGCCAATTTTTTTTTAAATTGACGCTGTAAGAAATCATATAATAGGGTGCCAAGAGAGGAAGTGTGGTACTGTATGAGAAAGTCAGGAGTGGCAGAGAAGTATTTGAGGGTGGTGCAGGACATGTATGAGGACAGCGAGACGGTGGTGCAGGACATGTATGAGGACAGCGAGATGGTGGTGAAGTGCACTGCAGGAGTGATGGATGGATTTAAGGTAGGGGTGGGATTACATCAGGGATTGGCTCTGAGCCCCTTCTTGTTTGCCATGGTGATGGACAGGCTTACAGACAGGTTCAGGTCAGACAGGAGTCTCCGTGGGCCATGATGTTTGTAGACAATACTGTGATCTGCAGTGAGATAGGGCGTCATGAACCGAGGGCTTGAAATTTCCTCTAGACTCGGTTTCATGGTTTTTTCCCTGTTTCTGGGACTGGTGTCTAAAGAACTCGGACTGGCCACCAGAAACACTGAGCCGCCAGGTCGGGTGGTCCATACTTTCCAGCAGACCACCCAGTTCATTCCACCTGGTCGTCTGGTTGGCCTGGGACCTTGGCAGGCCACCTGACCTGTTCCACCTTGCCGGCTGCTGGGCCTGGGACTTTGGTCGGCCTCTTGAACTTTTGGGCTCTGCGGGCCGGGGGCCTAACACCATACTTTCTGGTGTGGGTCCTAAGCAGGGTTGTTTTGTTCCCTCCTGGCCTGTTCCCCCCACCACTCTCCCTGGGCTATTTTGGTGGTTTCATGGCTTTTTCCCTGTTTATCACTCATCTGTTGTATTTTGCGCCTTTGGATTCATGTATTTATGTTTTTCTTGTCATTTTTCTGTTTGCTCGTGTTATATTTTTATTTTTGTGTACTTACAGTATTTATAATAATACTGGGGTATGATATTTTATTCTGTTATATCTCTGTATTGCCCCTTTCCTGTTTGACAGCTGTCAGGAGGCGTGTAGCTTCATGTGGGTGTATCCTGTCAGTTGTCAGTTTTTGATCTGTCTCCCTCTCATTTTCACCAGTTGGTCTCAATCACCGTTATGCTTCTCTCCTTCCCCTCGCTTAGGTGCACCACACCTGTGATCATTCACCTTGTTATCCGGCTGTATTTAATCTGATCGTCTCAGTCAATCCTTGTTGCACTATTGTACGTCTACTCTCACGTTTCATCCGTGATTCTCCTGATCTCCTCCTGTGTCTGCTGGGCGATGTCGGCCCAGGGACGCCAGCTGTAAATTTTGTCTTTATTTATATTTTTGTAGTTCGCTCAGTTTTTGGTCTTTGTTCCTTTTCTTTAATAAATGTCATGAGTGTATCCAGCATCTGAGTCTGTCTCCCTCCACCTCGTAGAGGCGTATATGACATAGGGAGCAGGTGGAAGAAAACCTGGAGAGGTGGAGGTATGCTCTGGAGAGAAGAGGAATGAAAGTCAGTAGAAGCAAGACAGAATACATGAGTGTGAATGAAAGGGAGGCAGGTGCAACATTGAAGATGGAAGGAGTAGCAGTACTGAAAGTAGATGAGTTTAAATACCTGGGGCCAACCATCCAAAGCAATGGAAAATGCACAAGAAAGGTGAAGAAGAGTGCAGGCAGGGTGGGGTGGGTGGAGGCGAGTGTCAGAGGTGATTTGTGACAGAAAAGTGACAGCAAGAGTGAAAGGCAAGATTTACAAGATGGTAGTGAGACCTGCTATGATGTATGGTTTGGAAATGGTGGCACTGACAAAAAGACAGGAGATGGAGCTGGAGGTGGCAGAGTTGAAGATGCTAAGATTTTCATTGGGAGTGACTAGGAGGGACAGGATTAGAAATGAGTATATCAGAGGGACAGCTCAGGTAGAGTGGTGTAGAGACAAAGTAAGAGAGGCAAGGCTGAAATGGTTTGGACATGTGCTGAGGAGGGATAGTGGATATGATAGACAAAGGATGTTGAAAATGGAGCTGCCAGGCAGGAGGAAAAGAGGAAGACCACATAGAAGATTCATGGATTTAGTGAAGGAGGACATGGAGAGGGTTGGTGTTACAGAGGAAGATACAAGGGATAGGGTGAGATGGAGACAGATGATCTGCTGTGGTGACTCCTAAAGGGAGCAGCCGAAAGAACAAAAAGAAGACGCTGTGCGGTCTCTCCCAGAGGTGGTGTAGGCTGTGGTGGCTCAGTTGAAAACAACAGCAGGTCTTGTTTTTCAGTGTTAATTTACACCACATGAAAATAAACTGATCCTCTGGTACTCAGGGCAACCTCATTTTGTGTACACACGCCACTTAAAGCACAGACACACGTACATCAGAGGTTGCGTTAACTGAAAATTGTCCGTCATTGACAGATTTTTTTCAGCAATGACTGAAAATTCTGAAAGCTGTCTGCCATTTGACAGATTACACTGAGGGTGATCTAATTAAAGTCAATTAAAATGTCAGAAAATAATGGACCATTTTTACAAGCCTGTCTGTCAAAATGATAGATAACAAAAAGTCTAATGCAACCTCTGATGCACACATGATGTAGCGTCATTGACTGGGGCTGCTTGCCAGAAAGTATTAAAGAGGGAGAGTTTCTGTCAGAGTGAGCGGAGAAAAATACAGACTCCATTGTAAAGTGAATAAAAATTTCTAACTCACCATTAAGGTCTGGAGCTCTGGAAATCAATTACAAATTCCTCTTTGCACTTTTATGGGTTGAGATACAGTGGTGTGAAAAAGTGTTTGCACCCTTCCTGATTTCTCATTTTTTTTGTATGTTTGTCACACTTAAATGTTTCAGATCATCACCAAATTTAAATATTAGACAAAGATAACACAAGTAAACACAAAATGAAGTTTTTAAATGAAGGTGTTTGTTATTAAGGGGAAAAAATCCAAACCTACAAGACCCTGTGTGAAAAAGTGATTGCCCCCCTATTAAAACATAAATTAACTGTGGTTTATCACATCCTTGGAAAGCTGAGTTCAATTTCTCTAGCTACAACCAGGTCCGATTACTGCCACACCTGCTCTCAATCAAGAAATCACTTAAATAGGACCTGCCTGACAAAGTGAAGTAGACCAAAAGCTAGACATCATTCTGCGATCCAGAGAAATTCAGGAACAAATGAGAAACAAGGTAATTGAGATCTATCAGTCTGGAAATAGGATATAAAGCCATTTCTAAAGCTTTGGGACTCCAGCAAACCACAGTGAGAGCCATTATCCACAAATGGCGAAAACATGGAACAGTGTTGAACCTTCCCAGGAGTGGCCAGCTGACCAAAATTACCCCAAGACCACAGTGACGACTCATCCAAGAGGTCACAAAAGACCCCACAACAATATCCAAAGAACTGCAGGCCTCACTTGCCTCAGTTAAGGTCAGTGTTCAGGACTCCACCATAAGAAAGACTGTCTTTGGACTGTCTGTGCCGTAGCTCAAGGACTTTTAACACTGCCTTATAACCAAGTGACATGGTTGGCTGCAGTTCAGAACATGCATCAGAGTACAGCTCGTAAAGTACGTCTAATATGCTTGTCCCTATTAACACTAAGGACTGATCAGCTGCATGTACATCGGGAACCACTAAGGCAAGCATTGGCATTTCGGCTTCAATACCGAGAAAGTCTTCTGGGAAAGTGACATTCATTTCAATGTAGCCTAAGTAAGGTACACTCTGACCGTTAGCTCCCTCCACTTCTAACAGCTCAAAAAGTGGCTTAATCTCATGGTTGGATAAGTACCGTCTGTAATAGGACTCAGGGACAGTAGTCACCTGGGAGCCTGTATCTAACAAACAGCTCACAGTACAGCCATTCACTTTCACTTGTGCTGTACTTTTTGTACCAATTAGACCATTAGGAAAGTTAAAGGGGTCTGTTTTGGAGTGTGACTTCAGTTTAGCATGTGCCTTGAATGGAGCTTTTGGTTTGGGACAGGTCATCTCTGAACTAGCCTCTGTTTGTCCTGCAACAGGGGTAGACTTCAGTTTTAAAGAAGATTGGGGGTTCTGACTGTCCCAAATCTGTCTTTTTACTCTTAATTCTTTGCGTTTTGCAGCTACAAGTGCAGGGTTTGGCTCTGACTCACAAGTGGCTACAATATGCCCATCTTTGCCACAGCGGAAGCAATACCATGGTTTGGGCCTAGTACTGGGACGGCTGGATGAAGGTAAGTTTTCAGGTTTGTCATGGTCAGGTTTTTTATTTTCAGATTTCTTAGTTGGGTCTTTCTTTGGTGGTGCTTGTTTCTTTTGTTTCACGACAGCAGCTAATTGGCTTTTTAGATCAGCGACTTGCTTTTTCAGTTCTTTCAGACTGTCAGACTCTACTTCACTATTTGTACTTGTTTCGGTGACTGTTCGTAGGAGGCTGCTTTTGGTTTTGTGGTGCCCAAGTGTTTTTTCATGCGTGTGTTTTTAACTTCTTGTCTGTTTTCAGCAGTGCGAAGGTGAAGCAATAACTCTGCATACGCAGGTGGATGTTTATCTTTTAGTTCCAGCTGTAGCTTCTTTAGCAGATTATCATCCCAACAGCTTCTGTTAAACTGCTTGAGAAGCTGTTTGTCCACTTCCTGTGGCTCTAGACCGCCTCTACGCACTGTGAGATTGAGCGCCATTTGCAAACGATGCAGATATGCAGAGGGTTTTTCTCCATCATCTTGGAAAGTGTTCATGAATCGCACAAGCAGTTCCTCACCGTCTTCAACAGTCCCAAAAGCTGAGTCCAACAGCTTAAGATAGTTGGCAGAGGTGGCTTCAGGCCCAAAAGGGCGAATAACATCAGACGCAGGAGCAAGAAGACTTTCAAGGATCTTGCGAGATTTTTCCTAGTCAGACAAAGAAGTATCTTCCATCATCAAGTCAACATGTGAACGCCATGTTTCATAATCAGCTTCAGTATACGGTCTTGGTGTTTTGCCAGAGAAAACTTTGATTCTCAAGGAGGAATAGGCGTTTGACGGCTTCTCTGCATTTTTAATGACATGCTCTACGATTTTCTGAACCTCAGGTGGGTTAAAATCAGCTGGGCTCAACATTTGAGGTGTTAAGTTTGGTCTAAGAGGGCGTTGGAAGAATGCTTGAGTGGTTTTAGGGGTGCGAGGCACTTCAACTTGGAGTGGAGGAGAGACTCCACTTTGTGTGGGTTCTACAGTAGGGAAAGCAGGTTCAGCGTCAGCAGAGACCGTTTCAGCTGTCTCAGCAGCTTCAATAAACTTCCCTATTGTGGACATAACCTCCCACAACACCTCTTCAAAACCTTTTTCACTTAACTTAGCTAAGCCCTTCAGGCTGCTAAGATAAGCCTCAGTAACACTGCCCCCTACAGTTTTAGTGTACACATCAGTTAAGGCTTGAATGCAGAACTTAACATCAGGATTGTCAGTGGATGGAAAAAAATACGGCAGCGCAGGTACTAATGTTTCAACAGCTAACCCCGACTCAAACTCTACAATGTGACTTTTGTCAAATTCAGACGAGTTATCATCAATGCTAAGTACCCTACGAATAGTGCCATGTTGCTCTAGGAACTTAAAAACGTCTGTCTTTTTCTTTGTCAACCACACCATTGACAATGACTGCATTTGGAACTTTGACACCTTATTTTGCAACAAAATCCATTTTGACAGTATACGAACTGTTTGGTCAGGGGTCAAAACAGAATCCACATCTGTTGTCGCAACGCTCCAGGCTCCTGGCTGCGCTCTCCAGATTTTTGTAACACCACTTTAGTGTGTGTGTATAGCACTAACTTTAGGTGCAGTCCTGTACCCTTTTGGTAGTACTGGGTATAGCAGTGTAGTTACCTTTAACCTTACCA
Source organism: Pholidichthys leucotaenia (assembly GCA_020510985.1). Classification (NCBI taxonomy): domain Eukaryota; kingdom Metazoa; phylum Chordata; class Actinopteri; order Cichliformes; family Pholidichthyidae; genus Pholidichthys; species Pholidichthys leucotaenia. Next base: position 52,460,848 of record CM035848.1, read on the forward strand.
CCTGGACAGAAGGGACAATTGGGCCAGGTCAGATAGACTCTGGGTTCGTAGGAACCTGGGAGGTGCAACAACAGATGACACATACACCATAGTATGGGAACTTTCACGTATGTGTATATTTTTTAATAGTTGTGTACACTTAAACAAACACAGCGCTTGCAACAATAAAAAAAAAAATAAAAATAAAATACCCCGGACTTCCGGTTATGGCTGCCACGTAAGACGGACGTGTCTCATTCTGCTCTGCTCCTGGAGAAAAAAAATCGGCAAATAACTCTCTCATTTGGGACAGAACGTATCCCAGCGTTTGGGCGAGGATATGTCGGCGAAGCCTAAGGCTGGAAAACCAGGTAAAGGAAAAAGCGAGCCGCCGAAACAGTCCAAATTAACGGACTTTCAGGTCTGTGACGCAGCAAATAAAACTCCATATATGGCGGAGGAGGCTGGCAACGATGCGATGTCTGCGGGGAGAGGCGCAGATGCGCTGATGGCTGCCATGAGTTCAATGAGAGCGGACTTTTCCTCTAGATTTGATGGGATTATGACAGCGCTGGAAGGAATAAGAAAGGAATTGGGTGACTGTGTAGAACGAACGGCGCAGATGGAGCTCCGTCTCGCTAGTGCTGAAGATGACGTCACCCGTCTTCAATTAAAGGTGCGCACTTTGGAAAAAAAAAATAAATCTCTGGAAAATAATATTTTGGATTTGGAATCTCGGTCGAGACAGAATAATTTGAGGCTGGTGGGTCTTCCAGAGGAATCAGAAGGTCGGGACGTATGTTCCTTTCTGGAAAAGTGGATTCCGGAGGTGCTGGGCAGCGAGGAGTTGCAATCAGCAGTGGTTCTGGAAAATGCACATCGTATTGGCCCACGGAGAGATAAGGGACCGCCGAGGACCTTAATTATGAAGTTTCTTAGCAACAGAGACAGGATGAAGATCTTCAACGCTGCACGAGCTAAAGGAGAGATTAAACACCAGGACCAGCAGGTGCGGTTCTACCCAGATTTGGCCACAGGAATCCAACAATTGAGGAAGCAGTTTGATCCCATACGTAAGGAGCTGCGCAACCTTGGGATTCGTCATGGAGTAATCTATCCTGCGAGACTGCTGACCACGTATGAGGGCAGAACCCACATCTTCAAGACCCCAGAGGAGGCGCAGGAGTTCATCAAGAAGATCAAAGAAGAAGAAGAGACTGGTGGGAGCTAAGCATGAACAAAATATAAGGTAGAATAATTAAGCATTTGCACAGGCATCTGACTGACTTGAAGTAAATAGTAAGTTTACAAAATATAGATTGTATTATATATTAAAAAACAAAACAAAAACAAAACAAACAAAAAAAAACTATGATGTTCAAAGTTGTTAAAAATTTTGGAGTTAAGTTGGAAAACTACAGAGGAGAGTTAATGTTACGTCATTAAAAGCAGTAGAGTTAGGGTGATTGGGAGGATGAAGAAGGAGTGGCTTAGGCTGTTCCCCGTGGGTGTGGAGCGGTCGATGGCTGTATCGGGAGACGGAATTTTTCTTTTGATTTTGGGGGGTTTCCCACAAGTGTGGGAAGGGGAAATTTGTTTGTGTGTAGTTTGTAGGATGAATGTTCAACCACTCATGTTTTTGCTTCTCTGTATGAGCATGTTTACACTGCAAGGTAATCCCAAACTCTCTATTGATCATAAACCAAAGTGTTAATCTTAATTTAACTTCATGGAATTGCAGAGGTCTACAAAATTTAAAAAAACTTAAACAAGTTATGAATAAAATAAAAGACATGGGTTCAAAAATTGTGTTTTTACAAGAAACTCATTTAATAGAGGAGGATATAAAAAGAATTAGGAGTAGATGGCAAGGAAGTGTCTTCACCTCATCATTCTCATCCCAGGCCAGGGGAGTTATGACTCTCATACATAAATCAGTTCCTTTTCAAGTGAAAAATGTAATTGGAGACAAATTTGGAAGATATGTAATCATTCAAGGTTCTTTGCTATTAGAAAATATAAATCTTGTGAACTTATATGGTCCCAATATACAGTAGATGATCAGAAGTTCTTTGCTAATTTATTTCTTATCTTATCATCACTTACAGGGCAACATATAATAGCAGGGGATTTTAATTGTACATTGAATCCAGGTATAGATAGATCAACAGGACTGGATTGCACGCACATTGGATGTAGGATGACTATTAATCATTTTATGAAAGAATTGAATTGTTAGATATATGGAGAGAAATGAAACCACAAGTTAAAGCCTATTCTTGTTATTCCAGTACCTACAAGACATTCTCACGTATTGATTATTTTTTGATTTCCACAGAATTAAGGTCCAAGATTCAAAACTGCTTTTATGATAACATCATATGATAACGCTTTTTTCTTCTCTCCTGCTCTGACTTTTTCCTCCCCTCCTAACTACTGGATCCCAGCTTGCTGTTGTCTGTCTGCGTCCAACTGCGACCGCCGAAAAGAAATTATGGAGTTAATAAGCTGGGCTTTGAACACAATTGACACTATTTTTTCAACAAGGAAAAGTGCTCCGGGGGAAGCTGTCTGCCCCGCTGGAACGGCTCCAGTGGGCTATTTACGTGACACAGGTAATTGGAAAATGCTGTGTCTCTCTAATCTCTCTATTGAAGATATTGAAGAGTTGTTTATCTTCGTAATCTTGGTGATTGGGATAATTCTGATTGGGACGGGAATTGTCTTGGTTTACCGCAAATTGCTGAAGATGGATTCAACCTATCAAAATGCTGGCCAGGCGAGGTGCATCCAACAAATTGAAAAACTGGAGAAGACCCTGATAGCGACTACTGGAGAACTGTCTCGTAAGGTGGATTACATCATGGGTTCGCTCAGGTCTTTCCACGACGAATTCAAAGCTGCGCAATGAAGGATTAATGTACTGAATCTACAGAAGAAATACAAGTCTTCTCTGTGATCAGTCCTATTTGGCATTATTATTCCCCATGAAAATTCCTCCTGGCTGTCTGCAGACTGTATTTTTTCAAAATCATGAGCACAAGGCCTTGGACAGCCAGCTGCAGCGCCAGATAAGACTGGCGCCAGACAGACAAAACATCTTCTGCCAAGGGTCCTTGGGTCTCTCTTATTATCATCAACACTGCTCAACACCGCACACACATTGATCCATGAACTGAATAAAGACAACACTGCTCTCTTGTGTCCTGTGAATTCTGTGTGTAGCGAATATATGTGCATGAGCTTTTTTTTCCCTTGAACTCTTAATATTGATTAAGTATGTAACCAGTATTTTGAATCAATGATTTTTTTGCTCCTTCCTATTGTATCATCTTTATGCAACCTGTACCCTCCTGCTGATAGGCGCGTTGCAGATGCGCCGCAGCACGGAAATGCAGGTTCATTACTGTGTCAAGTCAAATTCTCTCGTATGTTATCAGTGATCTGTTAATGTACTTGGCAATAAATCTTTTTCTGATTCTGATTCTGATTCTGACATCGTGATCTCTGATCATGCACCCTGTTGTCTAATATATGTAGATAAAAAATTGACAAAGGAATCAGGTAGATGGCAATTTCAGCATAAATGGCTTCAGGATGAGGAATTTGTCAAGTATATAGAAAAACAGATAGACGAGTTCTTTGACATCAATACTACACAAACATCAGCATGTGTAAAGTGGGAGGCTTTCAAAGCTTTTATTAGGGGACATATTATTAGTTATACAGGATCAAAATCTAAGAAGACTCGAGAGGAGAGAGCTAAATTGGAACATAAAATAAAAAGTCTTCAGGAAAAAGTGTATGCAGGAAGTGACCCAAGGTTGGAGAATGAATTACTGATTTTGAGAGCTGAATACGACAAAAAATCAGCGAATAGAGCTGCCTCGAGTCTTCTAAGATTGAAACAATCTTTTTATGAACAAGGTGAAAAATCAGGAAAATTATTAGCATGGCAGATTAAACAATTAGAAATTAAAACACCAATTACCAGTATTATAAGTAAGGGACAGGTAGTTATAGATCCTTTAGAAATTAACAGAGCCTTTAGAGATTACTATGAAAAATTATATGATACCAAAAATGAATCTGATTTAACAAAACTAAATGGGTTTTTGAACGAACTATCTATACCGTGTATTCCAAATGAAAACAGGGAGATATTGGAGTCTAAAATTAGTCAAGAAGAAGTTGGGCTAGCCATTGATAATATGAAATCAGGAAAAAGTGCAGGACCAGATGGTCTTCCAGTTGACCTTTATAAAAAATTTAAGAATAAATTAATAAAACCTTTTTTGGAAATGGTTTTAGAAGCATTTCAAAATAATAATTTACCATCATACATAAATAATGCCTTAATTATACTGCTGCCAAAACCAGGTAAGCCCTCTAATAAATGTGAAAATATGAGACCAATAAGCCTATTAAACGCCGACCTTAAGATAATCTGTAAAATTTTAGCAAGACGAATACAAGAAATTTTACCAAATATTATTAATCGAGATCAGAATGGCTTTATAAAGGGTAGACAAGGCTTCCATAATGTAAGAAGACTATTTAATATTATTTATTTTAATAAAGAAGCACCGGATACAGCTCTCCTATCACTGGACGCCGAAAAGGCCTTTGATAGAGTTGAATGGCCCTTTCTTTTTGAAGTCCTACAAAGGTTTGGACTTGGAAATAATTTCATAAAATGGGTTCAAATAATATACAATAATGCTACAGCAGAAATCCTAACAAATAACAATATTTCAAAACCAATAAAAATCAATAGAGGATGTCGACAAGGCTGTCCACTTTCACCTTTACTGTTTACTATGGCAATTGAACCTTTAGCGATAGCGATACGTTTACATTCACAAATATATGGAATTAAAGTTGGACCAACAGAACATAAAATCTCCCTGTACGCCGATGACATAATTTTGTTTATGTCGAATCTAAAAAAATCAATTCCAACCTTGTTGAATTTAATAAAGAATTTTGGGGAAATATCAGGATATAAAATAAATAAAACTAAATCTTCAATATTAATGCTAAATGAGACCCAGAGAAATTACCCAGCCCCTGAGGTAAATCAATTCAATGTTGTAAATCAGTTTAAATATTTAGGAATCCAAATTGTGCCTAAGCTAGAATCAGTCGCCAGTGTCAACTATGAAGCCTTAATGTCAGATATCAATGAGTTAACTCAGAGATGGATGTCACTACCAATGTCGATGATCGGGAGAATCAATATACTTAAAAGTAATATTTTACCTAAAATACTTTATTTATTTCAATACATTCCCTTATCACCACCTTTAGATCTATTCTCAAGAATAAAAAAACAGTTAGTGGAATTTATATGGAACAACAGGAGGGCTAGATTACATCTGTCTTTATTATATTTACCATTTGATTGTGGAGGTCTGAAATGTCCAAATTTTATGTTGTATTATTGGTCGGCACAACTGAGGTCTATGACATATTATTTTTCATCAAATGATCTCCCTCACTGGACTGAAATGGAATCATACAATTTACCGTTACCTCTTCCCATATTCATATACTCAGATTCGGCAAAAAAATTACAAAAACAAGTTAAAAATCCATTTGTAAAGCATATGATCAAAATATGGTGTGAAGCTAAAAACTATTTAAAAGAACCACAGTTATTGTCACAATTTAGTCCAATATGGGGTAATCAATATTTTAAACCAGGGAGAGCGGACGCTGTATTTAAAGTATGGAATTTAAAAGGGATACAAAAGATTCAGGATTTATATTTGCCATGTGCAGATAACATAATGTCTTTTGAAGAGCTGAGGATCAAATTTAATCTCAATAGAACACATTTTTTTAAATATCTTCAACTTAGAAACTTTATTCGATCAAATCAAAATAAAGCTCTCACTCGACCTATTTATTCATCCTTGGAAAAAATGATGATGAAAGATAGTAAAAGAAAGGGTATTATTTCAGAGTTTTATAACTCATTGACACTATCTTCAAGTGAAAATTCACTGAAAAGATTAAACTACTGGAAAGAAGATCTGCAAACTGAAATTTCAGAGGAACAATGGGAATTGGCTTGTACAGAAGCTCAAACCAAATCAATAAATGTACGCCTTAAATTGATACATTTCAAATGGTTAATGCGGATGTATGTTACACCGGAGGAGTTAAATAGATATAACAAAAATATACCAGATGCATGCACAAAATGCATGGAAAGTAAAGGAACCCTATTTCATTGTTTATGGGAATGTAGATTAATAAGAATGTTTTGGGAAGAGGTGAGGGTAACAATTGAAAAAATAATCTCAAAACAAATCATATTGAATCCTAAACTGTTTTTGTTGGGTCTGTACCCAGAAAAGCATAATGTGACGTTTGCAGGGTTCACACAAAGACAATGGAGCAGATGGCTGTGATCAACCTGATTTATTTTTCACACACCCCAACCCCCAACCTGCCTCTGTGCTACAGAGTGGAGGGGAGGTCATTCTCCCAGACCCCTGTTTCAATCATGGTTACACACACAGATACATCTTGCCCTAATCCTGCTAAACACTGCTGGGTCATCATAATGCAGTTATAATGACACAGCAGTATAACTCAGAAATAACACATTTAACACACACATAACATTTTCATCTGGCAAAGCATGCTGGGAAATTCACTTAACATGGCCCCAACGTTACACTGCCCCCCCCCCCCGGACTGGTTTCTGTCCCCAGAAAAATTAAAGTCCAATTTAAAAGTCCAATACAAACTCATCCAGGTGTCGGGGCGGTCTTCGGCGCCGGCGGCCAACACGTACAGGCCCCCTAGTGTCCATCTGGGTCTCGGTCGGGGTATCGGGCCGGGATGGAAGCTCCGGTTCGTCCACCAGCGGTGCAGATGGCCGATACGGGGCGAGACGGTCACGATGAAGGACCACAACCCGGTCCCTTTTTCTAAGCCTCACCCCGTACACCACATCTGACAGTCTCTCCAGGACCACACATGGCCCCGACCACTGGCTCGCCAGCTTCGGTGATCGTCCTCTCTTCCTCTCAGGGCAGAAAACCCAGACTCGATCTCCCGGTGCAAAGTCCCTCCCCTGACAGCGGGAGTCGTACGCTCGCTTCTGCCGACCCCCTGCCGCTGCCAGGGCCTCTCGAGCCAGCTCGTGCACCGTGTGGAGACGTTCTTTCAAACAAAAAAAATAATCCAATCCGGGTCTTCCCTCCACGTCCGGCTCAGGGGGGCAACCGAATACCAAATCCACCGGTGTGCGCAGCTCGCGTCCAAACATGAGCGCCGCAGGGGTGCACCGGGTAGATTCCTGAGCTGCCGTCCGGTACGCCCACAAAACAAAAGGCAGATGCAGGTCCCAGTCTCGCTGTCGCTGGTCCACTAGGATAGCGAGCTGGGTGGTGAGGGTCCGGTTGAATCGTTCGACCAGGCCGTCGCTCTGTGGATGCAGTGGGGTGGTCCGGGTCTTCCGGATGCCCAGCCGTTTGCAGACCTCTCCGAAGACCTCCGCCTCGAAGTTCCGACCCTGATCGCTGTGCAGCTCCTCCGGTGCGCCAAACCGACAGAACATTTCATCCACCAGCTTTGATGCCGTCGTAGCGGCGCTCTGATCCGGGACCGCGTACGCCTCTGGCCACTTAGTGAAATAATCCATCGCGACCAGCACGTAGCGGTTCCCCCGGTCCGTGGTCGGGAAAGGGCCCAGGATGTCCACTCCCACTCGCTCCATCGGTGCTCCCACCCGGTACTGCTGCAGGGGAGCGTGGGATCGCTGAGTTGGTCCCTTCTGAGCTGTGCATGTGTCGCAGCGATGAACGTGGAGCTCCACGTCCTGATGACAACCGGGCCAGTAGAACCGGGCCCGAAGGCGCTGCAGCGTCTTTGTCACTCCGAAGTGGCCCGCTCCTACCGCCCCATGAACCAGCTGGAGTACTTTGGGCCGGAGTCGACGAGGAACTAGCAGTTGCCAGACGTGCCGCTGCCCAGCTGGAGTCTGCCACTGCCGATACACCACGCCCTCGTAGCAGCGGAGGTTGGCCCACTGGGAGTGCAGGGCCTTAGTCTCTGGGTCCAGCGGTGACACAACCTCCCAGGCGGGCCGCTGTCCTGCGTCCAGCCACTGCCGAACCCGCGAAATGACCGGGTCTCTGTCCTGCTCGCTCTGCAGCTGCTGCGTGCCAAGAACCTCTGTGACGTCATCGCTGGGGAGAACTGCCTGATCATCTGAGGAGGGGCTGTGCGTCGCTGCGTTATTCCTGCTCGCAGCGGCTCGGAGAGCGGCAGCCCGTGGGGCGGTTTGGTCCCGATCTTCAGCCCGTTGGCAGTGACGACACTCCTCTGTCGCGCAGGGGCGCCGAGACAGCGCGTCAGCGTTGGCATGGAGGCGGCCTGCCCGATGCACAATCTGGAAATTATAATCCTGCAGTGCCTCCAGCCACCTCGCCAACTGTCCATCCGGTTCTTTGAAATTTAACAACCAGGTCAGGGAAGCGTGGTCCGTCCTGAGCTGGAACCTCCCCCCGTACACATACGGGCGGAAGTGTCGCAGTCCTTGAATGACAGCCAGCAGCTCTCTGCGAGTCACACAGTAATTTCTCTCGGCTCTGCTGAGAGTGCGGCTGAAGTAAGCGACTGCCTGCTCTCCATGCTCTCCCTCCTGGGATAGCACCGCCCCGATGCCCTGGTTGCTGGCATCCGTGTCCACGATGAAAGGGCGGTTCGGGTTGGGATACTGCAGGATGGGGGCTCTGATGAGCGCTGCGCGAAGCTGGGAGAAAGCAGCAGCACAGCTGTCACTCCACTGGAACGTGCGTCCTTTCTGCGTCAGCTGATGCAGCGGGCTGGCGATGGTGGCGAAGTCTTTCACAAACCTCCTATAATAGGAGGCCAATCCAAGAAAACTCCTCAGTTCTCCAACGTTCCGCGGCACTGGCCAGTCTCTCACTGTTGCCACTTTTTCCGGGTCGGTGGCGACCCCCGCTGCGCTGACGATGTGGCCCAAAAAGGTGGTCTCCCGCCGGAACAGGTGGCATTTCTTAGGGTGTAACCGTAGCCCCGCCTGTTGGATGGCTCCCAGCACCTCTCGGAGATTTGACGGGGCGCTGTCAAAATCAGCTGCATGCACCAGCAGGTCATCCAGGTAAACAACGCAGCGACTCCGGGGCACGTGAGCCAGCACTCGCTCCATCAAGCGCTCAAAGGTGGCCGGAGCGTTGCAGAGTCCAAACGGCATCACTTTAAACTGGTACAGTCCCTGCCCGATGGAGAAGGCTGTTTTCTGGCGGGCCTCAGGTGACAGCTCTACCTGCCAATAGCCGCTGCGTAGATCCAGCGAGCTGAACCAGCTGGAGCCGGCGATGTGGTCCAGTGCGTCATCGTTGCGGGGCAGGGGGTAGGAATCTTTCCTGGTGGCGTCGTTCAGGCGTCGGTAATCCACACAGAACCGCCACGACCCGTCCTTCTTCTTGACCAGCACCACCGGCGCCGCCCAGGGGCTGCTGGAGGGCTCAATGACATCTGCCTCCAGCATTTCTCGCACTTTTTGTTCCGCCGCTGCCCGCCTTGAAAAGGGCAGCCGGCGTGGGTGGAGTCGAATCGGCCTGGCCTCACCGGTGTCGATCTCGTGCTGCACCAACCCGGTCCGGCCGCATTCCTCATCCTTCGCGGTGAAAACACCCATAAAACAGTCCAATAGCTCCCGCAGCTGGCGTCCCTGTTCCGGGTCCAGCCCGCTGCAGCTCCGCTGAAATAATTCCTCCACCGCCTGCTGCGTCTCTGCTGACACGTTGACCCCTCCCCTTGCTGTCCTTGTGTGCGTTCGTGCTCCCTCTGTCCGCGCTGGTGATGTCATCGTGTCCAGTCCTCGCGGTGGCCTGCCTGGTCCGGTCTGTCTTGGCGATCCCTCGATCGCGCAGGCCCCCGTGTTCCTTCCCTGGGTTCTGCTGTGGAGCGTGATGGTCCGGTTTCCCAGCTGGAGGGACGGTCCCGCGGTGTCGATCTTGGCGTTCCAGGCTGTGAGCAGGTCTAGTCCAATAATACAGGGGTCTTGGATGTCAGCCAGCCAGAACGGGTGTCTTATGTTCTGACCGGCCACCCCCACCACCAAAACTCTCCGCCCCCCCCAGTCTGGCGCGCTCACCGGTAGCCGTGGTGACGCAGCGCTTGGTGGGTTCCCACCCCCGTGGGGCCGTCTTGTTTGTGCCCGGCAGCACACCGGGTCGAACCAGGGAGATTGTAGAGCCGGTGTCAATCAGGGCCCAGATCGACGTCTTCCCCAAGCTGCACTGTAGATAGATCCCTGGAGAGTGTCCAATTCGGCCCACGCGTGGTGCCGGCTCCTCGGGGGAAACATCTGCGGGAGGCGGCCTGTTCCCGTTCACGCTACCTTGCTCTAGTTTAACGCCGGCGAGGGGCGTTCTTCTCCGGGGACGTGCCGCCGTGGTCTGCCGTAATTCCTCCTCTTCCTCCTCGCTCTCCATCGTGGCCTGGAAGGTTCTCTGTCTGTGCGTTGGCGCTTCAACTGTGCGATTCATCAGCGGCTCCACCCGCTCTGCTTCTGCCACTGCAGTCTCCCAGTCGCTCGCAGCATGGATCCGTACGTGGCTCTGGAGCTGGGCCGGGCGGAGACCTTGGATGAAGCTCCGGAGGGCGAGCTTCTCTACCGCCTCGGTGCGAAATCCGGGTAGCTGCGCCGGGTTAGCAGCCGTATGTCTGCAGCATAGGTTCCTAGGCTTTCCTGGTTGCTTCTACGGCGGCGGGTCAGCTGTTCCTGGGCGTGCTCAGCGTCCACCGTTCTCCCAAATCGTCTCTGGAGCGCCCCTTGTAGCGCTGGCCAGCTGTAGCGCTCCTCAGGCAGGAGATCAGAAAGCGTGCAGAGAGCTCTCCCTTCCAAGGCCAGCGCGACTTGCACGGCGGTTTCCTCTGGTGACCAGCCGTTCAGCGCAGCGGCCAGCTCGACCTGGGTCAGGTAGTCATCCAACGTGGCCTCGCCGTTGAAGCGGGGAATCTTGGCCCACTGCCTAACAGATGGGATGGCCGCCTCCTGATCGATCGTCACTCTCGATCGCCGTGGGATCGCCAGCCCGTCCTGTCCTGAAAAGGGCGGAATGCGGGGCTGGTTTGCTCTGCTCTGCCCGCTCTGTCTTGAAAAAGACAGAAGGCGGGGTGCGCTGGCACCGTCAGGTCCGCCGCTTTGTTCGTCCCGGCTCCTGGCTCCCGGGGGTGGTGTCTCGGTCCCATCGTCCATCATCAGCTGAGCAATGAACTGCTCCAGCTGCTGGATCTCCATTCTGATCCTGGCATCCATCTGCTCCATCCCACTTCTGACACCAGTGTGACGTTTGCAGGGTTCACACAAAGACAATGGAGCAGATGGCTGTGATCAACCTGATTTATTTTTCACACACCCCAACCCCCAACCTGCCTCTGTGCTACAGAGTGGAGGGGAGGTCATTCTCCCAGACCCCTGTTTCAATCATGGTTACACACACAGATACATCTTGCCCTAATCCTGCTAAACACTGCTGGGTCATCATAATGCAGTTATAATGACACAGCAGTATAACTCAGAAATAACACATTTAACACACACATAACATTTTCATCTGGCAAAGCATGCTGGGAAATTCACTTAACATGGCCCCAACGTTACAATAATTTTAATAAAAGTGAAAGAACATTCATAGACCTCAGTTTGCTTAATGCCAAAAAATGTATTGCACTATTATGGAAAAAGACTCATAGACCAGATGTGACTCAGTGGTTAAGACAGATGTTAACAAACCTTCCATTAGAAAGAATAACATATATACTGAAATCAAAGGAAATTGTGTTTGAGAATATATGGAGACCTTTTATTGATTATGTAAAAAATTTAAACATAACTCTTGAAGAAGAAGGTGAATGATGTGTGTGGACCTTGTAAATTCCAAACTGGTGAACATAATATGTATACTTATGTATTGGATTGTCTAGACTAAACAGGGGAGCATTGTTGAAGACTTGATTTTGTTGGTGGTTGTTGGTGTTTTTAGTGCATTTTTTTTTGTAGTACTTTAGTGTTAGTGTTTGATTGTTTGTATCATGTTTGTTAAAAAAAAAAAAAAGGTTCAATAAAGATATTGTGGAAAAAAAAAATAAAATACCCCAAAATATATTTACAATACTTTCAGTCCTTTTGTATCAGTTCCAGGTGACCGGTTGAATCACCTCTAGCAGTTAATAGGGTTCGGGCTTTGGCTCGCCATCCAGATCTGGAGATCCACGCTCTTCTGAATCCAGGTTACAAAAAAACCTGACCTACAGAATAGGTCAGAACACAACAAATAAGCTATGCTCTATAGCTTATCACATGGGTTTCACATAGTTCTAAATTACACAACAATAATATTTTTTTAAACACCTTTAAACCACAGATGTAATATTCACTCTTAAGTACATTCAATGGCAAGTGAAATGGGACCGTTGCTAACCATTACAGCTTTGAAAAGCGCCCTTTTCTGATGGAAAACCTAGCCAGAATTAGCATCAACGGTTAGCATGTTAAGCTAGCGATTAGCATTCCACATACACACTGAATGGCACTCACCATGCTAAGCAACATGTGCTTTACAGGACTCCCGCACTCACGTGAGTTCACAGCCTTTGGGTTCAAATCTTAAAATTTAACGAAAGAGGTATTAGAATTTGGCAATACAGCAATACCTCATTTCTCATGTTGGTTTTGGCTTACCAATCTCAAGAGTTTATCCAGGCAAAGGCTGCTACTAGCACGTTAGCTCATCGTCTCAGTAAGGGATCGCGTTCTCTTGGTCGTGTCTCTGCTGCGACTGGAAACGTTCTGCAGGCCACACTAAGACCGAGCGAGGGAGCGTGTGACCCCATTGGCTGGCATGACCCCATTGGCTGATGCTGCCAAACATACGATGCAGCCATTGGTTGCTCGATATACCAGATAAAAACATTAGAAACTTCATCAGAGCCCCATAAAAATGTTTTTAACTATCTATGAATATACTCTATGGATATACTTTTTTGAACTTATATCCATCTATACACCCATCTTCAAAATATTTATTCCCATTGTGAAATGAGTATTTGTTAAAGCGGTATCGATATTTATAATTTTATTCACGTTTTTAACACTGGGTTACACTAGCCACAATTTTGTGGTTGGAAAATTATGTTTAATATTATCAAATAGGACTATGGCATGCTAAATTTATTTGAACTAAATTTACAACCTATTTAAATGTAAATGACCCTTACAGATACATAAAAATAGCAAAAGAAACACTATTATTTATTAACAGCAGTAAATACTGTAAAAGAGTAGAGAAAGATATTTGTCATGTGAGAGTGAAGTACAGGTAGATCTGGGGTCCATCCCAATTCTCATATGTACCCCTACCCCTTCGCCTAACCCCACTAATTGGGACACCCCGTCATGGCTGCACTACATCATTAGTAGTTGCTGATGGATTTAACCTAATCTGTTTTCACCAGAAAAGAGAAAGAAAAAGAAAACTGAGGAGAAAAAAGTCTCATTTTTGTAGTGGTTCGGGCTGCACACACTCTCTCTCGCCAATTAACCACTCATCCCTTACAGTTGCACCTACCGCCTATGGGCAATCAGGGAGCCCTTTAAATAGGGCCAGTCTCCTTCTGGTTGTCAGGAACATGTCAAGACTTCCTTCAAGCTGGACTCTGGACGCTCATCTACCAGTGTGCAGCCCGCAGCCTGTCAACCTCTCCTTCTAAGAAATCTGTGGACACGTAGGGGCAATTACTCTCCAAATTGTCTCCCTTGTGATTCCTCCCCAGGAAAAACTGTCTGGCAGACTTGGACCCTGTCTGGTGGTATCCTCATCCCTGAATCTCCTCCACAACAGCCAAGCCCCATAAGTCGACTTACTTATGTGCACATTAAACCCCTCGCACTTTGCCACCACCCACCTGTAAATATACACTGTTGTGAGATTCTTCACTGTCACGCCGCGAGTCTGCTGCCATCGTGCCCCTTGCTGAAGCGATCGCCTGAACGTGTAAGGAAACACACAAACATCAATTTACCAATCAATATATACAGTATCTCAGTATATGTAGTATATGACAGTATACTTACTGTCATAAATCATTTTTTTCAAGGGCAGACTGAAGACTCCAAACACACATTGTGAGTTTGCCAATTTAATAGTAAAAAACACAAAATAACAAACACAAACACTTACGGATACAGACAGGACAACAAGGATAACAGAGGCGGAGGCGATAGAACGCTGGTGAATGGGGAACACCCAGAAGATACAGAATATGCAGGAACAGACGAGGACTCCATCTGAACAGAGAGATGTATGATTAACGTCTAGACTCTAGAAGGCTGCTGCAAAGCCACGCAGACATCCCCGTCGGACATCACATCCGACAGGGGTCTGCAATTTGTTTCGAAACTCTGGTCCGCAATGGCCAACAGCCTGGGGGTCAAAATCCACCACACCACAGCGTACAACCCACAGGCTAACGGTTTGTGCGAGCGTTTTCACAGGTCGCTTAAAGCAGCACTCAGAGCCTCGCTAATTGGGTCGACTGCCTACCTTGGGTCTTACTGGGGTTGCACTCCTCGCCTAAGGAAGATCTAGCAGCTTCCCTGGCAGAGCTCGTTTTTTCTCAGCTGTTGTGGATCCCGGGCGAATTTTTGCCAGAGAGCCCTGCGCCCGGTACCGATCTGCCTGCGCACCTTTTTCCTGGGACAGGGGCTGCCAGCATACCCGGCCCATTGTTTTCCCTGCACCTTTGTTCCAAAGTGTCTGGAAAATGCTAAATTTGTTTTTGTTAGACACAACGCCCACAGAACCCCGCTGTGTCTGCCATACGACGGCCCGTTCAGAATGTTGGAAACAGGGGCGAAACATTTTGTGTTAGACCTTGAGGGAGTAAGGAAACAATCTGCATAGACAGGCCAAAGCCCGCTTATGTGTTGGCAGATGAGCAGGTAGTGCTGGCTCAAGCTCTCCGGTGCGGGCACCCACCTATGGTGGGTCCGCAGGCTTGTGTTCCTCCTGCAGAGGGCTGTTTTCAGGAAACTAACTTTTTCCCCTCCCCACCCTTTCCCCCTCCAGAGACCGAGTCTTTCTCCTACCCACCTCAACAGGAAGGCATTTGGACCAGCCCGGCGGCCCCACATTACAGCCATTACGGGTGCTTGCTCAAGCCCAAAGGTCCAGAAGGTTAGGATCCCTTCTGGATGTTGGGGGGGGGGGGGGGCTGTGTGGTGACACAAAGGAAATGGGACTCCACCCAGGACTTTGGGGTGTTGGGGAGGGGGTAGTTAGAGATGGTAATGGGGGAAGAGGCGAGAGATAAAGATGTGCCTTTTGCCCCCGCTGTGCTAGGTTCACACCTGGGGACGCAGGGGCGCGAATGTATTGTACTAAGCCTTGCTCCGTGACATGTATCCTTGGGCCGTTGTGTCCCTGGGCAAGACACTTCACTCCCAGTTGCTCCTGGTGGGTCTGGAAGCGCCATGTTAGGTAGCATGCCGCCATCAGTGTATGAATGTGTGTGTGAGTGGGTGGATAGCAGGATCTGTAAAGCGCTTTGGTCATCAAGAGATGAGAATAAAAGCGTTATATAAGTGAATGCCATTTACCATTTACCATGTATGTTGATGTATGTACATGCTTTGCAACTTGTATGTTAATGTGTTTACCCTGGGTGCCAGAGGTGGGAAGAAAGTGTTTAAAGGAGTTTGCTTTGGCACTTAGATTTAGTCTCTTCTGTGTTGGAGGAGAAATAAAGTTCTGTGTTGTCAGCTTGTGTCTCGTCTGCTTTCATCCTCCACAATTGTACACTTTATTCCTGGTCTCTTTGCTGCCTGCTTTTGGGTCAGTTATTGTCAGTTATGTCAATTTTAAGGAGAAAAATGTGTAAAATTTACATGAACTACTCTAATCAGTAGAAAAGCTCAGAATTTACTAGAAAGAAAACTGTAAATTCACAGAGAAAAATTTGGACCCTCTGGCATATGGTTTTGGCCCACGGGCCCCACAATTTTGTTGTCCTGTACAGCTGCACAATGACAATAAAGCCTATTCTCTTCTATTCATATGTTTGACACCCCTGGACCAACCCATTAAAAATAAATATTTAGAGGGTAAATGACAACTTCTTGCTCTAAAAATAATCACATTTATCCACAGAGGTTAGGAATTGATGTGGGGGGAGCACAGGGATTAGCTACTCACCGCTGGGACAACGGGGATCAGGGATCAGGGGCAGTTCTCCTGGTAATCTGATCGCTGAGAGTGGGGACAGGTGTGTTCTGCCAGCTGCTGTGTCTTCATCACTGTTTCTCCAGAATGGCTGCAAAATGAATTCGCTGTGGGCAGAGTCTGGCTCCACTCCGGTACTCTGTACAGGGGAAGCTGCCACCCACCACAGCATCTCTTCCCTCCGGGCTAAACGGGGCAGGACAGGAGACTGACCTGCAGAGTAGACTGACCGCGCTTCTCTAGACTCCGTCCACAGCGACAGTGGACCAATTAGCATACAGTGTGTAGGTAGTGCTTATTGGAGTTCTGGTTTCATAGTCTCACATTGCGATAGGTTTATTATTTTAGATCATCATCATCATAGCAGTCTGTCGGGGGTGACAATGACTGTTTCATTTAGGTTCGATCAGATTCCTCCACGCAGCTCTGTCCTTCACCCTCCGCTGCCAGGAACTCCTGACCTTGTTAACCCGGGCGACGTCCGAGCCGGTATGAGTTGCTTTCTGACTGACCATTTCATGAAACTGCTTGCAAAGTATTTGAGTACCGCTAGCTTTTGCTGGCTTCTTGGCAGATAGAGGTATTTTCAGTGGCAAGGACAGGCCAAGACAAACTGGCTCCAGTATCTGTTGCAGTGACTGACCAGATGACAGATTTGTTTATCTCTGCTCTTTGTGTAGTGCATGTCACGATGCACTGACTGGCTAAAGTCTAACACAGACCTTGCGACAGATGTGCTTATCTGCCAGGATGTCCAGTCTCACCCTGTGTAACTGATGCTGTTTGAGAAAACTACAACCCGCCAAAGTGGCTAGTGGGAGTGTCTGTTTTACCGGCCACTAATGAAATCCACCACTAGCCGGTTGGCCGGTGTTAATGTCAAGCCTTACATATTAAACTAAGTGACATTTCTAAGGACAACAAGATGTTCACACCAACACATTCAAGACTGACTTCACAAAACCATTCAATTTGTTTACATTTTAGTGTATCTTTCACATCTAATAAAACCCCACCACCTCTACCTTCATCCCTGTCTCTCTAAAAATATGATATCCAGGCATATTTACAACAGCCTCTCGTGAGGAAGAGGTTAACCAAGTTTCTGTTAAACCTAAAAAGTCAACATTAGAGTCATTAAGTAGGTGTTCCAGCTGTTCACGTTTTGTGGTAATACTACAAATATTTAAATGACCACTACTGTAAATAATCCTTTTGCTTTACAACGTGGGTCCCAAATAGCTTTGGCCTGATTTAAAATTTGGAAGATGTTTGTTGTGTAGTGCTTCTTCATAACTGGATTTCTATGCTTGGTGAACAAGGGTATCTATTGATATCCAGAAGGTGATTGAGGAGGCTGAAACTCACCGATGAAGGCTGCAGACACTGGCGTGATCTGCTCCGCAGGCATCCCCAACGCCCTCTGCAGAAAATCCTCTCCCAGGACAGAGATGCCGGATCTCCCAGGCACAGGTGTGCAATGTGCTGTGCCCCTGGCGAATCCACCGGCCCACCTGTTATGTCTGTAAATGATGGAGAGCGAGGCAAGGCTTCATGCAGCAAACAACTCTCCAACTTTATTATACAGAACAGGGTTTATATACAGAATGGGCCGTGCCCGCCTGATGTCACCCTGTGGGTGGGCACGGCATCCCAGACACACCTATCCATACACCACATTTCCCTCCCCCCTCAAAAAAAATCAAGCACACAAGAAACCCACCCAAATCAGATAACTCGACTCACACACTAAGAACAGGGAGAAAAAAACAGTAATAAAACAACCTATCACATTCACACAAAGAATAGAACTGGACCTAGTCTCTGCAAAATAAAATTAGTCCCATATTCTCACTCACTCACATGCACACCAGCATCAGATATATACACACGTGGACAAAATTGTTGGTACCCCTCTGTTAATGAAAGAAAAACCCACAATGGTCACAGAAATAACTTGAATCTGACAAAAGTGGTAATAAATAAAAAGTCTATGAAAATTAACCAATGCTTCTGAATTGTGGTTCAACAGAATTATTTTAAAAAACAAACTCATGAAACAGGCCTGGACAAAAATGATGGTACCCTTAACTTAATATTTTGTTGCACAACCTTTTCAGGCAATCACTGCAATCAAACGATTTCTGTAACTGTCAATGAGACTTCTGCACCTCTCAGCAGGTATTTTAGCCCACTCCTCATAAGCAAACTGCTCCACTTGTCTCAGATTTGAAGGGCGCCTTCTCCAGACGACATGTTTCAGCTCCTTCCACAGATGTTCAATAGGATTTAGATCAGGGCTCATAGAAGGCCACTTTATAATAGTCTAATGTTATGCTCTTATGCTCAGTGCTCTTGGCCATTCTTGGGTGTTTTTAGCTGTGTGTTTTGGGCCATTATCCTGTTGCAAGACCCATGACCTGTGACTGAGACCAAACTGTCTGACACTGGGCAGCACATTTCTCTCTAGAATACCTTGATAGTCTTGAGATTTCATTGTACCCTGCACAGATTCAAGACACCCTGTGCCAGATGCAGCAAAGCAGCCTCAGAACATAACAGAACCTCCTCCATGTTTCACAGTAGGGACAGTGTTCTTTACTTGGTATGCTTCATTTTTGTGTCTGTGAACATAGAGCTGATGTGCCTTGCCAAAAAGTTCCAGTTTTGTCTCATCTGTCCATAGGACATTCTCCAAGAAGCTTTGTGGCTTGTCAACATGCAGTTTGGCAAATTCCAGTCTGGCTTTTCTATGATTTGTTTTCAACAGTGGTGTCCTCCTTGGTCGTCTCCCATGAAGTCCACTTTGGCTCAAACAACGACGGATGGTGCGATCTGACACTGATGTACCTTGACCTTGGAGTTCACTATGAATGTGTTTAGAGGTTGTTCTGGGCTCTTTTGTTACCATTTGTATTATCCGTCTCCTCCTGTGGCCACATCCAGGGAGGTTGGCTACAGTCCCGTGGATCTTAAATTTCTGAATAATATGTACAACTGTAGTCACAGGAACATCAAGCTGCTTGGAGATGGTCTTATAGCCTTTGCCTTTAACATGCTTGTCTGTAATTTTCTTTCTAATCTCCTGAGACAACTCTCTCCTTTGCTTCCTCTGGTCCATGTTTAGTGTGATAAACACCATGTCACCAAACAGCACAGTGACTACTTGTAACCCTTTAAATAGGCCGACTGACTGATTACAAGTTTGTAGACACCTGCGATGTTAGTTAGAGGACACTTCTTGGTTGAACATGTCCCTATGGTCACATTATTTTCAATCTTTTCTAGGGGTGCCATCAATTTTGTCCATCATGAGTTTGTTTTTTAAAATAATTCTGTTGAACCACAATTCAAAATCATTGTCTGATTTTCATTGGTTAATTTTCATAGAATTTTTATTTATTACCACATTTGTCAGATTCAAGTTATTTGTGACCATTGTGGGTTTTTCTTTCATTAATAGAGGGGTACCAACAATTTTGTCCACGGCTGTAATATATACATATATATGTACATATCACTATTTACACAAATAAATAATCAAGTGACACCATAGTTTCTGGGCAGCCACCATTCACATAATAGCCACGGAGGGCCTGGGCACCCCCACAGCATCCCCAAGTTCGGTCACCACCCCCCAAGGTCGAAACACTCCTTTCTGGCCAGCCTGTCTCCACCTCTCCAAACTGGTGTCTTTTCTCTGGGCCGAACCCCGCTGTCAACCCCCAGGGAAACCCAACCCGGTCTCCCGTGCCCGCCACATCGTCTTCAGACCCTCATTCTGCGTTGCGCCGTCCCACCAATCCGGTCCAAACACTCGCTCTGACGATGGCGTTTGGCGCTTAGCAAAACCGCACCAAAATGTCCCGCTCCACTCTCTTTTCTTCCAGCCTCGAACACTCCGAACTCCCGTGGTCGTGCTCTGGGGACCGCTGAAACCCACTCTTCGGCGCCGCTCGTTGCCACCGTATCTTGCGGCTGCTGTCGCTCCTCTCCGGGGCCTGCACCATCACCTTCGCCAGGCTCGCTCACTGACCGGGCTCCTTGCCGCTGCATCCAGCGCCCTCAGTCCCGGTGCTCCGCCATGTCGTCATCATGCCCGGCTCTCGTCGTTCACTTTCTGGGTCCGCACCATCACCGTCGTTGGGCCCGCTCACCGACCTGGGCTCCTCACCATTGCATCCATTGCTTTCAGCGTCGGTGCTCCACTGTGCCGCCATCGTGTCCGGCTGCGGCTCTTCCCCGAAGTCCTTGGCCTGCACTGTCCCGCTCGCCCACTGTGCAGCTTCCAACAGCTGGGCCAACTCCTGTTGCGTCGCCTCTCCGTCCTGCTGCATCACCTCTCTGGGACTCTCAACGTCACCCTCACCGGTCACGTCCTCCGACACCGGGTCCTGGTCGTCTTTCCCAGCATCCCCGGTCTCAGTGCTTCTCTGTGCCTTTACTGCGTCAATGGCCAGGGGCTCCTCCACATCTGGTCCCGGTTCTGCCTCGAGGCCCAGTTTCGCGCCATTAGCCTCATTTCGGCATGAAACTAGCTTGTCAGCTAGCCTGTCCATAGGCTCCGACTGAGCCATTAGCCCTCCAAAGCCAACTAGCTCCTGCATGACCAACGCCATCAGCCTCTTCGCCCTCAACTCTCTGGCCTTTGTCTACTCCGTGAAGTGTGCCTCCATGAGCCCAACAGCCTCCACGTAGTCCTCATTTGTGCCCAGCGAGTCGAGAATCCTTCGGCCCTCCGCGCCGAGGTTACAAGCCAGGAGGGCCCACCATTGTCTCCCGTCAAGCCGAGGGAAACCCAGCGAGGTGACGTACCCCTCGAATTCCCGTCTCCAATGCGGCCACGAAATTAACAGCTCACCCGCGCTCTCTAGAAACGGCCACAGCCGCTGCTCAAACCAGCACGCACCCATTTTGCTCCTCGTCGAATGTTATGTCTGTAAATGACGGAAAGCGAGGCGAGGCTTCATGCAGCAAACAACTCTCCAACTTTATTATACAGAACAGGGTTTATATACAGAATGGGCCGTGCCCGCCTGACGTCACCCTGTGGGTGGGCACGGCATCCCAAACACACTTATCCATACACCACACCACTGGCCCAGGTAACTCTGACAGAGAAAACGAGTCGGTCCCCACACTACTCCTGCCATCTGACCACAGTTCAGCTAACAACAATCCCACACACACCAAGTAAAATTAATCCCCTCCACAGCATGTGGGACACCATGTGGTGTATGGAGCGGCACCTATCTCCGTTTCACTGACTCTAGGCCACACAGCTACTGTAAGTAGTGAAAGCTACATTGGGGGGTCAGTTCTCTGGTAGCTCTATGCGTTAGCATAATAGAATGGGGAAAGGAAAGTACAAGGTGAAAAGTACCATTTTCATATGGTCTTTGGTATGACCCAGCCGGGATTTGAACCCACGACCTCCTGGTTGTGGGGTGGATGCTCTACCAGCTAGGCCACCACTCCAGTCACACACACCAAGGGCACGCATAACAGCACAGGGAAGATACCTCCATGGGAAGTGATGCACAGACGATCTGCAAGTAGTGGTTGTAGCCCAGGTGGCTTTATATTGGGCCTACTTTTTCTTGATTCAGTTGGCTGAGGACCAGGATTAAATTCTATATCGCCAGCAAGGAGTAAAATCGCAGCAGCAGCACTCTGCCTTTACCAGTCATAGTCCCTACATTTAAAGTCCCTACTCTCGCCTAGACACTTCTACCTTTCCTCTTCTCTTTCTCCCTCCTAACACACCTTCTCCCTCTCCTCCTCGATCAACAGTGGCCGAATTTCTGCCAAAATCCTGTCGGTTAACAGCACCGGTAGCAGTCGTTGTTAGCCTGGGCATCGACTGAACCAGTACGGAAGTCACATTCATCATGATCCACATGTTTGATTTGGAAAAGGTGTTAATAATAATAATGCATCAGATTTATATAGCGGTTTTCATGGCCACTTAAAGACACTTTACAATGGATACATTATTCATTCACTCAACAGGTAGACAATGATAGTGATAAACTACTACTGTAGCCACAGCTGCCCTGGGGCAGACTGATGGAAACATGGCTACCAAGCCACACCAACAACCTCTCCAACTACTACCAAACATTTTTACACAATCATACCCAGTGTCATGTGTTGTATAGGGATTTGACCTTTGGGGCTTGCCGTAACTGACGCCAGGCAGTCGACGTGGTGATATCAGGTGGGCTACAGCCAGTATGTATATTGAGTGTGAATCTCAATAAAGTTTAGTTTGTTGCTCAGTTCAACATGGCTCAGGTCTCCCGTTATTAGGACATAACATTTTGGCGATGAGGATAAACCATGGAGGCGTGTATTCCACTGCTTCGGCCCTTCCTGGAGCTCCTGGGTGAGCCGCCTGTGCGCTGGCCAAGATGATTGACGGCCTTTCAAAACTACATCACCGTGGCTGGCCTGGGCAGTGCCGACGAAGTGAGACGGAGGAGCCTGCTCATTTACTACCTTGGTGAGGAAAGCCAATGAGTATTTTGCACGCTGGGTGGTAAAGGCTCGTTGAAGGAGTGTCTGGACATAATAGACGATTTCTTTAGGGACCAGTCCAACATCACAGCATGAAGATGTAAATTCTTTGACTGTTGACAACAAGCTAGTGAGTCCATCCTACGTTTCTTAATGGAACTCCGTAGCCAAGCAAGCAAGTGTGCCTTCGGGCCGATTAAGGAGGAGCTAGTCCATGACAAGCTAGCACATGGTACGAGCAATGAGTGGCTCAAAGAAAAGCTAACGCTAACTACGGACGTCTTCACGCTGAAGAAAGTGTTTGAATTGACCAGCCAGATTGAGTCTGCTACCCAGCTAGGTCTGCAAGTGCTGGCTAAAGAGAACCTAGCCACCCAAGCTTCCTCTCCACGTCAGGCCGCTAATAGTGCAGCTAATCCTTTTGGGGTGGACCCCCAAAAGGCGGCGGACCATGGCATGGGCAGGAGCGGGAGCTCGGGGTCTGTGTGGTGGCTGTGGCTATCCCCGTCACTGGGCAGGCACGTCCACGTGCCCCGCCAGAGGGAAAAAGTGCCATAACTGCGGCCGTTCTAATCACTGGGCCAGGGTCTGCACCACCTCTATTAAACCATCAGCTGTGGAGCCAGAAAGCATGACTCAGGTGTGTGTGGTGGGTACCAGGAAGGGACTGTTAAAGTGGTACATTTTGCAGCTAGATGGGGTCGATGTGCCACTTATGGTGGATTCAGCGGCTGGTAAACCCATACTTAGCATGACCACATTGAAAAGACTTTTCCCAGGCAAGACCATCAAAGCAGAGGAGGTGAAAATAATTGGGTACGGTCACACTAAAATTGACATGACTGGCACAGTCAGCTTCTCGGTAAAATGTGAATCAAGGATTATTCCTGCACTTACCTTCCAGGTTTCACACCGGGGGCCGACTTGCTGGGAATCAACCTGCTGGGCGAATTAGGATTCTCCATCACAGACCCAGCAGGCTCAACAGTGCTGACGGTGTCCCCCGAATGGCATGTTCGCTGGCCGGCATTGTTCGTGGGCCTAGGATGTATTAAAGCGTTCAACCACCGCCCACTCATCGATCCAAGCGTGATGCCCAAGATCCAGCCATTACGGCGGCTTCCCCTCACCCTGCAGGATGACGTCACGGTAGAACTGAACAAATTGCTTAAAGCCAGCATCATCGAGAAAGTGGATGCCTTGCCGTGGTGACATTGTGGTGGCCAAGAAGAAGACAGGTGGCATCCAGCCGTGCACTGACCTCAGGATGGTTAATAAAGCGATTATCCCGGACAAATACCCGCTCTCCATGATGGAGGAACTCACCGCAACGTTCAGCGGCTCAAGGGCGTTCATGAAGCTAGATCTCCACCAGGGTTATCTGCAGGTGCCCCTTCACCCAGCCAGCAGGGATCTGATGGCGTTCGTGACCCACATGGGTGTTTTCAGGTACACCGGCATGCCTTTTGCCTTTTTCAAATCAAATCAAATCAAATCAAATCAGACTTTATTGTCATATTGCTGTACATACAACTGTAGTGCAGGCAAGATGAAATTGCGTTTCTCTCGGCATCCATATAAGAAGCAGCATGATTAAGACACACTCCCACATAGCTCCACCCCCCCCCCCCCCCCATTCATTCACACATCCCTGAGACATACTTGGGGAAAAAGAATAACTAACTATAATATACAAAATGTCCATAGGTGCAGTAGTGTGTATGTGAGATTCCGGGTCAGCTGTTCAGCATCCTGACAGCTTGTGGGAGGAAGCTGTTGATCAGTCTGGTGGTTCTGCCTCTGATGCTCCGGAATCGTTTACCAGATGGAAGAAGTTCAAAGTGTTTATGCAGAGGGTGAGAATGGTCCTCGACAATGTTCAGTGCCCTGCTCCTACAACGGTTCTGAAAAAGTTCTTGGACAGAGGGGAGGGAGACTCCAATTACCCTCTCCGCCCCCTTGACTATCCTCTGCAGGGCTTTTTTGTCTGACATACTGCAGCTGGAGTACCATGTAGCAATGCAGTATGTCAGAACACTCTCCACCACACCTCTGTAGAAGGTCCTGAGGATGCAGATGGGGAGAGAGGCCTGTTTGAGTTTCCTCAAGAAGTGTAGTCTCTGCTGAGCCCGCTTCCTGATCTCCAAGGAATTCTTGCTCCAGGTCAGGTCCTGCGAAATCTGCACTCCGAGGAACTTGATGTTCTCTACTCTCTCCACTAAACGGCCGCCGATGCTGAGGGGGACGTGCTCAGGCTGTGATCGCCGGAAGTCGATAATCATCTCCTTTGTTTTGTCCACGTTGAGCACCAGATTGTTCTCCCTGCACCAGCCCTCCAGGTCTCTCACTTCTTCCCTGTACATTGATTCCTCATCCCTCTGAATAAGTCCCACCACCGTGGTGTCATCTGCAAACTTAATAATCTGGTTCCCCTCGTGTTTGGATACACAGTCATGTGTTAGAAGTGTAAACAACAGTGGACTGAGTACACAGCCTTGAGGGGTTCCGGTACTCAGCGTGACAGAGTTGGAGATGTTGTTTCCAACCTGGACAGACTGAGGTCTCTCAGTCAGGAAATCCAGGATCCAGAGACATGTGGCGGTGTTCAGACCGAGAAGGAGTAATTTCTCTATCAGTCTCTGGGGAATAATGGTGTTGAATGCTGAACTGAAATCAATGTATAGGAGTCTGGCGTAGGTGTCTTTCTGGTCCAGGTGGGTGATGACAGAGTGTAGGGTGGTGACTATAGCATCCTCCGTGGAGCGGTTTGAATGATATGCAAACTGGAGCGGGTCGTGCGATGCAGGGAGGCAGGCTGTGATGTGTGGTTTGACAAGCCGTTCAAAACACTTCATCACAATTGGTGTAAGTGCAACAGGACGATAGTCATTCAAACAGGACATCACTGGTTTCTTTGCCACCGGTACAATGATAGAGGTCTTGAAGCATCTGGGAACGATGGCCTGACTCAGGGAGATGTTATAAATGTCAGTCAGGACATCCGCCAACTCACTCGCGCAGTCTCGGAGCACACGTCCCGGAATGTTGTCTGGACCTGCAGCTTTGCGTGGGTTGATTCTGGATAGGGTCCTCCGTGTGTCCGCTGTGTTAATGGTAAAAGCTGGTCCGACCGATGGTGGGAGTGGGCCGGCCCTCCCTCTGATTGTCGAGTTTGATGCTTCAAAACGTGCAAAGAAGTCGTTAAGCCTGTCTGGAAGCGAAGCGTCGTCATCATCGACCCCCTGCCTAGACTTAAAGCCCGTCAGTGTCCGAACTCCCTGCCACATCTGCTTGGTGTTCCTAGTGTCACAGAGGTGTCCCTGGATTTTCTCCGCATAGGCGCGCTTTGCCACCTTAATTCCCTTTGAAAGCGCAGACCTGGCTGAACGGAGGGCAATCCTGTCCTTCGCTCTGAACGCTGCATCTCTGGCTGTAAGCAGCGAGCGCACCTCTGCAGTCATCCAGGGCTTATGATTACCCCGCATAGTGATGGTCTTCACTGTAGTGAAATCCTCTGTGCACTTCGCGATGTAGCTGGTGACCAAATCAGCATACTCCTCCACATCTGTCCTGTCTTCCTGGGAGGCTGCTATTTTAAAGATCTTCCAGTCTGTGTGCTGAAAACAGTCTTGCAGTGCAGAGGTTGCACTCTCTGGCAAAATCCTGATTTGTTTCACTGCTGGCCTGCTGCGCTTCAATAAAGGTTTGTAGGCAGGCAGCAGCATCACGGACATGTGATCAGAACGGCCGAGATGGGGGCGGGGTATCGCTTTATATGCATCTGTGTTTGTGTACACTAAGTCCAACATATTCTCTTCTCTGGTCTTAAAGTCTACACATTGTTTAAACTTGGGGAGCACAGTCTTTAAGCTGGTGTGGTTAAAATCCCCCGCAACCGACTTCCGGGAAGATGGCGGAGAGACATAACGCTTAAACAGAGAGCTCTCCCTAGCCGGATTAAAAATCATCGGTAAATGGCCAACTCGACATAAGCGGATCAATAAACTAAGGGATGAAAACACGAAGGAACCGGGCACAAGGACAAAAGCAGGGTAAAATTGAAGAATTCCTCTCCAACAACGCAGGAAAAACCGCTGAACACGAAGCCC
Source organism: Pholidichthys leucotaenia (assembly GCA_020510985.1). Classification (NCBI taxonomy): domain Eukaryota; kingdom Metazoa; phylum Chordata; class Actinopteri; order Cichliformes; family Pholidichthyidae; genus Pholidichthys; species Pholidichthys leucotaenia. The sequence continues at coordinate 52,487,729 of CM035848.1, forward strand.
AAAAAAACGAGGTGTCTACAGCAGAGAAAATGGAGGACGCCAGGCTCGAAAACATGAACACTGGCATCGCCAGTTTGGGTAAAGAGTTAAGAGAATTCAAGCGGCAGCGACAGCAGGATTTAGCGGCTCTTAAGGAGGAGCTGAAAAAAGAGCTTAAGGAGGAAATTATGGGCCTCCGAAGAGAAATGGAGCGCAAGCTAACAGAAAACATGGAGGAGCTGCGCTCCCAGCGGGCGTGTATGACAGAAGCGCAGGCCCGAATATTGGAGCTGGAAGATTGGAAAAGCGAGGCAAGCGAACAGCTACAGACCCTAACGACGCAAACGCAGAGGATGCAGGAGAAAATAACCGACTTGGAGAGCAGGTCCAGACGAAGCAACATACGCATCTTTGGAATTCCGGAGGGCATTGAAGGCAACTCGATGACGAAATTCATGGATCAGTTCTTAAAAAAAGAACTGGATCTGCCCGATGAAGCGGATCTGCAGATTCAACGAGCGCACAGAACCCCGGCGCAGAACCCGAAGCCAAGCTCTCCACCCAGGTCAGTTGTGGTAAACTTTGTGAAATATGACATAAAGGAAAGAATCCTGACACAAGCATGGAAAAAAAAGATAAGAATCGGCGACAAACAGGTATTCTTTGACCATGACTACCCGACAGAAATTGTGCAGCAGTGGAAGAAATATGCCAACATTAAAAAAACGCTGAAAGAGAAAAAAATTAGATTCCAAACGCCGCTAACGAAAATGAGGATTCATTGGGAGGACGGCGTAAGAACCTACAACACGGCTAGAGAGGCAGCGCAGGACATGATGGAGCGGGGCCTTGAGGTGAGCGTGCCGGAGGAAACGGCTGGAGCAGCGACGGCCCTGAACGCATCACGACAGCCGGAGTGGAGACGAGTGAACGGCAGAAGAAGGGGGAGAGACGTAGAGCAGCGGGCCCAGGACAAACTACAAGGCTTTCAACTGAAAGCCTAGATCATAACAAAGATTAAGAAAGGCACGGAAGAAATGAAGGCCAAGAAGACAAGGTAAAAGAGAAACAGACGGCTAGGAGAGGTTTAAGTGATATTTGTTGGACATTTCTAGACTAATGACTATTACTTTGATAGTAATTAAAGGTCTAGGGAAGGCCCTCCACTCTGTGGAGACAATCCCCCCACCCACCAACAGGGACCAGTGGGCAGAAGAAAGGCCCAAAGTACGGCGGTCGAGATTTTTTAATGTGTTTTTATATAAATATGTGTTATTTTTGTTGTTAAAGGGGCTAGGAGCACAAGTTAAAAAAATGGAAAAACATGAATATGGGTAAAAATCTTAAGATAATGACACTAAACGTGAATGGTCTGAACTCACCTGTTAAACGGGAAAGAATAATAAGAAAATTCAAGAAGGAAAAAGCTGAAATTATATTTATGCAAGAGACACATTTGAGCAAGACAGAACATGTGAAACTAAAGAGATTTGGCTATAAGAACTCCTACTACAGTTCATTTAAGGGAGGAGCTAAAAGGGGGGTTATGATACTAATTTCAAACAAAATACAATTTGAAAGTGAACAGGAAATCCAGGATAAAGAAGGCAGGTATGTAATAATAAAGGGAAGAATAGATGGTATACAGATTACATTAGTGAACATCTATGCCCCACCAGAAAGTGACAAGGGTTTTTTTCAACATCTGTTTGATCTCATAGCAACACACAGTGAAGGAGTCCTAATTTGTGGAGGAGACTTAAATGCTGTCATGGATCATGAAGTTGATACAACAAGTGTTAAGAAGACAAAAAAACATGTAACAAAGTTCATAAGAACCTCACTGGCAGAAATGGGTATGGTAGACATATGGAGGGACCTGCACCCACTCGAAAAAGACTATACACATTATTCAGCAGTCCATAAAGTACACTCTAGAATAGATTACTTCCTTATGAATGAAGGTGACAGACACAGGGTGAGAAATTGTTGGATTGGAGGGGCAGAAATATCAGATCATAATCCTATATACATGGAAATATATCTAAACAATAGAAAACGACAAACAACATGGAAACTTAACATAGGACTGTTAAATGATGAGAAAATGAAAGAAGGAATAAAAATAAACATAAACGAGTATATCCAAGAGAATGACAATGAAGAAGTGGACCCAACAATACTATGGGACGCACTAAAAGCCGTGTTAAGAGGAAAATTAATTGTTGAAACAGGAAAAGCAAATAAGACTAAACTGGAAGCGTATGAACAAAGATGTGAGAGACTGAGGGAATTAGAACGTAAACATCAAAGCACAAATGATCCAAAAATATATCAAGAAATTAAAGAAGAAAAAACAAAGATAAAAGAAACACAAATGGATGAAATTGAAAGGAAAAATAGATATCTAAAGCAAAAATATTATGAAACGGGACCAAAAGCCACAAAACTGCTGGCAAAACGGTTAAGAAAACAACAAACGATGAATAATGTATACAAGATTAAAGACCCCACCACAAATAAAACCACAGCTAACCCAGAAAACATCGAAGAAATATTCCATAATTTCTACCAAGAACTATACGCGCAACCTGAAGAAACAAATACTAAAGATATTAAAAAATTTCTAGGCACATTGGACTTGCCATCAATAGGAAATCAGCAAAATGAAAAGCTAACAGCAGAAATAACAACACAAGAGATCAGAGATGTGATTAAGTCACTTAAAAACGGTAAATCACCAGGTAGTGATGGATACCCATCTGAGTTTTATAAACTGTTTATAGAAGAACTCACGCCACAGCTCCTAAAGTCATTTAATTGGACGTTGAACAACAACAAAATACCTCCATCATGGAACGAAGCTATCATTTCAGTTATTTTAAAGCCAGGGAAAGATAAAGAACAATGCGGAAACTATAGACCAATCTCTTTATTAAATGTGGATTATAAAATATATACAACAATTATATGTAAACGAATAAAGACATTCTTGACGGAATTAATAGAAGATGATCAAACTGGTTTCATAGAGGGACGCCAAACACATGACAATATCAGGAGAACAATACATATAATTAACCAAATACATAAAGAAAAGAAAAGCGCAGTAATAATGAGTTTAGACGCAGAAAAAGCATTTGACAGAGTTAACTGGAAATTCCTATATAGTGTACTGGAGCGCTTAGGATTTAACGAAAAATCAGTACAATGCATAAGGACGCTATATCAAGAACCTGTGGCAAGAATCAAGATAAACGGTAGCTTAACAGACAAAGTAAATATACAAAGATCAACTAGGCAGGGATGCTGCTTATCGCCCACCTTGTTTGCTCTGTTCATAGAACCACTGGCTCAAGCGATACGACAAAATAAGAAATTAAAAGGTATAACAATAAAGGGGGCGGAACACAAGATTGGGCTATTTGCAGACGATATTATAGTTTACCTTGAACAACCAGATGAATCAATAATGGAAATGATGAACTTGATAGAAAATTTTGGAAAATTATCAGGATACAAGATAAACATAACAAAAACACAAATACTGACATTCCACTATAACCCTCTAAACCAGATAACTGATAAGATCAAACTAAACTGGAAACAAAAAGAAATAAAATACCTTGGAGTGAACATACCTAAAGACCAAAGCAAAATATATAAAGCAAACTATGATAGGTTGGAACAAGAAATAAAAAAAGATATTGATAGATGGTCAATCTTAAATATGGATCTGAATTCAAAAATTGAGACAGTCAAAATCAGCATACAACCTAGATTACTTTACCTCTTCCAGGCTATACCAACAGAGATTCCAGATGCCCAATTCTCAAAGTGGGACAGGATGATATCGAGATCTGTTTGGGGAGGTAAAAAGCCAAGAGTGAAATATAAAACTCTCCAATTACCAAAAGAGAAAGGAGGCATGGGCCTACCGAGTCTAAAGGAATATTACTACTCAGCACAAATAAGATATATCATATGTTGGTGCGACGAGGGATATGAGGCAAAATGGAAAGAAATGGAAAAAGAAATTGAGGGACTCCCAGTACAAAGCATAATAGGAGATAAAGATGCATATAAGCAAATCAAACAAATAGACCCAATCACTAAATTTACTTTAGAACTGTGGTATAAAATAGTACAAAAGTATAATATAAAGGAAGACATAAAACTATTGAAATGGGTAGCATTTGACAGTCAGTTTGAACCGGCAAAACAAGATAGGGGATACAAAAATCTGGTGAACAAGGGAATCACAGCATGGGGCAATATCGGAAAAAAAGATCTCGGGAGCTTTGTAAACATCAGGAGAAAATTTAAACTAGAAAGATCGGAATTTTTCAGATATCTGCAGATGAGAGATTATTATATGAGGAAGATTAGGCATAACCTCCAAACAGATGTGAGCGAGATTATACAACTCATTTTAAGCTCATATACAGGAAATAAAACAAGAATTATTTCAAAGCTATATCAGAAACTTATGGCAAACAATCATACAAGTAACTATATAAAGGAGAAATGGGAGAAAGAGCTCAATTTAAACATAACAGAAGAAAGCTGGCAGGAAATATGGAAAACACAACACACATCAACAAATTCAAGGACATGGAGGGAATTTGGATGGAAAAACCTGATTCGCTTTTTCATTACACCACAGATTCAAGGAAAATATACAAATACTCAAACTTTATGCTGGAGGGGATGTGGGGCTCAAAATGCAGACCACTCACATATGTTTTGGAAATGCTACAAAATATCATCATTCTGGAAATCTATACATGTGACAATACAGAGGATATTAGGATATAATATACCAATGAACTGTAACCTGATGTACTTATGTGATCTTAAAAGAGACAATGTTATACAGGCTGAGGACAGATATCTAGTTAAAATCTTGTTGATTGCATGCAAAAAAAACAATCACAAAAAAATGGCGATCAGAAGTTCTTCCTGACCAAGAGCAATGGACTGACATTGTTGAGGACATACGTATGATGGAAAAACTAACATATCGACAAAGAATGCAAGAAGGACTATGGGAAAAAAAATGGCGGAAATGGACACACTACAAAGTGCAACAACGAGGCAGAAATTGAAAGAATAACCAAAGACACTGAAAAAACCAGAAGAATTAAGAGATGGAAACTAAGAACTTGATGCTCCAACATTTGTCCCCCCCCCCTTTTTTTCTTTTTTTTTTTCCTTACCCTAGCCCCTTTGTTTTTTTAAATGTAGAATGTGATCTGAATGCATTATATATGATGAAAAATGAATAAAAATCTAAGTTATAAAAAAAAAAAATCCCCCGCAACCACCACAAAACTGTCCGGGTGTGACGTTTGGATTTCACTGATCGCATTGTGCAGTTCCCCGAGTGCCTTCTTAGCATTAGCTTTAGCGTTAGCGCTCGGCGCTATGTAAACACCAACTACAAACACGTTGCTGAATTCCCTCGGAAGATAAAATGGCCGACAATTAACAATAAGGAACTCCGCCAACGGAGAGCAGTGTTTAGACACTAACGTGGCATTAACGCACCAGTTCTTGTTAACATAGATGCATAGCCCACCCCCCTGGCTCTTACCGGAGCTCGCCGTTTCCCTGTCGGCACGGAACATCGCCATATCTTCCAGCTGAATGGCCTCGTCAGGAATGTTGTCGTGGAGCCATGTCTCGGTGAAAACAAACACACAGCAGTCCCTCCATTCTCTCCGGGTTTCTCTCAGCAAACGCAGCTCGTCTACCTTGTTTTCGAGGGTGCGGACGTTTGACAGAAGAAGCGACGGTACCGCTGGTCTGGAGGGGTTAGCCTTTAGCCTAGCATGGATCCCGGCCCTTTTTCCTCGCTTTTGCTTGCGTTCGCTCCGCTTCCGCTTCCTCCTCTCCCGGGTAACTTCCAGCGGGGACTCCGCCAAAATTCCATGCTGGCGTAGAATGTCCAAATCACAACCGATCGCCGCGATTCTTGCAGCGTGCAGTACCTTGATGTTTAATAAGGTCTCACGGTTGTAAGTTTTACAGAATGTACGTCTGGGATGATTAAAACTCTCACACTCGCTGATGCCAAGAGGGGCCGCTGCGTCTAGGCGCACCGCCATCTTTTTTTTTTTTTTTTTGCCTCTGAGCTCAGCACCTAGCTGCTTTCAGAAGATTATGTCCACAATTCTGGCTGGCCTCAGGGGTATAGTGGTGTCCCTGAATGACATCGTGGTCCACGGTGCATCGTGGGAAGAACACAACAGTCGTTTGAGACGAGTGATGGAGGTGCTGCTGGAGTACAGAGTCACATTGAACAGGGAATAGTGCATTTTTGCGGCAGATTCCATTGAGTTTGTGGGATTCTAGCTGGCAGCCAAGGGCCTGAGCCCCCTGCACTCAAATGTGAAGGCTGTCCTGCATCTCCCCGACTCCACGACACCCACACAAATCTCCTCGTTCCTGGGCATGGTGAACTTCTACAGGCATTTTATTCCCCATTATTCAGAGACTATCGAACCCCTCCGGGCCCTTCTGAAGCAGGATGCACCATGGTAGTGGACCCCAGCCTGCTCAGCGGCAGTCACTAGGCTGAAGTCCCAACTCGCCTGCCCACCAGTGTTGGCCCACTTTGATCCAAAATGGCCAACTTTTGTGACTTGTGATGTGTCTGGTTGGGCGGTGGGGGCGGTTATGTCTCAATTGAAAGACGGTTCCGAGCGCCCAGTGGCGTTCGTGCCAAGGTCCCTTTCAGCAGCTGAACAGAAATATACCATAGGTGAGAGGGAGGCACTCGCTTGTGTCTGGGCGTGTGAATGGTGGCACATCTACCTCTATGGATGTCATTTCACCCTGCAAATGGACCACTGGGCGCTGACGACACTGCTGGAGATGACAGGCTTGGGACACAGGCCCCTACAGATCCACAGGTGGACTGAGCAGCTGAGGGCCTACAACTTTACAACCCAGTTCACCCCTGGGAAAGAGAACGTAGTGGCGGATCTCCTGTCCCGGACCACGGCCAACACCACACAACTGGATGACGACGACAATGATGCCACGGAGTTGGATCTGGTCAGCATGCTGCATGGACCCCTCCGGGACATGGTGTCCCTCCAGGAGCTCCGAGCAGAGTCGGAACGGTACCCCACGTTGTCACAACTATGCTCAGTCATCAGGGAGGGTTGGCCTGCAAAAGTACAGGGCAATCTGGTGCCTTTTCACCAGTTCAGAGATGAACTGAGTTGCTGCAACAGTGTGTGTGTGGCAAGGGAACACTGCACATTGATCCCGGTGTCTCTGAGATCATGAGTTCTGACAATGCTCCACGAGGGTCACCTGGGTGTGGTCAGGGTGAAGCAGTGTTGCAGGGATTCAGTTTTGTGGCCTGGTATCGATCATCATCATCATCATAGCAGTCTGTCGGGGGCGACAATGACTGTTTCATTTAGGTCTGATCAGATTCCTCCACCCAGCTCTGTCCTTCACCCTCCGGTGCCAGGAACTCCTGACCTTGTTAACCCGGGTGACGTCCAAGCCGGTATGAGTTGCTTTCGGACTGACCATTTTATGAAACTGCTTGCAAAGTATTTGAGTACTGCTAGCTTTTGCTGGACTAGCGGCACATTCTTGGCAGATAGAGGTATTATCAGTGGCAAGGACAGGCCAAGACAGACTGACTCCAGTATCTGTTGCAATGACTGACCAGATGATAGGTTTGTTTATCTCTGCTCTTTGTGTAATGCATGTCACGATGCACTGACTGGCTAAAGTCTACCACAGACCTTGCGACAGATGTGCTTATCTGCCAGGATGTCCAGTCTCACCCTGTGCAACTGGGAGTGGTCCACCAAAGACCTGTGACAGATACTGTTTTTAGTTCTGCCAGGATGCCCAGTTTCACCCTCCACACCCTCGGAAGGGCGAGGTTGCCAATTGAGTCGCCGACGGCCCGACCCATGAGACAGGTAGTACCGGTTTTCATGGAGCAAGCAAACCAATGCCTCACCTGACAGCCCTGGTATCGATAAGGACATTGAAACTATGGTAAAGAACTGTATTCCATTCTTGGAGAGCGGAAAGACCGGTGGGACGCCCCACCCACCCACCCACCCCTGCGACCATTACCGTACCCAGAGGGCCCTTGGAAGCACATCTAATTGGACATTTGCAGTGAACTACATACGGCACCCCCAAATAGCTGTTTTTTGCTAGTGGTCTACGATCTGTTCTCCATATGACTGGAGGTGTTACCCACTAATTTGGTCACAACAGATGTGGTTACGGGTTTCCCCTCATCACTGTTCACCAGATGGGGGTCCCGGATGCCATGACTACAGACAATGGCCCACAATTCACTTCTGGGGGATTTGAAGAGTTTTTGAGTGTCAGGGGCATGGAACACATCAAAACTGCGTTCTACCACCCCCAAGCCAATGGGGGCGTGGAGCATTTCAACAAGACTCTGAAAAACGGTCTGAGAGCCGATTTGGCGGATGGCTTCACATTCCCTCAGACCCTCCAGAGCACACTCCTCCACTACTGGGCAATGGTCCACGCCACAACAGGGACTCCTCGGCAAAACTCGTGCTGGGGCGCGAATTCCACCTGCCTCTGGACCGACTGAGGCCCCCCACAACCTCCCCTCCAGGGAACACAGACCCTCCACGAGACTGGGTCGCTGTCCAACAGCGGAAGATGAAATGAGGTTTTGACAAGAAGCACAAGGCGATGGCCCACGGACTCAATGTGTCAGACCGGGTCTGGATTAAGTATCCCAACCGCACACATAAACTGCAGCCTTTCTGGACAGGGCCGCTACAGATTGTGAGGCGGCATGGCCAGGATACGTTCAAGCTCTTCACGGTGGCATTCCAGCCGACTAAGGAAGTCGTTGCCTGCACAGGGTCCGGGAGCTGTGGCAGAGCAGGCCCTCCTCCAGTGAGGCGCCCGGCTAGGATGCGTCAGAGGCCCAAATACCTCGCTGACTTTGTATTTAAAGTAGATTTAGCTGAAGTGTGTTGGGAATGAGCTGCTGAATGATTCCCCCCGACACGGGAGGGTTCCCTAGCAGTCTACCCAGGTGCCCATTTAGCTAGCCTTGTTGTTCTGTGTGTTGCAAAAAATAAAAAATAAATAAAAAGAAAGAAGGCAAAGTAAAAAAAAAAAAAATGTCCCTATTGCATGTGTTCTAAGGGGTTTTCTTGCTATATTTAAGGGGGGGGGGGGTCCATTTTGTATATATATGTTCTTTATGGTGCTTTCACGTTTTGTAAAGGAGGGGGATGTTGTATAGGGATTTGACCTTTGGGGTTTGCCATAGCTGACGCCGGGCAGTCAACGTGGTGATATCAGGCGGGCTACGGCCAATGTGTATATTGAGTGTGAATCTCAATAAAGTTCAGTCCGTTGCTCTGTTCAACATGGCTCAGGTCTCCCATTATTAGGACATAACATCATGGACGCTGGAGGCAAGGTGGGTAAAGTGTCTTTCCCAGGGACACAACAGTAGGATGGCTGGGGACAGCGGGATTCAAACCACCAACCCTTCGGTTATTGACAACCTGCTTTAGCTCCTGAGCTACTTCCGCCCCATGTCAGATGCCCTTCCTGACACAACCCTCCCCATTTACCCTGGCTTTGGACCGGCACTTTGCAACGTCTGGTCTGATATGTGCCCCTCGCAAACGAGCAGGCGGCCTGAGAGCCAAGTACCAAGTGAGAAGAGCTGCGTCCAGTTGGAGAAAGCTGAGAAGAGCCGAGTTGCTACTGTTGGAGAGAGCCAAGATTAACAGAGTACCATTGTTGGGAAGAGCCGAGAATAGCTGAGTCTCATTGTGGTGAACTGCCAATGACATGCGAGGATAGACTCGGATCATACCACTACATGAAAGAAGGAAGGGGGATGGACGCCCTCCTCCAATAGTGGCCTCACCGCAGAGGCCTCACCGTCGTTGAAAGAGAGGAAAGATGAATATCCAAAGTTTTCTTTGAAGCCAGCAGCAGAGGCCCAAAAACACTTCAGCAGCAGCAGGACCCGGAGCAGTGGCAGCAGCAGAAGAAACCGCTGCTATTTCAGGTTTGTGAATCTCCAGATTTGTAATAAACTACTCACTGAGTTAGTGAGGTGACAGATGACAGGTATGATTTGCTAACTGGTGTTACTAACTGGTATTTCCCATTATTTAACTAATTTGTGCCGCCCAAGTTAAATAATGACTCCAAAATGTTTCTACACTTTTCATAAAATTATAGATATATTATACAGTCTATATGTTTTTAATATAAAAAAAATATAAACAGTATATAATACGTGTGTTCTGCCCCGTTGATTCAGCATCACTCCCTTTCAGTCACCTCTGTTTAACTGTTGCATTAATAAGATAAGCCTTTATAAGATAAGCCTTTATTAGTCCCACAACGGGGAAATTCCAGGATTGCAACAGCACAGGGATAGCAACACTCAGAGCAACAATCAGAAGGCAAGAAAAAAAAAAAGCAAGCAAGAGCAGCTAATATACATATGTACATATTACTATAAATATATATATATATACAGTATATACACAGAGACACACAGTGTAGAGCATTGTAGCTGGATGGGATAAATATATGAGTATATAAACACACAGTACGGAGCATTGCAGCTAGATGGAATAAATATGTAAATATATAAACACAGTGCAGAGCAATGTAGCTAGATGGAATAATATGTAGATATATAAACACACAGTACGGAGCATTGCAGCTAGGTGGAAAAAATATGTAAATATATAAACACACAGTGCGGAGCAATGTAGCTAGATTGAATAAATATGTAAATGTATAAACACACACAGTGCAGAGCATTGTTGCTAGATGGGATGAAACAGCACAACCGAATCAGAATCAGAATCAGAATCAGAATCAGGTTTATTGCCATTGTTCATGTAGTACACAAACTAGGAATTTGTCTCGGTACAATGCTGCAACATTAAACATGATAAGATAAGAGAAATAAACTATACATGTAATAAAGTGTAGGATAAGATTAAGTGATACTGGTCAACAGTTAAAATATATATTAGCCAGCAGCAGATACTGTGGAGAACTATATAGTGCAGTCGGTAATGCAGGAAGAAAACAGTGATGATTGACATGAGTCTGGTTGAGCTGCTGTACATGGTGCACGAGAGTCACTTAGTGTTCAGCAGTCTAATGGCAGAGGGGAAGAAGCTGTTCATGTGACGGGAGGTTTTAGTCTGGATGGACCGAAGTCTTCTACCAGAGGGGAGGGGGGCAAACAGTACGTGACCAGGGTGTGAGGGATCGGCTATGATCCGGCCAGCACGCCTCCGGGTCCTGGAGATGTACAGATCCTGGAGAGATGGGAGCTTGCAGCCGATCACCTTCTCAGCAGTGCGCACGACGCGCTGCAGCCTTAGTCTGTCCCTGGCAGTGGCTCCTGCATACCACACGGTTATGGAGGTGGTGAGGATGGACTCGATGATGGCTGTGTAGAACTGCACTAACATCTTGGTGGGTAGCTTGAGCTTCCTCAGCTGCCGCAGGAAGAACATCCTCTGCTGGGCTTTTTTGATGAGTGAGCTGATGGTCAGCTCCCAGTTGAGGTCCCTGGTGATGGTAGTGCCTAGGAAGCGGAAGGAATCAGCAGTGGTGATGGGAGAGCCTGAGAGGGTGAGGGGGGGCAGAGGAGTAGTGACTTTCCTGAAGTCTACAATCATCTCCACTGTCTTCAGAGCGTTCAGCTGCAGGTTGTTATTGCTGCACCAGGACGCCAGCTGGGCCACCTCTCTCCTGTAGGCGGACTCGTCGCCGTTGGAGATGAGCCCGATGAGGGTGGTGTCGTCCGCAAACTTGATCAACTTGACAGACTGGTGGCTGGAGGTGCAGGAGTTGGTGTAAAGGGAGAAGAGTAGGGGGGAAAGTACACAGCCCTGGGGTGATCCGGTGCTGATGCTAGTATAGTCTGAGACAGTCTTCCCAGCCGCACATGCTGCCTCCGGTCCGTCAGGAAGTCGATGATCCACCTGCAGAGGGAGTCAGGCACGTTGAGCAGGGACAGCTTGTCCCGGAGCAGAGCGGGGCGGATGGTGTTGAATGCGGAGCTGAAGTCCACAAACAGGATCCTGGCGTAGGTTCCCGGGGAGTCCAGGTGCTGCAGGATGGAGTGGAGGGCCAGGTTGACTGCATCGTCTACAGACCTGTTGGCTCGGTAGGCAAACTGCAGCGGGTCCAGGAGAGGGGTGGTGATGGACTTGAGGTGGAACAGGACCAGGCGCTCAAAGGACTTCATGACTACAGAGGTGAGCGCTACAGGTCTGTAGTCATTAAGTCCAGTGATCCGTGGCTTCTTGGGGACAGGGATGATGGTGGAGGATTTGAGGCAGGATGGCACGTGGCATAACTTAAGGGAGGTGTTAAAAATGTCTGTGAATACAGGAGCCAGCTGTTTCGCACAGAGTCTCAGGGTGGAGGGAGACACGCCGTCTGGGCCGGGGGCCTTGCGCGGGTTCAGTCTGGAGAACCGTCTACTTAGTTATCCTACATGGTATGATTATGTGCCCATACATATTCTCACCCTCCGTAGCTACCGGTATTTTCCTAGTTGTATGCCGGAGGGGACCATTGTGTAAGTCTATTGCATCTTTTGCATTCAAAAAACTATTAGGTTGTTACGTCTTTTTGCTATCTCTGCGAGCAGCCCTGCTTAGGTTGTACAGTCTGACAGCTGTTGGTAGGAAGGACCTGCGAAACCTCTCGGTTGTGCACCTGGGATGATGTAGTCTGCTGCTAAATGAGCTCCTCAGTGCATTCAGTATGTCCTGCATAGGGTGGAACTTGGACTCCAGCAGAGATGACAGTTTAGCCACTGTCCTTCTCTCTCCTATCTCCACCACTGGATCAAGGTGCTGCCCCAGGATGGAACTAGCTTTCTTTATCAGTTTGTTCAGTTTCTTCCTATCGGCTGCAGTAATGCCACTGCCCCAGCAGACCACTCCAAAAGTGATGGCTGATGCCACCACCGTGTCATAGAATGTCTTCAGCAGCGCCCCTTGTACACCAAAAGACCTGAGTCTCCTCAGCAGGAACAGCCTGCGCTGTCCCTTCTTGCAAAGTGCGTCAGTATTGTGTGACCAGTCTAGTTTATTGTTCAGATGAACACCCAGGTACTTGTAGGATGTCACCATCTCAATGTCTGTTCCCTGTATATTTACTGGTGCTGTGAGGGGTTGTCCTTGCCTGCGGCAGTCCACCACCAGCTCCTTAGTTTTCCTCGCGTTGATCTGGAGGCAGTTCCGATGGCACCAGTCCACAAAGTCCTGGATAAGCCCTCTGTACTCAGCTTCATCTCCATTGGAGATGAGGCCAACGATCACAGAGTCGTCAGAGAACTTCTGTAGATGGCAGTGTGTTGTGTTGTGTGAGAAGTCCGCAGTATAAAGAGTGAACAGGAAGGGAGCCAACACCGTTCCCTGGGGGGCCCCCGTGCTACTGATGATCGTGTCGGACACACAGTCCCGGGTTCTCACAAACTGAGGCCGGTTCGTGAGGTAGTCCAGGATCCATGATGACAGGTGCTGGTCCACCCCTGCGCGCAGCAGCTTGTCCTTCAGGATCATCGGTTGGATGGTGTTGAAAGCACTGGAGAAGTCAAAGAACATGATCCTCACCACATTCCCGGGCTTCTCCAGGTGGGACAGAGAACGGTGAAGGAGGAAGATCACCGCATCCTCCACCCCAATGCCATGCTGGTAGGCGAACTGGAGTGGATCCATCGCTGGTTCCACCAGGGGGCGGAGGTGAGCAAGGAGCAGTCTCTCCAGGGTCTTCATCAAGTGGGACGTCAAGGCCACCGGTGGGAAGTTTTTGGTACAGGTACCACACAAGATGTTTTCCACAGCTGTGGTACCCTCCCCAGCTTCAGGCTCAGGTTGAAGATGTACGTCACAATCCCACACAGCTGGTCTGCACAGGACTTGAGGAGCTTTGCGCTGATGCCGTCCGGTCCCGACGCCTTCCTCGCCTTGATCTTCCTCAGCTCCGTCCTCACCTGGGTCCTGGTCAGTGTCAGGATGGGGGGCTGTGTGTTGGGAGTGGGGGGGTGTTGATGGAGTGGGGAGTGGGCAGCAGGACTTGATGTCTTTACAGGCAGCAGTGGTTGTTGTGCAGTCAGGGGGGAGGGCGGTTGGTCAAACCTATTGAAAAACAAATTCAGATTGTTCGCCCACTCCCTGCCCCCCGTGGCCTGGGGGGAGGTATTCTGGAGCCCAGAGATGGTTTTGAGGTTTCTCCAGACCCCGCTGATGTCGCTCTGTTGCAGCTTGTCCTCCATCTTCCTCCTGAAGCTGTCCTTGCCTTCTCTGATCTTTCTCCTCAGCTCGCTCTGTACGGACTTCAGCATCTCCCTGTTCCCCGACCTGAAGATCCTCTTCTTCTCTCTCAGAAGTGTTTTAATCTCAGGGTTGATCCAGGGTTTGTTGTTTGAGCAACACCGTATGGTCTTGGTGGGAACGGATTTGTCCGCACAGAAGCTGAGGTAGCCCGTGAAGGTGTGAATGAGGCCATCGATGTCCTCACCATGTGGATCGCAGAGCTGCTTCCAGGCGGTGGCTTCAAAACAGCCCTTTAGAGTGTCCATTGCCTCCTCAGACCATAACATCACTGTGCGCATGGCCGGGGGTTGTCTGTGCACTAGGGGTTTGTACACCGGCCGGAGATGAACCGAGTTGTGATCCGATCTCCCGAGTTGGGGGAGTTGTGATGAGGTGTACACCTCCTTAGTGTTTGCGTAGAATAAGTCCAGTGTTTTATTGTCTCTAGTGTGGCATGTGACATACTGGGTAAACGTGGGTAGAACGGGAGACAGTGAAACATGGTTGAAATCGCCTGAGATGAGTAGAAGAGCATCTGGGTGTTCTGTCTGCAGCCTGCTGGTTACTGAATGGATGACGTCACGCGCTGTCCCAGTGTTCGCCGTCGGATTGCATAAACAACAATGCAGATCGCGTGTGAGTGTTCTCTCTGGAGATATGTAGGCCGCATGCTAACAGCTAGCAACTCAATGTCTTTGCTGCAGTGACGTTGTTTAACAGTGATATGTCCCGGTCTGCACCAGTTGTTGTTAACATACATTATCACTCCACCGCCCCTTGCTTTGCCACTGTCTGGTGTTCGGTCTGCCCATATCATGTGGAAACCCTCCAGCTCAATGTTAGCATCTGCTGCTAGTTCAGTTAGCCACGTCTCAGTAAACAAAAGGAGAGAGCACTCCCGGTATGTGCTATTGTAACGGCAGATAGCCGCTAGCTCATCTACGAGTACCTTTCCCAGTATAGAGCGTACATTCCCCATAATAACGGATGGGAAGGTGGGTCTGTACCTTATACTCCTTGTCCGCCGTCTAACACCAGCCCGACAACCACGTCGTTTTCGCCTTATTTCTCTTGGTACGTCGAGTTTTTTCGTCAGCACCGAGTGGCGATTAAGTGCAAGCAGCTGTTCCCTGCTGTACCGTCTCCTGCTGTAAACAGTGGCTCCGTCCGCCGGCTCGGGAGGCATTTTGGGGCGATCTGTGTGTCCGTGATGTATAAAGTGTGTAAAGAAAGAAAGAAAAAAACTCAGAATTGAGCCGCTGTTGCAAAAGGCAGCCGACTCATGTGGCGCCGGAAGTTTTTTTTTTTTTTTTATGTACTGTATGTGCTTTTAGTCAGGGCTGGATTAAAGAGGTCATGGGCCTCTGGGCTAAAGCAATTTTTGGGGCCCTCCCACATATATATGGGAGTATGATATGCAAAATAGCCATGTTTACATGCACTGTAATAAACTGTTTATAATTGGATTTCTGGAATTATCTCATTATTAAAATAGTCATGTATAAACAATGATCAGATAAAAGACAATTATTGTGTTACATAAAGTGAAATTACATTAACACACATAGTTTATTGTCCAATAATCCTGTCATGATGCGCCTCTAACGAGGCGCGTCTAACTGCCTCTAACTGCCCCCCCCCCCCAGCAGGTACAACAACCATCAACCCAGGGTGGGAGGTAGGGGGAAACAGGTCAGGAGGGAACAAAAACAACCCTGCTCAGGGCCCACAACAGAAAAACACCACAATAAACCCCCCTAAGTCCAAAGTCCCCACTAAGCCTCCTTGGGAGGCCACGCCAAATCCCAGGCCCAGAAGACGGCCCGACAGACTGAGTCCGGCAGCCTGCCGGAAGAAATGGGCCACCCGACCCTGAGACTCAGTCTTTCGGGTGGCCAGCCAGCGCTGTTGAGCCACCAGGACCGGAGGGATGAAGCAGAAGGCGGCTTACCCACCGGGAGGCTCACTGGTGGGTGGCCGGGCCGGAGGAGGGGAATCCCGACGACATCTGGTGATGGAGAGGAAGGGACCACGACAGCGTCTGGCAGGGAAGAGCAGGGAGCCACGACGGTGTCCGGCTGAGGACAGGAGAGGACCTCGACGGCATCTGGCAGTGGAGGAGAAGGGACGACGCCTTCGCTGGTCCTTGTAAGGAAAACTGTAGCACCCACAGGGGTTCCAGTCTGGGACATGGCTGCACCCATGGTGGACCCCGACTGGGCCAGCGTTGCACCCACGGTGGGCCCCGACTAGGCCAGCGTTGCACCCACGGCGGACCCTGACTGGGCCACGGCTGCACCCGCGGTGGACCTCGGCTGAGCCAGAACAGCACCCACAGTGAGCGGGCCAACCCGCAGGAGCACCAAGCTGAGGAGGCGGTCTGTTGGAGGGGCCCTGATGACCTTGGTGGGGGGAGCTGGAACCGCGACGTCATCTGCAGGCTGGACCGGATCCACAAAGACCCCTGGCAGCGGTGGATCCTCTCCGGCAACCCTAGGAAAAGGCTCAGGAATAGCAGGAGAAGAGAAGTGGTTAGGGTCACCGGCAGCTACAGAGCCCGATGAAGTGAGTTCAGATGCAGCTGAGGGCTGCACCTGACTCTCTTCACCAAGAGCCAGACAAGATCTCTCCAAGACTGACATGAGAAAAGCAAGAGAGATAACTTGCCTGAGCTCAAGCTCCACCGCCGTCCAGGACTCCATCGATCCTGGTGATGACGTCTTGGGCCCAGCCTCCAGGAGGTCCAGCTCTGGCTCCCACTCTGCGGCAGTTGCCTCTGCAGTGGGCATGATGGTGGTGGCAGTTCTGGTGCCCCCAGGTGAAATAACCCACACTGGTAGCTCCTCTGGCATGGTGGCTGGGGGTCCACTCCATGTTGGCACTGGCTCTGGAGGATCCAGAGCCACAGACTCCTCCACCGTCCAGCAGCTCGGTTCTGGTGCCGGCGGAAACTCAGGAAAAAAATGGAGGAGACACGGAGAGGATTGGGAGAGCGTTAATAACTGCAGCTGAGGGAGAAGACCCAGCGGACTGCTGGGACTGGGCCCCTCTCCCGGGAGGCAGACAAGGTTTATCATTATAAGATGTAACAGAATGAAAAAACACTTGCCTGTCCTACCGGTCTTTGATGTTGACAGCTGCAGCTAACAGGCAGTCATCCCTCTCCGTGTCAATGGCCATTTTGGCCCGTTCAAAGGATGACGGAGGAGCCGGCTCTGATGATGCGGAGGTGGACATAGCTGGGGAAGACCCGGAGAGCCTCTTGACAGCGGGAGGAATCGTCGGAATGACTGTGAGTGCAGCGGCCGCGGTGGGAAAAACAGAGCAAAAGAGCGGCCCTGCTGCGGGAGTAGTCAGACTCAATGAGGCTGTCGAAGAGGGAGGCTGTCGAAGAGGGGGAGGGCTTCCTCCGCCAGTCCGGTTTGGGATGACGCTGTCTTCAGGAGGCTGAAGCCGGCTTAACCGGAGCAGAGACGGGTGAAGAGGGCTGGCGAGATGCAGGAATAACGGAGGCCCGGGAGTGCCCTCCCTTCGATGGGAGCCCAGGTCTCTTCGGGGACTTCCTCCCCCTTTTGCCGTTCTCGCGCCGTAGCGTTGCCAACCGGGTTTTCCTCTCAGCTCCTTCTGGGTGCTCCGCGAGCTGAGGACACTGCCAAACTGCTGCCTCCGCCAGATCTACATACCAGAGCACATCCTCTGGGGTGGAATATGTGCATGCCGAGAAAATGAGCCCGTCTATTTCCATTAGGGCTCGGCAGCACTCCCACACCAGGCTCATCGGATAGCTCCGACCCGTCACTGCCATCTCCAAAAGACAGGTGAGTGAAAAACAGTTCAAAAAGAAAAACAATAATACCTGGGTATAATTTGCTGAATCTTTTCAGGCTGGATTATTCTGTCATGACACGCCTCTAACGAGGCGCAGAGAGGAACGGATTCACATGCAGGATTCACCACAGACAAATTTATTAAAGTCCCAAAGTGCAGACATACAAAAATACGAAGAGAATAGACTTACAACGATCCACGGCGTAACGTAGCAGAGCTCAGCAAAGTAGTGCCATGGCGTGACAAATAATAATCCAGCGATGAATGACAGAAAGTGAACAGACTAAATACACACACTAATGACAGAGTGATAACATGCACCTGAGCGAGGTAGTGGGGCAATAATCACAGACAGAAAACAGCTGAGTGTCAGGAGAGAAGGGGCGTGGTTGGACCGGCAGACTGACAGGCAGCGTCCATGCAAGTGCAGGCCAACGAAGCTGCCTCACCGCTGCCATTCAGAGAGCAGAGTAACAAACACAGAACTAGACCAGAAATGAAGCGCAAATAAACAAGACATGGCAAGCAAAACACAAATAAATAAGTACACAGAAAGACCCATGGGACTGAGCCTGGGGGAACCCCGGCTCAGAACCAAATACACAAAATACACATATGATCATGACACACAGAGGAAGGTTATGGAACTGAGCCTGAAGGACAAACTGGTTCAGTTCATGACAAATCCATTTATTCAGTGCATGTAAACATGTCAAATCCGATTACCATTATCTGATTATTCCTAGTTACTGGACTATTGTGGCCACATAGCCGGGGCCACTGATGGATCATCTTGACCTTTAAGGTCCTAAATTGCTAAGACAGTAGCTATGGATACGGAAACGTACCCATAGAATTCTTGTTACAGATACGGCTTGAATCTGATTGGCCAGTACGTTCTATTAATGCGTATCTTAAAAGCAGCAGGCTACAGGTATGGAAATCAGAGGCATTTATTTGTTTCAGAATTTTAATCAATATCTATTTACTACCTTTTTAACCTTACCCTCTCCCAAATCTGAAGGCTAACCTCTTAATTTTAAGTATAAATTTCATCTCATAGTAAATTGGTTTGGACAAGATGCAGATGGCAAGACACAAACCAGCAACCTTCTCATCACAGGCCTAATGTACTATCTACCTACGTAAGCCACAGCAGCAGTTGGATAGGAGCTGATCTGAAAAGGTTTTGTTGGATTGTCAACTCTTCCGTACCAATGACATTTTGTATAAGGAACAGCCTCCATATTCATAGCCACTGCCAATTACTAAATACAGTGAATGACCACAAAGTTCTAGGTTTAGTTTGAATAGCAGAAAAATATAGTGCCGTCAGGACTAACAATAATAATAATATCTTTTATCAACCCACAACTTTAATTATGACAATGAAAAACCACACCCAGCTGGTGTTTTCTGTTCAAGGGTTAAATATTAACTATTTGAAGCCAGAACTGTCATAATCTGCCCTCTGGGTAGATGAGGGTTTGAAGGCAGGACTCATAGTGCAGGCAGGAGTATGATGCAAAATGATAATTTATTAACAAAAAACAGAACACAAATAAATGGCTGCACGGGGGCAGAAAACAACAACACTGGAGACTAAATAAACTCACGGGGATTAACTTAAGAACAGCATAACACTGGAACAGATGATGGGAAAACCATGGAGAAACATAACAATGATGCCAGACAGAGTACAAGCACAAACTGACATAAATAGGGGAACTGAAGTTACCAACTTGAGACAGCTGGGCGAATAATCAGGGCTAGATCAATGACACACGAGGAAACAGACACGGGACGGGCAGGGCTACACAGACACTTATAGCCAGGGGATGCATGGGAGACATGACAATGAACATGCAGGACAACATACAGAGAGGGCAGTGGCAAAAATATGACTGAACATAATCATAAATAATCACAGAGAGACCAACGAATGAACACAAGGCGTTGGCAGGATCCTAAGATCCTGCCCAGATATGACAAGAAAAGGGGGGAAAAAAATGTTGCGAGACCAGTCTGCCCTACTGGGAAAACACCTGTTCTTTTCCAGGACCCAGCCTATGAACTTTTCAGCCCCCTCTTCTAGATGATAGATAAACTAGAAAAGCACTTGGAGAGTGCAGACCTCCGCCAAGCGCCACAGTTCCCCCCATACAGTGTTTTACATCATAAATATTAATCCTACATTTATTGTGTCTACATTTTCAGATTCCTTGACCATGAAAACATATGACTAGCAATTGGATTGACATTGATAGGATTAGTGGTTCAGTAGTTATGCACAAAAATCGCATTTCCCGTAATGGCGGTTTTCTTGTGGCTGTAGCTCCATAGCTTTTAAAGATACAACAAATGCGTTGACACACTACAGATTCCACAGTGTCTTGGCTACATAATGGTGTTTGTTGAGTGATTTTAGCTTCATTTGTTCTTCTCCTATGACGAAAATTCCAAACGCCCCCTATTTTTTGATATTCTGGATCATAGTATCCGGAATTATTGCATTATCCGGATCAGTCTTCGATATATTATAGAACCTGTGGGCATGTTGTGCTGTATTTTTTTTTCCAAGTGTACTAACCATTTTTGGCGGAGTTACATGCACACATGTTGAAAATGGCCCTATCTCACAATGTTAAAGAATCCTTTAAAAAATTCCTGGATCCAGACGGTGATCCGGATCATCCCCAAAATTTAATCAGTTCTTCCTTGTACCATTTCCAACAACGCCTGAAAGTTTCATCAAAATCCGTGCAAAACTTTTTGAGTTATCTTGCTAACCAACAGACAAACAAACAGACAAACCCCGGCAAAAACATAACCTCCTGGCGGAGGTAATAAATACTTTATTAATCCCAAGGGGAAATTAAGTAAGCAATACTAAGTAAAAATGTACTTGACTACCACTGATGTTAATGTTATGGTAAACATGCAGAAGCCTAAAATAAATTGTACACAAGCCCCCCATAGCATAAATATATTTATGTGTGCATGTGTGGTCACTTTATGCATTTTTTTTATACAGGTCATCAGCCAGAGCAGTAAAGGACAGGTGAGAGAAGTGCAAGCCAGGATCACGTGCAAGACATGTCATGTTTGCTTGTTTTTTTGTTTTTTTTTTGTTCTTGAAGTTTATAAGATGCCAGCCAGGTAAACATGTAGCTGCTGTAAGAGAATATGATGTATTAAGATGGCATCTTTAGTTTATGATCAATCTTAATAACTTTTTATTTTATATTTTATTCTTTCACTGGAGTGAGGTGGATCAAGGCGTCATCTCCTGGATCATCAAAACAGTGAGTTCTACCAGCTGTCGAGACTAATTTTGGTTATTTTTATTTATTTAACCAAACCTGACAAGTCCTTGAGAAGGTTCTTATTTACTTATTTTAATGACACGTGCATAATTATAACGTCAGAATTTATAAGTGTTCTCCAGTGTTTTTTGTCCACTTCAAATTGGCGGTAAATTAAACTGGAAAAAAAAAATGTTATTTTGGTAATTTTCAACTCGCACACTTGTCCTGTGGGTTAAGTCCCGCAGCTCCTAAAATCCTAGATCCGCCCCTGTTGTGCACCTCCTGTGGCTGGGTTAATTGACTCCATCTTGATATTGAACTGGAAATAATATTCGAAATTGATATTATGAATTGTGAAATTATTTAATTTAATATACATTCATAATTAGCAGGTGTTTTATATTTGCTTGACATTAGTGTAACAGTATTTTAGGAAGTCAGCTGTGTTACTAATTGAGGACCTCTGCTCTAGCAGTAACGTTGCTGAATATGAGTTTCACAAGTACGTTCATTAATAAATTTATTTATATTATTTATTTTATATTTCATTTTATTTTATTTCACTTTATTATATTTTAAATGTATTTGCTTTGTTTACATTATTTATATCGCATTTCATCTCATTTTAATTTATTTTTATATTTCGGAGCCGACACCTTTAAGCGCGGACCGCTGGGTTCCTCGGTCACGTGACTGTGCGCGTCTCCAACCTGCCTTCTTCACCTCCCAGCCGGGCCGTCCGCTTCTCTACCATAGAAAAACGCACAGGGAAGGTAAACATTTATCTGCACATCCACGCACTCATTAGCTCTAGTTCCCTCATTAATAAACGAATCCCAAAAAACCGCAACCTGTCACAGGGGCGGAATGACACGAAGCGACGGGCTCGTCTCCGGAAACGTCCGAGTCAGTCAAGTGTGGGCCTGTTATTTCAGAAGTAAACACCTGAAAAAACGAGCTGCAGCCGAAATTAGCTGGCGGCCTTTTTTTTAGGGATATTATTTCTAAAAGTAGGGAGTCGTAGCCGAGGAACCTGTTCAGAGAGGAAGCGACAATGGAGCAAGGTGGCGGCCGGATTTAGGAAGATTACAGACGGAGAATAGAAGTGCACAAGACTGCCTCCTAATCCCTGTGTGAAAGGGCTGGGCAGAGCACAGAGGAGGAGGATGATGATGGAGCTCTTCCTCCTCAGAAACACATGGGAGAAACAAAACAAGCACGTTTGTGGCTGCAGGGTGGAGACGAGAAACCCGTCCTGTACAAGTAGCGTTACTTTGTTATTTAGTCAAGAACAAGCAGCAGATGACTGGTTATTTTTTAAGAAGGGGAGTGGGGGTATTCACCAGGCACAAGCGTATAAAAGTAAATTATGTAGAAATTTGCAAAAATTAAGGTGCAAAGTTGTGATAAAAGATGCAAATTTAAAAGAAAAAAGTTGCAAATGACAATTTAAATACACAAAAAGGCATTTAACCATCATCCAGATGAGTGTTGAAATTTTTAAAGAAAAAAGTCGAAAATTTACAGGAAAAAAGTTGTACATTTTTTGGGGAAAAAAGTTGCTGATTTACAGGAAAAAAAATGCAAATTTATGAGAAAAAGTCACAGATTTGGGCGGGGGGGGAGTTGCAAATTTATGAGAAAAAAATTGAAAATGTACAAGAAAAAAGTTCTTGTTAAAAATGCTAATTTATGTTAAAAAGTTGCAAATTTATGAGAAAAAAGTTGCAAATTTATGAGGAAAAAAGTAATACATTTTTAAGAAAAAGTTGCAAATTTATGTGGAAAAATAAAAATTTACATAAAAAATTTGCAAATTTATGAGAAAAATGTCATTTTTTAAGAAAAAAGTTGCAAATTTATGAGCACAAAGTGATCAATTTTTGAGGAAAAAAAATGCAAATCCACTTTTTTTCATTTCTGCTTAGAATTGGTGGTTCAACGTCATTTTATTCAGCTCTGTAACATCACATACAGTATCTCACAAAAGTGAGTACACCCCTCACATTTTTGTGAATATTTTATTATATCTTTTCATGGGACAACACTGGAGATATGACACTTTGATACAGTGTAAAGTAGTCAGTGTACAGCTTGTATAACAGTGTAAATTTGCTGCCCCCTCATAATAACTCAACACACAGCCATAAATGTCTAAACCACTGGCAACAAAAGTGCACACACCCCTAAGTGAAAATGTCCAAATTGTGCCCAAAGTGTCAATATTTTGTGTGGCCACCATTATTTTCCAGCACTGCCTTAACTCTCTTGGGCATGGAGTTCACTAGAGCTTCACAGGTTGCCACTGGAATCCTCTTCCACTCCTCCATGACAACATCAAAGAGGTGGTGGATGTTAGAGACCTTGCGCTCCTCCACCTTTCGTTTGAGATGCCCCACAGATGCTCAATAGGGTTTAGGTCTGGAGACATGCGTGGTCAGTCCATCACCTGTACACTCAGTTTCTTTAGCAAGGCAGTGGTCGTCTTGGAGGTGCGTCTGGGGTGGTTATCATGTTGGAATACTGCCCTGCGGCCCAGTTTCTGAAGGGAGGGGATCGTGCTCTGCTTCAGTATGTCACAGTACATGTTGGCATTCATGGCTCCCTCAAAGAACTGTAGTTCCCCAGTGGTGGCAGCACTCATGCAGCCCCAAACTATGACACTCTCACCACCATGTTTGACTGTAGGCAAGACA
This sequence comes from Pholidichthys leucotaenia, assembly GCA_020510985.1. Lineage (NCBI taxonomy): Eukaryota > Metazoa > Chordata > Actinopteri > Cichliformes > Pholidichthyidae > Pholidichthys > Pholidichthys leucotaenia. Next base: position 52,511,903 of record CM035848.1, read on the forward strand.
CACTTGTCTTTGTACTCCTCACCAGGTTGCAGCCACACATGCTTGACACCATCTGAGCCAAATAAATTTATCTTGGTCCCATCAGACCACAGGACATGGTTCCAGTAATCCATGTCCTTTGTATGCTTGTCTTCAGCAAAACTGTTTGCGGGCTTTCTTGTGCATCATCTTTAAAAGGGGCTTCCTTCTGGGACGACAGCCATGCAGACCAATTTGATGCAGTGTGCAGCATATGGTCTGAGCACTGACCGACTGACCCCCCACCCCTTCAACCTCTGCAGCAATGCTAGCAGCACTCATATGTCTATTTTCAAAAGACAACCTCTGGATATGACGCTGAGCATGTGCACTCAACTTCTTTGGTCGACCACGGCGAGGCCCGTTCTGAGTGGAACTTGTCCTGTTAAACTGCTGTATGGTCTTGGCCACCATGCTGCAGCTCGGTTTCAGGGTGTTGGCAATCTTCTTATAGCCTAGACCATCATTATGTAAAGCAACAATTCTTTTTTTCAGATCCTCAGAGAGTTCTTTGCCATGAGGTGCCATGTTGAACTTCCAGTGACCAGTATGAGAGAGTGTGAGAACGATAACACCAAATGTAACACACCTGCTCCCCATTCACACTTAAGACCTTGTAACACTAACGGGTCACATGACACCGGAGAGGGAAAATGGCTAATTTGGCACAATTTGGACATTTTCACTTAGGGGTGTACTCACTTTTGTTGCCTGCGGTTTAGACATTAATGGCTGTGTGTTGAGTTATTTTTGTCATGTCTGCTACATAACTTTGCAATGGACAATTGAATTGATACAAGCCCAAAACGTGGGTGAGGTGAACGTGTTTATTAACAGAAAGGGGAAAACTCAAAAATACACAATATACAAGAAAATGTTCAATGGTTACACAGTCTGGCACACAAGCGATGGATATCCGAGCTCAGTTGGTAGGGGAAGGAGCCCCACTCGCTCCCAGGGCGGAACTGGGCAACGGGAAAGAAGGGCAGTTAATAATAGAAGAAGACTTACATAGGCATCGGAGCTCAGCGGGCTCTGGTAAGAAATGACACCGTAGCAGTCCAAAGGGAAAGGTAACCCAACAGCTCCAGGACATCAACAAAGGCAGGTGACTACAGGCTGACTGTGTATGCTGACTTATGCCACGACCCTGAATGCCCCCACTGTCACCCAATAAATACAAAGCAGGCTAATGAGTGGCAAGTGGACGCAGGTGTGTGGCAGGAGTCTGTGTATGTGTAAGTGTGTATGCATTCGTGTGTGTGTGTGTGGGGGGGCAGGAACAAATGAGAAATAACTGACAGCTGGTGAGTGTCTGGCAGAGAGAGGGGTGTGGCTGTTGACTGTCAAGGGCCTAGCTCAGGGCTCAACCTGCCAGCTGGAACCAATTAACAACAAATCAGAAGCTGCAGCCACAAATCATGGGCGGAGTCGAAATACCAGCTCCGCACATGACAGTTTTGAGGGGACAGCAAATTTACACAGTTATACAAGCTGTACACTGACTACTTGACATTGTATCAAAGTATCATATCTTCAGTGTTGTCCCATGAAAAGATATAATAAAATATTTACAAAAATGTGAGGAGTGTATTCACTTTCGTGAGATAGTGTAAAAAGGTTTATGATGATATTGAGTTGGGGGGGGGGATCTATCATTTTTCCAGGTTGGGGGAGGGAAATGTGCCTCTTTCTTTCATAGAGGTAAAACAAAAAAAACAAAACAAAATATTCTACTGTTTTACATGACTGTACATGATTTTTTTTCTTTCAGGATGACAGAACCCCCCATGTCATGTGACTGTTTTGTTTCTTTGCCCCCTGGCTCGAGGGACGACCATGTGATTTTTGGGAAGAACTCGGACCGACCCCGGGATGAGGTTCAGGAGGTGGCTTACTACCCTGCAGCATCCCACCCTCCAGGCTCCACACTGGAGGTAAAATGGGACTCACAAGCCATGTTCCAATAGCGCATGTACGACCATATCAGAGCAAACAGGGCTTTGGGATGACACGGAAGTCCAAACAATAGAGACACAGAGTACTTCAGCGATTTAAACAACACTGAATGTAGTGTGTGCTGAGGATCTGTGTCTTGGTGTTCAGATAAAAACTTCTGAGAAAAAAAATAGAAAAAAAATGTCTGGGGGAAAATTAAAGACACCCTTTTATGTTCTTTTTCTAAATGTTGACAGCTCCCAGAGGCATTAATGAACTGTCTGTGATATGCTTTGGTTAAAACACCTCAGGGTTTAATTACTGCAATACTGTTTTACGCACAGCGAAGGAGCTGTCCTCCAAGTTTGGGATCAATAAAGTACATCTATCTATATCTAAAAGGGCTGGGGTTTTTTTGTTTACCAGACTACTTTAAATGCTAATGAGCCCCAGTTCACCCCTCCCTCTCTTATAATTTCTCTGAGATCTCAGTTTTGATGGAAATGCCTTGTTTGAGGCTAACGTTAGCCTTTAGCTTTGATTGTTGGACTAAGTAATATACTAACAAATACTGGCTGAATGTGAGAATTTAAAAGCCCAAATAAAGCATTATCAGAGACAGGGGTGTGTGGTTTGAGTGGTTGATAGCATATCACCGGCCCCTGGGGTGTAATAAGCACAGAAACAGCCCTGAATTAGTGAATGGCTAACAGCAGCTAGTCAAGGATGTATCAAGTCCATAGTATAATAAAATAAGTTAAAATGGCATCAATGAATGAAATACTGTACAGTATATGGTAATGGGTTGGTAGATGATCCAGCTAGGAAAATGGTATCTGGTTGTGTTGGATAGAATATTATAGAAAATACACATATTGATACCGAGTTGCTGCCAAGCTAGCAGAAGGCTAGCATATTCTTCTTTCTTTGTACCTGCAGGTTGACCTTGAAGTTGGTCAGAAATCCTAGCTGTGGTCACTCAGATCAACTAATGCTAGCAGCCAGATCTACCCAGCTATCATTTCCAAAGTGTAACAGAATTTGACAGAATTGGGTGAGATACATAATTGATTGTAGATTAATGAACAGGCTGGTCTAACACATTAGTACAATTTACAACAGCGAGCCATAAATCCCCTAGTTGCACTGATTCAGATAGCAAAGCTAGCCATGCTAATGGTCCTTGTACCTGTGTCGTGCTAGAAAAAAGAAATAAAATGGGCCAGAATGATGTGATATACTGTATATTATCAACTGTGGATTAATGAATGAGCTGGGACCACAGATGGGTAGTGGAGTGAGTAGAATTTTACAGAGAAGAGCTCTAAAAACCACAGCTAGCTAACTCACTAGCTAAGCTAGCTGCACTGTAGCTGTATGTGAGCTCAAACTCAGTGGGAAACTTCATCTTCTCTTCTGAGTAGAGGGTGTAACAGACTATCCAGGAGGCAGGTCTGTCTTAGGTCTGTTCAGTAATGACAGGATGACCTCACAGAAGAGAGCAGCCAATCCAAATGAGGCGTTTCGGCCAGAGCTGTAGTCCTAGATTCTGTGGGAGAGGAGAACTCCTGTACAGGAGGACTTTGGGATGTTTGACATTTTAGGGGTGGGAATCACGAGGGACTTCACGATTCAATTCGGATCACTATACTTGGGATACGATTCGATCCAATCACGATTCAACCATAATCACAATATTGCGATAATCGAGTATCACGATCCCAACCTCAAATAAAGATAAGCCATCTTTATTGTAATTCAAATCCACACAGCCAATAATGTACAGTAGAATGAAATTATGTTTCTCTTATCTACAGTGTTAATCCCACATATATATAGAATCAAAGGGGTCGCTGCCATGCAAGGCACCGCCACAAATTTCCCTCCTCTGTTCCATTATTGCTGAGCACCAAGCTGGACAGCGGGAAGTTCCGCTTTTATATGGTCTTCAGCATGACCCAGCCGGGGTTTGAACCCCGGCCTCCTGGGTGTGGGGTGGATGCTGTACCAACTAAGCCACCACTCCGGTAAATCATGTCCCAAAGTAAAACTGTTGACATCTCTTTCATATAATAAAGTATTCTCGGGGTGTGGAGGATGAAAGCAGACGAGACACGAGCTGACGACACAGAACACAGAACCTTATTTCTCCTCCAACACATTACAGACTAACTCTGGGTGCCAAAGCAAACTCCTTTATACACTTTCTTCCTGCCTCAGGCACCCAGGGTAAACACATTAACATACAAGTTACAAAGCAAGGCTTAATACAATACATTTGCGCCCCTGCATCCTCAGGTGTGAACCTGGCACAGCGGGGGCGAAAGGCACATCTTTATCTCTCGCCTCCTCCCCCATTACCATCTCTAACTACCTTCCCCCCCCAGCACCCCGAAGTCCTGGGTGGCGTGCCATTTCCTTTGTGTCATCACACGCCCCCCCCCCCAAAAAAAAACACCCAGAAGGGGTCCTAACCCTCTGGACCTTTGGGCTTGAGCAAGCACCCGTAACGGCTGTAGCTTGAGGCCGCTGGGCCGGTCGAAACGCCTTCTTGTCGAGGTGGGTAGGAGAAAGACTCGGTCTCTGGAAGGGGAAAGGGTGGGGAGGGGAAAAAGTTAGTTTCCTGAAAACAGTTCTCTGCAGGGGGCAGACAAACCTGCGGACCTGCCATAGCACCACCTGCTCATCTGCCAACACATAAGCGGGCTTTAGCCTGTCTATCCAGATGGTTTCCTTACACCCCCCCAAGGTCTAACACAAAATGTTTCGCCCCTGTTTCCAACACTCTGAATGGGCCATCGTACGGTGGACGCAGCAGGGTTCTGTGGGCTTCATGCCTACAAAAACAAATTGGGCATTTTCCAGACGCTTTGGAACAAAGGTGCGGGGAAAACAGTGGTGCGCCAGACCAGATACGCTGGCAGCCCCTGTCCCAGGAAAAAGGTGCGCGAGCGGATTGGTACCAGGCACGGGGGTCTTTGGCAAAAATTCACCCGGGATCCGCAACAGCTGAGAAAAAACGAGCTCTGCCAGGGAAGCTGCCAGATCTTCCTTAGGCGCAGAGTGCAACCCCAGTAAGACCCAAGGCAGGTGGTCGACCCAATTTAGATTTAGTATACTTTATTGAGGGGAAATTGAGGGTCATCCACCACCTGGATGGATGAAGCAGCCACGATACGGCGCTATCCCTTAACCATTCACACACACATTCACACCTAGGGCCACTTTAGAGTCTCCAATTAACCTAACTAAATTCTCCAATTTGCGTCCGTTAGCGAGACTCTGAGCGCTGCTTTAAGCGACCTGTGAAAACGCTAGCACAAACTGTTAGCCTGTCGGTTGTATGCGGTGGTGCGATGGATTTTGACTCCCCAGGCTGTTGGCCATCGCGGACCAGCGTTCCAAAACAAATTGCGGACCCCTGTCGGATGTGATGTCTGACGGGGATCCGAACCGTGCGGCACAAGCCGACAAAAACACATGGGCTACCTCGGCCAAAGTGGTGGAATTCAGCGGAACCGCCTCTGGTCAATGTGAAGTGTGGTCCACGATTGTTAGGAGGTGCGTGAACCCCTGCGACGGTGGAAGGAGACCCACTAAATCCACATGCATGTGGTTGAACCTCCTGGCTGGAATTTGAAAAGGCTTGAGGGGGGCTTTGGTGTGTTTGTGCACCTTAGCCCATTGGCATGCAACGCATGCTGCAGCCCATTTTTTCATATCCCTGCGTAAGTGAGGCCAGATGAATTTGGATCCCACTAGTTTAACCGAGGCTCGCACGCCGGGATGTGAAAGGGAGTGGATGGACTTGAAAACGTGGCGGCGCCAAGAGCTTGGAACCACGGGGTGGGAGCGGCCGGTGGAGACGTCACAGGGCAAGGGGGGGACAACCTTCTTGTACTGTCCTGCTCTCCAGTTTTAATCCGGTAGCTGTGGACTTGAGCGCACAAATGTCTGCGTCCCCGGTTTGGTCAGTGGCCATTGCGGAAAAATCGATGCCCGTGTATACTGGAGAGACCAGCGCGCATGACAGGCAGTCTGCCACAGCATTAAATTTACTGGCTACATGTTGGATGTCGGAGGTCAGCTGTTTGTGATCACCAAACGCGGTAAACTCGTGACCTTCGAGCCAGAACTGAAACTGACGCGTAGCGAGGTGGAGAGCCAACAACTCTCTGTCGAAAGTGCTATACTTAAGCTCGCTGTCGCACAGAGTACAGCTGAAAAAGGCGAGGGGCTGTCATAAGCCGGAGACGTACTGCTCCACCACAGCCCCAACCATGACATAAGATAGGATAAGATAAGCCTTTATTAGTCCCACAATGGGGAAATTCCAGGATTGCAACAGCACAGGGATAGCAACACTCAGAGCAACAATCAGAAGGCAAGAAAAAACAAGAGCAGCTAGTATACATATGTACATATTAATACATATATACTGTATATACTGTATATAGACACACAGTGTGGAGCATTGTGGTTGGTGGATGTGCAGCAGAAAGTCTAAGCTCTCTCTCCGCGGATACGGCGAGCCAGCTGGATGTCTTTGGGCATGATGGTGACCCTCTTGGCGTGGATGGCGCACAGGTTGGTGTCCTTGAAGAGACCCACCAGGTAGGCCTCGCTGGCCTCCTGCAGAGCCATGACGGCGGAGCTCTGGAAGCGCAGGTCGGTCTTGAAGTCCTGAGCGATCTCCCTCACCAGGCGCTGGAAGGGCAGCTTATGGATGAGCAGCTCCGTGGATTTCTGGTAGCGACGGATCTCTCTCAGAGCCACGGTACCGGGCCTGTAACGGTGAGGCTTCTTCACTCCGCCGGTGGCCGGAGCGCTTTTACGAGCAGCCTTGGTGGCCAGCTGCTTCCTGGGGGCTTTTCCTCCAGTAGATTTACGGGCAGTCTGCTTGGTTCTTGCCATCGCTCTTTATTATTCTGTCTATTTCTTGCACGCCGCCTAAACTCCAGCCCGGCACCCACGTCGTTATCGTTTCAGTTCTCCCGGTATGTCGAGTTTCTCCGTTAATACCGGGTGGCGGTTGAGTGCTAGCTAGCTCTTCCCTCCTGTATCGTCTCCTGCTGTAAACAGAGGCTCCACCCGCCAACTCGGGAGACCTTTGGGGCGATCTGTGTGTCCGTGATATATATAGAGTGAAAGGTGTGCCGGATCAGAAAGTTATCACTGCATCAGAAAGAAGAAGGAAGATAAAAAGACTCAGAATTGAGCCGCTGTTGCAAAAGGCAGCCAACTTGTGTGGCGCCGGAAGTTACTGATGATGTAACTCAGCCAGCAAAGCTGCATTGGTGAGTGCTGTTTTGGCGCCTGTGAAGGCCTGGACCCGATCGAGGGTCCAGTCAATGCTATCTGCAGGTTTCTTTTTTTTGAGCGTGTCATACAGCGGTTGCAGCAGCTGGGCTGCGCAGGGGAAGAAGTGGTTGTAAAAATTGACCATCCCCAAAAATTCCTGCAGCGCCCTCACGGTCTGCGGACGCGGAAAATCTGACACTGCGCATACTTTGTCCGGCAGCGGGATCGCACCCTCCAGCAAGATGCAATGGCCCAGGAAGTCGATTACCAGCAGCCCGAACTGACACTTCGCTGGGTTAACAATCAGCCCGTGCGCTTCCAACTATTGGAAAACTTGTTTGAGATGGGCGAGGTGCTCCTCCTCTGACGCGCTAGCCACCATGTCGTCTAAGTAGACAAAAACGAACGGCAAGTCACGGAGCACCACGTCCATCATCCTTTGGAAAGTTTGTGCTGCGTTCTTTAACCCGAACGGCATACGCAAAAACTCAAAAAGACCGAAGGGAGTTATTACTGCCGTTTTGGGGACGTCCTCTGCACGCACCGGGACCTGGTGGTAACCGCGGACCAGATCCACTTTTGAAAAAATGCGCATCCTGGCCAGGTGCATGTTAAAATCCTGGATGTGTGGGATGGGGTAACGATCGTGTTCCGTTGCATTGTTCAAGTGTTGGAAATCGCCGCACGGCTGCCATGACCCATCGGACTCTGGCACCATGTGCAGCGGGGATGTCCAAGGGCTGTTGGAGCGCCTAACAATGCCTAAGCGTTCTAAGTTAGCAAACTCCTCGCATGCGATGGCTAGTTTAGCTGCATCCAGGCGGCGATGGCGCATAAACACGGGCGGACCTTTCGTGGTGATAAAATGCTGGACCCCATGCTTGGTTACTATAGTGGAAAAAGTGGGCACCGTGATGCTACGTGTCCACTGGTTCTGTCCTTTTTCCGCTTCCCATTCATTGTGTATTGGAAACACAGCGGAAAGCATTCGGGTGCGGCGTGATTGAAAACCGTACTTGTTGTGCCGAGTCGCTCGGGGGTACTCTACAGCTCATTTGCATAAAGATCTCCCTTAGTAAAGCTTTTTCCGTACGGTCATGAACCGGAGGCAGCAGTCTTGTCCTGAACTTTTAAACCAGTGTTTTTTGATGTCAAATAACAATGGAGTCATTAACTGAACCTACTATTTCTCCCACAACATGATGTTAGAAACACTTTTCGTCGGTTTGTTTTAAAGATATGGAGACCAAGGACGCCATATTGTCCGGTAGCAGCAGAGAGCTGAAGACTGCCCAAAGTTGGGCCCATCAACCAATCCAGTGAACCAGCCAGCTGGAGGAGAAAACAAGAGGGGAGGGGGGGAGGGAAGGAGAAGCAGATCTGTACGTCTCCTGTTGTTGTGAAGACTTGAAGGAGAAATTAATAAAAGTTGTTTCAGGCAACCCGATATTATGTGAACACTTCTTGCCATCATATAGAAACAACATATAAAGGAATGAGCAGTGGAACATGGACTCGTCCAGCTGAAGCTCACGAACCAGGCGGTCAAATTCGACATGCATTGTGTGGGTCTGTAGGATTGGGTGAATCCCAAACTGGCGGCGACGATGACAAAATCGCCTTTTTTAGTGCAAATATACTGTACCAGAACTATTAAAAACAATCTGCTCATGGTTAATAATGACTATTCCAGTATTTCCTCCCGCATTGCTCGACTCCGCCTAGTCGAGAACTATGCTACACGCCCCTTTTCCGTGCCTCAGAGGTTGCAGTACGTAGATTCCTTTCTGAAAAATCCGGACCAGTGGACATGTAGCATCAGTGCTGGGAGCTCAGAAAGCAAACGCTGGTACTTACCCCCTGGAGCTAGAACATTTGCATATGTTGGTGGCCCAACTCCCCAAACTATGCAGGGCAAGGAGGAAAAAGATACAGCGTCCACTAAATGCCTGTTGGCAATATCAACAAGTAGTCCATGAGCACACAGAAAACCAGCACCTAAGATGGGGACCGAACATGCTGCAGCTCCTACAAAGTCCCACTGGTAATTGCAGCCATGTAAACATACAGTCACCGTCCTTTCTCCAAACGTCCTGATGTGGGATCCGTTTGCAGCCATTAAAGACGGGCCACAGCCTTCTGCCAGCCTGTCTGCGCTGACTGGCAAAATGAGGCTCTTCTGGGAACCAGAGTCTACCAAAAAAACGTCTCCTCGAACATGTGTCCATGATGAAAAGCAGCTTCTCCCTGTTGCCAGTGGTCGCAGCTGCTACTGATCGCTGGCTGTTCCGTTTCCCGGCTTCTTGAAGTGGCACGGTGGCAGACAGTGTTGTGCTTCCTTGCCAAAACGGTGGTGATAAAAACACAGCGTCCCAGTCCTGTTACCACCCTCAGCTCCTCAACCTCGCTGGGCTCCACCGGGGATCCTGTTCTCATTGTCTGAACGCTGAAAGCCTTGTTTGCCAGGATGATGCGTTCTGCCTCCTCTGCCAGCGTACCGTAGTCCCTGGCCGCCAGTAGTGGTGAGTTAGCGAGAATCGCTGGTGCAGAAGCCAGTAGGTTTCTGAGGAAGAGGTGGGCAAAAAGGAAAGATCTGTCATTTGTGCCCATCAACACAAGCATGCTCTCCATCAGGTCCACAGCCAATCTGTCTCCTAGCTCCGAGCGGGTGTGGAGCTTTTCTGCCCTCTCTGTGTCTGAAAGGGTATAACGGCACAGCAGCAGCTGCTTGAGAGCGCTGTGTTTTCCTTGGGACTGGCGGTGCTCAAAGTAGACTCATGGCGTGCGCGTCCAGTGATGTCACCACATGATGGTACTTCGTGTCGTCTGCCACGACTTCGCAGAGCGTGAACTGGGCTTCCACATGAATAAACCAAGTGGCCAGGTCGTGAAGCCAAAAGTTCAGGAGTCTGACTGCAACGGCGCATGCAGCGGTGGGAGACTCCAGCGGGAGTGTCTCCATGGTGGTGCTTGGTCCATTTTCCATTTCACGTCTCTAGGTCACCAATGTGGAGGATGAAAGCAGACGAGACACGAGCTGACAACACAGAACTTTACTTCTCCCCCAACACAGAACAGACTAACTCTGAGTGCCAAAGCAAACTCCTTTATACACTTTCTTCCCGCCTCTGGCACCCAGGGTAAACACATTAACATACAAGTTACAAAGCATGTACACACATCAACATACACATTAACATACATGTCACAGAGCAAGGCTTGATTTTAAAAATAAAAGATCGAGCTATGTGTTTATGGATCAATGCATTGTCGCCAGTGTCAAGTATCGCCATCCATCACTGAATTGATCTTTTTTTCCCCACCCCTATTGACTTTGCAGACCGCATAATGTCGCGAAAATTTTGCATAGCCCACTAAAATAAAGGGAAAACCCTTAAAAAGTACAATAGAGACTCTGTTTCAGTCTGTAAAGCAACAAAATGATTAATTTGAAGGAGGGTGATTCTTTCCTATACAGTACCTACTGTATGTACAGTTTTTAATAAAACCAAACCTCTTCTGTTCTTTTGCTCCTTTTTTTCCTGCAGTGCACATTTATTCAGATCCCTCAGGTGGAGCAGACCCACGCCATCATCCTCAGCAAACCCGCATGGATGTGGGGGGCCGAAATGGGGGCCAACGACAAGGGGGTCTGCATCGGGAATGAGGCCGTCTGGACCCGAGAGCCCGTGGCGCCCAGGGAAGCTCTGCTGGGCATGGATCTGGTCCGGTGAGCCACCAAAGCCCCTAAAAACCCACGTGAATAAAGAACTAGTGTCACAGTAAAAGAAAATTAATCCGACTGCTGACGGCTTCCTAATTAAATACCATTTAAGTAATCAGAGTGAGTATGAAGTTAATCCTGTCAGGTTTTGATCAGACGGGCGTGTTGTGACAGGTGGTGAAGTCTGAATCTGTTCCATCTCCATGTCTGATGAAAAGCTAAATAAACTCACAAGTTTATACGGGGGGAAAAAGCCAAATTTACAACAAAAAAATGTAAATTGGTAAGAAAATTTTGCACATTGATTGGAAAAGAATTGCAAATTTAAAAGGAAAAAAATGTTAATTTAAGAGAACACAATGATTAAAATTATGAGAAAACATTGAAAATTTATGAGAAAATTTGAAAAATCTGTTGAATTTACAGGAAATGTCTCAAAAGTTACATAATTTAAAAGGAAAAAAAAATATATTGACAAGTTCAGTTTATTCTTGTAGCTCAACAGTTTATTTTAAGGCTCAGATATGTCATGCGTCCCTATTCAGAATATTCTTTTTTTCTTCAGACTGGGGTTGGAGCGAGGAGTCAGCGCCTGGGCAGCCCTGACTGTGATCACCGAACTCCTGGAGCAGCATGGCCAGGGGGGTCAGTGCAGGGAGGCCCCGGAGCCCTTCAGTTACCACAACACCTTCCTGCTGGTGGACCGCAACGAGGCCTGGGTGCTGGAGACCGCTGGAAGGCTGTGGGTGGCACAGAAAATCTCGGGTAAGGCTTGGAGGATTTTTTTTTTTTTATGGTATCGCGATACCATTTAAAACATGGAGGAAGGTGCTCTCTGATAACACTATAGCGATATGGGATAGATTTGTTGAAGCCAAGTCAAGAGAGGTGACGATTAGCGAGCAGCAGTACGGTTTCACGCCAAGGTGTACTTCACATGTAATGTTTGCTTTAAGAGTGTTGATGGAGAAGTATAGAGAAGGTCAGAAGGAGTTGCACTGTGCCTTTGTGGATCTAGAGAAAGCATATGATAGGGTGGTACTGTATGAGGAAGTCAGGAGAAGTATGTGAGGATGGTGCAGAACGTGTGCAGACAGTGAGACGGTGGAGGTGTGCTATAGGAGTGACAGATGGAGTCAAGGTGGGGGTGGGGTTGCATCAGGGATTGGCTCGGAGTCCCTTCTTGTTTGCTGTGACAATGGACGGGCTGACATCTGTAGTGAGAGTAGGGAGCAGGTGGAAGAGAACCTGGAGAGGTGGAAGTATGCACAGGAGAGAAGAGTGACGGTCAGTAGAAGCAAGATAGAATAGATGTGTGTATGTATGTGTGTGTGTGAACAGAAAACCATCAGCCGTCTGCTTCTTCTTCCAGAGGGTGTGAAGAACATCTCCAACCAGCTGACCGTCGGCACCAAAATCGCTGCCGAGCACCCGGAGCTCCGGAGTGTGGCGCAGGCTCAGGGCTGGTGGGACGGCCAGGAGGAGTTCAGCTTCTCTCGGGTGTTCAGTCCAGAGAATCCACCGGCCAGGATGGAGCTGGCCAAGCAGCGCTATAGGGGAGGAACAGAGCTGCTCCGACAGCATGACGGTGGGAAGACAGGAAGGCGAACACATAAATGGTAGGGATGGGAATTGAGAACCGGTTTCCTGTTGGGAACCGGTTCTAAATTTTTCCAAGTCCCCGTAATCGTACGTCGCTGACGTTATCAATTCCTCTTATTTATGTTGCAGGTTTTTATTTTTTCTAAAAACGGCATGCGTCATGACCTCACACACTGCCATTACCAAGCAAAGCCATGATATTGTCGCTACTGCGGGATAATGGCGGAAGCGTATGTAAACATAAGCAGCATGGCTAGTAAACACAAGTTGAAACATCTCTTGACGCGGCAGCATGGGATAAAATAAAAGACTGCAATGTGTTCGACAGTCTACAAAGTGCACCCTCACCTGATTTCCAAACAGCAGCACCTCGGTTAGTGACGGTAATATTAGCTTATTGTTGTTAGTAGTACATTAGCACAATGCTAGTAGCCTTGCAGGCTAAATTTAATCAGTTTTTTAACTCACAAAACCCAACTAAAAACATTTGATATTTAAATATGATCTCATTCTTTGAAGACGATGACAGCAACAGGTAGCTCTGAGGTTTTATCACCCTGGTCGCTCTCCAGTCCTTGTCAGGAAAACCCACTATGCTAGCTGCACACGGAGCTGTGATGAAGTTTGCTGTGCAAAACTTGCATCCATTCATGACCGTAGAGCAGCTGGAGTTTGGGTAGGTGGTACGTGTGATGTAGGTTACAGATTAATACTGAACCAGACACCTTGCAATGCCTTGAGGTTTTACCACTATGTTAATATACAGTTGAGTATTTTATGCATGTGTGTGTATATACACTATGCATATACTGTATACTGTATCTATTTTTAAAAAATGCAAAAATTACACCCAAGTACAGCATGTATATTTTTGTGATTACTAAAATAACATAATTGCGCAGTATTCCATTTATACTGCTTTTATTTATATTGCTTTTCAGCATTTAAACATAACAAATGTTACAGGGCATAAATACCCATTTTTACATGTTTACAGTCTTTTATATTTGATTTTATTATATCTTATTAAGAGAAGAAGCATTGTTTAAAATCAGAAAAATAACAAAACTCCTGCATTGATACCGAAATCCTGTGAAGGCCTGCCTTTTTCCCACATGGAAAACTGATCAAGAATTGATAAGGGAATTGATAAAGAATCAGATCAATAAGCAAAGTTGACAGTGCCATTGATATGATAAAATCTTGTCAATTCCCATCCCTAATACATGGACTGGGTGTCCATGAAAAGTTTTTAAAAAAAGCCTTAAATGTAATTTCCACATAGCTGACGTCCTGTCTGTCCCGGTCCTTCAGGCTCTGTGACGGCCGAGGTGATGATGTCCATCCTGAGGGACAAACCCAGCGGCATCTGTATGGACTCGGGAGGTTTCTGCACCACGGGCAGCATGGTGTCCATCCTGCCCAGAGATGCCAGCCTGCACTGCATCCACTTCTTCACTGCCACCCCAGACCCCTCAAGGTTTGATTCCATTTAAATTAAACAATTCATCCACGTAAATGGTAATGAATATTTCATCCACTGCATGTCAGAGCAACACAACAACTTCATTCGTAACTTAAGTATAGATTCACATTCAGATTAACCTCTTAAAATTCCGGTGTTCCGCCGGTGAGACGTTTCATATTTTCTACGGCCTTCAGTGAAGAAAATTTGATTTCCTTTGCTATGTTAAATTTAGGCATTTTTAGGAAAATTGGCTGGAATGTTAAGGAGTTAATTAATTTTGTGAAAATTTTCATGTAAATTTTGGACTTTTTTACAATTTTATGAAGTTCGTGTAAATGTAGGACTTTTTTCAATTAATTTTCTGAAGTTTTTGATGTAAATTTGGCACTTTTTCAGTCAATTTTGTGAAGTTTTTCATGTAAATTTGGCACTTTTTTCAATTAATTTTGTAAAATTTTTCATGTAAATTTGGCACTTTTTTTCAATTAATTTTGTGAAGTTTTTCATGTAAATTTGGCACTTTTTTCAGTCAATTTTGTGAAGTTTTTCATGTGAATTTAGGACTTTTTTTTCCAATTAATTTTGTGAAGTTTTTCATTTAAATTTGGCAGTTTTTTCAGTCAGTTTTGTGAAGTTTTTCATGTGAATTTAGGACTTTTTCCAACTACTTTTGTAAAGTTTTTCCATCTAAATTTTGGATTTTTTTCATTTAATTTTGTAAAAATTTTCATGTATTTCATGTAAATTTTGGACTTTTTTTAATTAATTTTGTAAAGTTTTTCATGTAAATTTGGGACTTTTTTCATTTAATTTTGTAAAGTTTTTCATGTAAATTTGGGACTTTTTCCAGTTAATTTTGTAAAATTTTTCATGTAAATTTTGAACTTTTTTCAGTTAATTTTGTAAAGTTTTTCATGTAAATTTTGAACTTTTTTCAATTAATTTTGTATAGTTTTTCATGTAAATTTTGGACTTTTTTTCAATTTTGTAAAGTTTTTCATGTAAATTTGGCACTTTTTTCAATTAATTTTGTAAAATTTTTCATGTAAATTTGGCACTTTTTTTCAATTAATTTTGTGAAGTTTTTCATGTAAATTTGGCACTTTTTTCAGTCAATTTTGTGAAGTTTTTCATGTGAATTTAGGACTTTTTTTTCCAATTAATTTTGTGAAGTTTTTCATTTAAATTTGGCAGTTTTTTCAGTCAGTTTTGTGAAGTTTTTCATGTGAATTTAGGACTTTTTCCAACTACTTTTGTAAAGTTTTTCCATCTAAATTTTGGATTTTTTTCATTTAATTTTGTAAAAATTTTCATGTATTTCATGTAAATTTTGGACTTTTTTAAATTAATTTTGTAAAGTTTTTCATGTAAATTTGGGACTTTTTTCAATTAATTTTGTAAAGTTTTTCATGTAAATTTGGGACTTTTTCCAGTTAATTTTGTAAAGTTTTTCATGTAAATTTTGAACTTTTTTCAGTTAATTTTGTAAAGTTTTTCATGTAAATTTTGAACTTTTTTCAATTAATTTTGTATAGTTTTTCATGTAAATTTTGGACTTTTTTTCAATTTTGTAAAGTTTTTCATGTAAATTTGGCACTTTTTTCAATTAATTTTGTAAAATTTTTCATGTAAATTTGGCACTTTTTTTCAATTAATTTTGTGAAGTTTTTCATGTAAATTTGGCACTTTTTTCAGTCAATTTTGTGAAGTTTTTCATGTGAATTTAGGACTTTTTTTTCCAGTTAATTTTGTGAAGTTTTTCATTTAAATTTGGCAGTTTTTTCAGTCAGTTTTGTGAAGTTTTTCATGTGAATTTAGGACTTTTTCCAACTACTTTTGTAAAGTTTTTCCATCTAAATTTTGGATTTTTTTCATTTAATTTTGTAAAAATTTTCATGTATTTCATGTAAATTTTGGACTTTTTTTAATTAATTTTGTAAAGTTTTTCATGTAAATTTGGGACTTTTTTCAATTAATTTTGTAAAGTTTTTCATGTAAATTTGGGACTTTTTCCAGTTAATTTTGTAAAGTTTTTCATGTAAATTTTGAACTTTTTTCAATTAATTTTGTATAGTTTTTCATGTAAATTTTGGACTTTTTTTCAATTTTGTGAAGTTTTTCATGTAATTTTTTTTTTACAATTTTATGAAGTTCTTTGTGTAAATTTGGGATTTTTCATGTAAATTTCGGACTTTTTTCAATTCATTTTGTAAAGTTTTTCATGTAAATTTGGGGCTTTTTTTTTTACAGTTTTATGAAGTTCTTTGTGTAAATTTGGGGCTTTTTCATGTAAATTTGGGACTTTTTTCAATTAATTTTGTGAAGTTTTTCATGTAAATTTGGACTTTTTTCAATTAATGTTATGAAGTTTTTCATGAAAATCTGGGACTTTTTTCAAGTAAATCTAGGACTTTACTTATTTACTTACTCAGGCCCATAGCTTGCCATGGAGCACAGGCCACTGACGACCCCTCACCATCACACTCGGTTCTGGGCTGCTCTCGCTACTCCACTCCAGTTTGTCCCCTGCTGTTTTAGCTCCCCCTCAGTGTCTCGTCTCCAGCTGTTTCGAGGCCGGCCTCTCGTTCTCTAAATTTTGGGACTTTAACCTCTTAAAATTCCAGTGTTCTGCCGGCGGGACTTTTCAAATGTTCTTCTGCCACTCAGTGAAGAAAGAATTAGATTTTCTTTGTGTATGCTAAATTTAGACAATTTTAGGAAAATTGGCTGGAATGCTAAGGGGTTAACTTTATTTATCTTCAGATGAAAATTTGGTACACACATGGGTGGATGTTTCATTTTACTGCTAATAAACAGAGGCTTGTAGCATGGGAACATGTACAGAAACTGGACAGGAAAGTCAATTTCAAAAATTTTATGCATCCCTCAGTGTAGTGTGTCATTTTAAAGGGCAATTCTTTGTGGTTGTAAAAATACAGGTTCCGTTGCTTAATTTTCATTTGTTGCCCAGATATGGACCATTAAAGATGCCCCCTTTTGGCAGCAGTTGCAGGATTAGTCTTTCCTGGCACAACAGCTTTTTCCTGTCTACGTATTTCCTGGACCTGAAATAGATAACATTCGATTTTACGTTATATACAGTAAAGCAGAAAATGAGAAAACCTGAAAATTTATGCAAAAAACCCTCACAAATTTATGAAAAAAAAAATTGCAATTTTCTGAGGAAAACATACCCATAAATTTGCAAAAAACCAGTCTCAAAATTCCTGGAAAGAGATGGAATTTTATGAGAAAAATGTAATAAATTTAAGAATATAAGAAATACTGCAGTTTTACCCATGAAAAGTGAGAAATTTACAAAGAAAAATATAAGTTTATGAGAATAGCCAAAGATGTTTGAAATTTAGGGAAAATGTTGCACTTTTATGAGGGGGAAAACAAACTGTCAAGAAAAAAATCACAAATTTACCAGAAAAACTTATAATTTTATTAGAAAACAGTTGCAAAAGATCAGATAATCTTATGAGAAAAGCAGAAGATTATGCCAAAAATCACAAAAATTTATGAAAAAACACAACTTTCTTGTGAAAAATGTCACAAATTTACATGGAAAACATTTTCAGTTTTGCTCAAAAAAAGGTATTAAATTTGCAAAGAAAAATATGCTAAATTTAGGAAAAAAGCAAAGCACATTTATACCAAAAATATAACAAATTAAAAAAACAAAAAACAGTTTGAGGAAACCACCCACACAGTTTCACAAGGCAAAAAGACACAAACTTTTTACAAATGATCAAAAAATTACCAGAAAAAGTAGCAATTTTGTGAGGGAAAAGGTAACAAAAAAAGCTGCAAGTTTATAAGAAAAAACTCTTAATCCTGATGTTGTCAGGCCAGATTGTAGCTGTAATTCTGTTGTTTTACCTCAGATTTTTGGCTCAGATATTTTTATGGCTCCATGCAGATCATTTTTATACAAAAATCACTCACAGTGGCTCTTTGTGTGGTACAGGTTGCTGACCCCTGCACCATCACAGAGTGCTCAATTTCATTAGCTTAAATAATCACATACAAATAGGGAAAGAGGTGAAAATGATTTGAAAAAGAAAACACTGCACTTTCTAACAAGTGGTCACATGTTCATTTGATGCTGGGGAAGCTGCTGTCAAGTTGTATTGGTGTGTTCACCTGGTGGAGACGTCTGAAAAAACAAACAAACCAGGAAAGCACTGTTGTCTGTCCATCAGAAAACTAGCTTTGTTACTCAGTTTTACTTAAAAAAATCATTTGAGACCTGTATGGGGTATGGGGCCAGTACACCTTCACTACTGTTCACATCCTGACAGTTTTCAGTGAAAAATATCTGGTAACATGTATTTTTGAAATACATATTAATTATAAATATTTGAGACCCATTGTAGTGCATCATTTTATGTGTTAGCAATATTACAAGTACAAAACACCCAACATTATTATAATAGCAGAATGACCCGTTTGGCTGCAGCTGTTGCATCAGTAAATAAAAAAAATATTTATTTCGTTATTTGGGCATTTTTGTGTGTTTGGTCACGGTCGTCATTTAGTCAAAGGGTGCATATGTGTCCGCATATGATATGCAATTGCTCTGGGCTTTCTGCTTCACAATAATGGTGGTATTGTAGAGGATGTAGTGTGCTGATGACGCAGGCGTTGTACACTGCCATCTTCGTCTTGACAGAGAGTTTGGGATTCTCCCACACTCGTGTGGTGAGGCGAGCGAGTGTGAAGGCTGATTTTCCAATCCTCTTGTTGATCTCTGTATCAAGGGAGAGGTGGTTGCTGATCGTGGACCCCAGGTACGTGAACCGATTCACGACCTCCAGCTCGTAGTCGTCAATGGTGATGGTTGGTGGTGCTTCCGTGCCTTGCGCCAAGACGTTAGTCTTCTTCAGGCTGATGGTAAGCCCGAAGTCCTTGCATGCCTGGGAGAAGCGGTCCACAAGGGTCTGAAGCTCCTGCTGTGTGTGGGTTGCGACTGCAGCGTCGTCTGCGAATAGCATGTCTCTGATTAGAGCCTCGCGTACTTAAGACGTCTGCAAGAGAGACATGAAGGCCCTGGAGATCAACACAGAGCGCTGGGAGGACCTTGCAACAGACCGCTCCAAATGGAGAGGCACCCTGACCAGACAGCTCAAGGCGGGTGAAGAGAGACTGACTACTGCTGCAGATGAAAAAAGGACCCGCAGGAAGAACCGCCACAGACCCAGCAGCACAGAGACCACCCACAAGTGCGACCTGTGTGACAGGGACTGCCATTCGCACATCGGCCTGTTCAGCCACAGGCGGTGCTGTTCCAGCAGAGTAGACGTTTAGGATTCTCTTCCATGGTCATCATAGACCGACGGAGGCCGACGTAGAGGATGTGCTCGAATGATGAGGCTGAGTT
Organism: Pholidichthys leucotaenia; assembly: GCA_020510985.1. Lineage (NCBI taxonomy): Eukaryota > Metazoa > Chordata > Actinopteri > Cichliformes > Pholidichthyidae > Pholidichthys > Pholidichthys leucotaenia. The sequence goes on from CM035848.1 coordinate 52,531,340, forward strand.
TAGTTCTTAAGTCAGCTTTATTAACAGAACACATCGTCTAGCATTCTCAAAGCAGGAAGAAGAGAAAGAATCATATCATATCACCCTTTTATATGTTTCCAGCATCAGAACTCAAGTCACATGGTGTTTTCAGTAAACATACAGTCACAAAGCATCCCTTTGAATCTTCACCATTGTCTCTCATTCCTTGATGAACCGGAAATCCCTCCGGGGCATCTTCTGTGGGACAAAAAGACCAATCTCACACCTCCTCGTTATCTTCTGCAGATTCGAGTCCTTTGTCCTTCCAGACATGAAACCCCCAATACGCATGCAGTCATATCTCTGTGGAAATGTGAGCCCACAATGTGTGTCGCCCACAGTATTATTATTAACTTTTAATTTTTAGATAGCCGTGCGAGCACACCAGCACCGGAAGGGTCACTATGTTAAACCTGCGGCGCTGCAGGACAGTGGTGGCACACGGGTGAAGCAGCAGCCAAGACTCCCGTTAACCGGGCAGGCTGGGCTTGGCACCCTGCGAAGGACTGCGGTAAGGCGGTCTGGCTGCTGCCCACCCCCCCACACACACACACACCTCGTGTTCTCCACATATGCTGAATTATCCTTTAGAACTACGCAATCACAGCAACATAATAGTATAATTTTTTAAGCATTAAATCTTCAGTATTTTCTTTTTCTGGTCAAATTTGTGGCTTTTCACTTCCTTGTTTTATTTATGGAGCGCTCTGGTGACTGGTCATGGTGCTGCCTATTATCCAATCAGTACGGAGCCAATCCGAAAATCCGCCCATACTTCGAGAAGCCAAAGCATGAGGAAACGGAGCGGTGGCTAAACTTTAATTGATAAAAATTACATATTTTGACTGAGCAACTCCATACTCGGGGATGCACACCCTTGTAACCTCAGAAAAGCACTTATAAAATCTAAGGTCAGTTTGACGAACGGTTTGAGAGATATGTGAGGAACACTCGGACAGACAGACAGAGACACACACAAACAGACAGAGATATGCTGGATTTATAGATAGATAAAACCAGGACATATGGGCAGGGACATTGTTAAAAGTACACTTACAATGAGCCATATCTGAAAAATGTCACTAAATATGACATAATTTTACCCCTTATTATCCCCCACCGGTTGAAGCCCAAAGAAGTCGAAGAGCCCTTTGGGCAAAGCCAAAAGGGGATTATGTTATGGGTCAGTCTGTCTCTGTCCCACTTTTGTGAAATCAACTCCTCCCACAGTTTTGTTCTGATTGTTTTGTAATGTGGTACCATGGTTTGAGATACTGTGATGACATGCATATTGCAATTTGACTTTCATCGGATGACCTTGAGGTCAAAGGCCAGAGGTCAGTTTTTTGCTGAATCTTCTAAATGCAATAACTACTGAAAGAAATGAGGTAGGCTTTTCAAATTGATACAGAAGTTGTGTGTAATACACATCCTGGATGACTTACATCCAGTCCTAATGATGGGGTTGGGGTCAAAAGGTCAAAGTTAGCATTCCATTTGCACTATGGTAAATGGTAAATTTACTATTATTATAAAACGAGTAAAGCAAGGGCCACCAAACCTGGTACACAGGTTCACCTTGGGATCCTGACCTCTGACTATGGGTTTGGGGTCAAAGGGTCAAAGATCAAGGTTAATATTCCCTATGCCTTATTACTGTACAACGAGTAAAGTTAGGGTTACTAAACGTGGTACTCAGGTTCATCCTGTGACCCTGAAGTGTGACTATGGTTTTGGGGTTGCAAGGTCAAAGGTCAACATCAAAATGGCTTATAAACTATATCTCAACAACAAAGAAAGCTAGGGTCACCAAACTTGCCACACAGGTTCACCTTGGGATCATGACCTCTGCAAATGGGTTTGGGGTCAGAAGGCCAAAGGTCAAGGTTAGCATTTCATTTGCATTATTACTATGGCAGCACAGTGGTGCAGTGGTTAGCACTGTGGCAGCACAGTAACGCACCCTTGGCCATGGGATCTTGGGCTCAATCCCACCCTCTGACCAACAGTGATCTTTCTGTGTGGAGTTTGCATGTTCTCCCCGTGTCTGCATGGGTTTACTCTGGGATTTCTCTGGTTTCTTCCCACAGGGGCCAAAAACATACAGGTTTGGTTACTTAACATCAACTGGGGAGGTATGAATGTGAGTTGTCCCTTCCTCTTCCCCAAGGCCACAGTTGTAAATAAGAATGTGTTCTTAATCTGTCCAGCCTGGTTAAATAAAGGTTAAATAAATGAAAAAAAACAAAACTATAAAATGAGTAAAACTAAGGCCACCAAACCTGGTACACAGGTTCACCTTGGGATCCTGACCTCTGATTATGGGTTTGAGGTCAAAAGATCAAGGTTAACATTCCCTATGCTTTATTCCTGTATGAGTAAAGCTAGGGTCTCCAAACTTGGTACACAGGTTTACCCTGTGACCCTGAAGTGTGACTATGCTTTGGGATCACAGGGTCAAAGGTCAACATCAAAATGGCTTATAAACTACAGCGGGGAAAATAAGTATCGAATACATCAACATTTTTCTCATTAAATATATTTCTGATGGAGCCATTGACCTGAGATTTCCACCAGATATCAGTAACAATCTAAGTAATCCATACATACAAAGAAATCAAGGCAACTATGTTCACAAAACAAATTATATTTAATAAAGTGGGATGACACAGGAAATAAGTATTGAACACATGAAGAAAAAGAGGTGCAAAAAGGCATAGAAAGCCAAGAAACCAGCTGATATCCATCAGAATTTAGGAAGCCATCCCATCCTCCATCAGTGCAAATTAATTTCAGCTGGTTAAGTCCTGACTAATAGCCTTTAAAAAGGTCTGTGAATATCAGATAGAATATCAGATATCTAGACCTTTGCAACCTTATTGTTACAAAAATTAATGATGGCATTGGTTACAGGCACATTTCTAAACTGCTGAATGTTCCAGTGAGCACTGTTGGAGCAATCATTCGGAAGTGGGAAGAACATCATTTTGCCATAAACCGGCCACGACCAGGAGCTCCTCGCAAGATTTCTGACAGAGGAGTCAAAAGAATTATCAGAAGAGTTATCCAAGAGCCAAAGAGCACTCGTGGAGAGCTCCAGAAAGACCTGGAGTTGGCAGGTATTGCTTTTTCAAAGTAAACAATAAGTAATACACTCAACCAACATGGGCTGTATAACCGCTCACCTCGCAAGACTCCACTGCTGAAGAAAAAGCATGTTGATGCTCCTTTAAAGTTTGCTGCACAACATTTGAGCAAGCCAGTAAAATACTGAGAGAATATAGTCTGGTCAGATGTGGCCAAAATTGAACTTTTTGGAAGCCACAACACACAACATGTTTGGAGGAGAAACGGCATTGCACATCCCATCATGGTGTGAGGATGTTTTTCAGCACATAGTATAGGCAGACTTCATAAAATTGAAGGAAAGATGAATGGACAAATGTACATAGACATCCTTGATGAGAATCTTTTGCCATCTGCCAAGATAAGATAAGATAAGCCTTTATTAGTCCCACAATGGGGAAATTCCAGGATTGCAACAGCACAGGGATAGCAACACTCAGAGCAACAATCAAGAAGACAAGAAAAACAAGAGCAGCGAATATACTGTACATACTGTGGGGAAAAAAGTATTTAGTCAGCCACCAATTGTGCAAGTTCTCCCACTTAAAAGATGAGAGAGATCTCCAATTTTCATCATAGGTATACCTCAACTATGAGAGACAAAATGAGAAAAAAAAAATCCAGAAAATCACATTGAAGGATTTTTAATGAATTAATTGGTAAATTCCTCGGTAAAATAAGTATTTGGTCAATAACAAAAGTTCATCTCAATACTTTGTTATATACCCTTTGTTGGCAATGACAGAGGTCAAATGTTTTCTGTAAGTCTTCACAAGATTTTCACACACTGTTGCTGGTATTTTGGCCCATTCCTCCATGCAGATCTCCTCTAGAGCAGTGATGTTTTGGGGCTGTCGCTGGGCAACACAGACTTTCAACTCCCTCCAAAAATTTTCTATGGGGTTGAGATCTGGAGAGTGGCTAGGCCACTCCAGGACCTTGAAATGATTCTTACGAAGCCACTCCTTCATTGCCCAGGCGGTGTGTTTGGGATCATTGTCATGCTGAAAGACCCAGCCACGTTTCATCTTCAATGCCCTTGCTGATGGAAGGAGGTTTTCACTCGAAATCTCACAATACATGGCCCCATTCATTCTTTCCTTTACACGGATCAGTCGTCCTGGTCCCTTTGCAGAAAAACAGCCCCAAAGTATAATGTTTTCACCCCCATGCTTCACAGTAGGTATGGTGTTCTTTCTCCTCCAAACACGACAAGTTGAGTTTTTACCAAAAAGTTCTATTTTGGTTTCATCTGACCATATGACATTCTCCCAATCCTCTTCTGGATCATCCAAATGCTCTCTAGCAAACTTCAGACGGGCCTGGACATGTACTGGCTTAAGCAGGGGGACACGTCTGGCACTGCAGGATTTGAGTCCCTGGCGGCGTAGTGTGTTACTGATGTAGCCTTTGTTACTTTGGTCCCAGCTCTCTGCAGGTCATTCACTAGGTCCCCCCGTGTGGTTCTGGGATTTTTGCTCACCGTTCTCGTGATCATTTTGACCCCACGGGGTGAGATCTTGCGTGGAGCCCCAGATCGAGGGAGATTATCATTGGTCTTGTATGTCTTCCATTTTCTAATAATTGCTCCCACAGTTGATTTCTTCACACCACGCTGCTTACCTATTGCAGATTCAGTCTTCCCAGCCTGGTGCAGGTCTACAATTTTGTTTCTGGTGTCCTTTGACAGCTCTTTGGTCTTGGCCTTAGTGGAGTTTGGAGTCTGACTGTTTGAGGTTGTGGACAGGTGTCTTTTATACTGATAATGAGTTCAAACAGGTGCCATTAATACAGGTAATGAGTGGAGGACAGAGGAGCCTCTTAAAGAAGAAGTTACAGGTCTGTGAGAGCCAGAAATCTTGCTTGTTTGTAGGTGACCAAATACTTATTTTACTGAGGAATTTACCAATTAATTCATTAAAAATCCTTCAATGTGATTTTCTGGATTTTTTTTTCTTCTCATTTTGTCTCTCATAGTTGAGGTATACCTATGATGAAAATTGGAGACCTCTCTCATCTTTTAAGTGGGAGAACTTGCACAATTGGTGGCTGACTAAATACTTTTTTGCCCCACTGTATGTACATATAAATATATAAATATATAGACACACAGTGCGGAGCATTGTAGCTAGATGGAATGATGATGTTGAAGATAAAAAAGGGTGGACATTTCAGCAAGACAGTGATCCCAAACACACAGCCAAGGAAACTCAGCTGGCTCCAGGGATGGAAAATAAAGCTGCTAGAATGGCCCAGTCAGTCACCTGATCTGAATCCAATTGAAAATCTATGGAACGAAGTGGAGATCAGAGTTCATAGAAGACACCCACGGAGCCTTCATGATTTGAAGACAGTTTTATTTTTTTTAATTTATTTATTTAGAGTCCTTTATTAGTCCCACAATGGGGAAATTACAAGGCATCCACCTGGATGGATGAGGCAGCCACGGTGCGGGATCAATCCCTTCACCATTCACACACACATTCACACCTTGGGCCACTTTAGAGTCTCCATTTAACCTAACCTGCATGTTTTTGGCCTGTGGGAGGAAACCGGAGTACCCGGGATAAACCCACACAGACACGGGGAGAACATGCAAACTCCACACAGAAGGGTCACTGATGGTCGGGGGTGAGATTGAACCGACGATGGTCAGGGGTGGAATCGATCCCGTTATCTTCTTACTGTGCTGCCACAGTGCTAACCACTGTTCCACCGAGCTGCCCGAGTTTGTGTGGAAGAATGGGCTGAAATCACCCCTGAGCAATGCCTGTACCTAGTTTCTAAATACAGGAGGCATCTGGAAGCTGTTATTACCAACAAAGGCTTTTCTACTAAATATTAAATGAATTTCACCGTGTGTTAAATACTTATTCCCTGTATCATTCCACTTTATTAAATATAACTTGTTTTGTCAACACAGTTGCCTTGATTTCTTTGTATGTATGGATTACTTGGGTTGTTACTGATTTCTGTTGAAAATCTCAGGTCAAAGGCTCCATCAGAAATACAGTGGTGTGAAAAAGTGTTTGCCCCCTTCCTGATTTCTCATTTTTTGTATGTCACACTTAAATGTTTCAGATCATCAAACAAATTTAAATATTAGACAAAGATAACACAAGTAAACACAAAATGCAGTTTTTAAATGAAGGTGTTTATTATTAAGGGTAAAAAAAATCCAAACCGACATGGCCCTGTGTGAAAAAGTGACCCCCCCTCCCCCCCGTTAAAACATAAATTAACTGTAGTTTATCACATCTTTGGAAAGCTAAGTTAAATTTCCCTAGCCACACCCAGACCTGATTACTGCCACACCTGTTCTCAATCAAGAAATGACTTGAATAGGACCTGCCTGACAAAGTGAAGTAGACCAAAAGATCCTGAAAAGCTGGATATCATGCTGCGATCCAAAGAAAATCAGGAACAAATGAGAAACAAAGTAACTGAGATCCATCAGTCTGGAAAAGGTTATAAAGCCCTTTCTAAAGCTTTGGGACTCCAGTTAACCACAGTGAGAGCCATTACCCACAAATGGCGAAAACATGGAACAGTGGTGAACCTTCCCAGGAGTGGCCAGCCAACCAAAATTACCCCAAGAGCGCAGTGATGACTCATCCAAGAGGTCACAAAAGACCCCACAACATCCAAAGAACTGCAGGCCTCACTTGCCTCAGTTAAGGTCAGTGTTCATGACTCCACCATAAGAATGAGACTGGGCAAAAATGGCCTGCATGGCACAGTTCCAAGACGAAAACCACTGCTGAGCAAAAAGAACATAAAAGCTCATCTTTGCCAAAAAAACCCATCTTGATGATCCCCAAGACTTTGGGGAAAATACTCTGTGGACTGATGAGGCAAAAGTTGAACTTTTGGAAGGTGTGTGTCCCATTACATCCGGTATAAAAGTAACACCGCATTTCAGTAAAGGAACGTCATACCAACAGTAAAATATGGTGGTGGTAGTGTGATTGTCTGGGGCTGTTTTGCTGCTTCAGGACCTGGAAGACTGCAGGCCTCACTTGTTTCAGTTAAGGTCAGTGTTCATGACTCCACCACAAGAAAGTTAAGTTAATCCCTTCCACAGCATGTGGGACACCATGTGGTGTATGGAGGGGCGCCTATCTCCGTTTCTCTGACGCTAGGCCACACAGCTACTGTAAGTAGTGAAAGCTACAGTGGGGGGGTCAGTCCTCAGGTAGTTCTGTGCGTTAATCGGAGTGGTGGGCTAGCTGGTAGACCATCTGCCCCACAACTGGGAGGTTGTGAGTTCAAATCCCGGCCGGGTCATACCAAAGACCCATATAAAAATGGCACTTTTCGCCTTCTAGCTTGGTGCTCAGCATAATAGAATGGGGAAAGGAAAGTTAACTCACATAAGAAAGAGACTGAGCAAAAATGGCCTGCATGGCAGAGTTCCAAGACGAAAATCACTCCTGACCAAAAAGAACATAAAGGCTCGTCTCAGTTTTGCCAGAAAACATCTTGATGATCCCCAAGACTTTTTGAAAAATACTCTGTGGACTGATGATACAAAAGCTGAACTTTTTGGAAGGTGTGTGCTCCCATTACATCTGGCTTAAAAGTAACACAGCATTTCAGAAAAGGAACATTGTACTAACAGTAAAATATGGTGGTGGTAGTGTGATGGTCTGGGGCTATTTTGCTGCTTTGGGACCTGGAAGACTTGCTGTGGTAAATGGAACCATGAATTCTGCTGTCTACTAAAAAATCCTGAAGGAGAATGTCTGGCCATCTGTTCGTGACCTCAAGCTGAAGCACACTTGGGTTCTGCAGTAGGACAATGATCCAAAGTACACCAGCAAGTCCACCTCTGAATGGCTTAAGAAAAAGTCCTGACCTAATCTGATTGAGATGCTGTGGCATGACCTTAAAAAGGCAGTTCATGCTCGAAAACCCTCCAATGTGGCTGAATTACAACAATTCTGCAAAGATGAGTGGGCCAAAATTCCTCCACAGTGCTTTAAAAGACTCATTGCTAGTCATCACAAATGCTTGATTGCAGTTGTTGCTGCTAAGGGTGGCCCAACCAGTTTTTTTTTTTTTTTTTTTCCCACAATATCTTTATTGAACCTTTTTTTTTTTTTTTAACAAACATGATACAAACAATCAAACACTAACACTAAAGTACTACAAAAAAAAAAATGCACTAAAAACACCAACAACCACCAACAAAATCAAATCTTCAACAATGCTCCTCTGTTTAGTCTAGACAATCCAATACATAAGTATACATATTATGTTCACCAGTTTGGAATTTACAAGGTCCACACACATCATTCACCTTCTTCTTCAAGAGTTATGTTTAAATTTTTTACATAATCAATAAAAGGTCTCCATATATTCTCAAACTCAATTTCCTTTGATTTTCCACTAACTTTTTTTTTATTCTTGAGAATAGATCTAAAGGTGGTGATAAGGGAATGTATTGAAATAAATAAAGTATTTTAGGTAAAATATTACTTTTAAGTATATTGATTCTCCCGATCATCGACATTGGTAGTGACATCCATCTCTGAGTTAACTCACTGATATCTGACATTAAGGCTTCATAGTTGACACTGGCGACTGATTCTAGCTTAGGCATAATTTGGATTCCTAAATATTTAAACTGATTTACAACATTGAATTGATTTACCTCAGGGGCTGGGTAATTTCTCTGGGTCTCATTTAGCATTAATATTGAAGATTTAGTTTTATTTATTTTATATCCTGATATTTCCCCAAAATTCTTTATTAAATTCAACAAGGTTGGAATTGATTTTTTTAGATTCGACATAAACAAAATTATATCATCGGCGTACAGGGAGATTTTATGTTCTGTTGGTCCAACTTTAATTCCATATATTTGTGAATGTAAACGTATCGCTATCGCTAAAGGTTCAATTGCCATAGTAAACAGTAAAGGTGAAAGTGGACAGCCTTGTCGACATCCTCTATTGATTTTTATTGGTTTTGAAATATTGTTATTTGTTAGGATTTCTGCTGTAGCATTATTGTATATTATTTGAACCCATTTTATGAAATTATTTCCAAGTCCAAACCTTTGTAGGACTTCAAAAAGAAAGGGCCATTCAACTCTATCAAAGGCCTTTTCGGCGTCCAATGATAGGAGAGCTGTATCCGGTGCTTCTTTATTAAAATAAATAATATTAAATAGTCTTCTTACATTATGGAAGCCTTGTCTACCCTTTATAAAGCCATTCTGATCTCGATTAATAATATTTGGTAAAATTTCTTGTATTCGTCTTGCTAAAATTTTACAGATTAGCCCAACCAGTTTTTAGTTTCACTTTTTCACCCAGGGCCATGTAGGTTTGGATTTTTTCCCCCCTTAATAATAAACACCTTCATTTAAGAACTGCGTTTTGTGTTTACTTGTGTTGGCTTTGTCTAATATTTAAATTTGTTTAATTTAAAACATTTAAGTGTGACAAATATACAAAAAAAAATGAGAACTCAGGAAGGGGGCAAACACTTTTTCACACCACTGTATGTTTCATGAGAAAAATGTTGATGTGTTCAATACTTATTTTCTCTGCTGTATATCTCAACAACAAAGAAAGCTAGGTCCACCAAACCTGGTACACAGGTTCACTCTGAGAACATGACCTCTGACTACAGGTTTGGAGTCAAAAGGTCAAGGTTGGCACTCCCACTCTCTTACTATAGAACGTGTAACGCTCTCTAGGATCACTAAATTTGCTACACGGGTTCACATCAGGATCCTGCCCTATAACTATGGGTTGTATACTTTGTTGTCTATTCCTGGATGATGGGTTTATCATAATTTGGTTCTGCCACAGTAATTATATTGAAAAGCTGAAAACTGCTGTCCGGGATCTTCAAAGAAAACGGAGGTGGGGGATAATGCACTAGCCTCAGAGTGCTCTTGTTCCACTATTTGGTGCCATACATGGTCAACATTCACCTTTAGAACCATATTAAGCTATATATCAAAAGATTTGTAGTCTTAATCTCTACCTGTCAATACCTGTTTTGAAGCTAAAAATGAAAGACCAATAAGCTCCACAACTGTCCATGTTCCCATGCTACAAGCTCAGAACATTTTCTCCAGAGTAAATTGTTTTTGTGAGAGTGTGTGTGTATGGGGGGGTGGGGGTTGACTGTAATATGTACGTATCTACTCTATAACAAGAACACATTGTCTACATGAACAGAAAAATAGACATTTTCTTAGAATAATAATTGAACTAGGATCCCTGTGAAGATTGCAAAATTACAATAAAAGTTGTACATTTACAGGAAAAAGGCACAAATTTATGAGGGGAAAAAAGATGAAAATTTATGAGGAAAAAAAGCTGCAAATTTTCGAGAAAAGAACTGCAACTTCACACAAATGTTGCAAATTTCAGAGAAAAAAAACTAAAGATAATTTTTATTTTCCCCCAAAAGATATTGAGGATGAACTTGTTGCTTGGGGGCACCGTGGTGGCTGAGGGGAACATTTGGGTGCTCTGACATCAGCTACTGGGGCCTTAAATGTTGGACAAATCTTCCTCATCTTTCCTTTTTCCTGCATCCTTTTCCTCTGTGGTTGATGGGGATTTCTGAGCCTGACCTTTTCTCTGCCCGTGTTACCTCTCCTTTTTTCCTTCTTCCACCCGTCCTCCACCCTCAGGTCTGTATTCAAGCCTTTTATCTTCTCGGACTGTTCCACCCCAGTGCCCAGGGTGGTCTCCCCTCAGTTTGGGCCCGATGACCCCGTCAAGAAGCAGCCGCGTTTCCAGAGCCAGGTGGACCGCCGACATGACCTGTACAAGGCCCATCAAACGGCCATGGAGGCCAACCCGGTGGGTCCATTATATAAAGTTCATTGTATAAACCGGGGGGTTCTGGAGTTACAAAGCATTTTTGCACATTAAAATGAAAAGATAAAAAAGCCAAGTTAGATGAATAAACTGGTGGGTCATAGGTGGGCAGTTTGTTTTCATAATTTTTGCATGTTTGCAATTTTTTATCATAAATTTGCAACTTTATTCTCCCAAATTTGTTATTTTCTACTTATAATTTGTTTTGATCTTCTTGTCAGTATGTGACCTTGTTGTTCATCCAAAATGTACCCTTTTTTTCTTATAAGTTTGCTATTTTTCTTGTAAATTTGATGCTTTTCTCGTAACAAAAAAAAAAAATTAATTTTGAGATTTTTTTCTGGTAAATCTGAGAGATTTGCTCATAAAATTGCATCTTTCCCCTCATAATTATGTGACTTTTCTCCCACAATGTACTACTTTTTTCTTAGAAATTTGCTATTGTAGCTGCTGTAATTTTGCAGCTTTTCTTAAAAACTTGGGAATTTTTTTACTGGTAAATTTGAGATCTCTTTTACAACTTTTCTTGTGCATTTGGGACTTTTTGGTTGTAAATTTAAAACTTTTTTGTAAATTTGAGTCTTTTTTTCTCATAAATTGGCAACTTTTCTTTTTCCTCCAAAATGTACCTCTTTTTTCTATAAAATTATCAATTTTTCTTGTAAATTAGCATTTTTTTCTGGATAAATTTGAATTTTTTTTCTGATAAAACTGAGACTTTTTCTCCAACTTTCCATGCAGCCACTGGTTAAATGCAAAAGAGTTGGATGTGGATCTGGAGCTGCAGGTAGCAGACCCTGGCTTAAACATTTAACGCAAACACACTTTTATATTAAAGAAAAAGATAAAGACAGCTCAGCGCCGACCCTCCCAGCTCCGATCAGAACACAGCATCAGCCCACAGTGGGTGCATCGGTGCAGACTAAACACTCAGAGCCAAACTGCAGGGTTTAAATCTGTCCAACCAGAATAGTTCCAAACAAAATTTCCACTTAGGCCCTCAAGAGCGTGCCTTGTCTGAGATAATGTGTGTGATTACATGGTGAACATGCAGTCACAGAGAGGTCAGCATCCTGTTTGGACTGAAATTCTCTCTGTGGCTGAATTAAAACAGGAAAAAAAAATGATGCGTCAGGTAACGGTGGAGCCATGGTGAACTATTGGGAAGGATGTGGCAGTCAGCCACGGGAATGCAAGTCACCGTGGAGTCTGAAAGTCCAAAGTCACTGTGAAGACAATCAAACAGGACAAGTCATAAATCCGGTCAAGCAAGTTGAGCCAAGTCACTAAACTAAGTTAAGCAGGTTAATAATTAGTCAAACTTTACTCAGATATCACCTTTCTTGGAGGTGTAGGGGCCTTGTTACAATGATCTAAAGCACACATTTGCTATACACTTTGTATCTCTTGCAGTAGTAGTTTTGGTCAGTTCTGGAAGTGCATTGTCCAGATAATGATTTACTGTGTGCCGTCTTTACACTCATGGGTGTTGGCTCATTTTGAAAGGGATGTGGCTGGGCACAAAGTCAGCACGTTGCTAATTTCTGGCAAAATTCCCTTTCGACCAACAAAAACCACATCTAAATTCAGCGGTGCATTATCAATCACAATGAAGCGGAATGTTTTAAAATCGTACCTATCCGTGTCCTTTGTTATGACACGAGCACACATGGTCACACTCAGAGGCTTCGTAGAGTTTAATTGTCAGTTATTTTAACGGACGTACAAGGGGAGGGGGCTGAAATGTTTATAGGCTGAAAAGTTCATAGTGGTCAAATTTGACCAAATGTGGTTTATTTTTCAACCGCAGGGATCCAAGTGCTGCAACACCGATGGAAGTGTCTGGACTAAAGTGGAGACTGTTGAAAAATAAACCACATTGGTCAAATTTGACCACTATAAACTTTTCAGCCCCTCCTCGTAGTGGTAAAAGTTATAATAATTTTCATCACAAACTTATATATGTATTACAGATTAGACATTAATGTATTTTTTTCAGTGAATGAATGAACAGGGACTGTGTGCCACTTTTTTCGCGAACATACTTGGATCTCAGACACATACAGTAATAACCCAGTTATTGAAAAAACTTCACATTCAGCTATTGTTTTTTTCTCAAATGTGTTAATCTGAGGAAAAATGAATACAAACTACCCACATGTACCCTCTAATATCATAATCTAAATCATATGAAGAAATAGTAAACGGCAACAAATGAAATATTTTCATGAGCCGGCTCAAAGAGCATGCATGCATGCTTTATTATAGTAACTAGATGAATATTGAACATGAAAACTTTGGTAGGACAGAATTATAATGTAACCGTAGATAATCAACACGAAAACCTGTGACAAGATGGGGCTCACACGCACAAAAATGCACACGTGGGCACACAGACACAGAAGGTCTAAGAAGGTGATGATGTCCCTACAATGTCACAGACATAATAGACTATGTTAGTATGAGGACAGAAGGAAGGGTTCACAAAATTCTTCAGCGGATCCTTCCCAGTCATGTCTGCTTGTTGTGCATCGAGGAGCGGAACAAGTCAGGTGTGCATCCATGTGTGCAACATTAAACCTCAATTAATTTAAGAGCATTTTCACACCTTGAGCTTTGCAGATTTTTATGCAAATTTGTGAAGTGTCACTTGTAAGTTGGACCCTTGCCCTCTACCTCTGTGGCCGTAAACCTCAGCAACAATCAGCACCTGTTTTTGTACCTCAGTCGTGTTAATGCATCACTGCTGTTCTAGTGAGCTGTATTAAACAACACAGAAGTAGCTGTATTTGAGTCTAGGCATCACTGTGTTATTTCCCTGCTGTTTTCTGTCCCAGGATGAAGCTTTAGCTATCTACGACATCTTGAAGGACCTGGAGTCTCAGTGTCTGAGCGACATCTCGGCCATGCTCAGCGGGGAGGTGCCCGGAGACGAGCTGGGGGATTTGTTTTTTGACTGTGTGGACGCAGAGATTAAATTCTACCAGTGAGGAGGTGGGAGGCTTCAGGAGCCGTGATTAAACCTGACTGTCTAAATGTGTGTAAATGAGACCGAGTTACAGTGGTTATTTTAATCTGTGGATACTGATTACGCAAATGTAAGGAAGAACAGTCGCCAACATAATTACTTGAATAAGTGTAAGAAAGTTACTTCAGTAGTAACGACTTTACACTTGCCAATTTGTGAAGTTTTCCTTCTTTTCTGTTGCATTTTTTAATATGCGACTATATTAAATAAAGAAAATCAAATTTCAAAGACAATAATTGTAAGTTTATGAGGGGGAAAAACTTGCACACACCCTTGCAGATTTATAACATAAAAGTTGCATATTTAAAGTTTTTTTTTACCATTAAAAAAAAATTTATGAGAAAAAAGTTGAAAATTAACATGAAGAAAACCCCTGAAAATTAAGAAATTTAAAATAAAATCTCAAATCTGAAAAAATTGACAAATAATGAGGAATTAAAGCTAAAAATTTCTGAGGAAAAACGGACATTTAACGCAGACAAAATTTTTAAAAGAAAAATAAACTAAGGCCACTGTGTCCGCAGAGAGTGCCCCCCCCCACACACACACACACACTTGAGAGCATCCATTTTTATCCCCCGTTGAACAAAGCCCAAAGGGGGATTATGTTATGGGTCAGTCCGTTCGTCTGTCGGTCCATCCGTCCGTTTGTCCCACTTTTGTGAAATCAACTCCTCCTACAGTTTTGTTCTGATTGTTTTGAAATGTGGTACCATGGTTCGATATACTCTGAAGATGCACATGTTGCAATTTCACTCTCATCAGATGACCTTGATGTCAAAGGTCAGAGGTCAGATTTTCCCTAAATCTTCTAAACACAATAACTACTGGAAGAAATGATGTAGGATTTTCAAATCGATACAGTAGTTGTGTCTAAGATGCATCTTGGATGACTTACGCCCTGACCTAACTATGAGTTTGGGGTCAAAGGGTCAAAGATCAAAGTTAACATTACAGTAGCACTATGGTAAATGCTACATTTACTATTACTATAAAACGAGTAACGCTAGGCCCACCAAACCTGGTACACAGGTTCACCTTGGGATCCTGAACTCTGATTATGGGTTTGGGGTCAAAAGGTCAAAGGTCAAGATTAGCATTCCATTTGCACTATTACTATAAAACGAATAAAATTAGGGTCACCAAACTTGGTGCACAGGTTCACCCTGTGACCCTGAAGTGTGACTGTGGTTCTGGGATTGCAAGGTCAAAGGTCAACATCAAAATGCCTTATAAAGTATATCTGAACAACAAAGACAGCTAGGGTCACCAAACCTGGTACACAGGTTCACTCTAAGACCATGACTACAGGTTTGGGATCAGAAGGTCAAAGGTCAAGGTTGGCACTTCCTATGCCAGTCAGAATCAGACTGAAAGTATATCATGATCAATACGGAACAGCTAAAGTTTGAAGGGATGTATGTTTCTTACCAGTCCTATGTGGATTAGTGTAGTTAGTTAGAACATTTCATTGCAGACCTGTGAGTGGCAGGTTAAGCAGTTTGTAGGATACAGGGCTGACACTTTTTTTTTTGTTTTTGTTTTTTTAGCACACCAGTAAAGCACCCAGAAAAATAGGTTCAGAGCTGCACACTTGGTGGCCACACAGCCTAATATGCAAGAATATGAAAATTTATGAGAAAAATAACTTGCTTATCCACATACACATTGCAAATGTATGCAAAAATAGCAGATTTTTGAGAAAAGTTGCATATATGCTGATAAAGTACAATTTTAAGGAAGCTACTCTTTTAAGAACACACAAAAAAAATCAAGTCACATATTTATGAGAAAAAAGTTAGAGATTAACAAATGTCTTAAATATAAGAAAAAAGTCACAGTTCATTTCTGAAGGGAAAAAAAGAACAAATTATGAGGAATAAAAGCTGCCAATTTCTGAGGAAAAGCATCACAGAGTTAAGACGGCCAATAAAATAAATGAAAGTACATTTGCAAGTTTTTTCCTCATAAGGTGGAAAGGGTACTTAGTAAATTAGAATATTGTGAAAAAGTTGATGTTTTTGCAGTACAATTCAAAAAGATAAGGTTACATATTCATTACATGCACAGTGAAATATTTCTCAAGCCTTTTTGCTTACTTTTGATGATCATGGCTATAGTTTTTGAAGTTTTATCAATCATGATATTTTATTCACTCTGTAGTTTTCACACATCAGTTTATACTCTTAACTGGACTACTTCATTTTTAATACTTGAATTTTTCAGCTCCAAGCATGTGTTTTTTCCTCACAGCAGATTTTAGTTCAGAATCTTGTAACATCCTCCATGCTCTCCTGTCCCGTGTTACAGCACCATCAGGTGGACACCCTTAGTGCTTGCAGAACGGCAGGAGGGGGCCCCGGGGACCATTTGCTAAAGACTCCGGCGCCGGTAGTCTGATCAGCCCCCCACGCCTCCCTCACATCTCTGACCCCATTCCACCATTATTAACACAGACCAAATATGTCTAAATGCACATGTGATTGGAGCATATTTACCCTGACCGTGTCACCCAGGGACCCAGTGACTGTACCCTTAGTGAGGATGATGATGATGATGTAGAGTACACAGACACCTATGTAGATCTGCGGCACAAATACTGTGAATACAGGAACTTTTGTTTTAACTTTTGTTTGTTGTTGCAAATGAATGCTGTCATTTGTCTGAATCCATAGGGAGAGAGCTAATAAAGAGTGTGCATAGCCTGTGTCCATGAGTGTTTTTTTCCCAGAGTATGATGGAGTTGTTAATTATTATTTTTCCAGGTGTCCGGGCTGTAGCACTGTTGTTGGAAAAGTCACTTAAAGGTGATAAAGACAACATTCTGACTTCTGACCAGCTGGTGTCACATTTAAGGTGCATTCAGACCAAACGCGAAGTGAATTTTTCGCACTGCACAAATGCAGGCAAAGTCAATAGAAAAAGACCGCACACGCAAATCTTGTGCATTCACGTCCAAAGAATAGCGCTAGCTAGTAATGAGATTGAGATTCAGCCATCACCGGAGTAAAAGTATCAACACTGGAGGGTAAACTAGTTTGAAAATGAGACTGACACTCACTTGGAGATGGAAGGACCGGGAGCTCTGCATAATAACTCAAGTAGGTTCATTTTGTCTTCTTTTAATTATTTATCTTTTGTTCTTATTAAAGACAAAAATAGAATAGAAAGGAGATGTCTTTACCTTCTTAACATGTTTCGACTGTACACTGCAGCCTTCGTCAGAAGAGCTCTGCAGCTGAATCAGAGTGTCAGTTTATTTTTTTTTTTTTTACCCATGGACGTGCTAACCAGGCTAGCAGCGTAAACAACTCATCATCCAGGTGAAATTTTGGAGGCAGGGACAATTTTTTCAGGTCAGACCCCTTCGGATAATGTAAACCTAAGCATGACGGTGTTTTGGGGATTTCCACAGCAGGTTGAACACAGCTGCAGAAGTTAAAAAGGCAACTTCGCCTGTCTGCAACTCACTCAGATGGTGAATTCATGTCTATTCGCATGTTTACATTGAGTTAAAATGTAATTGTGCCGCGTGAGGAGAAATACCAATGAATTTGAGAAGAGATAAACTCGCAGTATCTTACTGGGTCAAGCTGAAAGGAAGTGATGAAGCAAATATTTCAAAAACAACATTACAAGACTGCTGGAATATTCTAATTTCCAGGGACATGGGTTTGGGTGGACAATTGAAAGAAGGACCAGAATGTATGGGCTGCACAGTATTGATATAGCTAACACCAGTACAGTGAGTAATGTTCCCCCTTGGCTGTTTCTGGGAATAGAAGTAGACGCTAGTCTGCTAATGAGGAAAAAGGATTGGCATATGAGTGAAGTTGATGTTAAAACAAGCATTTACCTCAGGAACAATCACTATAACTTCTTACAGCTCTATACTAATGGTTCAAAGAATAAAGAGGGCTCTGTTGGAGTTGGAGTGTACATCCCAGAGTTTAAAGTGACCATCTCAAAAAGACTCCAACAATACATCCGTGTTTACAGCAGAGATGGTGGCAATAATTATTGCTTTGCAGTGGGTGGAGGAGGTCAGACCGGACCGGGTGGTGGTGTGCACGGACTCACTTGCAGTGTTAAATACCATACAGACACTAAAATCTACAAGGGAAGAGTTGGTGATTGAGCTATATCACAGTTTATTTAGGGTACACAGGGGTGGTGGAGAAGTTCAGTTTTGTTGGGTTCCTGCACACAAAGGGTTGAAAGGGAATGACTGTGCAGACAAATTAGCAAAAAGCACTCTTGGAAAAGGGATAACTATTCCATTGTCTCTTGGAAAAGGTGAAGGGAAAGCAGTAATCAAGAAAAAAGGAACTGAGCTATGGCAAAAAAGATGGGATGAAGATCATAAAGGTGCATCTTTTTACAAAATACGAAAATCTATTGCAATAAAGAATTTCATAACAACCAGAAGGAGGGAAGACATTATGGCAAGACTCAGACTGGATCACACAGGTTCTAAACGGCACTTTATTCACCATGGGGAAAAGCGAAAGTGACAAATGTAGAGAATGTGGAGTAAAAGAAAATGTCGAGCACGTCTTATTACACTCTCACAAATACGGAAATGAAAGACAGATAATGGAAAATGAAGTTCGAGAGGCTGGTAGGGAATGGGATTTAACTGGGATTCTGGGAACAAATGGAGATGGAGAGGCAATGATCACGAGAAGGGCTCTTTTCTCTTTTTTAAATAACCCAGGATTACGTCATAGAATTTAGGGGTCGGGCTCAGATGACAGATGACCATAGGACTCGCTAAGAAATCATAGGACCCCCTATTATGACCCTATGATGTCTTTATGATGTCATACAAACCATAGGACTGATGTTCCTATGATCTCTACATGATGTCTATATGACGTCAGTCATAGGACATCATCCAAGACCATAGGACTCGCTATGACACAAGCAAGAAACCTCTGTCAGTGTCTATCAGTGTGTCACAATCATAGCACCGCCTATGATGTTCCTATGATGCCTGCATGAGGTGCTATGATGTTCATATGATGTTGACGATCATAGGACACCCTATGATGTTCCTATGATGTCGACATGACGTCTACATGACATCATATAAACCATAAGACTGATGTTTGTATGATCTCTACATGATGTCTATATGCCATCATACAGACCGTAGGACTCGCTAAAAGATCATAGGACCCCCTATTATGACCCTATGATGTCTTCATGACATCATATAAACGATAAGACTGATGTTCCTATGATCTCTACATGTCGTCTATATGGCATCGGTCATAGGACTCGCGCTAATAGCTATACACTCTATGTGCAACACATCAGATTGATTGTCTTTGATTAATTGTCTATGTTTATTGCACTGTCCCTGTCAAATAAACTAATCTACTACTACTACTAGGACATCATCCAAGACCATAGGACTCGCTATGACACAGGCAAAGATCAAAGGCAGGCATCACTGAACGAGTGCTGACGTGCTATGCCTGCCTTTGATTTTTGATGTCATAGCGAGTAGTGATGCCTGCCTTTGATCTTTGCTTGTGTCATAGCGAGTCCTATGATCATGAGTCAAGCCTGTGTCTGATCTCTTATCAAGTCCTATGATCTTTGAGCGAGTCCTATGCTCATGACATCGTGACAGAGATTTCTTGAATTATATATAGAGTGATGATGATATTCCTTGTACAATAAATTTAACAAACAGTTGTGTATCCTGTAATCACAAACCTGTAGGTGCTGCCAATCATAATTACCTACAGAATATGGCACCTTTGCCATGAAAGTGTTAGCAATGTCCTCTCTAATGCTTATACAGTGCATCCAGAAAGGATTCACAGCGCTTCACTTTTCCCACATTTTATGTTACAGCCTTATTCCAAAATGGAATAAATTCATTTTTTCGTCAAAATTCTACACACAATACCCCATAATGACAACATGAAAAAAGTTTTTTGAGATTTTTGGACATTTATTAAAAATAAAAAAACCTAAGAAATCAAATGTACATAAGTATTCACAGCCTTTGCTCAATACTTCATTGATGCACCTTTGGAAGAAATTACAGCCTCAAGTCTTTTGGAATATGATGCCACAAGCTTGGTACACCTACCTTTGGGCAGTTTTGCCCATTCCTCTTTGCAGCACCTCTCAAGCTCCATTAGGTTGGATGGGAAGCGTCACTGCACAGCCATTTTCAGATCTCTCCAGAGATGTTCAATTGGATTCAAGTCTGGGCTCTGGATTGGCCACTCAAGGACATTCACAGACTTGTCCTGAAGCCACTCCTTTGATATCTTGGCTGTGTGCTTAGGGTTGTTGTCCTGCTGAAAGATGAACCATCGCCCCAGTCTGAGGTCAAGAGCCCTCTGGAGCAGGTTTTCACCCAGGATGTCTCCGTACGTTGCTGCATTCATCTTTTTCTATCCTGACTAGTCTTCAAGTTCCTGCCGCTGAAAAACAACCCAACAGCATGATGCCACCACCACCATTTGCATGGTTATGAGCGGTGTCTGGTTTCCTTCAAACATCATCAGCGTCATAGCAGTCTGTCGGGGGCAACGACTGTTTCATTTACTGTAGGTCTGATCAGATTCCTCCACACAGCTCTGTAATTCGCCTTCCACATGACACCTGGCATTCATGCCAAAGAGTTCAATCTTTGAATTTTGTTTCTCAATGTTTCTCATGGTCTGAGTCCTTCAGGTGCCTTTTGGCAAACTCCAGGCAAGCTACCATGTACCTTTTACTAAGGAGTTGCTTCCATGTGGCCACTCTACCATACAGGCCTGATTGGTGGATTGCTGCAGAGATGGTTGTCCATCTGGAAGCTTCTCCTCTCTCCACAAAGGAACACTGGAACTCTGACAGAGTGACCATCAGGTTCTTGGTCACCTCCCTGACTAAGGCCCTTCTCCCCTGATCGCTCAGTTTAGATGGCCGGCCAGCTCTAGGAAGAGTCCTGGTGCTTTTGAACTTCTTCCATTTACGGATGATAGAGGCCACTGTGCTCACTGGGACCTTCAAAGCAGCAGAAATTTTTCTGTACCCTTCCCCAGATTTGTGCCTCGAGACAATCCTTCCTCTGAGGTCTACAGACAATTCCTTTGACTCCATGCTTGGTTTGTGCTCTGACATGCACTGTCAACTGTGGGACCTTATATAGACAGGTGTATGCCTTTCCAAATCATGGCCAATCAACTGAATTCACCACGGGTGGACTCCAATTAAGCTGTAGAAACATCTCAAGGATGATCAGTGGAAACAAGATGCACCTGAGCTCAATTTTGAGCTTCATGGCAAAGGCTGTGAATAATTATGTATATGGGATTTCTTAGTTTATTATTTTTAATAAATTTACAAAAATCTCAAAACTTTTTTCACATTGTCATTATGGGGTATTGTGTGTAGAATTTTGAGGAAAAAAATGAATTTAATCCATTTTGGAATAAGGCTGTAACATAAAATGTGGAAAAAAGTGAAGCGCTGTGAATACTTTCCGGATGCACCGTATATATCTATGTTAATGGCAACTGAAGTTCAATTCAATTCAATTCAATTCAACTTTATTTATATAGCGCCATTTCACAACAACAGTCATCTCATAGCACTATCAACTGTAGGGGGAACCCCCACAGTTGCAGAAAGACCCCAGCAATCAGGCGATCCCCTGTGAGCAAGCACTTGGCGACGGTGGAGAGGAAAAACTCCCTTTTAACAGGAAGAATCCTCCAGCAGAACCAGGCTCAGGGAGGGGCAGTCATCTGCTGCGACTAGTCTCATCATCCAAGTGCTCAGATGTAAATATAATTATTTCAGACCCATAAAAGATTTTTTTAAACTATTTTTTTCATCAATATATTATTTTTTGAAGGATATTAATTAATTCGTCTTCAAGATTCAAAGGCTTTATTATCATGTGCACAGCTAAGAAATGCTACATTTCCTGAGCAATGAAATTCAGAAACGACAATTCTAATAGGTCATGATGACACACTAACACAGTAACTCAATCCTAATACTAATGGATGCTAATAATACACACACCAACACACAGCTAGGCAGTAGAGGAATGAAATTGAAAATTCACTGGATGACTAAAGTGATAGTGGTATATTGAAATCAGAGATGATGTGAACCTGACATGGCACAAACCTATGTACAGTGTGCAAATGAGCATTGTGCAACGAGCAGTGTATAATTACAAATTGCAAATTATTTCTGTAACGGTAGTACCAGTAGACTGTGCATGATAAGTAGCAGCAGAGATGATAATTAGCAGCAGATGATATGGACATCAGATGGGTGAGACTATATCAACTGTACAGGTGAGCAGTGTGCAAATTTAGCAGCCGGTGTGTGAGTGCCTATATGCAAAGCTGTGTTACGGAGTTTTGGGAGTTGTTGTCTGTTCAGGAGTATGATGGCAGCAGGAAAGAAGTTGTTCAGTCTGGTAGTCCTGCATTTTCTTAACCACTTAATCCTTCTCAAGTCTTGGGGGCACTGGAGCCTATCATAGTATCTTTGGGTGAGAGGCAGGGTACACCCTGGATAGATGACCACTCCATCGCTGGGCCAACACTAAACATTTTGTTGATGTATTTTTTTAAATATTTTTCATGAAAATACTGTCTAGTTCACCTTTAAATGTTCAATTAATCTCTGATGATACCTCATGGCTATATTTAATGTTTATTACGTAATTTCCTTTAGAACATAATTTTCATTTACAGATAGTTCCTTTAATGCACATTTTAATCTCTGGACTAACAGTGTAGATACAGTATGTGCCCCCTGAGTGCCTTCTAGTTGTGCACATAACCCTACAGGGAGACTGTAAAGTTCATAGTGGTCAAATTTGACCAAATGTGGTTTATTTTTCAACTGCAGGGATCCAAGCGCTGCAACATCAATGGAAGAATTGTGAGTACTGATGGGGAGACTATGCTGAAAAATAAACCACATTTGATCAAATTTGACCACTATGAACTTTTTAGCCCCCCCCCCCCCCACAGCACATCATGGGTCTGTATATTTCATTTGGCAAGGATTTTACACTGGATGCCCTTCCTGATGCAACCCTCACCATTTACCTGGGCTTGGGACTGGAACAAGGAGTACACTGGTTTTGTACTTTCTATGTGGCTGGAAAGTACCATTGTTACGGTGTTTGGTATGACCCAGCTGGGGACGGAACCCACAACCCCGCAGCTGTGGGGCAGATGCTCCACTAGGTATGGGCGTATCAATACGCAAGTATCGATACTTCGATACCAGCTGGTCGATACTTTTTAAAAATATTGTGATACCACTATGTTAAAACAAAACATGCAATTTAGTTTTACTTCTGAGAGTTTTAGACATTAAATTTATGTGTGAAAACCAGTGAAAAACCAGCCCAAGCATATTTTAGAGCTGGTCTGCAGTATCACATGATTATGGCAGCCTATCAGATGCCGGAGCCGAAGACTCACTGCGCATTGCGCAGCCAAGCACTCACTCCCGTGCAGAGTGAGCTCAGCAGCGTGGGGGGTGGCAGAAATATTACACCATTCATCCAAATTCTATGGTGATACCAAGCAGCATAAAATTTGAAAAATAAACAAAAGAAGTGTAGAGGATGCCTTCACAAACGAGACTGAGTTTCTTTCTCAGGAAAGGTTTATTTGCAGTCTCATCCTCTAACAAGCAAGTATCTCAACACAAGAGGCAGGACAATCTTTCCTCACAGCTCTTATACCCCCAGAGACACAAAACCCCCAACATCAAATATCACACCCTCAACCCACAGTCCTTCAGTAAACATATGAACCCACAGTCCTTCAGTAAACATATAGCCTCCGAGGCTCGTTGGCGTCTCTATTGTCTCTTCCGCCTCGGGGGCTCCTGCTGGGACATTCTCTCTGACTTCCCGTCTCTCCAGAAACCACTTCACACCTGCCGAGGTCTCTGCCGGGTCAGGTCCTTTTGGATGTTTGAAGTCTCTAGAGTATGCACCGTCATGCCTACTAAATACATGTGGGAGAAAATGCGTACCATACAAGCATGCCATATATGCGCCCTAAATGTGTGCCATATAACCCCCCCCCCAAACGTCTAAATAAGGACAAGTTATACCTCAAATGCATAGAATCATGACATATCACACAGAACGAAAAAAAAAAATTGGCACAACAGATCATACATCCAACTGCTTGGGCTTCAACTTCCTGCCATATCTGCTGTGAGCAGGTCTCGCTCTGCCTGTGGCTGTCTCTTGCATCTGTGGATCAGAGTCATTAGCACATCGTTGTGAAAGCTTAGCAGAATGTCTCCCCGGCGGCCTGCCGCGGCGGGGGGCCCTGGCCAACTGTACCTGTTCATCAGCTAACACAAAAGCAGGTTTGAGTCTGTTAATGCAGACTAATTCCCTCCTGTCTCCCAAATCGAGCAAAAAATGCTTTTCCCCGGTTTCTAACACTCTGAACGGTCCATCGTAAGGAGGTCTTAAACCTAACCTCTGTGCGTCGTGTCTAACAAAGACGAATTCTGCATTCTTTAAGGCTTTAGGCACAAAAACGCGTGGGAAACTGTGATGAACTGGGCCGGGGAGGGTGTTTGATCCCGCGTCGCTCTGCAGCAGCTGAGCGGGGGGGGGGGGGGCGAGCTGGTGCGGGGTTCTCAGGAAGGAATTCTCCCGGTAACCGAAGAGGTTGGGCGAAGACAAGTTCGGCCGGAGAGGCCTACAAATCTTCTTTAGGTGCTGAACGCTACCCTAATAAAACCCATGGAAGCTTATCAACCCAATTTGTGTCCGTGAGAGCCGCTCTGAGGGCTGCTTTCAATGACCGGTGAAAGCGTTCGCACAAACCGTTGGCCTGGGGGTTATACGCAGTTGTGCGATGAATTTTCACTCCCAGGCTGAGTGCCATGGACGACCAGAGCTCGGAAACAAATTGGGGTCCTCTGTCACACGTTATGTCTGACGGGACTCCAAAGTGCGCAACCCAAGCCGTTAAAAAAGCGCGTGCAACGTCTGCTGCTGTGGTTGACACCAGGGGAATCGCCTCTGGCCAGCGCGTAGTGCGGTCCACCATAGTTAGAAGGTGTGTGAACCCCTGCGACAGCGGGAGGGGTCCCACCAAGTCGACATGCACGTGGTCGAAGCGTTTGGCTGGGATGTGAAAAGGTTCTAGAGGGGCCCGCGTGTGCTTGTGTACCTTTGCTCTTTGACACGCTGCGTAGGCTGCGGCCCATTCTTTGACCTGTTTACGCAGCCCCGGCCAAACAAACTTCTCTCCCACCATTTTGATCGACGCGCGAACGCCCGGGTGTGCCAGCGAATGTATTAAGTCAAAAACACGGTGACGCCACGCAGCCGGGACCACGGGGCGGGGGCGCCCCGTGGAGATATCGCAGATTAGGGGGGGCATACCTTGTTGATGCACCCTGTGCTCCAGCCTTAGCCCTGTTGGCCCAGACTGGAGCGCGCGCACGTCCGCATCGTTAACCTGCTCGGCGGCCATGGCTGCATAATCTAACCCAACGCAGACCGGGGCTGTGAGCGCTTCCGCGCCGCAAGCCTGGCCCGAGTCTACAGCCGCCGAGTCTGCCCCCTGGGGGCCTGGCAGTGCAACTGCGCGCGAGAGACAATCTGCTACTACATTGTGTTTACCCGCCACGTGTTGAATGTCGGTGGTAAACTCCGAAATTGCGGCCAGCTGTCTCTGTTGTCGGCCCGACCAAGGCTCTGAAATTTTAGCCATTGCAAAAGTTAATGGTTTATGGTCTACAAACGCGGTGAAACGGCGCCCTTCCAACCAGAACTGGAAGTGGCGGATGGCCAGATGCAGGGCTAAAAGCTCCCTATCAAACGCGCTGTATTTACGCTCGTTATCGCGCAATGTTTTGCTGAAAAACGCAAGTGGTTGCCAGCTCCCTGCTACCAGTTGCTTGACAACCGCCCCCACTGCCACGTCGGAAGCGTCCGTGGTTAGCGCCATGCGAGCTGCTGGCACCGGGTGTGCCAATAACGCAGCGTTCGCGAGGGCCGATTTGACCTGTGAGAAGGCGCGCTCCCGGTCCGGGGACCACTCGACCTTAGCTGTAGGTTTTTGTTTCTTTAATGCTGCGTACAATGGGTGCATGAGCCGTGCCGCGTTGGGGAGGAAACGGTTATAAAAATTGACCATCCCCAAAAATTCTTGCAGTGCCTTAACTGTCTGCGATTGGGGGAAATCCGTTATCGCGCGCACTTTATCCGGCAGCGGGACCGCGCCCTCCGGAGACACGCGGTGTCCCAAAAAATCAATTTGCGCTACCCCGAATTGGCATTTCGCTGGGTTAATGATCAGCCCGTGCTCTGTCAGCCTCTGAAAAACGGCTGTGAGGTGGCATTCGTGCTCGGCTTCGGATGCACTGGCTACCAAAATATCATCCAAATAAGCGAACACGAAAGGGAGGCCGCGCAGCACTGCATCCATCATGCGTTGGAACGTCTGCGCGGCGCCTTTGAGGCCGAAAGGCATGCGCAAAAACTCGAAAAGCCCGAAAGGGGTTATAACTGCCGTTTTGGGTATGTCTTGCGCGCGGACTGGAACTTGATGATAACCGCGCACCAAATCTATTTTGGAAAAGATGCGCGCCCCCGCCAAATGTGCCGAAAAATCCTGGATGTGCGGAATCGGGTAGCGGTCGTGTGCTGAAGCATTATTTAATCTGCGGAAATCACCGCAAGGGCGCCACGAGCCGTCAGCCTTGGGCACCATGTGCAGGGGTGACGACCAAGAGCTGTTCGAGCGTCTAACAATGCCCAGTTTTTCCAAGTTGGCGAATTCCTCGCGCGCGATGGCCAGTTTAGCTGGGTCCAAGTGCCGAGCTTTTGCAAAAACAGGGGGGCCAGAGGTAGTTATGAAATGCTCGACCCCGTGTTTGGCAACTGACACTGAAAATGTTGGGACCGTGAGTGTCGGGAACTGGTTGAGTAGTGCATGAAACTTACCACCCGCAGCTGTGACATTGGGATGTGCAGAAGGCAGGGCCACCCGAGCTGTGCAGGAGATAGAGTAGAAAGACAAGATAAGATAAGATAAGATAAGCCTTTATTAGTCCCACAACGGGGAAATTCCAGGATTGCAACAGCACAGGGATAGCAACACTCAGAGCAACAATCAGAAGGCAAGAAAAAAAACAAGCAAGCAAGAGCAGCTAATAAACATATGTACGTATTACTATAAAATATATATATATACACACACACACAGACACACAGTGCAGAGCATTGTAGCTGGATGGAATAAATATATGAATATATGAACACACAGTGCAGAGCATTGTAGCTAGATGGAATAAATATGTAAATATATAAACACCCACAGTACGGAGCATTGCAGCTAGGTGGAATAAATATGCAAGTATATAAACACACACAGTGCGGAGCAATGTAGCTAGATGGAATAATATGTAGATATATAAATATATAAACACACCCAGTGCTGAGCATTGTAGCTAGATGGAATAAATATGCAAATATATAAACACACACAGTGCAGAGCATTGATGCTAGATGGAATGAAACAGCATAACCGTCTACTTAGTTATCCTACATGGTATGATTATGTGCCCATACATATTCTCACCCTCCATAGCGACCGGTATGTTCCTAGTTGTATGCCGGAGGGGACCATTGTGTAAGTCTATTGCATCTTTTGCATTCAAAAAACTATTAGTTTGTTACGTCTTTTTGCTATCTCTGCGAGCAGCCCTGCTTAGGTTGTACAGTCTGACAGCCGTTGGTAGGAAGGACCTACGAAACCTCTCGGTTGTGCACCTGGGATGATGTAGTCTGCTGCTAAATGAGCTCCTCAGTGCATTCAGTATGTCCTGCATAGGGTGGAACTCGGACTCCAGCAGAGATGACAGTTTAGCCACCGTCCTTCTCTCTCCTATCTCCTCCATCGGATCAAGGCGCTGCCCCAGGACAGAGCTAGCTTTCTTAATCAGTTTGTTCAGTCTCTTCCTATCGGCTGCAGTAATGCCACTGCCCCAGCAGACCACTCCAAAAGTGATGGCTGATGCCACCACCGTGTCATAGAATGACTTCAGCAGCGCCCCTTGTACACCATAAGACCTGAGTCTCCTCAGCAGGAACAGCCTGCGCTGTCCCTTCTTGTAGAGTGCATCAGTATTGTGTGACCAGTCTAGTTTATTGTTCAGATGAATACCCAGGTACTTATAGGATGTCACCATCTCGATGTCTGTTCCCTGTATATTTACTGGTACTGTGAGGGGCTGCCCATGCCTGCGGCAGTCCACCACCAGCTCCTTAGTTTTCCTCGCGTTGATCTGGAGGCAGTTCCGATGGCACCAGTCCACGAAGTCCTGGATAAGCCCTCTGTACTCAGCTTCATCTCCATTGGAGATGAGGCCAACGATCGCAGAGTCATCAGAGAACTTCTGTAGATGGCAGTGTGTTGTGTTGTGTGAGAAGTCCGCAGTATAAAGAGTGAACAGGAAGGGAGCCAGCACCGTTCCCTGGGGGGCCCCCGTGCTACTGATGATCGTGTCGGACACACAGTCCCGGGTTCTCACAAACTGAGGCCGGTTCGTGAGGTAGTCCAGGATCCATGATGACAGGTGCTGGTCCACCCCTGCGCGCAGCAGCTTGTCCTTCAGGATCATCGGTTGGATGGTGTTGAAAGCACTGGAGAAGTCAAAGAACATGATCCTCACCATATTCCCGGGCTTCTCCAGGTGGGACAGAGAACGGTGAAGGAGGAAGATCACCGCATCCTCCACCCCAATGCCATGCTGGTAGGCGAACTGGAGTGGATCCATCGCTGGTTCCACCAGGGGGCGGAGGTGAGCAAGGAGCAGTCTCTCCAGGGTCTTCATCAAGTGGGACGTCAAGGCCACCGGTCTGTAGCTGTTCAGGTCTTTGGGGTGGGAAGTTTTTGGTACAGGTACCACACAAGATGTTTTCCACAGCTGTGGTACCCTCCCCAGTTTCAGGCTCATGTTGAAGATATACGTCACAATCCCACACAGCTGGTCTGCACAGGACTTGAGGAGCTTTGCGCTGATGCCGTCCGGTCCCGGCGCCTTCCTCGCCTTGATCTTCCTCAGCTCCGTCCTCACCTGGGTCCTGGTCAGGGTCAGGATGGGGGGCTGTGTGTTGGGAGTGGGGGGGTGTTGGTGGAGTGGGGAGTGGGCAGCAGGACTTGATTTCTTTAGAGGCAGCAGTGGTTGTTGTGCAGTCAGGGGGGAGGGCGGTTGGTCAAATCTATTGAAAAACAGATTCAGGTTGTTCGCCCACTCCCTGCCCCCTGTGGCCTGGGGGGAGGTATTCTGGAGCCCCGAGATGGTTTTGAGGTTTCTCCAGACCCCGCTGATGTCGCTCTGTTGCAGCTTGTCCTCCATCTTCTTCCTGAAGCTGTCCTTGCCTTCTCTGATCTTTCTCCTCAGCTCCCTCTGTACGGACTTCAGCATCTCCCTGTTCCCTGACCTGAA
The DNA here is from genome assembly GCA_020510985.1 of Pholidichthys leucotaenia. Taxonomy (NCBI): domain Eukaryota; kingdom Metazoa; phylum Chordata; class Actinopteri; order Cichliformes; family Pholidichthyidae; genus Pholidichthys; species Pholidichthys leucotaenia. The sequence continues at coordinate 52,560,848 of CM035848.1, forward strand.
GATCCTCTTCTTCTCTCTCAGAAGTGTTTTTATCTCAGGGTTGATCCAGGGTTTGTTGTTTGAGTGACGCCGTATGGTCTTGGTGGGAACGGATTTGTCCACACAGAAGCTGAGGTAGCCCGTGAAGGTGTGAATGAGGCCATCGATGTCCTCACCATGTGGATCGCAGAGCTGCTTCCAGGCGGTGGCTTCAAAACAGCCCTTTAGGGTGTCCATTGTCTCCTCAGACCATAACTCCACAGTGTGCATGGCCGGAGGTTGTCTGTGCACTAGGGGTTTGTACACCGGCCGGAGATGAACCAAGTTGTGATCCGATCTCCCGAGTGGGGGGAGTTGTGATGAGGTGTACGCCTCCTTAGTGTTTGCGTAGAATAAATCTAGTGTTTTATTGTCTCTAGTGTGGCATGTGACATACTGGGTGAACGTGGGTAGAATGGGAGACAGTGAAACATGGTTGAAATCGCCTGAGATGAGGAGAAGAGCATCTGGGTGTTCTGTCTGCAGCCTGCTGGTTACTGAATGGATGACGTCACGTGCTGTCCCAGCGTTCGCCGTCGGATTTGCATAAACAACAATGCAGATCACGTGTGAGTGTTCTCTCGGGAGATATGTAGGCCTCATGCTAACAGCTAGCAACTCAATGTCTTTGCTGCAGTGTCGTTGTTTAACAGTGATATGTCCCGGTCTGCACCAGTTGTTGTTAACATACATTATCACTCCACCGCCCCTAGCCTTGCCACTGTCTGGTGTTCGGTCAGCTCGTATCATGTGAAAACCCTCCAGCTCAATGTTAGCATCTGCTGCTAGTTCAGTTAGCCACGTCTCAGTAAACAAAAGGAGAGAGCACTCCCGGTATGTGCTATCATAACGGGAGATAGCCGCTAGCTCATCTAACTTTCCCAGTATCGACCGTACATTTCCCATGACAACAGATGGAAGGGAGGGTCTGTACCTTATATTTTTTGTCCTCCGCCTTACTCCAGCCCGGCAGCCGCGGCGTTTTCGCCTCAGTTCTCTCGGTATGTCGAGTTTTTCCAATGGGACCGGGTGGCGGTTGAATGCTAGCAGCTGTTCTCTGCTGTATCGTATCCTGCTATAGACAGTGGCTCCGTCCACCGGCTCAGGAGACATTTAGGACGATCTGTGTGTCCGTGATATAAGTGGGGTGAAAAAAAAAGACGGATCAAAAGAGAGAGGAAGGGAAAAAGACTCGGAATCGAGCCGCTGTTGCAAAAGGCAGCCGACTCGTGTGGCGCCGAGATAAAAAAAAAAAAAAAAAAAACATTTACAGACAGTGCATTTACAATACGTCTATTAGCAAGATCAACTAACAAACTGTTTGAGCATAAAAAGTCAGCACCTAGCATGTTGTTGTTAACTGCAGCTACAACGAAGGTCCACTCGAAGGCGCGCCCGTGGAGGGACAGGAGGAGCGTCTTCTCCCCATAGGTTTTGATCATGAAGCCGTTCGCCGCTAACACCAGGGGTCCACTGGCAGGCGTCAGCATGTCCGCATAGGCAGGCTTGACAAAACTTAGCTGGGAGCCTGTGTCCACCAGGAGCTCTTTCCCTGAATTCGCGTCTGTCACGAAAAGCAGCTTGTTCTTCATGCCGAGAGTCGCAGCTGCTACCGGCTCCCGGTCTTGGCGTTTCCCTGGCGCTGGTATCGGCACGGTGGGACGCATCTGCGCGCTCTCTCGGCGAAGCGCCAATGGTAGAAACAGAAGGTGTTGTCAGCTCCGCTTCTCCTGGCCTCTGCCGCTGCTGCCGTCAGTGGATCCGGTGCCACAGCCTCTGGTCTCCCCTCGTCTCGCGGGGGGGCGTTCAGCTCTGCCGCTGCCGTCGTGGCTGCGTGCCGTCTATGGGCGTCGATGAGCCGCTGCGCCTCCTGGCCCAGCTCGTGGTAGTCACTGTTGTTGAGTAGCTGTGAGCTGGCCAGGGTGACTCTCACTGCTGGCGGGAGCGTTCTGAGGAAGAGGTGGGCGAAGATAAAGCTGTCGTCATCCTCGCCTCTCAGGCTCACCATCTTCGCCATCAGATCTGCCGGCCTGTCTGCTTCCCCTTCTGTCAGTGCCAGGAGCTTCTCTGCTCGCTCCCCCAGCGAGGGAGTGAAGGCTCGAATGAGGGCGGCTTTCAGTGCGCCATACTTGTCGTCTCGGGGCGGGTGGTTGGTCAGGCTCTCCACCCGCTGCACTGTGAGGCTGTCCAGCTTCGCGACGACATGGTAGAACCTTGTTGCGTCCGCTGAGATTCCCCGAAGGTGGAACTGCGCCTCCACAGTGGTAAACCAGGAGCGCGGGTTATGTTGCCAGAAATCGGGCAGCTGTAGTGTGGTAGCTGCATTAACCCGGTTGGCTCCTGAAGAGTCCGGTGCGGAAAGCTCGCCGTCACCGGCCATGGTTTGTCGTAGGTCACCAGTGTAGAGGATGCCTTCACAAACGAGACTGAGTTTATTTCTCAGGAAAGGTTTATTTGCAGTCTCATCCTCTAACAAGCAAGTATCTCAACACAAGAGGCAGGACAATCTTTCCTCACAGCTCTTATACCCCCAGAGACACAAAACCCCCAACATCAAATATCACACCCTCAACCCACAATCCTTCAGTAAACATATGAACCCACAGTCCTTCAGTAAACATATAGCCTCCGAGTGACATAATGCACGGCCCAGGAGACACACACGCAGGCTCAGGATAGATTTAACAGCTTTATTAGCAACAAGGAAGTGTATGGCTGCGTGTCTGTGGAATAAGAATGTATTGGTGGTGGCGTCTGCGTCAGGCACGGGGGCAGGAGGTCGTACAGCCGGACAACCCTGTGGGAGAGAGCAGAGGGAGAAGGGTAACGGGCACCACACCAATACAGGGAATAATGATGATAGCTGGCTTACTTGGTTATGACAGGTGGCTGGCGTCGACAAGGGCGAGGCCCGGGAGACAGCGACCTGCAGTACCTGTGGCAGCAGTGTAGAGCCAACGGCGAGGTGAGGAAGTCCGCCGCCGGGAATGTCCACCTGTGCACAGGGGAAGGCTAGAGGAGAGAGGTAAGGGGAGCTTACCCAAGTTATCTTCACTAGTCGGTTTGAGATCCGTAGTAGCAAAGGGGCCGAAGTTGAGAGACGGCTTCAGGCCGAAGCCCAGGGCAGAGTGGATTAAATACCTCGCCGCTGACGAGGAGCAGGTGTGCGCGCGGCTGGCGCCGCTGATGAGCGGCGAGTCATGACACCGAGGCTCGTTGGCGTCTCTATTGTCTCTTCCGCCTCGGGGGCTCCTGCTGGGACATTCTCTCTGACTTCCCGTCTCCCCAGAAACCACTTCACACCTGCCAAGGTCTCTGCCGGGTCAGGTCCTTTTGGACGTTTGAAGTCTCTAGAGTATGCACCGTCATGCCTACTAAATACATGTGGGAGAAAATGCGTACCATACAAGCATGCCATATATGCGCCCTAAATGTGCGCCATATAAGCACTATTTAAATTAAAATAATACTGTGGGTCACCCCCACAGCCTACGGACAAGCAGAGCGCTCAGCTGGGGCAATTAGCAGAACAATGAGATGTGTGTATTGAGATCAATAGGCAGCCTCTCTTTGTCTAGTTCAGGCGCCAGTATCCTGTTGATATGTGTGACTCAAATGCAGGTGTTCATGGCTTCCTGCTCCGTACTGTGATGCTAATGTGCCTTTCATGTATTGTCTGTAACTGGGTATATAAGCTGACTGAAATTCACATGTTCTCTCTCTCTCTGACCACTGCTTCTGACTACACACATTGCCTGAGAGCCTGAGGGCTCGCTCTGGCACGCTTATACAGTGCTGGGGTGAGTTCTGTGATGGCGGAATGAAATAAACCCACTTTTAAACCTCAGTTCGCTGCCTATTATTTCATGCCGCCACAATACTGTAATAAATAAATAAATAATAAAACGTTGCATTGTGAAAAAAATTACACATACAGTGGTGTGAAAAAGTGTTTGCCCCTTCCTGATTTCTCATTTTTTTGTATGTTTGTCACACTTAAATGTTTCAGATCATCAAATTTAAATATTAGATAAAGATAACACAAGTAAACACAAAATGCAATTTTTAAATGAAGGTGTTTATTATTAAAGGTAAAAAAAAAAAACATACCTACATGGCCCTGTGTAAAAAAAGTGACCCCCCCCCCCCCGTTAAAACATAAATTAATTGTGGTTTATCGCATCTTTGAAAAGTGAGTTCAATTTCTCTAGCCACACCCAGGCCTGATTACTGCCACACTTGTTCTCAATCAAGAAATCACTTAAATAGGACCTGCCTGACAAAGTGAAGTAGACCAAAAGGTCCTCAAAAGCTAGACATCATGCTGCAATCCAAAGAAATTCAGGAACAAATGAGATAGAAAAGATTGAAAATAATGTGAACATAGGGACATGTTCAACCAAGATGTGTCTTCTAATTAACATCACAGGTGTCTACAAACTTGTAATCAGTCAGTCGGCCTATTTAAAGGGTGACAAGTAGTCACTGTGCTGTTTGGTGACATGGTGTTTACCACACTAAACATGGACCAGAGGAAGCAAAGGAGAGAGTTGTCTCAGGAGATTAGAAAGAAAATTACAGACAAGCATGTTAAAGGTAAAGGCTATAAGACCATCTCCAAGCAGCTTGATGTTCCTGTGACTACAGTTGCACATATTATTCAGAAATTTAAGATCCACGGGACTGTAGCCAACCTCCCTGGGCGCGGCCGCAGGAGGAAACTTGATGAAAAATGGAAGAGACGGATAATACGAATGGTAACAAAAGAGCTCAGAACAACCTCTAAACACATTCAAGGTGAACTCCAAGGTCAAGGTACGTCAGTGTCAGATCGCACCATCCGTCATTGTTTGAGCCAAAGTGTACTTCATGGGAGACGACCAAGGAGGACACCACTGTTAAAAACAAATCATAAAAAATCCAGACTGGAATTTGCCAAACTGCATGTTGATAAGCCACAAAGCTTCTGGGTGAATGTCCTATGGACAGACGAGACAAAACTGGAACTTTTTGGAAAGGCACATCAGCTCTATGTTCACAGACGCAAAAATGAAGCATACCAAGAAAAGAACACTGTCTCTACTGTGAAACATGGAGGAGGTTCTGTTATGTTCTGGGGCTGCTTTGCTGCATCTGGCACAGGGTGTCTTGAATCTGTGCAGGGTACAATGAAATCTCAAGACTATCAGGGTATTCTAGAGAAAAATGTGCTGCCCAGTGTCAGACAGCTTGGTTTTAGTCGCAGGTCATGGGTTTTGCAACAGGATAATGACCCCCAAAACAGCTAAAAACACCCAAGAATGACTAAGAGCAAAACATTGGACTATTCTAAAGTGGCGTTCTATGAGCCCTGATCTAAATCCTATTGAACATCTGTGGAAAGAGCTGAAATATGCCGTCTGGAGAAGCCACCCTTCAAACCTGAGACAACTGGAGACAACTTATTACCACTTTTGTCAGATTCAAGTTATTTCTGTGACTATTGTGGGTTTTTCTTTCATTAACAGAGGGGTACCAACAATTTTGTCCACGTCTGTATCTGTTTACTACCTTTTAAACCTTACCCACCCCCAGAGCCTATGGCTAACCTCTTTAATTTTAATTCCAAATTTCATCTCATATCAAGTAAAGTGGTTTGAACAAGGGACTCATAGCAGGATGCAAACCTGCAACCTTCTGATTACAGACTGTTGTGTCCATAACATAGACAATAACAACAACAGAGCGGGAGTACTGTTAATGGAGCTTTATTAACAGGACTCTCTGACAAGACCCTACAGACTTATGGCGCTCTCCTGCAGGCCAGGGTGTCTACTAGGCAAAGAGGGTGAACCCCTTCTGCCTGGGCCCTTTATACTCTGGGTGGCATCACTACCGGAACAGGCAGTTCACCACCCCTATCTATTCCCCGGCCAACCCTGCCACCATCTTGCTGCTACTAACTCCATATTTAACACATACACCCCCCCCCCCCCTACTATCTACCGAAGCCACAGCAACACGTGGCTTGGAGTTGATCTGAAAATGCTTTGTCGGATTGTCAACTCTTCTGTAGCAATAGACATTTTGTATAGGGCAACGTCCTACGTATCCATAGCCACTACCTAATAAATACTAGTCACATGTGTCCTCTAATGTAATACATATCATAATGCAGTATTGACTAAGCCAGGACAAGTATTTCAAATCTGAAGGGAAAAACTTGATTTTAATCTGTGAAAAAGTTACTCAGAGCACTTGAGGAAAAAGAATGTTTTTCTTCAAAAATGAACTCAAGTAAAAAGAATCCTGCAATGAAACTACTCACGAAAGTACAACTTAGTGGAAAAAAGTTACTTGAGTAATAATTAGTGTACTTGAGTAAATACAACTAGTTACTGGTATTTAGTTACTGGTATTTGCTAAATTTACCCAATTTAGCAAACTGTACTTAATGAACACATAGGTGAACATTTTGTGGAAAGATCTGCATTATCACTGTTAATATCTCATATTAATCAGTTTCATTTGCCTAATTAGTTGATGATTAAATTTGTGTTTTTACAGACTGGCCCAACCTATGGCCGCAAATTCATGAAGGTATATCTCTCCTCTATTGGCATTTCTGCTGGAGAGAGGAGAGTTGGGAGAGTCCTGAGAGAGCTACACCAACCATACAATGACCTTCAACGCCATGTAAGTTACTAAGCTTTTAATGATGTGAAATATCTTTATTAACAAGCTAAAACACTGATCTTATGTGAGTTAAATAAAACAAAGTACAATCTAATTGACAACTGTCAATTCCTTTTCCAAACACAATGCATCAAGTAATTATTAATTTTGTAAATGTGTGAGATGATATGGTAAAATGTATTAATTTGGCCTTACTGTATTTCACAACATGATATTCCACGCTGGCATGCACACGGACAATTACCATAATGTTAAACTGTTCATATTCAATTATTTTATAGGATGCACAGAATCCTAACCCTGTCCCATATCATGCCGAATGTATGGGCCACAAGCTGCACATTGACCTGAATGAGAAGCTTGGCATGTCTGGGGTGACACATGTCCTTGCTATCGATGGATACAGCAGCAAAATAGTTTCCACATCTACCATGCCTATAAAAAAAATCTAATTATTTATGAGGATGTGTACAGGTGAGTTCTAAAATGTGAAGGGATTATATGTAGCATTATTTTTTTTGTTTAGATTAACGTATCAAAGTATGTGTGGGTTATGCATTAAGTTTTTTACTCAGTGTACTAAATTATTGCCTTCCTGTGCACTTGAATATAGGGCCGTCCATACCAAGCACTATTTTTTTCAGTAGCTTACAAAATAGCCAACAGAAGTAGCAGCACTTGTCAAAAAACAACATTTTTTTGTTAAAGCTGAAATAAAATATTAAAATATTTAACAATGAAACTAATTTTATGTTTTCAAAACAAGATATTATCTTGTTACTGTGGTCAAATATACAGTACGGTATATACTATATATGTATATATAACTTTCTTGTGGTCATGACAGCATCTCAGAGTGGAACGCATTTGGCCAGAGGTTAATAACCACGTCAACTACCCTTTGAAACAAGCCCTGGTGCATTTTGTGGACCAAGAGGTCAACGACATGGAGGACAGTGTCACCAAATCCTGTGTGTCAAATCTGACCTGCCAAGTCAGTAAGATTGGGCTCAGCATGGATGTGCAGTCATGGAATGCATACAGAATCCCAGGTGTGGACAAACTTGACAAGCAATGTCATTTGTCCCCAACCTCACATTAACTAATTTCTCAATTTCTTAGGACGAGGGATACCAAATCAACTTGCAGCAGGTGGATGCCCTGCCCAAATACCAGAGGAGCTGCTGCCTAATGCTTCTGTTGCAGCAGACATGTACATGCAGGAGTTAGCATCTACACTTACTAGGGAAGCAGCCTTTGGGGTTGATCCTTTTTGGTGTGAGGAAGCCCGATGCCAGGCAGAGCAGGAATTTGACTGTGCTCACTTTGGTCCTGATAAAACACAGTGGACCAACACCAGCAGATGACATGGTTCCTCAAATCATCAGACTGTGGAAACTTCACACTAAACCTCAAGCAACTTAGATTCTATGCCTCTCCACTCTTTCTCTAGACTCTGGGACTTTGATTTCCTAATGAAATGCAAAATTTACTTTTATCTGAACAGAGGTCATCTGTTGGTGTTGGTCCACTGTGTTTTATCAAGACCAAAGTCAGTGCAGTTGTCTACCAGGAAATTTTAGAGCACTTCTTGCTTCCTTCTGCTGACAAGCTTTACGGAGAAGCTGATTTCATTTTCCAGCAGGACTTGCCCCCCCCCCCCCAACACACACTGCCAAAAGTATCAAAACCTGGTTTAATGACCATGGCATCACTGTGTTTGATTGGCCAGCAAACTCTCGCTCACCTAAACCCTATAGAGTATTGTCTATGGAGTATTGTCAAGAGGAAGATGAGAGACACCAGACCCAACAATGAGGACAAGCTGAAGGTCACTATCAAACCAACCTGGACCTTCATAACACCTCAGCACCTCCATACCACGCCACATTGATACAGTAATTGATCCAAAAGGAGCCCCGACCAAGTATTGAGTGTGTACATGGACATACTTTTCAGTCGGCCAACATTTGTATTAAAAAACTATTTTTTAAAATTAATTTTATGTAATATTCTATTTTTTTGAGAAACTTAATTTGGGGTTTTCATAGGCTGTAAGCCATAATCATCAAACTAAAAATAAATAAAACACTTGAAATATATCACTCTCTGTGTAATGAATCTACGTATATAATATATGGGTTTCACTTTCTGAAACGAGTGACAAAAAATATTGAACTTCTTCATGATATTCTAATTTTTTGAGCTGTACCTGTATATGAATATATACTGTATATACAAGTATCTTAGAATATCATGATTTGTTATTGGATTTTTTTAAAAAAAAGTACAGTCATGAAAATTAAATAGAAAATGCTTGAAATATCTCTTTGCATGCTATGAATATTGAATGTATAAAACAAACTTTGCAAAAACATTAACTTTTCAACTATTTTCTAATATATTGCGACACTGTGGCGTAACATTATGTAGCTCACATATTCCGCTGCAGAGACCCAAGCATAAAAGGACTTTAAGCTCGCGGTGTGTATTGACATCATGCCTCAGATGGACAATGAGTCTGGACCACCTGCGAACTTGGGAGGAAGCGAGAAGAACTGGAGAGAGAATCTGAAAGGTCTGTCTGACCTCCTGGGGTCAGACAGAAGAGCCAAGAGGACAATGGAGGGATTAAATGTAAATGTGATTCTGTGTTTGATGTGGTGGTATAAATGTATGTGGTTTACTGCAGCTCACTCTCTGATTTCCTGACTGAGAGAAAGAGCTGTGGGACGTGAGATGGAATAAACCAATACTGAGAAATCATCCAGTCTCATCATTTCATGATTCCCACATTGGTGACCCACACGTGAGATATATGGAAAGGCTTGGAGACCGTTTCTCCGACCCGGATTCACCAGGGACCGCCCGCACGGGCGTAAGCTCAATTAAACTCCCCGAGTTCTGGCAAGATGACCCGCACTCATGGTTCCAACACGTGGAATCGCGGTTCGTGCTCAATGGAGTATCAGCAGATGACATCAAGTTCCATAATGTCATCGCAAGACTCGACAGCCGCACAGCCCGATGTGTGCGGAGCCTGGTGCAGCAGCCGCCCGCTGCTGGCAAATACGACGCCCTGAAAGCCGCCCTCATTCGGAGTTTTGTGCCATCAGCCGAGGTGAGGGCCAGGAGACTTCTGGACCTGCGCGACAGAGGAGGACGCAGGCCGACCGTCCTCATGGAGGACATGCTGCAGATGATCGGGGCGGACAACGATGCGTTTCTGTTTAAACACATCTTCTTAAGAACCCTCCCAGCACACATGAGGGGTCTCCTGTCCGGCATGAGGTGTGTGAACCAGCAGGACTTCCGCACGCTGGCCGTGGAAGCGGAGCGGCTCCTCGACGCCTGCGACGAGCAGGAGACTTCAGTGGCAGCAGCAGACCTCGGCGCGGCGGCCGAGGGTGGTGGAGAGCCAGTGGCAGCAGAAACAACCCCACTGACGACGACAGCGGCGCGGTCCCGAAGCAGAGGAGGGGACAACCTCTGTTTTTACCATTGACGCTTCGCGGAGAAGGCACACAGATGCATCCCACCATGCAGCTTCAAGAAACAGGGAAACGCACGAGCCGGGGGTCGTTAGCAGCTTTGACTCTCGGCGAACTGAACAAGCTGCTGTACCTGACAGACGCGAGCTCCGGACGGCAATTCCTTGTTGACACCGGAGCACAGAGGAGTTTCATCACTGCGACCTATGCGGATCGGGTGGCTGGCCCCCGCGGAGATGAGGCAATGGCCGCAAACGGCTCGTCTATCAAGACTTTTGGCGAAAGGACTCTGCGCCTGTCCTTGCACGGCCGCACCTATGAATGGACCTTCATAGTAGCGGCGGTGAGTTTCAACATGTTAGGCGCTGACTTTTTGTGCTCACATGACTTGTTGGTAGATCTGGTTAATAGACGCCTGGTTAATGCACTCTCTTTTTGTTCCATCCCTTGTGCAGCTCGAGTGTCCCCACCGCCAGTACAGACCAACGTCGCCACAGCAGGCGGTAAGTTTCACACTCTTCTAAATCAGTTTCCAGCACTCACAGTTCCCACATTTTCAGCTAAAGTGGCGAAGCACGGGGTGGAGCACTTTATAACCACAAGTGGTCCACCAGTTTTTGCGAAGGCTCGGCGCTTGGATGCAGCTAAGCTCTCCATTGCGCGTGAGGAGTTCGCCAACCTGGAAAGGTTGGGCATAATTCGCCACTCGAAGAGCGCCTGGGCTTCCCCCCTGCATATGGTGCCTAAGGCTGACGGCTTGTGGAGACCTTGTGGTGATTACCGCAGGTTAAACAATGCCACAGCGCAGGACCGCTACCCAATTCCGCATATCCAGGATTTTTCGGTGCACTTGGCGAAGGCGTGCATTTTTTCTAAAATAGACCTGGTCCGCGGTTATCATCAGGTCCCGGTCCGACCAGAGGACATCCCCAAGACAGCGGTAATAACCCCGTTCGGGCTTTTTGAGTTTTTACGCATGCCTTTTGGCCTTAAACGCACCGCGCAAACCTTCCAACGAATGATGGATGCCGTGTTGCGCGACCTCCCTTTTGTTTTTGTCTACTTAGACGACATTTTGGTCGCCAGCCCCTCCGAGGAGGAACACGAAAAACACCTCACGACAGATTTTCAGAGGTTGGGAGCGCATGGGTTGATAATCAACCCGGCCAAGTGCCATTTTGGCGCAGTGCAAATCGATTTTTTAGGGCACCGCGTCTCCCCAGAGGGAGCAGTCCCTCTGCCGACCAAAGTACGCGCAGTGGCGGAGTTTCCCCAGCCACAAACGGTAAAAGCGTTGCAAGAGTTTTTAGGAATGGTAAATTTTTATAACCGTTTCATACCCCACGCGGCGCAGCTCATGCAACCATTGTACGCCGCGCTTAAAAAACAGAAGCCCTCCAATGTGATCGAGTGGTCCCCAGAGTGGGAGCGTGCATTCACAGAGGTTAAAAAAGCACTGGCAGACTCAGCACTGCTGGCTCACCGAGACCCATCAGCCCGAATAGCGCTAACCACAGACGCGTCAGATGTGGCCATAGGGGCCGTTGTAGAGCAGCAGGTCGCCGGAGTTTGGCAGCCACTCGCTTTTTTCAGCAGGTCCCTACACGATGCTGAGCGGAAATACAGCGCGTTTGACAGGGAGCTGCTAGCGCTCCACCTGGCCATCCGCCATTTTCAGTTCTGGTTGGAAGGGCGGCGTTTCACCGCGTTTGTCGACCACAAACCGCTCACTTTTGCAATGTCCAAAATTTCAGAACCTTGGTCAGGCCGACAGCAGAGGCAGCTGGCCGCAATTTCAGAATTCACCACCGATATACAGCACGTAGCCGGTAAACTTAATGTAGTAGCGGACTGCCTCTCACGAGCGGTAACAGCGCCTGTCCGCGCGGATGCGGACTGTAATGCCACAGACGCGGAGCGAGGTAACAGCGCGGACGCGCACGTGGCTCCAGTGCACGTGGGGATAGATTACGCAGCCATGGCAGTGGAGCAGAGCGAAGACACGGACGTGCGCGCGCTCCTGTCTGGACCAACAGGGTTAAGACTGGAGAGCATAAGTTTACAAACCGGTTCACCCCCTCTTATCTGTGACGTATCCACCGGGCGCGGTACCGGCCACGTGGCGCCGTCGCGTTTTTGATGCTGTGCACTCCCTAGCGCACCCGGGAGTACGCGCTTTGGTGAAAATGGTAGTGGAGAAGTTTGTTTGGCCCAGCCTGCGCAAGCACGTTAAAGAGTGGGCGAAAGCCTGCATGTCTTGCCAGCGGGCCAAAGTTCACAGGCACACGAAAGCCCCTTTAGAACCGTTCCACATTCCGGGTAAGAGATTCGATCATGTGCACGTAGACCTAGTGGGACCCCTACCGCCGTCACAAGGGTTCACACATCTCTTGACAATGGTGGACCGGACCACACGTTGGCCGGAAGTGGTCCCATTACAATCGACCACAGCGGCAGAAGTGACTCGCGCTTTTTTAACAGCCTGGGTAGCGCGGTTCGGAGTCCCGTCAGATATTACGTCCAATAGGGGTCCGCAATTCGTGTCGGAGCTGTGGTCAGCAATGGCCAGCGGCTTAGGAGCGGCAGCCCACCGCACTACCGCTTATCACTCCCAGGCCAGCGGTTTATGCGAGCGTTTTCACAGATCGTTGAAGGCAGCCCTCAGAGCGTCGCTCACGGATACAGATTGGGTAAACAAACTACCATGGTGTAGAAGAGCTTGAAATGATGAGGCGATTTGATATATAAACCAAAGTTTATTTATCAGCTCTCCTAACAAGTCTCATCCAGTGCAGAGGTAGCAGAAGGAAAAAGAGACCGAATATCTCCGGCTCACTGGCTTTATACTTGCACATAACAAAAGACATGCATAACAAAGGCTGACATCCCTCATTATCTTAATCCCCCCATTGTCTTGGTACTTCCTCTCTTCGCCCTAGGGGGGTGAGGGTAGCTCCTCCGGTCTCCACCGCAGTGTCTGGGAACGTCTTTGTTCTTCACTTGGCGGTTGAGAGCCTTTGTCCTTTCAGAGGTGTGAAGTTGCTTTACATATGTAATTACCAAACATTTCCACATGCTTCAACATATGTAGGTTATGGAATATATGATTAATATAGCCCACAGCCCCCCCCCCCCAAACGACTAAGAAAAGACAATAGAAAAATTCACAGTCTAAGATAATTACTATGACATACTAAGTGTTACATCTCTTGCCACAGAAGAAACTTTCCAGCAGCCATGCCCCTAAGAGAGTTCAGTGGTAATCATAACAGCATAGTAAAATCATAAGTCAGTCCTAAACTGTTGCAGCACAATTAGTGAACAATTGTGGAGTAGTTTGCATCAGTCCCTGTGCTGTCTGGGTTTTAATCTTCTCCCAAAACTGCTGTGGGTTCGTTTAGGCGTCCTGCTGGGACCTTCTTGTGAGGAATCTGCAGCGTGGGAAGGAGAGTGGTTAATTGTTCCCTGCAGGGGGGCTGAGTCTTTTCTCTTGGGGGGTCTACCCCGCCGAGGTGCTCTCGCCAATTGTGCAGGCTCGTCTTTCAACAAGAAGGCAGGTTTAAGTCTGTCAATGCTGACTGTTTCTTTTCTATCCCCAAAATCAAGCACAAAGTGTTTATCACCAGGTTCCAGCACTCTGAATGGCCCATCGTATGCTGGGCGGAAAGTTGGTTTTAAAGCTTCATGTCTGACAAAGACGAATTCAGCGTTCTTTAAAGCTTGAGGGACAAAAACCCGTGGAAAGGAGTGATGAGCTGGACCGGGGAGAGAGTCTGGTCCGTTGCTGCCTAAAAACCTTGGGACTGGGAGATGCCCTGGCTCTGGGTTCTCTGGTAAAAATTCACCTGGGAGCCTGAGAGGTTGTGCTAAAACTAATTCTGCCGGAGAGGCGTCTAGATCCTCTTTAGGCGCAGCACGCAACCCCAATAAAACCCAAGGAAGTTTATTTACCCAATTTGTATCCGTTAGTGAGGCTCTGAGGGCGGCCTTTAAAGACCTGTGAAAACGCTCGCATAACCCATTAATTAGCCTGAGGGTGATAAGCGGTGGTGCGGTGAATTGTTGCCCCTAAGCTGCTGGACATGGCTGACCAAAGCTCCGAGACAAATTGAGGTCCTCTATCGGATGTGATGTCCGATGGGACACCGAAACGTGCCACCCAGTTTGTCAAAAAAACGCGAGCGACTTCCTCTACTGTAGTTGACGCTAGAGGGACTGCCTCTGGCCAGCGCATGGTGCGGTCAATCATTGTTAACAGGTGTGTGAAACCTTGGGAGGAAGGTAGTGGCCCCACGAGGTCGACATGAACGTGGTCGAACCTTCTAGCTGGGATCGGAAAAGGCTCCAGAGGGGCTTTTGTGTGTTTGTGTATTTTGGCGCGCTGACAAGAAATGCAAGTTTTTGCCCATTCTTTTACGTTTTTGTGCAGGCCTGGCCACACAAACTTTTCGGCGACCATTTTAACTGAGGCGCGCACACCTGGGTGCGCGAGGGAGTGAATTGAGTCGAAAATACGGCGGCGCCATGTGGCTGGTACTAACGGGCGAGGTCGGCCAGTTGAAACATCGCATATTAGGGGGGGCACGCCGTCGCGTAAACCCTTTTTCTCCAGCCTTAACCCTGTTGGTCCAGACAGGAGTGCGCGCACGTCCGCGTCACTGCTTTGTTCCTCCGCCATGGCTGCATAATCTATCCCTGCATGGATAGGTGCTGCGTATGTCTCTGCGTTAGTGAACAGTTCTGCGGCTGAGGCAGTATAATCTGTCTCCTCGCGCTCTGGTGATGTCACAGCGCGAGAGAGGCAGTCTGCTACCACGTTAAGTTTGCCCGCCACGTGTCTAATGTCTGTGGTGAACTCTGAAATTGCAGCCAGCTGCCTTTGTTGCCTGCCTGACCATGGGTCTGAAATTTTAGCCATGGCAAAGGTGAGCGGTTTGTGGTCTACAAAAGCCGTGAAACTCCGCCCTTCTAACCAGAACTGGAAGTGGCGGATGGATAAATGAAGCGCTAGCAGCTCCCTGTCAAAAGTGCTGTACTTACGCTCAGTTTGGTTTAGCGATTTGCTGAAGAATGCTAAAGGCTGCCAGATCCCGCTGACATGTTGTTCTACAACTGCCCCTATAGCCAGGTCCGAAGCGTCTGTGGTTAGCGCAATGCGGGCCGAGGGATCGGGGTGAACTAACAATGTGGCGTTAGCTAGAGCGCTCTTTACTTCCGCGAAGGCGCGTTCGCGCTCCGGGGTCCATTCGACCGCGTTGGAAGCTTTCCTTTTTCTGAGCGCATCATATAGGGGCTGCATGAGCTGAGCTGCGTGGGGGAGGAAACGGTTGTAAAAATTAACCATTCCTAAAAATTCTTGCAGCGATTTGACCGTTTGTGGCCGTGGGAAACTTTTTATCGCGTGAACTTTGTCTGGAAGTGGGACTGCCCCTTTCGGAGAGACTTTGTGTCCTAAAAAATCAATTTGTGACACGCCGAATTTGCATTTGGCTGGATTGATTATTAACCCGTGCTCTTCTAGTCTCTGAAAAACCGTAGTGAGGTGCTGCTCGTGTTCTTCCTCAGATGAGCTGGCTACCAGCATGTCGTCGAGGTAGACGAAAACAAAAGGAAGGTCACGTAATACCGCGTCCATCATCTGCTGAAAAGTTTGAGCAGCGCCTTTGAGGCCGAAAGGCATTCGCAGAAATTCAAAAAGGCCGAAAGGGGTTATTACAGCTGTTTTAGGAATGTCCTCTGCTCAAACTGGGACTTGATGATAACCGCGGACCAGGTCTATTTTTGAAAAAATGCGCGCACCCGCCAGATGTAGTGAAAAATCCTGAATGTGAGGAATGGGGTAGCGGTCATGCGCTGTCGCATTGTTTAATCTGCGGTAATCTCCGCATGGTCTCCAAGAACCGTCGGATTTTGGAACCATGTGAAGTGGTGAGGCCCAAGGGCTCTTCGAGCGTCTAACAATGCCTAATTTTTCAAGGGTAGTAAACTCGTCCCGAGCTATGTTGAGCTTGGCCGCGTCTAAGCGGCGAGCTTTGGCAAATACGGGTGGGCCCGTTGTGGGAATAAAGTGTTCAACCCCGTGTTTAGCCACTGTAGCTGAGAATTTGGGAATTGTGAGTGCTGGAAATTGGGTGAGGAGTTGCTCAAACTTACCTCCTGCCGTGGTGACGCTAGCCTGCACAGGTGGTGGAGAAACTCGGGCTGAGCAGGGAATAGAAGCAAAGGACAGTGCATTAACCAAGCGTCTATTCGCTAGATCCACTAATAGCCCATGTGCACACAAAAAATCTGCGCCTAACAAGTTAAAGCTCACCGCCGCTACAACAAATGTCCATCTGTAGTTGCGGCCGTGGATGAGGAGGTGCAGGCTCTTTTTGCCGAAAGTGTCAATGTTGGAGCCGTTGGCTGCCACCGCTCCGTTGCCCCGGGTGCCCATGGCTCGATCTGCTTGGGAGGGCATGACGAAACTCAGCTGAGCTCCTGTGTCAATGAGGAACTGCTTGCCGGTGTGTCCATCCGTCACATATAACAGTTTACTCTTCTCGCCGAGAACCGCTGCCGTTAACAGCTCTCGGCTTTGGCGTTTTCCCGAAATTGTAAATTTGCAGGGGGGAACGCATTTGCGGGCCTTCTCGGCGAAGCAGTGGTGATAATAACAGACGTTGCTCCGTCTGTTACGTTTTGGCCGTGTCGCTGTCACTGCGGGCTGGATCTGCTCAGTGGGTTGTGGTTCTTCGTGGTTCTGGGCATCAGCGTTGAGGTCTGCGGATGCTGCTGTGGGTGTCTGCTCCTTGCAGGCGTTGACGAGCCGTTGAGCTTCGTTGGCGAGCACGCGGAAGTCTTGCTGGGTGCTGCATCTCATGTTGGCGAGTGTCCCTCTCATGTGTGGCGGCAGCGTGCTGAGGAATATGAATTGGAGGAGGAAGTTGTCATTGTCTTCTTCTTTAAGCTGCAGCAAATCCTCCATGAGGGCTTTAGGTTTGCACCCTCTGTGGCCGTAGACCGCCAGGATCTTCTCGGCTCTCTCTTCAGCTGAGGGGACGTAATTTGCCACGATGGTTGCTTTCAGTGTTTCATATTTGTCTTGGGCCGGTGGCCGGCGGATCATGCTCCGCACACACCTCGAAGTGGCGGCGTCGAGTTTGGAGACGATATGATAGAATTTTGTATCGTCAGCTGTGATGCCCGCCAGTGCAAACTGGGCTTCAGCTTGTTGAAACCACAAGGCGGGGTCTTCTTGCCAGAAGTCTGGCAGCTTGACAGCGACGGCATTCGTGTAGACCATCACTGCTGTGTCCGCAGGGTGAGAGTGCCTCGCTTCGGCTCTCTCAGCGGCGCTGGTGCTCGGTTGAGCCCTCTCAGTCCCTTCTGCTGGGGGGGAAAGTCGTCCGTCTGTTCCCCTGTCTGCGTGGGCGCTGGTGTCTGCCTGGGTCGCCACAGATGAGTCGATTGCGGGGGAACGCCTCAGGTCCATACTCGCGTCAGGGGTCACCAGTGTAGAAGAGCTTGAAATGATGAGGCGATTTGATATATAAACCAAAGTTTATTTATCAGCTCTCCTAACAAGTCTCATCCAGTGCAGAGGTAGCAGAAGGAAAAAGAGACCGAATATCTCCGGCTCACTGGCTTTATACTTGCACATAACAAAAGACATGCATAACAAAGGCTGACATCCCTCATTATCTTAATCCCCCCATTGTCTTGGTACTTCCTCTCTTCGCCCTAGGGGGGTGAGGGTAGCTCCTCCGGTCTCCACCGCAGTGTCTGGGAACGTCTTTGTTCTTCACTTGGCGGTTGAGAGCCTTTGTCCTTTCAGAGGTGTGAAGTTGCTTTACATACACTACCGTTCAAAAGTTTGGGGTCACCCAGACAATTATTTTGTGTTTTCCATGAAAAGTCACACTTATTTACCACCATGAGTTGTAAAATGAATAGAAAATATAGTCAAGACATTAACAAGGTTAGAAATAATGATTTGTATTTGAAATAATAATTTTTTCCAGATACTCAACCTGCTCAAAGGAAGGTCAGTTTTATAGCTTCTCTAACCAGCTAAACTGTTTTCAGCTGTGTTAACATGATTGCACAAGGGTTTTCTAATCATCCATTAGCCTTCCGACGCAATGAGCAAACACATTGTACCATTAGAACACTGGAGTGATAGTTGCAGGAAATGGGCCTCTATACACCTATGCAGATATTGCACCAAAAACCAGACATTTGCAGCTAGAATAGTCATTTACCACATTAGCAATGTATATTAGATATTAGAGTGTATTTCTGATTAGTTTAAAGTTATCTTCATTGAAAAAAAAGTGCTTTTCTTTCAAAAATAAGGAAATTTCTAAGTGACCCCAAACTTTTGAACGGTAGTGTATGTAATTACCAAACATTTCCACATGCTTCAACATATGTAGGTTATGGAATATATGATTAATATAGCCCACACATGGGTTTTATTGGGGTTGCGTTCGGCACCCAAAGAGGATTTAGATGCCTCACCCGCTGAATTAGTTTTTACTCAACCTCTCAGGCTGCCCGGAGAGTTCCTGCCAGCCCATGCGGCACCAGAGCGCCCCCCGGTACGGGGACCTCTAAGTGGCACGGGAGCAGAAATGCTCCCGGGCCCCGCTCATCACACTTTTCTGCGTGTTTTTGTTCCCAAGGCTTTACAAAATGCAGAGTTTGTTTTTGTCAGGCACGACGCTCAGCGTCACAGCCTCCGCCCACCTTACGACGGTCCATTTCGAGTGCTGGAAACTGGGGAGAAATATTTTGTGCTAGATTTGGGGGGCAGGAAAGAAACAATCAGTGTTGACAGATTAAAGCCTGCTTTTGTGTTGCGTGACAAACCTGTACGACCGGCGGGGGCGCCTCGACGCGGCAGACCTCCCAGGGAACGGCCCCTGGATCCCCCGCAGGGGGCAATTAACCCTTCTCCCCCTCATTCCACAGGTGCGCCGCAGGACGGCACAACACAGGCTGCGAAACCTGCGTACAGCAAATTCGGGAGGAGGTTGAAGCCTAGACTACGGGCAGAGTGATGTGTGTTTTGATAAACCCGTGTAGATTGTGCTGTAGATCCTGCAAAGGGGGGGGGGGGGTGACATATGTTTTATGGCCGTTAGGGTAATGTTGGTGTGTGTCCATTCTTTGGCGTTTCGGGGGGAGTGATGTGGCGTAACATTATGTAGCTCACATATTCCGCTGCAGAGACCCAAGCATAAAAGGACTTTAAGCTTGCGGTGTGTATTGACATCATGCCTCAGATGGACAATGAGTCTGGACCACCTGCGAACTTGGGAGGAAGCGAGAAGAACTGGAGAGAGAACCTGAAAGGTCTGTCTGACCTCCTGGGGTCAGACAGAAGAGCCAAGAGGACAACGGAGGGATTAAATGTAAATGTGATTCTGTGTTTGATGTGGAGGTATAAATGTATGTGGTTTACTGCAGCTCACTCACTGATTTCCTGACTGAGAGAAAGAGCTGTGGGACGTGAGATGGAATAAACCAATACTGAGAAATCATCCAGTCTCATCATTTCATGATTCCCACAACACTAGTATTTTAAATATGTGAATGAAGATAATCTGAGTACCTTTATAATAAAGAAAGGTCAGAGACCCGTTTTATGGTCTAATCATATTTTTTAGAGTCCAAGATAAATGTAAGTATTTGATACTGTTGTGAATATTGCATTGTTATACCAAATGTTTTATGATCGTTTGTTGTAGTCTATTCATCTAAGCAATGGTTTAAATAAAATGCAAATATACTATGTAATTACCTCCGCCAGGCCGAAGGCCAGGAGGAGGTTATGTTTTTGCCAGCGTTTGTTTTGTCTGTCTGCTTGTCTGTTGGTTAGCAAGATAACTCAAAAAGTGTTGGACGGATTTAGATGAAACTTTCAGGCCTTGTTGGAAATGGTACAAGGAAGAACTGATTAAATTTTGGGGATGATACGGATCACCGTCTGGATACAGGAATTTTTTAAATGATTCTTTAACATTGTGAGATACAGCCATTTTCAACATGTGTGCAGGGGCAATAGAGGGCGCTGGTCGTCGTGTCTGATGAACACAAACTCCGCCTTCTTCAAAGTTTTAGGCACAAAAGCACGCGGAAAACGGTGGTGGGCAGGGCCCGCCACAGTGCCTGTGTTTGCGCTACGCTGCAAAACCTGAGACGGCCAGCTGCCCGCCGCCGGATTATTTGGCAGAAACTCCCTGGCCAGCCATAGGGGCTGCGCAAAAACCAGCTCTCTGCCGGGGGAGGCTTCCAAATCCTTTTTTTCCCGCGGAGCGCAAACCCAATAAAACCCACGCCAACCATTATCGCACCTTCTTTTGTCCAGCGGCTCCGGAACAGAGAGGAATCCCGGCGCCAGTAATGCTGCGTCTGATATGTGTCACTCTAATGCTAAAAGTGACTGCATCAGGGATTTTCCACCTCAAGTCGCACTTTGCTACACAGCGCCACAAAAACTGTGTAGCCACATTCCATCGACGGATGAACATTTTCAGCCAGTGACAGAACTGACGCCTTCCAAATCCAATGCATCACTAGAAGTGATGTTTTGTCATTTTGTGGCAGAGCACAATCTACCCCCATTGGTGGCAGATCACTTCAGTGATTTGGTGCCAACATTGTTTCCTGACAGCAAGAGCACTCAATTTTTTGGTGCTACTTGGCTTATTATTTTCACATTACCAAAAAGTTATGGCTCAACATTGTCTCCATATAAGTGTACATTTGAATAAATATGTTGGAAATAGTTCATGTTGCAGTTGCTGTTTGCTTAGTTTTTGTTTGTTTGTTAGTTTGTTTTTGCTACAGTTTTCTTTCATCTGCCGATAAATACAGTTTTTAAGTAGTCAGTACAGGTGTGAAAGCCCCCCCCCCCCAATAAGGGAGGCATGAGGTATGCCTTGACAGGTCGCAGCCTGGCACTTTGCACATGGAGGAGATGGACACAACAGCAACACTTCAGTTTATTACCTCCGCCAAGGAGGTAATGCTTTTACTACAGAACCACTAACCCTGTCATTGTGAATCCAATTGCTAGTCATATGTTTTCATGGTCAAGGAATCTGAAAACCTACACACAAACACTGCATGGGTGGGAACTGTGGCGCTTGGCGGAGGTCTGCGCTCTCCGAGTGCTTTTCTAGTTTTTATTGTTTCTTTAGAGCTGGCTGCATATGTGCAGGTTTACTACTTGATAAATTAGGCTTTAAAGCATTTTTTTTAAGTTATATTAAGTGAGATACAAGTGATTTTAGGCCATTTATTTTGGTAAACCTTTCATTTATACAAACTTAACAATAGTTCTCTAAAAATAGCAGTAAAACAGTATTACATAACAATGTAATACAAAAAAATGAAAACGATGAAGAATAAACTTTCATGTAAACAGTGAATTAGTACAAAAACTTTAGTCAACCTCCTGTAAAAAGCAGGAACCATCAACTACTGTCAAACATATTTAACTAAACATTTCAAGTAAAAAAAAACAAAAAACTATCTCACATAAAGTGCATAACAAAAAATAAGCATTATGTAGGATGTTTGTAAAACTTAGTTTAACTCTGCTTCCTTTAAAAATAATCCATAAACAGTATATATTTATGACTAAAATAGGTTGCTCAGCACACCCAAGGCATCATCAAGCCCAAGCACTGTATGGAGCCTCCCGTCAAAGTCAGCTGCTCGGCACTTTGGGCCGTGGTTCTGCTCACTCTGCCACTCCCCAATGCATTCCCTGCACCCCAACAGGGACTGGCAGCAGATGGACACCACGGGTTGGTGCAGGACACCTGCAACACAGACTGAAAGAACTTACAAACCAAAGTACTTGATATTTTATGGATCTTTATAAGATTTGCATGAACAGGGTATCTGAAGGTTTCAAGAAGTCCGACACAAAACTATTTTCCATCTTTTTTGTGGCCACTGCTCTGTAGGCAGAACAAACGGTTTTTAACTGATGGAAACTGAATTTATAAACAAATACAAGAAAGTGCTTGAAAAATAAAAAAAAACCCTGCAATTTAAAACTGTAAATTGGATACAGTGTTATTCAAAAAATCTGCAACCCCTTGACAAATAGCATATTTTATAAATTCAAAAGTTGTAAACAGTCTTTGTAGTGTATGAGGAAAAATTACACTATTACCAGCAATCAGTTACTTATTATTTCATAAATTCAACAAATGTTTATAGAATACACAACTGTGCCATGTTCAGAACCTTTCACAATTAATTAAACAAACCAATTAAAAACACCAAAAGATGCTATTTGTTAAGAGATGGCTAAGTATTTGTATACAAATTTGATTATAAATATTTTCTTTAGTCAGGTTTCGCTGTCTGTGATGCTAAAAAACCAAAACACTGATATAAAATTTGTTTCAAAGATTTCCAGAGAAAATACAGCAACCTTATTACTTGTGTCTGTGGCATTTTTACAACCTTTGAACAACAGATTTAATGTTTATTTGTATATTTTAAGGGTAATTAAAACCTTAATGTTGGACAATCAAATTTTAGATTTTGGAAGGATTCATGGCTCCCCAGGTAGCTCTACAGAGCAGCTGTAAAAAAAATAAAATAATACCAGCCCAAGAGCTGAAAATGGGACAGTTTTGACTTTAAATGCTGAAACTGGTCCTGAGTTCCAGACCTCAGCAGATAACCCGGGTGAAGGCCTTCGTCACTGCTGAAGCACCGTGGGCCTCCTGTTAGAGTTAGCACATTCACTGAGTTCCTTCAGGCTCCGTGACACATCCTGCAGTCCCTGGGATGCCTGAAGAACTTCATTTATTTGCTGAAACACCTCCTGTAGTCCCTCATGTTGACTGAAAAGACAATGCGAAATACACTTAAATCTACTGTGCATTAAATCTAAACAAAAAATTAATTAATTTTACATCTCTGTATTGCCTCTGTCATTATACAATTGTGAGAATGCAGCATTTATACCTCTGACTCTTCCTTTTTTGCCCTCTTAAATCCTGAAGTTAATTCTCAGGCACAGCATAAACCTTTCGGGAGTTCTGCTCCCAGTAGGTAGATCCTGCATTGTGAACAGATTAATAGACAGAGCACCTCTTCAAATTATGCTTGATATAGAGCACCAAACAACAGATATGAACAAAATAAACAGAAAATTACATTATGCAAAAAGACGACCAGTTTCTAAAAACATTTAAAAAAAAATACACTATGTAAATAAGAAACACAAAATTAACATAGTATGCAATGTTTCTAAGAACATCAAACCCACTGATTGTTAAACTGTACCTCTTGTTCCATCACAGTCCTGTATTTGATGGCTATGGCAGTCAACAAGGAGGAAGGATTCTTCCTGTCCTGTTGCTGTCAGCACTTTGGTTGGGATCTGGTCCACCGCCGCTTCAAATTCTGTAAACTGAACAGTCACGTTTTTTTGCAGTGTCAGTTTCCCACCTTCGACTACTGCAAAGAAGACGTTTCTGAGGATTGACATAAACATTCTTTAAATGTGTTCTTTTTTGTGGAGTTATAGTATTTACATGTTATATTACAGTACTGTTTTTTTTTTTTAAAAATGCCAGTTAAAACATGGGAAAGACAATGACACCGGTTACACGGTCACAATAAACCGATAACTGGGAATAAACTGACAATGGCAATAATCAGTTTTGTCAAGGTTTACATACACTGAATAAACAGATTATTGGAGGGTTAACCACTTGAGTTAATGACCTCGGTTACATGGCGTTTATCTGACTATTCTGTTTACATGACTTTTTGAATATTCAGATAACTCCAGAAAGCCCATTATAATCGATTTATTAGTGCGCATGTAAACATGGTCACTGATACTTGTGTTTAAATATGTCATCCACATGAAGTAGGTGGCATATTTATTAAAATGGTACGCCCTGCTCTATTTTGAAATTTGAGAATCACTTGCAGTATGCCTAGTGTATTAAGATGATAATTGTTATCAATGATGAGAATGAAAGAAAAATGATTTTAAGTATTTCTTCATAACTAGTAATGTGTTCTGTCTTTAAATACATTTTCGTCTGTTATGTTGTGAGAAGCAGTGACAATGCCTATATTCTCAAAGAATGAAAGATGAAGTTTAACACCTTTGAAAGGTCTTTGGACCTGTGGCTCTGTGAAATAAAGCGGTCCCTGCAGCAGCACTACTGGAAGCACTCCCTGCAGCAGCGGAGGGGCGGCGGAATGAAAAGGCCACGCTGTCTGCTGGCTACCAGATTGTCCCTCCATGGTGCCTTCCCCATGTACCTCATAATGACCCCCTTCAGTGAGGTCATGATAGCTGAAACGACCATCTTGGCTCGGTAACACCACTGTGCTACGGTCATCAGTTACGAATATCGGTTGGGCATTCACCTGTGAACATAAACAAACTGACATCCACAGTTAGGTTGCATATAGAAAAATATTCTGCAAAAGAAAAATATGTACACTTGCACCCAAAGAAAATACAAACTACAGAGGCATTAGACACATTAATTACACACCTGTTATTACACATATATTCTCAAAGATTCAAAGAATTGTACTGTCAATTCGGTATATGAACAGGGCATACAGAAAAACTGAAATGCTATTTCTCTCTCTTTTGGTGTTCTATGCCATGCAATTTTTAAAACAAAAGCTGATTCAAGTTTAAATTAGAAATAGAATAAATAAAAATAAAACGGAATAAGCAATATAACCTAATACACTAGACAGAAAAGATAAGTCAAATCTATGTACACAAAAGACAACCCGAACCTACTGTATGTCCAGACAGTAATGGGGTGCAATGCAGTGATGGGGTCCGAATGGGTGCAAGTGTGAGCAATTACACATATAATTAAATATAAATGAAGTCACCATATTTTACTTTGCTTTTGCTTTTATTTTATTCCCTCTCTATATTCTTAAAGGATATTGTGGCGTATGTGACATGCACACTGCACGCACATGCAGATGACGTCACCACATCAGTGTTGGGTTTTGGGATTTGGTCATCCGCCCATTCTCCAGACATAACAGGTATCTCATTGAAATGCTACTTTAAAAAACTATAGTGGTTCCAGCTCAAAAGGTGGTGTTGACATTAGCTTGGGGAAATTTAGCAACAGTTTAGACTAGTCTAAAGGCCACGTGTGCGTTCAATTTATTAATATTGTGACGTATTAGGGGTTCACACAAGAAAAGAAGATGGCTGCGACGACACAGGCTTTATTGAAACACACCCTTCAACACGGACAGGAGGGGAGGTCATTCTCACACACCTCCGTTTCAATAAGGGTTGCACAAACACATGATCAGTCTTGTTCTGATCCTGCCTCCAACACTGCTTTGCCATTATAATGACACAGCAGTGTAATGACACAGTAATAACATTTTAACACACATGAATATAACGTCCTCTGCTGGCAAAGCATGCCGGGGAAAATCCCCGACCCCCCCTTAACACAGCCCCAACATTACAATATTTAGACCTACTTATTTAGCTGTTACTTTTGCCAGTAATGTTTGTTTTATAGAAAGTACACTGACATTTCAATAATTAACACAATACAAATGGCAAATGTACGTTTAAAAAATACCAGAAAAAGTACAACACCTGGAATATCATGCCAAGCTTCTCTGCTGACACGTCCCACTCCCCTGAACAACACAAAACCCTCCATTTTTGGCTGGATTTTTTCTTGTCTTCTTCTTCTTCTTTTTTTTAAAGAGTCTTCTTCCGGTCATTTTACCGCGAGTTTTTTCTTCTTTTTGCATTCCGGTGCTTACTTCCGGCTGTGACCGAAAGAATAAAACGAAACAGCAACAAACCAGATCGGTTATGTCGTTTTTGCGCAGTTCCGATTTTATTTTGACAAGGAGAGAACGATATAACGGCTATTTTCGAACGAAAACAACACAAAACGAAATCAGATCCGTTATGTCGTTTTGGCTCCATTTCGATTTTATTTTGATAAGCCAAGAACGACATAACGGCTATTTTCGGTTGTTCTGTTTTCGTTCCACAAAGGAAATATTAAAAGAACGAAGACCACGAGGCTCTCAGGTTCAACTTCACTCAGTCTAAGTCACGCCCCTCTACTTCCGTTCTCGCCTCTTAAATCGAAAAAAAAAAATCTCAATTGAAATGAATGGCACGAGCGAAATTATCTTTTGATCCTGATCAAATTTTGTCACGAGTTACACATATAATGCTTGTCAATTTAAAAGATAATTTTCCACATAATTAAAGTTGTCGGCTGTCGTACAATAAGAGTAAATTTAGTTTTTGTTTTAAACGACTACCGGTCAACAACTCCCATCATCCCACATCACTAAAATGTAATCGTTTTTAGTGATGTGGGATGATAGGAGTTGCTGTTCACTAGTCATTTAAACGAAAACTAAATATTATTCTGTTATTATAGGACAGCCGGCAACTTTAAATAGGTGAAAAATTATCTTTTAAATTGACAAACATCATATGTGTAAGTCGCGGCAAACTTTGATCGGGATCAAAAGATCATTTCGCTCATGCCATTCATTTCAATGGAGAATTTTTTTCGATTTTAAGGTCCCAATGCGGAAGTACAGGGGGCGTGACTTAAACGCTCTCTATTTTACGTTAGCGCGGCCGTGGCGCGTTGAGTGCGATGCTACAGTAGATTAAATAAAAATACCATCGTGAGCCGTTTATATTGTTCGTTTAGCTGCACATCTGGCTGGGAGACTTTTCACTGGTGTGTTGCCGTTAGATGGAAGCAACTCCCCGTCGATAATAATAAGGTTTGAGTTTGCTGTTTTTCACCTTCTTGCCGCAGATGACTAGCTAGAGACTCCGGCCTGCTAGCACTTAGCTAGCTGGCTAACGCTAACGTTAGCTCGGTAAAGACAAGAAGCAAATCAGTAATCATTTTTTTAAAAAATCAAAAAGATTCAAAGAAATCAACCCATCACTTAGCGATTTATATACTGACAGAATGGTGATATTTTAATTCTGGAAGCTCACACGTATCCTTCGTGCTAAAATGGAGGGTAGTAATGATTTACGTTTCTTTAACTGGTAACTCAAAATTTTACTTTAAAGGGGTTATTGTGTGATACATTTTATTTTAACTATAGTACATTTGCAAAGTAAAAACTAATTTTGCTCTTTCATATTTGATCATGCTCTTATATACTTAAGGTTACTTCTGATTTTTCCGATCTGAGTTTAGTACCGGCTCATATTTTCGCAGATACTAGTCTTTGCTCTTATAATTTTAACGTAAAACTGAAATTTGGCTTTGTCCAATACAGTTCGGTTTTTATAGTTGACATGCTTATTCGTCAAAGTGCTGCACAAAAAAAAAAAAAACTGGTCAGAAATGACTGGGAATATTTCATTTATTAGGGTCCGAGCCACTGACAGCGTCAGTGGGTGACAGCCATATTGCTCTGTTTCTTCTTCTTCTTCTTGTAGATTTGATTGGCGGTTGGCAACCAGCTTACAGGTGTATTACCGCCACTGACTTGATTATCATCACTCTATATCTTTGTATAAGGAGTTTTGGACAGCTCCTTATGTGTTAAAAAATGATCCGTTCTTGGACGCAGGGGCACAATTTTTCTTCTTCCTCTAGACTTGATCGGCGGTTGGCAACCAGCCCACAGGTGTATCACTGACCTGACCATCACCACTCCACATCCCCGCACAAGGAGCCCCAAACAACTCCCCATGTGCGGAAAAAAAACCATCCATCCCTGGACCGCGTCTGTTGCTTTCTTCCACCTAAGCGATTGCATTTTTCACCCTCTGAACGTTAACCAAAATGGGATTTTTAATTTTTTTTCGCAGACACCTCAGACCTGGTGAAAAATTCGATAAACTGGAAAAATGTGTACAATAAGTCCACCATCATGCCTCAAATCCGTCCCACCTCAAATGTGGCTCCTCCTAGGGACTAACTTTATCCGATTTTCATCAAATTTTCTATGATGGATATTAGAAACACCCCGCACGCTCCTACATAAAAATGGTTGCCAAAACTTATAGCACCGCCTACTGCTCATGGGAAGTACTGCACCAAATGCTTTTCTTTATTATTCACGCAGCGCTTGCTGTGACGAGAAATCGGCGGGGTCCGCGTGTGTGCGGGGGGGCAAGAGCCCGCTTGCAGCTTTAATTGGGGCCCGGGCCACTGGGCGAGAGCCCTATTGTAATTGCTTTGTGTATTATTATTATTATTATTGTTGTTATTAGGGCCCGAGCCACTGACATCAGTGGGCAAGAACCCTATTGTAATTGTTCAGTTTATTATTATTATTCTGCCGCCTAAACAATCGCATTTTTCACCCTCAGCGTTAACCAAAACACAATTATTATTTTTTTTTTCCCAAACACCTCAGACCCGGTGAAAAATTTGATAAACTCGAAAAAATATGTGCCCCCCCCCTGCACCCAATTTTTGTGGGTGGGGCCAAACGTACAAGGTCTATGGAGACCGGCGACCATAAAGTTTGCCTTACAGACACGAAATTTGGGTGAGGTGTGCACCACCTCAAGACATGCAAAAAATATTATTGTGGCCCTTACCCATGTCCAACAGAAAGTCCGCATTTGAACGAACTCCTCCTAGGGGCCTGCTCCCATTGAGCTCATTTTCACATGGCGGCATCTATAGGCATCGTCCATTAAAAGTTATCTAAGGTGTGGCCACGACGCCATGGCAAAATTTGACTCCGCCCCTTACAACATCAGACAGCTGTAACTCAAGCAAATCTTGTCTGATGTCCACCAAAGTTTCCATCCATTCATCCATCTTCTTCTGCTTAATCCTTTTTAGGTCACGGGGGGACTGGAGCCTATCCCAGCATCTTTGGGTGAGAGGCAGGGTACACCCTGGACAGATCGCCAGTCCATCACAGGGCCAACACAGAGAGACAGACAACCATTCACTCTCACAGTCATACCTAACGACAATTTAGAATCCCCAGTTTTTGATGCCAGTAAACCTGACTTGCATGTTTTTGGCACGTGGGAGGAAACCGGAGAAATCCATGATGGATAATAGTCCCGCCCCGAACGCGTCTATATAAAAATAATTGACAAAAGATATAGCACCACCGAGTGGTTAAAGGAAGAATTGCTTAAAACTGTTTTATTTATTACTCACACCCCACTTGCCAGAATGTCGTGAAATTTTCAGAGGTTCATTCGACGACAGGGATGATCATAACTGCACATCAACTTTAGCATGGCGTTACTGCAGTTACCATGGACACGCCCTCCTCGCCATTCAATCCGTGATCTTGTTGGGAGGGTTGGGAAGGTCCTGCAGTCTTGAAATTTGAAACATAGGTAGAGGTGACTGTCATCTGTAATCCCATATGGATCGTAACCACATAACTGATATGCAAGTGTTGCCATGGTGACATGGCGAAGGTTGACTCCTTGCCATGGAACATCGGAAAGTTGTAACTTGGACAAACTATCCGATTTTTCACCAAATTTTGTACGATGGATAGTAGTCAGAGCCCACACGCTACTACATAAAAATGGTTGACAAAACTTACAGCACCACCTACTGCTCACAGGAAGTACTGCGCCAAATGGTTTTCTTTATTATTCACACAGCACATACTGTGACAATGGGAAATTTTCTGTGCTGGCTGGGTCTGATGGGTGCCAGGTTTCGCGGGTGCGTGGGGGTGAGGGTCTGCTTACAGCTGCTTGCAGCTTTAATTATTATTTGATTAGTCAACTACTAGGTTGGACAGTTATGATTTTTTTTCTTTATCAGTTTTGTGATTTATATTTTTAGTTCACTCATAGGTTTAGGACTTTTTCAAGTGTTTATTTTTTCCCCTCATGAAACTGCAACTTTTTTCTTCCAAAATTAGTTTTTTTCTTCAGATTTTTTTTCTTGTAAGTTGGCAAAGGTTGCATGGGTGATTAATGGGTTAGTAATCGATAAATGTTCTGTCCAACCCACTAGTTTATTAATTAACCAATCATTGCAGTACTAGTTTTCTGAAGTAGATTTTCTCTCGCTTTTGCTTATTTTTCTCCATCCAGTCAGCTGTGAGAAGATGCACCCAAGTAGGTCGGCGTACAGCCACAGGCGGGACTATAGTGACAGAAGTTCACGGCAGTTGGATGAGTACAGCAGCAGACAGGAAGAACGGCGTGAATCTCACGGAGATCCACCAAGGAATTCTTATAACAAATATGGCAGCGACAGCCGTGGCAGCAAGGAGAGGAAGAGCAAGAGTGGCGAGTACGAGGACTCCCCTCAGAAGCCGTACAGTAAAAATTCAGTGAACAGAGACTGGAGCAGGAAGAGTCCCATGGGGAGGTGCACATCTTCGCCCATCTATGAGGCCTCTGAAAGAAAAAGGCCACGATTTTCAGAGGAAGAAGAAAGGGATTACCGATACAGATATGAGCTGCAGGAAAAATCTTTCAGGCTGTCGCCGGACGATTTTTCACGTAAACATGTAACCAGGAGCTTCAGCGAGACTTCTCCACAAGAAGAGGTGTTCAGATACGGAAAATCGCCCCAAGACTCCCGACACGGGCAGTGGAACGAAGAATTCACATACAGGCAGCGGGATGATGATGTGGACTACAGACAGATGTCAGATGGGTATAAAGACAGAGACAACTGTGAATGGAGCCAGGATCGTTCACGAGAGAGGCCACGATCCCCAGAGCATTCTTCTAAGGTCGGCCTGGGGTTTCACATGTGTGTTTGCTTTAGGTTGTTTTGTTTATCTTGTGCTTTTGATAATTTTTTCCATGTTTTTCAGAATTATGTAATACCCAGAGAGAGGAATACCAGCCCTCCCACAACCCCGTACCAGGAGGATTATGGTCCAGACAGAATGGTTAGGGTCCCCTTGAATGGGTCTGTTGCACCGGTGGGTTGTTTTTACTTTATCATTGAAATAAACATTTTTCGTAGCAAATATTTGACTTATCGCAAAAATGTTTAGATAATTTCAGTGATTTTGACTGCTGATGCACTCATATTTTGGCATAATATAGGTACTTGTTAGGGATTAATTGACTTTCAATTAATTGTCAACAAGAATTTAGTCGACAATTAATTGATGACTCAGCAGTCTTTTTCAATGGGAGCTTTTTCGATGAAATGTAGTGGCGTCGCCATCCAGACGTGGGGTGCACGCGGTCATCCACTGCTGCATTTCAACTGAAAAAGCAGAAGACACTTTTTAAGTCTCCAGAGCACATGCGCTATGCAGAGTGGGGAAAAAAACTCACCCTTCCAGGTAGGGCTGTGCAATGACGATATACACTCACCGGCCACTTTATTAGGTACACCTGTCCAACTGCTCGTTAACACTTAATTTCTAATCAGCCAATCACATGGCAGCAACTCAGTGCATTTAGGCATGTAGACATGGTCAAGACAATCTCCTGCAGTTCAAACCGAGCATCAGTATGGGGAAGAAAGGTGATTTGAGTGACTTTGAACGTGGCATGGTTGTTGGTGCCAGAAGGGCTGGTCTGAGTATTTCAGAAACTGCTGATCTACTGGGATTTTCACGCACAACCATCTCTAGGGTTTACAGAGAATGGTCCGAAAAAGAAAAAATATCCAGTGAGCGGCAGTTCTGTGGGCGGAAATGCCTTGTTGATGCCAGAGGTCAGAGGAGAATGGCCAGACTGGTTCGAGCTGATAGAAAGGCAACAGTGACTCAAATAACCACCCGTTACAACCAAGGTAGGCAGAAGAGCATCTCTGAACGCACAGTACGTCGAACTTTGAGGCAGATGGGCTACAGCAGCAGAAGACCACGCCGGGTGCCACTCCTTTCAGCTAAGAACAGGAAACTGAGGCTACAATTTGCACAAGCTCATCGAAATTGGACAATAGAAGATTGGAAAAACGTTGCCTGGTCTGATGAGTCTCGATTTCTGCTGCGACATTCGGATGGTAGGGTCAGAATTTGGCGTCAACAACATGAAAGCATGGATCCATCCTGCCTTGTATCAATGGTTCAGGCTGGTGGTGGTGGTGTAATGGTGTGGGGAATATTTTCTTGGCACTCTTTGGGCCCCTTGGTACCAATTGAGCATCGTTGCAACGCTACAGCCTACCTGAGTATTGTTGCTGACCATGTCCATCCCTTTATGACCACAATGTACCCAACTTCTGATGGCTACTTTCAGCAGGATAATGCGCCATGTCATAAAGCTGGAATCATCTCAGACTGGTTTCTTGAACATGACAATGAGTTCACTGTACTCAAATGGCCTCCAGATCTCAATCCAATAGAGCATCTTTGGGATGTGGTGGAACGGGAGATTCGCATCATGGATGTGCAGCCGACAAATCTGCGCCAACTGTGTGATGCCATCATGTCAATATGGACCAAACTCTCTGAGGAATGCTTCCAGCACCTTGTTGAATCTATGCCACGAAGAATTGAGGCAGTTCTGAAGCCAAACGGGGGTCCAAACCGTTACTAGCATGGTGTACCTAATAAAGTGGCCGGTGAGTGTATATCCGATAACGATACAAAGCACATCT
The DNA here is from genome assembly GCA_020510985.1 of Pholidichthys leucotaenia. Lineage (NCBI taxonomy): Eukaryota > Metazoa > Chordata > Actinopteri > Cichliformes > Pholidichthyidae > Pholidichthys > Pholidichthys leucotaenia. The sequence continues at coordinate 52,593,588 of CM035848.1, forward strand.
ATTGTTTCATAGAATACACTATCATGTATATCGTGATTTAAAATCCACATACTCTCGTTTATTCAGTAAAGCTCCTACCTCACCACTACTTGTCAGCGCCTCGTCTCTCCGCAGTGTGCGACTGCGTGCAGTGGAACAGGTGTCATGGGTGGCTAGGCTTCAGTCTGGTGGTTGCTAATACTAACTTCAAACTACTGGTTCAGATAGCTGCTACTTCGGTTTGCCAGGCATGTGGGACTGTTTTCCATTGTGCTGCATCAGAGAGGATAGTCCGCTAACCTTGTTTTAATAGGAGGTAAGTAATGTTAACATCATGTCTAATTATAAAATGCTAAATGACGATGCTAAGTTGTGCTAACTGGAAGCCATAGCAGATCATTGTTTCATTGGCTTAAGTTACTGAGTTTTTTAATTTTGTTTGAAAAAATTTTTATTAGAGCTGCAAAAGTGCATGATGGTGACACATACACACAAAATAAATAAATTGAAATGGGTCAGAGGAGCAAGTTGGCTCTTAACCCTTTAACTGCCCAGATTAAATGGACGGGTCATGCGCCCCCAGTGGCACAGCGCAGCAACTGCACGTGTCAACTTATTGACATCCCCAGCTATACTGAGAATTTGTACTAATCTCTATTGATCTGACAGTTTAGAAGGTGGCAGACATCGCCGAAGGAATCATGGCTGACATGGAATATAGCAAAGAAGGAGAAATCCTCAATATTCTTCCTTTTTCCGCTTTGGGCTCACACACCAATGTGGATGCCGCTGTGTTTCGTCGTCGTGACAGCGATGATGACTGAAACTGCATGAAACGGGAAAAATAGCTGTGTAATACAAACGAAATTCACGTGGGATAATCATAAGAGTTTGTAGATGTGGTACACTGGTGTAAATTACTAAGTAAACATGTTACATTGACCATGATGAACGAAAAACTGAGCTCCCATTACCAAGATGGTGGTGCCCACGGGTGGCGTGGATTCCCACAGGAATAATGCACCAAACAGAAAAAATAGCCACGTAATACAAATGAAATTCATGTGGGGTAATCATACGAGTTTGTAGAAGTGGTACACGGTGTAAATGGCTGAGCAAACACACAAACATCAACCACGTGGGCGGGCGAGCCCCCCTCCCGGTAACAGGGAAATATGTTTTTTTGACATTGTATTGATTTTCTGGTTCATATACTTCGAAAATTAGATAAAAACATACCCCTGTAGCAAATCAGCGTCAAAAAAACTGTACCATTCTTTACGTAAATGTGTCCAAAGTCCACTTTTGACTGAGTTGTGTAATTTATATAGCTGCCGTGACATTATGCATAAATGCATAAATTTATTCCTATCTGAAACTTTGGATCATATTCTACATCTTTCTAATTGACAGTAAGCCATTATCTCTTGTAACTTTCAAGTTATAGCCTTGGAAATCTGAACTATTTTATTGACAAAATTTTTTTACTACTCTTGACTACTGGGGGGGCTTGAGTGCCTTGCATTGCCCCAGGCGCCATATGGCACCTTGGGCAGTTAAAGGGTTAATGTAATTTATTTGCTTTCTAATAATTTTAATTAGTCAAGTAGCGATGAATAAAATGAAAGTCATCACATGTATTTTATTACATTTTGTCTTTGATTTTCAGATCATGACCAATCTGAAATATTACTACTAAGAAGCAAACAGGTTAAGGCTGCGCATCCACCAAACTTTTTTCAGCTCTGGGTGGCTATTTTCCATTCATTCTTTACTAGTACATACCCGTGCATACCCGTAGAAACCAAGTAGAAGCAAGTATTTCTGCATGCCCGTTGCTGAAGGGTCTCCTCCTGTCTCAGATGGCTGTGTTGTTCAGTCATGCCTGCAGCGTACTGGTGGAACCTGAGGTGTTTAATGTTCACGGCATCCTTTCTGACGTGCAGCAGTTCTCCTCATTCTGTTGTTCTCCATCTGGTGGGTCGTCGTCTTCGTTGAGACCACTGGTTGAGGGATAGGTGCGTCATAATTCCAGTTCATGGGCACAATCCTGAAAAAGTGGCTTTCGACCCTGTTCAGGAAGGCCCGTGCGTGCCCATAGAAACCAAGAAACTGGAGCACCTGGAGAAAATCAGCGCTTTGCTTGGCATTTTACAATTTGTAGTGTAAACTGGCATTCGTCAAGGTTACGCATTTGCTGTCATGTAGGCATGGCAAGTCGTCCTATGATGCCTGAGTTCATAGGATGTCCTATGATGATGAGGTAGAGTTCATAGGCCATCCTATGATGTCCTATAAATGTGCTTTAACCCTTTAGCTTCCCCAGGCACCACATCTGGGGCAACTCAAGACCCCTAGTGGTCAAGAGTGGTAAAAAAAAATTTTGTCAATAAAATGGTTCAGATTTCCAAGGCTATAATTTGAGTTACAAGAGATAATGGCTTACTGTCAATTTGAAAGATGTAGAATATGATCCAAAGTTTCAGATAGGAATAAAATTGCGCATCTAATTTGCATAATGTTGCAGCAGCTATATAAATTACATAACTCAGTCAAAAGTGGACTTTGGACACATTTAAGATAAGATAAGATAAGCCTTTATTAGTCCCACAATGGGGAAATTCCAGGATTGCAACAGCACAGGGATAGCAACACTCAGAGCAACAATCAGAAGACAAGAAAAAACAAGAGCAGTGAGTATACATACATACATAATATATATGTATGTATATAGCATATATACATACATAATATATAAACACACACAGTGCGGAGCATTGTAGCTAGATGGAATGAAACAGCATAACCGTCTACTTAGTTAATCCTACATGGTACGATTATGTACCCATACATATTGTCACCTTCCGTAGCGACCGGTATTTTCCTAGTTGTATGCTGGAGGGGACCATTGTGTAAGTCTATTGCGTCTTATGCATTCAATACTATTAGGTTGTCACGTCTTTTTGCTATCTCTGCGAGCAGCCCTGCTTAGGTTGTACAGTCTGACAGCCGTTGGTAGGAAGGATCTGCGAAACCTCTCGGTTGTGCACCTAGAATGATGTAGTCTGCTGCTAAATGAGCTCCTCAGTGCATTTAGCAGTACACAAAGAATGGTCCTTTTTTGACACAGTTTTGTCTACAGGGGTATGTTTTTATCTAATCTTCAAAGTGTATGAATCAGAAAATCAATAAAATGTAAAAAAAAAAACCCAAACCTATATTTCTCTCTTACCTGTTGCCGGGGGGGCTCGCTCGCCCACCTGACTGGTCCGTTTTCATCCATCGTGGTTGATGTTTTGCGTTTGCTCGGTCAATTACACCCTCTTCCACATCTACAAACTCTTATAATTATTCCACGTAAATTTCGTTTGCATTACATGGCTATTTTTCCTGTTTGAAGCATTTTTCCTGTGAGAATTCATGCCGATTGTAGGTGCTGCCATTTTGGTGCTGGGAGCTCAGTTTTTCGTTCATCGTGGTCAATGTTTTGCTTTTGCTCGGTCAGTTACACCCTCCTCCACATCTACAAACTCTTACGATTATCCCACGTGAATTTCATTTTTATTACGTGGCTATTTTTTCCCATATCATGCAGTTTCAGTCACAATCGCAGCGGCCATGACTGAACATGGCGGCATCCACATTGGTGTTGTCAGCTCAAAGCGGAAAAAGGGAGAATAATAATGAGGATTTCTTCTTCTTTGCTGTATTCCATGTCAGCCATGATTCCTCCGGCACATGTCTGCCACCTTCTGAACTGTCAGATCAATACAGATCAGTACAAATTTTCAGTATAGCCGGGGGACGTCAATAAGTTGACTGGTGCAGTTGCTGCGCTGTGCCACTGGGGGTGCGCGACCCGTCCATTTAATGTGGACAGTTAAAGAGTTAAAGTCTGTCGTACCCTATGTTGGTGAAGGGTGTCCTCCTGTCTCAGATGGGTGCGATGTACTGCTGGAACCTCAGGTGTTTCATCTTCATGGCATCTTTTCTAACGTGCAGCAGTTGTCCTCATTCTATTGCTCTCCATCTGGTGCGTCTTCTTCGTTGAGACCACTGGTTGAGGGATAGGTGCGTCATAATTCCAGTTCATGGACAGGATCATGAAAATAGGTCTGAGCAAAATAGAGGCTTTCTGGCATAGACTCACTGTATATGACATAAAGACATGAAGGCAGCCTTGATGTATATGACATCATAAAGACACATTTGTCTGTGTGCCGTCATATAGGCATCGCGAGTTGTCCTGTGATGTCTAAGTTTATAGGCCGTCCTATGATGTCCTATAAACGTGACACACACACACAAGAGATTTCTTGCTTTTATAGAGTGATGTAGTCCTGGTGGTAATGCACCTGTAAGCTGGTTGTGAACCGCCAATCAAATCTAAAAGAAAAAGCGTTTACAGCGCTGAGCGCCCATGGTGCTGAAACGCTCTTGGCGGTGGCCGTTTTTTGTCGCGGCGCTCAGAGCTGGAAAAAGTTCAACTTTTCAGAGTCTGCAGCTGAGCTTGTCAATGTCAGACCTAAGCAGCCAATCAGAACTGCTGCGTGGGCGGGACATAGGATGCCGGTACGCGTCTGTACTCAGACTCCTGCTTTCCGTGTCATCATATTTCACATCCAGAGCTGCTAAAACGCATTTCCTGTCCATTGTTATTTAGGGACTGCTACTAAAAAATCAGAAAATAGTCTGACCATAGGAAAGTAGAAGTGTTGAGCTGAGAGTGACAAGCAGTTGCTGGGATACAGGGCACAGACTCCCCCCCCCCCCCCCAACAGCGTCATGCACAAACTCGGGGGGGGGGGGTGCTCAGGGCGGTTGAGTGACAATAAATGCATTTTGTGGACACACAGCCTAAATCAGGCCAGAATGGCATCTTCAGGGTGTAGCTCTACACTTAAATTTTCACTGATTTAAACTAACAGCTACTTTGTATCTGTAAATGGCAGTGATGGATAATTCTCTTATTTTCAGGCATTTCTTTGTTGTTTTTTTTTCTCCTCTGGCTCATGGATTATTACCTCCGCCAAGGAGGTTATGTTTTCATCGGCGTTGGTTTGTCTGTTTGTTTTTGTTTGTTTGTTTGTTAGCAAGATAACTCAAAAAGTTATGGACGGATTTTCATGAAATTTTCAGAGATTGTCAGAAATGGGGTATCCTACAGATGATTAGATTTTGGTGGTAATCCGGATCACCATCTGGATCCAGGAATTTTTTAAAGGATTTTTTTTTTTTTTTTTTTTTTAAATTTATTTAACATTGCGAGATGGGGCCATTTTCAATATTTTTTTTTGTGCATGTAACTCTGCCAAAAAATCATCAGAACACTTGGACAAAAAAAAAAAAAAATACAGGACAACATGCCCACAGGGGAACTGTGGCGCTTGGCGGAGGTCTGCGCTCTCCGAGTGCTTTTCTAGTTTAACTTATTGATGTTTACTTTTTATTCATATGATTTAGAAGAAAAACCTGAAATTTGAGAATCAAGTCTCAAATGCACATGAACTGTTTTAAGATGAGCCTTTATTAAATTCCAGGATTGCAGCAGCACTCAGAGCAATAGTAAATAAGATAAAATAAGAATTGGTTAGCCATCCACCCATCCATCTTCTTCCACTTAATCCTTTTCGGGTTGTGGGGGGGCTGGAGCCTGTCCTAGTGTCTTTGGGCGAGAGGCAGGGTACACCCCAAAGCAGTAAATAAATATACATAATGTACACAGTTATATACACAGTGCAGGAGCATTGCAACTAGATAGTACCAACAGCATTACAGTTGGTTAAATTACCTGGCAGGCTATAAATATGTACCCAGACAGTATATTTAACATTTTAATGAACAGTGTTATTGCCACCCTCGATAATTGTAATTGTCTTAGTTGCGTGTTGGAGGGCACAATCTCTATTGTGCAGAGTTGTGACGTTTAATACAACCTCTACAAGCAACACTGGTTAGACTATAAAGTCTGACAGCTGTCGGTAGGCATAGATGTTTTATAACAACACTGCAAAATTATGAGGGAAAGAGGTGCATGTAAAAAAAGTAAAGCAAAAAAGGAGATGGTCCCTTTTATGTGATTATCTAAATTGTATAATTTACAGAAGCTGTATATTGGGATATATATCGTTATTGTGATACAAGATTCGTGATATGAAATTTTTGTCATATCGTGCAGCCCTACTTCCAGGTTACGTTGGAGCGCAACAAGTTCTAATAGTATCCAAGCTTGAAGGTCCACCTGTTTCAAATTAATGTAGCAGAGAAACTGACCAGAGCAAAGAAAAAGATTACAGTGAGCGCAAAAACCCGTCCCTGCTGCCTTCAACTTGCCGCAAAACAGGAAAGCAGACCGGACTCAAGTTTCCACTGAGGTAACAGACAGCAGAGGGAGCCCAGATTGTACTGGGTTTGTCTGGATTTCTGGGGTACTGTGATAATGTTTAACATGCAACAGATGAAACGGCTCCCAATTTATTTTCTTGTTAAAACAGTCTACCAGTGCACCTCAGTAAACTGGAACGTGAAAGTTATTTTTTGTAATATAACTAAAAAAGATAAATTTATGGTATTGGTAATGGTTTTTAAAATAAGTTAAAAATCATGACATTTGTAATTTACTGAGATGTGCCAGCATATAGTACACACTATAGTTAATTTCCTTACACAGCATGTGGGACACCATGTGGTGTATAGGGGCAGCGCCTATCTCCATTTCTCTGACCCTAGGCCACACAGCTCCTGTAAGTAGTGTAAGCTACAGTGGGAGGTCAGTCCTCTGGTAGTGCTGTGCGTTACAGTACATGGTATACAGTACAAAATTTATTAAACTACAAAAAATACCATTGTCTGTAGTAAAAAAAAATGCAAATGATACAATAAGTCATTGAGGAATAAGATGTTAATGTTTTATTCAGTATATTAAAAACAATAATTAACTTTTTGTATGTTAAAGATAGACCATATTGTAACGAGGGAAATTCAAATTCTCAGGAAAATTGCCACATATCAGTTAATCATTAATCAATTGATAAGGTGAATCAATTAATTAATAGATTAATCGATAACTTGCATCCCTAGTACTGGTCAATATTCAGTGCAAAAATGCAGTGCAGCAGTCCAAAAAATCAGTCCAGAAATTCTATTCACATTGCTGTGTTGCAAAATTTCCATCGTAGGGAGTTCTAGTTTTGTTCCTCTTCGCCTGCTTCAGGCTGTTTGTTTTGTTTTGGGTTTTTTTGTCTTAGTGGAGCAGTTCGGGCATGGTAGCTCCAGTCTCATTTCTGTTTCATGACTGAGGCCCATAATGTTAGAAAGACCTTTAAGTTTGCTATGAACATCAGATGTGATGCTTACTAGAGCTGTTGTCATTAGCTGCTGTGGCGAACGTTGGCTCCTTTTTTTTTTTTTTTTTTTTTTTTTTTTTTTTTTTTTAAACTTACTGATAACGTTTGCAAGTGATCATCAATTACATACTATCATCACATCACTGGTTCTTTGTGATCTTGAGCTGTATGAGGTCCTTGATCTGATATTCAAAAGGACTCCTTGTTAGTATTGTATTATTTTTTTTCCTCATCTACAGCGGGGGAAATAAGTATTGAACACATCAACATTTTTCTCATTAAACCTATTTCTGATTGACCCATTGACTTGAGATTTTCACCAGATATCAGTAACAACCCAAGTAATCATACATAAAAAGAAAATCAAGGCAACTGTGTTCACAAAACAACTTATATTTAATAAAAGTGGAATGACACGTGCGTATTGCACACGCTTGGTGAAATTTATTTAATATTTATTTTTAATATATTTGGGTTGTTGGTGATATCCAGTGAAAATCTCAGGTCAGTGGCTCCATCAGAAATATATTTAATGAGAAAAATGTTGACATGTTCAATACTTACTTTCCCCACTGTATATTATTTCCACAGTGAAAGTCGGCTGACATCAGGGTCCGTGCTGTTATTTTCTTCACCCACATGAATGATCCACAATGGCAATTATTTTGTTTATTTTTGACTCGTCTGTCCATTCTCCCATTTGACATTTTATGTTGTCGCCAGTACACCATGTTCCAAATTATTATGCAAATAAGATTTTAGTGTCATAAACATTCAGTTTTTTGTTTTTCAATTAAACTCATGGATGGTATTGTGTCTCAGGGCTCTCTGGATCACTGATACCAATCTCAGACACCTGTCATAATTAGTTTGCCAGGTGAGCCCAATTAAAGGAAAACTACTTAAGAAGGATGTTCCACATTATTAAGCATACCACAGGTTTCAAGCAGTATGGGAAAGAAAAAGGATCTCTTCTGCCAAAAAGCTTCAAATAGTCCAATGCCTTGGACAAGGTATGAAAACATAAGATATTTCATGAAAACTTAAGCGTGATCATCGTACTGCGAAGAAATTTGTGGCTGATTCAGAGCACAGACAGGTTCGTGCAGATAAAGGCATAATGAGGAAGGTTTCTGCCAGACAAATTCATCAGCTTAAGAGAGCAGCTGCTAAAATGCCATTACAAAGCAGCAAACAGGTATTTGAAGTGGCTGGTGCCTCTGGAGTCCCACGAATCTCAAGGTGTAGGATCCTCCAGAGGCTTGCAGTTGTGCATAAACCTACTATTCGGCCACCCCTAACCGGTGCTCACAAGCAGAAAGGTTGCAGTGGGCCCAGAAATACACGGACTAATTTTCACGGTCTTGTTTACTAATGAGTGCTAACCAACCCTGGATGGTCCACATGGATGGGGTAGTGGATGGTTGGTGGATGACCACCATGTCCCAACAAGGCTTCAACGGCAAGGAGGTGGCGGAGTCATGTTTTGAGCTGGAATCATGGGGAGAGAGCTGGTAGGCCCCTTTAGGGTCCCTGAAGGTGTGAAAATGACCTCGGCAAAATATGTAGAGTTTCTGACTGACCACTTTATTCCATGGTACAAAAAGAAGAACCGTGCCTTCCATAGCAAAATTATCTTCATGCATAGCAATGCATGCTGCAAAGAATACCTCTGTGTCATTGGCTGCTATGGGCATAAAAGGAGAGAAACTCATGGTTTGGCTCCCATCCTCCCCTGACCTCAACCCTATTGAGAAACTTTGGAGCATGTTCAAGCAAAAGATCTATGAGGGTGGGAGGCAGTTCACATCAAAAGAGGAGCTGTGGGAGGCTATTCTGACATCTTGCAAAGAAATTCAAGCAGAAACTCCAAAAAACACACAAGTTCAATGGATGCAAGAATTCTGAAGATTATATCAAAGAAGGGGTCCTATGTTAACATGTAACTTGGCTTGTTAAGATGTTTTTGATTGAAATAGCTTTTGATTTCAGTAAATATGACCTCCTAATGCTGTAAATTCAACAAAGGACCATTTTCAGTTCACAACCAGTAAAATGTTTTGAAACTCTGTTGTGCATAATAATTTGGAACAGAGTATTTTGAGTTTTTTATTTTTGCAAAAAAAAATTATTATTGGGAGGTTTGTGCACTAAAATTTGAATTGTGCTCTAACAGTTGATGACTTGAAAATTATACTGACTCATTTGCATCGACTATTTAGAAAATCGGACAAATCATCTGCATAATAATTTGGAACGCGGTGTGTAACGTCTGCATTTCTGATTAGATTGACTTGGAAATTTGCACAGAAGCTCGAGTTTATCAATACCTTGGATAAGTTCCATTTTGACATCTAATGAAGGGTTAACCAGTAACTAAAAGGACTTGGATATGATTTTTTTTTCTTTTGAAAAAGGCACTGGCTACATGACAGGTTTATCTTTGCATTTGATGAGGGATACACTACATTGTTCAGTTGGAGCTCTGTATATGAGCTTGCTCATTAAGGTTCTTTCATGTTAATAAGAATCTCTTCAAATTAAATTCTGTGCATTTTTTATTTTTTTAATTTTTTTTTTGCCTGAAAATCTGCATTTGGTCTCAAATGGCTTTAAAGATCAGATGTGGATCAATCTACAGTCGTATGTAACAAAGACCATTACCAGCCTATGAGGACCAGAGGTGGAAATGTTAAATTTTTTTAGGCCACCTGAAGAGCAAATACTGTACATTTGTTCAGTAGTAAGAGCCAAAAAGCCAGAGGACAAGTTTCAGCAATGATGACTTCAAAAACAAACTGGTTGGTTACAAAGTAAACTTTGGATGATATTTTGTGTAAACTGTTGCTTCTGTATGTTTCTCTTCAGTCTTATGACAGAGAAGCCGTCAGACAGGCTACCTCTGAGCCGGCTGAGCAAAAGGCCACCAAAGGATTTCAGCGATTTCTCGATGTGCTCAACAAGGGAGTCAACGTCGACATTCTCACCAAGATAGTGACTCAGCCCTCCGAAGACTCTGATCACATACGCAACCCTCAGAGTTCTTTCATAACATCTGCCAATCGTTCATGGTCTCCCGGTTGTTCTCAGAGGAATGAAGAACGCTGGCCGAGCAACTCTCCCTGGATTGAGAGCGAAGTACCCCGAAGGGTCATTTCTCCACCACCTCAGCCCTGGTCCCTCAGTCCGAGGAGGTGGCCCCCTCCCGATGAAAATCCTATGAGGAGGAGCGACGACGGACCCGAAGAATACACAAGCAAGTCCAGGTCTCCCCCACTGATTGAAAGGAAGCAGCTGTCACCCGACGATGAGCACAAGCACAGGCAGATGAAGGATGTTCTGCAGGCCATCGGCATGGATCTGGGGTTCGAAGAACTTGGCCAGATGTCTCATCGGATCCAGGAGCGACTGTATGGGAGGAAGGATGGAGACTCTGGTCGCAAGGAGGCTCAAGTAAAGAAACCCTATTCCCCAAAACGTCAAAGCAAAACGTCATCATCAAGCAAATCCAGTTATACCCCCCCAACCCAGGACTATTACATGAAAAGAGACTTGTACAGCCCTGGGAGGAGTCAAGGAGATGAGCGTCAAACTCATCAGGTACATCAGTATGTTGAATACAGCAGGAAAAAAATGAATAGCATTTCTGTACAGGGCAGCAGGAAAAGTGAGGCTCAAAAAGAGGAAAACACTTCTGCATTGCAAGATTTTTCTCCAACCCCCACATACCCCATGTCCATGCCGCCCCCTTCTCCGTTGGTGCCGTCTTATCCTCCCGTCACCTGTCCACCGCCGCCGATCCTGCCTTTCCCTCCACCTGTGCCCCCAGCAGTACCACCAGTAATTCCCCCCATCTTCCTGCCCAGCCTGCCACCTTTCCTCCCCTATCCAGGTATGAAGCCCATGAACATGCCTGCGGCTTTGCACCCTCCTGCCCCTCCCCTGTTCCCCCCGGCCTTGGGTAACCTGAACCCGCAGCTCTACAACCTCCCAGCTGCCAGTACGTTTCAGTCACTGAACACGGCACAGAAGTCCAAAACTCGGTTCAGGCATCGCTGCCTGCAGGAAATCGAAATCAAAACCAAACAACCGAAATGATGAGGAACTCTCCTCAGAGTGAATACGAGACTTTAAACCTGACCGATATATCACACACAGCTTTTTACTCTGAGCTTTGCAACATTTGGACGTTTGCAAGCCACCTGACCAGCAGGAACTACTGCAGTTGCATCAGAGCCCTGTCCAGGTTCCTCTCTGTATATACACCAGTCAGCCACAACATTAAAACCAAGTGACACTGACATTATTCCAGATTGCAAATGTTTGTACAGAAACCTTAGTCCTTGGAGTCATGTAATTGTAAACCAAAAGGGCAACATCTTCTGGTATATCCACTCGTGCCACAGAAAACTGAAGTGTCTCAAAAAACAAACTCCATATAAACACCTATCCCTTATCCAAGGATCTTGTTTATATGCTGATGGGACATCACTATAATAAAAAGAAACTTTTCAAATTGTTGAACAGGTTTTAATGTTATCGCTATTAGTGTAACTTTTACGTAGGTCATGTAATCCCAGAGAGAAACGATATATGCTTGTTTGCAGGTTTCCTCTTTTTTCCCCTTTATTTTGTTAATTAAAATGTTAAATGTTTGATCCTGTGTATTTGTTTCATTGACATGTTTGGATGTCTTTTTGTAGAAGCCTTGATCTGCTTTTATTAGTTCCATGATCAGTGTATAAAAACATGCTACTGTTTGTTAGGCTCACTTATTTTGATTTTCTGTAAACATACAGAAAAAAGTGTATGAATAATGAACTGCAAACTGTTAAATATGGTGAATAAATAAGTTGTTTAATTGCACACACTGTTATTGTCATAAATCACTGAACAGTACAGAGGGCACCTACAGCATCAAGATTATGGCCCAACAGGGGAGTGTAGTGGTAAATCTGGTCATAGATTAGTATGTTTCACATAAAAATGATAGCGATGTCCTATCGAGTGTGTATCTATGTACACTACTCACAAAAAGTTAGGGATATTTGGCTTTCTGGTGAAATTTTAGGATGCAACCTAAAATACACTATAACCTTTACAGGTTAACTTAATTTGACCTTCTCCAACCTTTTGAATGCACATGTCAAATTGTTAATACTTTTTGCATAACTTGCTGTTCTCTAACAAGGTGTTTAACAGCAAAATTCACAACAGGTATTTGATCCATAAATTGACCAATAAATTTTCTGGTTCAATTAGAATTGGTATTTAAACAGTCCCCTTCATGCTGTTCACATTTTGACATCATGAGACCAAGACGACACCTAACAGTTGTAGTGATAGTTAAAACTGAGGCCTCATGAAACAGTAAGCAACTTTGAGACCATTTCTTCATGAGTGACAGTGTTATGAAACATCTGAAGACTTCCATCTGGTGACTGACTGTCAGAACTGGATTTAAGTTGAAAACCTGAAAAAGGGCAATACTCTTATCACAAGCCATGTCTACATTTACACAAGTAACTGGATTAAAAGCCTGATTGGAATAAAAATGCTTCATGTAAACATGCCAATCTGAATATTCTGACCCGATCATGCTCATTCGGATCAAAATTTCATTCCAGTTGAGAGGGGTGGGTTATGCCGATTGTTAATCCGAATGGTGCGCATATAAACATTCCAAAGGTTGGGTCGAAAATATGTTTACTGCACATGCCTGTACGTCAGCCACACATTGACGTGACATATTTCCGCCTTTACAGCAGCTAGCGGAAGACATAGTGGGTGTAAAACAAAACTGGTCTGTATCGTCCTGCTGTCTTCCTCTGTTTGTCATATGCAGAAGCATGTACTCGTAGCTTCATTACAGAGACCAGCAGAAGCAAAAGTACAGTCTGAATAACACAATACAGGTCCATTTCAAAAAGAGACATGAAGCGGGGTTTGTTTACACAGGAAGTTGCTGCTTCTATTTTCTGAATGTCGACATGCGCATGTCAAAATGATTTAGTCTGTTCAAACGTGTGACACATGGAAACACGTCCTAATCAGATCAGCTTTTTCAGGATCCATGTAAACAGTAAAATTCTAATCGGAATTGTAATCAGATTGAAGAAATTTTGCCCATGTAATCGTGGCTACTGGCTGCACTACTTTTTGTCATTTTGTCAGACAGGCTTGTAAAAATTCTGTCAATGAGTTATCTATCATTTTAATTGACTTTAATTAGATCACCCTCCTTATAATCTGTCAAATGAAGGCTTTCAGAATTTGTAGTCATTGCTGAAAAAATTCTGTGGAAGGACAATTTTCAGTGAATGAAACCTCTGATATATATATTTGGTAAATGGCGTTCACTTATATAGCGCTTTTCTTCTCATCTAGGATGACCAAAGCACTTTATAGATCCTACAATTCACCCATTCTCACACACATTCACACACTGATGGCGGCAGAGCTGCCATACACACAGGCGCTAACCAGGCCACCAGGAGCAACTGGGGGTTCAGTGTCTTGCTCAAGGACACTTCGACAAGCGGACAGCAGACAAAGCGGGAATCAACCCATGACCCTCCGATCAGTAGTCGGGCACACTACACCTGCGCCACCCCCACATATAGAGAGAGTGTCCTTTGGCCACGTCCCACGCTGATGACTGCTCCATTGTAAACCGCGCCCTTTGAAACCAGTTGATGAGTGCCACTCAACTCCAGGCACATTAAGCCTGCTTCATGCTACATTTCCTTCTAGTCTGCTGTGGTCCGCGTACGCTTTGGACGAGCCTGGCACGCATGTGGTGCTGCTCATGCTCACTTTTTTCATCTTCCCAGGCCAAGCAGTTGACACATGCGCACAACAATCATTTGTAGTTTTGCCTCTGCCCGATAGGTAGCGCCAAAGTGCTGACGCGCCACGATTTTCACCAACGAAGAAACAGTGGACTTCTTCACAAAGTTTCTCTTCAAATACAGAGTCCATTTCTGCTGTTTGACTTCCCGGTTTTCACTCCTTTTCCATGAAGATGCTGCTGTGAAAGAAAGTAATGTATGTGTGATTTATGTATGTTTTTATTGTCGTTTTCCGCCTCCTCGTCTTCTTCGTCTGCTGATGTATTCTGTGTCAATATTGCCATGTCGTGAATGGGGACGTTCAGTCTTGCACATGCGCTTTTCAACGCGTTCAGGTCGTGGGCAGGTGGCGTGGTCACAAAATTTGGGCTGCACATGGTCGAGCACTGCAGACACGAGCGGAGTGGAGACGATGACGTAAATTTCGTCACGTGAGATTTCCGGTTACGCGTTCGCGGACAGCAGAGGTGTAGCATGAAGCAGGCTTTAAGGGAGGTGAGAGGCACCCAAGTGTCACGTCAGACCATTTGGAACCATTTAAATCAGTGTGGTCTGCGTGCTAGATGACCTGCAAGGGTACCTGACCACACCATCAGTCACAGGTGTCATCGTCTTGCATGGGCCAGGGAGCATTTACGCTGGACAAAGGACCAGTAGGCCTCAGTGCTGTTCTCTGGTAAGTCGATTCCCATTGAGCAGAAATGATGGCAACCAATGATGGAGACATCAAGGACAGCACGAATGATGGCAACCAATGATGGAGACATCAAGGACAGCACTATGCATAAGCCACTGTTGTCACCAGAGGAGCCTTTGGTGGTAGTGGTGTTCAGTCTGGGCATGTGTGTCTAGTCAATACAGAACTACCCTATACCTTGTGAATGGTACAGTGACAAGCTGATACTACCCGAATAACATCATTAATCCAGCCATTGTGTCCCTGCATGAACAACACAGGCCTAATTTCATCTTCATGGACAACAGTGCTCCAGCTCATCGAGGTCCCATCATTAGGGAACGGCTGCTGGAAGCTGGGATACCTCAAATGGAGTGGCCTGCACTTTCTCCAGACCTAAATCCCATAGAAAACCTATGGGATCATCTGAGTCACCGTGTAGAGCCTCGTAACCCTGCACCCCACAACCTCAATGACCTGAGGGCCACCCTTCAAGAAGAGTGGAATGCCATGCCTCAGCAGACAATAGCCATGTTTACATGGACACAAGTAACCGGATTAAAAGCCTGATCGGAATAAAAATGCTTCATGTAAACACGCCAATCTAAATATTCTGACCCGATCACGCTCATTTGGATCAAAATTTCATTCTGTCCATGTTTTTGCTTCTCTGTATGAGCATGTTTATTTTGCAAGGTAATCTCAAACTCTTTATTGATCATAGACCAAAGTGTTAATCTTAATTTAACTTCATGGAATTGCAGAGGTCTACAAAATCTAAAAAAAACTTAAACAAGTTATGAATAAAATAAAAGACATAGGTTCAAAAATTGTGTTTTTACAAGAAACTCATCTAATAGAGGAGGATGTAAAAAGAATTAGGAGAAGATGGCAAGGAAATGTTTTCACCTCATCATTTTCATCCCAAGCCAGGGGAGTTATGACTCTCATACATAAAACAGTCCCATTTCAAGTGAAAAATGTAATTGGAGATAAATTAGTAAGATATCTAATCATCCAAGGATCTTTGTTATTAGAAAATATAAATCTGGTGAACTTATACGGTCCCAATATTGATGATCAAAACTTCTTTGTTAATTTATTTCTTACTTTAGCATCACTCACAGGGCAACATACTGTATAATAGCAGGGGATTTTAATTGTACATGGAATCCCAGTATAGATAGATCAACAGGACTGGACTGTACGCACAATGGATGCAGGATGACTATTAATCATTTTATGAAAGAATTGAGATTGCTAGATATATGGAGAGAAATGAAACCACAAGTCAAAGTCTATTCTTGTTATTCTAATACCTACAAGACATTCTCACATATTGACTATTTTTTGATCTCCACAGAATTAAGGTCCAAGATTCAAAACTGTTTCCATAACATCGTGATCTCTGATCATGCACCCTGCTGTCTAATATATGTAGATAAGAAATTGACAAAGGTTCCAGGTAGGTGGCAATTTCAGCATAAATGGCTTCAGGATGAGGAATTTGTTAAGTACATAGAAAAACAGATGAGTTCTTTGATGTCAATACTACACAAACATCATGTATAAAGTGGGAGGCTTTCAAAGCTTTTATTAGGGGGCATATTATTAGTTATACAGGTTCAAAATATAAGAAGACTCGAGAGGAGAGAGTCCAATTGGAATGTAAAATAAAAATTCTTCAAGAAAAAGTGTATGCAGGAAGTAATCCAAAGTTAGAGAACGAATTACTGATTCTGAGAGCTGAATATGACAAAAAATCAGCGAATAGAGCTGCCTCGAGTCTTCTAAGATTGAAGCAAACTTTTTATGAACAAGGTGAAAAATCAGGGAAATTATTGGCATGGCAGATTAAACAATTAGAATTTAAAACACCAATTACCAGTATTATAAGTAACAGACAGGCAGTTGTAGATCCTTAAGAAATTAATAGTGCCTTTAGAGATTATTATGAAAAACTATATGATACAAAAAATGAAACTGACTTAACAAAACTAAATGGGTTTTTGGACGGATTATCTATACCGTGTATTCCAAATGAAAACAGGGAGATACTGGAGTCAAAAATTAGTCAAGAAGAAGTTGGGCTAGCCATTGATGATATGAAATCAGGAAAAAGTGCGGGACCAGATGGTCTTCCAGTTGACCTCTATAAAAAATTTAATCCCAAAAACATTCAAGTACTTTGTCATGTAAACACTTTTCTAGGCTATGATACATAATCGATTGCCGTCATCTTTGACTGATTTTCTGCTTGTGTGCAACAATAAGACAACAGTGTGAACAGAGGATACTTCTGCAGGATCAAGGACACAGTCTGCTGTTTTTCGTTTATAGCAGGACGCATGAGCAACACCGGTCCCCGCCGCTGGGAACAGTGGAATAGTTCATCTGTCTGACTATTTCTGCAAAGAGCTCGTCCACTGATCCTTTGTTTTTGGCTGAAGTTTCCATAAAGGGGCAACTTCACTCCTGGGCCAGAGCCTTGCCCTCCCCGGAGGACACCTCTCTCTCGCCCTCCAGGTCCGCTGCCTTCGCTCGTCGGCGGAGCATCACTGCCGGGTGCTGCGTTCGCCGGCAGCTCGTTTTCTTCAGCGTCGGGTCGCCAGCGTGGCTGTCCAGACCAGAAGGTAAATTAATAAAACCATTTTTGGAAATGGTTTTAAAAGCATTTCAAAATAGTAATTTACCACCATACATGAATAATGCCTTAATTATACTGTTGCCAAAACCAGGTAAACCCTCTAATAAATGTGAAAACATGAGACCAATAAGCCTATTAAATGCTGACCTTAAGATAATCTGTAAAATTTTAGCAAGACGACTACAAGAAATATTACGGTACCAAATATTATTAACCGAGATCAGAATGGCTTTATAATGGGAAGACAAGGCTTCCATAATGTAAGAAGACTATTTAATATTATCTATTCTAATAAAGAAGCACCGGATACAGCTCTCCTATCATTGGACGCTGAAAAGGCCTTTGATAGGGTCGAATGGCCCTTTCTTTTTGAAGTCCTACAAAGGTTTGGACTTGGAAATAATTTCATAAAATAGGTTCAGATAATGTACAATAATGCTACAGCAGAAATCCTAACAAACAGCAATATCTCAAAATCAATAAAAATCAATAGAGGATGTCGACAAGGCTGTCCACTTTCACCTTTGTTGTTTACTATGGCAATTGAACCTTTAGCGATGGCAGTACGTTTACATCCACAAATATATGGAATTAAAGTTGGACCAACAGAACATAAAATCTCCCTGTATGCCGATGACATAATTTTGTTTATGTCGAATCTTAAAAAATCAATTCCGACCTTGTTAAATTTAATAAAGAACTTTGGGGAAATATCAGGATATAAAATAAATAAAACTAAATCTTCAATATTAATGCTAAATGAGACCCAGAGAAATCACCCAGCTCCTGAGGTAAATCAATTCAATGTTGTAAATCAGTTTAAATATTTAGGAATTCAAATTGTGCCTAAGCTAGAATTAGTCGCCAGTGCCAACTATGAAGCCTGAATGACAGATATTAATGAGTTGCTTCAGAGATGGATGTCACTACCAGTGAGCGATGATCGGGAGAATTAATATACTTAAAAGTAATATCTTAGCCAAAATACTTTATTTATTTCAATACATTCCTTTACCACCACCTTCAGATCTATTCTCAAGAATTAAAAAAAAAAGTTAGTGGAATTTATATGGAACAATAGGAAGGCTAGACTACGTCTGTCCTTACTATATTTACCATTTGATCGTGGAGGTCTGAAATGTCCAAACTTTATGTTGTATTACTGGTCAGCACAACTGAGGTCTATGACATATTATTTTTCATCAAATGATCTCCCTCACTGGACTGAAATGGAATCATACAATTTACCTTTACCTCTTCCCTTATTCATATAACCAGACTCGGCTAAAAAATTACAGAAACAAGTTAAAAATCCATTTGTAAAGCATATGATCAAAATATGGTGTGAAACCAAAATATATTTAAAAGAACTGTAGAAGAGCTGGAAATGACGAGGCGGTTTTGTATCACAAAAGCAGGGTCTTTAATGAACAACTCTTCTATCTTGTCTCATCTGGTGCAGAGCTTGGCAGAAGGCAAAGAGAGAGAATTCTGCCCAGCTCACTGGTTAAATACAGGCACACATCAAAGACATGCAAAACACAAGCTGAAATCCCCTGTTATCTAAATCCCCCATTAGTCCTGTTAACTCCTCCCTTCGTCTTGGGAGGTGATGGGAAAACCTCTCCTCGCCTTAGGGGGTGAAGGTGTCAAGTCTGTTGCCACAGCGTCCTGTGACGTCATTGTCTTCACACGGCGGTGAGATTCCTTTGTCCTTTCAGAGGTGTGAAGTTCCTTTGTATATTCTGTCCCAAACATTTCCACATGCTCTAACAAATGTAGGTATGGAATATATGAGTAATATATACCACAGGCCCCCCAAACAACTATGAAAGGACACAGAAAGATTCACAGTCTAGGGTAATTACTAAGACATACTACGTGTTACAGCTGTTGCCACAGAAGAAACTTTCAAGCAGCCATGCTCCTAAGAGAGTTCAGTGAAAACATAACAGCATAGTATAATCATAAGTCAGTCCTAAACTGTTGCAGCACAATTAGCGAAAAACTGCGGAGTGTTGGAATCAGTCCCTGTGCTGTCTAGGTTTCAATCTTCTCCCAAAGCTGCTGTAGGTTGGTTTAGACGTCCTGCTGGGATCTTGTTGTGAGGAATCTGCAGTGTGGGAAGGGGAGAGATTATCTGTTCCCTGCCTGGGGGCTGAGACTTTTTCCTTGGGGGGTCTGCCTCGCCGAGGTGCTCTCGCCAACTGTGCAGGTTCGTCTCTCAACAAGAAAGCAGGTTTGAGTCTGTCAATGCTGACTGTTTCATTTCTATCCCCATAATCAAGCACAAAGTGTTTGTCACCATTTTCCAGCACTCTGTATGGGCCATCGTATACTGGCCGTAACGTTGGTTTTAGTGCTTCATGTTTAACAAAAACAAACTCAGCATTTTTTAAAGATTGAGGAACAAAAACTCGCGGAAAAGAGTGGTGAGCTGGACCGTGGAGAGAGTCCGGTCCGTTACTGCCTAAAAACCTTGGGACTGGGAGGTGCCCTGGTTCCGGGTTCTCCGGTAAAAATTCACCTGGGAGTCTGATAGGTTGGGCAAAGACTAATTCTGCAGGGGAAGCGTCTAAATCCTCTTTAGGTGCTGCACGCAACCCCAATAAAACCCAGGGGAGTTTGTTTACCCAATTTGTGTCCGTTAATGAGGCTCTGAGGGCGGCCTTTAAGGACCTGTGAAAACGCTCGCATAACCCATTAGCCTGAGGGTGATAAGCGGTGGTGCGATGAATGGTTGCCCCTAAACTGTTGGACATGGCTGACCAGAGTTCTGAGACAAATTGAGGCCCCCTATCTGACGTGATGTCTGTTGGGACGCCGAAACGTGCCACCCAATTCGTTAGAAAAACGCGAGCGACTTCCTCCGCTGTAGTTGCTGCTAGAGGGACTGCCTCTGGCCAGCGCGTGGTGCGGTCTATCATTGTTAGCAGGTGTGTGAAACCTTGGGAGGAAGGCAGTGGCCCCACGAGGTCGACATGAATGTGGTTAAACCTTCTAGCAGGGATGGGAAAAGGCTCCAGAGGGGCTTTTGTGTGTCTGTGTACTTTGGCGCGTTGACAAGGAATGCAAGTTTTTGCCCATTCTTTTACGTTTTTACGCAGGCCTGGCCACACAAACTTTCCGGCAACCATTTTGACTGAAGCACGCACACCTGGGTGCGCGAGGGAGTGAATTGCGTCGAAAATACGGCGGCGCCAAGCAGCTGGTACTAACGGGCGAGGTCGGCCGGTTGAAACATCGCATATTAGGGGGGGCACGCCGTCGCGCAACCCTTTTTTCTCCAGCCTTAACCCTGTTGGTCCAGACAGGAGAGCGCGCACGTCCGCATCACTGCTTTGTTCTTCCGCCATGGCTGCATAATCTATCCCTTCGAGGATAGGTGCTGCATATGTGTTTGCGTTAGAGAAAAGCTCCGCTGCTGAAGCAGTGTAATCTGTCTCCTCATGCTCTGGTGGTGCCACAGCGCGAGAGAGACAGTCCGCTACTACGTTAAGTTTGCCCGCTACATGTCGAATGTCTGTGGTGAACTCTGAAATCGCAGCTAGCTGCCTTTGTTGTCTGCCCGACCAAGGTTCTGAAATTTTAGCCATCGCAAAAGTGAGCGGTTTATGGTCCACAAAAGCCGTGAAACTCCGCCCTTCTAACCAAAACTGGAAATGGCGGATGGACAAATGAAGCGCCAGCAGCTCCCTGTCAAAAGTGCTGTATTTGCGTTCCGTCGGGTAAAGCGACTTGCTAAAGAATGCTAAAGGTTGCCAGACCCCGCTGACAAGTTGTTCTACAACTGCCCCTATAGCCAGGTCTGAAGCATCTGTGGTTAGAGCAATGCGGGCCGAGGGATCTGGGTGGACTAACATTGTTGCATTAGCTAGGGCGTTTTTTACTTCTGCGAAAGCGTGTTCGCGCTCCGGGGTCCATTCGACCACTTGGGAAGCTTTCTTTTTTTTGAGCGCATCATACAGGGGCTGCATGAGCTGAGCTGCATGAGGGAGGAAACGGTTGTAAAAATTAACCATCCCCCAAAATTCCTGTAGCGATTTGACCGTTTGGGGCCGTGGAAAACCTTCTATCGCATGAATTTTGTCTGGAAGCGGGACTGCCCCTTTCGGGGAGACTCTATGTCCCAAAAAATCAATTTGCGATACGCCGAATTTGCATTTGGCTGGATTAATTATTAGTCCGTGCTCTTCTAGCCTCTGAAAAACAGTAGTAAGGTGTTGCTCGTGCTCCTCCTCTGATGAGCTGGCTACCAGCATGTCGTCGAGGTAGATGAAAACAAAGGGGAGGTCGCGTAAGACCGCGTCCATCATGCGTTGAAAAGTTTGAGCGGTGCCTTTGAGACCAAACGGCATTCGTAGGAATTCAAAAAGGCCGAAAGGGGTTATAACCGCTGTTTTAGGAATGTCTTCAGCTCGGACTGGGACTTGGTGATAACCGCGGACTAAGTCTATCTTTGAAAAAATGCGCGCGCCCGCTAAATGCAGTGAAAAATCCTGTATATGAGGGATGGGGTAGCAGTCATGCGCTGTGGCGTTGTTTAATCTGCGGTAATCTCCGCACGGTCTCCAAGAACCGTCGGATTTCGGAACCATGTGAAGTGGTGAAGCCCAAGGGCTCTTTGAACATCGGACAATGCCTAATTTTTCAAGAGCTGCAAATTCGTCCCTTGCTATGTTGAGCTTGGCCGCGTCCAAGCGGCGAGCTTTGGCAAAAACGGGAGGTCCCGTTGTTGGAATGAAGTGTTTAACCCCGTGTTTGGCTACAGTGGCTGAGAATTTGGGGGTTGTGAGTGCTGGAAATTGGGTGAGGAGTTGCTCAAACTTACCTCCTTCATGCAGCTCAGCTAATGCAGCCCCTGTATGATGCGCTCAAAAAAAAGACACTTATTGTCACAATTTACCCCAATATGGGGTAATCAATATTTTACACCAGGGAGAGCGGATGCCGTATTTAAAGTATGGAATTTAAAAGGGATTCAAAAGATTCAAGACTTAATATTTGTCACGTTCAGATAATATAATGTCTTTTGAAGAACTGAGGATCAAATTTAATCTTAATAGAACACATTTTTTTAAAATATCTTCAGCTTAGGAATTTTATTCGATCAAATCAAAATAATGCTCTCACCTGACCTACTTATTCATCCTTGGAAAAAATTGTGACGAAAGATAGTAAGAGAAAGGGTATTATTTCAGAGTTTTATAACTCATTGACACTATCCTCAAGTGAAAACTCACAGAAAAGACTGAATTATTGGAAAGAAGACCTGCAAACTGAAATTTAAGAGGGACAATGGGAATTGGCTTGTACAGAAGCTCAAACCAAATCAATAAATGTACGTCTTAAATTGATACATTTTAAATGGTTAATGCGGATGTATGTTACACCGGTGGAGTTAAATAGATATAACAAAAACATACCAGATACGTGCACAAAATGTATGGAAAGTAAAGGAACCCTATTTCATTATTTATGGGAATGTAGGAAAATTAGAATGTTTTGGGAAGAGGTGAGGGTAACAATTGAAAAAATAATTTCAGAACAATTCATATTGAACTCTAAACTGTTTTTGTTGGGTCTGTATCCAGAAAAGCATAACTTTAATAAGAGTGAAAGAGCATTCATAGACCTCAGTTTGCTTAATGCCAAAAAATGTATTGCACTACTGTGGAAAAAGACTCATAGACCAGATGTGACTCAGTGGTTAAGACAGATGTTAACAAACCTTCCACTAGAAAGAATAACATACATACTGAAATCAAAGGAAAATGTGTTTGAGAATATATGGAGACCTTTCATTGATTATGTAAAGAAATTAAACATAACTTCTGAAGAAGAAGGTGAATGATGTGTGTGGACCTTGTAAATTCCAAATTGGTGAATGTATGGGTGACCCCCACAACAGACTGGGACAAGCAGAGCGCTCAGCTGGGGCAATTAGCAGAGCAATGAGATGTGTGTATTGAGATCAATAGGCAGCCTCGCTTTGTCTAGTTCAGGCGCCAGTATTCCGCTGTTATGTATGACTTCCTGCTCTGTACTCAAATGCAAATGTCCCATGCCTTCCTGCAGTTTCTTTGATGATAACATTCCTTTCATGTATTGTCTGTAGTGGGGTATAAAAACTGCATTGCTCTGTAACTCTCTCTCTCTCTCTGACCACTGCTTCTGACGACACGCATTCTGTGTCTCCTCACGAGAGCCCGAGGACCCGCTCCAGCCCGCCTGCACAGGGCTGGAGTGAGTTCTATGATGGCGGGATGAATGATAATAAACTCCCTCAAAAACTCTCAGTTAGCCGCATATTATTTCATGTCGCCACAAATGTATAATATGTATACTTATGTAATGGATTACCTAGACTAAACAGAGGAGCATTGTTGATGACTTGCTTTTGTTAGTGGTTGTTGGTGTTTTTAGTACATTTTTTTAAAAAATTACTTTAGTGTTAGTGTTTGTTTGTGTCATGTTTGTTAAAAAAAAGGTTCGATAAAAAATATTGTGGAAAAAAAAAAAATTCATTCTGATTGAGATGGTTGGGTTATGCCTGTGGCGGGTTGATTCAACCCCCCCACAACACACAGGACACTCAGCTGTCTTCTCTCGGTTTTTCCCGCTGCACTACTGAGATGTAATGTGCCATTCATGTATTGTGATGTAATGTGCCATGCATGTATTGTGATGCAATGTGCCATGCATGTATTGTGATGCAATGTGCCATTCATGTATAGTGTTCATGCGTCCTGTCCTTACTGTGACCTGAGACAGATCAATATGTAGATGTGCCTTGTAACCTCTTTGTCCTGCAAGCTGGAGTAGAGGACTGCATCTGCCTATTGTTATGTAGGTCTTACAAATGCAAATGTCTCATGCCTGTTCTGCAGTCCCTTTGATCGTACCAACTGCTGTGAATCCGCTCTTTGATGTATTGTCTGAGTTGGGTATAAATACTGCACAGGTTCTGTAACTCGCCTCTCTCATTCTGATTCTGCAACTGCTGCTGCAGGACACAGACTTTGTGTCCTCCTCCTCTGAGAGCCGCTTGGGCTCGCTCCCGGCACGCATGCACGGCACCGGGAGCGGAGCTCGTGATGGCGGTATGATATAATAAAACTTCACTTAAAACCTTCAACAACGATGCCTATATTTTATCATCCGCCGCAATGCCGATTGTTAATCCGATCGGTGCGCATATACACACTTATTCCGAAGGTTGGGTAGAAAATATGTTTACTGCGCATGTCTGCACATCAGCCACATGTCAACGTGATGTGCAGTGGGGAAAAAAAGTATTTAGTCAGCCACCAATTGTGCAAGTTCTCCCACTTAAAAGATGAGAGGTCTCCAATTTTCATCATAGGTATACCTCAACTATGAGAGACAAAATGACAAAAAAAAATCCAGAAAATCACATTGAAGGATTTTTAATGAATTAATTGGTAAATTCCTCAGTAAAATAAGTATTTGGTTAATAACAAAAGTTCATCTCAATACTTTGTTATATACCCTTTGTTGGCAATGACAGAGGTCAAATGTTTTCTGTAAGTCTTCACAAGGTTTTCACACACTGTTGCTGGTATTGTGGCCCATTCCTCCATGCAGATCTCTAGAGCAGTGATGTTTTGGGGCTGTCACTGGGCAACACGGACTTTCAACTCCCTCCAAAGATTTTCTATGGGGTTGAGATCTGGAGACTGGCTAGGCCACTCCAGGACCTTGAAATGCTTCTAAAGAAGCCACTCCTTCGTTGCCCGGGCGGTGTGTTTGGGCTCATTGTCATGCTGAAAGACCCAGCCACGTTTCGTCTTCAATGCCCTTGCTGATGGAAGGAGGTTTTCACTCAAAATCTCACTATACATGGCCCCTGTGGCTGTGTATTTGTGCATACATATGTTTAGACATAAAAGGGGTGTATTTGTGCATACGTATGTTAAACATAAGAGAGATGCTGACAGCACATATGTGGACTGACCTCACGACGAAGAGGACAGTAAGTCCGGACCACCTGCGGAGGACAACGAGAGAGGACAGGGGTGCGAACGAAGTTCTTCCTGACCTCCGGGATGCAGGTAGAAGACGGAAGACTGGAGGGGGGAGAAATGTCAATAAAGGGTTTTGACGGGGATATGTGATCCCCCCTGTGTTTGAGAAGTCTGTATGAGAAAAGGTATAAATGTGAAACTCTGATGTGGCTCAGCCTCTTGTCTTCCTGCTTATTGGAGAGAGCAGGCTGGGGAAATGAATGTTGGAATAAACTGGAATAAAACACAATTCAGTCTCTTTATTCCACGCTCCCCACATTGGTGACCTATCGACGTAGAGAATGCCTGGAGAAGGTCTCCGCGTTCCAGACTCGCTGGAGTCTGCCCTGGCGAGCGCGGTAGCCGTCAAGCTGCCGGAATTCTGGCAGGACAATCCACGGTCATGGTTCCTACAAGCGGAGTCACAGTTCGCGCTCGCAGGAGTAACGGTGGATGACACTAAGTTCCACCATGTCATCGCTAAGCTGGATAACCGCACGGCTCGGTGCGTGCAGAGCTTGGTGCAGCAGCCGCCCGCCACCGACAGATACGGCAGGTTGAAAGCTACCCTCATCAAGTTTTTCACGCCCTCGGCCGAAGTGAGGGCTAGGAGGCTCCTGGCTTTGCTCGACCAGGGAGGACACAGGCCAAGCGCCCTGATGGAGGATATGCTACAGCTGAGGGGGTCAGACAACGACGACTTCCTTTTCCAGTACATCTTCCTCACCAGCCTCCCGGCGCACATGAGAGGGACGCTGGCCGGCGTACGTTGTCAGACCCAGGAAGATTTCCAGGAGCTGGCCCAGGAGGCAGACAGGATCCTGGACGTCTGCGGCGAGCAGACGACCGCAGCGGCGACCCACAGCAGCGGGGAGCCAGAGGCAGCAGACCCAAGCTTACCAACAACGGCAGCGGCGCGTCCTCAACGCGGTGGAGGTGATGGTTCAGTGGCAGAGGCGCGGCCCCGACGCAGCGGAGGAGAGGATCTCTGTTTTTATCATCGGAGGTTCGCCGAGAGGGCACGCAGGTGTGTGCTGCCCTGCAGCTTCAGGAGTTTGGGAAACGGCAAGACCGAGGGTCGTTAACAGCTTTGACTCTCGGTGAAAGCAGCAAGCTGCTCTACATCACAGATGCGAGCTCTGGACGGGATTTCCTTATAGACACCGGAGCCCAAGTGAGTTTCATCACCCCGACATATGCTGACCGGTTGGCTGGACCCCGTGGTAGCGGAGCAACGGCGGCAAACGGCTCGAGCATAAGCACCTACGGGAAAAAGACTTTGTCTTTATGCTTACATGGCCGCACATATGAATGGACTTTTGTCAAAGCGGCGGTGAGTTTCAACATGTTAGGCGCTGATTTTCTGTGCTCACACGGTGTGTTAGTTGATCTTGCCAATAGGCGGCTGGTAAATGCACTCTCTTTTTACTCTCTCCCCTGTTCAGCTCGAGTGTCCCCGCCACCAGTACAGACCAACGTCGCCGCAGCAGGTGGTAAGTTTCACACACTCCTCACCCGGTTTCCAGCACTCACGGTACCCACTTTCTCGGCAACGGTCGCAAAACACGGGGTGGAGCACTTTATAACTACATCTGGCCCCCCCGTCTTTGCGAAAGCTCGGCGCTTAGATGCTGCCAAGCTCTCTATAGCGCGCAAGGAGTTCGCCAGCCTAGAGAGGCTGGGCATCCTTCGCCGTTTGAAAAGCCCATGGGCTTCGCCGCTGCATATGGTCCCGAAAGCTGATGGCTCCTGGAGACCGTGCGGCGATTACTGCCGGCTGAACAACGCCACGTTACACGATCGTTACCCCATCCCACACATCCAGGATTTTTCAATACATCTGGCGGGGGCGCGCATTTTTTCCAAAATAGACCTGGTTCGCGGCTACCATCAGGTTCCAGTCCGGCCGGAGGACATTCCTAAAACAGCGGTAATAACCCCGTTTGGACTTTTTGAATTTCTACGCATGCCATTTGGTCTTAAAGGGGTGGTGCAAACATTCCAACGGATGATGGACGCCGTGTTACGCGATCTCCCTTTCGTGTTTGTGTACCTCGATGACATATTGGTCGCCAGTACTTCAGAGGAAGAACACGAAAAGCACCTCACTGTGGTTTTTGGGAGGTTGGGAGAGCACGGCTTAATAATTAATCCAGCCAAGTGCCAGTTCGGCGTCGCGCAGATCGATTTTTTGGGCCACCGCGTCTCCCCAGAGGGGGCGGTTCCGTTACCGGATAAAGTGCGCGCAGTGACAGATTTTCCCCGACCACAAACGGTCAAATCATTGCAGGAATTTTTGGGGATGGTGAATTTTTATAACCGTTTCCTGCCCCACACAGCACAACTCATGCAGCCGTTATATGCCGCGCTCAGGAAACAAAAACCAACCAATGCTGTGGAATGGTCCCCAAAGCAGGAGCGCGCGTTCACAGAGGTGAAAAAAGCCTTGGCTGACGCTGCGCTCCTGGCTCACCCTGACCCAGCGGCACGCATCGCGCTAATGACAGACGCATCAGATGTGGCCATAGGGGCCGTTATAGAGCAGCAGGTTGCCGGAGTTTGGCAGCCGCTGGCTTTTTTCAGCAAAGCCTTAAGCGTGGCTGAGCGAAAATACAGCGCGTTCGACAGGGAGCTGTTGGCGCTGCATTTGGCTATTCGTCATTTCCAGTTCTGGCTGGAAGGACGGCGTTTCACCGCTTTCGTGGACCACAAGCCACTCACATACGCCATGTCCAAAATTTCAGATCCGTGGTCAGGCAGGCAGCAGAGGCAGCTGGCTGCAATTTCGGAATTTACCGCTGACATTCGGCACGTAGCGGGTAAACTCAATGTGGTGGCAGACTGCCTCTCGCGCGCAGTCACGGCACCGGCACGCGCAGAGGCGGACCAGCCCGCCGCGACCGCGCGCAGCCCCAGTGCACGTAGGTATAGATTACGCAGCCATGGCAGCAGAGCAGGGTGCGGATGCAGACGTGCGCGCGCTCCAGTCTGGACCAACAGGGTTAAGGCTGGAGAGCAAGTGTTTACAAACTGGTACGCCCCCCCCTAATTTGCGATGTGTTGACTGGGCGCCCACGCCCGGTGGTTCCGGACGCGTGGCGCCGCCGTGTTTTTGACTTTGTCCACTCGCTGGCGCACCTGGGGGTGCGCGCTTCGGTGAAAATGGTAGCGGAAAAGTTTGTTTGGCCGAGCCTGCGCAAGCACGTGAAGGAGTGGGCAAAGGCCTGCATGTCCTGTCAACGGGCCAAAATCCACAAGCACACAAGAGCCCCGTTAGAACCGTTTCGCATTCCGGCCAGAAGGTTCGACCACGTGCATGTTGACCTCGTGGGTCCCCTTCCGGCGTCACAGGGGTTCACACATCTTTTGACAATGGTGGACTGAACCACACTTTGGCCGGAAGTGGTTCCGCTGGCGACGACCACGGCCGCGGAGGTGGCTCGCGTTTTTTTAACGGCTTGAGTAGCGCGTTCCGGCGGATATTACGTCCGATAGAGGGCCTTAATTTGTCTCTGAGCTTTGGTCAGCGATGGCCAACGGCTTGGGAGCCAAAATTCACCGCACTACGGCTTATCACCCTCAGGCTAATGGTTTATGCGAGCGCTTTCATAGGTCTTTGAAGGCAGCACTCAGAGCGGCACTCACGGATGCAGATTGGGTAAACAAACTACCATGGGTTTTATTAGGGTTGCGTTCTGCGCCCAAGGAGGACTTAGATGCCTCCCCAGCGGAGCTAGTGTTCGCACAACCTCTCAGGCTGCCAGGCGAGTTTTTACCAGAGCACCCGGAGCCGCCCCCCCTCCCTGCTCTTGGGCCACTGGTCGGCACGGGAGCGGACGCGCTCCCGGGCCCTGTGCATCACGCTTTTCCGCGCGTTTTTGTTCCCAAAGCTTTAAAAAATGCTGAGTTCGTTTTTGTCAGGCACGAAGCTCTAAGATCAACACTCAAACCGCCATATGACGGGCCATATAGAGTGCTGGAGACAGGGGATAAGCATTTTGTGCTAGATTTGGGAGACAGAAAGGAGACAATTAGCATTGACAGACTGAAACCTGCTTTTGTCATGAAGGACGAGTCTGTGCCGGTCGCGAGGGCGCCTCGACGCGGCAGACGCCCCAGGGGGAACGTCTCGGAGCCCCCGCAGAGGTCAAATAACCACTCTCTTCCTCAAGTCAACAGAGCCTGGGCAGAAGGGCGCCGCAAGCAAGGCGGGGCCGGCTTACAGCAGATTCGGGAGACGGTTGAAGCCCAGACGGCGCACAGACTGAGTGTTTGATGTTGGTTGTACTGTTAACTAACTAACTAACTAACCTGCACTTATATAGCGCTTTTCTAGTAGAGTAGCATGTTCGCAGAATTTTTTTGTATCGTCCATTCTTCATCGTTTGGGGGGGGTTGTGGCTGTGTATTTGTGCATACATATGTTTAGACATAAAAGGGGTGTATTTGTGCATACGTATGTTAAACATAAGAGAGATGCTGACAGCACATATGTGGACTGACCTCATGACGAAGAGGACAGTAAGTCCGGACCACCTGCGGAGGACAACGAGAGAGGACAGGGGTGCGAACGAAGTTCTTCCTGACCTCCAGGACGCAGGTAGAAGACGGAAGACTGGAGGGGGGAGAAATGTCAATAAAGGGTTTTGACGGGGATATGTGATCCCCCCTGTGTTTGAGAAGTCTGTATGAGAAAAGGTATAAATGTGAAACTCTGATGTGGCTCAGCCTCTTGTCTTCCTGCTTATTGGAGAGAGCAGGCTGGGGAAATGAATGTTGGAATAAACTGGAATAAAACACAATTCAGTCTCTTTATTCCACGCTCCCCACAGCCCCATTCATTCTTTCCTTTACACGGATCAGTCGTCCTGGTCCCTTTGCAGAAAAACAGCCCCAAAGCATGATGTTTCCACCTCCATGCTTCACAGTAGGTATGGTGTTCTTTCTCCTCCAAACACAACAAGTTGAGTTTTTACCAAAAAGTTCTATTTTGGTTTCATCTGACCATATGACATTCTCCCAGTCCTCTTCTGGATCATCCAAATGGTCTCTAGCAAACTTCAGACGGGCCTGGACATGTACTGGCTTAAGCAGGGGGACACGTCTGGCACTGCAGGATTTGAGTCCCTGGCGGCGTAGTGTGTTACTGATGGTAGCCTTTGCTACTTTGGTCCCAGCGCTCTGCAGGTCATTCACTAGGTCCCCCAGTGTGGTTCTGGGATTTTAGCTCACCGTTCTCATGATCATTTTGACCTCACGGGGTGAGATCTTGTGTGGAGCCCCAGATCGAGGGAGATTATCAGTGGCCTTGTATGTCTTCCATTTTCTAATAATTGCTCCCACAGTTGATTTCTTCACACCAAGCTGCTTACCTATTGCAGATTCAGTCTTCCCAGCCTGGTGCAGGTCTACAATTTTGTTTCTGGTGTCCTTTGACAGCTCTTTGGTCTTGGCCATAGTGGAGTTTGGAGTCTGATTGTTTGAGGTTGTGGACAGGTGTCTTTTATACTGATAACGAGTTCAAACAGGTGCCATTAATACAGGTAATGAGTGGAGGACAGAGGAGCCTCTTAAAGAAGAAGTTACAGGTCTGTGAGAGCCAGAAATGTTGCTTGTTTGTAGGTGACCAAATACTTACTTTACCGAGGAATTTACCAATTAATTCATTAACAATCCTTCAATGTGATTTTTCTGGATTTTTTTTTTTTTCTCATTTTGTCTCTCATAGTTGGGGTATACCTATGATGAAAATTGGAGACCTCTCTCATCTTTTAAGTGGGAGAACTTGCACAATTGGTGGCTGACTAAATACTTTTTTGCCCCACGGTATTTCTGCCTTTACAGCAGCTAGCGGAAGACATAGCGGGAGTAAAACAAACTGGTCTGTATCATCCTGCTGTCTCCCCCTGTTTGTCATATGCAGAAGTATGTACTTGTAGCTTCACTACGGAGATCAGCAGAAGCAAAAGTACAGTCTGAATAACACGATACAGGTCCATTTCAAAAAGAGAAAGACACAAAGCGTTTTGTTTTTACACTGGAAGTTGCTTCTTCTACTATTTTCGGAATGTCGAAATGTTGACGTGCACATGTCAAAATGATGTAGTCCGTTCAAACGTGTGACACATGGAAACGCACGTCCTAATCAGATCAGCTTTTTCAGGATCCATGTAAACGGTAAAGTTCTGATCTGAATTGTAATCGGATTGAATAAATTTTGCCCATGTAACCGTGGCTATATGTTTACATGGACACAAGTAACTGGATTAAAAGCCTGATCAGAATAAAAGTGCTTCATGTAAACACGCCAATCTGAATATTCTGACCCGATCACGCTCATTCGGATCAAAATTTCATTCCGATTAGCCACGGTTACATGAGCAAAATTTCTTCAATCTGATTACAGTTCAGATCAGAACTTTACTGTTTACATGGATCCTGAAAAAGCTAATCTGATTAGGACGTGCGTTTCCATGTGTCACATGTTTGAACGGACTAAATCATTTTGACATGCGCACGTCGACAATTCGACATTCAGAAAATAGTAGAAGAAGAAGCAGCTTCCAGTGTAAACAAAGCCCCGCTTCGTGTCTCTTTTTGAAATTGACCTGTATTGTGTTATTCAGACTGTACTTTTGCTTCTGCTGGTCTCCGTAATGAAGCTACAAGTACATACTTCTGCATATGACGAACAGAGGGAGACAGCAGGATACAGACTGTGGTATATATGACTCTTATATCCCAAATCTACATATGTTAGAACAAGTGGAAATGTTTTGTGACAGCATATGTAAGGAGCTTCACACCTAGAAAGGACAGAGCATCCCCCACGCCGGGTTAAAGACAATGGACCTCCCAAGACGCGGCAGTGGAGATGGACTCGACACCTTTACCCCTAAAGCGAGAGGGGGAGTTCCCATCACCTCCCAAGACAGGGAGAGGGGATGACAGGACAATGGGGGTTAAGATAACGGGGAGATGTTACCTTTTTCAATGAGTGGCTCTTACGTCAGCTTTTTCAATGAGTGGTCCTATGTGTGCTTGTAGTAGTAGTAGTAGATTAGTTTATTTGACAGGGACAGTGCAATAAACATAGACAATTAATCAAAGACAATCAATCTGATGTGTTGCACATAGAGTGTATAGCTATTAGCTAATTTGCAACTCTTGTCCCTGGATGGGCTTTAGAAAAGCCCATCCATGTATTTAACCAGCGAGCGAAGCAGAGATCTCTCTCTTGCCTTCTGCCAAGCTGTACACCTGATGAGATTTGATAGAGGAGCTATTCATTAAAAACCCTGTTTTTAATACAAAATCGCCTCGTCATTTCAGCTTCACTACACTGGTGACCCTGACGCGAGAATATGGACCGGAGGCGTTCTTCAAGCTGCTCATCCATGGTGACTCGGGCATACGCCAGCGACGACGCAGACGAGGGAACAAGCAGACAGCTGTTCCCCACGGCAGAGGGCACTGAGAGAGCTCAACCGAGCTCCAGCACCGCCGTGAGAGCCGTAGAAACGCACTCTCACCCGGCGAACACGACAATGATGGTGTGCACGAACGCCGTCGCTGTCAACCTGCCAGACTTCTGGCGAGAAGACCCCGCCTCTTGGTTTCAGCAAGCTGAAGCCCAGTTTGTACTGGCGGGCATCACAGCAGACGATATTAAGTTTTACCATATCGTCTCCAAACTTGACTCCGCCACTTCGAAGTGTGTGCGGAGCTTGGTCCGGCGACCACCAGCCCGGGACAAATATGAGACACTCAAGGCGACCATCGTGGCGAATTATGTCCCGTCAGCGGAGGAAAGAGCCGAGAGGATCCTGGCGGTCTACGGCCACAGAGGGAGCAATCCGAGGACCCTCATGGAGGATTTGCTACAACTCAAGGAGGAGGATAATGATAATTTCCTTTTCCAATTCATTTTCCTCAGCACGCTACCACCGCATTTGAGAGGGATACTCGCCAGTATGAAGTGCAATAATCATCAGGATTTCCGCACACTGGCCAACGAGGCTTACCGGCTCGTCAACGCCTGCAGAGAACGGACACCCACAGCGGCATCCGCAGATCTGAAAACTGACACCCCGAGCCTTGGAGAGACTCAACCCACGGTGACAGCGGCGCGGCCCAAGCGCAACGAGCAGAACGACGTCTGCTATTATCACCACCGCTTCGCAGAGAAAGGCCGCAAATGCGTTCCCCCCTGCAAGTTTACGATGTCGTGGAAACGCCAAAGCCGAGGGCCATTAACAGCAGCGGTTCTCGGCGAGAAGAATAAGCTGTTATACGTGACGGATGGATACACAGGCAAGCAGTTCCTCATCGACACGGGAGCTCAGCTGAGTTTCGTCATGCCCTCCCACGCAGAGCGAACCATGGGCACCCGGGGCAACGGAGCAGTGGCAGCCAACAGCTCTGACATCGACACGTTCGGGGAAAAGAGCCTGCACCTCCTCATCCACGGCCGCAGCTACAGATGGACATTTGTTGTAGCAGCGGTGAGCTTTAACTTGTTAGGCGCAGATTTTCTGTGTGCACATGGGTTATTAGTGGATCTTGCAAATAGGCGCCTGGTTAATGCACTCTCTTTTGCTTCTATTCCATGTTCAGCTCGAGTTTCCCCACCACCTGTGCAGGCCAACGTCACCACAGCAGGAGGTAAGTTTGAACAACTCCTCACCCAATTTCCAGCACTCACAACCCCCAAATTCTCAGCCACTGTAGCCAAACACGGGGTTAAACACTTCATTCCAACAACGGGACCTCCCGTTTTTGCCAAAGCTCGCCGCTTAGACGCGGCCAAGCTCAACATAGCAAGGGACGAATTTGCAGCTCTTGAAAAATTAGGCATTTGCCGACGTTCAAAGAGCCCTTGGGCTTCACCACTTCACATGGTCCTGAAATCCGACGGTTCTTGGAGACCGTGCGGAGATTACCGCAGGCTAAACAACGCTACAGCGCATGACCGCTACCCCATTCCTCACATTCAGGATTTTTCATTACATTTAGCAGGTGTGCGCATTTTTTCAAAAATAGACTTAGTCCGCGGTTATCACCAAGTCCCAGTCCGAGCTGAAGATATTCCTAAAACAGCGGTTATAACCCCTTTTGGCCTTTTTGAATTCCTAAGAATGCCATTCGGCCTCAAAGGCGCGGCTCAAACTTTTCAACGGATGATGGACGCAGTCCTACGCGACCTACCCTTTGTTTTTGTCTACCTCGATGACATGCTGGTAGCCAGTTCATCCGAGGAAGAACACGAACAGCACCTCACTACCGTTTTTCAGAGGCTGGAAGAGCACGGACTTATAATCAATCCAGCCAAATGCAAATTCGGCGTATCACAAATTGATTTTTTGGGACATAGGGTCTCCCCGGCAGGGGCAATTCCGCTTCCAGACAAAGTTCGTGCGATAGAAAGTTTTCCACGGCCTCAAACGGTTAAGTCGCTACAGGAATTTTTGGGGATGGTTAATTTTTACAACCGTTTCCTCCCCCACGCAGCTCAGCTCATGCAACCCCTATATGACGCGCTCAGAAAAAAGAAAGCTTCCAACGCGGTCGAATGGACCCCGGAGTGCGAACGCGCTTTCGCGGAAGTAAAAACCGCCCTAGCTAACGCCACAATGTTAGTCCACCCAGATTCCTCAGCCCGCATTGCTCTAACCACAGATGCTTCAGACCTGGCTATAGGGGCAGTTGTAGAACAACTTGTCAGTGGGGTCTGGCAACCTTTAGCATTCTTTAGCAAATCGCTAAACCCAACTGAACGCAAATACAGCACTTTTGACAGAGAGCTGCTGGCGCTTCATTTGTCCATCCGCCACTTCCAGTTTTGGTTAGAAGGGCGGAGTTTCACGGCTTTTGTGGACTATAAGCCGCTCACTTTTGCTATGGCTAAAATTTCAGAACCATGGTCAGGCAGACAACAAAGACAGCTAGCCGCGATTTCAGAGTTCACCACAGACATTCGACACGTAGCAGGCAAACTTAACGTAGTAGCGGACTGTCTCTCTCGCGCTGTGACACCGCCAGAGCACGAGGAGACAGATTACACCGCCTCAACAGCGGAACTCTTCACTAACGCACACACATACGCAGCACCTATCCAGGATGGGATAGATTATGCAGCCATGGCGGAGGAACAAAGCAGTGATGCAGACGTGCGCGCGCTCCTGTCCGGATCAACAGGGTTAAGGCTGGAGAAAAAAGATTTGCGCGACGGCGTGCCTCCCCTAATATGCGATGTTTCAACCGGCCGACCTCGCCCGTTAGTACCAACTGCTTGGCGCCGCCGTATTTTCGACGCAATTCACACCCTCGCGCACCCAGGTGTGCGCGCCTCGGTCAAAATGGTTGCTGAAAAGTTTGTGTGGTCAGGCTTGCGCAAAAATGTGAGAGAATGGGCAAAAACTTGCATTCCTTGTCAACGCGCCAAAATACACAGACACACAAAGGCCCCTCTGGAGCCTTTTCCAATTCCTGCTAGAAGATTCGACCACATTCACGTCGACCTCGTGGGGCCTCTACCTTCCTCCCAAGGTTTCACACACCTGTTAACAATGATAGACCGCACCACGCGCTGGCCAGAGGCAGTCCCTCTAGCGTCAACCACAGCGGAGGAGGTCGCTCGCGTTTTTCTAGCAAACTGGGTGGCACGTTTCGGTGTTCCATCAGACATCACGTCAGCCAGAGGGCCTCAGTTTATCTCAGAGCTCTGGTCAGCCATGTCTAACAGTTTAGGGGCAACAATTCATCGCACCACCGCTTATCACCCTCAGGCTAATGGGTTATGCGAGCGTTTTCACAGGTCCTTAAAGGCTGCCCTCAGGGCCTCACTAACGGACACAAATTGGGTTAATAAACTCCCCTGGGTTTTATTGGGGTTGCGTGCAGCACCTAAAGAGGATTTAGACGCTTCTCCTGCAGAATTAGTTTTCGCCCAGCCTATCAGACTCCCAGGAGAATTTTTACCAGAGAACCCAGAACCAGCACACTTTCCCGTCCCAAGGTTTTTAGGCAGCAGCGGACCGGTTTCCCTCCACGGTCCAGCTCATCACTCTTTTCCACGAGTTTTCTTCCTCAAACTTTGAAAAACGCTGAGTTCGTTTTTGTTAAGCATGAAGCTATTAAACCAACGTTACGCCCAGTTTATGATGGCCCGTTCAGAGTGCTGGAAAATGGTGACAAACACTTTGTGCTTGATTATGGGGACAGAAAGGAAGTGGTCAGTGTCAACAGACTCAAACCTGCCTTCTTGCTGAGAGACGAGCCTACACAGGTGGCACGAGCGCCTCGGCGTGGTAGACCCCCCAGAGGAAAAGTCTCAGCCCCCAGGCAGGGAACAAATAATCTCTTTCCTTCCCACAATGCAGATTCACCACGAGAAGGTCCCAGCGGGACACCTAAGCCAACCTACAGCAGTTTTGGGAGAAGGATTAAGCCCAGACAGCACAAGGACTGATACCAACCACCCCGCAATTATTCACTAATTGTGCTGCAACAGTTTAAGGCTACTTATGATTTCACTATGCTGTTATGTTTACCACTGAACTTTCTTAGGAGCATGGCTGCTAGAAAACTTCTCCGGTAGCAACAGTTGTAACACGTAGTATTTCATAGTTGTTTATCTTAGACTGTAATTCTTTCTGTGTCCTTTCCTAGTGTTTGGGGGGCCTGTGGTATATATGACTCTTATATCCCATATCTACATATGTTAGAACAAGTGGAAATGTTTTGTGACAGCATATGTAAGGAGCTTCACACCTAGAAAGGACAGAGCATCCCCCACGCCGGGTTAAAGACAATGGACCTCCCAAGACGCGGCAGTGGAGATGGACTCGACACCTTTACCCCTAAAGCGAGAGGGGGAGTTCCCATCAACTCCCAAGACAGGGAGAGGGGATGACAGGACAATGGGGGTTAAGATAACGGGGAGATGTTACCTTTTTCAA
The DNA here is from genome assembly GCA_020510985.1 of Pholidichthys leucotaenia. Taxonomy (NCBI): domain Eukaryota; kingdom Metazoa; phylum Chordata; class Actinopteri; order Cichliformes; family Pholidichthyidae; genus Pholidichthys; species Pholidichthys leucotaenia. The sequence continues at coordinate 52,631,074 of CM035848.1, forward strand.
TGAGTGGCTCTTACATCAGCTTTTTCAATGAGTGGTCCTATGTGTGCTTGTATTTAACCAGCGAGCGAAGCAGAGATCCCTCTCTTGCCTTCTGCCAAGCTGTACACCTGATGAGATTTGATAGAGGAGCTATTCATTAAAAACCCTGTTTTTAATACAAAATCGCCTCGTCATTTCAGCTCCACTACACAGACCAGTTTTGTTTTACTCCCGTTATGTCTTCTGCTAGCTGCTGTAAAGGCGGAAATATGTCACGTCAACGTGTGGCTGATGTACAGACATGCGCAGTAGACATTATTTTCTGCCCAACCTTCGGAATAAGTAGCCACGGTTACATGTGCAGAATTTCTTCAATCTGATTACAGTTCAGATCAGAAATTTACTGTTTGCATGGATCCTGAAAAAGTTGATCCGATTAGGACGTGCGTTTCCATGTGTCACAAGTTTGAACGGACTACATCATTTTGACATGTGCACAATTATCCAACATTCCAGAAATAGTAGAAGAAGCAACCTCTGATGTAAACAAACCCCACTTCATGTCTTTCTCTTTTTGAAATGGACCTGTATTGTGTTATTCAGACTGTACTTTTTGCTTCTGTTGGTCTCCGTAATGAAGCTACAAGCCCAGCAGTACATATTAATGCATATGTTGAACAGAGGGAGACATGCAGGACGATACAGACCTGATTTGTTTTACGCCCGCCATGTCTTCCGCTAGCTGCTGTAAAGGTGGAAATACGTCATGTCAATATGTGGCTGACGTACAGACATGCACAGTAAACTTGCAGTATTTTCTACCCAACCTTTGGAATAAGTGTTTATATGTGCACCAATCCGATTAACAATTGGCAAAACCCACCCGTCTCAATTGTAAGGAAATTTTGATCCGAATGAGTGTGATTGGGTCAGAATATTCAGATTGGCGTGTTTACATGAAGCATTTTTTATTCCGATCAGGCTTTTAATCTGGTTACTTGTGTCCATGTAAACATGGCTAGTGTTTCTATGCACACCATTCGGATTAACAATTGGTATAACCCACCCGTCTCAGTAGCCACGGTTACATAGGCAAAATTTCTTCAATCTGATTACAATTCCGATTAGAATTTTACTGTTTACATGGATCCTGAAAAAGCTGATCTGATTAGGATGTGCATTTCCATGTGTCTCACGTTTGAACAGACTAAATCATTTTGACATGTGCATGTCGACATTTCGACATTCAGAAAATAGTAGAAGCAGCAACTTCCGATGTAAACAAACCCCGCTTCGTGCCTTTCTCTTTTTGAAATGGGCCTGTATTGTGTTATTCAGACTGTACTTTTGCTTCTGTTGGTCTCCGTAATGAAGCTACAAGCCCAGCAGTACATACTAATGCATATGACAAACAGAGGGAGACATGCAGGACGATACAGACCTGATTTGTTTTACGCCCGCCATGTCTTCCGCTAGCTGCTGTAAAGGTGGAAATACGTCATGTCAATGTGTGGCTGACGTACAGACATGCACAGTAAACATATTTTCTACCCAACCTTCGGAATAAGTGTTTATATGTGCACCAATCGGATTAACAATTGGCAAAACCCACCCGTCTCAATCGGAAGGAAATTTTGATCCGAATGAGTGTGATTGGGTCAGAATATTCAGATTGGCGTGTTTACATGAAGCATTTTTTATTCCGATCAGGCATTTAATGTGGTTGGTTACTTGTGGCCATGTAAACATGGCTAGTGCGGCGGCATGAAATAAAGCGGCGTTGTTGGAGGTTTTAAGTAGAGTTTTATTATATCATACCACCGTCACGGGCTCCGCTCCCGGCGCCGTGCATGAGCGCCGAGAGCGAGCCCACGGCTCTCAGAGGAGAAGACACAGAGTGCCTGTCTGCAGCAGAGGTGTGTGTGAGAGAGAGAACGTGTTACAGGACCTGTGCAGTATTTATACCCAACTCAAACAATACATCAAAGCAGATTCACAGCAGTTTGTCTGATCAAAGGGACTGCAGAACAGGCATGAGATATTTGCATTTGTGAGACACAGACAGGATGCATGAACACAATACATGAAAGGTGACACATTAACCTCACAGCAGTGAAATGCATAAATGGCTGATTAAATCACAGCATGCAGCGGAAAAAACCAGAAGTAGCGAGCTGTCTGTCCTTAGTCTGTTTGTGGGGGTTTTCCCAAACCGCCACAGCTCCCCCCCAGAGGGCTCGGCAGGTGGTCGAGACCTCGATAGTGCAGCTTGGGCAGCGAGCAGGGAAAAGCTCTGTGCAGGAGGGGGTGGAGGGGGGTGGGGGTAGTAAAAGCCGGCCGGGGACGATGAAAACGTCCAGGCCGCGCAAAAATTGCTTGTGGGTCCGCGATGTCGAAGGGCTGGTCCCGTTGAACGTGCAGAGGTCCACAAGAAGAAAAATTAGTCACTGGCTCCTCCCGCGATTAAGTCCTGCAAGGATTAATAGCGGCCATGAAGAAAAGACGAGGCTGCGTGGCGGCTGTGATGAGAGCAGAGGGACTGGCGTGTTGGCTTTAGGTGTGGGCACAACCTTAAAGCTCTCGGGAACCGCAAACCGCTGAATTCCCCTTGTATGCCGTGGCTAAGACTATTAACAAATCCTTCGAGCATGCTGCGTGCGTGCCTCAGGTGAGCGAGCAGCCCTGAAGTGCAGCGGCGAAGGAGGAAGGCAGTCTGTGGAGCCGTATGTGTCCCGTGCGTGGTGCGCCGTGCCCGTGACTCCCCGGTGCGTGTGCCGGGGTCCCGTGCATGGGTGGGCCGCTGGAGAGGAGAACCAGGGTCAGGGAGCTTGCTGGAGATCATCCCTGTTGTCTGTTGCGTCATTCGGCCGTGGTGCGTTGGAGCGGTGCGAGGAAGTAGACGATCTCTGTCCCTCGGGCTCGTGGAGATGCGTTGGAGCGGTGCGAGGCAATAGACGATCTTTGTGCCTCGGGCTCGTGGAGGTGTGTTGGAGCGGTGCGAGGCAGTAGACGATCTTTGTGCCCCGGGCTCGTGCAGCTGCGTTGGAGCGGTGAGAGGGAGGAGATGATCGTTGTCTCTCGTGCGGCCATGGTGTGTTCAGGTCCACGCGCTGCGCTCTCCGTCGGCCATGGGGATCGCCGTCGTGGAGAGGGGACGAGGTGCATGCGCTCACGTGTGGAGGAGGTGTGAGCGCGGCCGGTCCAGCGTGGATGTGCCGATCTAGGCGTGCAGATCTCACCATGAAACGTTGCTCAGCTTTCCCGGTCGTGGGTGTTCTCCGTGGAGTTTCGCCTGGAAACTCCGCGTTGCGGTCTCCCTGGAGCAGAAGGGAGGGCAGATCAGTCAGGCTGCCGCGTTCGCTTGTCGTCGGAGAATCACCGCCGGGTGTTGCGTTCGCTGGCAGCGTGTTCTTTGCAGCGTCGGGTCACCAGTGCGGCGGCATGAAATAAAGCGGCGTTGTTGGAGGTTTTAAGTAGAGTTTTATTATATCATACCACCGTCACGGGCTCCGCTCCCGGCGCCGTGCATGAGCGCCGAGAGCGAGCCCACGGCTCTCAGAGGAGAAGACACAGAGTGCCTGTCTGCAGCAGAGGTGTGTGTGAGAGAGAGGACGTGTTACAGGACCTGTGCAGTATTTATACCCAACTCAAACAATACATCAAAGCAGATTCACAGCAGTTTGTCTGATCAAAGGGACTGCTGAACAGGCATGAGATATTTGCATTTGTGAGACACAGACAGGATGCATGAACACAATACATGAAAGGTGACACATTAACCTCACAGCAGTGAAATGCATAAATGGCTGATTAAATCACAGCATGCAGCGGAAAAAACCAGAAGTAGCGAGCTGTCTGTCCTTAGTCTGTTTGTGGGGGTTTTCCCAAACCGCCACACTAGTGTTTATATGCACACCATTCAGATTAACAATTGGTATAACCCACCCGTCTCAATCGGAATGAAATTTTGATCCGCAAGTTGACTTGTGAACAGCATGAAAGTGACTTTTTTTTTTTTTTTTTTTTTTTTTACTGCCCCCCATGCTACCATGCCACAGGCACTAAGGCATCAGTACCTTGGTGTTTTCATTTGTTTTGGTGTACCTACCACTGTTTTCTTTTGTTTCAATAAATTGTTTGAGATGAGGAAATCACCATTGCATGCTTTAGTCCAGGAGTGAAAGCCCTAAATTGTTGTGAACCTGGTTTTGTTGGATAAAGTTTTTTTCTTTGTTGATTCTTGTAGGCTTGGGGTAGCTAAATAAGAATCAGGAGGGTGCCTGTCAATATCTCTTGGGCAGCTCTAGATATTAACCCCTTTTTATCAGATACACTGAAATCATTTCTCCATGAAGTGTTTTTACCAACACTCTCTGTGTTTACCAAGGGCTTAAATATGCTTGTTTATCATGAATATTCATGTTGTGGAATATGTTCAAACCAGTTTTATGCCAACTATATGACAGTTAACCCTCTTCTGGTCATTATTTTGAAATCTTGTTGATGTCAGCTGAGCAATTCAAATAAAATTCAATAATGCTAGGTTTTGTTGATGACAACATATATCAGGACTGAACGCAAGGGTGACTGGCTTCTTCACCTTGATACATTTTGAGAGATGCTTCCATACTACTTTGCTGCCGGTCATGTAAATTAAGTAAGGTATGGCTTGTACTACACTACTCACAAAAAGTTAGGGATATTCGGCTTTTGGGTGACATTTCAGGATGCACCTAAAATGCACCATAACCTTTCCAGGTGAACTTAATTTGACCTTCTCTAACCTTCTGAATGCACATGTCCAACTGTTCAATGTTCCAGTACTTTTTGCATAACTTCCTGTTGTGTAACAAGGTACTTAAAATTCACAACAGGTGTTTGATCCATGAATTGACCAATAGATTTTCTGGTTCAGGTATTGGTATTTAAACAGTCCTTGTTGGAGCTATTTGTTATTGATTGGTATTTAGTTTAATTTGTTTGTTTTGTTTAGGATTAAATGTTATATTTTGGTAGTGTTTTTATTTGGTAATTTTGTTTATTTTAAGTAGTTTATTTGTTTAGTTTTGTTGGTATAATTAAGTAGGCTTATTTTGGGTTGATTGTGTAACCATGGGCACCTAGGTTATATAGGTGAGGCAGGCAGCGATAGGACCAGCATGCACCTGGGTGGGCCTATGTTTTTTTTCTCCCAGAGCAGGAGAGCCAGGAAGGAGTGGGAGCTTCTGTTTGCCTGTTGTTGGAGTAAATAAACCACTCGAAAATGTCATGAATTGTTTGGACAATGGACTTCTTTTGCCTGCGTAAACCACAAACCCACAGTGCAAGTAGTAATCATTTGAGTTAAAGTTACGTTTGTCTTTCTTTTAAGTTTAAGTTTTGAATTTGGACAAATGGTCACTACATTAAAGTAAAAAAAAAAAACAGCCCTCGGATTAAAGGAACAATCTCTCAGTATTGGATTTGCTGGATTCTTATGGAAACTGAATGGATAATCAGCGTGAATTGTTTGATCTCCCACTGCACAGCCTCAGTGGTGAAAGGTTTGTGGCCTACAGCAGCAAAATGCTAATCCTCCTCTACTGGAAACTGGTATGTGATGCGACCACTAAAGCTGTAATGGTAAACAGCCAAACGAGTGGAGTTTGAAAGATGGTGGCCAATATCGCAGTACAAGGTATGAAGTTTGAAATGCTTGGATGAGCTGAAGAAGTGTAGGCCTAATCACTGTAGTTACGCAGAGCTGCTGTGTTCCATTCATAAAAGGCTGTTTCCTGAATAAATGATGGGAGCAGTTTGGTCTTCTAACCTGCATTTGAAGATTTTGTTTGGAGTGCTATAAACAGTTTAAAAGGAAAAACTGTAAAAATGAATGATGTTATGGTGAATGAGCACCTGCAACAACCAGAAATAGAGAGTGATGTTGATGTCTTCTAAAAGAAGTATTAAATTCACTGCCAAAGGTTTGAACTTTTACACAAAAATGTGTCAAGAAAAAAGGAGCAAAGGAAGCTAAAAAGTGTATGGAAAATGTAACCGCTTTAATGGACTCGAATGAAAATGTGCATGCAGTGAATGCTGAATTAATAAAGTTCAACCACTGTTCTCAAGAAGCAAATGCCATGTACGAAGCTTTTATACTTTTACCTTTGCCACAAGATTAACTCACAAAGCAGTGTAATTATTTTGAATCAAAAATAACTTGGGTGTGATTTTGCTGAGAAGGTAAAATGCTGGCTGTCTGAAACGGGCCATCCATATGTGCAGCCTAGTGAAGATCCATCTTATGTTCAAAGTGGTGTTGATGACAGAAATCCTGAAGACAGTGCCTCTAATATATCCAGTGTAACAGTAAAATATGTAAAGTCTCGTTCCCAGTTATCTGGGGTGTCTTCAATCTCCTCTGAACACATTAAAGCGGAGGCTGAGATGGAGAGAGTCACTGCTTTAAAAAAGAAACACGAAGCGCAGGACAAGTTGAAAAGAGAAAAGGAACAATTGGCACTGGAAACTGAGTTAGCAACAACAGCAAAGCTTCTTGTGTTGGAAAACAACTCGTCACAGAGTGGATCAAAATGTCCCAATGGCATGAACTCTTATTTTGAAAGGAATAAAAGACATGAATTAAATCCCCAGATAAAAATTATGAGCAACTTGCTTTGTCTGATGCTGTATTTGAACGGCTGGTTGTCAGACCTAAACAAAGGCCAGAAAGACAAATGAAAGGCATGCCTCAAAAGGTTGACGCTCTAGTTCAAGTGACACAAGTGGGTGGAAATCCAATAGAACCCATATATTCTCAAACTCAAGTTTCCTCTGATAACTTTCAGCATGGAATAATTAACATTATGAAAAAATGAAATGACTGTTGGTTCAGCAAAATCTGGCTTCTGTCTTGCCACCCAGAAATATCCCCGTGTTTGATGGAGATTCTCTTCAATATAAATCATTTATGAGAGCCTTTGAACATGGAGTGGAGCAGAAAACGGCTAACTGGAGCGACTGTTTGTATTTTCTAGAACAGTACACCAGGAGGCAGCCAAGACCATAGTTGTCAGCATTTACCTTCAGAGCAGGGATACCATAGAGCCAAGAGTCTTCTAGCAGAGCATTTTGGAAATGAACATAAAATCGCTTCTGCTTATATGGAAAGGATTCTCAGTTGGACCCCTATTAAAGGTGAAGATGTTAAAGCACTGTAATCCTTCTCATTGTTTCTGCAAGGATGCTTAAGCTTAATGGAGCAAATGATGTACATGAAGGAACTGGACTTGCCATCTAATATGAGAAGCATCATTTTAAAACTCCCTAACAAACTGAGAGAAAAGTGGAGAAATGAAGCTTGTGACCTACAAGAGCAAAGAGGTCAGCGAGTCATGTTCGCTGATCTTGTTGCCTTTATTGAAAAGCAAGTCAGAATCACCTCAGATCCACCTTTTGGTAACATCCAAGAACCTCAGCATGGTGACTCAAAGGTTTCTAGTGCCAGTCACTTAAAGGAAAAATGGAAGTGGTTATGCCACCAATGTCACTGCAGTAAAGGAAGGAGCGACAATTAACGGACAATAAATAATACTATGATCTCTACTTACAGTACAGCTGTCTGTTTTGTTCACAAAGATGTCACACACTGGAAAAATGTTTGCAGTTCAAGAGAAAGGCACATCGGGATAAAATCAACTTTATCAAAGAAAAAGGTGTTTGCTTTGGTTGCTTGAAAATAGACTACACAAGTAAAGACTGCAAGGGCTGCTTAGACTGCAACATATGTCACCAGAAGCATCCAGGAGTTCTTCATATTGGGCGGCAAGATCAGGGCTCATCTTCTGAACATCCTTCTCTATCAGTAAGGACCTCAAATATTACATCATTATGACTCAGACCTGTGGTCGTATTGAGGCCGGTGAAAGGGATTATTCCATCTTCTCTATTGTTGCAGTCAAGGTCAAACAGCAGAAATAACAGAATTGTGCATACCTATACCTTTTTAGATCTAGGGAGCTCCGGCATGTTCTGCACAGAGAGTTTGGCTAGAAAACTGAACCTCAAAGGCAAAAGAACCAGCATTTTGTTGAAAACAATGGGTCAGAAGAAGATTGTAAATGGAAGTGTCAGATATGAATAGTAATGACTTCATTGAGTTACCTGATGTTCTAACTCAAATGGACATGCCTGTCTCTGCATCAAATGTTCCACATCAGGAATATGCCGATAAGTGGCCTTATCTAAACGATATAAAGCTCCATCACATTGATGCAGAGGTGGATCTACTTATTGGTATTGATGCCCCTAAAGTAATGGAGCCATGGGAACTGATAAACAGCCAGGAGGATGGACCTTATGCAGTTTGAACTAGGGTCGGATGGATCACCAATGGTCCACTAATGAAGACCCCAGTGCTGCCGATGTTGGGATGATGACCTTGAGAGGAGCAGTCTCTGCAGAAGTGTGCATGTGAGGTGAAGCAGTCTCTGCAGTGATGTGCACGTGAGGCGAAGCAGCTTCTGCAGGGGTGTGCACATGAAGAGAAGCAGCTTCTGCGGGAACATGCATGTGAGGAGAAGCAGCTTCTGCAGGAGCGTGCACGTGGAGAGGAGCTGTGGCAGCAGTTGAGCTCACCTCCTCTGTTGTGGAAAGAGCTGAGGTGGAGATGACCTTGTGGAAACAAGGACTAGAGGTGAGTGGTGGAAGTATGAAGGCGGCAGCAACAACAAAAAATGAGGGCTCAGCAGCAATGGGAAGTGGCTGCTGAGGCTCCTCACTGGGGGAAAAAGGCAAGACTTTTCACTATTAAATGTTAAAATATGAGAAAATGCCTTGTCCCCAGCATTGTTGCCGCTGAGGCTGCCGCTGCTGTTAAACCTGCCGTTGGAGAACCAGACGAATCACTCTGGGTGGCTGTGGTGACCGCCTGGCGAGGAACTGCAGAGCAGCGGCAAGAAGCTGGTGTTGGAGCAGAGGAGAAGTGTGTGGAAATTGTGGAAGCCTGGGGATGTTTCACTGTCAGTGCAAGCTTCCGTGGTGCCAGGACTGGCGAGTAGCGAGGAAGTTTTGAAGATGTCGAGGCCAGGGGATGCTGTCTCATCGGCACAGTCTCTGACGTCTTTGGTGAACACCTTTCCTGCCCCTGGTGTGGCTGCGAGGCTGGTGAGTGGCGAGGGAAAGGGGATGCCGGAGTTGGGGGATGCTGCACCGTCAGAGCAAACTCTGGTGCCCCACATAACTTCCTCACCAGCCCGCGGTATGTCCGGTGGAAGTTGGAGACAGTGCCCGACAGCTCGGAGTAGCTCCACAGACCGGGGTGCGCCTCCACTATCCCAGCCATGGTGTCCAGGCACTCCAGGACCTCCTCCGGTGTGCGGGAAGTGTGGGCGTCCGAGACATAGTCCTGGATTAACTGGGTTGCCCACTGCTCATCCACATTGGGACCTGTAACAATGTGGAGGAAGCAAAGCAAGGAAAGTGGCAAAATCTTCAATTTTCCATTTTTATTTCATAAACTTACAAGTAATCACTCCAGACATCCGACACGATTCCTCATCAACAATAATGAAAGACAGCGAAGACTCTCGACTGCAAGACTGAAGCCACCCTCCAAATATACCCAACACCTGTTATATACTATTGGAGATAATTAGGGCTGATTAGCCCCTACCATAACCCCAGGTAAAACAAACATTTTCATTTTCCACACATACCCACTAACATCTAAAAAGTCCATAAATAATTCCCCAGCTATATACAGTGTAAATATAAATAACATAGAATAAATAACAGTATAAATAATTCAAACCCCTATTTACAAATTCTAAACCACCCCTCTAACTTACCATACATGCTTCCTTCCTGCTGGTGTCCTTTAGAAGGCCCTCAACCCCTAACAGAGTCTTTTGCCCGGACACCCTCAGGAAGCATGTTGGCAAAGGTATGTGGATTAAATCATTACCAATTGTTTACCCAACTAATTAATCATAACAACTATCTCACAAAGGGCACTGCAATTAAACAAAGACAGATCCTAGAAATAATGTGTGTACTTTTACAAATAATCATAATAACATTTACAATATTACAAATAATATAGTCACACATATAATAAATCATAACAGTGGTGACACTCCATCGTCACAGGACCACCGGCCGCTGACCTCCCTTTGCCTGCTGAGTCCTTTTTTGGTTGAGTCCTACTGTTATAAACGCCCCTCTGGGGCAAATAAACAGGCTCAGTCACAGGACGAAGTTTAACCATAATTTATTGGAAAAATAAATGCAGCGTGAGAACTGAAACACAAAATAAGCTGCAACGGCAGTAGTACAGTACTGCTGGGGAGGAAACCCAAACAGTGAAAAAAGGAGAATGTGGTGTGAACACATGAATGACTAAAGAATGACTAGGACACAACAAAGAGATAAGGGAGTGGCATCAATAAATAGGGAAGAACATAATTAACTGATGAGGAACAGCTGTGAACAATAATTAGTAAATGAGGATGAACTATGCTCGAAAGGAAGTAAACAACCGACACTGTCAAAATAAAAGCCAACTCAAAAACGATGATGAGGTGGGGGAAAATATACAACAAACAAACGTAACTGAGAAGGTGATATAATAACAGTGAAAATGAAAATTGAGGTGAGAGTGAAAATGGGTCGTCGGCCTCCGTCGGTCTATGATGACCATGGAAGAGAATCATAAACGTCTACTCTGCTGGAACAGCACCGCCTGTGGCTGAACAGGCCGATGCGCGAATGGCAGTCCCTGTCACACAGGTCGCACTTGTGGGTGGTCTCCGTGCTGCTGGGTCTGTGGCGGTTCTTCCTGCGGGTCCTTTTTTCATCTGCTGCAGCAGTCAGTCTCTCTTCACCCGCCTTGAGCTGTCTGGTCAGGGTGCCTCTCCATTTGGAGCGGTCCGTTGCAAGGTCCTCCCAGCGCTCTGTGTTGATATCCAGGGCCTTCATGTCTCTCTTGCAGACGTCTCTAAAGCGCAGCTGTGGGCGGCCAACGTCTCTCCTGCCAGTTGCCAGTTCTCCGTAGAGGACGTCTTTTGGGATTCTGCCATCCTCCATACGGTGAACGTGGCCGAGCCAGCGGAGCCTGCGCTGCCTGAGTAGAGTGAACATGGAGGGAAGGCCGGCGCGGGACAGAACTTCTGTGTTGGGCACTTTGTCCTGCCAGGATATGTCCAGGATGTGGCGAATGCAGCGCAAGTGGAAGGAGTTCAGTCTCTTTTCCTGCCGGGCGTATGTTGTCCATGTCTCACTCCCATAGAGCAGTGTGCTGATGACGCAGGCGTTGTACACTGCCATCTTTGTCTTGACAGAGAGTTTGGGATTCTCCCACACTCGTGTGGTGAGGCGAGCGAGTGTGAAGGCTGATTTTCCAATCCTCTTGTTGATCTCTGTATCAAGGGAGAGGTTGTTGCTGATCGTGGACCCCAGGTACGTGAACTGATTCACGACCTCCAGCTTGTAGTCGTCAATGGTGATGGTTGGTGGTGCTTCCGTGCCTTGCGCCAAGACGTTAGTCTTCTTCAGGCTGATGGTAAGCCCGAAGTCCTTGCATGCCTGGGAGAAGCGGTCCATCAGGGTCTGGAGCTCCTGCTGTGTGTGGGTTGCGACTGCAGCGTCGTCTGCGAACAGCATGTCTCTGATTAGAGCCTCGCGTACTTTGGTTCTGGCTTTTAGGCGGGCGAGGTTGAAAAGCCTGCCATCAGATCTTGTGTGCAGGTAGATTCCCTCTGTTGCTGTGCTGAAGGCATGCCTCAGGAGCATAGCAAAGAAAATCCCAAAGAGGGTTGGCGCAAGTACACAGCCCTGTTTCACTCCGCTGCGTATGTTGAATGGCTCTGAGACGTTGCCATCGTGCTGCACTATCCCCTGCATGTTGGTGTGAAACGATTCGATGAGGCTTTGCAACTTTGGTGGGCATCCTATCTTTGGCAGGATCTTGAAAAGGCCCTCTCTGCTGACCAGATCGAACGCTTTGGTGAGGTCGATGAAGGCGACGTACAGAGGCATGTTCTGTTCTCTGCATTTCTCCTGGAGTTGGCGGATGGAGAATATCATGTCTACCGTCGATCGCTCAGCGCGGAAGCCTCACTGAGACTCGGGGTAGACACGTTCGGCAAGCTTCTGTAGACGAACGAGAACAACTCGTGCGTAGACTTTGCCAACAACGCTGAGGAGGGAAATGCCCCTGTAGTTGTTGCAGTCGCTTCTCTCCCCTTTGTTTTTGTAGAGGGTGATGATCTTGGCGTCCCTCATGTGTCCCTGTCCTGTGGTACGGCACCTTCCTTCCAGCACTGGCAGAGGACGTCATGCAATGGCAGCAGTAGGGCGGTCTTGCAGTGCTTGATCAGGTCAGGGGGTATGCCGTCGTTGCCGGGTGCCTTGCCAGCGGCCAAGCTATCAATGGCCTTACTGAGTTCGTCGATGGTTGGCTCGGCGTCAAGTTCGTCCATGGATGGCAGGCAGTCGATGGCATCAAGGGCTGACGGTGTCACGGTGTTCTGTCTAGAGTAGAGGTCGGAGTAGTCTTCCACCCATCTCTCCATCTGCTTGTTCTTCTCTGTGATCATCTCCCCAGTGGAAGATTTGAGGGGGGCCGTCTTGCTCTGAGCCAGACCACGTGCTTTCTTGATGCCATCGTACATACCACGGATGTTCCCTGTTATGGCAGCGGTTTGAATGTCTTGGCTGAGCTGAGTCCAGTACTCGTTGGCACAGCGCCGAGCAGTCTGCTGAACTTTGCTTCTCGCAGCCCTGAGAATCTGGAGATTCTTCTCGTTTGGGTACTTCTTGTACTCAGCAAGTGCTGAGCGCTTGGCTTCAATGACGGGGGTCATCTCGGTCAACTTGGCATCAAACCAGTCCTGTGACTTCGAGGTCTTCCTCCCAAAGGTAGCCAAGGCTGTGCGGTAGATGGTGTTTCGCAGCTCTTCCCACTTCTGCTTTGCAGATTCTCCTCCTTGTGGTACACCAAGTTCCTTCTCAAAGGTGGAGGCAAACTGCTCAACAAGTTCTGGTTGGGCCATCTTGCTGGTGTCAATCCGTGCCTTTCCAGGTTGTCTAGCACGATGGAATTTCTTCAGCTGCAGCTTGACCTTGCAACACACCAATGAATGGTCTGTGTCGCAATCTGCACTCTGGAACGAACGGGTGATTAGCACGTTCTTCAGTGAGGTGCGCCTGGTCAGGATCAAGTCTAGCTGGTGCCAGTGCTTTGAGCGCGGATGTTGCCAGGAAACCTTGTGTTGGGGCTTGGTCTTGAAGAACGAGTTTGTGATGCACAGATCGTGATATGTGCAGAACTCGAGCAGCCGCTGTCCGTTGTCGTTCATTCTGCCCACGTCAAAAGGTCCAAGACAGGAGGGCCAGGAGTCGTGGTCAGCACCCACTCTGGCGTTGAAGTCTCCAAGGAGAATGAGTTGTTCAGAGTTGGGGATGATCCTGACAGTTGTTGCGAGATTCTCGTAGAACTCGTCTTTTGCTTGTGGTGTGGCTGTCTGTTGGGGCATACACACTGACGAGGGTGACTGGGCCTTCAGTGGTGTTCAGGCGGAGGGTGAGGAGTCGTGCAGAGCCAGTGCTGCCCGGTTCCACCATCTTCAGCAAAGTGTTCTTCACTGCGAAGCCCACTCCGTGTTCCCTGTGTTCGTCACTGCCCTTTCCCTGCCAGTAGAACGTGTAGTCCTTCTCTCTCAGTGTGCCTGCATCAGCTAACCGTGTTTCCTGGAGAGTGGCGATATCCACTCCCAGTCTCTTCAGCTCATTATTGATGATGGCAGTCTTCCTGGTGTCGTTGATGTCCTTGAGGTTAGCAGCGAGTCCTGTCATCATAGTGCGGACGTTCCAAGTTCCCAGTTTTAGAGTTGGTCTCTTTTGTTTTATTGTCTTGCCTGGTGCGAAGGTTCTCAGCCTGCTGTTTGGATTTCTCCTTATCCCCATGCACCCAATGAGGAAAGCAAGCTGTGGCGGGACAACACCTTATTGGCTGGGGGCTGCCCAGCTTGAGGCGGGCGGTAGCTGTCCAGTGAGATCTGATGATCCCTCCCACCGTCGGGAACAACCCCTGGCGCCACGCTCTACGCCAATTGAGCAGTGGCTTTTAACCGGTAACTGTCATTCCCCGTGTTTTGTCTACGCCAAAGGCGAAGCTGGAGTGTCCTCTCCAGTGATCCGGTGTTCTACCTTTCAGCGTTGGGCGTTGGTAGGATTCAAGCCTGGGCAGGAAGATATGGAGGACAAGATGTTGCCCATGCAGCATGTCCCCCCTCTCCACGTCACTGATGAATCCAAAGGAACAGCAGGGCTGCTACAGTTTGGCACCAGCGCCGTTGCAGGAGCTGCCAGAACGATGTTGAGCACAACATAGAACTGCCTTAGGGGCTCCGACTCCGGATTTTTCCTCAGGGTTGACTCCCGAAGCCTTTCCCGTGACCGGGTATGCCGCAAGGCAGTAGAGGTTTGAAATCAGGGTTTACCTTCCCCGAGATGGGCTACCTTCCCAGGTTGACGAGCCACCATCTACCCAAAGCATCTGGTTTTAAGGCGCCAGAGATCCGCCCTCGCCCCTTCTCCTATTAGTAAAAGCAGTTCCGCCGGGCTTAGAGACTAAACCACACGGGCAGGCTAGGAGTTGGACTTAGTTGTCAGAGGCTTTTCGAGACGCACGCCATAAGGAGCATTTTATGAGCACTGGGAGCTTAACCCCAGTGCCGCTCCTGGCTATGACAACCTTGGACCAATGACGATAATAATGAGTCCAACAAAGAACATAAAGCGTGGACAGGGCTGCGACCCTGTCCAGATCACTACAAAATCCAATCTAAACTTGTGAATGACGTTCAATTAAAACATATCATCACCATCTAGCTAGCCAGCTGTCACATAGCTCATACACACAATCAAGTTGACAAAGAGTCAGGACTCTGTCAGTCCTAGCATTCCCTTAGAGCTTACTAGTCAGGACTTTATGAACTTTTTCAATTGAGTTTTTGCATATGACGTCAGGGGGCGTGCCGCACTGGCCCGTTAGAGTGTGCCGCCATATTGGATGGCAAGAAACAGCAGCAGCAGGGTGAAACAAACCACATAGCTCACGTGTACCTACAAACTCGGCAAAATGGTGTACTCCTGTTGTTCCCCCTGATAAGGGGATAAGCGGGGAATTAAATGGCCGGTGTGAAATGCAAAAAAAAAAAAAAAAAAAAGTTGGATTTTTGAATAATTACCTTCACTGACGTAATCTCTCGCTTTCTCATAACGGGCTGCACGGTGGCGCAGTGGTTTAGCACTGTGGCAGCACAGTTTACCCTCGGCCGGAGGATCGCGGGGATCATGAGACCGTGGGCTCGATCCCAGCCCCCGACCAACAGTGAGCTGTGTGGAGTTTGCATGTTCTCCCCGTGTTGCGTGGGTTTACTCTGGGATTTCTCCGGTTTCCTCCCACATACCAAAAACATGTAGGTTTAGGGCGCTCGCGCACGCAGCGGCCGGTGGCTTGTCACCAGACTGCAAACCAAATCTACCTACAGGTACAAATAAGTAACAAAAAAAAAAAAAAAAACAACTTTGTGAGTCGGGTCTGGTTTGGGGGCGCCTCTCTGCTTGCTACAAAGGACAATGCACACATGAAAGGGGAGAAAAATATTGTAAATGTGCATAAAATCAGGTATGTTTTAACGCGGCGCGCCGTGGAGAGCCTTTAAAAAAAAAAAAAAAAAAAAAACACGCAGCGCGCTTCACTCACCTCCGAGTCCGAGGAGCTGCTGTTGTTTTCCCACTCGTTCACCAGCGAAGACTTCACATCATCCAGATCCCTTTCCGCTGACATGTTTTCCGATATCTTTTCCTCCTGCTCCCCTTCGTCTTTGAAAGATATCATCTCATCGTTTGCCCCCAAATCATCCCCGCTGAGCAGATTACTGGCAGTCATTGTTCTGCTAATTGCTCCAGCTGTTACCCCACACCCACCACCTCCGTTCAACTGAGGCATTTCGGCACACCAGAGGAGCGCACGGGAGCAAGATTAAAAACACTTGTCTGCTGTTATGACTGCTGACAATGACTCCACTGAATGTGACACAGACATCGCAGACACAGTGTCAGAGGCCACAGTGTCAGTTGTTGAAGAGGATGATAGGATGTTATTATGTCAGACTGTGACTGTGTGTTCTCCTCACTCATTCTGATCGCTAAACAGTACAAGTTACGCCTGGGTTGTCGCAGTGCAACTGCTGCTCTTGCCATCCAAGATGGCGGCACCTACGGCGTGTTTATGTTTACCCCCGCGAGTCACGTGAATTTTACGAGCCTACGCAAAAACTCTATAATAAAATTTCATCCATCAGAGATAAAATCAATCAGATTCTTCCCACAGTTAACTTAAATACTGTAACTACTACAACTCCATCTATTGATCTCTGTCTTGATGAGTTTACTCCAATCGACCTTTGTGAGTTAGACAAAATAGTTTCCTCATCCAAACCTTCAACTTGTCTTTTAGACCCTATTCCTACCAGGTTATTTAAAGAAGTCTTCCCACTTATTGGTAGCTTTATTCTTCATATAATCAATTCTTCATTAACTTTAGGCCATGTACCACAGGCTTTTAAAACGGCTGTAATTAAACCCTTACTCAAAAAGCCAACGCTAGTTCCAGGAGCTTTAGCTAACTAAAGACCAATCTCTAATCTCCCTTTCATTTCAAAAATCTTAGAAAGAGTTGTTGCTACGCAATTATTTGACCACCTGCAGGGAAATGGTTTACTTGAAGAGTTTCAATCTGGGTTTAGAATCCATCATAGTACTGAAACAGCCTTAGCGAAGGTCACTAACGACCTCCTCATTGCATCTGATAATGGACTAGTTTCTGTACTTGTCCTTTTAGACCTTAGTGCAGCTTTTTATACTATCGATCATAATATTCTACTTGATAGATTAGAACACTATGTTGGACTTAATGGAACTTCGTTGCAATGGTTTAGATCTTATTTATCTGATAGGTTCCAGTTTGTTCATGTAAATAATGAGTTTTCTTTCAACTCAAAGCTTAGTCATGGAGTTCCACAGGGATCTGTGCTAGGCCCTACTCTTTTTAGTTTATATATGCTTCCGTTAGGCAACATTATTAGAAAGCACTGTATACATTTTCATTGTTATGCAGATGACACACAATTATACCTGTCAATGAAGCCAGATGATAGTAATCAATTAGCCAAGTTAGAAGCCTGTCTTAAGGAAATCAAAGCTTGGATGACTTGTAATTTCCTGCTATTAAATTCAGATAAGACTGAAGTCATTCTTGTTGGTCCAAAAAACCTTAGAAATTCCTTTCCAAATCAAACTTTCAGTTTGGATGCGGTTACTCTTTCTCTTAATAGCTCTGTGAGGAACCTTGGAGTTATTTTTGATCAGGATTTGTCCTTCAATTCACATATTAAATTTGTTTCTAAGACTGCCTTCTATCATTTGCGTAATATTGCCAAGATTAGGAGCATCTTGTCTCAGAGTGATGCTGAGAAACTGATCCACGCTTTTGTTAGCTCGAGATTAGATTATTGTAATTCTTTATTATCAGGCTGTCCTAAAACATCTTTAAAAAGTCTTCAGCTGATCCAAAATGCTGCAGCAAGAGTTTTAACAGGTACTAGAAAGAGAGATCATATCTCTCCGGTTCTGGCCTCCCTTCATTGGCTTCCCATAGAGTTTAGAATTAAGTTTAAAATCCTTCTTCTTACTTACAAAGCTCTAAACAATCAGGCTCCTTTTTATTTAAAAGATCTGATACTACCGTATTATCCTAACAGAGCACTACGCTCCCAAAATGCAGGATTACTTGTAATACCTAGAATCTCCAAAGGTACAATGGGAGGCAGAGCCTTCAGTTATCAAGCTCCTCTCCTGTGGAATCAGCTGCCAATCTGGATTCAGGAGTCAGACTCGATCTCTGTTTTTAAGAATAGGGCTAAAACCTACCTTTTTGATATAGCCTACAATTAGGGAGGGATCATGTGTTTCTGAACCCTCCCTTAGTTATGCTGCTAATAGGTTTAGTCAGCCGGAGGACCTCCAGTAATGCACTGGGCCTCACTCCTTTCCTCACTCTCTATGAAATATTTTTTTTTTGCTGGTCATTAACATCTGTTTGTTCTCTCCCATAGATTGAGTCCCCATCGTGCTGTTTGCTCTCTACATGTCTGTTCTTTTCATCTTCTCTATCCCCTCACCCCCCAGCCAGTCGCAGCAGATGACTGCCCCTCCCTGAGCCTGGTTCTGCTGGAGGTTTCTTCCTGTTAAAAGGGAGTTTTTCCTCTCCACCGTCGCCAAGTGCTTGCTCACAGGGGATTGCCTGATTGCTGGGGTCTTTCTGCAACTGTGGGGGTTCCCCCCTACAGTTGATAGTGCTATGAGTTGACTGTTGTTGTGAAATGGCGCTATATAAATAAAGTTGAATTGAATGTTCAGCGGGCCCCATTGATGCGGCCTACAACACTACACACATATCTAGTAGTGGAACAGTATGCATAGTACCGTTGCACTACTAGTTACAAACATACAGTGGGGCAAAAAAGTATTTAGTCAGCCACCAATTGTGCAAGTTCTCCCACTTAAAAGATGAGAGAGGTCTCCAATTTTCATCATAGGTATACCTCAACTATGAGAGACAAAATGAGAAAAAAAAATCCAGAAAATCACATTGAAGGATTTTTAATGAATTATTTGGTAAATTCCTCGGTAAAATAAGTATTTGGTCACCTACAAACAAGCAAGATTTCTGGCTCTCACAGACCTGTAACTTCTTCTTTAAGAGGCTCCTCTGTCCTCCACTCATTACCTGTATTAATGGCACCTGTTTGAACTCGTTATCAGTATAAAAGACACCTATCCACAACCTCAAACAGTCAGACTCCGAACTCCACTATGGCCAAGACCAAAGAGCTGTCAAAGGACACCAGAAACAAAATTGTAGACCTGCACCAGGCTGGGAAGTCTGAATCTGCAATAGGTAAGCAGCTTGGTGTGAAGAAATCAACTGTGGGAGCAATTATTAGAAAATGGAAGACATACGAGACCACTTATAATCTCCCTCGATCTGGGGATCCACGCAAGATCTCACCCCGTGGGGTCAAAATGATCACGAGAACGGTGAGCAAAAATCCCATAACCACACGAGGGGACCTAGTGAATGACCTGCAGAGAGCTGGGACCAAAGTAATAAAGGCTACCATCAGAAACACACTATGTCGCCAGGGACTCAAATCCTGCAGTGCCAGACGTGTCCCCCTACTTAAGCCAGTACATGTCCAGGCCTGTCTGAAGTTTGCTAGAGAGCATTTGGATGATCCAGAAGAGGATTGGGAGAATGTCATATGGTCAGATGAAACCAAAATAGAACTTTTTGGTAAAAACTCAACTTGTCGTGTTTGGAGGAGAAAGAACGCCATACCTACTATGAAGCATTGGGGTGGAAACATCATACTTTGGGGTGTTTTTCTACAAAGGAACCAGGACGACTGATCCGTGTAAAGGAAAGAATGAATGGGGCCATGTATCGTGAGATTTTGAGTGAAAACCTCCTTCCATCAGCAAGGGCATTGAAAATGAAACGTGGCTGGGTCTTTCAGCATGACAATGATCCCAAACACACCGCCCGGGCAACAAAGGAGTGGCTTCGTAAGAAGCATTTCAAGCATTTCAAGGTCCTGGAGTGGCCTAGCCAGTCTCCAGATCTCAACCCCATAGAAAATCTTTGGAGGAAGTTGAAAGTCTGTGTTGCCCAACGACAGCCCCAAAACATCACTGCTCTAGAGGAGATCTGCATGAAGGAATGGGCCAAAATACCAGCAACAGTGTGTGAAAACGTTGTGAAAACTTACAGAAAACGTTTGACCTCTGTCATTGCCAACAAAGGGTATATAACAAAGTATTGAGATGAACTTTTGTTATTGACCAAATACTTATTTTACTGAGGAATTTACCAATTAATTCATTAAAAATCCTTCAATGTGATTTTCTGGATTTTTTTTTTTTCTTATTTTGTCTCTCATAGTTGAGGTATACCTATGATGAAAATTGGAGACCTCTCTCATCTTTTAAGTGGGAGAACTTGCACAATTGGTGGCTAACTAAATACTTTGTTACCCCACCGTATGTGGGAAGTCTATTCAAAAGTTTTGTCAAATAGGAAAGTTTTCAGTTTTGTCTTGAAGACAGGGGATGTCTGCCTCACGGACCCAAGCTGGTAATTGGTTACATAAAAGAAGGGCCTGATAACTGAAAACCCTACCCCCCCATGGTACTTTTAGAGACCTTAGGGAATACTAGATGTCCTGCATTCTTAGAGCATAATAATCTGTTAGGATAATAGAGTACAATCAATTCTTTAAAATAACTGGGGGATAGATTACACAGTTACAAAAATAATTTTTTTGTAAGCTGTCGGTGTTTTTTCAACTGATTTAAGACAATTTTGCACCGCTGAATCCGAAAATGACGTCTGTTTCTCTCGATCAGGTGCTAAGTAAAAACCTGTACTTAGTACTGTGCATGTACTTACCTTAAGTACATGTAAATTGAATGTTACATCATCATTGTTCAAAATTCAGAGAATTTCAAGACATAAAAAAGAATTTTGCATCATATAAAGTGAAAATACCCGTACATGTAAACAAAAATGTCTAAAACATGTGGCCCTTAATTCAAAAAGTTGACCGGATTGAGTAAAACCAATGTGATTTTTGGATTCAGCACATCAAAATTATCCTAAATCAGCTAAAAAAACGTAGACAATAAATTTGGTGTTGACCAGTGTTATGTATAGTTTTATGTCAAGAGAAGAACTTTGAATTTGAGTCTTGATTCAACAGGGAGACAGTGAAGGGAAGTCAATATGGGAGAAATATGATCTGTTTTTGGTGCCTATTAATACCCTAGCTGCAGCATTTTGAATTAATTGGAGAATTTTAGAGAGTTTTTAGGACAACCTGACAATAGTGAAATACAATAATTAATCTCAAAGTGACAAAGGCATGGACTAGTTTCTCTGCATCAGTTTGGAACAGGATGTTCCTAATTTTAGTAATGTTCCGTAAGTAGAAGTCGTCTTCTTCTTTTGACTGCTCCCTTTAGGGCAGGGGTGTCCAATCATATGCCATGGAGGGCTAAGACCCTGCAGGTTTCTCTTCTACCCAGTCTCTTCAGCAGGTGTTTTCACTTATCAACAATCAGTGGGAAGAAGTTCAGTGAAATCTGCTGTTGAAGACACTTGTTGGAGGTAAAGGCTGCAGGGTCTTGGCCCTCCATGGCACATGATTGGACACCCCTGCTTGAAGGGTCACCACAGCGGATCATCTGCCTCCATTTCTATTCGTAGTGATCTGCATGTTTGATTTGGCAAAGGTTTTAACATCGGATGCCCTTCCTGGCACAACCCTCCGCATTTACGTGGGCTTGGGACTGGCACTAGGAGTACACTGGCTTGTGCACCCCCTGTGTTGGAAGTAAACGGTTTTAAAGATTTGTTTGATGTGTGAATTAAAGGACAAATCCTGATCAAAAATGACTCCCAAGATTCCTGACAGTGGTGCTAGGGGCTAGTGCAAAACCATCTAAGCTACATTTCTGATCAGAGACGGTCTGTTTTTCGGGCCAATTACCATAACTTCAGTTTTGTCTGAGTTAAATAATAAAAAGTTGTGGTTCATCCGGAATCTAATGTCTTTAAGACATGCATGTAACCTTGTCCATTGGTTTCTGTCTTCTGGTTTCATTGACAGATATAACTGTGTCATCCACATAGCAGTGGAAATATATGGTGTTTTCTGATTATCACCTAAGGGGAGCAGGTATATAAAGAAGAGTACTGGTCTTAACACAGAGCCCTGAGGGACACCTTGACTGAGTTCTGTGAGTAGAGATGGCTCACCATGAACATGAACAAATTGAAGTCTATCTGACAAATATGATTTAAACCATTTGCAAAGGTGATCCTTTAAGCCCGACAGAATGCTCCACTCAATGAAATGGAATGCTGTGGTCAGTAGTGTCAAAAGTGGCACTGAGATCTAAAAGTACAAGTATGGAAACAAGTCCATTATCAGATGCTATCTGTAAACCATAACCAGAGTGGTGGCCTAGTGGTAGAGCATCTGCCCAAATGCTGGGAGGTTGTGGGTTCAAGCCCTGGCCAGATCATACCAGAGACCATATAAAAATGGTACTTCCTGCCTTCTAGTTTGGTGCTCAGCATAATAGAATGGAGAAAGAAGTTGCTTGTGGTGGTGCCTTGCATGGCAGTGACCCCTCTGATTCTAGATGTGATTTAACATTGTAGGTAGGAAAAACATAATTTTGTTCAACTTTACATGATTGGCTGTATGGATTGAATGACAATAAAGTTGGCTGCGGCGGCTGCTAAATCACTAGTGACTTTTACTAGAGCAGTTTCAGTACTATGATGAACTCTAAAGCTGGATTGGAACTCTTCAAATAAATTATTTCTTCCTAAATAATCAAATAGCTGATTAGCAACAACTCTTGCTAGGATTTTTGAGAAAAAAGGGAGATTAGAGATTGGCCTATAATTAGCAAAAACAAGAGGATCTGCTGTTTTTTTTTGTTTGTTTGTTTTTTTTAAATAAGTATATGCTTAATAACAGTGATCTTTGAAGGCTTGAGCCACATAGCTTGTTAGAGATAAATTAATAATCTGAAGAAGGGGATTACTAATAAATGGTAAAATCTGTATGAGCATCTTAGTGGGAATATATAATATACAGTGTTATAAATACGTTGATGGTTTGGGTGAGATTAATTTTATTTGATTTGAGAGATCAATTGGTGTAAAATTGTCCAAACTAAAATCATTTAAAGCAGTTGTATTGGGTTTGTAATATGCAATGTCTGTAGGAAGATTACTATGAATTTGGTCTCTAATAGCTGAAATTGTAATGGTAAAGAAGTCCAGAAAGTCACCACTATTAAGCTCATGGGAATTTCTGAGTTTGACTGAATCTCGACTCCTAGTCAGTCTGGCCACTGTATTAAAAAGAAATTTGGGATTATTTATGTTTTCTTTAATTAATGATGAGTCATAAGATGTTCTAGCATTCTTTAAAGATTTTTTGTAGATTAATAATTTATTTTTCCAAGCTAAGTAAAATTTGTCTGATTTGGAGGAACACCATTTTCTTTGTAATTTCTGAGTTTCCTGTTTTAAGCTGTGGGTTGTTGCATTGTACCATGGGGTTAATGATCTATGATTAGATTTTTTTCCTTTTTAGAGGGGCAACTGAGTCTAATGCTGACTGTTGAGCATCTGTGACATGTTCAACAATATGATCTAATATAGGGGAATTAAAGTATTGATTGGACTCTGTTTTAGTGTCACATGGCATAAGTGAGTGTGAGGACACTGAGCAGTAGTGATGGGAAGGCAGGCACCAGTGCTCCGATCTTATCCAGGAAGTATTTGGCAAGACGTGTTTCGAGGCGTGCATCGTGACTTATGTGTTGATGTTGGGCCATGTGACTGGGTGAGGAAGCCGTTCATGATTTTGCACGCGACATAAAATAAAGTAAGCAGCGATACCCAATGGAAATCCCCGTCCGTCACGTTTTGTTTTGTCATGTTTGACTGTGTAAGGGATTTGTCACAGCCAATTTTCAGATGAAGCCAGCACCAAAAACACAGACTTCTCCCGTTTGGGAGCAGTTTGAGCACATTTCTCCCATTGATGTATTTTTGACAAATAGTGGCAACTTATTATAACTGAAGTGATGGCTTAGCGGCAATACATCTGTTTTGCAAGTGGGAAACCTAGGTTCGAATCCCAGCTGTGTCGTTCTTTTAATTTCATTTTTATTTGCAAGGTGAAGTGTCTCTTGTTTCAAAGAGCTTGGATCATTATTATGCATCATTATGCTGAGGCACTGTTGCCATTGTGCCCTGTGTGACAATAAGGCCAGAGTTGAATATACTGGGACAGTATAAGACTGTTGAAAATGTATTATTTCTTAACAAAAATGGATAAGTAGTACAAACACACGAAGTAACACAGGCACATTCACTAGAGTCATCCCAGTTTTATTTGTTTTTTTCCTGTATGACCATTGATATTTCTTAAAAGACAGCACATTTATTGAAATTGAAAAAATACACATTGTAAAAATCTGCATGCTGTATACTTTGACTATATGGCAAATGAAGTTCCACATGAGGCCTCGTGT
Source organism: Pholidichthys leucotaenia (assembly GCA_020510985.1). NCBI lineage: Eukaryota > Metazoa > Chordata > Actinopteri > Cichliformes > Pholidichthyidae > Pholidichthys > Pholidichthys leucotaenia. The sequence goes on from CM035848.1 coordinate 52,655,284, forward strand.
ATGTGAACCATTTTGATGAAAGGCTCAAGTTTTTTTTTTTTAAACGCCAGATCCCCTTCCTGATGCAACTGACCCCATTTATCCCACACTAAGAGTATACTGACTTATGCTCCCACCATGGCTGGATAACCAACTTTCCTTTCCCCATTCTATTGTGCTGAGCATCAAGACAGAATGCAGGAAACATAATTTTTATATGGTCTTTAGTACAACTTGGCTGGGGTGTGAAACCACAACCTCCCAGCTGTGTGGTGGTTGCTCTACTGCTAGGCCACTGCTTTGATCAAGAGAACAAAATACAATTTTGTGAAAAATCCGCCTGAGTAAGTTTAACTTATTTTTACGCACCAGCCTTGGCATTTTTACTTTAATTTAATTATTCTTCTAAAGGCAAGAATAAACTGTACAGTAGTTACCATAATTTCTCTTGTAGTGCCCGTCCTCCGGCCAACAGGGGGCGGAGGTAACGGCTCAGTTGGTTTTCAACTACACCAAAAATAGATGGACGATCGACATGATGGCCTGTTGGTGTTCGTTTCAGGCGGATTTTTAAACGTTATTTTTTTTTCTTTCTTTCTGTCGAAACCCACTTTCTATCAGTGTGGGCATTTCTTCACCTTTCTTCGGAGATTACCTCGGTTATCGACCCAAATTTCGGCCACCTGAAAAGGAGCAGCAACAGTAAATGGTCAGTGACGTTAGCTGCTATGCTAATCGGTATTTTGATTTTAGTCGGTGTTGGACTGCTGAATTAAAAAAATACAGATAGTATAACAGATATAGGTTTTACTGTCATAAATATAAGATTTTTGTCTTCACTTGGTATACGCTTATAGTCAGTTAGGCTTTAGGTTTATCTGTGAGGTTTAGCTTCCTGTTATTTGCAGCTTGTCGTGTTCATAAATTTAACATGGGGTCATTTTATGTTACATAAAATGCATAAGTCATTTAAAATTGTTTTTTTTTTCATTATTATCAACAAGCTACTGAGGACTGTAATCTATTGCCCTATTTAGATAGATCGAAATGGAAGTTTAAAGTAGGCCGTAGGCCGTTTATTATATTTTTAACAAGGGGGTTATTGCGAAAGGTGGAGGGTGTAAACAAATTTAGCACAAAAAGATACAAAGAAAAATTAAGTGCAAATTGCAAGAATAAGTGTGTGTGTGTGTGTAAAAAAAAAAACAAACAAAACAAAAAACAGGAATGATGGGGGAAACAAATGGTTACTGGACCATTAGGGATTTACAAGAATAAGGTCACAAATCTTCATGAAAGAAATGCAAACTTACAAGAAAAACCTGCATTTTTACAGAAAAGATGCAGATTTAAGAAAACTGTGTTGGCCACTGGCCTGCTATTTTATGCTGTTATTGCCTTTAAAAAAATACAGCACAGTGTAATTAAGAAAGGTTTTACGTTCATTTTAATGTCAAATCTGATGAAAGAGCAACGTAAATATCTTCTGATGACTGCTCAACTGTAAATAAAGGAGAAACCAAAATGATTACTTGAGTAAGAAAGTATATCCACTGAAAAGTAACTCGAGTTGTGAGAAATGACTTTTCTTGTTAACTGACTCATTCTCTCATAATTTGGGGCTTTTTTTCTAATAAATTTGCTAATACTGTGTAAATTTAAAAAAAAAAAAATCTTCAAATTTCCCATTTCCTCTCCAATTTTTTTTTTTTGTAAATTTGTAAAATTTTTCTTGAAATTTGCACCTTTTTCAGATTTTTTTTTTGGGGGGGGATTTTTTTCCTGATTAAATTGCAAGTTTTCTAAAATAGATTTGGCACTTTTTCTTTTAAATTTGACACTTTTTGTGATAAATTTGTTACCCAGTTTCCACACAAATTTACAACCGTATAGATAAAAACTTGAGCTTTTTGTGACTTTTTTTTTTCTTGACATATTTGATACATTTTTCTCAAAGTGCAGCACCTGTCTGCTTTTTCAGCAAGGCAGCCAGTGCTGATAAATGAGTGTGAAAGAATCTGACCCATTCAGTTGTACTGTATAACTAGGGGTTGGGGAAATAATCGTCTTTTAGATGCATCAACTCGCCACATGTGTAAGATTCTGAATCGATGCACAGATGTCAAAGAATCATTTAAATGTCTATAGAGTTCTGCCAGAACTGAAAAGGAAATAACCAGGTACTGTAATATCTGTGGTGGGTGATACGCAAAGTAAATAGAACATTCCAGTTGACTTGTCATTATCTGTCCTTCCATTTGTTTTTTTAAAAGGGTCATTGACTGAAAAATTGTGTTGTTGTAGGTTTCCTTCTGAAAGGCATCTATGGACTACTTGCACTGAACACAGTGACGTATTTCCGGTTCCTGAAATTACGGCTTGTGTATATCCATACAGTCGGAGTTGGGTTATTTTATCGTGAGCGTACGTCAAAAAATATTTTAGAGTCCGTGACATAATTCAACCAAGACATCATTAGAAGGAAGACTGTGTTTTTATTCTGTGTAGATAAAAAAACTGAATAAAATTTTGTTTCCATATCCATCCATCCATCCATCCATCTTCTACCGCTTTTCTGGAGGTCCGGGTCGCGGAGGCAGCAGTTAAAGCAGAGAAGCCCAGACTTCCCTCTCCCCAGCCACCTGCTCCAGCTCTTCAGAGGGGATACCAAGGCGTTCCCAGACCAGCTGGGAGACATAGTCTCTCCACCGAGTCCTGGGTCTGCCCTGGGGTCTCCTCCCAGTGGGACGTGCCTGAAACACCTCAAGTAGGAGGCGTCCAGGAGGCATCCTAATCAGATGCCCATACCACCTCAACTGACTTCTTTCAATGTGGAGGAGCAGCGGTTCTACTCTGAGCCTCTCCCGGATGACTGAGCTCCTCACCCGATCTCTGAGAGTGAGTCCAACAATCCTACGGAGAAAGCTCATTTCAGCCGCTTGTATCCGCGATCTCATTCTTTCGGTCATTACCCAAAGCTCGTGACCATAGGTGAGAGTAGGAACGTAGATTGACTGGTAAATCGACAGCTTTGCCTTAGAACTAAGCTCCCTCTTCACCACAACAGACTGGTACAACGTCCGCATCACTGCAGATGCTGCTCCAATCCGTCTGTCGATCTCTCGCTCCATTCTCCCCTCACTCGTGAACAAGACCCCAAGATACTTAAACTCCTCCACTTGGGGCAGGAGCCTGTCCCCAACCCGGAGAGGACAATCCACCTTTTTCCGGCAGAGGACCATGGACTCGGACTTGGAGGTGCTTATTCTCATCCCAGCCGCTTCACACTCAGCGGCAAACCGTCCCAGCAAGAGCTGTAGGTCATTGCTGGATGAAGCCAACAGGACAACATCATCTGCAAACAACAGAGATGAGATCCTGTGGTCACCAAGCATGACACCCTCCATTCCCTAGCTGCGCCTAGAAATCCTGTCCATAAAAATTATGAACAGGATCGGTGACAAAGGGCAGCCCTGGCGGAGTCCAACTCTCACTGGGAATGACTCCGACCGAGTGTTGGCAATACGACCCAAACTCTCACAACGGTCGTACAGAGACCGAATAGCTCGTAACAACAAGCCCGATACCCCATACTCCCGAAGCACCCCCAACAAAAATCCACGAGGGACGCGGTCAAATGCCTTCTCCAAGTCCACAAAACACATGTAAACTGGTTGGGCAAACTCCCACGAACCCTCGAGAATTCTCGAGAGGGTAAAGAGCTGGTTCGATGTGCCACAGCCAGGACGAAAACCACATTGCTCCTCCTGAATCCGAGGTTCGACCAACGGCCGGACTCTCCTCTCTGGTACCTTGGCATAGACCTTCCCAGGGAGGCTGAGGAGTGTGATCCCTCTAAAGTTGGAGCACACCCTCCGGTCCCCTTTTTTAAAGAGGGGAACCACCATCCCGGTTTGCCATGCCAAAGGCACTGCCCCCGACCTCCACGCAATGTTGCAGAGGTGTGTCAACCATGACAACCCAACAACATCTAGGGCCTTGAGGTACTCAGGGCGAATCTCGTCCACCCCCGGGGCCCGGCCACCAAGGAGATTTTTAACCACCTTGGCGACCTCAGCCCCTGTGATAGGCGAGTCATCCCCCTCGTCCCCAAACCCTGCTTCCACTGTGGAAGGCGTATCAGTGGGATTGAGGAGATCCTCGAAGTATTCCTTCCACCGCCCGACGATGTCCCCAGTCGAAGTCAACAGTGTCCCATCCGCACCATACACAGTGTGGACGGGGAGCTGCTTTCCCCTCCTGAGCCGCCGGACAGTTTGCCAGAATCTCTTTGAGGCCGACCGAAAGTCTTGTTCCATGGCCTCACCGAACTCCTCCCATACCTGGGTTTTTGCTTCAGCAACCACCCGAACTGCACTCCGCTTGGCCTGCCGGTACACCTCAGCTGCTTCGGGAGTCCCACAAGCCAAACAAGCTTGATAGGACTCCTTCTTCAGCTTAATGGCCCCCCTCACCACTGGTGTCCACCACTTGGTTCGGGGGTTGCCACCACGAGATGCACCGACCACCTTGCGGCCGCAGCTCTGGGCCGCCGCTTCAACAACAGAGGTGGAGAACATGGCCCATTCAGACTCCATGTCTCCAGACTCCCTCGGAATGTGGTTGAAGTTCTTCCGGAGGTGGGAGTTGAAAACCTCCCGGACAGGGGCCTCAGCCAGACGCTCCCAGCACACCCTCACTATACGTTTGGGTCTACCAGGTCTGAATGGCTTTCTCCCTTGTTTCCATATACTACCATAAATTACATCATGATGCAGATGATTGCGATGTTTGTTTGTTGAAATTGGGTCAAACGCCACCACCATTTTGCGACGTAATGAGGTGAACCAAAGATGTAAACAAGCATGGCTGAGTATACTGAAGCGGAGGAAGTTGTGAGTGATTTCAGTGAAGATTTGAGTGGTTTGTCGATAGTTTTTGAGGAAGAAGCAGGATCAAGTGATGAAGAAGAGCGAGTTGGTTCTAACAAAGGACTGCAACCCTATTTATTCGAACCATATCGTTCAGGAAACGACGATGACCGGCACATTTCAGAGGATGAAGGGTCCGACGGTGAAGGGTTAGAGATGGACATTTGTCACCTCCAAAACACTGAATGGTAATACACAGATCTAAATTTCCCCGATCGGGTGGTCCTGGAAATTACAAAAAAAAAAAAAAAAAGCTCAGATATTCAGTTTCGATAAAAATAAAAACTGAAAAAAATAATATAATGCTTTTTTTAACACAAAGTCATTCCATTTGGAGTAAAGTCAACACTGGGCTTCAAAATTCATAGGGGAGGATTTTACTTTCGGCAGAAAAAATATAATAAAATCACGATCGCCTTATGTGGAAAACAAATCAATTATACAAGCTCTTCTTCGGGCGAGTTTTGACACTGTTGCTTCTCTGCGCTGTTTTGATATGGACGATTGTCCGTGTCTCTGTGCAACAGTCGTCTGAAGCAACAGTGTAAAAATTCTCCCGGAAAAGAGTTTGTGTAATTGATTTTTTTTTTTTTTTTTTTAATTTTTTTCCTCATAAGGCGATCGTCACTTAACCCCTTGCACTCTGGTCAATTTCCCTAAAAACGCCTAAAAATAACGTACCCAAAGTAAATCAAAAGCTGTTCTTCAACCCTTTGCAGCATCTTCATGGGGTTGGTCTCATTTAAAAGAAAACACTTTGAATTTTTTGGCAAAACAGTCATAATCTCTCTAAGTGCTCCTGCCACTGAGTAACAGTCATCTAAACATACTAAACTTGAAGAAAATAAATTTGGCCTGGGTGTTTTTTTGGATACAAATGCTTGCAAATAACACACAGCTTCAGATCCGGGCTGGAAAATGCAACAGAAATGTAGAACCAAGTGTTATCCAGCTGAGGTCAAAATTTTGTAACAATACCACAAAAAATGAATGTATTACACAGCTTTTTCCTCAGGTAGTTCCCAGGCATTTTGGAACTGTGCCAAATTGCACAGTTTGGAAAAGCGTCTGTAACTTTTGAATGATTCAATATAGAAGCTTCATCTTGGGCTCTAATGAAAGGTGAAGGGCTGTGTGTGTGTGTGGGGGGGGTGTTTATTCATTCATGAATGAATGAATGAACAAACAAGCCCCCACACACAAATAAGCATGCCACGTAAAAAATGTGTGGCTTTTTTTTTTTTTCAAGAAAAAATAACCTACAGTGCACTAAAAATTATACTAAAATATCTGTAATGTAGAAGATAACAACTCCCCCCCCCCACCCCCCCCAGCTACAGAGGACGGACATCGCCCATCGCTACATGACGGACCGTGGGGACGGTGCGCCGCGGTCTACTACGCACAGTTGTACTAAAATATCTGCAGTAATATCTGCAATCCGCTACAGAAGAGTAGCGGGGGGGGGGGGGCGTTCACTGTCCGGACACGGCGCATGGACCGTGTCCAGTCCATGCACCGCGGTCCTTCATGTTGCAATGACGCACAGTTGTAATTTACCGATCGGTCAAAAGTCATTTTGATTACAATTTTCAGGGATAAAGAATAATTTAGCTGATAACACTTACCTGTCCACAACAGCAGTGTCGCTGGCGAACTTCTCTTCCTCATTGTCAGACGAACATGACGCTGGTCCGCTTGTTACGGACTCGTGGTTCTGGTCACGCGATCCGGTCAAACCATGATTCCATTATTGCGGCTTTGCGCTTCCATGATTGCGGTTTTGGCAAACGATTTTTCAAAACAAATAAGAACAGTAGTAAGAAATAAAGACTGGCGAACGCATGTGTGTCACCCAGCGGCTTACACAAAACAGATTTTATGCACGGGACATACGCTTTCAATCGTCGAAGTTCTCCACTTCATTTGGCTCGCTGCATTCGCAGCCGTTGGTAGGCGGGTCCTTCTTGCTAGGTTTTCAGTCATTGGTTCTTCAAAGTTTCAGAAACCCAATTCAAGGCTCTTATTAGTCAAATGAGAGGTCAATCAAATCTAAACCAATCAAAGCACTCCTTTGGCTTTCTGTTCGCGGCTGTGTCTGCAGCTTTTTTTTTTTTTTTTTTTTTTCAGTGCGCCCTAAGACGCAGAGACGTGACCGCCCACGGTATCCCGGAGTGCAAGAGGTTAATCATTTGGTTGACAGAAATTTTGGCTTCAATTTATTTTTTTTTTTTATTTCCCTGATCGGATTGTCGGGGAAATGAAGAAGAAAAAAAAAAAAAAAACCTCGGTAGGCAATGAGATTTATAAAAATGAAAACTGAAAAAAGTAATATAACATTTTTTTAATACAAAGTCATTCCATTTGGAGTAAAGTCAGCACCTGGCTTCAAAATTCACAGGGGAGGATTTTACTTTCGGCGGAAAAAATATAATAAAATCACGATCGCCTAGTGTGGGGAAAAAAAATCAATTACACAAACTCTTCTCCGGGCGAGCTTTGACACTGTTGCTTCTCTGCACTGTTTTGATATGTTGACATCGTCTTGAGCTGTGGGTTTTCGTTTAAAAACCATAGGTATGGCAGTCGGTTTTAGAACCCATTTGTAACGAACTTTAAAGCCTAAAGATTGCTGTATAGCAGGCGCCTCCTCAAAACTGTCTGCCGTGAAATGACTGCTACAGAGTACAGAAGATGGTGTTGGTTGCCATTTGTCCCTTGTTCTCTGTACTTGCTTCGCCCATTTTTTTAAGAATATCTGGATCTTCTGGGAATGAGAACAGGCTTATATGTTCACTGGAGCAATTAGAACACCCAGCCGCCATGCAGCATTTCTTCGCTGATATGGAAGCTAAACAGCTTGTTTACATTGACAGCACACGGATCAGCCGAGAGGAAACTCACCTCATGACGTCCTATCCGGAAACAAGGTGCGTCTCAGGATATTGCGTTAGTGCAACACGGCACGAAATTTGAATTCACTTAGAAATATTTTTCCACTTATTTAGCATTCAAAGTCAACAGAACTAACTATGTGGACGATTGAAGATAAATTCATACTGAATATTGATCCATAGTTCCTACATCGTGTCACAGATACTTTAAGAACATTTTCAAAGACAGGGTAAAGCATATAATGAACATTGCTATATCCCGCTGTGTTCAGCATCAGGAAAATATAACACTGTTTTAAGTTTTCATAACTTTCCCTCTGATCCAGGTCTGAAAACAGTGGCTAGCTAGGATATGCTGGGATAATTTCACCATCACTAAGCACACTAAAGTCTGTAACAGCACTTTTCTTCTCATCAGTTCAAAAAAGGCAATGCTCAACGTCTTAAAAGGAGGCTTGTTAAAGATGCTGTACCCATGCTTTTTGAGTGGAATGATTTTACCAGTGAAAAACCCTGATTCGGTGTGTGGGGTGAGAACAGAGAGGCCGTTCGTCAATCTTTGATGATGACGAACAGCAAATGCATACCATGATTGACCACAACTACTGCTCAGTCCCTAAGCCATCAGCACTGGATCTCTCAGCTTCAGCTGCAGAGGATCTCTCCAAAGAAGTAGAGGAACTGAGAAAGGACCTAAAAGGTCTACGTGTCCAGCGGGAGTTTGGGTTACAGCACTTTGCTGGATCTGATGCTGACATCAGATTCTACACAAGGTACAATTTTTATTAATGTTTACTTGATATACGACTAATATATAGGGTTTTATCTTCTTTGCAGCCAACCTCATTTTCACTTTGGCACTTACACATCATTTTCTACACTCAGTATTTAGTGTGGTTCAAGTTATTTTTCTTTTTTTTAATGCTAGTGCATGCCCGTAGAAAGCAAGTATTGTCTGAAAACAGGTAGCCCAGTTAGGCATTACAGGCCCAAATGTAGGCTGTGTTTGAAAGTGAAATCCAAAGAGGTGTAGCGTGTATGTAGGCAATCGCGTGTTAGACATTGACAAATATGAAAGGGACCGAACACTGTAAGATTTAATTGATTGTGTGAATATTACAGAATTATTGAAAATGAATGAGACATCCAATATTAGCGACTGTTTAAGAATCAGTTGTTTATTTGTTTGTCAGACTTATTTGTGTGATATTTTATGAGTTACATTGCTAAGTGTTGTATTGTGTTGCACTTTGGGGAATGGGAGTAGTCATAATTGTTTTACTTAATATGTATAGTTTATAGTCTATCGTCAGTACACATGCAGTACTAGAACAGGACACGTTTACAAATATTACAGTGCATCCTTCTGTGTTTTAGCAATATGTATAAAACACTGAACATTATTCAGGGTTTCCTCTGGTAATATTTCTCGGTGGTGGCCTGCTACGCCAGAAATTTTTACTGCGGCGCCAAGGAGATATGAATTTATTAAGAAAAATATATGAAGCAATGACTTTCCGCAAGCGTGCACACGAACGTGTGTGGCCATCATCCGCGTGGAGTTTAGAAGCGCCCCGCTCACACGAGTTTTCCAGTCAGTCAGCAGGCAGTGTCTCGCTAGGCGCAACTGTCCGACAGAGACATGAGTTTATTAAAGTACTTTAAACGCAGAAAAAAATCATAAGAGGTGTGTAAGCACTGGAGGCGTTTATCATGGTTTTAACCCGCTGGAAACGGGAGCAATAATGGAAGATGTGGTTAGAATTCATATGCAGCCGGCTTCATATGAAGGGAAAGGCAAGGGGGACTGATGAATTGCTGAGGATATACAGTGGGGCAAAAAAGTATTTAGTCAGCCACCAATTGTGCAAGTTCTCCCACTTAAAAGATGAGAGAGGTCTCCAATTTTCATCATAGGTATACCTCAACTATGAGAGACAAAATGAGAAAAAAATCCAGAAAATCACATTGAAGGATTTTTAATGAATTAATTGGTAAATTCCTCGGTAAAATGAGTATTTGGTCACCTACAAACAAGCAAGATTTCTGGCTCTCACAGATCTGTAACTTCTTCTTTAAGAGGCTCCTCTGTCCTCCACTCGTTACCTGTATTAATGGCACCTGTTTGAACTCGTTATCAGTATAAAAGACACCTGTCCACAACCTCAAACAGTCAGACTCCAAACTCCACTATGGCCAAGACCAAAGAGCTGTCAAAGGACACCAGAAACAAAATTGTAGACCTGCACCAGGCTGGGAAGACTGAATCTGCAATAGGTAAGCAGCTTGGTGTGAAGAAATCAACTGTGGGAGCAGTTATTAGAAAGTGGAAGACATACAAGACCACTGATAATCTCCCTCGAGCTGGGGCTCAACACAAGATCTCACCCCGTGGGGTCAAAATGATCACGAGAACGGTGAGCAAAAATCCCAGAACCACACGGGGGGACCTAGTGAATGACCTGCAGAGAGCTGGGACCAAAGTAACAAAGGCTACCATCGGTAACACACTACGCCGCCAGGGACTCAAATCCTGCAGTGCCAGACATGTCCCCCCGCTTAAGCCAGTACATGTCCAGGCCTGTCTGAAGTTTGCTAGAGAGCATTTGGATGATCCAGAAGAGGATAGGGAGAATGTCATATGGTCAGATGAAACCAAAATAGAACTTTTTGGTAAAAACTCAACTTGTTGTGTTTGGAGGAGAAAGAACACCATATCTACTGTGAAGCATGAGGGTGGAAACATCATGCTTTGGGGCTGTTTTTCTGCAAAGGGACCAGGACGTGTAAAGGAAAGAATGAATGGGGCCATGTATCGTGAGATTTTGAGTGAAAACCTTCCATCAGCAAGGGCATTGAAGATGAAATGTGGCTGGATCTTTCAGCATGACAATGATCCCAAACACACCGCCCGGGCAATGAAGGAGTGGCTTCGTAAGAAGCATTTCAAGGTCCTGGAGTGGCCTAGCTAGTCTCCAGATCTCAACCCCATAGAAAATCTTTGGAGGGAGTTGAAAGTCTGTGTTGCCCAGCGACAGCCCCAAAACATCACTGCTCTAGAGGAGATCTGCATGGAGGAATGGGCCAAAATACCAGCAACAGTGTGTGAAAACTTTGTGAAGACTTACAGAAAACGTTTGACCTCTGTCATTGCCAACGAAGGGTACATAAAGTATTGAGATGAACTTTTATTGACCAAATACTTATTTTACCGAGGAGTTTACCAATTCATTAAAAATCCTTCAATGTGATTTTCTGGATTTTTTTTTTCTCATTTTGTCTCTCATAGTTGAGGTATACCTATGATGAAAATTGGAGACCTCTCTCATCTTTTAAGTGGGAGAACTTGCACAATTGGTGGCTAACTAAATACTTTTTTGCCCCACTGTATTTCACCAGCCACTACAGTATTAAGTTATGTTCTGTAGGAATTGCAGGAATGAATCTTTTCTCGCATGAGCAGGTGTGCTGTTTTTATTCTCCAGCAGCAGTGACAAAAAGCAACAGCTAAAAACGCTAGCTCTCTTTTCACGCTAAACTGAGGTCCTTCAGTGGCTGCCTAGAGAGGTGCCTGACTAGAAAACCTGAGAGCGCAACTATAACTACCTAAGCAGGTCATTCTGTACATGAACACATCCATCCATCCATCCATCTTCTTCCGCTTAATCCTTTTCGGGTCGCGGGGGGGGGGCTGTGGTGAATTATGTCTTTAGAGTCCGCTACAGTTAGTTACATCTTAACCTGGCAGGTTAAGATGACCGAAATTCACCAAGTCAGTGACTTTAATCCGTCAGCAGCCTTCAGACAAACTAAACGTGCCAACATTTGATTTCAAAATAAGGGAGGTTTTTCCTGCTGTCTGGGTGGTGAGGAGATTTCTAAAAAAAAACAACCCAAAACTATAAATATCAAGAAATATAACAGAAATAACGGCATCCTTGGTCATTTAAGTTAATTTATTTCATTAAATATAATTTTATTAATATTTTTTCTTTGTAATCAAAGTTAAATTATTGTTCTGTTCTGACTGCAAAATTATGGTCAAAAATGTAAATTGTTATGAGGAAAAGTATAAAAAAATGCCAGTCTGTTTCAAATTTATAAAAAAAAAAAAAACCCAGTAATTTTCTTTTAAAAAAAACAGACAAAAATTAGTCATAAAGTAATCCACAAATTTATAATAAAGTTTGAAATGTACAAGAAAAGTCAATTTTACTAGAGGAAATTACAAATGTGAGGAACATGGTTTCAACTTTAGGTTTACAGAGAAAAGTAGAAAACTACAAGAAAATTGTTATAAATTTTTGAGAAAAACCTCAAACCTTCAAGACTGAAGTCATTACTCAAGTTTTTAAGTGGGTGCTCTTTGTACCCTTAACTCAACTAGAAATGTTTGGTTGTCTACTTTTAATTATTAATTTCAAAGCACTGCTTTTACATGAGTAGAAGTTCTGATTACTATACCCACCTGATCATATAATTTTAAGTATGCATGAGTAAATTACTATTATGAATGTTTCTTTCCCTTCCCTACTCTCTCAATGGAAAAAAGAAACACTAGAATAAAAATACAAAAAATACACATATTTTTGTCATTTATGGAAACCATGACAAAAAGAAATCCTACAGGACAAAACATGACACTTGGTATTTTCTAACCTGTTTGTATACCACCATAGACAGAGAGGGAACCTGAATTAGACAGAGCTCAGAGAGGGCAAGATGAAACAGAAGAGAGGAGCCAAGGAGAGGGAAGTGTTCAGGCAGAGGAAGGAGAGAAGGATAACACCACTAAAGTCTAAACACAGGATGTCTGGGTGGGACCGCAACTGGCCCAATATTCAAGCCTCGGTTGTACAATACTTCAAATGGTAAGTTCCATATGCAACATTAAGAGATAAGATAGGATAAGCCTTTATTAATCCCACAACGGGGAAATTCCAGGATTGCAACAGCACAGGGATAGCAACACTCAGAGCAACAATCAGAAGGCAAGAAAAAAAAAAGCAAGAGCAGCTAATATACATATGTACATATTACTATATATACTGTATATACAGTATATATATATATATATATATATATATATATATATATATATATATATATATACACAGACACACAGTGCAGAGCATTGTAGCTGGATGGAATAAATATGAGTATATAAACACACAGTGCGGAGCATTGTAGCTAGATGGAATAAATATGTAGATATATAAACACACAGTGCGGAGCATTGTAGCTAGATGGAATAAATATATAGATATATAAATATAAACACACCCAGTGCAGAGCATTGTAGCTAGATGGAATAAATATGTAAATATATAAACACACACAGTGCAGAGCATTGTTGCTAGATGGGATGAAACAGCACAACTGTCTAATTAACATATTCCGGTATGTTTACTGCCCAGGGGAGATATGTTGCCACCGCGCCACGGTCTTTAAGCCAGAGGAAACACTGTTGTTATACACAGCAGAATGACCTGTTTGGCTGCAACTGTTGTGTCAGTGTTGCTCATTTGTCAGTAAATAAAAAATGATTTATTTTGTTATATGGGCATTTTTGTGTGTTTGATCACGGTCGTCGTTTAGTCAAAGCGTGCATATGTGTCCGCATATGATATGCAATTCATGTGGCCATTCTGCTGTACAATCATGCACCAGGAGGAGCACAAAATTGAACCTACGGTGCCGCAAAGGACAGTGGTGGTATGGGGTAAAGCACGGGTGAAGCAGCAGCCGAGACTCCCATTAACTGGGTAGGCTGGGCTTGGCTCCCTGCGAAGGAGTGCAGTGAAGCTGGATTCATGCTGCACCTCTGCTGTCCGCGTACGTGTAACCGGAACCCTCATGTGACGAAATTTACGTTGTCTCCATTCCGCTAGTGTCCGCAGTGCTCAACCGCGGATGACCGCATACAGCTCAAATTTTGTGACTGCACCGCCTGCCCACGACCTGAACGCGTTGAAAAACGCATGCGCAAGAATGAACGTCCCATTCATGACATGGCGATATCGATACAGCATACCAAGAAAAAGTAAAGGAAGAAGACAACGGGGAAGCGAAAGACGAAAATAAACATACATGAATCATACATACATACTTCAGCAGCAGCAGCAACTTTGTGGAAAAGGAGTGAAAACTGGGAAGTCAAGCTGCAGAAAGCAAGTGGTGTTTCTTCGTTGGTAAAAATCCTGGCACGTCAGTGCATTGGCGCTACCTATAGGGCGGGAGTGAAATTACAAATGATGGTTGTGTACATGCATCAACCGCTTGGCCTGGGTAGGTGAAAAAAGTGAGCATGTACAGGGCCGCGTGCGTGCCAGGCTCGTCCAAAGCTCACGTGCACCAAAGCGGAGTCGAGGGGAAATGCAGCATGAATAATGCTTAAGATGATCCAGTTGCTGCCCCCCCCCCCCCAGCGCACCTGCACACCTCATGTTCTCTACATATACCAAATTATCCTTTAGAAGACCTTCACAATCACAGTAACATTATAGTATAATTTTTTTAAGCGTTAAATCTTCAGTATTCTCTTTTTCTGGTCAAATTTGTCGCTTTTCACTTTCTTGTTTCGTTTACGGAGCACTCTGGTAACTGATTGTAATGCCACGTATTATCCAATCAGTACGGAGTCAATCTGAAACCCCGCCCACATTCCTAGAAGCCAGAGCATGAGGAAACAGAGCAATGGCTAAACTTTGATTGGTAAAAGTGACATATTTTGATTGAACAACTCCATACTTGGGAATGCACACCCTCATAACCTCAGCAAAGCACTTATAAAATCTGATGCCAGTCTGACAAACGGTTTGAGAGATATGTGAGGAACACAGAGATATACTGCATTTATAGCCAACTGCCTGAAGATTATTCCCATTTTGTTTTTGCTTTCTTTTTCTGTCCAAATATTAACTGCAGTACCATAGGAAATGAAAAGTTGATGTATTTTTTACAATTATTTTGGCCAATGTACTATTACTACTACATCTTAAAACCCATTTTTACTTCTTGACTTTCAACCCAGTATGAGACATTGATTTTACTTGTTTTAGTATTTTTACCTGTTTTCTTGTACTTTATAGCTCTATTTTTTACTGTTTTTATAGATTTTTATCCTTGATATACACCACTTTGTGTCAGCTGTAGTTGTTTTTAAAGTGCTTTAGAAATAAAGTTGGATTGACTTTTTACTAATTTCAATAATTAACATATTGTCTTACATAGATTCTCAAGCTGTTACCACTTGATGACATTCTGGTCTTTGAGCCATGCATTCATAAAGTGATCCGGGTCTCAAGAGCAGAGTCAGTTGCTCAGAAGAATGAAGAAATGGTCATTGCCCGCATGTCTGCCTTTGGTAGGTCCATCCATCCATCCATCTTCTACCGCTTTTCCGGAGGTCCGGGTCGCAGAGGCAGCAGTTCAAGCAGAGAAGCCCAGACTTCCCTCTCCCCAGCCACCTGCTTCAGCTCTTCAGAGAGGATACCAAGGCATTCCCAGACCAGCTGGGAGACATTAGGCACTTTTCCACTTGGAACCCAAAGGCCCCGTTTGGCCCCGATCGGCCTCCATTGTCCGGTTTCCCACTCGGAACCCAAAGGCCTCACAGTTCCCTTTTTCGGAACAGTTCCAGTTTAACTGACACTTTTTTCGGCACCGTAAAAAGCGGGTCCGAAGGCTCCCGGCCCCGTTTCGTCACGCCACTGCTGGCCATTCATTGGTCTGTGCGTAGCGTCATGAGAGTGGGCGTTACACTGACTTTCCAGAATCGCTTGCTGGTCGCCATTTGCAATTTTTCGTCAGTGAGCCCGCGAACAAGTGATATTATAAACCACAACGAGAGAATGGCTTAACGGAAATCAGCAGAAATCCAACACCGCAGTCCAGCAGAGTTTCCTGTGCGTTTCGGCTGATGAGAGAATGCAGAGGGAAGCAGACTGAGCCTGCAGTGGGGCGCACAAACAGACGCACCAGAAATTACACGGAGACGCACTGGGAATTAGACCCAGCCACCCGAATTGAATTGAATGTGCAGCCGCGACGCACCCAACTTCAGCAGTTGAAGCCGTGATATTGTGATATACAGGACGGTAAGTGATCTGATATTCATGCTTTATTTTTTCCAACAGTGGAAAGTTCACTTAGGACAGACGAAAACTTAATCGTGTTTAAACGATGACCTAGCTTAATGCTATGTCCGTCCTTGTATGTTGTTTTTTGTGTTGACAATATCTGATGAAATAGTTAGTTGTAATCCTGGTTAAAAGTTTTGTTTTTTTTAAAAAAAACATGTTGCACTTTCGTACCGATCCATAAAGGATCATAACAGTAGAAGCTGGGCGAACCGCAGCATTGGAAGTGGTTCGATCTCATGGACCAAATTTATGGAAACCAGAGCTGGGAGTGGACCCCTCGGCGACAATTACGTTAACCACAGACGGTGAGTGTTTTTTTTCTTGACATTGTTTTTACCTTATCCAGCCTGTTTCATGCTAACTATAATTATGTATAACAATAAATAAATAACAAGTCCCACGCCGTTATTGTGGCTCACGAGTGGATCGTAGCTGTCGCCGCCCTAGATAGCTCGCCGTCACGGTTTAAAAAAAAAAAAAAAAAAAATGCAATTGCATATTTAATCACAGGCATGGAAAAGCTAATGAGCTGTTGAAGCACAAAACTCATTATTTGAAAGTCAGCGTGCTTCATTTTCATGATTCAGTTGAGCCTACTGTATAAATGCATTCAGAATTTTTTCCATCCATCCATCTTCTACCGCTTCTCCGCGTCACAGAGGCAGCAGTTCAAGCAGAGAAGCCCAGACTTCCCTCTCCTCAGCCACCTGCTCTAGCTCTTCAGAGATGATAGACCAGCTGGGTCTCTCCACCATAGAATTTGGGTCACCTCTAGAATTTTTTGACCACCATAAAAAGCTAGGCATTTGAAACAAAAACCCAGCTTTTACTAAATATATTGTACAAATACACAGTTGTGATACTCATAAAAAAAAAGTAATTTTTTCAAACCCAGCACTTGACTTTCACCAGTGTGTGTCCCTTGTACAGGTACATCTCAAAATAACTGCAATGTCATGGTACAGTGTGTTTTTTGTGACTCACAAAAGACAGTGAAAGTCATATAAGATGGTATCTGTCATAATCTTGACAGTCCATATGGGTTTTATGTCAGGAGAGTTTCCTGGCCAAATCAAACACAGTGATGCCTTGTCCATTACACCAGGTTTTGATTGTTTAGGCACTGTGGGGCGATGGTCACTCCAGCTGGAAAATGAAATCCGTTTCTCCATAAATCCTCATACTTTTGAGAACACTCCTCTTTTTTTAATATCTATTTTTAACATAACCATCGATTTTTCGAGAAAAGTAATTTTGGATATCCATGCGCTGTGAGCCAATAAATGATAAAAATCTAACAATACTTCACTGTCTGATTAATGATTCTGTATAATATATGGGTCTCACTTTCTGACATGTGTCCAAAAATATTTAACTTTTGTATTAATTTTTGGGGATGTACTGCTACATGTTTTGAGGTTGATTTTACTGACACCAGCTCACATTTCTGTCTTGTAGGTAAGAGGAAGCGGAGCAACACAAAACAAGACCTTTCAACTATTTTTGCATCGATGCAAGAAGCAGAAAGGGAACAGCACCGTGAACAGATGGAGCTTCAGCGGGAACATCAACGTGAGCAGAGGGAGCTCCAGCGGCAACAGTTGGAACTCAATTCACTGCTTGTGGATGAGGTCCGTCAGTCCAGGGAAGCTGAAGTTGCTGTACGAAGGGAGGAAATTGCGCAGAATGCTGCCCTCAATAACACTCTCATGGCAGTCTTTGAAACCCTCGCACGGCGTGTGTGATCCGTTTTCCCAACCATTATTATGTATATACTGTACATTAATCAATGACCAGTGTTAATAACGTTGAATAAACCCGTGACTGTTGACATCATGTGTTGTCTGTTACTACTAAGTTTTACACTGTCTTAAAATCCTTAAAAAGGTTGGGAAAAATTTGTCATTGCAGTGTGTTATGGAGTCCAATAACTGCCGACACATACATTAAAAGCCAGCCACTACTGACCAAGCTTTATATCCATGTGCAACAACAGGGACACCTAATATTTTAAGTTCTGTATTTGGAAATGTTCATATTGCCAACCCAGGTAATGGTTTTATCTGCACAAAATATTCAACTTAGCCATTGTAAGGACGGGTGAGTGGGGGGTGTACAGCAACAACTGTTTTGGTGCGTCTCACCCAATTCTGTACTCAGCATTAACAAGTACACTTTAAAGAAAATGTGGACTTGTAATTTTGTAAGATATTTTTTATTAGATGGCTGTCCCAGTACTTGTAACTGTGATATTAAAGATCCACACGTCCGCATTAAATATATGAAAAAATTGCGTCATTGCAATGGCACAAGGTTACATGAGATGAGTAATGCATAATAATACACAGCAGCCTCACCACCAAAATGATATTAAATAGCTCTTGGACTACTAATTGGTCCAGGGAAAATGGCGCAGCCTCATGGGGAGTGTAGCACAGTCTCCAACTCCCTCAAAACCCCGCCTCCAACTCCCTCCTTCTCCCACCCATACTACAGTGAGCCTTGTGCTGTGGAAAACCACCAGTGCCGGAACAGGACTGTTCGGTCCAAGGCCAAACGAGGCCTTTGGGTTCCAAGTGGAAAAGTGCCTATAGTCTCTCCAGCGAGTCCTGGGTCTGCACTGGGGTCTCCTCCCAGTGGGACGTGCCCGAAACACCTCAAGTGGGAGGCGGCCAGGAGGCATCCTGATCAGATGCCCATACCACCTCAACTGACTCCTTTCAATGTGGAGGAGCAGCGGGTCTACTCTGAGCCTGTCCTGGACGACTGGGCTCGTCACCCCATCTGAGGGTGAGTCCAGCGATCCTACGGAGAAAGCTCATTTCAGCCGCTTGTATTTGCGATCTCGTTCTTTTGGTCATAACCCAAAGCTCGTGACCATAGATGAGAGTAGGAGCGTAGATTGACTGGTAAATCGACAGCTTTGCCTTAGAACTGAGCTCCCTCTTCACCACAATAGACTGGTACAACGTCCGCATCACTGCAGATGCTGCTCCGATCCGTCTGTCAATCTCTCGCTCCATTCTCCCCTCACTCGTGAACAAGACCCCAAGGTACTTAAACTCCTCCACTTGGGGCAGGAGCCTGTCCCCAACCCGGAGAGGATAATCCACCTTTTTCTGGCTGAGGACCATGCACTCGGGACTTTGAGGTGCTGATTCTCATCCCAGCCGCTTGACATTCAGTGGCAAACTGTCCCAGTAAGAACTGTAGGTCATTGCTGGATGAAGCCAACAGGACAACCATCATCTGCAAACAACAGAGATGAGATCCTGTGGTCACCAAGCATGACACCCTCCATTCCCTGGCTGCACCTAGAAATCCTGTCCATAAAAATTATGAACAGGATCGGTGATGAAGGGCAGCCCTGGCGGAGTCCAACTCTCACTGGGAATGAGTCCGACCGAATATTGGCAATACGAACCAAACTCTCACAACGGTCGTACAGGGCCCGAATAGCTCATAACAACAAGCCCGATACCCCATACTCCCGAAGCACCCCCTACAAAAAACCACAAGGGACACGGTCGAATGCCTTCTCCAAGTCCACAAAACACATGTAAACTGGTTGGCCATACTCCCACGAACCCTCGAGAATTCTCGAGAGGGTAAAGAGCTGGTCCAATGTGCCACGGCCAGGACGAAAACCACATTGTTCCTCCTGAATCCGAGGTTCGACCAACAGCCGGACTCTCCTCTCCAGTACCTTGGCATAGATCTTCCCAGGGAGGCTGAGGAGTGTGATCCCTCTAAAGTTGGAGCACACCCTCCGGTCCCCTTTTTTGAAGACAGGAACCACCACCCCGGTTTGCCATGTCAGAGGCACTGCCCCCGACCTCCACGCAGTGTTGCAGAGGCGTGTCAACCATGACAGCCCTACAACATCCAGGGCCTTGAGGTACTCAGGGCGAATCTCGTCCACCCCAGGGGCCCAGCCACCAAGGAGATTTTTAACCACTTTTGCGACCTCAGTCCCTGTGATAGGCGAGTCATCCCCCTCATCCACAAGCCCTGCTTCCTCTGTGGAAGGCATATCAGTGGGATTGAGGAGATCCTTGAAAGTATTCCTTCCACCGCCCGACGATATCCCCAGTCAAAGTCAACAGCGCCCCATCTGCACCATACACAGTGTGGACAGGGAGCTGCTTCCCCCTTCTGAGCCACCGGACAGTTTGCCAGAATCTCTTCAAGGCCGACTGAAAGTCTTGTTCCATGGCCTCATCGAACTCCTCCCATACCTGAGTTTTTGCTTCAGCAACCACCCGAGCTGCACTCCGCTTGGCCTGCCAGTACACCACAGCTGCTTCAGGAGTCCCACAAGCCAACCAAGCCTGATAGGATTCCTTCTTTCAGCTTAATGGCCCCCCTCACCACTGGTGTCCACCACTTGTTTTGGAGGCTGTCACCACGAGATGCATCGACCACCTTGTGGCCGCAGCTCTGGGCTGCCGCTTCAATAATAGAGGTGGAGATCATGGCCCATTCGGACTCCATGTCTCCAGACTCCCTCGGAATGTGGTTGAAGTTCTTCCAGAGGTGGGAGTTGAAGACGTCCTGGACAGGGGCCTCAGCCAGACGTTCCCATCACACCCTCACTATACGTTTGGGTCTACCAGGTCTGAATGGCATCCTCCCCTGCCATCGGATCCAACTCACCACCAGGTGGTGATCAGTTGACAGCACTGCACCTCTCTTTAAGATAAGATAAGCCTTTATTAGTCCCACAATGGGGAAATTCCAGGATTGCAACAGCACAGGGATAGCAACGCTCAGAGCAATAATTTAGAAGATAAGAAAATAAGAGCAGTGAATATACATATGTACACATAAATATACATACACACAGTGCGGAGCATTGTAGCTAGATGGAATAAACAGCATAACTGTCTATTTAGTTACCCTACATGGTATGAATATATACCCATACATATTGTCACCCTCCATAGCGACTGATATTGTCCTAGTTGTATACTGGAGGGGACCATTTGTGTAAGTCTGTTGCGTCTTTTGCATTAAATACTATTAGGTCATCACGTTTTTTTGCTATCTCTGCAAGCAGCCCTGCTTAGGTTATACAGTCTGACAGCCGTAGGTAGGAAGGACCTGCGAAATCTCTTGGTCGCGCACCTAGGATGATGTAGTCTACTGCTAAATGAGCTCCTCAGTACATTCAGTATGTCCTGCATGGGGTGGGACTCGGACTCCAGCAGAGATGACAGTTTAGCCACCATCCTTCTCTCCCCTATCTCCTCCACTGGGTCAAGGCGTTGCCCCAGGACAGAGCTAGCTTTCTTGATCATTTTGTTCAGTCTCTTCCTATCGGCTGCTGTAATGCCGTTGCCCCAGCAGACCACTCCAAAAGTGATGGCTGATGCCACCACCGCGTGGTAGAATGTCTTCTAGAGCACCCCTTGTACACCAAAAGACCTGAGCCTCCTCAGTAGGAACAGCCTGCGCAGTCCCTTCTTGTAGAGTGCGTCGGTATTGTGTGACCAGTCTAGTTTATTGTTCACATGAACACCCAGGTACTTGTAGGATGTCACCATCTCAATGTCTGTTCCCTGGATGTTTACTGGTGCTGTGAGGGGTTGTCCTTGCCTGCGGTAATCCACCACCAGCTCCTTAGTTTTTCTCGCATTGATCTGGAGGCAGTTCCGATGGCACCAGTCCATGAAGTCCTGGATAAGTCCTCTGTACTCAGCTTCATCTCCGTTGGAGATGAGGCCGATGATCGCAGAGTCGTCAGAGAACTTCTGTAGATGGCAGTGTGTTGTGTTGTGTGAGAAGTCCGCAGTATAAAGGGTGAACAGGAAGGGAGCCAAAACCGTTCCCTGGGGGGCCCCCGTGCTACCGATGATCGTGTCGGACAGACAATCCCGGATTCTCACAAACTGTGACCGGTTAGTGAGGTAGTTGAGGATCCATGATGACAGGTGCTGGTCCACCCCTGCGCACAGCAGCTTGTCCTTCAGGATCATCGGTTGGATGGTGTTGAAAGCACTGGAGAAGTCAAAAAACATGATCCTCACCGCGTTCCCAGGCTTCTCCAGGTGGGACAAGGAACGGTGAAGGAGGAAGATCACTGCATCCTCCACCCCAGTGCCATGCTGGTAGGTGAACTGGAGTGGATCCATCGCTGGTCCCACTAGGGGGCGGAGGTGAGCAAGGAGCAGTCTCTCCAGGGTCTTCATCATGTGAGACGTCAGGGCCACTGCTCTGTAGCTGTCCAGGTCTTTGGGGTGGGAAGTCTTTGGTACAGGTACCACACAAGATGTTTTCCACAGCTGTGGTACCCTCCCCAGCTTCAGGCTCAGGTTGAAGATGTGCTCCACAATCCCACACAGCTGGTCTGTGCAGGACTTGAGGAGCTTCGCGCTGATGCCGTTCGGTCCCGAAGCCTTTCTCATCTTGATCTTCCTCAGCTCCGTCCTCACCTGGGTCTTAGTGAGGGTCAGGTTGGGGGGCTGTGTGCTGGGAGTGGTGGGGTGTTGGTGGAGTGGGGTGTGGACAGCAGGTCTCGATGACTGTAGAGGCAGTAGTGGTTGGTGTGCAGTTGGGGGGGGGGGCGTTGGTCAAACCTATTAAAAAAACAGGTTCAGATTGTTCACCCACTCCCTGCCCCCCGTGGCTTAGAGAGGGATGTAATTTCTTTCTACTGTACATGATAGGCTGTATGGATTGAATGACAAAGTTGGTTTTACCTTTTACCTTAAGTGTGACAAACATACAAAAAATGAGAAATCAGGAAGGGGCAAACAATTTTTCACACCACTGTAATTGAAGGAAAGATGAATGGACAAATGTACAGAGACATCCTTGATTAAGAACCTGTTGCCATCTGCCAAGATGCTAAAGATGAAACGAGGATGGACATTTCAGCATGACAGTGGTCCCAAACACACAGCCAAGGAAACTCAACTCGCTCCGGAGAAGGAAAATAAAGCTGCTAGAATGGCCTAGTCAGTCACCTGACCTGAATCCAATTAAAAATCTATAGAACGAAGTGAAGATCAGAGTTCATAGGAGACACCCACGGAACCTTCAAGATTTGAAGACGGTTTGTGTGGAAGAATGGGCTAAAATCACTCCTGTGCAATGGCTGTGCCTTGTTTCTCCATGCAGGAGGTGTCTGGAAGCTGTTATTACCAACAAAGACTTTTCTACTAAATGTTAAATGAATTTCCCTAAGCGTGTTCAATACTTATTCCCTGTGTCATTCCACTTTATTAAATATGTTGTTTTGTGAACACAGTTGCCTGGATTACTTTGGTTGTTACTGATATCTGGTGAAAATCTCAGGTCAGTGGCTCCATCAGAAATATGTTTAATGAGAAAAATGACTTGTTCAATACTTATTTTCCCCACTGTATATTAGGGATGCACAGATATCTGTTTTAACAGTGTTATCAGTCAGTATTCCCCCCTTTTTGACTGATATTGGCTGTCGGCAAATAAGACATCTGCTGTGGTTGATATTTTTCTAGTGAGTCCCAGTTGGGACACTGATTTTGCCTGACAGACATCAGTAGAATAAAGCTGCATATTAAAACATTTGGGACCGAATCATTTTGAAGTATTTCACCTGTTCAGATATTTTTTTTTTATAATGCATATTTCTTAATTTTCCTGACTCATGGAATGGCTGAAAACTGAAATTTTGTGCTTTGGCTAACTTGTTTTCTGTATCCTTATTGGTCCAAAATTTCACAATTGGTGCATCCCTTGTATATAGAAAAAATAACGTTATGACGATTCATGAATAAAAATCCATTGTTTTTATATTACAACTCAAAACACTAATAAATGATAAAAACCATAAATGTATTTTTTGTTGGTCTCATTTCAGTCTTTGAATCTGTTCTCCCTTTTACAGTTGTTTTTCAGAGAGACATTTTAGCATGCATGTGTAAAATAAGTAAATGGTCTGCCTTTTCTCTGATTGCCCTGTGCACTTCATGATCCACATATATTCTTTGCAGAAAGTAGTCTTCTTGCACCCACACAACAAAGTCACACCACTGCATCCCAGTGATGAGTTGTCCTTGGACTTGCCAGTAATATGCATGGATTTTCTTTAGTACAAAAGAACCCTAATCTATTTGCACATCGTTACAGTCTATAAAGCTTTTAACATTGGGAGAATTGAACTTGATATGGCCAAACTGAGGATATTCAATGGGGGTGAAAAACAATGCCATCAGGGGAAGCAGCAAGCCAGGGAGCAGTGGGGTGAATGACAAGACCGTAGGGTGAGTAGTTAACATTAAGCAGCTTACTATTCTTGGCTGCTACTGTGGGCTCCATCTCAGTGTCTCTTCTCATATCTGTAGTCTGCTTTGTTCTCTTTAGTATATGCTCCGCAAGTGCTGTGATCTCTGACATGACACACCTCTTGTAAAAGTTAATTTTCAGGACACTTAGCAGAATCTTTTCATTTAACCAACCAGTGATCACACAAGGAAAAACTATTTCTCAGTTAACTTTATTGGAACATGCAAGGAGTCACATGGCTGGGGCTGTCGTGGTAGAGGAATTTCCCCTGCGGTGACTGTGGACAGCTCAATACCGCAGTATTATTGCAGATGTTTTTAGGACCCTGTGGATTTGTAATTTAAACAGGGTTTATCACTTAGATAACATAACTTCAATGAGGGAAGCTGTAAGTGTCGCTGCAGCTCGCTCTCAACTTTGTGCGTGTTGTACAACTGTGCAGAGCTCTGTTCTTTATGCAGGCATGAACTCCTGATTCTATTTAAAAAAAAAAAAAAAAAAAAAAAAAAATTCATAAAGGAGTGGCGGTAACTAAAGGTGTGTTCACACCAAACATGAACGGACGAATTTTTCGCGCAGCATGATTACATTAAACTCAATGTAAACACGCGAACAGATATGACTTTCCTTTGAGTGAGATGTAGACAGGCGAAGTTGCCTTTATAGCTTCTGCAGCTGTGTTCAACCTGCTGTGGAAATTCCCAAAATAACGTCATGCTTAGGTTTGCATTATCCGACCGGGGGCTCACCTCAAAATGTCATCTCAAGTCTCCAAAACTTCACAGAAGATGGATTTTCGCTGCTAGCTTGCTACGACATCGTAGGTCCGTAGTTATTTACCGTGGGTAAGTAACTCTAAAATCCGATTCAGCTGAAGAGTTCCTGGTCCTCCTGTCTCCCAGTGAGTGAGTTTCATTTTCTAACTAGTTTACTCTGCAATGGTGATAATTTTACTCTGTTCGCTAGCTAGCTGCTAGCGTAGCTAGAAAAATCTCATTCAAACAAGCAGCTCTTGTAGCTCATACACAGTCGGGAGCATACATACTCAGAAGGAAACGGCACACTTCGTGCCCTTTCACTGCTCACTGTTACGGCTGTATTTAATGAGTCCAAACGCTTTCACCACTAACTGGCTGCCTTAGCAATTTTACTAATGAATAGGGGCACATACTAAGTAAACGAGATATAGCCCCCCCCCCCCCCCACACACACAAAGTGAATACCGCGGTTACTGCGGTTGGTCATTTTCCTCCGCGGTAGGCGTGTCCATACCGCAGTATTACATAATTGTGGTTATCACGACAGCCCTACACATGGCCATGGATCTTTCCCAGCTCTGTTTCCTGAGGAGAGACCTCGATCAAAGGAAGTCCCTCCTATATATAGCTTCTGAGTGGGTGGGTGGATCCCAACCACTCTCCAACAATACATGTCTATTGTTTCAAACTGTCCACTTCCACCTCCTCTCAGTGGCTCCAGATGTCTTCCCTTTATGGCTTTCTGGATCTTTCCTCTCTTCAGCTTCAGTCTTACACATGCCCATATATGGAAACAAGAACAGGGACTTTTCCTGTGAAGCTGTGTGTGTGTGTGTGTGTGTGTGTGTGTGTGTGTTATGTGTGTAAGCAACTGGTGTTTTTGTGTGAATGGTTGGGAGAGCATTTGACTCACATCTGTGTATGTGTGAATCTAAGATATGTGCATGCAAGCACTTTGTGTAATGTCGAATTAATTTTCACTATAACAGTTTTCCTCTCTTGACTCCATTTTATGGAGTCAATAACTATAATAGATATCAGACACCTGATGTTATTCTCATGTGTGATGGGTGAAAAACCTATAAGCAGTGTATACTTTCATGAGTGAATCATTGCAATGCAATTTCTTTTCTGTATTCATTCTTTGAGCATTTATACAGGAAAAATTCTCACCTCGTTTCTGCTACCTTTGACAATCATAGAAATGACTTATCATTTACAAACATTCAGTATTATAATTTCAGTATCAAAAATAAAAACTTAAAACTTCCAATAAATGTATTTACACAGTTTTCAGCTGTTACATCATGCTTTAGTCATTATAGGCATATTGTCAACACCAACATTTTTCTTGCAGAGACACTAGTAGACATGATTTAAACCTGACTATCCTCGTCACTTGAATCCCTGTCGCTCTCCTCCTGCTGAGCTAATATGAGATACTGGTGTGCACCAGCAGCATATACTGTTTTTTTGTTTTTGTTTTTTCAATAAAGCCTCTACAACAGGCAATGCAGCAACATCTTACACATATAAGTATGACAATTCTAATCATAAGGGATATTGTGATTTTATCACTCCTGCCCACCGTCCAAAGAAGGATTGCAGCCAGGCAGTGAAGACATCAGGTTCATACCCATTATCTTGGCCAAAACTCAGTCCTAAGAATATTCTTTCCTTCTTTTGTAAGCACTATTCTGATATAAAATAGTATCAAGGTGAACAATAAATCCAATTCTGTCCTGTTTGTGCCATTGTTTTCTTAACCTTTCTATAATGGTCCAGTTATGTCATTCCACAAATCCTGGGATTGTGGGTGATATGCTGCATGGTGTTCAGATCACTATTCAACACTTTCCCCATATCCACTATAACTAAACAATATCGCTTCCCTTCACATTTGGTTAGCTCAATGAAGTCCATGCAAATGTTCTGAAATGATTACTTTGATGATGAAAAACTACCCTTCTCCGATTTGATATCGTCCTGAGCATTATTTTGTGCACAGGTTTATACATTATTGGCAAATTTTGTAGCAAAATTTTCAGCCCATAGGCTTTTCATAAGCTGTGATAACTAATATCCCTCCCTTGAACACATGACAGTCCTATGTGTTCAAGTAGCAACATAATTAAATAATTTTAGTGGGAATATGGGTTTGTCCTTTGGTCAGATATAAATTTGGGAACCTTGATTAAACACAGTACCTTTATTTAATCACTTATAGACTCCAGCCTGCGGAGATATGTTTTGCTTGCATATTTCTTCATCAGGAAATGCCAGCAGTATGTCACAGGAACAATTGACTCCTATTAGGAGGTATACAATGTGCAAGATTTGCTGTCATTGAGAAAAATTTGTACGAGACTCTTCAGTAACCCTGTGGTGGTCTGGTGAAAATGTACTTTTTTCAGATATGTTGTGGGAATGACGAGACAGGTTTCTCTCAAGTCAGCATTTATTCACATTCACCAACATCTCAAAGCAGAAAAAAGAGAACATTACAGGGAACTCTCGTCCTTAAATACCAGGACTCTCACAGTTCACAAGTCACACGTATCACAGATCACATTGCATCATCATTGCCAGTAACAATGCATCTCCTCTCTTTGATATCACCCCCACTGTCTACAATGCATCTCCTCTCTAATCCTTTAATAACACCCCCACAGTCTCAAGCCTTGCATACCAAAGCTAACATCCTTGCAGCTTCCTGTTATCTCCAAGGAAGCTCTGCCTTTGTTCTGATCTAAAATGTGAGGCCTTACATCAGTCACAAAGTAAGTCACATATGTGTGACCACCACACCAGCCCCCCCCCCCAAACATTTTAGACAAACAAGAGAATAACAACATGCATGCCGTGATAGAATCAATACACATCAGTCCGCATGCTGTCTAGGCTTCAGTCTCCTGCCGTATCTGCTGTAGCTGGGATTCAACGTCTCTGCGGCTCTGTCACGCTGGAGGTTTGCCGTCTGGGGGTGGAAACCTTTTGTCAGTCCCTGCGGGTGTTCTGGGGAAACATTAGTCTGTGAAGTCCCCCGTGGGGGTCTACCTCGCCGCGGGGGCCTTGCCAACAGCACTTGCTCATCTGCCACCACAAAAGCGGGTTTGAGTCTGTTTATGCCAACTTTTTCTTCCCTACCCCCCAAATCTAGCAAAAACTGCTTGTCCCCTGTTTCCAACACTCTGAACAGTCCGTCATAAGGCGGTCGCAGCGGGGTTCGATGCGCATCGTGTCTGACAAAAACAAACTCTGCGTTCTTCAAAGCTTTAGGCACAAAAACGCGCGGAAAACTGTGGTGCACGGGGCCGGGCAGCGTGCTTGATTCTATGTTACTCCACAACAGCTGAGACGGGGAGGTGTCTGGCGCCGGGTTATCTGGGAGAAACTCCCCAGGCAGCCAAAGTGGCTGCGCAAACACGAGCTCCGCTGGGGAGGCTTCTAAGTCCTCTTTAGGCACAGAACGCAACCCCAATAACACCCATGGTAACTTGTCTACCCAATTTGTAGCCGTCAGTGACGCTCTGAGAGCTGCTTTCAATGGCCTATGAAAACGTTGGCATAACCCGTTAGCCTGCGGATTGTACGCAGTTGTGCGGTGAATTGAGACACCCAGGCTGCGGGCCATTGTCGACCAAAGTTAGGACACAAATTGAGGGCCTCTGTCGGACGTAATGTCCGACGGAACTCCGAAACGCGCGCGCTACCTCCTCGGCCGTGGTTGATGCCAGCGGAACCACTTCAGGCCAGCGCGTGGTGCGGTCCACCATTGTCAGAAGGTGTGTGCACCCCTGTGACGGCGGGAGGGGTCCCACGAGGTCCACATGAACGTGATCGAACCTCTTGGCCGGAATGTGAAACGGCTCCAAAGGAGCTCTCGTGTGCCTGTGTACTTTGGCCCATTGACACGCAGTGCAGGCTGTTGCCCACTCTTTAACTTGTTTGCGAAGACTCGGCCACACAAATTTCTCTCCTACCATTTTGACCGACGCGCGCACTCCCGGGTGCGCCAAAGCATGAATCGAGTCAAAAACGCGGCGGCGCCACACGGCCGGTACTACTGGACGCGGCCGTCCAGTGGAGACATCGCAGATTAGGGGGGATACCGTCTTCCAGCACCCTGTTCTCCAGCCTTAACCCTGTTGGTCCAGACTGGAGCGCGCGCACATCCGCGTCACTAACCTGCTTCGCGGCCATGGCTACGTAATCTATTCCTACGCTGACTGGGGCCGCCACGGTGCGTGAGAGGCAATCTGCCACTACATTCAGTTTACCCGCTACATGCTGAATATCAGTGGTAAACTCTGAGATCGCAGCCAGCTGTCTCTGCTGCCGGCCTGACCACGGTTCGGAAACCTTGGCCATCGCGAATGTTAGCGGCTTGTGGTCAACGAACGCGGTGAAACTGCGTCCCTCCAGCCAAAACTGAAAGTGGCGGATGGCCAAATGGAGAGCCAGTAGCTCCCTATCGAACGCACTGTATTTTCGTTCGTTATCACGCAAGGTCCTGCTGAAAAAGGCGAGGGGCTGCCAAACCCCGGCTACATGCTGCTCTACGACCGCCCCTATGGCCACATCAGACGCATCAGTAGTGAGCGCTATGCGGGCCGTTGGGTCTGGGTGCGCCAACAACGCAGCCTTTGCCAAGGCTGTTTTAACCTCCGAGAATGCATGGTCCCGCTCCAAGGACCACTCGACCTTATTCGCGGGTTTTTGTTTTTTGAGCGCGGCATACAGCGGCTGCATGAGTTACGCCGCGCGGGGGAGAAAACGGTTATAAAAATTCACCATTCCCAAAAACTCCTGTAACGACCTGACCGTCTGCGGCCGGGGAAAATCTGCTACCGCGCGCACTTTGTCAGGAAGCGACACCGCTCCTTCGGGGGAGACGCGGTGTCCTAAAAAGTCGATCTGCGCCACCCCAAACTGACACTTCGCTGGGTTGATTATTACCCCGTGATCTCCCAACCTCCGGAAAACTGTAGCCAGGTGGTTTTTGTGTTCGTCTTCGGACGCGCTGGCTACCAAAATATTGTCCAAGTAGACAAACACGAAAGGGAGATCGCGAAGCACCGCGTCCATCATGTTTGGAACGTCTGTGCAGCCCCTTTGAGCCCGAATGGCATGCGCAAAAACTCAAAAAGGCCAAATGGAGTTATTACCGCTGTTTTGGGTCTGTCCTCAACGTGCACTGGAACTTGGTGGTACGCGCGGACCAAATCTATCTTTGAAAAAACGCGAGCCCCTGCCAAATGAATGGAAAAATCTTGGATATGTGGGATTGGGTAGCGGTCGTGCGCTGTAGCGTTGTTTAACCTGCGGAAATCCCCGCAAGGTCGCCATGAGCCATCAGCCTTCGGGACCATGTGTAGCGGGGAAGCCCAAGGGCTATTTGAACGCCTGATTATGCCCAACCTCTCCAGGTTGGCGAACTCCTCGCGCGCTATGGGTAGTTTAGCTGCGTCTAAGCGGCAAGCTTTTGCAAAAACGGGCGGTCCGGTAGTGGTAATAAAATGTTTCACCCCGTGTTTAACGACAGTTGCCGAAAATGTGGGGACCGTGAGTGCTGGGAACTGAGTGAGCAGTGTGTGGAACTTACCGCTTGCAGCTGTGACGTTGGCTTGTGCTGTTGGCGGGGCCACTCGCGCTGTACAGGGGATAGAATCAAAAGAAAATGCATTAACCAGGCGCCTGTTAGCGAGATCAACCAACAAACCATGCGAGCGCAAAAAATCAGTCCCAAACATATTGAAATTCACTGCTGCTATGATAAAAGTCCACTCAAATGTACGGCCGTGTAGAGACAGAAGCAGGGTCTTCTCACCAAAGGTCCTAATCTCCGAGCCGTTCGCTGCTGCCACCCGGGGACCTTTGGAACCTGTTAGCCTGTCCGCGTAGGAAGGTGTGATGAAACTCAACTGGGAGCCTGTGTCCACGAGGAAATGCCTCCCCGAGCGTGCGTCCAACAAGTAGAGCAGCTTGTTCTCCTCCCCGAGGGCCGCGGCTGCTACCGACCCCCGGTCCCGGCGTTTCCCGAACGCTTGAACTGGCACGGTGGTACACATTTGCGTGCCCTCTCTGCGAAGCGGCGATGGTAGAAACAAAGGACATCTGATCCGCGTTCCCTGGCCCCTGCCGCTGCCGTCGTCGGTGCGTCTGGCACTGCTGCCCCTGGCCCCCTGCCATCTCCGGTCATCGCGCCGAGTTCCGCTGCAGCGGCCGCGCACCGTTTGCAGGCGTTGACAATTCGCTGCGCCTTCCGGCCCAGCGCGCGGTAGTCCCATTGGGCCAACAGTGGTGAACTGGCCAGGGTCGCTCTCGCCGCTGACGGTAGGGTCCTGAGGAAGAGGTGGGTGAAAATAAAATGGTCGTCGTCAGAGCCCTTTAACCTCAACAACTTCTCCATAAGGTTCCCGGGCATGTCATCTTCCCACTCCGTCAGCGCCAGGAGTCGCTCTGCTCGCTCCTCCACCGAGGGGGTGAAGTGCTGGATGAGTGCAGCCTTCAACGCGCCGTATTTGTCACTGTCCGGCGGCTGGTCGATCAGGCTCTCCACATGCTGGGCCGTGTGGTTGTCCAGTTTTGCAACCACATGGTAGAATTTTGTGACGTCTACCGATATCCCCTGGAGGTTGAACTGCGCCTCAACCGCATGGAACCAGGAGCGCGGATTGTCTTGCCAGAAGTCCAGTAGCTGGACCGTAGCGGCATTCGCTTGGCTGGGGGCTCCTGGCGAGGCTGGCACGGGGGAAGTCTCCTCTCGCTGCATGCTACGTCTTGGGTTACCAGTGTGGGAATGTGGGAATGACGAGACAGGTTTCTCTCAAGTCAGCATTTATTCACATTCACCAACATCTCAAAGCAGAAAAAGAGAACATTACAGGGAACTCTCGTCCTTAAATACCAGGACTCTCACAGTTCACAAGTCACACGTATCACAGATCACATTGCATCATCATTGCCAGTAGCAATGCATCTCCTCTCTTTGATATCACCCCCACTGTCTACAATGCATCTCCTCTCTAATCCTTTAATAACACCCCCACAGTCTCAAGCCTTGCATACCAAAGCTAACATCCTTGCAGCTTCCTGTTATCTCCAAGGAAGCTCTGCCTTTGTTCTGATCTAAAATGTGAGGCCTTACATCAGTCACAAAGTAAGTCACATATGTGTGACCACCACAATGTATGCAAACCAGGATTGATGATCTGGGTATACTGGTATACAGGTTCATCTCAAAAAATTAGAATATCATGAAAAAGTTCAATATTTTTTGTCACTCATTTCAGAAAGTGAAACACATACACTCACCGGCCACTTTATTAGGTACACCATACTAGTAACGGGTTGGACCCCCTTTTGCCTTCAGAACTGCCTCAATTCTTCGTGGCATAGATTCAACAAGGTGCTGGAAGCATTCCTCAGAGAGTTTGGTCCATATTGACATGATGGCATCACACAGTTGGCGCAGATTTGTCGGCTGCACATCCATGATGCGAATCTCCCGTTCCACCACATCCCAAAGATGCTCTATTGGATTGAGATCTGGTGACTGTGGAGGCCATTTGAGTACAGTGAACTCATTGTCATGTTCAAGAAACCAGTCTGAGATGATTCCAGCTTTATGACATGGCGCATTATCCTGCTGAAAGTAGCCATCAGAAGTTGGGTACATTGTGGTCATAAAGGGATGGACATGGTCAGCAACAATACTCAGGTAGGCTGTAGCGTTGCAACGATGCTCAATTGGTACCAAGGGGCCCAAAGAGTGCCAAGAAAATATTCCCCACACCATTACACCACCACCACCAGCCTGAACCATTGATACAAGGCAGGATGGATCCATGCTTTCATGTTGTTGACGCCAAATTCTGACCCTACCATCCGAATGTCGCAGCAGAAATCGAGACTCATCAGACCAGGCAACGTTTTTCCAATCTTCTATTGTCCAATTTCGATGAGCTTGTGCAAATTGTAGCCTCAGTTTCCTGTTCTTAGCTGAAAGGAGTGGCACCCGGCGTGGTCTTCTGCTGCTGTAGCCCATCTGCCTCAAAGTTCGACGTACTGTGCGTTCAGAGATGCTCTTCTGCCTACCTTGGTTGTAACGGGTGGTTATTTGAGTCACTGTTGCCTTTCTATCAGCTCGAACCAGTCTGGCCATTCTCCTCTGACCTCTGGCATCAACAAGGCATTTCCGCCCACAGAACTGCCGCTCACTGGATATTTTTTCTTTTTCGGACCATTCTCTGTAAACCCTAGAGATGGTTGTGCGTGAAAATCCCAGTAGATCAGCAGTTTCTGAAATACTCAGACCAGCCCTTCTGGCACCAACAACCATGCCACGTTCAAAGTCACTCAAATCACCTTTCTTCCCCATACTGATGCTCGGTTTGAACTGCAGGAGATTGTCTTGACCATGTCTACATGCCTAAATGCACTGAGTTGCCGCCATGTGATTGGCTGATTAGAAATTAAGTGTTAATGAGCAGTTGGACAGGTGTACCTAATAAAGTGGCCGGTGAGTGTATATTATATAGATTCATTACACAGTGTGAAATATTTCAAATGTTTATTTTAATTTTGATGATTATGGCTTACAGCCCATGAAAACCCCAAATTCAGTTTCTCCAAAAATTAGAATATTACATCAGATTAAAAAAAAATAGTTTTTGAATAGAAATGTCGGCCGACTGAAAAGTATGTCTATGTACACACTCAATACTTGGTTGGGGCTCCTTTTGAATTAATTACTGTATTAATGTGGCGTGGCATGGAGGTGATAAGCCTGTGGCACTGTTATGAAGGTCCAGGTTGCTTTGATAGTGACCTTCAGCTTGTCTTTATTGTTGGGTCTGGTGTTGCTCATCTTCCTCTTGACAATACTCCATAGATTCTCTATGGGGTTTAGGTCAGGAGAGTTTGCTGGCCAATCAAACACAGTGGCCATTAAACCAGGTTTTGATACTTTTGGCAGTGTGGGGGTGGTACCAAGCCCTGCTGGAAAAAGAAATCAGCAACTCCATAAGGCTTGTCAGCAGAGGGAAGCATGAAGTGCTCTAAAATTTCCTGGTAGACAACTGCGCTGACTTTGGTCTTGATGAAACACAGTGGACCAACACCAGCAGATGACATGGTTCCTCAAATCATCACTGACTGTGGAAACTTCACACTAAACCTCAAGCAGTTTAGATTCTGTGCCTCGCCACTCTTTCTCCAGACTCTGGTTCTTTGATTTCCAAATGAAATGCAAAATTTACTTTTATCTGAACAGAGGTCATCTGCTGGTCTTTGGCGGCGGCGGCCTCCGTCGGTCTATGATGACCATGGAAGAGAATCCTGAACGTCTACTCTGCTGGAACAGCACCGCCTGTGGCTGAACAGGCCGATGCGCACCGGTGTTCTCCCTTCCAGCGTTGGGCGTTGGTAGGATTCAAGCCTGGGCAGGAAGATATGGAGGACAAGATGTTACCCATGCAGCATGTCCCCCCTCTCCACGTCACTGATGAATCCAAAGGAACAGCAGGGCTGCTATACTTTGGCACCAGCGCCGTCGCAGGAGCTGCCAGAATGATGTTGAGCACAACAGAGAACTGCCTTAGGGGCTCCGACTCCGGATTTTTCCTCAGGGTTGACTCCCGAAGCCTTTCCCGTGACCGGGTGTGCCGCAAGGCAGCGGAGGTTTGAAATCAGGGTTTACCTTCCCCTAGATGGGCTACCTTCCCACGTTGACGAGCCACCATCTACCCGAAGCATCTGGTTTTAAGGTGCCAGAGATCCGCCCTCGCCCCTTCTCCTATTAGTAAAAGCAGTTCCGCCGGGCTTAGAGACTAAACCACACGGGCAGGCTAGGAGTTGGACTTAGTTGTCAGAGGCTTTTCAAGACGCACACCATAACGAGCATTTTATGAGCACTGGGAGCTTAACCCCAGTGCCGCTCCTGGCTATGACAACCTTGGAACCGCTGGTCTTTGAATACTTAAGATTTAATGCTTAAAAGAATACTATAAAATTGCCGTGATTGCATAGGTCTAAAGGATAATTTGGCATATGTGGGGAAGACGAGGCACATGAGCAGACTGGGCAGAGTGTCAGTGGGGACCAGCAGATGCTGGGAGAAGCAGTGGCCCAACATGACCTGGCTCAAAGGCAAGCTAACTGATGGCAATTAAAAAAGGTTTTATCGTATTATAATTTAAGAGACCTCTGTGTGTGTGTTCCGGGCGTATCTCCCGAACCGTTCATCGAACTGGCCTCAGATTTGAGACGTGCTATGCTGAGATTACGAGGGTGTGCATCCCCAAATTTCAGCCTCCCCGGATACGCGGAAGTTTAGGAGGGGAAATCTTTATTGAACGTCCATAGGGGAGTTATGGGTGTTTATAGCCATGACATCACAGACACACAGATGTTGCCATGGTTACTGTTGCCAGGCAGACACATCATCAAAGATCAAAGGCAAGCTTCACCATGGTTACTGTTGCCATGGTAACAGTAACTTTCTATGGGCATGCAGAAATGCTTGCTTACACTTGCTTTCTACATGCATGCAGAAATACTTGCTTATACTTGGTTTCTACGGACATGCACCGGTATGCACTAGTTTTCAATAAAGTGAAAAAAAACAAGATAATGCATGGAGTGTGCTTTTGCCGGGAGGCACAACCAACAGTAAAGTCTGATTTATCATGGAAAACAGTTGAGCTCTGCGCTTTGAGCAATCAGCTGATTGGATCCACCTCTTCTGGTGTTCTGACATTTTGGCATATCTATCAGAACAGCACTGGACAGCTGATGGTACAGACTGCAGTCAAAGGTTAAAAAAAAAAGAAACATGAGGGGAGGGCTAACCGGTGAATTGGATCTTTATCCAGTAGCTTGAAAGTGCTCAGACACATCCCCGACAGTTCTCGTTATACAAACAAGTAGAGGCAGGGGTGGGTGTGTGTGTGTGCATGTGTATGCGCTGCAGGCAGCAGCTGAGCAGAGCTCTGAATGTGTTTTTCCTGTGAACCAACGCTGCAAATATGCCATTATAGGGTAGCTCCAAGTTAGAAACCCATTCAATAAGTTACACATAGGTTCAAAGAACATTACTCGTATGTTAGAAATAATTTTTGGGTACGCTAAACATTAATCCTGACGTATTTCGACTTTTGAGTAAGTGAGTTGCTGACAAGTAATGTGTGTAAACAAACACATAACTTCCTACAACCTTTGCTCCGCGAATGTGGGACGTATTAACCATATGCTGGATACGTTGGAAAATTTTCAGCATGCTGAAAATTTTCAGAGGAGCTTGGCAAACTACGTCGTATACCAGCGTTCTTCAGCATGATCTTAACTTAGACAAAACTTAGTGTATGTCAAATCAGTTATAGCTAACATATTCTCCAAATTTTTCATATGCTTTGCAAATGCTGCCTAAATCATCTAGGTATGACATGGCCTAAATGCAGGACACAAAAACAGCCAAATAATGAAATAAATCATTTTTAGTTAAATATTTGCTGACAAATGGACAACACTGATGCAACGGTTGCAGTCAAACAGATCTTTCTGCTGTGTATAATGTTGGTTTTTTTGTAGTCAATATGGTTTACAATTTTTAAAAAAAACCTTTTTATTAACAAAATATTGTTAAAATATAAAATGATGTGCTACAGTGGGTCTCAAATATTTGTAAACGTGTCCTGTTATAGTACTGCAAGAGTTTTGACGATACGCAGAAGAAATTCAATATTACGCTGAACTCCATCACTGAACAGTGATATAAACTAAAATAATTATGACTGAGCATCTCCCATTCCCCAAAGTACAAGATACACTATTATCTTGAATATAAGTGATAAAAGATTACACAAATAAGTGATCTGACAAACAAATAAACAAGGGATCTGAAATAGTCGCTAATATTGGATGTCACATTCATTTTCAATATTTAGGTATTCTGTAATTAATATTCGCACAATCAAATAAATCTTGGTGCCATTCCCTTTTATATTTGTCAGTCTAACATGTGATTGCTTACATATAGGCTACACCTCTTTGTATTCCACTTTCAAACACAGCCTACATTTGGGCCTGTAAAGCCTAATTGGGATACCCATTTCAGACAGGATTACTTGCGTTCTACGGGCAATGCAGTAGTGATAATTAAAAACATCTTCCTTTTTGAATGCTTATGCTTTTCTCCTTGAAAAAATATTTTTATTTTTTTTTTTAAATCATTAAAATTGTAAGCAGTGCATATTCAGCATTACAGCTCCCCATGTCACAGGATCCAAAAAAACACATTGTTAATTTGATCAAATATTTGCAAAAATCAAACTAAGTTTTCTCAAGCTGGGAGAATCATAAGCATTCAGCAGTGGACCTCAAGTCATAACCAGGGCTTGACATTAACACCGGCCAATGACTGGTGGATTTCAGCAGTGGCCAGTAAAGCTGGATTTATGCACACATCACATCAACACCATTACTGATGTCCATTGCAGACACATCCATCCATCTTCTTCCGCTTAATCCTTTGGCAATTTTTCCTTGTGTTGGGTGAAATGCTTTGTTCCGTTACCAAAATGGGTTTCGGCCAATGTGTGTAGTGATTTGTTTTTGTTTATGAAACAGCGACGCACAAAAGCAGATTGTGATGGAGTTGGAGCTAAAAAATGTTAAGAAAAAGCAACTTTTAATATGATCGTTGCACAGAGAAAGAGAAGTCGGAGAAAACGGTGCATGCGACCACTGCTGCTGCCATTTTGACAATCTGTAGGGTTATGATGAGCCACAAAATGTTCTGTAGGTGCTTACTAGCTCAGTATTCTTTTGAATTTGGACCGCTGTTTAACCAACTCGCCTTGGAAGTTGTGCCGCTGTGAACAGGCAGCGAAGCAGCGGTAAGAAACAAGAAGTGTGAAGGAGGAAACAAAGCGGACCAACCACAGCTCTTACGGCCTGCGTCGCAGATGTGCCCTATTCCTTCTCTGGAGAGGTGCACGTCGGGCGACGCAATAGGAGTGCACATCGCTGCTGTGTCAACGCTGCATCAACACGGTTGCAGCTGCGTTGTATCGATGCTGAGGCATAACTTGCGCTTAAGACAGTTACACACACTAGCCACTTTGGCAGGTTGCAGTTTTCTCAGATGGCATCTAAAATCATAAAACTATCGCATTGTGAAACAACGAAACTACAACTCCCATAAGCACCATCTGCACACAGTGTGCCCTCATTCGTCCATTGTCACCGTGGTCGGAGTCTGGAGAAGCCACGGACAGTCTACTCCGTGGGTCCATTTCCCGTCTTGCCCCTGTTCAGCCTGGTGGGAAGAAATGTTGTGGTGGGTGACGGTTTCTCCTGTACCTAGTATGGAGTGAAACCAGACTCCACCCACGGTGAGCTTATTTTGCCACCAGTCTGGAAAAACGTCAACAGACAGCAGCCAGCAGAACACACCTGTCCCCGCTCAGTGATCAGATTACCAGGAGAACTGCCCCTAATCCCTGTTGTCCCAGCGATGAGTAGCTAATTCCTGTGCTCCCCCTCACATCAGCTCCTACCTCTGTGGTTAAACATGATTATTTTTAGAGCAAGAAGTTGTCGTTTACCATCTAAATATGTATTTTTTATGGATTGGTCCAGGGATGTCAAACATGTGGCCAAAACCAGTCGCCAGGGGGTCCAAATTTACTGCTGTTCTTAAATAACTAAACAGTGTTTCTGTTGCTATTTTTATCTATGTATAAAGGTCATTTACATTTAAAAAGAATGTAAATTTAGTTCAAGTAAATTTTAGTGTGTCATAGTCCAATTTGATCATATTAAACAAAATTTCCAACCTCAAAAATGTGGCTAGGAACTTTGGGAAATCTCTAGCCACAGTGGCTGGTAAGCAAAAAAGTTAATGTCAAGCCCTGAACATAACCAACATCTAATAAACTAAACCCACTGAACAGTGTGAACAAATTTCACAATCATCCTCCCTACACTTAAATTGTGTGGTGTCTCACTCTTTCGCATTGATCTGTAGCATAAAGCTTTTACACAGACTTGCCCTGTGATTAAGACAGTCACCTTTGTGATACTGCTGATGGTTAATACCAGTTCACATAACATTGATACTGGATTGAGCATTAGATTCTTAAGCTGTAATGTTGAAGGCATGAATAATCCAGTTAAGCGATCAAAAATATTTTCCCATATTAAACGGTTAGACATTGATATTGCTTTCCTTCAGGAGACTTAATTTGCCTAATAGAGCTCAATTCAGACTCGGATGCCCTTGGGTTGGGGATGTTTCATTCAAATTTTGATTCCAAGGCTAGAGGGGTTGCAATTTTGATCAATAAGAGTGTCCATTTTTCCCTCTCTTAAGATAATAACTGACAAAAAAGGAAGATACTTAATTGTTGCAGGTATGTTGCACCACAGCCCTGTATTGTTGGTAAATGTTTATGCACCCAATTTCGATGACCCAAATTTTACTGATAGGTTATTTAGTACCCCCCAGTCTTGATCACCCCCACCTTTTGATACTGGGTGGCGATCTGAATTGTGTTATTAATCCTTCTCTAGACTGTTCAAACCCCCGCACTTCGACCCAGTCCTCAAAGCGGCTGTGGCGCAGGTATAGTGTGGCCGACTACTGATCGGAGGGTCAGGGGTTCGATTCCCGCTCTGTCTGCAGTCTGCATGTCAAAGTGTCCTTGAGCAAGACACTGAACCCCCATTTGCTCCTGGTGGCCAGGCTAGCACCTGTGTGTGTATGGCAGCTCTGCTGCCATCAGTGTGTGAATGTGTGCATGAATGGGTGGATAGCAGGATCTGTAAAGCGCTTTGGTCATCTAGAGATGAGAAAAAGGGCTACATAAGTGAACACCATTTACCATGTCCAAGTTAATTTATGATTTCATGTTCAAAAATTGGTTTGTTGATCCCTGGAGGTTCTGTAACCCTCAAGCTAAGGAGTTTTCTTTTTTTCCACAAGTACATCAAACATATTCTTGCATTGATTACTTTTTTCGTTGACAGCTCTCTTCTTTCTAAGGTAACCTTCTAAATACCACACAATTGTTGTTTCAGATCATGCCCCATCCCCCAAACTTTACACATGACTTCTTGAACAGCTTGGTTTTTCTTCACCTTGGAGGTTTAATTTGCAGTTGTTATCCGACGACACATTTAGTGCCTTTATATCTTCCTCAATGGATAGTTTCATTGCCCTAAATAAATCAGACTCAGTTTTTTGTTATTATGGGAGTCACTCAAAGCATATTTGTATGGACAAATCATTTCTTATTCAGCGTATACTAATAAAATTTGCAAGGCAAAAGTGCAAAAGCTCACATCTAAAATTTCAAATATAGACAAATTAAATTCAGTTAATCCAAGCCCGACCTTGCTTGAAGTGTCTGCTCAGTTTACAGTCGGAGCTCGACCTGATAACAGCAGATGCTGAACGTCTTTTACTTCGCTCCCATGTCAGTTATGAATATGGCAATAAATCAAGCAGATTGTTGGCTCATCAGTTAAAAAGACAAGCCACATCTCAGTTGATCCCCAGAATTAGAGACTCTACCAGTTCACTCACTTCTGACCCGAATTTTTTTTATTTTTTTTTATTTTTTTTACTTATTTTGTACCCGTAGGTAGATTTGTTCTGCAGTCCGGTGACAAGCCACCAGCTGCCGGTCACTGCGTGCGCAAGCGCCCCTTAACTCCCTAACCTGCATGTTTTTGGCATGTGGAAGGAAATCGGAGAAATCCCGGAGTAAACCCACGCAAACACGGGGAGAACATGCAGACTCCACACAGATCACTGTTGGCCGGGGGCAGGGATCGAACCCACGATCCCCGCAATCCCCCGGCCGAGGGTAAACTGTGCTGCCGCGGTGCTAACCACTGCGCCACTGTGCACCGTGCAAATGCTATCAATACAGTTTTTAAGTCTTTTTACTGCTCTCTCTATGAATCTGAATCTCCACCTGAAACAGCAGAAATGACTTCCTTTTTCAAAAATCTTAGTGTACCTACTGTTGACCCGGATGTGGCTAGTGAGCTTGATGCTCCCTTTAGTTTGCAAGAAATTACAGCAACCATCAAAGCAATACAAAGCAATGAGGCCACTGGCCCTGATGGATTTGGTGTTGAGTTTTTTTTTTTTTTAAATACACAGATAAACTTGCCCCTCTACTCATTTCAGTGTACGAGTCCTTTGAATGAGGTTCACTGCCTCCAACCTTGACTCAGGCCTCCATAATCCTGCTTTTGAAGCGGGACAAGGACCCTGAATTATGCACCTCTTACAGACCTTTGTCCCTGTTGAATGTCGATGCTAAAATTTTAACTAAAGTTTTAGCAATTTGTCTTGAAAAGATTCTTCCTAACATCATAGCAGAAGAACAAAATGGGTTTCATCAAAGGCCGCCAACTCTTTCATAATATTTGTACACTTTTGAATGTGATTTTTTTTTTTTTTTTCAAAAAATTCCTCTTCAGTCCCTGAGGTTTTTATCTCAGTCGATGCCGATAAAGCATTTGGTCGAGTGGAATTGTCTTTTTACTACACTCCATAAGTTTGGATTTAGTGACAGATTCATATCATGGATTAGACTTCTTTACACTTCCCTCCAGGCTAGCATTCATACTAATGACATTCACTCCACTTATTTTACATTATTGTATACAAGGGTGTCCTCTTTCT
The DNA here is from genome assembly GCA_020510985.1 of Pholidichthys leucotaenia. Lineage (NCBI taxonomy): Eukaryota > Metazoa > Chordata > Actinopteri > Cichliformes > Pholidichthyidae > Pholidichthys > Pholidichthys leucotaenia. The sequence continues at coordinate 52,696,966 of CM035848.1, forward strand.
CCTTTGCTTTTTGCCTTAGCCATTGAACCGCTGTCACTTGCTGTCAGTTGCTCTGAAATGTCTTCCACTTTTTCATGGTGTGTCTCGATCTGGTATTGAACTGAAATTGTCCCTTTATACAGATGACCTGCTCCTTTATGTATCAGATCCGTTGACCAGTATTACACCAATATTATCCCTCTTAAAGCAGTTTGGCTCTTTCTCCGGCTATAAAGTCAGTCTTTCTAAGAGTGAATGTTCTCCCATAAATTCCTCTGCTCTGTTACTTAAACACTCTGACATACCTTTTAAACTTAGCTTGTCAGGGTTTAGGTATCTGGGGATCAACGTGACCTGTAGTCCAACCTCTCTTTTTGGTGCTAATTTTTCTCCACTGATGAGTCAGGTCAAGACAGACTTGCAGAGGTGGAATTCTCTACCACTGTCTTTGATAGGTAGAATTAATGCAGTGAAAATGACCTTGTTGCCTAAGTTTCTGTTTTTGTTTCAGTATATTTCTTTGTTTTAACTTAAAAAGTTTTTCAAATCCCTTGACCAAATTGTTACAAACTTTTTGTGGTCCGGTAAAAACTCGTAGAGTTAACCCCTTGCACTCCGGTCAATTTCCCTAAAAACGCCAAAAAATAACATGCCCAAAGTAAATCGAAAGCTGTTCTTCAACCCTTTGCAGCATCTTCATGGGGTTGGTCTCATTTAACCCCTTGCACTCCGGTCAATTTCCCTAAAAACGCCAAAAAATAACGTGCCCAAATTAAATCCAAAGCTGTTCTTCAACCCTTTGCAGCATCTTCATGGGGTTGGTCTCATTTAAAAGAAAACACTTTGAATTTTTTGGCAAAACAGTCATAATCTCTCTAAGTGCTCCGGACACTGATTTACAGTCATCTAAACATACTGAACTTGAAGAAAATAAATTTGGCATGGGTGTTTTTTTTGGATACAAATGCTTGCAAATAACACACAGCTTCAGATCCGGGCTGGAAAATGCAACAGAAATGTAGAACCAAGTGTTATCCAGCTGAGGTCAAAATTTTATAACAATACCACAAAAAATGAATATATTACACAGCTTTTTCCTCAGGTAGTTCCCAGGCATTTTGGAACTGTGCCAAATTGTGCCAAATGGCACAGTTTGGAAAAACGTCTGTAACTTTTGAATGATTCAATGTAGAAGCTTCATTTTAGGCTCTAATGAAAGTTGACACTCAGGGCTGTGTGTGTGTGTGTGGGGGGGGGGTTGTCCCCCCCCCCCCCCGCTACAGAGGACGGACATCGGCCATCGCTACATGACAGAATAGACTCATGTGGCAATGTGGCGACCGCGGCGCAGTCACCGCGGCCCCCCCCCCCGCTACTCTTCTGTAGCGGGGGGGGGGGGGGCGTTCACGGTCCGGACGCGGCGTACGAACCATGTACCGCGGCGCACGGACTTCGGACTTCGTGCGCCGCACAGTTGTAATTTACCGATCGGTCAAAAGTCATTTTTGATTACAATTTTCAGGGATAAAGAATAATTTAGCTTATAACACTTACCTCTTCACAGCAGCAGTGTCCTGGCGAACTTCTCTTCCTCATTGTCAGACGAACGCGACGCTGGTCCCTTGTTACGGACTCGTGGTTCTGGTCTCGCGACCTGGTCAAAACATAATTCCATTATTGCGGTTTTGCGCTTCCATGATTGCGGTTTTGGCGAATGATTTACGACCTTCGTCGTCGGCCTCCGTTGGTCTATGATGACCATGGAAGAGAATCCTAAACGTCTATTCTGCTGGAATAAAAAAAAAAAAAAGCACCGCCTGTGGCTGAACAGGCCAATGCGCGAATGGCAGTCCCTGTCACACAGGTCGCACTTGTGGGTGGTCTCCGTGCTGCTGGGTCTGTGGCAGGTTCTTCCTGCGGGTCCTTTTTTCATCTGCTGCAGCAGTCTGTCTTCACCCAGCCTTACACAAAACAGCTTGCAAACTTCTGTGCTTCATTTGGCTCGCTGCATTCACAGCGTTGGTAGGCGGGTCCTTCTTGCTAGGTTTTCAGTCATTGGTTCTTCAAGGTTTCAGAAACCCAATTCAAGGCTCTTATTAGTCAAATGAGAGGTCAATCAGATGATCTAATCTGTTCGCGGCTGTGTCTGTAGTGGAAGAACGGAAATGCAGCTTTTTTTTTCAGTGTGCGCTTGGACGCAGCGCCCTCGTGCGCTCTAGGACGCAGAGACGGGCCCGCCCTGCGGTACACAGGAGTCCAACAGGTTCAGTATTCACTCTTGCAAAAGCTTAAATTCGATGGTGATCTTGCATGACCTAATTTTCTGTTTTATTATTGGTCAGCGCATATTCACAAATTGATTCATTGGTTTCACTGTCCGGGGTTATTATGGTGTAGGCTGGAGGCTCAGTCACTTTCTTCTTCTTCTCTGTTGGCTCTACTCTTGTCCTCCCTACCTTTAAACCCTTCCAACTTTAAAGTAACCCCATGGTGCTCTCTACCCTTAAGATTTGGGCTCAGTTTAGAAGCCATTTTAAATTTTTTCACCATCAACTCTTACACTTGTAACACAAAACCGTTGTTTCCTCCATCCCTTATTGATACCACTTTTACGATTTGGCAGTCACAGCCTTAAGCATTTCAGGGATCTCTACAAAGATGGTATTTTTTTCCACGTTTTCAGATGTGATGTCCGCTTATAACTTGCCTGCATCTCATCTGTTTCGTTACTTCCAACTTAGGCACTGTGCCTCCTCTCTGTTTCCAAGCTTCCTTTCCCTCCCCGCTAGCCAACCATGGGACGACCTCCTAAATCTGAAACCAAGTCAGAAATCTCTTATCTGAAATATATGCACAGCTATTCACATTTGATGGTCAGTTGGTTGCAAAAGCACGAATTTCCTGGGAACAGGAGCTAGGTTTGAACATAGAAGATGAGTTATGGGACAAAGCTGTCTCCAGTATACGCTCTAGCACAGGGGTGTCCAACCATGTGCCATGGAGAGCCAAGACCCTGCAGGTTTTCTCTTCTACCCAGTCTCTTCAGCAGGTGTTTTCACTTATCAGCAATCAGTGGGAAGAAGTTCACAGAAATCTGCTGTTGAAGACACTGGTTGGAGGTAAAACCTGCAGGGTCTTGGCTCTCCATGGCACATGGTTGGACACCCCTGCTCTAGCACATCTTGTGCCAGGCTACACACAGTTCAGTGTGCTATATAGGGCCCACTGGTCGAAAGCTCATTTATCTGAAATTTACCCTGATATTGCAGACCAATGTGACAAATGCCACTCCCTCTCCCTGTAATCTTAGTTGTATGTTTTTTTCCTGTACCAGGTTACAGAAATTTTGGGGTCACTATTCGGAAATCATGTCTAAGGCTCTGGGGAAAAATGTTTCTCCAGTCCCCCCTCATGGCTATATTTGGGCTGTCCGTTAATGCCCATCACATTGACTCTACACAGTCAGACATATTAGCCTTTACATCTCTTTTAGCAAGATGCCACATTTTGTTTATATGGAAACCCCTAAACTCCCCTCTATTTCCCTCTGGCTTATGGATGTCATGTTTTTTCTTAAATTAGAAAAGATAAGATTTGCGGTAAAAGGTTCTTCAGCTAAATTTTTTCATAAATGGCAATCTTTCATAGATTACTTTCCGAGTCATTGCAAACCTTGCCTCCAGACTGACCCCCCCCCCTTTTCTTTTTCTTTTTTTCTTTTATGTGCATTCTATACTTGATATTTTGTTATTGTACTGGACAGAGACTTTCTTCTATTGTTGGCCCAGTGAGGGCCTTGGTGATGGTATGGGTGTTGTGGACGAAAAAAAGTAAAGCTGTAACTGTGACATTGTTTTCATAATCATTGTATACTTTTAAAAAAAGATTAATAAAAAAAGACTTGCTCTGTGACCCTGTCTTTATTGGACACTAAATGAAAAGACCAAGTGCAAGATTTGTTAGTGTAGCAAGTAATGTCATATATACAGTATTCACGATAATGGGTAAAATCGGTTATTTAACCCTGGTAACAACTGGATAAGAAAATGTGCCACTTAGATTGTAAATACAGTAACGCTTAATACACACAGTAAATACAGCAGAGAAGCACTAGTTCATGTTAGCAAAAGTTAGTGAATAGCATAGTTTAGCATTAGCTTCCGTTCCACACTGCTATTCTTCCTTACCTTTATAGTTGTGAATATGTGACGGCATATAATTTGAACCCCTTACCTCATTTGCTGGTCGTGGAATACGTTGCTTTACAAACGTGATGAACATCGGTGACCTTCAGCTTTGGAAGCTTCTGTAAACACCGGGTATAGAATAGCACCATGGTTAGACCAGAAATGACGGAGCCGTAACTCATATAACTCATAAAACGCACAAGTCATTGTGCAAGTAGTCCATTGGTCACAGCCTTTTTATCTTTTTTTCCACAAAAAAAATTCACTTTTCCAGATTTGGCACAGGGTGTCATTTGGATAGTAAACCCAGCCCAGCATGTCCTTGATACCTGCTTGCTGCTCTGTTATTAGCCAACCTCATCCAGCATCAAACCAAAGATGCTGTGTACTTGAGTGAGGCAACAGCAGCACAAACTCCCAAAGGATGCACCTCTAAGAGAAAAGTGGATAAAATTTATTTTAATGGACATTCCAGAGGATTTTAGCCCATTCTTGAAAAAGAGAGGTTGCCTGTCAATGGACCTCTCCTGAATAAATAAAGGTTTATCTAGTCACGTCTGCAGCTTTGGACTTCCGTGTTTGTGAAGTGCTCTGTGAACAGTCAAACTGGGCCCTGCCATGGGTTACGCCTCGTCACTTGTGATTGGCTTTGCCACACGTGTCAGTCGCAAAGCTTCCACCCAATCAGATTAGGGGCTCATGAATAACACTGAGGTGGGCTGAAACACATTGTTTACTGAGAGAACTGACAGAGGTTTTTTTTTTCTTTTTTTTTGGATGTCATGTAAAATGACAAGTTTTTTTTTTTTTAGTTTATCACAATACAGATATATGTTCATGATTATGTTAGAATTTGAAATTAATCCACCCAAAAGGCAGTAAATGACCCTTTTAACAAAAAATACTTGAAGTAAATACATTATAGGTCATTAAAATAACTTGCTTTGAAAGTACCAGATAGTCACAGAGTGAGGGGAAAAAAGAAATCCTGAATAGGAAAAAAAGATGCATGAAGAATTGTTTTATAATGGCATCGCAGCTCTCTGAATCATAATTGAATGGCGAGGTGCCTAGAGATTCACACTTCTATGCATAACTATCTTTGCAATGTTTATGGGGATGGGGAATGTTGGGATGGCAGGTTAACAAGGAGGATGCTTTTGGGTCATTTTGCTAACAAGGATGATGGCATCCCCCCCAAATCGCCTATTGAGTAGCAGTATTACACAGATTTAGTCATTTGTGTAATATTAATGTCTGAACGCCCCCCCCCCCCCCGTAATTCAAATTTAATTTTACAAGAAAGTAAACATCCACATATTACAAAAATACAAAAAAAACCCCTTCAAGTATGCTACTCTTCTTTTATTCCACTCTTTCAGTGTATTTACTTTGGGCACATGTTGAATTGAATATTGAATTGAGTATTTCCTTCATAAATTTGGTTTGATTTTGACTTTAATGAAAAACCTTAACATTTTTAGATTTGAGATGCTCTCTTAACCCATATTTCTCTCTTCACACAGTTTTTTCTTCAGACACTTTATAATAAACTACAAGGAACGGAGCAATGAATCCACATTACAGGATGGGAACTTTCCCAAATCTACGTAGACCTCTGCAACCGACTGTCGGCAACATGGGTGATCCTTTGTCGAATAACTTGGTAATGTACAGTCGCTACACAGGCCTAACACTCCCAGGTGTTGCACCACCAATACGTGGAACCAGTGGTTACCCAGCCCCAAGATTCCAAGTTGTTCCACCACCAACAGCTGGGACCAGTGGCTCCACAGCCTCACGATTCCCAGCTGTTGGACCGCACAGCAGCAGCGAGAAGTGGGTGCAGCTTGGTACCCCCTCCCCTCAGGTTTACACTATGCCCCCGGTGCTTGGAAACCCGGGTGGAGACCTGCTGCGAGTGGCTGTGGCAGATGAAGAGCTGTTAAAAAAGAGGAAAGAACTTGAAGGGACACAGGACGTGAAGCCACCTCCTGGACTGCACGCCAATAGTCAAACACAACCAGATGGCATCGGTAACAATCCACTGGCCCCATGCAGAGGTGGAACTCTCAGGGACAGGGTGATGGCGATTTTGCAGCAACGCCATCCTCCAGACTTTCTGTTAAAGGTGAAAAAAAGGGGATTGACATTCATTGAAGGCCAGGTAAAGCCCAGCTACATGATCAGTCATTTATGGTGTTCTGTGTTTCTGTTTTGATGCTCAGCTCCCTTCATCCAAAAATGAAACAAACTCATCCAGACCTCGTGAGGGGCATCATCCCCTCAAGCTCAGACTGAAGGCAATGATGAAGCAGAGACAGACTGAACTATATGACTTCGGCGTGAGCAGCAAGAAGGTGTGTAACATATTTTATTTGAATTTGCAATAACTTATAATACATTACATTTATATGGCGCTTTACGTGTCAAGTGACATCTCAAAGCGCTTACAGTGAGTCCATTATTCATTCACTCCAGACAGACACTGATAGTGGTAAGCTACAACTGTAGCCACAGCTGCCCTGGGGCAGACTCATGGAAACATGGTTGCCAATTTGTGCCAACAGCCTCTCCAACCACTACTGACCATTTATACACATCCATACCCAGTGTCATGGACACTGGAGGCAAGGTGGGTAAAGTGTCTTGCTCAGGGACACAACGGCAGGATGGCTGGGGAGAGCGGGATTCAAACCACCAATTCTCCAGTTATTGGATAACCTCCTCTACCTCCTGAACCAAATGATTCACAGCACTTGATATTGTTGTAACAGAGCAGTATGTTAGTTATTTCATATCACCCAGGTGCATTTTTTTTTGCCTCCACCAAGGGAGGAGATAATGTTTTCAGTGGCGTTGGTTGGTCTGTTGGTCTGACTTTTAGCAACAAAACTCAAAAAGTTATGAGTGGATTTTGATGAAATTTTCAGGAAAGGTGTATAATGGCACAAGGAACAGATGATTAGATTTTGGTGGTGATTTAGATCACGATCTGGATGCAGGAGTTTTTTTGATAATTATTTTTGCATATTTTAATATGGCACATTTCATGTTCTGCCCCTTTAAGATGTGTCCACTGAGTTACATGAGTGGTCACGCCGTAGGGCCACGCGCCTCACCAACCCAGAAGCCAAACACTGCAGAAAAAGTTTTAGGGGGCATGTCCACCAAACTATTTTTTTCTGCTGTGGGTGTCTGCGTGGGTTTACTCCGGGATTTCTCCGGTTTCCTCCCACATGCCAAAAACATGCAAGTTAGGTTAATTGGCATCAAAACTGGGGATTCTAAATTGTCCTTAGGTATGACTGTGAGAGTGAATGGTTGTCTGTTTCTGTGTTGGCCCTGTGATGGACTGGCGATCTGTCCAGGGTGTACCCTGCCTCGCCCCAAGATGCTGAGATAGGCTCCAACCCCCCCGCGACCCGAAAAGGATTAAGTGGAAGAAGATGGATGGATGGATGGATGGATGGATGGGTGACTATTTTCTATTCATTCTCTATGTCAGGGGTGACCAATCGTGTACCATGGAGGGCCAAAACCCTGCAGGTTTTCTCTTCTACCCAGTCTCTCCAGCAGGTGTTTTCACTTATTGGCAATCAGTGGGAAGAAATTCAGTAGAATCTGCTGTTGAAGACACTGATTGGAGGTAAAGCCTGCAGGGTCTTGGCCCGCCATGGCACATGATTGGACACCCCTGCTCTATGTAGTCCAGCGTTTACAGTGCTGAGCGCCCTTGCCACTGAAGGCACTGGCACTTTTTGTCGCGGTGCTCAGGGCTGAAAAAGTTACTTTTCACACGACTGTACAGCTGCGCTCGTCAGTGTCAGACCTTTCTAAGCAGCCAATCAGAATTAAGGAAGGGCGGGTCATAGGACACCGGTGCAGGAAGACGAGAATGGTAGGTGACAGTGGAGGAGGTGGAGGCTGAACTTTGCTGCATCAAACAACTCTTTGATCTGACACTAAAAGAAAATCATGATCAAAATTTGAAAGCAAATGCTTGGAGGAACATGTCCGCATCTGTTGGCGTGCCAGGTGAGCCTTTGTGCCTTTGTCATGGTCATATTTCTTACAAGTTTGTTGCAGTAGATAATATGGATACTATGTAAATTTGTAGTTGATAACTGCAAAAAAAAAAAAAATGGAACGATACCACGCTGTTATGTAATATTGCTTAATAATTATGAACCTTGTCAGTAAACTGTAAAGGAGAAGAGAGGAGGAGAAAAAAACCGAAAACCACCCTGAAAGATTCAGTAAACCATGATGTTGATTTAAGGTGGAATTGCCCAGCCCCAATGTATGGTCAATACAATTATGACAGTCTTGTTGTTGTTATTACCTCCGCCAGGCCGGAGGCCAGGAGGAGGTTATGTTTTTGCCAGCGTTTGTCTGTCTGTCTGTCTGTTTGTCTGTCTGTTGGTTAGCAAGATAACTCAAAAAGTTTTGGACGGATTTCAATGAAACTTTCAGGCGTTGTTGGAATTGGTACAAGGAAGAACTGATTAAATTTTGGGGATGATTCGGATCACCGTCTGGATACAGGAATTTTTTAAAGGATTCTTTAACATTGTGAGATACGGCCATTTTCAACATGTGTGCAGGCCCAATGGAGGGCGCTGCTCGTCGTGTCTGACGAACACAAACTCCGCCTTCTTCAAAGTTTTAGGCACAAAAGCACGCGGAACACAGTGGTGGGCAGGGCTCGGCAGCGTGCCTGTGTTTGCGCTACGCTGCAAAAGCTCAGATGGCCAGCTGTCCGCTGCCGGATTATTTGGCAGAAATTCCCCGGCCAGCCATAGTAGCTGCGCAAAAAGAAGCTCTCTGCCGGGGAAGTTTCCAAATCCTCTTTTGCCGTGGAGCACAACCCCAATAAAATCCACGCCAACCTGTCTACCCAATTTGCATCCGTCAGTGAAGCCCTCAGTGCTGCTTTCAGTGATCTATGAAAACGCTCGCATAACCCATTGGCCTGTGGGTTGTACGCAGTTGTGTCATGATTTCTTTTGTTTTTTCTTTTGAATTCTTGGATGGAACATGGGTGGGCAATATAAGCTGCGAATTCAGCCATCACACATTTCGGATAACTTAAGCTGAACTGTATAATCAGAGGAGTTATTGTCTAATTTGACCTTGTTGGATTTTATTACCCCCTTTGTTATATTATTCACTTTCTTTTAACCTGTACTCTTAATCTATTCGAAATAAAGATTAATTCATTCATTCATTCAATTGCAACGCCCGCAGCCTGGGAGTTTGCAGATGCTGGAGATGGACACAACACCAACACTTCAGTTTATTACCTCCGCCAAGGAGGTAATGCTTTTACTAATGAACCACTAATCCTATCATTGTGAATCCAATTGCTAGTCATATGTTTTCATGGTCAAGCAATCTGAAAACGTACACACAAACACTGTATGGGGGGGAACTGTGGCGCTTGGCGGAGGTCTGCGCTCTCCGAGTGCTTTTCTAGTTATTGTAATGTAGTCATATTGTTTTTCCTGTCATTTGTCTGTTAATAATAATAATAATAAGGGATTGCATTTATGTAGCCCTTCTCATTCAAATTTTCAGGAAAGGTGTGCCATGGCACACTGAACGCATGATTAGATTTTGGTGATGATCTCAAAATATATACCTCCACCAAGGCTCTTATCTTCTCACACAGTGTTAGCAACAATACTCCAAAACTGCTGGATGGATTTGGATCAGATTTTCACCAGAGGTGGTTGTTGGGCTACAGATGAATCCATTGTAATTTGGTGATAATTTGAAAATGCATACCTCAACCTAAGCTCTTATCTTTCCCAGTGTGTTATTAACAATAGCCCAAAACTAATGAACTTTGATGCAGTTTTTATGAGAAGTGGCTCTAGGCCTACACACAAACCCATTGCATTTTGGAGGTGATCCATGAGGGAAGGAAGGAGCCTTGGTTTAGGTCTGCGCTCTCTGAGTGCTTTCTAGTTTTCAGATTTTTTTCATTACCTCTGCCAAGGAGGTAATGTGATCAGAGAGGTTTGTTTGTTTGCAGGATTATGCAAAAACGTTTTTGGTGATGATCTGAGAGCGCATAGCTCCACTAAGGACCTTGTTTATATTTGTGCAGCAGGATTACAAAAAAAAAAACAAAACAAACTACAGGATAGATTTGGATGAAATTTTTATCAGAGGTGGTCTTTGGCCTAGAGAGGAACCCGTTACATTTTGGTGATGATCCGAAAACGCATACCTCCACCAAGGGTCTTACCTTCTCACAGTATGTTATAGAGATGGGAAAAAAGATCGATTCAGTGATGGGCCACAATACTTGGCACTGGCAACAATGCGTCGATTCATAAATGCACAGATCGATCTTTTATAAAAAATAAAAAAAAAAAAAAGTGCACACACACACATACAGTGCATCCAGAAAGTATTCGCAGTGCTTCACTTTTTCCACATTTTGCTTTAAGATAAGATAAGATAAGCCTTTATTAGTCCCACAATGGGGAAATTCCAGGATTGCAACAGCACAGGGATAGCAACATTCAGAGCAACTATCAGAAGGCAAGAGAAAAAACAAGAGCAGCGAGTATACATATGTACATATACAGTATATATACAGTGGGGCAAAAAAGTATTTAATCAGCCACCAATTGTGCAAGTTCTCCCACTTAAAAGATGAGAGAGGTCTCCAATTTTCATCATAGGTATACCTCAACTACGAGAGACAAAATGAGGAAAAAAAATTCCAGAAAATCACAGTGAAGGATTTTTAATGAATTAATTGGTAAATTCCTCGGTAAAATAAGTATTTGGGACACTTCCGGTTATGGCTGCCACGTAAGACGGACGTGTCTCACTCTGCTCTGCTCCTGGAGAAAAAAAATGGGCAAATAACTCTCTCATTTGGGACAGAACGTATCCCAGCGTTTGGGCGAGGATATGTCGGTGAAGCCTAAGGCTGGAAAACCAGGTAAAGGAAAAAGCGAGCCGCTGAAACAGTCCAAATTAACGGACTTTCAGGTCTGTGACGCAGCAAATAAAACTCCATATATGGCGGAGGAGGCTGGCAACGGTGCGATGTCTGCGGGGGGAGGCGCAGATGCGCTGATGGCTGCCATGAGTTCAATGAGAGCGGACTTTTCCTCTAGATTTGATGGGATTGTGACAGCGTTGGAAGGAATAAGAAAGGAATTGGGTGACTGTGTAGAACGAACGGCGCAGATGGAGCTCCATCTCGCTAGTGCTGAAGATGACGTCACCCGTCTTCAATTAAAGGTGCGCACTTTGGAAAAAAAAATAAATCTCTGGAAAATAATATTTTGGATTTGGAATCTCGGTCGAGACAGAATAACTTGAGGCTGGTGGGTCTTCCAGAGGAATCAGAAGGTCGGGACGTATGTTCCTTTCTGGAAAAGTGGATTCCGGAGGTGCTGGGCAGCGAGGAGTTGCAATCAGCAGTGGTTCTGGAAAATGCACATCGTATTGGCCCACGGAGAGATAAGGGACCGCCGAGGACCTTAATTATGAAGTTTCTTAGCAACAGAGACAGGATGAAGATCTTCAACGCTGCACGAGCTAAAGGAGAGATTAAACACCAGGACCAGCAGGTGCGGTTCTACCCAGATTTGGCCACAGGAATCCAGCAATTGAGGAAGCAGTTTGATCCCGTACGTAAGGAGCTGCGCAACCTTGGGATTCGTCATGGTGTAATCTATCCTGCGAGACTGCTGACCACGTATGAGGGCAGAACCCACATCTTCAAGACCCCAGAGGAGGCGCAGGAGTTCATCAAGAAGATCAAAGAAGAAGAAGAGACTGGTGGGAGCTAAGCATGAACAAAATATAAGGTAGAATAATTAAGCATTTGCACAGGCATCTGACTGACTTGAAGTAAATAGTAAGTTTACAAAATATAGATTGTATTATATATTAAAAAAACAAAACAAAAACAAAACAAACAAAAAAAACTATGATGTACAAAGTTGTTAAAAATTTTGGAGTTAAGTTGGAAAACTACAGAGGAGAGTTAATGTTACGTCATTAAAAGCAGTAGAGTTAGGGTGATTGGGAGGATGAAGAAGGAGTGGCTTAGGCTGTTCCCCGTGGGTGTGGAACGGTCGATGGCTATATCGGGAGACAGAATTTTTCTTTTGATTTTGGGGGGTTTGCCACAAGTGTGGGAAGGGGAAATTTGTTTGTGTGTAGTTTGTAGGATGAATGTTCAACCACTCATGTTTTTGCTTCTCTGTATGAGCATGTTTACACTGCAAGGTAATCCCAAACTCTCTATTGATCATAAACCAAAGTGTTAATCTTAATTTAACTTCATGGAATTGCAGAGGTCTACAAAATTTAAAAAAACTTAAACAAGTTATGAATAAAATAAAAGACATGGGATCAAAAATTGTGTTTTTACAAGAAACTCATCTAATAGAGGAGGATGTTAAAAGAATTAGGAGTAGATGGCAAGGAAGTGTATTCACCTCTTCATTTTCATCCCGAGCCAGGGGAGTTATGACTCTCATACATAAATCAGTTCCTTTTCAAGTGAAAAATGTAATTGGAGACAAATTTGGAAGATATGTAATCATTCAAGGTTCTTTGCTATTAGAAAATATAAATCTTGTGAACTTATATGGTCCCAATATAGATGATCAGAAGTTCTTTGCTAATTTATTTCTTATCTTATCATCACTTACAGGGCAACATATAATAGCAGGGGATTTTAATTGTACATTGAATCCAGGTATAGATAGATCAACAGGACTGGATTGTACGCACATTGGATGTAGGATGACTATTAATCATTTTATGAAAGAATTGAGATTGTTAGATATATGGAGAGAAATGAAACCACAAGTTAAAGCCTATTCTTGTTATTCCAGTACCTACAAGACATTCTCACGTATTGATTATTTTTTGATTTCCACAGAATTAAGGTCCAAGATTCAAAACTGCTTTTATGATAACATCGTGATCTCTGATCATGCACCCTGTTGTCTAATATATGTAGATAAAAAATTGACAAAGGAATCAGGTAGATGGCAATTTCAGCATAAATGGCTTCAGGATGAGGAATTTGTCAAGTATATAGAAAAACAGATAGACGAGTTCTTTGACATCAATACTACACAAACATCAGCATGTGTAAAGTGGGAGGCTTTCAAAGCTTTTATTAGGGGACATATTATTAGTTATACAGGATCAAAATCTAAGAAGACTCGAGAGGAGAGAGCTAAATTGGAACATAAAATAAAAAGTCTTCAGGAAAAAGTGTATGCAGGAAGTGACCCAAGGTTGGAGAATGAATTACTGATTTTGAGAGCTGAATACGACAAAAAATCAGCGAATAGAGCTGCCTCGAGTCTTCTAAGATTGAAACAATCTTTTTATGAACAAGGTGAAAAATCAGGAAAATTATTAGCATGGCAGATTAAACAATTGGAAATTAAAACACCAATTACCAGTATTATAAGTAATGGACAGGTAGTTATAGATCCTTTAGAAATTAATAGAGCCTTTAGAGATTACTATGAAAAATTATATGATACCAAAAATGAACCTGATTTAACAAAACTAAATGGGTTTTTGAACGAACTATCTATACCGTGTATTCCAAATGAAAACAGGGAGATATTGGAGTCTAAAATTAGTCAAGAAGAAGTTGGGCTAGCCATTGATAATATGAAATCAGGAAAAAGTGCAGGACCAGATGGTCTTCCAGTTGACCTTTATAAAAAATTTAAGAATAAATTAATAAAACCTTTTTTGGAAATGGTTTTAGAAGCATTTCAAAATAATAATTTACCATCATACATAAATAATGCCTTAATTATACTGCTGCCAAAACCAGGTAAGCCCTCTAATAAATGTGAAAATATGAGACCAATAAGCCTATTAAACGCCGACCTTAAGATAATCTGTAAAATTTTAGCAAGACGAATACAAGAAATTTTACCAAATATTATTAATCGAGATCAGAATGGCTTTATAAAGGGTAGACAAGGCTTCCATAATGTAAGAAGACTATTTAATATTATTTATTTTAATAAAGAAGCACCGGATACAGCTCTCCTATCACTGGACGCCGAAAAGGCCTTTGATAGAGTTGAATGGCCCTTTCTTTTTGAAGTCCTACAAAGGTTTGGACTTGGAAATAATTTCATAAAATGGGTTCAAATAATATACAATAATGCTACAGCAGAAATCCTAACAAATAACAATATTTCAAAACCAATAAAAATCAATAGAGGATGTCGACAAGGCTGTCCACTTTCACCTTTACTGTTTACTATGGCAATTGAACCTTTAGCGATAGCGATACGTTTACATTCACAAATATATGGAACTAAAGTTGGACCAACAGAACATAAAATCTCCGTGTATGCCGATGACATAATTTTGTTTATGTCGAATCTAAAAAAATCAATTCCAACCTTGTTGAATTTAATAAAGAATTTTGGGGAAATATCAGGATATAAAATAAATAAAACTAAATCTTCAATATTAATGCTAAATGAGACCCAGAGAAATTACCCAGCCCCTGAGGTAAATCAATTCAATGTTGTAAATCAGTTTAAATATTTAGGAATCCAAATTGTGCCTAAGCTAGAATCAGTCGCCAGTGTCAACTATGAAGCCTTAATGTCAGATATCAATGAGTTAACTCAGAGATGGATGTCACTACCAATGTCGATGATCGGGAGAATCAATATACTTAAAAGTAATATTTTACCTAAAATACTTTATTTATTTCAATACATTCCCTTATCACCACCTTTAGATCTATTCTCAAGAATAAAAAAAAAGTTAGTGGAATTTATATGGAACAACAGGAGGGCTAGATTACGTTTGTCTTTATTATATTTACCATTTGATCGTGGAGGTCTGAAATGTCCAAATTTTATGTTGTATTATTGGTCGGCACAACTGAGGTCTATGACATATTATTTTTCATCAAATGATCTCCCTCACTGGACTGAAATGGAATCATACAATTTACCTTTACCTCTTCCCATATTCATATACTCAGATTCGGCAAAAAAAATTACAAAAACAAGTTAAAAATCCATTTGTAAAGCATATGATCAAAATATGGTGTGAAGCTAAAAACTATTTAAAAGAACCACAGTTATTGTCACAATTTAGTCCAATATGGGGTAATCAATATTTTAAACCAGGGAGAGCGGACGCTGTATTTAAAGTATGGAATTTAAAAGGGATACAAAAGATTCAGGATTTATATTTGCCATGTGCAGATAACATAATGTCTTTTGAAGAGCTGAGGATCAAATTTAATCTCAATAGAACACATTTTTTTAAATATCTTCAACTTAGAAACTTTATTCGATCAAATCAAAATAAAGCTCTCACTCGACCTATTTATTCATCCTTGGAAAAAATGATGAAAGATAGTAAAAGAAAGGGTATTATTTCAGAGTTTTATAACTCATTGACACTATCTTCAAGTGAAAATTCACTGAAAAGATTAAACTACTGGAAAGAAGATCTGCAAACTGAAATTTCAGAGGAACAATGGGAATTGGCTTGTACAGAAGCTCAAACCAAATCAATAAATGCACGCCTTAAATTGATACATTTCAAATGGTTAATGCGGATGTATGTTACACCGGAGGAGTTAAATAGATATAACAAAAATATACCAGATACATGCACAAAATGCATGGAAAGTAAAGGAACCCTATTTCATTGTTTATGGGAATGTAGATTAATAAGAATGTTTTGGGAAGAGGTGAGGGTAACAATTGAAAAAATAATCTCAAAACAACTCATATTGAATCCTAAACTGTTTTTGTTGGGTCTGTACCCAGAAAAGCATAATTTTAATAAAAGTGAAAGAACATTCATAGACCTCAGTTTGCTTAATGCCAAAAAATGTATTGCACTATTATGGAAAAAGACTCATAGACCAGATGTGACTCAGTGGTTAAGACAGATGTTAACAAACCTTCCATTAGAAAGAATAACATATATACTGAAATCAAAGGAAATTGTGTTTGAGAATATATGGAGACCTTTTATTGATTATGTAAAAAATTTAAACATAACTCTTGAAGAAGAAGGTGAATGATGTGTGTGGACCTTGTAAATTCCAAACAGGTGAACATAATATGTATACTTATGTATTGGATTGTCTAGACTAAACAGAGGAGCATTGTTGAAGACTTGATTTTGTTGGTGGTTGTTGGTGTTTTTAGTGCATTTTTTTTTTTTGTAGTACTTTAGTGTTAGTGTTTGTTTGTATCATGTTTGTTAAAAAAAAAAGGTTCAATAAAGATATTGTGGAAAAAAAAATAAGTATTTGGTCAATAACAAAAGTTCATCTCAATACTTCGTTATATACCCTTTGTTGGCAATGACAGAGGTCAAACGTTTTCTGTAAGTCTTCACAAGGTTTTCACACACTGTTGCTGGTATTTTGGCCCATTCCTCCATGCAGATCTCCTCTAGAGCAGTGATGTTTTGGGGCTGTCGCTGGGCAACACGGACTTTCAACTCCCTCCAAAGATTTTCTATGGGGTTGAGATCTGGAGACTGGCTAGGCCACTCCAGGACCTTGAAATGCTTCTTACGAAGCCACTCCTTCATTGCCCGGGTGGTGTGTTTGGGATCATTGTCATGCTGAAAGACCCAGCCACGTTTCATCTTCAATGCCCTTGCTGATGGAAGGAGGTTTTCACTCAAAATCTCACGATATATAGCCCCATTCATTCTTTCCCTTACACGGATCAGTCGTCCTGGTCCCTTTGCAGAAAAACAGCCCCAAAGTATGATGTTTCCGCCCCCATGCTTCACAGTAGGTATGGTGTTCTTTCTCCTCCAAACACGACAAGTTGAGTTTTTACCAAAAAGTTCTATTTTGGTTTCATCTGACCATATGACATTCTCCCAATCCTCTTCTGGATCATCCAAATGCTCTCTAGCAAACTTCAGACGGGCCTGGACATGTACTGGCTTAAGCAGGGGGACACGTCAGGCACTGCAGGATTTGAGTCCCTGGCGGCGTAGTGTGTTACTGATGGTAGCCTTTGTTACTTTGGTCCCAGCTCTCTGCAGGTCATTCACTAGGTCCCCCCGTGTGGTTCTGGAATTTTTGCTCACCGTTCTCGTGATCATTTTGACCCCACGGGGTGAGATCTTGCGTGGAGCCCCAGCTCGAGGGAGATTATCAGTGGTCTTGTATGTCTTCCATTTTCTAATAATTGCTCCCACAGTTGATTTCTTCACACCAAGCTGCTTACCTAGTGCAGATTCAGTCTTCCCAGCCTGGTGCAGATCTACAATTTTGTTTCTGGTGTCCTTTGACAGCTCTTTGGTCTTGGTCATAGTGGAGTTTGGAGTCTGACTGTTTGAGGTTGTGGACAGGTGTCTTTTATACTGGTAACGAGGTCAAACAGGTGCCATTAATACAGGTAACAAGTGGAGGACAGAGGAGCCTCTTAAAGAAGAAGTTACAGGTCTGTGAGAGCCAGAAATCTTGCTTGTTTGTAGGTGACCAAATACTTTTTACCGAGGAATTTACCAATTAATTCATTAAAAATCCTTCAATGTGATTTTTCTGGATTTTTTTCTTCTCATTTTGTCTCTAATAGTTGAGGTATACCTATGATGAAAATTGGAGACCTCTCATCTTTTAAGTGGGAGAACTTGCACAATTGGTGGCTGACTAAATACTTTTTTGCCCCACTGTATATATATAGACACAGTGCGGAGCATTGTAGCTAGATGGGATAGGTATATAAATATACAAACACAGTGCGGAGCATTGTAGCTGGATGGAATAAATATATGAGTATATAAACACACAGTGCGGAGTATTGTAGCTAGATGGAATGAATATGTGAATATATAAACACACAGTGCGGAGCATTGTAGCTAGATGGAATAAATATGTAGATGTATAAACACACACAGTGCGGAGCATTGTAGCTAGATGGAATAAATATATGAATATATAAACACACAGTGCGGAGCATTGTAGCTAGATGGAATAAATATGTAAATATATAAACACACAGTGCGGAGTATTGTAGCTAGATGGAATGAATATGTGAATATATAAACACACAGTGCGGAGCATTGTAGCTAGATGGAATAAATATATGAATATATAAACACACAGTGCGGAGCATTGTAGCTAGATGGAATAAATATGTAAATATATAAAGACACAGTGCGGAGCATTGTAGCTAGATGGAATAAATATGTAAATATATAAACACAGTGCGGAGCATTGTAGCTAGATGGAATAAATATGTAAATATATAAACACACACAGTGTGGAGCATTGTTGCTAGATGGAATAAATATATAAATATATGTATAAACACACAGTGCGGAGCATTGTAGCTAGATGGAATAAATATGTAAATATATAAACACAGTGCGGAGCATTGTAGCTAGATGGAATATATATGTAAATATATATGCAAATATGTTTGCAGCCTTATTCCAAAATGGACTAAATTCATTTTTTTCCTCAAAATTCTACATATAAATACCCCTTAATGACAATGTAAAAAAAAAAAGTTTTTTTGAGATTTTTGCAAATTTATTAAAAATAAAAAACTAAGAAACCACATGTGCGTAAGTATTCACAGCCTTTGCTCACTAGTTTTTTGATGCACTTTTGGCAGCAGTTGCAGCCTCAAGTCTTTTTGAATATGATGCCACAAGCTTGGCACACCTATCTTTGGGCAGTTTGGCCCATTCCTCTTTGCAGCACCTCTCAAGCTCCATCAGGTTGGATGGGAAGCATCACTGTACAGCCATTTTCAGATCTCTCCAGAGATGTTGAATTGGATTCACGTCTGGGCTCTGGCTGGGCCACTCAGAGACATTCACAGAGTTGTCCTGAAGCCACTCCTTTGATATCTTGGCTGTGTGCTTAGGGTCGTTGTCCTACTGAAAGATGAACCGTCACCCCAGTCTGAGGTCAAGAGCGCTCTGGATTTCATCAAGGATGTCTCTGTACATCATTGCATTCATCTTTCCTGTTATCCTGACTAGTCTCCCAGTTCCTGCTGCTGAAAAACATCCCCACAGCATGATGCTGCCACCACCATTGGCATGGTTATGAGCGGTGCCTGATTTCCTCCAAACATGACGCCTGGCATTCACACCAAAGGGTTCAATCTTTGTCTCATCAGACCAGAGAAATTTATTTCTCATGATCTGAGAGTCCTTCAGGTGCATTTTGGCAATCTCCAGGCCAGGGTACCATGTGCCTTTTACTAAGGAGTGGCTTCCATCTGGCCACTCTACCATACAGGCCTGATTGGTGGATTGCTGCAGAGATGGTTGTCCTTCTGGAAGGTTCTACTCTCTCTATAGAGGAATGCTGGAGCTCTGATATAGTGGCCACCGGGTTCTTGGTCACCTCCCTAACTAAGTCACTTCTCCCCCAGTAGCTCAGTTTAGATGGCTGGCCAGCTCGAGGAAGAGTCCTGGTGGTTCCAAACTTCTGCCATTTATGGATGATGGAGGCCACTGTGCTCATTGGGACCTTCAAAGCAGCAGAAATTTTTCTGTACCCTTCCCCAGATTTGTGCCTCGAGACAATCCCGTCTTGGAGGTCTACAGACAATTCCTTTGACTTCGTGCTTGGTTTGTGCTCTGACATACACTGTCAAAGGTGGGACCTTATATAGACAGGTGTGTGCCTTTCCAAATCATGTCCATTCAGCTGAATTTACCACAGGTGGACTCCAATTAAGCTGTAGAAACATCTCAAGGATGATCACTGGAAACAGGATGCACCTGAGCTCAATTTTGAGCTTCATGGCAAAGGCTGTGAATGCTTATGTACATGTGATTTCTTTGCTCTTTTTTTTTTGTTTTTAATAAATTTGCAAAAAAATAAAATAATATCAAAATATCAAAATCAAATCAATATCAAAATAAAAATAAAAATAATTTCAAAAATAAATAAGTTAAAACACAAGATTAAAATAATTTAAAAATATCAGACTTACCATTAAAAAACAGATTGAACTCAACGGAAATCCTCATTAAACAAAAAAGTTTTCAGCTGCTTTTTGAAAGAGTCTACAGAGTCAGGTAAATGTATCTGGAGTGGGAGTCAATTCCAAACAGCACCGTCCACCACCCTCCTTGTGTGCAGAGGTGTGTCTCAGCGGAAAATGAAGCCCTGAGAATACTTTGTTGTATGAAAGAGATATCAACAGTTTTACTTTAGGACATAATTTGAGGTTGAATAAGGTGAAAAAATTTGAACTATATGGGATTGTGATACTCGATTATCATGATTATCATTGAATCGTGATAGGATCGAATCATGACTCAAGTATCGCAGATCGAATTGCGAGTTCCCTCGTGATTCCCACCCTTGGTGTGTTAGCAAGAATCCTCCAAAACTACTGGATAGACTTTGGTGCAATTTTCACCAGAACTGGCTCGTGGCCTTCACATGAACCCATTACATTTTGGAAGTGATCCACAAGGGATGGAAGGAGCCTTGGCGAAGGTATGTGGTGTCTGAGTGCTTTTCTAGTTCATCATGTTATTTTGGAAATATCTTGTTCCTATTATCTTCACTATGAGAATTATATTTTTGTTGCAGTTTCTGTGTTCTGTTTGTTTTAATTAAATTTGATGAGGGTCGTGCTTGAACCACAGAAGAACCCATCAGATTTTGAACTGGATGTTTGATTTTTAATTGTCTTACATGTCATCAGCACATTATTTTCCTTTTTAGCTCACTCTGGCAAAGCCAAAAGGAGCTAATGTGATGACGTGGTGCCTGGCGCTGTCTGTCCATTCACATTTCACGGAATTCACTACTCCTAGAAAATTGCCTCGATATTCACCGAACTCGCTTGCAATGGTCCTTGACCACATTCAAGTTGCAGTCAAGGTCAAAGATCAGGCGATCTAGGCGCTTACATGATTTTAGAAAAATCACTACTCCGACGAGGCAGCTACCTCAGTTCTTACCAAACTCACTCACAATGATCTTCATGTAAGTCTGCATCGCATCCAGGTTGAGGTCAAGGCCATTAACCATGTTTACATGGACACAAGTAACCAGATCAAAAGCCTGATCGGAATAAAAATGCTTCATGTAAACACACCAATCTGAATATTCTGACCCTATCACACTCATTCGGATCAGAATTTCATTCTGATTGAGACGGGTGGGTTATGCCGATTGTCATTCCGATTGGTGCGCATATAAACTCTTATTCTGAAGCTTGGGTCGAAAATACGTTTATTGCCCATGTCTGTACGTCAGCCACACGTCGACATGACGTATTTCAGCCTTTACAGCAGCTAGCAGAAGACATTGCGGGAGTAAAACAAAACTGGTCTGTATCGTCCTGCTGTCTCCCTCTGTTCATCATATGCAGAAGTATGTACTTGTAGCTTCATTACGGAGACCAGCAGAAGCACAGTCTGAATAACACAATACAGGTGCATTTCGAAAAGAGAAAGACACGAAGTGGGGTTTGTTTACATTGGAAGTTGTTTCTTCTTCTACTATTTCTGGAATGTCGGATAATTGTGTGCATGTCAAAATGATTTAGTCCATTCAAATGTGTGACACATGGAAACGCACGTCCTAATCAGATCAACTTTTTCAGGATCCATGTCAACAGTAAAGTTCTGATCTGAATTGTTATCAGATTGAAGAAATTTTGCTGATGTAACCGTGGCTAATGTCAAAGATCAGGGGCCTTATATATAAAGGATTGTGTAGCTCTCATATTGAAAGATGGCATACTCACAAAATTTGGAAAGTATGTGTGCACAGAAATTTTCCGATGTATAAACCTGTGCGCACATCTGATTCTTTGCTCCTTTTCTTTATACATCCCACCTCACTTTGAAAACCAGTGCATGTGCACAATCTCTTTACTCCGCCTCAGTTCCTCCCAGTAATGACTATGTACAGACATGTACAAAATTGTTGGTACCCCTTTGTTAATGAAAGAAAAACCCACAATAGTCACAGAAATAACTTGAATCTGACAAAAGTGGTAATAAATAAAAATTCTATGAAAATTAACCAATGAAAATCAGACAATGCTTTTGAATTGTGGTTCAACAGAATTATTTTAAAAAACAAACTCATGAAACAGGCCTGGACAAAAATGATGGTACCCTTAACTTAATATTTTGTTGCACAACCTTTTGAGGCAATCACTGCAATCAGACGATTTCTGTAACAGTCAGTGAGACTTCTGCACCTCTCAGCAGGTGTTTTGGCCCACTCCTCATGAGCAAACTGCTCCAGTTGTCTCAGGTTTGAAGGGTGCCTTCTCCAGACGACATGTTTCAGCTCCTTCCACAGATGTTCAACAGGATTTAGATCAGGGCTCATAGAAGGCCACTTTAGAATAGTCCAATGTTGGCTCTTAGCCATTCTTGGGTGTTCTTAGCAGTGCGTTTTGGGTCATTATCCTGTTGCAAGACCCATGACCTGCGACTGAGACCAAGCTGTGTGACACTGGGCAGCACATTTCTCTCTAGAATACCTTGATAGTCTTGAGATTTCATTGTACCCTGCACAGATTCAAGACGCCCTGTGCCAGATGCAGCAAAGCAGCCCCAGAACATAACAGAACCTCCTCCATGTTTCACAGTAGGGACAGTGTTCTTTTCTTGGTATGCTTCATTTTTGCGTCTGTGAACATAGAGCTGATGTGCCTTGCCAAAACGTTCCAGTTTTGTCTCGTCTGTCCATAGGACATTCTCCCAGAAGCTTTATGGCTTGTCAACATGCAGTTTGGCAAATTCCAGTCTGGCTTTTTTATGATTTGTTTTCAACAGTGGTGTCCTCCTTGGTTGTCTCCCATGAAGTACACTTTGGCTCAAACAATGACGGAGGTGCGATCTGACACTGATGTACCTTGACCTTGGAGTTCACCATGAATGTGTTTAGAGGTTGTTCTGGGCTCTTTTGTTACCATTTGTATTATCCGTCTCCTCCTGCGGCCACGTCCAGGGAGGTTGGCTATAGTCCCGTGGATCTTAAATTTCTGAATAATATGTGCAACTGTAGTCACAGGAACATCAAGCTGCTTGGAGATGGTCTTATAGCCTTTACCTTTAACATGCTTGTCTATAATTTTCTTTCTAATCTCCTGAGACAACTCTCTCCTTTGCCTCCTCTGGTCGATGTTTAGTGTGGTACACACCATGTCACCAAACAGCACAGTGACTACTTGTCACCCTTTAAATAGGCCGACTGACTGATTACAAGTTTGTAGACATCTGTGATGTTAATTAGAGGACACATCTTGGTTGAACATGTCCCTATGGTCACATTATTTTCAATCTTTTCTAGGGGTACCATCATTTTTGTCCAGGCCTGTTTCATGAGTTTTTTTAAAAAATAATTCTGTTGAACCACAATTCAAAAGCACTGTCTGATTTTCATTGGTTAATTTTCATAGAATTTTTATTTATTACCACTTTTGTCAGATTCAAGTTATTTCTGTGACCATGGTGGGTTTTTCTTTCATTAACAGAGGGGTACCAACAATTTTGTCCACGTGTGTATATGAAGAAAAACGCCCCTTTTGTCAGTCTTCTGTCAAACAGTGATCGTCAGTCCTGCAGGAAAGCACAACATAAAAAATAACGGAGTGTGATGCTGAGGTGTTGTTAATGGTGGTGGAGGTCAGAAAAAATATTTTATTTTGTTCTGACCCTCCAAAATCAACAATAAACTAAGTTTATTGCGTGGACTGTGTTACAATGACATTCATTTTTTTTTTTTAAATTTCTATTGGATCATAACAAGACAAGAAAAGAAAGAGAAAAAGAAAACATTTCGGACAGAAAGGGTGTAGGCTGAAGTAACAGCTTGTGCCTACACCTCAGTTAATACAGCTGGTTCAGACTGAAATAAAATCAATTGGTCTAGCATAGATAGGCAGTCTATAGACGGATCACTACTCAATGGCAGTGTGACGGGGGGGCGGGTGCTGCCACGCAGAAAAAAATGCTGTTAAAGAAAGACCTCGGTAATCTGCATAGACAGACATGATGTTACTGAGTAAAATAAGTAAATACAACAAATAAACACAGCCAGGAAGAAGCCTTTTATTTCCAGATTGTCGACCCAAAAAGGATCAAGCGGAAGAAGATGAATGAATGAATCTCCAAACAGAGATATTTAGACCATGGAAACGTCTCTTCACTCTGATATAGCTGCAAATGTCATCGCTGCAACTACTGGGGTTCACCTGCAGGGATCTGCAGTCCAGCTCGGCACGCATTGTGCTGGAGCCAGTGTCATGCCAAAAAGTGATCACTGGCTGTAAGAGCCGGGACCGCCTGCTTGTTAAAGGTGTACTGCCTGGTCTCAGTCCACCTATGTGTATGTAAATGTTTTGAGGCTTTATCGCATCTGAAAAATTATATGTTGGCCAGTGTTTGCAGTTTGGATAACAACATATAGCATTTATGAGATTGCAATTGATTCCAATATTTATGTGCAAAAACCTTGTTGTTTAGAAGCTATACTGTAATTTTCCATTGTTGACGCATAGAATATATGTTTATACAGTATCTACTAGAGATGAGCCGATACCACTTTTTCAAGACCGATACGGATACTATGACTTTGCGTATCGGCCGATACCGATCCGAACCTGATACCGTCTCTCTTATTTAAAACAGTACAGAACATAATTTGGTAATGACTGGTTGCATTTTGCATACATATAAAAACATAAATTTAAAAGTCAAAGAATATATTACAAATTTTACTCGGTTCAGCAACGCTGCTGCTTTTTTAAATTTGAAACTTTGCAACATTGGCAACATTTCACTGGTCAGCACTATGTAAACATGCATTCTGAAGTTTGAAGTGCAAGTTCATTGCAAAACTTTAAGTAAACATTCAGATGAAATTCAAAGTGCCACTGTGCATGAGGTAAAAAATGCTGTAGATCTGAAAATAAAGGAAGTAACCCTTTTAAGTTGTATTTTTGTCATCTATTATTATTATTATTATTATCATCATCATAAGTATTCTCCTGGTGCTCAGTTTATTTAGTAGTTTATTCTTTGTCCATATAGCCAGGATGTTACCCCCCCCCCCCCCCCAAAAAAAAATAAGGGGCTATAACATCCAGCTCTTTTATATGAACTTAGGTTTGCTCTTATTTTGAAGTCATCCCTGTTCCATTTCATGTAGCCTTGTTTGTCCTTATATTAGTCGTGCTTCCAACTCACCGGTTATAATTTGCTATTTATGTTTCTGTCACCTACCTCTCATCAGCTGTAACTGTCCATCTAAAGGTAAGCCCATGTTAGGGCTTCATTCCTGCTCCTCTGGTTTTTACTTTCAGTTTCCTTCTTCTTTTAGTTTCACTTTTATCGTATTCCAGTAGTAAAACAGCGGCTGCTGCTGCACGACACACTTGCTTCTGCTCAGTTCTTGACAGAATTCAGCATACTTTTTTGCTGCCGTGATACTTTTGTTTTATCAAATTGGTGGTGTAAAATTGTAAATGCTGGTACCACACAGCAACATACTGTGGCGAGTCCCACAGACAGGCTCCAGTGAGGTGACACTCGTTGCCTGTGTTTACAGAAGCCCTGTGCAGCGCGGCTGAGAACAGGATCGCACCTTCATTTTATTATTATTAATGTATCGGATTGGTAAATTACTTTTATTCCTTACCGATACCAATCTGGCCATTTTGCCTGGATTGAACCTGATACCGATACGGCGGATCAGATCAGCTCATTCCTAGTATCTACATATGTAGTCAATAAATTCATGTATTTTTCCATGTAACCTTGTGACTGCGTTATTTTAATAGCTTTTTATCCTAGATCAAGTTTGTTTCGGGTTCAAAATGCATCGTAAGTGTTAAATATATCTTATTATACATAACTTAGTACTGTTTACCTTTGGCACACACACACACACACACACACACACACACACACACACACACACACATATACAGTATATATTATGGCTAATATGACCCCATAACTACAGTATGCCACCTGGTGATCAATTTTTGGCACCGGGACTCAATTAGAGGCCATTTTGCCCAACAGAATTCCTCCCAGGAGAGATAGATTTGTGCACGTTGCCTCGTGAATCAACTGTATAGTCTCTGGTAAATTTTATTTTCTCTGTCGCATTTACAGAAACGGGATCCAGTTTACAGTGGTGCTGGTATTGGACCATGAGTGAGGCTGGTTATATCTGAGGGAAATTAGTTATTATTCATAGGGGTTTAACTGCGCTCAGTAGGTCGAGTTATGGAGATGAATCACGTAATAATAATAATCATGTTTTTCAACCACTAATTCTTAGACAAATCATTTTAACTGAAGTAGAGATGTTGTTTTAACACATTCTGTGAGTTTCAGCTGTTTTGTAGTTGAACAGACCCACCTGATAGAGTCAAACAGAATTTTACAGAGAGCCCGCAACTTCTCAACGGCAGGTGAAAACTTTACAGCTTGGCCCGCAGATTCTCACGTCATGTTTGTTTTTATACATCCCACTGTGTGCGTGAAAATCAGCATATGCCTTTTTTTTGTGCATGCGCACCGTTAAAACAAGAGGCTGCTGGGCATTTATAATTTCACAAAAAACCTCATGCCTCCTTGGCCATTGACCTTCACCAGATGGGTCTGCACTTGGGTTGTGCTTAAGGTCAAGGTTAACAGTCAAGAGACCTGAGCACTCGCGGGGTTATTTTGCCAGACCTGAATGAGCTACTCCACCATTGATGGTCTGGTTTAAAGTTAAATAACCAGTTTGGAGGATAGGAAGAGTATCAGAATAGTGTGTTTTTATCCCTCGCCGGTCGAAGCCCGAAGGGGGATTATGTTAAGGGTCAGTTCGTCCGTCTGTCCCCGCATATTGTAGTTTGATTCTGATTGGATGATTTTTGTAGAAGTTGTAGCCCCTGACCTATGACCTCCTGTTTCACTTCATTTCATAGACAGTAACTGTCTTACACATTTTTTTTATGTAAAACACTTTGGATCACTTTGCTGTTAAATTGTGCTATATAAATAAATGTACCTTAAGTTACCTTGTGAAATCAACTCCGCCTACAGTTTTGTTTCGATTGTTTTGAAACGTGGTACCATGGTTTAAGTTACTCTGATGATGTGCGTATTGCAGTTTGACTCTCATTGGATGACCTTGAGGTCATTGTCAGTGGTAAGATTTTCCCTAAATCCTAACTATGGGTTTGAGTCAAGGGGTCAAAGGTCAAAGTTAACATAGCAGTTGCACTATGGAAAATGGTAAGTACTACATTTATTATTACTTTAAAACAAGTAAAGCTAGGGCCACCAAACCTGGTATACAGGTTCACCTTGGGATCCTGACCTCTGACTATGGGTTTGGGGTCAAAAGGTTAAAGGTCAAGGTTAAAGATTCCTTATGCCCTATTACTGTACAATGAGTAAAGCTAGGGCCACCAAACTTGGTACACAGGCTCACCTTGGGATCCTGACCTCAGACTATGGGTTTGGGGTCAAAGGTCAAGGTTAACATTCTCTATTCCTTATTGCTATACAAGTAAAGCTAGGGCCACCAAACTTGATACACGGGTTCACCCTGTGACTCTGAAGTGTGACTGTGGTTTTGGGATCGCAAAGTCAAAGGTCAACATCAAAATGGCTTATAAACTGTATTTCAACAACAAAGAAAGCTAGGGTAGCCAAACCTGGTACACAGGTTCACTCTGAGATCATGACCTCTGACTACAGGTTTGGGGTCAAAGGTCAAGGTTGCCACTCCAGAAGCTCTCTTACTATAGAACAGGTAAAGCCCTTTAAGCCTTATTCATGCTGCATTTCCCCTCTAGTCCGCTTTGGTCCGCATGCACTTTGGACGAGCCTGGCATGCTCGCAATGCTGTACATGCTCACTTTTTTCATCCACCCAGGCCAGCGGTTGACGGATGCACACAGCCATCATTTGTAGTTTCACTCCCGCCCTATAGCTAGCGCCAATGCGCTAACGCATCAGGAATTTCACCAACAGAGAAACGCTGCTTGCTTTCTGCTGCTTGACTTCCCACTTTTCCACGAAGATGCTGCTGCTGCAGTATGTATGTGTGATTCATGTATGTTTATTCTCATCTTCCGCTTCCTCGTTGTGTTGTTCGTTCACTTTGTCTCGGTATACTGTATCGATATTGCCACCTTGTGAATGGGACGTTCAGTGTTGCACATGAGCTTTGCAACGTGTTCAGGTCGTGGACAGGTGGCGCGGTCACAAAATTTAGGCTGCACGCAGTCGTCCGCGGTCAAGCACTGCGGACACTAGCGGAGTGGAGATGATGACGTAAATTTCGTCACACAAGGTTTCCGGTTACACATACATGGACAACAGAGGTGCAAGCATGAATCCAGCGTTAGGGTCATCAAACTTGCTACGTGGGTTCACTTTGGGATCCTGCCCTTCAGCTATGCATTGTATACTTTGCTGTATATTCGTTGATGATGGGCTTATCATAATTTGGTTCTGCCACAGTAATTATATTGAAAAGTTGAAAACTGCTCTGTCAGTAAGTATTGGAATCTTCGAACAAAATGGAGGCGGGGGATGTTGCACTCGTCTCAGAGTGCCCTTGTTAAACTTTCATCTGTGTAATCTTTCTCAGATCTCCGATGTAGCTCTGCTTCCCCCAGTCGAAGTGTCATTTCACTGCTGAAGAAGAATGAGTCAAGGTCAACAAGGGTTTTCAGCGTTTCATCAGCTTACGCAACAAAGTCGTGGACATCAGTGTGCTCCAGCCTCCTGATGAGTGTGGCAAGGTTGTGCAGTTCATGTTAAGGAGCTCCATTTAAGCATAAGGGCCTTTATTTTTATAGTGCTGTTCTAATCTCCATCACCGCTCATAACATTTAACCAGCAGCTACGTAAACCTTCTGTTCAAAGCCCTCACCAGAGACTGACATCTAGGGCTTATTTATGGTCTTTTAGTCTCATTTCCACTACAGGTACAAGGAACCAATTTTAGGTGACATTAATTTGATATCTTTCCCTCTCCCCCAACATGTTTCCATTATGGGGGTAGGAACCATCAATCTCTAGAGGATTTGTTCTTAACATAATTGACAGTTTTGACCACGGTGCAGCACGGTAGCGTTAAAATACATTGAAATCATACAGAAATAATTGTGCAAGGAATGAATGTAGCGTGGAGTACATGTGATCAACTTGCCATTGTTGTTGTTTAATAATTGTGGAGACAAATGAATCGATTATAGGGCATAGCTGCACGAGGAGCATCTGGTCAGTCCCCGTTTGGTTGACTGTGTATATCCACTTTCCAGTTACCGACAGCCCAAGCCACCTGTCCTTTACCTTGAATTTCTGCTGTGTTCGTGCTACCCCAGTGCATGTGTGGCTACATACGATATACATTTGATCTGGCCGTTCCTGTCTACAATCATAGCAGTATTAGTTCTTAAATTTTTAGGCATTATGCAGGCCTTAAAGTTTTCCGGCACCAATGCCAGATTTCCGGCGTGGGCCGTTTGGCTGCAGGGAAAAATGATTCTCCTATCAAAACAAAAGATTAACTTATTATTTCTTTACGCAGACTCACTTTTTGTCAAAGCGGAGTTGCTATATCTAGGGATCCAAGATGGTGGACTGTATTGCGCTTGCACGCTGCTAATCGGGTAGTGACAGTGTT
This sequence comes from Pholidichthys leucotaenia, assembly GCA_020510985.1. NCBI lineage: Eukaryota > Metazoa > Chordata > Actinopteri > Cichliformes > Pholidichthyidae > Pholidichthys > Pholidichthys leucotaenia. Next base: position 52,726,810 of record CM035848.1, read on the forward strand.
TACAAAAACTTTCATACATGCCTTTCATACCTTTCGTAGGATGGAGAGTAAGTTTTTGAAGCCTGGGGAAGATGTCCTAATTGACAAAGGACTTAAAAACAAATGGCGCTGGGCATGGATAGGAGGAATGGGCAGAGATGGTAAACCTTTTGGTAGCTGGTGTTAAAAAAAATAAAAAATTGAGAACCAGGGGCTTAATGTATAAACAGTGTGCACACACAAAAACACGGCATGCACTGATTTTCATGCACACGGTGGGATGTATAAAAACAAATGTGACATGAGAAGCTGCGTGCCGAGCCGTAAAGTTTCCACCTGCTGTGAGAAGTTGCAGCTGTCCGCAAAATTCTGTTTGGCTCCATCAGGTGGGTTTGTTCAACTACAAAACAGCTGACACTCACAGAATATGTTAAAATAACATTTCCACTTCAATTAAAATGTTTTGTCTATGAATTAGTCTGTGAAAAACATAATTACTATTACGTGATGTGTCTCCATACCTCTGCTTATTGAACGCTGTGAAACCCTAATGAAAAATAACTAATTAACCAGCCTCATTCATGGCCCAACCAGCGCTGCTTTCCTGTTACTTTAAATGTGCCATTTTGACCCCAAGAAAAAAGGAGAGATTCTCTGGGTTAATGTTGAATAAAAGGAATACCATGGGGAGTTCAGGGCTGCAGTTTACCCAGATTTCCAAAGACCCTTAACGGACTCTCCCTCTGACATTTTGGCCTCCTCGGACCTCGGGAAGTGGGTTGGGGGAAACTAACACCTGTTGTTTTAGTCATTCTGACCCAAACATTACAGGAGGATCCCCAGCGCAATACGTGCTGTACCTTGGAGGTTATAATTTGGAGATAAAAAGCTTTTAAGGCCACCTGGCTGTCATGTGTAATTTGGATTCTGACACAATTTGGTTTGTAACTAGGATAAATTCAGCTGTGAGATTGGAGTGGTATTCAATGATGTTTATTTACTTTATTTTCTTTACTTATTTTACTCAGTAACATCACTTATTTTACTCATTTATTACCACTTATTTTACCACTACTACCGGAGTGGTGGCCTAGTGGTAGAGCATCCGCTCCACAGCCGGGAGGTCGTGGGTTGAAGCCCCGGCCGAGACATACCAAAGACCATATAAAAATGGTACTTCCCGCCTTCTAGCTTGGTGCTCAGCATAATAGAATGGGGAAAGGTATAGTTGTTTGTGGCGGTGTCTTGCTTGGCAGCAGCCCCTCTGACTCTAGATGTGGTTAACATTGTAGATAGGAGAAACATAATTTCGTTCTACCGTACATGATTGGCTGTACGGACTGAATGACAAAGCTGGCTTCTTCTTCTTCAGTAACATCACATCTGTCTGTGCGGATTACTGAGGGCTTTGTTTCACAGAATTTTTTTTCTGTTTGTCAGCACCTCTTCGGTCACCCCAGCAACACGGTCATTGAGTATTGATTCATCTATTGACTTTTAACTTTCATGCCATGCCATACCATTTTATTTTATTTTATTTTAGTCTGAGCTGGCTGCATTAACTGCCATTGTAACACAGTCCTCTCTGTAAACTTAGGTTTATTGTTGATTCCGGAGGGTCAGAACAAAAGGAAAAAAAATTTTGACCTCCACCTTCGTTATCAACACTTCAGTGTCAAACTCCGTGAAGTTATTTTTTTCATGTTGCACTTTACCCGAAGATTGATGGTCAGTATTTGACAGAAGAGTGAGAGAAGGGGTGTTTTTATTCATTTGCAGTCATTAATGGGAAGAAACGAGGTGGAGTAAAGAGATTGTGCACTGGTTTTGACGGTGAGGTGGGATATATAAAGCAAAGGAACAGAGAATTGGGCGTGTACGCAGGTTTATAAATCTGAAAATTTATGTGTGCACGTACCTTTCAGATTTTGTGAGTACGCCATCCTTCAGTATGAAAGATGCGCAATCCTTTATACCAGGGTGTCCAATCACGTGCCATGGAGGGCCAAGACCCTGCAGGTTTTCTCTTCTGCCCAGTCTCTTCAGAAGGTGTTTTCACTTATCAGCAATCAGTGGGAAGAAATTCAGTGGAATCTGCTGTTGAAGACACTGGTTGGAGGTAAAGCCTGCAGGGTCCTGGCTTTCCTTGGCACATGATTGGACACCCCTGCTTTATACAGTCATGTGAAAAAATTAGGACAGCCTGTATAAGCCTGTGTTGTTGTTTTTTTAAACGTATTTGAACATATGGATATTTAATATCAGTGTTAAAAGTACTGGGAGATTCACGTAATACAATTAAACAATTAAAAATCACAATCTTTTTGGGTGCAGTAACTAAAAAGGAAATTATCGAGACTGTAAGTAAATTGAAGAACAAAAAATCAACTGACTGGAATGAAATTAACTTGACAATAGTGAAAAAAGTAATTGAAGGAATTAAGCCACTCACCCACATCTGCAACCTGTCATTTCAAACTGGTAAATTTCCAAACAAAATGAAAATAGCAAAAGTAATACCACTATACAAAACAGGAGACAGTCATCATTTTATAAATTGCAGGCTGGTCTCTTTACTTCAACAATTCTCCAAAATACTTGAAAAAACCTCCACTAAAAGACTGGATAATTTCATTGAAAAACACAACCTCCTTACAGACAGTCAGTATGGTTTTAGAGTAGACAAATCTACGTCTTTGGCAGTGATTGAACTCGCAGAAGAAATCACTAGTTGTATAGATTTAAAAAAAAGTTTGCTGTAGGAGTATTTATAGATTTAAAGAAAGCATTTGACACCAGTGATCACAGAATTATACTGAGGAAAATTGGAAAGGTATGGGATAAGAGGGGTTGGACTGAGTTGGGTGGAAAGTTATTTAAGTAACAGACAACAATTTGTACCAATAGGTGAGCACAAATCACTGTTCATGGACATCACTTGTGGTGTGCCCCAGGGGTCAGTTTTAGGACCTAAACTCTTTTATCTTATATATAAATGACATTTGCCAAGTATCAAAAATTCTGAAATTTATTTTGTTTGCGGATGACACAAATATCCTTTACACTGATGATTTACTGCAGGTTTTAGAGGTGGTCACAACAGAAATGAAAAGGTTAACGCAGTGGTTCAACAATAATAATAATAATAATTAATTGATAATAATTATCTTTAAATTTGAAAAAATAAAGATTATGTTGTTTGGAAATTATAAAATAAATCCTGAAATAATGATAGATGATACCAGAATTGGAATAGGAAAATAAGTTTCTGGGGGTGACGCTAGACAGTAAAATCTGCTGGAAACCTCACATCAGTCACATCTGGGCCAAGTTGGCAAAATGTATAGGGATACTGGGGAAGATGAGACACATTTTGGACTATAAATCATTAATTATTCGTACTGTACAATTCACTGGTTGTACCATATCTTAACTACTGTGTAGAGGTCTGGGAAACCTACAAGACCAACCTACAGCCAATATGCACGTTACATTATTTATTATCCTTATAGCTTTTTTTTGTATTTTCACCAGATAGCTGTAAAAATTAGGGGTGCAACAGTACGCCTAAAATCACGGTTCGGTACGTTACCTTGGGTTTAAGGTCACGTTTCAGTTCATTTTCAGTACAGTAAGGAAACAAAATACAAAACATAAAACTGCTTATCTTTTGTGTAAGTGGGAACAGCTTTGACAGAAAAACTGCAAACTGCCAGCAGTAAATTCTACAATAAATAAAATCTATACAATAAAATAAATAAATTCTCTTTTTAGGAAATGAACGATGCAGACAAGTGCAACAATAGAAGATTGAATGGTCTGAATTATTACTTTATTTTTAGGAGATTAAAGTTTTTTATTGTTTGACACTGTGTTTAATTAGGGTGCTCTGGTATGTTCAAGTTTCTGTGGGAAATTAATTATCTAATGTCACTTGTTAATTGATCAATTTGTCATTGTTATGTATAGGTTCTGAAAACCCCCATGCACAGCAACGGCAAATTATTTGCAAGCTTTTAGACAATTACAAAGTTAAATAATGTCACAAAAATTTGAACATACCAGGTCACCCTTGAAAAACACTGGCCTAAAGTGCAGCATTAACAGATTTAGTTTTTTCATAAAAGGATAGTGTTATTTTCTGAGTGAAGTTGGCACAACAAAGAGCTTCATACCGGCGCTCAGTTACCTTCAGGATGTGTTTAAACCCGGTGTTCTTAACAACTGAATATGGCCTTAGATCCGGTGCTGTAAAAATACCAATGGCATTTGTTCTTGCTTTGGCTTTATCTGAAAAGCCCTGGAGAGGCTATCTGCAGTCATGTGAAAAAATTTAGACACCCCTTTAAATATTCAGTTCTTTGTAAAGAAATGTTCATATATCTATGTCTAACCTTGTTTTTGTTTTTATTTGCATTTTTTAAAATTTATTTTAGCCATTGTAAGTGGGAATGAATGTGGGGGTGTCCTAAAAAAGATGGGGGGGTGTCCTAATTTATTCCTCACTATTTGTTTAGAATTACATTTAACAGAAATTTTGAAAAAAAGTCTTTAATTCATTTTTAATTGTTTAGTTGTATTACACACGTGGACAAAATTGTTGGTACCCCTCTGTTAATGAAAGAAAAACCCACAGTGGTCACAGAAATAACTTGAATCTGACAAAAGTGGTAATAAATAAAAAGTCTATGAAAATTAACCAATGAAAATCAGACAGTGCTTTTGAATTGTGGTTCAACAGAATTATTTTAAAAAACAAACTCATGAAACAGGCCTGGACAATAATGATGGTGTGGAGATTTTTCCGGTTCCGGTTCCGCCGGACCGGCGGCGCCACACGAGTCGGCTGCCTGTTGCAACAGCCTTTTTTTTATCTTCCTTCTTCTTTCTACACCTTTCACTCTGTATATATATCACGGACGCACGGATCGCCCCGGGGGTCTCCCGGGTCGGCGGACGGAGCCACGGTTTGCAGCGGGAGACGTTACAGCGGGGAGGAGCTAGTGCTAGCTAGCACTTGGCCGCCGCCCGGTGCTAATGGGAAACTCGACATACCGGGAGCTGTAGCGAAAAGGACGCGGGTGCCGGGCTGGAGTTTAGGCAGCGTGAAAGAAATATAAGACAGAATAATAAAGAGCGATGGCAAGAACCAAGCAGACCGCCCGTAAAATCTACTGGAGGAAGAAGCCCCCCAGGAGACAGCTAGCCACCAGGGCTGCTCGTAGAGGCGCTCTGGCCACCGGCAGAGTGAAGAGGCCTCGCCGTCACAGGCCCGTGGCTCTGAGAGAGATCCGTCGCTACCAGAAATCCACGGAGCTGCTCATCCGTAAGCTGCCCGTCCAGCGCCTGGTGAGGGAGATCGCTGGACTTCAAGACTGTCCTGCGTTTCCTGAGCTTCGCCGTCATGGCTCTGCAGGAGACCAGCGAGGCCCACCTGGTGGGTCTCTTCTTCGCTAAGGGGGTCACCATCATGCCCAAAGACTTCCAGCTGGCTCGCTGCATCCGCGGTGAGAGAGCTTAGACTTTCTGCTGCACATTCACCAACCAACCATAATGCTCTGCACTGTGTGTCTATATATATACATTTATAGTAATATGGACATATGTTTTACTAGATGTTGTTTTTTCTTGCCTTCTGATTGTTGCTCTGAGTGTTGCTATCCCTGTGCTGTTGCAATCCTGGAATTTCCCCATTGTGGGACTAATAAAGGCTTATCTTATCTTATCTTATTGTATGGAAGGATGAGGCTGAGTTATTTCTCAAGTTCCATTTTATTCTCAACACACTCTCCAACATTCAAATACAGAAAAGAGGTAGACCCCCCAACATCTGCCAGTCTTATACCCCTGACATCAAAGCACAAAATCCCATTGTCTTTAAATTCCAAACACAAGGCATCCCCCCTGCAGTTCCTATCTCCTTCACCCAAACCTGGGTGGTCAGGAAATCCTTCATGTCCATCTCTTTGCATATCAAAAGGCCAACTCTCACATCCTCATCTCCCTAGGAGATCCAGACCTTTTGTTCCTCTTCCGACATGAAGCCAAAATAAGCACACAGGAATACACATGAAGAGCATACGAACAGTCATATACATGTGAGCCCATGAAACTACATATGTGCACCACAATGGTACCCTTAACTTAATATTTTGTTGCACAACCTTTTGAGGCAATCACTGCAATCAAACGATTTCTGTAACTGTCCATGAGACTTCTGCACCTCTCAGCAGGTATTTTGGCCCACTCCTCATGAGCAAACTGCTCCAGTTGTCTCAGGTTTGAAGGGTGCCTTCTCCAGACGACATGTTTCAGCTCCTTCCACAGATGTTCAATAGGATTTAGATCAGGGCTCATAGAAGGCCACTTTAGAATAGTCCAATGTTTGGCTCTTAGCCATTCTTGGGTGTTTTTAGCTGTGTGTTTTGGGTCATTATCCTGTTGCAAGACCCATGACCTGCGACTGAGACCAAGCTGTGTGACACTGGGCAGCACATTTCTCTCTAGAATACCTTGATAGTCTTGAGATTTCATTGTACCCTGCACAGATTCAAGACACCCTGTGCCAGATGCAGCAAAGCAGCCCCAGAACATTACAGAACCTCCTCCATGTTTCACAGTAGGGATAGTGTTCTTTTCTTGGTATGCTTCATTTTTGTGTCTGTGAACATAGAGCTGATGTGCCTTGCCAAAAAGTTCCAGTTTTGTCTCATCTGTCCATAGGACATTCTCCCAGAGGCTTTGTGGCTTGTCAACATGCAGTTTGGCAAATTCCAGTCTGGCTTTTTTATGATTTGTTTTCAATAGTGGTGTCCTCCTTGGTCATCTCCCATGAAGTCCACTTTGGCTCAAACAACGATGGATGGTGCGATCTGACACTGATGTACCTTGACCTTGGAGTTCACCATGAATGTGTTTAGAGGTTGTTCTGGGCTCTTGTGTTACTATTCGTATTATCTGTCTCTTCCATTTTTCATCAAGTTTCCTCCTGCGGCCACGTCCAGGGAGGTTGACTACAGTCCCGGGGATCTTAAATTTCTGAATAATATGTGCAACTGTAGTCACAGGAACATCAAACTGCTTGGAGATGGTCTTATAGCCTTTACCTTTAACATGCTTGTCTATAATTTTCTTTCTAATCTCCTGAGACAACTCTTTCCTTTGCTTCCTCTGGTCCATGTTTAGTGTGGTACACACTATGGCACCAAACAGCACAGTGACTACTTGTCACCCCTTAAATAGGCCGACTGACTGATTACAAGTTTGTAGACACCTGTGATGTTAATTAGAGGACACATCTTGGTTGAACATGTCCCTATGGTCACATAAGCTGCGTTTGCACTGTGCTAGTTTTTTTTTTTTTTGTGCTGCACTGATATTCATGTTCACGTGATGCCGTTTCAAATGAGTTAACAAGTTTGACATACTGCCAAAAGCATATCCAATGCTGTTTTTGTCTTATTCACCTGCCTTTGTGCATTTACATATTTCATTGGAAAGCCGAAGTGTTCCCAGACAGGAGACTTGGGAAGAGGGTCTTCAAGCTCTGGCTGCTCCGTAGCATTACAGCCAGCCATGACGTTCACTGCTGGACTGCACCGGTTTTTTTACATGTATGGCTAATGGCACGAGGCAAGTACACTTCCTGTCCATCACTCAGTATGGTCTTTGTGGAACTTCGATATGCCTTTGTACCGTACCAAAGGTGCTGTACTGAAAAATACGAATACATGTACCGTTACACCCCTAGTAACAACCCAAGTAATCCATACATACAAAGAAATCAAGGCATCTGTGTTCGCAAACAAGTTATACTTAATAAAGTGGAATGACAAAGGGAATAAGTATTGAACATGCTTGGTGAAATTCGTTTAATATTTAGTAGAAAAGCCTTTGTTGGTAATAATAGCTTCCAGATGCCTCCTGTATGGAGAAACTAAGTGCAGGCATTGCTCAGGAGTGATTTTAGCCCATTCTTCCACACAAACTGTTTTCAAATGTTGAAGGTTCTGTAGGTGTTGTCTGTGAACTCTGATCTTCAGTTCATTCCAGAGATTTTCAATTGGATTAATTATTAGCCTTTTGTTTTCTTATTAAAGACAAAGATAGAAAGAGTAATTGGATCGGAGAGTAACAGACACAAACGCTGGATCAAGGAGGCCATAGAAATCAGGAAGCGGGGAAAAGACAGCATGAATTGGGATGAGGGGGCATTTATGCTTTCCCACACCTGGGACTATATTCCCCAGAGACCATCGGATGGTGGAAAGCTGGGCCAGCCCAGTGGATGACAGGTCTGCTGGGCTGGCCCCGCCTACGAAAGCCAGCTGATAAATGACACCTTGCAGCAATCAGTTGACACTTCTGATGAAGACTACAGTGAACAGTCGAAACATGTAAAGAAGGTTAAAACATCTTTCTATCTTTGTCTTTAATAAGAAAACAAAAGGCTAATAATAATAATGCATCAGCGCTTTTCATAGACACTCAAAGATGCTTTACAATGGATCCATTACACAACATACTGTAACAAAAATAATTTTTTTCTAGGTTGTCTGTGTTTTTTCCACTGATTTAAGACAATTTTTCACCGCTGAATCTGAAAAGGACATCCGTTTCTCTCGATCAGTTCAGGTTTTTATGTTAAGTTATAAGCAGTTGTACAGCAGTTGTACAGTTGTACTGTAAATGAATAGTAGACATTGATAAAGGGAAGTACATGTAAATTGAATGTTACATCATCATTGTTCAAAATTCAGGAAATTTCAAGAAATAAAAAAGAATTTTGCATCATATAAAGCGAAAATACCTGTACATGTAAACAAAAACGTAAGAAAATGTGGCCATAGTTCAAAAAGTTGACCTGATTGAGCAAAACCAATGTAATTTTTGGATTCATCACATCAAAATTGTCCTAAATCAGCTAAAAAAACTTAATAAATTTGGTGTTGATCAGTGTTATTCATTCACTCCACAGAAAATGGGAGTGTAGAAGCAAAGAACTCTCTGTAGACCTTTGCAACCTTATTGTTGCAAATTATAATGGTTACACTGGTTACAAGTGCACTGAGCACTGTTGGAGCCATCATTCGGATGTTGAAAGAACATCATTTTACCATAAATCCTTGCAACATTTCTGACAGAGGAGTCCAAAGAATTAACAGAAGAGTTATCCAAGTGCCAAAGACCACTTGTGGAGAGTTCAAGAAAGACCTGGAGTTAGCAGGTACTGCTGTTTCAAAGAAAACAATAAGTAATGCATTCCAACCGTTGTTTGCTGTACAACATTTGGGTAAGCCAGTAATATACTGGGAGAACATAGTCTGGCCAGATGACACCAAAATTGAACTTTTTGAATACCACAACCACAGCATGTTGGGAGGAGAAATGGCACCGCTCATCCCATCATGGTGTGGGGCTGTTTTTCAGCACATGTAGGCAGACCTCATGTAATTGAAGGAAAGATGAATGGACAAATGTACATAGACATCCTTGATAAGAACCTGTTGCCACCTGCCAAAATGCTGAAAATGAAACGAGGGTGGACATTTCAGCAAGACAATGATCCCAAACACACAGCCAAGGAAGCTCTCAACTGGCTTCAGAGAAGGAAAATATATATATATTTTTTTGATTTTGTATACTTTATTGATCCCCAGAGGGGAAATTGAGGGCATCCACCTGGATGGATGAAGCAGCCACGGTACGGCACTATCCCTTAACCATTCACACACACATTCACACCTCAGGCCACTTTAGAGTCTCCAGTTAACCTAACCTACATGTTTTTGGCCTGTGGCAGGAAACCGGAGAAATCCCGGAGTAAACCCACGCAGATATGGGGAGAACATGCAAACTCCACACAGATCACTGTTGGTCAGAGGCTGGGATCGAACCAGGAATCCCATGGCCAAGGGTGAGTTGCTGTGCTGGTGCAGTGCTAACCACTGCACCACCGCACCGCCCAATAAAGCTGCTAGAATGGCCCAGTCAGTCACCTGACCTGAATCCAATTGAAAATCTCTAGAACAAACTGAAGATCAGAGTTTATAGAAAACACCCACGGAACCTTCAAGATTTGAAGGCAGTTTGTGTGGAAGAATGGGCTAAAATTACTCCTGAGCAATGCCTGTGCCTAATTTCTCCATACAGGAGGTGTCTGGAAGCTGTTATTACCAACAAAGCCTTTTTTACTCAATATTAAATGAATTTCACCAAGCATGTTCAATACTTATTCCCTGTGCCATTCCACTTCATTAAATATAACTTGTTTTGTGAACACAGTTGCCTTGATTTCTTTGTATGTATGGATTACTTGGGGTGTTACTGATATCTGGTGAAAATTTCAGGTCAGTGGTTCCATCAGAAATATGTTTAATGAGAAAAATGCAGACATGTTCAATACTTGTCTGTCTGTCTAGCCATCTATCCATCCATCCTCCCTCCCTCCCTCCTCTATGACCCTGCCCCCGGAAAAAAGTTCAGGCTCAGGATTATTTTTTTGTTTTTTGCTTTAACCCTTGCATTGTATGGCATAGCTGCAAGAACACAAAAGGAGAAGCACCAGTGGAGACGACGTTTCCTGTTGGTCAGCCGTTTGGGTTCACATCCTGGTAAAGAACAGTGGTAACATTTGCCGTTAATGTGCCTTGTTGCTCCACTGTAATGCTCATGTCCTCCCAAAGCTCAGACTGCATGGCATCCATCCATCCATCCATCTTCTACCGCTTTTCCGGAGGTCCGGGTCGCGGAGGCAGCAGTTCAAGCAGAGAAGCCCAGACTTCCCTCTCCCCAGCCACCTGCTCCAGCTCTTCAGAGGGGATACCAAGGCGTTCCCAGACTAGCTGGGAGACATAGTCTCTCCACCGAGTCCTGGGTCTGCCCCGGGGTCTCCTCCCAGTGGGACGTGCCTGAAACACCTCAAGTGGGAGACGTCCAGGAGGCATCCTAATCAGATGCCCATACCACCTCAACTGACTCCTTTCAATGTGGAGGAGCAGCGGTTCTACTCTGAGCCTCTCCCGGATGACTGAGCTCCTCACCCTATCTCTGAGGGTGAGTCCAGCAATCCTACGGAGAAAGCTCATTTCAGCCGCTTGTATCCGCGATCTCGTTCTTTCGGTCATTACCCAAAGCTCGTGACCATAGGTGAGAGTAGGAACGTAGATTGACTGGTAAATCGACAGCTTTGCCTTAGAACTAAGCTCCCTCTTCACCACAACAGACCGGTACAACGTCTGCATCACTGCAGATGCTGCTCCAATCCGTCTGTCGATCTCTCGCTCCATTTTCCCCTCACTCGTGAACAAGACCCCAAGATACTTAAACTCCTCCACTGCACTGCACTCCACTGCATGGCATCATGTGCTGAATAATTGTTCAGACCTTCCACAATCACAGCAGCATTGTATTATAATTTTTTGAGCAGTATATCTTCACTATCTTTTTCATGTCAAATTTGGAGCTTCTCATTTCCTTCTGTTTTGTTCACGTCGTGATGTCGACTTTTATCCAGTCAGCACTGAGTCGATCCTAAACCACACTCAGCAGTTTTCGGGACCCTCTTAAGTACCTACCCTGACCAGGGCCTTGTTTCGGCCACTCTGAGTTCCTTAAAATTTCCCCATTTGGGGAGGTTTGTGTAGTGGGGAGACACACCACGAGTTCCTGGCAACACGTGCAGACGTTGCGGCTAGTCTCTGCCGTGATAGAACAGTGTTTTCATGTTTTTCGTCTTGAGAGTCAGTGTTTTTGTTCGTCTTTGTTGCATCCACGCACATACAGCTCTGAGTTTCTCCTCGACATCAGTAGAACCACGTACATAGTTAGACTCTGCACACGCTGAAGAGCTATGGAATTGCGGACTGCTCCCTACCCATGCATCTCGCCCACAGTGGAGGCGCCATAAGTGGTGGGACAGAAAGCAGAAAAGGGGTAAACGCAGAGGTACCTGAACTAGGCTAGCGGCAAACCCACACAAGCCAGCTATCTCCGCCATCGTACTGGCCAACGTATGATCTTTAGACAACAAGCTGGACCACATCCGTTTACTACTTTCATCTTCAAGGACTGTGAGAGAGTGCTGTGTTTTTATGTTTGTGGAAACATGGCTCAACAACAACAACATCCCAGACTCTACCATCCTGCTAGACCAGCTAACATGCTACCGATCAGAGAGAGCTATCGTCGAGGGAGGTAAGACCCGCGGTGGCGGGTTTTGTGTTTACATCAATTATGCCTGGTGCCATGACGTTGTTGTGGTCTGTAAACACTGCTCACCATTGTTGGGGGTTGTGCTTATCAAGTGCTAGCTGTTCTATCTTCCGAGGGAATTTACAGGTACATTGCTACCTGCCGTTAATTTCCCTCCCAGCTCCAACAACAACAACAGGAGTGAGGCACTGAATGAACTGTACCAGAACATCAGTGAACAGCAGACAGCCCACCCTGATGCTTTTCTCATTTTGGCTGAAGAGTTCAACCACATAGACCCAAAGACTGTGTTTCCTGAAATACACCAACACATCAACTTTTCAACATGGGAAAACAACACACTGGACTGTGTTTTCACCAACCAGAGAGGAGCGTATAAGGCCCTCCCCCTCCCCTCCTCAGTGCCTCTGACCACATCACTGTTATGCTAATTCCAGCATACAGACCACTGGTTAAGCCTTAGTCATGCTGCATTTCCCCTCCGGTCCACTTTGGTCTGCGTACGCGTTAGGCGTTATACATGGTCACTTTTTTTTGTCTACCAGGCCAAGCAGTTGATGCATACGCACAACTGTTATTTGTAGTTTCGCCCCAGCCCTATGGGTAGCACAAATGCGCTAACATGCCAGTTTGTTCAAAGGCTGTAAACACGAGAGCGACGCACATTTTTTTTTTGTAACAACAACAATGGTGTCATTTCAAGGAAAAGGAGGAATTACTGTTTTCCAGTGCTCTTCTCTGCTCAAACTGCTGTTGCTGCAAAAGGATTCATATATGTTTATTCTCGTCTTTCGTGTCCTCATTGTCTTCCTCATCTACTTTGTCTTTGTATGCTATGTTGGTAGCGCCACCTTGTGAATGGGACATTCAGTCTTACGCATGCGCTGTCAACACATTCAGGTCGTGGGCAGGCTGCGCAGTCATAAAATTTGGGCTGCATGCGGTCGTCCACAGAAGAGCCCTGTGTACACTTGTGGACTGGAGACAATGACGTAAATTTCATCACAAGGTTTCTGGTTGTACGTACGTGGACAGCGGAGGTGCAGTATGACTCCAGCTTTAAAGTCACCAAACTAGTTTGGAAATGGGTACGTGTGTGGCCGGAAGGGTCCTTAGAGGCACTTCAAGACTGCTTCACCACCACTGACTGGAACATATTCAAGCAAACTGACACCTACAACAACACCACAGATCTGCAGGAGTACACAGAGACTGTTACTGCCTACATCACAAAGTGCATTGACGATGTCATGGACACCAAGACCATCACTGTTTGGGCCAGTCAGAAACCATGGCTCTCAGGGGAGGTCTACAAGCTCCCGAAAGCTTGAAACTCTGCCTTCAGAGCTGAGGACGAGGTGGGTCAGAGGACAGCTTGGGCCAATCTGTCTCAAGGCATCAGAGAGGCCAAGAGGCAGTACTCCAGGAGGATAGCCCACCGTTTCAGTGACAGCAGAGACACCCGGAGTCTGCGGTGGGGGATACAGACATCAGACTACAAGCCCACACCGCAGACCTGAGACAGCGCCACCCCTCTGCTGAACGACTTCTTTGCTCGCTTCGAGGCACTCAACAGTACCCCTGCACAGAAGTCGCCACCTCCTCCTGGCGACCAGGTGATTACATTGTCCCTGGACAGCATGAGGAGATCCCTTGGCAGGATCAGTGCATGCAAAGCTCTCAAGTCCTGACAACATACCTGGTCACGTACTGAGAGCCTGTGCAGAGGAACTCACAGGTGTCTTCACAAACATCCTCAGCCTTTCACTGAGTGAGACAGGCTGTTGTCCCCACATGCTTCAAAGCCAGCATCATCATTCCAGTTCCCAAGAAGTTGTCTCCCTCCTGCTACGATGACTACCGTCTGGTTGCACTCTCTCCCATTATCATGAAGTGCTTCAAACGGTTGGTCATACAGCACATCAGGTCTGCCCTGCCCCCCTCCCTGGACCCGTTCCAGTTTGCATACCGGTCCAATCGCTCGACCGATGATGCCATTTCCTCTGCCCTCCACTTAGCCCTCAAACACCTGGACACAAAGGATTCCTATGTCAGAATGCTGTTCATAGACTTCAGTTCAGCATTCAACACAATCATCCCTCAACAGCTCATTCACAAACTAGACCAGCTGCGACTCGACACTTCACTGTGTAACTGGCTGACGGGGAGACTACAGGCAGTAACACGGCCATCACCATCACTCTGAACACAGCCCTTCCCCCAAGGATGTGTGCTGAGACCCTCCTCTTCACTCTGTTGGCCCATGACTGTACACCGACACACGGCTCCAACCTTTTCATCAAGTTTGCGGACGATACAACTCTGGTGGGTCTCATCAACAATGGAGATGAGACAAACTACAGCCGCGAGGTGAGCCGCCTTGCCATGTGGTGCAGAAACATCAATCTCTGTCTGAACGTGGAGAAGATGAAGGAGATTGTAGTGAACTTCAGAAGAGCGCACACCCAGCATGCTCCCCTGACCATCAATGGTGCTGCTCTGGAGAGGGTGAGCAGCACCAAGTTCCTGGGTGTGCACATTACAAAGGCCTTCTCCTGGGGCCTCATGTACAAAGGGTACTTACGCACAAAAACATGACGTACGTCCTTTTCCACGGAAGATTTCAGATGTATCAAGAATGAAATGACCGTGGAAATATGTGCAGCCTCACTTTTTCATGGCTGGTGTACGTACGTTTCTACTGTTATTGGTCTGTTGGCGACACTTAGAGGTGATGCTGGGAGACTGATAATGACGTGAAAATTATTACACACCAGAGACACATGATGAACAAACATCCAAGTGTGTGCAATTAGATAAGTGGATATAAAAGCAAGTGCAAAGAAGTGCAGAAAATGCCTCTAACAACAGAGGATTAGAGGATATTGCAAATTGTGTAGTGAGAAGAGAAAGGGTATTTTAGAGACAGAAGATTTCCTGGCTCAGGATTATGACCGCTTGTCAGCCAGTTTAGGTTTCCACGGGCAGTCCTTGTGGAACGCACCTGTGCACCCCAAATATCATCCGGTCTTCAAGTCTTCATTACAGCTCAGTGATTTGAATAAATGATTTTCTTTTTTTTGCTGATTAAACTAGAGTTTCACAGCATTCCACCAAGCCCCCAATTGCCTCTGTGTGTACAGTAGTTATGTCAGTAAACACATGCGTAAAGTTTGAAATGCAACAGTCTCACCCATTCCCCGGCGCACTGGTACCCCTCTGTTAATGAAAGAAAAACCCACAATGGTCACAGAAATGACCTGAATCTGACAAAAGTGGTAATAAATAAAAATTCTATGAAAATTAACCAATGAAAATCAGACAATGCTTTTGAATTGTGGTTCAACAGAATTA
Organism: Pholidichthys leucotaenia; assembly: GCA_020510985.1. NCBI lineage: Eukaryota > Metazoa > Chordata > Actinopteri > Cichliformes > Pholidichthyidae > Pholidichthys > Pholidichthys leucotaenia. The sequence goes on from CM035848.1 coordinate 52,742,356, forward strand.
TTTTAAAAACCAAACTCATGAAACAGGCCTGGACAAAAGTGATGGTACCCCTAGAAAAGATTGAAAATAATGTGACCATAGGGACATGTTCAACCAAGAGGTGTCCTCTAATTAACATCACAGGTGTCTACAAACTTGTAATCAGTCAGTCGGCCTACTTAAGGGGTGACAAGTAGTCACTGTGCTGTTTGGTGATATGGTGTGTACCACACTAAACATGGACCAGAGGAAGCAAAGGAGAGAGTTGTCTCAGGAGATTAGAAAGAAAATTATAGACAAGCATGTTAAAGGTAAAGGCTATAAGACCATCTCCAAGCAGCTTGATGTTCCTGTGACTACAGTTGCACATATTATTCAGAAATATAAGATCCACGGGACTGTAGCCAACCTCCCTGGACGTGGCCGCAGGAGGAGACGGATAGTACGAATGGTGACAAAAGAGCCCAGAGCAACCTCTAAACGCATCCATGGTGAACTCCAAGGTCAAGGTACATCAGTGTCAGATCGCACCATCCGTCGTTGTTTGAGCCAAAGTGGACTTCATGGGAGACGACCAAGGAGGACACCACTGTTGAAAACAAATTATAAAAAAGCCAGACGGGAATTTGCCAAAGTGCATGTTGACAAGCCACAAAGCTTCTGGGAGAATGTCCTATGGACAGACGAGACAAAACTGAAACTTTTTGGCAAGGCACATCAGCGCTGTGTTCACAGACGCAAAAATGAAGCATACCAAGAAAAGAGCACTGTCCATACTGTGAAAGATGGAGGAGGTTCTGTTGTGTTCTGGGGCTGCTTTGCTGCATCTGGCACAGGGTGTCTTGAATCTGTGCAGGGTACAATGAAATCTCAAGACTATCAAGGTATTCTAGAGAGAAATGTGCTGCCCCCAGTGTCAGACAGCTTGGTCTCAGTCGCAGGTCATGGGTCTTGCAACAGGATAATGACCCAAAACGCACTGCTAAAAACACCCAAGAATGGCTAAGAGCGATACATTGGACTATTCTAAAGTGGCCTTCTATGAGCCTGATCTAAATCCTATTGAATATCTGTGGAAGGAGCTGAAACATGCCGCATGGAGAAGGCACCCTTCAAACCTGAGACAACTGGAGCAATTTGCTCATGAGGAGTGGGCCAGAATACCTGCTGAGAGGTGTGGAAGTCTCATTGACAGTTACAGAAATCGTTTGATTGCAGTGATTGCCTGAAAAGGTTGTGCAACAAAATATTAAGTTAAGGGTCCCATCATTTTTGTCCAGGCCTGTTTCATGAGTTTGTTTTTTAAAATAATTCTGTTGAACCACAATTCAAAAGCATTGTCTGATTTTCATTGGTTAATTTTCATAGACTTTTTATTTATTACCACTTTTGTCAGATTCAAGTTATTTCTGTGACCATTGTGGGTTTTTCTTTCATTAACAAAGGGGTACCAACAAGTTTGTCCATGTCTGTAACTATAAAGGATGAGATTTGCATTTTGGACATAAAATATGTACTTGCTGAGTCTATTATGATCTGCTTTCAACTGACAGGTGACTTTGGCTGCTCACTAAATAGGTTCATATTGTCTTCTCTTCGTGACTGTTTTCCTTTAATTCAACCATCTGATCAACCGGCTGGTCACAAATTGATTGATTTGTTCGTTTAAAATAAATTGTATAAAAGATGCAACAAACATTTAAAAACAATGGGATGACACAAGAAAGTGCGCAAAGTTATTTCCATTGTGGTCCCTAAAAGAGATCACAGCTGGTTTCGTACCTGCTACCTTCTGTTTTGAAATCTGGCACCATAACCACTGAGCTATATACGCTCCAAGTCACAGTGATCAGCTGACACTTCTGAGGACGACTGCAGACATCGGTCTGAATATGTCAAAGTTAAATAAACATCTTCTTATCCCTGTCTGAATAAATGAAACAGTAAACTAATCGTGTAGAGCTGTAAGCAGGCTATTAAATTACCTGTGTCCAGCGCTAATGCCAGAGGACAACGTGCCAAACAAAATGTTTTTATGTGCCACTACCTCATTCAGGAGCATCTTCAACTCACATTCTGTGAAATTCCATTAAATCCATTATTTTTGATCGTGGATACAGGAGAATCAAACGTGCTGGGCTTGTATTTATCTGTTTGCATCCAATTGCATATTCAAATGGAGGCGTGCCAAGAGAGGAGTCCAGTATTTCCTCATGTGCATTCAATTTCAAGTAGATCAGTATGTACTAAGGAAATGTGCTTGGATTCCCGCTTACAGACGGTTTTATACATCTGGATTTTTTTTATTTTTTTATTTTTTGCTTACGGCATTTTCTTGATTTAAACAAACGTCATCTTTCAGTAGGAAATCCACGCAAATCTTTGTACATGAGGCCTCTGGACCACCAACACTGTATCACTGGCCAAGAAAGCTTGGCAGCGTCTCTACTTCCTCCACAAACTGAAAAGAGCCAAAGCCCCGGCCCCCATCATGTGTACTTTCTACAGAGGCACCATTGAGAGCATCCTGACTAGCTGCATCATCGTATGGTACAGCGCCTGCACCGTGTCCTGCCGCAAGACCCTCCATTGCATAGTGAGAACAGCTGAGATCGTCGGTGCCTCCTTCCCGTCCCTTGAGGCCATCTACAGCACCTGCCTCCTCTGTAAAGCCCTCTGCTTTGCAGGTGCTCCCACCCACCCATCACACAGCTTCTTTGGTCTGCTGCCATCAGGGTGGAGGCTGCGGAGTCTCCAGGCCAGGACCAGCAGACTCAAGGACAGTTTCATTCATCAGGCTGTCGGGAAACTCAACTATCTCCCTGCTCTGTCCCCTCTGCCCCACACACACACACAAATCCTGGACTCTGCCACCCCCCCCCCCCCCCACCAAACAACTGAACTCTGCCATCCCCAGGTACTGTTCACTCCCATACACGCACACACTGATTTCAGGAGCTTCAAAACTGAACTCTGCCATCCAGAAACTGTCCACTCCAACACACACACACACACACACACACACACACACACACACACACACACACACACACACACACACACACTGATCTCAGGGCTGCACAAGTCACTTTATGTAGCAATGGACTGCTCTCTTTGCACTACATGCCACTTTAACCCTCTATGTGCCCTGATATGTGTCTTAAGTCATGATATACTGTCTTAATTTTTATCAGATTTAGTTATTTTGCGCACTCTTAGTATTTTTAGTTAGCTTCTGGTTGGGGGTTGGTTTTCTTTGCACTGACGTTTGATGTTTAATGTTTGGTGTTAGATGTTATACTTTATATTCATCGTTCCTACTTACTGTTTACCTTGCTGCACCATGGGTCTCAGAGTAATGTAATTTCAGTTCTCTGTATGTGCTGTACATATGGCAGAATTGACAATAAAGGTGATTTTGACTTCCTGTAGTGGAAACGGGGCTAATTTTTGTAGGAGATCATGGAAATCCATTCAGAAACATCTTGTCAATCTCCAGCCTGTGAATTTATTAAAGATGTAAGATTTCATTTAAATGAATAGTCTCCCCAAATTTCAATTATGTCTCTTTAGTTGCCAGTAATGGGTATGGAATCTAATGCAACCTTATCACAGAAAATGCTATCACAAACAAGTGCATCTCAAAAAGAAATTCTAAAGAAAAGTATGTATTTTTGTAATGCCATTTAATGTGGTGCATTAATGCAGTAATTCATGGCAAAGGAGCCCTAAACAACTGCTGAAGATTTATATGAGCATATTTTCCCTAAGTTGCCCCCCCCCCCAAAAAAAAATAAAAGACCTGTAGGTCATTGCTGGATGAGGCTAACAGGACAACATCATCTGCAAACAGCAGAGATGAGATCCTGCAGCCACCAAACATGACACCCACCATTCCTTGGCTACACCTAGAAATCCTGTCCATAAATACTATGAACAGGATTGGTGACAAAGGGCAGCCCTGGCAGAGGCCAACTCACATTGGGAACAAGTTCGACTGATTGGCAATATGAACCAAGCTCTTGCAACAGTTGTGTAGAGACCGGACAACCCGTAGCAACAAATCTGATGCCCCATACTCCCAAAACACCCCCCACAAGAAACCACGAAGGATGTGATTGAATGAATGCCTTCACCAAATCTACAAAACACATATAGACTGGTTGAAGTGTGAAGCGTTGGCCCAGTGTACTATGACCAGCACGAAAACCACATTGTTACTTTTGAGTCCGAGCTTCAACCAACGGTTGGACTCTCCTCTCCAGTGCCTTGACATAGACCTTCCCCAGGAGGCTAGGAGTGTGATCCCTTTAAAATTGGAACACACCCTCTGGTCCCTCTTATTGAAGAGGGGAACAATCACCTAGGTTTGTCATGCCATAAGCACTGCCCCAACTTCCACGCAATGTTGCAGAGGTGTGTCAACCAGGGCAGCCCCACAACATCGAGAGCCTTTAGGTACTTGGAAGAAATCTCAGCCACCCCTAGGGCCCTGCCACAGAAGATTTTTTTTAACCACTTCAGCACCCTTAGCCCCTGTGATGGGCAAGCCATCCCCCTCATCCTCAGGGTCACCTTCCACTGTGGAAGAGGTGTCAATAAAATTTAGGAGATTCTGAAGTATTCCTTCCGCCACCTGACAATATTCCCAGTCAAAGTCAGCAGCTCTACATCCACACCATACACTGTGTGGACAGGAAGCTGCTTCCCCCTCCAAAGTTGCTGGATAGTTTGCCAGAATGTCTTCGAGGCCAACTGAGAGTCTTCCTCCATGGCCTCACTGAAATTCTCCCACACCTGAGTTTTTGGCTCAGCAACCACTCGAGCTGCACTCCACTTGGCCTGCCGGTACAACTCAGCTACTTCATGAGTCCCACAAGCCAACCAAGTTCAGTAGGACTTCTTCAGCTTAATGGCCCCCGTCATCTCTGGCATCCACCATTTGGTTCGGGGGTTACCACCACTAGAAGCACCAACAACCATGTGGCTACAGCTCCTAGCAACCGCTTCAGCAGTGAAGGTGGAGAACGCGGCCCATTCAGATTCCAGGTCTCCAGTCTCACTTGGAATGTAGTCAGAGTTCTTCCAGAGTTGCGAGTTGAAGACCTCTTTGACCGGGGCCTCAACCAGATGTTCCCAGCACACCCTCACTATATGTTTGGGTCTGCTGGGTCTGAATGGCATCCTCCCCTGCCATCGGATCCATCTCACCACCAGGTGGTGATTGATGACAGCTCTGCACCTCTCTTTACTCAAGCATCCAAGACATGTGGTCACAGGTCTGATGACACAATAACAAAGTCAATCATTGACCTGCAACCTAGGGTGTCGTGGTGCCAAGTGCACATATGGACACCCTTATGCTAGAACATGGTGTTTGTTATGGACAAACTATGGTTGGCACAGAAGTACCATAATTGAACACCACTCAGTTATGGCAAGCCATATGAGGTACCACTTGGATATGGCATGCCATACCTGAGTATGATTGGCAAGCCGTTGTTCCCAATCATACCCCTCCAGCTTATGCTGTTATCACCAACCTGTTTGTTGAAGTCGCCGAGTAAAATAATGGAGTCTCCAAGAGGAGCACTTTCCAGCACGCCAGTCAGAGACTTCAAAAATGGTGGGTACTCTGAAACATCATTGGGCGCATAGGCACAAATGATGGTCAGGACTTGTTTCCCAACCTGAAGGCACAGGGAAACAACCCTTTCGTCCACCGAGGAGAACCCCAACACATAAGAGGCCAGATGGGGAATACAAGAATACCCGCCCCTGCTCGCCACCTTGAATATTTCCTGTTTTTCTTATTACTCCTCAGTACTGGTGTTGCTCCAGCAGGCTTTGCCAGCATTGGCATTAACACTCTCATTAGGAGGGAGTTGCACAGTAACTTCAGAAGAAATTGGTGTATACCTCTTCTCCCCCAACGTGGCAGAAGTGGTGGTGCTCAGCCAGTTCTTGCGTCCTGAAGAGTCAAGGTTGGACTTTTACCGTAGAAGTGGAGCTGATAATGCCATGACATCAGTTTTAGAGACGTAGGAGTACTATAGGAAAAACGGGTGTCCCAGTTACTGGCCTGTGACATCACTATTGCTGGGAGCTTAGATCAGCTTTATACACTGCATCAGCACCAGTTTCTCATGCTACCAGAGTTTTTGCTGTGGAAACATGGTGAGTGGTGCTCATGTGTCCTCCGGCACAGTTTCAGTCCTTGTTGGAAAAGGGTAATATACATTTGAAATCATAACCATGGATATAGCCACTAAAAATTTTGGATGACTTACTTTGTTCAGCTTTTTTTCTGAAAACCTTGTGAACAAGATGAGTCTAGTAGAGAGAAGATACTTGGGTTAGGATGAGGGGTATCACAGATGTTCTACAGTATTTGAGTTTTTGTTTTTTTAATTGATCTCATGAAATCTATAGTGGGGAAAATAAGTATTGAACATGTCAACATTTTCTCATTAAACATATTTCTGATGGAGCCATTGACCTGAGATTTTCACCAGATATCAATAACAACCCAAGTAATCCATACATACTGTATAAAGAAATCAAGGAAATTGTATTCACAAAACAAGTTATATTTAACAAAGTGGAATGACATGAGGAATAAGTATTGAACACATGAAGAAAAAGAGGTGCAAAAAGGCATAGAAAGGCAAGAAACAAGCTGAAATCCATCAGCATTTCGGAAGCCATCCCATCTATCCGTGCAGATTAATTTCAGCTGGTTAAGTCCTGACTGATAGCCTTTAAAAAGGTCTGTGAATATCGGATTGTCACACCACAAAGAATTCATGATGGATAAAAGCGAAGAGCGCTTTCTAGACCTTTGCAACCTTATTGTTGCAAAACATAATGATGGCATTGGTTACAGGCGCATTTCTAAAGTGCTGAATGTTCCAGTGAACACTGTTGGAGCCATCATTCGGAAGTGGAAAGAACATCATTTCACCATAAACCAGCCTCAACCAGGAGCCCCTTGCAAGATTTCTGTCAGAGCAGTCAAAAGAATTATCAGAAGAGAATTATAACCCATGGGCTACAGATGGAAATTAGCCACTGGCTACAATCTGGCAAGTTTACATTGATTTGATATCAGATGTTCATTAACTTGCACTGCCCTTAAAAACAGCAATTTATAATTTACAAGAGTTATCCAAGAGCCAAAGACCACTCGTAGAGAGCTCCAGAAAGACCTGGAGTTAGCAGGTACTGCTGTTTCAAAGGAAGCAATAAGTAATGCACTCAACTGACATGGGCCCTATGCTTGCTCACCTCGCAAGACTCCATTGCTGAAGAATAAGCATGTTGACACTTGTTTAAAGTTTGCTGCACAACATTTGTGCAAGCCGGTAAAATACTGGGAGAATATAGTCTGGTCAGATGAGACCAAAATTGAGCTTTTTGGATGCCACACCACACAGCATGATAGGAGGAGAAATGGCACCGCACATCAGCCCAAAAACACCATACCAACATTGAAGTTTGGAGGTGGAAGCATCATGGTGTGAGGGTGTTTTTCAGCACATGATACAGGCAGACTTCATATAATTGAAGGAAAGATGAATGGACAACATCCTTGATAAGAGCCTGTTGCCATCTGCCAAGATGCTGAAGATGAAATAAGGATGGACATTTCAGCAAGACAGTAATCCCAAACACACAGCCAAGGACACTCTAAGCTGGGTCCAGAGAAGAAAATAAAGCTGCTAGAGTGGCCCAGTCAATCACCTGACCTGAATCCAGTTGAAAATCTATGGGTCAAACTGAAGATTAGAGTTCATAGAAGACATCCGCGGAAGCTTTAAGATTTGAAGACCATTTGTGTGAAAGAATGGGCTAAAATTACTCCTGATCAATGCCTGCACCTAGTTTCTCCATCCAGGAGGTATCTGGAAGCTGTGATTGCCAACAAAGGCTTTTCTACTAAATATTAAAAGAATTTCTCCAAGTATGTTCAGTACTTATTACCTGTGTCATTCCACTTTATTAAATATAACTTGGTTTGTGAACACAGTTGCCTTGATTTCTTTGTACTAGTGTATTGCCCATAGAACGCAAGTATTCTTGTCTGAAACGGATATCCCAATTAGGCTTTACAGACCCAAATGTAGGCTGTGTTTGGAAGTGGAATACAAAGAGGTGTAGGCCATTTGTTGGCAATCACATGTTAGACTTTGACAAATCTAAAAGGGAGTAAATGGCACCAAGATTTATTTGATTGTGTGAATATTAATTACAGCATACCTAAATTTTGAAAATGAATAGGACATCCATTATTGGTGACTGTTTCAGATCCCTTGTTTGTTTGTCAGATCACTTATTTGTGTGATCTTTTATGACTTATATTCAAGATAATAGTGTATCTTGCACTTTGGGGAATGGGAGTTGTTCAGTCATCATTATAAATATTTTCGTTTATGTTCAGTTTATGTTCAGTGATGGAGTTAAGTGTAATAATGAATTTCTTCTGTGTTGTCAATAAACTCATGCAGTACTATAACAGGATATTTGAGGTACCTTGTAGTGCATCATTTTATATTTTAGCAATATTGTGTTGTTAAAAGTTTTTTAAAACTGTAATCAACCAAATTAACTACAAAACACCAAACATTATTATACACAATAGAAGGACCCGTTTGACTACTACCATTGCATCAGTGTTGCCCATTTGTCAGTAAATATTTAACTAAAAATTATTTATTTCGTTATTTGGGTGTTTTTGTGTCCTGCGTTTGGTTGTTAAGTCATTCCAGCCATTCTGCTCCACAATCATGGTAGTAGTATTATCCTGGCACATCCTTTTAAATTTTTTAGATACTTGCGTAGGAGGGGGCACTCGCAGTCCTGCATAGTACAGTGGTACCACATGGGTCAAGCAGAAGCAAGGACTCCCGTCTGCTGCTGACTGGGCAGGCTGGGTGTGCCTCTCCGTGAAGGGCCATAGTCTGCCCACAGGGCCTCTGCTTCTCCTAGCATGTCCTGTTTTAATTTTTAGATATTCAAGTGGGAGGGGGGACTTGCAGTCCTGCAAAGTACAGTGGTACCACACAGGTGAAGCAGAAGCAGGGACTCCCATCTACCACTGACTGGGCAGGGTGGGCGTGCCTCCCCGCGAAGGACCATGGTCTGTTTGGTGGGGCCGCTGCTTCTCCCAGCATCTTCTGTGTTGGATACACCGGTGTTCTTTGTCAGACCTTGGTCCTCGCTGACACTCCACCCAGTCTGCTTGCACACCTCATGTTCTCCACCTATGCCAAATTATCCTTTCCACCTACGCAATCATGGCAGCTTTAGGGTGTAATTTTTTAAGCATTACATCTTCAGTATTACCTTTTTCTAGTCATATTTGTCGCTTTTCGCTTCCTTGTTTTGCTCACAGAGTGCTGTGGTTATTGATGCCGTGATGTCCCGTATTATCCAATCAGTATGGAGTCAGTGCAAACCCCCACCCGCTCTTCTAGAAGCCAGAGCATGAGGAGAGAGCGATGACTAAACTTTTATTGATAAAAATTACATATTTTGACTGAAAACTCCATACTCGTAACCTCAGCACAACACGTATACAATCTTAGGTCAGTCTGATGAACGGTTCAAGAGATATGTGTGGAACAGACACACAGACAGAGATTCCGTGCATTTATAGATAGATGTATGGATAACTTGTGGTGTTACTGATATCTGGTGAAAATCTCAGGTCAATGGCTCCATTAGAAATATGTTTAATGGGAAAAATGGTGATATGTTCAATACTTATTTTTCCCACTGTACTAATAATTTGAGACACTGGAGATCTTATAATCGTCAAAAATAAAACCTAAAAAAAGATTTGAAATATTTGACTGTAGTAGTAATTATAGCCTAGGATTTTAAGTAAAATTATGAAAAAAGAACTTCTGCAATATTCTAATTTTGAGATTCACTTGTAGGTTGTTTTTAGCTTTAAATATATGACTTAGGTTTTCATTATCAATTGCCTTTTCACTTATTGATCACTTGGAAACTTTTCATGTTTTAAGAAATTCCCATCATTGCATAGATGCCACCAGCTTTTCGTTAAGACAATTTTGTAACCTCAATATTGTCGTTCAGAGGACAGGAAATGTGTCCGAGTGAAGACCTGTGTGTTTTTGAAGAGTCATCTTTGTATTTCTGACATTTCTCAGATCCCTGATGTAGCTTCGCCTCCTCCTGGCTGCAGTGTCGTTTCTCCGCCAAAAGATGAGTCCAAGGTCAACAAGGGCTTTGAGCGTTTCATCAGCTTGCTCAACAAAGGAATCGATGCTAACTTGCTCCGCCCTCCAGATGAATGTGACAAGGTTGGACAGTTGATGTTTGGAACCTGTATTCATCTTGCGCTTTTTTAGATCTCAATGACCACTCTAGGTGAAAAGCGAAGAAGTGCTAGAACTGTCAGAAAAGTTCTGAAAGTCCAGAAAAATAAAATATTAAGTCCCTTCTCTGGACTTTGAAGCAAATGCTGCCAACTCTTAGCAATCTGAGAGTGGGTAAGTTCGAGTTATTTGAAAACTGGTGTAGTAGTTTCCAGTGATTATTGATAGTAGTTGTATGAATTCCACATCCCAACTTTGTATGTTAGGCTTGGCTTATTAGTCTACATGCAAACTGCAGTTCAGTCTTTTGAAGTATTGCTTGAATATTGGTTTTGCTCTAAATTTAAACACCAGCATTTAAAGTGAATTTTGGTTAGAAATATGGCCAAAACAGTCAATGGTTAGTAGCATAATTTGGTCTAACATTGTATTGCTACCGTTTCGTATAGAAACATTGAAGCAAATTCATGTGCTTCTCATTCTTATGTTTAGACTTTCTGAACCACTGCTTGATTTACATATTTTGTGTAAATTTTCTCAGATTCCTGACATCCCCCCAAATCCTCCCAGCCGAAGCGCTACTTTACCACCAAAAGAGGACATCGTCAGCAAGGGTTTTGAACGCTTTCTCAGTGTTCTTAACAAAGGGGTGGACATCCAGATGCTCAGCAAGGTCATGAGCGATGACAACGAGGATCCTCCTTCAGTCAAGGAGTCTCAGTGTGGTCATATCCCCGGCATTAAGCCAAAGTCAGATTCACCTTTTGTTAGTGAGGGTCAACTTTCAGACAGCAGAGCTGCACTGTCCGGTCACCGGTCTGACAGTGCAGGTTCACTGATGAGCCTAAGTCGGGCCTGTGAGAGCAAGGTTTCTATCAAGAGCACATCACAGTTGAGGCCCAGTCGGGCTGAAGAGAGCAAACTTTTGAGCACCAGAGATTCCCTACCAGCCCAAAGCCAGTCCAGAGAGAGACAGTTGGACAGTAAAGACCCAATGCTGGGCCTAAGCCAAGCCAAGGAGAGGAAGATGTTGATCCCCAGAGATTCGCCACCAGGTCAGAGCCGAGCTAAAGAAAGACAGTTTTTGGACAGTAGAAATTCACGGCCAGGTCTAAACTGTACCAGTGAGAAAGAACGGTCTCACAGCACGACCTCTCTGCAGGGGCTCAGCAAGGCCAAAGACAACATGTCATTGAGGACCAGAGAGTCACTACAGGATCAAAGCCAGGTTAAGGAAAGAGAGTTGGACTGCAGAGACCCACTGCTAGGCCGAAGCAGTGCCAAGGACAGCAAGATGGTGCGCACCAGAGAGTTGCCACCACATCGAAACCCATCCAGTGAAAGACTGCCGTTGGATGCTGATCTCCTGCCGGGCCTTGGCTGGAGCACTGACACAGAGCGGTGTAAAAGGAGTGCCTCATTGTTCCCGATCCTAAACTGGATCAATGACGGTAGGGATTCGTTGTTGGGCAAGAACCATGCTGGCAAAAACAAGACAATGAGCCACAGTGATTTGGCATCAGGTCACAAAGAAAAGGATATGTTAGACACTCGAGCCTTGCTGCGAGAAAAAGAACGAGTTAGTTGTAGAACTTCACTGCCAGGCCGAAGTCAATCCCAAGAAAGACATTTGTTAGACAGTGAAGAGTCGCTTCCAGGCCTCAGTCGGACCCTTGAAAGTGGTCAGTTGAAAAAAGAACCATCTTTGCCAGGGGGCAGCAGCTCCAACATTCAAGAGCAACTCCACTCAGAGAGACTTTCCTCACCTAGTGTTGAAATGAAGAGGAATGACAGCAGAGAGCACAGTTTACGCTCTAGAAGTCCATCAAAGGCACCCTCACCAGTGAAGAGGAAGAAAGAGGAAGAAGATTCCCCTAAATCTGAAGAGCAGCAGGAACAGCTGCAGAACATCCTTAAAACTCTGGGCTTGAATCTAGAACTGGACGACCTGAAGAATATGACTGACCGAACTCAGGCGAGGCTCTATGGGAAGAAAATTAAAGCTTTACAGAAGAGTGAGACAAAAGAGGAGGAAAGGGGTGAGACAGACACCTCCCATTACAGAGATAACAGGAGGTCCACCTCCTCTCACCCCCTTCTGCAGAGTGATCCAGCAGGCAGCTCTCCGGAGAGGCTTCATGGGAAGAAGAATGATGAGAAAGAAATGAGTGACAGCAGAGAGAGGAGCCAACAGAAGCAACCTGACAAACGCCGGAGGTCCTCTTCATCATCCTCCTCCTCCTCCTCCTCCTCCTCCTCTTCCTCTTCCTCTTCCTCTTCAAGTTCAACCTCAAGAAGCTCTAGTCCAAGTCCCAGACGCCGTAGGTACTCCAGGAGCAAAGACTCGAAACAGAAGAGACAAGGCAAGCGCTGCCGCTCTAGAGAAAGCAGCAGACACGGGGAGAGATATCCACACCCATATGCTGCTTCCGGATTTCAGGATTACCTTTTGTCCCATTACTATCGCTATGGCACCAGTCAGAATGGCACCTACAGCGATGCCATGAATCAGTACTGGTCTTGTGCTCCGTATAGCTACCATTACCCCAACTTCTCTGGCATTTATCCTCCAAATATGGCCGAACAATTGAATCCAGACCTGTCTGTAAGTGAAGGTCAAGTTGGAGCTGTTGATGGTCAGCGCTGCTTGACGCGTATCGATACTGCGCAGGAAAATGCAACTGCCACCAATGCTAAGCAGGAAAATGCTCAGATCTACTCCTTAGCTTCCCTATATAGAGAGGATTTTCAGCACAAGAAATGCCAATCAGTGAATAAAAGGAAGGACAACAACATAAATATTATGCCAATGAGCGTACCAGAAGTATCCAACGACACCGTGGTCATAGAGCCCAAAATGAAGGCGGTAGAAGAGGCGAAATGCAACATTGTGGAAGTAGAGCCTAAAACAAAGGTGGTAGAAGAGACGAAATGCAACACTGACAAAGTAAAGCCCAAAACAAAGGCGGTAGAAGAGACGAAACAGCCAGTATCTGAAGAGGAAATAAAAGCTAATCTGAAGAAAATGGTGGGTACAGTGGTGTTATCATTAAATCATTAATCCATTTGTTTTTGTCCCCGACATTGCAGGATTTCACAGAACAGAGAAAATTGGTCTTGTCACACAGTAACTCTTGACATTATCCTCAGATTTTATGAGAATTTGACATGATGGCTCCTTGAATCGTTATCAAGGATGAGTTCAGTGACCAGCTGTCTGAGATCATTTTCACCACCATAAAGTTAGGACAGAAGTTTATACCACTGTTGAAATTGCAACAGCTATGCAGAGAAAGCATTTATAAGTGCTTGGTATGGCATTTAATTTAGCCGGCATTTACTGCCCACCTACACAACAGAACTCTTCATGTGGGTCCTCGCATAGCAAAATTGACACTTGGCCCTCATGCCGCAAAAAATGACGGCCCTTTGGGGGCCCAGATCTGGTTTGCCAGTCACCTCTGGCAAACTAGATCTATATTTTTTTCTTTTATCAGCTCCTTGACAAAAATGCCAGCATACAACCCTGGGATGAGGCACACATTATGTGTGTTGGGACAATGACATTAGCAGTATACCTGCTTAAACAAATACCAAGCATTTCAAAACCATGCATGGATGGACTGACACAATACTTAGCTATCCCCTGCTGCCATGCCACAAGTAACGAGGCAACAGCATCTATGGTGCTTTCATTGCTCAAGGTTTTGTTACTCACTTATAAAACTGTCCCACCCAGATCGTTTTTTTGCAGCTGGCTCTGCTTAAGAAGTGTAACTCTACTCACCTGAGTCTACCTAACCTTGTATGGAAACTCAACTATGTCACAATTCACCTCCTTTTCTTGAGGGGTTAATGTTTTAATAACTTCAGATGGCATTTATAGATAAAACAGACAAAGGTATCTTTGTTCATTAACAGTTTTGCTGTTTAAAAAAAGAATAAAAGCCATACATGGCACAGTCAGGGTGTTTGAAGATGTAGTTTTAGCGTGATTTCTTGAGGAAATATTACTTAGTGCTTTTTTCTCATCTCTGGATGACCAAAGTGCTTTACAGATCCTGCTGTCAACCCATTCACACAGTAAGGGTGGGTCCTGCTCAAGGACACTTTGACATGCAGACTGCAGACAGAGCGGGAATCGAACCACTGACCCTCCGATTAGTAGTCGGCTACACTACACCTGTGCCACAGCCACCCTCATCACTTGAGTTCACAAGAAATACTCATCACTTGAGTTCACAATATTGTTACTCATTAGAAATATTTGCACATTTATAGCAAAGTTTCCACTACCAGAACCAGGAACCAATTTTAGGGGATTGGAACTTGATAAGGGTGGCCCTGCCTCTGGACCTCTTCTCTGTTGTGTCGCTTGACAGTTTTTTGACATAGTGTAAAACTGAACCATGAATGGAGTTCATGTTATTGTTAACATCTGGACATTATGATGATAAATTACCATGATTAAACCCCGTCAAGCTTAAGATGATTGATTTTCCATGTTATGACTCCTGCCCAGGTTAGACTTTAAAGATCTGCTGTTGCTTCTTTGCATTTGTATGAGCTCACTCTTAAGTGTTTGTTGCCCAAGTTTTTCTTTGTCATCTTAAACTTTTTTTTTTGTCTCTAGCTGCAAGACTTTAACCTGAAGGCAAAGCACATAACCCAGTTGCCTCCCACTAAATTCATGGAGCCGGTGAACTCCCTGTCCTCTGAGATCGAATAAAGTAAGTAAATGAGAAGAATAAACTGGATCTCATCAGTGGATGTGAGTGTCTTTCTTCACTATTGTAGAGAAAGACACACAAATCTGTATACAGTCACTGGCCACTTTATTAGCTATTCCTTCCTAGTAGCAGTCAGGAGTAGCACCAGTGTTGTTTTCTGCTGCTGTAGCTCATCTGCTTCAAGGCTGAACATCTCCTGAGTTAAGAGATGCCTATCTGCAGACCTCCATTGTAATGACGGTTATTTATCAGCTCCACGCAGTCTGGTCATTCTCTTGTGACCTCTTGATCATCATCAAGGCATTTCTTTCCAAGCAACTGCTGCTCACAGGTTATATTTTCTTTTTCAGAACATTTTTGTAAACCCTACAGGGGATGTGCAAAAATCCCAGAAGATTAGCAGCTTCTAAAATGCTCAGACAACCATGCCACATTCAGATTCTCCTAAATCACCACTTCGTATTCCTTCAACTCTCTCCCCCATTACCCCATGTCGGGTCCAGCACAGCAAAAGGAGCCTTGAAGTACTATTTATATGCATTATATATCAAATATGAGCAAAGCTCCTTTTGGCAAAGTAAAAGTGTTTGCCACAACAAGGCAATCCAATATATGTTCTGCTTACCAAGCTGCTGTACAGGTAAAAATCATCTTTCTTCCTCTTCCTGATACTCGCTTTGAACTTGTGCACCTTGACCATGTTTACATGCCTAAATGCACTGATTTGCTGCTATGTCAATTCTCAGAGGACTGAAGATGTTCTAGGCTATTAGGTACTTCTGTCAAATGAAGTGGCCTGTGACTGTATATTTAATACACTGTAATAATCAATTCAGAGTTGTGATTAAAAGTGCTGATAACATTCCTTCTTTTACAGCCTTCACAGTGACAGTTGTTCTGACCCTTTTGCTCCCGACTTTCAACTTAATAGCAAAATGAAGTGGTCGTGGTCTGGATTAGACTAAACCATGGCTTGGTTTGTTTCCAGGGTGAAAACAATTTCTGGAAAGTTTCAGACTTTTGGACCAGACACAAGAAGCTGCTGTGGACTCTGAGATGAAGAGACTCAGTGCGACGGTCTGATAGTCAACCAGAAAAACTTACCAGAAAGATCAGCAGAGCAACACCACCTGAAGATTGTCATGACTGTTGAGAACGACATTCTTTTATGACTACATGGATCAGTGCTTTTCAACCTTTGTTGAGCTACGGCACGTCAACAAAAAGTTACAAAAATGATACATTGTAGGCTATTACGGCGTATGTAGTAACAATTTGGTCTTGTAATTTACATCTACAGTGATGTGAAAAAGTGTTGGCCCCCATCCTGATTTCTCATCTTTTTTTGTATGTTTGTCACATTTAAATGTTTTAGATCATCAAACAAATTTAAATATTAGACAAAGATAACACAAGTAAACACAAAATGCAGTTGTTAAATGAAGGTGTTTATTATTAAGGGTAAAAAAAAATTCCAAACCAATTGCTCCTGGTGGGTCTGGACAGCGCCATGTTTGGCAGCTATGCTGCCATCAGTGTGTGAATGTGTGTGTGATTGGGTGGATGGTAGGATCTGCAAAGTGCTTTGGTCATCTAGAGATGAGAATAAAAGCGCTATATAAGTGAATGCCATTTACATGGCCCTGTGTGGAAAAAGTGCCCCCCCCCGTTAAAACGTAGATTAACTGTGGTTTATCACATCTTTGGAAAACTGAGTTAAATATCTCTAGCCACATCCAGGCCTGATTACTACCACACCTGTTCTCAATCAAGAAATCACTTAAATAGTACCTGCCTGACAAAGTGAAGTAGACCAAAAGATCCTCAAAAGCTAGACATCATGCTGTGATCCAAAGAAATTCAGGAACAAATGAGAAACAAAGTAATTGAGATTGATCAGCCTGGGAAATGTTATAAAGCCATTTCTAAAGCTTTGGGACTCAAGCAAACCACAGTGAGAGCCATTATCCACAAATGGCAAAAACATGTAACAGTGGTGAACCTTCCCAGGAGTGGCCAGCCGACCGAAATTTCCCCAAGTGCGCAGCGACGACTTATCCAAGAGTTCACAAAAGACCCCACAACGACATCCAAAGAACTGCAGGCCTCACTTGCCTCAGTTAAGGTCAGTGTTCATGACTGCACCATAAGAATGAGACTGGGCAAAAATGGCCTGCATGGCATAGTTCCAAGACGAAAACCACTGCTGAGCAAAAAGAACATAAAAGCTTGTCTTTGCCAGAAAACATCTTGATGATCCCCAAGACTTTTGGGAAAATACTCTGTGGACTGATGAGACAGAAGTTGAACTTTTTGGAAGGTGTGTGTCCCATTACATCCGGCATAAAAATAATGCAGCATTTCAGAAAAGGAACATCATACCAACAGTAAAATATGGTAGTGGTAGTGTGATGTTTCGGGGCTGTTTTGCTGCTTCAGGACCCAGAAGACTTGCTGTGGTAAATGGAACCATGAATTCTGCTGTCTACCAAAAAATCCCGAAGGAGAATGTCTGGCCATCTGTTCGTAACCTCATGCTGAAGCACACTTGGGTTCTGCAGCAGGACAATGATGCAAAACACACCAGCAAGTCCACCTCTGAATGGCTTAAGAAAAACAAAATGAAGACTTTGGAGTGGCCTCGTCAAAGTCCTTACCTGAATCCAATTGAGATGCTGTGGCATGACCTTAAAAAGG
Source organism: Pholidichthys leucotaenia (assembly GCA_020510985.1). Taxonomy (NCBI): domain Eukaryota; kingdom Metazoa; phylum Chordata; class Actinopteri; order Cichliformes; family Pholidichthyidae; genus Pholidichthys; species Pholidichthys leucotaenia. The sequence goes on from CM035848.1 coordinate 52,760,108, forward strand.
TGGTTCATGCTAAAAATCCCTCCAATGTGGCTGAATTACAGCAATTCTGCAAAGATGAGTGGGCCAAAATTCCTCCACAGTGCTGTAAAAGACTCACTGCCAGTTATCGCAAACGCTTGATTGCAGCTGTTGCTGCTAAGGGTGGCCCAACCAGTTATTAGATTTAGCGGGCAATCACTTTTTCACACAGGGCGATGTAGGTTTTGACCCCCCCCCCCCAATAATCAACACCTTCATTTATAAACTGCATTTTGTGTTTACTTGTTATCTTTGTCTAATATTTAAATTTGTTTGATGATCTGAAACGTTTAAGTGTGACAAACATATGAAAAAATGAGAAATCAGGAAGGAGGCAGACACTTTTTCACACCACTGTATCAAAGTACATCTATCTAATTTGTTTATACTCGGTGTGAAATGCAGCACAGTTACGTATAAAATCAATGGAAAGATGTGAACACGCGAATTTAGTCCAGGCAATGCGAATACATGCGAGTTATTTGCAAAAATTAATCATTTTTGGACCAATTAAGTGGAATTAGACAATTTCCTCCGGCATACCTGATGATCTCTCATGGCACACTGGTTGAAAATCACTGACCTGGGTAGTATTGTAGCGCTCGACTAAGGAGTTCACCTTTTAATGTGATGGAGCCTTCCTCAGTTTCAGCTTCAGACACCTCAGAGGGTGAGAAGCATGTTTGCCAACTGCCACGGTCTGAGCTAACTTCACAGATGTTATCATGATAACAGGACACAACATTGTTTGGTTTGTTTGGAAAAGGAGCAGTATGAAGCCAAACTTTCAAGCAGACCAAATATAGACAATGTAACAAAAACACAATCCCTCGACTGGACTTCTAGGTGGAAGACGGCCTTGTTCACCATGAGTAGCTGGTTTTTGATGTTTTTATTAATAATGTTTTCTTTCTTTGTTTCAGTCCAGAGGACTATGGAGAGTCTTGTTTTTGAACCTTTGGGGGTCCCTGCAGACTTCATGTTTCTAATGAATCGTTCTCACTCGTACCTGTACTTCACTGTTTCGTTTACATTTCCTCATTTGGACTGAACCATTCTCAGAAGATTGAAGATCTTCCCTTCCACTTCTTTTTTAAACACTATATTGTCTATGAATATCAGTGTGTTTAATTTCATTCTTTTATTTTCCAGTTGTAAATATACAGTAGATGAAAAATACAGTGCATCCGTAAAGTATTCACAGCATTTTACTTTTTCCACATTTTGTTACAGCCTTATTCATATATACATTTTTTCCCTCAAAATTCTACACACAATACCCCATAATGACAATGTGAAAAACTTTTTTTTTTTTTTTTTGCAAATTTATTAAAACTAAAAATCCAAGAAATCACATGTACATAAGTATTCACAGCCTTTGCCATGAAGCTCAAAATTGAGCTCAGGTGCATCCTGTTTCCAGTGATCATCCTTGAGATGTTTCTACAGCTTAATTAGTGTCCACCTGTGGTAAATTCAGTTGATTGGACATGATTGGAAAGGCATACACCTGTTTGTATAAGGTCCCACAGTTGACAGTGCACGTCAGAGCACAGACCAAGCATGAAGTCAAAGGAATTGTCTGTAGACGTTCAAGACAGGATTGTCTTGAGGCACATATCTGGGGAAGGGTACAGAAAAATTTGTGCTGCTGTGAAGGTCCCAATGAGCACAGTGGCCTCCATCACCTGTAAATGGAAGAAGTTCAGAACCACCAGGAGTCTTCCTAGAGCTGGCCAGCTGTCTAAATTGAGCGATCAAGGGAGAAGGGTCTTAGTCAAGGAGGTGACCAAGAACCTGATGGTCACTCTGTCAGAGCTCCAGCATTCTTCTGTGGAGAGAGAACCTTCCAGAAGGACAACCATCTCTGCAGCAATCCACCTATCAGGCCTGTATGGTAGAGTGGCCAGACAGAAGCCACTCCTTAGTAAAAGGCAGATGGCAGCCCGCCTGGAATTTGTCAGAAGGCACCTGAAGGACTCTGACCATGAGAAATAAATTTCTCTGGTCTGATGAGACAAAGATTGAACCCTTTGGTGTGAATGCCAGGCGTCATGTTTGGAGGAAATCAGGCACCACTCATAACCATGCCAATGGTGGTGGCAGCATCATGCTGTGGGGATGTTTTTCAGCAGCAGGAACTGGGAGACTAGTCAGGATAGAGGGAAAGATGAATGCAGCAATGTACAGAGACATCCTTGATGAAAACCTGCTCCAGAGCGCTCTTGACCTCAGACTAGGGTGACAGTTCATCTTTCAGCAGGACAACAACCCTTAGCACACAGCCAAGATATCAAAGGAGTGGCTTCAGGACAACTCTATGAATGTCCTTGAGTGGCCCAGCCAGAGCCCAGACTTGAATCCAATTGAACATCTCTAGAGAGATCTGAAAATGGCTGTGCACCAACGTTTCCCATCCAACCTGATGGAGCTTGAGAGGTGCTGCAAAGAGGAATGGGCCAAACTGCCCAAAGATAAAGTGTGCCAAGCTTGTGGCATCATATTCCAAAAGGCTTGAGGCTGTAATTACTGCCAAAGGTGCATCAACAAAGTATTGAGCAAAGGCTGCGAATACTTACGTACATGTGGTTTCTTAGTTTTTTTTTATTTTTAATAAATTTGCAAAAATCTCAAAAAACTTTTCTTTTTCCTCAAAAAAGAATTTTGAGGAAAAAAAATAATTTAAGTGGTAAATGGCATTCACTTATATAGCGCTTTTATTCTCATCTCTAGATGACCACAGCACTTTACAGATCCTGCTATCCACCCATTCACACACTGAATGTGTGTGTGAATAAAAAAATCAAAAAAATAATTTAATCCCTTTTAGAATAAAGCTGTAACATAACAAAATGTGGAAAAAGTGAAGCGCTGTGAATACTTTCTGGATGCACTATGTATTTGGTAGGCTCTGCTGTAGTTGTTATAACATCTGTTTTTTTTTTAATTGCAAAAAAGATTTGAGCCTGTAAGGAAAAATAAATAAATAAATTAATTAAAATGTTTTTGACATACTGTTCATTTTTTTTTAAATGCTTTAATCACCAGTGTTGGGTAACTTACTAAAAATAGTAACTAATTACAGTTACTAGTTACTTCTTTTCAAAAGTAATTGAGTTACTTTACCAATTGCTGCATGATTAAAGTAACTAGTTACTTGGAAAAGTAACTTTCACATTACTTTTAAATGCATACTTAAATCATCTAGCACACAGCAAGATAATTTAATTAATGGTTTACATTACAGGCTTATTAATGTCTGGCTGAAAACAGACTGTTTCAGACAGAGCTTTTAGAACATGTTCAGTCTGCTTTATCCTGCCTTGAGAGCTCTTACTGTGGTGTAAATCTGAAGAAAATCAGCATGATGTTGCCAATAATTTCCTAATTTTGGAGTGAGAGTTGGCAATACTGCATAAAGTTATCCGTGTTTACCTTACCTTTATGATTTAATCCGATGTGTAGTGATCCAAAGAAAATGTCCATTATCCACAGTCCAAATGTCTGGTGTGACAGAGACATGATCCATTCCCTGAAATTCCTTTTGGAGATCAAAATCCATTTTTGAAAAATCTTTATCCAGGTAGCAAGTAAATGTGTTTTCACTTCAGTGGCTCACAGTCTCAGCTGTCTGATGGAACGTCACTGTTAACACATCTTCAGTCTTTAACGATGTATCTGGCAATCAGTCGGTTTAATTCTTGCTGGGTCACAAACTGTCCCAAGTGTTATCCAGCCGTGGCTGTTGAGATAAGAGTATTCCCACTTTACATCCAGCCGTGGCTGTTCAGATAGCATAGATCAGCATACATCCACTAACATGGTGGTGTTCGCATAGCTAGCCATTACTTAGCACTAGCTTTGTTGGAGCTTTGTTGCTGTTTCAAGCACTTCTGAAGATTGTGGTAGGTCTCAACCGACACTTGGCTTCCAACCCGCTGTTAGGTATTTCCCCATACTAACATGGCGGCAATGGACAGCACGGTGGTGACATCAAGGGCACGGGTAACATCAGCACGCCGTGCCTATTTAGGACTGCTGGTGGGAACTGTCCACTTTGGCGCTTCGCCTCGGTAACAGCCGCAGCCTGTATAGTCACTAGTTAGCTTGTTTTTTAGCATACACTATAACACGTGTACCATTGTGTATCTGCAATAAAGTTTGGGTTCAGTATAACTCCTGCTGTACAGACATAACAAATGGCGACAATGACCCACGCAAAACAGGATGAAGAACCCAATCACAAAACCACTGCTACTGTTCCTCCCGACACCAGGTGAGCCGTCTATCCCGTGACCCCATTGATTTCAATTGCTTCAGACATTGGTGTCAGCCAGGGGCCAAGCTGACGCTAGTGAGAGCCATCTGTGTGCAATGATATGGTACTGCCTTGACCCCGAGGGACAGCGGGTGTTGAAGGCACTGGGCCCTGCGGAGACCTTCAGCGAATGTGCCACCTTGATGGCCGAGCATTTCACTGCTTCACAGAACATGATGGCCCGGAGGTTCATATTTTACCAACGCCAACAGCGAGAGGACGAGTTGCTTATACAATATGTAAATGCCCTTTGCTGTTTGGCTAGCACGTGTGAGTTTGGGCACGCGGAGAACAGGCTGATACAGTCTCAGAGGAGTATGCTGTGGTGTTATGTATGGAAATACCTGGGTGAAGGATGAGGCAAGATGATGGTGAACACAGCTTTATTGAACTATGTACATGGTGATACACAGCATGGCACCTAGCGTAGGCATCTGGCAAAGAGGCCATAAGATGGTGCCCCTGCCTTATATATGGGCAGTGCAGTGACGGGAAGTGCATGTCACCACACTGCACTTCACAGTAAAGGTGCCAAATACTATTTATTGTGGAGGATGGAATCGGACACACGAGCTGATGACACAGAACTTTATTCACCTCCAACAAACAACGGACTAAATCTGGGTGCCAAAACGAACTCCTTTATTCCACTTTATTCCCGCCTTTGGCACCCAGGGTGAGCACATTGACACATGCGTCAGAGAGCATGTACACACATCCATATACACATCACAGAGCATGGCTTAACACAATACTTTCGCGCCCGAGTCCTCAGGTGTGAAAAGCGTCTTACCTCTCCACAATACATCCCACACCTGGCCCAGCGGGGGCAAAGGCACATCTTTATTCAGTTTAATACCCCCTTGTGCTCTGGCGCCCATCTCACTTCTTCCCCCCATTACCATCTCTCCTTTTCCCTCCCCCAATACCCCAAAGTCCTGGGTGGAGTGCCATCTCCTATTGCGTCACCACACAGCCCCCCCTCCAACACCCAGAAGGGGCTCTAACCCTCCAGTCCTTTGGGCTTGAGCAAGCGCCCGTAACGGCTGTAATGTGAAGTCGTCGGGCCGGCCGAAGTGCCTTGCTGTCGAGGTGGGTAAGAGAAAAACTCAGTCTCTGGTGAGCCGTCCTCTGGAGGTGGAAAGGGTGGGGAGGGGAAAGATCTGGACTCCTGAAAACAGTTATCTGTAGGGGGAACATCAACCTGTGGAGCCACCGTAGGTGGGCGTCCACGCTGGGGGAGCCTGTGCCAGCACCACCTGCTCATCTGCCAAGACATAAGTGGGCTTCAGCCAGATGGTTTCCTTACCCCCCTCCCCGTCGAACACAAAATGTTTTGCCCCCATTTCCAACACTCTGAACGGGCCGTCATACAGTGGACGTAGTGGTGTTCTGTGGGCGTTGTGCCTCACGAAAACGAATTTGGCATTTTCCAAATGTTTTGGAACAAAAGTGCAGGGAAAACAATGGTGTGCCGGCCCCGGGATGCAGCCAGTCTCTGTCCCGGAAAAAAGGCATGTGGGAGGGACGAAACTGGGCACAGGACTCTGGCAAAAATTCCCCCGGGATTCGCAACAGTTGAGAAAAAACGAGTTCTGCCGGGGAAGCTGCCAAATCTTTCTTCGGCTTGGAGCGCAACCCCAATAAGACCCAAGGCAGGCGGTCGACCCAATTTGCGTCCGTTAGTGAGGCTCTGAGCACTGCTTAAGTGACTTGTGAAAACGCTCGCACAAACTATTAGCCTGTGAGTTGTATGCGGTGGTGTGGTGGATTTTGACCCCAGGCTGTCGGCCATCACGGACCAGAGTTCCGAAACAAATTGTGGACCCCTGTTGGACAAGATGTCCGATGGGGGTCCGAACCGTGCGACCAAAGCCGACAAAAACGCATGGGCTACCTCGGCAGACATGGTGGAACTCAGTGGAACCACCTCCGGCCAACGCGTAGTGCAGTCCACAATTGTTAAAAGGTGTGTAACCCTGCGACGGCAGAAGGGCACTCAATAAATTCATGTGTACGTGGTCGAACCTCCTGGCCAGTATTTGAAAAGGCTTGAGGGGGCTTTGGTGTGCTTGTGTGCCTGTGTGCCTTAGCCCATTGGCGCGCAATGCACGCTTGCAGCCCAGTCTTTCATATCCCTGCGTAAGCGAGGCCAGACAAATTTGGACCTCACCAGTTTAACCAAAGCTTGCACGCCGGGATGTGAAAGGGAGTGGACTGACTCGAAAACGCAGTGGCGCCAAGAGCTCGGAACCACCGGGTGGGGGCGGCTGGTGGAGACGTCGCAGAGCGGGGGAGGGGGGGCACCCTTCTTGTACCACCTTGCTCTCCAGTTTTAATCCGGTAGCTGCGGACTGGAGCGTGCAAATGTCTGCGTCCCCGGTTTGGTCTGCAGCCATTATTGAAAAATTGATACCCACGTAGACCGGAGAGATCAGCGCGCATGACAGGCAGTCCGCCACAATGGTAAATTTACCGGCTACGTGTTGGATGTTGCTCATGAGCTCCGAAATTGTGGCCAAGTGCCATTGTTGCCAAGCTGACCATGGTTCTGAGACTTTGAACATCGCTTAGGTCAGCGGTTTTGTGATCAACAAACGCGGTGAACTCGTGACCTTCGAGCCAGAACTGAAAATGATGCATAGCCAGGTGGAGAGCCAACAACTCCCTGTCGAAAGTGCTGTACTTACGCTCGTTGTTGTGCAAAGTACGGCTGATAAAGGCGAGGGGCTGCCACGAACCGGAGACGTACTGCTCCACCACGGCTCCCACCATGACATCCGATACGTCTGTGGTGAGCCCTATTCACGCTGACAGGGCTGGGTGGGCTAGCAAAGCCACGTTGGTGAGCGCCATTTTGGCGCATGTGAAAGCCTGGACCCAGTCGGGGGTCTAGTCAATGCTTTCTGCGGATTTCTTCTTTTTGAGCATGCTGTACAGCGGGTGCAGTAGCTGGGCTATGCGGGAGAGGAAGCGGTTGTAAAAATTGACCATCCCCAAAAATTCCTGCAGCACCCTCACGGTCGGTGGACGCGGAAAATCTGACACTGTGCGTACCTTATCCGGCAGCGGGATCACGCCATCCGGTGAGACACGATGACCCAAAAAGTCGATTACCGGCAGCCCAGACTGACACTTTGCCGGACTAATAATCAGCCCGTGCGCTTCCAGCTGTTGGAAAACTTGTTTGAGATGGGTGAGGTGCTCCTCCTCTGACGCGCTAGCCACCAAGATGTCTAAGTAGACAAAAACAAACGGCAAGTCACGGAGCACCGTGTTCATCATCCTTTGGAAAGTTTATGCTGTGCCCTTTAACGAATGGCATGCGCAAAAACTCGAAAAGACTGAAGAGAGTTATACTGCCATTTTGGGAACATCCTCTTTTCGAACTGAGACCTGGTGGTAACTGCAGACCAGATCCACTTTTAAGAAAATGCGCGTCGTAGCCAGGTGCACAGAAAAATCCTGGATGTGCAGGATGGGGTAACCGTTGTGTTCCGTGGTGTTGTTCAAGCATCGGAAATCGCCCCATGGCCGCCACGGCCCATCAGACTTGGGCACCATGTGCAGCGGGGATGCCCAAGGACTGTTGGAGCGCCTAACAATGCCTAAACGTTCTAAGTTAGCAAACTCCTTGCACGCGATGGCTAGTTTAGTTGCATCCAGGTGGCATGGACGTGCAAAAACGGGCGGACCTTTTGTGGTGATAAAATGCTCAACCCCGTGCTTGGTTACCGTAGCAGAAAAAGTGGGCATCGTGAGTGCTGGGAGCTCGGACAGCAAATGCTGGTACTTAGCCTTGGAGCTAGAACATTAGCTTGTGTTGGTGGCCCAACTCTCTGAGCTATGCAGGGCATGGAGGAAAAAGATACAGTGTCCACTAAACGTCTGTTGGCAACATCAACAAGGAGACCGTAAGCACACAGAAAATCAGCACTTAAGATGGGGACCGACCATGCAGCTACCACAAAGTCCCACTGGTAATTGTGTCTGTGCAGACATACAGTCACCGTCCTTTCTCCAAACGCCCTGAAGTGGGATTTGTTGGCGGCTGTTAACGCCGGGCCGCAGCCTTCTGCCAGCCTGTCTGTGCTGACTGGCAAAATGAGGCTCTTCTGGGAGCCAGTCTACCAGAAAACATCTCCCAGAATGTGTGTCCTCGATGAAGAGCAGCTTTCTCCCTGTCACCAGCGGTCGCAGCTGCTATTGACCGCTGGCTGTCCCGTTTCCCGGCTTCTTGAAGCAGCACGGTGGCAGACAACGTTGTGCTTCCTTGCCAAAACAGCGGTGATAAAAGCACAGTGTCCCGTTTCTGTGTCTTCTTGTAGCCGTCCCGGCCACTACCATCGGCTCCTTGCCCTTGCTGGGTTCCACCGGAGATCCCGCCTTCACTGCCTGAACGCTGAGAGCCTTGTTTGCCAGGATGATGCAGTCTGCCTCCTCTGCTTGTGCGCGGGAGTCCTTGGCTGCCAGCAGCGGTGAGTTAGGGAGGATCGCTTGCGCCACAGCCGATAGGTTCCTGAGGAAGAGGTGGGCAAACAGGAAAGAGCCATTGTTCATGCCCATTAGCACAAGCATGCTCTCCATCAGGTCCACAGCCAATCCGTCTCCTAACTCCGAGCGGGTGAGGAGCTTTTCTGCCCTCTCTACATCCGAAAAGGTATAACGGCACAGCAGCAGCTGCTTGAGACCGTCGTATTTTCCTTGGGCTGGCGGGGCTTGGAGTAGACTCATGGCTGGCTGCGTGGAGCGTGTGTCGAGCACAGCCACCACATGATGGTATTTCGTGTCGTCTTTTGAGACTCCGCGGAGGGCGAACTGGCATTCCACATGTATAAACCAAGCAGCCGGGCAGTGGAGCCAAAAGTCCGGGAGTCTGACTGCAACGGTGCATGCAGCGGTGGGAGACTCCAGCAGGAGTGTCTCCATGGAGGAGCTCGGTCCATTTTCCATTTCATGTCTCTAGGTCACCAATGTGGAGGATGGAATCAGATGAGACATGAGCTGACGACACAGAACTTTATTCACCTCCAATAAACAGAGCAGACTAAATCTGGGTGCCAAAGCGAACTCCTTTATACCACTTTATTCCCGCTTTTGGCAACCAGGGTGAACACATTGACACATGTGTCAGAGAGCATGTACACACATCCGTATACACATCAGAAAGCATGGCTTAACACAATACTTTCGCGCCCCGGAGTCCTCAGATGTGAAAAGCGTCTTACCTCTGCACAATACATCCCACACCTGGCACAGCAGGGCAAAGGCATAGCTTTATTCAGTTTTAATACCCCCTAGCGCTCTGGTGTCCGTCTCACTTCTTCCCTCCCCCATCACTGTCTCTCCTTTTCCCTCCCCCAATACCCCAGAGTCCTGGGAGGAGTGCCATCTCCTATTGTCACCACAATATAACATTTCCTCCCCCCTTTAGAAAACTCTAAAACCACACACACAATTGGAACCCCCCTCCCCCCCCCCAAAAAAAAATTGGGACCTGAATCACACACTAAAATAATGAAAAATCGTATTAAATTGGCCTATCACATTCACACAAAACAATCTAGAATAGAGCCGACGGTTGGACTACCATACAGCCCGCACGGCGGGGTGGATTATTCTCCCACCCAATTAAACTAAAAGTCCCTTATTGAAACTAAAAATTGCAGCCGTGCTCCTAACTAAAAGCAAAACCCACAAAATAATCCCATATCATAACATGCATGCACAAAACACAAGAACTATAAATAAAGTGCTACTGCACATTCATTTGGGTGAAAAAGTTGGAACTTGCATGGGGGGGTCCAGTGCAGCCCCTCAGCAAGCACGCCCCTGGAGACCGCAGACCCCCGGAGCGATGGCCGATCTTCTGGATGACGGAGCCTGGATCCCTCACCGACTCCCATCCAGCTTTGCTACCTGGAACGTCTTCCCGGACACGCCAAAGCTGACTGGTGTGCCTCGACGAGCCATCGGACAACCTCAAGTATGCTGCGCCCAGTTTAGCCACTATGCACAGACACCCTCAATGTTTTGCTGGCTGTCGTTTGGCCCATCTTTGCCATGGACGTCCTTCACCCCGAACCCGAACCAAGTCCATAACCCAGAGTGGAATTTTACTCTGCCCGATGTGCTGCTGCTGAGCATGCGGTAACTCCATGCTCATCGGTCTGGCCTCGTCCTCTTCTATAAACATTGTAGTGTTCACTGTAGTAGCTGCAAAACCCCCACCCAACTGTGGCCAAGTACTGGAGGCATCTGGGCTAGCGTGGTGTCGCTCATCGGCATGGGTACCGACCCTGGGCGAAAACTGGTCGACTTGAAAGCGAGGGTGTCCGTTAGCTCTTCGTACCATTTGATCCCAGTGTCTGTCGGGGGCGAGCGGGGTGATTTCTCCCTTGGGTTCCCCAGGCAAGACAAACTGCACACCCTGGCATAGTGATTCAAGTGTCCACATCTGCTACAACATTTTTTCTCTACCCGAGCATTTGTTCCTTTATGGCAGTGCATCGCAGACCCACAACCCCTGCAATGGGTGTTCCAGCCTTTGGTTGGCAGCATTAATTTCCCGAAAATCTTCGTCCAAGTTATCCTCGCTATCAGGGTCCCGCAGCATTAGCTGAGGCAGGCGGCTCCAGCGTCTTCTGTGGCTTGTTCCAGTGTAGCTCCACAGCTAGCTTATCAACGGCTTCCCACCGGAGAGCTAGCCCCCCTGCTTTAGCTAATGTTAAGTCATTAGGCGCCACTAGTAGCCTAGCACATAGCTCAGCATTGTACGTGTGCTCTGCTAGTTGGTCGCGTACCATTTCATCTTCAAGCGGTCCAAAATGACACTTGCTGGCTAGCTGCTTCAAGTCAATGACATACTGGTGGATAGGCTCACCTACCCGCTGGCCTCTCCGGCGAAAATGAATTCTAAGAACTGTCACGTTGTCTGGGGTGGAGAAACATTTAGCTAGCAGCTCCACAACTTCCTCGCATGAGTCCGCTGTGCTGAGCGTCCGTTGAACCCCTCCGGCCCTCAGTACCCAGGTTGTGAACGAGAAGCACCTGCGCTGTCACCTTATTGAGGTCCAGTGCTGTAACATACGTTTGATAGGCCTCCAGCTAATGCGTCCATGAAACTGGTGGTTCACCCGGGAGCTTGAGACAGTGACAAAGCGGTGTAATGCACGCCTCCATGAGTTAATACTCGATCGCCAAATGTCCATCCATCCATCCATCTTCTACCGCTTTTCCGGAGGTCCGGGTCGCGGAGGCAGCAGTTCAAGCAGAGAAGCCCAGACTTCCCTCTCCCCAGCCACCTGCTCCAGCTCTTCAGAGGGGATACCAAGGCGTTCCCAGACCAGCTGGGAGACATAGTCTCTCCACCGAGTCCTGGGTCTGTCCCAGGGTCTCCTCCCAGTGGGACGTGCCTGAAACACCTCAAGTGGGAGGCGTCCAGGAGGCATCCTTATCAGATGCCCATACCACCTCAACTGACTTCTTTCAATGTGGAGGAGCAGCGGTTCTACTCTGAGCCTCTCCCGGATGACTGAGCTCCTCACCCTATGTCTCAGGGTGAGTCCAGCAATCCTACGGAGAAAGCTCATTTCAGCCGCTTGTATCCGCGATCTCGTTCGTTCGGTCATTACCCAAAGCTCGTGACCATAGGTGAGAGTAGGAACGTAGATTGACTGGTAAATCGACAGCTTTGCCTTAGAACTAAGCTCCCTCTTCACCACAACAGACCGGTACAACGTCCGCATCACTGCAGATGCTGCTCCAATCCGTCTGTCGATCTCTCGCTCCATTTTCCCCTCACTCGTGAACAAGACCCCAAGATACTTAAACTCCTCCACTTGGGGCAGGAGCCTGTCCCCAACCCGGAGAGGACAATTCACCTTTTTCCGGCTGAGGACCATGGACTCGGACTTGGAGGTGCTGATTCTCATCCCAGCCGCTTCACACTCAGCGGCAAACCGTCCCAGCAAGAGCTGTAGGTCATTGCTGGATGAAGCCAACAGGACAACATCATCTGCAAACAACAGAGATGAGATCCTGTGGTCACCAAGCATGACACCCTCCATTCCCTGGCTGCGCCTAGAAATCCTGTCCATAAAAATTATGAACAGGATCGGTGACAAAGGGCAGCCCTGGCGGAGTCCAACTCTCACTGGGAATGATTCCGACCGAGTGTTGGCAATACGAACCAAACTCTCACAACGGTTGTACAGAGACCGAATAGCTCGCAACAACAAGCCCGATACCCCATACTCCCGAAGCACCCCCCCCCCACAAAAATCCACGAGGGACGCGGTCAAATGCCTTCTCCAAGTCCACAAAACACATGTAAACTGGTTGGGCAAACTCCCACGAACCCTCAAGAATTCTCGAGAGGGTTAAGAGCTGTTCCGATGTGCCACGGCCAGGACGAAAACCACATTGCTCCTCCTGAATCCGAGGTTCGACCAACGGCCAGACTCTCCTCTCCATTACCTTGGCATAGACCTTCCCAGGGAGGCTGAGGAGTGTGATCCCTCTAAAGTTGGAGCACACCCTCCGGTCCCCTTTTTTGAAGAGAGGAACCACCACCCCGGTTTGCCATGCCAAAGGCACTGCCCCCGACCTCCACGCAATGTTGCAGAGGCGTGTCAACCATGACAACCCAACAACATCCAGGGCCTTGAGGTACTCAGGGCAAATCTCGTCCACCCCCGGGGCCCGGCCACCAAGGAGATTTTTAACCACCTTGGCGACCTCAGCCCCTGTGATAGGCGAGTCATCCCCCTCATCCCCAAACCCTGCTTCCTCTGTGGAAGGCGTATCAGTGGGATTGAGGAGATCCTCGAAGTATTCCTTCCACCGCCCGACGATATTCCCAGTCGAAGTCAACAGTGTCCCATCCGCACCGTACACAGTGTGGACGGGGAGCTGCTTTCCCCTCCTGAGTCGCCGGACAGTTTGCCAGAATCTCTTTGAGGCCGACCGAAAGTCTTGTTCCATGGCCTCACCGAACTCCTCCCATACCCGAGTTTTTGCCTCAGCAACCACCCGAGCTGCACTCCGCTTGGCCTGCCGGTACACCTCAGCTGCTTTGGGAGTCCCACAAGCCAACCAAGCTTGATAGGACTCCTTCTTCAGCTTAATGGCCCCCCTCACCACTGGTGTCCACCACTTGGTTCAGGGGTTGCCACCAAGAGATGCACCGACCACCTTGCAGCCGCAGCTCTGGGCCGCCGCTTCAACAACAGAGGTGGAGAACATGGCCCATTCAGACTCCATGTCTCCAGACTCCCTCGGAATGTGGTTGAAGTTCTTCCAAAGGTGGGAGTTGAAGACCTCCCGGACAGGGGCCTCAGCCAAACGCTCCCAGCACACCCTCACTATACGTTTGGGTCTACCAGGTCTGAATGGCTTCCTCCCCTGCCATCGGATCCAACTCACCACCAGGTGGTGATCAGTTGACAGCTCTGCACCTCTCTTTACTCGGGTGTCCAAGACATACGGTCGCAGGTCTGATGATACGATAACAAAATCGATCATCGACCTGCGACCTAGGGTGTCCTGGTGCCAGGTGTACATATGGACACCCTTATGCTTGAACATGGTGTTCGTTATGGACAGACTGTGGTTAGCACAGAAGTCCAATAACTGAACACCACTCGGGTTCAGATCGGGCAGGCCGTTCCTCCCACTCACCCCCCTCCAGGTTTCACTGTCGTTGCCCACGTGCGCATTGAAGTCCCCCAGTAGGACAATGGAGTCTCCAAGAGGAGCACCCTCCAGCACCCCAGTCACAGACTCCAAAAAGGGTGGGTACTCTGAAACATCATTTGGTGCATAGGCACAAATGATGGTCAGGACCCATTTCCCAACCCGAAGGCGCAGGGAAGCAACCCTTTCGTCCACCGGGGAAAACTCCAATATAGAGGCAGCAAGGTGGGGCGATACAAGAATACCCACCCCTGCTCGTCGCCTCTCGCCCGGGGCAACTCCAGAAAAGGCCAAGCTCCAGCCCCTCTCCAGGAGACTGGTTCCGGAACTGGAGCTGTGTGTTGAGGTGAGGCCGACTATATCTAGCTGGTATCTCTCAACCTCGTACACCAGCTCAGGCTCCTTCCCCACCAGAGAGGTGACATTCCACGTACCAAAAGCCAGTTTAGAAAGCTTGGGATCAGTCCGCCAAGGTCTCCGTCTTTGACCGCCACCTAATCCACATAGCACCGGACCCCCATGATCCCTCCTGCAGGTGGTGAGCCCACTGGAGGGCAGACTCATGTAACTCCTTCGGGCTGAGCCCAGCCGGGTCCCATGGGTGGAAACCCGGCCACCAGACGCTAGCCTTTGAGCCCCTCCCCCAGGCCTGGCTCCAGGGTGGGGCCCCGGTAACCCCATACCGGGCGGGGTACACTGAATCCTTGATATACAATTTCTCATGAGAGTCTGTTGGATTGTTCTTAGTCTGGCCCTTCACCCAGGACCAGTTTGTCTTGGGAGACCCTATCAGAGGCAAATTGCCCCGGACAACATAGCTCCTGGGATCACTGGGGCACGCAAACCCCTCCACCACGATAAGGTGACGATCCATGCGTTAATACTCGATCGCCAAATGTTATGTATGGAAATACGTGGGTGAAGGATGAGGCAAGATGATTGTTGGCGAACACAGCTTTATTGACCTATGTACATAGTGATACACAGCATGGCACCTAGCATAGGCATCCGGCAAAGAGGCCATAAGATGGCGCCCGTGCCTTATATATGGGCAGTGCGGTGACGTGACGGAAAGTGCATGTCACCACACTGCACTTCACAATAAAGGTGCCAGATATTAAATAAAACACTTGGCTCCGTTGATACATGACATGTTGCAGGTGGGGCTGGATGTCCAGACAGTAGCAGGCTCGGTAGACTGGCTACGGTTGGCGCTGTTGAGGATGCTGCACCGCCTATCGGAGACGACCGCGATGGAAGTGGCGGCCCAACTGGAGATAACAACCCTGTTGTTAGCATTGCGGTTGGCAGGCCTCTGCCCGCGTTCCCCACAGTCAGCTCCACCGGTACAGACGGTGGCCCTGGTTGCTGAGCCCGCCAACCGCACACCACCTCGGTGGGCCTTGAGGTAGACCTTGCAGAACAACAGGGCACCACAGTGCAACAACCCAGCGGTGAACTCAGTTTGAACGACGATGTTCTGGGTCCATTGCACTCGGACGTGAATGCAGCCACTCCCTGCCTCACACCACACGCTGAACAGAACACAGCAGATCCGGAGCGGCCACAGGAGCCCCAGTCTACAGCCATGCAGGACCCGGAGTTGGTCCCTACGCAGCACACGTATTCACAACCTGCAGCCTTATCATAGGAGGGAGAGTACAGTTTCGCAGACGTGGGTACAGCCGAAGAGCACAGCACTGAGAATGAACAGCGCGGCGAGAGAACACAGCACAGAGACTGAACACAGTGCGGAGAGAGAGCACAGACCGAACTCGCCTCTTATCCTCGCCCAGCACGAGCTTCAAGCAACTGCCATGGAGCCGCAGGAGAGGGAGTTCGTGGAGAAAGGGGACCCCGATGAACAGCAACAACTCGGCGTGCGTCCCATCGCCAACGACAGCAACACAATACCGCAACCACAATCAGCACCGGGTGAAAGAGAGAAGAAGCCCAACTCATCCCGCATCCTCGCCGAGTGTCAGCTTCAGGGAGCCGCCACAGAACAGATGGATGGAGAGTTTGTGGCCCAGCATGACCCAGCAGAGCAACGCCAACCGAGGGCACGTCCTGCCACTGGCATGGATGGCATGCTGCCACGGCAGCAACTAACATCAGAGACGAGAGAACAGCAGCACCGAGTGCAGCCGAACACACTTGCAATGTTTGATTCAGTTTGATTCAGCTGATCCGAACGCCTCAGCCTACAGATGCTCCAGTCACCATGGATGAGAATTGCAGCATGAAAGAGGCCAGCCGCCGTCCAGATGGCCGATGGTTTAAGATGGCACGCCAGCCATCTGTAGAAGGTAAGAGCATCTCCTTCAGATCAAGATGCTGTGCTGGAGCCGACCCAGCTGGTATGGGACCCAGGCTGAGACGTTGCAGACAAGCGAGCCATGACTCCAGCGAGATGGCACTTAGGCCTGCTGCAGCCGGCGCCTCCAGGGCTGAAAGTTTAGCCCATGCTCTGTCACCATTCTGTCTTTTCATGCTCTGGCTTCAGGAAGTGTGCGTGGGGTTTCAGATTGACTCCATGCTGATTGGATAATACATGGCATCGCGGCCATGCTGATTGAATAATACACGGCATCACAACCATGCTGACTGGATAATACACGGCATCACAACCATGCTGACTGGATAATACGCGGCATCATGACCAGTCAGTCACCACAGTGCCTTGCGAACAAAGATTTTATAAGTGCTTAGCTGAGGATTTGAGGGTGTGCATCCCCAAATATGGAGTCGTTCAATCAAAATATGTAATTCTTATCAATAAAGGTTTAGCCACCACTCTGTCTGATGCCCAGGCTTCTAGAAGTGTGGGCAGGGTTTCAGATTGACTCCGTACTGATTGGATAATATGCGGCATTACGGCATCAGTAACCACAGCACTACTCGAGCAAAACAAGGAAGCAAAGAACGTCAGATTTGACTAGAAAAAGATGATAGTTAAGATTTAATGTTTAAAAATTTATACCCTAAAGTTGTTGTGATTGCGTATGTCTAATGGATAATACGGCATTGAGAACACGAGGTGCAGGGGTGCACTGGCGGGGGCCCATGGTACCGTAACGGACATCATTGGCACACGGGTAAAGCAGCAGCTGAGACTCCTGTTAACCGGGCCGGCTGGGCTTGGCTCCCTGTGAAGGACTGTGATCCGCCAGTTCAGCTGCTGCTGACCGAGTGGGCACTTCACGATCATTCGCAAGGAGGCACACCCAGCCTACCCATTCAGTGGTAGACAGCAGTTCCGACTGCTGCTTCATTGTGGAGTGGAATGGTCAGATCAACTTCATATCATATGTGGACACATATGCACGCTTTGACTAAACGACAAGATGCAAAAATGATTAAGCGGAAGAAGATGGATGGATGGATATTTATAGACAAATGGGCAACACTGATGCAGCAGTTGCAGCCAAACGGGTCATTCGGCTGGGTATAAAAAACATGCAAGTTAGGTTAACTGGAGACTCGAAAGGGGCCCTAAGTGTGAATGGTGAAGGGATTGGCGCCGTACCGTGGATGCCCGGAATTTCCCTCTGGGATCAATAAATTATACAGAATACAAATAGAAAAAAATAATAATAATAATGTTGGGTGTTTTGTATTCATAATATTGCTAAAATATAAAAGGATGCACTACAATGGGTCTCAAATATTTGTAAATGTGTCCTGTTATAGTACTTCATGAGTTTGACGATAGACTATAAACACATAAAACTAAACTGTAATGGTGACTGAACAACTCCCATTCCCCAAAGTGCAAGATACACTATTATGAATATAACTCACAAAAAATCACACAAATAAGTGATCTGACAAAAAAAAAAAAAGTGGTTCTTAAACAGTGCTCTAATATTGACTGTTCCATTCATTTTCAATTCTGTAATTAACATTCACACGATCAAATAAATCTCAGTTCAGTCCTTTTCATATTTGTCAAAGTCTAATGTGTGAGTACTCACAGTTGTGAAAAAATTAGGACACCCTGTATAAGCCTGTGGTTTTTTTTAAACATTTGGACATAGATATTTAATATCAATGATAAAAGTTCTGGGAGATTCATGTAATACAACTAAATAATTAAAAATGGATTAAAGACTTTTTTCAAATTTTCTGTAAAATGTAATTGTCAACAAATGGTGAACAAATTAGGACACCCCCCCCCCCCCATCTTTTAGGACAAAATAAAAATAAAGAAAAAAACAAAAACAAGGTTAGACATAGATATGTGAACATTTCTTAATAAAGAACTGAATATTTAATGGGGTGTCCTAATTTTTTCACATGACTACATATTTGCTATACCTTTGTATTCCACTTTCAAACACAGCCTACATTTGAGCCTATAAAGCCTGATTGGGCTACCTGTTTCAGACAGGAATACTTGCTTTCTGTGGGCATGCGCTAGTTTCCACAAAAACAAAGTAGCTTCATCTTTTCCTTCACTCAGTAGTGAAGACTTTGCAACAGGTCGCGTCGATTGACGGCTGTGTCAGCTACGGTAGGGTTAGTTTGTATATTTATTTATTTGCACTAATGATAACAATATACATAATAAAATGAGTAACATCTGATCAAATTTCAGTAACTAATGCATTACTGATTTTATTAAACAGTAATTTCATTACACAGCATGTTACTGCAAAAGTAGTGGCATTACAGTAACACGTTACTCCCAACGCTGGTAATCACAATTCTGAGTGTTTATGTAATTTAGGTTAGGTTAATTGGAGACGCTAAAGTGGCCCTAGGTGTGAATGGTGAAGGGATAGCGCCGTACCGTGGCTGCTTCATCCATCCAGGTGGATGCCCTGAATTTCCTCTCTGGGGATTAATAAAGCATACAAAAAAAAAAAAAAATTGCTGGATTTGGGGTATAATCATTACTGGAAGCCGATCTCAAGCTTGGATAACGGGGAGGGTTGCATCAGAAAGGGTATCTGGCATAAAAATCCTCGCCAAATAGATAGGCGGATCATTGCGATAGCAGGTGATGATACATTGTGGCGACCCTGAAAGGGAACAGCTGAAAGAGAGGAAAACTATAAGGGAGTCATGGCACTTATCTAATCCCGAATTAAAATATAAAAGGCAGATATTCCTAAAGTATGGGGCGCAGAGTGGTTGTAGATGGGTCTCTAAAGGGTGTCTACAAAAACAATTTTTTTTTTCTTCTCCCTTCAGCTGCTTCCTTTAGGGGTCGCCACAGCAGAACATCTGCCTCAGTCTCACCCGATCCCTTGCATCCTGTTTTGTCACAACCACCCTCCATGTTCTCCTTCACTACATCCATTAATCTTCTCTGGTCTTCCTCTTTTCCTCCTGCCTTGCAGCTCCATCTTCAACATCCTTTGCCCAGTATAGCCACTATCCCTCCTCTGTACATGTCCAAACCATCACAGCCTTGCCTGTCCTCATCTCTGGAATCTTCAGCTTTTCCTCCTTTTTGTCAGTGCCACTGTCTCCAAACCATACATCAGAGCAGGTCTCGCCACTGTCCTGTAAACCTTCACTTTCAGTCTAGCTGCTATCCTCCTCTCACAAATCGCCCCCGACATTTGTCTCCACTGTGCCTGCACTCTCTTCTTAACCTCTTGTATGCAGTCCATTGCTCTTAATGGTTGACCCCAGCTATTTAAACTCATCTACCTTCACTACATCTACTTGCATCTTCACTGTTACACCTGCCTCCCTCTCATTACCTCTGCCATGTTTTCGAGGTGGTCTGCTTGTTAGCAGGATGATGCAAAAACTACGGGATGGATTTTGATGAAATTTTCACCCGAGGTAGCCCTTGGGCCAAGGATGAACCCATTAAATTTTGGTGATGATCTGAGACTGCATACCTCCACCAAGGACCTTGTTTGTATTTGTGCAGCAGGATTACACAAAAGCTGGATGGATTTAAATGAAATTTTCACCAGAGGTAGTCCTTGGGTTAGAGAGGAACCCATTACATTTTGGTGATGATCCGAGAATGCATACCTCCACCAAGGCTCTTGTCTTCTCACAGCGTGTTAGCAAGAATCCTCCAAAACTACTGGATAGACTTTGATGTAATTTTTACCAGAACTGGCTTGTGGCCTACACATGAGCCCATTACATTTTGGAGGTGATCCATGAGGGACGGAAGGAACCTTGGTGGAAGTATGCGCTGTCTGAGTGCTTTTCCAGTTCATACATGTATTCTGTCATGTTTCTACTGATTTCCATTCCTTTTCTCTTCAGAGCATACCACCAACTCCAGGTTGTGTTCCGCCTGCTCCCCACTCCCACGACAGATCATAATGTGGTGTAATTGGATTATTGGACCTGCCGCGGCTGTGAATTGATTAGACACCGCTGCAGGTGATTGTGTGGCCTGCACTGAAGGACTCAAAAGAGCAGAATGTCAGTCTTGGGGTGTCTCTGGAGAGCAAGTGACTTTGTATACGTATGCAGCTACGTTCTTCTAGGGGGGAGGGTGCGTTGCGGCTGGTTAAGGTCGCCGCCAACGAAGATAGAAAGGTAGGCAATAGTGTTCCTGTGTTAGGAGGGAAGGCTTGCGCCTCCTTTAGATAATCAGGCGGGGGTTAATTAGGAGCATTAGCCGCCTGTGCTCTCCAGCTTGGTCATCACCTTCAGCACGCCGCTCTTGGCGTTCTCCGCTGCTGTGTGTTCTTGCCAACTCCAGCACGCAACTGACGGCGTCTGTCCACCACCTGAGCTGTTCACAAGCCTAGACCCCCGGGGGGGGGGGGGGGGGGGGGGGGTCTTGACTGTCATGCAAGTTATGTTCACCATTTTTATCTGTTTAAAGTGCATCTGGAAAGTATTCACAGCGCTTCACTTTTTCCACATTTTATGTTGCAGCCTTATTCTAAAATGGATTCAATTATTTTTTTTCCCTCAAAGTTCCACATACAACACCCCATAATAACAATGTGAAAAGAGGTTTTTTTTTTTTTTTTTAGATTTTTGCAAATTTATTAAAAATCAAAAACTAAGAAATCACATGTACATAAGTATTCACAGCCTTTTCTCAGTACTTTGTTGATGCACCTTTGGCAGCAATTACAGCCTCAAGTCTTTGAAAATGATGCCACAACCTTGGCACACCTATCTTTGGGCAGTTTCACCCATCCCTCTTTGCGACACCCCTCAAGCTCCATCAGGTTGGATGGGAAGCTTCGGTGCACAGCCATTTTCAGATCTCTCCAGAGATGTTCAATTCGATTCAAGTCTGGGCTCTGGCTGGGTCACTCAAAGACATTCACAAAGTTGTCCTGAAGCCACTCCTTTGATGTCTTGGCTGTGTGCTTAGGATCACTGTCCTGCTGAAAGATGAAACGTTGCCCTAGTCTGAGGTCAAGAGCACTCTGGAGCAGGTTTTGATCCAGGATGTCTCTGTACATTGCTGCATTCATCTTTCCCTCTATCCTGACTTGTCTCCCAGTTCCTCCCACTGAAACACATCCCCACAGTATGATGCTGCCACCACCATGCCTCACTGTAGGGATGGTATTGGCCTGGTGATGAGCGGTGCCTGGTTTCCTCCAAACATGACACCTGGCATTCACGCCAAAGAGTTCAATCTTTGTCTTATCAGACCAGAGAATTTTATTTCTCATGGTCTGAGAGACCTTCAGGTGCCTTTTGGCAAACTCCAGACAGGCTGCCATGTGCCTTTTACTAAGGAGTGGATTCCATCTGGCCAATCTACCATACAGGCCTGATTGGTGAATTGCTGCAGAGATGGTTGTCCTTCTGGAAGGTTCTTCTCTCTCCATACAGGAATGCTGGAGCTCTAACAGAGTGACCATCGGGTTCTTAGTCACCTCCCTGACTAAGGCTCTTCTCTCCTGAACGCTCAGTTTAGATGGCCAGCCAGCTCTAGGAAGAGTCCTGGTGGTTCCAAACTTCTTACATTTATGGATGATGGAGGCCACTGTGCTCATTAGGACCCTCAAAGCAGCAGAAATTTTTCTGTACCCTTCCCCAGATTTGTGCCTCGAGACAATCCTGTCTCGGAGGTCTACAGACAATTCCATTGACTTCATGCTTGGTTTGTGCTCTGACGTGCAGTGTCAACGGTAGGACATTATATAGAATTTACCACAGGTGGACTCCAGTTAAGCTGCAGAAACATCTCAAGGAGGATCAGTGGAAACAGGACACATCTGAGCTCAATTTTGAGCTTCATGGCAAAGGCTGTGAATGCTTATGTACATGTGATTTCTTAGTTTTTTTATTTTTAATAAATTTGCAAAAATCTCAAACTTTTTTCACGTCATTATGGAGTATTGTGTCTAGAATTTTGAGGAATAAAAAGAATTTAATCCATTTAAGTGCTGTGAATACTTTCTTGATGCACTGAAAGTAACAGTGTTAAAGTTGTAGCACTGTACTGTTTTAGGTTGCATGTCCACCAAACATGCTTTTGTCACCCGACCGCCCTGAACATCTTTTTTTTTTTTTTCAATGCTTGTTTGCTGCGCTCTTGGAAAAAAAGTCTGTGCCCTGTATCCTAGCAACAGCTTGTCACTCACAGATCAGCACTTCCGCTTTTCCTATGGTCAGACTTTCTACTTATTTTTTAATAGCAGTCTCTAAATAACAATGGACAGCAAACATATTCTGGCATTGGTAGCAGCTCTGGATGCAAAATATGATGACACGGGGAAAAAAAAACGAATTAGGGTACAGACTGTACCGATGTTATGCCGAGAATTGCATCCCATACTATCAGTTAATACAATTATGCCAAGAATTGCTTGCGTGCCGAGAATTGCATCCCATCGTCACAAGCAGGTGTTTAGTGTAAGTCAAAGTCAATACAACTGTCCACCTTATTCCTAGCCCCTTTCATGCCTTTCGTGAATTATGGGTGCCGCTTCCGGTACTAGTGCAGCGGATGATAAAAAATAATAAGCAGCGATGCTGTGGTTTTAAGGAAGTTTTATTATTATACCGCCGTCACGGGCTCCGCTCCCGGCGCCGTGCATGCGCGCCGGGAGCGAGCCCACGGCTCTCAGAGAAGGAGGACACAATGTCTGCGTCTAGCAGCAGCAGTTGCAGAAGTGGAATGGAGAGGGGTTGTTACAGAACCTGTGCAGTATTTATACCCAACTCAGACAATACATCAAAGCAGATCACAGCAGTTGGTACGATCAAAGGGACTGCAGAACAGGCATGAGACATTTGCATTTGTAAGAGACCTACATAACAATAGGCAGATTTGCTAGCCTTGCTCCAGGTGCAGGACAAAGAGGTTACAAGGCACATCTACATATTGATCTCGGCCTCTAGGTCACAGTAAGGACAGGACGCATGCACACTATACATGAATGGCACATTACATCACAATACATGCATGGCCCATTACATCTCAGTAGTGCAGCGGGAAAAACCAAGAGAAAAGAGCTGACTGTCCTGTGTGTTGTGGGGGGGTTGAATCAACCCGCCACACTAGTTTAGAAAGTGGGGTTCTCACAGAAACGGGACACTTGTTAAAAAACAATGACTTCGGCATCAAAAATGTGGGAACATGGCCTTTTGCACCTCAAAAAGAGTAATATAATCATACCACTTCCCACGACTATGGAGGGATGGGAAGATGACCTTAAGAAGTGGCCTCGCAGACAGTGGCTCTGTTAGTTAGCTTTGCTGCTAAAATGCTAACACTGTAAACAAATAAAAGCTCTGAGATATATCAATGTTTCCACCACAACAAAGTCAGTTGCGTTTTGTTAACCCCTTGCACTCTGGTCAATTTCCCTAAAAACGCCAAAAAATAACGTGCCCAAAGTAAATCAAAAGCTGTTCTTCAACCCTTTGCAGCATCTTCATGGGGTTGGTCTCATTTAAAAGAAAACACTTTGAATTTTTTGGCAAAACAGTCATAATCTCTCTAAGTGCTCCGGCCACTGAGTAACAGGTGCAGAGGTGGAATTCTCTACCACTGTCTTTGATAGGTAGAATTAATGCAGTGAAAATGACCTTGTTGCCTAAGTTTCTGTTTTTGTTTCAGTATATTTCTTTGTTTTAACTTAAAAAGTTTTTCAAATCCCTTGACCAAATTGTTACAAACTTTTTGTGGTCCTGTAAAAACTTGTAGAGTTAACCCCTTGCACTCCGGTCAATTTCCCTAAAAACGCCAAAAAATAACGTGCCCAAAGTAAATCGAAAGCTGTTCTTCAACCCTTTGCAGCATCTTCATGGGGTTGGTCTCATTTAACCCCTTGCACTCCGGTCAATTTCCCTAAAAATGCCAAAAAATAACATGCCCAAATTAAATCCAAAGCTGTTCTTCAACCCTTTGCAGCATCTTCATGGGGTTGGTCTCATTTAAAAGAAAACACTTTGAATTTTTTGGCAAAACAGTCATAATCTCTCTAAGTGCTCCGGCCACTGAGTAACAGTTATCTAAACATACTGAACTTGAAGAAAATAAATTTGGCCTGGGTGTTTTTTTTGGATACAAATGCTTGCAAATAACACACAGCTTGAAATGTAGAACCAAGTGTTATCCAGCTGAGGTCAAAATTTTGTAACAATACCACAAAAAATGAATATATTACACAGCTTTGTTCTCAGGTAGTTCCCAGGCGTTTTTGAACTGTGCCAAATTGTGCCAAATGGCACAGTTTGGAAAAACGTCTGTAACTTTTGAATGATTCAATATAGAAGCTTCATCTTGGGCTCTAATGAAAGGTGACACTCAGGGCTGTGTGTGTGTGGGGGGGGGGTATTCATTCATTCATGAATGAATGAACAAACAAGCCCCCACACACAAAGAAGCATGCCACGTAAAAAATGTGTGGCTTTTTTTTACAAGAAAAAATAACCTACAGTGCACTAAAAATTATTCTAAAATATTTGTAATGTAGAAGATAACAACTCCCACCCCCCCCCATCCCCCCGCTACAGAGGACGGACATCGGCCATCGCTACGTGACGGAATAGTCATATGGCAATGTGGCGACCGCGGCGCACAGTCCCCGCGCGCCCCCCCCCCTCGCTACAGAAGAGTAGCCGGGGGGGGGGGGGGCTTCACGGTCCGGACGCGGCGCACGAACCATGTACTGTGGCGCACGGACTTCGGACTTCGTGCACCGCACAGTTGTAATTTACCGATCGGTCAAAAGTCATTCTTTATTACAATTTTCAGGGATAAAAAATAATTTAGCTTATAACACTTACCTGTCCACAACAGCATGTGGACGGTCTATGATGACCATGGAAGAGAATCCTAAACGTCTACTCTGCTGGGACAGCACCGCCTGTGGCTGAATAGGCCAATGCGCGAATGGCAGTCCCTCTCACACAGGTCGCACTTGTGGGTGGTCTGCTGGGTTTGTGGCGGTTCTTCCTGCGGGTCCTTTTTTCATCTGCTGCAGCAGTCAGTCTCTCTTCACCCAGCCTTACATAAAACAGCTTTCGAACTTCTGTGCTTCAATTGGCTTGCTGCATTCGCAGCCGTTGGTAGGCGGGTCCTTCTTGCTAGGTTTTCAGTCATTGGTTCTTCAAGGTTTCAGAAACCCAATTTAAGGCTCTTACTAGTCGAATGAGAGGTCAGTCACATCTAAACCAATCAAAGCACTCCTTTGGCTTTCTGTTCGCGGCTGTGTCTGTAGTGGAAGAACGGAAATGCAGCTTTTTTTTTCAGTGCCTCCTAGGACGCAGCGCCCTCGTGCACTCTAGGATGCAGAGACGTGCCCGCCCGCGGTACACAGAAGTGCAACAGGTTAAAAGCTGTTGGACATAATCAGATGTACCTCAGAGCAGACGTAGAATCCAGTCAGAGCCACAAAGAATCACAACACCGTGCTTGGGTGTTTTAATGCTGGGGTAAATACAGACCGTTGCCGCTGTTTGTTTTACCCCAAAATTAAAATGCTCATGCTGCTGTCATGCTGGGAATGATTGTTATTTAACTTAACACGTACAGACCTTTTCTGACAATTGTTCAAAATTTTATTCATCTATATTTTGTGATAATTTTAAAATTAATGCGTGCTGAAGTTGCTAATATCAAGTCTATATCGTTCCATTGCAGTGCAGCAAATGCAACCCCTCCCCGCCCCACCACCACCGATTTGAGATCTTTCTCAAATCGTTAAGCCTTAAGGTGCATTCACACCAGATGCGAACAGGTGGATTTTTCGTGCGGCACGATTACATTATAACTCAATGTAAACATGCCAACAGACATGAATGCAGATGCAGACTAGACAAAGTTGTCATTAAAATTTCTGCATCTGTGTTCAACCTGCTGTGGAAATTCCCAAAATAATGTCATGCTTATGTTTACATTAGCCGACAGGGGGCTCACCTGAAAATTTTGTCTTAAGCCTCCAATACTTCATAGATGATCCCGTGTTTACGTTGCTAGCTAACTTACTAGGACGTCCGTGGTCGGAATCCGTGGGTAAAGAACTCCAAAAACCCGATTCAGCTGAAGAGTTCCCGGTCCTCCTGTCTCCCGGTGAGTGAGTTTCATTTTCTAACTAGTTTACTGTGCAACAGTGATAGCGGACGCGAACAAGCAATGACAAAAATTTGCACGTACTCTCATCTTCCCATTGATTTTCTATGGATTTGCGCTGCTTGTTCGCATTTGGTGTGAATACAGCTTTAGGAAGCATACTGTTACTATTTTTTGCAGCCTTCATCTGGTGACCTATATAAACATCCGATCTGTGACATTCAAGTGAAAACATACCTGGTGCTATTGTGTCTGTCCTGTGTCTGTACCACCGATCACACCAACAGTCCTTTTGAGTTTTCAGTGCATGATCTATTCATTGCTGTTGAAGTCACAGATTTAGCTGAGGTTTAGGAGCCTCACACTACGAACAGCAGCAAGTACCAGAACTACGCAAAAACATTCAAAAATACAAAAACTACAAGTGCTGAAATTAGCTGCCACTTGACTGCAAAACAGGTATGTGGACTATACATTAAAATGAATTTAAAACACTTTTAAAAATGCTGTTTTAAGTGCTCCACTACTCCACTCTTGCTGACTGATTCAACACTACTTTAGCCAAAACCGGAAGTTGCGCTCATAATCATTTCTACAGCAACGCCCTCAGGAATAAGGTGGATATATTGTGAAAATACTTTGAAAAGGTGATTATCCTTTTTACCGATGATGCATAAATGCAAAATCTCTTTGAAGATTGTAAAACGTGGCGTTGGATCACTATGATTTCTAACCCTCTTTGAAACACTATAGCATACCAAAAATATTAAATATAAAAGAATAAGAACCGAAGAATCAATGTATTTACTGACAAAGGAATTATTAATACAAGATTGGAAGATAGTTTATGATGAAAATGACATAAAGCATATGATAATTTCTTACAAATATTTCAATCATTGTACAATAAAAACTGTCCTATAAAACAATACAGTGACAACAAAAAAAAATTCCTTGAGTTACCAAGGGGTTAATAAATGCATGTAAAAAGAAGAATACATTATATAAACAGTTCATTAAATGCAGAATGGTGGAAGCTGAGATCAAATATAAAAGATATAAAAATAAGCTCACTAATATAATGAGGACCTGTAAGAAAGAATATTACAACAGAATATTAGAGGATAACAAAAATAACTTAAGAGGAATATGGCAAGTACTCAATGGGATTATTAGTAATTGTCCTAAGAATGCTAATTATCCAGAATATTTTATTGAAAATGGCAATTTGATAAATAATATGGAAGATGTGGTCAGTGGTTTCAATAAATTTTTTGTAAACGTTGGTCCTGAATTAGCAAAATCAATAGTGACTCCGGAAACAAACCACCGTGGGTCTGTGAATGAAATAGAAGATAGAAATCCAAACACAATCTTTTTGGGTGCAGTTACTGAAAAGGAAATTATCGAGACTGTGAGTAAATTTAAGAACAAAAAATCAATGGACTGGAATGAAATTGACATGACAATAGTGAAAAAAGTAATTGAAGGAATTGTTAAGCCACTCACCCACATCTGTAACCTGTCATTTCAAACTGGTACATTTCCAGACAAAATGAAAATAGCAAAAGTAATACCTCTATACAAAACAGGAGACAGTCATCGCTTCACAAATTACAGGCCAGTCTCTTTACTCTCACAATTCTCCAAAATACTTGAAAAAATCTTCACCCTGAGACTGGATGATTTCACTGAAAAACACAACCTCCTTACAGATAGCCAGTATGGTTTTAGGGCAGATAAATCTACATCTTTGGCACTGATTGAACTTATAGAAGAAATTACTAGTTGTATAGATAAAAAAAAAGGTTGCTGTAGGAATATTTATAGATTTAAAGAAAGCTTTTGACACCATTGACCACAGAATACTACTAAGGAAACTGGAAAGGT
The DNA here is from genome assembly GCA_020510985.1 of Pholidichthys leucotaenia. Lineage (NCBI taxonomy): Eukaryota > Metazoa > Chordata > Actinopteri > Cichliformes > Pholidichthyidae > Pholidichthys > Pholidichthys leucotaenia. The sequence continues at coordinate 52,788,511 of CM035848.1, forward strand.
ATGGGATAAGAGGGGTAGGACTGAGTTGGGTGGAAAGTTATTTAAGTAACAGACAACAATTTGTACAAATTGGTGAGCACAAATCACCCTTCATGGACATCACTTGTGGTGTGCCCCAGGGGTCAGTGTTGGGACCCATACTCTTTATTTTGTATATAAATGACATATGCCAAGTATCAAAAATTCTGAAATTTATTTTGTTTGCGGATGACACAAATATCCTTTGCACTGGTGAGAATTTGCAGCAGGTTTTAGAGGTGGTCACAACTGAAATGGAAAAGTTAAAGCAGTGGTTCAACAAAAATAAATTATCTCTAAATCTAAAAAAAACAAAGATTATGTTGTTTGGAAATTATAAAATAAATCATGAAATAATGGTAACGATAGATGATACCAGAATAGAAACAGTACAGGAAAATAAGTTTCTGGGGGTGACGCTAGATAATAAAATCTGCTGGAAACCTCACATCAGTCACATCCAGGCCAAGTTAGCAAAATGTATAGGCATACTGGGGAAGACGAGACACATCTTGGACTATAAATCATTGGTCTTATTGTACAATTCACTGTTTTTACCTTATCTTAACTATTGTGCAGAAGTCTGGGGAAACACCTACAAGACCAACCTACAGTCAATATGCACATTACAAAAAAGAGCTTTAAGGATCATAAACAATGTAGGATATAGAGACCATACCATTTCGTTGTTTTTAAAGTCACATGTCATAAAGTTCATCGATTTAGTTAAATTTAAGACAGCACAAGTAATGTACAGGGCAATTAATAATCAACTCCCAACTAATATACAAAAAATATTTTTAAAAAAAAGAGACTATCATAATTTGAGAGGAGACTTAAACTTTACAAAACCCAAGATATGAACAACCAAGAAAAGTATGTGCATATCTGTCTGTGGGGTGGATTTGTGGAACAGTCTGGAGCCGGAACTGAAACTATGTACAAACAGAAATCAATTCAAAAAGAGGTATAAACACCATTTGCTGAAAGGATATATGTTAGAAGGGTAGTATTTATATGTACGATTCATTATGTTCACTCTGGGACATTATGGGACACTATGGAATGGTGGGTGGGACAGCACTGTGTATATCTGTGTTGTTTGAGGCTGGTTTTGATGTATGGACATCAATGTATGTTAGATGGATGGGTGTCAATGTTGATTTGTAAAAAATACAGTAAATTGTTTACTTGGGGTCTTAAAGGTGGTAATTTGTATAAAATTCACATGGGTGTATTTATGGAAAAGAGGAGATGGAATTAATAAGTGTTCACTTCTTCCTTCTCCCTTTCGAACAATGTATACTGTTACTTTATTGCATTTGTCATTTGTTTGTTTTTGTTATACTTTTTTTGTTCGAAATAAAGTATCTAACTATAACATCTGGCGAATAAACAATTTACAAGAGGTAATAACAATTTTTACTTCTAAAATTGTATAATGGGTACTTCTAACAATGCACAAATGGTTACAAGCCTGACTGTAGAATTATATTTTATAGTTTTGGTGGATGGGATGTAATTCTCAGCAAGCGAGCGATTCTCGGTATAAGCCCTTCCTTAATTCTGATTGGCTGCTTAGAAAGGTCTGACATTGATGAGCTCAGCTGTAGTCTGAAAGGTTGAACTTTTTTCAGCCCTGAGCGCAGTAACAAAAGCAGCCTCCGCCAAGAGCGTTTCAGTGCAAAGGGCGCTCAGCGCTGTAGATGCTGGACTACATAGAGAATGAATAGAAAATAGTAGCCCACAGTGGAAAAAACACGTTTGGTGGACATTGAAGTGCAGGTATTGATAAAAGTGGGAGAGATTTATACAGGCACTAAGTGGGGGGGTTGTTGTAACTTGTTTTATACATGTCAGGGGGCAGTGTGAGGTATACAAGTTATAATGTGCATTTTCAGTTTGCCGTGAATGTGCAAAGTGATGGTTTTATATCTTACGGTGTGTATAGTATGCGGGTTCTGCATCCTTTTAGTGGTGTGCACGTGTCCCAAATACTGCACTCTGTTCATGTAATAGAAGTTGTTTTTTTGCTTCCCATAGGTGGCGCTTTGTTCTCTCCTGCCAGAATTTTAGTTCCCTATTTTAGTCTTGGAATATTTATTGAAATAAAGACTTGTTATTTTCACTGTTACTCCCTGGCTGAGTGTTGTTCTTGGGCATTTGGTAATTCTCTTCACACAGACCAACATTTATTACAATAATGTTTCCTGCAAACATCATGGTCCATGGACACTCCTGCCTGACCTTGTCTGTCAGCCTGTCCATCACCACAGCAAACAAAAAGGGGCTCAGAACCGATCCCTGATATCTCACCTCCGCCTTGAATCCATCTGTCACTCTTACGCCAGACCTCACCACCATCTCACTGTCCTCATACATGTCCTGCACCACTCATCACATGCTTCTCTGCCACTCCTGACTTCCTCATAGGGTACCACAGTTAAAAGGGTCAAAATTATTATAAAAATATTTAATGAGGTATTTGAATCTCAAAATAAAATATTAGTGCAGCTCAATAAAATAGAAGTTATTTGCAATATAATTCAGAAAGGTAAATTTTACAGACTGAAATATTTCATGCTTAATTTTGATGATTGTGGCAATAGTTTTAATAGGGAATGGCAAATCATAATTTAATAAGATGCACTAATAAAGATTGTGGTGGGCCACAGTAGGCCTCAGCATTGTGAAGTTTGGCAATAGCTGCTATATGTTACAGAAAAGGAGAACAAGACAGAAAAATTAGACCAGACCGTCTGACGGAGGACCTCATTCTGGACTGATGAAATCACTGTGAGAATGTTCAGATTTCCTGACCCCTGACCTTGAGCACAGCCTCAATCCAGACATATTTGAGCATCATTGTGCATGAGTTTGTTGAATTTTGGGACAACTGCCTAGGAATAACTTTTTGTGAAATCACATATGCCCAGATCTCTTGACTTTTGATCTTGACCTTGGGCTCAACCTGGATTCAGACCATCCTTAAAATCATTGTGTGGGAATTTGTCGAGAACTAGGGCAATTGCCTAGGAGCAGTAACAATTTTTATAAAATCACACAAGCACGCAGATCTCTTGACCTTTGACCCTGATCTTGAGCACAACCTTGATGCAGACTCACTGGATGATCATTGAGTTTGATGAGCATCATGCCAACTTGCCTAGAAGTAGCAGTTTTGTGAAATCACACAAGTGCTCAGATCTCCTGACCTTTGACTATGTACAGGGGTGTCAAACTCATTCCATGGAGTGCCAAGACCCTGCATGCTTTACTTCTACCCAGTGTCTTCAAGTGTTTTCACTGATCAGCAATCAGTGGGAAGAAATTCAATGAAATCACCTGTTGAAGACACTGGGTGGAGGTAAAACCTGCAGGGTCTTGGCCTTCCATGGAATGAGTTTGACACCCGTGGACTATGACATTTGAGTGCAATGTGGATGCAGACCCATCTAAGGATCATCGTGTGTGAGTTTCGTGACCATCTGGACTGTTGTCTAGAAGGACTATAGTGATTCCTATGAAATGTGGACGGACAATGGACACTGTGCCATCACATTAGCTTTCCTGGACTGACAGACGGTAACTGTTAACTGTGCCTCGTCATCCCTGGAGGAGGAATTGCCAAAGGACTTTACACAGACAGTTGTGCCGAGGACCTTCCAATGGCTGTGCTGCTGCTCTTCTGGAGGGTGACAATATCCCAACGCCTTCACTCTCATCAGTCACCTGAACAGCTGGCTCCATCTTCTTCATAGCCAAGAACCAAACAAATGGAAGATCCCAACTTCTTGGAATCTCCTGTTTGGAAGCGGCATTCCTCCTGCAATTTCTGCTTTGGTAGAATAAGACCAGGTTGAGACAAATATCTACAAATCACAGGGTCATTGGTTTGATTATACAGAAGGAGCGAGCACCGCTGGGATGGAGGGGTAGTATTTGCAAACAATGTTTATTTCTTCATTAATTCATGATGTCATAAATATGCAACAGTTAACATTTATCCTGTCTAGCACTTCATCACTTCATTTCTGCTGACACCAGAAACAGCAATGAGTTTTGTCTTACAGCACAGTTTAAAGTGGAAACTGTACACAAAAACATCCAAATTTTTATGGACAAATAAGTGTTTTAACAAAACGACTGCAATAAACCTCCAAATAAATTACTCAAGTTCAGCACCACATCCTGAAACATGGCTCCAGTCTGCTGAGTCGGTCTTATAAATAAAAGAGTTGTTCTTTGTTCTTCTTTAAAAAAAAACACAGTTATTTTAAAGTTCATCCTTCTCCTCTCCTGGACAGTAGCACGCTGCTCGCTGGCTGTTCATGTAGGGTCTGCAACCCAGAGTCCACACCGTGTTGAAGAAAGTGTCAGCCACGCTTTCACACGCTGAAAACAGACGGAAAACATGAGCAAAAAAGTCTGCAAAAACGAATTGTATGAACATATATAACAGACCAGGGGTGAGCAACTTCTTTGTGCAAAGAGCAAGTTTGTGCAGTTTTTGGCCCTCAAAAACCTGCATGGAGCCACAGTTTAAAAAATTACACTAAGTTGGTTGCATAAGTGTGCACACCCTTAATTCTCTGTCAAAAGTAGTTTTTTTTTTCTTGTAAATTGAATTAGGTACAGGACATTCTGGGGCTGCAGATTGCAGACCCCTGTAAATGCTGAATAGTTAACAATTGTTTTTTTTTTTTAAAGGGATAAGTAATCCAACAGCAGTGGATGATTTGAGGGTTGAAACGTTACAGACCTTCGACTTTCGACACAAATCCGAGGCTCTTCTTGAGGTCAGAGCAGATACTGTGGAGGCACCAGCGAAACTTGGAGTCGCAGCGGTATTTGTTGGAGCCACAGGTGTCATAACACATGTCCAGCTGGTTACAACATTTGGTCATGGCAGGGATGCCTAAGTCCAACTGACACACAACACACAGGTAAACACACAGATATAAATCAGAGTATGACCTGAAGTGAAATGTCATTAATGGTGACTCCTGGATGAAGTATTTTCTGTAGAGTTGATTTTTGCCCTTTTAAACACATGTCCTGAATCTGGCATTGTCTTGTTCCTGAAGTTGGTTAAAAAAAATAATAATAATAATTCTTACTCCTTCAGGAATCGGCAGACCAAAGAAGTAGGAGCTGCATCCATCAGGTTCAGGCATCTGGTACCCTGGACGAGGAACAGGTGCTTTACCTGAAACGGGGTGAAAGCATTCAAAATTTGGGTCATGTATCACAACAGGCAAACAAAACATGCTGTGGAAATAAGTCTGAACAATTTTCAACCAGAAAAATCAGCATGGAACCAGAGAGCATATCTGGGACTTTAAGATGAAAGTAAAACAAACTTTTCTCATAATTTTTGCATGAAATTCAGCTTTTTGTTGTAACTTTGAAACTTTATTCTCAAAAATTTTAGAACTATCACAAATCTGCAATTTTCTGGTAAATTTGCTTGTTTCACTTTAATTTGTGACTTCTATTAAAATGAACGTAGACCTGCTAGATTACACTTATAAGCTGGCCATTCAGTGCCTGTAATAAATACAACTTTTCTGTCATAAATTTACTACATTTTTGGGGAGGGCGGGGGTAGAAATAAAATTACATTCAACATTTTTTCTCATAAATTTACAGGTTTTTTTTCCTTTAAAATTTGCAACTTTTTTCCTCATCAATTTTAACTTTTTCTTGTTAATGTGTGATTTTATTTTTTTTTTGTAAATTTCCTACGTTTTTGACATAAAATTGCTACATTTTTGTTAAATTTGCAAATTTTATTCTTGTAAATTTGGGACTTTTTTCTCATAAACTTGCTACTTTTTTCTTGTAAATGACGGCATTTTAATTTGTGAAGTTTTTGTCATAAATTTGCAATTTTTTTCTTACAGACTTGCAACATTTTTCTCATAAATGCTACTTTTTCTAAATTTGCAACTTTTTTCTAAATTGTTTTCTCATTTTTGTCATAAATTTACTGCTTTTTTCCATAAATTTGCTATTTTGTGTCAATATGCAATGTTTCTAATGAATTTGTGATTTTTTTCTCATAAATTCGTTACTTATTCTTGTGAAATTATGGTGAAAAAAGTAATGACTTTACAACTTTTTTCCAGTGATTTTTTTTTTGTACATTTGCTATTTTTTTTTCTCATATAGGCTATATTCAACCCTTGCAAATTTGTGACTTCCTTCCTGTAAGTAAACCACTTTTTTCTTGTAAATTCACTACTTTTTCCTGTAATTCTTCACTGCATTTTCATTTTCTTGTCTCTAGGGAAAATGCATTCATTTTCTTGTCTCTAGCCTGTCTCTAGGGTTCAGGGTTTATTGACCCATTCCACAGTGACACACAACCTTTCCTCTAGGTCACAGTCCATTTTAGAGATAACAGAGATGATTAGAGGAAGAATTTGGATAACAGCCTGATTAAATTCTATTAAATCTGAGAGAAGATTATCAGTTATCTCACCTGATAATTAGAGAGCAGCAGAGGAGATTCAGAACAAAGTTTATGTACAGCATATGGACTTTTGACTTTATGGACATGTTTGAAATTGACACATGACTGGAATAGAAATACAGTCAAACTAAATCTGTAATAACCTACTTTGTGTTTGAAATATAGTCAAACTTACTGTAAATGAAGTCAATTGAGAAAGTGCTCCATTGTCTTGCATAGATAGAATAGCTATAAACTTTCATTGATTTGTTATTGTACAAATCAAGTGGACTAAAAGGAATTCTTGGTCAAGGTGGAAATGGAAAGAATGGGCTGTAGTTCATTTACCACAAAAGTTTTCCAAAGTTACACAGAGCTGCTTAAAGGAGTTATATGTAATGTTTTAAGATTTAAACTATGAGGCAAAGCTTTGTCTGCTCCAATGTTGATTTATGTGAAAAAGTACCAAATTGCTGTGGAAAAAGTCAAATATGTATGAGGAAAAAAATCTGCAAATTTAAATGAAGAAAGTGGCAAATTGATAAGGGAAAAAGTCACAAATTTATGGCAAAAAAGTTACAAATTTGCAAGAAAAAATGTGCAAACTTATGAGGCAAAAACTTGCAAATTTATGAGGGGAAAACTGCAAATTTAGGTGAAAAACAGTCACAAATTAAGTCAAAAATTAATGGGCAAAGTCACAAATTTATGGGAAAAGTGTTATAAATTAGCAAGAAAAAAATGTGCAAACTTAAGCGGAAAAAAAAACTTGCAAATGGTGACACACACACAGATGTGGACAAATTTGTTGGTAACCTTCCCTTAAAGAAAGAAAATCCCACAGTGGTCACTGAAATAACTTGAAACTGACAAAAGTAATATTTTTTTCTGAAAATTAACTAATGAAAATCAGACGTTGCTTCTGAATTTTGATTCATCAGGATCACTTTAAAAAACAAACTGTTGAAACTAGCCTTGATAAAAATGATGATACCCTTGATTTTATATTTTCATGCACAAAATTTTGATTGCAGTGACTCCAATAAAGTGATTTTTGTAACTCTCAGGGAGACTTCTGCACCTGTCAGTGGGTATTTTGGCCCAGTCCTCATGAGCAAACTGCTCCAGCTGTCTCAGGTTTGAAGAGCCACCTTCTCCAAACTCCATGTTTCAGCTCCTTCCACAGATGTTCAATAGGATTTAGAGCAGGGCTCACAGAAGGCCACTTCAGAATAGTCCAATGTTTTATTTTTAAACATTTTTGATTGTTTTTAGCTGTGTGTTTTGGGTCATTATCCTGTGGGAGGACCCATGACCTGTGACTGAGACCAAGTGTTCTGACAATGGGCAGCACATTTCGCTCCAGTATGCCTTGAAAATCTTGAGATTTCATTGTACCCTGCACAGATTCAACACACCCTGTGCCAGAAGCAGCAAAGCAGCCCCAGAACATAACCGTACCTCCTCCATGTTTCATAGTGGGTAGTACTCTTTTCTTTGTATGCTTCATTTTTCCTTCTGTAAACATAGAGCTGATGTGACTGACCCAAAAGCTCCAGTTTTGTCTCCATAGTCCAAAGAATAAACTCCAAGAAGCATGCATTTTGGCTGGCTTTTTAATGTTTTTCTCTCAGTACTGAAGCTCTCTTGGCCTTCTTCCATGGAGTCCATTATTGTCCAAAATGCGACCCATGGTGTGATTAAAAAGTGACGTACCTTGACCTTGGAGTTCAGCTTGAATGATTTTGTATGGTTTCCTAGTCTCTTTCCTACTATTTCCACTATTCTTCCGGTCAATCTGGCATTGCATTTCCTCTAGCATCCATATCCTGGGAGGATGGCTACAGTCCCAGGAACCTTATACTTTTTACTAATATATTAAATATAAAGCTGCTTGGAGATGGTCCTATAGCCTTTACTTTTAACATGCTTGTCTGTAATTTTCTTTCTAGTCTCATGAGACAACTTTCTCCTCTGCTTTTTGTGGTCCATGTTCAGTGTGGTACATACCATGATACCAAACAGCACAGTGACTACGTTTCACCCTTTAAATAGGCAGACTGGTTAATTAAAAGTTTGAAGACACCTGTGATGCTAATTACAGGACACACCTGAGTTTAATTCAGTTCAATGCAACTTTATTTGTATAGCGCCTAGTCACAACAAAAGTCATCTCAAGGCACTAGATACATAAGCACAAATCATAAATAATTCAGAGAGAAACCCCAATGATCAAATGATCCCCTATGAGCAAGCACCAGGCAACAGTGGGAAGGAAAAACTCCCTTATAGGAAGAAAACCTCCAGCAGATCTAGACTCAGGGAGGGGCAGTCATCTGCCATGACAGGTTGAAGGGGTGAGAGGAAAAAGGAAGAAAGAGACATACTATTCATAACCAGTGTTGAGACTAATGCGTTATAAAGTAACGTATTACTGTAATGCCACTACTTTTGTAGTAATGTGCTGTGTAATGAAATTACTGTTTAAAAATTCAGTAATGCGTAACAGTTACTGAAATTTGATCAGATGCATTACTCATTACTTGCTTTATTAATATTGATAGATATTTTTAGCGCAAATAAATGAATATACAAACTGACCCTACGTAGCTGACACAGCAATCAGTCGACATAACCTGTTTGCAAGTCTTCACTACTGAGCAGAGGAAAAGATGAAGCTACTTTGTTTTAGTGGAAATAGATTATTTTTTCCTTTGTCACGGTTAAGGACAAAAGCATATTGGTGCTTTGCAAGCTAAGTGCCGATTAAGACTGTTATGTCTGAAAAGAGCGAGCCGTGAGCAGTCTTACAGCAAACAATGAACACTTTATTATTCCACACAATCTGCAATATATACAAGATAACGGCGGCGCCCAACATCATCTGTGCTGACATCTGACGCCGGCTATGGCGAGCTCCAGTGCCCAAACTCCCTCCAGCTCACGCACTACATTTAACCCCCCCCCCCAGAAAAAAACAACAAACTAGAGGCCCCCCCTTTTTTTCCTCAAACTTAATTGAGCACTTGGGTGGACTGCCAAGATGCCCGTGTGATAGAGTGGGTTATTCTGCCACTTCCTGAGCCATCACGCTCTAGCTAACCAAAACCCACTACAAAGTCTCTCAGGTGTCGGGGTCTCTGCTGGACCCTGGTTGAACGTCGCACGGGCTGTTGTCCTGCCGCTGGTCCCACTGCCCACTCCTGGAGGTCTTCAGGTTCTGCGTCAGCAAAGTCCCAACCTAAGTCCATTATGTCTGTGGTTGCCCTCTGATCCGGGGTTGGCGGTGATTTTTGGAGGCGGTTAGCGTGCCACCGTGACCCATTAGAGAGGTGGAACATGGCGAGACCCAGCTGGGCTGTGATTTGCAGTGATATGTTCAGAACGACTGCAAACGACTGCAGCTTGTGTGTGCGGTTGGGGCACCTAATCCTGACCCAGTCCGATACTGCAAGTCCGGGCTTCCTCACCTGGTGTTTCCTGTTGAACCACTGCTTCATTTGACGCTGCTGCTCGACCACCCTCCCCCCGGTGATGGTCCTTCTGTCTGGGTGGCCCCCACCGATGGGCATAGGCGGTCCAGGAGGAGGCACATTTCACGCCCCAACATCAACACCGCCGGTGAGCAACCTGTCGTGGTGTGAGGCGTTGCTCTATAGTGTAGTAATATACTCTGAAGGGCAACCGAGAACTGGAGTCCATCTGCCAGATGCACTCTTAGCCCATTCTTCAGGGTTTTGTTGAATCTTTCAACCCCGCCGTTGGCTTGTCGGTGGTAGAAAGCCATCCTCTCTCACTCATGAACATACCGAAACCCCCAGAGATGAACTGCAGGCTGTTGTCTGTCATAATAGCATCCAGCGCACCCCTGTGGGCAAAGAGGGAGGTAAGGAAGTCGATAACCACGTTGGTTGTAACCGAACCGGTAGGCATCACCTCTGGCCATTTCGAGTGGAGATCATAAGCTACCAGCAAGAACCATCCATGTGCAGGGGCCGCATGTAGTTCACCACATATGTCCAGTTGAACATGTTTCCAAGGGGCCGCCGGATACTGTAGCGGTTGCAGTAGTGGTGCCAGGGGTGCTCCGGTCATCATTCCAGCAGGTCAGGTCGTCCTCGACCCTATGGAAAGGTGCCAGTTCTCCCGGTGCCTTTGCAGGCCACCCCTCATGGATGAGTGAGCATAGTTGTGTTAGGGTCGGGTCCTCTTCTGACGCCACCTGGAGCTCCTGGAGAAAGACAGTGTTCCGGAGAGAGTTGTGCAGCATGTTGATCAGCTTCGTCTCCAGGGGGTTACAGTCACCATTTGGGTTGGCCTTGGGTGTGGCTTGGGACAAAAGGTCTGCCACAATGTTTTCTCTGCCTGGAGTAAACTAAGGGGTAAAGTTATAAGCCCGCAGTCTTTCAGTCCACCTGTGGATGCATAGAGGTTTGTGTCCCAACCCGGGTGTTTCCAGCAGTGCTGTGAGGGCCCTGTGGTCTGTCCGTAGCGTGAAGTGCTGTCCATAGAAGTACAGTATATGTGCCAACTTCTGCACTCCCAGATGCACGTGAGTGCCCCTCTGTCTCCCACTGCATACCTCTGTTTGGCTGGTGTGAGGGACCTCGATGCGAACACCTCTGGGCGTTCCATTCCATCTTAAAGCTGAGACATGGCAGCACCTACTGCAGGGCCAGATGCATCGCACGTCACAAAGGTGGGACTCTGAGGGTCAAAGTGGGCCAGCACTGGTGGGGAGGTGAGCTGTGACTTCAGTTTAGTAATGGCGGCTGAACATGCTGGGGTCCATTCCCATGGCGCATCCTGTTTCAGGAGGGCACGTAGTGGTTCTGTCGTTTTGGAGTAGTGAGGGATGAAGCGCCAGTAGAAATTCGCCATGCCCAGAAAAGACAAGATCTCTGCGGGGGTTGTAGGTTCTGGCAGTTGCAAGACTGCCTCCGCATTTGGATATAGGGGGCTCAGGCCCTCAGCGGTCAGTTGGAACCCCACAAACTCGATGAACTCTGCTGCAAAGATGCATTTTTCTTCGTTGAGTGTGACGCCATGGTTTGACAGTACCTCCAGGACCCTCCCAAGGTGCTCGTCGTGGGTGGCTGGTGACGTGCCATACACCATGATGTTGTCGGATACACCACCACACCCTTAAGGACGCCAAGAATGGTGGCCTTGATTTTCAGAAAGCAGCTCAGGGCAGAGCTGAGGCCGAACGGCATGCATGTGTATTTGAAAACCCCCATGTGTGTTACAAAAGCCATCAGGTTGCGGCTGTCGGGGTGGAGTGGTACCTGTAAGTAGCCTTGGTGGAGGTCCAGCTTCGAGAAAACTTAAGAACTGCTGAAGGTCGCTGTGAGTTCTTCTGTCGTGAGCAGGGGATATTTGTCAGGGATGACTGCCATATTAACCAGTTGATGCACAGTCGAATGCCGCCCGACTTTTTCTTCGCTACAACTATATTAGAAACCCATGGTGATGCATCCATTCTTTCAATGATGCCAGCGTCCAATAGTCTTTTAAGCTGTGTTGTAATGTTGTCCCGTAGAGCGAGGGGTAGTTGGTGGAGCGGTTGAATTTTTGGTGCCACTTCTGGACTGATGAGTGGTCAGCGGTTAAAAGCAGTTATGCACCCTAGATCCATGAAGAGTGCCGGCCAGCGGCACTGCCAGGATGATGAGATGGTTAACATGGCAGAGCCCGTTGGGTCTGTGATGGAAAACCCCAACTCACCTAATAGGTCAATTCCCAGCAGGTCGGCCCCTTGGTGTGTCACTGGAAAGGTGAACGATGGGATCGTTTTCGGGCCACAAGTCACTGAAAAGTCAACTGTTCCCACTATGCCGAGTTTAACGTGCCCATAACCAAACATGTCGTCCACCTTAGCATTAATCGTCTTTCTGAGAAAGAGCTTTCTTACCGTAACCACGCTCAGTAGGGACTGTGCAGCACCTGAATCCACCAGAAGCGGCACGTTGATGCCGTCCAGTTGGATGACATGCCATTTGAACGGCCAATTCTTGGTGCCTGCTACGCATACGTGGCCAAGTTCGGTGTGTAGGCATCGATCGTCAAGGGAACCGCACAACAAACTCTGGCCAAAAGGTTAGCTCATTTACAGCTCATTTACAGCATCTCCTCCGTTTAGTGGGGCGGGCGAGCGAGCTTTTCTGGTGTTTAGACAATCCGCAGCCAGTGCACTGCGCCCGCTCTCCTGCGTCTGTCTGCGCTTTGTTCCGTTTCTGCGGGCCGCTCCGTGGCTGTATCTGTTCTAAGCTATTAACGGTGTTGTTATCGGCCTGTTCCCGTGGAGTTGTCTGGGAGGCTAGTCAGTTATTAGTTGTTAGCTGTTCTGCTAGCTGGGTGTCTGCTTCCATCTGGCTTACCATTTTTGTTACTTGACTTAACTTGAAATTGTCCGTGGTTAGCAATAGCTTTTCCTTTAGCCACTCGTTGTTCATGCCATACACTAGCTTGTCACGGACTAGCTTGTCATCCAAAGGTCCGAAGGCACGCATGCCTGCTAAGCTTCGGAACTCTGTGGCATAATGTTGAGTTGACTCACCCACTCTTTGATAGCAGCCGAAGAATTTGTGTCTTCGCTCCGTCACATTGCACTTTTCACCATAGAATTTGTCCATTAGGCTCACACAGTTGCCGTAAGATTCCATGTGGCCCAGAGTTCGGAGCACACGTTGTCCTTCCTCGCCTAGACTGTGAATCAATATATTCCTCCGCTTCACGTCATTGGTGTCACCCAGGCCAGCTGTGTTGACATAGGTGATAAACAAGTTGAACTAGCAGTGCCACGGTGTGAGTGGCTCATCTGGGGTTTCCAGAAACGGCCGTGGTGGTCCCACGCACGCTCCCGTGATTTAACTCTCATCGCCAAACGAACACTTTGTTATTCCACACACTCTGCAATGTATCCAAGATAACGACGCTGCCCGACATCATCCGTGCTGTCTCCAAAACCCCTTCCAGCTCACACACTATAAAGACCTACTGCAATCTTCAGAAGTGCTTAAAAATAGCAACAAAGCTCCGTCAAAGCAAGTGCTATGCTATGCTAGCAACACCGTGTTTTGTTTTTGTAGAAATAGACAGATTATTTTTCCTTTGTCGCGATTAAGGACAAAAGCATATTAGTGGTTTGCAAGCTAAGTGCCGGTTGAGACCTACTGCGAGCTTCAGAAGTGCTTGAAAACAGCAATGCTCTGACAAAACTAGTGCTATGCTATGCTAACAACACCGAGTTGTGGATCTTTGCTATCTGAACAGCCATGGCTGGATGAAAAGTGGGAATACTCTTGTCTCCATACCCACGGCTGGATTTCAAGCACGGTATGCGTCTGGACAGTTTGTGACCCAGACTTTGGACTGTGATCCACCCAAATTAAAATGCATTTACTTGCTACCCGGATAAAGATTATTCAAAAATGGATTTTGATCTCCAAAAGGAATTTGAGGGACTGGATCATGTCTCTCTCACAGCAGGCATTTGGACTGTGGATAATGGACATTTTCTTTGGATCACTGCACATTGGATTAATTCATATCATAAAGGTAAGATAAACATGGACAACTTTATACAGTGTTGTCAACACTCACTCTTTTTCCTTCTCTCACTCCACAAACCCTATTTCTCACTCCACAATGAGGAAATTACTTGCAATATCTTGTTGATTTTCTTCAGATTTTTTCCACTATAAAAGTTCTTAAGGCAGGATAAAGCAGACTGAACATGTTCTGAAAGCCCTGTCTGAAACAGTCTGTTTTCAGCCTGACATTAATAAGCTTGGAATGTTATCCATTAATTAAATCATCTTGCTATGCTTGCGAGATGATTTAACTGTGCATTTAAAAGTATGGATTTAAAAAAGTATCCCCCGCATGGATCGTCACCTTATTGTGGTGGGGGGTTTGCGTGCCCCAGTGATCCCAGGAGCTATGTTGTCCGGGGCAATTTGCCCCTGATAGGGTCACCCAAGACAAACTGGTCCTGGGTGAAGGGCCAGACTAAGAACGATCCAACAGACTCTCGTGATAAATTCCATATCAAGGATTCAGTGTACCCCGCCCAGTATGGGGTTACCGGGGCCCCGCCCTGGAGCCAGGCCTGGGGGAGGGGCTCGAAGGCTAGCGTCTGGTGGCCGGGTTTCTACCCATGGGACCCGGCCGGGCTCAGCCCGAAGGAGTTACATGGGTCCGCCCTCCAGTGGGCTCACCACCTGCAGGAGGGATCATGGGGGTCCGGTGCTATGTGGATTAGGTGGCGGTCAAAGGTGGAGACCTTGGCGGACTGATCCCAAGCTTTCTAAACTGGCTTTTGGTATGTGGAATGTCACCTCTCTGGAGGGGAAGGAGCCTGAGCTGGTGTACGAGGTTGAGAGATACCGGCTAGATATAGTCGGCCTCACCTCAACACACAGCTCCGGTTCCGGGACCAGTCTCCTGGAGAGGGGCTGGAGCTTGGCCTTTTCTGGAGTTGCCCTGGGCGAGAGGCGACGAGCAGGGGTGGGTATTCTTGTATCCCCCCACCTTGCTGCCTCTATATTGGAGTTTTCTTCGGTGGACGAAAGGGTTGCTTCCCTGCGCCTTCGGGTTGGGAAATGGGTCCTGACCATCATTTGTGCCTATGCACCAAATGATGTTTCAGAGTACTCACCCTTTTTGGAGTCTGTGACTGGGGTACTGGAGGGTGCTCCTCTTGGAGACTAATGACATTGTCCTACTGGGAGACTTCAATGCGCACGTAGGCAACGACAGTGAAACCTGGAGGGGGGTGATTGGGAGGAACGGCCTGCCCGATCTGAACCCAAGTGGTGTTCAGTTATTGCACTTCTGTGCTAACCACAGTTTGTCCATAATGAACACCATGTTCAAGCATAAGGGTGTCCATATGTGCACCTGGCACCAGGACACCCTAGGTCGCAGGTCGATGATTGATTTTGTTATCGTGTCATCAGACCTGCGACTGTATGTCTTGGACACCCGGGTAAAGAGAGGTGCAGAGCTGTCAACTAATCACCACCTGGTGGTGAGTTGGATCCGATGGCAGGGGAGGAAGCCATTCAGACCTGGTAGACCCTAATGTATAGTGAGGGTGTGCTGGGAACGTCTGGCTGAGGCCCCTGTCCGGGAGGTCTTCAACTCCCACCTCCAGAAGAACTTCAACCACATTCCGAGGGAGTCTGGAGACATGGAGTCTGAATGGGCCATGTTCTCCACCTCTGTTGTTGAAGCGGCAGCCCAGAGCTGCGGCCGCAAGGTGGTCGGTGCATCTCATGGTGGCAACCCCCGAACCAAGTGGTGGACACCAGTGGTGAGGGGGGCCATTAAGCTGAAGAAGGAGTCCTACCAAGCTTGGTTGGCTTGTGGGACTCCCGAAGCAGCTGAGGTGTACCGGCAGGCCAAGCGGAGTGTGGCTCGGGTGGTTGCTGAAGCAAAAACCCGGGTATAGGAGGAGTTCGGTGAGGCCATGGAACAAGACTTTCAGTTGGCCTCGAAGAGATTCTGGCAAACTGTCCGGAGGCTCAGGAGGGGAAAGCAGCTCCCTGTCCACACTGTATGGTGCAGATGGGCCACTGTTGACTTTGACTGGGGATATCGTCGGGCGGTGGAAGGAATACTTTGAGGATCTGCTCAATCCCACTGATACGCCTTCCACAGAGGAAGCAGGGTTTGGGGACGAGGGGGATGACTCGCCTATCACAGGGGCTGAGGTCGCCAAGGTGGTTAAAAATCTCCTTGGTGGCCAGGCCCCGGGGGGTGGACGAGATTCACCCTGAGTACCTTAAGGCCCTGGATGTTGTTGGGTTGTCATGGTTGACACGCCTCTGCAACATTGTGTGGAGGTCGGGGGCAGTGCCTTTGGCATGGCAAACTGGGGTGGTGATTCCTCTCTTCAAAAAAAGGGGACCGGAGGGTGTGCTCCACTCCTCAGCCTCCCTGGGAAGGTCTATGCCAAGGTACTGGAGAGGAGAGTTCGGCCGTTGGTCGAACCTCGGATTCAGGAGGAGCAATGTGGTTTTCATCTTGGCCGTGGCACATCAGACCAGCTCTTTACCCTCTCGAGAATTCTTGAGGGTTCGTGGGAGTTTGCCCAACTAGTTTACATGTGTTTTGTGGACTTGGAGAAGGCATTTGACCACGTCCCTTGTGGTTTTTTGTGGGGGGTGCTTCGGGAGTATGGAGTATCGGGCTTGTTGTTACGAGCTATTCGGTCTCTGTACGACCGTTTTGAGAGTTTGGTTCGTATTGCCAACACTCGGTCAGACTCATTCCCGGTGAGAGTTGGACTCCGCCAGGGCTGCCCTTTGTCACCGATCCTGTTCATAATTTTTATGGACAGGATTTCTAGGGTCAGCCAGGGAATGGAGGGTGTCATGCTTGGTGACCACAGGATCTCATCTCTGTTGTTTGCAGATGATGTTGTCCTGTTGGCTTCATCCAGCAATGACCTACAGCTCTTGCTGGGACAGTTTGCCGCTGAGTGTGAAGCGGCTGGGATGAGAATCAGCACCTCCAAGTCCGAGTTCATGGTCCTCAGCCGGAAAAAGGTGGATTGTCCTCTCTGGGTTGGGGACAGGCTCCTGCCCCAAGTGGAGGAGTTTAAGTATCTTGGGGTCTTGTTCACGAGTGAGGGGAAAATGGAGCGAGAGATTGACAGACGGATTGGAGCAGCATCTGCAGTGATGCAGACGTTGTACTGGTCTGTTGTGGTGAAGAGGGAGCTTAGTTCTAAGGTAAAGCTGTCGATTTACCAGTCAATCTATGTTCCTACTCTCACCTATGGTCACGAGCTTTGGGTAATGACCGAAAGAACAAGATCGCGGATACAAGCGGCTGAAATGAGCTTTCTCTATAGGATTGATGGACTCACCCTCAGACACAGGGTGAGGAGCTCAGTCATCCCGGAGAGGCTCAGAGTAGAACCGCTGCTCCTCCACATTGAAAGGAGTCAGTTGAGGTGGTATGGGCATCTGATTAGGGTGCCTCCTGGACGCCTCCCGCTTGAGGTGTTTCAGGCACGTCCCACTGGGAGGAGACCCCGGGGCAGACCCAGGACTCGGTGGAGAGACTATTAGACCTTTTCCACTAGCCCCGCTTAGCCCAACATGGCACCACTCAGCCCGCGTTTGAGCATTTTCCATTAGCCCCAGCACCGGTTAGCAGGCGCTATTTTCGTAACTGATCTAGGGCAGGGTCCATTCGAGCCGAGTCGGGCCGTGATGTGACGTCAACAGACTGCTCGCCGCTGATTGGTCAGGTCGTAACGTCACGAAAGCGACCGTCTTCGCCGTCTTCTGATGACCGCCATTTGCAATATTGTCATGGACTAACTCAGTCACGGAGTAAATACGATATTAATACAGACAGCATTGTAGGTTTTGCGGAACTCTACACCGTGGTCCAACGAAGAGGTGCGGAGTTTTCTCTGCTTTGTGGCAGATCCACAGTGAGGAGTGACCAGGACCTATATGGCTGCACAGCATAGAAACCGGACTATGGACAAGCTGAAGCCGAATGTGAGAGAGCCATCGATGGTGAGTGATTTGTCATAATGTGCATCTGTTTGCTTATTTATCCTGTTGGTGGTAAGCTCACTTTTTTTGAGCCATACGGCGCTGTTCTGTGCTGGCTAACGTTTTTTAGCTAATGTTTTTTTTGCTAGTAGCTAGCTAGTACCAACTGCTGAATCGCGCTTGTTTTCTCCTAAATATTCGCTTGTGAGAGCAAAACGATGAAATATGTTAATCCTGGTTAAAGTCCTGGTTTGTGTTTTGTATTGCACTTTGGTCCTGCGCATTAAATTGTGTGCAATTTAATGCTAGAATGTGTTTCCACATGCCAGGGGTTATAGCCTCCCTGTTTATACTGTGATACTGGTGAAATGGACCACAGGAGCTGAAATCTCGTCATATTAAAATTGCTTTTTCAAACCAGTGATTTATAAAGTCATTCATATAATTTTCTAAAGCGTCAGAATAGACCCACACACCTATTCTGTGGATCCTGCAGTGCTTGTCAGGGAAACGAAGCATTTTTGTCACATCCCACCACTCACTCATTTCAGAAAGAGAAATCCGTATATTATATAGATTCATTACACAGCCAGTGATATATTTGAAGCGTTTATTTATTTTAATTTTGCTGATTACGGCTTACAGTCCCTGAAAACCCCAAATTCTATTTTGCAAAAAATTGTAATATTACATAAAATTAACTTTAAAAAATAGTTTTTAAATATAAATGTTGGCCGCTGAGGTGTTGGTTAATATGGGCTGTAGCCGTAATCATCAATATTAAAATAAACACTTTCAATATATCACTGTTTCTGTAATGAATCTATATATGTGTTTCACTTTCTGAAATGAGTGACAAAAATATAGAATTTTTTTCATGGTATTCTAATTTTTGAGATGTGCCTGTATATGTATTGAACTTGCTTGAAACTAACCAACATCCATTTCTGTCGTTCGTCTAGGCAAGACGAAATCAGCCTCCCCACAACCTACCTCGACACTGTGGAAAGTACTGAAATCCTTTGCTTTTATAGGTAAAGTGTCAAAACCAAATTAGCACAATTTCCACTTAATATAGAAGGGACTGAACTGAGATTTATTTGATTGTGTGAATATGGCACATCAACTGTAAAATAAACCGCTTGTTAATGTATTTATTTTTTTGTCAGATCGCTTGTGTGATCCTTTGTGAGTTATGTTCATAACTGTATGTTTTGGCGAATGTGAGATGTTCAGTCGTCAATATAATTTACTTTATATGTGTAGTTTATAGTCTATCATCAATAAACTCATGCAGTAACAGGACACATTACAAATATTTGAGACCCATTGTAGTGCTTCCTTTTATATTTTAGCAATGCTAGTACAAAACACCGCCCACACATGAAGCCAGGGCAAGAAGAGACACTTTTACAGACAAGACAAACTTTTATTGATAAAAACTTCATATTTTGACTGAGTGACTCCACACTCGGTGATTCACACCATCAGTTAAAGTACTAGATTCCATTCAAGTGAATGTATTAATTCATTCTGATTGCTGAAGCCACAGTAAAAGCAGATGATTTTAAATATAACCCAGCCCTTGTAAAATCTAGTGAAGCGCAGCTACATGAAAATTGTGGTTAAATACAACAACGAAGTACTTTATTGTCACATTCAAATTGTAATCCCGCCTGTTTTGTTTTTCTTTTGAATTCTTGGATGGAATATGGTAGGCAATATAAGCTGCGGCTTCAGCCATCACCCATTTCAGATAACCTGTGTTGAACTGTATAATCAGAGGAGTTATTGTTTAATTTGACCTTGTTAGATTTTTTCCCCTTTGTTATATTATTCTATTTTCTTTTAATCTTTACCTTTAATCAATCCGAAATAAAGATTCATTCATTAATTCACATTCCACCACTGGCTTTTAGCAACAAGTGTATTTCCCAAATATGTTTTACACTTGCTTTAACTAACCACCACCCATTTGTCTTTTGTCTATGCAAGAGGGAAAATGTCCACCCCAACTGGACCTTGCCTCACTATTTACAGAGATGCAGGCTGAAGATCTGCTGGACCAGTACCAGGGGCCGATCCAGTTGCTTCTCAGTGAGGGAGCGTGGCTGCCGTGTGTGACCCATTCCAGTTTTATTCTTTTTTACAGTTTGAATTTTGCACATTCTGAATAATCTGGAATTTGCTGCTGATTGTAATGGACAATTTAGTGACTTAAGTGTTTGCATCATGATTTTCCATTTTGTCTGTTAAGACACCGGTGGGAAAAGAGTCAACTGTACAAAAGATTTATCGGTGACCTTGAAAATAATGGCTCATTTTTAAGAAAAAAGTAACCAAAACAATTATTTTATTAACTGACAGAATCAGAATCAGAATCAGAATCAGGTTTATTGCCATTGTTCATGTAGTACACAAACTAGGAATTTGTCTCGGTACAATGCTGCAACGTTAAACATGATAAGATAAGAGAAATAAACTATACATGTAATAAAGTGTAGGATAAGATTAAGTGATACTGGTCAACAGTTAAAATATATATTAGCCAGCAGCAGATACTGTGGAGAACTATATAGTGCAGTCGGTAATGCAGGAAGAAAACAGTGATGATTGACATGAGTCTGGTTGAGCTGCTGTACATGGTGCACGAGAGTCAATAAGTCACTTAGTGTTCAGCAGTCTAATGGCAGAGGGGAAGAAGCTGTTCATGTGACGGGAGGTTTTAGTCTGGATGGACCGAAGTCTTCTACCAGAGGGGAGGGGGGCAAACAGTACGTGACCAGGGTGTGAGGGATCGGCTATGATCCGGCCAGCACGCCTCCGGGTCCTGGAGATGTACAGATCCTGGAGAGATGGGAGCTTGCAGCCGATCACCTTCTCAGCAGTGCGCACGACGCGCTGCAGCCTTAGTCTGTCCCTGGCAGTGGCTCCTGCGTACCACACGGTTATGGAGGTGGTGAGGATGGACTCGATGATGGCTGTGTAGAACTGCACTAACATCTTGGTGGGTAGCTTGAGCTTCCTCAGCTGCCGCAGGAAGAACATCCTCTGCTGGGCTTTTTTGATGAGTGAGCTGATGGTCAGCTCCCATTTGAGGTCCCTGGTGATGGTAGTGCCTAGGAAGCGGAAGGAATCAGCAGTGGTGATGGGAGAGCCTGAGAGGGTGAGGGGGGGCAGAGGAGTAGTGACTTTCCTGAAGTCTACAATCATCTCCACTGTCTTCAGAGCGTTCAGCTGCAGGTTGTTATTGCTGCACCAGGACGCCAGCTGGGCCACCTCTCTCCTGTAGGCGGACTCGTCGCCGTTGGAGATGAGCCCGATGAGGGTGGTGTCGTCCGCAAACTTGATCAACTTGACAGACTGGTGGCTGGAGGTGCAGGAGTTGGTGTAAAGGGAGAAGAGTAGGGGGGAAAGTACACAGCCCTGGGGTGATCCGGTGCTGATGCTAGTATAGTCTGAGACAGTCTTTCCCAGCCGCACATGCTGTCTCCGGTCCGTCAGGAAGTCGATGATCCACCTGCAGAGGGAGTCAGGCACGTTGAGCAGGGACAGCTTGTCCCGGAGCAGAGCGGGGCGGATGGTGTTGAATGCGGAGCTGAAGTCCACAAACAGGATCCTGGCGTAGGTTCTCGGGAAGTCCAGGTGCTGCAGGATGGAGTGGAGGGCCAGGTTGACTGCATCGTCTACAGACCTGTTGGCTCGGTAGGCAAACTGCAGCGGGTCCAGGAGAGGGGTGGTGATGGACTTGAGGTGGGACAGGACCAGGCGCTCAAAGGACTTCATGACTACAGAGGTGAGCGCTACAGGTCTGTAGTCATTAAGTCCAGTGATCCGTGGCTTCTTGGGGACAGGGATGATGGTGGAGGATTTGAGGCAGGACGGCACGTGGCATAACTTAAGGGAGGTGTTAAAAATGTCTGTGAATACAGGAGCCAGCTGTTTCGCACAGAGTCTCAGGGTGGAGGGAGACACGCCGTCTGGGCCGGGGGCCTTGCGCGGGTTCAGTCTGGAGAACTGTTTGAGCACATCCTGCTCACTGATGATAAGGGGAGGGGGGGAGGAGGGGGGGGTGCCTTAAATGAAGTAGGGAATGTGGAGGCTGTGGAGCTGGAGGGAGGGGGGGAGTTGGACACAGATGACGAGGTGTCAAAACGGGCATAGTGTTGGGACAGTCTTTGACAAAGGGCTTTGTCATCCTGACCTTTAGGAGCCTTAGGTCGATAGTTGGTGATTTGCCTCAGTCCTCTCCACACGGAAGCCGAATCATTAGCAGTGAACTGCTGCTGGAGTCTCTCTGAGTATAGAGATTTAGCCCTCTTCAGCTCTCTGTTAAACCGGTATTTAACCTCCCTGTAGCAGTCCCTGTCTCCACTTTTCAGCGCTGCTTCCTTCTCCTTCCTGATCTGTCTGAGCTTAGCTGTGAACCAGGGTTTGTCATTAGAGTAACTCACCCTGGTGCGTGATGGAAGAATGTTCTCTTCACAAAAGTGGATATATGAGTTCACAGTGTCCGTGTACTCATCCAGATCATGCGTGGCTCCTTTAAGCATGCCCCAGTCAGATATTTCCATGCACGTTTCCAGCTTCTCCTCAGCATCACTGGTCCGTATCTTCGTAGTGCTCACAACAGGTTTAGTGAGCTTCAATCTCTGTCTGTATGTGGGAATGAGGTGAACCATCACGTGATCAGATAATCCCAGCGCAGCTCGAGGGACAGCGCGATATGCGTCTTTCACTGTGGTGTAACAGTGATCCAGTGTGTTTAATCCTCTGGTGGGGCATTTAATAAACTGTTTGTAGCGGGGGAGATCGTGGCTCAGATTGCACTGATTAAAGTCGCCAGCCACAATAATCAGCGAGTCTGGAAAACTCCGCTCTGTGTGTTGAATGTGATCCGCGAGCACGCGCTGAGCTTCGCGCGTGTCCGCGTCGGGAGGGGCGTACACAGCGATCATTATGAAAGAAGCAAACTCCCGCGGGGAATAGAAGGGCTTGCAATTGATAACAAGAAATTCCAAGGCAGGAGAACAGTGTTTGGAAATTACCGTTACATCAGAGCACCAGCTGCAGTTGATGTAGAAGCAGACACCGCCTCCTGTGGTCTTGCCGGAAAGCTCTGTGTCACGATCAGCACGGAAGAGCTGAAAGCCGTCGAGGCGCAGCGCGCTGTCCGGTATATTTTCCCAGAGCCAGGTCTCAGTAAAGCAGAGGGCAGCTGAGGAGGCGAGGTCCTTAAAACGCATCAGCAGTCTCAGTTCATCTACCTTGTTAGAGAGAGAGTTGGTATTGGACAGAAATATGCCAGGCAGCGCCGTTCGCGAGCCTCTCCTGCGAAGTCGTACGAGAGCGCCCGCTCGTCTACCTCTCTTCCGCCGTCTCACTTTCCGAGCCAAACAATAAACCAGATCGGCGGCAGGGGCTAGAAAAACTGGGAGGAGGTCCGTGGGGGTGAAAGTCCTGATATTTAGAAGTTCTTCACGGGTATAAGTGCAAGCAGACACACAATTGACAAACAAAAGCAAACAAAGAGCGCAGCGAAGCACCATGCCGACCGCTGTGGGCGCCATCTTGGATTGAACTGACGACTGTATTGTTGGATGTATATGGAGGAATTCTGGGTCATATTAGCATCTGCTCTTCATCATAATGGGTTTGTGCAGGGGTGTCCAATCATGTGCCATGGAGGGCCAAGACCCTGCAGGCTTTACCTCCAACCAGTGTCTTCAACAGCAGATTCCACTGAACTTCTTTCACTGACTGCAGATCAGTGACAACACCTGCTGAAGAGACTGGGTAGAAGAGAGAACCTGCAGGGTCTTGGCCCCCCATGACACCTGATTGGAACCCCCCGGATTAGGTTTAATGGGATTTAACATTTTTTTTTTTTTCCACAATATCTTTATTGAACCTTTTTTTTTTTTTTAACAAACATGATACAAACAATCAAACACTAACACTAAAGTACTACAAAAAAAAAATGCACTAAAAACACCAACAACCACCAACAAAATCAAGTCTTCAACAATGCTCCTCTGTTTAGTCTAGACAATCCAATACATAAGTATACATATTATGTTCACCAGTTTGGAATTTACAAGGTCCACACACATCATTCACCTTCTTCTTCAAGAGTTATGTTTAAATTTTTTACATAATCAATAAAAGGTCTCCATATATTCTCAAACACAATTTCCTTTGATTTCAGTATATATGTTATTCTTTCTAATGGAAGGTTTGTTAACATCTGTCTTAACCACTGAGTCACATCTGGTCTATGAGTCTTTTTCCATAATAGTGCAATACATTTTTTGGCATTAAGCAAACTGAGGTCTATGAATGTTCTTTCACTTTTATTAAAATTATGCTTTTCTGGGTACAGACCCAACAAAAACAGTTTAGGATTCAATATGATTTGTTTTGAGATTATTTTTTCAATTGTTACCCTCACCTCTTCCCAAAACATTCTTATTAATCTACATTCCCATAAACAATGAAATAGGGTTCCTTTACTTTCCATGCATTTTGTGCATGTATCTGGTATATTTTTGTTATATCTATTTAACTCCTCCGGTGTAACATACATCCGCATTAACCATTTGAAATGTATCAATTTAAGGCGTGCATTTATTGATTTGGTTTGAGCTTCTGTACAAGCCAATTCCCATTGTTCCTCTGAAATTTCAATTTGCAGATCTTCTTTCCAGTAGTTTAATCTTTTCAGTGAATTTTCACTTGAAGATAGTGTCAATGAGTTATAAAACTCTGAAATAATACCCTTTCTTTTACTATCTTTCATCATCATTTTTTCCAAGGATGAATAAATAGGTCGAGTGAGAGCTTTATTTTGATTTGATCGAATAAAGTTTCTAAGTTGAAGATATTTAAAAAAATGTGTTCTATTGAGATTAAATTTGATCCTCAGCTCTTCAAAAGACATTATGTTGTCTGCACCTGGCAAATATAAATCCTGAATCTTTTGTATCCCTTTTAAATTCCATACTTTAAATACAGCGTCCGCTCTCCCTGGTTTAAAATATTGATTACCCCATATTGGACTAAATTGTGACAATAACTGTGGTTCTTTTAAATAGTTTTTAGCTTCACACCATATTTTGATCATATGCTTTACAAATGGATTTTTAACTTGTTTTTGTAATTTTTTTGCCGAATCTGAGTATATGAATATGGGAAGAGGTAAAGGTAAATTGTATGATTCCATTTCAGTCCAGTGAGGGAGATCATTTGATGAAAAATAATATGTCATAGACCTCAGTTGTGCTGACCAATAATACAACATAAAATTTGGACATTTCAGACCTCCACAATCAAATGGTAAATATAATAAAGACAAACGTAATCTAGCCCTCCTGTTGTTCCATATAAATTCCACTAACTTTTTTTTAATTCTTGAGAATAGATCTAAAGGTGGTGATAAGGGAATGTATTGAAATAAATAAAGTATTTTAGGTAAAATATTACTTTTAAGTATATTGATTCTCCCGATCATCGACATTGGTAGTGACATCCATCTCTGAGTTAACTCATTGATATCTGACATTAAGGCTTCATAGTTGACACTGGCGACTGATTCTAGCTTAGGCATAATATGGATTCCTAAATATTTAAACTGATTTACAACATTGAATTGATTTACCTCAGGGGCTGGGTAATTTCTCTGGGTCTCATTTAGCATTAATATTGAAGATTTAGTTTTATTTATTTTATATCCTGATATTTCCCCAAAATTCTTTATTAAATTCAACAAGGTTGGAATTGATTTTTTTAGATTCGACATAAACAAAATTATATCATCGGCGTACAGGGAGATTTTATGTTCTGTTGGTCCAACTTTAATTCCATATAATTGTGAATGTAAACGTATCGCTATCGCTAAAGGTTCAATTGCCATAGTAAACAGTAAAGGTGAAAGTGGACAGCCTTGTCGACATCCTCTATTGATTTTTATTGGTTTTGAAATATTGTTATTTGTTAGGATTTCTGCTGTAGCATTATTGTATATTATTTGAACCCATTTTATGAAATTATTTCCAAGTCCAAACCTTTGTAGGACTTCAAAAAGAAAGGGCCATTCAACTCTATCAAAGGCCTTTTCGGCATCCAATGATAGGAGAGCTGTATCCGGTGCTTCTTTATTAAAATAAATAATATTAAATAGTCTTCTTACATTATGGAAGCCTTGTCTACCCTTTATAAAGCCATTCTGATCTCGATTAATAATATTTGGTAAAATTTCTTGTATTCGTCTTGCTAAAATTTTACAGATTATCTTAAGGTCGGCGTTTAATAGGCTTATTGGTCTCATATTTTCACATTTATTAGAGGGCTTACCTGGTTTTGGCAGCAGTATAATTAAGGCATTATTTATGTATGATGGTAAATTATTATTTTGAAATGCTTCTAAAACCATTTCCAAAAAAGGTTTTATTAATTTATTCTTAAATTTTTTATAAAGGTCAACTGGAAGACCATCTGGTCCTGCACTTTTTCCTGATTTCATATTATCAATGGCTAGCCCAACTTCTTCTTGACTAATTTTAGACTCCAATATCTCCCTGTTTTCATTTGGAATACACGGTATAGATAGTTCGTTCAAAAACCCATTTAGTTTTGTTAAATCAGGTTCATTTTTGGTATCATATAATTTTTCATAGTAATCTCTAAAGGCTCTATTAATTTCTAAAGGATCTATAACTACCTGTCCGTTACTTATAATACTGGTAATTGGTGTTTTAATTTCCAATTGTTTAATCTGCCATGCTAATAATTTTCCTGATTTTTCACCTTGTTCATAAAAAGATTGTTTCAATCTTAGAAGACTCGAGGCAGCTCTATTCGCTGATTTTTTGTCGTATTCAGCTCTCAAAATCAGTAATTCATTCTCCAACCTTGGGTCACTTCCTGCATACACTTTTTCCTGAAGACTTTTTATTTTATGTTCCAATTTAGCTCTCTCCTCTCGAGTCTTCTTAGATTTTGATCCTGTATAACTAATAATATGTCCCCTAATAAAAGCTTTGAAAGCCTCCCACTTTACACATGCTGATGTTTGTGTAGTATTGATGTCAAAGAACTCGTCTATCTGTTTTTCTATATACTTGACAAATTCCTCATCCTGAAGCCATTTATGCTGAAATTGCCATCTACCTGATTCCTTTGTCAATTTTTTATCTACATATATTAGACAACAGGGTGCATGATCAGAGATCACGATGTTATCATAAAAGCAGTTTTGAATCTTGGACCTTAATTCTGTGGAAATCAAAAAATAATCAATACGTGAGAATGTCTTGTAGGTACTGGAATAACAAGAATAGGCTTTAACTTGTGGTTTCATTTCTCTCCATATATCTAACAATCTCAATTCTTTCATAAAATGATTAATAGTCATCCTACATCCAATGTGCGTACAATCCAGTCCTGTTGATCTATCCACACCTGGATTCAATGTACAATTAAAATCCCCTGCTATTATATGTTGCCCTGTAAGTGATGATAAGATGAGAAATAAATTAGCAAAGAACTTCTGATCATCTATATTGGGACCATATAAGTTCACAAGATTTATATTTTCTAATAGCAAAGAACCTTGAATGATTACATATCTTCCAAATTTGTCTCCAATTACATTTTTCACTTGAAAAGGAACTGATTTATGTATGAGAGTCATAACTCCCCTGGCTCGGGCTGAAAATGAAGAGGTGAATACACTTCCCTGCCATCTACTCCTAATTCTTTTAACATCCTCCTCTATCAGATGAGTTTCTTGTAAAAACACAATTCTTGAACCCATGTCCTTTATTTTATTCATAACTTGTTTAAGTTTTTTTAAATTTTGTAGACCTCTGCAATTCCATGAAGTTAAATTAAGATTAACACTTTGGTCCATGATCAATAGAGAGTTTGGGATTACCTTGCAGTGTAAACATGCTCATACAGAGAAGCAAAAACATGAGTGGTTGAAAATTCATCCTACAAACTACACACAAACAAATTTCCCCTTCCCACACTTGTGGCAAACCCCCCAAAATCAAAAGAAAAATTCTGTCTCCCGATATAGCCATCGACCGTTCCACACCCACGGGGAACAGCCTAAGCCACTCCTTCTTCATCCTCCCAATCACCCTAACTCTACTGCTTTTAATGACGTAACATTAACTCTCCTCTGTAGTTTTCCAACTTAACTCCAAAATTTTTAACAACTTTGTACATCATAGTTTTTTTTTTGTTTGTTTGTTTTGTTTTTGTTTTGTTTTTTTAATATATAATACAATCTATATTTTGTAAACTTACTATTTACTTCAAGTCAGTCAGATGCCTGTGCAAATGCTTAATTATTCTACCTTATATTTTGTTCATGCTTAGCTCCCACCAGTCTCTTCTTCTTCTTTGATCTTCTTGATGAACTCCTGCGCCTCCTCTGGGGTCTTGAAGATGTGGGTTCTGCCCTCATACGTGGTCAGCAGTCTCGCAGGATAGATTACACCATGACGAATCCCAAGGTTGCGCAGCTCCTTACGTACGGGATCAAACTGCTTCCTCAATTGCTGGATTCCTGTGGCCAAATCTGGGTAGAACCGCACCTGCTGGTCCTGGTGTTTAATCTCTCCTTTAGCACGTGCAGCGGTGAAGATCTTCATCCTGTCTCTGTTGCTAAGAAACTTCATAATTAAGGTCCTCGGCGGTCCCTTATCTCTCCGTGGGCCAATACGATGTGCTTTTTCCAGAACCACTGCTGATTGCAACTCCTCGCTGCCCAGCACCTCCGGAATCCACTTTTCCAGAAAGGAACATACGTCCCGACCTTCTGATTCCTCTGGAAGACCCACCAGCCTCAAATTATTCTGTCTCGACCGAGATTCCAAATCCAAAATATTATCTTCCAGAGATTTATTTTTTTTTTCCAAAGTGCACACCTTTAATTGAAGATGGGTGACGTCATCTTCAGCACTAGCGAGACGGAGCTCCATCTGCGCCGTTCGTTCTACACAGTCACCCAATTCCTTTCTTATTCCTTCCAACGCTGTCATAATCCCATCAAATCTAGAGGAAAAGTCCGCTCTCATTGAACTCATGGCAGCCATCAGCGCATCTGCGCCTCCCCCCGCAGACATCGCACCGTTGCCAGCCTCCTCCGCCATATATGGAGTTTTGTTTGCTGCGTCACAGACCTGAAAGTCCGTTAATTTGGACTGTTTCGGCGGCTCGCTTTTTCCTTTTCCTGGTTTTCCAGCCTTAGGCTTCGCCGACATATCCTCGCCCAAATGCTGGGATACGTTCTGTCCCAAATGAGAGAGTTATTTGCCGATTTTTTTTCTCCAGGAGCAGAGCAGAGCGAGACACGTCCGTCCTACGTGGCAGCCATAACCAGAAGTCGGGATTTAACATTTTAACACAAACTGCTTTATGGTTCATAATTCTGTTGACCACCAAACCAAAAGTGATTTCTCAAACTGCTGGATTGTTCTTAGACAGCTTTTCCAATCTTTCAGTATTTAATTTGTGCCACATGGTGGTAACCTTCACATATATATAAAAAAAAACAAAACTTCACAGGTTTATTGTCAGTGCAATTCCCAGTGCAATACTACATGAATGCATGTATAGTACGTTGTTGATGCAGAGAATATATATTTCTACAGTACATGTATCTAGTAAATCAATTATTTTCCATGTAACCTTGTGACTGCATTATTTTAATTGCCTTTAATCCTAGATCAAGTTTGTTTTGGCCTAAAATACATCATAACTATCAAATATATCTTATTATACGTAACTCAGTACTGTTTACTTTTTGAATACATATTTTGTGGCTAATATAGTTATTAAACTGGCGATCAAGTTGTGTCAGCTGATCATTTTTTTCTATGACACCACCTCAGACTCTGCTGCAGAAGCAGGTACGTCCATGATGTCTGAACAGTCTCTCCATGATTTTCAGGCAGAGCAGAGCAATTTATTGTACAGGAAATAAACGTTTCTACAGACATTCTTAAGCTCTATAACCAGTGATCGTTGGTGAAGCTGTGCTGACATCAGTGACAGGCTGATGACATCAGTGAGAGGCTGTGTTGAACGCCAGACCGACCGTTTGAAGAGGTAATTTCCCAACAACAGAGCCATCTGAAATACACACACACAGCATACATATTTTAGTACCTAACTTGCAGACATTACAGTGTAGCACGACGTACTTACAGCAAACTAGCATTAGCAACCATTAGCTTACCGTCATATATGAACTAGTTTGTATCCTCATGTCTTCGGCTCTCCCAGAAGCTGCAGAACTATTCCAGAGTGTTTCGTCTTGCTGCCTGTACCATTATCTGGCGGTCCTTTTTGGTATTTACGGCGAAAAAACCCACAGACCGAGGAGTCGCCTTGTAGAGCAGCCATGTTATGTTTGCTTGGGTCGCACGCTCCACGTCACGAGAGTGTGGCGCCGCCTTGCTGTTCAAGAAATCCCACCCACCCCAGGCGTGTCAGCAGTAATGTCGAAACGCAATCAAGGCCGAATCGAGTCGTTGTGAAACGAGTCGTGTTCTCAAATCGGGGCTAAGCGGGGCTAATGGAAAAGCCCCTATATGTCTCCCAGCTGGTCTGGGAACGCCTTGGTATCCTCTCTGAAGAGCTGGAGCAGGTGGCTGGGGAGAGGGAAGTCTGGGCTTCTCTGTTTGAACTGCTGCCTCCGCGACCCAGACCTCCGGAAAAGCGGTAGATGGATGGATGGATGGATGGATGGATGGATGGATGGATTTAAAAGTAACGTGAAAGTTACTTTTCCAAGTAACTCAATTACTTTAATCATGCAGTAATTGTAAAGTAACCCAATTACTTTTGAAAAGAAGTAACTTGTAACTCTAATTAGTTACTATTTTTTAGTAACTTTCCCAACACTGCTCCTAACATAACAACATAACAACATACAGGTACAACAACATTGGTACCAGTGTTGGGCAAGTTACTCAAAAATAGTAACTAGTTACAGGTACCAGTTACTTCTTTTCAAAAGTAACTGAGTTACTTTTGAGTTACTGCATGATTAAAGTAACTAGTTACTTGGAAAAGTAACTTTCATGTTACTTTTAAATGCATACTTAAATCATCCTGCACACACAGCAAGATCAAGGGCCCCTTGTTCTCAGAAAAAAGAAGAAAAAGAAAACTGATGAGAAAAAAATCTTACAGAAAAAAAATGTCTCAGATTTACATAAACTATTGTAATCAGTAGAAAGTCAGAAATTTACTAGAAATAAAGCTGTAAATTCACAGAGAAAAATTTGGACCCCCTGGTGGGCCGTTTTTGGCCCGTTTTTGACACCCCTGGACCAGCCCATTAAAAATGCATATTTAGAGGATTTACTTCCATGAAATAGTTGCATATCGCAATAGCATGTAAATAAATGAGATAAAATAAAACAGAAAGCACAGATAAATGAAAGTTCACCGCTTAGAAGAAGCTGTTCTTTACTGCAACAAATCACAGTCACTTTTTCTCTGCGCGTAAGAAAACTTTAAATGCATTTAATGCGGACATTAAATGCGAGCTTCTTGCTCAAAAAATACTCATGTTTAACCACAGAGGTAGTAGCTGTTAGGGGCTACTTACCGCTCGGACAACAGGTGATCAGGGCTTGATATGAGAAGTTGCCGCCACCACAGCATTTCTTCACCGGGTTGTGATGTGAACTGGGGCAGGACAGGAAACGGACCCGTGGAGGAGACTGTGTGACGGCTGCGTCAGTTACGGTAGGGTCAGTTTATATTTATTTGCTTGCCTTTGCCTTTGGCACGACAACCTCCTGTGGTTTGAGGCCGCTAGTGGCGCTGGGGATGGCAGTCCCACCAATAGCCACAGAAACTGTGTATTCATCACCAGTTGGCAGCTGATGAGGAGGGTGTCTAGTAACTGCAAGCTGTATGATCGTCAGTCCACCTTATTCCTAGGTCCCATGATGCCTTGTGTGAATTATGGTAGCAACTTCCAGTGCTAGTTTAGAACATATGGTTGTCACTGAAACGGGACACTTTTCTTTGTTAAAAAACAATGACTTCGGCATCAGAAATGTGGGAACACGGCGTCTTGCACCTCAAAATAGTAATATAATCATACCACTTCCCACGACTATCAAGGGATGGAAAGATGACCTTAAAAAGTGGCCTCGTACACAGTAGCTCCGTTAGTTAGCGCCGCTGCTAAGATGCTAAAAGTGTAAACAAATGACCCGTGCTGGCAAAATGAGTCACTTTGAGGACATTTTCAAAACTGATGTAACGTTATTTACATATTCTGTATTGAAAGATCTTCAAAATGGTATTTAATTTGTAGGAAGTGCACAGAAACTGACCTGGAAAAAAGACGATTTGTTTATATTTTGACTAGGTTGAAAACTCGTTGCCTGTGCTTATAATGACGAGGTGGGCATTCAGACCAGCACATCTCCACTGCAATAAAGTCAGCTGCATTTTGTTAAAATGTGTTGGAAATAATCAAATTTACCTTACAGCAGACGTACACCACAACACCGTGCTTGGATGTTGTCTGTCACCATGTGGTGAGAAGCCTCCATTTATCCAGTCTATTGGCACAACCACGAACACCAGCCAGTGCCAGAACTATGCCAAAACATTCAAAAAATACAAAAACTAGAAGAGATGAATTTAACTGCCACTTGAGTGGAAAACATGTATGTGGACTATACATTAAAATGAATTTGACAAACTTTTAAATGCCCCTGCTACTCCACTCTGATTGACTGATTTAACATTACTGCAGCCGAAACCGGAAGTTCCGTCCATAATCATTCCTACAGTGGCACCCCCAGGAATAAGGTGGATTAATATCTATCCATATTAATAAAGCGAGTACCACATCTGATGAAATTTCAGTAACTGTAACGCATTACTGAATTTTTAAACAGTAATTTTGTTACACAGCATGTTACTGCAAAAGTAGTGGCATTACAGTAACACGTTACTTCCAATACTGATTGGTACAGATATGATGTGCAATGTGGGAGGAAACCGGAGAAATCCCGGAGTAAACCCACACAGACACGGGGAGAACATGCAAACTCCACACAGATCACTGTTGGTCGGGGATTGGGATCGAACCCAGGATCCCCGGTCAAGGGTGAGTTGCTGTGCTGCCGCAGTGCTAACCACTGCTCCACCGCGCCGCCAAAAACATGCAAGTTAGATTAATTGGCATCAAAACTGGGGATTCTAAATTGTCCTTAGGTATGACTGTGAGAGTGAATGGTTGTCTGTCTCTCTGTGTTGGCCCTGCGATGGACTGGCGATCTGTCCGGTGTGTACCCTGCCTCTCGCCCAAAGATGCTGGGATAGGCTCCAGCCCCCCCGCGACCCGAAAAGGATGAAGCGGAAGATGAATGAATGAATGATGCGCAATGTTGTATCAAAATTAATTTGACCTAAGATTACAACATTTTTATAGGCTTTATCAGGTTTATTAAGCTAGCTAAAAAAAAAATCATAGGTAGCACTACAAGCAGACACATCCATAACTAGACCTAGTGGTGTAACGCCCAAACACTGCACAGTGAGCGTAAACAGCAGATTCAAAAAAAAAAAAAAAAAAAAAATTAAGTGGACATAGTATAGTAGATACTAATAGTATAAAATTCAAAACTATGTCATGCAAAATCTAGTCTAGACTTGTGAATGAGTGTCATTCACAAGTCTAGACTTGGCACCTGTTTATCTAACTGAGCTTCTGGACTTTTATTCTCCTGCTTGAGCATTAAGGTCATCTGACCAGCTGCTTTTCGTGCAGCCCAAAAGTAAATTAATACAGAGAGGGGACAGGGCCTTTGCAGTTGCAGTCCCTAGAATATGGAACAACCTGCCGCTCCATATACGCGCCACAGAATAGTTACAGTCTTTTAAATCACAGCTTAAAACCCATCTTTTTAATCTGGCTTTTATTCAAGTTCAGTTTGAGTCCTACAGCTCATGTTATGTAGTGGTCCCTGTGTTTTTTTTAGCTTGTCTTAATTTAATTTTTTCTGTTTCATATATATTTTATCATACAGTATGTTTTATTATTTTATCTTATTTTATCATGTGTAAAGCACTTTGGCCAACCTTGTTGTTTTTAAATGTGCTATATAAATAAAGCTGACATATACAGTATATGTATATATAAAATCTGAACTGGTGGATACTCGTCCAGTTCTGAAAGCTGCTCGTTATTTTTCAGGTTACACATGCACTAAAACTCATAAAAACTGGCGCGCGCACATACACACACACACACACACACACACACACACACACACACACACACACACACACACACACACAGAGGTGAAAATGGTTCTACATCACCCCCAACAAAGGATGTCAAAGTTTTGGAAAAGTTTTTGACATGTTTTGGTATCACAGGTTTGTGGGTGATCCTGACCCAGTTTGTGGCCCCTCGGTGTAATCCTCTAGGAGGATTTAGTTATATCTGAAATCAGCGGTGGCCACCGTTTCAGTTCAAAATAGTGTGTTTCCTGTTGGCCATACAGAATAACATCTATAGAGTGTTTTCACAGCTTGACGGGATACACATGCTCGTTTTTGATTTTCTACATAAAACTAAATGTTTGGTGGTCTCCACTGACATCATGTGTTGGGGGGCACCATAGCGTCATTTGTTGTAACTCATTCTTATTTCTTTGAAAAAATTACATTTTTCAGCAGGTGTGACGTGTGAGTCAATTTTCAGGAGTTCCTGTGCATGTTTAGCCCCACAACGTTTCAATAACTGGCATCGGTGCCTACCTACTTACCATATCTACAGCGGTATTGGCACACTCCATCACGGCCGCCCATGAACTCCAGCATGGAGTCAAAGTATCCGCCCACCGCCTCGAAGCCACCTCTCAGGGAATTCATCCCCCAGTCCCCTTCTTCTTCCTGGGCCCCCTCAGAGGCTTGGTCCTGAGGTGGTGGAGGTGATAGAGGTGGGTCCACAGAATCCTGACTGGTCCCAGTGTGAATTAACAGGCCCAGCAGGAGCAGGAGGGAAGTGAGAAGGGCCCGGCGTGTCATCCTGCAGCAGCTGAGGTTTAGAGACTGAATCAGAGATGACACCCACACACATACAGCTGATACTGGATCTCTGAGTGTGACCTGAACTTTGGTCCAGACTCTGGGACGGCCTCACATGTGGAGGAACAAAGTCCGGCTTCTATCTCATCGTTCTGACATCTGAGCCTCTGTCTGTTCTGCTGATGAATGAAACTCTTAGTGTGTTTGTTCACTGGATCAAATAAATGATTTAATACAGTGCATCCAGAAAGTATTCACAGCGCTTCACTTTTTCCACATTTTGTAATGTTATAGCATTATTCCAAAAGGAATTAAATTCATTTACTTCCTCAAAATTCTACACACAATGTCCCATAATGACAACATGAAAAAAGGTTTTTTTTGAGATTTTTGTAACTTTATTAAAAATAAAAAACTAAGAAATCACATGTACATAAGTATTCACAGCCTTTGCTCAGTACTTTGTTGATGCACCTTTGGCAGCAATTACAGCCTCAAGTCTTTTTGAATATGATACCACAAGCTTGGCATACCTACCTTTGGGCAGTTTCACCCATTCCTCTTTGCAGCACCTCTCAAGCTCCATCAGACTGGATGGGAAGTGTTGGTGCACAGCCATTTTCAGATTTCTCCAGTGATTTTCAATTGGATTCAAGTCTGGCCTCTGGCTGGGCCACTCAGGGATATTCACAGAGTTGTCCTGAAGCCACTCCTTTGATATTTTGGCTGTTTGCTTAGAGTTGTTGTCCTGCTGAAAGATGAACCATCGCCCCAGTCAAAGGTCAAGAGTGCTCCGGAGCAGGTTTTTATCCAGGATGTCTCTGTACATTGCTGCATTCATCTTTCCCTCTAACCTGACTAGTCTCCCAGTTCCTGCCACTGAAACACATCCCCACAGCATGATGCTGCCACCACCATTGGCATGGTTATAAACAGTGCCTGGTTTCCACCAAACATGATGCCTGGCATTTACGCCAAAGAGTTCAAACTTTGTCTCATCAGACCAGAGAATTTTGTTTCTCATGGTCTGAGAGTCCTTCAGGTGCCTTTTGGCAAACTCCAGGTGGGCTGCCATGTGCCTTTTACTAAGAAGTGGCTTCTGTCTGGCCACTCTACCATACAGGCCTGATTGGTGGATTGCTGCAGAGATGGTTGTCCTTCTGGAAGGTTCTCCTCTCTCCACAGAGGAACACTGGAGCTCTGACAGAGTGTCCATCAGGTTCTTGGTCACCTCCCTGACTAAGGTCCTTCTCCCTCAACCGCTCAGTTTAGACGGCCGGCCAGCTCAAGGAAGAGTCCCGGTGGTTCTGAACTTCTTCCATTTATGGATGATAGAGGCCACTGTGCTCATTGGGACCTTCAAAGCAGCAGAATTTTTTTCTGTACCCTTCCCCAGATTTGTGCCTCGAGACAATCCTGTCTCTGAGGTCTACAGACAATTCCTTTGACTTCATGCTTGATTTGTGCTCTGACATGCACTGTCAACTGTGGGACCTTATATAGACAGGTGTATGCCTTTCCAAATCATGTTCAATCAACTGAATTTACCACAGGTGGACTCCAATTAAGATGTAGAAACATCTCAGGGATGATCAGCGGAAACAGGATGCTCCTAAGCTCAATTTTGAGCTTCATGGCAAAGGCTGTGAATACTTACATGCATGTGATTTCTTGTTCTTTTATTTTTAATAAATTTGTTGAAATCTCAAAAAAAAAATAAAAAATCACATTGTCATTATGGGGTATTGTGTGTAGACTTTTGAGGGAAAAAAATAATTTAATCCATTTTGGAATAAGGCTGTAACATAACAAAATGTGGAAAAAGTGAAATGCTGTGAATACTTTCCGGATGCACTGTAATGTCTGAATGAATTTTGGTTGCTTAAATACATCTAAAAAAAAAATAAAAGTCATTCATATATTCATTTATTTTCATGATTTAATTCCCAAATAAATCTACATTCCTTGCACAAATAAGGAAATATTTCAGGCCTTTCTTTATTTAAATGTTGTTTATTATGATCTATAGCTTATCAAAATCATAAATTTGGTATCTGAAACACTTGGTTGGGGTACCTTTACCAAGTACTGGTCCTCTCCTTGTGAAGCTCCCTCAGGTTCCTGAATCTACTTGACAATTCTCTCAAAGCTACAGTCATCCCTGTTGCTCATGCACCTGTTTCTACCACACTTCTTTCTTCCAGTCAGTTGTCCATTAATATGCTTTGACACAGCACCCTGTGAACAGCCAGCCTTTTCAGTAATGACCTTCTGTGGCTTACCCTCCTTGTGGAGTGTGTCCATGATTGTCTTCTGGACAACTGTCATGTCAGTAGTCTTTGTCGTGATTGTGATTGATTGTGCTGAACTGTTCAGGGAGATACACTACATGTGCTGTTGGAGTAGTAATTTAGTCAAATTGGAAATATAGACTGTTCTAACAGTCTGAGATACCAGATTACCAATTCACTACTTAATGAATTGAGAATGATCAATAATTTATTTTGAATAAATTCTCCTTTTAACCTCAGTTGTCACCTGCCTGAAAGACCCAACTTTGTCAGAATAAAATGTCTTTGCCCTTTTATTTCAACTTGTTATAATTGGGAATAAAAACAGAAATGGTGAACATATATTTTTGTTGCTATAAGGTAGCAAAAAATATAAATAAGTTCTGTCTGTTGTAATTTATTTTAAAAAAAGTTACACCTTGGTACATTTTTCATTTTATTAATATGGCTTGTAGCATTTAAAATTACATTACAAATCATGTTTTATTTTTTTATTTTAATTTTATTAAAAATTTTTCTGTCTGTCCAGGGTGTACCCTGCCTCTCGGCCAAAGATGCTGGGATAGGCTCCAGGCCCCCCCCCCCACCCCACCCCCCGCGACCCGAAAAGGATTAAGCGGTAGAAGATGGATGGATGGATAATTTTTCTGAGCTCCACCACCTGTATATTAAAGGGGTCATTGACTGCACTTTTTCCACATTTTTACAGCCCACTCATGTCTTAATGACGTGTTTGTGACATATTTTGTTCACATTTTCTTTAATTTTTTTAATTATTTGAAGCAAATTTGTTTTTTTGTGTTGTTTTGTTTTGTTTTTCCTGGCTTTCTTGAAATGCTCTGCTTTAAAGCCTGTCACTTTCAAGCTGTTCAACTCTGCCCTCCCTCATACAACAGTTATCCATTAACTGAGTAGCTTCTAGCCTTCTTCTCGCTTGGATGAGCAGTGCTGGTTCACTGATCCATGGTTAGTTGTGTCTCTGGTGTCGCTCCAGCCCATCTCCCAACAACCTTGCCGGGATGCCACAACAAATTGCCAGCACCGTGTCCCAGGGCTGCTGGCCAAGCCAAGCTGCCAAGCCACGGGATCTCAAAGTGCAGTGTCTCACTCCATAGTACTCCGCTCCTCTCTTGCAGCAAGCTGGGGGATGCGCCATCACGAAGTGGCTCCCATATGTTGCCTGTGGGGGTGGAGCAGAATTGCACGGAACCCCGGAGGATGGTGGGGGTGTTATGTCCACAAACTTAACAATGACAACCGATAAGGATGCTGCCATTTACTGAACTTTATTACAAGTAAAGAATAGGAATATAGGGACATGTGTAATGGGGCCAGCTGTCAACCACCTCTCATACCACTGTGTATCAGGCGTAAAACTCACCTGAGATGGCGGGTTGCCGGGTATATATACTGCGTGGTGATGTTATCTGCAGGATGCTGCACCACTCCCAAAATACCCAATATTAATACACCACATTTCCCCCCCTTGCAAAAATTGAAAAATCTATTATTAACTTTAGCAGACAGCCCTTCCCAATTTAATAAACCTAATTCCCGCTATTCAGATACTCATTATTATTATTATCAAACACACATTTCTTCAGACATTTGCTATTAAACACATTAATCATTTCTATTCAATATTATCACACATTAAACAGTTAGTATTACTGTTCAGGTATATATAATGGCTTATTATTATATTTCAAAGGAACTTATTTCTATGTATATTAATTATAAGGGACATTTTTGTTTGTATTACTTAAAGAACACATTTTTTATAGAGAAGACACACACTTTTCTTTTTATTAAAGAACACTCGTTAGTTTTTTTTTTAATAGAAAGAACACAACCAAAACCTAATGGCTAGGGTCCGCGGGTAGACCACCACGGGACCCAATGCAGCTGGGTGGATTATTGTGCCACCGTGTCAGCCGTGCTCCTACCTGAATAGTCTTTTTCTTCCACGGGGAGAGCAGTTCTTTCTGAGGGGCTTCAGTAGCAGCCTGTGACAGCCTCATCCCTGGAGCTTTGTAGTGAGCCCGTGGCGGCCGCACCCCTGGGGCTTTCGGACCCCCGGGGCCAGGGCCAATCTTTATGACGCTAGGGCCCGGGTCCCACACTGCAGTAGCTGACTCCTGTGAACCCTTGCCTTCTGGAGCAGCCACCTGGACACGTCATAGTTGGTTTATGTGCCGAACCGAACCATCTGTCAGCCGAAAGCATGCTGTTCCCAGCTTCGCCATGATCCTCAGCGGCACCTGTTGTCTCGCTGGCTGTGGCCTGGTCAGTCACTGTCCCGGTCTCTCGCCGGTGTGAACCCGAACCCAGTCCATGACTTGGAGCGGCACCTTACTTGGTTTCATGCATTGTTGTTGTGCTCCTGGTGGTTCTGCATGCTCGTTTGGCTTGGGACTTCCATCGTGCTGCGATGGTTCCGTTATCACCGTGTTCATTGCGGACCCTTCACCCATTGTCTCCATCGTCGGTTGAGGCTAGTTGTGGGCACGGAAGGTGTCCGGTGCCTCTCTGGTGTCGCTCGTTGAGGCGGACTCTTCACCCGTCAACTTGGTCATAACCTCTGTAGCTTGTTGAGCGAGGGTACAGAAGCAGTCCTTTTCCTCCTCTCTTCCATCTGAAGAGCTCTGCTGTGCTGCGTTGTGTTTGTGTCCGGTTGCTGTTGCTGCGCTTCAGGGTTCTCTGCATGCTCTGGCTCCCTTCCCTCCGGCTCCAGTTCTGGCTGAGCAAGGGAACGAAGGCGAGTCCAGCTGCGCCCCCCCCCCCTCCGGGGCGGCTCTCCTTCTGAGAGCGCGGGGTGGCTGGTGTGATGCCGGTGTCATTTTGAATTACCTCGCTGGTGTCGTCCTCGATAGGTCCGGGCTCCCTCTCCTCCAGCTCCAGCTGAGCGAGGAACGGAAGCAAGTCTGGCTGCTGCCCCGTCCCGGGCAGCTCTCCTCCTGAACACACGGGGTGGATGGAATATTGTCGGTGCTGTTCTGAATTACTTTGTTGGTGTTGGTCTCATTAGACCTGGGCTCCGTCTCCTCCAGCTTCGGTTCTGGCTGTGCGAAGAACGGAGGCGAGTCTGGTCTCTGTTCTTTCTCCATGCCGTCTTCACCGTCCGTGCTGTATCCACTCTCTGCATTACGTTCACTGTCTACACTGTACTCTTTGGCTGCACCCACATCCATGAAGCCCTGGTATACTGGGCCTGGACCGCTGACCATCTGCCTGCCGATTGTGAGAGTAAAACCCAGCTCGCAGAATAAATCCCACCCCATAACATTTTCCCCCTGGCGTGTCACCTGGAACCAGAACACTGGAATCACTTTTTCGCTGTACTGCACTGTAAATGTGACGTTCCTGCTGGTACTGGAGCTCCTGTCGTCCGGTAGTTCCACTGCATCAGTGTGCTGGGGGGTGAGCCTCCAAACCGTGGCCTCGTTCACTATGGACTGTGTGGTGCCAGTTTTTTATTTATTTAGCGAATGCAAAGTCCTCAAGCCAAGCAGTTGCCTCCTGGTTTGCTGTATGGAGGGTGTGTAATCCTCCTTCCAGTCTTCGGAGCGGGCAAGCCTCTGTGGTGCCAGTGACCACCAGCATGGGCACACTCACGCCGTCTAACTTCACCACACGCTGCAGTCTTGACCAACCTTCAGGGCCCACAATGTTTATGCCGTGTCCGTAGGGTGTGGGGTTAGTTAGCTTAGTTTCTTGTCGATGGCAGCAAGTTTTTGCACGTCACACCACGTTTTTGGGTTTAGAAAAGTAGCTAGTTAGCATCTGGACAGCATCCTCATAATAGTCCGTCGGACCAAGCATTTGAAAAATTCTCTGACCTTCTGTACCCAGGTGGTGGACAAGCAGTATCTGCATTTTAATTTCATCCAGTTCCTCCAAGTCCAGCGCTGAAATGAAGATCTTGAATGCGCGTAACCATCATGGCCACAGGATAGCTGGCTCACCAGGGGACTTGAGGAATGGGTTTAGTCTGAAGCATGCGTCCATGGTTCGTAATTCTCGTCGCTAAATGTTATGTCCATAAACCTGGCAATGACGACCAACGAGGAATACAGGCACATGTGTAATGGGGCTGGCTGCCAACCACCTCTCATACCACTGTGTAGCAGGCTTAAGACTCACCTGAGATGGCAGGCCGCCCAGTATATATACTGTGTGGTGACATCATCCGCAGGATGTCGCACCACCCCCAAAATACCCAGTATTAATACACCACAGGGGGAGCTCACAGGAGCAGCCTCAGGTTACGTAAGCAGTTGCTGCAACCAGCACACTGGCGACGGCTGCAGAATCCCAGCGAAACCACTGGGAGGTGGGCCGGAGCGACGCGGGGTATATTGTGGTGAACCAGGTGGTAACAGGGATGGTTATTAGAGTGACTAAGATCTGAAGAAAATAACAATATAAACCGTGCTTGGTTTGAGCTTCCTGGTACCAGTGTTGGCTTGGGGGCTAATAGCTCAGGGGCTAATAGCGAAATGGGCATTGATGTCATTCCACGTCATGCTGCATCCTGGGCCGTCATCGCCATTGTCATGGTCTGGCTTCTTTGTTTACTTGTAGTCTACTGTAATTTCTAACGGGGACTGTGATGGAACACAGCAAACAAAAAATTCAAATTCATTATCCAGAGAAGCTGAATAAGGAAGGAAAGGAGCACTACCTCTAAAAGATTTAAGAAATAAACAGGATTGATTGATATGAGCTCAAGAAATGGACCACGGCTCTCGACCAACTGCTCACAATGTCAGATGTATTTACCTACCTGGTTTGTGGAGCGAGCACATACACCCATGATGCAATTTCATTCATTCATCTTCTTCCGCTTAATCCTTTTCGGGTCGTGGGGGGGCTGGAGCCTATCCCAGCATCTTTGGGCGAGAGGCAGGGTACACCCTGGACAGATCGCCAGTCCATCGCAGGGCCAACGCAGAGAGACAGACAACCATTCACTCTCACAGTCATACCTAAGGACAATTTAGAATCCCCATTTTTGATGCCAATTAACCTAACTTGCATGTTTTTGGCATGTGGGAGGAAACTGGAATTTAAGATCTATAAATCATTAGAGGCTCATGTTCAATTCACCAATGGATGGGTCCAGCCACCTCAAATCTTCCAGGTGAACAACCAGAAAACTATAGTTTGCACAAAGGTAAGCAATCATTGTTTCTACACAGTTTTCTGCACTAGCATGTGTCTCTGCAGCTACAGGCATTTCTAAGTCCCAGCGGTGAAATGGATTTATGTTCATATTTGTCATATGATGCTTGATAAGTATATACACATTATTGCCAACGGGACATGAAATACTAAACAAGTAATGTGACAATCCTGATGCTGGCGCACCAAAAAAACAACCGGTACAATTAGCTGCTATAAAAACATACTAAATCAGGACAGTGACATTTTATAGTCACCTGAAAGAGGAGAAGCTGCTGAATCTAATGATACCAAAAATTCTATGGACTTCAGTCCCCAGCTGATTTTAAATCCATGTGCAATGAAGGCAACAACGTGCGCTCTGGGAATTCCCAGTCAGCTTGTTAAAAGTTAGCAACAACTCCATGCGCATACAAGTAATCTTTGTATGTGTCTAAATTGCAACTTGCCTTCATGAAAATGCCATGAACACATGATCATGTGTTCAGGAATATTGTTGAAGCTGATGTCTTTCCTTCTGACCGCTGCAATCCATTCCATCCAATGCCTCTTTGTTAGCTCAGAGACCCGATTCTCTCCACTTTTCTTCCAAGTCGGGAAGTTAAAAAAACGTATGCCATTATCAATTTTTTCCCACATCAATTGTGAGAGCGGTTGTTGCATTGGACAACAGCAAAACTTCCCCATTCTTATGATGCGTAGTATTTGGAAGAAAAATAACACACTGGAGCAACTTGTTGTGTGTGTATGTGTGTGGCCCTTGGGGCTTGCCGTACCCGCCCTGTGTGGTGACGTCAGGCGGGCTACGGCCAGACTGTATATAGTTCTGTGTTGCTCATAATAAAGGGAGTTTGCTGCATGGCATAACAGACCCCAGTCTCTGATTTACCGACATAACATTTTGGCGATGAGAGAAAAACCATGGAGGCGTGTGGGCTACCTTCACCTCTACCACTGTTTCTGGAGTGTCCCGAAGAGCCAGCGATCCTGTGGCCAGACTGGATAGCCATGATTGGGGGATATGTTGCTGAGCTGGGCCTGGGTAGATTCGATGGGGACTGAGAATGGATGCTACTGGTCCGCTGTTTTGGCGTAGAGGGTTGGAGAATTCGCCACATGTTGGAAGAGATGGAGCTTTATGTGGATGCTGTTGGGAGGCTGGCTGGAGATTTTGCCGAACGTCCAAGGGACAAGAAGCTCCGGCTGTGGGTAGTGAGACTGTTGGCACCAAGAGGAGCTAAGCTAGTTAGCTTGGAGGAGCTAAAGGCTCAGTCTGTGGCAATGGGAAGGTTAGCCACGATGCTAGGTGCGTGCCAAAATCAAGCTACAAGCTACCAGTAGGGTATCGGGGAGGACCTGAGCCCCTGGTTACCAGAGGCGGTGAGCCAGCCGAGGAGCTCAGCACGGTGTGTGACTGTAGCGC
This sequence comes from Pholidichthys leucotaenia, assembly GCA_020510985.1. NCBI lineage: Eukaryota > Metazoa > Chordata > Actinopteri > Cichliformes > Pholidichthyidae > Pholidichthys > Pholidichthys leucotaenia. The sequence continues at coordinate 52,832,488 of CM035848.1, forward strand.
TGGTGATGTTGACGGCGCGGTGAGCAGCGACCGGACTCGACGGAGTTTTCCCCGTGGCTGGAGTCCAGGCAGCAGGAGAGCGGGAGCAAGTAGGCTGGACGCCCGGGAAGCAGCTGCGACAGCAGGGCGCAGAGGCAGCACAGTGGAGCGCCTTGGACGAAGGTGCTGGGTAGAGCAGCGAGGCGCCTGGGTCGGTGAGTGATGCTGGCGAGAGTGATGCTGTGAGCCCCAGGAGAGAGCAGCGACAGCCGGGCGCAGAGGCAGCGTAGCACAGTGCCTTAGACGAAGGTGCTGGGCGCAGCGGCGAGGCGACCGAGTCGACAGGTGACATCGACGAGCGAGCTTTGGTTTTCCCCGGAGTTTGGCCACAGGGGGCCGGAGTGTCTGGGGCTACAACAGCGGCAGCTGCAGCAATTTTGAAGACTGTCGGGGATGGACCGACAGGCACAGAGGGACGGCATGCCAGGCAGAAGCACTGCGGGTCCAGACGAGAGAAGCAGTCAGTGGTGAGATGGGACATTCTTGCCGGGGAGGTCAGCTTCAACCCCGGGGGCAGGCGGCTTCCAGGGGCACGCATGCCGTGGGGCTTGCCTGGGCCTCCGAGCCAGTTTTATCCGTGGCTGCCCATGGACTGTGGTGTAACTTAAATAACGTTAATGTACATATGTTGATAGGTGTGCAAGAGTGTATGTTGTGACATGGGATTATTTTGTGTAGTTTAGTTAGCTCAGAAAAAAAAATAGTTCTATTTTAGTTGTTTTTGGGTGAATGTGTTAGGCCATTCTAGTTCTCTATTTCCTGTTACTTCCCTTAGTGCATGATTGGGGTCCTAAATTGGGGAGGGTATCGATTGTTTGTGTGGTTTTGGAGTTTCAAAAGGGGGGGAGAATGTTGTGTGTATGTGTGTGGCCCTTGGGGCTTGCCGTACCCACCCTGTGTGGTGACATCAGGTAGGGTACGGCCAGACTCTATATAGTTCTGTGTTGCTCATGATAAAGGGAGTTTGCTGCATGGCATAACAGACTCCAGTCTCTGATTTACCAACATAAAACAACCCTCTCAAAAACTTCAGCTTAATCGCTTTCATCGCTCACCACTGAACAAAGACAGGCAGACCACTTTTCCCACAATTCCTTGCAGTTTTTCCATCAGGTGACATCACATGCCCATTCCCTATAGGCTATAGCCACTTTTTCACTAGCACCTACTCAGTTCATCTTGCTTTGACTCTACTCGGCCTGACATGGTTTAGGTCGTTTTCCATTACAACCGAGTACCATCTCAAGGTGGGTGGGTTCATTACAGGAAGGCGGCCCGTTATGTTGTTGACATGATGACGTTTTGCTGTCAGAAGCGAATACTTATTACAGCAAGTGCAAAATACAAGCAAAGCATGGCATTACTCACCATCTTCTCCGTGAACAGCCATCAGCTCGGAGGCATCCTGGTATACTTTTTCATTTCGGGTCGCTCTGCTGGCGATGGGGCTGAAAAGTTCATAGTGGTCAAATCTGACCAAATGAAGTTTATTTTTCAAGTGCAGGGAGCCCTGGAACACCGATGGAAGAAATGTGTGGACCGATGGGAAGACTGTTGAAAAGTAACCATATTTGGTCAAATTTGACCACTATATTCAGCTTTTTATTTATATAGCGCCATATCACAACAAAAGTCATCTCATAGCACTACCAAATGCAGGGAAAACCCCACAATTGCAGAAAAACCCAGCAATCAGATGATCCCCTGTGAGCAAGCACTTAGCGACGGTGGACAGGAAAAACTCCCATTTAACAGGAAGAAACCTCTAGCAGAACCAGGCTCAGGGAGGGGCAGTCATCTGCTGCAACTGGCTGGGGGTGAGGGGATAGAGAGGATGAAGAGAACAGACATGAAGAACAGGAACAATGAGAAGCCAAGTACATTACTGAAGGTCACCCGGCAGTCTGAATCTATTAACAGCAAAACAAAAGGGGGGTTAAGAGACACAAGATCCCTCCCTAATCGTAGGCTATATTGAAAAGGAAGGATTTTACCCTGTTCTTAAAAACGGAGATCGAGTCTGACTCCCGGACTCAGAGTGGTAACTGGTTCCACAGAAAAGGAGCTTGATAGCAGAAGGCTCTGCCTCCCATTGTACTTTTGGAGATTCTGGGTATTACAAGTAATCCAGCATTTTGGGAGCGTAGTGCTCTGTTAGAATGATAGGGTAATATCATATCTTTTATATATAAGGGGGCCTGATTATTAAGAGCTTTGTAAGTGAGAAGAAGGATTTTAAACTTAATTCTAAACTCTATGGGAAGCCAATGAAGGGAGGCCAGAACCGGAGAGATATGATCTCTCTTTCTAGAACCAGTTAAAACTCTTGCAGCAGAATTTTGGATCAACTGAAGACTTTTTAAAGATATTTTAGGACAACTTGACAATAACAAGTTACAATAATCTAATCTAGAGCTGACAAAGGCGTGGATCAGTTTCTCAGCATCATTCAGAGACAAGATGCTCCTAATCTTGGCAATATTGCACAGATGATAGAAGGCAGTCTTAGAAACAAATTTAATATGTGAATTAAAGAACAGATCTTGATCAAAAATAACTCCAAGGTTCCTCACAGAACTATTCAGAGCGGCAGCCAAATTAAGAGTTTGATTTGGAAAGGAATTTCTAAGGTTTTTTTGGACCAACAAGAATGACTTCAGTCTTATCTGGGTTTAAGAGCAGAAAATTACAAGTCATCCAGGCTTTGATTTCCTTAAGACAGGCATCTAACTTGGCTAATTGATTACAATCATCGGGCTTCATTGACAGGTATAATTGTGTGTCATCTGCATAACAATGAAAATATATACAGTGCTTTCTAATGATATTGCCAAACGGAAGCATATATAAACTAAAAAGAGTAGGGCCTAACACAGATCCCTGTGGAACTCCGTGACTGAGCTTACAGTTGGAAGAAAACTCATCATTGATGTGAACAAACTGAAGTCTATCGGACAAATAAGATCTAAACCACTGCAGCGAAGTTCCATTTAGTCCAACATAGTGTTCTAATCTATCAAGTAGAATGTCATGATTGATAGTATCAAAGGCTGCACTAAGATCTAAAAGGACAAATACAGAAACAAGTCCATTATCAGATGCAATAAGGAGGTCATGAGTGACCTTCACTAAGGCTGTTTCAGTGCTGTGATGAACTCTGAACCCAGATTGAAACTCTTCAAATGAACCATTTCCCTGCAAGTGGTCAAACAATTGCGCAGCAACAACTCTTTCTAAGATCTTTGAAATGAAAGGCAGATTAGAGATTGGTCGATAGTTAGCCAAAAGTCCTGGATCGAGCGTTGGCTTTTTGAGTAAGGGTTTAATTACAGCAATTATAAAAGCCTGCGGTACATAACCCAAAGTTAAAGAAGAATTAATTATATGAAGAATACGGCTACCAATAATTGGGAAGACTATTTTAAATAACCTGGTAGGAATAGGGTCTAAAAGACAAGATGAATGCTTAGATTAGATTCTTTTACCTTATGGAGGACCCATGCTGTTGTATTCATCTCAGACTGAAAGACATGGAGATGCAGTAATTTCCTCTGACGGAAGAGCATGGGGATTAAAGGGCTGGGGGACAAAAGGAATTGTCATGCGGGAATGAATTGTAATGCAGGACCTTGGGTAGCAGGAACGTGTGAGTGTTGTGATATAAAAGAGAGTCCCTGCTACATGAGGTTAATGTTTTCTGATTCTGGAAGATGTGAGAGAGTGAATAAAGTTCATCTGCTCTGAACGCTGGCAAACGCCGCACTACTGGCGCACACGGACCCGGCGGCTTGGATAGCGCTCACTACCGACGCCTCGGACGTGGCCATAGGGGCCGTCGTGGAGCAATGCGTCGCCGGTTCTTGGCAGCCGCTTGCCTTTTTTAGCAGGTCTTTGCATGACAGTGAACATAAATACAGCGTGTTCGACAGAGAGTTACTGGCTCTCCACCTGGCCATACGCCACTTCCAGTTCTGGCTGGAAGGGTGCACCTTCACTGCGTTCGTTGACCACAAGTCGCTAACGTATGCGATGGCCAAGGTTTCGGAACCACGGTTGGGCTGGCAGCAGAGACAGTTGGCCGCGATCTTGGAGTTTATGATCGACATTCAGCATGTGGCCGGTAAACTCAACGTGGTGGCGGACTGCCTCTCGCGCGCATTAGTGGCCCCAGTCTACGTAGGGATAGACTACACGGCCATGGACGCGGAGCAGATTGGCGATGCGGACATGTGTGCGCTCCAGTCTGGACCAACAGGGTTAAGACCCCCCCCCCCCAATCTGTGACGTCTCCACAGGACGCCCGTGCCTGGTGGTTCCACATGCTTGGTGCCGCCGCGTTTTTGAGTCGGTTCACTCCCTGGCGCACCCAGGAGTGCGCGCGTCAGTCAAAATGGTGGGAGCGACGTTCGTCTGGCCGAGCCTGCGCAAACAGGTGAAAGAGTGGGCTGCAGCCTACGTAGCGTGCCAACGAGCCAAAGTGCACAGGCACACAAAGGCCCCCTGGGAGCTGTTCCATATCCGGCTAAGAGGTTCGACCATGTTCACGTGGACCTTGTGGGCCCCCTCCCGCCATCACAGGGGTTCACGCACCTCCTGACAGTGGTGGACCACACCACACAATGGCCAGAAGCAGTCCCACTAGCTTCCACCGCATCCACAGACGTGGCATGCGCTTTTTTGACAACATGGGTGGCACGTTTTGGCACCCCTTCGGACATCACGTCCGATCGGGGCGCTCAGTTTGTTTCCGACCTGTGGTCCATGATGGACTGGAGCCTGGGCGTCTCAATTCATTGCACGGCCACGTACAACCCACAGGCCAATGGGTTATGTGAGCGTTTCCATAGTTCACTGAAAGCCATGCTCAGGGCTTTGCTTACGGATGCAAATTGGGTGGACCGGTTGCCGTGGGTTCTATTAGGGTTGCGTTCCGCACCGAAAGAGGATTTGACGGCTTCCCCAGCAGAGCTGTTTTTTTCTCAGACGCTGCGGCTCCCCGGGGGAATTTTTACCAGATAACCCCACGCCGAACACCCATCCGTCCTTGCGTTCACGGCATAGCGCAGATGCAGGGACGCTACATGGCCCGGCCCACCACTGTTTTCCCCGTGCTTTTGTGCCAAAAACCTTGAAGGACACGGCGTTTGTGTTTGTCAGGCACGATGCCCACCGGCCCCCATTGCGCCCACCCTACGATGGCCCGTTTAGAGTGCTGGAACCCAGGGACAAACATTTTGTGTTAGACTTGGGGGGTCGCCAGGAGAGAATCTGTATAGACAGGCTTAAGCCCGCCTTTGTGGTGGCAGATGAGCAGGTGGTGTTGGCTCGAGCTCCTCAGCGCGGAAGCCCTCCCCTGAGAACTCCCCAGGTAAACGATTCATGAGAGCAGTTACACGAGCATGCTGAATGTCCCCCCCCATTGTCCACCCACAGATGGACACACCCCCAGGAACCCCCCACCGGCACAGCAACACTGCAGGAGCCGAAGACCCTTCCCTACAGCAGCTACAGGCGGAGGCTGAAGCCAAGAGGATGTGAGGGTTAACACTCAGTCTGAGACTCTTGGGGGGGGACCCATGCTGTGGTATTCATCTCAGACTGAAAGACATGGAGATGCAGTAATTTCGTCTGACAGAAGAGCATGGGGATTAAAGGGCTGGGGGACAAAAGGAATTGTCATGCGGGAAGGAATTGTAATGCAGGACCTCGGGTAGCAGGGACGTGTGAGTGTTGTGATATAAAAGAGAGTCCCTGCTACATGAGGTTAATGTTTTCTGATTCTGGAAGATGTGAGAGAGTGAATAAAGTTCATCTGCTCTGAACGCTCGGCCTGGTTATTCCTCTCTCCACAATCTAACTCTAAAAGGTCAAATGGAGTAAACTTATCTAAACAAATATCAATTGAAGGAGTTGTAGTAGTTAATGTACTTAAGTTTACGGTGGGAAGAATCTGACTGATTTTATCTCTAATAGATAAAATTTTATGTTTAAAAAGTTCAAAAAGTCCTTACTAGAAAGCTCAAGGGGGATGCGAGGATTGACCGAGTCCTGACTCTTTGTCAGCCTAGCTATAGTGTTGAAAAGAAACTTGGGGTTGTTCTTATTCTCTTCTATTAATGCAGAGTAATAACTTGTTCTAGTTTTTCTAAGAGATTTTTTTATAAATTAAAAGATGATTTCTCCACGCTAAATAGAATTCATCTAAATTAGTAGAACGCCATTTTCTTTCTAACTGACGAGTCTTCTGTTTTAAGCTACGAGTTTCTGTGTTAAACCAAGGGGTTAGAAATCTCTGATTAGACTTTTTCTTTTTCAAAGGGGCCACCAAATCTGGAGTCTGATGCAGAGAGGTTGTAACACTATCTACCATGCTGTCAATTATGGAAGGAGCAGGCTCTCCATTTTTTATTTCCGTTGTGTTGACCCAAGGTATAGAGGAGACAATCTGCAAAAATTTGGTAACAGTGTCATCTGAAAGACATCTGCTGTAGTAATATTTTTCTTTAGGAGTCAAATAATCAGAAATAGTGAAATCAAAGGTTAACAGACAATGGTCTGACAGTACAGGATTATGAGGAGACACTACCAGATTTTCTGTTTCTATACCATAAGTCAAAACAAGGTCCAATGTGTGGTGGAGATAATGGGTAGAATTTTCTACTTTCTGGGAAAACCCCATTGAGTCTAACATTGAATTGAATGCCTTATTAAGACAGTCACTATCTACATCAACATGTATATTAATTATTATCTTATTTCAGCACTAAATCAGCTAAAAATTCAGCAAATTCGGCTAAAATCTCTGAGTAGGCCGAGGGAGGGCGGTAAACTATGGCAAAGAAAATTGGGTTCAAGCCAAGATAGCCAACATGCCCCACACTGAGGACCAGGCCCTTAAAGGAATTAAAACATGATTTTTGCTTTACATTAACTAGTAAATTAGAATGGAAAATTACCGCTTCTCCACCTCCACAACCAGAACTTCTGGGATTATGATAGTTTAGATAACCAGAGGGAGTTGATTCATTCAAACCAACTTAATCATCTTGCCCTAGCCAAGTCTCTGTGAGGGATATTGAATCGATCTGATGATCAATTAATAGATCGTGAGCTAGTAGAGACTTGGGAGTTAGAGACCTAATATTTAATAAACCACATTTAATTTTTAAATTATGAGGAGGAATAGAAGCTAAATTAATAAATTTAGAGACTTGAGGTTTGATTTGAGTTTTACCAACATTTTGTTTAACCTGTTGCACTTTGGTGTACCGCGGGCGGGCATGTCTCTGCGTTCTAGGGCGCACGAGGGCATCCTAGTACGCACACTGTGCGTCCTAGGAGGCACTGAAAAAAAAAAAAAAACACCTGCATTTCCGTTCTTCTGCTACAGACACAGCCGCGAACAGAAAGCCAAAGGAGTGCTTTGATTGGTTTAGATGTGATTGACCTCTCATTCGACTAATAAGATAAGATAAGATAAGATAAGCCTTTATTAGTCCCTCAATGGGGAAATTCCAGGATTGCAACAGCACAGGGATAGCAACACTCAGAGCAACAATCAGAAGGCAAGAAAAAACAAGAGCAGCTAGTATACATATGTACATATTAATATAAATATATATATATATCTAGATACAGTGCGGAGCATTGTAGCTGGATGGAATAAATATGTAAATATATAAACAGTGCGGAGCATTGTAGCTAGATGGAATAATATGTAGATATATAAACACACAGTGCGGAGCATTGTAGCTAGATGGAATAAATATGTAAATATATAAACACACACAGTGCAGAGCATTGTTGCTAGATGGGATGAAACAGCACAACCGTCTACTTAGTTATCCTACATGGTATGATTATGTACCCATACATATTCTCACCCTCCATAGCGACTGGTATTTTCCTAGATGTATGCCGGAGGGGACCATTGTATAAGTCTATTGCGTCTTTTGCATTCAAAAACTATTAGGTTGTCACGTCTTTTTGCTATCTCTGCGAGCAGCCCTGCTTAGGTTGTACAGTCTGACAGCCGTTGGTAGGAAGGACCTGCAAAACCTCTCGGTTGTGCACCTGGGATGATGTAGTCTGCTGCTAAATGAGCTCCTCAGTGCATTCAGTATGTCTTGCATAGGGTGGAACTCGGCCTCCAGCAGAGATGACAGTTTAGCCACCATCCTTCTCTCTCCTATCTCCTCCACTGGTCAAGGTGCTGCCCCAGGACAGAGCTAGCTTTCTTGATCAGTTTGTTCAGTCTCTTCCTATCGGCTGCTGTAATGCCACTGCCCCAGCAGACCACTCCAAAAGTGATGGCTGATGCCACCACCATGTTATAGAATGTCTTCAGCAGCGCCCCTTGTACACCAAAAGACCTGAGTCTCCTCAGTAGGAACAGCCTACGCTGTCCCTTCTTGTAGAGTGCATCAGTATTGTGTGACCAGTCCAGTTTATTGCTCAGATGAACACCCAGGTACTTGTAGGATGTCACCATCTCGATGTCTGTTCCCTGTATATTTACTGGTGCTGTGAGGGGTTGTCCTTGCCTGTGGCAGTCCACCACCAGCTCCTTTGTTTTCCTCGCATTGATCTGGAGGCAGTTCCGATGGCACCAGTCCATGAAGTCCTGGATAAGCCCTCTGTACTCAGCTTCATCTCCATTGGAGATGAAGCCAACGATCGCAGAGTCGTCAGAGAACTTCTGTAGATGGCAGTGTGTTGTGTTGTGTGAGAAGTCCGCAGTATAAAGGGTGAACAGGAAGGGAGCCAAAACCGTTCCCTGGGGGGCCCCCGTGCTACCGATGATCATGTCGGACACACAGTCCCGGGTTCTCACAAACTGAGGCCGGTTAGTGAGGTAGTCCAGGATCCATGATGACAGGTGTGGGTCTCCCCTGCGCACAGCAGCTTGTCCTTCAGGATCATCGGTTGGATGGTGTTGAAAGCACTGGAGAAGTCAAAGAACATGATCCTCACCGCATTCCCGGGCTTCTCCAGGTGGGACAGAGAACGGTGAAGGAGGAAGATCACTGCATCCTCCACCCCAATCCCATGCTGGTAGGCGAACTGGAGTGGATCCATCGCTGGTCCCACCAAGGGGTGGAGGTGAGCAAGGAGCAGTCTCTCCAGGGTCTTCATCATGTGGGACGTCAAGGCCACTGGTCTGTAGCTGTTCAGGTCTTTGGGGTGGGAAGTCTTTGGAACAGGTACCACACAAGATGTTTTCCACAGCCGTGGTACCCTCCCCAGCTTCAGGCTCAGGTTGAAGATGTACTCCACAATCCCACACAGCTGGTCTGCACAGGACTTGAGGAGCTTTGCGCTGATGCCATCTGGTCCCGACGCCTTCCTCGCCTTGATCTTCCTCAGCTCCGTCCTCACCTGGGTCTTAGTCAGGGTCAGGTTGGGGGGCTGTGTGTTGGGAGTGGGGGGGAGTTGGTGGAGTGGGGAGTGGGCAGCAGGACTTGATGTCTTTAGAGGCAGCAGTGGTTGTTGTGCAGTCAGTGGGGAGGGTGGTTGGTCAAACCTATTGAAAAATAGATTCAGATTGTTCGCCCACTCCCTGCCCCCCGTGGCCTGGGGGGAGGTATTCTGGAGCCCAGAGATGGTTTTAAGGTTTCTCCAGACCCCGCTGATGTCGCTCTGTTGCAGCTTGTCCTCCATCTTCTTCCTGAAGCTGTCCTTGCCTTCTCTGATCTTTCTCCTCAGCTCCCTCTGTACGGACTTCAGCATCCCCCTGTTCCCCAACCTGAAGATCCTCTTCTTCTCTCTCAGAAGTGTTTTTATCTCAGGGTTGATCCAGGGTTTGTTGTTTGAGCAACACCGTATGGTCTTGGTGGGAATGGTGTTGTCCACACAGAAGCTGAGGTAGTCCGTGATGGTGTGAGTGAGGCCATCGATGTCCTCACCATATGGATCGCAGAGCTGCTCACAGGCGGTGGTTTCAAAACAGCCCTTTAGAGTGTCCATTGCCTCCTCAGACCATAACTTCACTGTGCGCATGGCCGGAGGTTGTCTGTGCACTAGGGGTTTGTACACCGGCCGGAGATGAACCAAGTTGTGATCCGATCTCCCGAGTGGGGGGAGTTGTAATGAGGTGTACGCCTCCTTAGTGTTTGCGTAGAATAAGTCCAGTGTTTTATTGTCTCTAATGTGGCATGTGACATACTGGGTAAACATGGGTAGAATGGGAGACAGTGAAACATGGTTGAAATCGCCTGAGATGAGGAGAAGAGCTTCTGGGTGTTCTGTCTGCAGCCTGCCGGTTACTAATTGGATGACATCACGCGCTGTCCCAGCGTTTGCTGTCGGATTTGCATAAACAATAATGCAGATCACGTGTGAGTATTCCCTCGGGAGATATGTAGGCCGCATGCTAACAGCTAGCAACTCAGTGTCTTTGCTGCAGTGTCGTCGTTTAACAGTGATATGTCCCGGTCTGCACCAGTTGTTGTTAACATACATTATCACTCCACCGCCCCTTGCTTTGCCACTGTCTGGTGTTCAGTCTGCCCGTATCGTGTGGAAACCCTCCAGCTCAATGTTAGCATCTGCTGCTAGTTCAGATAGCCACGTCTCGGTAAACAAAAGGAGAGAGCATTCCCGGTATATGCTATCGTAGCGGGAGATAGCCGCTAGCTCTTCTACCTTTCCCAGTAACGACCGTACATTCCCCATGACAATGGATGGAAGGGAGGGTCTGTACCTTATATTTTTTGTCTTCCGACTTACTCCAGCCCGGCAACTACGGCGTTTTCGCCTCAGTTCTCCCGGTATGTCGAGTTTTTCCGTTAGCACCGGGTGGCAGTTGAGCGCTAGCAGCTCTTCCCTGCTGTACCGTCTCCTGCTATAAACAGTGGCTCCGTCCACCGGCTCAGGAGACATTTGGGACGATCTGTGTGTCTGTGATATAAATGGAGTGAAAAACCGGATCAAAAAGAGAGAGGAAGGGGAAAAAAAGACTCAGAATTGAGCCGCTGTTGCAAAAGGCAGCCGACTCGTGTGGCGCCGGAAGTGAAGACCGACGGAGGCCGACGACGAAGGCTGGGTGACACACAGGCGTTCGCCAGTCTTTTTTTCTTACTACTGTTATTTGTTTTGAAAAATCGTTTGCCAAAACCGCAATCATGGAAGCGCAAAACCGCAATAATGGAATTATGGTTTGACCGGGTCGCGTGACCAGAACCACGAGTCCGTAACAAGCGGACCAGCTTCATGTTCGTCTGACAATGAGGAAAAGAAGTTCGCCAGCTACGCTGCTGTTGTGGACAGGTAAGTGTTATAAGCTAAATTATTCTTTATCCCTGAAAATGACTTTTGACCAATCGGTAAATTACAACTGTGCATAGTAGACCACGGCGCACAAAGTCCGAAGTCCGTGCGCCGCGGTACACGGTTCGTGCGCCGCGTCCGGACCGTGAACGCCCCCCCCCCCCCACTACTCTTCTGTAGTGGATTGCAGATATATTGCAGATATTTCAGTACAACTGTGTGTAGTAGACCGTGGGGACTGTGCGCCGCGGTCACCACATCCCCACATGACTGTTCCGTCATATGGCGATGTCCGTCCTCTGTAGTGGGGGTGGGGGGTGGGAGTTGTTATCTTCTACATTACAGATATTTTAGAATAATTTTTAGTGCACTGTAGGTTATTTTTTCTTGTAAAAAAAGCCACACATTTTTTTACGTGGCATGCTTCTTTGTGTGTGGGGGCTTGTTTGTTCATGCATTCATGAATGAATGAATGAATAAACAAACCCCCCCCACACACACACACAGCCCTGAGTGTCACCTTTCATTAGAGCCCAAGATGAAGCTTCTATATTGAATCATTCAAAAGTTACAGACGTTTTTCCAAACTGTGCCATTTGGCACAGTTCAAAAACGCCTGGGAACAACCTAAGAAAAAAGCTGTGTAATATATTCATTTTTTGTGGTATTGCTACAAAATTTTGACCTCAGCTGGATAACACTTCGTTCTACATTTCTGTTGCATTTTCCAGCCCGGATCTGAAGCTGTGTGTTATTTGCAAGCATTTGTATCCAAAAAAACACCCAGGCGAAATTTATTTTCTTCAAGTTCAGTATGTTTAGATGACTGTTACTCAGTGGCCAGAGCACTTAGAGAGATTATGACTGTTTTGCCAAAAAATTCAAAGTGTTTTCTTTTAAATGAGACCAACCCCATGAAGATACTGCAAAGGGTTGAAGAACAGCTTTTGATTTACTTTGGGTACGTTATTTTTTTGGCATTTTTAGGGAAATTGACCAGAGTGCAAGGGGTTAAACACTTTGGGATGTTTATGCATTATATTCTTATTAACTTTGGGGGAGTAGACAAAGGTTCTCTAAGGGAGAAGACGGGCAAAGTTGAGGGGTGGCAGATGAGGAGGAGCTGCAGAAAGACGTGTATTTATCAAGTTGTGTTGTATTTGTCTTGGGTTATAATATTTTGGGTAACAGGAGACAGACACAATCTCTGTAGGGTTATAAATCGAAGACTGAACCGAACAGTGAGGATTATTTGGATTAATATGAGAAGTGCAAACAAAAAAGGGCTGGTTGGCAGACCCAGGAACTTCGGAGTGAGTTAACGCACCAAATCCCAATCACTGCATTAAAAAACGCTGAATGGAATAGAACAGATTGTCCCTTAAAACACATGCACAAAGTCTATTCAGATGGATGCTGTCAGGCCTCATAAGTGATGGGCAGTTCCAAAACAGGTTAAAATTGTCAATAAAACCAATGTTAAAAGTAGGACATGTAGAACACAACCAGGTATTAAGACTGAGAGTTCTGCTAAAATAATTGCAACCTTGTCTGAAAGGTGCCAAAGGCCCAGAGATAAACACACGTCTGCCACAGTTCATAAGAGTAGACAGAAGGCTCCTGAAGTCACTCTTTAAGATCTCTGACGCTTCATCTGGGATGTTGTTGCATCCAACATGTACTATGACAGTTTTAACGTGGGGGAATTCATTTAATAGGTTAGGGTAAGAGCCTCAAAGTCAAACACTCTAGCCCCAGGAAAAAATGTAGTCACACAGGACCTGCTTTTGACGTTCATCATAATCGAGTCACCAATTACCAGCGTCGTCTGGGGGGGCTTTGTTGGTGGTTTCTGAAGTGGTGAACAATCTTGTCGAAGGTGTTGTTGTGATGGCGGGGCGATACGTTCTCCTCTTTTTGGAGCTGGTGTGTAATTTGGCACACCTGAAGTAGTCTTAATCCGGGGTTTGCGGGTTTGAGCCGCCGCTGAAGGAGAAGGAGAGGCGGCCACGTGCGGACAGCCAGCATCCAGGTGGGGAAAATCCTCCAGAGAAAGGATGTCAAATCTATTTTCCAGTAGCAGGGGAAGAGAAGAGGCACGGCCCTGTCTGGTCAATTGACGATGATTGCCTGCTGGTCTAACCAATGTTCAGGGCGTGCATTGAGGATGAGAAGAACCAACCGGGGCTTTAGGTCAAGTCGAAGCCAGTGTCTATTGCTGTGGTGCTGGACGTCAGAAGAAACCGGAGCAGGGGTGGAAGTAGGTGGAGATGCGCTGAACACACCCAGGTAAGTAGCTGTCTCTGCCAGCTGCGAGTTGGTTGCCGGGGCCGTTGTTCGCCCGAGAATTATGGTGTCAAGGTGGTCTTTGGCCTCCCGAAACTTATAGAGGTTGGAGAGTCTAACTTTCAACTCAGAAACTTCCTAAGGAGGGACACACAGCTGACACACATTGGGGATGGAGCCATGACGTTCCAGGCGAGAGGTGGATAGCCAGCCAGCCAAAAGCAGCTAAAAACAGGTTAGCTAAAAAGGCTAAAAACAGGTTAACAGGTTAGCCTAGCCCGGTAAAAACAGCCCAGCCAGGGGTCCGACCAACCCGCGTGTCTGATCGGGCTTTTCTGCAAGGCCAAAACTAAGCTAACACCAAGCAAAAACTAATATCAACAAAAAGAGATAAAGAGTTAAAAACAAAATCAATAAAAACAAAAGCGGACAAGATGACGCGACGAGACGTTAACAGACGTTAATAGACACCAGTGTTGATAAATGAACTTTTCAGACTTGTCACCGGCGGAGCAACCCGAAATGAAAAAGTATACAAGGAGGTCTCCATGCTGATGGCTGCTCACGGGGAAGATGGTGAGTGTTTTGTGATTGTGGTCATTGATTATCACAGAAACAATAAAAACTCATGGCCGAATTTATAAATGGCGGTTTTGAGTCATGTGAAGACATCGGTGTCATCCACTGACGTTGCGCCCTGGCCAATAAGTGGCCTGCAATCTGTTGACATCACATTTTCAGCTCGACTCAGCATGGTTGGAACCTCACCCGAGTAGGTACCAAAATAGTGCCTAGTACCAGGTACTAGGTACTAATGGAAACCCCTACAAACCGAGTAGAGTCAAGGCGAGTTGGGCTGGGCTGAGTAGGTGCTAGTGGAAAAGGGCCATATGTTTAGCACCCCTTCCATCTACATGACAGCCAGCTAGACCAGCCAATAATAGAGCAATGGGCTTGTCTCAAGGACAGTGGTGAGTTGGCTTTTTCTAATTGCGACATTAATGATTTTGACAGAAGAGTCAACATGTTTCTGGGAGAGAAAAACGAGATAAAAGCTGTGTGTTTTTTAAGAGAATTGACTGTTTTGATTTTTTGTTTTTGATAATTAGGTGACTAGTAGACTCATTTCAGACAGTGAAAACCTACAAACACCATTTTTCAATTACCCCTGCATGCTATACACGTCTTGGCCACGAGGGGGCGGTAAATATGATGGTCGGCAGTAACGTCATTACGTTTTGGTGTGACGAACGACTCAAACCCGGAAGAACTGACAAACACGACAGTGATGGAGTTAGAAAGCAGAGTGGAATAGAGTTTAGAGCGATAAACATTTATTTATCATCCAGAAGTAGCGCTATACACTACATTAGATATAAATTCGTGTGCGTACAAGTTTGTTTTCATTATGTCGTCTGCAAATATGTGAAGAAAATAAAATGGCGTTTTCAAACTTGTTCAAGAGGTTCGCTGCAGTGGAGGAACCAGACTCCTCTCACAGGTGAGTATTATTAATACTATCAGAGGTGGGGAATAAAATCAGGTAGTCCAATGTGATGCTGCTGAGGAATCCATCTTGCTGTGTTTAGAGTTATGACTCCGAAGCAGCAACATCGATCAGTTCATTTAATGCAGAAATGTATCTGATAAATCTAATTTACACTACTGTGCAAAAGTTTTAGTCACTCACTTATTTTTTATTCTTTCTAAGAAACGCATAAGTAAGCATACATGAAAATACAGTATACAAGGCTGTAGCAGTTTAAGTAGCTGTTCAGACTTCTCTTTGGATGTTGGCTGACTTTTGTTCCATTTTCTAACAAGATAATCCCACATTTTAAATTTGGATTCATCACTCCATAAAACCTATTGATGCAACAAATATTAGTTAATAAGTACAGTGGGTATAAAAAGTCAACACACCCCTGTTCAAATGCCAGGTTTTTGTGATGTAAAAAAAATTAAACCAAGATAAATCATTTCAAAACTTTTTCCACCATTAATGTGACCTATAACCTGCACAACCCAACAAACAGGAATCTTTTAAGGGGAAAAATAAAAACTTACAATAACCTGATTGCATAAATATGCACACCCAGTTATAACTGGGTGTGTGGCTGTGTTCAGAATTAACCAGTCACATTCAAACTCATGTTAAATGGGAGTCAGCACACACCTGCCACCATTTAAAGTGCCTCTGATTAACCCCAAATAAAGTTCAGCTGTTCTAGCAGGCTTTTCCTGACATTTTTGTAGTCACATCTTACAATACAAGCCATGGTCCGCAGAGAGCTTCTAAAGCATCAGAGGGATCTCATTGTTCAAAGGTATCAGTCAGGAGAAGGGTACAAAAGAATTTAAGGCAATAATTGCCTTAAATTAAGATGAGGTGTCATGAAGCGTTTCGACACATTGCCAAACTGTGTTGATACTGTGTCACTGAATACTGACACCTGCTGGACCTTAAAAATCCCTACAGGCAACCTAGTTGACAGACTCAACTGACACTGATTTGATGACCTAGTATATACAATAATATACTGCTCAAAAAAGTAAAGGGAACACTGTCCCTCAAACTGTCCACTTAAGAAGCAACACTGATTGACAATCAATTTCACATGCTGTTGTGTGATTTTGTTGTCAGCACATTCAACTATGTAAAGAACAAAGTATTTAATAATATTTCATTCATTCAAATCTAGGATGTGTTATTTAGTGTTCCCTTTATTTTTTTGAGCAGTATATAATTTAAGTCCTTGTATTTTATATTGTATTATTTCATATCTTCATTTTAATTTCAAATATTGTTGATATTTTTAGATACAGTCAATAAATAATGTGAACATGTATCCTAACGTGAAAATCTAAGTCAACATGTTGTGAATGAGGATGCTTGTGGACTGGGTTTTTTTTTTTTTTTTTTTACAAATTTTTATTAAAAAAAATAAGTTTTTCCAATGTTTTGAAATTCAGTCTGTTACGCTTTTTTGACAAAACTTCTCCAGCTGTCGAAAACACCCGCTCACACGGCACAGATGAGACTGGAGTGCAGAGAAATTGTAATGCCAGCTGAAAGAGGTTGGGATAGATGGTGTTTTTGTTGTCCCAGTATCTCAGATGATCCTGGGACCTGGCAATATTGCCCTCTGGCAGCCAGGTATCTCTGCACCTCCTGGATGGCATCAGCTGTGGCACTTTTGGTCTGCCTACCCACTTCGATGTCAAGAGGTTGCCAAAGGTTATCTAAAAAAAACAACAAATTGGCATTTTAGTACATGATTTCCAAACAACAACAAATAATGTTGAATAACATGCCTGAAGTGGGTGCAGACAGCTGTTGTGAAGACGGTCCCGGCTGGGGCTCATTTGTGCGTCCGATTACAGGCGCACATTCTGACTGCAGTCTACTGATGGCCTCATTGCACTTGGAGGAACTGCGGAACCTGAGTGATTTAAATCTGGGGTCTAGAAGTGTGGCTAGGGTCAACACACTTAATGACTCCAGATTGGAAGCAGCGTCTGTGACTCGACGCTTCAGGTGTTCATGTAGGTGTATGGCTGCCTGTGTGTGCAAGGTTGAAGCATTACGCTCTAGTGTAAGATAGAGCATTTTCATCATCGGGATGACCTTTGACCCTGACACTCGCCTCTCTTCAGACAACTCCACTGTAGCTTGATGGAAAGGAGCAAGCACAAGAAGTGTTTCTCCTATGATGGTATACTCATCAGCTGTAAGTGGAGTCAAATCTGTTTTTAGAGAGGCCAGAGATACCCACACTGGTTCCCTCTCATCATGTAGCCTTGACAACATTTCATATGTGCTGTTCCAGCGTGTTGGCACCTCATTGATAAGTTTCGGGGTTGGTCATCCCATCTGTTGCTGCACTTGATCAAGCTTCTCCTTGGCTGTAGTGCTTGATCTGAAGTATGTGACAATGTGCCTAGCTTTGTGTCTGATGGATGTAAGTGTGGGGATCTGATCACATGATTTACTAACTAATAAATTGAGACTATGTGCAATGCAAATTGAGTGCCGAATTTGGAGCTGTCTAGTGGATGCAATCATGTTTGGTGCTGCGTCGGTCACAAGACACTTTACTTTATTGGTTATGGCCCAGTCCTCCATCATGCCCCTTTTGACTTTGCCAAATTGTCAGCAGTGTGACTTTGTGGAAAGTACTGCACACCCAACACAGATGTACACAACTGCAAATTCTCATTAATGTAGTGACAGGTAAGAGCCAAGTAAGCCTCCATGTTCGCAGATGTCCACATGTCAGCTGTTACATTCACTGCCACAGCTTGCTGTACTTCCATTTTCACTCGTTCCCGTTCCTCCTCGTACTTTTTGGCCACCATTTGTTTGATGGTCTGAAAATTACACCAAGTCAAACCAAAAGCAAATCCATATATTTAAATTAAAGATTAAATAAATTGGATATATCAACTACTATAGATAATTTCCACACAAACCTTTCTGGTTGGCAAAACATATGAGGGCTGAAGGGCCTGAACCAGTTCCCTGAACCCTTCACTCTCCACAATGCTGAGGGGCTGGCAGGCCTTCAGAATGAAATTGAGCACAGCTTCATCCAGCATCTGCTTCCTGGAAGTTTGATGGTTAAAAATGAAGTAAAGAATAAATTAATAGGAATTAATTATCAATAAAGCAACTGTGAGTAAGTTGTAGAATGACTGTATACCTGAGTTTATCCTGGGTGTATCTGGGACTTCATTCTCATGCCTGGCCCTATAATGCCTCAGCATTGAGGAGGTGCTTTTGTTTAAATAAGAAAGTTCTGTCGAACAAATGCGACATTTAACCTGCAGAAAATAATATGAAAAAAAAAACAAAAAACAAGATGGCGCCCACAGCGGCCGCCATGGTGCTTCGCTGCCCTTTAATTTTTATAATTTGTCTGTTTTTGTTCATTGATTGTGCGTCTGCCGGTTCATACACCCGTGAAGAACTATTAAACATCAGGACTCTCACTCCCATGGACCTTCTTCCAGTTTTTTTAGCTCCTGCCGCTGATCTGATCCATTGTTTGGCCAAAAGAGCAAGACGGCGGAAAAGAGGGAAGAGAGGGGGGATTCTCGCTCGGCTACGGAAGAGAGGCACGCGAACAGCCTTGCCTGGCATATTTCTATCCAATGCCAATTCTCTCTTGAACAAGGTAGAAGAACTAAGACTGCTGATGCGATTCAAGGACCTCGCTTCCTCGTCTGTCATCTCCTTCTCTGAGACCTGGCTTAAAGAGAACATTCCAGATTGCGCAATCAGCCTCGAGGGATTTCAGCTGTATCGTGCTGATCGCGTCACAGAGCTCTCCGGTAAGTCTATTGGAGGAGGAGTGTGCTTCTATATTAACAACAGCTGGTGCTCTGATGTAACGGTGATTTCTAAACACTGTTCTCCCGCCCTGGAATTTCTTTTTATTAACTGCAAGCCATTTTATTCCCCGCGGGAGTTTGCCTCATTCATCCTCGCCGCTGTGTACGTCCCTCCCGACGCGGACATGCGCGAAGCTCAGCGCGTGCTCGCAGATCACATCCAACTTACGGAATGGAACTTTCCAGACTCCCTGGTTATTGTGGTGGGCGATTTTAACCAGAGCAATCTGAGTCACGAGCTCCCCCGCTACAAACAGTTTATTAAATGTCCAACCAGAGGAAATAACACGCTAGATCACTGTTACACTTTAGTAAAGGACGCATATCGCGCTGTTCCCCGCGCTGCGCTGGGACTATCTGATCACGTGATGGTCCACCTCATCCCCACATACAGACAGAGACTGAAACTCACTAAACCTGTTGTGACCACCACAAAGAAATTGACCAGTGAAGCTGGAGAGAAACTGAACACATGCATGGAAATAACTGACTGGGGCATGTTTAAAAGAGCCACACATGATCTTAATGAGTACACAGACACTGTGAACTCATATATCAACTTCTGTGAGGAGGACATTCTCCCATCGCGCACCAGGGTGAGATATTCTAATGACAAGCCCTGGTTCACAGCTAAGCTCAGACGGATCAGGAAGGAGAGGGAAGCAGCGTTGAAAAGTGGAGACAGGGACTGCTACAGAGAGGTTAAATATCGGTTTAACAGAGAGCTGAGGAGAGCTAAATCTGTGTATTCTGAGAGACTCCAGCAGCAGTTCACTGCTAATGACTCGGCTTCTGTGTGGAGAGGACTGAGGCAAATCACCAACTATCGGCCTCAGGCTTCTAAAGGTCAGGATGACAAAGCCCTTTGTCAAAAACTGTCCCAACATTACGCCCGTTTTGACACCTCGTCAGCTGTGTCCAACTCACCCACTCCACCCAGCTCCACTGCCTCCTCAGCCCCTAATTCATCAAAAGCGGTCCCCCCCCCCCTCCTCCTCCTCCTCCCCCCCTCCCCTTGTCATCAGTGAGCAGGACATGCACAGACAGTTCTCCAGACTGAACCCGCGCAAGGCCCCCGGGCCGGACGGTGTGTCTCCCTCCACCCTGAGACACTGTGCGAAAGAGCTGGCTCCTGTCTTCACAGACATTTTTAACACCTCCCTTAAGCAATGTCACGTGCCGACCTGCCTCAAATCCTCCACCATCATCCCTGTCCCCAAGAAGCCACGGATTACTGGACTTAACGACTACAGACCTGTAGCGCTCACCTCTGTAGTCATGAAGTCCTTTGAGCGCCTGGTCCTGTCTCACCTCAAGTCCATCACCACACCCCTCCTAGACCCGCTGCAGTTTGCCTACCGTGCTAACAGGTCTGTGGACGACGCAGTCAACTGGCCCTCCACTCCATCCTGCAGCACCTGGACTCCCCGGGAACCTACGCCAGGATTCTGTTTGTGGACTTCAGCTCCGCATTCAACACCATCCGCCCCGATCTGCTCCAGGACAAGCTGTCCCTGCTCAACGTGCCTGACTCCCTCTGCAGGTGGATCACCGACTTCCTGATGGACCGGAGACAGCATGTGCGGCTGGGGAAGTCTGTCTCAGACTCTGTTAGCATCAGCATTGGATCACCCCAGGGCTGTGTACTTTCCCCCCTACTCTTCTCCCTTTATACCAACTCCTGCACCTTCTCCCACCAGTCTGTTAAGCTGATTAAGTTTGCGGACGACACCACCCTCATCGGGCTCATCTCCAACGGCGACGAGTCCGCCTACAGGGAAGAGGTGGCCCAGCTGGTGTCCTGGTGCAGCCACAACAACCTGCAGCTGAATGCTCTGAAGACAGCGGAGATGATTGTGGACTTCAGGAAAGTCACAACCCCCCTGCCCCCCCCCCCTCACCATCACAGGCTCTCCCATCACCATTGCAGATTCCTTCCGCTTCTTGGGCACCACCATCACCCGAGACCTCAAATGGGAGCCAACCATCAGCTCCCTCATCAAAAAGGCCCAGCAGAGGATGTTCTTTCTGCAGCAGCTGAGGAAGCTCAAGCTACCCACCAAGATGTTAGTGCAGTTCTACACGGCCATCATCGAGTCCATCCTCACCTCCTCCATAACTGTGTGGTATGCAGGAGCCACTGCCAGGGACAGACTAAGGCTGCAGCGCGTCGTGCGCACTGCTGAGAAGGTGATAGGCTGCGAGCTCCCATCTCTCCAGGACCTGTACATCTCCAGGACCCGGAGGCGTGCTGGCCGGATCATAGCCGATCCTTCACATCCTGGTCACGTACTGTTTGCCCCCCTCCCCTCAGGTAGAAGACTTCGGTCCATTCGGACTAAAACCTCCCGGCACATGAACAGCTTTTTCCCCTCTGCCATCAGACTGCTGAACATTAAGTGACTTTTTGACTCTCGTGCACTATGTACAGCAGCTCAACCAGACTCACGTCATTCATCACTGTTTTTCTGTTGCATTATCGACTGCACTATGTGGTACTTCACATTACCTGCTACTTGCTAATTTTTTAAAACTGCCTTGACTAGTACTACTCATTATTACTAGTATTATTATTATTATTATTATTATTACTTATTATTACTTATTTTCTACACTTATTGCACGTTTTTAGTCCTTTAGTTTTTTAGTTTATCTTTTCTCATCATGTTTTTAATGTTGCAGCATGGCACCGAGACAAATTCCTAGTTTGTGTACTACATGAACAATGGCAATAAATCTGATTCTGAATAGTAAACTAAGAGTCACTTTGAAATGAATTTGAATTCAGATAGATCAAGTGGAAACTCAGAGAGGAACAGGATGAAACAACAAGGAAATTAAAACAAATACCTTATTTTCCGATATGAGAAAAATGGTCAAAGTGGTCCCACACAGCAGAAACCTTTCTTTTAGCTTGAGGGTGCTCCATAATTCTTGATGAATTTGATGATGAACCTCAACACATCCGAGATTCTTTGGGCAGATGCATCCCGTTGACAGATGCGCTTCCTTATAAACGCAGTTTGGCGCGTCAGTGTCAGTTTGAAACAGTTCCTTTATTGGTCACGTGACTTTTTTAAAGCGATACGCACACCGACACGGGGTTTTGCTCTATGAGCTCGACGCATGCGCCAACGCATCGGTGTTGCCGGACCCATCACTATAAGGCATTAAATATACCATTGAACACAATGAAGACAGTCATCATCAAGTAGAGAAAATATGGCACATCAGTGACGTTACCAAGAACTGGACGTCCCTCCAAAATTGATAAATAGATGAGAAGAAAACTGATCAGGGAGGCTGCCAAGAGGCCGACAGCGACATTGAAGGAACTGCAGGGATTTCTGGCAAGTACTGGCTGCTTAGTACATGTGACAACAATCTCCTGTCAAGGGTGGCAAGACGGAAGCCTCATCTTATGAAGAAAAACATCCAAGCCCGGCTACATTTTGCAAAAACACATTTGAAATCTCCCAAATGCATGTGGGAAAATGTGTTATGGTCCGATGAAATCAAGGTTGAACTTTTTTGCCATAATTCCAAAAGGTACTGTATATTTGGCACAAACTCAACACTGCTCATCACCAAAAGAAACCATACCTACAGTGAAGCATGGTAGTGGCACCATCATGCTTCAGGGCTGTTTTTCATCAGCTGGAAGTAGGGCCTTAGTGAAGGTGGAAGGAATCATGAACAGTTCCAAATACCAGTCAGTGTTGGTGCAAAATCCTCAGGCTTCTGCTAGAAAGCTGAAGATGAAGAGGAACTTCATCTTTCAGCACAACAATAACCCAAAGCACACATCCAAATCAACAAAAGAATGACTTCACCAGAAGAAGATTAAGGTTTTGGAATGGCCCAGCCAGAGTCCAGACCTGAATCCGATCTAACATGTGTGGGGTGATCTGAAGAGGGCTGTGCACAGGAGATGCCCTTGCAGTCTGAGAGATTTGGAGCGTTTTTGCAAAGAAGAGTGGGCAAATATTGCCACATCAGTTGTTCAGTGGACTCTAAGCAATATTAAGTATCTGTGAACAACAGATACTTAATATTGCTTATAGGATCCTCCATGACCCCTCACACATTTTATATCCTGTGTTTGAGTGACTTCCATCGTCCAGGATGTAGGACACAGAGGAGGAGAGCCACTTTTGTCCCTACAGCAGTCTGACTTTTAAACTCCAGTCCTTCTCTGCTCCAGCGTTGCAATCTCTCCTTGCCCCTTCCCCCACAGTCAGGGTTCCTATGACTGAACTGCATGCGGCACTTTATCTCACCTTAAGCACTTGCTGTAAGTGATGTCTGCAGACAGTATCTGCAGTGTTTGTGATGTTTTTTTTTAATGTCTTATTTATATTTGTGCTCTCTGTGGCTTTTAATTGCCACTCAGGGATGAATAAAGTGTTTGAACTGAACTGAACATCAAGATGTGCCAGACTGATAGACTCCTACTCAAAAAGACTGAGTGCTGTAATAAAAGCCAAAGGTGCTGCAACCAAGTATTGGTTTAAGAGTGTGTATATTTATGCAACCAGGTTTTTCTAAGTTTTTTATTTTTTTTTTCCCTTAAAAGATTTCAGTTTGTTTTTCAATTGGGTTGTACAGGTTATAGGTCACATTAATGGTGGAAAAAGTTTTGAAATGATTTATCTTGGTCTTGATTTTTTTACATCACAAAAACCGAGCATTCAAATGGGGTGTGTAGACTTTTTTTTATATCCACTGTATTTCAAGAAACTACAGCAAGATATATGGACTGTAAGACAGTGCTACTATTATCATATGTAATATATGCGCAATATCATTTGTTAATTGTGGAGAAAAACGTTGAAAATGTCACTTTACTCTGCGTGCACTGGTCAACAGTTAACATCTGGGTTTAGTTCATCTATTTGGTTTATCTTATGCAGAAAAGCGAACAAACTCAGAAATTCAAAAGTAACTTGGAGTATGCCTGAATGTTAAAGATTAGGCTGCTTTTTAAATCAAAAATGTAATCAAGAGTAAAAAGTATCCTGGATTTAAAGTTACTGAGTTAAGTACAAATTTGTGTAAAATTTATATTGCATAACCCACCTGTTATAATTAACCATTATAATAGTTTGCATTTTAACTGATCACCCACTCCTTTTATTTTTATAGGCTTGAACATTTTAAAGGTAAAAGAAGAGATGTCAGAAAGAGGAAAACAGAGGAGGAGCCGCCGGGGACTCACTGCAAGGTCAGTCGTGTGATAAATCTCCAGAAATGGGGAAAATGTTTTGTGAGAAAAGCTGCAAACTTACTAGAAAAACACAAAGTAACCCCAAATAAAAAGGAAATTTAGAAGAAAAGCTCATATAATTACAAGAATAGCATTTGCAAATTTACAAAAGTAGTAAATGCCAGGGTACTGGATGGCATAGGTAGGAAATTTATGAGAAAAAAGTCAAGAAAAGCTGCAAATTTATAAAATTGAGCAGAAGAGTACTTTGTTATCCAACTAAAGTGAAACGTTATCTTTGGTTCACCACCTACTGTACACATCACAATGCATAATGTATAAAATAACATAAAATTGCAGCTATCATCAAAACCCTACAAACTATTTAGGAAAAAAGTAACTTTGCAAGAAAAAGTCATAAGTTTTTAAGAAATAGCTGACAAATTTGCCATTTAAAAACATGCAAATTTGTGAGAATAGGTCTGTGGAGTTTGCATGTTCTCCCCGTGTCTGCGTGGGTTTACCCCGGGATTTCTCCGGTTTCCTCCCACATGCCCAAAACACGCAAGTTAGATTAATTGGCATCAAAGTGGGGATTCTAAATTGTCCTTAGGTATGAATGTGAGAGTGAATGGCTGTCTGTCTCTCTGTGTTGGCCCTGCGATGGACTGGTGATCTGTCCAGGCTGTACCCTGCCTCTCGCCCAAAGATGCTGGGATAGGCTCCAGCCCCGCCCCCCCCCCACGACCCAAAAAGGATTAAGCAGAATAAGATGGATGGATGAGGTCACACAAATTTTCAAGAAAAGTAAAATATTTCTGACAGAAAAGTTTTATATTTTGGTGTGATGAAATAAAATGCAGGTTTATACTTTTTCTTTCATTTTAAGGCGAAAGTTTTTTTTTGTGTGTATCTATGAAGATTTTGGGTGGACCAGATATTGTCCAAAATGGTTGTTCTGACAGACATTAAACAGACGTTTTGGAGACAAAGTCATGGTTCTTCCCAAAGTATTGGTGCTCAAAATTGATTTTGTTGCAGGTTTTTAACAGACTCAGTTGTGTTTTTCAACCCTGAGAATTTAACTCGTTCTGCTGATTAGGATGGAATTTAATGTGTTAGTGTTTGAATCATGAAAAGTTTAGATGAAGCCAGCAGTATGTGCTGTCACCTGCATTTATTGTCCCCCCAGAAGAAGCCTTATGACGCCCACGCAGCATCGGCTAAGAACTCCTTCAGCATCGATCACCAGTACTGCCACCTGATGCCGAGCACAGACAGAGAACATCCATTTATGGAGGAAGTGGGAAACAGCCAAAACAGCGGGGGGTGCAGAAATAAAAACATGTGTAATGTGAACAAACGGCAGCAGGAGAAGAAGAAGATGAAGCGTCTGCAATATAAAAATCAACACAAGGATCGAGGGAGGCGTCCAGATGAAGCTGGACGAGCGGCACAGTGTAAAGGAGGAAGAGGAAACAAACAGAAAAACGTCACACGGGTGAGTGAGGTCAACAACGCAAGGGAAAACACCTATTAAAAAAAGTCCTGAGTAGAACTAAAGAAGGGTTGGTGGACTTGTTTGCTTATTCAGTGCATGTAAACCTTGTGAAAAACAGCTGCAAATTTATGTGGAAAAAGTTACTAATGACAAAAATGTTGTAAATTTATGAAGTAAAAGTTGCTAAATTACCTGAAAGACAAATTCACAAGAAAAAATCTGCTGATTTTTATGAAAAAGTTGCACATTTGCAAGAAAAAAAAAATCAGTAAACGTACTTTGAAAAGTAGAAAATTAATGAGAAAAAGCTGAAAATTTATGATAAAAAGACAAAATTACAGATTTACAAGAAGAACTTGGAGATTTTTAAGGAAAAAATTGCACATTTATTTGGAAAAAATCACCAAACTAGTATTAAAAAGTAGCAAAGTAATACGAAAAAAATAGCAAATTTACATGAACAATTACAAATTTACAAGAAGTTGCAAAAAGAAAAAAGACTAATTTATACTAATAAAGTTGCAAATTTTCTTGAAAAAATTGCAAATTTATAAGAAAAAAGTTGCAAATTTACCCAAAGAAGTAGTGAGTTTGAGAGTTTTTTTACTCTCATAAACTCAACTTTCTGATACAGAAGTTACAACTTTACATAAAAAAAGTTGCAAATGATGAGAAAAAAAGTTGCAAATTTATGAGGGAAAAGTTGCAAATTTACAAGAGAATAAACAACACAAATTCACAAGATACAAATTTGCAAATTTGTGACTCGTGCTGGCAAATTCAGGAGAAATGCAGGAGAAGTCATAAATCATGACTCTTTCTTTGTTTGCTAGCAGCAAGTCCCGGGAAAACCCCGTGAGTGCCTGGTATCATTGGAAAGCTTAGAAATCAGACTTTGTAAAAATACATATGCTTTGGCAGAAGACCTAACTCTGGACCAATCAAACGCGAGTTTTCAACCTAGCCAAAATATAAACAAATCGTCTTTTTCTGGGTCCATTTTTGCGCACTTCCTACAAATTAAATATAATTTTGAAGGTCTTTCAATACAGAATATGGACAAAAAACGTTACATCAGTTTTGATAATTTCCTCAAAGTGACTCATTTTGCCAGCACGGCTCACATTTATATAAAGTTACAAATTTACACGAAAAAAGTTGCAAATTTATATGGAAAAAGTTGCACATTTACAACAAAAAAGAAAATTGCAAACTTGGAATGAAATAGTAGCAAGTTAATCAGAAAAAAAGGTGATTAAAAAAGACACCACTTTACAAGAATTTTTTTTTGCAAATTTAAGAGAAAAAGTTGCAAACTGTCAAAGACAAAAGACACTAATTTACAAGAAAAAAGTTAGAAATTTACATGGAAAAAAGTTTACAAATTTATGAGAAAAAAAGTTGCAAATTTCCAAGAAAAAAATTGCAAATTTACCAAAGTAGCGAATTTATGAGAAAAAAATTTGCAAATCTGTGAGGTAAAAGTTACAAATTAACATGAAAAAAAGTTGCAAATTTGAGGGAAAAGTTGCAAACTTATTTAACCCCTTAACCCCTTGCACTCTGGTCAATTTCCCTAAAAATGCCAAAAAATAACGTACCCAAAATAAATCAAAAGCTGTTCTTCAACCCTTTGCAGCATCTTCATGGGGTTGGTCTCATTTAAAAGAAAACACTTTGAATTTTTTGGCAAAATAGTCATAATCTCTCTAAGTGCTCCTGCCACTGAGTTACAGTCATCTAAACATACTGAACTTGAAGAAAATAAATTTCGCCTGGGTGTTTTTTTTTTTCAATACAAATGCTTGCAAATAACACACAGCTTCAGAAACCGGGCTGGAAAATGCAACAGAAATGTAGAACCAAGTGTTATCCAGCTGAGGTCAAAATTTTGTAACAATACCACAAAAAATGAATATATTACACAGCTTTGTTCTTAGGTTATTCCCAGGCGTTTTTGAACTGTGCCAAATTGTGCCAAATGGCACAGTTTGGAAAAACGTCTGTAACTTTTGAATGATTCAATATAGAAGCTTGATGTTGGGCTCTAATGAAAGGTGACACTCAGGGCTGTGTGTGTGTGTGTGTGGGGGGGGGGGGTCCCCCCCCCCCCCCACACACACACACAAACTGCATAATTCCATTATTGCAGTTTTGCGCTTCCATGATTGCGGTTTTGGCGAACGATTTTTCAAAACAAATAAGAACAGTAATAAGAAAAAAAGACTGGCGAACACCTGTGTGTCACCCAGCCTTACACAAAACAGGTTTCGAACTTCTGTGCTTCAATTGGCTGGCTGTATTCGCAGCCGTTGGTAGGCGGGTCCTTCTTGCTAGGTTTTCAGTCATTGGTTCTTCAAGGTTTCAGAAACCCAATTCAAGGCTCTTATTAGTCGAATGAGAGGTCAATCACATCTAAACCAATCAAAGCACTCCTTTGGCTTTCTGTTTGCGGCTGTGTCTGTAGTGGAAGAACGGAAATGCAGGTGGGTTTTTTTTTCAGTGCCTCCGAGGACGCACAGTGTGCGTACTAGGACGCAGAGACGTGCCCGCCCGCGGTACACCGAAGTGCAACAGGTTAAGAACACACAAATTTACAAGATTAAAAAAATGCTAATTTACATCAAAAGATGCTAATCTGCAATGAAAAAAGTTGCAAATATATATGAAAAAATTGTGCAAATTTACAAGATAAAATTTGCAAATTTATATGGAAAAAGTCCCAAATTTACAGGAAAAACATTGCAGATTTATGAGGAAAAAAATCAGCAAATTTACATTAAAATTTTTGGAACAAAAATTACAAATTTATGTGAAAAAAGACACTAAGTTACAAGAAATAAAAATCATCAAACTTACATTAAAAAGCATATTAATGAGAAAAGCAAATTTCCATTAAAAAAGTTGAAAAATGACATTCACAAAAGTTGAAAATTTCAAAGGAAGGTTACAAATTTACACCAAGTAGTGAATTTATGAGAAAAAAACATTGCAAATTTCTGAGACAAAAGTTACAAATTTACATGAAAATAAGTTCCTAATCTACAAGGTAAAAATGTGCCAATTTCTGAGAAAAAAAAGTTACAAATTTATATGAAAAAGTTGCACAATTTACAAGAAAAAAGTCTACAAACTGACATTTAAAAAGTTGCAAATTTCCAAGAAAAAGATTGTAAAATTACATAGAAAAAGACACAAATTTTCAAGGCAACAGTTGCAAATTAACATGAACAAAGTTGCACATTTACAAGAACACAAACCCAGCAAATTTTCATTAAAATTTCTGAGACTAAAGTTTCAAATTTGTGTGAAAAAAGCCACTAATTTACAAGAAAAAAAAAATGTTGCAAATTTACTAAAAAACAGATGAGACGGATAAATGATGCATGTCATCTGATCCTAATTTCCTGTTTGTGTGACTATCTCAGTACTGACTATTTTTGACAACCTGAACACCATGTAGTCCGATTTCATTTTTTTAACATCTGGTCATGTATAAACAAGTCAGCCATGTTGAAAACAAGACAGGAAGTTTAAGTTTTTACAATCACACTTTTGGGAAGAAATTCAGGGATTGAGGCTGTTTTGTCAACTTCTTGTCCTCAGGAACTTAAACCAAAGTTCATGACTCAGGAGTTCAAGCAGCAGAACGGGATGATGGTGGACGGACGGCTGCTGTGTCGACATTATGTCTTGGGCCGCTGCATCAAGGTTAGTCACAGCATGGCCGACGGGTTCATTTAACCTGCTGAAAAACACAAAACCCCAAAGAAAATCCTCATTCTCTTTCGTCTGCAGCGTGATCTGATGGTGCACGTTTCTCTGTCCTGTGTGCAGGGGGATGAGTGCCAGCTGGAGCACGCCCAAGAGAACGATTTGATCAAAGAGGTCTGCAAGTTCTACGTCCAAGGGTTTTGCAGTAGATTAGAGACCTGCCCGTACATGCACAATATCCTCTGGTTTGCCAGGAAAAAAATGTATTTTTATTGTCATTTTAATGAGAAAACCCTTCAGCAGAGGTTGGTGGGGTGTCTAGAAATGGTACTCTTGAAAAGTAGAGTTACTGTATATTAGTTACTCGAGTGCAATTCCGCTTAGTCTCCTAAAAAAGTTATGACTATGAAAAAGCTACTGAAGCTACTTGACTGGCTTACATTAAAAGTAGCAAATTAATGAGAAAGTTGCAAATTTATAATAAAAAGAAGACAAAATTACACATTTGCAAGAAAACTTGCAAATTTTTAAAGAAAAAGTTGCACATTTACCAGAACAAAAATCAACAAACTTGCATTAAAAAGGTAGGAAAGTACTGAGAAAAAAGTTGCAAATTTACATGAAAAATCACACATTCACGAGAACAAAATTGCAAATTTATGAGAAAAAAAGACACTAATTTACAAGAACAAAGTTGCAGTTTACATGCAAAAAATTACAAATTTACAAGAAAAAAGTTGTAAATTTACACAAAGAAGTAGAGGTTTTATGAGGGGGAAAAAGCTGCAAATTTCTGATACACAGGTTTACATGAAAAAAGTTGCAAATTAATATGGAAATGTTGCACATTTACATCAAATAAAATCAGCAGACTTATAATAAAATGGTAGCAAATTAGAAAGTAGGAGTTCCAAGCTTGACAATGATACCAGGCACTAGGGGTGTAACGATATCAAAATCTCACGGTACGATACGATTTCGATATTGATCTCACGGTACGATATTTGTTGCGATATTGTGGAGAGGCTCACGGTATTGTAAAATAGCTCATAATATTGTGTTTGTGATGATAATAACCAAAAACTGCCATTAAATCTGTTTTTGCCAGTCACCAGGCCATTTATTTTTATATTTATGGATCATGACAACATAAAATGCTGATCACTTAGTGCTTTTAAAGTGCAAGTTCAAGTCAGGAACATCAGTATACCATTTGGTAATATTTGGTCACATAACTGATTCTTCTTATGTGCAAGGATCATACTAAGCAGCAACTAGAACAACTGTAAACAACAATAGGGAATTCCCTTTAAGAGCAAACGAAGATCAAGTTAAGCCAGGTTCAATGTGTAAAGTAAAATTAATCATAAATGTGCTAGGCAAATAAAAACAGCCTGTTGAAACAATTAAGTCAGGCAAAAAGCCTACTGGAAAACACTGACCTATCCTTTAGCTTATGTTCAAGTTTTTCTTCAGAAAGATCAAAAGATCTACATTGCAAGGGAGAAGAAGAGACCTCTGGGCATTTACAATATCCCCTGCTGTAGAAAATACTCACTGGGCACTGAGGTAGCGGGTATACATAAGCCTGTGTTCCACTAGCCCAGCACACCTCGGTACGACTCGATTCACTTCAGTACGGCTCGGAATGCTTCTGTCTCCATTAGCACGGTGTTGTGCTTGTGCTGTGATGGTTTGTGTTAGGAGGTTTTAGAAGCGAGGCGGCGCCAGACTCCCAGCGAGGCGGGGCCACACCCGTAACGTTACGCACCCGACTGAGTCCTTATTTACACGAGACAAAAAATGGAGGATCCAAGGATTATTGCCTTGCTCGCTCTGTGGTTTTATCTCACAATTAAGTCCAGAGAGTTTAACCAGAGAAGACATTTACATATACTTGTACCTACTTTGACTTGTAAGCTTCATCAGTCTCTCCTGCTGCATTTTAAAGTCCAACAGTGCAACTTCTTATAAGTTAACATAAAAAATTTACCCAAAGTTTATAAATTGATCATGTGGTGCTAATTTTTTATGATATTTCAATAAAAAGAACAGAAAGCTTACAAAAACATTTGTTTTTTTGGTCTAGTTAAAAATTACATTACCTTTACAATGGTTGACCCCTGACAGGATGATCAGCATCATTTTCATCAGACTAGGCAATGGAATTTCTATGTAATTATACTGTTTTATAATTCAGTGTTATAACAGACAAACCACACTTTCCAAAACAATTCCATATAAGGAATTAATATAATTATATATATTATAATTATATTACATATAATTCCATACAAGGAAAATGCACACAATAAAATACAGCACGAAAGTGCAAGATATACAGAAAAGACAATAGTTTTTAACAAGATTACATAAGCTTATTTCAGCGTATTGTTCACATGAATAATTAAAAGAAAAGCTTTAGTCCGCAGTGTGCTGCAATAAAGCAGCGATCATCATCCACAAATGAACAGCTTTTTTATTGCATAAAGAAACTGAGCGTCTTACCGAATATATTTGCGAAAAAACGCACAATAAAAAGAAAATTAAAACTCACCGTTAAAGTGACTCCGATGTCGAGACCTCCCGGTATATTTTTTCATTCCGGGTGGCTCCGTCTAACTCGCGCTGGATACGTTCGTCTGACAATGCAGTGAGCAGACACTGCACCTCCTTATTGGTCCATGGAACACCCTTATTACGCGAAGCCATTTTTGATAGAGAATAAATGAAAATAGCACAGCAATACACTGAAAAGAAACCGCCAACAGTGGTTGCGTGCTGAGTAATGGCGGTCGTGAAGATTCTTTTTTTTTTTTTTTTTTTTTTTTTAAAAAAATTTATTGAGAAGGTCGTGAAGATTCGGTAGAAGAAGAGGAGGAGAGGGGCGGTTACGACCTGACCAATCAGCGGTGACCAGTCTGTTAACGTCACAACACGGCACAGCTCAGCACTGCTGTACCCTGCCCTGGAGCGGGGCTGAGAATTGCGTCTGTTAAACCGTGTTGGGGCTTGTGGAAAAGCGTACAAAGCGTGCTGAGCCGTCCCATGTCGCGCTAAAGCGTGCTAGTGGAAAAGGGCCTATAGGTAGGTCTTTGCTAATGAGGACATTATCTTTGCTAATGAGGCCATTGTCTGGCGCCACCCTCTCTCCTTTACTGTTTTTAGACACGGCAAAACCAAAATGCCTCCACACATCTGATTTAAAAGTTGCTGGGGCTTGCACAATCTCAACTTCGGGGGTGTTTTCTTCAGTATTTACGTGAGCCGAACTTTGTCCGCCGCCATGTTTGTTGTGTGGACAGCGTGCAGCATGCACTCCTATTGGCTCAACAACAGTTCTTGTGACGACGCAGCACAAAGGATCATGGTCTGTGTAGTTTACAATGTTTTGTTGCGCTTGAGCCTGCTTATTTCTTCTTGTTTTTTGACAGATACCCGCCCTCTTAATACCGTAACACGACCACGACGGTATCGAGACACTTTTACTACCGCGATATCGCGATAACGTCAATATCGTTACATCCCTACCAGGCACTGACGGGGGTTTTCCCGGAACTTGCCGCCAGCAAGCAAAGAAAGAATCATTATTTTTGACTTCTCGTAATTACCCGGTGTGCATTCCGACTCATTTTGCCAGCACGGGTCACATATCTCAACAATAAAGAAAGCTAGGGTCACCAAA
The DNA here is from genome assembly GCA_020510985.1 of Pholidichthys leucotaenia. Lineage (NCBI taxonomy): Eukaryota > Metazoa > Chordata > Actinopteri > Cichliformes > Pholidichthyidae > Pholidichthys > Pholidichthys leucotaenia. The sequence goes on from CM035848.1 coordinate 52,865,581, forward strand.
CCTGGTACACAAGTTCACTCTGAGACCATAACCTCTGACTACAGGTTTGGGGTCAAAAGCTCAAGGTTAACACTCCCTATGACCTCTTACTATAGAACATCTAAAGCTCTCTAGGGTCACCACACTTGCTACACAGGTTCAACTTGAGATCCTGACCTACAACTATGGGTTGTATACTTTGTTGTATATTTGTGGATGATGGGCTTATCATAATTTGGTTCTGTCACAGTAATTACATTGACAAGTTGAAAACTCCTCTCTGTCAGTAAGTATTGGGATCTTCAAAGAAAATGGAGTCAAGGGATATTGCACTCACCTCAGAGTGCTCTTGTTATTAAGTACTTGGTCATGTCTTCAATATACAGATGTATAATTTTTAAACAATATTCTGTGTTTGATGCTGGGTACCAGTCTTGTTCTGGGTACCGATAAGACAGCCACAAGAAGTTCCAATAGTGCTCGAGCTTGAAGATCCACCTGCCTGCTTCAAATTAACATAGCGGAGAAACTGACCGGAGCAAAGAGAAAGACCACATGAGCACAAAAACCCATCCCCACTGCTTTCAACTTGCCGCAGGATGGGAAAGCAGACTGGACTCAAGTTCCCACTGAGGTAACAGACAACAGAGGGAGCCCAGATCGTACTGGGTTTGCCTGGATTTCCGGGGTACTGTGATAATGTTTAACATGCAACAGATGAAGCAGCTCACAATTTATTTTCCAGTTAAAACAGTCTACCAGTGCATCTCAGTAAATTAGAACGTGAAAGTTGCTATTTTTGGTAATATAACTAAAAAAGATAAATTTTATGATATTGGTAATAGTTTTTCAGTGTTTCCTCTGGCTTAAAGACCTTGGCGCGGTGGCACCATATTTTTCCGGGGGAAGGGGGGCAGAAAACACATATGTATGAATATGTTAATTTTATACTATTCTTTTTTTTAAAGGGCCTATATCATGCTATTTTAAGCCTTTCAGAGTAAACTATATGCATGTATGTGATAGTATATTACAGGGGTGTCCAACCATGTGCCATGGAGAGCCAAGACCCTGCAGGTTTTACCTCCAACCAGTGTCTTCAACAGCAGATTTCAGTGAACTTCTTCCCACTGATTGCTGATAAGTGAAAACACCTGCTGAAGAGACTGGGTAGAAGAGAAAACCTGCAGGGTCTTGGCTCTCCATGGCACATGGTTGGACACCCCTGGTATATTACCTTTGGTACACTGGAGAATGAATTTCTTATGAAATATGAGTTATTTTGGCGAGCTACTTTTCCAACCCGGAAGTAAGATGCCTCGATCTCTGAGGCTCTGCCTCTCCTTCTTGTGGCTGCTGCCCATTTCATGACATTACCCCTGAGCCGGCTGCTGCAGCGTGTCGCTGGGTTCCGCCCACGAAAACAACATCTACAGTAAACTTGTTGTCACTGAGCAGATTAGGTGTGAGAGGAACTACTTCTTCACAGCGTCAATGCTAAAGTGAAAGAGTTTTGCCGATCACCGCTCCGTTAGCTGCGTGGAGAAAGTGGGTGTGTGCGTTAGCATGGGGGTGGTGCTGGCAGCACAGGCACTTCCTGGAGTGGGCGGCTCACCCACGTTCATACGTATGAACGTGGGGACCCAGTCATTATCAGGGACAGGGCGGAGCAGCAGCTCAGAGAGCAGGGTTGAGGAGGAATACTCAGAGATGCGTGAATGGAGCAAATGGTGGGCTGCATGGTGGCGCAGTGGTTTAGCACTGTGGCAGCACAGTTTTACCCTTGGCCGGGGGATCGCGGGGATCATGAGGTCGTGGGTTCGATCCCAGGCCCCGACCAACAGTGAGCTGTGTGGAGTTTGCATGTTCTCCCCGTGTTGCGTGGGTTTACTCCGGGATTTCTCCGGTTTCCTCCCGCATACCAAAAACATGTAGGTTTAGGGCGCTCGCGCACGCAGCGACCAGCAGCCGGTGGCTTGTCACCAGACTGCAAACCAAGTCTACCTACGGGTACAAATAAGTAACAAAAAAAAAAAAAAAAAAAAATACCACTTTGGGGGTGTTTTTGGTGAGGAATTAACATTATAACATGCTTAAAAGCTCAAAAAAGTCGATTTTGCATGATATACAGTGGGGCAAAAAAGTATTTAGTCAGCCACCAATTGTGCAAGTTTTCCCATTTAAAAGATGAGAGAGGTCTCCAATTTTCATCATAGGTATACCTCAATTATGAGAGACAAAATGAGAAAAAAAATCCAGAAAATCACATTGAAGGATTTTTAATGAATTAATTGGTAAATTCCTTGGTAAAATAAGTATTTGGTCAATAACAAAAGTTCATCTCAATACTTTGTTATATACCCTTTGTTGGCAATGACAGAGGTCAAACGTTTTCTGTAAGTCTTCACAAGGTTTTCACACACTGTTGCTGGTATTTTGGCCCATTCCTCCATGCAGATCTCCTCTAGAGCAGTGATGTTTTGGGGCTGTCGCTGGGCAACACGGACTTTCAACTCCCTCCAAAGATTTTCTATGGGGTTGAGATCTGGAGACTGGCTAGGCCACTCCAGGACCTTGAAATGCTTCTTATGAAGCCACTCCTTTGTTGCCCGGGCTGTGTGTTTGGGATCATTGTCCTGCTGAAAGACCCAGCCACGTTTTGTCTTCAATGCCCTTGCTGATGGAAGGAGGTTTTCACTCAAAATCTCATGATACATGGCCCCATTCATTCTTTCCTTTACACGGATCAGTCGTCGTGGTCCCTTTGCAGAAAAACAGCCCCAAAGTATGATGTTTCCACCCCCATGCTTCACAGTAGGTATGGTGTTCTTTCTCCTCCAAACACGACAAGTTGAGTTTTTACCAAAAAGTTCTATTTTGGTTTCATCTGACCATATGACATTCTCCCAATCCTCTTCTGGATCATCCAAATGCTCACTAGCAAACTTCAGATGGGCCTGGACATGTACTGGCTTAAGCAGGGGGACACGTCTGGCACTGCAGGATTTGAGTCCCTGGCAGTGTAGTGTGTTACTCATGGTAGCCTTTGCCGTTTCTTTGGTCCCAGCTCTCTGCAGGTCATTCACTAGGTCCCCCCGTGTGGTTCTGGGATTTTTGCTCACCGCTCTCGTGATCATTTTGACCCCACGGGGTGAGATCTTCCGTGGAGCCCCAGATCGAGGGAGATTATCAGTGGTCTTGTATGTCTTCCATTTTCTAATAATTGCTCCCACAGTTGATTTCTTCACACCAAGCTGCTTACCTATTGCAGATTCAGTCTTCCCAGCCTGGTGCAGGTCTACAGTTTTGTTTCTGGTGTCCTTTGACAGCTCTTTGGTCTTGGCCATAGTGGAGTTTGGAGTCTGACTGTTTGAAGTTGTGGACAGGTGTCTTTTATACTGATAATGAGTTCAAACAGGTGCCATTAATACAGGTAACGAGTGGAGGACAGAGGAGCCTCTTAAAGAAGAAGTTACAGATCTGTGAGAGCCAGAAATCTTGCTTGTTTGTAGGTGACCAAATACTTATTTAACCGAGGAATTTACCAATTAATTCATTAAAAATCCTTCAATGTGATTTTCTGGATTTTTTTCCTCATTTTGTCTCTCATAGTTGAGGTATACCTATGATGAAAATTGGAGACCTCTCTCATCTTTTAATTGGGAGAATGTGCACAATTGGTGGCTGACTAAATACTTTTTTGCCCCACTGTAGGCCCTTTCAATGTTGCACAGTAACTTTGCATATCACTCTTTTATAAAAGCAAGAAACCTATGTGTGTCTGTGTGTCACGCTTCATAGGACATCATAGGATGTCCTATGATCTCAGGCGTCATAGGACGACAAATGTATTTATGATGTCAGACCACAGAGATCATAGGATCACACATAGATTTTCTCTCTCTCTCTCTCTCTCTCTGGTCTCCCCCTCTCTCTCTCTCTCTGTCTCTCTGTCTCTGTGGTTTCCCTCTCCCTGGTCTCTCTCGCCTCTGTCCCTCTTCATTTAGCAACACCCAAGGATTTTGACAACACGACAGACTCCAGGCCCTCCGCTGGGCTCCCAATGCTCAATGATCTCTGCCTGAACATCACAGGGCGACACATGTGTCTTTATGATGTCACATAAACCACAGAGATCATAGGACGATTTGTCTTTATGATGTCACACATAGATTTGTCAGTGTATGTGCATAGGACACATAGACAAATGTGTCTTTATGATGTCACAGTCCACAGAGATCATAGGATGTCCTATGACACATAGACAAATGTGTCTCTATGATGTCATATAGACCATGTGTCTTTATGATTTTCATGATCCTGTCCATGAACTGGAATTACGATGCACCTATCCCTCAACCAGTGGTCTCATCGAAGAAGAAGACCCACCAGATGGAGAGCAATAGAATGACAACAACTGCTGCACGTCAGAAAAGATGCCATGAAGATGAAACACCTGATGTTCAAGCAGTACATCATACCCGTCTGAGACAGGAGGACACCCTTCACCCGCATAGGGTACGACAGACTCTGAAGCACATTTCTAGGACATCATAGGACGGCCTACGATCTCTGCCTCATCATCATAGTGCGTCCTATGAGCTCAGGCATCATAGGACGACTCGCCATGCCTACATGACGGCAAATGAGTACGGTAACCTTGATGAATGCCAGTCTACACTACAAATGTGTAAAATGCCAAGCAAAGCGCTGATTTTTTTCCAGGTGCTCCGGTTTCTTGGTTTCTGCGGGCATGCACGGGCCTTCCTGAACAGGATCAAAAGCCACTTTTTCAGGATCGTGCCCAGGAACTGGAATTACGATGCACCTATCCCTCAATCAGTGGTCTGAACGAAGAAGAAGACCCATCAGATGGAGAGCAATAGAATGAGGAGAACTGCTGCATGTCAGAAAGGATGCCGTGAACATGAAACACCTCAGGTTCCACCATTACGCCGCAGGCATGACTGTGAACAACACAGCTGTCTGAGACAGGAGGAGACCCTTCAGTGGTCTGAATGAAGAAGAAGACCCATCAGATGATGTCTATATGATGGCACATAGACAGAGCACATGACTCCCTACAGGACATATACTGTATATAGACACAGGTGAGCAACATAACACAGAACAGTGACAGGCAGGAGAAGAAGTAACAAGCAAGGGCAAACAGTCCCAGATGGCAGGGCATATTTTGTGTGTTTTTTATGTTTTTCTGCATACAAAAGCCGTCACATGTGATTGCCCCTTAGTGCTGTGTTGCTATACCAACTGTCCTGTAACTGGCAAGAATTCTGTTCAAATGCATCCCCTCTACGGACATGCACAGATATGCACTAGTAGTAATAATAATAATGCATCAGCTTTATATAGTGCTTTGTCATAGACAGTCAGAGACGCTTTTTACAGATACATTATTCATTCACTCCAGATAGACAATGGTAGTGGTAAGCTACTACTGTAGCCACATCTGCCCTGGGGCAGACTGATGGAAACGTGGCTGCCAATCCGGGCCAACGGCCTCCCCGGCCACAACCGAACATTTATACACATTCATACCCAGTGTCATGGACACTGGAGGCAAGGTGGGTAAAGTGTCTTGCCCAGGGACACAATGGCAGGATATCTGGGGAGAGCGGGATTCGAACCGCCAACCATCCAGTTATTGGACGACCCGCTCTACCTCCTGAGCCACTGCCGTCCATATGGAACTTACAATTTGAAGTATTGTCCAACCAAGGCTTGAATGTTGGAATATTGGGCCATTTGGGGTCCCACCCAGATGTCCTGTATTTGGACTTTTTACTGGTGTCATCCTTCTCTTTCCTCTGCTCTCACCTCTCCTGGACCCTCTGCCTGAACACTTTCCTCTCCTTGGCTCCTCTCTTCTGTCTCATTTTTCCCTCTCTGAGTTCTGTCTAATTCAGCTTCTCTCTCTGTCTATGGTGGTATACCAACAGGTTAGAAAATATCAAGTGCCATGTAAATTAAAGGAGACAACCAAAAATTTCTAGTTAAGGGTACAAAGAGCGCCCACTTGAAACTTGAGTAATGACTTCAGTCTTGAAGGTTTGAGGTTTTTCTCCAAAATTTATAACAATTTTCTTATAGTTTTCTACTTTTCTCTGTAATTTTATCTAAATTTGAAACCATGTTCCTCAAATTTGTAATTTCCTCTTGTAAAATTGACTTTTCGTGGACGTTTGAAAGTTTATTATAAATTTGTGGATTATTTTATGGCTTATTTTTGTCTGTTTTTTAAAATAAAATTACTGTTTTTAATTAAATTTGAAACAAACTGTGGTATTGTTTTTTTTTTTTTTTTTACTTTTTTCGTTATAACAATTTATATTTTCCTTTTCGGGTCGCGGGGGGGCTGGAGCCTATCCCAGCATCTTTGGGCGAGAGGCAGGGTCCGCGACCCGAAAAGGATTAAGTGGAAGAAGATGAATGAATGAATTTATATTTTTGACCATAACTTTGCAGTCAGAACAGAACAATTTAACTCTCATTACGAAAAAAAAAAAAAAATTGTATTTAATGATTTAAATTAACTTAAATGACCAAGGATGCAGTTATTTCTGTTATATTTCTATATATTTATAGTTTTATTTTAGAAATCTCCTCACTGCCAAGAAAAACCTCCCTTATTTTGAAATCCAAATGCTGGCACGTTTAGTTTGTCTGAAGGCTGCTGACAGATTAAAGTCACTGACTTCATGAATTTCGGTCATCTTAACTTGCCAGGTACATAATTGGGAACATAACTTAATATTGTAGTGGCTGATGAAATATATCCTCTGCAATTCATCAGTCCCCCTTGCCTTTCCCTTCATATGAAGCCGGCTTCATATGAATTCTAACCACATCTCTTAGCTAAGCGACTCTTTCGTTATTGCTCCTGTTTCTAGCGGGTTAAAACCATAATAAACGCTTCCAGTGCTTACATACCTCTTCTGACTTTTTTTCCCGTGTTTTAAAGTACTTTAATAAACTCTTGTTTTTGTCGGACAGTCAAGCCTTATTATACTGCATTTCCCCTCTAGTCCGCCTTGGTCCGCGTACGCTTTGGACAAGCCCGGCACACACGCGGCGCTGTACATGCCCACTTTTTTCATCTACCCAGGCCGAGCGGTTGACGCATTCACACAACCATCATTTGTATTTTCACTCCCGCCCGATAAGTAGCGCCAAGGTGCTGATACGCCAGGAATTTCACCATTGAAGAAATGGCGGACTTCTTCACAAAGTTTATCTTCAAATAGAGTCCATTTCTGCTGTTTGACTTCCCGGTTTTCACTCCTTTTCCACGAAGATGCTGCTGCCACTAGCGAGACACTGCCTGCTGAGTGACTGGAAAGCTCGCGTTGGCAGGGCGCTTCTAAACTCCACGCGGATTATGGCCACGTGCGTTGTTGGTGTGCGCGCTTGCGGAAAGTCATTGCTTCATATATTTTTCTTAAATTCATATTTCCTTCTTAGTGTGGCGGTAAACTTTCTGGTGAGGTGGCCCGCCACCGAGAAATATTACCAGAAGAAACCCTGGTTTTTAAAATAAATAAAAAATCATGACATTTGTAATTTACTGAGATGTACCAGCACATAGTACACACTATACAGTACAAAATTTGTTAAACTACAGAAAATGCCCTTGGGCCATATTACAACGATTGGGTCAGATGACAAGTTGTCTGACGCAGAACACGTTTATGGGTGTGTCTAAGTTCATTTCCTTATCACAATGGCGTAAGAACGAACTTTCCGCTGGCACATGATGCAAAGAGGCCAGTCTAATCATTCAGAGGTGTGTTTTGGATAATCCAATCCAAAGTGGTCCTTCCCATCCCTTTAATGCAGGGGTGTCCAATCATGTGCCATGGAGGGCTAAGACCCTGCAGGTTTTCTCTTCTACCCAGTCTCTTCATCAGGCGTTTTCACTTATCAGCAATCAGTGGGAAGAAATTCAGTGGAATCTGCTGTTGAAGACACTGGTTGGAGGTAAAGCCTGCAGGGTCTTGGCCCTCCATGGCACATGATCGGACACCCCTGCCTTTAATGCATAGAGGCGCATTATCGAAAGTGAACTGTGATCATGACAGTTTAATACGGGTTTTGTGCTGACCAAAGACTGTGTGTGTGAGCCAAAATACACGTGATAGTAATGCTGCTTAGTAATAAGGAAGACATCAATCAGAGTTGATGCTCAGTTGGTTATGTTAGAAAGAACAAACGGTGAAGAATGGTCTGAAAAGTCAGCTGAATGCACACGGATGGTCATCCGCACACTTATCAGACGGACTTTCTGCCATGCACCAGTGTTTTTCTGTCAGGGCATTGTCTGTTTTTTATGCCTTGCATCACGGCATCAAATTACCAGTAGACGGTGCGCCCCCATTGTGCTCGGAGGAGGTGCCTCATTTCAAAGAGGTGTGGCAGCGCACAATCCAATGCGCGTTACTGTTACAGTGCATTCTGTGAGAATCCGCTTTTGATCAGGAAAAAGGTCTGTCGCCAGAAGCATACTGTTTAATTATATTTCAGTGGCGTATTTTGACATCGCTCACGAAACTGCATACACTGGGATCTTGTAACAGTCAGAATCACCCATCATTTTAATTACGATGATCACATACTAGTTTTGTTTTTTTTTTTATTCCATCCACACACTCATTTTAATTGTGGAGTCTATAGATGAGGCATTAATGTGTGATTTTTTTTTTTTTTTTTTTTTTTAGGGGGAGAAATGAATGAATAAGGAGTGTGCAGTGTTTTACTTTTCACTAACTCCCCAGAAAGACAGGAGATGCGTCCACATCTGCTTCAGCCCAGCAACTCCCCGACAGCCACCCGTCAGCCCCCGGCAGAGGCTGCTGAGAGCGGGCTCGCTTCATAGTGGGGGCTGGATGCGGCAGATCGCCTCCTTCCCTCCTACCCAGGATGGACAGGGGAGACCCTCAGTCCGTGAAAGCAACAGGAGAGGGAGCACTCCATCTCCCCACAGCCGGAAGCGACTTCACGCCATCGTTAATGAAAGTCTATGAAAGTTTGCACAGGCATCATCCTCTTTTCTTTTTGTCTGTGTTGCATCCGTGTGCACATTAAACAGTTCAGCTGATATTTTCAGCCCATTTTTCACAGTTTGTTCATTTAAACATAGCTAACTGGGCATCAACTGCGATTGATGTCTTCCTTATTATGGATGGGAAGGAGTGCTTTGGATTATCCAAAACACACCTCTGAATGATTAGACTGGCCTCTTTGCATAATGTGCCAGTGGAAAGTTCATTTTTATGTCGTTGTGTTAAGGAAATGAACTTGGAAACGCCCATAAACACGTTCTGCGTCAGACAACTGATCAACCGACCCCGTCATTGTAATATGGCCCCATGACTGTCCCAGCGCATGCCATTTCCTGAGCTCCGGAGCTGTGCGATGTCAAAACACACCACTGAAATATCATTAAACAATATGCTTCTGATGATAGACCTCCATTTTCCTGATCAAAAGCAGATTCTGATGAAGTTTGAAGATTCACAGATTTTATTTGTCAATACTATTATACATACAGGAAATACAGGAAAATTGAAATGGCATTTCTCTCTCTCTCTTCAGTGGTGTGCACAATATATAAAAGAAAACAACAACAGCAGTCTATGTACAGTAATGCAACCCGTAGTGCAAATGGCGACAGAAGATAGTCCCAGCCCTCCCATAGTGCAAATAGAGAAAGGATTAACAATGATAAAACCCAGCAATCCTATATACAGAAAACTAGAGATGTAATACCCGTAGTTGCAGTTCAGTGCAGTAGTGTAGGTGCAGATAGTAACAGATAGGACTGCACATGATCAGTATAGCAATGACAGACAGCAGCAGATAAGGCATTTGTGCATATGGTTGCAGTTAAATTGCAGAGACATACAGCAGTAAATGTATTACTGTTGGTGTACCAGTCTTTCTGTGCCAACAGCTGAGGTAGTTATTGTGTGGGTGATTGCGTTATGGTCCAGGGGGGATAAAGTGGACAGAGTTCGGGGTCCTGATGGCCTGATGAACGAAGCTGTTTCGCAGTCTTGCGGAGCGGGCTCAGAGGCTCCGGTACCTTTTCCCCAAGGACAGGGGGCTGAGGAGGGACTGTGAGGGGTGAGAGGTGTCGCCTGTGGTGTTGATGGCTCAGCGGGTGAGGTCTGAGAGGGGGGGAGGCAGAGGGGCACCAATGATCTTGCTGGCTGCTTTCACTGTGCGTTGTAGTGTCTTCCGGCAGAAGGTGGTGCGGCTTCCATACCCCACCGTGATGCAGCTGGTGAGGATGCTCTCAATGGTGCCCCGATAGAAAGAACACATGATGGGGGTGGGACTCATGTTCTCCTCAGTTTGCGGAGGAAGTGGAGGCGAGTTTGAGCATTCTTGGCTAGTGATGTGGTGTTGGACCAGGAGAGGTCCTCAGAGATGTGCACCCTCAGGAACTTGGTGCTACTCACCCTCTTCACAGCTGCACCATCGATGATCAGAGGGGGGTGCTGTGTGTGACCCCCTCCTGAAGTCAACCACAATCTCCTTGGTTTTTCCCATGTTCAAGAAGAGGTTATTGTCTTTACACCACTGGACCAGTTGGCTCACCTCATTTCTGTATTTGGCCTCCTCGTTGTTGGTGATGAGGCCCACCACCGTCGTGTCATCCGCAAATTTGATGATGTGGTTGGTGCTGTAGGTTGGTACGCAGTCATGGGTGAGTAGGGTGAAGAACAGCGGGCTGAGCATGCACCGTTGTGGGGTCCCTGTGCTCAGTGTGATGGTCTGGGAGGTGTTGCTGCCAACCCGCATGTTGTGGCCTCCCTGTGAGAAAGTCCAGCACCCAGTTACAGAGAGAGGTTTTGAGTCCTAAGTGTGAGTTTTTGTATCAGGTGTTGGGGGATGATTGTGTTGAATGCTGAACTGAAATCTAAGAACAGCATTTGCACGTAGCAGTTCTTTGAGTCCAGGTGGGTGAGGGCTGGATGGAGAGCAGCAGCGATGGCATCTTCTGTGCATCTGTTTGACCTGTATGCAAACTGAGATGGGTTGAGGGAGGGAGGGAGGATGGACTTGATGTTCTGCATGACTAGCCGCTCGAAGCACTTCATTATGATGGGGGTCAGTGCTACAGGCCGGTAACCATTGTAGCTGGATGGGACGGGCTTCTTTGGGACTGGTATTATGGTGGCAGTTTTGAAACATGTGGGAACAACAGCTTGAGTCTGGGAGATGTTGAAGATGTCCGCCAGGACATTCTTGAGCTCCTCTGCACAGTCCTTCAGGACGTGACCCGGTATGCTGTCTGGACTAGTTGCCTTGTGTGGGTTGATCCTGCAGAGGGTCCTCTTCACACTAGCTGGATCCAGACTTATGGCCTGCTCATCTGGAGGATGAGTGGTCTTCCGTGCGATGTGCTGTTTTGTGCTTCAAAGCAGCTGAAGAAGTCGTTTAGGTTGTTGAGCAGTGTAGTGTCACTCGCACAGGTCTGAGGTGGAGGTTTGTAGTTGGTGAGGGTCTGTTTGCCACCTCAGAGAGAACGTGCATCTCTGGTGTTGCTGAAGTGACCGGATATTTTCCTGCTGTACTGTCGTTTTGTCTCCTTGAGGCCACGGGACAGGTTGGCCCTAGCTGTTGTTAGTCCTGCAGTGTCATCAGCCCTGAAGGCTGTGTCCTGAACCCTCAGGAGCCTGTGGACCTCTGCTGTCATCCATGGCTTCTGGTTAGCACAAACAGAGATGGTTTTGTAGTGAGTTATATCATCACTGCATTTTGCTATGTATGCTACAACAACCTCAGTGTATTCCTCTATGTTTGTGTGGCCATTGTGAGTGGCTGTGTGCTTGAAAGTGTCCTAGTCTGTAGTGCTGAAGCAGTCTTTCAGAGCATCAGAGGTCCCCTCTGGCCACACACGTACCTGCTTTTTCGTTGGTCTGATTGTTTTCACTCTGGGTTTGTATGCTGCCCTTAACAAGATGGTGATGTGATCAGAGAGACCCAGGTTGGGAAGGGGGGAGACTCTGTATGCTTTCTTGTGAGTTGTGCACACCAGGTCCAGCAAATTGTCTCCTTGTTGGAAAGTCTACATGTTGGTGTAGGTTTGGTAGGAGGGCCTTTAAATCTGCATGGTTGAAGTCTCCTGCTGTGATGAGGAATCTGTCTGGATGCGCCGTTTGTGTCTCACTGATGGCCTGATAGTTCTTTTAGTGCTTTGCTCCTCTCGCCAGTGCTGGTGGTACATGGCAACTAGTAGGACAGATGAAAAATCTCTTGGAATGTAAAAGGATCGGCACTTGATGATCATAAACTCCACCAATGGAGAAGAGTGCTTGTATAAAACAGTTGCATCTCTGCACCAGGCATCGCTGATGTGTACACACACACACACACATGCACGCGCGCGCCTCCACCCCAGGGTTTCCCTCCTGTGAGCATTCTGTCGTTCCAATAGCATGTTAGCCCAGCTAACTGAATGGCAAAGTCCGGTATGTTGTCATTTAACCATATTTCCGTAAAGATAAAAACACAGCAGTTCCACGCATCACATTGCGTAGTTCTCAGGAGCTGTATGTGGTCTATTTTGTTGTCTAGTGAGCATACATTGGCCAGAATGAGGGAAGGAATCTGCAGTCTGTGCTGGCTAGTGGTTAGCTTCGTTCGGATACCTCCACGTTTACCTCTTTTGTCGCTGCTCACACCATCTACAGCATCTCCATTTGGGATGAGATACAACAGTTGAGTCTGGGGGTGTGGAGGACGGGTAGAGAATACCCAGGCCATGGAGATCCTCTGTAACGCTCTGGTCCACAACGTAACGTTTGGTCATATTCCTAATCTCCAGGAGGCTGTGGCGACTGTAGCTTGTGCGCAGCATCATATATGTACATGAAACGCATAATGAGATGGGCAAGATGGCACCAGTGTGTGTGGCTGATCGTCTACCTGTATCATTTATATCTAACCCTTTTCACTCATCAAATCAAGTCACTGCTGGTGTATGATCGCCAAACTCTCCTGGATCTCCGGTCTTCTGTTAAAGACCTAGCTTCATCTGACTTTAATGGACAGAAAACTGCCCCAGCTTTATCAGGAGTTCCTTCTCACCTGTACCTGGCTTCGGTTCCATCCTCTCACCGGGAGTGTCACCGTCGCCACGGTAAATGTGGCGGCAGGCTGGTAAAGCTTAAGCTCTGCCTGGTGTGCTCCTTTTCCATTTCCTGAGCAGAGTATGGATTATCTTCTCCCTTGTTTGTTCCTTGGTGCTCCTTGGATCTTATTGATGCCTGTCTGGTACCTGTGACTGGCTTGGATGAGGTGCCCCAGCCCCACTGCCCCTGCTCTCCACGGCTTCGCCAGTGCAGCATGAACCTCAGGAACCTTAGACCGCTGTGTCGGGCTCACTGGTCCGCTCCACCACAGGCCCCAGCTCCTGCCAGGATTGACCTGATAAACGCCAGATCATTGGTAAACAAGACTTTTATCCTCAGGGATTTCTTCACCTCTCATGGTCTGGATTTCCTCTGCATATGTGAGACTTGGTTGAGTGTTGGTGACTGTAGCGTCTTTTCTGAACTTTTCTGTGTCTTCTGAACCTGCTGGTTGCTCTTATTTTAACTCCCCATGGGCATCGGGTCGAGGAGGAGGAACGGCGACTATTTATAAAAATGATTTTAAATGTAAGCAGTGCTTTTTTATCATCGTCGTTCCCCAAAACTGGGGAACGACGATGATAAAGATTAATCAAATAAACTAATCTTTATCATCGTCGTTCCCCAGTTTTGAAGTGACTTGATTTGAGGTGGGTCGCTCTGACCCAGATGTGGTTGCTGTCATTTACCCCCCCCCCCCCCCACACACACACAAATACAATAAGGATTTTATGAAGCACGGTGGCGCAGTGGTTGGCACAGTGGCAGCACATCAAGAAGGTCATGGGATCGATTCCACCCTTCACCATCATGGGTTGGATCCCAGACCATTGGTGACCCTTCTGTGTGGAGTTTGCATGTTCTCCCCATGTCTGTGTGGGTTTACTCCGGGTACTCCAGTTTCCTCCCACATGCCAAAGACATGCAGGTTAGGTTTATTGGCATCAACTGGGGATTCTAAATTGTCCTTAGGTATGGATGTGAGAGTGAATGGTTGTCTGTCTCTCTGTGTTGGCCCTGCGATGGACTGGCGATCTGTCCAGGGTGTACCCTGCCTCTCGCCCAAAGATGCTGGGATAGGCTCCAGCCCCCCCGCGACCTGAAAAGGATTAAGCGGAAGAAGATGGATGGATGGATGGATGGATGAATTTTATGAAGGTCACCACCATTAGGGCTCTCGTCCCAATTCCTGCCTCTGATCCCTCTGTGTCTGTCCCTTGCTTTGTTGTTTTTAATCAGTTTGAGCCTGTGACCTTGCAACAATTACAGGATGTAGTTGATCATATTAAGCCCTCAGTCTCCCCTTGTGATGCTCGCCCTCCTCGATTTTTTTTTAAAGAAGTCTTTCCTAGCATAAGTCAGTCAGTTTTAACCATTTTAAACAACAGTTTATCTTCTGGTGTGGTTCCTGCAAATTTTAAGCATGGAGTAGTTAAACCCCTGATTAAGAAATCTGGTCTTGACCACACTGTGTTGGCTCATTTTTGGCCAATCTCCAAGCTGCCTTTTATTTCAAAAATACTGGAGAAAATAGTTTATTTCCAGTTGAAGGCTTTTTTAGATGAACATGATATCCTGAAGGTGTTCCAATCTGGTTTGAAAACCCTACATAGTACAGAGTCAGCACTGTTAAGGGTTTTTAATGTCTGATTCTGGTGATTATGTGGTTCTTTTTCTGCTAGACCTAACCACTGCTTTTGATACAGTGGACCATGACATTTTAATTTCTCGCCTGCAGCATCTTGTGGGTATTCCTGGTACTGCATTGGAATGGTTCAGGTCCTATTTAACTGATAGAACCATGTGTGTAAGCCTTACTGGTTCTGAATCCTTTTCTGCTTTCCTGTCATGTGGGGTCCCACAGGGCTCAATTTTAGGGCCCCTGCTCTTTTCACTTTATCTGCTTCCACTCCTTCTGCTGTTATGCTGATGACTGTCAGGTTTATGTTCCAATAAGGCAGGAGGCTTTGTCAATCAAATCACTTCTTGAATGCCTTAACAACATTAAAGATTGGATGGCAGTGAACTTATTAAGTTTTAATGAAAAGAAGAGAGAAGTGATTGTGTTTGGACCCAGTGGCTCCTGTGAGTCCCCCCCGTTGACCTGTGCCCCTTGACAGGGTTTGTCCAACCTACTGTTACTAATCTGGGTTTTAAGATGGACAGTGATTTTAAACTAGATCGTCAAATTGCTGCAGTAGTGAAGTGCAGCTTTTGTCATTTAAGGCAACTGGCAAAGGTTAAACCCATTCTTTCTAAACAGCACTTTGAGACAGTAAACTATGCCTTCATCACATCTTGGCTGGATTACTGTAATGCACTTTATTTTGGAGTCAGCCAGTCTTCCCTCTCATGTCTCCAGTTGGTTCAGAATACTGCTGCTTGTCTTTTAACTGGAACATGTAAGAGGGATCATATCACACCTATTTTTGCTTCCCTCCACTGGCTGCCTGTGTATTTAGGGTTTATTTTAAAATTCTTTTGTTTTTAAATCATTAAATGGCCTTGCCCCACCTTACCTCTCTGAGCTTCTTCACTTTTATGCTCCTGCTCTGTCTCTCAGGTCAGCTGATCAGCTGCTCCTGGAGATACCGAGGTCGAAGAGGAAGCTCAGAGGGGACAGAGTTTTTTCTGTCGCTGCTCCTAAACTATGGAACAGTCTTCCTTTGCCTATTAGACAGGCTCCTTCACTGTCCACTTTTAAAACTTATCTTAAAACTCATTTTTACTCTTTGGCCTTCAACCCAGCATGAGACATTGATTTTACTTGTTTAATGCTTTTATTATATAATTGTCATTTTTACCCGTTTTGTTTTATACCTTTTTAGTTGCATTTTATTGTCTTTTATTTATTTTATGTCTTACATGTCCATCTCAGTTTATCTATTCCTGATGTACAGCACTTTGTATCAGCTGTAGTTGTTTTTAAAGTACTTTAGATAAAAGGTTTGATTGATTGATTGAATATACACTGAAGCGTAATTTAAACAACACTAAGTGGCACAAAACACGAAGAGAGAAGAGAGGCCACTGCGTGTTCACGCACCACCTAGCAGGAAATGCACCATAATAGTGTAATGTGCATTAGATTGTGCGCCGCCACACCTCTTTGAAATAAGACATCTCCTCCGAGCGCATGGCGGGCACACTGTCTACTGGTAATTTGATGGCGTGACGCAAGGCATAAAAAACAGACAATGGACTGACAGAAAATAACAAAAACACTGGCGCATAGCATAAAGTCTGTAAACACAAAAAAAAAGTACATGGATGACCGTCAAAATAGGGCCCTTGTCTGTAGTAAAAAAAAAAAAAAAATGCAAATGGTACAATAAATCATCGAGGATTATGATGTTCACGTTTTGTTCAGTATATCAAAAGCACCAATTAACTTTTTACTGTATATGTTAAAGATGGCCCATATTGTACTGAGGAAAATTCAGATTCTCAGGAAAATTGCTGCTTATCCATTAATCATTAATTGATCAATAAGATGAATCAACTAATGATTAATGAATTCATGGGTAAGTTGCATCCCTAATTGCAATTTGGTTCTGATTAGATGATTTTTGCAGGAATTGTAGACCTTAAGGTGAAAGGTCAGATGTCATTTTTTCCCCCTAGATCTTGGAAACACAATAACTACTGGAAGAAATGATGTAGGCTTTTCACATTGATCCTATAGTTGCATTGAAGACAAATCTTGGACAGCTTACATCCTGACCTTGACTATGGGTTTGGGATCAAAAGGTCAGGGGTGAAGGATAGTATTCCCTATCCCCTCTTATAATGGAACGAGTAAAGCTCTTTTGGGTCACCAAACTTGCTACACAGTTTTACCTTGGGATCCTGACCTACAACTATGGTTGTATATTCATGCATGATAGGCTGGCTTATCATAATTTTTTTGGGCCCCAATAATTATATGGAAAAAGTTGAAAACTGCTCTCCTTCAGTAACTTATTGGGCTCTTCAAAGAAAATGGAGGCGGGGATATTGCACTCTCCTCAGAGTGCTCTTGTTCAAATATTTTGCCACATTTTATTCATAAATTCACAGGCTTTTTCCTACAAACAAGTGATATTTTTCTCTTATATTTGCCACTTTTTTCTTGTAAATTTCAACTTTGATCTCACCAATTTGGGAGCTTCTTGACACAGTTCCTGAAAGAGCTGCTACATTTATAGGTTCTGGTACCATAAAGCTTCTGCCAACAGTTTTAAAAGTATTCATGATATACTGTAGATACCACTGTCATTAATGTGTAGAATTGGGAGTATGTTTAATTGTTCCTTGACTAAAGCTGCATGGTCGTTTCCTTGTAAGTTTTTCCACGCTAAAAGAAGCTGTTCCCAGGGAGATAATTGCAGGTTTTCCCACGAGCCGCTTAATGATCTCACTAAACGGCTGCTGGACGAGGTGTGTGAAAATCCATTCATGAAAATAATATACAAGAATTGCTTTTTTGCTGGGATTTCAATGGAAACGGTTGTACGTCTTTTCACTGCAGGCGTTACAACGGGAAAAGGAGCTCTATGAACACATGAGCAAAGCTGATGAGAAGTCGTCAGGACAGCCGGAGGACAAGGAGGAGTCAAAACCTTCAGAGCCAAATGTGATTTCTCAGATACCAATACAGCCTCTCAGGTATGTTTATGCACATTTAAAGGGGACATATTATAAAATTTTGGCTTTTTCTACCAATGAAAACACACAATCCTTTCATTTTATTATGATCTTCCTTAATTTATGCGGAGTGGTGGCCTAGCTGGTAGAGCATCCGCCCCACAACCCGGAGGCCGGGGTTCAAATCGCGGCCAGGTCATACCAAAGACCAGGTAAAAATGGTACTTTCCACCTTCTAGCTAGGTGCTCAGCATAATAGAACTGGGAAAGGAAAGTTAACACACAGAGCTACCAGAGGACTGACCCCCCCCCCCCCCCACTGTAGCTTTCACTACTTACAGTAGTTGTGTGGCCATGAAACGGAGATAAGCGCCGCCCTACACCTTTGCCATGGGAATAACTTAACTTATTATATATTGGCTGAAACGGCCGTGTAATAATACAGAATGACATGTTACCTGAGTTAGCCTAGCTTGGTGACTCCTGTTCTGGCCTCCTGGGGAGGCCCAAGTGCTGGGCAGTACAGTGGATATATTTGTTGTGTCAGTATATTTGGCTGCCCGCGATGCATAAAATGCCTACAGTGGGGTAAAAAAGTATTTAGTCAGCCACCAATTGTGAAAATTCTCCCACTTAAAAGATGAGAGAGGTCTCCAATTTTCATCATAGGTACACCTCAACTATGAGAGACAAAATAAGAAAAAAAAAATCCAGAAAATCACACTGAAGGATTTTTTTTTTTTCCACAATATCTTTATTGAACCTTTTTTTTTTTTTAACAAACATGATACAAACAATCAAACACTAACACTAAAGTACTACAAAAAAAAAAAAATACCCTAAAAACACCAACAACCACCAACAAAATCAAGTCTTCAACAATGCTCCTCTGTTTAGTCTAGACAATCCAATACATTAGTATACATATTATGTTCACCAGTTTGGAATTTACAAGGTCCACACACATCATTCACCTTCTTCTTCAAGAGTTATGTTTAAATTTTTTACATAATCAATAAAAGGTCTCCATATATTCTCAAACACAATTTCCTTTGATTTCAGTATATATGTTATTCTTTCTAATGGAAGGTTTGTTAACATCTGTCTTAACCACTGAGTCACATCTGGTCTATGAGTCTTTTTCCATAATAGTGCAATACATTTTTTGGCATTAAGCAAACTGAGGTCTATGAATGTTCTTTCACTTTTATTGAAATTATGCTTTTCTGGGTACAGACCCAACAAAAACAGTTTAGGATTCAATATGATTTGTTTTGAGATTATTTTTTCAATTGTTACCCTCACCTCCTCCCAAAACAATCTTATTAATCTACATTCCCATAAACAATGAAATAGAGTTCCTTTACTTTCCATGCATTTTGTGCATGTATCTGGTATATTTTTGTTATATCTATTTAACTCCTCCGGTGTAACATACATCCGCATTAACCATTTGAAATGTATCAATTTAAGGCGTGCATTTATTGATTTGGTTTGAGCTTCTGTACAAGCCAATTCCCATTGTTCCTCTGAAATTTCAATTTGCAGATCTTCTTTCCAGTAGTTTAATCTTTTCAGTGAATTTTCACTTGAAGATAGTGTCAATGAGTTATAAAACTCTGAAATAATACCCTTTCTTTTACTATCTTTCATCATCATTTTTTCCAAGGATGAATAAATAGGTCGAGTGAGAGCTTTATTTTGATTTGATCGAATAAAGTTTCTAAGTTGAAGATATTTAAAAAAATGTGTTCTATTGAGATTAAATTTGATCCTCAGCTCTTCAAAAGACATTATGTTGTCTGCACATGGCAAATATAAATCCTGAATCTTTTGTATCCCTTTTAAATTCCATACTTTAAATACAGCGTCCGCTCTCCCTGGTTTAAAATATTGATTACCCCATATTGGACTAAATTGTGACAATAACTGTGGTTCTTTTAAATAGTTTTTAGCTTCACACCATATTTTGATCATATGCTTTACAAATGGATTTTTAACTTGTTTTTGTAATTTTTTTGCCGAATCTGAGTATATGAATATGGGAAGAGGTAAAGGTAAATTGTATGATTCCATTTCAGTCCAGTGAGGGAGATCATTTGATGAAAAATAATATGTCATAGACCTCAGTTGTGCCGACCAATAATACAACATAAAATTTGGACATTTCAGACCTCCACGATCAAATGGTAAATATAATAAAGACAAACGTAATCTAGCCCTCCTGTTGTTCCATATAAATTCCACTAACTTTTTTTTTATTCTTGAGAATAGATCTAAAGGTGGTGATAAGGGAATGTATTGAAATAAATAAAGTATTTTAGGTAAAATATTACTTTTAAGTATATTGATTCTCCCGATCATCGACATTGGTAGTGACATCCATCTCTGAGTTAACTCATTGATATCTGACATTAAGGCTTCATAGTTGACACTGGCGACTGATTCTAGCTTAGGCATAATTTGGATTCCTAAATATTTAAACTGATTTACAACATTGAATTGATTTACCTCAGGGGCTGGGTAATTTCTCTGGGTCTCATTTAGCATTAATATTGAAGATTTAGTTTTATTTATTTTATATCCTGATATTTCCCCAAAATTCTTTATTAAATTCAACAAGGTTGGAATTGATTTTTTTAGATTCGACATAAACAAAATTATATCATCGGCGTACAGGGAGATTTTATGTTCTGTTGGTCCAACTTTAATTCCATATATTTGTGAATGTAAACGTATCGCTATCGCTAAAGGTTCAATTGCCATAGTAAACAGTAAAGGTGAAAGTGGACAGCCTTGTCGACATCCTCTATTGATTTTTATTGGTTTTGAAATATTGTTATTTGTTAGGATTTCTGCTGTAGCATTATTGTATATTATTTGAACCCATTTTATGAAATTATTTCCAAGTCCAAACCTTTGTAGGACTTCAAAAAGAAAGGGCCATTCAACTCTATCAAAGGCCTTTTCGGCGTCCAATGATAGGAGAGCTGTATCCGGTGCTTCTTTATTAAAATAAATAATATTAAATAGTCTTCTTACATTATGGAAGCCTTGTCTACCCTTTATAAAGCCATTCTGATCTCGATTAATAATATTTGGTAAAATTTCTTGTATTCGTCTTGCTAAAATTTTACAGATTATCTTAAGGTCGGCGTTTAATAGGCTTATTGGTCTCATATTTTCACATTTATTAGAGGGCTTACCTGGTTTTGGCAGCAGTATAATTAAGGCATTATTTATGTATGATGGTAAATTATTATTTTGAAATGCTTCTAAAACCATTTCCAAAAAAGGTTTTATTAATTTATTCTTAAATTTTTTATAAAGGTCAACTGGAAGACCATCTGGTCCTGCACTTTTTCCTGATTTCATATTATCAATGGCTAGCCCAACTTCTTCTTGACTAATTTTAGACTCCAATATCTCCCTGTTTTCATTTGGAATACACGGTATAGATAGTTCGTTCAAAAACCCATTTAGTTTTGTTAAATCAGGTTCATTTTTGGTATCATATAATTTTTCATAGTAATCTCTAAAGGCTCTATTAATTTCTAAAGGATCTATAACTACCTGTCCGTTACTTATAATACTGGTAATTGGTGTTTTAATTTCCAATTGTTTAATCTGCCATGCTAATAATTTTCCTGATTTTTCACCTTGTTCATAAAAAGATTGTTTCAATCTTAGAAGACTCGAGGCAGCTCTATTCGCTGATTTTTTGTCGTATTCAGCTCTCAAAATCAGTAATTCATTCTCCAACCTTGGGTCACTTCCTGCATACACTTTTTCCTGAAGACTTTTTATTTTATGTTCCAATTTAGCTCTCTCCTCTCGAGTCTTCTTAGATTTTGATCCTGTATAACTAATAATATGTCCCCTAATAAAAGCTTTGAAAGCCTCCCACTTTACACATGCTGATGTTTGTGTAGTATTGATGTCAAAGAACTCGTCTATCTGTTTTTCTATATACTTGACAAATTCCTCATCCTGAAGCCATTTATGCTGAAATTGCCATCTACCTGATTCCTTTGTCAATTTTTTATCTACATATATTAGACAACAGGGTGCATGATCAGAAATCACGATGTTATCATAAAAGCAGTTTTGAATCTTGGACCTTAATTCTGTGGAAATCAAAAAATAATCAATACGTGAGAATGTCTTGTAGGTACTGGAATAACAAGAATAGGCTTTAACTTGTGGTTTCATTTCTCTCCATATATCTAACAATCTCAATTCTTTCATAAAATGATTAATAGTCATCCTACATCCAATGTGCGTACAATCCAGTCCTGTTGATCTATCCACACCTGGATTCAATGTACAATTAAAATCCCCTGCTATTATATGTTGCCCTGTAAGTGATGATAAGATGAGAAATAAATTAGCAAAGAACTTCTGATCATCTATATTGGGACCATATAAGTTCACAAGATTTATATTTTCTAATAGCAAAGAACCTTGAATGATTACATATCTTCCAAATTTGTCTCCAATTACATTTTTCACCTGAAAAGGAACTGATTTATGTATGAGAGTCATAACTCCCCTGGCTCGGGATGAAAATGAAGAGGTGAATACACTTCCCTGCCATCTACTCCTAATTCTTTTAACATCCTCCTCTATCAGATGAGTTTCTTGTAAAAACACAATTCTTGAACCCATGTCCTTTATTTTATTCATAACTTGTTTAAGTTTTTTTAAATTTTGTAGACCTCTGCAATTCCATGAAGTTAAATTAAGATTAACACTTTGGTCCATGATCAATAGAGAGTTTAGGATTACCTTGCAGTGTAAACATGCTCATACAGAGAAGCAAAAACATGAGTGGTTGAACATTCATCCTACAAACTACACACAAACAAATTTCCCCTTCCCACACTTGTGGCAAACCCCCCAAAATCAAAAGAAAAATTCTGTCTCCCGATATAGCCATCGACCGTTCCACACCCACGGGGAACAGCCTAAGCCACTCCTTCTTCATCCTCCCAATCACCCCAACTCTACTGCTTTTAATGACGTAACATTAACTCTCCTCTGTAGTTTTCCAACTTAACTCCAAAATTTTTAACAACTTTGTACATCATAGTTTTTTTTTTGTTTGTTTTGTTTTTGTTTTGTTTTTTTAATATATAATACAATCTATATTTTGTAAACTTACTATTTACTTCAAGTCAGTCAGATGCCTGTGCAAATGCTTAATTATTCTACCTTATATTTTGTTCATGCTTAGCTCCCACCAGTCTCTTCTTCTTCTTTGATCTTCTTGATGAACTCCTGCGCCTCCTCTGGGGTCTTGAAAATGTGGGTTCTGCCCTCATACGTGGTCAGCAGTCTCGCAGGATAGATTACACCATGACGAATCCCAAGGTTGCGCAGCTCCTTACGTATGGGATCAAACTGCTTCCTCAATTGCTGGATTCCTGTGACCAAATCTGGGTAGAACCGCACCTGCTGGTCCTGGTGTTTAATCTCTCCTTTAGCACGTGCAGCGTTGAAGATCTTCATCCTGTCTCTGTTGCTAAGAAACTTCATAATTAAGGTCCTCGGCGGTCCCTTATCTCTCCGTGGGCCAATACGATGTGCTTTTTCCAGAACCACTGCTGATTGCAACTCCTCGCTGCCCAGCACCTCCGGAATCCACTTTTCCAGAAAGGAACATACGTCCCGACCTTCTGATTCCTCTGGAAGACCCACCAGCCTCAAATTATTCTGTCTCGACCGAGATTCCAAATCCAAAATATTATCTTCCAGAGATTTTTTTTTTTTTTCCAAAGTGCGCACCTTTAATTGAAGATGGGTGACGTCATCTTCAGCACTAGCGAGACGGAGCTCCATCTGCGCCGTTCGTTCTACACAGTCACCCAATTCCTTTCTTATTCCTTCCAACGCTGTCATAATCCCATCAAATCTAGAGGAAAAGTCCGCTCTCATTGAACTCATGGCAGCCATCAGCGCATCTGCGCCATTCCCCGCAAACATCGCACCGCCGCCAGCCTCCTCCGCCATATATGGAGTTTTGTTTGCTGCGTCACAGACCTGAAAGTCCGTTAATTTGGACTGTTTCGGCGGCTCGCTTTTTCCTTTTCCTGGTTTTCCAGCCTTAGGCTTCGCCGACATATCCTCGCCCAAATGCTGGGATACGTTCTGTCCCAAATGAGAGAGTTATTTGCCGATTTTTTTTCTCCAGGAGCAGAGCAGAGCGAGACACGTCCGTCCTACGTGGCAGCCATAACCGGAAGTCACACTGAAGGATTTTTAATGAATTAATTGGTAAATTCCTCGGTAAAATAAGTATTTGGTCAATAACAAAAGTTCATCTCAATACTTTGTTAAATACCCTTTGTTGGCAGTGACAGAGGTCAAACATTTTCTGTAAGTTTCCACAAGGTTTTTACACACTGCTGCTGGTATTTTGGCCCATTCCTCCATGCAGATCTCCTCTAGAGCAGTGATGTTTTGGGGCTGTCACTGGGCAACATGGACTTTCAACTCCCTCCAAAGATTTTCTATGGGGTTGAGATCTGGAGACTGGCTAGGCCACTCCAGGACCTTGAAATGCTTCTTACGAAGCCACTCCTTCGTTGCCCGGGCGGTGTGTTTGGGATCATTGTCATGCTGAAAGACCCAGCCACGCTTCATCTTCAATGCCCTTGCTGGTGGAAGGAGGTTTTCACTCAAAATCTCACGATACATGGCCCCATTTATTCTTTCCTTTACACGGATCAGTCGTCCTGGTCCCTTTGCAGAAAAACAGCCCCAAAGTATGATGTTTCCATCCCCATGCTTCACAGTAGGTATGGTGTTCTTTCTCCTCCAAACACAACAAGTTGAGTTTTTACCAAAAAGTTCTATTTTGGTTTCATCTGACCATATGACATTCTCCCAATTCTCTTCTGGATCATCCAAATGCTCTCTAGCAAACTTCAGACGGGCCTGGACATGTACTGGCTTAAGCAGGGGGACATGTCTGGCACTGCAGGATTTGAGTCCCTGGCGGCGTAGTGTGTTTCTGATGTAGCCTTTTTTACTTTGGTCCCAGCTCTCTGCAGGTCATTCACTAGGTCCCCCCTTGTGGTTCTGGGATTTTTGCTCACCGTTCTTGTGATAATTTTGACCCCACGGGGTGAGATCTTGCGTGGAGCCCCAGATCGAGGGAGATAATCAGTGGTCTTGTATGTCTTCCATTTTCTAATAATTGCTCCCACAGTTGATTTCTTCACACCAAGCTGCTTACCTATTGCAGATTCAGTCTTCCCAGCCTGGTGTAGGTCTACAGTTTTGTTTCTGGTGTCCTTTGACAGCTCTTTGGTCTTGGCCATAGTGGAGTTTGGAGTCTAATTGTTTGAGGTTGTGGAGAGGTGTCTTTTATACTGATAATGAGTTCAAACAGGTGCCATTAATACAGGTAACGAGTGGAGGACAGAGGAGCCTCTTAAAGAAGAAGTTGCAAGTCTGTGAGAGCTAGAAATCTTGCTTGTTTGTAGGTGACCAAATACTTATTTTACCGAGGAATTTACCATTTAATTCATTAAAAATCCTTCAATGTGATTTTCTGGATTTTTTTTCCCCTCATTTTGTCTCTCATAGTTGAGGTCTACCTATGATGAAAATTGGAGACCTCTCTCATCTTTTAAGTGAGAGAACTTGCGCAATTGGTGGCTGACTAAATACTTTGCCCCACTGTATATGATACATATCGAGTGTAAATCATCACGCTAATATGAGCCAGGACTGCACTCCATTTTCTCTCTCTCTCTCTCTCTGCCTTTCTTTGCTGAGGAGACGCAGCAGGTTTGTGCAGCAATGGGACCTAGCCAGCTAATGTTAAGCGTAGCCACAGATCTCAGCGGTGATGAATGATAGCATTTAAAGAAATAGGCACTGAAACAGGCCACTGTGAGGAAGGGTGTTTAACCTGGGTGGAAAATGGTGCTGTAGCATTTAACCCCCGAGTTATTTTGACACAAAAGTGAGCCGTGTCGTCACGTGGAAAAATGTCTAACACTTCGTAACGTTTGAAGTAACATTTTGTCCGACAATTCTTATTTTACAGACGTAACTTTTACAACAGCACAGAAACAAATAATGAAAATGGAGCCTCACATGAAGAAAAACCAGTAGATGATGCTGACCAGCCGCCAGTCAGCAGTGACCACAGTCAGCCTGTTTGTTACTCGGTGGAAGCCGTGCTCGGATCTCAGATATCTAAACCCTTCTTTAGTTTCTATAACACTCCTGCAAGACCAGAATCTCCATCCCAGTCTGCCCAGAAGACGGATACTGAGGTCACTTTGGGCTCCACAAAGCAAACTGGTGCCCCGTACTCAGTGGAAGCCGTGCTTGGATCTTTTAAATCCATCACATCCTACTCTCAAGAAATCCCAAAGCCTGTACCTAGCTCGGCAGAAAAAGTGTCCCTTCACACTGAGCCCATTTCAGAGACTCTACCTGACCTTTCTCACACCTCTGGGGGTCAAAATCAATGTGGAGATGAGCCAGAGAGCTTAAAAACACCCAAAGAAAGCGGTCAGGATGTTAAATCTGAGGCGTTTGATTCTCCTGTCACAGCTGGAAAGACTTCTTCATCTTCCAGCAGCAGCAGCAGCAGAGAGGATATAAGTCACATGAACACAGATCAGTCCCGTCCTCCCACACATCCGACCCAGTTGAAGCCACACCGTTCACGTCCTTCTCCGTCTGTAGGCTTTACAGAGTTTAAAGATAAAACTTCTGGTTCTGTTGAAACTGTTGGCAGCTCCATTAATAGACGTGAATCTCCAGTCTCAGCCATTCATCAGTTTGCAGCAAAGCAGCTCCACCAGCGCCCCAGAAACATCCAGCCTGGTCTCGACCTCATCACACGGCAGCAGACGTCCACTGAACCGTCACCACGGTGCAGCAGGAAAACTGATCAACCAGAGGATTCTTCAGTTAGAGGGAATAAAACACACAAAACACCTTTTTGTAGCCTCTTTGCAGCACCCATCACCGACGCGGCGACAGCCTCACGGTCTCCTCCATCTGCAGACGGAGGCACTGAAGCTGTCCAAACTTCTGCCATGTCCTACCTCAACTTTGTTGCACCCCCCCTCAGTGAGGCTACATCTGAAGATTCACTGAAGTTCTCAGACTCCAAACTAAGATCGGCTGCGTCCCAGATCAGAGCTGATGTCGAACAGACTCCTCACAGGTCTCCGTCTCCTGAAATCGATCCTGTAAACCAGCAGGCGTCGGGTGTCCACGGGAATGTCCCCGGCAGTCCGAACCCATCTGCACACCCGGCTCAGCAGCAGAGAGACGACGAGGAATCCCCCACAGGTAGAGTGCTGCTGTGGGATGATTATATGGAATTGGCTACTTTTGTCTCATGAATGTGTGACTTTTTTCCCTAAATTTGCTGTATTTTCTTTGCTTAAATTTGCTACTTTTTTCTTATAAACTTTCAACTTTTCTCTCATAAGTTTAATACTTTTTTCCTGTAAATTTGCCGTTTTTTTCTTATAAATTTGCAACTTTTTAAAAAAAGTTTTCAACTTTTTTCTCATAGATTTTCAACCTTTTCTTGTATTTTTGTAACTTTTTTTCCTTGTAAATTTGCAGCTCTTTTGTCAAAATTTTTTGACTTATTTTGTTAATTTTTAACTTTTCTCATAAATTTGTGAGGTTTCTTCATAAACTTCCAACTTTTTTCTTATAAATTTGCAGCTTTTTTGTAAATTTGAAGCTTTTTCTCCTAAATTTGTAACGTTTTCTTGTAAGTTTGCTACTTTCTCTTATAGACTTTCAATATTTTTCTGAGAAATTTAATATTTTTTTCCTTTAACTGTAAGTTTTTTCCTGTAAATTTGCAGCTGTTTTCTAAAAATTTGCTAGGGTTTTTGTGATTTTGTAACTTTGTTCTTGTAAATTTGCAGCACCTTTTCTACATAAATTTTTTGGGTAAATTTTTAAATTTTTTCCTCCTAAATTTGCTACATTTTCTAGTAAAACCTTCATCTTTTTTCTCATAAATTTGATTAATTTTTCATTGTAACTTTACAAGTTTTTATCTTGTAAACTTGCAACTGTTTTCTTGTAGATTTGCAGCTTTTTTTGTAAAATTTCTACTTTTTTTCTCTCAGATTTGCAACTTTTTCTTGTAATTTTGTGACATTTTTTCTTTTAAATTTGAAGCTCTTTCTCCACATTAATTTTGGCCTTTTTTGGTAAAATTTTAACTTTTTCTCCTCAGAAATTCTTGACATTTTTTTTTTTTATAAACTTGCAGCTTTTCTTTCTTATAACTTCTAAGCTTTTATTGTTAATTTGAGACTTTTTTCTCACAAATTTTCAACTTTTTCTTGTAGTTTTGTAACTTTTTTCCTGTAAAATCACAGCGTTCATATGGATGCTTTATTGTATGTAGTAGTTTAATTTTTCTGTTCATCTTGAAAATGAATAAAGTTTATTTTCCAGTGTTTTTGTTGGGAGGGGAGAGACTTTATTTTATTTTATTCATTTTAATGAGTTTAAAGTTTAAATTCTTTCTTATTGCAAAAATCGAGGCCCTCCAGAGACAATCTTGTGTTGGGCTCGAAAAATCTAAAAACAGCCCTGCTGCTGGGGGAGTATTTTTGTGAACACTGTGGGGGCGGCTGTGGCGCAGGTGTAGTGTGGCTGACTACTGATCAGAGAGTGATGGGTTTGATTCCCGCTCTGTCTGTAGTCTGCATGTCGGAGTGTCCTTGAACAAGACCTGGTGGGTCAGGCCAGTGCTTGTGTATGGGTGGATAGCAGGATCTGTAAAGTGCTTTGGTCATCCAGAGATGAGAAAAAGCGCTATAGAAGTGAACGCCATTTAGAACACTTTGGTTTCATTTTTAGGTTCTGCTCCAGATTCAGTCCTGAAAACCTTGTTTCTGAGTCTGAGGCCGTATCAGGAGGATGGAGACCAACAGGACACTCTTTACATCAGTGACCCCACCGGTAGGCTGTTGATTTAGTCCTGTTAAATATTCCGTTATGCGCTGTTATGATGTTAAAATAAACCCATTATTGCTTTAATTAATTTCAGAAAGTGAAACAACGGACAGAAGGCTGACAGGGCGTAAGCAAAGCCAAAAGAAGACTAATGAGGTATTTAATTAAACTTACTTTTGTATTAGATACAAATCCACACGGTAAATGTCACATATCTTCCATCCAGTCTGCTTGGACAAGGTTCAACTTTGATTAAAGGGTACTACTTTTTTTTTTTTTTTTACTGCCTGTACTCATGAATTTTGAGTACACAAGCAAAGCAGCAACTGGGAAAAATAAGTACATAATTAAGTTGTCATATTATCTATTCATTCAGAAACTGTACCTGTTTCTACTGTAACTGAAGAGATGTGCAGTATTTAGTACATTTACAATGGAATATTAAACAGAGGTCAAATGTCACAGTGATATTTATACCTAATATTTATTTATATGGGCTGAAATTTTCCATGGGAACTATCGCTGGTGAAAATTGTTCAGTCTAGATATGCATGCATCTGTTGTATGTGTATGACGGACACAATTTTTGTTTTATCCAGGTGTATTTACTCAGTTTAACTTATAACATCCAAGTGTTCGAGGAAATGGCATCATTTATGAGTTTATTTTTTTTACCAGTCATTTGAACACATCGAGTAGATAAATGCTTTTTATCCCCCGTCAGTCAAAGCCCAAAGGAGGATTATGTTATGGGTCAGTCTATCTGTCCCACTTTTGTGAAAGCAACTCCTCCGGCAGTTTTGGTCCAGTTGTTTTGGAACTTGGTACCATGGTTTGATGTACATTGAGGATACACATATTGCAATTACACTCTCATCAGATGACCTTGAGGTCAAAGGTCAGGTCAGATTTTTCCCTAAATCTTCTAAACACAGTAACTACTGAAAGAAAAGATGTAAGATTTTCAAATCTATACAGTAGTTGTATCTAATACACATCCTGAGCGACTTACACCCTCACCTAACTATGGGTTTGGGGTCAAAGGTTCAAAGTTAACATTGCAGTTGCACTATAGTAAATGCTACATTTACTGTTAATATAAAACAAGTAAAGCCAGGGCCACCAAACCTGATACACAGGTTCAGCTTGGGATCCTGACCTCTGACTATAGGTTTGGGGTCAAATGGTCAAAGGTCAGGTTAACATTCCTCATGCCTTTTACTGTACGAGTAAAACTCGGGCCACCAAACTTGGTACACAGGCTCACCCTGTGACCCTAAAGTGTGACTGTGGTTTTGGGATCGCAAGGTCAAAGGTCAACATCAATATGGCTTATAAACTATATCTCAACAACAAAGAAAGCACGGGTCACCAAACCTGGTACACAGGTTCACTCTGAGACCATAATCTCTGACTGCAGGTTTGGGGTCAAAAGGTCAAAGGTCAAGGTTGGCACTCCCTATGAGCTTTTACTATAGAACGTATAAAGCTCTCTAGGGTCACCGTACTTGCTACACAAGTTCAGCTTGGGATCCTGACCTACAACTATGGGTTGTATACTTTGTTGTATATTTGTGGATGATGGGTTTATCATGATTAGGGATGAGTCGATGCCACTTTTTGAAGACCGATACTGTGATTTTGAGTATCGGTCAATACCGATCCAAACCCGATACTGTCTCTCTTATTTAAAACAACAAAAGTACAGAACATACTTTGGTAATGACTGGTTGCATTTTGTACACATATGAAAACATAAATCTAAAAGTCAAAGACTGTAAAATTTGACTCAGTTCAGCAACGCTGCTGCTTTTTTTTTAATTTTAAACTTTGCAACATTGGCAGCATTTCACTGGTCAGCACCATGTAAACATGCATTCTGAAGTTTTAAGTGCAAGTTTTTACAAAACTTTGAAGCCAAGTATTGAAGTAAACATTTAGATGAAATTCAAAGGGTCACTTTATGCATGAAGTAAAAAATGCTGTAGATCTGAAAATAAAGGAACTAACCCTTTAAGTTTTATTTTTGTCATTCATTATTATTATTACCATAAGTATTCTCCTGGTCCTTGGTTTCTTTAGTAGTGTTTCTGATATTATTCTCTGTCCATTCTTCGTTTTTAGCTTTGCCCTTATTTTGAATTTGTTCCTGTTCATGTAGTCTTGCACCCTCTGGGATTAATAAAGTGTACAAAATACAAACAAAACGCAAAACACACAAAAAATAGCTATTTATGTTTCTGTCACCTACTTCTCATCAACTGTAAAGCCTGCTTCATGCTGCGTTTCCCCTCTAGTCCGCTTTGGTCCGCGTATGCTTTGGATGAGCCCGTCACGCACGCAGCGCTGTTCATGCTCACTTTTTTCATCTACCCCGGCTAAGCGGTTGATGCATGCGCACAACCATCATTTGTAGTTTCACTCCCGCCTGGTAGGTAGCACAAAGGTGCTGATGCACCAGGATTTTCACCAACGAAGAAACAGCGGACTTCTTCATAAAGTTTCTCTTCAAATATAGAGTCCATTTCTGCTGTTTGACTTCCCGGTTTTCACTCCTTTTCCATGAAGATGCTGCTGCCGCTGTGAAAGAAAGTATGTATGTATGATTCATGTTTTATTCTCGTTTTCTGCCTCCTTGTTGTCTTCTTCGTCTACTGATGTATGCTGTGTCGATATCGCCACTTCGTGAATGGGACGTTCAGTCTTGCGCATGCACTTTTCGACACGTTCAGGGCGTGGGCAGGCGGCGCGGCCACAAAATTTGGGCTGCACATGGTCGAGCACTCCGGACACTCGCGGAGTGGAGACGATGATGTAAATTTCGTCACACGAGGTTTCCGGTTACATGTACACGGACAGCAGAGGTGTAGCATGAAGCAGCTTTAGACTCTTCCCTGAAAGGCATGCTCCAGTCTGGTTTTTACTTTCAGTTTTATTCTTTATAGGTTTCACTTTTAGCATCCAGCCTCCTGAGCTGGAAAAGCAGCACTGCAGCAGCAGCTGCTGCTGCGCGACACACGTCCTTCTGCTTGGTTCTTGACAGAATTCAACATGCTCCTTTGCCGTGATACTTCTGCAAGTGTTTTATTAAGTTGGTGGTGTAAAATTGTAAATGCTGGTACCACACAGCAACATACTGAGGTGAGTCCCACAAACAGGCTCCAGTAATGTGACACTTGCCTCTGTATATAGAAGCCACACCTTCATTTTATTATTATTAATGTATCGGATTGGTAAATTACTTTTATTCCTTTCCGATACCGATCCAGCCATTTTGCCTCGATCGAACCCAATACAAATACGGCGGATCAGATCGGCTTATCCCTAACCATAATTTGGTTCTGCCACAGTAATTATGTAGAAAAGTTGAAAATTGCTCTCCGTCAGTAAGTATTGGGATCTTCAAAGAAAAAGGAGACAGGGGATATTGCATTTGCCTCAGGCTGCCCTTGTTAAGGCTGTGTTCGTAGTTTAGGATTTTTCATGGTTCTCCTTCACAGAGTCCAGGCCCTCATAGTCCATCTTCTGAGAACTCATCCGTGTCCTCCTGTCAGAGGACTCGGGCCGTATTACAAGGACGCAGTCAGTTGTCAATCTTCAGTGACGGAGAACGCGTTGATAGCCGTTTACAAGTTCATTTCCATATCACAACAAGCAGAAACAAATTTTCTGTGTGACGCAAAGTCAAAAAGTGTTGTCCTAATGCTCTTAATTATTCAGAGGTGCGTTTGGGGTGTAATGTGAAATAACCCAATTGTTGCCTTTGCAATTTCCTTTAATAAACGGGCGCAAGATCAAAAACGTGATGCTAACACGAAAGAGGTTTAGGTGGGAAGACAATTCTGTTTTGTGCTGAGGACAATGCAGGCTCATTCACAAAGTGAAAATGCTTTTAAAAGCAAGGAGCTTTTTAACTCCACAGCCCTCCTTGACTATGGATTAGCGCTGTCAGCTACAATTCAGAGATTATGCTAGTCTTTCTCTTTGTCCATGAGGTTGACGGTTTCCTTCAGTTATATTATCGTCAACCCGATTTCACTAAAAACATTGTTCATCAGAGCTGCTCTTTTAAACCAAGAGAGAGGAGCCGATCATCACGGCCTGAGCTGTATTAATCTGCTCTGGTGAATGAAAGTTGTAGATTTAATTCAAAACAACTGTCGAGATAGTTTTATTTTGAATTATTCTTTTAAAAGAATGACTGTGAATGAGGTTAAAATAGTATAACTGTCACCATTAGATAATTATGCCAGTTCTTCTCCGGGGTTTTGGTGATAGCTGTTTTTCTGGTAGGAGACTGGTCCAGTTGCAGTCAGGTAGAAACCTGAATCATAAACTCATAACATTTTTCCCTCTCTGTGTAGTGAAAAACGCTGTTGTGTCTTCAAACAGTTCATATTTAACTGTCCTCATTTAACAGCAAACACCGGCTGAATATGTTTTTTTTCCATTAATCGGGACTCGCGAGCACAAATGGACATGAGATATGATGATGCGATATGATGACTCAACACACAACAGATTAGTGAACAAAACGTTTTCAAAGAAGAGGTCTGTAGTTTAAAATCTTCTGACTGAAAGTAGCGCACCCGTACCAGAGCGCTCACATACTCCCTGTTTATTCATTCCCCTAAAAAAAATCATATATTAAGGCCTAATCTGTAGACTCCAACGTTAAGTCCACAATTAAAATGAAAATGTGGATGGAATTTTAAAAACAAAAACCTGTTTAGTGTGTGATCATATTATAATTAACATGACGGTCGATTATACTATGTCTGTTACAACTCTCTCCATTAAAATAACAGAAAAAACCCCAGCGTGGGCTGTTTCTTCATGAGTTCCAGAGCTGCACAATTTCAAAACACACCACTGAAACGGTATTAAACGATGCACCTCTGACAACAAACCGCCTTTTTCCTAATCAAAAGCGCACTGGTCTAACATGCATCATAATAGTGATGCACCTGAGACTGCACACCACCACACCTCTTTGAAATGAGCCTCCTCCTCCCAGCGCAATGCGAGCACATTGTCTACTGATAATTGGATGGTGTGATACAAAGTGTAAAAAACAGACATTCCACTGACAGAAACTAACAAAAACATTGGCATCTGGCAGAAAAGTCTGCTGATGACAGTCAAAATGGAGCCCTCAGCAGGGCTGGACTGGCCATCTGACATACCAGGCATTTGCCTGGTAGGTCGACGCACATGTGGGCCAGTGTGTCTTCATCAATATAATTATGTAGCCACGGCTTCAAGGACCTCTGCGCACCAGCCTTTGAAGTACTGACAGCAGCCCATTAGTTTATTTTCATTACTGACAATGAACTGCCCAATCAAATCTCTTAACGCACCCCTAGCACCCCCACTCCTTCCTTCCCAGTGTGTGCCGGCCCCTTTCAGAGCTGAGTTTACTGTGGAAGAAATTGTGTGGCCACAGAAGTGTTGGGTGAAAATGGACAAATACAAGCATAAAAGTGAAGTTGAAAAGATTAGGGGAAAAATTTTAAAAAATGGAAATAGATACCACTAAATTTATTAAAGTAAAGGACATATTACTTGCACCGTGCAGACATGGGGCTGCACGGTGGCGCAGTGGTTTAGCACTGTGGCAGCACAGTTTTACCCTCGGCCGGGGGATCGCGGGGATCATGAGATCGTGGGTTCGATCCCAGCCCCCGACCAACAGTGAGCTGTGTGGAGTTTGCATGTTCTCCCTGTGTTGCGTGGGTTTACTCTGGGATCTCTCCGGTTTCCTCCCGCATACCAAAAACATGTAGGTTTAGGGCGCTCGCGCACGCAGCGACCGGCAGCCGGGGGCTTGTCACCAGACTGCAAACCAAGTCTACCTACGGGTACAAATAAGTAACAAAAAAAAAAAAAAAAAAAAAATATTAGTTGGCTCAAAAAGACCCAGACAAAGCCGTGTGTGTCAAACGTTTTTACCCTACTAATTCCACTATAAAGTTAAACTTCTGAGTGCAATTGAATGCAACATCAGGGTCCTCCCTATCCCAACAGCTGGAAAGGTGAGGGGACAGGAGGCTCCTGCAGTTCTTCTACAGGAAACACCTGAACATCTCATAATGCTGTATGACACCAGCCTCAACTTGAATATTCTGCAAAGTTATGCATAGTTTTTGGGTCTGTCTGAATTTATTCAGTAAGCGTATGATGCATACCTGCAAACATTTAGGTTTCAAAGTATGTGAGGTTTTCACCTGAGGTGGAGGTTAGAAAATAGGCTATTAATAGGCTATAAATAGGCCCTGCAATGGACTGGCGATCTGTCCAGGGTACGCCCTGCCTCTCGCCCAAAGATGCTGGGATAGGCTCCAGCCCCCCGTGACCCGAAAAGGATTAAGCGGTAGAAGATGGATGGGAGGATAGGCTATAAGTAGCGTATAATATAACAGAAAATACTGCATCTTTGCCATTTTATTTTTAATTTATGAGGAAAAACCTCTCAGATCTGAGAATAAAGTCTCCAGTGTACAAGAAAAAAAGCCCTAAATTAGCATTACACACAAATTATGAGAAAAGTTGATGTAAGTGGGAATAAAATCTTTCAAATTTAGAAGGAAAAAGTAGTAAATTTAGGAGAAAAACCTCAAACTGTCCAGATTAAAGTCACATCTCAGTAACTTTTTTAACTATTTTGGGGTAACTACTCTGATGTATATTTGAGTGATAATATATAAAGATAACCTATGTTTAACTGTGTACAGTTTCAGCCTATTCTGCCCCCTAAATTAGAGATTTTTTTTATTGAAAATATGGGATTTTTTTATTTGAATTTGGAGCGTTCTTATAAATAATCTCCTTTTTTCTTATGATTAATTTTATTCTTTTTTTAAATTATAGACTTAACAAAATTTTCAAACTTCATGAAAATTGAAACTTCCTGAAAAATTTTTGTTCATGGATTGACAAATTTTTCTTGAATTTGTGACTTTTGCATCATAAATTGGCATCTTTTTTTCTTCCATCTTTGCATTTTTGCCTCAGTAATTTTCCCTCCTCTTTTCATTTATTTTTTTCTTCAGTTTTTCTTTATTGCAAATGAGCTTCATTTCTCTTGTGATTTTCTGCCCTTTGTCTCAACAGTTCATTCATTTACTTTTTCTTAATGAGCTTAGTAAATCTTTCAAGTAACGTCCTGTTTATATTCTCAATGTCTAATTGTACATATGTGAATTTTTCTCTCATAAATTTGCAACTTTTGACATGAATTTGTAACTATTCTCTTTTAAATTCAAGTTTGTTTTTCTTATTTCACATTTTTTTCCTCATGAATTTAGTACATATTTTAAATAATTGGGCATTTGCACCTATAAATTTGTTACATTTATGTACACACGTGGACAAAATTGTTGGTACTCTTCTGTTAATGAAAGGAAAAACCCACAATGGTCACAGAAATAACTTGAATCCGACAGAAGTGGTAATAAATAAAAATTCTATGAAAATTAACCAATGAAAATCAGTCAATGCTTTTGAATTGTGGTTCAACAGAATTACTTTAAAAAACAAACTCATGAAACAGGCCTGGACAAAAATGATGGCACCCCTAGAAAAGATTGAAAATAATGTGACCATAGGGACATGTTCAACCAAGATGTGTCCTCTAATTAACATCACAGGTGTCTACAAACTTGTAATCAGTCAGTCGGCCTATTTAAAGGGTGACAAGTAGTCACTGTGCTGTTTGGTGACATGGTGTGTACCACACTAAACATGGACCAGAGGAAGCAAAGGAGAGAGTTGTCTCAGGAGATTAGAAGGAAAATTATAGACAAGCATGTTAAAGGTAAAAGCTATAAGACCATCTCCAAGCAGCTTGATGTTCCTGTGACTACAGTTGCACATATTATTCAGAAATTTAAGATCCACGGGACTGTAGCCAACCTCCCTGGACGTGACTGCAGGAGGAAACTTGATGAACTAGAAAAGCACTCGGAGAGCGCAGACCTCCGCCAAGCGCCACAGTTCCCCCCCATACAGTGTTTGTGTGTACGTTTTCAGATTCCTTGACCATGAAAACATATGACTAGCAATTGGATTCACAATGATAGGATTAGTGGTTCAGTAGTAAAAGCATTACCTCGTTGGCGGAGGTAATAAACTGAAGTGTTGGTGTTGTGTCCATCTCCTGCATCTGCAAACTCCCAGGCTGCGGGCGTTGCAATTGAATGAATGAATGAATTAATCTTTATTTCGAATAGATTAAGAGTACAGGTTAAAAGAAAGTGAATAATATAACAAAGGGGGTAATAAAATCCAACAAGGTCATATTAGACAATAACTCAGTTATCCGAAATGTGTGATGGCTGAATCTGCAGCTTATATTGCCCACCCATGTTCCATCCAAGAATTCCAAAGGAAAAACAAAAGAAATCATGACACAACGGCGTACAACCCACAGGCCAATGGGTTATGCGAGCGTTTTCATAGATCACTGAAAGCAGCACTGAGGGCTTCACTGACGGATGCAAATTGGGTAGACAGGTTGGCGTGGGTTTTATTGGGGTTGCGCTCCGCGGCAAAAGAGGATTTGGAATCTTCCCCGGCAGAGAGCTTCTTTTTGCGCAGCTACTATGGCTGGCCGGAGAATTTCTGCCAGATAATCCGGCGGCGGACAGCTGGCCGTCTGAGCTTTTGCAGCATAGCGCAAACACAGGCACACAGGCACGCTGCCGAGCCCTGGCCAGCACTGTGTTCTGCGTGCTTTTGTGCCTAAAACTTTGAAGAAGGCGGAGTTTGTGTTCGTCAGACACGACGAGCAGCGCCCTCCATTGGGCCTGCACACATGTTGAAAATGGCCGTCTCTCACAATGTTAAAGAATCCTTTAAAAAATTCCTGTATCCAGATGGTGATCCGGATCATCCCCAAAATGTAATCAGTTCTTCCTTGTACCATTTCCAACAATGCCTGAAAGTTTCATTGAAATCCGTCTAAAACTTTTTAAGTTATCTTGCTAACCAACAGACAGACAGACAGACAGACAGACAGACAGACAGACAAACGCTGGCAAAAACATAACCTCCTCCTGGCCTCCGGGCTGGCGGAGGTAAAAATGGAAGAGACGGATAATACGAATGGTAACAAAAGAGCCCAGAACAACCTCTAAACACATTCAAGGTGAACTCCAAGGTCAAGGTACATCAGTGTCAGATCGCACCATCCGTCGTCGTTTGAGCCAAAGTGGACTTCATGGGAGACGACCAAGGAAGACACCACTGTTGAAAACAAATCATAAAAAAGTCAGACTGGAATTGAATCGGTGAATTCAAAAAGGACCCAAGTCCACACTTTTTCAAAGGGGACTTGGGCCCTTTTTGAATTCACCGATTCAATTTGCCAAACTGCATGTTGACAAGCCACGAAGCTTCTGGCAGAATGTCGTATGGACAAATTTTTTTTGTCCAGGCCTGTTTCATGAGTTTGTTTTTTAAAATAATTCTGTTGAACCACAATTCAAAAGCATTGTCTGATTTTCATTGGTTAATTTTCATAGACTTTTTATTTATTACCACTTTTGTCAGATTCAAGTTATTTCTGTGACCACTGTGGGTTTTTCTTTCATTAACAGAGGGGTACCAACAATTTTGTCCACGTGTGTACATGTTGTATATGTTTTATTTCTTCCCCTTGTCCTGTCAAGCAGCTAGGTGAGCAGAACAGAAATCTGCTTCTCTTAGTGTGCCAAACAGATCTACTTTGCCAAAAGGAGCTTTATACGGTACATATAGTATATGCATGATAGGCTGGCTTATCATAATTTTTGTTTTGGCCCCAATAATTATATGGAAAAAGTTGAAAACTGCTCTCCTTCAGTAACTTATTAGGCTCTTCAAAGAAAATGGAGGCGGGATATTGCACTCTCCTCAGAGTGCTCTTGTTCAAATATTTTGCCACATTTTACCCGTAAATTCGCAGGCTTTTTCCTACAAACTAGTGATACAGTGATTTACAAGAAAAAAGTGGCAAATATAAGAGAAAACTCTTATATTTGCCACTTTTTTCTTGTAAATTTCAACTTTAATCTCACCAGTTTGGGAGGTTCTTGACACAGTTCCTGAAAGAGCTGCTACATTTAAAGGTTCTGGTACCATAAAGCTTCTGCCAACAGTTTTAAAAGTATTCATGATATAAATACCACAGTCATTAATGTGTAGAATTGGGAGGATGTTTAATTGTTCCTTGACTAAAGCTGCATGGTTGTTTCCTTGTAAGTTTTTCCACGCTAGAAGAAGCTGTTCCCAGGGAGATGATGACAGGTTTTCCCACAAGCCGCTTAATGATCTCACTAAACGGCTGCTGGACGAGGTGTGTGGAAATCCATTCATGAAAATAATATACAAGAATTGCTTTTTTGCTGGGATTTAAATGGAAACGGTTGTACGTCTTTTCACTGCAGGCGCTGCAACGGGAAAAGGAGCTCTATGAACACATGAGCAAAGCTGATGAGAAGTCGTCAGGACAGCCGGAGGACAAGGAGGAGTCAAAACCTTCAGAGCCAAATATGATTCCTCAGATACCAATACAGCCTCTCAGGTATGTTTATGCACATTTAAAGGGGACATATTATAAAATTTTGGCTTTTTCAGTGCTTTTGCTTTTGCTACCAATGAAATCACACAATCCTTTCATTTTATTATGATCTCCCTTAATTTATTATATATTAGCTGAAATGGCCACATAATAATACAGAATGACACATTAGCTGAGTTAGCCTAGCTTGGCTACTCCTGTTCTGGCCAGCGGATATATTTGTTGTCAGTATACTTGGCCGCCTGCGATGCATGAAATGCCTATACGGTGCATATCGACTATAAATTGTCGTGCTAATATGAGCCAGGACTGCACTTCATGCTCTCTCTTCCTCTCACTCTCTCTCTGCTGAGGAGACGCAGCAGGGGGACCGAGCCAACTAATGTTAACCGTAACCACAGATCTCAGCGGTGATGCAAGGTAGCATTTAAAGAAATAGGCACTGAAACAGGCCACTGTGAGGGTGGAAAATGGTGCTGTAGCATTTAACCCCCGAGTTATTTTTTGTATACTTTATTAATCCCCACAGGGAACTTCAGGGCATCTACCTGGAT
This sequence comes from Pholidichthys leucotaenia, assembly GCA_020510985.1. Classification (NCBI taxonomy): domain Eukaryota; kingdom Metazoa; phylum Chordata; class Actinopteri; order Cichliformes; family Pholidichthyidae; genus Pholidichthys; species Pholidichthys leucotaenia. Next base: position 52,905,426 of record CM035848.1, read on the forward strand.
GGATGAGGGAGCAACGGTGTGGCGCCACTCCCTTCACCATTCACACCTAGGGCCAGTTTAGAGTCTCCAGTTAACCTAACTTGCATGTTTTTTGGCCTGTGGGAGGAAACTGGATTATCCAGGGTAAACCTACGCAGATACAGGGAGAACATGCCAACTCTACACAGAGGGTCACTGATGGTCAAGGGGTGGGATCAAACCCCCGACCTTCTTACTGTGTTGCCACAGTGCTAACCACTGCGCCACTGAGTGCAGTGGTTTACACTTTTTTGACACAAAAGTGAGCCATGTCGTCATGTGGAAAAATGTGTCTAAACACTTTCTGACATTTGAAGTAACATTTTGTCCGACGATTCTTATTTTACAGACATAACTTTCACAACAGCACAGAAACAAATAATGAAAATGGAGCCTCACATGAAGAAAAACCAGTAGATGATGCTGACCAGCCGCCAGTCAGCAGTGACCACAGTCAGCCTGTTTGTTACTCGGTGGAAGCCGTGCTCGGATCTCAGATATCTAAACCCTTCTTTAGTTTCTATAACACTCCTGCAAGACCAGAATCTCCATCCCAGTCTGCGCAGAAGACGGATACTGAGGTCACTTTGGACTCCACAAAGCAAATCGATGCACCATACTCGCTTGATGCCGTCCATGTATCTTTTAAATCCATCACATCCTACTCTCAAGAAATCCCAAAGCCTGTACAGAGCTCGGCAGAAAAAGTGTCCCTTCACACTGAGCCCATTTCAGAGACTCTACCTGACCTTTCTCACACCTCTGGGGGTCAAAGTCAATGTGGAGATGAGCCAGAGAGCTTAAAAACACCCAAAGAAAGCGGCCAGGATATTAAATCTGAGGCGCTTGATTGTCCTGTCACAGCTGGAAAGACTTCTTCATCTTCCAGCAGCAGCAGCAGCAGAGAGGATATAAGTCACATGAACACAGATCAGTCCCGTCCTCCCACACATCCGACCCAGTTGAAGCCACACCGTTCACGTCCTTCTCCGTCTGTAGGCTTTACAGAGTTTAAAGATAAAACTTCTGGTCCTGTTGAAACTGTTGGCAGCTCCATTAATAGACGTGAATCTCCAGTCTCAGCCATTCATCAGTTTGCAGCAAAGCAGCTCCACCAGCGCCCCAGAAACATCCAGCCTGGTCTCGACCTCATCATACGGCAGCAGACGTCCACTGAACCGTCACCACGGTGCAGCAGGAAAACAGATCAACCAGAGGATTCTTCAGTTAGAGGGAATAAAACACACAAAACACCTTTTTGTAGCCTATTTGCAGCACCCATCACCGACGCGGCGACAGCCACACGGTCTCCTCCATCTGCAGACGGAGACACTGAAGCTGTCCAAACTTCTGCCACGTCCTACCTCAACTTTGTTGCATCCCCCCTCAGTGAGGCTACATCTGAAGATTCACTGAAGTTCTCAGACTCCAAACTAAGATCGGCTGCGTCCCAGATCAGAGCTGTCGAACAGACTCCTCACAGGTCTCCGTCTCCTGAAACCGATCTTGTAAACCAGCAGGCGTCGGGTGTCCACGGGAATGTCCCCGGCAGTCCGAACCCATCTGCACACCCGGCTCAGCAGCAGAGAGACGACGAGGAATCCCCCACAGGTAGAGTGCTGCTGTGGGATGATTGTATGGAATTGGCTACTTTTGTCTCATGAATGTGTGACTTTTTTCCCCTTTTTACCAATGGGCTATTTATTAGTTTTACTTTATTTCAGTCGTATGGTTAATTGTGTGTTCTGTAACTGTTTTAATTCAAATTCTTCTCTCTTACTTTATTGCACAGTAGCCTGGTGGAGCCCTCACTATTTTGTTGTGCTGTACAACTGTACAATGACAGTAAAGCTTATTCTATTCTATTCTTTTCTAAATTTGCAGCGTTTTCTTTGCGTAAATTTGCTTCTTTTTTCCTTATAAACTTTCAGATTTTTTTCTTTTAAATTTAATACTTTTTTCCTGTAAATTTACAGTTTTTTCCTTATAAATTTGCAGCTTTTTTAAAATAAGTTTTCAACTTTTTTCTTATAGATTTTAAACTTTTACTTGTAATTTTGTGACTTTTTTCCTTGTAAATTTGCAGATTTTTTTGCCACAAATTTGTGGCGTGTACTTTTTTCTCACAAATTTTTGAGGGTTTTTTTGATAAACTTGCAACTTTTTAATAATAAATTTGCAGCTTTTTTGTAAGCGTTTTCTTATAAATTTGCTACTTTTTCCTTATAAACTTGCAATGTTTTTCTGAGAAATTTTATATTTTTTTCCTTTAAGTTTTTTCCTGTAAATTTGCAGCTGTTTTCTTAAAATTTGCTACTGTTTTTGTGATTTTGTAACTTTTTTCATGTAAATTTGCAGCACCTTTTCCACAAATTTTTTTTTTTTTTTACTTTTTTGGTAAATTGAAAATTTTTTTTCTCATGAATTTGACTTTTTTCCTCCTAAATTTGCTACTTTTTCTAGTAAAACCTTTGACTTTTTTCTCATAAATTTGATTATTTTTCCTTGTAACTTTACAAGTTTTTTCCTGTAAACTCGCAACTGTTTTCTTATAGACTTGCACCTTTTTTTTTGTAAAATTTCAACTTTTTTTCTCGTAAATTTGCAACTTTTTCTTGTAATTTTGTAACATTTTTCTTTTAAATTTGAAGCTCTTTTTCTACATAAATTTTGGCCTTTTTTGGTAAAATTTTAACTTTTTTCTCCTCAGAAATTTGATATTTTTTATAAACTTGCAACTTTTCTTTCTTATAAATTCTAAGCTTTTATTGTTAATTTGAGAATTTTCTCATTAATTTTCAACTTTTTCTTGTAATTTTGTAACTTTTTTCCCTCTAAAATCACAGCGTTCATATGGATGTCTTTTTTTTCATTCTATGTAATAGTTTAACCTCTTGCACTCCGTTGTACCGCGGGCGGGCAAGTCTCTGCGTCCCAGAGCGCACGAGGGCGCTCTCGTGCGCTCTAGGACGCACGATGGAGCTGCGTAAGCTGCATTTCCGTTCTTCCACTGCAGACACAGCCGCGAACAGATTAGATCATCTGATTGACCTCTCATTCAACTAATAAGAGCCTTGAATTGGGTTTCTGAAACCTTGAAGAACCAATGACTGAAAACCTAGCAAGAAGGACCCGCCTACCAACGCTGTGAATGCAGCGAGCCAATTGAAGCACAGAAGTTCGCAAGCTGTTTTTTGTAAGGCTGGATGAAGACAGACTGCTGCAGCAGATGAAAAAAGGACACGCAGGAAGAACCGTCACAGACCCAGCAGCACGGAGACCATCCACAAGTGCAACCTGTGTGACAGCGACTGCCATTTGCGCGTCGGCATGTTCGGCCACAGGCGGTGCTTATTTTGTTTTTGTTCCAGCAGAGTAGACGTTATGATTGTCTTCCATGGTCATCATAGACCGACGGAGGCCGACGACGAAGGCTGAGTGACACACATGCGTTTGCCAGTCTTTTTTTAATTACTACTGTTATTTGTTTTGAAAAATCGTTCGCCAAAAACCGCAATCATGGAAGCGCAAAACTGCAATAATGGAATTATGTTTTGATCGGGTCGCGAGACCAGCGTCGCGTTCGTCTGACAATGAGGAAGAAGTTCGCCAGCTCCGCTTCTGCTGTGAAGAGGTAAGGTGTTCTAAGCTAAATTATCCTTTATCCCTGAAAATTGTAATCAAAATGACTTTTGACCGATCGGTAAATTACAGACACACAGCCCTGAGTGTCACCTTCATTAGAGCCCAAGATGAAGCTTCTATATTGAATCATTCAAAAGTTAGACGTTTTTCCAAACTGTGCCATTTGGCACAATTTGGCACAGTTCAAAAAACGCCTGGGAACTACCTGAGGAAAAAGCTGTGTAATATATTTATTTTTTGTGGTATCGTTACAAAATTTGGACCTCGATAACACTTGGTTCTACATTTCTGTTGCATTTTCCAGCCCGGATCTGAAGCTGTGTGTTATTTGCAAGCATTTGTATCCGAAAAACCACCCAGGCGAAATTTATTTTCTTCAAGTTCACTATGTTTAGATGACTGTAACTCAGTGGCAGGAGCACTTAGAGAGATTATGACTGTTTTGTCAAAAAATTCAAAATGTTTTCTTTTAAATGAGACCAACCCCATGAAGATGCTGCAAAGGGTTGAAGAACAGCTTTCGATTTACTTTGGGCACGTTATTTTTTGGCGTTTTTAGGGAAATTGACCGGAGTGCAAGGGGTTAATATTTTCTGTTCATCTAATAAAATGAATAAAGTTTCTTTTCCAGTGTTTTTGTTGGGAGGGGAGAGACTTTATTTTATTTTATTAATTTTCATGAGTTTAAAGTTTAAACTCTTCCTTACTGAAAAATCGAGGCCCTCCAGAGACAATCTTGTGTTGGGCTCCAAAAATCTAAAAACGGCCCTGCTGCTGGGGAGTATTTTTGTTTACACTGTGGGGGTGGCTGACTGCTGATCGGTGAATCAGGGGTTCGATTCCCACTCTGTCTGCAGTCTGCATGTCGGAGTGTCCTTGAGCAAGACACTGAACGCCCAGTTGCTCCTGGTGGGTCAGACCAGTGCTTGTGTATGGCAACTCTGCCACCATCATTGTGTGAATGTTTGCATGAATGGGTGGATAGCAGGATCTGTAAAGCGCTTTGGTCATCCAGAGATGAGAAAAAGCGCTATAGAAGTGAACGCCGTTTACTATTTATAACACTTTGGTTTCATTTTTAGGTTCTGCTCCAGATTCAGTCCTGAAAACCTTGTTTCTGCGTCTGAGGCCATATCAGGAGGATGGAGACCAACAGGACACTCTTCACATCAGTGACCCCACCGGTAGGCTGTTAATTTAGTCCTGTTAAATATTCCGTTATGCGCCGTTATGATGTTAAAATAAACCTGTTATTGCTTTAATTAATTTCAGAAAGTGAAACAACGGACAGAAGGCTGACAGGGTGTAAGCAAAGCCAAAAGAAGACTGAGGTATTTAATTAAACTTACTTTTGTATTAGACATAAATCCACACAGTAAATAATGTCACATATCTTCCATCCAGTCTACTTGGACAAGGTTCAACTTTGATTAAAGGGTACTACTTTTTTACCACTTGTACTCATGAATTTTGAGTAAATAAACAAAGCAAAAACTGAGAAAAATAAGTACATAATTAAGTTGTCATATTATCTATTCATTCTGTACCTGTTTCTAACTGAAGAGATATGCAGTATTTAGTACATTTACAATAGAATATTAAATAGAGGTCAAATGTCACAGTAATATTTATACCTAATATTTATTTATATGGGCTGAAATTTTCCATGGGAACTATCGCTGGTGAAAATTGTTCAGTCTAGATATGCATGCATCTGTTGTTGTATGTGTATGACGGACACAGTTTTTGTTTTATCCAGGTGTATTTACTCAGTTTAACTTATAACATCCAATTCAGTCATTTGAACACATCAAGTAGATAAACGCTTTTTATCCTCCGTCGGTCGAAGCCCAAAGGAGGATTATGTTATGGGTCAGTCCATCTGTCCCACTTTTGTGAAAGCAACTCCTCCGGCAGTTTTGGTCCAATTGTCCTGGAACTTGGTACCATGGTTTAATATACACTGATGATATGCATATTGCAATTTGGTTCTGATCGGATATTTTTGCAGGAATTGTAGCCCCTGATCTATGACCTCCTGTTTCATCTCACTTCATAGACAGTAACTGCAAAATCAACTCCTCATACAGTTTTATTCCATTTGTTTTGAAACTTGGTACCATAGCTTGAGATACTCTGGTGATACACATATTGCAATTTCACTCTCATCGGATGACCTTGAGGTCAAAGGTCAGGTCAGATTTTTCCCTAAATCTTCTAAACACAGTAACTACTGAAAGAAATGATGTAGGCTTTTCAAATCGATACAGTAGTTGTATCTCATACACATCTTGGACAACTTACACCCCGACCTAACTATGGGATTGGGGTCAAAGGTTCAAAGTTAACATTGCAGTTGCACTATGGTAAATGCTACATTTACTGTTACTATAAAACGAGTAAAGCCAGGGCCACCAAACCTGGTCCACAGGTTCACGTTGGAATCCTGACCTCTGACTATGGGTTTGGGGTCGAAGGTCAAGGTTAACCCTCTGTCTGTGAATGTCGCCAAACTGCGACAAAACCCCTACTGGTCAAGAGTGGTAATGATTTTTTCAATAAAATATTGAGAGATTTCCAAGGCTATAACTTCAAAGTGGTAAGAGATAATGGCTTACTGCCAATTAGAAAGATGTACAGTGGGGCAAAAAAGTATTTAGTCAGCCACCAATTGTGCAAGTTCTCCCACTTAAAAAATGAGAGAGGTCTCCAATTTTCATCATAGGTATACTTCAACTATGAGAGACAAAATGAGAAAAAAAAAAATCCAGAAAATCACATTGAAGGATTTTTAATGAATTAATTGGTAAATTCCTCGGTAAAATAAGTATTTGGTCAATAACAAAAGTTCATCTCAATACTTTGTTATATACCCTTTGTTGGCAATGACAGAGGTCAAACATTTTCTGTAAGTCTTCACAAGGTTTTCACACACTGTTGCTGGTATTTTGGCCTATTCCTCCATGCAGATCTCCTCTAGAGCAGCGATGTTTTGGGGCTGTCGCTGGGCAACGTGGACTTTCAACTCCCTCCAAAGATTTTCTATGGGGTTGAGATCTGGAGACTGGCTAGGCCACTCCAGGACCTTGAAATGCTTCTTAAGAAGCCACTCCTTCGTTGCCCGGGCTGTGTGTTTGGGATCATTGTCATGCTGAAAGACCCAGCCACGTTTCATCTTCAATGCCCTTGCTGATGGAAGGAGGTTTTCACTCAAAATCTCACGATACATGGCCCCATTCATTCTTTCCTTTACAGGGTTCAGTCGTCGTGGTCCCTTTGCAGAAAAACAGCCCCAAAGCATGATGTTTCCACCCCCATGCTTCACAGTAGGTATGGTGTTCTTTCTCCTCCAAACACGACAAGTTGAGTTTTTACAATAAAGTTCTATTTTGGTTTCATCTGACCATATGACATTCTCCCAGTCCTCTTCTGGATCATCCAAATGCTCTCTAGCAAACTTCAGACAGGCCTGGACATGTACTGGCTTAAGCAGGGGGACACGTCTGGCACTGCGGGATTTGAATCTCTGGCAGCGTAGTGTGTTACTGATGGTAGCCTTTGTTACTTTGGTCCCAGCTCTCTGCAGGTCATTCACTAGGTCCCCCCGTGTGGTTCTGGGATTTTTGCTCACCGTTCTCATGATCATTTTGACCCCACAGGGTGAGCTCTTGCGTGGAGCCCCAGATCGAGGGAGATTATCAGTGGTCTTGTATGTCTTCCATTTTCTAATAATTGCTCCCACAGTTGATTTCTTCACACCAAGCTGCTTACCTATTGCAGATTCAGTCTTCCCAGCCTGGTGCAGGTCTTCAATTTTGTTTCTGGTGTCCTTTGACAGCTCTTTGGTCTTGGCCATAGTGGAGTTTGGAGTCTGACTGTTTGAGGTTGTGGACAGGTGTCTTTTATACTGATGACGAGTTCAAACAGGTGCCATTAATACAGGTAACGAGTGGAGGAAAGAGGAGCCTCTTAAAGAAGAAGTTACAGGTCTGTGAGAGCCAGAAATCTTTGTTACTTATTTGTACCCGTAGGTAGACTTGGTTTGCAGTTTGGTGACAAGCCACCGGCTGCTGGTCGCTGCGTGCACGAGCGCCCTAAACCTACATGTTTTTGGTGTGCGGGAGGAAACCGGAGAAATCCCGGAGTAAACCCGCGCAACACGGGGAGAACATGCAAACTCCACACAGCTCACTGTTGGTCGGGGGCTGGGATCGAACCCACGATCTCATGATCCCCGCGGTCCCCCGGCCGAGGGTAAAACTGTGCTGCTACAGTGCTAAACCACTGCGCCACCGTGCAGCCATCTTGCTTGTTTGTAGGTGACCAAATACTTATTTTACCGAGGAATTTACCAATTAATTCATTAAAAATCCTTCATTGTCACTTCCGGTTATGGCTGCCACGTAGAACGGACGTGTCTCGCTCTGCTCTGCTCCTGGAGAAAAAAATCGGCAAATAACTCTCTCATTTGGGACAGAACGTATCCCAGCATTTGAGCGAGGATATGTCGGCGAAGCCTAAGGCTGGAAAACCAGGAAAAGGAAAAAGCGAGCCGCCGAAACAGTCCAAATTAACGGACTTTCAGGTCTGTGACGCAGCAAACAAGGCTCCATATATGGCGGAGGCGGCTGGCGGCGGTGCGTTTTCTGCGGGGAATGGCGCAGATGCGCTGATGGCTGCCATGAGTTCAATGAGAGCGGACTTTTCCTCTAGATTTGATGGGATTATGACAGCGTTGGAAGGAATAAGAAAGGAATTGGGTGACTGTGTAGAACGAACGGCGCAGATGGAGCTCCGTCTCGCTAGTGCTGAAGATGACGTCACCCGTCTTCAATTAAAGGTGCGCACTTTGGAAAAAAAAAATAAATCTCTGGAAGATAATATTTTGGATTTGGAATCTCGGTCGAGACAGAATAATTTGAGGCTGGTGGGTCTTCCAGAGGAATCAGAAGGTCGGGACGTATGTTCCTTTCTGGAAAAGTGGATTCCGGAGGTGCTGGGCAGCGAGGAGTTGCAATCAGCAGTGGTTCTGGAAAAAGCACATCGTATTGGCCCACGGAGAGATAAGGGACCGCCGAGGACCTTAATTATGAAGTTTCTTAGCAACAGAGACAGGATGAAGATCTTCAACGCTGCACGTGCTAAAGGAGAGATTAAACACCAGGACCAGCAGGTGCGGTTCTACCCAGATTTGGCCACAGGAATCCAACAATTGAGGAAGCAGTTTGATCCCGTACGTAAGGAGCTGCGCAACCTTGGGATTCGTCATGGTGTAATCTATCCTGCGAGACTGCTGACCACGTATGAGGGCAGAACCCACATCTTCAAGACCCCAGAGGAGGCGCAGGAGTTCATCAAGAAGATCAAAGAAGAAGAAGAGACTGGTGGGAGCTAAGCATGAACAAAATATAAGGTAGAATAATTAAGCATTTGCACAGGCATCTGACTGACTTGAAGTAAATAGTAAGTTTACAAAATATAGATTGTATTATATATTAAAAAAACAAAACAAAAACAAAACAAACAAAAAAAAAAAAAACTATGATGTACAAAGTTGTTAAAAATTTTGGAGTTAAGTTGGAAAACTACAGAGGAGAGTTAATGTTACGTCATTAAAAGCAGTAGAGTTAGGGTGATTGGGAGGATGAAGAAGGAGTGGCTTAGGCTGTTCCCCGTGGGTGTGGAACGGTCGATGGCTATATCGGGAGACAGAATTTTTCTTTTGATTTTGGGGGGTTTGCCACAAGTGTGGGAAGGGGAAATTTGTTTGTGTGTAGTTTGTAGGATGAATGTTCAACCACTCATGTTTTTGCTTCTCTGTATGAGCATGTTTACACTGCAAGGTAATCCCAAACTCTCTATTGATCATGGACCAAAGTGTTAATCTTAATTTAACTTCATGGAATTGCAGAGGTCTACAAAATTTAAAAAAACTTAAACAAGTTATGAATAAAATAAAGGACATGGGTTCAAGAATTGTTTTTTTTTTCCACAATATCTTTATTGAACCTTTTTTTTTTTTTTTAACAAACATGATACAAACAATCAAACACTAACACTAAAGTACTACAAAAAAAAAAAAAAAATGCACTAAAAACACCAACAACCACCAACAAAATCAAGTCTTCAACAATGCTCCTCTGTTTAGTCTAGACAATCCAATACATAAGTATACATATTATGTTCACCAGTTTGGAATTTACAAGGTCCACACACATCATTCACCTTCTTCTTCAAGAGTTATGTTTAAATTTTTTACATAATCAATAAAAGGTCTCCATATCTTCTCAAACACAATTTCCTTTGATTTCAGTATATATGTTATTCTTTCTAATGGAAGGTTTGTTAACATCTGTCTTAACCACTGAGTCACATCTGGTCTATGAGTCTTTTTCCATAATAGTGCAATACATTTTTTGGCATTAAGCAAACTGAGGTCTATGAATGTTCTTTCACTTTTATTGAAATTATGCTTTTCTGGGTACAGACCCAACAAAACCAGTTTAGGATTCAATATGATTTGTTTTGAGATTATTTTTTCAATTGTTACCCTCACCTCTTCCCAAAACATTCTTATTAATCTACATTCCCATAAACAATGAAATAGGGTTCCTTTACTTTCCATGCATTTTGTGCATGTATCTGGTATATTTTTGTTATATCTATTTAACTCCTCCGGTGTAACATACATCCGCATTAACCATTTGAAATGTATCAATTTAAGGCGTGCATTTATTGATTTGGTTTGAGCTTCTGTACAAGCCAATTCCCATTGTTCCTCTGAAATTTCAATTTGCAGATCTTCTTTCCAGTAGTTTAATCTTTTCAGTGAATTTTCACTTGAAGATAGTGTCAATGAGTTATAAAACTCTGAAATAATACCCTTTCTTTTACTATCTTTCATCATCATTTTTTCCAAGGATGAATAAATAGGTCGAGTGAGAGCTTTATTTTGATTTGATCGAATAAAGTTTCTAAGTTGAAGATATTTAAAAAAATGTGTTCTATTGAGATTAAATTTGATCCTCAGCTCTTCAAAAGACATTATGTTGTCTGCACATGGCAAATATAAATCCTGAATCTTTTGTATCCCTTTTAAATTCCATACTTTAAATACAGCGTCCGCTCTCCCTGGTTTAAAATATTGATTACCCCATATTGGACTAAATTGTGACAGTAACTGTGGTTCTTTTAAATAGTTTTTAGCTTCACACCATATTTTGATCATATGCTTTACAAATGGATTTTTAACTTGTTTTTGTAATTTTTTTGCCGAATCTGAGTATATGAATATGGGAAGAGGTAAAGGTAAATTGTATGATTCCATTTCAGTCCAGTGAGGGAGATCATTTGATGAAAAATAATATGTCATAGACCTCAGTTGTGCCGACCAATAATACAACATAAAATTTGGACATTTCAGACCTCCACGATCAAATGGTAAATATAATAAAGACAGACGTAATCTAGCCCTCCTGTTGTTCCATATAAATTCCACTAACTTTTTTTTTATTCTTGAGAATAGATCTAAAGGTGGTGATAAGGGAATGTATTGAAATAAATAAAGTATTTTAGGTAAAATATTACTTTTAAGTATATTGATTCTCCCGATCATCGACATTGGTAGTGACATCCATCTCTGAGTTAACTCACTGATATCTGACATTAAGGCTTCATAGTTGACACTGGCGACTGATTCTAGCTTAGGCATAATTTGGATTCCTAAATATTTAAACTGATTTACAACATTGAATTGATTTACCTCAGGGGCTGGGTAATTTCTCTGGGTCTCATTTAGCATTAATATTGAAGATTTAGTTTTATTTATTTTATATCCTGATATTTCCCCAAAATTCTTTATTAAATTCAACAAGGTTGGAATTGATTTTTTTAGATTCGACATAAACAAAATTATATCATCGGCGTACAGGGAGATTTTATGTTCTGTTGGTCCAACTTTAATTCCATATATTTGTGAATGTAAACGTATCGCTATCGCTAAAGGTTCAATTGCCATAGTAAACAGTAAAGGTGAGAGTGGACAGCCTTGTCGACATCCTCTATTGATTTTTATTGGTTTTGAAATATTGTTATTTGTTAGGATTTCTGCTGTAGCATTATTGTATATTATTTGAACCCATTTTATGAAATTATTTCCAAGTCCAAACCTTTGTAGGACTTCAAAAAGAAAGGGCCATTCAACTCTATCAAAGGCCTTTTCGGCGTCCAATGATAGGAGAGCTGTATCCGGTGCTTCTTTATTAAAATAGATAATATTAAATAGTCTTCTTACATTATGGAAGCCTTGTCTACCCTTTATAAAGCCATTCTGATCTCGATTAATAATATTTGGTAAAATTTCTTGTATTCGTCTTGCTAAAATTTTACAGATTATCTTAAGGTCGGCGTTTAATAGGCTTATTGGTCTCATATTTTCACATTTATTAGAGGGCTTACCTGGTTTTGGCAGCAGTATAATTAAGGCATTATTTATGTATGATGGTAAATTATTATTTTGAAATGCTTCTAAAACCATTTCCAAAAAAGGTTTTATTAATTTATTCTTAAATTTTTTATAAAGGTCAACTGGAAGACCATCTGGTCCTGCACTTTTTCCTGATTTCATATTATCAATGGCTAGCCCAACTTCTTCTTGACTAATTTTAGACTCCAATATCTCCCTGTTTTCATTTGGAATACACGGTATAGATAGTTCGTTCAAAAACCCATTTAGTTTTGTTAAATCAGGTTCATTTTTGGTATCATATAATTTTTCATAGTAATCTCTAAAGGCTCTATTAATTTCTAAAGGATCTATAACTACCTGTCCGTTACTTATAATACTGGTAATTGGTGTTTTAATTTCCAATTGTTTAATCTGCCATGCTAATAATTTTCCTGATTTTTCACCTTGTTCATAAAAAGATTGTTTCAATCTTAGAAGACTCGAGGCAGCTCTATTCGCTGATTTTTTGTCGTATTCAGCTCTCAAAGAATTGTGTTTTTACAAGAAACTCATCTGATAGAGGAGGATGTTAAAAGAATTAGGAGTAGATGGCAGGGAAGTGTATTCACCTCTTCATTTTCATCCCGAGCCAGGGGAGTTATGACTCTCATACATAAATCAGTTCCTTTTCAAGTGAAAAATGTAATTGGAGACAAATTTGGAAGATATGTAATCATTCAAGGTTCTTTGCTATTAGAAAATATAAATCTTGTGAACTTATATGGTCCCAATATAGATGATCAGAAGTTCTTTGCTAATTTATTTCTCATCTTATCATCACTTACAGGGCAACATATAATAGCAGGGGATTTTAATTGTACATTGAATCCAGGTGTGGATAGATCAACAGGACTGGATTGTACGCACATTGGATGTAGGATGACTATTAATCATTTTATGAAAGAATTGAGATTGTTAGATATATGGAGAGAAATGAAACCACAAGTTAAAGCCTATTCTTGTTATTCCAGTACCTACAAGACATTCTCACGTATTGATTATTTTTTGATTTCCACAGAATTAAGGTCCAAGATTCAAAACTGCTTTTATGATAACATCGTGATCTCTGATCATGCACCCTGTTGTCTAATATATGTAGATAAAAAATTGACAAAGGAATCAGGTAGATGGCAATTTCAGCATAAATGGCTTCAGGATGAGGAATTTGTCAAGTATATAGAAAAACAGATAGACGAGTTCTTTGACATCAATACTACACAAACATCAGCATGTGTAAAGTGGGAGGCTTTCAAAGCTTTTATTAGGGGACATATTATTAGTTATACAGGATCAAAATCTAAGAAGACTCGAGAGGAGAGAGCTAAATTGGAACATAAAATAAAAAATCTTCAGGAAAAAGTGTATGCAGGAAGTGACCCAAGGTTGGAGAATGAATTACTGATTTTGAGAGCTGAATACGACAAAAAATCAGCGAATAGAGCTGCCTCGAGTCTTCTAAGATTGAAACAATCTTTTTATGAACAAGGTGAAAAATCAGGAAAATTATTAGCATGGCAGATTAAACAATTGGAAATTAAAACACCAATTACCAGTATTATAAGTAATGGACAGGTAGTTATAGATCCTTTAGAAATTAATAGAGCCTTTAGAGATTACTATGAAAAATTATATGATACCAAAAATGAACCTGATTTAACAAAACTAAATGGGTTTTTGAACGAACTATCTATACCGTGTATTCCAAATGAAAACAGGGAGATATTGGAGTCTAAAATTAGTCAAGAAGAAGTTGGGCTAGCCATTGATAATATGAAATCAGGAAAAAGTGCAGGACCAGATGGTCTTCCAGTTGACCTTTATAAAAAATTTAAGAATAAATTAATAAAACCTTTTTTGGAAATGGTTTTAGAAGCATTTCAAAATAATAATTTACCATCATACATAAATAATGCCTTAATTATACTGCTGCCAAAACCAGGTAAGCCCTCTAATAAATGTGAAAATATGAGACCAATAAGCCTATTAAACGCCGACCTTAAGATAATCTGTAAAATTTTAGCAAGACGAATACAAGAAATTTTACCAAATATTATTAATCGAGATCAGAATGGCTTTATAAAGGGTAGACAAGGCTTCCATAATGTAAGAAGACTATTTAATATTATTTATTTTAATAAAGAAGCACCGGATACAGCTCTCCTATCATTGGACGCCGAAAAGGCCTTTGATAGAGTTGAATGGCCCTTTCTTTTTGAAGTCCTACAAAGGTTTGGACTTGGAAATAATTTCATAAAATGGGTTCAAATAATATACAATAATGCTACAGCAGAAATCCTAACAAATAACAATATTTCAAAACCAATAAAAATCAATAGAGGATGTCGACAAGGCTGTCCACTTTCACCTTTACGGTTTACTATGGCAATTGAACCTTTAGCGATAGCGATACGTTTACATTCACAAATATATGGAATTAAAGTTGGACCAACAGAACATAAAATCTCCCTGTACGCCGATGATATAATTTTGTTTATGTCGAATCTAAAAAAATCAATTCCAACCTTGTTGAATTTAATAAAGAATTTTGGGGAAATATCAGGATATAAAATAAATAAAACTAAATCTTCAATATTAATGCTAAATGAGACCCAGAGAAATTACTCAGCCCCTGAGGTAAATCAATTCAATGTTGTAAATCAGTTTAAATATTTAGGAATCCAAATTATGCCTAAGCTAGAATCAGTCGCCAGTGTCAACTATGAAGCCTTAATGTCAGATATCAGTGAGTTAACTCAGAGATGGATGTCACTACCAATGTCGATGATCGGGAGAATCAATATACTTAAAAGTAATATTTTACCTAAAATACTTTATTTATTTCAATACATTCCCTTATCACCACCTTTAGATCTATTCTCAAGAATAAAAAAAAAGTTAGTGGAATTTATATGGAACAACAGGAGGGCTAGATTACGTTTGTCTTTATTATATTTACCATTTGATCGTGGAGGTCTGAAATGTCCAAATTTTATGTTGTATTATTGGTCGGCACAACTGAGGTCTATGACATATTATTTTTCATCAAATGATCTCCCTCACTGGACTGAAATGGAATCATACAATTTACCTTTACCTCTTCCCATATTCATATACTCAGATTCGGCAAAAAAATTACAAAAACAAGTTAAAAATCCATTTGTAAAGCATATGATCAAAATATGGTGTGAAGCTAAAAACTATTTAAAAGAACCACAGTTATTGTCACAATTTAGTCCAATATGGGGTAATCAATATTTTAAACCAGGGAGAGCGGACGCTGTATTTAAAGTATGGAATTTAAAAGGGATACAAAAGATTCAGGATTTATATTTGCCAGGTGCAGACAACATAATGTCTTTTGAAGAGCTGAGGATCAAATTTAATCTCAATAGAACACATTTTTTTAAATATCTTCAACTTAGAAACTTTATTCGATCAAATCAAAATAAAGCTCTCACTCGACCTATTTATTCAGCCTTGGAAAAAATGATGATGAAAGATAGTAAAAGAAAGGGTATTATTTCAGAGTTTTATAACTCATTGACACTATCTTCAAGTGAAAATTCACTGAAAAGATTAAACTACTGGAAAGAAGATCTGCAAATTGAAATTTCAGAGGAACAATGGGAATTGGCTTGTACAGAAGCTCAAACCAAATCAATAAATGCACGCCTTAAATTGATACATTTCAAATGGTTAATGCGGATGTATGTTACACCAGAGGAGTTAAATAGATATAACAAAAATATACCAGATACATGCACAAAATGCATGGAAAGTAAAGGAACCCTATTTCATTGTTTATGGGAATGTAGATTAATAAGAATGTTTTGGGAAGAGGTGAGGGTAACAATTGAAAAAATAATCTCAAAACAAATCATATTGAATCCTAAACTGTTTTTGTTGGGTCTGTACCCAGAAAAGCATAATTTTAATAAAAGTGAAAGAACATTCATAGACCTCAGTTTGCTTAATGCCAAAAAATGTATTGCACTATTATGGAAAAAGACTCATAGACCAGATGTGACTCAGTGGTTAAGACAGATGTTAACAAACCTTCCATTAGAAAGAATAACATATATACTAAAATCAAAGGAAATTGTGTTTGAGAATATATGGAGACCTTTTATTGATTATGTAAAAAATTTAAACATAACTCTTGAAGAAGAAGGTGAATGATGTGTGTGGACCTTGTAAATTCCAAACTGGTGAACATAATATGTATACTTATGTATTGGATTGTCTAGACTAAACAGAGGAGCATTGTTGAAGACTTGATTTTGTTGGTGGTTGTTGGTGTTTTTAGTGCATTTTTTTTTTTTGTAGTACTTTAGTGTTAGTGTTTGATTGTTTGTATCATGTTTGTTAAAAAAAAAAAAAAAGGTTCAATAAAGATATTGTGGAAAAAAAAAAAATCCTTCATTGTGATTTTCTGGAATTTTTTTTTCTCATTTTGTCTCTCATAGTTGAGGTATACCTATGATAAAAATTGGAGACCTCTCTCATCTTTTAAGTGGGAGAACTTTCACAATTGGTGGCTGACTAAATACTTTTTTGCCCCACTGTAGAATATGATCCAATGTTTCAGATAGTAGTAAATTTACACATCTAATTTGCATAATTCTGGGGCAGCCATATCAAATTCATAACTGGCCAAAAGTGGACTTTGGGCATATTTACACAAAGAATGGTTCTGCTTTATGTCACCGTTTCTTGTATGGGTTTTTTTCTTATCTTATGACTGTGAAAGTGAATGGTTGTCTGTCTCTCTGTGTTGGCCCTGTGATGGACTGGCGATCTGTCCAGGGTGTACCCTGCCTCCTGCCCAAAGATGCTGGGATAGGCTCCAGCCCCCCCATGACCCGAAAAGGATTAAGCGGAAGAAGATGGATGGATCTTTAAAGTATTAAAGTATATGAACCAGAAATTCAGTAGAATGTACACAAACCGTAATACAATCAGACCTACCTACAATACATGCTGGTGGTGTGTTCATTTGTCCACTCTCATCATCTATGGTCCTTTTTTCGTCTTCTGCCAGGCAATTTTGCTTTCTCTTCCATATCCAGAAAGTCTCACATGAATCTTGTTATGTATTCCACTGCAATTTCCGTCATAAATGCCGTGATTGTCTACAATTTAATTCATAAACGCCGCTATCATCCCACTGGCGACTGGCCATATTTAACTGTGGAGGTCTTCTTCTCCGTTTCTTAAAGAAGAAGATTCTTCTTCTGTGGTGTATTCTGTGTCATCCAACACATGTCTGCCATCTTTGGTATGGGCATGATAAGGACAAATGGTCCATAGAGCCGACAGTGTTTTTGGTAGGTGATTACAACTTGACAGACATAGTGCTGCACTGTGCCAGTAGGGGAGCGTGATATATTCACAGTGAAAGGGTTAACATTCCCATCCATCCATCCATCCATCCATCCATCCGTTTTCTTCCGCTTAATCCTTTTCGGGTTGCAGGGGTGCTGGAGCCTATCCCAGCATCTTTAGGCGAGAGGCAGGAGAGACAGACAACCATGGACAATTTAGAATCCCCAGTTGAGGGCGGTTAACCCCTTGAACTCCGGGATTCCGCGGGCGGCCCTGACCAAGCGACAGACAACAGAACAGGGAGTAGGCAGAGATGAGCACAAGGAAGGCGACCACCCTCCAGCGGGAGCAGAAGTGCTACTGACAGCGGCGCAGAGATGGCTTACAGTATATAGGCACCTCTCAGCCAGGGGCGGTCCTTCACAGCACCACCTACAGCACAGGTGACAAAAACAGAAAGGTCCGACTCCAGAAAGGAGCAGGTCGTAACACTCCCCCACACAAAAAAAGAGCTTCCCAATTGGGAAGACCTGCACAAACTGACCAACAACTATTCCTGTAATTTATTTATTCATTACTGTAAATTACTATATACCATAAAAACTACATATACAGATCTACCATTTTTCTTTTTTTCCCTTAACCCCAGTCCTGGCGTAAGCACCCCACCAACCCATCCAAACACGTCTGCTACCCAGCAACTCCCAGTGCCTGGAGAAGCAATTTAAGAGTGCCGACCTACTAAACAGGAGACATAGGTACTAATAGACAAGGATTATGAAGTCTAACACCTAAGAACTCGGCGCTCTGGACAGGACATCTGCCACAACATTCTCTGAGCCTTTGATGTATTGGATGTCCAGATGGTTAAGTTAATCCTTTCCTCACCTGTGGTGTATGGGGCAGTGCCTATCTCCGTTTCACTGACCCTAGGCCACACAGCTACTGTGAGTAGTGAAAGCTACAGTGGGAGGGTCAGTCCTCTGATAGCTCTGTGCGTTAACTTTCCTTTCCCCATTCCATTATGCTGAGCGCCAAGCTAGAAGGCAGAAAGTACCATTTTTATATGGTCTTTGGTATGACCTGGCTGGGAGTGGATCGGACCAGAGTGGTGGCCTAGTTGGAAGAGCCCGACAACCGGGAGGTCAGCGTCCAAATGGTAGGTCTGCAAAAATAAAAACCAACGCATCAGTCTACGATTTGGGCAAATCAATGAGTTCAGAAAAACAACTTATTATGATCTGTGTAGACCTTGATGGGCCTTCCAGAGTCAACATAGACCTCAAAGTGTTTGAGAGCCCACACCAAAGCCAGTGTCTCCTTTTCAATCACTGAATAATTCAGCTGATACGAATTGCATTTCTTTGAGAAGTAACTCACAGGTTGGTCAACTCCATCTTGTCCAGACTGGAGCAGAACCGCTCCTACACCCACAACACTGGCGTCCACCTGCAGCTGAAAAGGTTGATCCAAACGTGGAGCTCCCAGGATGGGAGAGGAACGCGAAAGAGCTTTTACATTGTCAAAAGATTTGTGACAAACATCAGACCAAACTTACTGGGTTCTGGCCTTCCACAAGTCAGTCAGGGGCACTACCACAGTTGAAAAGTTTTTGCAAAAACAATGGTCATAGCCCACTAATCCCAGGAAATGCATAAGCTCCTTTTTAGTAGTTGGTATGGGGTACTGTTCCACTGCGGAAACTTTAGCTTGTACTGGCCGTACCTGCCCCTGTGCCACTACTTTGCCCAAGTAGGTCACGTGCCCTTGCCAAACTCACATTTGGCAAAATTGATAGTTACATTTGCACTCCTCAGCCGATCAAACAACTCTCTGATGTGCAGGACATGATCTTCCCAGGTGTCACTGAACACAACAACATCGTCTAGATACACAGCACATGCTTCCAGTTCTGACACAATCAAGTTCATGAGCCGTTGAAACGTGGCTAGTGCATTACAGAATCCAAAACTCATCACAGAGTACGAGAACAGGCCAAATGGAGTGATAAAGGCAGAGATCTCTTTTGCTCTTTCGGACAGTGGCACCTGCCAGTACCCCTTCAGCAAATTAAACTTACTGACAAACTGAGCTGAACCCACTTAGTCAATGCAGTCCTCCATTCGAGGTATTGGATATGCATCCAGCTTAGTGATAGCGTTGACCTTTCGGTAATCAGTACAAAACCGCTGACTCCCATCTGGTTTACCCACCAGCAAACGAGGAGAAGCCCAGCTAGACATGGAAGGACAGGCTAACCCATTTTCCACCAAATAATGCACTTCCTACTCCAGTGGTTTGTGGTGGCGCCTTGCATGGCAGCGACCCCTCTAATTCTAGATATGATTAACATTGTAGATAGGAGAAATGTAATTTTGTTCTACTGTACATGATTGGCTGTATGGATTGAATGACAATAAAGTGTGCTTCTTATTCTAAATTTATGCCTCTTAAACGAGTCCCTGTAAAAACACTGACAGGCATGGAATCACCGACATCAATATCATGCTCTATTAAATGAGTATGGGTCGGAACATCACCAAATAACTGCGAATACTCCTGGATTAAGGCCACCAAATCAGCAGAATGTTCTGCTGACAAATGTCCCAACAATCCATGAAGATTATGCAACAATTCAAAGTTCTTTAACCTCCCGTGTAACCTACACTCATCAGAAACAACCCTGATGTCATCCTGTGACCCATGTTCATCCATAACTATTGCAACAGCTACTGACCCAACAGGCCGCTGAGGCACCCTCCCCCCCTTTCCAGTTCAAAACTCTGCATCCCCCGGGAGTAATATGGTTTTAACAGATTAACATGACAGAATTGTGTTTTCTTTTTACACTCAGGTGTTGACAATACGTAATTTAAATCAGAAGTCTGACGCAGCACTGTAAAAGGTCCGTAAAACTTAGCGTGAAAAGGTGAATTTACTATGGGCAACAATGCCAAAACCTGCTCTCCAGGACTAAACTAATGAACTTCAGCTTTTTGATCATATATCTGTTTGATTGTTGCCTGGGAGGAAGCCAGATTAACCCCAACCTTTTCCCCAGCCAAAACCAGTCTGCGACGAAACCCATTAACATACTCTGTCAAACCCTGAGGGGATTCAGAGATTGTACCAACATCATGCAACAGAGAAAGTGGTCCACGCACTGAATGTCCAAACACCAGTTCATTTGGACTAAACCCCGTGCTTTCCTGAACCACCTCTCTGGCAGCCAATAATAACCAGGGTAGGCCCTCTTCAGAATCCCGATTCAACTCCACGCAGTACGTACACAATAATGATTTGAGAGTTTGGTGAAATCTCTCCAATGCACCTTGACTCTGAGCGTGGTACGCGGAAGCCTGATTATATGTTTTACACAAAGCTCTTTCAAAACTTGTGCAAACAATTTAGATGAGAAATTTGAGCCCTGATCACTATGAATAATTTTTGGAATGCCAAAAACTGATATAAACTGTGTTGATGCTTTTACCACTGACTTAGCAGTAATAGTACACAATGGATACACTGCAGGATATCTCATTCTCAAACACATCACTGTGAGTAAGTAATTATGACCAGATTTTGAACGTGGTAATGGACCAACACAGTCTATAATAAGATGTTCAAATGGCTGAACCAGAGCAGAAATTGGAGCAAGAGGAGCCCGTTTAATTACGTGATTAGGCTTACTTGTTACCTGACAGTTGTGACATGTTTTAATATACAGTAAGTGGATACATCCTTTTTTTTAACAAGGCCCAAAAAATACTTGAGGACGTAATTATATGTTTTCCGAACCCCCAAATGTCTCAATACATCATGGGCAGTCCGCAACACCTCCTCCTGGAACTTTAAAGGCACTACCACCTGATACACTGGCGAACCAATAACATCACTGTGTGGCATCCACTTATGCACCAACAACCCATCTTGAAGGAAATAGTCACGAGCTGCACTTGCAATGCCAGTATCTGTGAGAACAGCATCAAAAAGCACACACAAAGATGGATCAGCATGTTGTTCTGTCACCAAATCCATACGAGACACAGACAAGAATGAATCCATACGAGACACAGACAAGAATGAATCCATACGAGACACAGACAAGAGTGAATCAGGTATTTTTACAGTATTCTTTAAACCATCATCATCAATTTCCACCTGCTTCCGACTCATGGCACACATTACTGCACATGATGAAAATAATTCAGAATTTTACTGATCATGCTCTATTCCTGAACCACAAGGAAAAGATGTTACAATAGGAGGCAGAGACAATTCTGCCCAAACTCGATTTCCTGCAAAATCATTCTCAAAGATGATATGCATGCCAAGAACAGGCAACGCAGGACGCACAGTCATGGCCACGCCTCCCTGAACCAAATCAGTTCAGCTGAAATTTATGTATCAGAGCAGGAAACACTGACAGCTCCATACTCCTCACCAGGACATAATCACCCGTAGCTGTCACCTCAGAAAAGGGCAAAACAGACTACAAGATAAATGAGTTTGATGCACCTGTATCCCTTAAGATTTTTACAGGTACTTTAACAGCACCACCCAGAGATACATGGCCATCAGAAATAAAGGCGGAAAAGTCAGACTTTTCCAACGGACAGTTTATCATGGAAGACAATTCACCTGGCCCATTAACTGGTGTCATGGTCACATCACCGACAGACTGCACAGGAGGAGATTCCACACACAGGTTTTCAGCGTTCCCAGAATTAATCAGAGCCGCCAACACCACAGGTTTAACCTGGGCGTCACCAAATCTGCCCTTAGGTTTCACCGGACAATCTGCTTTCCAATGTCCCTTATTTCTACAATAATTGCAGATTTCACCTGGACAAAATGTGAACTCGGCTGAAAATGTTGCCGTCTCCCTCTCTTGCCTGATGAAAAAACCTCTCCTCTGTACCCAGAAAAATTAGGCTCCACATACTTGTGTCTACCACGATGAATTAACATGTATTCATCCGCCAGAGTGGCTGCTTCACTAACAGTTTTTACCTTGTGTTTATGTATATTGCAATGTGGGCAGGAAGAGAGTTCTTAAATTGCTCCATAATTATAAACTCACACAAATCTTAATACGAATGAACTTGTAATGAATTACACCACCTATTAAAGTGAGTACTCAACTCTCTAGTGAACTCCATATGTGTCTGCTTGAACATTTTCTTCACGAGTGAAACCTCTGCCGATATGACTCTGGTACCAGTTCATACGCTGGTACCAGTTCATACGCATACAACAGCGACTTTCACAGAAGCATAAACTTGGCTATCTGCCACATTAAGTGCAGTATAAGCTTCCTGTGCCTTCCCAGTCAACTTATCTGGAAAGTACTGTATTCACAGCGCTTCGCATTTTGTTATGTTACAGCCTTATTCCAAAAGGGATTAAATTCATTTTTGTCCTCAAGATTCTACACACAATACCCCATAATGAAAACATGAAAAAAGTTTTTTTTTTCTGAGATTTTTGCAAATTTATTAAAAATAAAAAACTAAGAAATCACATGTACGTAAGTATTCACAGCCTTTGCCATGAAGCTCAAAATTGAGCTCAGGTGCATGCTGTTTCCACTGATCATCCTTGAGATGTTTCTACAGCTTAATTGGAGTCCACCTGTGCTAAATTCAGTTGATTGGACATGATTTGGAAAGGCACACACCTCTCTATATAAGGTTCCACAGTTGACAGTGCATGTCAGAGTACAAACCAAGCATGAAGTCAAAGGAGTTGTCTGTAGACCTCAGAGACAGGATTGTCTCGAGACACAAATCTGGGGAAGGATACAGAAAAATTTGTACTGCTTTGAAGGTCCTAATGAGCACAGTGGCCTCCATCATCCACAAATGGAAGAAGTTTGGAACCACCAGGACTCTTCCTAGAGCTGGCCGGCTGTCTAAACTGAGCGATCAGGGGAGAAGGGCCTTAGTTAGGGAGGTGACCAAGAACCCGATGGTCACTCTGTCAGAGCTCCAGCGTTCCTCTGTGGAGAGAGGAGAACCTTCCAGAAGGACAACCATCTCTGCAGCAATCCACCAATCAGGCCTGTATGGTAGAGTGGCCAGACAGAAGCCACTCCTTAGTAAAAGGCACATGGCAGCCCACCTAGAGTTTGCCAAAAGGCACCTGAAGGACTCTTAGACCATGAGAAACAAAATTCTCCAGTCTGATGAGACAAAGATTGAACTCTTTGGTGTGAATGCCAGGTGTCATATTTGGTGGAAACCAGGCACCGTTCATAACCACGGCAATGTTGATAGCAGCATCATGCTGTGGGGATGTTTTTCAGCGGCAGGAATTGGGAGACTAGTCAGGATAGAGGGAAAGATGAATGCAGCAATGTACAGAGTCATCCTGGATTAAAACCTGCTCCAGAGCGCTCTTGACCTCAGACTGGGGTGACGATTCATCTTTCAGCAGGACAATGACCCTAAGCACACAGCCAAGATATCAAAGCAGTGGCTTCAGGACAACTCTGTGAATGTCCTTGAGTGGCCCAGCCAGAGGCCAGACGTGAATCCAATTCAACATCTCTGGAGAGATCTGAAAATGGCTGTGCACCGATGCTTCCCATCCAACCTTATGGAGCTTGAAAGGTGCTGCAAAGAGGAATGGGCCAAACTGCCTAAAGATAGGTGTGCCAAGCTTGTGGCATCATCTTCAAAAAGACTTGAGGCTGTAATTGCTGCCAAATTTGCATCAACAAAGTTTTGAGCAAAGGCTGTGAATACTTATGTACATATGATTTTTTAGTTTTTTATTTTTAATAAATTTGCAAAAATTTCAAAAAAAAAATTCACATTGTCATTATGGGATGTTGTGTGTAGAATTTTGAGGAAAAAAAAATAAATTTAATCCCTTTTGGAATAAGGCTGTAACATAACAAAATGTGGGGAAAAAGTGAAGCATTCTGAATACTTTCCAGATACACTGTACATTGCCGCGATAATGTGCACTCCGAGTCAGACCAGAGTCAACTATCGGCAACCTGCTCAAACGGTGAAAAAAAAAGTGTCAGGATCCTGTTTAGAAAACTGGGGAACGAGAAGCAAATTGGATGAGACATCAAATGAGTGTGCGTGACTAGAAAAACCGTCCAAGCCAGCACCCTCAGCCACGCTACCACTCCATCTATGATGTTCCCCCTGCATCCATTTTTCTCTCCGTTCCTCCAATTCTAATTTCAGCAACAACCTTTCACACTGTTCAAACGTTAAGCTGGAAACCTCTCTGGTCAAACCTGACACAGCAGCACCACCAAAGCAGTGAGCAGGAGCCTCGGCTTGAGCTGTAGATGTGAGAACACGTTTGGCCAACGGATTTGCTCGTATAATCTGTTTCATGTTTTCTTTCAGTCATTTGTCCCCTACATCCAGCTCAAACCACTCTATTTTCACCAGCTGCTCCCGTGAGCACTGTTCCAAGTCCTCCTCAGAAGATGTAATGCCCTCCGTGTCACACCGCTGTCAACACAAAAACAACCCAGACTGATGTAACTAATTCACAAATGCCATACTCTGCCTACAACTCAAAATAATTCACACATGCGCCAACACAAAAAAACTACCACAAACCAAATTAACAAATTAACACAGACTCTCACCTCTGTGTCTCCCCAACAGGTGTGCTTCTCAGCAAACACTACACACTAATGAGCGCTGATGTCACCCTGATACCACAGCTTCTCATTCATTCACAAAAAAAGTTATGTCTCCACTCACACGCGTGAGGAGATTGTGCAAATGGAAAAATAAAACTAGCTGGGCTAAACAGAAAAAAAGTGTTTCCATACAAAATTGACACACTGGCAATTCTCCCTGACTAACTGGTCACAAAACTAACTAAATAGTGTGGACCCTAGTCTTTGGGCAGCTACTTGCAAGAGGTTCTTTAATCACTAAACCACTGGGCTGACAAGGAATCACTACGCAACGACTTTCGAGAAACTCCCGTGGATGTGACCCCAGGGCTGCGTTTATGCCACAGTAAAGCAAAGCAAGCAGTGAATCCCCTAGTGGAACTCATTGTTGAGTCTGCCTGGAGAAATTACCAGTGATATCTAACTAAATGCATTTAAGACACTTACCTGTTTTAACCCAGTTACACACACACACACACACACACACACACACACACACACACAAAAAAAAAAATGGACAAATCCACCCAAACAAAAAAATGAGCCAACAGACAGGTTCAACAAACTAATGAGCCCTCTTTTGATACCCCACAAATGATTCTCAAACTTAAACCGAACCAACTGGGTTCAAACAAATGGACGAGCCCCCATTTGTCACAAGCCTGGCTCACTGGCTTAGACAAAGAAGGGAGACCACACGGGGGTGCCAATTTAAACACAAGTTCATTGCTTAAAGGAAAAGCAATAAAAGAAAGTGCCTGTAAAGTCAGTGGTTTGTGCGTGTGAATGGATGTGTGAAGCAAACAACAAAAAACTAATCACTGGCCAGCCCAGTGATCACACGCCTCTGTCAGAGCCTGTAATGATGCCCAGCGGCACACCCAGAATCAGAAAACCTCCAAGCTACAGACAACCAGGGGGCCGCCAGCACAACCCCGACCAAGCGACAGACAACAGAACAGGCAGTAGGCAGAGCAGAGCACAAGGAAGGTGACCGGCCTCAAGCGGGAGCAGAAGCGCTGCTGACAGGGGCAGAGGTGGCTTATATAGGTACCTCTATGTCAGGGGTGGTCCTTCGCAGCGCCACCTACAGCACAAGTGGAAAAAAAACGGAAAGGTCCAACTCCAGAAAGGGGCGGACCATAACACTGGGATCCATGGTAACAGCTGTTTTTCTGGTTGGAGGCTGGTCCAGCTGAGGTCCAGTAGAGACCTGAATCATAAACTCATAACGTTTTTTTCCCTTCTGTGTAGTGAAAAACACTGTTGTCTTCAAACAATTCACATTTAACTGTCCTCATTTAACAGCAAACACCGGCTGAGTGTGTTTTTTCCATAAATTGGGACTCAACGAGCACAAATGAACACGAGATATGATGATGCGATATGATGGCTCAACACAGGAGAGATTAGTGAACAAAATGTTTTCAAAGAAGAGGTCTGTAGTTTAAAATCTTAAGACTGAAAGTACGCCCCCCCCCCCGCACCGGAATGCACACACACTCCCTGTTCATTCGTTCACCTAAAAAAATATATTACTGCCTTATCTATAGACTCCAACATTAAGTCCGCAATTAAACTGAGAATGTGGATGGAATAAAAAAAAAAAAAAAAAAAAAAGTAGTGTGAGACCATATTATAATTAACATGATGGCCAATTTCACTGGTCAACACCAAATTTATTGTCTAACTTTTTTTTTTTAGCTGATGTAGGACAATTTTGATGTGCTGAATCCAAAAATGACATTGGTTTTGCTCAATCGGGTCAACTTTTTGAATTATGGTCACATGTTGTTTTATACATTTTTGTTTACATATACGGGTATTTTCGCTTTATATGATGCAAAATTCTTTTTTATGTCTTGAAATTCTCTGAATTTTGATCAATGATGATGTAACATTCAGTTTACATGTACTTGCCTTTATATAAAGGTAAACACATGCACAGCACTAAGTAAGTACTAAGTAAGTACAGGTTTTTACTTAGCACCTGATCGAGAGAAATGGATGTCATTTTCGGATTCAGCGGTGCAAAATTGTCTTAAATCAGTTGAAAAAACACAGACAACTTACAAAGAAATTATTTTTGTAACCCTATGTTATATTATGACTGTTACAACTCTCAGAAAAAAAAAAAAAACAGTGCGTGCCATTTCCTTATGAGCTCCAAAGCTGCACGAGTTCAAAACATGCCATTGAAACAGTATTAAACAATGCACCTCTGACAACAAACCACCTTTTTCCTGATCAAAAGCACACTGGTCTAGCATGCATCATAATAGTGATGCACCTGAGATTGCACACTGCCACACCTCTTTGAAATGAGCCTCCTCCACCCAGCACAAAGCGGACACATTGTTACTGGTAATTGGATAGCGTGATGCAAAGCGTAAAAAAACAGACAATCCGCTGACAGTTTGTCCACCAAACTCATTTTTCCTGCTGTGGGTGACTGTTTTCTGTTTGTTCTCTATGTAGTCCAGTGTGAGCACCCTCAGTGCTGACACGCTTTGAGCGGTGGCGGCTTTTTGTCACGGTGCTCAGGGCTGAAAAAAGTCAAATTTGTCAGACTACTGTACAGCGACACTCGTCAATGTCAGACCTTTCTTAGCAGCCAATCAGAATTACGGAAGGGTGGGACATAGAACGCTGGTACAAGAAGACGAGAACGATAGGTGACGAACGGTGGAGGCTGAACTTTGCTGCATCAAACAACCCAGTACTCTTTGGTCTGACACTAACAGGATCTCATAATCAAAATTTGAAAGCAGACAGAAAATGGTATGATACCACACTGTTGTGTAATATTGCTTGATAATTATGAACCTTGTCAGTAAACTGTAATGGAGAAGAGAGGAGGGAAAAAAACAAACAAAAACCAACCTGAAAGATTCAATAAACCATGATGGTGATTTAACGTGGAATTGCCCAGCCGCAATGTATGGTCAATACAATTATGACAATCTTCTCCTTCTTCTTCTTCTTCTGTCATATAGTCATATTGTTTTTGCTGTCATTTCTCTCTGTTAATAATAATAATAATAATAATAGTAATAATATTAATAATAATGATAATAATAATGCCTGTTAATAATAATAATGGCTTTATAATAATAAAGCGTCTTTCATTCAAATTTTCAGGAAAGGTGTGTAATGGCACACTGAACACATAATTAGCTTTTGGTGATGATCTCAAAATGCATACCTCTGCCAAGGCTCTTATCTTCTCACAGAGTGTTAGCAACAATACTCCAAAACTACTGGATAGATTTGGATGAAATTTAAATGGAAACGGTTGTACGTCTTTTCACTGCAGGCATTACAATGGGAAAAGGAGCTCTATGAACACATGAGCAAAGTGGATCAGGAGTTGTCAGGACAGCCGGAGGACAAGGAGTCAAAACCTTCAGAGCCAAATATGATTCCTCAGATACCAATACAGCCTCTCAGGTATGTTTATGCACATTTAAAGGGGACATATATGACATTTTGGCTTTTTCAGTGCTTTTGTTGCCAATGAAAACACACAATCTTTTCATTTTATTATGATCTGCCTTAATTTATTATATATCTGGTCCCCCGCCCAAGGAGACACAATGGGACCTAGCCAGCTAATGTTAACCGTAGCCACAGATCTCAGCGGTGATGAATTATAGCGTTTAAAGAAATAGGCACTGAAACAGGCCACTGTGAGGAAGGGTGTTTAACCTGGGTGGAAAATGGTGCTGTAGCATTTAACCCCCGAGTTACTTTGACACAAAAGTGAGCCGTGTTGTCACATGGAAAAATGTGTCTAAACACTTCCTGACATTTGAAGTAACATTTTGTCCGACGATTCTTATTTTACAGATGTAACTTTCACAACAGCACAGAAACAAATAATGAAAATGGAGCCTCACATGAAGAAAAACCAGTAGATGATGCTGACCAGCCGCCAGTCAGCAGTGACCACAGTCAGCCTGTTTGTTACTCGGTGGAAGCCGTGCTCGGATCTCAGATATCTAAACCCTTCTTTAGTTTCTGTAACACTCCTGCAAGACCAGAATCTCCATCCCAGTCTGCCCAGAAGACAGATACTGAGGTCACTTTGGACTCCACAAAACAAACCGATGCTCCGTACTTGGTTGATGCCGTCCATGTATCTTTTAAATCCACCACATCCTACTCTCAAGAAATCCCAAAGCCTCTACAGAGCTCGGTAGAAAAAGTGTCCCTTCACACTGAGCCCATTTCAGAGACTCTACCTGACCTTTCTCACACCTCTGGGGGTCAAAGTCAATGTGGAGATGAGCCAGAGAGCTTAAAAACACCCAAAGAAAGCAGCCAGGATATTAAATCTGAGGTGCTTGATTCTCCTGTCACAGCTGGAAAGACTTCTTCGTCTTCCAGCAGCAGCAGCAGCAGAGAGGATATAAGTCACATGAACACAGATCAGTCCCGTCCTCCCACACATCTGACCCAGTTGAAGCCACACCGTTCACGTCCTTCTCCGTCTGTAGGCTTTACAGAGTTTAAAGATAAAACTTCTGGTCCTGTTGAAACTGTTGGCAGCTCCATTAATAGATGTGAATCTCCAGTCTCAGCCATTCATCAGTTTGCAGCAAAGCAGCTCCACCAGCGCCCCAGAAACATCCAGCCTGGTCTCGACCTCATCACACGGCAGCAGACGTCCACTGAACCGTCACCACGGTGCAGCAGGAAAACGGATCAACCAGAGGATTCTTCAGTTAGAGGGAATAAAACACACAAAACACCTTTTTGTAGCCTCTTTGCAGCACCCATCACCGACGCGGCGACAGCCTCACGGTCTCCTCCATCTGCAGACGGAGACACTGAAGCTGTCCAAACTTCTGCCACGTCCTACCTCAACTTTGTTGCACCCCCCCTCAGTGAGGCTACATCTGAAGATTCACTGAAGTTCTCAGACTCCAAACTAAGATCAGCTGCGTTCCAGATCAGAGCTGATGTCGAACAGACTCCTCACAGGTCTCCGTCTCCTGAAACTGATCCTGTAAACCAGCAGGCGTCGGGTGTCCACGGGAATGTCCCCGGCAGTCCGAACCCATCTGCACACCCGGCTCAGCAGCAGAGAGACGACGAGGAATCCCCCACAGGTAGAGTGCTGCTGTGGGATGATTATATGGAATTGGCTACTTTTGTCTCATGAATGTGTGACTTTTTTTTCCCTAAATTTGCAGCATTTTCTTTGCTTAAATTTGCTACTTTTTTCTTATAAATTTTTAACTTTTTTCTCAGAAGTTTAATACTTTTTTCTTGTAAATTCGCAGGTTTTTTTTTCTTATAAATTTGCAACTTTTTAAAATAAGTTTTCAACTTTTTTTCTTATAGACTTTTTCTTGTAATTTTGTAACTTTTTTCCTTGTAAATTTGCAGCTTTTTTGCCTCAAGTTTTTGACTTATTTTGTTGGGCAGCTTGGTGGCATAGTGGTTAGCACTGTGGCAGCACAGTAAGAAGGTCGTGCGTTCAATCCCACCCCCTGACGATCAGCGAGCCTTCTGTAGAGTTGGCATGTTCTCCCCATGTCTGCGTGGGTTTACCCCGGGTACTCCGGTTTCCTCCCACAGGCCAAAAACAT
The DNA here is from genome assembly GCA_020510985.1 of Pholidichthys leucotaenia. NCBI lineage: Eukaryota > Metazoa > Chordata > Actinopteri > Cichliformes > Pholidichthyidae > Pholidichthys > Pholidichthys leucotaenia. The sequence continues at coordinate 52,936,174 of CM035848.1, forward strand.
GCAAGTCAGGTTAACTGGAGACTCTAAAGTGGCCCTAGGTGTGAATGGTGAAGGGATTGGCGCCACACTGTGGCTGCAACTTATCCATCCACGTGGATGCCCTGAATTTCCCTCGGGGATTAATAAAGTACACAAATTTTTTTTAAATTAATTTTTAACTTTTTTCTCATAAATTTGTGGGTTTTTTTTTTATAAAGTTGCAACTTTTTTCTTACAAATTTGCAGCCTTTTTTTTGTAAATTTTAAACTTTTTTCTCATGAATTTGTGACCTTTTTCTTGTAAATTTGTAACATTTTCTTGTAAATTTGCCACTTTTTCTTATAAACTTTCAGTATTTTTCTGAGAAATTTATATATTTTTTTTCCTGTAACTGCAAGTTTTTTTTTCTGTAAATTTGCAGCTGATTTCTAAAAATTTGCTACTGTTTTTGTGATTTTGTAACTTTTCTTGTAAATTTGCACCTTTTCCACATAAATTTTTTACGTTTTTTTGGGGTAAATTTTTAACTTCTTTTGCTCATGAATTTGTGACTTTTTTCCTCCTAAGTTTGCTACATTTTCTAGTAAAACCTTCATCTTTTTTCTCATACATTTGATTATTTTTTCCTTGTAACTTTACAAGTTTTTTTTTCCTGTAAACTTGCAACTGTTTTCTTATAGATTTGCAACTTTTTTTGTAAAATTTCAACTTTTTTTTTCTCATAAATTTGCAACTTTTTCGTGTAATTTTGTGACATTTTTTCTTTTAAATTTGAAGCTCTTTTTCCACATTAATTTTGGCCTTTTTTTGGTAAAATTTTAACTTTTTTCTCCTGAGAAATTCTTGACATTTTTTTTATAAACTTGCAGCTTTTCTTATAAATTCTAAGCTTTTATTGTTAATTTGAGACTTTTTTTTTCTCATGAATTTTCAGCTTTTTCTTGTAATTTTGTAACTTTTTTCCTGTAAAATCACAGCGTTCATATGGATGCTGTTTTTTTTTTTTAATTCTTTGTAGTCGTTTATTCATTTTTAAGATGAACAGAAAAATTAAAGTTTATTTTCCAGTGTTTTTGTTGGGAGGGGAGAGACTTTATTTTATTTTATTCATTTTAATGAGTTTAAAGTTTAAACTCTTCCTTATTGCAAAAATGGAGGCCTTCCAAACACAATCTTGTGTTGGGCTCCAAAAATCTAAAAACGGTCCTGCTGCTGGGGAGTATTTTTGTGAACACTGTGGGGGCGGCTGTGGCGCAGGTGTAGTGTGGCTGACTACTGATCGGTGGATCAGGGGTTCGATTCCCACTCTGTCTGCAGTCTGCATGTCGGAGTGTCCTTGAGCAAGACACTGAACCCCCAGTTGCTCCTGGTGGGTCAGACCAGTGCTTGTGTATGGCAGCTCTGCCACCATCAGTGTGTGAATGTTTGCATGAATGGGTGGATAGCAGGATCTGTAAAGCGCTTTGGTCATCCAGAGATGAGAAAAAGCGCTATAGAAGTGAACGCCATTTAATATTTATAACACTTTGGTTTCATTTTTAGGTTCTGCTCCAGATTCAGTCCTGAAAACCTTGTTTCTGCGTCTGAGGCCGTATCAGGAGGATGGAGACCAACAGGACACTCTTCACATCAGTGACCCCACCGGTAGGCTGTTGATTTAGTCCTGTTAAATATTCTTGTATGCATTATGATGATGTTAAAATAAACCCGTTATTGCATTAATTAATTTCAGAAAGTGAAACAACTTACAGAAGGCTGACTGGGCGTAAGCAAAGCCAAAAGAAGACTAATGAGGTACGCTGGATCTAAAAAGTCTCCACATCCCTGTTCAAATGCCAAGTTTTTGTGATGTAAAAAAATGAGACCAAGATAAATCATTTTAAAAAATTTTCCACCATTAATGTGACCTATAACCTGTACAACCCAACTGAAAAACAAACTAAAATCTTTTAAGGAGAAAAGTCAAAAATCAAAAACTTAAAATAAACTGGTTGCATAAATATGCACACCCTTAAATACTTTGTTGCAGCACCTTTGGCTTTTATTACAGCACTCAGTCTTTTTGGGTAGGAGTCTATCAGTGTGGCACATCTTGATGTGGCAATATTTGCCCACTCTTCTTTACAAAAATGCTCCAAATCTGTCAGATTGCGAGGGCATCTCTTGTGCACAGCCCTCTTCAGATCATCCCACAGACGCTTGATCCGATTCAGGTCTGGACTCTGGCTGGGCCATTCCAAAACCTTAATCTTCTTCTGGTGAAGCCATTCTTTTGTTGACTTGGATGTGTGCTTTGGGTCATTGTCGTGTTGAAAGATGAAGTTCCTCTTCATCTTCAGCTTTCTAGCAGAAGCCTGAAGGTTTCGTGCCAACACTGACTGGTATTTGGAACTGTTCATAATTCCCTCCACCTTGACTAAGGCCCCAGTTCCAGCTGAAGAAAAACGGTGCCAAAGCCTGATGCTGCCACCACCATGCTTCACTGTAGGTATGGTGTTCTTTTGGTGATGAACAGTGTTGTGTTTGCGCCAAATATACCTTTTTGGAATTATCGCAAAAAAGTTCAACCTTGGTTTCATCAGACCATAACACATTTTCCCATGTTTGGGAGATTTCAAATGCATTTTTGCAAAATGTAGCCGGGCTTGGATGTTTGTCTTCGTAAGATAAGGCTTCTGTCTTGCCACCCTAGATGGGAGATTGTTGTCACATGTACTAAACAGCCAGTACTTGCCATAAATTTCTGCAGCTCCTTCAATGTTGCTGTCGGCCTCTTGGCAACCTCCCTGACGAGTCTTCTTCTCGTCTTTTTGTCAGTTTTGGAGGGATGTCCAGTTCTTGATAATGTCACTGTTGTGCCATATTTTCTCCACTTGATGATGACTGTCTTCACTGTGTTCCATGGTATATTTAATGCGTGGATAATTCTTTTGTACCCTTCTCCTCACTGATACCCTTGAACAATGAGATGCCTCTGATGCTTTGGAAGCTCTCTGTGGACCATGGCTTGTGCTGTAAGATGTGACTACAAAAATGTCAAGAAAAGCCTACTAGAACAGCTGAGCTTTATTTGGGGTTAATCAGAGGCACTTCAAATGGTGGCAGGTGTGTGCTGACCCCCATTTAACATGATTTTGAATGTGATTGGTTAATTCTGAACACAGCCACACCCCCAGTTATAAGAGGGTGTGCATATTTATGCAAACAGGTTATTGTAAGTTTTTTTATTTTTCCCCTTAAAAGTATTAAAAGATATCAGTTTGTTTTTCAGTGGGCTGTACAGATTATGGGTCACATTAATGGTGGAAAAAGTTTTGAAATGATTTATTTTGGTCTCATTTTTTTGCATCACAAAAACCTGGGATTTGAACAGAGGTATGTATATTTATATATCCACTGTATTTAATTAAATCTACTTTTGTATTAGACACAGATCCACACTGTAAATAACGTCACATATCTTCCAGCCATTCTACTTGGACAAGGTTCAACTTTGATTAAAGCGTACTACTTTTTTAGTGCTTGTACTCATGAATTTTGAGTAAGCAAGCAAAGCAAAAACAAAAAAAAATAAGTACATAATTAACCTCTTGCACTCCGGTGTATCGCGGACGGGCACGTCTCTGCGTCCCAGAGCGTCCTAGAGCGCATGAGGGGGCTGCGTCCAAGCGCGCACTGAAAAAAAAAAAAAGTTCTTCCACTACAGACACAGCCGCGAACAGATCAGATATGATTGACCTCTCATTCGACTAACAAGAGCCTTGAATTGGGTTTCTGAATCCTTGAAGAACCAATGACTGAAAACCTAGCAAGAAGGATCCGCCTACCAACGCTGTGAATGCAGCGAGCCAATTGAACCACAGAAGTTCGCAAGCTGTTTTGTGTAAGGCTGGGTGAAGAGAGACTGACTGCTGCAGCAGATGAAAAAAAGGACCCGCTCTTCTGTAGCGAGGGGGGGGGGGGAGCCGCGGTGACTGCGCCGCGGTCGCCACATAGCCACATGAGTCTATTCCGTCATGTAGCGATGGCCGATGTCCGTCCTCTGTAGCGGGGACACACACACACACACAGCCCTGAGTGTCACCTGAGTGTCACCTTTCATTACAGCCCAAGATGAAGCTTCTATATTGAATCATTCAAAAGTTAGACGTTTTTCCAAACTGTGCCATTCGGCACAATTTGGCACAGTTCAAAAATGCCTGGGAACTACCTGAGGAAAAAGCTGTGTAATATATTCATTTTTTGTGGTATTGTTACAAAATTTTGACCTCAGCTGGATAACACCTGGTTCTACATTTCTGTTGCATTTTCCAGCCTTGATCTGAAGCTGTGTGTTATTTGCAAGCATTTGTATCCAAAAAAACACCCAGGCGAAATTTATTTTCTTCAAGTTCAGTATGTTTAGATGACTGTAACTCAGTGGCCGGAGCACTTTGAATTTTTTGGCAAAACAGTCATAATCTCTCTAAGTGTTTTCTTTTAAATGAGACCAACCCCATGAAGATGCTGCAAAGGGTTGAAGAACAGCTTTCGATTTACTTTGGGCACGTTTACTTTGGGCACGTTATTTTTTGGCGTTTTTAGGGAAATTGACCGGAGTGCAAGGGGTTAAGTTGTCATATTATCTATTCATTCAGAAACTGTACCTATTTCTAACTGAAGAGATATACACTATTTAGTACATTTACAATAGAATATTAAACAGAGGTCAAATGTCACAGTAATATTTATACCTAATATTTATTTATATGGGCTGAAATTTTCCAATGGAACTATTGCTGGTGAAAATTGTTCAGTCTGGATATGTATGCATCTGTTGTTGTCTGCGTATGACGGACACAATTTTTGTTTTATCTAGGTGTATACATTGTGAGCTTGAGGCCTGTCCTTGCTCCTGATAATACCTCTATCTGCCAAGAATGTGGCGCTAGTCCAGCAAAAGCTAGCAGTACTCACTTTGCAAGCAGTTTCATGAAATGGTCAGTCAGAAAGCAACTTACACCGGCTCAGATGTTGCCCGGGTTTGCAGGGTCAGGAGTTCCTGGCAGCAGAGGGTGGGGGACAGAGCTGCATAGAGGAATCTGATCAGACCTAAATGAAACAGTCATTGTCGCCCGTGACAGACTGTGATGATGATGATGATGATTGACTCAGTTTAACTTAAAACATCCAAGTGTTTGGGGAAATGGCATCATTTATGAGTATTTTTTTACCAGTCATTTGAACACACCGTGTAGATAAATGCTTTTTATCCCCCGTTGGTCGAAGCCCAAAGAGGTCGAATTGCCCTTTGGCCGAATGGGTAAATGGTGTTCACTTATATAGCGCTTTTTCTCATCTCTAGATGACCAAAGCGCTTTACAGATCCTACTATCCACCCATTCACACACTGATGGCAGCGGAGCTGCCATACACAGGGGCTGTCCTTACCCACCAGGAGCAACTGGGGGTTCAGTGTCTTACTCAAGGACACTTCGACATGCAGACTGCAGACAGAGTGGGAATCGAACCCCTCACCCTCTGATCAGTAGTCGGCCACACTACACCTGTGCCACAATTGCCCCAAAAACCAAAGGGTCGTTATGTCTGGGTCAGTCAGTCCATCTGTCTCTGTCCCACTTTTTTGAAATCAACTCCTCCTACAGTTTTGGTCCGATTGTTTTGGAACTTGGTACTATGGTTTTATATATGCTGATGATGTGCATATTGCAAATTGGTTCTGATCGGAATGATTTTTTGCAGGAATTGTAGCCCCTGACCTCTGACCTCCTGTTTTACCTCACTTCATAGACAGTCACTGTCTTGTGAAATCAACTCCTCCTACAGTTTTGTTGCAATTGTTTTAAAACTTGGTACCATGGTTTGAAATTTTCTGATGATGCGCATATTGTAATTTCCCTCTCATCGGATGACCTTGAGGTCAAAGGTCAGGTCAGAAAATCTTCTAAACTCAGTAACTACTGAAATAAATGATGTAGGCTTTTCATTTTTTCCCCATTGTCCAGTCAAGTAGCTTGGTAAGCAGAACAGAAATCTGCTTCCCTTATTGTGCCAAACAGAGTTACTTTGCCAAAAAGAGCTTTATACAGTACCTATACTGTATATCATATATCATTTATAAACTCCTCTTGTAATAACATTTAATACTTTATTTAAATTGTTTTACCCATGAAGAACCCGACAGGGGGGAATGGGGAAAGGAGAGATGGGGAGGAGGAAAGAAAAGGGAGAGGAACAAACAGAAGACAAACAGACTAAAACAACTGAAACATACAGAAGACCAACTGTTTCTTCTACTGAAAAGGTCTCATCACGAGTCTGGTATCTGCACCTGTCAAAGGAGAGGCATACTGTATGTGTGCAAAGTAAGTGTGAAAGTGTGAGTGGTTTGCCAGGAAACATACAAAGAGCATGGCAGGTCACAGCAACACCCCCCTTTGGAAACCCTGAGCAGGGAAGACAGCGCCACCAACCCCCACAGAGCACACATGCCTCGAGGCCAACAAGCCCCAGGACAACCAGGCATCTGCCCCAGGAGGGATGGCCGAGGGAGGTTGGGCCACCAAGCGGCCAGTGCGGTGCACCACCACCCCTGGACCAGCCAGTCCCCACCCCCCACCCCCAGTGGGGCCAACGCCAGCTCCTGGGCTCGAGGCGTTGGAAGTCCAGTGCCCCCCCCTTTCCCCCCCCAGGCTGGAGACCAGCCCGCACCAAGGATGCGAGTCCCCCCGACACCCCCACAGCAGGCTTGCGCCCACCCCAGCACCCCTGACACACACCCCGGGAACCCTCAGGCCCCCACGTCCAAGGAAGGTGGCAGTAAGGCTCAGGAGCCCCACGGGAGGCCAGCCTCCCCAGTCCAAGGGAGCCCACATGGCCAGGAGGTAGCAGCCCCCGACCAGCACACACCCATTCCCACGCGCTCTCGCATGCACCCACTCGCCCCCACTCACACATACTCACTCACGCTCTTCTCCACACAATCCCACACTCGCACTCGCACTCCCACACCCAGACCCACCCACTCTCAACCACTCCCATACCCGCTCAGTCTCACTCCCACTCGCCCTCACAGTCGCCCGCACCCACCCACGCCTCCCTCCTCCCATGCTCACCCGTACACATGCTCTCACTCGCGCTCCGACTCACTCACATCCACCCGTGCTCTCCCCCACACACTCCCCCACACTCATTCACCCTTAACATTTGGGGCAGCCGCGGCACAGATGTAGTAAACGTGCACCAATACCCGACAGCAGCTGTGGAGACCGCCGGCAGCCTGCCAACCCGCCCCGGGGTGGCCGTGGCCACAGAAGCAGACCACCACCACCAACGCTCACCCGGAGTGACTGATCAGCGGACCATTGCAAGCGCTCCAAGATGCCGCCCGACACGTAAAGCGCCACACAAATCTAACCCACCATCACCATCTCCACTCATGACTGCTTCATTCTCACTTACTCTCTCACTCGCTCACTCCCTTGCTCGCACCTATTCATTTGGCAGCGCCCAGGGATGATGACAACATGACGGACCCCAGGACACCAGCCAGACCCCCGGCAGAAGGAGGGCGGCAAGGGTGGGGAAAGACCCCCACCCCCATGCGTGAATCGTGATGGGTGAGTGTTAGTTGTGTTGTGTGGTGTGATTGTGTGCAGGTGTGTGAACTACCAAAGTGCAGTTAAAATTGGGGGATAGTGTGTTAGGGCACTGCTACCCACTGCTGTGTGCAGCGGAGCTCCCATCCTCCCAAGCCCTCAGTGTCTACAGTGCAATTAAAATTGAGGTGACAGTGGCTCCACTGCGCAGTAGACAGAGGGATCCTTTTCACCAACGCCATACAGCACACCCCCACGCCAAAACCCTAAGTGTATCCAATAAGATGCTATTGTATATATGTTGATGTTTTTTCCTTGTAATTTTGTGGCTTTTTCTCAAAGTTTTGTACCTTTGGAAAATTTTGATAATATAGGTTCTTTCTTTCTTTCTTCAAACCCACAGGGATTCTCTTGTCAAGGGCAAAACTGGGATAATTCTAACCTGTTAGGCCATTAAGTGTGATGGTTGAATGTTGCTACTTAACAAACTGTTCATAGTCAATATGAAGCCATGAACTCAAAGCTTCTAATATTAGATTAACAGTAGGCTGGTAATTACTGAAGTAACAGGAGTCAGAGTGGAGGGTGCCCTTACTTCACCCCCTCAAAATGTCTCTGCACATCCCTGTGATTTTTTTAAGGGAAGAAGCTTTATGTTATGAAATTAAACAGGAATGTGATCATGTGACTCATTATTCTAGACCCCTGTTTTGCATGTAACCTACTACTCAGCTTTACTGTTGCTTTGGGGGATGGCAAAATACTTGCACATGTTTTACTGGACGTCTGTGCTGATGATGTTTGACCGACCACAGTGGGTCACCTGGACCAAAAATGCCAGCGCTGATTTTTTATTTTTTTTTTTTTGTCCCAGTCCAGCCGTGGCCCTCGGAGTCCTTCAGAGACAATGGAGGGGTCGGCCATCGGGACTCCAGACAAACCCAAACCTCCGAGGACGCGTTCGGTCTCACACAGCCTCCAGTTGAAAGCAGCGCTGAAGCCTCGCAGTCAAATGAGAATCTCACACAGCTCAGAGGGAAGAAACCATGAGAACCCATCAGTGACACCTCTAAAGGAACTGTTTCGGACTCTGGACTCAGTTGTTTTCCAACATGGGTGTTAATGTGGAGTATTTGTTTTAAACTGATATTGATGTGTGTGTACAAATTGGCAGATTTTTTGAAACTTTTTTTAAATGAAGACTGAAATTTTAATAAATGCTAGCTGATTCTGTGTTGAATTCCTTCTTCTGTTTTACTTGGGAAACATGAGCATTTTTGGATCAAACTGTTGTGTGTTCTGTCTGTACGTTCCTTCTAATACAGTTGGTGAAGTGCTTTATGGGTTATTTTGGAAGCAAGTTTGAGTTTCTGCTTTTTCTGTCTTGTTTTATATGGATACTCCACACAGTCTGCTGACAGAAGAATGTTGCAGATTGTTGATTTTGCTAGGGTTTTTTTTACTGTTCTGCATGGGCAGATATTTCATTTCACTGTTGGGGGGGGGGGGGAATGATGAATATTTTCTCAAGTAAATACAGGAACACTGAAAATAATATTGCAGTCAGGGACATTCCTAGGTTTTGGGGGGCAATATGCAAGATTTTGTAAAAAATGTGGAAAAAATATTTGTATATATGTGTATGTATCTTAAAGATGCACTCTGGTGGATATAAATCCCCTATGAAAACAAATCTACATTGCCTAAAATTGTAGCTTATGACCTTTTTTCTATAAAAAAAAAACAACAAACTTTCATTGTCTTACAGTTTCATGTCAAAATCTTTTCACCCTCCCTTCAAATGGCAGAATCAGAGATTACTAGGCCCAACCACATACCGCAAGGCTAACAGTGGCTAGCACTATATTATCAGAATAAATCCTGTAATAAAAAGACTTACTGGTTGAAGGATATGCCCAGTTGTTTGCACGCTGGCCCAGGATAATGACTGAAACTGCCATCGGTCCTTAGAAGCAGTTTAATGGTAAAACCCATCTTGATTTGGTTCAAGTTTTCAAAGAGGTTTGTTAAAAAACACTAACTAGCCAGGAAGATAATGTCAGTTAGGCCAGAGAGTCCTGATTGGCTCAACACTACCCACGTGCCAGCACCACGAATAGTTACATCACCAAAAACTTCTGTCTCAACCCGCCTTTTTGCAGGGGGCGGGGCTTGAGTGAAACTTTTCAGCAAAAAAACAGATATGAGACCTTTGAGTGATTTCGCTCTTGATATGTCTTGCAAGTCATAAAAAACATGTTACAGACATGTTAACGAAAAAAAAAAAAGCTTGATTTTTGGTGGAATGTCTTTTTAAATAAAATGTGGTCATTGTCTAAACCAGGGGTCACCAACTGGTGGACTCCGATCCAGATCTGGACCCCGAAGCCTTTTGATACAATTTAGGAAAAAGGGAGACTGTTTTGTTTTGATGGAAAAAAAAAAAGCGGAACTGAACCAACACGAGCGCTTGGGCGCTGTCCTACTGCAGCACCCCCCCCCACACACACACACTGTCCCATGAACGTCACTCTCACTCTGCAGCTCCCAACCGCTCCAGAATATATGCAGCAGGTCGCGAAACCACGGTCCCCCCCTTCCCCTGACACAAGGCCGACAGCCAGGACATCCACCCCGGACACACATGCTTTGTTTTAAGGACTGTATCCACGAAATGAAGTGCTGTTGGGAAATTGAATGTATTATTTGCCCAGAGTAGTCTGTGCTGGGATGCAGAGGTGAGTTTGCTGGATATGGAGGCCCTTTTCTTAGCCTTCAATATCGCATAAAAACTCAGTAAAAGCTCTGTGCGTTACTGAACATGAAAAATTCCACCTCCCCTTTGCCTGTAATCATGGCGCTACGGCTCCATCTAACACAGTTTACTGTTGAGATAAAAAAGAAATGTTGGAGGAATTCCGTAGTACGGAATTATATTTTGTGTCCGTATTTTTTTTTTTCTCGTCTTAGTTTGAAATAGTTTTTTTTTTTTACACTGATAACATTGTGTAGAGGTGGACTTTTTGTGAAATTTTTTTTTTTAGATAATCTTTTTTTAAAAATAATACAATTTAGTTTGTGTTCTCCTGGAAAACATTTTTAGGGTTTTAGTTCAATTCAATTCAATTCAACTTTATTTATATAGCGCCATTTCACAACAACAGTCATCTCATAGCACTATCAACTGTAGGGGGGAACCCCCACAGTTGCAGAAAGACCCCAGCAATCAGGCGATCCCCTGTGAGCAAGCACTTGGCGACGGTGGAGAGGAAAAACTCCCTTTTAACAGGAAGAAACCTCCAGCAGAACCAGGCTCAGGGAGGGGCAGTCATCTGCTGCGACTGGCTGGGGGGTGAGGGGATAGAGAAGAAGAAAAGAACAGACATGTAGAGAGCAAACAGCACGATGGGGACTCAATCTATGGGAGAGAACAAACAAATGTTAATGACCAGCAAAAAAAAAAAAAAAAAAAAAATTTCATAGAGAGTGAGGAAAGGAGTGAGGCCCAGTGCATTACTGGAGGTCCCCCGGCTGACTAAACCTATTAGCAGCATAACTAAGGGAGGGTTCAGAAACACATGATCCCTCCCTAATTGTAGGCTATATCAAAAAGGTAGGTTTTAGCCCTATTCTTAAAAACAGAGATCGAGTCTGACTCCCGAATCCAGATTGGCAGCTGATTCCACAGGAGAGGAGCTTGATAACTGAAGGCTCTGCCTCCCATTGTACTTTTGGAGATTCTAGGTATTACAAGTAATCCTGCATTTTGGGAGCGTAGTGCTCTGTTAGGATGATACGGTAGTATCAGATCTTTTAAATAAAAAGGAGCCTGATTGTTTAGAGCTTTGTAAGTAAGAAGAAGGATTTTAAACTTAATTCTAAACTCTATGGGAAGCCAATGAAGGGAGGCCAGAACCGGAGAGATATGATCTCTCTTTCTAGTACCTGTTAAAACTCTTGCTGCAGCATTTTGGATCAGCTGAAGACTTTTTAAAGATGTTTTAGGACAGCCTGATAATAAAGAATTACAATAATCTAATCTCGAGCTAACAAAAGCGTGGATCAGCTTCTCAGCATCACTCTGAGACAAGATGCTCCTAATCTTGGCAATATTACGCAAATGATAGAAGGCAGTCTTAGAAACAAATTTAATATGTGAATTGAAGGACAAATCCTGATCAAAAATAACTCCAAGGTTCCTCACAGAGCTATTAAGAGAAAGAGTAGCTGCATCCAAACTGAAAGTTTGATTTGGAAAGGAATTTCTAAGGTTTGTTAGTTGTAGGTTTTAGAATTTTAGACCTATTTATTTGGAGTCATCAAATACATTACTGTTCTCCTGTATTATAAAATTTTAAATTACATATTTTGTTTGAAATTGAACAAAGGATTCATTTTAATTTTTTTGTTTAAAAATTAATATAGAGCTAAAAACAGCTAAAACATGAGCTTAATAAAATAATGTGTGAAAGCAAGTTAAATGATACTGGCCTGTCTGTAGACAGCTGTGGTCTTCTGAAAGAATGTCCATGAAATGATGGCAGTTTTTAAAAGCACATTTTGAGATAAATTTGTTCATGTGCCAGATTTCTCTTCCATTTGTTTTAATGAAAGATGTTGGAAGTAAATTCACAGGTCACTGCAAATGCTTTTCTTTAAAAAGGCCAATATGTCACACAGTGGGAGGGAAAAATCCTGAATAGAAAAAAATGCATCAAGATGCATTGAGACTGGTTTTGGAATCAAATTGGTGTTCTGAATCATAATCGAATCATGAGGTGCCTATAGATTCCCACACCGAGCTCGGACCTCGGCTGGGGAGGAGGACCTACTTATCAGACCTCTTGCAGTTTTAGCTGGTGACCCCTGGTCTAGACAGTCAATGATTGTCAAGATATATGTTCCTTTAAAACAAACAGATGCCTCATCAGTAAACTTACTTCTGTCATGCATTGATGACATCAAGTTTTGGATGGCCCTAAGCTTTCTAAATTTTAGTGATAAGAAAACAGAAGTGATGGTGTTTGGACCTAGTGGCCCCTGTGAGTCTCCTGTAAACTTGTGCCCCTTCACACCTTATGTGAAACCCACAGTCAAGAACCTTGGTTTTATCTTGGACAGTGATTTTAAATTAGGCACTCAAATTTGTTCTGTTGTAAAATCCAGCTTTTTCATCTGAGGCGTCTAGTAGAAGTAAAGCCCATTCTCTCTAGACCGCACCCGGAAACGGTAATCCATGCTTTTATTTCGTCTCGGCTGGATTACTGTAACGCACTCTACACCGGTGTCAGCCAGTCATCCCTTTCTCGTCTGCAGCTAGTCCAAAATGCCGCTGCCCGTCTTTTAACAGATACACGTAAAAGAGATCACATCACACCCGTTTTAGCTTTGCACCACTGGATACCTGTGCATTTTAGAGTTAATTTAAAAATTCTTTTATTTTTTTTAGTCTCCGTGAAGGAGCATGGATACGGAGTAGACGCACCCTTACCAGCTCCGATATACCTTTTCATAAATGTTATTTTAAACGTCACTGTGTCTCGTTATATTTCTCCTCATCATTGCAGATTCCTTCCGCTTCTTGGGCACCACCATCACCCGGGACCTCAAATGGGAGCCAACCATCAGCTCCCTCATCAAAAAGGCCCAGCAGAGGACGTTCTTTCTGCGGCAGCTGAGGAAGCTCAAGCTACCCACCAAGATGTTAGTGCAGTTCTACACGGCCATCATCGAGTCCATCCTCACCACCTCCATAACCGTGTGGTACGCAGGAGCCACTGCCAGGGACAGACTAAGGCTGCAGCGCGTCGTGCGCACTGCTGAGAAGGTGATCGGCTGCAAGCTCCCATCTCTCCAGGACCTGTACATCTCCAGGACCCGGAGGCGTGCAGGCCGGATCATAGCCGATCCTTCACACCCTGGTCACGTACTGTTTGCCCCCCTCCCCTCAGGTAGAAGACTTTGGTCCATTCAGACTAAAACCTCCCGTCACATGAACAGCTTTTTCCCCTCTGCCATCAGACTGCTGAACATTAAGTGACTTATTGACTCGTGCACTATGTACAGCAGCTCAACCAGACTCATGTCAATCATCACTGTTTTTCTGTTGCATTATCAGCTACACTATGTGGTACTCCATATTATCTGCTACTTGCTAATTTATTTAAAACTGCCTTGACTAGTATTACTCACTATTATTATTATTATTATTACTTATTATTCTACACTTATTGCATGTTTTTAGTCTTTTAGTTTTTTAGTTTATCTCTTTATCTCATCATGTTTTTAATGTTGCAGCATGGCACCGAGACAAATTCCTAGTTTGTGTACTACATGAACAATGGCAATAAATCTGATTCTGATTCATATTGGGACCACTTGAAGAACCCGCTGACATGTCTGGGAAGAACCCTTCCCGTCAGGAACGCTCTACCAGAGCCCTTAACCGTCAAGCTAATGAGAAAGCCAACTACCCATCTCCTGTACATGGCCTTGATGAGGACGCAGAAGAACCGTCACTTTTGGGCCTAGTAAGGCTATAATTGAAAGTTTCCAAGCTGAAACGCGGGACTCATTAGGCACACTGCAGACTTCTATGGACTCGTTTGGACACGTCTGACCGAGGTCGAAACTTCTCTGCAGGTGTGTGACGACAGGATTACGGCGCTGGAAGCCAGGTGTGAAACACTGGAGAAATGCAACAAACTGCTAATGGCTAAAACGGAGGACCTTGAGTCGAGGAGCAGACGCCAAAATCTCCGTGGGCTTGGTCTACCGGAAAACATAGAGGGGCCACAAGTTACAACATTTATGACCGACTTCTTCACCGAGACGCTGGGTATGGAGGTTCCTGACGGGCCTGAGATGTTGGACCGAGCGCATCGCATTGCTTCCCGGCCTGTCCGGGGTCAAAACGCTCCCCCGAGACCCACGATTGTAAAGGTGCATCATTTCAGAGTGAAACAGCGCATCCTCCAGCTCGCCAGAGAGAAGGGCCCGCTTACTTTCCGCGGACACTCGCACAGCTCAGCAGGTAACGAGCCTGCTCAACCAGCCCCCAGCCCACGGCAGATATGAGGCTCTCAAAGCTGTGCTGATTCGGTGCTACACGCTCTCGGACTGTGAGAGAGCAGAGATGCTCCTGAGGCGTTCCGAGTTAGGAGACGGTTCGGCCGTCGATGTGATAGAGAAGATGTTGGCGTTAATGGGCACGGACGACGGGCATTTTCTGTTTGCCCACCTCTTCCTCCGGAACCTCCCAACAGAGGTGAGAGTGGTCCTGGCCAATTCGCCGCTGCTGGCTGCGTGTGACTACCGTGCGCTAGCCCAGGAGGCAGACCGGATCATCCTCACCACCAGAGTGCTCACGGTAAACGCGGCGGCGTCGGAACCCAGCGAGACGACCAGAGGAGGCGAGGAGCCACCGACGGTAGTGGCAGCGGGGGCCAAGGAGCGCCAGGGAGACACGCTCTGCTTCTACCACCGCCGTTTTGGAGGGAACACATGCAGATGTACGCCACCGTGCCAATTCAAGCGCTCGGGAAATGCCAGAGCCGGCAGTCGGTAGCATCTGCGACTGCCGGCGAAGAGAACAAGCTGCTCTACGTGATGGACTCGCGCTCAGGGAGGCATTTCCTCATAGACACCGAAGCCCAGAAGAACATCATCCTGCCGACCTACGCTGACCGGCTGGCAGGACCCAGCGGCCCCGGGCTGGTAGCAGTAAACGGCTCGGACATTAAGACCTTTGGTGAGAGAACACTGGCTTTATCTCTACACGACCACACATACGAGTGGACTTTTGTCATAGCAGCACTGAGTTTCCCGATCCTGGGAGCTGATTTTCTGTGTGCGCATGGTTTATTAGTTGATGTTGCTAACAGGCGCCTGGTTAATGCACTGTCCTTTGACTCTCTCCCCTGTACAACTCGAGGGGCCGGGCCAGTAACACAAGCCAACGTCACAGCTGCAGGCGGTAAGTTCCACACACTGCTCACTCAGTTCCCAGCACTCACGGTCCCGACGTTTTCAGCAGCCATCGCTAAACACGGGGTGGAGCACTTTATCACCACCACTGGGCCTCCCGTTTTCGCACGACCTCGGCACTTGGACGCAGCTAAACTGGCCATAGCGTGCGAGGAATTTGCCAACCTGGAAAGGTTGGGCATCATCAGGCGTTCGAACAGCCCATGGGCATCCCCGCTACACATGGCCCCTAAGGCTGAGGGATCGTGGCGACCGTGCGGCGATTTCCGCAGGTTGAATAATGCCACAGCACACGACCGCTACCTGATTCCCCACATTCAGGATTTTTTCCGTTCACCTAGCCGGAGTGCGCATTTTTTCTAAAATAGACCTGGTCCGCGGTTACCACCAGGTCCCAGTGCGCGAGGAGGACATACCCAAAACAGCGGTAATAACTCTGTTCGGCTTGTTCGAGTTTCTGCGCATGCCTTTCGAATGAAAAGGAGCGGCACAGACGTTCCAGCGCATGATGGACGTGGTGCTGCGCGATCTCCCGTTTGTGTTCGTCTACCTGGATGATAATCCTGGTAGCCAGTGCGTCCGAAGACGAACACGTAACCCACCTCAGGACGGTTTTCCAGAGGTTGGAGGAGCACGGGTTAATAATCAACCCGGCGAAGTGCCAGTTCGGCGTGACGGGGATTGATTTTTTAGGGCACCGCGTCTCACCGGAGGGAGCGATACCCTTGCCCGACAAAGTGCGCTCTGTGGCGAACTTCCCCCGGCCTCAGATGGTCAGGGCACTGCAGGAATTTTTGGGGATGGTTAATTTTTATAACCGTTTCCTCCCCCGTGCAGCTCAGCTCATGCAGCCACTGTACGCTGCGCTCAAGAGACGGAAACCCGCGGATGGAGTCGAATGGACTCTGGAGCGAGAGCGGGCGTTCTCTGAGGTGAAAGCAGCTCTGGCAAACGCTGCACTGTTGGTGCACCCAGACCCGGCGGCCCGGATAGCGCTCACTACCGACGCCTCGGACGTGGCCATAGGGGCCGTCGTGGGGCAACGTGTCGCCGGTTCTTGGCAGCCGCTCGCTTTTTTCAGCAGGGCTCTGCGCAACAGTGAGCGTAAATACAGCGCGTTCGACAGAGAGTTGCTGGCTCTCCACCTGACCATACGCCACTTCCAGTTCTGGCTGGAAGGGCGCAGCTTCACCGCGTTCGTGGACCACAAGCCACTGACGTTCGCGATGGCCAAGGTTTCAAAAACAAGGTCGGGCCGGCAGCAGAGACAGCTGGCCGCGATCTCGGAGTTTACGACCGATATTCAACATGTGTCGGGTAAACTAAATGTGGTGGCGGACTGCCTCTTGCGCACGGTAGTGGCCCCGGTCTATGTGGGGATAGATTATACAGCCATGGCCGCAGAGCAGATTAGCGATATGGATGTGCGCGTGCTCCAGTCTGGATCAACAGGGTTAAGGCTGGAGAGCAGAGTGCTGCAAGACGGCAGCCTCCCCCCCCCAATCTGCGACGTCTCCACGGGACGCCCGGTGGTCCCGGTCGCGTGGCACCACCGCGTGTTTGAGTCAGTTCACACTTTGGCACACCCAGGAGTGCGCGTGTCAGTCAAAATGGTGGGAGCAAAATTCGTGTGGCCAGGCCTGCACAAACAAGTGAAAGAGTGGGCTGCAGCCTGCGTAGCGTGCCAACGAGCCAAAGTGCACAGACTCACCAAGGCTCCTTTGGAGCTGTTTAGGATACCGGCTAAAAGATTCGACCATGTTCAAGTGGACCTCGTGGGCCCCCTCCCGCAGTCGCAGGGGTGCACACACCTTCAGACAGTGGTGGACCGCACCACATGCTGGCCAGAAGCGGTCCCGCAGGCGGCAACCACGTCCGTGGACATGGCACGTGCTTTTTTGACAGCATGGGTGGCGCGTTTTGGAATCCCGTCGGACATCACGTCCGATAGGGGCCCTCAGTTTGTTTCCGAACTTTGGTCTGCAGCCTGGGTGTTGCAATTCATCGCACAACCGCGTACAACCCACAGGCAAATGGGTTATGCGAGCATTTTCACAGGTCACTGAAAGCAGCACTCAGGGCTTCGTTGACAGATGCAAATTGGGTTGACCGGTTACCGTGGGGTTTTTTGGGGTTGCGTTCCGCACCAAAAAAGGATTTGGAGGCTTCCCCGGCTGAGCTTGTTTTTTCTCAGCCACTGCGGCTGCCCGGGGAATTTTTGCCAGATAATCCTGCGCCGGACAGCTGCCCGTCTCAGCGTTTGCAGCGTAGTGTAGACACAGGCACGCTGCCCGGCCCGGCCCACCACTGTTTCCCACGCATTTTTGTGCCAAAAACTTTGAAGAACGCGACGTTCGTGTTCGTCAGACATGACGCCCACCGCCCGCCATTGCGCCCACCCTATGATGGCCCATTCAGAGTGCTGGAAACAGGGGACAAGCATTTTTTGTTAGACTTGGGGGGGCGTCGGGAGAAAATATGCATAGACAGACTTAAGCCCGCTTTTGTAGTGGCGGACAAGCAAGTGCTGCTGGCTCGGACCCCTCGGCGTGGAAGACCCCCACTGAGAGCTCCCCAGGCAAACGATTCACCAAGACAGCCACACGAGCAGAGCGAAGTCCCCCCCCCCCCCTTGGCCCACCCGCAGTCAGACACACGTCCAGCAGCCCCCCACTGGCACAGAGACCCCCGTTACAGCAGATATGGGAGGAGACTGAAGCCCAAAAGACGTGCCGACTGAAACTCTGTCAAGGGGGGGAGGGGGTGATTATGGCGATGCATATTGGTGATATAGCAATGTATATTGTGTTTGTGTCAGCAGACAGCGTCTCAGTCAGGAGGCAGTGGTTAGACACAAGAGAACAATAGGCAGGGACCTCATGGGGAGTTGGCAGGAAGAGAGAGCTGGGGGTTTAACCTCTTGCGCTCCGTTGTCCCACGGGTGGGCAAGTCTCTGCGTCCTAGAGCGCACGAGGGCGCTCTCGTGCGCTCTAGGACGCATCATGGAGATTTTGATGTAGGTGGTGTGTGGCGTCCAAGCGCGCACTGAAAATAAAAGCTGCAGACACAGCCGCGAACAAATTAGTTCATCTGATTGACCTCTCATTCGACTAATAAGAGCCTTGAATTGGGTTTCTGAAACCTTGAAGAACCAATGAATGAAAACCTAGCCAGAAGGACCCGCCTCCCAACGGCTGCGAGCCAATTGAAGCACAGAAGTTCGCTGAGCTGTTTTGTCTAAAGCTGGGTGAAGAGAGACTGCTTCAGCAGCCACAGGCAGTGGTTTATTTATTTATTTTTTTTAAATTCCAGCAGAGTGTTTAGGATTCTCTTATATGGTCATCATAGACCGACGGAGGCCGACGACGAAGGTCGTAAATCATTCGCCAAAACCACAATCATGGAATTGTGTTTTGACCGGGTCGCGAGACCAGAACCACGAGCGGACCAGCGTCGGTTCGTCTGACAATGAGGAAGAGAAGTTGGCCAGGACAATGTGGCTGTGAAGAGGTAAGGTGTTATAAGCCAAATTATTTTTTATCCCTGAAAATTGTAATCAAAAATGACTTTTGACCGATTGGTAAATTACAACTGTGCGGCACACGATGTCCGAAGTGCGTGCGCCGCGTTACACGGTTCGTTCGCCGCCTCCGGACTGTGAACGCCCCCCCCGCCGCTACAATTCTGTAGCGAGGGAGGGGGGAGCCGCAGTGACAGCGGTGCTGTGGAAACATGCCTTATCCGAGTGTAATCCGTCATGTAGCGAGTGCTGATCTCCGTCCTCTGTAGCGGGGTGGGGTGGGGGGGGTGGACAACCCCCCCCCCCCCCCCCCAAACACACACACAGACACAGCCCTGAATGTGACCTTTCATTAGATCCCTAAATGAAGCTTCTACATTGAATCATTCAAAAGTTACAGACGTTTTTCCAAACTGTGCCATTTGGCACAATTTGGCACAGTTCCAAACGTCTGGGAACAGCCTGAGAACAAAGCTGTGTAATATATTCATTTTTTGTGGTATTGTTACAAAATTTGGATCTCAGCTGGATAACACTTGGTTCTACATTTCTGTTGCATTTTCCAGCCCGGATCTGAAGCTGTGTGTTATTTGCAAGCATTTGTATCCAAAAAAACACCCAGGCCAAATTTATTTTCAAGTTCACTATGTTTAGATGACTGTAACTCAGTGGCCGGAGCACTTAGAGAGATCATGTTTTTTTTGCCAAAAAATTCAAAGTGTTTTCTTTTAAATGAGACCAACCCCATGAAGATGCTGCAAAGGGTTGAAGAACAGCTTTCGATTTACTTTGGGCACATTTTTTTTTGGCGTTTTTAGGAAACTTGACCGGAATGCAAGGGGTTAAGGACAACGTATGGTGGAGGTGAAATGTCATGCAGATGTGAGATGATCTGTGGAGTTTTAAGGGATGAAACCTGGTTTGGCTATTCAGTGCTTTCTGTGTATGATGTTGTGAGAGTGTGAATAAACTTCGTCTGATCGTAACTTGGCCTCATCATTTCCATGCTCCACAGTATACATTTTACAAGTGCATAGAACATCTTCTAGAATTGATTATTTTTTTACTCCTAAATATGCCCTTCAAAGAGTACTCTCTTGCTCCATTGGCAATATTATTATCAGTGATCACTCACCCATATTTTTGGTCATGTCCAGCAAGACTCAAAGCACTAGGGGGCGATGGCGCTTTCCAAATTACCTTCTTAAAAATCCCAATTTCAAAACATATCTTTCAGAATAGTTTAATCATTTTATTGCTGAAAATAATATTTCTGATGTATCACCTAATTTACTCTGGGAACCTGGTAAAGCTGTTATTCATGGCTTTACTATATCATTCTTGGCAAATCTTAAGAAAAAAACAGGACAGACCAACAGTTTCTTGAAGGTAAATTAAGTGAGCTACAACGTGAATTTAATCTTAAACCTTCAGATAACCTGAGATCTCAGATTGATGCCACTATAGCAGCTCTAGATGCACTTTTATCTAAAGAAGCTCAGAGATCTATACTGCTTGGTAAGCATAAGTTATATGAATTTGGCAATAAGCCAAGCAAGTATCTGGTAAATTTAATAAAAGGTAATACTGGCTCCCAGGCTATTCCAGACATAAAGGATAGTTCTGGTCAAAGAGTTTATAACAACAAAGATATTAACAACTCTTTCCTTTCCTTCTATGAAGTCTTATACACTTCTGAGTCAAATCACAACTCGGTGACTTTGATGCATAATTTTTTATCATTAGTCAAACTACCTCAAGCATCTAATACACAAAAAGAGCTGTTGAATAGGGCTATTTCCCGTGAAGACGTTATAGAGGCGATTAATAGCTTACAAAATAATAAGGCTCCGGGGCCTGATGGTCTGACCTCAGAATTTTATAAGGCTTTTAAGGATTTGCTAATTGATCCCCTTCTCAATATGCTGTCCTACTCCTTTGACTCTGGGGCTCTTCCTGACACTATGATGGATGCAAATATTTCTCTAATCCTAAAGAAGGGCAAACCTGCACATCCTACAGGCCGATTGCCTTGCTGGACATTGACCGAAAATTATTGGCCAAAATATTGGCGAAGAGACTTGAAGGTGTCATGCCAGATTTAATTTCAACAGACCAAACTGGATTTATATTGGGTCGTAATTCCCTTCATAATGTAAGGAGACTATTAAATCTTATGCAGAATGGATCAAGGTCAAAGGTCAAATCTCTTGTTGTCTCCCTTGATACAGAAAAGGCCTTTGATAGGACTGAATGGCCTTATCTTCTAGGTGTCCTTTCAAAATTTAGTATTGGTGACAACTTTATTAGGTGGATATCCTTGCTATATGCTGCCCCCCATGCCTCTATTATTACATATGGCCTGAGGTCCTCCACATTCGCAGTGAGATGTGGTTCTAGACAGGGCTGCCCGGTCTCACCAATTCTGTTTGCCCTTGCTATGGAGCCCTTAGCGGAGGCCATTAGATGTGATTCCTTAGTAACAGGTATAGATGTGGTCCCACAAATCATAAAATTTCCCTTTATTGTGATGATGTCCTCCTGAATCTAAGTAACCCAGAATCTTCTATTACAAGAGTTGTTGAAATAATTAATTCTTTTGGTCATTTTTCAGGTTATAAGATTAACTACTCTAAATCTGAAGCCATGCCCTTTACCCCTCAGGTATCTTGGTCTCCACTGTGCTCCACCCCCTTCCGCTGATCTCCATCAGGTTTTGTTTATCTGGACATACACATTACTCCCTCTCTTTCTGGCTTATATAAAGCCAACTTTGTTCCTGTAATTCGTAGAATCAAGGAGGACTTGGCCCGCTGGACGGCCTTGCCTCTATCTCTCTTAGGAAGGATCAACCTTGTCAAAATGGTTATACTTCCTCGGTTATTGTACCCCTTCCAGATGATCCCAGCTCTTTTAACAAGAAAATCACTTGCTATTCTTAATAGCTCTTTGACATCTTTTCTCTGGAGGAACAAGCGAGCCAGGTTAAAACTTAGCACATTACAGCGCCCACTGGATGAAGGAGGCCTGGCAGTGCCAGATTTTAGGCGCTATCAAATTGCTTCCCTCTCTATTTACATTTGGCACTGGTTTAAAAATGATCCCACATCCACCTGGCTTAATATAGAGGCGGCTCCGGTGGCCCCTATCCCTCTTAGTCACACATTATACACATCTAAGAAATGGGTTTGTCTCAAATTAAAGGGGAATTTTATTTTACAGGATACTTTAAAAGTTTGGAGGATGGTGAAGAAGCTTGGAAATCAGGATGGCTCCTTTTCCCCCCTCACACCTATTTGTTTAAACCCGGATTTTCCCCCGATCTGGCTGACCAAGCCTTCTCCTTGTGGTCTGATAGGGGAGTAAAAACTGTAGGTGACTTGATGACAGAGGGCACTCTGCTGTCTTTTGAGCAGCTCAGAGAGAAGTATAATCTCCCACAGAATAACTTTTTTAGGTATCTGCAAATTCGTAGTTTTATTTCTTCATCTATTAAGCTGCACCCTAATGGGTTCTTTCTTTCACCTATGGAGGAGGTGATTCAGAAACCAGACCCTAGAAAACTAATCACGAGGTTCTACAAGACCCTCTCAGTCCCTTCCAGTGATTGCACAGCTCATGTCAGATCTCTTTGGGAAGTGGACTTTGGAGAATCATTTTCACCTGATATATGGGATGAGGTGCGGTCAGGTAGTGCAAACTACCTTTTTACTAACAAAGCTAGAGTTACAATTCAAGATCATATACAGGCTTCATATTACTCCAGTGAAACGCAATAAGTTTAACCCTCTATTTTCAAAATTTTGTAATAAGTGTAAAATTTCTGAAGGTTCATATTTTCATTATTTATTTAAATGTCCTCCTATTAATGACTTCTGGGTAAAAATTTGTAAAGAAATTGATATTATATTCAAGAAAAATCTAGCCCTCACTCCTCTTAGCTGCATTCCAGGAGTAAATCCTACCCCACTGAATCTTCACTCCTCCGCACTCGAATTGTTGCAGGTGCTTCTCTTTTGTGCAAGACGATGTATTTTTCTTTTATGGATCTCAGACTCTGCTCCTACAGTTACACATTGGATTCGTGGTGTGATGGAACTTATCCCATTAGAAGCTATTAGCTTCTGGTTCAAAGACAAACCTTTTCGTTTTTTTGATATATGGGACCCCTTTTTGAGTTATATAGGAGGAGATGGCGCCCGGGCCCTGCGCAGTGGCCTCTATGGTCTTGCTTGGGCTGAGAGGTCAAAGTGCATTACCAAATAGACCACCATTATTTCCGATTGTGTTTTCAGGTTTCAATTCTTCTGCTTCTGACAAATTTGTATTGCATTGTGGTTCAGGTTCAGGTTCAGGTTACTTTATTTGTAACCGTAGGTAGATTTGTTTTGCAGTCTGGTGACATCCATATTTACAAGCCACAAATTACATTCAACATAGACACAAACACAGGCACACATGAAGCTGACTATAAACATGATAAGAATACTCAAGGCTCCATCAATCAGGGTCGAAAAAGACAAAGAGATGGGAGAAAAACCAGAGGTAAGAGAGAAGGGTCATATTAAAAATTAACTAGTCAGAGAGGATAAAAACTCAAAGGTCTAAAACCCAATAAAATATTTAGAACCCAAGTGACATCCTACAAAAATAAGTAAATATAAAATGAAGTTAATAAATAGGTACCTAAATTATGTACAATATATTTTTACAGCTTGTTCAACTGTTGTGGTATTTATTATTATTATTTTTTTTTGTTGTTTGTTTTTGTGTGTGGAGATGGGATGATGGGGTGGGAGTTTGGGGGCTGAAAAAGAGGGTTCTCTTTGTTATTTCTTGCTGTTTGTTTTTTCTGTATTGCTTGTGGCCCTCAAAAGCTTAATGAATATACAGTGGGGTAAAAAAGTATTTAGTCAGCCACCAATTGTGCAAGTTCTCCCGCTTTAAAGATGAGAGAGGTCTCCAATTTTCATCATAGGTATACCTCAACTATGAGAGACAAAATAAGAAAAAAAAAATCCAGAAAATCACATTGAAGGATTTTTAATGAATTAATTGGTAAATTCCTCGGTAAAATAAGTATTTGGTCCATAACAAAAGTTCATCTCAATACTTTGTTATATACCCTTTGTTGGCAATGACAGAGGTCAAACATTTTCTGTAAGTCTTCACAAGGTTTTCACACACTGTTGCTGGTATTTTGGCCCATTCCTCCATGCAGATCTCCTCTAGAGCAGTGATGTTTTGGGGCTGTCGCTGGGCAACACAGACTTTCAACTCCCTCCAAAGATTTTCTATGGGGTTGAGATCTGGAGACTGGCTAGGCCACTCCAGGACCTTGAAATGCTTCTTATGAAGCCACTCCTTCGTTGCCCGGGCGGTGGGTTTGGGATCATTGTCATGCTGAAAGACCCAGCCACGTTTCATCTTCAATGCCCTTGCTGGTGGAAGGAGGTTTTCACTCAAAATCTCATGATACATGGCCCCATTCATTCTTTCCTTTACACGGATCAGTCGTCCTGGTCCCTATGCAGAAAAACAGCCCCAAAGTATGATGTTTCCACCCCCATGCTTCACAGTAGGTATGGTGTTCTTTCTCCTCCAAACACGACAAGTTGAGTTTTTACCAAAGAGTTCTATTTTGGTTTCATCTGACCACATGACATTCTCCCAATCCTCTTCTGGATCATCCAAATGCTCTCTAGCAAACTTCAGACGGGCCTGGACATGTACTGGCTTAAGCAGGGGGACACGTCTGGCACTGCAGGATTTGAGTCCCTGGCGGCGTAGTGTGTTTCTGATGTAGCCTTTGTTACTTTGGTCCCAGCTCTCTGCAGGTCATTCACTAGGTCCCCCCATGTGGTTCTGGGATTTTTGCTCACCGTTCTCGTGATCATTTTGACCCCACGGGGTGAGATCTTGCGTGGAGCCCCAGATCGAGGGAGATTATCAGTGGTCTTGTATGTCTTCCGTTTTCTAATAATTGCTCCCACAGTTGATTTCTTCACACCAAGCTGCTTACCTATTGCAGATTCAGTCTTCCCAGCCTGGTGCAGGTCTACAATTTTGTTTCTGGTGTCCTTTGACAGCTCTTTGGTCTTGGCCATAGTGGAGTTTGGAGTCTGACTGTTTGAGGTTGTGGACAGGTGTCTTTTATACTGATAATGAGTTCAAACAGGTGCCATTAATACAGGTAACGAGTGGAGGACAGAGGAGCCTCTTAAAGAAGAAGTTACAGGTCTGTGAGAACCAGAAATCTTGCTTGTTTGTAGGTGACCAAATACTTATTTTACTGAGGAATTTCCCAATTAATTCATTAAAAATCCTTCAATGTGATTTTCTGGATTTTTTTTTCTCATTTTGTCTCTCATAGTTGAGGTATACCTATGATGAAAATTGGAGACCTCTCTCATCTTTTAAGTGGGAGAACTTGCACAGTTGGTGGCTGACTAAATACTTTTTTGCCCCACTGTATATATATTAAAAAAAATATTTTATTTGTTTTTAAATCCTTGATCGGTCTTGGGCCGCCTTGTCTCTCTGAGCGTCTGTATCCCTACACTCCCACCCGATCCCTCAGGTCAGCTGAACAGCTGCTCCTGAGGGTACCAAAGGTGAAGCGGAAGCTCAGAGGGGACAGAGCCTTTTCGATCACGGCACCCAGGTTATGGAACAATTTACCTCTGAAATTTAGACAAGCACCTTCACTGTCTATTTTTAAAACCCGTCTTAAAACACACTTTCACTCCCTGGCCTTTGACCCAGTGTGAGACATTGATTTTATTGAATGAAATGGATCTTATTTTGTTTTTATTTATTTACTTTTTTACCTTTTACTGTTTTTATTGACTGTGGTTTCTACTCCTGCCGAGTTTTATGTTGTTTTTGTTGGTTTTATATTGTTTTTGTGTTAGTGTCCTGCTCCTTGCTTTTATGTTTTTGTGCTTTCCTGTTGTACAGCACTTTGTGTAGTGAGTGCTGCTTTTTAAAGTGCTTTATAAAGTTGATTGGAAAAAAAAATAACCATTACATAGATTAAAAATTTAACCAGCATCCATGTGGACTTTCTGAAATTTAGTTGCAAATTTACATGAAAGAGTTGCAAAATTACGTGAAAAAGTTGCAAATTTACACAAAAAAGTCCAAAATTGTTGCAAACTAATGAAAAAGTTGCAAATTTATATGAAAAAAGTTGCAAATTTATGAGAAAAAAAATCACTAATCTTTAAGAAAAGTTGCAAATTTCCCCCCCAAAATATGATTTGCATGTATTCTTAGTATTTGTGCTTAAAATGCATTTTATCCAGTTCTGTAGATGATCTAGAAAGGTTTATGATGATACCTGAGGAAGGGGGACAGTTCTGTTTTTTCCATATTGAAGGGGACCCCGCCCCCCCCCCCCCTCCATTTACACTTATGCTGTTTACACCTACTTTCTCATGAAGCTGCGATTGTTCCTGATCTTTTTCTTTATGGTTCTTTAAACCGTCAGAGGTTGCTCCCAGTCCAGTTTACTCTTTCGGTCCATTGCAGCCATGCATTTGACTCTTTAAAACAACAATATGTAAGATTTTCATCTTAAAAATAATGCTTCCAAAATTATTTTGATGGTGTATCAACCTTTGGCCAATCCAATCCATCTTTATTTCTAAAGCACTTTAAAAACAACTACAGCTGACAGTGCTGTACATCAGGGATAAATAAAAATAATGAAACAAATGTAAAACATAAAAATAAATAAGACAATAAAATACAACTAAGAAACTATAAAACAAGACAGGTAAAAATGAAAAATCATATAATAAAAGTAAAAAAATCATAAAACAAGTAAAATCAATGTCTCATGCTGGGTTGAAGGCCAGGGAGTAAAAATGGGTTTTAAGATGAGTTTTAAAAACAGACAGTGAAGGGGCCTGTCTAATGGGCAAAGGGAGACTGTTCCACAGTTTAGAAGCAGCAACAGAAAAAGCTCTGTCCCCTCTGAGATTCTGCTTAGATTTTGGTACCTCCAGGAGCAGCTGATCAGCTGACCTGAGAGACCGAGCAGGAGTATAAGGATGGAGCAGCTCAGAGAGGTAAGGTGGGGCAAGGCCTTTTAATGATTTTTAAAATGAATCCTAAAGTGCACAGGCAGCCAGTGAAGCTAAAATGGGTGTAATGTGCATCCTCTTAAGCCTCAGTCACAACCGGATGTACAAATTTAGATATCATACCTCAGCAGGGCTGGACTGGCCATCTGGCATACCGGGCATTTGCCTGGTGGGCCGATGGGTTGTCATCAATATAATTATGTAACCATGGCTTCAAGGACCGCTGCATACCGGCCTTTGAAGTGCTGACAGTAGCCCATTTGTTTATTTTCATTTCTGACACTGGACTGCCCAATCAGATCTCATAACGCACCCCTAACAACCCCCACCCCTTCCTTCCCAGTACGCACCAGCCCCTTTCAGAGCTGAGTTTATTGTGGAAGAAATTGTGTGGCCACAGAAGTGTTGGATGAAAATGGACAAATAAAAGCGTAAAAGTGGAGTTGAAAAGATTAGGGGAAAAATTAAAAAATGGAAATAGATGCCACTACATTTATTAAAATAAAGGACATATTTGTCACAGTCCGTGTGCTGACTCTGTCTGCACTCGGTGTGTGGTAGTCTCCCGTTCTCTCCTCTGGCGCACCTCCAGGCTTTTGTTGTGACAGCACCTCGGCGGGGCTTCCGGCCGTCAAGAGCGGAGCTTCGCTGTACGGCGGGATTCCAATCAGCTGATGATCCTTCATCAGCTGGTTAATCTGTCTAGCACTATTTAAGGGAGCAGCCCTGTTTGCTCGGGGCTGTGGCCTCGCTTATGGACAACGCTGGTCTCCCCAACGTTAGACTGGAGTCCCTATGCTCCGGCTCCAGTCATCCTCTTTTCCTCGCAACACCCTGTAAGTTTATTCCTTAACCTGTGTGTATCATCAGTGTGCTATTACCTTTGTCCTTATTTGTGTTTTGCCCGTCGTGGCTCATTATTTTGTACCTTTTTGTCAGTGTTTAATAAATACGCAAACTCACTGGTCGCCTATAGCGTCTCATTTGTGGTTCGTGAAGGCCGCTCATAACAGGAAGTCGAAGCCAAAAGAGACACCGGTGACCGTGAGTTTTGCCTAATTTGGACTTGTTGTTTTCCCTGTCTGGGTACCTGCGTGCTGGGAGATCATGTCGCTGCTCAGGGGCCACGCTCGGAGCCTGGGCTATGAGCTGGTGGAGGCCCTCGACTATATTGATGGAACTCTTTTCACCGCTCGCCTCTATGACACTCCCAGCGATGTACACCAGCACCTGGACCTTGCTGAGGCACTCATTAACTGCCACCCTTGCTACTCCAACCACCCTGAAGTCATGGCGTGGAAGGTGGACATCTCTGCGCTCCGGGAGAGGCTCCGTGGGCTGAAGGGAAACTCCGGCAGGAAGCCGAAGAGAAGGCACCCTCGCTCCTCGCTTTGGGATCTCGTTCCTGTCCCCGTTCCAGTCCAGGAGTTCGCACCACCCAGGGGTCATCCCCAAAGGAGTGAGACGTCAGTCGGGATTCCCCCGGAGAGGTTACAGCTGACAGCTATTTCCATCCGGGACCGAGTGGCTGCAGCTCGCTCCGCCGTCCACCCCACACAGATCATGAAGCATGTGACGGCGGCGGTCAGGCTAGTGGAGAGGAATCCTGAACTGTGTGATTATCCGGAATACGCTGACCTGCTTGCCTCCGTTTCCGTGCAGGAGCGGCGTTTTCCTAACCTTACCTTCGCCTCGCCCCCTGCCAGAAAACGTCGTCTCCAAGCAGATTGCACACCTCAGCGAGAATCCCGTCTGGATCCAGTTCCGGGTAGCCACACGAACTCTGTCTCCCAGCCAGCTGTAGCCTCCGTGTCTCGCCGAAGAGGTAAATCAGCCGCCTCCGCCTCGGGGTCATCTTTCCCCGCTGTTCCGTCAGCTCCTCGTTCCCGGTTCGCCTCGGCTGTTTCTCCCTCCTCCTCAACATTCACCCCAGCTGCTGTGAGCTCCACAAGTCCGTCTCCGGATGCTTCCGGTCCTGATCCGGTGCGAGAGGCTCCTCTTCGTCTTCCTGGGGGGTCCTCCATTTCCATCCAGCGGGGGAAGGGAAGATTCGAGTCCACTGCGGCGGGTCCCATCAGCCCTCCGGGAATCAGGCAAGTGTCTATTCATTCTTTCCTGTATTGGGTGGATTGCCTTGTTTGATTCCTGGAGGTGGAGTTTGGGGTTCACAGCCCCCCGAGCTTCCTCCACCTGCTGCAGAAATTAAAGATGAACCTGCCACCTTTGTGTCTCCTTCCTCTGAGCATTCTGCGGTGCCAGGCCTACGCCGCCGGACGAGGAGGGAGCCTGCGGGCCTGAAGAGCCTGGTTCCAGCCCCGCAGCCACGACACGGGCAGAGGAGGAGGGCGGACTGCAAGTTGGAGCCTGCGCCAACGACGAAGCGTCCCCGGGTCTCCAGGGAGGAGCGGTCCGACTTAGCAGGTCGAGGATCTCCTGCCACCACGCCGTGCAGGTCGTCGGCGTGGTCGTCAGCGTTGGAGGGTCCTCAGGCTGTGGGAACCATCATGCCAGCTGCGGGGCCCGCCGTAGCCGAGTGGGAGCCAGAGGATGTCCTTCTGCCTTCTGAACCCGGATCATCGAAGTCCTGGACGGCGACAGAACTCGAGTTCAGGCAAGTGCTCTATTTTGTCTTCCTCCTATCAATTCTAGAGCATTTTTGCCTGTCTCTCGGGGAGAAGAGCCAGGTACAGCTGTCCGCTGCATCCGAGCTTGTCTCGCTGGGCTCTGTCGCTGCCGGTGATCCTGATCCTGGTTTCCCTTTCTTCTCCTGAGCCTTCTCCCAGGGTCACCGATGCGGAGTCCATCCCGGTCGGTGTGCTGGAGGTTCCGGGTTCGGGGTTGGAGGCCGTCTCTGGTGCTGCGCCGGCCCAGTCGGGGTCCGTCGTGGGTGCTGCTCTGGCCCAATCGGGGTCCATCGTGGATGCTGCTCCAGCCCAATCGGGGTCCATCGTGGATGCAACGCTGACCTGATTGGGGTCCTGCTGGGGCGCAGCGCCGGTTCGGTTCGAGGTCGGTGAGGGAGCTGCAGATCCTCTGCCATCTGACGCCGGACTGGTCCTTCATCCTTCCCCCAATCCTTCTCCACTGGGTGCCGTTGGGGTTCCCCGTTATTGGCTCGGCTCTCCCCCGCTATTCCTCTCAGCAGGAGGGCCGTCTCTGTATTCTCCCCTGCGGGCCTGGTGCCTGAATGACGCGGGTCGGCCACCTGGGAGTCTGTTTAACCCGTTTGGCATCCTAGGTCGACCACCCGACAAACTTATCTTTCTGTTCGGCGATCTGGTCCGGCCGCCAGAAGTTCTGTTTTTCCCGGCCAGGAACTGGGGTAGACCGCCCAAACTTTTACTTTTCCCCCTGCCGGCGGTTTGGACGCTTGACGCAGGAAGACCCCCTGAACTGTTTTCGTTCATGCCATCGTGCTCCGCCTGCTGTCATCCCTGTGTTTTTTTTTTCTCCCCCTGCTCT
Source organism: Pholidichthys leucotaenia (assembly GCA_020510985.1). Lineage (NCBI taxonomy): Eukaryota > Metazoa > Chordata > Actinopteri > Cichliformes > Pholidichthyidae > Pholidichthys > Pholidichthys leucotaenia. Next base: position 52,966,810 of record CM035848.1, read on the forward strand.
TCTGTAATTTTTGGGATGCGCTGGTATGTTTCTTATGGGCCTGTGTATCTTGGTTATAGGGCTTTTTCTCCCGTTATTTGCATGTATTGTCCTGTCTATTGTTTCACATGTGTGCATTATGGAGTATTTGTTGTTTGTTTTCCCATGCTCTGTAGTTTCCCGTGTTTGTATTTTCTGTATTTCTCCTGGTTCTGGCCTGCCTTGGCCTTTTTCCCCCTCCTCCCTTCCTGGGGCGGTCCCGTGGACCTTCCAGGTGGCGGGTCTCGATGTTACATCGTGTCTGGAATTCGCTTCATGAACGGGGGCAACTGTCACAGTCCGTGTGCTGACTCTGTCTGCACTCGGTGTGTGGTAGTCTCCCGTTCTCTCCTCTGGCACACCTCCAGGCTTTTGTTGTGACAGCATCTCGGCAGGGCTTCCGGCTGTCAAGAGCGGAGATTCGCTGTACGGCAGGATTCCAATCAGCTGATGATCCTTCAACAGCTGGTTAATCTGTCTAGCACTATTTAAGGGAGCAGCCCTGTTTGCTCGGGGCTGCGACCTCGCTTATGGACAACACTGGTCTCCCCAACGTTAGACTGGAGTCCCTACGCTCCGGCTCCAGTCATCCTCTTTTCTTCGCAACACCCTGTAAGTTTATTCCTTAACCTGTGTGTATCATCAGTGTGCTATTACCTTTGTCCTTATTTGTGTTTTGCCCCTCGTGGCTCATTATTTTGTACCTTTTTGTCAGTGTTTAATAAATACCCAAACTCACTGGTCGCCTATAACGTCTCATTTGCGGTCCGTGAAGGCCGCTCATAACAATATTGTGGAGGATGAAAGCAGACGAGACATGAGCTGATGACACAGAACTTTATTTCTCTTCCAACACAGAACAGACAAGCTCTGAATGCCAAACCGAACTGCTTTATACATTTTCTTCCCACCTGTGGCACTCAGGGTAAACACATTAACATACCAGTTACGAAGCATGAACACACATCAACATGCACATTAACATACAGAGCAAGGCTTAGTACAATACATTTGCACCCCTGCGTCCTCAGGTGTGAGCCTGGCACAGCGGGGGTGAAAAGTACATCTTTAGTTACTTCATACTCCCCAGCGCTCTGGAGCCCTTGGCTGGCCCCCCAACACCCCGAAACACTGGGTGGAGTGTCATTAGTAGTAGATTAGTTTATTTGACAGGGACAGTGCAATAAACATAGACAATTAATCAAAGACAATCAATCTGATGTGTTGCACATAGAGTGTATAGCTATTAGCTAATTTGCAACTCTTGTCCCTGGATGGGCTTTAGAAAAAAGAATCAAGATAAAAATATACACAATAACCACATACATCAATGCAGAAAAATTATAAATACACAATTATAAATATTATAAATATTATAAATACACAAATATAACAGCCTGACTCACCTTTAACATAAATATTATAAATACACAAATATAACAGCCTGACTCACATTTAACACATATAACATAACTCACATTTGCCTATTTCAGGCCTTCCTCCCTCCGTCACTCACTATAAACAAACACATTTATTCCTTCCCTTCATTCACTCTCACTTTGCAGACAAATAATTCATACATGAGTACATTCTTGTTTATTTTTCAGCCAGTTTTTAACATTTTTAGTGAATGTTTTAAAGTCCGTTATTATTTTAATTTCATTTGGCATTGTGTTCCAGATGTGACTGCCCTTTATAGAGAAAGCTGTTTGTCCAAATGTGGTTCTGCGGTGGAATATTTTACAGTTATTGTTAACAGAACTCCTGGTGGCTCTGCTGCTGTCCTGTCTTTGGACGAAACCAGCAAGTGGCTCGGGTGCTGATTTATGGAAACATTTGAACGTTAATTTCAGAAGACAGAGGTCAATGAAGCTCTCAAAACTCAATAGGTTGTATTTTTTTTAAAACATTACAGTGATGCCACCTAATGGGCTTTTTGTCCAAGATTTTTAGGGTTTGATTATATAATGAACCTATATGTCTTATTGTGGAAGGGGCTGCTTGAGCCCAGACTGTCAAACAGTATGATATATGAGAAAAAACCATAGAATGCATATACAGTGCAGCTGCTTCGTAAGGTATGTAATATCTAATTAATTTAAAGCAGTTCAGATTTTTTTTTACTGTTTTTGAAATTTTCTTTATATGAAGATTAAATTTGAGTTGAGGATCTAGTACAATGCCAAGGTATTTGAATTCTGTAGCTAAACTGATGTCATGATCATGTATATTAACTTTAAAATGTTGCAGGTTACATTTTTTGATTGAAAAGCACATTGAGACTGTTTTCTGAAGGTTCAGCAATAGATGGTTCTTGAGGAGCCACTCTTGGACATCAACCATACTTGTAGACAGTACATCTGCAGCCTGTGCTGGAGTCTTGGCAGCTGTGTAAATAACTGCATCATCTGCATAAAGTTGGCATGTTGCAGCTGAGCAGTGTAACGGCAAGTCATTAATAAAAATGCTGAAAAGTAAAGGACCAAGAATGGACCCTTGTGGGATACCCATGCGGTTGTTTAAAAATGAGGATTTATCCTGGTGAACTTTTACACACTGTTCTCTATTCTGGAGATAAGATGCAAACCATTCTAATGTATTTGGGGAGAAGTTAAAAGATACCATTTTGGATAAAAGCAAACTGTGGTTTACAGTATCGAAAGCCTTTTTGAGATCTAGAAAAACAGCTCCTACCACATTACCCCTGTCCAAGGACTGTTTGACGTTTTCAATAAGGCAACAATTTGCTGTTTCTGTTGAGTATCCTGGTCTAAAACCAAATTGATGTGGATGAAGAAGTTGACTGTCTTGTAAGTAGTCTATCAGCTGTGTAGCTACAACTTTTTCAAGAACCTTAGATAGGACTGGTAAGATAGAGATTGGGCGGTAATTGCATATATCGTCTTTACTGCCTGATTTATGAACTGGTATGACGACAGCTTTTTTCCAGCCAGATGGAAATGTACTAGACCTAATGGAGAGATTAATGAGATGAGTCAGTGGTTTGATTAATATTTTGCTGTGCATTTTGAGAAAGGAGGTGCTCATATTGTAGATATCACTAGTTTTTGAGTTTGACAGTGTTTTAACAATACCAGCAATTAACTTCTCATTTACCTCATCGATGTGAAAAGTATCTGTTGGGAGTATGGAATTTGTGTTGTTGAGCACATTTGGCAGCACAAAAATTTTTGTTAAGTCTTCCACAGAGCCCACAAAGTGTGAATTAAATTCATTTGCCAAAGTAGCCTTGTCACTGACGGTCTTGCCATTGATTCTAAGTTCCTTTACCCCCTTCTGATCGTTTTTTTTATTAGTTAAGTTATTTAAATGCCTCCATAGGGAACTGTTGTTACCCTTTGCATGATCTATCAGTTTATTGTAATAAGATATTTTTGATTTTCGCAGCTCATGTACCACTTTATTTCTTAAACTTTTGTACACAAGGTGATCATTTTGTAGTTTGGAGGTTAGTGATGTTTTCAGTGCATAGTCTCGCCTCTTCATAAGTTTTCTTATTTCATTATTTAACCATGGTAGGCTAATCTTCTGTTGTCTACTTTTAATTTGCTTTGAAAATTTTTCTATAGACTTTGTGATTGTTGCAGTTATAAAATTACAACAATCATCTACTTCACATGTTGCCATGAGCTGCTCCCAATTTTGATTCTCTAAGTAATGTTCAAACTCCTCATTTTTTGATTTGGGGATAATAAAATTTGATTTGTCAATATCGACTCCCCCAAAATACTGTAGTCGCTTTTTAGTAAGTTTCCTGACAGCAAGAACCATGTTATGATCTGAGAGACCAGTTACAAGATTATAGGTTCTGGTTATTCGTTCTGGTTTATTAGTAAATACCATGTCAATAAGTGTTCTGGATTGTTTGGTTATCCTGGTGGGTCCTTTGATGATTTGCTGGTAATTAAATTTAGTCATGAGGCTTTTCAGTTTTTGTTTGTCTTTTTTATCAGACCAGTTGATATTAAAGTCACCATGAATTATTGTTTCTCTGTTCTTCTCAAGTTGTTTAACCAGATCACTTAATTCATTATAAAAGGAAGAGTTGTGTGACGGTGGGTTGTACATCTCCTTTGTGTCACTACACAGCCCCCCCCCCCCAACACCCAGAAGGGGTCCTAACCCTCTGGACCTTTGGGCTTGAGCAAGTGCTCGTAGGGGTTGTAACGTGGGCCGGTCGAAGCGCCTTCCTGTCGAGGCGGGTAGGAGAAAGACTTGGTCTCTGGAAGGGGAAAGGATGGGGAGGGGAAAAAGTTAGTTTCTTGAAAACAGTCCTCTGTAGGGGGAACACTAACCTGTGGACCCTCTGTAGGTGGGCGCCCGCGCCAGGGAGCTTAAGCCGACACCACCTGTTCATCTGCCAACACATACTGTAAGCGGGCTTCAGCCTGTCTATACAGACGGTTTCCTTACGCCCCCCTAAGTCAAACACAAAATGTTTCTCCTCAGTTTCCAACACTCTGAACGGGCTGTCGTATGGTGGATGCAGTGGGGTTCTGTGGGCGTCATGCCTGACGAAAACGAATTTGCTGTTCTCTAAGTGCTTTGGAACAAAAGTACGAGGAAAACAATGGTGAGCCGGGCCCGGAACACTGGCAGCCCCTGTACCGGAAAAAAGGTGAGCGGCCGGATCGGTACCAGGTGCAGGGCTCTCTGGCAAAAATTCCCCCGGGATCCACAATGGCTGAGAAAAAATGAGTTCTGCTGGGGAAGCTGCCAAAGCTTCCTTAGGTGCGGAGTACAACCCCAATAAGATCCAAGGCAGGCGGTCGACCCAATTTGCATCCATTAGCAAGGCTCTGAGCGCTGCATTAAGTGACCTGTGAAAGCGCTCACACAAACCGTTAGCCTGTGGATTGTATGCGGTGGTGCAGTGGACTTTGACCCCCAGGCTGTTGGCCATCATGGACCAAAGTTCCTAAACAAATTACGGAACCCTGTCGGAAGTGATGTCCGATGGGGATCCAAACCGTGTGACCCAAGCTGACAAAAACACAGGGACTACGTCGGCAGACGTGATGGAACTCAGCAGAACCACCTCTGGCCAACGTGTAGTGCGGTTCACAATTGTTAAAAGGTGTGTGAACCCCTGCAACGGCGGAAGGGGAACCACTAAATCCACATGTATGTGGTTGAACCTCCTGGCTGGAATTTGAAAAGGCTCTAGGAGGCTTTGGTGTGGTTGTGCACCCTAGCTCATAGGCACGCGACGCACGCTGCAGCCCATTCTTTCACATCCCTGTGTAAGTGAGGCCAGACGAATTTGGACCCCACTAGTTTAACCGAGGCTCGCACGGCGGGTGTGGCCAGTGGATATGTTGCAGAGCAAGGGGAGGCACCATTTTTGTACCACCCTGCTCTTGAATTTTAACCCGGTAGCTGCAGACTGGAGCGTCCAAATGTCTGCGTCCCCGGTTTGGTTAGTGGCCATTGCAGAAAATTCAATGCCCATATAAACTGGAGAGACCAGCAGTGTGACAAGCAGTCTGCCACAACATTCAGTTTACCGGCTAGATGTTGGATGTCGGTCGTGAACTCCAAAACTGCAGCTAAGTGCCATTGTTGCGGAGCTGACCACGGTTCTGAGACTTTGGACATTGTGTAGGTCAGTGGTTTATGACCGACAAACGCGGTAAACTTGCGACCCTTGAGCCAGAACTGAAAATGATGCATAGTGAGGTGAAACGCCAACAACTCTGTCGAAAATGCTATACTTATGCTCATTGTCGTGCAAAGTATGGCTGAAAAAGGCGAGGGGCTGCCACGAACTGGAGACATACTGCTCCACTACGGCTTTTACCGTGACGTCAGACGCATCTGTGGTGAGCGCTGACGGGGCTAGGTGGGCCAGCAAAGCTGCGTTAGCGAGCGCCCTTTTGGCGTTTGTGAAAGCCTGAGCCCGCTCGGGGGTCCAGTTGATGCTATCCGCGGGCTTCTTTTTTTGAGCGCGCCGTACAGCGGTTGCAGCAGCTGTGCTGCCCGGGGGAGAAAATGGTTGTAAAAATTAACCATCCCCAAAATTTCTGCAGCGCCCTCACGGTCTGTGGATGTGGAAAATCCAACACTGTGCGCATTTCATCCGGCAGCGGGATTGCACCATCTGGCAAGATGCGGTGGCCCAAAAAGTAAATTACCGGCAGCCCGAACTGACACTTCGCTGGGTTACAATCAGCCCGTGCGCTTCCAAATGTTGGAAAACTTGTTTGAGATGGGTGAGGTGCTCCTCCTCTGACACACTAGTCACCAAAATGTTGTCCAAGTAGACGAAAACGAATGGCAAGTCACAGAGCACCACATTCATCATCCTTTGGAAAGTTTGTGCTGCGCCCTTTATCCGAAACATGTGCAAAAACTCGAAAAGATCGAAGGGCGTTATTACTGCGGTTTTGGGGACATCCTCTGCACGCACCGGGACCTGGTGGTAACCACGAACCAGATCCACTTTTGAAAAAAATGTGCGTCCCGGCCAGGTGCACGGAAAAATCTTGGATGTGCGGGATGGGGAAATGATCGTGTTCCATGGTGTTGTTCAAGTGTCGGAAATTGCTGCACACTCGCCACGACCCATCGGACTTGGGCACCATGTGCAGCAGACATGCCCAAGGGCTGTTGGAGCGCCTAATGATGCCTAAGCGTTCTAAGTTAGCAAACTCCTCGCACATGATGGCTAGTTTAGCCGCATCCAGGTGGCGAGGGCACGCAAACACGGGGGGACCTTTCGTGGTGATAAAATGCTCGACCCCGTGCTTGGTTAGTGGGCACCGTGAGTGCTGGGAACTTGGAAAGCAAACACTGGTACTTACCCCCTGGAGCTAGAATATTTGCGTGTGTTGGTGACCCAACACCCGGAGCTGTGCAGGGTAAGGAGGAAAAAGATACAGCGTCCACTAAACGCCTTTTGGCAACTTCAACAAATAGTCAGTGAGCACACAGAAAATCAGTACCTAAGATGGGGACCGAACATGCAGCTACCACAAAGTCCCACTGGTAACTGCGTCCATGTAAACATACACTCACTGTCCTTTCTCCAAACGTCCTGATGCGGGATCCGTTTGCGGCCGTTATAGACGGGCCACAGCCTTCTGCCAGCCTGTCTGTGCTGACTGGCAAAATGAGGCTCTTCTGGGAGCCAGAGTCTATCAGAAAACATCTCCCCGAACGTGTGTCTATGATAAAAAGCAGCTTCTCTCTGCCGCCAGTGGTCGCAGCAGCTACTGACTGCTGGCTGTCCCGTTTCCCCGCTTTTGAAGTGGCACGGCGGCAGACAACGTTGCGCTTTCTTGCCAAAATGGCGGTGATAAAAACACTGCGTCTCGGTCCTAATTCTCCGGGTGGCCGTCCCGGCCACCACCATCAACTCCTCAACCTCGCTGGGCTCAACCGGGGATCCTGCTCTCGCTGCCTGAACGCTGAAAGCCTTGTTTGCCAGGATGATACGGTCTGCCTCCTCTGCCAGCGCCTCCTCTGCCAGCACGCGGTAGTCCCTGGCCACCAGCAGCGGTGAGTTAGCGAGAATCGCTCTCGCAGAAGCCGGTAGGTTTCTGAGGAAGAGGTGGGCGAAAAGGAAAGATCCGTCGTCCGTGCCCATCAACACAAGCATGCGCTCCATCAGGTCCACAGCCGATCTGTGTCCTAGCTCTGAGCGGGTGAGTCCCGATTAGGGAGGAATTTTGTGTCTCTTAACCTCGCTTCTGTTTTACGTCTGTCCTCTTCATCCTTTCTATCCCCGCACCCCCAGCCAGTCGCAGCAGATGACTGCCCCTCCCTGAGCCTGGTTCTGCTAGAGGTTTCTTCCTGTTAAATGGGAGTTTTTCCTCTCCACCATCGCTAAGTGCTTGCTCACGGGATCGTCTGATTGCTGGGTCTTTCTGAAATTGTGGGTTTTTCTCTGCATTTTGTAGCGCTATGAGATGACTTCTGTTGTGATGTGGCGCTATATAAATAAAGCTGAATTGAATTGAATTGACTGCAACAGCGCATGCAGCGGTGGGAGACTCCAGCGAGAGTGTCTCCATGGTGGTGCTCGGTCCGTTTTCCATTTCATGTCTCTAGGTCACCAGTGTGGAGGATGAAAGCAGACGAGACACGAGTTGATGACACAGAACTTTATTTCTCCTCCAACACAGAACAGAGTAACTCTGAGTGCCAAACCGAACTGCTTTATACATTTTCTTCCCGCCTCTGGCACTCAGGGTAAACATATTAACATACCAGTTACGTAGCGTGAACACACATCAACATGCACATTAACATACAGAGCAAGGCTTAGTACAGTACATTTGCACCCCGCGTCCTCAGGTGTGAGCCTGGCACGGCGGAGGCGAAAGGCACATCTTTATTTACTTCATACCCCCCAGCACTCTGGTGCCCTTGGCTGGCCTCCCAACACCCCGAAGTACTGGGTGGAGTGTCATCTCCTTTGTGTCATCACAATATTAGTCATTTAGAAAAGCCCCAGACAAAGCCTTATGTGTTAAACTTTGTTTTTACCCTACTAATTCCAATATAAAGTTAAACTTCTGAGTGTAATTGAATGCAACATCAGGGTCCTCCGTATCCCAACAGCTGGAAAGGTGAGGGGACAGGAGGCTGCTGCAGCTCTTCTACAGGTAACACCTGAACATCTCATAATGCTGTATGACACCAACTTCAGCTTGAATATTCTGCAAAGTTATGCGTAGTTTTTGGGTCTGTCTGAATTTATTCAGTGAGAGTATGATGCATACCTGCAAACATTTAGGTTTCAAAGTATGTGAGGGTTTTCACCTGGGGTGGGGGTCAGAAAATAGGCTATTAATAGGCTGTAATATAACAAAAAACTGCATCTTTGTTCATTTTATTTTTGATTTTTAATTTATGAGGAAAAACCTCACAAATTTATGAGAGTAAAGTCTCAAATGTACAAGAAAAAAAAAAGCAAGTTGATTGACATGGGAAAAAAGTAAATTTAGAATAAAACTCAAATTTAGGACAACAATCTCAAACTGTCAACACATCTCAGTATTTTTGGGTAATTACTCTTATGTACTATATGAGTGATAATATATAAAGATAACCTATTTACTTATGTACAGTTTCAGGTGACTACCACCTAAATTAGAGATTTTTTTGAGTTGAAAATGGAGAAATTTTATGTGAATTTGGAGAGTTCTCATAAATTATATACTTTTTCTTATGAATATTTTTATTCTTTTTTTAAAATTAGACGTTTAAAACAAAATTTTGAAACTTCATGAAAAGTTTTTGCTTATGGATTGACATTTTTTTCTTGAATTTGTGACTTGTGTCATAAACTGGCATCTTTATTTCTTACGTCTTTGCACTTTTGCCTGTATAATTTTCCTTTCATTGATTTTTTCTTTAATTATTGCAAATGAGCTACATTTCTCGTGATTTTTTTTTTTTTTTATCTTTGTCTCAACATTTTATTCATTTACTTTTTCTTAATGAAAGCACCAAGGGACTGATGCCTCGGTGCCTGTGGCATGGTAGGATGGGGGGGGGGGGCTGTAAAAAAAAAGTCACACTGCCACTTCTAGTGGGCAGGCATAGTACAGTACCTTTTTTCACAGCTGCATTGATGGTAAAGGTGAGTTAACATTGTGTTTATTTTGAAAACAAAGCCTTATCTGGAAATTATGGCAAATTAAAAGTCAAGAAAATATGGCGATGCAATGATACAAGCCTTTAGTTCCAGTTGATGTTGAGTGGGTGAGCTGAAAAGCTGGTAACAGACAGGCAGACACAGACACACAGAGTGATTACCATATGCCTACATTGCCTTTGTGCCAAGGCATAAAAATACAGAAGCACAAGAATAAAATTTGGAGCACAAAGAAAAAAGCTGGAGTAAAAAATTTTATTAATCAATGCATGTATAGTTACACAATGCCATGCAATAGCAGGCAAACATCAAAATTTCCGAAAGCAAAAGCATAATTATGAATATTAAATCAGAATGGTTTGTAATGTTTCACACTTAATGAATACTGAGAGTCTCTTACATAATCTTGCAAAAAACTAAGTTTGTCCAAACATTAATTAATTGAAATACAGTAGCAGTTTCTGGTCTCAACAGTAAACATGTAATATTCTTATTTAGCTTCCAGCCTGTTATCTTCACAGCTGCTCTGACTGCTGACCCTCAGGTTCACCACCGTGGACCTCAGAGAGACAAAGAGGAAAGAAAACAGAATTAAAATGTGATTATTGTTACAGATGTGATATACACTACTCACAAAAGTTAGGGATATTCAGCTTTAGGATGAAATTTCAGGATACATCTAAAATGCACTATAAGCTTTCCAGGTGAACTTAATTTGACCTTCTCTAACCCTTAAAATGCACATGTCCAGCTGTTCAATGTTTCAATACTTTTTGCATAACTTGCTGTTCTCTAACAAGGTGCTTAATAGCAAAATTCACAACGGGTGTTTGATCCATGAATTGACCAATACATTTTCTGGTTCAATTAGAATTGATATTTAAACAGTCCCCTTCATCATGCTGTTCACATTATGACATCATGAGACCAAGACAACGCCTAACAATTGATCAACAGCACCTCGCCATTGCGAGGCTTCAGACAGGATGTTCTCAGAGGGAAGTGGCCACTGAGCTTAGAGTGTCATCAGCAGGTTGCAGTAGAGATACAGAGAGACTGGAAGAGTCACAGAAAGGCATAGCAGTGGACGTCCTTTGGCCACATCCCACGCTGATGACCGCTTCATTGTGAACAGTGCCCTGCAGAACCAGATGTTGAATGTCACTCAACTCCAGGCACATTTAAGGGAAGTGAGAGGCAACCAAGTGTCACGTCAGACCATTCAAAACAGTTTACATCAGCGTGGTCTGTGTGCTAGATGACCTGTAAGGGTGCCTGACCACACCACCAGGCACAGGCGTCATTGTCTTGCATGAGCCAGGGAACATTTACGCTGAACAAGGGACCAGTGGGCCTCGGTGCTGTTCTCTGATGAAAGTCAATTCACGCTGAGCAGAAATGATGGCCACTAACGATGTTGGAGACATCAAGGAGAGCACTGTGCATCAGCCACTGTTGTCACCATGTTACAGTCTGGGCAGGGGTGTCTAGTCAATACAGAACTGCCCTAGACCTTGTGAATGGTACAGTGACAAGCCGATACTACCTGAATAACATCATTAATCTAGTCACTGTGCCCCTACCAGGCATTGGTTTGCTTGCGGACCGTCGGTGACTCAACCGGCAACCCCGCCCTTCCGAGGGTGTGGAGGGTGAAACTGGGCATCCTGGCAGAACTAAAAACAATATCTGTCACAGGTCTGTGGTGGACCACTCCCAGTTACACAGGGTGAGACTGGACATCCTGGCAGATAAACACATCTGTCACAAGGTCTGTGGTGGACTTTTGCCAGTCACTGCATCATGACATGCACTACACAAAGAGCAGAGATAAACAAACCTATCATCTGGTCAGTCACTGCAACAGATACTGGAGTCAGTTTGTCTTGGCCTGTCCTTGCTACTGATAATACCTCTATCTGCCAAGAATGTGCTGCTAGTCCAGCAAAAGCTAGTGGTACTCAAATACTTTGAAAGCAGTTTCATGGACGTTGCCCGGGTTTGCAGGGTCGGGAGTTCCTGGCAGTGGAGGGCAGGGGAAGGAGCTGCGTAGAGGAATCTGATCAGACCTAAATGAAACAGTCATTGTCGCCCGCGACAGACTGCTATGATGGTGGTGGTGTGCCCCTGCCTGAACAACACAGGCCTAATTTCATCTTCATGGACAACAATGCTCCAGCTCATCGAGGTCCCATCACAACGGCTGCTGGAGGCTGGAGTACCTCCAATGGAGTGGCCTGCACTTTCCCCAGACCTGAATCCCATAGAAAACCTATGGTATCAGCTGAGTCGCCATGTAGAGGCTCGTAACCCTGCACCCCACAACCTCAATGACCTGAGGGCCACCCTTCAAGAAGAGTGGAATGCCATGCCTCAGCAAAAAATAAGTCGACTTGTGAACAGCATGAGAGGTCATTGTCAAGCTGTAATTGATGCTCAAGGGCACATGACAAGTTATTGAGACATTGACATTTTTTGTTGTGGTATACCCACCACTGTTGGCTTTTGTTTCAATAAATTGTTTGAGATGAGGAAATCACCATTGCATGGTTCTACTTAAATGCCTTACTTTCATGATATAATATCACTGTAGTGTGAACGTTTTACATTTTCCATAAATTTCATCCAAAAGCCAAATATCCTTAACTTTTTGTGAGTAGTGTATATGAAAAATATAGATGTCACGTTTCTCCTCAGCTTAATAAATTGCTTGGTTTAGTGAGTGAATATTTTAAAGTAAGTGAATGACGCATGACACACCGTGGTGCTTTTATATTACTGACATTAGTATTAAGACTTAAAAAATTCAGCTGAACTTTAGAGAAAACTGTCACGTTTGGCCCCTCGGGGCAGATAATAGAACTCAGGTGCGTATCTAGCATTTAGCATTTTATCAAATAAACTCAAATAATAACTTGGCTTGGCAGACAAAAACTCATTGGCAAGTAGCTTACAGAGCAGTCCAGGCAAGTAGTGATGGGACGGCAGGCTCTGGAGCTTTGAGGGTGCTCCGAGCTTATCCAGGAAATATTTAGCAAAGTGCATTGCTGATGTGTGTTGATGTCATACCACGTGACTGGGTCAGGAAGCCATTCATGACTTTGCACGCAACATGAAATAAAGTGAGCAGCGATACACAATGGAAATCCCCGTCCCTCACGTTTTGTGTTGTCATGTTTGACTTTGTAAGGGATTCGTCACAGCCAATTTTCAGGTGGAGCCAGCAGCAAAAACAAGGACTTCCCTCATTTGGCAACAGGTTGAGCTCATTTCTCCCATTGATATGCTTCCTATAAATAGTGGATAGCTATTGTAATTGAGGTGATGGCTTAGCAGTAAAGCATGTGCACTACAAGTGGGAGGCATGGGTTCAAATCCCAGTTGTGTCATTCTTGTAATTTTATTTTTATTTGCAAGGTGAAGTGTCTGTTGTGTTTCAAATAGCTTGGATCATTATTACGCATCATTATGCTGAGGCACTATTGCCATTGTGCCCTGCATGAGAATAAGGCCAGAGTTGAATATACTGGGAAAGATAGTATAGGTATAGAAGGTATAAGACTATTGAAAATGTATTATTTCTTAATAAAAATGGATAAGTAGTACAAGCACATCAAGTAACACAGGCACATTCACTGTAGTTACCACAGTTTTATTATTTCTTTTATCCCTTATGATCACTGATATTTCTTAAAAGACAGCACATTTATTGAAATTGAAAAAATACACACTAAAACAATGATGGCCTTGTAAAAATCTGCATGGTGTATACTTTTTGTTAACTACATGGCCCAGTAGAGCAAATGAAGTTTCACATGAGGCTTTGTCGATATGGACCATTTTGATAGAAAGGCTCAAGTCTTCAAGAAAGCCTTGTTTGGCTGTCACTAAGTGATACCCTAGAGGTAAAATATCTATTTTGCATCTGAAGAGCTGGTGTTCAAATCCCAGTGGGGTTATTCTTATAATTTATTTTTAATTTGCAAGGTGAAGCATCTGTTGTGTTTCAAAGAGCTTGGATACAACAATAACACATCATTATGCTGAGGCACTATTGTGCCCTGCATGACAATAAGGACACAGATGAATGTACTGGAAGAGACAGTATAAGACTGTTGAAAAGTTATTATTTCTTAATAAAAATGGATAAGTAGCATAAGCGCATTCACTGTAGTCACCTCAGTTTTATTATTTCTTTTTTCCCTTATGATTATTGATATTTCTTAAAAGACAGTGCATTTATTGAAATGAAAAAATACACAAACCAATAACACCCTTGTAAAAATCTGCATGTTGTATACATTTTGTCCACTAGATGGCCTAGTAGAGAAAATGAAGTTTCACATGAGGCCTCGTCTATATGAACCATTTTGATGAAAGGCCTCAAGTCCTCTAGAAAGCCTCAGCTGGCCATCATTACAGGCAAGGCAGAGTAGGAGCGTGTGAAAATGCCTGAGTGACGAATAACAACAATGACACAGCAACAAACAGAAAAGCCGCGCCCATTAAATAGTGCACCACATCATCATCAAACACAGGACAGGTGAGGAAATAAATAATGACAAACAGCTGACACAAGGAGGTGGGGTTAACACACACAGAGAAAGATGCAGGGGAGACATGATCAACACGCACAATGACAGAACAGAATCCAAATCATAGATATTACGGAAAACAGAATTATAAAACAAGACCATGATAAACATAAACACAGACTAACCTAAGATCATAACTAATACAAAGTAACACTGAAAACAGAATCATAGAAACAGAATGACACAGAAAATACAACATAAACCCCAAAACCAAAACACACACAAAGAAACAGAAATAAATACAGAACAAGAATGCCACTCCAGTCATCCCTGACATAGCCCCCCCTTTAAGGGGTGGCTTCCAGACACCCCAAAACATTACATCAAACTAAACACAACCGCCCCCCAGGGTGGGTGGTGGGTGCCTAAGACCAGGTGGGCCAAAACAATCTTTGCCACCCCCCTCACAGAACCAAAAAAAAAAAAAAAAAAAATCAGAAGTACCTATCATGGGGCATAACCAAAGACCAAGGCCAAAAACCAAAACCAAAAACTGGTCGGGTGGTCTGCCCAAATCCCAGAGCCACCAGACCAAAAAACAAAGCAGGTCAGGTGGTCTGCCCAAATCCTAGAGCCATCAAACCAAAAAACAAGGCCCTGGCCCACCAAACAAAAGAAAACACAAGAGAATGTGGACGATGTGGTCCCAGGTGAAGAGAGACCATCGGAGAGAGATCATCCAGAGACAATCGGACGGCGGAAAGCGGGGCCGGCTCGGTGGATCTGATAGGTCTGCTGGGCTGGCCTCGCCTATGAAAGTCAGCTGATAAAATGACACCTGGCAGCAATCAGTTGACTCTTCTGATGAAGGCTGCAGTGCACAGTCGAAACATGTAAAGAAGGTGAAAACATCTTTCTATTTTTGTCTTTAATAAGAACAAAAAGTTAAAAAAAGTAACTAGATACATTTACTAGGTACTTCTTTTCAAAAATACAGTAACTGAGTTACTTTTGAGTTACTGCATGACTAAAATAACTAGTTACTTGGAAAAGTAACTTTCACGTTACTTTTAAATGCATACTTAAATCCTGTTGCACACATAGCAAGCTCAAGGGCCCCTTGTTCTCATCAGAAAAAAACAAGAAAAAGAAAACTGATGAGAAAAAGAAGTCTCATGTTACAGAGAAAAAATGTCTCAGATTCATACAAACTATTGTAATCAGTAGAAAGTGAGAAATTTACTAGAAATAAAGCTATAAATTCACAGAGAAAATTTTGGATCCCCTGGTGGGCCGTTTATTGACCCACAAGCCATATGTTTGACACCCCTGGACCAGCCCATTAAAAATGAATATTTAGAGGATTTACTTCCATGAAATAGTTGCATATCACAACAACATGTAACTGAATGAGATAAAACAGAAAGCATGGTAAATGAAAGTTCACCGCTTAGGAAAAGCTTACTGCAACAAATCAGTCACTTTTTCTCTGTGCGTAAGAAAACTTGCACAATTATTTACACAGCTTACACATTTACACAACTGTGGACAATAAATGCAGCTTCTTGCTCAAAAAAATACTCATGTTTAACCACAAAAGTAGGAGCTGTCGGGGGTTACTCACCGCTGGGACAACAGGTGATCAGGGCTCGATATGAGAAGTCGCCTCTGCCACGGCGTTTCTTCCCACTGGATTGCGTGTGAGCAGGACAGGAAACCAACAATTCTCGGCAGAGCACTGGCAGAGGAGACTGACGGCTGCACTATGGTAGGATCAGTTTATATTTATTTGCTCTAAAATATCTATCCATATTAATAAAACAAGTAATGCGAGTAATGCAACTGATCAAATTTCAGTAACTGTAACACATTACTGGATTTTTAAACAGTGATTTAGTTACACAGCACGTTACTGCAAAAGTAGTGGTGTTACAGTAACACGTTACTCCCAACACTGCCGAGGCATAATAATAATTTAGTATGTCAAAAAGGCGAAAACCCTCTGTCACCCCACAGCATAAAAAAGGAGAGAATTGAGGGTGGGGGGGATTATGAAAGACAGATGTTATGTGGTGAATTGTCAGGAGCCGAGCCGGCTTGGTTTCCCCCAGCTCGGTCCTGATCTCTCTGTCAGTTTAGGTGCCACTGTGTATGCACATATTATGTATTCGGTGCTGTTTCCTTACCCATAGCCAGTGCTTTCTGGCCGGCAGCGGTGAGGCAGCCCCTTTGGCTCACACTGGTGTGAGCGCTGTCTGTCTGCCGGTCTGACCACGTTCCCTCTCTAATTACCATCAGCTGTTCCCACTCCCGATTGCCATCTCCCCACTCCTCACCCAGGTGCAATCAATCTTCCCATTTCCAGCAATGCGTGTACTTAAGGAGCCTTTTGCTAGTCACGCATTGCTGGGTCATTGAGCATATTCAGCGTCTTGTGTATTGTCTCAGGATTGTCTGTTTTCATGAAAGAGTTTTCACCACACCGTCGCTGTTTCCCTCGGTGTGTGTAAACTGTCTCTCTGGTTCTGATGCCCTGCCTTTGTACCGCATCCAACTGAGAGACGTGACCATCTGTGTTTATTGTTTGTGCTTGGGAACCTTGGACTTTCTCCGACTGCTCCAGCTTGTGAGTATTACTGCCTGCATTTCCCAGTTGCTGCCTGCTTGTCGCGCTTTGGGTCATGTCACAAGTTATACCTCGTAAGACTGTAGAGCATCCTGGAGGATTCCTTAAGTTTTCCTGAGCTGAATGTTATTTGTTCTGTATGTCATGTTCACTGCATCACTTCGCAGCAAACATATGAATTAGCAGCGAGCCCAAAACGTGAGTAACGTGTTTATTTACAATGGGTGAATGTGTACAGTGTCCAAGTACAGTCAATGAAAAAGGGAGGACACCCGGCTACAAACTAGGTTGGTCAAAGGGTATGCCTAACACGCTCCAATAAGGCAGGAGTGGAGAAAAAGGCACAAAAGAAGACTTACAGCAGTGTTGGAGTGGAAAGGCTCCAAGGGAACAACACGTTTCAGTCCAGGGGAAAACCAACGGATGCGAGCCTGGATGTCCAAGGTTGACATTGCTAAGTTGCCACCCCGGCTGGTCGTACTGCCCTGCTATTAATACAAAGCCCTAATGACCGCAAGTAGGACCAGCCGTGTTACAACAGGTGCGTGACTGATTGAACTAAGTGTGTGTGTGCGTGTATGTGAGTATAAGTATGAGAATGAGTGTGTGTGTGTGCATGAGTGTGTGAGTGTGTATGTGATGAACCAGACAGCTGGTGAATGCCTGGTGAGAGGAGGAGGCATGGCTGTGGGACTGGTGGAGAGCAAGGCTCAATCCACCAGCTGGAATTAATAAGCAATGATTAGCCCCAACAGCCACAAGTCATGCTCGGGGTGATGACCCCGAATATGACACTGTATGTCTTGTATTGGAATCGTGTGACTCTTGGTGTGTAATAAATGTGTGTGGCATTTACCCTGCACGTAAATCCTCATCTTTTCACCCCTCGATGTGCACAATGGTGAAGCACACGGGAGGGGATGAGTATTTGTAGTTATACTTGTCATGAATTGCCCCTCGTGCTCAACACTAAACCCAACAGACAAGCAAAGAAAACTTACAATTACCACACCAGAAGAAGAGCTGGGTTCTGGTGGAGATGAAGGTTGGAAACTTAAGACTCCAGCAAGGAGGAATGAACATAACAGCCCTTAAATACAGCTAGACACAAATGAAACAAATGGTGACAGGTGCGAATCACATGAGCGGGCTGGGGAGAGAATGACAGTCAGCTGTGAGTCATGAGGAGATGTTGCTGACAGTTTGATAGGAGCACCGCCCACCACCAGGGAAAAACCCAGAAGTGCTCCTGACAACTGCAACTCCTAAGGGAGAAATAAAGTAGAAGCAAAGAAGAACAAAACTACACTGAACGAAAACAGGAGAATAAATCATACAAAGAAGCAATATTGTACATGTGAAAACAAATTACAAAACATAACAGGCATAGAATTCCAAAATGCAAAATTATATCAATAAGGAAAAACCAAAAGGCAAAGAACTCAGAAAACATTATGCAAACTAGAAAACACTCAGAGACCGCATACCTCCGCCAAGGCTCCTTCAGTCTGTCATGGATCACCTCCAAAATGTAATGGGTTTGTGTGTAGGCCTAGAGCCACTTGTGGTGAAAATTGCATCAAAGTCTGTCCATTAGTTTTGGAGGATTGTGGGTGACACACTGTGAGAAGAGCCTTGGCTGAGGTATGCATTCCCAGATCATCACCAAAATGTAATGGGTTCCCCTGTAGGCCAAGAAGCACCTGTGGTGAAAATTTCATCCAAATCCATCCAGTAGTTTTTGTGTAATCCTGCTGCACAAATACAAAAAAGCCCTTGGTGGAGGTATGCACTGTGAGATCATCACCAAAATCTAATCATCTGTTCCCCGTGCCATTACACACCTTTCCTGAAAATTTCATCAAAATCCGTTCATAACTTTTTGAGTTATGTTGGTAACAGACAGACAGACAGACAAACGCTGGTGAAAACATTACCTCCTTGGTGGAGGTAATAGGAATAAACAAAAAGCAAAGAAACAGAGCACGGTGAAATCCCCCTGTGCACAGATCGTGACAATACTGTTGTGGCAGCTTACTATTATTTTGAAAATTTTAATTCTTTATCATGTGTTTTTATTAGCTAATTATTTTTAATTTAATTTAATTTTAATATACTGTATACTGTATATACACTACTGTTCAAAAGTTTGAGGTCACCCAGACAAGTTTGTGTTTTCCATGAAAAGTCACACTTTTATTTACCACCATGAGTTGCAAAATGAATAGAAAATGTAGTCAAGACATTGACAAGGTTAGAAATAATGATTTGTATTTGAAATAATAATTTTTTCCTTCAAACTTTGCTTTCGTCAAAGAATCCTCCATTTGCAGCAATTACAGCATTGCAGACCTTTGGCATTCTAGCTGTTAATTTGTTGAGGTAATCTAGAGAAATTTCACCCCACGCTTCTAGAAGCCCCTCCCACAAGTTGGATTGGCTGGATGGGCACTTCCTGCGTACCATACGGTCAAGCTGCTCCCACAACAGCTCAATGGGGTTTAGATCTGGTGACTGCGCTGGCCACTCCATTCCAGATAGAATACCAGCTGCCTGCTTCTTCTCTAAATAGTTCTTGCACAATTTGGAGGTGTGCTTTGGGTCATTGTCCTGTTGTAGGATGAAATTGGCTCCAATCAAGCACTGTCCACAGGGTATGGCATGGCGTTGCAAAATGGAGTGATAGCCTTCCTTATTCAAAATCCCTTTTACCCTGAACAAATCTCCCACCTTACCAGCACCAAAGCAACCCCAGACCATCACGTTACCCCCACCTTGCTTGACAGATGACAGATGCTTGACAGATGGCGTCAGGCGTCAGGCATTTCAGTTGTTCTGGGTCTCACAAATGTTCTTCTGTGTGATCCAAACACCTCAAACTTCGATTCGTCCGTCCATAACACTTTTTTCCCATCTTCCTCTGTCCAATGTCTGTGTTCTTTAGCCCATATTAATCTTTTTCTTTTATTGGCCAATCTCAGATATGGCTTTTTCTTTGCCACTCTGCCCTGAAGGCCAGCATCCCGGAGTTGCCTCTTCACTGTAGATGTTGACACTGGCGTTTTGCGGGTACTATTTAGTGAAGCTGCCAGTTGAGGACTTGTGAGGCGTCTATTTCTCAAACTAGAGACTCTAATGTACTTATCTTCTTGCTCAGTTGTGCAGCGGGGCCTCCCACTTCTCTTTCTACTCTGGTTAGAGACTGTTTGTGCTGTTCTCTGAAGGGAGTAGTACACACCGTTGTAGGAAATCTTCAGTTTCTTGTCAATTTCTCACATGGAATAGCCTTCATTTCTAAGAACAAGAATAGACTGTCGAGTTTCACATGAAAGTTCTCTTTTTCTGGCCATTTTGAGCGTTTAATCGACCCCACAAATGTGATGCTCCAGATACTCAACCTGCTCAAAGGAAGGTCAGTTTTATAGCTTCTCTAACCAGCTAAACTGTTTTCAGCTGTGCTAACATGATTGCACAAGGGTTTTCTAATCATCCATTAGCCTTCTGATGCAATGAGCAAACACATTGTACCATTAGAACACTGGAATGATAGTTGCTGGAAATGGGCCTCTATACACCTATGTAGATATTGCACCAAAAACCAGACATTTGCAGCTAGAATAGTCATTTACCACATTAGCAATGTATAGAGTGTATTTCTGATTAGTTTAAAGTTATCTTCATTGAAAAAAACAGTGCTTTTCTTTCAAAAATAAGAAAATTTCTAAGTGACCCCAAACTTTTGAACGGTAGTGTATATTCCAATTTATCAGACTTCTGTGAAGCACTTGGAATTCCATTAATTTGTTGGGAGGATGCTTTTTTTGTGACAAATCTGTGATCATTTTCATGCAAGTTTGCAGCTTCTTACTCATAAATTTGTGATTTCTTTCTCTTTTATTTAAATTATAGACTAACAATTGATATGCTCTATTTAAAATATCAGAAGTGCACACACTGTTATTAATAGCAACACAGTATCTTAACTATATGGTTTGGTCTATTGTTTTTTTTTTTGAAAAGCTGGAGAAAGCAGCAGTAACACCAGCTTTATGATCAGAATAATCAATCGTTTCAATAATTGCCTGTCATAATAGTAATTAATAACAGCCCTACAATTTTGATAATTTTCCTCATAACTGAAAGTTGTAACCACATTTATGTATAACTAGTTTGATATCTGCACTATTATATTGTTGGCCTACCAAAATCATGGAGGTTTCTGGTTTTTTAACAACAGGGTAGCCTGGGATGGAGTCAGATTCCCAGCCTGAATTTTTGTCTGCCACTGATTTCATCCATCACATCCAAGTGTGCCCCCCCCCCCCACCGCTACTGGCTACCAGGCAGGCATCGATGGGATCCAAGGAGCGTCAAGACACAAACAAGGGAGAAGATAATCTATACTCTGCCTGGGAAATGGACAAGGAGCACGTCAGGTGGAGCTTCAGCTTTACCAGCCGACCTCCATGTTTACCATGGCGACGGTGACACTTTCGGCGAGAGGATGGAACCAAAGCCCGGTACAGATGAATGAGAACTCCCGATATTTCTGTCCATCAAAATCAAATAAAACTAGGTTTTTAACAAAATACTGGAGATCCAGGAGAGTTTGGAGATCATACACCAGCAGTGACTTGATTTGTTGAGTGACAAGGGTTAGACATAACAAAATACAAACAGAAGTGACAGAGGCAGACGGCCAGTCACACACACCGGCGCCATCTCATGTTGACCAGGTCAATGTCACTTCCCTAGTAGCCTGAGTAAGACCATGTTACCTGTAACAGTTCTGTTCTTGGTAGGAACATTGAAAGGCCTACAACTATGGCGACTATGACCTCAGTCCTATCGGCCAATCACAGGGCACAACTGTAGCCACTAACAACTAAGCACCCTGTATATATACTATATATATGTATGACCTGGATGTGAATATGAATTTAGATCTTTTAAAATTATTTTTACATTAATAAAAAATGTAAGACCAATTTTTGAAGAACATTCAGAGCACTTTCTAAATACGAGTATACTGTATTATGTACATTGTACATAATACAGTACTATGCATTATATATATATATATATATATATATATATATATATATATATATATATATATAATTATCATCATAGCAGTCTGTTAGGGGCGACAGTGATGTTTCATTTAGGTCTGGTCAGGTTCCTCCACGCAGCTCTGTCCTTCACCTTCTGCTGCCAGGAACTCCTGACCTTGTTAACCTGGGCGACGTCCGAGCCGGTATGAGTTGCTTTCTGACTGACCATTTCATGAAACATGATAAACCTGTTGACCCATATCACCCAGCCCTAAACATGGGTATTGTTGCCTTGTTTTAAATCTTTTTTTTTTTTTTTTAAATATGAGCTATCTGATCCAATGACAAACAAGAGCAGTCTGAGGCGATCGCAGTGTCTCCCACCTCTGTTTTATTTGAAGATCCCAATACAGTATGTTACTGAAGACGAGCAGTTTTCAATTTTTATGTATAATTATTGTGGCAGAACCAAATTATGATCAGCCTATCATCCATGAATATATAACAAAAATAGTTTTACAACATCTGGAAATCACACTGGTACCAAGTTTCAAAACATTTTGAACAAAACTGTAGGAGTTGATTTGACTTCACAGGGCAGTTATTGTAATGTAAATCACAATACTGTCTTGCTGAAAAAATCAGGGACGCCCCTGAAAAAGACGTGAAATGTGGACTCTTCACACCACAGCACACTTTTCGACTTTGTGTGAGTCCATCTCAGATGGGCTTGGGCCCAGAGCAACCAGTGGCATTTCTGGATGTTGTTGATATCTGGCTTTGGCTTTGCATGGTAGAGTTTTAACTCTCGTAGATGTAGCGATGAACTGTGTTAACTGACAATGGTTTTCCGAAATGTTCCTGAGCCCACGTGGTAATGTCCTTTACAGAATGATATTTGTTTTTAATGCAGTGCCGCCTGAGTGAGGAATTGATGTTCAGTTATTCAGTGTTGATTTTCAGTCTTGCTGCTTACATGCAGAAATGTCTCCAGAGTCTCTAAAACTTTTGATGATGTTATGGACTGTAGATGATGAAGTCCCAAAATTCCTTGCAATTCTTCATTGAGAAACGTTCTTAAACTGCTGGACTATTTGCACACAGTCTTTTACAAAGTGGTGAACCTCACTCCATCCTTGCATGTGAATGACTGAGCCGTTCAGGGATGCTCTTTTTATACCCAATCATGACACTCACCCGTTTCCAATTAACCTTTTCACCTGTGGAATGTTCCAAAAACATTTTATTTTTTAGCATTTCTTAACTTTCCCAGTCTTATATATGTCTCCTATAGGCCCTTAGAATAGAGGGTTAGTACTAGTGAAGCGCTTTGAGTGATCTTTGAGACTAGAAAAGCGCTATATAAGTACAGGTCCTTATCCCCCCCATCCCTTTTCTTGCTCCTGTGCCAGCTTTTTTGGAACATGTTACAGGAATCAAATTCAGGAGTGAATATTTGCAACAAAACAAAGTTTATGAGTTTGAACATTAAGGGGCAGATTTACTAAGGCAGCACAAATTAGTGAGAGTGCAAATTAGACAGAGCATCTAATGGAGTAGCCAACTTTTTGCCAGTGATCTACTAACATGCAAAACTATGAACACAGACGCAGTCACTTCATTTCAATAATGACCACCCACTCACCACCAAGAGCACCGCAAAACTGCACACAGGCACACCTGATGAGGAAGCGGGTCATCAACACAGGCACAGCCAGTTCTGTGGAGCCTAATATAGGAGTTTTTTAAAAGTTTTCTAAAAACTTTTGTTTAACTGCAAAACCCCAGTAAAATAGTTTATTTTTGTTCGTCATATATCAAAGTTTTGATTTTCATTTCACATGGCAGACTCCTTTGTTTAATATGTATAAATTAAGTATTTGTATACAATTTAAAAAGGACTACTCATGAATAAATTGATTATTGACCAACGTGTTTATTTTATTAACACTAGAACCGTTAAGATGGTCTGATGGAGAGTCTGGAGTTTTTTTTTACAGTATGTGAATGACTCTGTTTTAACAAAATCTACAGGTCTCCCAGTCCATGACTTTTTATAAATATGTGCGTTTTATGTTTTCTGAAGTCTGGAATGTAATAAAATTAAACACACATGATTCCACTTATTCCTCGGACAGCCACAGCAGAGACTGCTGTCACTGAGTTACTACAATGTTGCAATTTCATTGGATGTTTCCTTGGTTCTGTGCTTTTTTTTTTTTTTGTAAAAATAATCTTGTTGTTTTCCTCCTACTGTGTATCCTGAACTGGGAGAGAGAAATAGAGGGAAAAGGGAATTGAATTACCATTTTATGCACAGCAAAAAGAAACAAATATAGAAATATGGATAGAGAAAAAAAAGAAGAAAATTGACAATGTGGAAGAGCTTTTGTTTCAAAAGTGAGGGGGAGTCTGATTAATGGAGAGGAGAGGAAACTCCGGACTCCAAGTGTGAACTTCCGCAGAAAAGAAAAAAAAAAGTCACTGTTCACTGACACATCTGGATGTGCAAGTAGGAAGGGCTATCCTATTTTATGGATACAAATTCATTGTTTAGGAAAACTTTTTAATGTCCTGGTGTGTCATCATACTATCGTACTATCTCTTAATGTTTGCTTTTATTCATGTTCTTAATTCTATTTGTGTAGCACTTTAAGATTTTGCCTTGAAATGTAAAGTGCGTTATAAATGAAATAAATTATTATTATTATTATTATTATTATTATTATTATTATTATTAGGCTATACATAAACAAATGAAATTAAAAAATCCTCTGCCAGCTGATGTCCAGTTCAGCACAACATCAATCTCTGTGAGATTGTTTCTGTTCATATAATCTGTTCTGTCATGCCAAATAAAGTAATGCACAGAGAAGCCTCTGTCTCTCTGGTCACGTGCCCTTGGTTCTCGCCGGTGTCTCCTGGCACCAGTGATTGCTGTCATGTCAGGCACAGATGAATTAAGACATGCTTTTCTGAAGCGTTAAATCCTGGCGCATTATGCAGGAGATTGACAACCACAAACCTTGGTAAATCACCTTGCGCCAGTCATTTAAATACTGTCCTCCCCCAAATTTGCACTTTGACATGACAACTCCTATAAATACATGTGCAATTAGGCCAGGTGCAAAATTAACGTAGAAATCACCCCACCCGCCCCTGACGGGCGGGGTGATTTCTCCCATGGGTTCCCTGGGTAAGACAAATGGCACACCCTGGTGTAGTGATTCAAGCGTCCACATCTGCTGCAATGTTTTCCTCTTGCCGGGCACTCTTTTGTTTTATGGCGGTGCATCACGGACCCACAACCCCTGCAACGGGAGTTTCCCAGGGTACACCTTTGGCTGGCAGCATTGGTTTCCCTATAATCTTCATCCAAGCTATCCTCACTATCAGGGTCTGCTACATTAGCTGAGGCGGGTGGCTCCAGCAGCTTCTGAGACTGGTGCCAATTTAGCTCCACAGCTAGCTTATCAACGGCCTCCAACTGGAGAACCAGCTTGATGGCTGTAGCTAATGTCAAGTCATTAGGCGCCATTAATAAGCTAGCACGCAGCTCAGCGTTGCACAAGTGCTCTGCTAGTTGGTTGCATACCATCTTGTCTTCAAGCAGCCCAAAATGAAACTCGCTAGCTAGCTGCCTCAAATTAATGACATACTAGCGGATAGGCTCACCTACACGCTGGCGTCTCTGGCGAAAATGAATTCTCCGAACAGTCATGCTGTCTGGGGTGGAGAAATGGTTAGCTAGCAGCTCCACGACATCCTCATACGAGTCCGATGTGCCAAGCATCCGTAGGACCCTCTGGCCTTCAATACCCAGGTTGTGGACGAGAAGCGCACGTGCCCTCACCTTATCGAGCTTCCCGAGGTCCAGCGCTGTAATGTACGTTTGATAAGCCTCCAACCAATGCGGCCATGGCACTGGTGGCTTGCCCGAGAGCTCGAGGAAAGGACGGAATGGTGTAATGCACGCCTCCATATGTTAATCCTCAGTTGCCAAGTGTTTTGTTCACAAACCTGGTAATGAATGAGGCGAAGAGAGGGGTAATATTGAACACAGCTTTATTGAATATAAAGGCTGGCAGTACACGGCCTGCACCCAGCGGCATCATCCAGCATCAGAGAGTGTGCCTATGGTGGCCCACCCCACTATATAGGGCAGTGCGGTGATGCGACAGGAAGTCGGTGTCACCACACTGCACTTCACACTAAGTGCCGCCATCACAGAATCATCATCTTATTTTCTGATATTTGCTGTTTACACACATTGGTGCCAAATTCTTTGGTTGGTGAGTTCACCGACAATTCAGACAAAGACACACAGCTGAGGTTTGTGTGCAGGTTTGTTATTAAAGAAAGGAAAAATAAGTCAGACTTTTGTTATGGATAATAATAATTATACTTTAATCATTTTCCTCTTGCTTTTGGTCAGAGAACCATTCAAAAACTATCAAGTTCATCATTTGGCTTCATTTTCTTCTCTTTTGCCTTCAAAGGAGGATCTGTAAAACACAAATATTTTTTATGGTAATTAAATCTCCACCAGAAAGACATTTAAGTTTAAAAATGTTAGAATTTTATGATATCCATACCTGAAAACAACAGCTGCTCTCTCTGATCCAACCACAATAACAGGAAGTCCATCCTCTCCAATGTCCCCTCTGATGGCATGTCCAAAGAATCTCGCTCCACCATTTATTTTCTCTCCTGTGATCCTCTGGAATAACATAAGTTACATGAAAAATGAGGGCACAGTGGAACAAACAAATATGCTTCCTATTGTTGTTTTCTGTGTGAGGATAGTCTTGATTTATTAATCAGAAGATGGGTGTAACCAGTGGACCATTTGTTATTTTTTAACAAGGAGGATCTGGGGTATTTACAAATTTAGCATAGGGTACTATGCTAAATTTACTATAAATGTAAATTAGGTACATATTTGCAAGAATGAAGGTGCAAAGATATGATAAAAGATGCCAGTTTAAAAACTTAAAAAGTCACCAATTACAATTTAGTAATTTAACCAGCATCCAGAGGGAGCACTGAAAAATTTCTGAAAAAAAAAAACAACTTGCAAATTTATGAGAAAAAAGTTAAAAAATTATACGAAAAAAGTCACAAATTTTTGAGGAAAAAGCTGCGAACTTGTGAGAAAGAGTCAGAAATTTTTGAGAAAAAAGTTGCAAATCTACGAGAATAAAAAGTTGAACATTGACAATAAAAAGTCACAAATTTTTGAGAAAAAATTTACAAATTTATGAGTAAAAAGTCACAGATTTTGAGAAAAAAAAATATGGTGGCCGAGTGGTTAGCACAGCGGCAGCACAGCAACTCACCCTTGGCCGGGGGATTCTGGGTTCAATCCCAGCCCCTGACCAACAGTGATCTGTGTGGAGTTTGCATGTTCTCCCCGTGTCTGCGTGGGTTTACTCCTGGATTTCTCCGGTTTCCTCCCACATGCCCCAAAACATGCAAGTTAGGTTAATTGGCATCAAACTGGGGATTCTAAATTGTCCTTAGGTCTGACTGTGAGAGTGAATGGTTGTCTGTCTCTCTGTGTTGGCCCTGCGATGGACTGGCGATCTGTCCAGGGTGGACCCTGCCTCTCGTCCAAAGATGCTGGGATAGGCTCCAGCCCTCCCAAAACCCGAAAAGGATTAAACGGAAGAAGATGGATGGATGGAAACACAAATTTTTGAGATTAAAGTTGCAAATATATGAGAATAAAAAACTGCAAATTTACAAGAAAAAAATTGTAAATTTACATGAAAAAAAGTCAAAATTCTGAGGAAAAGTTGCAAATTTATGAGAAAAATGAAAATTTATAGGAATAAAGTTGCAAATTCATAAGGAAAAAAAGTCAAACTTTGAGGTAAAAGCTGCAAATTGAGAAAAAAGTTGAAAATTTACAGGAAAAAAGTTTTAAAATTTATGAGAAAACGTCAAACTTTTGAGGAAAAAGTTGCAAATTTATGAGTAAAAGGTCACAAATTTTTGAGAAAAAGATTCAAGATTCAAAGATTTTTATTTGTCAATACTTCTATACAGTCATGTGAAAAAATGAGGATACTCCATTAAATATTCAGTTCTTTATGAATAAATGTTCACACATCTATGTCTAATCTTGTTTTTGTTTTTATTTTCATTTTTTAAAATTTATTTTAGCAATTTTAAGTGGGAATGAATGTGGGGTTGTCCTAAAAAAGATGGAGGGTGTTCTAATTTATTCCTCACTATTTGTTTAGAATTGCATTTTACAGAAAACTTGAAAAAGTCTTTAATTCATTTTTAATTGTTTAGTTGTATTACATGGATCCCCCAGTATTTTTAACATACATTTAAATATCCATATGTCCAAATATGTAAAAAAAACAAAAACACACAGGCTTATACAGGGTGTCCTAATTTTTTCACATGGCTGTATATACAGGACATACAGTAGAATTGAAATGCTGTTCCTCCCTCTCTTAGTGGTGTGCACAATATATAAGAAAAGAAAGACTAAGGATAGAAAACAACAACAATCTATGTACAGTAATGCTACCCATTGACATAACGCACGGCTCAGGAGACGCACACACACAGGCTTAGAGTAGTTCAAAGAGTTTATTAACAGCAGGAGTGAATGAGTGCGTGTCTGCGGGATGTAAATGTGTTGGTGATGGTGTCTGCTCCAGGCACAGAGGCAGGTGACCGTACAGCCGAGCAACCCTATGGAGAGAGCACAGGGAGAGGGTGACGGGCATACACCAACACAGGAGGGATTTATGGCGAGAGAAGGACTTACTTGGTGGGTCAGGACAGCTGGCACAACAAGGGGGCGAAGCCCGGAAGACAGCCACCTGGAGAGCTCCGTACAGCAGCGAGGATTGGGCGATGGAGAGGAGATGTCCGCCGCTGGGGAATCCACCTGTGCACAGGGGAGAAGACTGAAGAAAAGAGGTAAGCGATCTTCTTACCAAAATGGTGACGCTGAAGGGAAGTACGCTCACAACGGTGAGGGACGAAGTCTGACGGCTTCAGGCCGAGCCTCCGGGCGAGACGGCCTTTATCCCTCGCCGCTGATGATTGTCAGGTGCGTGAGCAGGTGGCGCCGCTGATGAATGGCGCGGCGTGACAGTACTCCCCCCTCTAGCAGCGCCTCCTGGCGATGGCTTATCCGGGTGCGCTCGGTGGAAGTCCGCGATGAGCGATGGGTCCAACACAAACGACGGGGGCACCCATTGTCGATGCTCGGGCCCATAGCCCTCCCAGTCCACCAGGTATTGCAACCCACGACCTCGGCGCCGGGAGTCCAGGATGGAGGAGACGGACCAGGCCGGATGGCCACCAATCATCCGGGGCGCGGGTTGCGCTGCAGGAGGAGGGCAAAGGGGGTCAGTGACTGCCAGTTTCACCTTCGACACATGGAAAGTGGAATGGATGCAGAGGGAGGGGAGAATAGCCACGCGCACAGCCACCGGGTTGATGATCCGGGTGATGGGAAAGGGACCCATGAATCGCTGTGCCAGCTTCCTCCTCTCGCCTTTTAATGTGACGTCCTGGGTAGACACATACACGAGTTGCCCAACTCTGTACGCCGGGGCAGGTCGCCTGTGCCGGTCCGCCACGGTCCTGTTGCGCTCCGCTGTGCGTAAAAGCGCATGACGCGCGGCAGCCCAGGTGGAGCGGAACTGCCTAAGGTGCGCCCTAACAGAGGGGACAGTTACCTCGTTCTCCTGCGCTGGAAACAGCGGGGGGTCGTAACCCAGGGACGCCTTGAAGGGGGACATCCCCGTTGCAGAAGAGCGGGCGGTGTTGTGGGCATACTCCACCCAGGCGAGATGGTTGCTCCAGGACGTCGGCTTGGATCTAGTAACACAGCGGAGCGCAGCCTCCAGCTCCTGATTGGTCCTCTCACACTGCCCGTTAGACTGGGGGTGATGGCCGGAGGAGAGGCTCACCTTGGCTCCGATGGCGTTACAAAAGGATCTCCAAACCTCGGATGAAAATTGGGGACCCCGGTCCGAGACCACGTCCACCGGAATCCCGTGCAGCCTGACCACGTGTTGGACGAGGAGGCCCGCCGTCTCCAGGGCAGTAGGGAGACCTCGCAGGGGGATGAAGTGCGCCGCCTTGGAGAAACGGTCCACGATGGTCAGGACGGTGTCAAAGGAGTTGGAAACGGGGAGTCCGGTGACGAAGTCCAGTGCGATGTGCGACCAGGGCCTGCCGGGGACGGGCAGAGGCTGGAGCAGACCCACTGGGGGGGCATTTCCCGACTTGCTGGTGGCACAGATTGGGCAAGCCCGGGCGTAGCGGGCTGCATCCCTCCGCAGGCCTGGCCACCAAAAGGACCGTTGGAGGAGGCTGATCATCCGAGAGGTGCCGGGATGACAGGTGAGCTGGGAGGTGTGGAGCCAGTGGATGACCTCTCCTCGGACCGCAGATGGGACGAACAGTCTTCCCTCCGGTCCGCCGCCAGGATCAGGTTCCACCTCCTGCGCCTTCCGGATCTTGTCTTCAATGTCCCAAGAGATGGCACCAAGGACGCACGACCTGGGCAGGATAGTGTGGGGCGTCTCCTCAGCCTCCACGGGGGTGAACTGCCTAGAGAGGGCGTCAGGCAGGCCGTTTTTGGAGCCCGGCCTGAAGGTGATTGAGAAGCGGAACCTGGCGAAGAACAAAGACCAGCGCGCCTGGCGGGCATTCAGGCGCTTGGCAGATCGCAAGTACTCTAAGTTCTTGTGGTCCGTCAGGACCACAAACGGCAGGTCCGTCCCCTCTAGCCAGTGGCGCCACTCCTGTAAGGCGAGTTTAATGGCCAGGAGCTCTCTGTCCCCCACATCGTAGTTTCTCTCCGCCGGGGACAGGCGCCGGGAGAAGAAGGCGCACGGCCGTTTGGCGCCATCGTCAGGTGACCGCTGGGATAACACTGCTCCCACTCCCGTGTCCGATGCGTCCACCTCCACAATGCACTGCAGCGCGGGGTCGACCTGGCGAAGGACCCGGGAGGAGGAGAACTCCGCCTTCAGCGCCCTAAAGGCAGCAGCGACCTCTTCAGTCCACCGGAACGGGACCTTCGGGGACGTGAGGCGGGTCAGCGGTCCGACGATCGAGCTGAAATTTGGGACAAAGCGGCGGTAAAAATTGGCGAAGCCAACAAACTGTTGCACCTGCTTCCGGGATGCGGGAGTAGGCCACTCCACCACCGCCTTCACCTTCTCTGGGTCTGGGAGCACCTGATCTTGAGCGATGATGAATCCCAGGAAGGATGTGGTCCTAGCGTAGAATTCGCATTTCTCAGCCTTCACGTACAGACGATTCTCCAGCAGTCTTTGGAGGACCCGCCTCACATGGACCTGGTGCTCGTCCCTGGACCTGGAGAAGATAAGGATGTCATCCAGGTAGACGAACACAAAAAGGCCGATGAAATCCCAGAGGACGTCATTAATGAGGCGCTGAAAGACGGCAGGAGCGTTGGTCAGCCCGAACGGCATGACGAGATACTCAAAGTGGCCGTTCGGGGTACGGAAGGCTGTCTTCCATTCATCTCCCTCCCGGATCCGGACGAGGTGGTAAGCGCTGCGTAAATCCAGCTTGGTAAACCAGGTCGCCCCCTGGAGGGAGTGAAAGGCAGTGTCCATGAGGGGCAGGGTGTAACGGTCCCTCTCAGTGATGTCATTAAGCGCTCGGTAGTCTATGCAGGGGCGGAGGGATCCGTCCTTTTTCCCGACAAAGAAAAACCCTGCCCCCACGGGTGACGACGATGGGCGAATAATCCCAGCGCTCAGTGATTCCTTCAGGTATGTATTCATGGTCTCCTTCTCCGGCGCCGACAGGCTGTAGAGCCGACCAGATGGCAGGGGAGCCCCCTGGCGGAGGTTGATGGCACAGTCATATGGTCGATGCGGGGGAAGAGACATAGCTTTCGATTTGCTAAATACCATACCCAGGTCGTGAAATTCTGGAGGCACCAGTGACAGGTCCGGAGGTGCTGTATCCGCCACAGGGGGAGCCACGGATGAGGAGCAGGCAGTGGACTGAAGGCAGGTGCCCATACAGAAGGTACTCCATGCCGATACCCCAGCGGACCTCCAGTCCAGGACAGGGTTGTGGAGGCGTAGCCAGGGATACCCCAGGATGACGGGCGACACAGAGTTGGGCAGGACGTAAAATACCATCTCCTCCCGGTGGTTCCCTGAGATGATGACTGGGACAGGCATGGTTTGGTGAGAAACTCTCCCAAGGGAGGCACGGGAGAGATGGACCAGGGAGATGGGGTGTTTTAATGCCTGACAGCGGATGCCCAATCGGGTTGCCAGGCCTTGTGAAATGAAGCTGCCCTCTGCGCCCGAATCCACCAGTGCGTGGGTGAGGTGCCCAGTGGGATTGTGGCAAAAACGGATGGGCAGCTTTAATTGAGTGAGAGTGTCTAACCGGTTGGGATCCGCGAGGCTCCCTACAGCGATTCGCGGACCCCGCCGACTGGCTTTCCGCGGGCAATGCTCCACAGTGTGTTGGTCACCTCCGCAATACATGCAGAGGCCCAACTCACGGCGGCGTTGTTTCTCCGCAGGGGAAAGCTTGGTCCAGCCCGTCACCATCGGCTCCGACTCCTCGGGGCACGATGCTGGCGGCGCCGCCAGGGGGCGAGCTTGGAACAGGTGCGGCGAGACTCCACAAGGGCGAGAAGAAGAAGACTTCCGCCCCGAGGAGCGCTCGCGCAACCTGTTATCCAAACTTATCGCTAAGGATGTCAGCTCCGCTAGCGTCCCAGGGATATCCCGTCCAGCCAGTTCATCCCTCAGATCACTATTGAGGCTGCGGAGGAACAGGCCACAGAGGGAGCGTTCCTCCCAGCCCAATTCCTCCGCCGCTACCCGGAAGTCGACCGAGTAGTCCGCTGCCGACCGGCCTCCCTGCTGGAGAGCGAGAAGCCGATCGACCTGGACCGTCTCGGTTTGAGAATGGTCAAAGACCTCCAGAAAGCGCCTCACGAACTGGTCATAGGTGAGGGTGGCATAACTGGGCCTCGCCATTACGGCGTAGGTCCAAGTTAACGCACGCCCCTCCAGAAGATTCCCTATGTAACCAATCCGACTGTGATCCGAGGGAAAATCTCCGGGCACACGGTGGAACACGGACTCACACTGCATAATGAACCCCCGCGCTCCGCCGAGCTTGCCGCTAAAGCGGGCGGGGGTCGGAATCGGTGTGAGCCGAACCGGTGCCACTGGAGCCGGCTGGACGGCCGCTGGAACAGCAGGAACCGCGCCACCCTGACGAGCCGGGGGGAACGGCTGTTGAGGATCTAAGCGGCCCAACCGGTTAGTTAAGTTTAATAATTGATTCAGAATAACCTGCTGTTGATAAGCAATCTGATCCACTCTAGCCTCGAGAGTGGTAAACCGGTGTGCGAGCCCGCCGTCCGCCGAGCCGCTCTGCTGAAGCCGTACTGACATAACGCACGGCTCAGGAGACGCACACACACAGGCTTAGAGTAGTTCAAAGAGTTTATTAACAGCAGGAGTGAATGAGTGCGTGTCTGCGGGATGTAAATGTGTTGGTGATGGTGTCTGCTCCAGGCACAGAGGCAGGTGACCGTACTGCCGAGCAACCCTATGGAGAGAGCACAGGGAGAGGGTGACGGGCATACACCAACACAGGAGGGATTTATGGCGAGAGAAGGACTTACTTGGTGGGTCAGGACAGCTGGCACAACAAGGGGGCGAAGCCCGGAAGACAGCCACCTGGAGAGCTCCGTACAGCAGCGAGGATTGGGCGATGGAGAGGAGATGTCCGCCGCTGGGGAATCCACCTGTGCACAGGGGAGAAGACTGAAGAAAAGAGGTAAGCGATCTTCTTACCAAAATGGTGACGCTGAAGGGAAGTACGCTCACAACGGTGAGGGACGAAGTC
Source organism: Pholidichthys leucotaenia (assembly GCA_020510985.1). NCBI lineage: Eukaryota > Metazoa > Chordata > Actinopteri > Cichliformes > Pholidichthyidae > Pholidichthys > Pholidichthys leucotaenia. The sequence goes on from CM035848.1 coordinate 53,000,572, forward strand.
TGACGGCTTCAGGCCGAGCCTCCGGGCGAGACGGCCTTTATCCCTCGCCGCTGATGATTGTCAGGTGCGTGAGCAGGTGGCGCCGCTGATGAATGGCGCGGCGTGACACCCATAGTGCAAATAATGGTAAAAGCACAGCAATCCTATGTACAGTAAACCATAATACCGGTAAATTGCAAGTTCAATGAGGTAACGAAGGTGCAGATTTTTAAATTTATTTTATTTATTTTGTATACTTTATTAATCCCAGAGGGAAATTCAGAGCATCCACGTGGCTGGATGAGGCAGCCACGGTGCGGCACCAATCTCTTCACCATTCACACACACATTCACAACTAGGGCCACTATAGAGTCTCCATTTAACCTAACTTGCATGTTTTTGGCCTGTGGGACGAAACCGGAGTACCCGGAGTAAACTAACGCAGACATGGGGAAGACATGCAAACTCCACACAGAAGGTCGCTGATGTTCAGTGGTGAGATCGAGCCCCAACCTTCTTACTGTGCTGCTACAGTGCTAACCACTGTGCCACCGAGCTGCCGATAAAGGAGGAAAAATGTCACAAATATATGAGAAAATTTGCAGATTTGTAAGAAAAAAGTTGAAAATTTACAGGGGAAAAGTTGCAAAATTACAAGAAAAAAATTGCAAATTAATGAGAGAAAAGACAATTTTTTAAGAAAAAAGTTGCAAATTTATGAGTAAGAAGTTGCAGAAAAACTTGTAAAGCTATAAGATTATTATTTTTTTTTTTTTGCATTTCAGTTTAGAATTAGTGGTTGAAAGTAATTTCCTTCAGTTATATAATATATTAGAAAGGGTTATGATAATATTAGGGGGAAAATTCTTTTTTTTTCCAGGTTGTAATTTACACCTATGAATGGGTCATGGGGATAGCAGGTTAACAAGGGGGATGCTTCTGGGTCATTTTGCTGACAAGGCGGAAAGCATCCCCCATCAAATCACCTACTGGTTATCACTGATTGGATCTTATTCTCCTTGGGATCACATTTACGAAAACACAGTTCCTTCTTTTAATGTAAAACTGGTGATTAAAGAGAAATCTGTCACAATGCTGCCAAGCTGGATTAAAACTGTCACAAGATGTTCTGCAAACTTTTAGTGGACTGGACATCCACCACAGCTGGAATAGACGCCGTCCCTCCACAACCCTGAACTAGATAAGGGGTTAAGAAGAAGGATGATTAGTCTGTCACCTGGCTGAAAGTGCCGTGAACTCCGTTGTGTCTGTCACCAAAGTAGATGTAGACAGCACCACTGTTGTCATTCTCAAAGGGCGCTCCAACAGCAACGTCTCTGAGTCCATCTCCATTGAGATCTCCAACACCAGATATGGTAGTGCCAAATCCACCCATGGATGGTGCCGTCAGTTTTGGTCCATCATTCAGCTGGTGCTGGAGACAGCCAAGCAGTTTGTTAACTCAGGTTGCTTTAACTCAGAGGCTGTAGTTCATTTCCATCAAATTAGGTTTCTTTTTCTCCTTTAGTGCACTTCACTATCTAGAACCCAGTAATCACACTCAAGTGTGCACCAAAACAACCGGACCGAGACCCTCAGAAAAAGGTGATGTCAATCCAAATCAGCCGGTGAACTCTGGTGCTACAGGTGAGAAAGCATATCGAACGGGACCAAAAGCTACAAAATGCATGATTTGAGAACATTTGGTTATGACCAGGTTTTGATTCAGTTCTTTCCAACATCTAAAACATGATGACAGATAAACTAATTTGTTTTTAACATATGCAACCGGTCTTTTTTATGCTGTGCCTGTATTTTCCTGTAAGTTAATGGATGTCATGATCTTACTGGCTGCAAAACAAGTCTACCTACGGGTACTAATAAAGTAACCTAACCTAACCAAACACAAATGTGGTGTTGTGAGGCGGTGCAGACTGGTCAAATGATTACAAAAACATTTCTCTGTCTATAACACACAAAAAATACAGAAATGTGCGCTTTTCCAGAAGGGGCATTCAAAGGTCTGCTGCACAATGCCACAACAAGGCTAAAAAGCTGTCAGAAGGACATTAGTGAAATGCACTGAATAAAATGTGGAATTCTAGTGTTATATCAAAATCTATCACTTCATCTATTTAAAAAATATTTAACATGTCGAAATTAAGATTTTACATTATCCAGACATATATTCTATTCATCTAGACATCTATTCTGATTTTTTAACCACATGTATGTTGGCAAAGACTCACAGGGGGCCGCTCCAACCAGCGTTCATTACCCTTATATAGTAAATAATCTGACACTAACAAAGAAATGTGAAATATAAACATTTAAGATGAGTACCAAACAAGACCGAGCTAAATTAACTACTGTATTAGTTGCACTACTTAGGTGTCACACTCCCTCATGCGCCATTACGCGGCGCCCGAGGGGAAGAATGGAAAACCCAATAGTGGAAGTAGATTGTGTCATTTTGTTAGATTTCACCACAGAATAACAAGTCCAGTTGACCACAAAGTTACAGGGAAATGCAAATGATGAAGTTAAGGCCACCAGACATACAGGGCGCCTGCCGGATGCTCTACAGCCCGGTTATAGGGAAACCCTAGTGCTGCAGACTGCTGACAACAGCATGAAGAGAAAGGCGATCATGAACTTATGGGGCTGGAGCGATCCCGGGGCGAACCGTGCAGTCTGGAGGATGAATCCGAGAAGCTGGGCCAGCCGTAACACCAAGGGATTTACCAGGCTTGAAGCGATGGGCTGGTTAACAACAAAGGTAATGGTAACACTTACGAGGAGAGCTAGCTGCCGCGTATGGCAGGTGAATGCTCCGACAATCTCTTTCCACAAATGCAACGAACAAATACTCCTGAAGCTAATGAGGAAAGAGATTGCCGGTGCGAGAAAGTGTGGGCTAAACTTGATTGGGTCTGGTGTGTGAGAGAGCGTGCATAAGTGTATGAGTGGGAATGAATGGAACGTGTGCATGTGTGTGTGTGTGTGTGTGTAAGTGTGTATGTGTGTGAACACCCGTGACAGTACAGCTGATGGCACTTGAGAGGAGGAGGGGGCGTGCCCAAGCTGTCAGGTAGAGGAGGCCCAATAACTCCCTGAAGTGCCAGGTGGAAAATAGGGCAAAATATAACAATAAGTCAGAGCTGGGTTTGGAACAGCCAAACCCAGATTCATGACACTTACCACTGTCTTGATTTCATTTCTCCTCTTTTTTTTTGTCACTGCCAGATGGATAACTTTGCTTCATTTTGACGCAGCCACTTTCACTTGTTTGTTTAAATAAGACATGCACCAGTACTTCTGCAAGTGAGAAGTGAGGTTGGGGCCCCTTTAGGGAGTTGTACAAAGGCCTTCTGGCCTGGTGTTATGGATTTTTTTTAATTATTATTATTATTATTATTATTGTTGGTTCATTCTGTCTCCTGTAATTATAAATGACATTACTGTTACATCTGGATAACAGGAGACAGAGACCGTCTTCATGCAGCAAACAACTAACCTTTATTACACAGATCACAGGACTATATACACAGTGGGCCGTGCCCACCTGACATCACCCTGTGGGCGGGTACGGCATCACACACACACACACACACACACACGCACGCACGCACGCACGCACGCACGCACGCACGCACACACACCATTCCCCCCCCCCTTTAGAAAGGTGCAAAACCACACACAATTAAAACCCTCCCAAATTTAGGACCCGAATCACACACTAAAACCAGGGAACCATGAACTGTAGTAAAACATCCTATCACAATCACACAAAAGGACAACTAAAATTGGACCTAGTTTCTAAAATATATAAAATAATTGTTATGGATGGCTCTCATGAGCCATCAGTGAGATGCTGCAGGCAGCCGTGAGTTTGTACATTTATTAAATAAAGACTCAATGACAAAATAACAAGCCTCGTGGGGCAAAACACAAATAACGATAAGACACTTACATATAAACAGCGAGGATGGAACCTGGACGCTGGGAGAACTGGCTTCGGGGTTAGGGAAGCCAGACTGGAAAGTAGGTGTAGGTCGCAGCCCTGAGCAAACAGAGCTGCTCCCTTAAATAGGGCTGAATAGACTGATCAGCTGATGAATGGTCATCAGCTGATTGGAATCAGGCTGTTCAGCGGGGCTCCACTGACAGCCCGGAAGCCCCGCCGAGACGCTGTCAAAATAAATGTCTAGAAGCACGCCAGAGCAGAGACCTGAGAGCTACTGCACAGCCCGAGTGCCGACAGAGTCAGCACACGAACCATGACAATAATCCCATACCATATGCACTGTCATGCACACCAGCATGATATATAGAGACATATATTTACATAAAATGTTCTAAGTCACACCTATGTCCCTGGACAGCTATGGACAACGCTGGCCCAGAGGTCCTGGGCAGCCCCACGGCATGTGTGCCCCTGGCCGTCGTCTGCCCCCAGGGTCGAAGCCACCCTCCCCGGTGAAAATGTCTCTTCCCGCCATTGGGGATGGCAGTGGTGACTGGGGACTCATCTACTCATGGTCCCGGTCCAACCTTGACATCCAGCTTGCTGCTTGCTGCCTGATTTTGGCACGAAGTTAGCTCCTCAGCTAGTCCGTCCATAGGCGCAGAATGGGCAGCTAGCTTCCCAAAGCTAACTAGCTCGGTTGATCCTGGCGCCACCAGTTCCATCACCCACAGCATCACGGTCCATGTCTGCCCGTTGAAGTGCTCGGTCAGCTGCTCAGCAGCATCCTTGTAGTGGTCCGCTCCACCCAGCGTACTGAGGATCCTCCGGCCCTCTGCACTGAGATTATGGACCAGGAGTGCCCGCCGTTGTCTCCCGCTATGCCAGTGCAAGCCCAGCACCCTGATGTACTCCTCAAACATGGACCTCCACTCTGGCCACAGGATCACCAGCTCTCCTGCGCGCTCCAGGAATGGTGCCAGTGGTGGAAGTAGCCCGCACGCTCCCATTAGTCTCCTTGTCGCCAAATGTTACGTCTGAATAATATGAGACGGAGACAGTCTTCATGCAGCAAACAATTAACTTTTATTATACAGATCACAGGACTATATACACAGTGGGCTTGCATCACATACACACAGCAATTACACCCAGTACTTTTCCCATGACACAGCAAGGATCCAGCCCCAGCCTTGAACATTGCTGACTCAGCATTCTCAAAACAATGTTTATCTGTTTGGGCTACTGTATTAAAATTCTCTGCCCTGTTCTGAGACCTTGAATCTTCTTGTGGTACTCCTGCATGCAGGACACAATATTTTCCCTTCTTGACCAAGATGTAAATAAGTACCCAGAAAAGGCATCTTCGACTCTGCACCTTATTTATTAATCAGATCAGATCAGATCAACAAGGGACATCACTCTATAAAAGCAAGAAATCTCTGTGTGTCTGTGTGTGTGTTTGTGTGTGTGTGTCTGTCATGTTTATAGGACATCATAGGACGGCCTATGATCTCTGCCTGAACATCATAGGACATCCTATGAACTCAGACATCATAGGACAACTCTCGATTGTCTTTATGATGTCATATACATCAAACCTGCCTTCATGTCTTTATGATGTCATATACAGTGACAGACATCAGGCAACATGTCTTTATGATGTCATATACATCAAGGCTGCCTTGATGTCTTTATGATGTCATATACAGTGAGTCCATGCCGGAAAGCCTCTTTTTGCTCAGATCTATTTTCATGATCGCTTCTCAGCCTTTTGGCTAAGATCAAGTGTAGTATTGTAGTAATGATCCTGTCCATGAACTGGAATTACGACACACCTATCCCTCAACCAGTGGTCTCAAAGAAGAAGAAGGAGAAGAAGAAGAAGAAGTAGTAGAAGAAGAAGAAGAAGAAGACCCAACAGATGGAGAGCAACAGAATGACGTCAACTGCTGCACGTTAAAAAAGATGCCATGAAGATGAAACACCTGAGGTTCCAGCAGTACATCACACCCATCTGAGACAGGAGGACACCCTTCACCAGCACAGGGTACGACAGACTTTAAAGCACGTTTCTAGGACATCATAGGACGGCCTATGATCTCTGCCTCATCATCATAGGACGTCCTATGAACTCAGGCATCATTGGACGACTTGCCATGCCTACATGACGACAAATGTGTAGCCTTGACGAATGCCAGTCTACACTACAAATGTGTAAAATGCCAAGCAAAGCACTGATTTTCTCCTGGTGCTCCAATTTCTTGGTTTCTACGGGCATGCTTGGGTCTGCCTGATATCCTATGATGTTCCTATGATGTCGGTGTTCATAGGACTGTTTACTGGATGTCTACATGATGTCACATAAACGGAACTCTATATGACGTCAGATAAACCGTAAGGCTGCTGTTCCTATGATCTCAGAAGGCTGTCTATTTGACGTCATACAGAGCACAGGAATCACTACAATAGGACACACTACTTTAAACCACACCCATTTGAAGCAGTACGTCATGTCTGTGTGTCACAGATCATAGGACATAGCACATCTTTAAAGATCAAACGCAGGCATGCCTCACAATAATAGGACTCACTATGACACCATCAAAGATCAAAGGCAGGCATCACTGAATGAGTGCTGATGTGTTTGCTTACACCCTTTCTTACACCTGCTTTCTATGGGCATGCAGAAATATTTGCTTATACTTGGTTTCATTGGGCATGCACGGGTATGCACGGGCATGCACAGGTGGCCCCAAGCATTTACCAGCCTTGCCTGCCGACACGCAGCTCCTCTGTATGCATGGCAACAATGTACGTCATCATATGTAAGTACACATTCTGATGGGTCACAGATGTCTGTGTAACTCTGGTAAGGAAAACAACTTCCTGTTATTTATTTTTTGGTAACACTTTAAGGGTGCATCCCAATTCACCCCTTCACCCTACCCCTCCATTTTGCACATTCACGGTGAATGGGTAAAACGGAGGGGTAGGGTGAAGAGGTGAATTGGGACACACCCTAAAACAACTGACCAACATGGAGAAAACTTTCTCCCATGATTCTCCCATGATTTGACGCGACTCATTTTGGACTACCTGAATTTTTCCTTGTGTGAAAGGGAACCGAAGCAAGGGCAGAAAATGATACAAAATAAACTCATCAACTGATTCAGACCAAAGCAAACAAACGTAAGTGTGAAAACATTAAACTTTATGCATCATCACACTTATCGCTCACCTCATTTATGACACTGTAGGTGTAGATTCTGCCTTCTTTATTATCCTGGTGAAACTTTGGAGCTCCCACCAACAGGAAATCGGTGTTTCCATCTGAATCCACATCCAGAGAGCAGAGCTCCGCACCAAAGTTAGAGCCACTCTGCAAATGTGTTATGTATCATGCAAATAAAAAGAAACTGTTTTTATGCGACTATATTTTCATGCTTTTTAAAAAAAATCTGAATATGGAGCAAATCTTATTTTTTCATGCATAATTTGCCTTTTTATGGAGATTTTTTGTTTGTTTTTGAGTCTCCATTGCATCTAGGCTTGTGATAATCACAGTTACCAACCTGTTCTCCGTTTAAACTTGGACCTCTACTCCAGTTCCCATTGCTGTGTCTGAAAAGAGCAACCTCCTCAGTCCTTGGTGCACCCACAAAATATAGAGAAACACCATTCTTCTCTCCAATGGAAATAGAATTTCCTGCAAGTTAGTCATAGTAAACTGTTCACTTACAGCAGACTGGTTATACTTTCAGTAAAGGAAATAGCTCAGTTTAAACACATACTGTATGTATTAGTATAATAATGGTAGATGCATGGCAGAATGGCTTTACCCATGTAGGAGTCCATGAGCTGACCCGACTCTTCCTTGAGAGAACCACGCCAGCTGTTTGATCCCACTGAACCCAGAATCATTTTATCCTGTTTTAAATGAGTTCAAAGCAGTTAGGAACTGCGACACCAGCAGCAATAATCAGTCACCTCTGACCTGGCGCAGTCAGGCTGCTTTTCCACTGTTTTGGTTGGATGTTAAAGAGCCCTTATTATTAGCTTTTAGCTTCAGTTTGCAGACTAAGAAACATGCTAACCAGTACTGGCTGAATGTGAAAGTTTAAAAGCTGAAATAAAGCATAATCAGAGACAGGGGTTGTGTAGTTTGAGTAGGCAGTAGCATGGGGTCAGTGCTTGGGGTGAACATCACTGCTATTCCCCATCACAGTGGGTGTGCAACAGGGGTCGTCCCTGTCCCCCCTCCTCTTTATTCTGTGTATGGACACTAGGGGTGGGAAAAACAATAATTTTTCCGAAGCAGACATGAGCGATTCTGAAGTGATGCACCAATGTCAAGAGTCCGATTATTAATTAATATTATTAATGAACTTGGTTAAGTCTTTACCCATTCTGAGATAGGTCTGCCTGCTCAAATGAGCTTCTGTAGCTAAGCTGATTTTTACTTGGCAGGGAAGTTGCCCCTGCGCAAACCCCCAACCTGAAAGACCAGGCTTCCAAGAAAAGTCATCCACTGGGAGAGGCAAGAAGAGTCACCAGATGGCCAGTTGGTAGAGTGGTGCTAATTCCGGGTGAGTAGAGTGGTGTTAATTTGGGGTGAGCAACTGGTTTGAAGGTGCCAGTGACTCGCCTTTGCCCCTTCTCCTGTTGGTGTTAACAGTTCTGCCACGGGAAGGCCAGGAGCTGGACATTGGTTGTCAGAGGCTTTATGTTGCGCAGGCCATCTGGGCTATTTTTATAAGCATAGAGAGCTCAATCTCTAAGCCGCCACGGTGATGACAACCTTGAGAAAATAACGTAATTAATTTGGCTGAAACAAAAAGGTTGGCAGCCGGAATGAAAAAAATCGACAGCTGGTGTGGGTGACCCCCACAACAGAATGGGACAAGCAGAGCGCTCAGCTGGAGCAATTGGCAGAGCAATGAGATGTGTGTATTGATATCAATAGGCAGCCTCCCTTTGTCTAGCTTTTTCCTGCCAGTAATCTTCCTGTTGTTATGGGTGACTCTCAAATGCAAATGTCTTCCTGTCAGTAATCCTCCTATTGATGTGGGTGACTCTCAAATGCAAATGTCCATGACTACTGCTGTGAATGCATTGTCTGTAGTGGGGTATTTAAACTGCATCGCTCTGTAACTCTTCCTCTCTCTCTGACTACTGCTTCTGACTACACGCTACGAGAGCCTGAGGGCTCGCTCTAGCCCGCACCCACAGGGCTGGGGTGAGTTCTGTGATGGTGGTATGATCAATAAACTCCCTTAAAAACTCTCAGTTCGCTGCTTATTATTCCATGCCGCCACAGCTGGAACAAAAAAGTCAGCGATTGGAACAAAAAAGTTGGCACCCAGACCGGCCCAGCGTGACACAAAAGAAACAAAATGGTGGAGCTAAGTATACAGTCAGCAAACTTATAGCAGTAATTCGGCTTTTATGAAGTCGAAGGTAAAAAAGACTTGGACAAGACCCACACTATATGTGTATATATACTGTATATATATATATATATATATATACTGTATATATACTGTATATATACTGTATATATATATATATATATATATATATATATATATATATATATATATATATATATATATATATATATATATATATATATATATATACGTATATACTGTATATATATTCGATGGGCGGCACCACAGTCCAGTCAGTGGCTGTGATGCTTTTTGATGATAACTATGTTATGCAGGCGCGGCTGTAAATATTATATTGATCATCGACAATGACTTTTGTTGTTACACAACATGCTAAAAAAATGTCAAAATCGTGTCATCAAACCTTTAAGAAATATCAATGATAATAAGGGAAAAAAGAAATAATAAAACTGGGGTGACTACAGTGAATGTGTCTGTGTTACTTTGTGTGCTTTTACTACTTATCCATTGTTATTAAGAAATAATAAATTTTCAACAGTCTTGTACTGTCCAGTATATTTAACTCTGGCCTGATTCTCATGCAGGGCACAATAGCAATAGTGCCTCAGCATAATGATGCGTAATAATGATCCAAGCTCTTCCTTGCAAATAAAAATGAAATTAAAAGAATGACACAGCTGGGATTTAAACCCAGGTCTCCCACTTGTAAAATAGATTTACTACCACTAAGCCGTCCTCTCAACTGCAAGAAGAAGCCACTATTTATAAAAAATACATCAATAGGAGATAGGAGCTCAAGTGTTTTTGGTGCTGCCTCCATCTGAAAATTGGCTGTGACAAATCCCTTACAGAGTCAAACATGACAAAACAAAACATGAGGGACAGGGAGTTCCATTGGGTAGCGCTGCTCAGTTTATTTTCTCCTGACCCAATCACGTGGTCCGGCGTCAACACATACATCATGAGTCACAGCTTGAAACACACCTCGCCAAATATTTCCTGGAAAGATCGGATCATCGTTCGAAGCACCGGTGCCTGCCTGCCCATCACTAGTATTGTCTGCACTATTTTTGGACTGTTATGTTCTTGTTGTTAATAAATGTCACAGACACAATTCAGCACCTGGGTCTGTCCTTCTGCTCTGGCGGGGCATTCATAACAGAAAATAGCCACCAGTGAAGGACCCAGCTGTTGTGTTTGTGTATTTTTTTTTCTTTTTGCCTTTTCCACTCACCTGCTTCTTGGAGAGCATCATGTCGCCGGCCTCGTATTAATAAAGGCAGATCGGCAGCGGGATCTCCCAGTCTGGAGGAGGAATGGGTGGCGGTATTTATCCAAGATTTTGTGGATGAAGCTCTTGCTCCCCAGGGACCCAAGAAGACCTGGAAAAGTTTGGATGGAGCTGTGGGAATTCTGGAGGCACACCCTGGCCTGTGGAGTTATCTGCAATACACAGAGCTGCTGTCCACAGTCTGTGCACTCCAGCAATCGTTTCCGGGTCTGTCAATGGGGGCTTTTTCAGTGGAGCCGAAGTGGAGGCATTCTCCACGGCAGAAGGCCATCTCCTTTCCTGGTTCGCCACCCTCAGCTCCACCACCACTCCAGCGTCATCCCGCTCCAGACCGCCGGAGGAAACCTCCCGCCTCTTTGGCAGCCATTTCCTGGACATTGAGCCTTACAATTCCCACAGCAGATCCCTACTTGTCTTCTCCTTTGCCCGCTGTCACGTCAGCCCAACCTCCCTCCGTCGCTGCTGCAACCTCCGTCACCTCAATGTGTCCTTCAGGTGCCAAGAGGTCCTCCATTTTTTCACCAGCTACGTTGTCCTCCATGAATACAGGGGCGGCTCCTCCACAGTCCTCAGGGGAGCCCACACTCGCCATAGACACTGAGAGGGATGGTGCACCTTCAGCTGCAGCAGGCAATATCACACACCAGGAGAGCAGGCAAGTTTCATCTCATTCCATTCCAATTTATTATGAAATGCCTTGTCTGATCCCTGGCAGAAAGGCTCAGGGTGTGAAGTCCCCTGAGCTCTCTCCACCTGCTGCAACCCATAAATTCCCCACCTATCCACCCCGTGTCTCCTCTGTTTGTCCCTGAGTGTCCGCCGGCCCCAGAACTAAGGTGCCGGACAATGGAGGAGCCCGTAGCCCTGGAGGACCCTATTCCAGTGCCAGCATGGAGCCAAACCCCAGCTGCCACGCTGGACGAGCCACCAGTGTGGTCCCCTTTGCCTGGGAATGTTAAGACTGCAATTACAATCATGCCTGCTGCGGAGGCCGCTGCAGCAGAGCGGGAACCGGAGCTGGACCTCTAGAGACCGGGCCTGAGGCGTCATTGTTGTTTGAATCGACGGAGTCCTGGACGACGGTGGAGCTTGAGTTCGGACAAGTGATCTCCTTTGTTTTTCTCACGCCTGTGTTGGAGAAATCTTGCCTGGCTCTTGGTGAGGAGAGCCAGGTGCAGCCACCAGCTGCACCTGAGCTCACCTCGCTGGCCTCCGCCGATGCCGGTGACCCTAACCATGTTTTTCTCCCTGTCTTTCCTGAACCTTCTCCAGGGGTCACCAAAGAAGATCCACTACTGCCAGATGCCTCCGTGGATCCAGGCTCACCACCTGATGATGTCGTGGGTCCAGCTCCCCCCGCTGAGGTTGTCATGGACCATCCTCCTTCACCGTTGCCCGGGGTCACATTGATTGACCGCCTCCTTGGCCTGGTGCTCTCATGGGTTTGCCGGTCCACCGTGGGTGCTACGTTGGCCCAGTCCGGGTCCATTGTGGGTGCAGACATGGCCCTGTCCAGGTCCACCGAGGGTGCTGCAGTGCTCCAGCCTGGAGCCACCGTGGGTGCTGCAGAGCTCCAGCCCTGAACCACCACGGGTGCTGCAGAGCTCCAGCCTGGAGCCACCGCGGGTGCTGCCATGGTCCAGCCCAGAGCCACAGTGGGTGCTGCCATGCTTCAGCCCGGAGCCACCGTGGGTGCTGCCATGCTCCAGCCCGGAGCCACTGCGGGTGCTGCAATGCTTCAGCCTGGGGCCACCGTGGGTGCAACCTTGTCCCAAGCCGGGACCACCGAAGGTTCTGCCGGACAGCCTGAGGACGCCGAGGCCTTTTCTCCTCTGCCAGATGTCATCGGGGTTCCTCTTCCTCCTCTGCCGGACACTGTCATGGTCCTCCTTCCTCCTCTGCCAAATGCCGTTGGGGTCCCTCTGGCCCTGCTTCCTGCCATTGGGCCTTCCGGTGGGGGAGCCGCCCTTGGATGACTCTTCCGGTCCTGGTGGCTTAAGAACTCTTTCCAGCCATCTGAAAGACTGGGTTGCTGGGTCAGGTGGTCCATTTTCTCAGGCAGGCCACCCAACTCATTCCACCTGGCTGTCCAGCTGGCCTGGGACTTCTGCCGGCCACCTGAACCCTGGAGCTCTTGGAACTTGGGGGCCTAGGGGTCTGACTGGGTGCAGGTGTGGGTCATGAGCTGGGTTGTGTTTTCCCTCCTTAGCCTGTTCCCAAGTCCCGCCTGGGGTGGTTTTTTGCTGTACTCCTTCTCGGGGGGCAGGTCTTCTTGGTGTTACCTGGGGGTGTCTGGCATCCACCCCTTAAAGGAGGGGGGGCTCTGTCATGTGTCTGAGCTCTTGTTCTTACTGAGCTCAGACCTTCACTTTATTTCTAGTATTGTTTGCCTGTTAGTTTGATTTGTTTATTTCTGTATATGTATTTTGGGTTGTTTTCTTTTGTGCCTCCTCTTCCCAGACACTCCCACTACTGCCCACAGGCTGCTTCCCTGCCATCTCAACTGTGGGCAGTGGGTCTAATTAGGCTACTGGCTCACTCATTGACTCACACCTGCAGCTGGGCTGCACGGTGGCGCAGTGGTTAGCACTGCGGCAGCACAGTTTACCCTTGGCCGGGGGATTGTGGGGATCGTGGGATCGTGGGTTCGATCCCAGCCCCCGACCAACAGTGATCTGTGTGGAGTTTGCATGTTCTCCCCGTGTTGCGTGGGTTTACTCCGGGATTTCTCCGGTTTCCTCCCACATGCCAAAAACATGCATGTTAGGTTAATTGGCTGTTCTAAATTGTCCCTAGATATCTGTTTCCTATAGGCCCTTAGAATAGAGGGTTAGTATTAATGAAAGCGCTTTGAGTGGTCTTTGTGACTAGAAAAGCGCTATATAAGTGCAGGTTAGTTAGTTAGTTAGCTCATTAGATGGTCTGGTATTTAAGCACTGCTGATTCACTGTTGCAGTGCGGCTATTTTGGATTGTCCTCTCATCACTCCACTTCTCCAAGCCTCTGAAATTTTTTCTACAGCTTCTCCAGAGCGTACCTTGCTCTGAGGCTCATTGTTGTAAGTTATTATTTGTTACCTTTTTGTATTGTCTGCACTATTTTTGAACTGTTATGTTCTTTTTGTTAATAAATGTCACAGACAATTCAGCACTTGGGTCTTTCCTTCTGCCCCGGAGGGGCATTCATGACACAAATGTGTTGCTACAGTTGCACTTTTAATATTGTTTTTTTGAAACATTAAAAGATACAGGAAGTAAATTCATGGGCCACTGCAAATGCTTTGAAAGTAAGAAGTTGTCACACAGTAGGAGAAAAAAATTCCTGAATAGAAAAAATATGCATCAAGAATTGTAATTGGCTTGAATCATTGGGTGCCTAAAGATTCCCACCCCTAATGGACACAGCTATGGCCAACCTCCAGCTGCCCCACCTGCCCCACCCGTGGATGCTGTAGTACGTGGGTGACATAGTCCTAGGAGCTGAAGACTGGGGCCATTTGGAACAATAAACGCAGTAATCATGGACAGGGCTGGGTGAGAATGGAATGTGCTTGAACATCATAAAAACCAAGTATGTGGAATTTGGACACCAAACCGATGGAACGTCAGTATAAATGGGGCCCCTTAAAGAAGAGTGCACAGTTTAAATACCCCAACTTAATACTCAATAATGACAGCACAACACTCTCAAATGCCTGCTGTGATGTGTGACTTTGGCAGGGTTTGAGCCCTAGGGCTTACTGTAGCCGGCGTCGGGCATCAGACGTCATGACGTCAGGTGGGCTGCGATCTCTGTATATATGTCCATACTATTGTAAGAAAGTTCAGTTGGTTGTTCAGCATAAGACGGCTCACAGCTCGCTTATTTCATACATAACATTTGGCGACGAGAGGTAAAACCATGGAGGCATGCGTGGCACCACTATGGCCTTTTCTGGAGCACCCAGGGGAACCAGCAGTCCTGTGGCCTGTGGCCGTTGGCTAGGTGCGTTCAAGACCTATGTTGCAGCGTTGGGCCTGGGTAAACTTGACAAAGTAAGGAAACAAGCACTTGTTCACAAGCTCGGCGTAGAGGGTCAGACAATCTTCCACATGTTAGGACCTACGGAGTCATATGCGGATGCTATCAAACTTGTTGCTAGCTACTTTGCCAAACACACACATAACATGAGGCTATGGACTAAAATGCTAATTGTGCCAAACAACAGGATGGTAGCTAGCATGGTAGAGCTAGCGTTCCAGCTAGAAGCAACGGAGAAGTTAGCCATGGAGCTAAATGGGCGCCAAACACAGAGGTTACCCAGACAGACGACGCTAGCTAGCTCAATGAACATGGAGGAAGAAGAGAGCACGGTGGAAGAGTGTAAGATGAATACAGCGAGCCGAAGGTCCATGCTGAGAGGCCCCATCTGTGGGGGCTTTGGGTCCCCGACGCACCAGGGCAGAGCATGGTTTTGCCCAGCAAGAAGACAGTGGTGCAACAAGTGTGGGCGCCTGCACCATTTCACCAGAGTGTGCCGGTCAACAGCACCGTGGGGCCTGCCAAGTAAACCAGCCCGGCCGGCAACAATGACCATTCATTCGGTAAACCCTGACGTCAGTGGTTATTTGTACGGCATAGTTGAATTAGACGGAGTAGCCGTACCACTCCTGCTCGACACAGCGGCGGTGCGTTCGATGTTAAACTGGGCCACGGTGAAGAAGTTTTTCCCCAACCACAAAATCAAGAAGAACCCAACACCACTGTATGGCTATGGTAGTCACAGACTGTGCAATATCGGAACAGTGGAACTGACTGTTTGCTGCAAGCTCAAAATTGTGTATGACTTCACGTTCCAGATGTCAGCACACGGTAACAACATTATGGGATGTGACCTTTTCTACAGACTGGGCTTCGCTATCAGAGACAGCGCTGGGTTCGAATGGTCCGGGTGCGGCAGTTGGGGCACAGCGGACCTGGATGATGATGTTGTGGTGTGGGATGAGGTAATACGGAACAGCACCGACAATGCTCCATCCTCCCCATGCGCTCAGGAGGAGAGGGAGCCCGTGCCCATCGGGAACGACACCGACAAGGTAATTATGAATGGCACTGACACCAAAGCGTCCACGCCGCACTCTCAGGAGGACAGCTGCACGGAGGGAGAGCCCGAGCATGCAGAAAGCCCAGAAACACAGCAGCGGCAACAGGGCACAAACACAACGTACAATGCAGGACAGCAGAGCATTTCAGATGGCAGAGAGGAAGAAATGGACTTCTCCGGTACCCTTGCTCAACAAGCTATGGAGGCTGCAACCGAGCTGACGGGTGGAGAGTCCGCTTCAACGACACTAGAGAGGCACCAGACACCTTCCGTACTCATGATGAGCCTCAACCGATGACAGAGACAACGGGTGAAGGGTCCGCAATGAACACAGTGACTATGGAACCGCCGCAGCACGACGGAGGTCCCAAGCCAAACTAGCACGCAGAGCCACCGGAAGCACAACAACAATGCATGAAACCAAGTAAGGTGCCGCTCCAAGTCATGGACTGGGTTGGGGTTTGCACCAGCGAGAGACCAAGACGGCAACTGACTGGGCCGCAGCCAGCGAAACAACGGCCGCCACTGAGGATTGTGGCAAAGCGTGGAACAGCGTGCTTTTGGCTGACAGACAGTTCGGTTTGGCATGCGAACCAACTACGGCGTGTCCGGGTGGCTGCTCCAGACGGCGAAGCTCCGCGGGAGTCAGCTACTGTAGTGTGGGACCTGGGCCCCAGTGTCATGAAGATTGGCCCCGGGGGACTGACGGCTCCAGGGAGGCAGCCGCCACGGGCCTGCTTCAAAGCCCCAGTGAGGAGGCCGCCACAGGCCCGCCACAAAACCCCATCAGACAGAACTGCTCCTCCCATGGAAGACCGTAAGAAAAAAAAAAAGAATGACGGTTTAGTTTGCAGTGCAGCTAAAAAAAAGTGGCAGAATAATCCACTTAGCCCGTTGGGTACAGCGGCGGTCCACCCGTGGACCCTAGTTCTAAATTTGAAAACAAACCAAAACAAGAGTTCTTTGGAAAAAGTGTTCTTTAAGATATAATAAGGGGGTTGATTTGCTGAGTTATGTGTTGCTTTACATTCTTCTGAAGGAGGGCATGTGATGTGTAACTTTGGGAGGGTTTGAGCCCTGGGGCTTACCATAGTTGGCGTCAGGCATCAGATGTCATGACGTCAGGCCGACTGCGGTCTCTATATACAGTGCATCCGGAAAGTATCCACAGTGCTTCACTTTTTCCACATTTTGTTATGTTACAGCCTTATTCCAAAAGGGATTAAATTATTTTTTTTCCTCAAAAAATTTGTGTTCTGACATGCACTGTCATCTGTGGGACCTTGTATAGACAGGTGTGTGCCTTTTCAAATCATGTCCAATCAACTGAAATTACCACAGGTGGACTCCAATTAAGCTGAAGAAATATCTCAAGGATGATCAGTGGAAACAGGATGCACCTGAGCTCAATTCTGAGCTTCATGGCAAAGGCTGCAAATACTTACAGTGGTGTGAAAAAGGGTTTGCTCCCTTCCTGATTTTTCATTTTTTTTGTACGTTTGTCACACTTAAATGTTTCAGATCATCAAACAAATTTAAATATTAGACAAAGATGACACAAGTAAACACAAAATGCAGTTTTTTAAATGAAGGTGTTTATTATTAAGGGTAACAAAAATCCAAACCTACATGGCCCCATGTGAAAAAGTGATTGCCCCCCCCCCCCCGTTAAAACATAAATTAACTGTGGTTTATCACCTCTTCGGAAAGCTGAGTTCAATTTCTCTAGCCACACTCAGACCTGATTACTGCTACACCTGTTCTCAATCAAGAAATCACTTAAATATGACCTGCCTGACAAAGTGAAGTAGACCAAAAGATCCTCAAAGGCTAGACATCATGCTGCCATCCAAAGAAATTCAGGAACAAATAAGAAACAAAGTAATTGAGATCTATCAGTCTGGAAAAGGTTATAAAGCCATTTCTAAAGCTTTGGAACTCCAGCAAGCCACAGTGAGAGCCATTATCCACAAATGGCGAAAACATGGAACATTGGTGAACCTTCCCAGGAGTGGCCGACCGATCAAAATTACCCCAAAAGCACAGCGATGACTCATCCAAGAGGTCACAAAAGACCCCACAACATCATCCAAAGAACGGCAGGCCTCACTTGCTTCAGTTAAGGTCAGTGTTCATGACTCCACCATAAGAAAGAGACTGGGCAAAAATGGCCTGCATGGCAGAGTTCCAAGACAAAAATCCCTGCTGAGAAAAAAGTCAGTCTGATGCACCAAGTTTACGTCGGGAATACATTTTGCAGAGGTCATTTGCACATTGACAAGACATTAGCTAGACATCTTGCCAATGTGCAAACGACCTCAATAAGATGTATTCCCGCTGTAAATTTACCGACATTGGTCCAATATATGTTTGTTGTTGGGGTTGGGTTATCTCTGGCTAATAATAAATTTGTTTGATGATCTGAAACATTGAAGTGTGACATAAATGCATGAATATCTTTATAACTTTTTATACTTTATAACTTTATAACGGGCAGCCGACACGAGTCGGCTGCCCGTTGCAACAGCCATTTTTTTTATCTTCCTTCTTCTTTCTACACCTTTCACTCTATATATATATCACGGACACACAGATCGCCCCAGGGGTCTCCCGAGTCGGCGGACGGAGCCACTGTTTACAGCGGGAGATGTTACAGCAGGGAGGAGCTAGTGCTAGCTAGCACTCGGCCGCCGCCCGGTGCTAATGGGAAACTCGACATACCGGAAGCTGTAGCGAAAACGATGCGGGTGCTGGGCTGGAGTTTAGGCGGCGTGCAAGGAATATAAGACAGAATAATAAAGTGCGATGGCAAGAACCAAGCAGACCACCCGTAAAACCTACTGGAGGAAAAAAAACCCCCAGGAAGCAGCTAGCCACCAAGGCTGCTCGGAAAAGCGCTCCGGCCACCGGCGGAGTGAAGAAGCCTCACCATCACAGGCCTGTGGCTCTGAGAGAGATCCGTCGCTACCAGAAATCCACGGAGCTGCTCATCCGTAAGCTGCCCATCCAGCGCCTGGTGAGGGAGATCGCTCAGGACTTCAAGACCGACCTGCGCTTCCTGAGCTTCGCCGTCATGGCTCTGCAGGAGGCCAGCGAGGCCTACCTGGTGGGTCTGTTCTTTGCTAAGAGGGTCACCATCATGCCCAAAGACTTCCAGCTGGCCCGCCGCATCCGCAAAGAGAGAGCTTAGACTTTCTGCTGCACATTCACCAACCATAATGCTCCGCACTGTGTGTCTATAGATATATATATTTATAGTAATATGTACATATGTTTTAGTAGATGTTCTTGTTTTTTCTTGCCTTCTGATTGTTGCTATCCCTGTGCTGTTGCAATCCTGGAATTTCCCCATTGTAGGACTAATAAAGGCATATCTTATCTTATCTTATCTTATATCGGAAATCAGAAAGGGGACAAATACTTTTTCACAGCACTGTATATGAGTGTCAATACTGGAAGATAAAAAAGTTACACGCTTACATGAAAAAGTTCTAAAATTAAAAGAAAAGACACTTCTGAAAAACATTGATACTGGGAGACAAAAGACTAGAGAATATTTGGATATTTGTTGATAAAAAAAATTGGAGTCTTAAAAACTGTATACAAAATTAGAGATTTTTGGAAAACAAAGAGCACAGTAAAGACAAAGCGCTGCATGAAGGTAAATTGATTATGTTAACAAAAATCTGTGTGTGGAGGTTTTCTTCGTGTTTTTACTCACCTTGTAGATAATCCCAGTGAATTGAGGCTTTTTAACTTTTAGGATTCTTGCCAAGGACTGTTTGGAGGCTAAATGTAAGAAGTCAGGTGTAAGAAGTCGGATAAAATTAATCTTTATGAAATTATTGTATAAAAAGTTTATAAACATCACCTTCTATTTTAACCTTTGTCGAAAACATGTCAACTATACTTGTGAGTCTGTCATAGCTCTCAATTCTGAAGAAGTTTTTTTCCATTGGTGCTGAAACAATAGCTTTAAATCTATCCACTCTGACTTCCTTGAGCTGAAACAAGAACACCACTTAAAACTTTGATTTATGTCCAGATCTAAAATCAGGAAGCTAACTCATCTCTGCACATCCAGTCATGTGAAAAAATTAGGACACCCCATTACAGGGAACGGTTTTGGCTCCCTTCCTGTTCACTCTTTATACTGCGGACTTCTCACACAACACAACGCACTGCCATCTACAGAAGTTCTCTGACGACTCTGCGATCGTTGGCCTCATCTCCAACGGAGATGAAGCTGAGTACAGAGGGCTTTATCCAGGACTTTGTGGACTGGTGCCATCAGAACTGCCTCCAGATCAACGCGAGGAAAACTAAGGAGCTGGTGGTGGACTGCTGCAGGCAAGGACAACCCCTCACAGCACCAGTAAATATACAGGGAACAGACATCGAGATGGTGACATCCTACAAGTACCTGGGTGTTCATCTGAACAATAAACTAGACTGGTCACACAATTCCGACGCACTCTACAAGAAGGGACAGCGCAGGCTGTTCCTACTGAGGAGACTCAGGTCTTTTGGTGTACAAGGGGCGCTGCTGAAGTCATTCTATGACACGGTGACACTATGACAACTAAGTAGACGGTTGTGCTGTTTCTTTCCATCTAGCTACAATGCTCCGCACTGTGTGTGTTAATATATTTACATATTTATTCCATCTAGCTACAATACTCCACACTGTGTGTTTATATACTCATATATTTATTCCATCTAGCTACAATGCTCTGCACTGTGTGTCTATATATATATATTTATATTTATATGTACATATGTATACTCGCTGCTCTTTTCTCTTGCCTTCTGATTGTTGCTCTGAGTGTTGCTATCCCTGTGCTGTTGCAATCCTGGAATTTCCCCATTGTGGGACTAATAAAGGCTTATCTTATCTTATCTTATCTTACATATTCAGTTCTTTATTAAGAAATGTTCACATATTGATGTCTAATATTGTTTTTATTTATCTCTGGAAAAGGAGGTAATTAATTGCAGGTAAATAACAAAAATTAACCTTATTTTACTCATTAAACAAAAATATCAACAAAAATGTGTATTCTAACTGAAGAAAAATTTAGGACACCCTACCACCTAATAGCTAGTGTTACCTCCTTTGGCTGAAATAACTTCAGTGAGATGCTTCTTGTAGCCATCTACCAGTCTCTGGCATCGGTCTGAGGAAAGTTTGCTCCACTTCTCAATGCAGAATTCTTTCAGCTGTGAGATGTTTGAGGGGTTTCTCGCATGTAGCCCCTTTCAAGTCACCCCTCAGCATCTCAATGGGATTAAGAGCTGGGTTTTGACTCGACCATTCCAGGACTTTCCATTTCTTAATTTTTAGCCAGTCCTTGGTGAATTTACTGGTATGTTTTGAGTCACCGTCATGTTGCAGGGTCCAGTTCCGCTTCAGCTTTAATTTTTTTTTACATATGGTCTCATGTGGTCCTCAAGCACCCTCTGATACACGATAGAATTCACGGTGGATTCTATGATGGTGAGTTGGCCAGGTCCTGCTGCAGCAAAGCATTCCCAAACCATAACACTTCCACCTCCATGCTTCACAGTTGGTATGAGGTTCTTTTCCTGGAATGCTGTATTTGGTCTAAGCCAAACATGTCCTCTGTTCTGGTGTCCAAATAATTCAATTTTAGACTCATCTGTCAAAAGAACATTACTCCAGAAGTCCTGGTCTTTGTCTACGTTCTCTCTGGCAAACTTCAGTCTGACCTTCATGTTTCTGTTGAAGAGCAAAGGTTTCCTCCTTGCATGCCTCCCATGCAAGTTAAACTTGTGCAATCGCTTTCTGATTGTAGAGGCATGCACTTTCACATCAACAGTAGCAAGAGCCTGCTGTAGGTCCCATGATGACATTTTAGGGTTTTTGGAGACTTCTTTTAGCATCTTGCGATCTGCTCTCGGGATGAACTTGCTTGGACAGCCAGACCTGGTTTTGAAAGTCCTCCACTTGTAGACTATTTTCCAGACAGTGGAATATCTGATTTCAAATTCTTTTGAGATGTGTTTAAATCCCTTACCAGACTCATAAGCTGCTACAATCTTCTTTCTGAAGGCCTCAGATGGCTCTTTCGATCTCACCATGGTGTTCACTCTCACTTCAACAGTCAGCAGCACACCAAACTAAATGTCTGAGGTTTAAGTAGGACAAGCCTCCTTCAAAATGCTGAGTAATGATATTCTAATCATGTGCACCTGATGTGATACACCTGTGTGTGATTTTAGCCATTTTAAGTGGGAATAAATGTGAAGGTGTCCTTCATGTCTTTAGAATTACATTTTACAGAACATTTTAGAAAGTCTTGTATTGTTTATGTTATGGCTTGAGCGCCAATTCTGTCCGTACTTGGGTTGTCCAGTATTTTCCCCATTTCATCCCGTTTTGAGCCTTGTTATTGTGGCCTTCGTATGAGCTCTAATTTTGACAGCGTCACGATGGGACTTCCGGCTGTCAAAGCCGAGTCGCGTTGTGACAGCTGTTTGTCATTTCATTTAATTACATTCCCCTTTTCTGATTGGGTCCAAGTAATCATTTTAGGGAGCAGGTGAGGCTTACTCCTCGTGGCGACCTACACAACAGTACGTGCTCCTCCGCGTACGTGGCTGGAGCCCCTAACCCCAACTCCAGTCTCCCTTATGATTCGTCGTTACCTGTAAGTGTTATTCATCCTCTTTGTCTGTTGTCTTGTGCCTTAGTCTATGTCCGTGTTTTGCCTCACGTGGCTGTTTGTTTTGTATCCCTCCTCAGAGTATTCAGTCTTGAATCTTGAGTCTTGGCCTTTGTTCGTGTGTTTGCCCCACGTGGCTGTTTATTTTGTCATAATGTCTTTCGTTAATAAAACATGCAAACTCACTGGTTGGCCCATAGCGTCTCAATGATGCCCAGCAAGGGACAACCATAACAGTTTAGTTATATTACTTGAATCTTCCAGTATTGTTAAAATTGATATTAAATATCCATATGTCCAAATATGTAAAAAAAAACAAAAAAAAAACCACTCAGGCTTTCACAGGGTGTCCTAATTTTTTCACATGACTGTATTGAGTGAAGGTTAACAATGCTGACCATGTTTACATGCACACGAACAAACTGGTTATGATTGGATTTCTGGAGTTACTGTATCTGATTATTGAAGTGGTCATGTAAACAGAATAAGCTGATAAAGGCCTTGAATAATCCATTTATTCAGTGCATGTAAACATGACACAACAGATTATTGCCATTATCAGTTTATTCCCAGTAATCGGCTTATTGTGACCATGTAACTGGGGTCACTGTTAATGACATTATATTGACATTCAAAAAAAAATCATTTAGACAGCTTAAGTTAAAACTAAATACATAGGTGTGTAATATCACATTGTTGCTTACCCCAATAATCAGGCGAAATATGTTTTCATTGTCATATTTTTTAACCGTGTTAGTTCTGTCCAAATCACTGGGATCTCCATCTGTGATCATCACCAGGACTTTAGATGCATCAGGACAGGCTCCTACAGCTGGGTTACCAAAGATGTGGTTCCTAAAATAAAGTAAAAAGTAGATGTAATAAAATTGAATTAATGAAAACACTCTAGGGGTTGGTGATATATCAGCTATATTGGATCTACTGATACACTTGTCAAGATTCATAAAATGGCTATATTGCACCAATCGAATATAATTTATCACACTAATGCAAGCAGACAGCATGTAATTCAGCTCAGAGAAACGGGATCAGAAGGAAAAAGATGATTTCTACGTCGATTTCTACGATTTCTGAAAATTCCTTTTGCACATTTACACCGTCATGTATTTAATGCTATAAATGCTTTACGACATTGACTTGTGAGGCGGTTGTCAGACTGTCCAATGTGGCTGTCCCCCAACACACAAAACTGCTGCTTACGGAGAATGCCTTAATTGTTCCTGTTCGAGCCAAAAGACTGGCAAATGCTGGGAGTGGAGAGAAGCGGCACAACCAACAGAATCAAAGCAGGTCCGTCCCTAAGCACACAAAACGGGGGAGCCAGATAAAGATCAACATTACAGACTTCCACAGCATGTGTGCAGTGCAGTCTGCACTCTCCAGGTGTCCGCAAGCAAACTTTCAAAGTAAGAGCTCCCATCCGGTCTTATAAAGTTGGCAAATGAAGAACTGATTGAACGGAGGCACATAGTGCTAGCTATTAGACCACTAAGTATATGTGTGGTAAAATGATATTTCTGCAGATAAACTTGATTACTTGATAACGTGAGTTTTGTTGAGCAAAAGCTCCCCCCCCCCCACACACACACCACCACCACCCAAAAAAAAACATATTTTCATCAGTTACATATTCTTGTAAAGAACTTTCTCTGATTTGGACTTTTGTTTTCTTATGCACCTTTTACATAAGAGAAATTACATAGTGCAGGGGTCAGCAACCCGTTGCTCCAAATCCCACATTGTAGCTCCCTGCACTTACATCTCAAAGTGACATGGAAATTTTATTTTTCAAATTATTATGTACTGGAGGGGTCACGAACTGGCAGACTATGGTACAGACCCTGAAGCCTTTTAACACACACACACACACACACACACACACACACACACACACACACACACACACACACACACACACACACACACAAATATATATAACAGTATATACATTACCGTTCAAAAGTTTGGGGTCACCCAGACAATTATTTTGCGTTTTCCATGAAAAGTCACACTTATTTACCACCATGAGTTGTAAAATGAATAGAAAATATAGTCAAGACATTGACAAGGTTAGAAATAATGATTTGTGTTTGAAATAATAATTTTTTCCTTCAAACTTTGCTTTTGTCAAAGAATCCTCCATTTGCAGCAATTACAGCATTGCAGACCTAACATGATTGCACAAGGGTTTTCTAATTGTCCATTAGCCTTCTGATGCAATGAGCAAACACATTGTACCATTAGAACACTGGAGTGATAGTTGCTGGAAATGGGCCTCTATACATCTATGTAGATTTTTGCAGCTAGAATAGTCATTTACCACATTAGCAATGTATAGAGTGTATATCTGATTAGTTTAAAGTTCTCTTCATTGAAAAAAAGTGCTTTTCTTTTAAAAATAAGGAAATTTCTAAGTGACCCCAAACTTTTGAACGGTAGTGTATATATATATATATATACAGTATATATATATATATATATATATATATATATATAATTTTTAAAAAAAATATGGCTGTTTTGTTTTGACGAAATGAAAAAAACTGAACTTAAATTTTAATAAAGAAATATTGGGAGTAAATTCACGGTCATTGCAGTAAAACAGGAGAGAAAAGGACTTAACTGAACAAACTGGCCAATTTTTTTATCATTTCTCTTTTCATGATTGTTATGGTTTATTTCAAAGTGGGCCATGTCTTCCTTTATCTGTTTTCCCCACATATGAGAAGAACTCAGATGTTTGCCTACATAATTTGGTTTATTTTAATATTATAAGCAGCATAACAGCCTCAGCTAATTCTATTTTACTTCAAGAGGGGAAAAGTGGCTCTTTAGTTTGCAAAGATTGCAGACCCTTGCTCTAGTGTGTATATAAATATACAGTATACATGCACTGAGTATGAATTTTGATTCCTTTTTTTTTTAAATGTAGGTAAAACTAAATTACATTCAGTGCACTAAATATATATCACAATATACAGGGGGAAAATAAGTATTGAACATGTCAACATTTTTCTCATTAAACATATTTTGATGGAGCCATTGACCTGAGATTTTCACCAGATATCAGTAACAACCTAAGTAATCCATACATACAAACAAATCAAGGCAACTGTGTTCACAAAACAAGTTCTTTTTAACAAAGTGAAATGACACAGGGAATAAGTATTGAACACATGAAGAAAAAGAGGTGCAAAAAGGCATAGAAAGCCAAGAAACCAGCTGAAATCCATCAGAATTTAGAAAGCCCTTCCATCCCCAATCAGTGCAAATTATTTTAGCTTGTTAAGTCCTGACTGATAGCCTTTAAAAAGGTCTGTGAATATCAGATTGTCCCACCACAAAGAACTCATGATGGGTATATGCAAAGAGCTCTCTCTAGACCTTCACAACCTTATTGTTGCAAAATGTAATGATGGCATTGGTTACAAGCATATTTCTAAACTGCTGAATGTTCCACTGAGCACTGTTGGAGCCATCATTCGAAAGTGGAAAGAACATCATTTTAGCATAAACCGGCCACGACCAGGAGCTCTTTGCAAAATTTCTGACAGAGGACTCGAAAGAATTATCAGAAGAGTTATCCAACAGCCAAAGAGCATTTGTGGAGAGCTCCGTAAAGACCTGGAGTTAGCAGGTACTGCTTTTTCAAAGAAAACAATAAGTGCTGCACTCAACCGACATGGGTTCTATGCCTGCTCATCTTGCAAGACTCCATTGCTGAAGAAAAAGCATATTGAAACTCATTTAGAGTTAGCTACACAACATTTGGGCATGCCAGTAAAATACTGGAAGAATGTAGTTGGGTCAGATGAGACCAAAATTGAACTTTTTGGATGTCACAACACACAACATGTTTGGAGGAGAAATGGCACTGCACATCAGCCCCAAAACACCATACCAACAGTGAAGTTTGGAGGTGGGAGCATCATGGTGTGGGGGCAATTTTCAGCACATGGTACAGGCAGACTTCATATAAGTGAAGGAAAGATGAATGGACAAATGTAAAGAGACATCCTTGATAAGAACCTGTTGCCATCTGCCAAGATGCTGAAGATGAAACGAGGGTGGATATTTCAGCAAGACAATGATCCCAAAACACACAGCCCAAGAAACTCTCAACTGGCTCCAGAGAAGGAAAATAAAGCTGTTGGAATGGCTCAGTCAGTCACCTGATCTAAATCCAATTGAAAATCTATGGAACGAACTGAAGGTCAGAGTTCATAGAAGATACCCATGGAACCTTCACGATTTGAAGACAGTTTGTGTGGAAGAATGGGCTAAAATCACTCCTGAGCAATGCCTCCGCCTAGTTTCTCTATACAGGAGGTGTCTGGAAGCTGTTATTACCAACAATGTCATAAACTGGCCCCTCCGGGGCAAAAAGACAGGCACAAATGCTTAAATGTAGTGTGACATTTATTAGCAAAATATAAAAGCAGTGTAGACAACATAAAAATACACACTAAGGTTACTTACAGAAGATTCACTCCGGAGCAGGGAAGGCTCTGGAGGAGATGAGGTAAAACATGGAGGGAAAAGGTCCTAACCAGTCCAGGTTAAGCAATGCTGCCGCAGTGAAACAATGAGAGGAGAGGGTTTAAGTACTGGGCAGACAAATGAGCAGCAGGTGCGGGCTGAGCAGGCAGGTGAGCTAATTAACCTAACTGTCCGCAGCCGAGATGGCAGGAGAACAGACTGTGAACAGCTAGTGGGAGTGTCTGAGAGAGGAGGGCACATAAGAGACAATAAACCAAAATATATACAGAGAACTGACAACAAAATACTGACACACATACAAAACCCAGAAATAAATTGAATCTGAGCTCAGAGGGAAAATTAGATCTCAGATTCATGACAGAGCCCCTCCCCCCGCCAAGGGGTGGTATCCAGACACCCCCAGGCAACACCAAAAAGGACCACCCCCCATCCCCCCAAGAGAAAGAGTACAGTGAAAAACTACCCCGGGTGGGAGGTGGGGGAAAACAGGTTAGGAGAGAGCCCGCTCAGGACCCACAACCCCGGTACACCCGGCCCCTGGGCCCCCCTAGACCAAAGAACCCAGCTGTTCAGGTGGCCATCCGAAGTCCCAGGCAAGGCAGATGGCAAGGTGGAATGAG
This sequence comes from Pholidichthys leucotaenia, assembly GCA_020510985.1. NCBI lineage: Eukaryota > Metazoa > Chordata > Actinopteri > Cichliformes > Pholidichthyidae > Pholidichthys > Pholidichthys leucotaenia. The sequence goes on from CM035848.1 coordinate 53,028,134, forward strand.
TCGGGTGGCCTGCTGGAGAATATGGGCCACCCAACCCAGCAGCTCAGTCTGTTGGGCGGCCGGCCTGAGTTCTTCAGCCACCAGGACCGGAGGGGTGACTCAGGAGGTGGCTTCCCCATGGGGAGGCCCAGGGAGGGGATGTAGGGCCGATGAAGGGAAATCACGACGGTGTCTGGTGGCGGGGAAGGACCCCCGATGGCATCTGGCAGTGGTGAGGAAACCCTGACAGTGTCAGGAAGTGGAGAGGAGGCCTTGATGCCCTTGGTGGTATTGGGTTGAAGGACAGAAGCACCCGTGGTGGATCGGGGCTGGAGCATAGCAGCAGCCACGACGGGTCTGGGCTGGAGCATAGCAGCACCTGCAGTGGCTCCAGGCTGGACCATAGCAGTACCTGCGGTGGTTCTGGGTTTCAGCTCTGATGCACCCGCGGTGGCTCCGGGCTGGAGCTCTGCAGCACCCGTGGTGGGCCTGGGCTGGGCCAATGCTGCACCCTCAATGGGCCCAGATTGGGCCAATGCTGCACCCTCGGTGGACCCGAGCTAGGCCAACACTGCACCCTTGGTGGACCCGAGCTGGGCCAACGCTGCACCCTCGGTAGACCCAGACTGGGCCAATGCTTCACCCATGGTGAACAGGCCTACCCACAAGAGCACCAGGCCAAAGAGGCGGTCCACCATTGGGACACCAGACGAGGGCAAAGGAGGAAGCTCCATGACGACCTCAGCCTTGGGAACTGGACCCATGACGTCCTCAGGTGGGGAGCATGGACCCATGGAGACATCTGGCAAGGTTGGATTGGCGCCTTTGGCGCCTTGTACGCCAAAAGACCTGAGTCTCCTCAGCAGGAACAGCGGTTGCATAAATATGCACACCCTTAAACTAATACTTTGTTGCAGCACCTTTGGCTTTTATTACAGCACTCAGTCTTTTTGGATAGGAGTCTATCAGCGTGGCACATCTTGATGTGGCAATATTTGCCCACTCTTCTTTGCAAAAATGCTCCAAATCTGTCAGATTGTAAGGGCATCTCCTGTGCACAGCGCCCTCTTCAGATCACCCCACAGATGTTGATCGGATTCAGGTCTGGACTCTGGCTGGGCCATTCAGAAACCTTAATCTTTTTCTGGTGAAGCCATTCTTTTGTTGATTTGGATGTGTGCTTTGGGTCATTGTCGTGCTGAAAGATGAAGTTCCGCTTCATCTTCATCTTTCTAGCAGAAGCCTGAAGGTTTTGTGCAAACACTGATTGGTATTTGGAACTGTTCATAATTCCCTCCACCTTGACTAAGGCCCCAGTTTCAGCTGAAGAAAGACAGCCCCAAAGCATGAGGATGCCACCACCATGCTTCACTGTAGGTATGGTGTTTTTTTGGTGATGAGCAGTGTTGTGTTTGCGCCAAATATACTGTACCTTTTAGAATTATGGCCAAAAAGTTCAACCTTGGTTTCATTGGACCACAACACATTTTCCCACATGCGTTTCGGAGAGTTCAAATGTGTTTTTGCAAACTGTAGCCGGGCTTGGGTGTTTTTCTTCGTAAAATGAGGCTTCTGTCTTGCCACCCTAGATGGGAGATTCTTGTCACATGTACTAAACAGCCAGTACTTGCCAGAAATTCCTGCAGCTCCTTCAATGTTGCTGTTGGCCTCTTGGCAGCCTCCCTGACCAGCTTTTCATCAGTTTTGGAGGGACTGTCTTCATTGTGTTCCACTGTATATTTAATGCCTTGGGAATTCTTTTATATCCTTCTCCTGACTGATACCTTTGAACAATGAGATCCCTCTGATGCTTTGGAAGCTCTCTGTGGACCATGGTTTGAGCTGTAAGATGTGACTACAAAAATATCAGGAAAAGACCATTAGAACAGCTGAACTTTATTTGGGGTTAATCAGAGGCACTTTAAATGGTGGCAGGTGTGTGCTGACTCCCATTTAACATGAGTTTGAATGTGATTGGTTAATTCTGAACACAGCCACATCCCCAGTTATAAGAGGGTGTGCATATTTATGCAAGTAGGTTAGTGTAAGTTTTTTATTTTTTATTTTTCCCCTTAAAAGATTTCACTTTGTTTTTCAACTGGGTTGTACAGGTTGTAGGTCACATTAATGGTGGAAAAAGTTTTGAAGTGATTTATCTTGGTCTCATCTTTTTACATCACAAAGACCTGGCATTTGAACAGGGGTGTGTAGACTTTTTATATCCACTGTATGATGTTTTTCAATTTAAAAGACAATTTCCCACGTAATTAAAGTTGTCTGTTGTCGTATAATAAAAGAGCAATATTTAGTTTTTGTGAAAACACTTAATAGAATACAAACAATGTCATCCCACTTCACCAAACTCGATTATGGCAATTCCTCTCTCAAAGCTTACGTCCTGTTTTCTGACTGATGAAACAAGGATGCAAAGAGGAGAAAAACAACACAAATGTATTGTATTTTGAGAGCTGGAGCTGATCCACAGGACTGTTTGTGACTTCCTCCTGGGCGTTCTTTGAAAACGATAACGTAAGTTATGTGTTTGTAGTCTTTTAATTTATGTATTTTCACAACCTTATATCTTAACAGTTAGACAACAACCGACACCATTATTTACGTGGAAAATTATCTTTTAAATTGACAAACATCAAAATTCGATCGGGATCAAAAGATAACTTCTCTCTTGCCATTCATTTCAATAGAGATTTTTCCGATTTAAGGTCCCATAACCACCTTATCCCTAGCCCCCATGATGCCTTGTGTGAATTATGGGCGCAACTTCCGGTACTAGTTTAGAATGTGTGATTGTCACTGAAACGGGACACTTTTCCTTGTTAATAAACAATGACTTCGGCATCAAAAATGCAGGAACATGGCTTTTTGCACCTCAAAAGCAGTAATATAATCAGTAATAAAACACTTCCCACGGCTATCGAGGGATGAGAAGATGACCTTAAAAAGTGGTCTGGCAGACAGTAGCTCTGTTAGTTAGCTCCACTACTAAGATGCTAACACTGTAAACAAATAAAAGCTCTGAGATATACAGTCGTGGACAAAATTGTTGGTACCTCTCTGTTAATGAAAGAAAAACCCACAATGGTCACAGAAATAACTTGAATCTGACAAAAGTAGTAATAAATAAAAATTCTATGAAAATTAACCAATGAAAATCAGACAGTGCTTTTGAATTGTGGTTCAACAGAATTATTTTCAAAAACAAACTCATGAAACAGGCCTGGACAAAAATGATGGTACCCTTAACTTAATATTTTGTTGCACAACCTTTTGAGGCAATCACTGCAATCAAACAATTTCTGTAACTGTCAATGAGACTTCTGCACCTCTCGGCAGGTATTTTGGCCCACTCCTCATGAGCAAACTGCTCCAGTTGTCTCAGGTTTGAAGGGTGCCTTCTCCACACGGCATGTTTCAGCTCCTTCCACAGATGTTCAATAGGATTTAGATCAGGGCTCATAGAAGGCCACTTTAGAATCGTCCAATATTTCGCTCTTAGCCATTCTTGGGTGTTTTTAGCTGTGTGTTTTGGGTCATTATCCTGTTACAAGACCCATGACCTGCGACTGAGACCAAGCTGTCTGACACTGGGCAGCACATTTCTCTCTAGAATACCTTGATAGTCTTGAGATTTCATTGTACCCTGCACAGATTCAAGACACCCTGTGCCAGATGCAGCAAAGCAGCCCCAGAACATGACAGAACCTCCTCCATGTTTCACAGTAGGGACAGTGTTCTTTTCTTGGTATGCTTCATTTTTGCGTCTGTGAACATAGCGCTGATGTGCCTTGCCAAAAAGTTCCAGTTTTGTCTCGTCTGTCCATAGGACATTCTCCCAGAAGCTTTGTGGCTTGTCAACATACAGTTTGGCAAATTCCAGTCTTGCTTTTTTATCATTTGTTTTCAACAGTGATGTCCTCCTTGGTCGTGAAGTCCACTTCGGCTCAAACAACGACGGATGATGCGATCTGACACTGATGTACCTTGACCTTGGAGTTCACCATGAATGTATTTAGAGGTTGTTCTGGGCTCTTTTGTTACTATTCGTATTATCCGTCTCCTCCTGCGGCCACATCCAGGGAGGTTGGCTACAGTCCCGTGGATCTTAAATTTCTGAATAATACTGAACTGTTGTCACAGGAATATCAAGCTGCTTGGAGATGGTCTTATAGCCTTTACCTTTAACATGCTTGTCTAGAATTTTCTTTCTAATCTCCTGTGACAACTCTCTGCTTTGCTTCCTCTGGTCCATGTTTAGTGTGGTACACACCATGTCACCAAACAGCACAGTGACTACTTGTCACCCTTTAAATAGGCCGACTGACTGATTACAAGTTTGTAGACACCTGTGATGTTAATTAGAGGACACATCTTGGTTGAACATGTCCCTATGGTCACATTATTTTCAATCTTTTCTAGGGGTACCATCATTTTTGTCCAAGCCTGTTTCATGAGTTTGTTTTTTAAAGTAATTCTGTTGAACCACAATTCAAAAGCATTGTCTGATTTTCATTGGTTAATTTTCATAGAATTTTTTATTTATTACCACTTTTGTCAGATTCAAGTTATTTCTGTGACCATTGTGGGTTTTTCTTTCATTAACAGAGGGGTACCAACAATTTTGTTCCACGTGTGTATCAGTGTTTCCACCGCAATAAAGCCAGACGCATTTTGTTAAAAGATGTTGTACATAATCAAATATACCTCAGGGCAGACGTAGAATCTAGTCAGAGCCACAAAGAACCACAACATGATGCTTGGGTGTTTTAATGATGGGGTAAATACAGACAGCTGCAGCTGTTCGTTTTACCCCGAAATTAAAATGCTTATGCTGCTGTCATGCCGTGAATGCTTGTTATTTAACTTAACACGTACAGACCTTTTCTGACAATTGTTCAAAACTTTAATGTTCTATATTATGTGATAATTTAAAAATTAATGCATGCTGAAGCTGCTAATATCAAGTGCATATCACTCCAGTACAGTGCAATGAATGCAAAAAACCCCCCACCTACAGTATTTGATGTCACGCCTCGCCGCCCATCTGCGGCGCCAGCTGCACGCACACCTGCACCTCATCAGCGGCGAGGGATTTAAGCCGCCTCACCCTGGGCTTCGGCCTGAAGCCGTCAGTCTTCACTCGCTACTCTTGCTGTAAGGAATCTCAACCGCTCAGCAAACACCCAAGTAAGAATCTCTTACCTCCTTCTTCTCCTAGTCTGCTCCCCTGTGCACAGGTGGATTTCCCGGTGGCGGACCACTCCTCTCTGCCACCATTCCCTCGCTGCTGCACCGGGCGCTCCAGGTCGCTGTCTTCCGGGCTTCACCCTTGCTGTGCCAGCCACCTGCCATTCCCAAGTAAGCCAGTCATCATTATCATATCTCCTGTGTTGGTGTGGTGCCCGTTACCCTTCTCCCTTTGCTTCTCCCATAGGGTTGTCCGGCTGTACGGCCTCCTGCCTCCGTGCCCGACGCAGACGCCACCACCAACACATTCACATCTCGCAGACACACACTCATACACACTTGTTGTTAATAAAGCTATTAGATCTACCCTGAGCCTGCGTGTGTGTCTCCTGAGCCGTGCATTATGTCAGTAAGGCTTCAGCAGAGCGGCTCAGCAGATGGCGGGCTCACACGCCGACTTTCCACCCTCGAGGCTCGAGTGGACCTAATAGCCCACCAGCAACAGGTGATTCTAAATCAATTATCCATCATCACTAACCGATTGGACCGCTTGGACCCCCAACAGCCGTTCCCCCCGGCTCGTCAGGGCGGCGCGGCTCCTGCTGCTCCAGCGGCCGTCCAGCCTGCTCCGGTAGCACCGGTTCGGCTCACACCCATTCCGACCCCTGCCCGCTTTAGCGGTAAGCTCGGCGGAGCATGGGGGTTTATAATGCAATGTGAGTCCGTGTTCCACCGTGTGCCCGGAGATTTTCCCTCAGACCATAGCCGAATTGGCTACATAGGGAATCTCCTGGAGGGGCGAGCGCTTACTTGGGCTTACGCCGTAATGGCGAAGCCCAGTTACGCCACCCTCACCTATGGCCAATTCGTGAGACAGTTCCTGGAAGTCTTTGATCATTCTCGTACTGAGAGCGTTCAGGTCGATCGGCTTCTCAGCCTCCAGCAGGGAAGCCGGTCGGCAGCTGATTACGCGATCGACTTCCGGGTAGCGGCGGAGGAGGTTGGCTGGGATGAACGTTCATTCTGCGGCATCTTCCTCCGCAGTCTCAGTGATGGTCTGAGGGACGAACTGGCTGGGCGGGACATCCCGGAGACTTTAGCGGAGCTAACGTCCCTAGCCATCAGCCTGGATAACAGGTTGCGCGAGCGCACCTCAGAGCGGAAGTCGTCTTCTTCTCGCTCTCATGGTGCCTCGTCGCGCCTGTCCCAAGCTCGCCCCCTGGCGTTGCCGCCACCATCGCGCTCCGAGGAGTCGGAGCCGATGGTGACGGGCTGGACAAAGCTCCCTCCTGCGGAGAGACAACGCCGCCGTGAGTTGGGTCTCTGCATGTATTGCGGAGACAGCCAACACACGGTGGAGCTTTGCCCACAGAAGCCAAATGGGGAGGTCCGCGAGTCACTGTAGGGGGCCTCGCGGACGTCAATCGGTTAAATCCCCTCTCCCAATTGAAGCTGCCCGTCCGGTTTTGTCACAACCCCACTGGGCACCTCACCCACGCACTGGTGGATTCGGGCGCGGAGGGCAGCTTTATTTCACAAAGCCTGGCAACCCGATTGGGCATCCGTTGCCAAGCCCTCAAATCCCCTCTCGCCCTGGTCAACCTCTCCCATGTCTCCCTGGGGAGATTCACACACCAGACCGTCCCTGTCCCTGTGATCATCTCTGGGAACCACCGGGAGGAAATCACTTTCTACGTCCTCCCCAACTCTGTGTCGCCCGTCATCCTGGGATACCCCTGGCTTCGCCTCCATAACCCCGTCCTGGATTGGAAGTCCACCAGGGTATCGGCATGGAGTTCCTTCTGCATGAGCACCTGCCTGCAATCCGCTGCCTGCTCTCCGTCCTCTTCTCCAACTCCTAAGGACGCTGCGCCCCCGGATCTCTCCCTGGTGCCATCAGAATTTCACAACCTGGGTATGGTTTTCAGCAAGTCCAAGGCGATGTCTCTTCCTCCACACAGGCCCTACGACTGTGCGATAAACATCCGCCAGGGGGCACCCTTACCCTCTGGGCGACTCTACAGCCTGTCGGCGCCAGAGAAGGAGGCTATGAATTCCTACCTCAAGGAATCGCTGAGTGCTGGAATTATCCGTCCCTCGTCATCACCATTAGGCGCAGGATTCTTCTTCGTGGGCAAGAAGGACGGTTCCCTCCGTCCTTGTATCGACTACCGCGCCCTGAATGATATCACGGAGAAGGATCGCTACACCCTGCCACTAATGGACACCGCCTTCCACTCCCTCCAGGGGGCGACTTGGTTCACCAAGCTGGATTTACGCAGCGCATACCACCTCGTCCGGATCCGGGAGGGAGATGAGTGGAAGACAGCCTTCCGTACCCCGAACGGCCATTTCGAGTACCTGGTGATGCCGTTCGGATTGACCAATGCTCCAGCCGTCTTTCAGCGCCTAATAAATGACGTCCTCCGGGATTTCATCGGCCTGTTTGTGTTCGTCTACCTGGATGACATCCTCATTTTCTCCAAATCCAGGGACGAGCACCGGGTCCATGTGAGGCGGGTCCTCCAAAGGCTGCTGGAGAACCGGTTATATGTGAAGGCAGAAAAGTGTGAATTCTACGCTAAGACTACGTCCTTCCTCGGGTTCGTCATCTCCCACGACCAGGTGCTTCCGGACCCAGTGAAGGTGAAGGCGGTGGTGGAATGGCCTACACCTACATCAAGGAAACAGGTGCAACAATTTATTGGGTTTGCAAACTTCTACCGCCGCTTCGTCCCGAATTTTGGCACCGTCGTCGGCCCTCTGACCCGCCTCACGTCCCCTAAGGTCCCGCTCCGGTGGACCGAAGAGGCCGCAGCTGCTTTCCAGGCGCTGAAGGCGGAGTTCTCCTCCTCCCGAGTCCTCAGCCAAGTCGATCCGTCGCTGCAATGCATCGTGGAGGTGGATGCTTCGGACACGGGAGTGGGGGCGGTTCTATCTCAGCGGTCGCCTGATGACGGAATCAAACGGCCCTGCGCTTTCTTCTCTCGGCGCTTGTCCCCGGCGGAACGGAACTACAACGTGGGGGACAGAGAGCTCCTTGCCATCAAGCTCACGCTGCAGGAGTGGTGTCACTGGCTAGAGGGGGCGGACCTGCCATTCGTGGTCCTGACTGACCACAAGAACTTGGAATACTTAAGATCTGCCAAGCGTCTGAACGCCTGCCAGGCGCATTGGTCCTTGTTCTTTGCCAGGTTCCGTTTTAACATCACCTTCAGGCCTGGCTCCAAGAACGGCCTGCCCGACACCCTCTCTAGGCAATTTGCCCCTGAGGCGTCTGAGGACACGGTCCACACCATCCTGCCCAGGTCGTGCATCGTGGGAGCCGTCACTTGGGACATAGAAAGTAAGATCCGGAAGGCGCAGGAATCGGAACCTGACCCTGGCGGCGGACCGGAGGGGAGGCTTTTTGTGCCATCCACGGTCCGGGGGGAGGTCATCCACTGGCTGCACACATCTAAGCTCACCTGCCACCCTGGTTCCTCCCGGATGATCGACCTTCTTCAACGGTCCTTCTGGTGGCCGGGCCTGCGGAAGGACGCTGCCCGCTACGCCCGGGCCTGCCCTGTATGTGCCACCAGTAAATCAGGTAATGCCCCTCCAGCGGGTTTGCTCCAGCCTCTGCCTGTCCCTGGCAGGCCCTGGTCGCATATCGCCCTGGATTTCGTCACCGGACTCCCAGTCTCTAACACCTTCGACACTGTCCTGACCATCGTAGACCGTTTCTCCAAGGCGGCACACTTCATCCCGCTACGAGGTCTTCCATCTGCCCTGGAGACGGCGGACCTCCTAATCCAACATGTGATCAGGCTGCACGGGATTCCGGTGGACGTGGTCTCGGACCGGGGGCTCCAATTTTCCTCAGAGGTTTGGAGGTCCTTTTGCAACACCCTGGGAGCCAAGGTAAGCCTCTCCTCCGGCCATCACCCCCAAACCAATGGGCAGTGTGAGCGGACCAACCAGGAGCTGGAGGCTGCGCTCCGCTGCGTCACTGCGTCCAAGCCTGCGTCCTGGAGTAACCATCTCACCTGGGTTGAGTACGCCCACAACACCGCCTGCTCTTCTGCCACAGGGATGTCTCCCTTTAAGGCGTCCCTGGGCTATGATCCCCCTCTTTTCCCAGTGCAGGAGAGTGAGGTAACTGTCCCCTCAGTTCAGGCGCACCTCAGGCAGTGCTGTTCCATCTGGGCGTCGGCGCGCAATGCGCTTTTACGCACGGCGGAGCGCAACAAATCCACGGCGGACCGGCACAGAAGACCTGCCCCAGCGTACCAGGTGGGCCACCGTGTCTATGTGTCTACCCAGGACGTCATTTTAAAGGGTGAGAGGAGGAAGCTGGCACAGCGTTTTATGGGCCCATACCCCATCACCAGGATTATCAACCCGGTGGCTGTGCATGTAGCTATTCCCCCCTCCCTCCGCATCCATCCCACCTTCCACGTTTCCAAGGTGAAGCCGGCAGTCTCCGATCCCCTTTGCCCTCCTCCTGCTGCGCAGCCCGCGCCCCGGATGATTGATGGCCATCCGGCCTGGCCTGTCTCCTCTATCCTGGACTCCCGGCGCCGGGGTCGCGGGTTGCAGTACTTGGTGGACTGGGAGGGTTATGGGCCTGAACATCGGCAATGGGTACCCTCGTCATTTGTGTTGGACCCGTCCCTCATTACTGAGTTCCACCAAGCGCACCCGGAGAAACCATCGCCAGGAGGCGCTGCTAGAGGGGGGAGTACTGTCACGCCTCGCCGCCCATCTGCGGCGCCAGCTGCACGCACACCTGCACCTCATCAGCGGCGAGGGATTTAAGCCGCCTCGCCCTGGGCTTCAGCCTGAAGCCGTCAGTCTTCACTCGCTACTCTTGCTGTAAGGAATCTCAACCGCTCAGCAAACACCCAAGTAAGAATCTCTTACCTCCTTCTTCTCCTAGTCTGCTCCCCTGTGCACAGGTGGATTTCCCGGCGGCGGACCACTCCTCTCTGCCACCATTCCCTCGCTGCTGCACCGGGCGCTCCAGGTCGCTGTCTTCCGGGCTTCACCCTTGCTGTGCCAGCCACCTGCCATTCCCAAGTAAGCCAGTCATCATTATCATATCTCCTGTGTTGGTGTGGTGCCTGTTACCCTTCTCCCTTTGCTTCTCCCATAGGGTTGTCCGGCTGTACGGCCTCCTGCCTCCGTGCCCGACGCAGACGCCACCACCAACACATTCACATCTCGCAGACACACACTCATACACACTTGTTGTTAATAAAGCTATTAGATCTACCCTGAGCCTGCGTGTGTGTCTCCTGAGCCGTGCATTATGTCATTTGATATCTAAATAGTCAAGCCTTTGGAAGCAAGCTCTTACTTAATTTGAAACCAGCACAGATTTAGCTGAGGTTTAGGAGTCTCACACCACGAACAGCAGCAAGTACCGGAACTACACAAAAACATTCAAAAATACAAAAACTACAAGTGCTGACATTAACTGCCACTTGACTGCAAAACAGGTATGTTAACTATACATTAAAAGGAATTTAAAACACTTTTAAAAACGCTATTTTAAATGCCCCACTACTCCACTCTTGCTGACTGATTTAACACTTCTTCAGCCAAAACCGGAAGTTGCGCCCATAATCGTTTCAACAGCAGCGCCCTCAGAAAAAAGTTGGATACGGAAGTAGAGGGAGCGTGCTTTAGGCTGTCTATGGCATTTATACCCCCTTAACACAGGGGTGGAGACCATTGAGAAATCACTATTTTTTCTTTATCTTTCAGCAATCTCCACTGTCACCACAATCCATTCAAAGTTTTGACTCAATCCAAAATACACAAGGAACTCCCAAATGATTCCAAAGATTACAAAAAAAACCCCCAAACAAGCAAAAAAAAAAAACCCAACAATAACTACTGGCCCAATCTCTCTGTCATTATTTGCACTACTGGGCAGGAGCAAAGACCCAAGCGCTGGACTGCTAGATGTGCAATTTATTAAGGAGAACATAAAGTCCAAACAGTCAGCAAAATAAACTTACATCAACTGAGGAGTGCAGGGAAATGGTGAGGATACAAACAAAAATGCACGTTGGAACAGGGTAGGGGTTCTGGGTGGCTCTGGGCTGGAGCAAAGCAGCACTAGCGAGGCTCTGGGCTGGAGCAAAGCAGCACCAGCTTTGGCTCTGGGCTGGAGCAAAGCAGCACCAGCGGTGAATCTGGGCTGGAGCAAAGCTGCACCAGTGGTGGCTCGGGGCTGGAGCAAAGCAGCACCCACGGTGGCTCGGGACTGGAGCAAAGCTGCATCTGTGGTGGCTCTGGGCTGGAGCAAAGCAGCACCAGCGGTGGCTCTGGGTTGGAGCAAAGCAACACTAGCGGAGGCTCTGGGCTGGAGCAAAGCAGCACCAGTGGTGGCTCGGGGCTGGAGCAAAGCTACACCAGTGGTGGCTTAGGGCTGGAGCAAAGCAGCACCTGCGGTGGCTCGGGGCTGGAGCAAAGCAGCACCTGCGGTGGCTCGGGGCTGGAGCAAAGCTGCACCCGTGGTGGCCCCCGGGCTGGGCCAGAGCTGCACCCACAGTTGCCCCCAGGCTGGAGCATAACACCCACAGTGGGCCCACACTGGAGCGCAGCACCTAAGTTTGTTTCAGACTGGGGCACAGCACCCATGATGGTCCCCGACTGGGACACAGCACCCACGGAGACCCGGACTGAGGAGGAGCTGCACCCATGGAGGTCCCGGGCTGGGATGGAGCACCAGCAACAACCTCATCAGATGGGGAAGCACCACTCTCGGAGGCCCTGGGCTGGGATGGAGCACCCATGAAGACCACATCCGGAAGGGGAGCTGCACCCACGGTGGACCCCGGGCTGGAGAATAAAACCCACAGCGGGCCCACACTGGAGCGCAGCACCTACTGTAAGTTGGTTTAAGGCTGGGGCACAGCACCCACGACAGTCCCCGACTAGGACACAGCACCCACGGAGACCCGGACTTGGGAGGTGCTGCACCCATGGAGGTCCCGGGCTGGGACGGAGCACCCACGATGACCTCATCAGATGGGGAAGCACCACCCTCGGAGGCTCTGGGCTGGGACGGAGCACCTGTGAAGACCACATCTGGAGGGGGAGCAGCACCCATGGAGGTCCTGGGCTGGGACGGAGCACCCGTGACGACCTCAGCGGGAGGAGCTGAACCCATGGTGATCTTGGGTGGCGAGCCTGGATCCACGGAGACTTCTGGCAGAGCTGGACAATCCTTGGTGACCCTGGGGGAAAGCTGAGGAAAGAGAAACAAAGAAACAGGGTCAGGGTCACCGGCGGCAGTGGAGCTAGGCGAGGTGAGCTCAGGTGCAGCTGACTGCTGCACTTGGCTCTCCCCACCAAGAGCCAGGCAAGATCTCTCCAAAAATAGAAATAACAAAGACAAAGGACAGCACTTGCCTGATCTCAAGCTCTACCACCGTCCAGGACTCCATCCATCCTCTGGAGTTCCAGCTTGGACTCTGCTGTGGTGGCCCCAGCAGCAAGCATGGCGGTCGATGTATTCCTGGGACCCCCCAGCGATGTAGCCCACACAGGTGGCTTGCTCGGCATGGCAACAGGAGGTCTTTTCCATGCTGGCGCTGGATCCGGCGCAGCTGAAGCCCAGGGACACTCACTCATCGGCGCAGGCTCCGGATCACAGGCAGCACTCTCCCTCCGTCTGAACCATGGCTGTAAGACTGGAACCAGGTTCTCCAGGGCCGCAGGCTCCTCCATCACCCGGCGGCTCAACCCAGTAGTCGGCAGACACTCAGGGAGAATAGGATAAGACATGGAGAGGGCAGGTGAGAGATGAATGGCTGCAGCAGGCGGTGAGGGCTCAGGGGACTGCAAACACTGAGCCTCCCTACCAGGACCAGGCAGAATCAGAATCAGAATCAGAATCAGAATCAGAATCAGAATCAGGTTTATTGCCATTGTTCATGTGATACACAAACTAGGAATTTGTCTTAGTGCCATGCTGCAACATTAAAAACATAATGAGAAAAAGGGATAAATTAAAAAACTAAAGGACTAGAAACGTGCAATAAGTGTAGAAAAATAAGTAATAATAAGTAATAATAATAATAATACTAGTAATAATGAGTAGTACTAGTCAAGGCAGTTTTAAAAAATTAGCATGTAGCAGATAATGTGAAGTACCACATAGTGCAGTCAATAATGCAACAGAAAAACAGTGAAGAATGACATGAGTCTGGTTGAGCTGCTGTACATAGTGCACGAGAGTCAAAAGTCACTTAGTGTTCAGCAGTCTGATGGCAGAGGGGAAAAAGCTGTTCATGTGCCGGGAGGTTTTAGTCCGAATGGACCGAAGCCTTCTACCTGAGGGGAGGGGGGCAAACAGCACGTGACCAGGATGTGAAGGATCGGCTATGATCCGGCCAGCACGCCTCCGGGTCCTGGAGATGTACAGGTCCTGGAGAGATGGGAGCTTGCAGCCTATCACCTTCTCAGCAGTGCGCACGACGCGCTGCAGCCTTAGTCTGTCCCTGGCAGTGGCTCCTGCGTACCACACAGTTATGGAGGAGGTGAGGATGGGCTCGATGATGGCCGTGTAGAACTGCACTAACATCTTGGTGGGTAGCTTGAGCTTCCTCAGCTGCCGCAGAAAGAACATCCTCCGCTGGGCCTTTTTGATGAGGGAGCTGATGGTTGGCTCCCATTTGAGGTCTCGGGTGATGGTGGTGCCCAAGAAGCGGAAGGAATCTGCAAAGGTGATGGGAGAGCCTGTGATGGTGAGGGGGGGCAGGGGGGATGTGACTTTCCTGAAGTCCACAATCATCTCCGCTGTCTTCAGAGCATTCAGCTGCAGGTTGTTGTGGCTGCACCAGGACACCAGCTGGGCCACCTCTTCCCTGTAGGCGGACTCGTCACCGTTGGAGATGAGCCCGATGAGGGTAGTGTCGTCCGCAAGGCATATCATCATAAAATGTGGGAGAATGAAAAGACACTTGCCTGTGTTCCCGGGGCACGATGTTTCCTGCTGCAGCAGGTGTAGTCATCCCTCTCCGTGGCTACGGTGGACATGGGCCCCTCAGAGGATCGTGGAGGAGCCGCCCCTGCGGACATGGAGACAGATGGAGTTGGAGAGGAAATAGCTGACCTCTCAGCAGTGGGAGTGAATGTCGATGAGAAGTGGGAAACAGCAGCTGCGGAGAAAGTGGAAGCTGGCGGAACAGCTGGAGAGGAAAAACACAAAGAGGGCACTGCTGCGGCAGTCTTCTGCCTCAGCGAAGGAAAAACTGCTGCCTGAGAGGTGGAGGCGTTCTTCCAGCGGGATTTCCATGGATAGTGGCGTTCTGGAGCAGGTAGAGTGGGAGCAGGAACGGGTGCCGGAGACTGGTGAAGACCCGATACCACAGAGGCCTGGGAACGCCTCCCCTTTGGTGAGGGCCCAGGTTTCCGCAGGGGATTTCTTACCATCTCACTGTTCTCACATGGCAGAGCCGCCACCAGAGAAATCCTCTCCACCCCCTCAGCATGCTCCTTGAGCTGATGGCACCGGCGAGCAGCTGCCTCCGCGAGACCCAGGTACCACAGTGCATCATTCGGGGTAGGACTGATGCGAGCTGCGGAGATTAGCCCATCTATCTCCATAAGAGTTCTGCAGCACTCCCACCCCTGGCTCATTGGGTACCCGCACCCACCTACAGAGTCCATGAAAGCTGGCGACATATGGACCGCTCCAGAAAAACAGGAGGGTGAACCAAAAAACCACAAACTAGCAGCAGCTGGGTCTTAACTGGTCAGTGCCTACTGTCATGATTTGCCCCACGGGGCAGGGACAAAGACCCAAGCGCTGAACTGCTAGTAGTGCAATTTATTAAGGAGAACATAAAGTCTAAACAGTCCGCAAAATAAACTTACATCAACTGAGGAGTGCAGGGAAACAGCGAGGATACAAACAGGAATGCACGTTGGAACAGGGTAGGGGTTCCGACAGAGTAGAGAAATAACAGAGATAACCATGAGGCACTGACTATTGGGTTGCAGGAAAAGCATTCTTAAATAAGGCAGGTAATCAAACACAATGAGTGCCATCAAGTGTGGATCTCATGAGTGGGCAGGTGATGTAATTACTGAGCGGAGTTTACAAACGAGATGAAAAGGGAGGAGGGAGTGTCTGGAAGAGAAGAGCTCATGCCACGGAGACTCCACATAACAAAACCCACACACAGAGAAACAATATATAAACTTGAGAAAACACAGGATAAGAACAACAATAAATAGAGAGCCTGAGCATGGTGAAACACCGCGCTCCATCTCAGAACACTCTCAATGATCTCTGTGCTGTGTAAAAGGCAGCCAGGCTCATACTCGCACAGTGACTGAATTAAATTAAAAAAAAAAAAAAAATGGTCTGGCATTAAAGTTGAAGTCAGTAGGCAGATCACTGCTCATAGACAGAGTGTTGCTGGGGTGGCTGGGGGAGCTGGTGCTGAAACGGGAGGGGAGGAGGGATGCCGTGAGAGAAAGCCCTTGGTAATCCTCACACAAGGAACAGACAAACAGACGTGATATTAATAAAGAAAATAAGAAGATAAAATAAATAAACACCACTGAAAGCTGCTCCAATCTTACAGCTGAATTTAGACTAGTTACAAACCAAATCTGTCAGTGTCAAAAATCCAAATTACACACGATGGCCAAGTGGAACACATGAAGCTGCACAATAAAAAATCTTTTTATTTCCAGATTATAATCTCTAAACCAAGATATTGTAGCGTTGGGGCTGTGATAAGGGGGCGGGGATTCTCCCGGCATGCTTGCGCCGGGGAGGATTCAAACACTGCTATTATCCGTGTGTTCTAAGTGTTATTGCTGTGCCATTATAACTGTGTAATAAGACCAGTTGTGATATCGTGTTTCCCCTGTATATGGTAGATCATGTGTCTGTGTCACCATGAGTGAGACAAGGATCTGTGTGAACGGCCTCCCCTCCATTCTGTGTAGTGAATGTGTGTATAAATAAAGCCTGTTTCGTCACAGTCGTCTCTCCTTATTGTGTGAACCCTTGCAATGTCACAATGACCATGTTTACGTGTACACAAATAAACCGGTTATGAATGGATTTCTGGAATTATGTGATTATTCAAGTGACCATGTAAACAGAATAATCCAGTAAAGGGCATGCAACTGCTGTCATTAATTCAAATGGTTGACCCTCCAATAATCAGTTTATTCAGTGCATGTAAACATGAGAAAACTGATTATTGCCAGCATCATTGACCCTGTTTACATGGTCACGAGTAAACTGATTACTGGAGTAAACCGATACAGATAATAAACGGCTTATGGTGTTTACATGCACTGAGTAAACAGTTTATTGGGCAAATAAACTAGGTGTGTTAATCCGTTTTCTCACAAACCGATAATGGCCTTTAACTGATAAAGGTAATTGGATTACTCTGTTTACATGACAGTTTCAATAATCAGGTAACTCCAGAAAGCTGATTGTAATCGGTTTAGTCGTGACCATGTAAACATGGTCAGTTTATTCTCAGTAATTAGTTTATTGTGACCATGTAACCGGGGTCACTATTTTAGACTATGGAAATACCACTTCACTCTGATACAGCTGTGTGTAAATGTGTCTGGGGTTCACCTGCAGGGATCCGCATGTCCAGCTGCCTCATGGCACACTGGAGCCAGGGCTCGATTAGAGCGAATTTTGCCGGCTAGAATTCCTCCCACAAGAGATGGCTCTGTGCATGTTGCCTCATGAGTCAATTGTATAGTTTCTGGCAAATTTTACTATCACTATATCACATTTACAGAAATGGGATCCAGTTTGCAGCGGCACTGGCTGGTCCATGAGTGGGGCAGGTTATGTGAGAGAAATTAGTTATTATTCATCAGGGTTTCACTGCGCTCAATAAGCCAAGTTATGGAGATAAATCACCTGATAATAATTGTGTTTTTCACAGACTAATTCATAGACAAAGCATTTTAAATGAAGTGGAAAAGTTATTTTAACATATTCTGTGTGTTTCAGTTGTTTTGTAGTTTGTCAGACCCACCTGACAGAGTCAAACAGAATTTTGTGGATAACCGCAATTTCTCACGGCAGGTGGAAACTTTGCAGCTTGGTCGGTGTTATGCCGAGAATTGCTCGCTTGCTGAGATTTGCATCCCATCCCCAAAAACTATAAAATATAACACTACAGCCAGGCTTGTAGCAATTTGTGTATTTTTAGAAGTTCCCATTATACATTTTTAGAAGTAAAAATTGTTATTACCTCTTGTAAATTATCTTTAAATTATATTTATTTGCCAGATGTTCTAGTGTTTCAAAGAGGGTTAGAAATCATAGTGATCCAACTCCACATTTTACAGTCTTCACAGCTGAGATTTTGCATATATGCATTGTTGGTAAAAAAAAGGGTAATCACTTTTTCAAAGTTGTATTGACTGACTAACACTAAACATCTGCTTTTGATGATGGGATGCTATTCTCGGCAAACGAGCAATTCTCGGCATTACACCGGCAGATTCTCAAGTCACGTTTGTTTTTATACATCCCACCGTGTGCGTGAAAATCAGCGTATGCCGTGTTTTTGTGCGTGCGCACAATTTATAGCTGCCCAGTACGACCACAGACTGATCTGTGGCCACTGAGCAGGTATGGTGCTGATTAATGGAAATGCAACTGAACTTACAGAACAAATGTGAGGGCCTTGTATGTGTTGGTGAGAGACCTCATGTGGGGTTCTTTCATGAGTTTATCAGTTGCTTTGCCAGCTGCGTAGTCATGGAAGTCAAAAACTTTCCTGTATGTGGAGGAGAACTGAACTGCTGCAAACTAAAAAAAACCAACAAAACAAAACAGAAAACATGAGCAATTATTCTTGTAACACATCCAATGCATCCAGAAAGTATTCACAGCGCTTCACTTTTTCCACATTTTGTTATGTTATAGCGTTATTCCAAATGGGATTATATTCAATTTTTTCCTTAAAATTCTACACACAATACCCCATAATGACAACGTGAAAAAAGTATTTTTTTTTTTTTTAGATTTTTGCAAATTTATTAAAAATAAAAAACTAAGATATCGCATGTACATAAGTATTGCTGTGAAGGCTGTGAATACTTTCCGGATCCACTGTATGTTATAATAATAATCTCTTGTAGAAATGGTGCAGTAACCTTGACTGATGTGTTTTTAAGGCTGTTCATCATCTCAATAATAAAGTCTTTATTTTTGTTGAACTCATCTCCGGTCATACTCGCTGATCCATCAAATAGAAAAACCAGATCCACTGTATTTTCTGCACAATCTGAAAAAGTAAAGAATTTTTATTAAAAAAAATCTTTGAGCAGTTAATAAATATTGATGCAATTTCAAGGGTCATTGACCTTGGGAAACAGGATTGAATGTGGAATTTTGCTGAAGTATCTTGTGACACACAACATTCATGTAGGACTTCTCAGTGCATTCACGGATGACACTTGGACCACAAACCTTAATATGATCAAAACAGAAATTCAACATGTTTGCATGCTTACATTTACAGAAGCACCGAACACAAAGAAAAGAGGAAACTATTTTGGAATTTCATCAACGTTTTAGGATAATTAAAGATTTTGACATGATGTCAGCAGTTATAAAAGGGAAGGAAAATTGAGGATAAGGAATATAAAGGGGGAAAAAGAATCTGGGGAAATTGGGAAGTTGCAAGGAAACAAAGAAACAGAAGGAAATTGGGAACCTGAAAATATTAGGAAATTTGAAATGGGGAAATACAAAAAACTGGGAAAGTCACAGAGCACTGGAAATGGAGGAAATGATAAGGTACCAGAAAATTAGGAAAAACAGAGGAAACAAGGAAAGTATGGTGTGGTGTTTTGGACGTGGTGGTTCGCCCTCGGTGACGTCATCACCGGCCATGGCACCATCCAGCGCGACCCTTCTGTATATAGTTAGTTGTATGTTGAATAAAGGAGAGTTCAGCTCACGTTCGTTGTCAGCGCCTCATTTCCAGACATAACAAATGGTGACGAGGACAAAGAGGATAAACCCTGATCACCTTGACAAGAAAGTGTGCATGGCACCCCTGCAGCCGTTCCTCACTCAACCAGGTAAGCCTCCGGTCTCCTGGACCCACTGGCACGAGATATTTCAGAATTTTTTTGCTGCTGCCAGTATAAACAATGCTAACAACAAGAGGCTAAAGGGGTTGTTAGAATACAGTCTTGGCACTGAGGGGCTGCATGTGCTCCGATCCTTGGGCTCTACAGACACATACGAGGACTGTGTGGCAGTGATGGACAGGCTTTTAGCTAACAAATGCAGTGTAACGGCACGACGAACAGTTTTCAGCCGATGCGTCAACGTGCAGATGAGACAATCCGGCAGTTTGCTACAGCGCTTTGGGCCCTAGTCTAGAGCAGGTGTGCTTTTGGTCATTTAGAAGATGAACTAATACGTGACAAGCTAGTGGAGAATACTAACAACAAGTGGCTGCGGGATAAGCTATTTTTGGCAGAAGATGGGCTAAAATTAGACGAGGTTGTGAGAATGGCGTCCCAAATGGAAATGGTCGACCAGCTAATATCGCAGCTAACGCCGCCTAGCCAACAAGCCCCTCGTCCGGCCCCACGAGCACAGGCCGTCATTGCTGCCGCCCAGTGCGCCGGCTCTGCTTCTCCCTGCTACAACCTAAAGAAGAAGAGTAGGAAGCGGGACAATACGGGTGAGCGCCCACACTGCGATGGCTATGGTTCATCCAGACATCAGACCCAATCAACCGCCTGCTCAGCTAGGGGGATGAGATGCTACCACTGGAGGAAGCTAAACCATTTTGCCAGGGTCTATTGCTAAACTTTCACAGACTCAACAGTCCGCTCACCAGGCTTAGCCACCGTTCACTCAGTAGATGCCAAAAACTGGCCGTTCAGGTTGTGCACAGTGGAGCTAGATGGTGTTGGCGTGCCACTGCTGCTGGATAAGGTGGCCTCGATGTCCCTTCTGAGCATGTCTACGATCAGGAAGCTGTTCCCTCAGAAAACCATCTCAGCTAATGCGGAGGACTTATTCAGTTACAGCCACGGCAGAATTGGTATGGTAGGGACGGTCAGTTTTTCTGTGCAATACAGCTCTAAGGCCGTTCCATCATTCACCTTCCAAGTGACACACCAGGGGGCCGATCTGCTGGGCATCGACCTGATCAGCAAGCTGGGTTTCTCCATCACCGACACAATGGGCCCCACCATTCTGGCAGTCACCTCATCCTGGCAACACCGTTGGCAAGCGCTTTTCATGGGGCTGGGCTGCCTCACCTCTTTCAACCACCAACTGCTCATTGAGCCGACGGTGTCCCCGGAAATTCAGCCTCTCCTCCGGCTACCCCTTGAACTATGGGATGACATCACAGCAGAGCTGCAGAAGCTGTTGGACGCTGGCATCATCGAGCGGGTCGACGCATCTCGCAGGATCTCAAACTTGGTGGTGGCAAAGAAGAAGACGGGGGGCCTTCAACCGTGTATCATCCTCAGAATGGTGAACAAGGTGGTGATCCCCAACAAATTCTTCTTCATCTTTTAGATTTGATTGGTGGTTGGCAACCAGCTCACAGGTGCATTGCCGCCACTGACTTGATTATCATCACTCCATATCTTTGTATAAGGAACTCTCATAAGGAGTTCTGAACAACTCCTTATGTGTGAAAAAACTATCCTTCCCTGGACTGGACTGTGTCCTCCATATCCCCTGCCCACAACAGAAGAGCTGATGGCGACGTTCCATGGTTTGAAGGTTTTTTTCCAAACTGGATCTCTGCCAAGGCTACCTACAAGTTCCCCTTCACCCAGACAGCTGCAGCCTAACAGCCTTCGTCACCCACATGGGAGTATTCAGGTACACCTGCATGCCTTTCGGCCTTAGTTCAGCCTCGAGCTGCTTTCCAAAGATCATGACTCCTATTTTCACCGGTCTCCCAGGGGTGGTGGTGTACTTGGACGAAATTGTAGTGCACAGCACAACATTGGCATACCACGGTGCTTGCCTTGATAAAGTTATGGAAGTGTTAACAAGACACGGCCTCACACTCAATGGGGAGAAATGTGTCTTTGGAGCAGCAACCACTGAATTCGTGGTTGAATTAGACGGAGTAGCCGTACCACTCCTGCTCGACACAGCGGCGGTGCGTTCAATGTTAAACTGGGCCACGGTGAAGAAGTTTTTCCCCAACCACAAAATCAAGAAGAACCCAACACCACTGTATGGCTATAGTAGTCACAGACTGTGCAATATCGGAACAGTGGAACTGACTGTTTGCTGCAAGCTCAAAATTGTGTATGACTTCACGTTCCAGGTGTCAGCACACGGTGACAACATTATGGGATGTGACCTTTTCTACAGACTGGGCTTCGCTATCAGAGACAGGGCTGGGTTCGAATGGTCCGGGTGCGGCAGTTGGGGCACAGCGGACCTGGATGATGATGTTGTGGTGTGGGATGAGGTAATACGGAACAGCACCGACAATGCTCCATCCACCCCGTGCGCTCAGGAGGAGAGGGAGCCCGTGCCCATCGGGAACAACACCGATGAGGTAATTATGACATCAAAGCGTCCACACCTCACTCTCAGGAGGAGAGCTGCACGGAGGGAGAGCCCGAGCATGCAGAAAGCCCAGAAACACAGCAGCGGCAACAGGGCACAAACACAACGCACGATGCGGGACAGCAGAGCACTTCAGATGACAGAGAGGAAGAACTGGACTTCTCCGGTACCCTTGCTCAACAAGCTACGGAGGTTGCAACCGAGCTGACGGGTGGAGAGTCCGCTTCAATGACACTGGAGAGGCACCAGACACCTTCTGTACTCACGACGAGCTTCAAACGATGACAGAGACAACGGGTGAAGGGTCCGCAATGGACACAGTGATTATGGAACCGCCGCAGCACGACGGAGGTTCCGAGCCGAAGAAGCACGCAGAGCCACCGGGAGCACAACAACAATGCATGAAACCAATTAAGGTGCCGCTCCAAGTCATGGACTGGGTTGGGGTTTGCACCAGCGAGAGACCAAGACGGCAACTGACTGGGCCGCAGCCAGCGAAACAACGGCCGCCACTGAGGATTGTGGCAAAGCGTGGAACAGCGTGCTTTTGGCTGACAGACAGTTCGGTTTGGCATGCGAACCAACTATGGCGTGTCCGGGTTGGCTGCTCCAGACGGCGAAGGTCTGCGGGAGTCAGCTACTGTAGTGTAGGACCTGGGCCCCAGTGTCATGAAGATTGGCCCCGGGGGACTGACAGCTCCAGGGAGGCAGCCGCCACGGGCCTGCTTCAAAGCCCCAGTGAGGAGGCCGCCACAGGCCCGCCACAAAACCCCATCAGACAGAACTGCTCCTCCCATGGAAGACCGTAAGAAAAAAAAAAGAATGACGGTTTAGTTTGCAGTGCAGCTAAAAAAAAGTGGCAGAATAATCCTCTTAGCCCGTTGGGTACAGCGGCGGTCCACCTGTGGACCCTAGTTCTAAATTTAAAAACAAACCAAAACAAGAGTTCTTTGGAAAAGGTGTTCTTTAAGATATAATAAGGGGGTTGATTTGCTGAGTTATGTGTTGCTTTACATTCTTCTGAAGGAGGGCATGTGATGTGTAACTTTGGGAGGGTTTGAGCCCTGGGGCTTACCATAGTCGGCGTCAGGCATCAGATGTCATGACGTCAGGTGGACTGCGGTCTCTATATGCAGTGCATCCGGAAAGTATCCACAGTGCTTCACTTTTTCCACATTTTGTTATGTTACAGCCTTATTCCAAAAGGGATTAAATTATTTTTTTTCCTCAAAAAATTTGTGCTCTGACATGCACTGTCATCTGTGGGACCTTGTATAGACAGGTGTGTGCCTTTTCAAATCATGTCCAATCAACTGAAATTACCACAGGTGGACTCCAATTAAGCTGAAGAAATATCTCAAGGATGATCAGTGGAAACAGGATGCACCTGAGCTCAATTCTGAGCTTCATGGCAAAGGCTGTGAATACTTACAGTGGTGTGAAAAAGGGTTTGCTCCCTTCCTGATTTTTCATTTTTTTTGTACGTTTGTCACACTTAAATGTTTCAGATCATCAAACAAATTTAAATATTAGACAAAGATGACACAAGTAAACACAAAATGCAGTTTTTAAATGAAGGTGTTTATTATTAAGGGTAACAAAAATCCAAACCTACATGGCTCCGTGTGAAAAAGTGATTGCCCCCCCCCCCCGTTAAAACATAAATTAACTGTGGTTTATCACCTCTTCGGAAAGCTGAGTTCAATTTCTCTAGCCACACTCAGACCTGATTACTGCTACACCTGTTCTCAATCAAGAAATCACTTAAATATGACCTGCCTGACAAAGTCAAGTAGACCAAAAGATCCTCAAAGGCTAGACATCATGCTGCCATCCAAAGAAATTCAGGAACAAATAAGAAACAAAGTAATTGAGATCTATCAGTCTGGAAAAGGTTATAAAGCCATTTCTAAAGCTTTGGAACTCCAGCAAGCCACAGTGAGAGCCATTATCCACAAATGGCGAAAACATGGAACATTGGTGAACCTTCCCAGGAGTGGCCGACCGATCAAAATTACCCCAAAAGCACAGCGATGACTCATCCAAGAGATCACAAAAGACCCCACAACATCATCCAAAGAACTGCAGGCCTCACTTGCTTCAGTTAAGGTCAGTGTTCATGACTCCACCATAAGAAAGAGACTGGGCAAAAATGGCCTGCATGGCAGAGTTCCAAGATAAAAATCCCTGCTGAGAAAAAAGTCAGTCTGATGTACCAAGTTTACATCGGGAATACATTTTGCAGAGGTCATTTGCACATTGACAAGAAATTAGCTAGACATCTTGCCAATGTGCAAACGACCTCAATAAGATGTATTCCCGCTGTAAATTTACCGACATTGGTCCAATATATGTTTGTTGTTGGGGTTGGGTTATCTCTGGCTAATAATACATTTGTTTGATGATCTGAAACATTGAAGTGTGACAAATATGCATGAATATCGGAAATCAGAAAGGGGACAAATACTTTTTCACAGCACTGTATATGAGTGTCAATACTGGAAGATAAAAAAGTTACACGCTTACATGAAAAAGTTCTAAAATTAAAAGAAAAGACACTTCTGAAAAACATTGATACTGGGAGACAAAAGACAAGAGAATATTTGGATATTTGTTGATAAAAAAAATTGGAGTCTTAAAAACTGTACACAAAATTAGAGATTTTTGGAAAACAAAGAGCACAGTAAAGACAAAGTGCTGCATGAAGGTAAGTTGATTATGTTAACAAAAATCTGTGTGTGGAGGTTTTCTTCGTGTTTTTACTCACCTTGTAGATAATCCCAGTGAATTGAGGCTTTTTAACTTTTAGGATTCTTGCCCAGGACTGTTTGGAGGCTAAATGTAAGAAGTCAGGTGTAAGAAGTCGGGTAAAATTAATCTTTATGAAATTATTGTATAAAAAGTTTATAAACATCACCTTCTATTTTAACCTTTGTCGAAAACATGTCAACTATACTTGTGAGTCTGTCATAGCTCTCAATTCCGAAGAAGTTTTTTTCCGTTGGTGATGAAACAATAGTTTTAAATCTATCCACTCTGACTCCCTTGAGCTGAAACAAGAACACCACTTAAAACTTTGATTTATGTCCAGATCTAAAATCAGGAAGCTAACTCATCTCTGCACATCCAGTCATGTAAAAAAATTAGGACACCCCATTACAGGCAACGGTTTTGGCTCCCTTCCTGTTCACCCTTTATACTGCGGACTTCTCACACAACACAATGCACTGCCATCTACAGAAGTTCTGTGACGACTCTGCGATCGTTGGCCTCATCTCCAACGGAGATGAAGCTGAGTACAGAGGGCTTTATCCAGGACTTTGTGGACTGGTGCCATCAGAACTGCCTCCAGATCAACGCGAGGAAAACTAAGGAGCTGGTGGTGGACTGCTGCAGGCAAGGACAACCCCTCACAGCACCAGTAAATATACAGGGAACAGACATCGAGATGGTGACATCCTACAAGTACCTGGGTGTTCATCTGAACAATAAACTAGACTGGTCACACAATACCGACGCACTCTACAAGAAGGGGCAGCGCAGGCTGTTCCTACTGAGGAGACTCAGGTCTTTTGGTGTACAAGGGGCGCTGCTGAAGTCATTCTATGACACGGTGGTGGCATCAGCCATCACTTTTGGAGTGGTCTGCTGGGGCAGTGGCATTACAGCAGCAGATAGGAAGAGACTGAACAAACTGATCAAGAAAGCTAGCTCTGTCCTGGGGCAGCGCCTTGACCCAGTGGAGGAGATAGGAGAGAGAAGGATGGTGGCTAAACTGTCATCTCTGCTGGAGTCCGAGTTCCACCCTATGCAGGACATACTGAATGCACTGAGGAGCTCATTTAGCAGCAGACTACATCATCCTAGGTGCACAACCGAGAGGTTTCGCAGGTCCTTCCTACCTACGGCTGTCAGACTGTACAACCTAAGCAGGGCTGCTAGCAGAGATAGCAAAAAGACGTGACAACCAAATAGTATTGAATGCAAAAGACGCAATAGACTTACACAATGGTCCCCTCCAGTATACAACTAGGAAAATACCGGTCGCTATGGAGGGTGACAATATGTATGGGTACATAATCATACCATGTAGGATAACTAAGTAGATGGTTGTGCTGTTTCATTCCATCTAGCTACAATGCTCCGCACTGTGTGTGTTTATATATTTATATATTTATTCCATCTAGCTACAATGCTCCACACTGTGTGTGTTTATATATTTATATATTTATTCCATCTAGCTACAATGCTCCACACTGTGTGTGTTTATATATTTATATATTTATTCCATCTAGCTACAATGCTCCACACTGTGTGTGTTTATATATTTATATATTTATTCCATATAGCTACAATGCTCTGCACTGTGTTTATATACTGTATTTATATATTTATTCCATCTAGCTACAATGCTCCACACTGTGTGTGTTTATATATTTACATATTTATTCCATCTAGCTACAATACTCCACACTGTGTGTTTATATACTCATATATTTATTCCATATAGCTACAATGCTCTGCACTGTGTTTATATACTGTATTTATATATTTATTCCATCTAGCTACAATGCTCCACACTGTGTGTGTTTATATATTTATATATTTATTCCATCTAGCTACAATGCTCCACACTGTGTGTGTTTATATATTTACATATTTATTCCATCTAGCTACAATACTCCACACTGTGTGTTTATATACTCATATATTTATTCCATATAGCTACAATGCTCCGCACTGTGTTTATATACTTATATATTTATTCCATCTAGCTACAATGCTCCACACTGTGTGTGTTTATATATTTACATATTTATTCCATCTAGCTACAATACTCCACACTGTGTGTTTATATACTCATATATTTATTCCATATAGCTACAATGCTCTGCACTGTGTTTATATACTGTATTTATATATTTATTCCATCTAGCTACAATGCTCTGCACTGTGTGTCTATATATATATATTTATATTTATATGTACATATGTATACTCGCTGCTCTTTTCTCTTGCCTTCTGATTGTTGCTCTGAGTGTTGCTATCCCTGTGCTGTTGCAATCCTGGAATTTCCCCATTGTGGGACTAATAAAGGCTTATCTTATCTTATCTTATCTTACATATTCAGTTCTTTATTAAGAAATGTTCACATATTGATGTCTAATATTGTTTTTATTTATCTCTGGAAAAGGAGGTAATTAATTGCAGGTAAATAACAAAAATTAACCTTATTTTACTCATTAAACAAAAATATCAACAAAAATGTGTATTCTAACTGAAGAAAAATTTAGGACACCCTACCACCTAATAGCTAGTGTTACCTCCTTTGGCTGAAATAACTTCAGTGAGATGCTTCTTGTAGCCATCTACCAGTCTCTGGCATCGGTCTGAGGAAAGTTTGCTCCACTCCTCAATGCAGAATTCTTTCAGCTGTGAGATGTTTGAGGGGTTTCTTGCACGTAGCCCCTTTCAAGTCACCCCTCAGCATCTCAATGGGATTAAGAGCTGGGTTTTGACTCGACCATTCCAGGACTTTCCATTTCTTAATTTTTAGCCAGTCCTTGGTGAATTTACTGGTATGTTTTGAGTCATTGTCATGTTGCAGGGTCCAGTTCCGCTTCAGCTTTAATTTTTTTTTACAAATGGTCTCATGTGGTCCTCAAGCACCCTCTGATACACGGTAGAATTCACGGTGGATTCTATGATGGTGAGTTGGCCAGGTCCTGCTGCAGCAAAGCATTCCCAAACCATAACACTTGCACCTCCATGCTTCACAGTTGGTATGAGGTTCTTTTCCTGGAATGCTGCATTTGGTCTAAGCCAAACATGTCCTCTGTTCTGGTGTCCAAATAATTCAATTTTAGACTCATCTGTCAAAAGAACATTACTCCAGAAGTCCTGGTCTTTGTCTACGTTCTCTCTGGCAAACTTCAGTCTGACCTTCATGTTTCTGTTGAAGAGCAAAGGTTTCCTCCTTGCATGCCTCCCATGCAAGTTAAACTTGTGCAATCGCTTTCTGATTGTAGAGGCATGCACTTTCACATCAACAGTAGCAAGAGCCTGCTATAGGTCCCATGATGACATTTTAGGGTTTTTGGAGACTTCTTTTAGCATCTTGCGATCTGCTCTCGGGGTGAACTTGCTTGGACAGCCAGACCTGGTTTTGAAAGTCCTCCACTTGTAGACTATTTTCCAGACAGTGGAATATCTGATTTCAAATTATTTTGAGATATGTTTAAATTCCTTACCAGACTCATAAGCTGCTACAATCTTCTTTCTGAAGGCCTCAGACGGCTCTTTCGATCTCACCATGGTGTTCACTCTCACTTCAACAGTCAGCAGCACACCAAACTAAATGTCTGAGGTTTAAGTAGGACAAGCCTCCTTCAAAATGCTGAGTAATGATGTTCTAATCATGTGCACCTGATGTGATACACCTGTGTGTGATTTTAGCCATTTTAAGTGGGAATAAATGTGAAGGTGTCCTTCATGTCTTTAGAATTACATTTTACAGAACATTTTAGAAAGTCTTGTATTGTTTATGTTATGGCTTGAGCGCCAATTCTGTCCGTACTTGGGTTGTCCAGTATTTTCCCCGTTTCATCCCGTTTTGAGACTTGTTATTGTGGCCTTCGTATGAGCTCTAATTTTGACAGCGTCATGATGGGACTTCCGGCTGTCAAAGCCGAGTCGCGTTGTGACAGCTGTTTGTCATTTCATTTAATTACATTCCCCTTTTCTGATTGGGTCCAAGTAATCATTTTAGGGAGCAGATGAGGCTTACTCCTCGTGGCGACCTACACAACAGTACGTGCTCCTCCACGTACGTGACTGGAGCCCCTAACCCCAACTCCAGTCTCCCTTATGATTCATCGTTACCTGTAAGTGTTATTCATCCTCTTTGTCTGTTGTCTTGTGCCTTAGTCTATGTCCGTGTTTTGCCTCACGTGGCTGTTTGTTTTGTATCCCTCCTCAGAGTATTCAGTCTTGAGTCTTGAGTCTTGGCCTTTGTTCGTGTGTTTGCCCCACGTGGCTGTTTATTTTGTCATAATGTCTTTCGTTAATAAAACATGCAAACTCACTGGTTGGCCTATAGCGTCTCAATGATGCCCAGCAAGGGACAACCATAACAGTTTAGTTATATTACTTGAATCTCCCAGTATTGTTAAAATTGATATTAAATATCCATATGTCCAAATATGTAAAAAAAAAACAAAAAAACACTCAGGCTTTCACAGGGTGTCCTAATTTTTTCACATGACTGTATTGAGTGAAGGTTAACAATGCTGACCATGTTTACATGCACACGAACAAACTGGTTATGATTGGATTTCTGGAGTTACTGTATCTGATTACTGAAGTGGCCATGTAAACAGAATAAGCTGATAAAGGCCTTGAATAATCCATTTATTCAGTGCATGTAAACATGACACAACAGATTATTGCCATTATCAGTTTATTCCCAGTAATCGGCTTATTGTGACCATGTAACTGGGGTCACTGTTAATGACATTATATTGACATTCAAAAAAAAATCATTTAGACAGCTTAAGTTAAAACTAAATACATAGGTGTGTAATATCACATTGTTGCTTACCCCAATAATCAGGCGAAATATGTTTTCATTGTCATATTTTTTAACCGTGTTATTTCTGTCCAAATCACTGGGATCTCCATCTGTGATCATCACCAGGACTTTAGATGCATCAGGACAGGCTCCTACAGCTGGGTTACCAAAGATGTGGTTCCTAAAATAAAGTAAAAAGTAGATGTAATAAAACTGAATTAATGAAAACACTCTAGGGGTCGGTGATATATCAGCTATATTGGATCTACTGATAAACTTGTCAAGATTCATAAAATGGCTATATTGCACCAATCGAATATAATTTATCACACTAATGCAAGCAGACAGCATGTAATTCAGTTCAGAGAAACAGGATCAGAAGGAAAAAGACGATTTCTACGTCGATTTCTGAAAATTCCTTTTGCACATTTACACCGTCATGTATTTAATGCTATAAATGCTTTATAACATTGACTTGTGAGGCGGTTGTCAGACTGTCCAATGTGGCTTTCCCCAACACACAAAACTGCTGCTTACGGAGAATGCCTTAATTGCTCCTGTTCGAGCCAAAAGACTGGCAAATGCTGGGAGTGGAGAGAAGCGGCACAACCAACAGAATCAAAGCAGGTCCGTCCCTAAGCACACAAAACGGGGGAGCCAGATAAAGATCAACATTACAGACTTCCACAGCATGTGTGCAGCGCAGTCTGCACTCTCCAGGTGTCTGCAAGCACACTTTCAAAGTAAGAGCTCCCATCCGGTCTTATAAAGTTGGCAAATGAAGAACTGATTGAACGGAGGCACATAGTGCTAGCTATTAGACCACTAAGTATATGTGTGGTAAAATGATATTTCTGCAGATAAACTTGATTACTTGATAACGTGAGTTTTGTTGAACAAAAGCTCCCCCCCCCCACACACACCACCACCACCCAAAAAAAACATATTTTCATCAGTTACATATTCTTGTAAAGAACTTTCTCTGATTTGGACTTTTGTTTTCTTATGCACCTTTTTCATAAGAGAAATTACATAGTGCAGGGGTCAGCAACCCGTTGCTCCAAACCCCACATTGTAGCTCCCTGCACTTACATCTCAAAGTGACATGGAAATTTTATTTTTCAAATTATTATGTACTGGAGGGGTCACGAACTGGCAGACTATGGTACAGACCCTGAAGCCTTTTAACACACACACACACACACACACACACACACACACACACACACACACACACACACACACACACACACACACACACACACACACACACAAATATATATAACAGTATATACATTACTGTTCAAAAGTTTGGGGTCACCCAGACAATTATTTTGTGTTTTCCATGAAAAGTCACACTTATTTACCACCATGAGTTGTAAAATGAATAGAAAATATAGTCAAGACATTGACAAGGTTAGAAATAATGATTTGTGTCTGAAATAATAATTTTTTCCTTCAAACTTTGCTTTCGTCAAAGAATCCTCCATTTGCAGCAATTACAGCATTGCAGACCTAACATGATTGCACAAGGGTTTTCTAATTGTCCATTAGCCTTCAGACGCAATGAGCAAACACATTGTACCATTAGAACACTGGAGTGATAGTTGCTGGAAATGGGCCTCTATACATCTATGTAGATTTTTGCAGCTAGAATAGTCATTTACCACATTAGCAATGTATAGAGTGTATTTCTGATTAGTTTAAAGTTCTCTTCATTGAAAAAAAGTGCTTTTCTTTCAAAAATAAGGAAATTTCTAAGTGACCCCAAACTTTTGAACGGTAGTGTATATACAGTATATATATACTGTATATATATATTTTAAATATGGCTGTTTTGTTTTGACGAAATGAAAAAAACTGAACTTAAATTTTAATAAAGAAATATTGGGAGTAAATTCACGGTCATTGCAGTAAAACAGGAGAGAAAAGGACTTAACTGAACAAACTGGCCAATTTTTTATCATTTCTCTTTTCATGATTGTTATGGTTTATTTCAAAGTGGGCCATGTCTTCCTTTATCTGTTTTCCCCACATATGAGAAGAATTCAGATGTTTGCCTACATAATTTGGTTTATTTTAATATTATAAGCAGCATAACAGCCTCAGCTGATTCTATTTTACTTCAAGAGGGGAAAAGTGGCTCTTTAGTTTGCTAAGATTGCAGACCCTTGCTCTGGTGTGTATATAAATATGCAGTATACATGCACTGAGTATGAATTTTGATTCCTTTTTTCTAAAATGTAGGTAAAACCAAATTACATTCAGTGCACTAAATATACAGGTATATCACAATATACAGTGGGGAAATTAAGTATTGAACATGTCAACATTTTTCTCATTAAACATATTTTGATGGAGCCATTGACCTGAGATTTTCACCAGATATCAGTAACAACCTAAGTAATCCATACATACAAACAAATCAAGGCAACTGTGTTCACAAAACAAGTTCTTTTTAACAAAGTGAAATGACACAGGGAATAAGTATTGAACACATGAAGAAAAAGAGGTGCAAAAAGGCATAGAAAGCCAAGAAACCAGCTGAAATCCATCAGAATTTAGAAAGCCCTTCTATCCCCCATCAGTGCAAATTATTTTAGCTTGTTAAGTCCTGACTGATAGCCTTTAAAAAGGTCTGTGAATATCAGATTGTCACACCACAAAGAACTCATGATGGGTATATGCAAAGAGCTCTCTCTAGACCAGGGGTCACCAACCTTTTTGAAACCAAGAGCTACTTCACGGGTATCGAGTCATGTGAAGGGCACCAGCTTGACACACTCCTCTAAAATAACAAACTCTGTGTGTGTGTGTGTGTGTGTGTGTGTGTATATACAGTATATATATATATACGTATATATACACATAAATAAATAATTATCAATAACTTAGAGTGGGTAACAGACAAGATCAATATTCAACACTTTATTTTTATTAGTCTCAGCAATTGTTCAGATGATCCCTTCTACATTTCATAAAAAAATGTCCAGTTTTCATCAGTCCCTTTTAACCATAAAAAACTAAACCCTTTTAATTCATGAACTATGTTGAACCATGTTTGAAAAAGTTATGCAACATTTAAGAAAAATCAACTTTCATATTAAATAAATCTTATCACATTTTTAACTGAACAAATCTGCTGCAATTCTGCTCAAAATCTGTTACATTTAATAAACACACTTTTGTGTGTTCTTCTTCACTGGAATTATATCCATACAGTTCTTGCCAAGAATCATGCTTGAGCAACCAGCACTGTCCTTTCATGAGAAGAAACTAAACAAGCACTGAGAGTGCTTATATGCACGGTGGCACAGTGGTTAGCACCGCGGCAGCAGTTTACCCTCGGCCGGGGGATCGTGGGTTCGATCCCGGCCAACAGTGATCTGTGTGGAGTTTGCATGTTCTCATTTTTCATGCAAAAACATGCAGGTTAGGGAGTTAAGGGGCGCTTGCGCACGCAGCAGCTGGTGGCTTGTTACCGGACTGCAGAACAAATCTACCTACGGGTACAAGATAAGTCCAAAAAAAAAAAAAAAAGGCGCTTCGCCATCACCCCGCAAATGAAATACACGCAGCTTCCTTTCACGGTAGTAAAAAAGAACTCTTCCTCCCGCTCACTTTGAAAATGATAAATTTTCTGTCTTTTTTTTGCCATGTTTTTGGGCTTGGAAACCGCACTGCGCCCACCATCTTAGCTGCCCGCTAGCTAAGCTTACGCTCCACAAGCGCGAAGGTTTTGTCATGCGCACAATACTGACTTTTGAACTAGGTCAGAGTTCACCTTAACTTTACGTATAATAAACATATTTTCATTTTTTTTATTTTTAAGACATTGTCATTTTAAAAGATGGACTGGCGATATGTCCAGGGTGTACCCTGCCTCTCGCCCAAAGATGCTGGGATAGGCTCCAGCCCCCCCGCAACCCGAAAAGGATTAAGCGGAAGACGATGAATGAATGAATGAATAAATGCAAGTGTGATTTTAAAAAATATAAAAAATATAAAATAAAAAAAAGCAGCAGAAAAAATTACATCTGCAGCTCACTTGCGAGTTGTGCTATTTTTAGAACAGGCCTGCGGGCGACACATGTGGTCCCTGCGGGCGACATGGTACCCGCGGGCACCGCGTTGGTGACCCCTGCTCTAGACCTTCACAACCTTATTGTTGCAAAACATAATGATGGCATTGGTTACAAGCATATTTCTAAACTGCTGAATGTTCCACTGAGCACTGTTGGAGCCATCATTCGGAAGTGGAAAGAACATCATTTTAGCATAAACCGGCCACGACCAGGAGTTCTTTGCAAGATTTCTGACAGAGGACTCAAAAGAATTATCAGAAGAGTTATCCAACAGCCAAAGAGCATTTGTGGAGAGCTCCGTAAAGACCTGGAGTTAGCAGGTACTGCTTTTTCAAAGAAAACAATAAGTACTGCACTCAACCGACATGGGTTCTATGCCTGCTCATCTTGCAAGACTCCATTGCTGAAGAAAAAGCATATTGAAACTCATTTAGAGTTAGCTGCACAACATTTGGGCATGCCAGTAAAATACTGGGAGAATGTAGTTGGGTCAGATGAGACCAAAATTGAACTTTTTGGATGCCACAACACACAACATGTTTGGAGGAGAAATGGCACTGCACATCAGCCCCAAAACACCATACCAACAGTGAAGTTTGGAGGTGGGAGCATCATGGTGTGGGGGCAATTTTCAGCACATGGTACAGGCAGACTTCATATAAGTGAAGGAAAGATGAATGGACAAATGTAAAGAGACATCCTTGATAAGAACCTGTTGCCATCTGCCAAGATGCTGAAGATGAAACGAGGGTGGATATTTCAGCAAGACAATGATCCCAAAATACACAGCCAAAGAAACTCTCAACTGGCTCCAGAGAAGGAAAATAAAGCTGTTGGAATGGCTCAGTCAGTCACCTGATCTAAATCCAATTGAAAATCTATGGAACAAACTGAAGGTCAGAGTTCATAGAAGATACCCGTGGAACCTTCAAGATTTGAAGACAGTTTGTGTGGAAGAATGGGCTAAAATCACTCCTGAGCAATGCCTCCGCCTAGTTTCTCTATACAGGAGGTGTCTGGAAGCTGTTATTACCAACAATGTCATAAACTGGCCCCTCCGGGGCAAAAAGACAGACCCAAATGCTTAAATGTAGTGTGACATTTATTAGCAAAATACAAAAGCAGTGTAGACAACATAAAAATACACACTAAGGTTACTTACAGAAGATTCACTCCGGAGCAGGGAAGGCTCTGGAGGAGATGAGGTAAAACATGGAGGGAAAAGGTCCTAACCAGTCCAGGTTAAGCAATGCTGCCGCAGTGAAACAATGAGAGGAGAGTGTTTAAGTACTGGGCAGACAAATGAGCAGCAGGTGCGGGCTGAGCAGGCAGGTGAGCTAATTAACCTAACTGTCCACAGCCGAGATGGCAGGAGAACAGACTGTGAACAGCTAGTGGGAGTGTCTGAGAGAGGAGGGCACATAAGAGACAATAAACCAAAATATATACAGAGAACTGTCAACAAAATACTGACACACATACAAAACCCAGAAATAAATTGAATCTGAGCTCAGAGGGAAAATTAGATCTCAAATTCATGACAGAGCCCCCCCCCCCCCACCGCCAAGGGGTGGTATCCAGACACCCCCAGGCAACACCAAAAAGGACCACCCCCCCATCCCCCCAAGAGAAAGAGTACAGTGAAAAACTACCCCGGGTGGGAGGTGGGGGAAAACAGGTTAGGAGGGAGCCCGCTCAGGACCCACACCCACGGTACACCCGGCCCCTGGGCCCCCCTAGGCCAAAGAACCCAGCTGTTCAGGCGGCCATCCGAAGTCCCAGGCAAGGCAGATGGCAAGGTGGAATGAGTCGGGTGGCCTGCTGGAGAATATGGGCCACCCAACCCAGCAGCTCAGTCTGTTGGGCGGCCGGCCTGAGTTCTTCAGCCACCAGGACCGGAGGGGTGACCCAGGAGGTGGCTTCCCCATGGGGAGGCCCAGGGAGGGGATGTAGGGCCGACGAAGGGAAATCACGACGGTGTCTGGTGGCGGGGAAGGACCCCCGATGGCATCTGGCAGTGGTGAGGAAACCCTGACAGTGTCAGGAAGAGGAGAGGAGGCCTTGATGCCCTTGGTGGTATTGGGTTGAAGGACAGAAGCACCCGCAGTGGATCGGGGCTGGAGCATAGCAGCAGCCACGACGGGTCTGGGCTGGAGCATAGCAGCACCTGCAGTGGCTCCAGGCTGGACCATAGCAGCACCTGCAGTGGTTCCGGGTTTCAGCTCTGATGCACCCGCGGTGGCTCCGGGCTGGAGCTCTGCAGCACCCGTGGTGGGCCCGGGCTGGGCCAATGCTGCACCCTCAGTGGGCCCGGATTGGGCCAATGCTGCACCCTCGGTGGACCCGAGCTAGGCCAACACTGCACCCTTGGTGGACCCGAGCTGGGCCAACGCTGCACCCTCGGTGGACCCAGACTGGGCCAATGCTTCACCCATGGTGAACAGGCCTACCCACAAGAGCACCAGGCCAAAGAGGCGGTCCACCATTGGGACACCAGACGAGGGCAAAGGAGGAAGCTCCATGACGACCTCAGCCTTGGGAACTGGACCCATGACGTCCTCGGGTGGTGAGCATGGACCCATGGAGACATCTGGCAAGGTTGGATTTTCCCCGGCAACACTGGAAGAAGGCTCAGAACAAACAAGCAGAGGTACAGGGTCAGGGTCACCGACAGAGCCCGGCGAGGTGAGCTCAGGTGCAGCTGATGGCTGCACCTGACTCTCCTCCCCAAGAGCCAGGCAAGATCTCTCCAAAACAGATAAAAGGAAAACAGGGGAGAACACTTGCCTGAGCGCAAGCTCCACCGCCGTCCAGTACTCCGTCGATCCAGACAACGACATCTCAGGCCCGGTCTCTTGGAGGTCCTGATCCGGTTCCCAATCTGCTGCGGTGGCCTCCATAGCAGGCATGATGGTGGTTGCAGTCCACGTCTCCACAGATGAAGTGGACCACGCTGGTGGCTCTTCCAGCGTGGCAACTGGGGTTTGGCTCTTTGTTGTCGCTGGAACAGGGTCCTTCAGGGCCACAAGCTCCTCCATTGTGTGGTGGTTCTTTTCCGGGGCAGGTGGATACTCAGGGTTCACAGGAGAGGACACAGAGAGGGCTGGTGAGCAATTTATAACAGCAGCAGGTGGGGACAGCTCAGGGGACTGCTTTTCCTGATCCTCCCTACCAGGAGTCAGGCAAAACATTTCATCATGAATTGAAGTAAAATGAAATAAAACTTGCCTGTTTTCCCGGATCTTGATGTTATCTGCTGCTGTGTATGGAGAGTCGTCCTTCTCTGTGGCTAGGGTGATTATGGGCCCCTCAGTGGATTGTGGAGGAGCTGCCCCTGTAGCTGCAGAGACGAACGTAGCCAGAGAAAAAATGAAGGACCTCTCAGCAGCAGGGGAGCAAATCGAGGGGACGGGAGCTGCAGCAGTAGTGGAGGAAGAGGAGGCTGACGAGGTAGCCAGCAAAGGAGGAGAAGAGAGAAGGACTGTTGGGTTGTTACTTATACTGTATCTGGTGAAAATCTCAAGTCAATGGCTCTATCAGAAATATGTTTAATGAGAAAAATGTTGACGCGTTCAATACTTATTTTCCCCACTGTATATTGTATTGTGATATGAAAAAATTATATCTCAATACTTTTTTTTTTTAAAGCTGGGGTATATCATTGAGCGCTTAAACACTCAGAATCTTAATAGTGGTATTTTTTAACCTTTATTATACAGGGAAGGGTCGTTGAGAGGCAACCTCTCTTTTTCAATGACATCTTGTTCACACACAGATACACATTCACACCTGGGGCCTCATGTATAAAGGATTGTGCAGCTTTCATACTGAAAGATAACGTACTTACAAAATCTGAAAAGTAAGTGAGCACAGATATTTTCAGATGTATAAAACTGTGTGCATGCCAGATTCTTCGCTCCTTTTCTTTATACATCTCACTTCGCCATGAAAACAAGTGCAAGTGCACAATCTCTTTACTCCACCTTGGTTCCTCCAACTAATGATTGTGAAAATGACTAAAAACACACCCCTTCTTTCACTCTTCTGTCAAACAATGATTGTCAGTCCTGCGGGAAAGCGCAACATAAAAAATAATAACGGAATGTGACACTGAGGTATTGATAACGGAGGTGGAGGTCAGAAAAAAATACTTAATTTTGTTCTGACCCTCCACAATCAACATTAAATGCAATAAACATAAATGTTACAATAGAGCCAAAGTTATGCCCCCTCTACTTCTGCATATGGGACCTTAAATCAGAAAAAAAAACTCCAATGAAATGAATGGCAAGAGCAAATTTATCTGTTGTTCTCAGTCGAATTTTGCCAGAAGTTATATGTACAGTGGATATAAAAAGTTTACACACCCCTGTTCA
This sequence comes from Pholidichthys leucotaenia, assembly GCA_020510985.1. Taxonomy (NCBI): domain Eukaryota; kingdom Metazoa; phylum Chordata; class Actinopteri; order Cichliformes; family Pholidichthyidae; genus Pholidichthys; species Pholidichthys leucotaenia. The sequence goes on from CM035848.1 coordinate 53,065,919, forward strand.
AATGCCAGGTTTTTGTGATGTAAAAAAAATGAGACCAAGAAAATCATTTCAAAACTTTTTCCACCATTAATGTGACCTATAACCTGTAAAACGCAATTGAAAAACTAACTGAAATCTTTTAAGGGGAAAAATCAAAAATAAAAAACTTATAATAACCTGGTTGCATAAATATGCACACCCTTAAATTAATACTTTGTTGCAGCACCTTTGGCTTTTATTACAGCACTCAGTCTTTTTGGATAGGAGTCTATCAGCGTGGCACATCTTGATGTGGCAATATTTGCCCACTCTTCTTTGTAAAAATGCTCCAAATCTGTCAGATTGTAAGGGCATCTCCTGTGCACAGCGCCCTCTTCAGATCACCCCACAGATGTTGATCGGATTCAGGTCTGGACTCTGGCTGGGCCATTCAGAAACCTTAATCTTTTTCTGGTAAAGCCATTCTTTTGTTGATTTGGATGTGTGCTTTGGGTCATTGTCGTGCTGAAAGATGAAGTTCCGCTTCATCTTCATCTTTCTAGCAGAAGCCTGAAGGTTTTGTGCAAACACTGATTGGTATTTGGAACTGTTCATAATTCCCTCCACCTTGACTAAGGCCCCAGTTTCAGCTGAAGAAAGACAGCCCCAAAGCATGAGGATACCACCACCATGCTTCACTGTAGGTATGGTGTTTTTTTGGTGATGAGCAGTGCTGTGTTTGCGCCAAATATACTGTACCTTTTAGAATTATGGTCAAAAAGTTCAACCTTGGTTTCATTGGACCACAACACATTTTCCCACATGCGTTTCGGAGAGTTCAAATGTGTTTTTGCAAACTGTAGCCGGGCTTGGGTGTTTTTCTTCGTAAAATGAGGCTTCTGTCTTGCCACCCTAGATGGGAGATTATTGTCACATGTACTAAACAGCCAGTACTTGCCAGAAATTCCTGCAGCTCCTTCAATGTTGCTGTCGGCCTCTTGGCAGCCTCCCTGACCAGCTTTTCATCAATTTTGGAGGGACTGTCTTCATTGTGTTCCATTGTATATTTAATGCCTTGGGAATTCTTTTATATCCTTCTTCTGACTGATACCTTTGAACAATGAGATCCCTCTGATGCTTTGGAAGCTCTCTGTGGACCATGGTTTGAGCTGTAAGATGTGACTACAAAAATATCAGGAAAAGACCATTAGAACAGCTGAACTTTATTTGGGGTTAATCAGAGGCACTTTAAATGGTGGCAGGTGTGTGCTGACTCCCATTTAACATGAGTTTGAATGTGATTGGTTAATTCTGAACACAGCCACATCCCCAGTTATAAGAGGGTGTGCATATTTATGCAAGTAGGTTAGTGTAAGTTTTTTTTTTTTTTTTTTTTTTTCCCCTTAAAAGATTTCACTTTGTTTTTCAACTGGGTTGTACAGGTTGTAGGTCTCATTAATGGTGGAAAAAGTTTTGAAGTGATTTATCTTGGTCTCATCTTTTTACATCACAAAGACCTGGCATTTGAACAGGGGTGTGTAGACTTTTTATATCCACTGTATGATGTTTTTCAATTTAAAAGACAATTTCCCACGTAATTAAAGTTGTCTGTTGTCGTATAATAAAAGAGCAATATTTAGTTTTTGTGAAAACACTTAATAGAATACAAACCCTGTCATCCCACTTCACCAAGCTCGATTATGGCAATTCCTCTCTCAAAGCTTACGTCCTGTTTTCTGACTGATGAAACAAGGATGCAAAGAGGAGAAAAACAACACAAATGTATTGTATTTTGAGAGCTGGAGCTGATCCACAGGACTGTTTGTGACTTCCTCCTGGGTGTTCTTTGAAAACAATAACGTAAGTTACGTGTTTGTAGTCTTTTAATTTATGTATTTTCACAGCCTTATATCTTAACAGTTAGACAACAACCGACACCATTATTTACGTGGAAAATTATCTTTGAAATTGACAAACATCAAAATTCGATCGGGATCAAAAGATAACTTCTCTCTTGCCATTCATTTCAATAGAGATTTTTCCGATTTAAGGTCCCATAACCACCTTATCCCCAGCCCCCATGATGCCTTGCGTGAATTATGGCCGCAACTTCCGGTACTAGTTTAGAATGTGTGATTGTCACTGAAACGGGACACTTTTCCTTGTTAATAAACAATGAATTGGGCATCAAAAATGCAGGAACATGGCTTTTTGCACCTCAAAAACAGTAATACAGTATAATCAGTAATAAAACACTTCCCACGGCTATCGAGGGATGAGAAGATGACCTTAAAAAGTGGCCTGGCAGACAGTAGCTCTGTTAGTTAGCTCCACTACTAAGATGCTAACACTGTAAACAGATAAAAGCTCTGAGATATTACAGTCGTGGACAAAATTGTTGGTACCCCTCTGTTAATGAAAGAAAAACCCACAATGGTCACAGAAATAACTTGAATCTGACAAAAGTAGGCTGCACGGTGGCGCAGTGGTTTAGCAGTGGTTTAGCACTGTGGCAGCACAGTTTTACCCTCAGCCAGGGGACCGCGGGGATCATGAGATCGTGGGTTCGATCCCAGCCCCCGACCAACAGTGAGCTGTGTGGAGTTTGCATGTTCTCCCCGTGTTGCGCGGGTTTACTCCGGGATTTCTCCGGTTTCCTCCCGCACACCAAAAACATGTAGGTTTAGGGCGCTCGCGCACGCAGCGACCAGCAGCCGGTGGCTTGTCACCAGACTGCAAACCAAGTCTACCTACGGGTACAAATAAGTAACAAAAAAAAAAAAAAAAAAAAAGTAGTAATAAATAAAAATTCTATGAAAATTAACCAATGAAAATCAGACAATGCTTTTGAATTGTGGTTCAACAGAATTATTTTCAAAAACAAACTCATGAAACAGGCCTGGACAAAAATGATGGTACCCTTAACTTAATATTTTGTTGCACAACCTTTTGAGGCAATCACTGCAATCAAACAATTTCTGTAACTGTCAGTGAGACTTCTGCACCTCTCAGCAGGTATTTTGGCCCACTCCTCATGAGCAAACTGCTCCAGTTGTCTCAGGTTTGAAGGGTGCCTTCTCCACACGGCATGTTTCAGCTCCTTCCACAGATGTTCAACAGGATTTAGATCAGGGCTCATAGAAGGCCACTTTAGAATCGTCCAATATTTCGCTCTTAGCCATTCTTGGGTGTTTTTAGCTGTGTGTTTTGGGTCATTATCCTGTTACAAGACCCATGACCTGCGACTGAGACCAAGCTGTCTGACACTGGGCAGCACATTTCTCTCTAGAATACCTTGATAGTCTTGAGATTTCATTGTACCCTGCACAGATTCAAGACACCCTGTGCCAGATGCAGCAAAGCAGCCCCACAACATGACAGAACCTCCTCCATGTTTCACAGTAGGGACAGTGTTCTTTTCTTGGTATGCTTCATTTTTGCGTCTGTGAACATAGCGCTGATGTGCCTTGCCAAAAAGTTCCAGTTTTGTCTCGTCTGTCCATAGGACATTCTCCCAGAAGCTTTGTGGCTTGTCAACATGCAGTTTGGCAAATTTCAGTCTTGCTTTTTTATCATTTGTTTTCAACAGTGATGTCCTCCTTGGTCGTGAAGTCCACTTCGGCTCAAACAACGACGGATGATGCGATCTGACACTGATGTACCTTGACCTTGGAGTTCACCATGAATGTGTTTAGAGGTTGTTCTGGGCTCTTTTGTTACTATTCGTATTATCCGTCTCCTCCTGCGGCCACATCCAGGGAGGTTGGCTACAGTCCCGTGGATCTTAAATTTCTGAATAATACTGAACTGTTGTCACAGGAATATCAAGCTGCTTGGAGATGGTCTTATAGCCTTTACCTTTAACATGCTTGTCTAGAATTTTCTTTCTAATCTCCTGTGACAACTCTCTCCTTTGCTTCCTCTGGTCCATGTTTAGTGTGGTACACACCATGTCACCAAACAGCACAGTGACTACTTGTCACCCTTTAAATAGGCCGACTGACTGATTACAAGTTTGTAGACACCTGTGATGTTAATTAGAGGACACATCTTGGTTGAACATGTCCCTATGGTCACATTATTTTCAATCTTTTCTAGGGGTACCATCATTTTTGTCCAAGCCTGTTTCATGAGTTTGTTTTTTAAAGTAATTCTGTTGAACCACAATTCAAAAGCATTGTCTGATTTTCATTGGTTAATTTTCATAGAATTTTTTATTTATTACCACTTTTGTCAGATTCAAGTTATTTCTGTGACCATTGTGGGTTTTTCTTTCATTAACAGAGGGGTACCAACAATTTTGTTCCACGTGTGTATCAGTGTTTCCACCGCAATAAAGCCAGACGCATTTTGTTAAAAGATGTTGTACATAATCAAATATACCTCAGGGCAGACGTAGAATCTAGTCAGAGCCACAAAGAACCACAACATGATGCTTGGGTGTTTTAATGATGGGGTAAATACAGACAGCTGCAGCTGATGATGGGCGCATGCGCACGCAGCGACCAGCAGCTTGGTGATATAGTGCGTGTGTGTGTTTTTTGTACTTTTTTGCGTTTTTAGAAAATCCTCTGTGTCGTTTCTGCCCTGGAGCATTTGTGGAATATATGACGAACAGCTCCCTGGTATCTGCAACATGGATTTCCTCTCATATCTCGCACTGCTGCTTTCTGTGTTCTGGCTCTTTGTCTCTGAGGTAAACGCGTTCGGCTCCATGGCGAGCAGAATAGCGGGCAGAATACAATATTCCAGGGACGTGTTGCTGCGCTTTAACGCAGCTGGTGCAGAGTCTCTGATTGCGCCCAAATTTCAGCTGCCGGACTTTATTTTGAGAGACGGACACAGCGGTGAAAAGAGAAGCGGCAGGAGGAAGCGTGGAAGACGTGGAGGTGTGAAATTGCGCCTTAGGAGACGTCAGTTTGGTAACATTCCTCTTCCTTCGATCATTTTTGGGAATGCACAGTCTGTGAGAAACAAGGTGGAGGAAATTCAAGGCAATGTACGTTACCAGAAGGATTTTAAGAACTGCTGCGTCATGGCTTTCACTGAATCTTGGCTTACTGCGCATGATCGGGATGCAGACCTGTGGATTGACGGCTCTGGAGCTCCGCTGCGCTCGGATCGGCAGGAAGAGGTAACTGGGAAACGTCAGGGGGGCGGAGTATGTTTATACATTAATAAGCAGTACTGCACATCTGTCACGGTCAGAGAGCGCATCTGTACACCCCATGTGGAGCTGCTGTCTGTGTCACTACGCCCCTTTTATTTGCCTCGAGAGTTTCCCCAACTTTTCATCACAGTTGTGTACATTCATCCGAGGGCAGACGCTGACTCCGCCTCCAGCACCATCTCTGATGTGGTGCAGCGGCTGCAGTCAATTTCTCCAGAGGCGCCAAACTTCATTCTTGGGGATTTTAACCATGTTTCGTTAAAGAAGACACTTAAAAACTTTCATCAGTATGTCTCCTGCCCAACCAGGCGAAAAAAGACATTGGACCTGTGCTATGAATCCATAGAGAGGGCCTATAAATCACTCCCCCTTCCTCCTTTAGGATCCTCAGATCACAACTGTGTTCATTTGCTGCCCACATATAAAACTGCTCTCAGAAGAGGCAAGGTGGAGATGAGAGACATTGATGTGTGGACAGAAGATTCAGAGCACAGCCTCCAGGAATGCTTTGACTGTACAGACTGGAAGATGTTCATAATGGCCTGCGGGGATGATTTGGACTCTCTGGCTGAGCTCACATGCTCATACATGGCTTACTGTCAAAATAAGTTTGTTCCACGTAAACGTGTCAAAATATACCCCAACAACAAACCATGGGTTACTAAATCAGTTAAATCCTGCTTACAGAGGAAAGCTCTTGCCTTTAAACAGGGGTCTGTTTCTGCGCTACAGGTTGCCACCAAGGAGCTGAAGGCCGAAATTTTAAGAGCAAATCAGAATTATAAATCAGAGTTGGAAAGCAAGATGGCAGCAAATAAACTTGGTTCAGCCTGGGCCAGTATGAAAACTATCGCAGGCCTTCAGAGCACAGAGCGCAGTAATCGTGTGTTTTTAGATGGTTTTAGTTCAGACACAGAGCTGGCTAATGCTCTTAATTGTTTTTATGGTCGTTTTGACTCCTTTGATTTTAGCACAGAAATCCAAGATTTGAAACAGAAACTCAAAGACAATCAGCACTTTAATATTGAGATGCAGGATGTTAAAAGGGAGTTCCGCGCTGTAAAAGTGAACAAAAGTCAGGGCCCTGATAATATATGTGGACGCCTGGTAAAGTCCTGTGCACATGAACTGAGTCCTATATTTCATTATATTTTCATTAAGTCCTTACAGACACAACATGTGCCTAAGATCTGGAAAGATGCCGTGGTGGTTCCCGTTCCAAAATCCAGCTGTCCTAAAACGGTAAACGACTTTAGACCAGTTGCTTTGACTTCAATTTTAATGAAAATTTTTGAAAAACTGGTCAGACGTGAGGTCCTAAGGCAGACTGAACATGCATTGGATCCCCTGCAGTTTGCCTATAGGCCTCACAGAGGAGTGGAGGATGCCACTGTCACTCTGTTTGACATGCTTTTTAAACATCTGGATTTTAATGGGACACACGCCAGGCTTTTATTTGTGGACTTTTCTTCTGCCTTTAATACAATCCAACCTCATATTTTAGTTGAAAGGCTCCTGCAACAATTTGATTTAAGCAATAATCTGGTGGGTTGGATTCTGGATTTCTTAACCAACAGGACGCAGAGAGTAAGGGTCAATGGCACATTGTCTGACCTAAAGTGCTCTTCTACTGGCTCTCCTCAGGGGTGTGTGTTGTCACCACTACTCTTCATCCTGTACACAAACATGTGTCGGAGCAGACATGACAACAGACACATTATAAAGTATGCTGATGACTCAGTCATTGTCAGTCTCCTCCAGGATGGTGAGAGTGGCCATGGCCCAGTAGTTGATGACTTTGTTCACTGGTGTGAGGATTCCTACCTGCAGCTGAATACAACAAAAACGAAAGATATGATTATTGACTTTAGGAGGAAAACTCCCAGGCACAAAGTCACCATACTAAAAGGCCAGACCACCGAATGTGTACAATCGTACAAATATCTTGGGACAATTATTGATAGTGGATTGAACTTTGAGGTGAACTGTGAAAGGGTGTGCAAAAAGGGTCAGCAAAATTTGCATTGTTTGAGGAAACTTGCACGCTTCCAAACTGACCGAACCATAATGACTATGTTCTTTCGGGCTTTTATTGAATCTGTTTTATCCTTTTCTTTAATGTCATGGTTTGGTCAGATAAAACTGAAACAGAGGAAATCCTTGGATCAGGTAGTCAGATGGTCCAGTCGTTTGCTTGGTGAGTCACAGCTGAGCCTGACATCCCTGTACACCAGACAAGTACAGAGGATGGCCGACTTGATTTTAAATGATGACTCCCACCCTTTGCACTGCAACTTTCAGCTTCTTCCCTCCAGACGGAGGTTTGCTGTCCCAAAAAGTAGAACCCAGCGCTACAAAAACAGCTTTGTCCCTGCTGCTGTCAAAGAGTTGAACAAGCTATAAAAATTATATTGTACATATTTTATATTTACCTATTTTGTAAGATGTGTGCCTGTGTTTGTGTCTATGTTGAATGTAATTAGTGGCTTGTAAATATGGATGTCACCAACTGCAAAACAAATCTACCTACGGGTACAAATAAAGTAACCTGAACCTGAACCTGAACCTGTTCGTTTTACCCCGAAATTAAAACGCTTATGCTGCTGTCATGCCGTGAATGCTTGTTATTTAACTTAACACGTACAGACCTTTTCTGACAATTGTTCAAAACTTTAATGATCTATATTATATGATAATTTAAAAATTAATGCATGCTGAAGCTGCTAATATCAAGTGCATATCACTCCAGTACAGTGCAATGAATGCAAAAAAAACCCCCACCTACAGTATTTGATATCTAAATCGTCAAGCCTTTGGAAGCAAGCTCTTACTTAATTTGAAACCAGCACAGATTTAGCTGAGGTTTAGGAGTCTCACACCACGAACAGCAGCAAGTACCGGAACTACACAAAAACATTCAAAAATACAAAAACTACAAGTGCTGACATTAACTGCCACTTGACTGCAAAACAGGTATGTGTACACTTTTAAAAACGCTATTTTAAATGCCCCACTACTCCACTCTTGCTGACTGATTTAACACTTCTTCAGCCAAAACCGGAAGTTGCGCCCATAATCGTTTCAACAGCAGCGCCCTCAGAAAAAAGTTGGATACGGAAGTAGAGGGAGCGTGCTTTAGGCTGTCTATGGCATTTATACCCCCTTAACACAGGGGTGGAGACCATTGAGAGATCACTATTTTTCTTTATCTTTCAGCAATCTCCACAGCCACCACAATCCATTCAAAGTTTTGACTCAATCCAAAATACACAAGGATCTCCCAAATGATCCCAAAGATTACAAAAAACCCCCCAAACAAGCAAAAAACCCCCCCAACAACAACCACTGGCCCAATCTCTCTGTCATTATTTGCACTACTGGGCAGGAACAAAGACCCAAGCGCTGGACTGCTAGATGTGCAATTTATTAAGGAGAACATAAAGTCCAAACAGTCAGCAAAATAAACTTACATCAACTGAGGAGTGCAGGGAAATGGTGAGGATACAAACAAGAATGCACGTTGGAACAGGGTAGGGGTTCTGGGTGGCTCTGGGCTGGAGCAAAGCAGCACTAGCGAGGCTCTGGGCTGGAGCAAAGCAGCACCAGCTTTGGCTCTGGGATGGAGCAAAGCAGCACCAGCGGTGAGTCTGGGCTGGAGCAAAGCTGCACCAGTGGTGGCTCGGGGCTGGAGCAAAGCAGCACCCGCGGTGGCTCGGGGCTGGAGCAAAGCTGCATCTGTGGTGGCTCTGGGCTGGAGCAAAGCAGCACCAGCGGTGGCTCTGGGTTGGAGCAAAGCAGCACTAGCGGAGGCTCTGGGCTGGAGCAAAGCAGCACCAGCTTTGGCTCTGGGCTGGAGCAAAGCAGCACCAGTGGTGGCTCGGGGCTGGAGCAAAGCTACACCAGTGGTGGCTCGGGGTTGGAGCAAAGCTGCACCCGTGGTGGCCCCCGGGCTGGGCCAGAGCTGCACCCACAGTTGCCCCCAGGCTGGAGCATAACACCCACAGTGGGCCCACACTGGAGCGCAGCACCTAAGTTTGTTTCAGACTGGGGCACAGCACCCATGATGGTCCCCGACTGGGACACAGCACCCACGGAGACCTGGACTGAGGAGGAGCTGCATCCATGGAGGTCCCGGGCTGGGATGGAGCACCAGCAACAACCTCATCAGATGGGGAAGCACCACCCTCGGAGGCCCTGGGCTGTGATGGAGCACCCATGAAGACCACATCCGGAAGGGGAGCTGCACCCACGGTGGACCCCGGGCTGGAGAATAAAACCCACAGCGGGCCCACACTGGAGCGCAGCACCTACTGTAAGTTGGTTTAAGGCTGGGGCACAGCGCCCACGACAGTCCCCGACTAGGACACAGCACCCACGGAGACCCGGACTTGGGAGGTGCTGCACCCATGGAGGTCCCGGGCTGGGACAGAGCACCCACGACGACCTCATCAGATGGGGAAGCACCACCCTTGGAGGCCCTGGGCTGGGACGGAGCACCTGTGAAGACCACATCTGGAGGGGGAGCAGCACCCATGGAGGTCCTGGGCTGGGATGGAGCACCCGTGACGACCTCAGCGGGAGGAGCTGAACCCATGGTGATCTTGGGTGGCGAGCCTGGATCCACGGAGACTTCTGGCAGAGCTGGACAATCCTTGGTGACCCTGGGGTAAAGCTGAGGAAAGAGAAACAGAGAAACAGGGTCAGGGTCACCAGCGGCAGTGGAGCCAGGCAAGGTGAGCTCAGGTGCAGCTGACTGCTGCACTTGGCTCTCCCCACCAAGAGCCAGACAAGATCTCTCCAAAAATAGAAATAACAAAGACAAAGGACAGCACTTGCCTGATCTCAAGCTCTACCACCGTCCAGGACTCCATCGGTCCTCTGGAGTTCCAGCTTGGACTCTGCTGTGGTGGCCCCAGCAGCAAGCATGGCGGTCGATGTAGTCCTGGGACCCCCCAGCGATGTAGCCCACACAGGTGGCTTGCCCGGCATGGCAACAGGAGGTCTTTTCCATGCTGGCGCTGGATCTGGCACAGCTGAAGCCCAGGGACACTCACTCATCGGCGCAGGCTCCGGATCACAGGCAGCACTCTCCCTCCGTCTGAACCATGGCTGTAAGACTGGAACCAGGTTCTCCAGGGCCGCAGGCTCCTCCATCACCCGGCGGCTCAACCCAGTAGTCGGCAGACACTCAGGGAGAATAGGAGGAGACATGGAGAGGGCAGGTGAGAGATTAATGGCTGCAGCAGGTGATGAGGGCTCAGGGGACTGCAAACACTGAGCCTCCCTACCAGGACCAGGCAAAGCATATCATCATAAAATGTGGAAGAATGAAAAGACACTTGCCTGTGTTCCCGGGGCACGATGTTTTCTGCTGCAGCAGGTGTAGAGTCATCCCTCTCCGTGGCTACGGTGGACATGGGCCCCTCAGAGGATCGTGGAGGAGCCGCCCCTGCGGACATGGAGACAGGTGGAGTTGGAGAGGAAATAGCTGACCTCTCAGCAGTGGGAGCGAATGTCGATGAGAAGTGGGAAACAGCAGCTGCGGAGAAAGTGGAAGCTGGCGGAACAGCCGGAGAGGAAAAACACAAAGAGGGCACTGCTGTGGCAGTCTTCTGCCTCAACGAAGGAAAAACTGCTGCCTGAGAGGTGGAGGCGTTCTTCCAGCGGGATTTCCATGGATAGTGGTGTTCTGGAGCAGGTGGAGCGGGTGCAGGAACGGGTGCCGGAGACTGGTGAAGACCCGATACCACACAGGCCCGGGAACGCCTCCCCTTTGGTGAGGGCCCAGGTTTCCGCAGGGGATTTCTTACCATCTCACTGTTCTCACATGGCAGAGCCGCCACCAGAGAAATCCTCTCCACCCCCTCAGCATGCTCCTTGAGCTGATGGCACCGGCGAGCAGCTGCCTCCGCGAGACCCAGGTACCACAGTGCATCATTCGGGGTAGGACTGATGCGAGCTGCGGAGATTAGCCCATCTATCTCCATAAGAGTTCTGCAGCACTCCCACCCCTGGCTCATTGGGTACCTGCACCCACCTACAGAGCCCATGAAAGCTGGCGACATATGGACCGCTCCAGAAAAACAGGAGGGTGAACCAAAAAACCACAAACTAGCAGCAGCTGGGTCTTAACTGGTCAGTGCCTACTGTCATGATTTGCCCCACGGGGCAGGGACAAAGACCCAAGCGCTGAACTGCTAGTAGTGCAATTTTTTAAGGAGAACATAAAGTCTAAACAGTCAGCAAAATAAACTTACATCAACTGAGGAGTGCAGGGAAACAGCGAGGATACAAACAGGAATGCACGTTGGAACAGGGTAGGGGTTCCGACAGAGTAGAGAAACAACAGAGATAACCATGAGGCACTGACTACTGGGTTGCAGGAAAAGCATTCTTAAATAAGGCAGGTAATCAAACACAATGAGTGCCATCAAGTGTGGATCTCATGAGTGGGCAGGTGATGTAATTACTGAGCGGAGTTTACAAACGAGATGAAAAGGGAGGAGGGAGTGTCTGGAAGAGAAGAGCTCATGCCACGGAGACTCCACATAACAAAACCCACACACAGAGAAACAATATATAAACTTGAGAAAACACAGGATAAGAACAACAATAAATAGAGAGCCTGAGCATGGTGAAACACCGCGTTCCATCTCATGACACTCTCAGCGATCTCTGTGCTGTGTAAAAGGCAGCCGGGCTCATACTCGCACAGTGACTGAATTAAATTAAAAAAAATAAAATAAAATGGTCTGGCATTAAAGTTGAAGTCAGTAGGCAGATCACTGCTCATAGACAGAGTGTTGCTGGGGTGGCTGGGGGAGCTGGTGCTGAAACGGGAGGGGGGGAGGGATGCCGTGAGAGAAAGCCCTTGGTAATCCTCACACAAGGAACAGACAAACAGACGTGATGTTAATAAAGAAAATAAGAAGATAAAATAAATAATCACCACTGAAAGCTGCTCCAATCTTACAGCTGAATTTAGACTAGTTACAAACCAAATCTGTCAGTGTCAAAAATCCAAATTACACACGATGGCCAAGTGGAACACATGAAGCTGCACAATAAAAAATCTTTTTATTTCCAGATTATAATCTCTAAACCAAGATATTGTAGCGTTGGGGCTGTGATAAGGGGGCGGGGATTCTCCCGGCATGCTTGCGCTGGGGAGGATTCAAACACTGCTATTATCCGTGTGTTCTAAGTGTTATTGCTGTGCCATTATAACTGTGTAATAAGACCAGTTGTGATATCGTGTTTCCCCTGTATATGGTAGATCATGTGTCTGTGTCACCATGAGTGAGACAAGGATCTGTGTGAACGGCCTCCCCTCCATTCTGTGTAGTGAATGTGTGTATAAATAAAGCCTGTTTCGTCACAGTCGTCTCACCTTATTGTGTGAACCCTTGCAACGTCACAATGACCATGTTTACGTGTACACAAATAAACCGGTTATGATTGGATTTCTGGAATTATGTGATTATTCAAGTGGCCATGTAAACAGAATAATCCAATAAAGGGCATGCAACTGCTGTCATTAATTCAAATGGTTGACCCTCCAATAATCAGTTTATTCAGTGCATGTAAACATGAGAAAACTGATTATTGCCAGCATCATTGACCCTGTTTACATGGTCACAAGTAAACTGATTACTGGAGTAAACCGATACAGATAATAAACGGCTTATGGTGTTTACATGCACTGAGTAAACAGTTTATTGGGCAAATAAACTAGGTGTGTTAATCCGTTTTCTCACAAACCGATAATGGCCTTTAACTGATAAAGGTAATTGGATTACTCTGTTTACATGACAGTTTCAATAATCAGGTAACTCCAGAAAGCTGATTGTAATCGGTTTAGTCGTGACCATGTAAACATGGTCAGTTTATTCTCAGTAATTAGTTTATTGTGACCATGTAACCGGGGTCACTATTTTAGACTATGGAAATACCACTTCACTCTGATACAGCTGTGTGTAAATGTGTCTGGGGTTCACCTGCAGGGATCCGCATGTCCAGCTGCCTCATGGCACACTGGAGCCAGGGCTCGATTAGAGCGAATTTTGCCGGCTAGAATTCCTCCCACAAGAGATGGCTCTGTGCATGTTGCCTCATGAGTCAATTGTATAGTCTCTGGCAAATTTTACTATCACTATATCACATTTACAGAAATGGGATCCAGTTTGCAGCGGCACTGGCTGGTCCATGAGTGGGGCAGGTTATGTGAGAGAAATTAGTTATTATTCATCAGGGTTTCACTGCGCTCAATAAGCCAAGTTATGGAGATAAATCACTTGATAATAATCGTGTTTTTCACAGACTAATTCATAGACAAAGCATTTTAAATGAAGTGGAAAAGTTATTTTAACATATTCTGTGTGTTTCAGTTGTTTTGTAGTTTGTCAGACCCACCTGACAGAGTCAAAGAGAATTTTGTGGATAACCGCAATTTCTCACGGCAGGTGGAAACTTTGCGGCTTGGTCGGTGTTATGCCGAGAATTGCTCGCTTGCTGAGATTTGCATCCCATCCCCAAAAACTATAAAATATAACACTACAGCCAGGCTTGTAGCAATTTGTGTATTTTTAGAAGTTCCCATTATACATTTTTAGAAGTAAAAATTGTTATTACCTCTTGTAAATTATCTTTAAATTATATTTATTTGCCAGATGTTCTAGTGTTTCAAAGAGGGTTAGAAATCATAGTGATCCAACTCCACATTTTACAGTCTTCACAGCTGAGATTTTGCATATATGCATTGTTGGTAAAAAAAAGGGTAATCACTTTTTCAAAGTTGTATTGACTGACTAACACTAAACATCTGCTTTTGATGATGGGATGCTATTCTCGGCAAACGAGCAATTCTCGGCATTACACCGGCAGATTCTCAAGTCACGTTTGTTTTTATACATCCCACCGTGTGCGTGAAAATCAGCGTACGCCGTGTTTTTGTGCGTGCGCACAATTTATAGCTGCCCAGTACGACCACAGACTGATCTGTGGCCACTGAGCAGGTATGGTGCTGATTAATGGAAATGCAACTGAACTTACAGAACAAATGTGAGGGCCTTGTATGTGTTGGTGAGAGACCTCATGTGGGGTTCTTTCATGAGTTTATCAGTTGCTTTGCCAGCTGCATAGTCATGGAAGTCAAAAACTTTCCTGTATGTGGAGGAGAACTGAACTGCTGCAAACTAAAAAAACCAACAAAACAAAACAGAAAACATGAGCAATTATTCTTGTAACACATCCAATGCATCCAGAAAGTATTCACAGCGCTTCACTTTTTCCACATTTTGTTATGTTATAGCGTTATTCCAAAAGGGATTATATTCAATTTTTTCCTTAAAATTCTACACACAATACCCCATAATGACAACGTGAAAAAAGTTTTTTTTTTTTTTTTTTTAGATTTTTGCAAATTTATTAAAAATAAAAAACTAAGATATCACATGTACATAAGTATTGCTGTGAAGGCTGTGAATACTTTCCGGATCCACTGTATGTTATAATAATAATCTCTTGTAGAAATGGTGCAGTAACCTTGACTGATGTGTTTTTAAGGCTGTTCATCATCTCAATAATAAAGTCTTTATTTTTGTTGAACTCATCTCCGGTCATACTCGCTGATCCATCAAATAGAAAAACCAGATCCACTGTATTTTCTGCACAATCTGAAAAAGTAAAGAATTTTTATTAAAAAAAATCTTTGAGCAGTTAATAAATATTGATGCAATTTCAAGGGTCATTGACCTTGGGAAACAGGATTGAATGTGGAATTTTGCTGAAGTATCTTGTGACACACAACATTCATGTAGGACTTCTCAGTGCATTCACGGATGACACTTGGACCACAAACCTTAATATGATCAAAACAGAAATTCAACATGTTTGCATGCTTACATTTACAGAAGCACCGAACACAAAGAAAAGAGGAAACTATTTTGGAATTTCATCAACGTTTTAGGATAATTAAAGATTTTGACATGATGTCAGCAGTTATAAAAGGGAAGGAAAATTGAGGATAAGGAATATAAAGGGGGAAAAAGAATCTGGGGAAATTGGGAAGTTGCAAGGAAACAAAGAAACAGAAGGAAATTGGGAACCTGAAAATATTAGGAAATTTGAAACGGGGAAATACAAAAAACTGGGAAAGTCACGGAGCACTGGAAATGAAGGAAATGATAAGGTACCAGAAAATTAGGAAAAACAGAGGAAACAAGGAAAGTATGGTGTGGTGTTTTGGACGTGGTGGTTCGCCCTCGGTGACGTCATCACATGGCGAACTGGCCATGGCACCATCCAGCGCGACCCTTCTGTATATAGTTAGTTGAATGTTGAATAAAGGAGAGTTCAGCTCACGTTTGTTGTCAGCGCCTCATTTCCAGACATAACAAATGGTGACAAGGATAAACCCTGATCACCTTGACAAGAAAGTGTGCATGGCACCCCTGCAGCCGTTCCTCACTCAACCAGGTGAGCCTCTGGTCTCCTGGACCCACTGGCACGAGATATTTCAGAATTTTATTGCTGCTGCCAGTATAAACAATGCTAACAACAAGAGGCTAAAGGGGTTGTTAGAATACAGTCTTGGCACTGAGGGGCTGCATGTGCTCCGATCCTTGGGCTCTACAGACACATACGAGGACTGTGTGGCAGTGATGGACAGGCTTTTAGCTAACAAATGCAGTGTAACGGCACGACGAGCAGTTTTCAGCCAATGCGTCAACATGCAGATGAGACAATCCAGCAGTTTGCTACAGCGCTTTGGGCCCTAGTCTAGAGCAGGCGTGCTTTTGGTCATTTAGAAGATGAACTAATACGTGACAAGCTAGTGGAGAATACTAACAACAAGTGGCTGTGGGATAAGCTATTTTTGGCAGAAGATGGGCTAAAATTAGACGAGGTTGTGAGAATGGCATCCCAAATGGAAATGGTCGACCAGCTAATATCGCAGCTAACGCCGCCTAGCCAACAAGCCCCTCGTCTTGTCCCACGAGCACAGGCCGTCATTGCTGCCGCCCAGTGCGCCGGCTCTGCTTCTCCCTGCTACAACCTAAAGAAGAAGGGTAGGAAGCGGGACAATACGGGTGAGCGCCCACACTGCGATGGCTGTGGTTCATCCAGACATCAGACCCAATCAACCGCCTGCCCAGCTAGGAGGATGAGATGCTACCACTGGAGGAAGCTAAACCATTTTGCCAAGGTCTATTGCTCAACCTTCACAGACTCAGCAGTCCTCTCACCAGGCTTAGCCACCGTTCACTCAGTAGATGCCAAAAACTGGCCGTTCACGTTGTGCACAGTGGAGCTGGATTGCTTTGGCGTGCCACTGCTGCTGGATACGGTGGCCTCGAAGTCCCTTCTGAGCATGTCTACGATCAGGAAGCTGTTCACTCAGAAAACCCTCTCCGCTAATGCGGAGGACTTATTCAGTTACAGCCACGCCAGAATTGGTGTGGTAGGGACGGTCAGTTTTTCTGTGCAATACAGCTCTAAGGCCGTTCCATCATTCACCTTCCAAGTGACACACCAAGGGGCCGATCTGCTGGGCATCGACCTGATCAGCAAGCTGGGTTTCTCCATCACCGACACAATGGGCCCCACCATTCTGGCAGTCACCTCATCCTGGCAACACCGTTGGCCAGCGCTTTTCATGGGGCGGGACTGCCTCACCTCTTTCAACCACCGGCTGCTCATTGACTCGACGGTGTCCCCGGAAATTCAGCCTCTCCGCCAGCTACCCCTTGCACTATGGGATGACATCACAGCAGAGCTGCAGAAGCTGTTGGACGCTGGCATCATCGAGTGGGTCGACGCATCTCCCTGGATCTCAAACTTGGTGGTGGCAAAGAAGAAGACGGGGGACCTTCAACCGTGTATCGACCTCAGAAGGGTGAACAAGGTGGTGATCCCCAATAAATTTTTCTTCTTCTTTTAGATTGGATTGGCGGTTGGCAACCAGCTCACAGGTGCATTACCGCCACTGACTTGATTATCATCACTCCATATCTTTGTATAAGGAACTCATAAGGAGTTCTGAACAACTCCTTATGTGTGAAAAAACTATCCGTCCCTGGACTGGACTGTGTCCTCCATATCCCCTGCCCACAACAGAAGAGCTGATGGCGACGTTCCATGGTTTGAAGGTTTTTTCCAAACTGGATCTCTGCCAAGGCTACCTACAAGTTCCCCTTCACCCGGACAGCTGCAGCCTAACAGCCTTCATCACCCACATGGGAGTATTCAGGTACACCTGCATGCCTTTTGGCCTTAGTTCTGACTTGAGCTGCTTTCAAAAGATCATGACTCCCATTTTCACCGGTCTCCCAGGGGTGGTGGTGTACTTGGATGAAATTGTAGTGCACAGCACAACATTGGCATCCCACGATGCTTGCCTTGATAAGGTTATGGAAGTGTTAACAAGACACGGCCTCACACTCAATGGGGAGAAATGTGTCTTTGGAGCAGCAACCATCAAATTTGTGGGTTTCAGCTTGTCTGCTGAGGGCCTGAGCCCCCTACACTCAAACGCTGAGGCAGTGCCGCAGCTACCCGAACCATCATGCCCTGCACACATCTCATCTTTTTTGGGCATGGCGAATTTTTACGGGCGTTTCATTCCCCAGTGCTCGGAGATGATATAGCTGCTATGCACCCTCCTGAAGCAGGATGCACCCTGGGTGTGGACCCCGGTGTGCTCTGCCGCCACCAACCAATTGAAGACACAGCTCCCCTCTCCATCCGTACTCGCCCACTTCAACCCACAAAGCCCCACAAAGTTTAAAAGCCTAAATAAAGCACAATCAGAGACAGGGGTTGTGTAGTTTGAGTAGTCAGTAGCATGGGGCCAGTGCCTGGGGTGACCATCACTGCTATTCCCCATCTTAGTGGGTGTGCAACAGGGGTCGGCCCTGTCCCCCCTCCTCTTTATTCTTTGTATGGACACTAGGGATGGGAAAACCAATAATTTTTCCAATGCATCTCGATGCGGAAATGAACGATTCTGAATCGATGCACTGATGTCAAGATTCCAATTATTAATAAATATTATTAATGAACTTGAACTTGGTTAGGTCTTTACCCAATCCAGAGATACAGTGGATATAAAAAGTCTACACACCCCTGTTCAAATGCCAGGTTTTTGTGATGTAAAAAAATGAGAACAAGATAAATCATTTCAAAACTTTTTCCTCCATTAAAGGGACCTATAACCTGTACAACCCAATTGAAAAACTAACTGAAATCTTTTAAGGGGAAAAAAAATAAAAAGCTTACAGTAACCTGATTGCATAAATATGCACACCCTTAAACTAATACTTTGTTGCAGGACGTTTGGCTTTTATTACAGTACTCAGTCTTTTTGGATAGGAGTCTATCAGTGTGGCACATCTTGATGTGACAATATTTGCCCACTCTCCTTTGCAAAAACGTTCCATATCTGTCAGATTGCGAGGACATCTCCTGTGCACAGCCTGTTACGTGTGGCTCTGGGGAGCCACACAATGAGAGCCGAGGGCGAGCCAGTGAGTTGTGATGTTTATTATAAATAAGGGAAAAGGAGCAAGGGATAAGGAACACGGTCTTGCTGACCGAAAGCACAGCTACTCATATACAGGGTTACACTCACGAGTAGAACGGCACAGGAGTAACGGGCTGGCACCGGACATAAGGATACCAAGGCATGAATACTCACAGCGGGGAACACTCACAAGAATACTGCAAGAGGAGTAAGGGCTGACGCCGGACGTAGGGGTTTCAGCCTGTAGTGCTTTAAGTCGCCGCCCCGAGTGATCGAGGCTGCTCCTTTTTATCCTCATTAGCAGCGCCCCAGCTGATGAGGATTAATTGGCCCCAGCCGTCCCGTAACACTGACAGCTGGGAGCCAGCTGAGACGCTGCCTAATGAGAGGCAGGGATGAGAAGGGGCATGGGCTGAGACCCGGCGTGTCATCCCATGTGACAGAGCCTCCCCCTCACGGTCGGGCTCCGAACGACCAGGAACATCCCAGCCCCCCCCCCCCCCTCCCACACACACACCTAGGGTGGGCGGAAGGGAGGCAGGACCGGAGGGAGAGAAGCGGAGAAAAAGAAGAGAAAAAAAAAAAACCATGAGTGAATACAGAGTACCAGAGAGAAAAAACACAAATACAATACTCTATATTACACAGGGAATCATTAACCCAGGACACAGATGGGGAGAAAACTGAGTACGGGAACAGATAAAAAACCCATTACTCAAGAACATACAAATAACGAGCAAATCGAGGCAACGGGAGAGAAACAAAACCCACCAAAAAAAGGTGACAGGAACTGATGGGCAATTACGGAGTACGGTTGGGAAAAGAACAAAACACATAACTCCATAACGCACGGACAAGGCTAAGATCAAGGCAAAAAATGGAGAAAAATGCTGAGTACGGACAGTAAAAACACAATACACAGCACTATAAATATATACATTCACCAAAAGGGCAAAAAGATTACCCCCGAGTGACCTTAATAATAACAAAAGGGTAGGCGACACCCGAGGAATATGGCAGGCAGAGTCCAAAATGGCCAAAATGGCTCCGGAGGTCTCCCCGTCCGTGGTCCAGTTGGCGAACCGGGGAAAGGAAAATGTTCGGGAGGCCAACTCCAGACCCGGGTCCCAAGAAACCAGTCCACCGGTAGCCGTGCCAGGCCACCCAGAAGCAAACACAGTTCGTCGGGGGGTTGGACCAGATCGCCGAACCGGAAGTCTTGCAGGTCGAGCCGCCGACCCGCATCACTCAACCACCAGGACCATAGAGACGGGCGAAGGGTCAAAGCGGACCCCGGTGGAAGAGGCTCAAGGGAGAGCCGATGACGAGGTAGACAAGCGTCAGGCCGCCGGGAAACAGCCACCTCCTCACCGGACCTGAACAACACTAGGGCTGCACCCACGTCGGGCCCCGATTGGGCCTTAGGCGAACCCACGTCGAACGCCGCTGGAGCAGCACCCACGTCGGACCCCGATTGGGTCTCGGGCGAATCCACGTCGAACACCGCTGGAGCAGCACCCACGACGGACCCCGACTGGGTCGGCACCGCACCAGAACCAACCTCCAACATTGAACCTGGACCCTTCAGCACCACGAGGAATGGCAACTCCTCGCCGGCGACCCCGGAAGAAGGCTCAGAAGAGAAAACAGGACCGGGATCAGGATCACCGGCAGCGCCAGAACCCGGCGAGACGAGTTCGGATGCAGCGGGCGGCTGCACCCGGCTCATCTCCCCTAGAGACAGGCTAAAGTGCTCACAGATAAGAGAGGAAAGAAAGGAGAGCACTCGCCTGATCTCGGGTTCTGACGCCGTCCAGGACTGCGAAGATCCAGGATCCGTCGTCAGGAGGTCGTTGTCAGGCTCCCACTCAGCTGCGTCGGGCCCCGCAGCCGGCACGATGATCAGCGCAGCTTGAGGTTCCTCCAGCACTGATAACCACGCCGACGGTCCACACGGCGTGATGGCAGGAGAACCTCGTCCCACTGGACCGAACCGCTCCTCCGTGGAGACCCGGGGACGCTTGGTCGTCGGCGCAGACTCCACGCAGCAGTCAGTCCTCCTCCTCCGTCCATAACGTAGCTGCGGAACCAGAACCGCAGGCCCCCTCCTCGTCCCATGACGTTGACCCGGAGCCGGGGACCGCTCGGCGGAGAGAGACACAGAGGATGCAGGATTGAGATCACAGGTTACAGCAGGTGGTGGGAGTTCAGGGAGCTGCGAACCCCGAACTCCACCTCCAGGGGTATGACAGAGCAAATCACAAAACTGATGTGAAAAAACTGGGACTTGCCTGCCTCCTGGAGGTTGGATGGTGCCTGCTGTGGTGGAGATTGCTTCTTCCTCTCCCCGCCGGGCGATAACGGAGGACCCCCTGAGAAGTCGTCTGGGGACCGCTCGCGTTGTCTCCAGGAGAGGGCTCACCAGGTCAGAATTCCAAGCACACACAGCAGTCGGGAAGCTCGTCGAGGAGGAGGGGGTGACAGCCAGGGTGAGCCAGCCCGAATGCCTTGGAGTGACAGCGGGGGAACGAGGCTCAGGGAACGGAGCTGTGAAATCTCCACGCTGACGAGACAAAGAGGTGACAGCTGGGTGGGGGGAAAGGTCCTGGCGGCAGCCCAGAACTGGATCCGGAAGGGGTTCGTGCGGAGGTGACTTGGCGATGTGATGACGGCTATTCCCAGGGGACGAAGCGAGGGGGGGACCCAGGAATCGCCGCTCCTGAGCAGAGACCGAAGCGAGGAGGGTGTTAAACTCTGGAAAGCTCCATAGCCCTGGACTCCTCTCCACCAATCTCACCGCCACCGCCACATGCCTAAGTGGATGCACAGCGGAGCTCACGACAGCCACTCGGTCCCGAACGAAACTGCTGTCAGCTACGGCTCCTTCAGGGGAATCCCGAGTGACGTAGTGCAGAACGGGGGAAGCCCTCTGGGTGGCGCGAACTCCCGGGCTGGAATGGAAGCAGGAACGGGATCCCGAAGCGGGGGGCAACATCATCCACTTCGGCTTCCTGCCGGGATTTCCTTCCAACCCGCGGAGCTCCTCTCGCAGTGCAGCCATGGCGTCTCTCCTGGCACAGGCCACAGGATGGTAAGAGTGACGAGGAAAACTGTCCAGGAGGCCCTCAGCACGGTCCAGATGCCAGCGTCTCGCGTTGGAGGCGTCGTACAGGGTGAAGAGCGTCCTGTCGACAGCCCCCAGGATGGACCTCAGCTCGTCGCCCTGGCGTCGGACGTGACTCCTGGGAAACGGCATGCTAACAGCGCTGACACCCGGACAGGAAGATGCAATTCCACACCAACTCACGGCCGCCGGCAACTTGTCTGGCGGCGACTTACTGTTACGTGTGGCTCTGGGGAGCCACACAATGAGAGCCGAGGGCGAACCAGTGAGTTGTGATGTTTATTATAAATAAGGGAAAAGGAGCAAGGGATAAGGAACACGGTCTTGCTGACCGAAAGCACAGCTACTCATATACAGGGTTACACTCACGAGTAGAACAGCACAGGAGAAACGGGCTGGCACCGGACATAAGGATACCAAGGCATGAATACTCACAGCGGGGAACACTCACAAGAATACTGCAAGAGGAGTAAGGGCTGACGCCGGACGTAGGGGTTTCAGCCTGTAGTGCTTTAAGTCACCGCCCCGAGTGATCGAGGCTGCTCCTTTTTATCCTCATTAGCAGCACCCCAGCTGATGAGGATTAATTGGCCCCAGCCGTCCCGTAACACTGACAGCTGGGAGCCAGCTGAGATGCTGCCCAATGAGAGGCAGGGATGAGAAGGGACATGGGCTGAGCGCCGAGACCCGGCGTCTCATCCCATGTGACACAGCCCTTTTCAGATCACCCCACAGATGTTGGATTGGATTCAGGTCTGGACTCTGGCTGGGCCGTTCCAAAACCTTAATCTTCTTCTGGTGAAGCCATTCTTTTGTTGATTTAGATGTCTGCTTTGGGTCATTGCTGTGCTGAAAGATGAATTTCCTCTTCATCTTCAGCTTTCTAGCAGAAGCTTGAAGGTTTTGTGCCAACACTGACTGGTATTTGGAACTGTTCATAATTCCCTCCACCTTGACTAAGGCCCCAATTCCAGCTGAAGAAAAAAAGAAGAAGCCATCTCTGTTGTCATTCAGTCCATCATGTATGGTAGAACAAAATTACATTTCTCCTATCTACAATGTTAATCATATGTAGAATCAGAGGGGTCACTGCCATGCAAGGCGCCGCCACAAACATCTTCTTCTTCCTCAATTCTATTACGCTGAGCACCAAGCTAAAAGGCGGAAAGTACTATTTTTATATGGGCTTTGGTATGACCCGGCCTGGATTTGAACCCACAACTTCCCAGTTGAGGGGCAGATGCTCTATCAACTAGGCTACCTTTCTGGTAAAAACCTCCAAAGCATGATGGTACCACCACCTTGCTTCACTGTAGGTATGGTGTTCTTTTGGTGATGAGCAGTGTTGTGTTTGTGCCAAATACACCTTTTGGAATTATGGCCAAAACCTTCAGCCTTGGTTTCATCAGACCATAACACATTTTCTCACATGGGTTGGGAGATTTCAAATGTATTTTTGCAAAATGTAGCCGGGCTTGGATGTTTTTCTTCATAAGATAAGGCTTCTGTCTTGTCACCCTAGACGGAAGATTGTTGTCACATGTACTAAACAGCCAGTACTTGCCAGAAATTCCTGCAGCTCCTTCAATGTTGCTGTCGGCCTCTTGGCAGCCTCCCGGACCAGTTTTCTTCTCATCTTTTCATCAGTTTTGGAGGGATATCCAATTCTTGGTAATGCCGCTGTTGTGCCATAGTTTCTCCACTTGATGATGACTGTCTTCACTTTGTTCCATGGTATATTTAATACTTTGGAAATTCTTTTGTACCCTTCTCCTGACTGATACCTTTGAACTATGAGATCCCTCTGATGCTTTGGAAGCTCTCTGCGGACCATGGCTTGTGCTGTAAGACATGACTACAAAACTGTCAAGAAAAGCCTACTAGAACAACTGAACTTTATTTGTGGTTTAATCAGAGGCACTTTAAATGGTGGCAAGTGTGTGCTGATTCCTACAACACTTAGATGCATGACCAACCAATTCCTACACTCTTCCATGAGTGGGGTCAAAAATGACCCCAATTAGAATGAATGCGCTTTATGCTGTAAACTTAAGAAATTTCTTTCATTTTGGTTAAAGATGATTATTTTTATTATATTTTGGGTGATTATTATTATTATTGTTATTATTATTATTACCTCCGCCAAGGAGGTTATGTGATCATCGGCGTTGGTTTGTCTGTCTGCTTGTCTGTTTGTTTGTTTGTTAGCAAGATAACTCAAAAAGTTATGGACGGATTTTCATGAAATTTTCACAGATTGTCAGAAATGGGGTATCCTACAGATGATTACATTTTGGTGGTGATCCGGATCACCGTCCAGAAGAAAACCGCCATTACGGAAAATGCCATTTTCGTCAGTAACTACTGAACCACTAATCCTATCATTGTGAATCCAATTGCTAGTCATATGTTTCCATGGTCAAGGAATCTGAAAACGTACACACAAACACTGTATGGGGGGAACTGTGGCGCTTGGCGGAGGTCTGCGCTCTCCGAGTGCTTTTCTAGTTATTATTACCTCCGCCAAGGAGGTTATGTGATCATCGGCGTTGGTTTGTCTGTCTGTTTGTCTGTCTGTTTGTTTGATTGTTAGCAAGATAACTCAAAAAGTTATGGACGGATTTTCATGAAATTTTCACAGATTGTCAGAAATGGGGTATCCTACAGATGATTACATTTTGGTGGTGATCCGGATCACCGTCCACAAGAAAATTGCCATTACGCAAAATGCCATTTTCGTGAATAACTTCTAAACCACTAATCCTATCATTGTCAATCCAATTGCTTGTCATATGTTTTCATGGTCAACGAATCTGAAAGCGTACACACAAACACTGTATGGGGGAACTGTGGTGCTAAACCGCCATTACGGAAAATGCCATTTTCGTCAATAACTACTGAACCACTAATCCTATCATTGTGAATCCAATTGCTAGTCATATGTTTTCATGGTCAACGAATCTGAAAGTGTACACACAAACACTGTATGGGGGAACTGTGGCGCTAAACCGCCATTACGGAAAATGTCATTTTCGTCAATAACTACTGAACCACTAATCCTATCATTGTGAATCCAATTGCTAGTCATATGTTTTCATGGTCAAGGAATCTGAAAACGTACACACAAACACTATATAGGGGGAACTGTGGCGCTTGGCGGAGGTCTGCGCTCTCCGAGTGCTTTTCTAGTTATTATTATTATTATTATCCTTGCCTTAGTCTTAGTTTTGCTCTTAGTCATCCTGTTTATTTGTATTATTATTATCATGTTCTTGTTTCATATTTATCCTTGCTTTGTCCTTAGTTCTGGTTTCCAGTCATTATCTTCAGTCCTGGGCTAGCCTTTATTTTCATAGTGTGTTATGTTCTTGGTTGTTCTCAGCTGTTTGTATTTGAGTTGATTTGTTCTGTTCTTATTTAAGTGACGCAGCATCTTAGATCAGTGCTGCGTCCTTATGTCAACCTAGCATGTACCACATACTTCTTGCCATGCCATGTCCTTGCTGTGATTCCTAGTCTACGAGCTGTGCTTTATTTTGTGTTAAATAAACATCATGTCGATCGTTCACCCAGCTACTGAGTCCTGTGTTCTGCCCTGTAGGGGCAACCCCCATGACAGAGACTTATTTGTGCTGTGTTGCTATTGTAACTTTAGTAGTTACCTCCGCCAAGGAGGTTATGTTTTCATCAGCATTGGTTTGTCTGTCTGTCTGTCTGTTTGTTTGTTAGCAAGATAACTCAAAAAGTTATGGACAGATTTTCATGAAATTTTCAGAGATTGTCAGAAATGGGGTATCCTACAGATGATTAGATTTTGTTGGTGATCCGGATCACTGTCTGGATCCAGGAATTTTTTAAAGGATTCTTGGGGAACTGTGGCGCTTGGCGGAGGTCTGCGCTCTCCAAGTGCTTTTCTAGTTATTATTATTATTATTATTATTATTATTATTATTATTATTATTATTATTTTAAATTATATTTTGGTCAAACATCCAAAACATCTAAAAATGATCCCAACACGAGAATGATACTGTATGCATGATAATACAGCTATCAAAACATTAACTTTCAGTGTTTGTGTATCCCTCTGTCGCACATCCACACACATAAACACACGCTGCCTTTAACCTTTAACCCTTCATGCTGCAATGAGTGGAAAAGCCGAGATGTGATCAGGGCCCAGAAAGCGGGATTAGTGAAAACTCTGAGTTAGTTGAGCCAGAGATGACAGTCATCTCTGACTAGCTCAGAGTTTTCACTAATCCCGCTTTCTGAGATAGGGCCCTGGTGTTTTATTAGAACATTTACAGTCTTTCAGAAACAAACGCCGAGGCTTCAGTCACAAACATTTATCAGTTTGACCTTTGACCTCAACACGCTTCACCGAGAAGCTTGAGGGTTTGTGAGCTCACTGTGAGCAGCTGTTACACAGTACCCTTTTCTGGCTGTGAGCACTGCACACAGGGTCACTGCATTTCCAACAACAATTGAACAGCTACAGACCGGTGGCCTTGACGTCCCACTTGATGAAGACCCTGGAGAGACTGCTCCTTGCTCACCTCCGCCCCCTGGTGGAACCAGCGATGGATCCACTCCAGTTTGCCTACCAGCATGGCATTGGGGTGGAGGATGCGGTGATCTTCCTCCTTCACCGTTCTCTGTCCCACCTGGAGAAGCCCGGGAATATGGTGAGGATCATGTTCTTTGACTTCTCCAGTGCTTTCAACACCATCCAACCGATGATCCTGAAGGACAAGCTGCTGCGCGCAGGGGTGGACCAGCACCTGTCATCATGGATCCTGGACTACCTCACGAACCGGCTTCAGTTTGTGAGAACCCGGGACTGTGTGTCCGACACGATCATCGGTAGCACGGGGGCCCCCCAGGGAACGGTGCTGGCTCCCTTCCTGTTCACTCTTTATACTGCGGACTTCTCACACAAGACACCACACTGCCATCTACAGAAGTTCTCTGATGACTCTGCGATCGTTGGCCTCATCTCCAATGGAGATGAAGCTGAGTACAGAGGGCTTATCCAGGACTTCGTGGACTGGTGCCATCGGAACTGCCTCCAGATCAACGCGAGGAAAACTAAGGAGCTGGTGATGGACTGCCGCAGGCATGGGCAACCCCTCACAGCACCAGTAAATATACAGGGAACAGACATCGAGATGGTGACATCCTATAAGTACCTGGGTGTTCATCTGAACAATAAACTAGACTGGTCACACAATACTGATGCACTCTACAAGAAGGGACAGCGCAGGCTGTTCTTGCTGAGGAGACTCAGGTCTTTTGGTGTACAAGGGGCGCTGCTGAAGACACTCTATGACACGGTGGTGGCATCAGCCATCACTTTTGGAGTGGTCTGCTGGGGCAGTGGCATTACTGCAGCCGATAGGAAGAGACTGAACAAACTGATCAAGAAAGCTAGCTCTGTCCTGGGGCAGCGCCTTGATCCGGTGGAGGAGATAGGAGAGAGAAGGACGGTGGCTAAACTGTCATCTCTGCTGGAGTCCGAGTTCCACCCTATGCAGGACATACTGAATGCACTGAGGAGCTCATTTAGCAGCAGACAACATCATCCTAGGTGCACAACCGAGAGGTTTCGCAGGTCCTTCCTACCAACGGCTGTCAGACTGTACAACCTAAGCAGGGCTGCTCGCAGAGATAGCAAAAAGACGTAACAAACTAATAGTTTTTTGAATGCTAAAGATGCAATAGACTTACACAATGGTCCCCTCCGGCATACAACTAGGAAAATACCGGTCGCTATGGAGGGTGAGAATATGTATGGGCACATAATCATACCATGTAGGATAACTAAGTAGACGGTTATGCTGTTTCATCCCATCTAGCAACAATGCTCTGCACTGTGTGTGTTTATATATTTACATATTTATTCCATCTAGCTACAATGCTCCGCACTGTGTGTTTATATATCTACATATTATTCCATCTAGCTACATTGCTCCGCACTGTGTGGGTTTATATATTTACATATTTATTCCACCTAGCTGCAATGCTCCGTACTGTGGGTGTTTATATATCTACATATTTATTCCATCTAGCTACAATGCTCCGCACTGTGTGTTTATATATTCATATATTTATTCCATCCAGCTACAATGCTCTGCACTGTGTGTCTGTGTGTGTGTATATATATATTTTATAGTAATATGTACATATGTATATTAGCTGCTCTTGCTTGCTTGCTTTTTTTTCTTGCCTTCTGATTGTTGCTCTGAGTGTTGCTATCCCTGTGCTGTTGCAATCTTGGAATTTCCCCGTTGTGGGACTAATAAAGGCTTATCTTAATTGCTGGATTTGCGGTCTTGGTTTCTTGGGCACATCTCACACCTCTTCCTCTTCTGTTGGCCCTGTCTGTTTCCCTTGTGTGGCTGATGATGAATGAATAATGATCATCATCATCATCATCATCATCATCATCATCATCAATGATCATGATCAATGATGATGATGAATTTGATGATGATAACATAACACTATCACACAAAATTCATGGACGTGGAAAATAAGTTCATAATTTATAACAGCACATATATTATGAGGTATAAAAATGATAATACTTACATGTATGTTGCTGTGTAAAAATAACCTTCAGGGTGGTGAGTAGATGTGTCCTTCCGTGCCGAGTCTTCGAAGCGTGTGTCGAGTAACCGGGAAGATTTTTGTGAAGCATGTATCAAGGCTTGTGTTGCTGATGAACGTGGTGACATTCGAAGGGGACAGCGAAGCGCAATGTCCCTCACATTTTGTGGACTTGGGACTTTATTTGCAATCTATTCCAGCTTTTTTTTTTTTTTTTTTTTGCAATGGAACCAGCAAGAAAGAGATTTGCTTCATGAAGCTTCATCTCGTCATCTCTAGTGGTGAGACTGTTGGCATTAGATGTGTGGATCGACAGTAAATGTACACTACCGTTCAAAAGTTTGGGGTCACTTAGAAATTTCCTTATTTTTGAAAGAAAAGCACTTTTTTTCAATGAAGATAACTTTAAACTAATCAGAAATATACTCTATACATTGCTAATGTGGTAAATGACTATTCTAGCTGCAAATGTCTGGTTTTTGGTGCAATATCTACATAGGTGTAAAGAGGCCCATTTCCAGCAACTATCACTCCAGTGTTCTAATGGTACAATGTGTTTGCTCATTGCGTCAGAAGGCTAATGGATGATTAGAAAACCCTTGTGCAATCATGTTAGGTCTGCAATGCTGTAATTGCTGCAAATGGAGGATTCTTTGATGAAAACAAAGTTTGAAGGAAAAAATTATTATTACAAATCATTATTTCTAACCTTGTCAATGTCTTGACTATATTTTCTATTCATTTTACAACTCATGGTGGTAAATAAGTGTGACTTTTCATGGAAAACACAAAATAATTGTCTGGGTGACCCCAAACTTTTGAACGGTAGTGTATATCTGACAATCACAGTTGATAAAAATCAAAGGTTCTTAGGGTTAACCTTTGAAAGTCCATAGAAAATGCTTGGGGTCATTTTTGGTACTGATACAAAAAATGCAATTACTTAAAAAATGTAACAATTAGATACAAATCCAAATATCCTCATGTCAAAGACAACCTATTTGAGGAATACATGGAAGATTAAATGATAAAAAATTAAAATTACAAAGATATTGCAAAAAAAACAACCGCTGGGGTCATTTTTGACCCCACTTATGCATCTAAGGGTTGACATGAGTTTGAATGTGATTCTGAACACAGCCACATCCCCAGTTATAACAGGGTGTGCATATTTATGCAAGCAGGTTATTGTAAGTTTTTATTTTTTATTTTTCCCCTTAAAAGATTTCAGTTTGTTTTTCAGTTGGGTTGTACAGGTTTTAGGTCACATTAATGGTGGAAAAGGTTTTGAAATGATTTATCTTGGTTTCATCTTTTTACATCACAAAAACCTGGCATTTGACCAGGGGTGTGTAGACTTTTTATATCCACTCAAAGTCTGCCTGCTCAAATGAGTTTCTGTAGCTACGTTGATTTTTACTTGGCAGGGAAGTTGCTCCTGTGCAAAACTCCCAACCTGGAGGACCAGGGTTCCAAGTAAGTCATCCACCAAGAGAGACAAGGAGAGTCATCAGATGGCTGGCCTGTAGAGAGGTGCTACAGTATTTCTGTGTGAGTAGAGTGGTGCTAATTCGGGGTGAGCAACTGTTTTTAAGGTACCAGTGACTCACCTTTGCCCCTTCTCCTGTTGGTGTTCACAGTTCTGCCACGGAAGGCCAGGAGCTTGGCATTGGTTGTCAGAGGCTTTATGTTGCGCAGGCTATCTGGGGTATTTTTATAAGCTTAGAGACCTCAATCTCTAAGCTGCCCCGGCGATGATAACCTTGAGAAAATAACGTGATTAATTTGGCCGAGATGAAAAGTCAGCAGCTGGAACAAAAAAAATTGACGGTCGGAACAAAAAAGTCAGTGGCTGGAACAAAAAACCAGCGGTTGGAACAAAAAAGTTGGCACCCGGACTGGCCTGGCGTGACACAAAAGAAACAAAATGGTAGAGCAGAGTATACAGTCAGCAAACGTATAGCAGTACTTTGGTTTTTATGAAGTCAAAGGGAAAAAAGACTTGGGCAAGACCCACACTGTATGTAAGCTCTGTCAGACTAAACAAAAATATTTTGTAAACACGACAAACATGCAAAACCATGTTTGTTTCCAGCGACCGGAAAGAAAAAAACAGTTTTAGCTGCCGCCGTCAGCCAGAGGACCATTGAGTAAACAATGTCAAAACTTCCACACAACTCGGAAAGGGCAAACGAATTACAAAATCTATTGCTGCTTTTATTGCCAAGTATTTACGCCCATATTTTGTCATGAAAACCAGGGCTTCTGCGCTATGATGTGCACTGTAGAGCTGAAGTACAACATCATAATGTTTTGTGTAAAGCTGTTGGAAAGACTTCTCGGTCACCAACAAGTGTAAAATATACAGTATATATATATATATATATATATATATATATATATATATATATATATATATATACACTACCGTTCAAAAGTTTGGGGTCACCCAGACAATTATTTTGTGTTTTCCATGAAAAGTCACACTTATTTACCACCATGAGTTGTAAAATGAATAGAAAATATAGCCAAGACATTGACAAGGTTAGAAATAATGATTTGTATTTGAAATAATAATTTTTTCCTTAAAACTTTGCTTTCGTCAAAGAATCCTCCATTTGCAGCAATTACAGCATTGCAGACCTAACATGATTGCACAAGGGTTTTCTAATCATCCATTAGCCTTCTGACGCAATGAGCAAACACATTGTACCATTAGAACACTGGAGTGATAGTTGCTGGAAATGGGCCTCTATACACCTATGTAGATATTGCACCAAAAACCAGACATTTGCAGCTATAATAGTCATTTACCACATTAGCAATGTATAGAGTGTATTTCTGATTAGTTTAAAGTTATCTTCATTGAAAAAAAGTGCTTTTCTTTCAAAAATAAGGAAATTTCTAAGTGACCCCAAACTTTTGAACGGTAGTGTATATATATGTAAGATGACAACTAAGCTGACCCAGAGAAGGTTTTGGCTCCGTTTCTGCTTTCAAAAGACTTTTCTTCTCCACCACTGCTGCTCGTCACCACTGGCTGCCCCCAGATGAAAACCCACAGAATAGGTATGTATGTGGGACTATAATGTTCTGAATAAAACTTTAAAAAAATTATGAATCAATTTGTAAATCACTGGATAGAAAATGGACTTGTACATGTACAGACTGGATCCCGGGGTCCACTGGACTTGTTCCCAACACAGCCATCCCCACTCTCTACAACAAGACCAAAGCTGAAGTCATACAATCACTGAAGACAGCTGGTAGGATTGCTATCACGTGTCACACGCGGACATCCGTTGCCAATGAATCATTTATAATGGTAACTGCACATTTTTGTATAAAAGGTAAATGTGATTTTAATATAGCAAAATGTTCTGGGTTTTTGGACTGAAGGACTCAGTTACTTGTTGCACATAACAAGAGAACTTTCATTAGAAGTTTAACATTTCTGTTAAAAATTCTGAGTATTTTTGACTTAAGGATCAGTTACTTGTTGCACATAACAGAATGTTTCTTATAAGTCTTATTTGTTAAAATTCATGATACTTAGTCTGAAGTCTGTGTTATAGCAGCAAATGTGCTGCTATAGTTGCACTTTTAATATTGTTTTTTTTTTGAAACATTAAAAGATACTGGAAGTAAATTCATGGGCCATTGCAAATGCTTTGAAAGTAAGAAGTTGTAACACAGTCGGAGGAAAAAATTCCTGAAAAGAAGAAAAATATTAAACTAATTAAAAATTGCATTGAGAATTGAAATCAGCTGGAATCGTTGGGTGACTAAAGATTCCCACCCCTAATGGACACAGCCATGGCTAACCTCCAGTTGCCCCACCTGTGGATGCTGTCGTACGTGGATGACATAGTCCTGGGAGCTGAAGACTGGGGCCATTTGGAACAACAAACGCAGTAATCGAGGACAGGGCTGGGCGAGAATGGAATATGCTTGATCATCATAAAAACCAAGTATGTGGAATTTGGATACCAAACTGATGGAATGTCTGCTTCCACATAGGAAGAAGAGCTTGTGGATGAGGGAGACGACTCGCCCATCACAGGGGCTGAGGTTGCCAAGGTGGTTAAAAAGCTCCTTGGTTGCCGGGCCCTGGGGATGATTGCCCTGAGTACCTCAAGGCCCTGGACGTTGTAGGGCTGCCATGGTTGACACATCTCTGCAACATTGCGTGGAAGTCGGGGACAGTGCCTTTGGCATGGCAAACCGGGGTGATGGTTCCTCTCTTCAAGAAAGGGGACCCAAGGGTGTGCGCTCCAACTTTAGAGGGATCACTCTTCTCAGCCTCCCTGGGAAGGTCTATGCCAAGGTACTGGAGTCTGGCCGTTGGTCGAACCTTGGATTCAGGAGGAGCAATGTGGTTTTCGTCCTGGCTGTGGCACATCAGACCAACTTTTACCCTCTTGAGAATCCTCGCAGGTTCATGGGAGTTTGCCCACCCAGTTTACATGTGTTTTGTGGACTTGGAGAAGGCATTCGACTGTGTCCCCCATGGTTTTTTGTGGAGGGTGCTTCGGCAGTATGGGGTATCGGGCTTGTTGTTACGAGCTATCCGGTCTCTATACGACTGTTGTGACAGTTTGGTTCGTATTGTCAACACTCGGTTGGACTCATTCCTGGTGAGAGTTGGACTCCGCCAGGGCTGCCCTTTGTCACCAATCCTGTTCATAATTTTTATGGACAGGATTTCTGGGCGCAGCCAAGGATCGGAGAGTGTCATGCTTTGTGGCCACAGGATCTCATCTCTGTTGTTTGCAGATGATGTTGTCCTATTGGCTTCATCCAGCAATGACCTACAGGTTGTACTGGGACTGTTTGCTGCTGAGTGTGAAGCAGCTGGGATGAGAATCAGCACCTCAAAGTCCGAGTCCATGGTCCTCAGCCAGAAAAAGGTGGATTGTCCTCTCCGGGTTGGGCACAAGCTCCTGCCCCAAGTGGAGGAGTTTAAGTACGAGAGAGAGAGATTGATAGCTGGATAGGAGCAGCATCTACAGTGATGCGGACGTTGTACCGGTCAGTTGTGGTGAAGAAGAAGCTAAGCTCTAAGGCAAAGCTGTTGATTTACCGGTCAATCTAAGTTCCTACACTCACCTATGGTCATGAGCTTTGGGTAATGACCAAAAGAATGAGATCACGGATACAAGCGGCTGAAATGAGCTTTCTTTGTAGGATTGCTGGACTCACCCTCAGAGATAGGGTGAGGAGCTCAGTCATCCAGGACAGGCTCAGAGTAGAACCGCTGCTCCTCCACATTGAAAGGTTGAGGTGGTTTGGGCATCTGATCAGGAAGCCTCCTGGACGCCTCCCATTTGAGGTGTTTTGGGCATGTCCCAGTGGGGGGAGACCCCGGGGCAGACCCAGGACTCGCTGGAGAGGCTACGTCTCCCATTTGGTCTGGGAATGCCTTGGTATCCTCTCTGAAGAGCTGGAGCATTTGGCTGGGGAGAGGGAAGTCTGGGCTTCCCTGCTTGAACTGCTACCGTCGCGACCCGGACCGCCGTAAAAGCGGTAGAAGATGGATGGATGGATAGACCAATGGAACGTCAATATAAATGGCGCCCCTTTAAAGAAGAGTGCACAGTTTAAATACCCTGCTCGATACTCAGCAGTGGCGACACAACACTCTCCGATGCCTGCACCCGAGTCAGCCCTGCCTCGGCCAAGTGGTGGGAGGTGACTGGGGTCCTCTGCAACCGCCAGATCCCAGTTAGTCTCAAGGGAAAGATCTACAAGATTGTGATCTGCCCTGTCACCCTGTATGAATGCGAATGCTGGCCTGCTACAATGAAACACGATCATGTGAAAAATGAGGCTGTGCAAAAGCGTATGGGATGGCAACAATCACTGGGAAAATGCAAGAGGCACGGTTGCGATGGTATGAACATGCTGTCCGCAGGCAAAGAAGACTTGGTGGCAAGGATGGCCCTGCATTTCAGCCCAACTGGGAAGAGGCCACAAGGATGGCCAAAGAAATGTTGGCTTGACTGGATTAAGAACGACATGGGGACTGTGAACATCACCTCCGAGGATGCCCTTGATCAAGCCAAGTTTATATGGTTGTGCGAACACGTGGACCCTGCAGCTATGCAGGACTAATGTGAGGATGAAGTAGAAGAAGATTACTGATGAACAAGGACCACGGATGTCTAGTGGGATGACTAGAATTTTCAGAGAAGGGCTCTCTCTGGAGTGGTGGCTCAGTTGGTAGAGCACCCACCCCTCACCCGGGAGGCCAGGGTTCAAATCCCAGCCGGGTCATGCCAAAGAGCATATAAAAGTGGAACTTCCTGCTATCCAGCTTGGTGCTCAGCAATAATGAAATGGAGGAGGGAAATTTGTGGCGGCGCCTTGCATGGCAGTGACCCCTCTGATTCTAGATGTGATTAACATTGTAGATAAGAGAAACGTAATTTTGTTCTACTGTACAGTGGGGCAAAAAAGTATTTAGTCAGCCACCAATTGTGCAAGTTCTCCCACTTAAAAGATGAGAGAGGTCTCCAATTTTCATCATAGGTATACCTCAACTATGAGAGACAAAATGAGAAAAAAAAAATCCAGAAAATCACATTGAAGGATTTTTAATGAATTAATTGGTAAATTCCTCGGTAAAATAAGTATTTGGTCACCTACAAACAAGCAAGATTTCTGGCTCTCACAGACCTGTAACTTCTTCTTTAAGAGGCTCCTCTGTCCTCCACTCATTACCTGTATTCATGGCACCTGTTTGAACTTGTTATCAGTATAAAAGACACCTGTCCACAACCTCAAACAGTCAGACTCCAAACTCCACTATGGCCAAGACCAAAGAGCTGTCAAAGGACACCAGAAACAAAATTGTAGACCTGCACCAGGCTGGGAAGACTGAATCTGCAATAGGTAAGCAGCTTGGTGTGAAGAAATCAACTGTGGGAGCAATTATTAGAAAATGGAAGACCACTGATAATCTCCCTCAATCTGGGGCTCCACGCAAGATCTCACCCCGTGGGGTCAAAATTATCACGAGAACAGTGAGCAAAAATCCCAGAACCACATGGGGGGACCTAGTGAATGACCTGCAGAGAGCTGGGACCAAAGTAACAAAGGCTACATCAGAAACACACTATGCCGCCAGGGACTCAAATCCTGCAGTGCCAGACGTGTCCCCCTGCTTAAGCCAGTACAGGTCCAGGCCCGTCTGAAGTTTGCTAGAGAGCATTTGGATGATCCAGAAGAGGATTGGGAGAATGTCATATGGTCAGATGAAACCAAAATAGAACTTTTTGGTAAAAACTCAACTTGTCGTGTTTGAAGGAGAAAGAACACCATACCTGCTGTGAAGCATGGGGGTGGACACATCATACTTTGGGGCTGTTTTTCTGCAAAGGGACCAGGACGACTGATCCGTGTAAAGGAAAGAATGAATGGGGCCATGTATCGTGAGATTTTGAGTGAAAACCTCCTTCCATCAGCAAGGGCATTGAAGATGAAACGTGGCTGGGTCTTTCAGCATGACAATGATCCCAAACACACTGCCCGGGCAATGAAGGAGTGGCTTCGTAAGAAGCATTTCAAGGTCCTGGAGTGGCCTAGCCAGTCTCCAGATCTCAACCCCATAGAAAATCTTTGGAGGGAGTTGAAAGTCTGTGTTGCCCAGCGACAGCCCCAAAACATCGCTGCTCTAGAGGAGATCTGCATGGAGGAATGGGCCAAAATACCAGCAACAGTGTGTGAAAACCTTGTGAAAACTTACAGAAAACGTTTGACCTCTGTCATTGCCAACAAAGGGTATCTAACAAAGTATTGAGATGAACTTTTGTTATTGACCAAATACTTATTTTACCGAGGAATTTACCAATTAATTCATTAAAAATCCTTCAATGTGATTTTCTGGATTTTTTTTTGCTTATTTTGTCTCTCATAGTTGAGATATACCTATGATGAAAATTGGAGACCTCTCTCATCTTTTAAGTGGGAGAACTTGCACAATTGGTGGCTGACTAAATACTTTTTTACCCCACTTTACATGATTGGCTGTATGGATTGAATAACAATAAAGCTGGCTTTACCTTTACCTTTAAAAACCCTGGTCAGGCTGCGAACTAGCTTGCTAATTAAGCTAGCTGCACTGTAGCTATGTGATCAGCCAATCAGCTATCAGCCAAAGACACAGCTCGCCTCTCCACCAGTCCTCACCCACTTGGACACACAAAGCCCCATATTCATGATGGGTGACACCTCCAACACATGGGTAGGAGCCGTTTTGTCACAACTGCAAGGAGGAACTGAGCGCCCAGTGGCATTTGCCTCGAGGTCACTCACTTCAGCCGAGCAGAAGCACTCAGTGGGAGAAAGGGAAGCACTGCCGTGCATTTGGGTGTGTGAACGCTGGCACATGTACCTATATAGATGACACTTCATGCTGCGGACAGACCACAGAGCCCTCACGGCACTGCTGGAAATATCGGGGTCGGGGCACAAACCTCTGTGCATCCACAGGTGGACTGAAAGACTTCAAACATACGACTTTAACACCCAGTTCAAGCTGGGCAGAGAAAACGTAGTGGCAGATCTCTTGTCCTGGTCTACACCTAACCCCACTCTGAACGGCAACCGAGACCCCCTGGAGCCTCAGTTGATCCACATGCTGCTTGGGCCAATCTAAAACGCTATCTCCCTACAAGAGCTCCAGGCAGCATCAGAACAAGACCCAACTCTAACCCAGCTGTGCACCTTTATTTGCGAGGGCTGGCCTTCCAACGTGCCAGGGGAACTGGCACCCTTCCACAGAGTCAAGGATGATGTGTCATGCTGGAACAACATCTGTGTGGCAAGAGGGCACTACACGGTGATTCCAGAGGAGCTAAAAGGCCGCATCCTGACCATGGTGCACGAGGGTCAACTGGGTGTCATCAGAATCAAACAACTGTGTAGGGTCTAAGTCTGGTGGCCAGACGTCGACAAAGACATGGAAACCATGGTCAAAGACTGTGTGCCCTGCCTAACTAGCGGGAAAACTGGCGTGCCACCACGTCGATCCCTACAACCACTGTCATGGCCATTGACTCAGTGGAAACACATCCAATTGGACATATGCGGCAATCTACATAGCCCCCCCCCCCACCCCCATCCCAGCACCAATGCTTCCTATTAGTGGCCTACGACCTCCACTCAAAATGGCCCGAGGTGTTGCCTACCAACTCGGTTACCACAGATGTAGTCACTGACTTTCTCAGCTCCCTCTTTGCCCACTGGGGCATACCAGATGCCATCACAATGGACAACGGACCGCAATTCATCTCGATGGACTTTGAGGCATTCATGAGAAAAAGGGGCATCAAGCACATAAAAACCACCTTCTACCACTCACAGGCGAACCGGGGGTGGGGGGAGGGGGTGGTTGGAGAGATTCAACCAGACCCTCAAGAAAGGTCCCAGAGCACATCTAGTAGATGGGCTCCCATTCTCAGCTGCACTACAGAGTACCCCGCGACATTATAGAGTGATGCCTCATGCCACGATGGGCTGCTCCCCGGCCCTACTAATGCTAGGATGCGAGATGTGCCTTCCCCTGGACCGACTATGCCCCACATTGGAGGCTACCCCCACAGAAAGGCCTTCACCTAGGGGGAGGGTGGTTGAACAACAGCATCAGATGAAACAGGTTTGACAGGAAATGCCGTGCAAAGCAACACGGACTTGCAGTGCTGGATTGGGTTCAGATCCGGCGTCCCAACTGCAGGCATTTTGGACAACGCCAATACAGATCACAGCACAGCTGGGCCCAGCCATCTTTCGCCTCGCTGACGGATCGTGATGGCACGCCAGCTGCCTCAGGAAAATGGCACCGACTTCAGCCCCAGACCAAGAGACAACTGTGGACACGATGAGATCGGGCTGGGACTTCGGCGACACAGGCCGACAGCTCTTGAGGAGCGTCCACCGGAGCTGGTGGTGGCAACGCAACCCGAGCCCCATTTGGCCTGGGTTTGGCAGAAACCATGCCACGTAAAGGACTTTGTGACTTTTGAGTGTAGCCAGGACGTGACCAAAAACAGTGGCAGAATAATCCACTCAGTCATGCTGGCATATCGGTAGTCTACTCGGGTGCTCAGGTAAACAGATAAAGTTCTTTGTTTTTTTTTTTTTTTTGGGAGGGGGGTGTAAATGTGGTGCTTTGGACATGGTGTCTTGCTGTAGGTGATGTCATCACGTGGCGAATTGGCTGTGGTACCATATGGCACCACCCTTCTGTATATCCAGTCATGTGAAAAAATTAGGACACCCCATTAAATATTCAGTTCTTTATTAAAACATGTTCACATATCTATGTCTAACCTTGTTTTTGTTTTTATTTGCATTTTTTAACATTTATTTTAGCCATTTTAAGTGGGAATGAATGTGGGGGTGTCCCAAAAAAGATGGGGGGTGTCCTAATTTATCCTCACAATTTGTTTAGAATTATATTTTACAGAAAATTTGACAAAAGTCTTTAATTCATTTTTAATTGTTTAGTTGTATTACATGAATCCCCCAGTATTTTTAACATTGATATTAAATATCCATATGTCGAAATATGTTTAAAAAAACAGGCTTATAGTGTTATGGTGCGGTCCTTGCGGACCGCAAATGAGTCACTATAGGCAACCAATGAGTTTGCGTATTTATTAAACAAGGACAAAGGTACAAAATAATGAGCCACGTGGGGCAAAACACAAATAAGGACTACGGCTAAGACACACTGACGATACACACAGACTAAGGAATACACTTACTGGGAGTAGCGAGGAACAAGAGGATGACTGGAGCCGGGACGTAAGGATTCCAGCCTAACATTGGGGAGACCAGCGTTATCCATACGTGAGGTCGCTGCCCGGAGTAACCTAAGCTGCTCCCTTAAGTAGGGCTAAGGATTAATCAGCTGATGAGGCAGTCATCAGCTGAAATGGCAAACAGCTGTCACGGAGGGACTCTGCTCTGACAACCGGAAGTCCCACCGAGATGCTGTCAAAACAAGAGCTCAG
Source organism: Pholidichthys leucotaenia (assembly GCA_020510985.1). Lineage (NCBI taxonomy): Eukaryota > Metazoa > Chordata > Actinopteri > Cichliformes > Pholidichthyidae > Pholidichthys > Pholidichthys leucotaenia. Next base: position 53,105,323 of record CM035848.1, read on the forward strand.
GAAGGCCATAAGGAAAACTGTTACCAAACGGGAGGAAAATACTGCATGACCCGAGCGTGGACGAGATCAGGGCTCAGACCATGACATATAGAGGGTGTCCTAATTTTTTCACATGACTGTAGTTGGTTGTGCGTTGAATAAAGGAGAGTTCAGCTCATGTCCGTTGCCAGTGCCTCATTTCCAGACATAACATATGGAACATTATGTTACGACCCTAGCGCCGGTCCTGTCCGCGCTCGGGCCACGCATAGCTCGCTGCCGGCCTTGACAGCTGTGGGTTGTATTCTGGCCTCACCGGGCTCTTATTGTGAAGGCACTCGGTGGGGCTTCCGCCTGTCAAGGGCCATCAGCTGGCTGTCATTACTGCTCGTTAGCGTTCGCCTTTATAAGGCGGGCGCTGACGGCAGTCCAATGGCAAGAGTATCTTCAAACATAGTCAAACCTCGTCGAGTTTGGTCGTCGTATGTTCGTCAGACCTTCATGTCAGGTTCGTTTTATCCTTGTCATGTCATAGTCTAGCTCGTAGTGGCTGGGGTTAGCCCTACGAGCCCCTGTATCTCATAATGTGTGTGTTTTTGCCCTAGCGGCTCACAGTTTTGTGTTATGTCCTGTTTTATTAATAAATACCATTCAATTCAATTCAACTTTATTTATATAGCGCCATTTCACAACAACAGTCATCTCATAGCACTATCAACTGTAGGGGGAACCCCCACAGTTGCAGAAAGACCCCAGCAATCAGGCGATCCCCTGTGAGCAAGCACTTGGCGACGGGGGAGAGGAAAAACTCCCTTTTAACAGGAAGAAACCTCCAGCAGAACCAGGCTCAGGGAGGGGCAGTCATCTGCTGCGACTGGCTGGGGGGTGAGGGGATAGAGAAGATGAAAAGAACAGACATGTAGAGAGCAAACAGCACGATGGGGACTCAATCTATGGGAGAGAACAAACAAATGTTAATGACCAGCAAAAAAAATATTTCATTGAGAGTGAGGAAAGGAGTGAGGCCCAGTGCATTACTGGAGGTCCCCCGGCTGACTAAACCTATTAGCAGCATAACTAAGGGAGGGTTCAGAAACACATGATCCCTCCCTAATTGTAGGCTATACCAAAAAGGTAGGTTTTAGCCCTATTCTTAAAAACAGAGATCAAGTCTGACTCCCGAATCCAGATTGGCAGCTGGTTCCACAGGAGAGGAGCTTGATAACTGAAGGCTCTGCCTCCCATTGTACTTTTGGAGATTCTAGGTATTACAAGTAATCCTGCATTTTGGGAGCGTAGTGCTCTGTTAGGATAATACGGTAGTATCAGATCTTTTAAATAAAAAGGAGCCTGATTGTTTAGAACTTTGTAAGTAAGAAGAAGGATTTTAAACTTAATTCTAAACTCTATGGGAAGCCAATGAAGGGAGGCCAGAACCGGAGAGATATGATCTCTCTTTCTAGTACCTGTTAAAACTCTTGCTGCAGCATTTTGGATCAGCTGAAGACTTTTTAAAGATGTTTTAGGACAGCCTGATAATAAAGAATTACAGTAATCTAATCTCGCGCTAACAAAAGCGTGGATCAGTTTCTCAGCATCACTCTGAAACAAGATGCTCCTAATCTTGGCAATATTACGCAAATGATAGAAGGCAGTCTTAGAAACAAATTTAATATGTGAATTGAAAGACAGATCCTGATCAAAAATAATTCCAAGGTTCCTCACAGAGCTATTAAGAGAAAGAGTAACCGCATCCAAACTGAAAGTTTGATTTGGAAAGGTATTTCTAAGGTTTTTTGGACCAACAAGAATGACTTCAGTCTTATCTGAATTTAATAGCAGGAAATTACAAGTCATCCAAGCTTTGATTTCCTTAAGACAGGCTTCTAACTTGGCTAATTGATTACTATCATCTGGCTTCATTGACAGGTATAATTGTGTGTCATCTGCATAACAATGAAAATGTATACAGTGCTTTCTAATAATGCTGCCTAACGGAAGCATATATAAACTAAAAAGAGTAGGGCCTAGCACAGATCCCTGTGGAACTCCATGACTAAGCTTTGAGTTGAAAGAAAACTCATTATTTACATGAACAAACTGGAACCTATCAGATAAATAAGATCTAAACCACTGCAACAAAGTTCCATTAAGTCCAACATAGTGTTCTAATCTATCAAGTAGAATATTATGATCGATAGTATCAAAAGCTGCACTAAGGTCTAAAAGGACAAGTACAGAAACCAGTCCATTATCAGATGCAATGAGGAGGTCATTAGTGACCTTCGCTAAGGCTGTTTCAGTACTATGATGGATTCTAAACCCAGATTGAAACTCTTCAAGTAAACCATTTCCCTGCAGGTGGTCAAATAATTGCGTAGCAACAACTCTTTCTAATTTCATTGCAAACTCATCGGTGGACTCTTGGCGTCTTATGGTGATCTGCGAGGATCACCGCATGACAGTATACTCCTGCTACGGACGTCTAAACGGAGACGCCACACTGAGACGCCTTTCTTCCGTGAGTTTTGCTATTGTGTGGAGTTTTTCTCTCCTGTAGTTGGACTTGGTAGGGAGATGCCCGACAGTGAGTGCGATTATTGCCTGGAGTGGCTAGAGGAGATTGACGGCTATCTGGCGGAAGCCGCCCGTCTTATACCCACTAAAGCGGCTGGTGATCCCTTATACTTCGCCCAGCGGGCTGTGCACTGTTACCAACTTACCTATATCCCGGAAGGAAAAAAGAGGTTAGCTTGGATTTTTGCACAGCGCACATTGAGGGAGAAGGCGCTCCAGGAAACCCCTCCACCACCCGCGAGGACAGCGTCCCTGGCGAGAGTGGAGATTCGTCGGCTGGAGGGAAAGTCCGGCAGGGGACCTGTGGATCGGAATCCAGTGCCTGCCGCCCGCCCAGTCCCAGTGTCATGTGTTCCTGGGCCCTTTGCCACTCCATCGGCCAGTAGGCCCCATAGCCGTGCTCCTACCAAGCCCCAATGAGAATCCCGTCCGGATCCAGCTCCAGGTCGTCGGAGGGACCCAGCCTCCCCGTTGGCTGCATCATTCACGTCACGACAGAAGGGAATCCCCGCAGCTGCCACCCGCGGTTCATCTGTTCCAGCTGCGCTGTCAGCTCCTCGTGCCTGCGTCGCCCCGACTGCCATGTCCTCCTCTGTGACGTCACACCCCGCGGCTGGGAATGCTGTGATTCATGCTTCCGCGAGACCTGTCAGTAATCCATCTCGAGCGGCTCCTCCTCGTGGCCCCGAGGAGCCTGCCGTTTTCTCCCGGAGGGATAAAAGGAGAACTCCACCTGCTGCAGTAGGCATCATCTTCTCTCCAGGAGACAGGCAAGTGCAAATTGTTTCTTCCCATCATTATTATGATCTGCCTTGTCTGACTCCTGGGGCCGGAGTTTGGGGTTTGCAGCCCCCCGAGCTTCCGCCACCTGCTGTAACTGTTATTCCTAAACCTGCTGCCTCTGTGTCTTCCCCTGCCGAGTGGTCCGCGACGCCAGGCCTACGTCGCGGGTGGAGGAGGGGGCCTGCGCGACTGGAAAGCCTGGATCCAGCCCAGCAACCATGTCGTGGACAGAGGAGGAGAGCAGACTGCGGCCCGGAACCTGTGCCGACGGAGAAGCGTCCCCAGGTTTCCTCGCCGGAACGGTCTGAATCAGCGGGTCGAGTATCCCCTGCCCCCACGTCATATGGGTCATCGGCGTGGACATCAGTGCGGGAGGAACCTCAGGCTGCAGATATCATCTTGCCAGAGCTGCGGAGCCTGACACAGCTGAGTTGGAGCCTGCGGACGAGAGTCGCCGCCCTGAACCTGGATCAACGAAGGCCTGGGTGGCAACAGAACCCGAGTGCATGCAACTGCTCCCTATTGTGTCTCTGTTCTCTGTTTCGGAGCATTTGTGCCTGCCTCTTGGGGAGGTGAGTGAGGAGCAGCCGCCTGCTGCGCCCAAGCTCGTCTCGCTGGGTTCTGTTGCTACCGGTGATACTGATCCCGGTTTTCCTGTTGTGTGTGAGCTTCATTGCAGTGTCGCTGGCATGGAGCCAGTCGGGGTCACTGATTTGGAGGTCCCAGGTTTGGGGGTGGAGATCGTCAGCGGAGCTGCACCGACCCAGTCGGGGTCCGTGGTGGAGGCTGCAGTGGCCCAATCGGGGTCTGACGGGGGGGCGCCCGAGACCCAATCGGGGTCCATCACGGGAGCGGCCTTGGCCCAATCGGGGTCCGACGTGGGTGCGCCAGAGGCCCAATCGGGGTCCACCGCAGGCGCGGTTCTGGCCCAATCGGGGCCGGATGGGAGTGCGTCCGAGGCCCAATCGGGGTCCATCGCAGGAGCGGCTTTGGCCCAATCGGGGTCCGACGTGGGTGCAGCCAGGACTCAATCGGGGTCCAGCGGCGGTGCAGCGCCGGTGTGGTCCGTGGACGGTGGAGGAGCTGCAGACCCTTTGCCGTCGGACGGAGTTCGGGCTCATCTTTGCCTTCTAGTCCCTCTACTGAGTCGTCGCCCCTGTGCATCATCGCCAGGGGCCGTGGGGGTCCCTTCTCGCTCGCCCCGGCTCTCCCGAGCTTTGTCTCCACCAGGGAGGCTGTTTTCCCTCGGTACTGGCGGCTGAGGGACGCGGGTCGGCCGCCTGAGGAACTGCTTCGCCGGTTCGGCGCTTCGGGTCGGCCACCCGACGTGTTATGTGTTTTGCTGGGCGACCTGGTTCGGCCACCAGAGGAGTGGATGTGCTGGGCTTTGGACTGTGATGAGCCGCCCGGTCATGTCCCGCCCCCCATGACCGCCCATCGGCCGTTGGACGCGGGGAGACCACTTGAACTGTTCCTGTGGCGCCTGGTCTCCGCCGATCGGCATGAACTGTTGGGGGGGTAGAGGTCACTTTTTTGGTGGGGGTTGATCCAGTAATTGTTCTTTTTTTTTTTTTCTTGTTATCCGGTGTTTTGTAATGGTTATTTGGGTATCTGTGGGTATTTGTGGTCTGCCCTGCAGTTGCCTTATTTTGTTTTGTGTACAGTTGGGATTGACCCAGTAACTGTCTTTTTTTTTTTTTCCTTGTTGTTCTGTCTTTCTGTATTTGGTTATTTGAAAATTCACTCGAGCATTCACACAGGTGAGAAGCCATTTTCTTGTGAAACATGTGGGCAAAGATTTATTCTTTTTTTTTTCTTGCTGTCCTGTGCTGTTTGCTGTAATTGTTATTTTGGCATTTAATCTGATCTGAGTGTTTGGTATATTTTTTGTCATTGTGCTGTGTTAGTTTTGTTTCCCTTGCCTGGTCTTGATTGTGTTTTGTTGCACTTATTCTGGGTTTGGTCTCTCTCCCTCTGGACCTATCCCCAGCCGTCCACCCTGGAGGGGGTGGGGGGGCAGGGTGGTCCATGGGTGTTCTGGAAGCCCGCCTTGGAGGGAGGGTACTGTTACGACCCGAGCGCCGGTCCTGTCCGCGCTCGGGCGACGCATAGCTCGCTGCCGGCCTTGACAGCTGTGGGTTGTATTCTGGCCTCACCGGGCTCTTATTGTGAAGGCGCTCGGTGGGGCTTCCGCCTGTCAAGGGCCGTCAGCTGGCTGTCATTACTGCTCATTAGCGTTCGCCTTTATAAGGCGGGCGCTGACGGCAGTCCAATTGCAGGAGTATCGTCAAACATCGTCAAACATCGTCGAGTTTGGTCGTCGTATGTTCATCAGACCTTCATGTCAGGTTCGTTTCATCCTTGTCATGTCATAGTCTAGCTCGTAGTGGCTGGGGTTAGCCCTACGAGCCCCTGTATCTCATAGTGTGTGTGTTTTTGCCCTAGCGGCTCACAGTTTTGTGTTACGTCCTGTTTTATTAATAAATACCATCATTGCAAACTCATCGGTGGACTCTTGGCGTCTTATGGTGATCCGCGAGGATCACCGCATGACACATTACGATTTTTTAAAAAAACACGACAAACCTAGAAAACATAACAAAACTAGCAAATATGAGGAAATTGTAAACATGACATGAGGGAACGGGACAGAAGAAAACAACCAATGATGATGTCATGGGCTGTTTCTGGCAGACAGTAAATAACTCCTTAAGGCGAGCACGATGTAGAGCACAAAGATTTATTCCAAAACCAGGACGATGAGAACAGAAGACAGACTGAGCTGTCAAACAAACACATAACTTAGTTTTAACTAAATAAAGAAGAAGGAACAGGCACCGTAGAAGCAACCTGTGCAACGATCAGCACAACGACACACAATGTTCCAGCAACAGGCAACAGAAGAGGACAGCTAATAAAGGAAACAGGTGATTACTCAACACAAAACAGGACACTTAGTAAGAGGCCAACAGATGACAGGGGATCAGCTACAGGTGAGGGAGACAGGATGGGCGGGGGGTGCAAATAATGGACACCAGGGGCCTCATGTACAAAGACTTGGATTTGACATGGATTTCCTACTGAAAGATGACATACATTTAACTCAAGAAAACTTGCCTTATATCTACTCATCTAATTGTGCATATTTGGATTTGTTCATCATGTGTCTCTGGTGTGTACAATAATTTTCATGTACGCCAGCCATGAAGTTGGCATGGGACTGCACATACTGTATTTCCACGGTCATTTCATTCTTGATACATCTGAAATTTTCTGTGGAAAAGGATGTATGCCATGTTTTTGTTCGTAAGTACCCTTTGTACATGAGGCATCAGAGGGCTAGAGAGTGATAACAAACATATACGCAGGAACAAAACTACAGAACATGATTAGAGACATGATAATGAAAGTTAAAGACAATGATCAACCCAGGCTAAGGTAGGAAAACAAAGGGAAAACATACACAAAAGTAGAAGCCGGTGCTGGACATAAAGAACTTAAATAATATGAATAATAACATGAAGATAATAATGGTGCAAATGGTTCAAAAAGCAACAGAAAGCATGAATAAGCTGTCCAGATCATAACGAATGAGGAAAGGTAATATCGGAACATGTGAATACCGGAGCCAGACCGTCATCAAAGGAGTAGCTCATTTCAGCCTGATGGAATCACCTCTAGAGTGCTCAGATCACCTGACCTTTGACCCTGACCTTCAATTTGAGCGCAACCTGGATCCAGACTGACCTGAGGATTATTGTTAGTGAGCCTGGTGAATACTGGGCCAATTGCCTTGGAAGAGTACCGATTTTCACAAATTTATGCCCAGAACTCCTGACATTTAATAATCACTTTGACCCTGAACATAACCTGAATGCAGACCATCCTGGGGACCATTCTGTGTGAGTTTGTTAAGAATCAGGGCAACTGCCAAGGAGGAGTAGTGATTCCTGTGAAATGTGGATGGACAAACAGGTGGACAGACAAATAGCAAAATTTGGGAAAACTAGGAAATACAAAGGAAGTAGGAACACTAGATAATATGTGGATACTGGGAACATGAGGAACCTGGGAAGCACAAGTAAGAAAAACTGGGAAAACCAGAAAACACTGAGAAATACACAACATGTGTAGAAATTAGAAAACAAGCAAATTGCGTTCAGATCTTCTAAAACAATGACTTCATTTACCTTAGTTAAAATGGCACTGAATCTGCTCAAAGACATTTCATCCTTCACATTTCCTGCCTGAGCTAAGCTGGAGCCTAAATAGAAGAAAAACATTGATTATATTTGAAAGGTCACACCATAATATCTTTTTGGTATAGGTTTTATTGGGGAAAAATATCACCATCAATATTGTATATCTTTTCGTGAACATTTTCCAGTATTCTGGGGAGTCCGTCGTAATTCTCTATTGTGAAGATATGTTTGTGTTTTGGTTCTGAAATGATTTTGAAATATATATCGGGTCTAGCATCTTTGACCTGAAATCAAATATATTTATTATGTAAGCATACAATGCATCAGTCAGCTCTTTCGCTCTAGGTGCAGTGACTCACAGTATGACAGCAGGTCTGATTTCAAGCAGAGTTCATGTCTTGAATTTCATCTTACCGCAATAACCAGTCGAACTATGTTCTTTTCATTGTAACTTCTGATAATGCCATCTCTGTCAGCATCAGTAGGATCTCCATCTGTGATCAGCACCAGAACTTTAGCTGCATCATGAGAAATGCCTGCAGCTGGGTTTTCAAAAAGGTTTTCTCTGAAAGAAAAATGCAGTCAAGACCACATTCAGTAATTGTATTGAGTACTACCTAACCAGAATCAATCATAAAGCATACAAATTGCTCCAGACAGGCATCTGCAGTAGCTTTTGTTAGAAAAGATTTTTGGGAAATCTGGTGGCCTAATAGTTATGTCGATATACCGCTTCAGCATGCTGCTCAACCACAAGTGACCCTGGTGTGATTCCCAGCCAGAGCTGTTCTTCTTGCATGCCTCTATTCTGTTCATCAAATCATTTTCTGACTTTCTCTCAACTGCCAAGCCCCCCCCCCCCCAAAAAAAATGCCCACTACGTCATCCTGTTCAGTTCTTATATAAATTTAGTGAGAGTTTGGTCCTTTACCAGACACTGTTGGACTCTGCCAGCACTGCCCTTTGTTATAAATTCCGTTCATAAATTTCTATGACACAATTTCTCAATAGTGAAAGTTCAATGTTCATTGTGGCGCAGGTGGGGCTGTAGCGCAGGTGTACTGTGGCCAACTACTAATCAGAGGGTCACTGGTTTGATTCCCATTCTCTCTGCAGTCTGCATGTTGAAGTGTCCTTGAGCAAGACACTGAACCCCCAGTTGCTTCTGGTGGGTCAGGCCAGCGCCTTGCATGGCAGCTCCACCACCATCAGTGTATGAATGTGCATGTGAATGGGTGGATAGCAGGATCTGTAAAGTGCTTCGGTCATCCAGAGATGAGTAAAAAAGTGTTATATAAGTGAACGCCATTTACCATTTGCCTCAAAAGCTTGTCTTTGCTCTTTACGGATAACATGGTTCTGGTAGCGTCATCAACAAACTCCAACTGGTAACAGTGTGGTTTACAGCTCAATGTGTACTGCTTTGAATGAGAATTAGCATGTTCAAAACCATGGCAATGTTCCTCAGTTGAAAAAGGTTTGCTTGCCATCTCAGGGTTGGGACAAGGTACTTATGTGAACCAGGGTACAGGCAGTGAACCCCAACTGGTAGCATCCAAATGGGGGCTCAGATTCACAACCTCACACACCAGAGTCCAGCATTCTACTTGTGTCATCATGAGGTTCGACCCACTTGGCAATCCAAGCAGGAATGTGTTGTTGGCTCTGCCACATTTACTTCAAGTGAATGAGTTCAAGTATCTCTAGGTTTTATTCACAAATGAGGGGAAGGTGGAGAGGAGATGGACAGATGAATTACAGCAGCATCTGAAGGTTATTGTGGTAATGGTAATGGCATTGTTCCATTGCGGTGAAGGAAGAGCTGAGCCTAAAGATTTTCAGTTTAATTTATGTTTCTATCCTCACCCTATAACTCTGGGAAGTGACCAAAAGATTGAGATCACGGTTAAAGCTCCTGAAGTGATTTTTCTCAGCAGGGTGGCAGGGCTCATCCCTAACAACAAAGTAAGGAGCTCAGTCATCGAGTACAGGCTCAGACTACAACCTGTGTGCAAGGAATCAGTTGAAGTGGCTCGGCATCTAATTAGATGCCTCTTAGGTGATCCTAGAGAGATTATTTATTTTCCTGGGAATGCCTCTAAAATCCTTTAAAACAGCAAGTAAAGGTAAGGAAGTCAGTTACTTGGGGTTTACAGGAAAGCTCTTGCTTCATTGCTTTGAAAATTTAAACAATTCAGACATCAGGATTCCTCTAAGACTTGTCTCTTAGGTGAAGTGTTTCAGGCATTGCTCACTAGGACAGCATTCTCAGGCAGTCCCAAAGCTCACTTGAGAGATTACTGTATGTCTCTAAAGGCTTCTAGAGCTCACTAAGGAAAGAGATGGTGACCATTGAAATTAAGGTGTTTTTTTTTTTCACTAATAGCTTCAAAATACCTGGTTGAGGATGGTACAGAGATGTGTGTCAAATTGTGAAACTTTCTTCTAGAAATATTTTCAGATAATTTAGTCCTTTTTTCAGAATTCCTGAATACATAAACTGAACTTACAGCACAAATCTGAGGGCTTTGTGTGTGTTGGTGAGGCTCTTCATATGTTGCTCCCTGCTAAGATGTCCAAGTGCTTCACCCTCTTGATAGTTTTTGAAGTCAAAAATTGTTCTGGAATTTGTAGAGAACTGAACTGCAGCAAACTGAAAAAATGAAAGCAAAAGAATGAAGTATTTTATTAACTACTGCACATATCTAACATTGTGTAAAAGCCTTCTTGATCCACCATGGATTTCTTTATAGTTTGTTTACAAAGAGCAAAATATTATTGTAATTCTTTTAAAGTGGTCTGAAGAAATAGTTGTTCAGGTGCTCTGAAGGTCTGTCAGAGTTTCTCTTTGGAAATATGCTGCTTTTCACTTATTTTCAGTATAGTCTTTGTAACTGACTATTGTCCAGGTTCCATGAAAATGTTAAGGATACTGGGCAAGAGGAAATGTGGCAATCTTAAACAAGACCGTCGGTGATGGAGTAGCTCATTCTGGCATTATGAAATCACCCCAAGAGTGATTCGATCTCTTGACCTTTGACTTTGACCTTGAGCACAACCTTGATGCAGACCCACCTGAACATCACGGTGAGTGAGTTTGGTGACTAGCAAGGCAAATGCCTAGAAGGTGTAATGATTTTCTTGAAATGTTGACAAACGGCAGACAACGCACCATCACATTAGCTCCTTTTGGCTTTGCCAGAAGGAGCTAAAAACTATATCCAGCCAATGAACAATATCTCAAAGTCATGTTGTTAAGGATTTTTTAAAAAATCCAACCAAGACCTGATATACATTTTGAGAGACGTGTCTACTGCTCACCAAGACTCATTATATCTGTCAAGATACCATTCTTATGGAAGAGAAATGGGGAGAACTTGCTGAGGTATGCCAAATTAAATAAAAACTGATCTGAAAATCAGTAGAAACAGAACAGGTCTGATGGAGAGATGAATCTGAATTTGAAATTTTTGGTTCAAATCCTCATGTACAGAGGTTGTCAGAAGAGTGGTAATACAGTGTGTCTACAGCCATCTGTATTAAAAAAAAAAAAAACATGGTGGAGACTCTGTTATGGTTTGGGGCTGCATTTCAGACAGTGATACCGGGGAGCGTGTCAAAATTTATGTAATTATGAAGACAGAAAAGTAATGTCAGATTTTGTTCAACCATGCAATACTATCTAGAAAACGCTTTTTCAGCATTTTAACAATGATTCCAAACATACTGCCAATACAATAAGGGAATGCCTGGATACAAAACCACGCAAAAGAACAATATCAGCCTCCACAGAACCTAGAGCTTAATGTTACTGAAGCAATTTAAGCTCATCTTGACAAAGAATGGGACCAAAGGCAGCCAACGTCAAAAGGAGAGCTTGGAATGTCCTTCAACAAGCAATTCCTGAAGCCTACAAAGAGAAAAGACAAGAAAGCTTACATAAGAGTAGTGTTGTAGTCAAAAGCTTATCAAGACCAGATTCTTCCAAGACCCAGACAAGACCAAGACTAAGGGTGCATTCATACAGCCGCTGTTCGGTCCAGACCAAAGGAACAAATAGTGGAATCCGCGGATAGTTCAGTTTGTTTGGTGTCATCTGAATGCACTTTGGAACTCTGGTGCGCACTAAACAAGCTAAGTCTGGACCCCCTGAAAATAGGGGTCTTGGTTCTCTTTCAAACAAAGTCTGGTGTGCTCCGCTTGCAGTATGAATCTAAACGGAGTATCCAGTGGACCAAATGGCAGAAGTGCTTCTCGGCGTTTCTGTAACCATAGCAACACATAGTCTGAGAAGAGGAAGTGGTGTTTACCGTAGTACATTTAGGATAGAAAATAACAATAAAGACAACCACGTGAATCCGAGAAATCCTTTTACCGGTAAAAGCCAAGGAAAAAGTTAAAAAATGTCTCATTTGTGGCGGACAAACAACACGGCTGAAGGGAATGGATTTCCATTTTCGGTCCTGACCAATCAATTAACCTGAATTTTCTTCTTCGCCGAGATTTTTTCTTCCTGGTCAGTGGTGACTTTGGCTACAGTGCCCCAAATGAGCAGTTGTTGTAACTGCGTGATGTTGTCCAGGCAGTTTGGTCCGCTGCAGTGCGAATGTAAACCAAACAAAATGAAGGTGTGAAAATTCTCGGCATTACCCACCCAGTCAAACCGAGACCCCTGGACTATCCTGGTCTGAATGCAGCCAAAGACCAAGAAGTCGAGACCGAGTCAAAGACCTTCACACACAGATGTCTTGGTCTTGACCTTTTAAAGTCTTGGTCTTTCTACACTCTGGTCTCGGTAGGGTCTTGATCTGTTTGTGACTACAACAGTATCTAAGAGCATTTAAGTTGTATTGAAGAATAAAGGTGGTGATACCAAATAATGACTGTCAAACTCAATAAAATTGTACAAACTGTTTTTTCCTTATATTGTACTGTATTTTCCATTTGTCTTTGCATGTTTTAAGAAATCCCTGCACCTATTTACCCTTTTCAAAGCAAAATTTAAAAAAATGAGGGGTGAGTTGAGATTTTTGCACAGTACTGTGTATATACATTATATACAGTAAATGTACTCTTTGAATGGGTTGATTTAGCATTGACCTGGACTGATGTGTTTTTCAGCCTGTCCATTATCTCTACAATGATTTCTTTAGTTTTGAAGAACTCTGTTTCCGTTATGCTCCCAGATCCATCAAGCAGAAAGACAACATTCATTGGTCCAGGGTTCAAATCTAAAAGAAAAAAGCTGGAGTTATTGCCAATGCTGCATAAAAACTAAAAAAGAAAAAAAAAATATTGCAAAAACTCATTTCAAACTAAATGTTACAACCAAGCAAGATAAGTTCCCTCTCTATATGCCTTTTACCTTGGAAAGTTGTGGAGGTTGAGGTTTGCTGTTGACTAGCTGTCATCCTGTAACACACATTTTCCACATTGGAATACTCATGACATGCATGGGCGGTACTTGGGCTGCAAACCTAAATCAGGTTAACAGAACCCAAAGCAATATTGAATTTGTATTGTGCTTTGGTTTAGAAGTTTGCTAGAGATGTGTTCTATTTTTAAATGAAGTGACAATTTTTAATTTTTAGTTATCTTACAGTGTTTTCAGAGTTTGTTGAGTCATCAGTTACTGACAGTCCAAAGTGACTGATGGGGCCCTCTGAGACAGAAACATCTGTGAAAACTTCATGGTCAGTGCAATTTATTTATCTTAAAGAAAAAAATAACATTGGTAACATTGGAATCCAGGGCTTGAATTGCAAGTATAACAATTTGAAAAATTCAAGAAACTGTAGCAGTTTCATTGACACCACAACTACCCTCTTTGTTAATAAAGTTATGACAATTGAGATGCAGGTTGTTAATAGCAGCAGTAGGAAAAGCCGTAAGGGTGGTCTCTCACCAAGTGGTGAATGCTAGCAAACATGGCAGTTTTTGGATTAACCATCTATTTTGATGAATGTTGGTGAAAATCAAGCTAGTATCTCATGGAATGGCGACTACTGAGGAACGTTCACGAACGCTGGGCTTTTTGGGTTTCGTCAGATTTCGTAAAAGGTTGCAAAACAGTTTGCACACACTTTTTAAGGTTGCCAACAGCTTTTATAAAGGGTCTTAAACAGTTGCTTTTTTTTTTTTTTTTTTCCCAAAACTTTATTAAGAACAAGGTGAAAGTACAAAGTTTTGACGTAGATGTGATAAACATAGCAATTAACAATTTTTTATCTAAATTGTGTAGTTCAGTCAACAGTCTTACAAGAGGTAAGAAGGATAAGATAAAGTAGTAAGAATAGTAAATAATAATAAGATAAAGTAACTAAAAGCATAATAAAAGTAGACAAAAAGAGAAACGGGGGGTTCTTTTCAGTCCAGAGTGTCCAGAGTTCTAGGGGTTTTCCATGAGTTTCCGATCATCAACCAAACAGTGGAGTTTCACAGCATTCCGCTTCTTCATGTGTTTCAGTGATGAGAAAAAAAGGCAGAGTTCTTTATGAAATACATTAAAATTTGGCTTGCATTTTAAAAATCTATTTTTGTGTACATAAAATTTTCCCAAGATTACGAGGGTGTTAATAGACATATCATGCAATGAGTTCTTAATAATAAAGCCATACAAAATATTCTGACAGTTAAAAACAGGGGTTGGTACATGTTTAGATAACCAGTGATGAAAATCATCCCAAAACGCAATGGTGTACATACAGTAAAAGAAAATGTGATCTGTACTTTCTATATGTTCATTACAAAAGGAACAGTTATTGTTCTCAAAGCCAAAGCGTTTACTTAGAAACTCAGCAGAAGGATAAATTCCATTTAAAACTTTATAGTGGATCTCTTTTGCTTTTGGTGAAATAGGAAATTTAAAGAATTTAGATCTTAGAATTTGAGCTTCTTTTTTGGAGAAAAAATTAAGAATAGCAGCTCTAGAAACTGTTGCTGGGAAGATTTCTTTATTAAATATTTTCCTAATCGTTAAATTGTTTAATTTTGAGTCATCTAGGCGGAAACCATTCACCAAAAGCAAAGGGAGGTTTGGGCAAGAGCCAAATCTATTTAAAGTTGAGGCCATTAGTATAACTGTCTGAGGTATTGCCTCCATTACTTGGTTATATTCTCGTTTATCATTTATGTTATATTTAGCACAGAAGTTCTCAAAAGTTAAAATATTCCCTGTGCCGTCTAATAAGTGTAGTACAGACCAAATGCCCTTATTTTGCCAGTTTTGTAGGAATATTGATTTGTGTTTATATAGTACATATCTACAATTCCACAGAGGGGTCATATGAGGGCTAAAATTATGTTTATAAATCAATCTCCAATATAGTAAGACCTGTTGATGAAATGAGGATAGTTTATAGGGGAGCTTTTTTAGGTCATAGTCACATCTGAGCAGGAATTCAATGCCCCCAAATTTAGCAAAAATTTCATTGGGAATATGAAACCAGAAATGTTTGGGTTGTTTAATAAATTGTCTCAGCCAGTTAATTTTGATGGTGCCATTAATGCATTCAAAATCTATAGCTTTAACACCACCTTCCTCATATTCTTGAATCATGGTACCTTTTTTAATATAATGTGTTTTCCCTTTCCAGATATAATTGAAAATGGTTTGATTGATGGCTTTAACGGCATCTTTGGGCGTTGGTAATGAATGGGCTGGATAAATAAATCGGGAGATGCATTCCATTTTTGTCAGAAATGTTCTTCCTATGATGGAAATATCTCTTTGAGACCAGGAGTTGAGATAAGTTTTTGATTTCTCCAAGCAATTCCATATATTGAGCTTGACTAATTGATCAGCATCTTTAGTGATATGCATGCCCAAATATTTCACTGTTTGTTTGACGGGAATGGTATGAATGGCTGATAGACTGCAATCATGAATAGGTAATAATTCACATTTACCTAGATTCAGTTTAAGCCCAGAGGCTTTAGAGAAAACATCTATATAATTAAGAATTTTAGGGACTTGATCAGTGTTGTGCATGAATATGGCTGTGTCGTCAGCCAGTTGGCTGATTGTTAGTTGTTTTCCAAATACTGTTAATTTATCAAAGTCAGAGTTTTTTATAAAAATTGAGAGCATTTCAGCTGCTGCAATGAACAACAGAGGCGAAATCGGGCAGCCTTGTTTTATTCCTTTGCCTATTGAAAATCTAGGGGAGGTACCATGTGGTAATAGAACTGAGCTGTTGGTATCCGTGTAAATTAGTTTTATAAAGTCTAAAAAGTGCTCCCCAAAACCAAAAAGCTCTAAGGTCCTAAACATAAATTTGTGTTCAATCATATCAAAAGCTTTAAAAAAATCCAAAAATAAAATAAACCCCTCGTCAATTAGGTCCCTATAGTCAAGTAAGTCCAATACCAGGCGTATTTTGTTGTGTATTGAGCGCCCTTTAATAAAACCTGATTGTGTCTCTGAGATAAGATCAGTGATGCCAGTTTTGAGTCTGTTGGCATAAATATGTGTTAAAATTTTGTAATCATTATTAAGTAAAGTAATTGGTCTGAGATTATCAATCAATTTTGGGTCCTTGCCAGGTTTGGGAATTAGTGTGATGACTCCTTGTTTCATAGTATTTGGTAAAACTGATGTAGCACGGATTTCCTTTAACATATTAAAAAATAAGTCTTTTAGGTTAATCCAGAAGTGCCTGTAAAAATTGGCTGTCAAGCCGTCTGAGCCAGGTGATTTGTCTAGAGCTAAGGATTTTAAAGCTTTCTCAACTTCCTCCATTTGGATCTCTGCGTCACATGATTTTCTAAAATATTCATCAATTTTCGGTATCCGTCCTGAAATGGATTCAAAGAAACCCTCTGCATTAGTATGTGAGTAAGAGGAGGAGTATAATTCACTGTAAAATTTAAATATTTCTTTAGAGATCCTCACAGAATCAGTACATTCTTTACCATCAATTATAAGAGACTTAATGGCATTTCGTTCTTGTCTTCTTTTCTCAAGCCTACAGAAGTATGTTGAGCTTCTCTCTCCCTCCTCTATCCATTTCGCTCTTGACCTAATATATGCTCCTTTGGCTTTATTAATATAGATGTTATCTAGGGAAGAGTGCAATAAAATCAGTTTTTGTTTGTCCTCTTCACATAAGGAGTGTTTGTTGCATATTAAATGGATCTCTTTTACAATATCCATTTCTTTTTGTTTATTGGCTCGGCTTATGACTTTGCTGTATGAAATGGAAATCTGACGGATTTTAAATTTAAGAAATTCCCATTTCTCCCTGTAAGTTGACAATAATGTATCTTTAGTTATACTGTCGATTGTCCTTTTAACATCCTGACAGAAAGGGTCATGTTTTAGAAGATTTGAATTAAATTTCCAGTAGCCTTTATTTCTTCTGACTGCACTAGTGGGAGTTATGGTTAACTTGATCATACAATGATCTGTAAGCGGAGCTGCAGAAATTGAGGTATTTATGTCTATATTAGGTTGGAATTCAGAAATAAGCCAGTAGTCTAATCGCGATTTAATGGTGCCATCAGGTTTAAACCAAGTAAAGGTTTGAGTATCTGGATTTAACGCACGCCATATGTCACTAAGCTGAAATGTGTTACAGAAGTCTAGTAAAGTGGTATTATACTGATGATTAGGAAATCTTGAAGGTTGCCTATCAAGCCATTCATCCATAACCATATTGTAGTCGCCACCCAACACAAAAACAGGATTGATATATATTTGGGATAATTCCTTCAATATGTTAGTCACGTCTGTAATTAATTGTTTGTTCTGACTGTGGTTAATAAATCCATAAATGTTAACAAGAATCAAGAATTGTTTGTGTATTTCAAAAACGCAAATAATCCAGTGTCCTGTGTCATCTCTTTTGGTTGCAACTACTTTCCCAGGAAAGTTATTTAGGAGTATGGCGACCCCTGCTGATCTATTTGTGCCATGACTATAGTATATTTTTTCTCCCCATTGATTTGTCCACATTTTTTCATCTGTATTGTTGCTGTGAGTCTCCTGAATAAGATAACAATGTGCTTTTTCATTTTTAAGGAATAGAAATGTAGCCTTTCTTTTTATAGAGTCTCGTAAACCCCTAGCATTAAGTGATGCAAAAGAAAAGGTTGTAATAAAAGACATAAAGGATGAAAAAGAATAAGGAAAAAATTAAAATAATAATAAAATAAAAATAACAAGTAGATAAACGGTTTAGGTTGTTACTTTGGACCAAGTACACTTGAAGAAAGCCCCTGATTAAATTGCTAAATATATGTTTTAACTCATAACTTTTTTTCCCCTTTTTTTTTCCTTCCCTTTTTTCCTTTTTCTTCTTTTTTCCTTCTCCTTCTTTTCCTTTTTTCCCTTTTCTTTCCCCTTTCCCTTCCTCCTTTTCCCCCAAGCTGCACGCTTGTTATGACAGAATCCAAAAACCTAATCTATAAAATTATCGAAAATATGTAATGCAAATTATCAAAATGGCATTGAAAAGGAGCTGCCTTATAAATCTACCCTTCAAAAAAAAAAAAAGGATTCAGGAACCTGAGTAAAAGTAGCATGTAAACATATTCAAATGACAGCTGCCAGGAACACAGCGTACTTCAAAAGGGGACTATGAAATGACTCCCTATAAAGTAAACATTGAAGTAGCTTAGCAACATGTACAGAACATAAAAGAGTCAAAGTGCTTGTTCAGCCATAGTTGTGAACCAGACCCTTAGATGCTGACTCTTCTACCGTCGATGTATCCCACATGGCCTTTATACCAGACGTTTTTCCCAGCTGCACGGGCTTGCTCCATCTGTGGCCATGCTGCTGCGCGGGCATCCCTGTCGGCTTTACAGAAATCTTGCTTGAATCGGATCCCGGCTATTCTGCAGAATTTGGAGTTTTTGGTCAGCCTCCAAATTTCTTCACAGTGGTATCTCATGACAAACTGAAGAATAACCTGGCGGTTTCTCCCATTTTCACGTTTTCCCAGGCGGTGGACATTATCAACAATAGTGCCCATGGTCGTTGCCCACTGCGGTGCAATTTCTGACAGAATGTGGATTACCTCCTCACGGATCATTTCGTTATCCTTTTCTTTGATCCCGTGTATTTTAAGGTTCCAGCGCCTCTTGTACCTCTCCAGCTCAGTAACCCTTTCCTTTAGCTCTTCGTTTTCTTGTATAAGCTTGGGGATGTCTCTCTCAAAGCTCTGTAGTTTGGTCTGGCAATTTTTGATGTCAGCAGTATTAATTTCAACAAAACGGGTGATGCTGGCTACCATTGTGGCGGTCTCCCTTAACTGCGCTCCAAAATCATCAACTTTGGTGGTTAGTTTTGTGATAGCATCTACCAAGTTGTCGTAAGATTGCTCTTGGGCGGTTTTCATCTTGGAAAGTGGCGGAGCAGAGGACTTAGTTGGAGTGACGGGAGAACTTTTTCTCTTAC
This sequence comes from Pholidichthys leucotaenia, assembly GCA_020510985.1. Taxonomy (NCBI): domain Eukaryota; kingdom Metazoa; phylum Chordata; class Actinopteri; order Cichliformes; family Pholidichthyidae; genus Pholidichthys; species Pholidichthys leucotaenia. Next base: position 53,124,265 of record CM035848.1, read on the forward strand.
CAGGACCGCTACTAACAGAGGTTTCCATCAGGGTGTAGTCATGGTCAGTAGTAGCTGTTGTTAGCTTAGCGTTCGTTTTCCCGCCGGACATATTAGTCGGATTTGATTAGTTTCCTGTGACAGAAACTTGCGTTCAAAATCACCAATTGAACTTACTTGCTTTGAAGCTGTCAGCTCTGAAAATGTTTTCAGTCTGAATATGAGTTATTGTCCAAGTTTCGGGGCTGGAGAATGCGGGTTTAGAAGAGCGAACTGGTCCGGATCGCCATCTTCCGGAAAGCTCTTAAACAGTTGCTAGTGTTCACTGCTTGGTGAACCATTACAACCGTTTGCCCGTTTCCTCCTTGCAAACGCATTACAACTGTTTGTAGAAAAATACATTCAACAAAAAATTAGAACATTTTCAAAAAATTTTGGCAACAAGAAAAACTGTTTGAGACCTTAAACACTGTTTGCAAACTCTCTGACAACCTTTTATGAACCCTGATGAAACCCAAAAATCAGTACGTTCACTAGGATTTGCCGTTCTGTGGGATACAGGGATAAAGGATCCATTATTTAAATGTAAAACTATTTCACTAATCATTGAAATACAAATCCCTCATCACAAAAAAAGCATTGGCTGTCATAGTGGTCCCCTCGGGGTGAAGGAGAGGACCCACTCGCCAGGTGAAAAGGAAACATGATTTATTGAAGAAAACACAAATGCGGCACGAAAAAATAGCATAAAGCTGCATGGCAGGATAACGGGAACAAAACCCTTAACCATGAGCAGCTTGGAAAAAATAATAAATGCTGTGCCAAACAAAGTGGAAATGCAGCAAATAATAATTCCAGCAGTCAACTAACCCGTCGCCTAAACAGCTGATCGTCACACTAAAAGTGAGGCAAGTGCAGAATAGTATAAAAGGCAGGAGGCGATTAGTGAGAACACATGCAGCTGTGAATAATTCACACTACACAGAACTAATCACAGGAAATTAAGGCGCTGTCACAACAGGGAAACACAAGATGACAGGATGATGGCCATGATCATAATGCAAAAGATAATATGACAGAGTGGATAAAAGTGAGGTAGAATATAACCTAAACAATGGCAGGAGAGTCCAAATAATGATAATAAACATGGCAATGAATCTAAAAGAAACACAAAGTGTGGACAGGGAACTGCAGCCCTGTCCAGACCACTACATTGGCACCCTGAGAATGTATTGTGAATATAAGTGAACTGCATTTTGCATTAAAATTATAAAGTGAAAGCTGATGGGATTGTGTAGGTAGTTTAAAACTTTAATCAGTTTTCCTTACACAACACCTAAATTTTGAGGGGAAAAAAAAGAGAACATGAGAAGATGTGAGATGAAGCTACTTCACTAAAGGCTGCAAAGGTTTGCATTTGTGTCATAGGTACGGTATCTTTTCCATGCACCAGTTAATTGCATAACAATTCCAAAACCTACCTGGAATAGCAAGGCAGTGGTGGGTTGGGTTAAGACCTGCTTCGCATGATGCCTTTTGCTGCTCAGCTGCTGGTGTCCTGTGGACATGATCACCAACTTGAATATTAATTTTAGTCTGTTTTGTGGCCCTTTGCCAACAAGTCCTCCAACTAATACCTCTGAAAATGACCACATGTACCATCTCAGAGACAGTGATGTCACCACCTTTCACGACATCACCCTGTTTCAAAGAGGCTTAAATCTGAGTATGAAGGTAGGTGGGGGATGGATGACAGCACTGAAAATAAGGCTCCTATGCAACACTAGGTACTTGCCTTTCTGAAGTTATTGTATTTACAGTGGGATATTAAGTACATTAAAGGAAGGGGAAGTGAAGCCTAACTAGTGGCATCAAACTCATGACTTTCTACCAAAATTCAGCACCCTACTTGTGTTGCCAAGAGGTTCGACCCATTTGGCAAGCAAAGTAGGAATGCTTTTATTTACTTTGTCAGTTTTGCTGATGGGTTCCATGGGAACCCATTTACAGTTGAAATCAAAATTATTCAACCCCATCTGCAAATTAGGTTTATTGGCAAAATGTACAAATTAGCATGCGTTTGCAAGAAATCAAATCAAACAAGAACAATTTAAATAGCTCAACACAACTAATATTACAAGTGGTTTCTCCAAATTCAAGACAAAATGTCACTTTTAATGACTACTGCAATTTAAAAATTATTCATCTCCTTGTTATAGAGCATCCTTTTGATGTTTTGACCTGCTGCAGATGTGATGCATAGCCAAAACTGGTTTCTGGCAACGTTCTGAGGAATCTTAGACCATTCATGGGCAAAGGCCTCCAGTTCACTAATATTCTTGGGTTTGTGTGCTGAAACCACCTTTTTCAAATCTCACCAGAGATTTTCAATGGGGTTCAAGTCAGGCAACTGTGATGGCCACTCTAGTGTCCTCCCGGACTTCTTCTGAAACCAAACTCTGGTGGACTTTGAAGTATGCTTGGGATCACTGCCCTACTGGAAGGTCCAATGACACCCAAGCTTCATCTTCATCACAAATGGCATGACATTTTCTCCCAGGATTTCCTGATACTTGATTAAATCCATCTTGCCCTCCACACGCTGTAGATTTCCAGTGCCAGAGAAAGCAAAGCAGCTCCAGAGCATCACTGAGACACCGCCATGCTTCACTTTAGGTATGGTGTTCTTTTCAGCATATGCTTTGAAAGGGTCACGAAAAGTTAGAGTGCCAAAATAATAATTCTATAGTTAATCTCCCATTATGCGCTACATATATTCTATACATATTCTGTTTGCATTCTTTTGAACAAATATGTTAAGCGCTAAACTACAGTCTGAAGTGTTAAGCAACCACAATCTGGTAAACAGGAATTAGGCAGAGCTATAGAGCCCTCTTTCTCTCTCTCACCCTTCTATTAGTCAGGTCTATCACATTAGTTACACACCCAGATCAACACTCACACACACACATTTCATAATACATCTTAGGAGATAGTTAACGTGAATAGCGGATGGCCTGTTCACGTCAGAGTTAAACTAGCCAGTCAGACGGTTGTGTACAAGTCCATCCTATTGTACGGGGTTGGTCCAGCCCACAAAGTCAAATGTAAGTTGCACCCAGAAGTCGGGGTCAGTCTGGCGATGCTCCCAAGGGAGCTGCGTCCCACTGAACCAAGCGCTGCTTGCTTTACATGTGACCTCTGAATAAATGCTGCATCGTTGAACTGAAGCATTCTCCGGCTTATTCTTGGATCTTTCAATCAAAGAATCGGGATTTCAACAGCTTCATTCTTCATGCTCCAGACATAATGCTGATCCATCCATAGACCTGAAAAGTTGGTTCCAATTTGCTCAAAACTATATAAATAACCCAAAGAGATTTTCTATTTTGTAATTTTTTTTTCTGTTAATCTCCACCCTCATTTGATACCACAGGTCACCAACTGGGAGTGGTCCACCACAGACCTTGTGACAGATCTTGCATTTGTTCTGCCAGGATGTCCAGTTTCACCCCTTCTCCTGGGGTTGCTGGTTTGTTCTCCCGGTGGCCTGACTCATGAGGCAGGTACTGGGTTCCATCATTCCCAGTAGCGGGCAAAATCAAGGCCTGGCCTGACTGACTATGCTCACCAAACAGATCAATGAAAGCAAATATACTGTGTGGGGCTTATTTGTTGTGTCTGTTTGCTTTGTAACAAGGTCAGTTTTATTTTTTTCATGCTTACTGTAAGATGAGTTAACCTTTGAACTTATTATTGATCATTTGCATTTAAAAACATACTGTAATATCTGACAGTTTTGCCCTCCATGGATCGCTACCTTACTGTGGTGGAGGGGGTTGAGTGCCCTCGTGATCCCAGGAGCTACGTTTTTTTTTTTTTTTTTTTGGGGGGGGGGGATTCTGTCCCTGGTAGGGTCTCCCAAGACAAATTGCTCCTGGGTGAAGGGCCAGGCCAAGAGTGGTCCAGTTGATCCCCGTGGACAAAAGACACATCCAAGATACAAGATACAAGGATCCAGATCCAAAGGAGCCACATGGGACCCACACTACAGTTGGTTCACCAGCTGCAGGAATGATCATAGGGATCATGGTGCTATGTGACTTCAGAGGCAATCTGGGCTGTTCTACTTGGACTGCTGCTTCGAGGACCTGGACCCCTGGATAAGCGGTAAAAGATGGACGGATGGACGGTTGGATGGATGTCAGACAGTGTTGTCCAATAGTGCCTAAACAGTGAATGTCATGGTTTCAGGTCCAAACACAGGGACTGCTGTCATTTCCTTTGTCTGAATAAATAATAAATATAATTTTAAATTCCATTACACTGGAGGGTAAACCACCTCCACCTGGTCCACTATAAGAGGTATGATCATGTTGGATGTCAATGATTAAACCCCACTACTCCAGCAAAAAATAATATAACAATAATAATGATAAACTCCAGTACTCACCCAGTGTTCTTGTCATGCAGGAATCCCAACACTTTGCTTATAAATAAATCTTTTTGCTGAGTCAGAAAGATGTCAGTAGAGGACAAAGATACACAGGTGGCTGCAAGTGAGAATATTTAATTTATTTGACATTTTAATTCTGTTCTGGTTTGGTACTCTTATATTACTCACTGTAAGTGCTTTGAGATGTCACTTAACACATAAAGTGCCATATAAATCTAATCCATTATAATTATTATTATTATTATTATTATTATAGTGACATTGCTTTCTTTTGCAAATGCATCTTTATCATTCTCACAGATGTTCTATTTGTGTCCACGTTTGAACTTTGCATGGGTACAGTTTTTTTTTTAAACAGGACTAAGCCAAAAATGCTTATTTACTAAACTCATTCTAATTAAGTCTTCCTTAAATACAGGCATGCGCGTTCTTCTTTCATTTCACTCCACATAAGCAAAATAATCAGAAATGATGCCTCTTATGAATCTGGAATATCCTGCGTCCCCAGACTCATAAAAACATCTCTATCTGTTTTAAAGAAATGATTTAGAACTTACCAACTGCCACTGTATAGCTGACAAACACCAAGTAAGGCTTCATCATTTCCACGATTTTTCCACAGTAAATGTTAGCTTAAATATGATTACATGTGAGGGAGGAGCCAGAAAACTTGGAAGGGTATTTTCCAGTAAAGGATGTGTTCAGGGCCGGCACTAGCCATTTTTTGCACCGTAAGAGAGATTATTTCACACACACACACACACACACACACACACACACACACACACACACACACACACACACACACACACACACACACACACACACACACACACACAGAGCATGCATCTGGAAAGTATCCACAGCACTTCACTTTTTCCACATTTTATGTTACAGCCTTATTCCAAAATGGATTAAATTAATTTTTCCCCTCAAATTTCTACACACAATACCCCATAATTACAACTTGAAAAAAAAGTTTTATTGAGATTTTTGAAAATTTACTAAAAATAAAAACTGAGAAATCACATGTACACTACCGTTCAAAAGTTTGGGGTCACCCAGACAATTATTTTGTGTTTTCCATGAAAAGTCACTCTTATTTACCACCATGAGTTGTAAAATGAATAGAAAATATAGTTAAGACATTGACAAGGTTAGAAATAATGATTTGTATTTGAAATAATATTTTTTTCCAGATACTCAACCTGCTCAAAGGAAGGTCAGTTTTATAGCTTCTCTAACAAGCTAAACTGTTTTCAGCTGTGCTAACATGATTGCACAAGGGTTTTCTAATCATCCATTAGCCTTCTGACGCAATGAGCAAACACATTGTACCATTAGAACACTGGAGTGATAGTTGCAGGAAATGGGCCTCTATACACCTATGTAGATATTGCACCAAAAACCAGACATTTGCTGCTAGAATAGTCATTTACCACATTAGCAATGTATATTAGATATTAGAGTGTATTTCTGATTAGTTTAAAGTTATCTTCATTGAAAAAAACAGTGCTTTTCTTTCAAAAATAAGGAAATTTCTAAGTGACCCCAAACTTTTGAACGGTAGCGTACATACTGTAAGTATTCACAGCCTTTGCTCAATACTTTGTTGATGCACCTTTGGCAGCAATTACAGCCTCAAGTCTTTTTGAATATGATGCCACAAGCTTGGCACACCAGTCTTTGGGCAGTTTCGCCCATTCTTCTTTGCAGCACCTCTCAAGCTCCACTGGTTGCATGGGAAGCGTCAGTGCACAGCCATTGTCAGATCTCTCCAGAGATGTTTGTGATGATGGGATTTGGTGTAATATGCAGCGTGATGACTCAGCTGGCTGGTGACGTTATCACACCAACATATATATGAGAAAGTCCGTCATTACAGGGCTCTCTTGCCCAGGTGACTCGGTACTGTGTAGCGTATGTGATGCTGTGTACATAGTTCTGCAATAAAGTCAGTTCCAGTGTAGCACCCTCGTCTGTCTCTTTACTGCTGGGTTTGTGGACATAACATTTGGCCACGGAGGATTAACCATGGAGGTGTGGGTAACACCGCTGCGGCCTTTCCTTGAGCTCCCAGGGGAACAGCCAGTTCCACGGCAACACTGGCTGGAGGTGTTTGAAGTTTATGTTACAGCGTTGGATCTGGGAAAGCTGGAAAAGGTGAGGATGCGAGCGCTGCTTGTCCACAACCTGGGCATGGAGGGCCAGAGAATTCTTCGCATGCTGGGCGCGATGGACTCATATGAAGAGGCTGTGGAGCTAATAGCTAACCATTTTGCTGCACCGGACAGTGTGACGGTATGACGGATTTGCTTTTGCCAGAGACAACAGAGAGTCGGTAAACCAATTTAGCAGTTCATCGCTGACCTGAGACAGCTAGTTAGTGTGTGCTGTTTTGGGCTGCTCGAGGCCGAAATGGTGCAGGACCAATTGACCAAACACACGTGTAACTCTGTGCTATGAGCTAGGTTGCTAACAGTGCCAAACAACCTGATGCTAGCTAGAGCAGTTAAGCAAGCTCTTCAGCTAGAAGCAGCAGACAAGTTAGCCAAAGAGCTAAATGGGCACCAGACACAGAGGCTACCTGGAGAGTTGACGCTAGCTAACACGGCAGACAGGGAGGATGAAGAGTACACGGCAGAAGAGTACGAGGCGTATGCAGTGAGCTGAAGGTCTGCTCTAGGAAGCCCCATCTGCGGGGGTTGTGGGTCCCCGACGCACCGAGATGGAGCTCGAGTTTGCCAGCAAGAGGAAAGCGGTGTCACAGGTGTGGATGCCTGGACCATTTTTCCAGGGTATGCTGGTCGGCAGCACCGTGGGGCCCGCCAAGTGAGCCAGCCTGCCCACCAACAACGACCATCCACTCAGTAAGCCCCGACGTAAGCGGTTACTCATACTGCACAATTGAATTGGACAGAGTGGCTGTGTCACTCCTGCTTGACATGGTGACGGTGTGGTCGATGTTAAACTGGGCCACAGTGAAAAAGGTTTTCCTCAACCACAGAATCAGAAAGAACCCAGTGCCACTGTACGGGTACAGTGGTCACAGACTGCAATGTTGGGACAGTGGAACTGACTGCTCGCTACAAGTCTAAAGCCATGCACGACTTTACATTCCAAGTGGCAGCGCACGGTGACAACATTATGGGTTGCAGCCATTTCTACGGGCTGGGCTTTGCCATTAGGGACTATGCTGGGTTTGAATGGTCCAGGTACGACAATTGGAGCTCACCGGTCCTAGAGGACACTGTTGTAGTGTGGGATGAGGTACTTACAGATGGTACTGACACCAAAGTGGGCATTTCGCACTCTCGGGAGGAGAGCCGCCCATAGGGGGAACCGGACTGCTTCAATACCCATGACAAGCCCCAAACAACGACGGGTGAAGGGTCTGCAACAAACACGGTGGTTATGTAGCTGCCACAGCACAACGGAGATACCAAGCTGAACAAGCATGCAGAGCCACCGGGAGCACAACGACAACGCATAAAATCAAGTAAGGTGCTGCTTCAAGACATGGACTGGGTTCGGGTTCGCACCGGCGAGAGACTGGGATGACGATTGACTGGACCACAGCCAGCGAAACAATGGGCACCGCTGAGGATCGTGGTGAAGCTGGAATCAGCATGCTTCCGGCTGAACTACAGCTTGTCTGGGTGGCAGCTCCAGATGGCAAGGCTCCGCGGGAGTCAGCGGATGCGGTGTGGGATCCCGGCCCCTGCGTTTTGAAGGCGCTTGTCTCGGGAGCCCGACACTTCCAGGGGTGCGTCCACCACTGGGCCAATGCAGCCGCCCCCCCAGTGGAACTGCCCTTACTATGGGAGACTGTGAAAAAAAAAAAAAGACTGTTCAAGTAGGAGCGTGGCTGGAAAAAACAAAGTGGCAGAATACTTCACTTAGCCATGTCGGGTCTGATGGCAGTCTACCCACGGACCCTAGTTCCAAGTTTGTTTGAAGTTTTAATTAAAAAAATAAATGTGTTGAATGTTCACAATGTAGACTGATATGGGGTTTCTAATATACCAAATTGGGAAGGGTTTGAATTAGGTGTGTTTTCTATTTTGCAAAGGGGGGGGTGATGATGGGATTTGGTGTAATATGCGGCGTGATGACGCAGCAAGCTGGTGACATCATCATACCGATATACATATGGGAGAGTCCGCCATTACAGGGCTGTCTTGCCCAGGCGACTCAGTATTGTGTAGTGTGCCGTGTACATAGTTCTGCAATAAAGTCAGCTCCAGTGTAGATTAGTTTATTTGACAGGGACAGTGCAATAAACATAGACAATTAATCAAAGACAATCAATCTGATGTGTTGCACATCAGATTGCAGCACCCTGGGGTGCAGCACCCTGTCTGTCTCTTTACTACCAGGTTTGTGGACATAACAATGTTCAATTGGATTCAAGTCTGGGCTTTGGCTGGGCCACTCAAGGACATTCACAGAGTTGTCCTGAAGCCACCCCTTTGATATCTTGGCTGCGTGCTTAGGGTTGTTGTCCTGCTGAAAGATGAACCGTTGCCCCAGTCTGAGGTCAAGAGTGCTCTGGAGCAGGTTTTCATCTAAGATGTCTCTGCACATTACTGCATTCATCTTTCCCTCTATCCTGACTAGTCTCCCAGTTCCTGCCACTGAAAAAAATCCCCACAGCGTGATTCTGCCACCACCATTGACTACAGAATTTTATTTCTCATGGTCTGAGAGTCCTTCAAGTGCCTTTTGGCAAACACCAGGTGGGCTACCATGTGCCTTTTAGTAAGGAGTGGCTTCTGTCTGGCCACTCTACCATACAGGCCTGATTGGTGGATTGCTGCAGAGATGATTGTCCTTCTGGAAGGTTTTTCTCTCCTCACAGAGGAACGCTGGAGCTCTGACAGAGTGACCGTCCCTTCTCCCCCGATCACTCAGTTTAGATGGCCAGCTAGCTCAAAGAAGAGTCCTGGTGGTTCTGAACTTCTTCCATTTACAGATAATGGAGGCCACTGTGCTCATTGGGACCTTCAAAGCAGCAGAAATATTTTTGTACCCTTCCCCAGATTTATGCCTTGAGACAATCCTGTTTCGGAGGTCTACAGACAATTCCTTTGACTTCATGCTTGGTTTGTGCTATGACATGCATTGTCAACTGTGGGACCTTATATAGACAGTTGTGTGCCTTTCCAAATCATGCCCAATCAACTGAATTTACCACAGGTGGACTCCAATTAAGCTGTAGAAACATCTCAAGGAGGATCAGTGGAAACGGGATACACCTGAGCTCAATTTTGAGGTTCATGGCAAAGGCTGTGAATACTTATGTACATGTGACTTCTTAGTTTTTTTATTTTTAATAAATTTGCAAAAATCTCAAATGTTTTTCACATTGTCATTATGGGGTGTTGTTTGTCGAAATTTGAGGAAAAATTGAATTTGATCCCTTCTGGAATAAGGCTGTAATATAACAGAATGTGGAAAGGTGAAGTGCTGTGAATACTTTCCGGATGCACTACACACACACACACACACACACACACACACACACACACACACACACACACACACACACACAACTCACAAAAAGTTAGGGATATTTGGTTTTCGAGTGAAATTCATGTTAAAAGTTCAGACTACAGTAACATTTTAACATGAAAGTAGGGCAGTGGCTCAAGTAGGTTTATTTTGTCTCCTTTTTAATTATTAGTCTTTTTTTTTTCTTATTAAAGGCAAGGATAAAAAGGAGATGTTTTTACCTTTACATGTTTCAACTGTCCACTGCAGTCTTCCTCAGAAGCGCCAGCTGATTGCTGCAAAGTGTCATTAATCAGCTGCCTTTTCTAGGCGGGGCCAGCCCAGCAGAACTGTCAGATCCATTGGGCTGGCCTGGCCCTCCTTGTCTCTGGAGAATATAGTCCCAGGTGTGGGAAAGCATAATTGCCCCCTCATTCCGATTCATGCTGTCTTTTCCCTGCTTCCTGATTTCTATGGCCTCCTTGATCCAGTGTTTGTGTGTGTTACTCTCCAATCCAGTGATTTTTGCATTGTCCCAGTCCATGATGTGGTTATTACCTCCGCCAAAGGGGGAGGTTATGTGTTCCTCGGCGTTGGTTTGTTTGTTTGTCTGTTTGTTAGCAAGATAACTCAAAAAGTTATGGACGGATTTTCATGAAATTTTCACAGATTGTCAGAAATGGGGTATCCTAGAGATGATTACATTTTGGTGGTGATCCAGATCACCGTCTGGATCCAGGAATTTTTTGTTTGTTTGTTAGCAAGATAACTCAAAAAGTTATGCATGGATTTTCATGAAATTTTCACAGATTGCCAGAAATGGGGTATCCTACAGATGATTACATTTTGGTGGTGATCCAGATCACCGTCGAGAAGAAAACCGCCATTACGGAAAATGCCATTTTCGTCAATAACTAATGAACCACTAATCCTATCATTGTGAATCCAATTGCTTGTCATATGTTTTCATGGTCAAGGAATCTGAAAACGTACACACAAACACTGTATGGGGGGAACTGTGGCGCTAAACCGCCATTACGGACAATGCGGTTTTCGTGAATAACTACTCAACCACTAATCCTATCATTGTGAATCCAATTGCTAGTCATATGTTTTCATGGTCAAAGAATCTGAAAACATACACACAAACACTGTATGGGGGGGAACTGTGGCGCTTGGCGGAGGTCTGCGCTCTCCGAGTGCTTTTCTAGTTTCTTTTGTAGTGATCTGATATTGCTGATTTTAATATTGCTTGTTCTGTCCTTTCTTTTTGTGATCTTGTGAGCCATCCTTTTGTTTCCTTCTCACATTCCTTCTGGTGTTCTTCTTTCCTTGTGGTGAATGCTCTTCCTGTTTCTCTGATGTAGGTTATGTTACATGATCTGCATGATATTTCATATATTATGTTACATTTTTTGCTTTGTGCGATTTTGTCCTTGGGGTGTGCTAATAACTGTTTTAATTTTCTGTGTGGTTTTACCGCTGTGTTTATTTTGTGTTTTTTCATGATCCTTTGAATTGGTTCTGTTATCCTCCGAATGTATGATATGGTTATAATATCCTTGTTTTTGATTTTGGCTTTTGGTCTGTGTCTTGCTTTCTGTTTGTTTTCTTTGTTTTTGACTTGCTGTTTCCCTTTATTTGTGGCCCATATTGGATATTGGCAGCGTGTGAGTGCAAGACTTATGTGGTTCTCCTCCTCTTGTCTGTCTTCTTGGTTTGTGATGATGGTGGCCCGTTCATATAGTGTCCTGACAACTGATAGTTGGTGTGCTGTGGGGTGTTCTGATGTCCATAGTAGGCACTGATCCGTGTGTGTTGATTTTCTGTAGACTGAGATTTTTGTACTGCTGTCATCATTGTGGCGGAGTTTCATATCCACAAAGGCTATGGTACCACTTTCTTCCTCTTCATGTGTGAATTTTAGGTTCTCAGTGCTGTCCGTGTTGCTCAGATGGTCTGAGTCTGTGATATAAAATATTATGCAGATCATGTAACAAAACCTACATTGGAGAAACAGGAAGAGCATTCACCACAAGAAAAAAAGAACACCAGAAGGAATGTGAAAAGGAAACACGAGAAAGGCTCACAAGATCACAAAAAGAAAGGGTAGAACAAGCAATATTAAAATCAGCAATATCAGATCACTGCAAAAGAAATAATCACATCATGGACTGGGGCATTCAAAAATCATTGGATTGGAGAGTAACAGACACAAACGTTGGATCAAGGAAGCCATAGAAATCAAGAAGTGGGGAAAAGACAGCATGAATCGGGATGAGGGGGCATTTATGTTTACCCACACCTGGGACTACATTCTCCAGAGACCATTGGACGGTGGAGGGCTGGGCCAGTCCAGTGGATCTGACAGTTCTGCTGGGCTGGCCCCGCCTAGAAAAGGCAGTTGATAAATGACACTTTGCAGTGATCAGCTGACACTTCTGAGGAAGACTGCAGTGGACAGTTGAAACATGTAAAGGTAAAAACATCTCCTTTTTATCCTTGTCTTTAATAAAAAAAACAAAAAGCTAGAAAATGAAAGTAGGGCATTTAAGTAGAAGCATGCAAACGTGATTTCCTCATCTCAAACAATTTATTGAAACAAAAGCCACCAACAGTGGTGGGTATACCACAACTAAAAATACCAATGTCTCAATAACTTGTCATGTGCCCTTGAGCACCAATTACAGCTTGACAATGACGTCTCATGCTGTTCACAAGTCGACTTATTGTCTGCTGAGGCATGGCATTCCACTCTTCTTGAAAGGCAGCCCTCAGGTCATTGAGGTTGTGGGGTGCAGGGTTACGAGCCTCTACACGAGGACTAAGCTGATCCCATAGGTTTTCTATGGGATCCAGGTCTGGAGAAAATGCAGGCCACTCCACTGGCAGAACCCCAGCCTCCAGCAGCCGTTCCCAAATGATGCAACCTCGATCAGCCGGAGCATTGTCGTTCATGAAAATGAAATTAGGCCTGTGTTCATGCAGGGGCACAATGACTGGATTAATGATGTCATTCAGGTAGTATTGTCTTGTCACTGTACCATTCACAAGGTGTAGGGCAGTTCTGTACTGACTAAACACACCTGCCCAGTCTGTAACACCACCACCAAAAGCTCGTCTGGTGACAACAGTGGCTGATGCATAGCACTCTCCTTGACGTCTCCAACATCGTTGGAGGCCATCATGTCTGCTCAACGTGAATCGACTTTTATCAGAGAACAGCACTGAGCCCCACAGGTCCCTTGGCCAGCATAAAGGCTCCCTGGTCCATGTAAGACGATGACGCCTGTGCCTGGTGGTGTGGTCAAGTACCCTTGCAGGTCATCTAGCATACAGACCACGTTGATGTGAATGGTTTCGAATGATCTGACGTGCCACTTGGGTGCCTATCACCTCCCTTAAATGTGCCTGGAGTTGAGTGGCATTCATCATCCGGTTCCGCAGGGCACTGTTCACAATGAAGCGGTCATCAACGTGGGATGTGGCCAAAGGACTTCCACTTCTATGCCTTTCTGTGACTCTTCCAGCCTCTCTGTATCTCTGTTGCAACCTGCTAATGACAATCTGTGACACTCTAAGCTCAGTGGCCACTCCCCTCTCAGAACATCCTGTTTGAAGCCTCGCAAATGGCTAAGTACAGTTGATCAATTGTAAGGTGTTGTCTTGGTCTCATGAAGTCAAAATGTGAACAGCATGATGAAGAGGACTGTTTAAATACTAGTTGTAACTGAACCAGAAAATCTATTGGTCAATTCATGGATCAAACATCTGTTGTGAATTTTGCCATTAAGCACCTTGTTAGAGAACAGCAAGTTATGCAAAAAGTACTGAAACATTGAAAAGTTCGAAATGTGCATTCAAAAGGTTAGAGAAGGTCAAATTAAGTTCACTTGTAAACGTTTTAGTGGATTTTAGGTTCATCCTCTAAAGGCGCTCTAAAGGACTGTTTTTAAATCACTGCATGGGAGCAGCTCTGCGATCCACAAGGTGAGGACATCGACAGCCTCACCCACACCATCACAGACTACATCAACTTCTGTGTGGACAACACCGTACCCACCAAGACCAAACGGTGTTGCTGAAACAACAAACCCTGGATCAACCCCGAAATAAAGTCCCTACTGAAAGAAAAGAAAAGGATCTTCAGGTCCGGAAACAGGGAGAAGCTGAAGTTTGTACAGAGGGAGCTAAGGAGGAAGATCAGAGAAGACAAGGACAGCTACAGGAAGAAGATGGAGGACTAGTTGCAACAGAATGACATCAGTGGGGTCTGGAGAAGCCTCAAAACCATTTCTGGGCTCCAGAATACCTCCCCCCAGGCCACGGGAGGAAGGGAGTGGGTGAGCGACCTGAACCTGTTTTTAACAAGTTTGACCAACCGCCCTCCCCTCCGCCCGCACACCAACCACTGCTGCCTCTACCGTCACTTAGTCCTGCTGTCCACCCCCCTCCACCAACACCCCCCCCCACTCCAAGCACACAGCCCCCCTGCCCCAACCTGACCCTCACTAAGACCCAGGTGAGGGCAGAGCTGAGGAAGATCAAGGCGAGGAAGGCCTTAGGTCTGGACTGCATCAGCGCGAAGCTCCTCAAGTCCTGCGCAGACCAGCTGTGTGGGATTGTGGAGCACATCTTCAACTTGAGCCTGAAGCTGGAGAGAGTACCACAGCTGTGGAAAACATCCTATGTGGTGCCCGTACCAAAGACCTCCCACCCCAGAGACTTGAACAGCTACAGACCAGTGGCCCTCACATCTCACCTGATGAAGACCCTGGAGAGGCTGCTCCTTGCCCACTTCTGCCCCCTGGTGGGACCAGCGATGGATCCACTCCAGTTTGCCTACCAGCATGGCATCAGAGTGGAGGATGCAGTGATCATCCTCCTACACCGTTCCCTGTGCCACCTGGAGAAGCCTGGGAGCACGGTGAGGATCATGTTCTTTGACTTCTCCGGTGCTTTCAACACCATCCAACAGATGATCCTGAAGAACAAGCTACTGTGCACAGGGGTGGACCAGCACCTGTCATTGTGGATCATGGACTACCTCACAAACCTCCCACAGTTTATGAGGACCCAGGATTGTGTGTCCAACACTATCATCTGCAGTACGGGGGCCCCCCAGGGAACAGTTCTGGCTCCCTTCCTGTTCACCCTTTATACTGTGGACTTTTCATACAACACACCACACTGCCATCTACAGAAGTTCTCTGACGACTCTGTGATCATCGGCCTCATCTCCAATTGAGATGATGCAGAGGACAGTGGACTTATCCAGGACTTCGTGGACTGGTGCCATCACAACTGCCTCCAGGTCAATGCGAGGAAAACTAAGGAGCTGGTGGTGGACTGCCACAAGCGAGGACAACCCCTCACAGCACCAGTAAACAGCCAGGGAACAGACATTGAGATGGTGACATCCTACAAGTATCTGGGTGTTCAGTTGAACAATAAACTGGACTGGTCACACAATACCGATGCGCTCTACAACAAGGGACAGCACAGGCTGTTCCTCCTGAGGAGGCTCAGGTCTTTTGGTGTACAAGGGGTGCTCCTGAAGACCTTCTACGATTTGGTGGTGGCATCATCCATCACATTTGGAGTGGTCTGCTGGGACAATGGCATCACGGCCGCCGACAGGAAGAAAGTGAATAGACTGATCAAAAAAGCAAGCTGTGTCCTGGGGCAGCGCCTCGACCCAGTGGAGGAGATAGGAGAGAGGAGGATGGCGGCTAAGCTGCCATTTCTGCTGGAGTCTGAGGCCCACCCCATGCAGGACATGCTGAATGCACTGAAGACCTCATTTAACAGTAGACTTTCCTACCTACGGCTGTCAGATTTTATAACCTAAGCAGGGCTGCTCATAGAGGTTGTAAAAAAACTTTACGACCTAATAAGTATTGAATGCACAAAATGCAATAAACTTGCACAATAATGGTCCCCTCCAATATACAACTAGGACAATATCAGTCGCTACAGAGGGTGACAACTAGGCTGATTCAAATACAAAATATGCTGTATGGGTACATATTCATTCTATGTGGGGTAACTGAATAGACCATTATGCTCTTTATTCCACCTAGCTACAATGTTCCACGCTGTGTATATATCTGTGTACATATGTACGTACACAGCACGTTCACTGCTCTTATCTTCTAAATTGTTGCTCTGAGTGTTGCTATCCCTATGCTGTTGCAATCCTGGAATTTCCCCATTGTGGGACTAATAAAGGCTTATCTTATCTTATCTTATCCTGAAATTTCACACTTCTCACAAAAAGTTAGGGATATTCAGCTTTTGGCTGAAATTTATGGAAAATGTAAAAAGCTCACACTACAGTGTTATTATATCAGGAAAGTAGAAACATGCAATGGGGATTTCCTCATCTCAAAGAATTTATCAAAACAGAAGCCAACAACAGTGGTGGGTATACCATAACAAAAAATGTCAGTGTCTCAATAATTTGTCATGTGCCCTTGAGCATCAGTTACAGCTTGAGAACGACATCTCATGCTGTTCACAAGTCGACTTATTGTCTGCTGAGGCATGGCATTCCACTCTTCTTGAAGGGTGGCCCTCAGGTCATTGAGGTTGTGGGGTGCGGGGTTACCAATCAATCAATCAATCAATCAATCAATCAACCTTTATTGTCATGATGCTGTACATACAACTGTACATCCGCTGCACTATACGTCCGCTGCAGCTAGGACGTCCCCTAGCTGCAGCGGAGCTCCCTAGCATACATAGGGCGACCCGTTAGCGGTCCTCCGGTCCTCCTCAGCAGCAAAGAGACTGGGTAGGTGACGGTGAGATGGAAGCCTAGCTGCAAAGCCCCGGTTAACCACCAACCTGTTCACGTTTCTAATCATTTTTCCCTGCTCAGCGACACACCCGCTGAGGAAAAAACTCTGATCATTGGCGACTCTGTAGTCAGAAACGTGAACCTAGAGACTCCAGCGGCCACAGTCAAATGCATTCCTGGGGCTAGAGCAGGCGACATCGAGTCAAATTTGAAAATGCTGGCTAAAAATAACTGTAAATATTCCACAATTGTTATTCCCGCCGGCATTAATGACATCCGTCTCCGGCAGTTGGAAGTCACGAAACTTAATGTAGAATCGGTGTGTGACTTTGCCAAAACAATGTCTGCCTCTGTAGTATTCTCTGGGCCCCTCCCCAACCTGACCAGTGATGACATGTTTAGCCGCTTGTCATCCTTCAACCGCTGGCTTTCTGTGTGGTGTCCTGCAAACAACGTGGGCTACATTGACAGTTGGAACTCATTTTGGGGAAAACCTGGTCTTATGAGACGAGACAGCGTCCATCCCACTTTGGATGGTGCATCTCATTTATCTAACAATTTGGCATCTTTTTTATCCAAATTTCCAAAACCTTGACAACTCAGAGTTGGGACCAGGAAGCAGAGTCGCAGTCTTACACGCCTCTCTGCAGCTCCTCTTCATCCGCCACCCCTCAACTTAGACCCTGTCTTCCCCATCAGAGAATCATTGTCTGCTCCCTCCAAAGCAAATAAAAAAAATGTATAAGCATCCCAAAGTGATTAAACAAAAAGGTGATAAAACTCAAATTCAACATGAAGCCTCTAAATTGAATGATTTGGCCTCTCTTCTTCCTCATAATTTAAAAATTAAATGTGGTTGATTAAATATTAGGTCTCTAACTCCCAAGTCTCTGTTAGTCCATGATCTGTTAATTGATCATCAGATTGATTTAATATCCCTTACAGAGACTTGGTTAGGGCAAGAGGATTATGTTGGTTTAAATGAATCAACTCCCTCTGGTTATTTAAACTGTCAAAATCCCACAAGTTCTGGTTGTGGAGGAGGAGTCTTTACCATTCCAAATTACTAGTTAATGTAAAGCAAAAAACATGTTATAATTCCTTTGAGTGCCTGGTCCTCAATATTGGGCACTTTAGCAATTTTAGGCTAAACCCAATTTTCTTTGCCATAGTTTATCGTCCTCCATCAACCTACTCAGAATTTTTATCCGAATTTGCCGAATTCTTAGCTGATTTAGTGCTGAAATCAGATAAAATAATTGTAGTAGGGGATTTTAATATACATGTAGATGTAGATAGTGACTGCCTTAATGTGGCATTTAATTCAATATTAGACTCGATGGGGTTTTCTCAGAAAGTAGGAAATTCTACTCATTATCTCCACCATATGTTGGACCTTGTTCTGACATATGGCATAGAAATAGAAAATCTGGTAGTGTATCCTCATAACCCTGTACTGTTAGACCATTGTCTGTTAACCTTTGATTTTACTATTTCTGACTATTTGGCTCCTAAAGAAAAATATTACTACAGGAGGTGCCTCTCAGATGATGTTGTTACCAAATTTATGCAGATCGTTTCCTCTATGCCATGTGTCAACACAACGGAAATAAACTATGGAGAGCTTGCTCCTTCTGTAATTGATAGCATGGTAGATAGTGTTACAGCTTCTCTGCATCAGACTAGACTTGGTGGCCCCCTTAAAAAAGAAAAAGTCTAATCAGAGATTTCTAACTCCTTGGTTCAACACAGAAACTTGTAGCTTAAAACAGAAGACTCGTCAATTAGAAAGAAAATGGCGCCCCACAAATTTAGATGAAATCATCTTTTAATTTATAAAAAATCTCTTACAAAAGCTAGAACGAGTTATTATTCTGCATTAATAGAAGAGAACAAGAATAATCCTAGGTTTCTTTTCAGTACTGTAGCCAGGTTAACAGAGTCAGGACTCTGTCAATCCTAGCATTCCCTTAGAGCACATATGTCAAACTCAAGGCCCGCGGGCCACATGTGGCCCGCCACGTCATTTTATGTGGCCCGCGAGAGCTTAAAAGGCCTGAGTGTCTAAAAATAAATAGGTCAAAAGAGTGCTTTGACCAAAAACTACATTTCCCACAATGCCTGTTGACTATGATACCCGTGAAGTGACGGCTCACCGCCACTACACGGCAGTGTTTCCACATCAATGCTACTGAGTGGAATTCAGAAATAAATAATGATCCCAAAATGTCCAGGAAGAGAAAAGTTGATGCAGACGGAAGACTGTTTCAAGAAAGATGGGAAGGCGAATACTTGTTTGTGCTTCAAGGAGAAAGACCGGTATGTCTTTTGTGTTACGAGGCGGTGTGACTTTTTCATGTGCTCAGTTGGCTACCAAACTGAGCCGGTTACAGACTGAGTTTGATCAGCGCTTCTCTGACTTCAGAGCACAGCAGTCTGGCTTACATCTTTGCCAATCCTTTCACCACCGATGTCTGCACTGCACCCCAACACCTTCAGATGGAGTTAATTGAGCTTCAAAGTGACAGTGGCCTGAGAGTAAAGTTCCAGCATGCTGCAATCCAGGACTTTTACCGTCTGCTGCCCCCTGGTTTGATGCCACAACTTCGACTTCATGTTGCTCGTGTTCTGTCCATGTTTGGGAGCACCTATCTGTGCGAACAGATGTTTTCAATGCAAGGCTGTGTGCAGCCTTTTTTTTAAATGCAACATCTGTCATACATGTTCTTAGCAGCTCACAATTGTTGATTTTACAGTAATTAAGCCCATTTTAATGGGTATTTATTGTGTTATTTTTCCGAGTTTTTTCAGTTATTTATTATGTTATTTTTCTTCATTCACTTGGATAGTTTGATCCATGATTGATGGAGTTATGTGGGTTTCATAAGCTGACAAATTAAAAAGGTTTATGTTATAACAGAGCAACAAGCAAACATATTTTTTCTATGCAACTGCAATGTTTGTGACTTGAATAAGTAATAAATTCAGAGTTATTTAACATTAAGGAGTAGTTACATTTATTTTACATTACATTCGATTACATTTAGTTATATTTATAAGTTACATCTGGCCCTTTTTTTTTTTTTTTTTTTTTTGTTACTTATTTGTACCCGTAGGTAGACATGGTTTGCAGTCTGGTGACAAGCCACTGGCTGCTGGTCGCTGCGTGCGCGAGCGCCCTAAACCTACATGTTTTTGGTATGCGGGAGGAAACCGGAGAAATCCCGGAGTAAACCCGCGCAACACGGGGAGAACATGCAAACTCCACACAGCTCACTGTTGGTCGGGGGCTGGGATCGAACCCACGATCTCATGATCCCCGCGATCCCCCGGCCGAGAGTAAAACTGTCTTGATGAGTTTATTCCAATTGACCTTTTAGAGTTAGACAAAATAGTTTCGTCATCCAAGCCTTCAACTTGTCTTTTAGACCCTATTCCTACCAGGTTATTTAAAGAAGTCTTCCCACTTATTGGTAGCTTTATTCTTCATATAATCAATTCTTCATTAACTTTAGGCCATGTACCGCAGGCTTTTAAAACGGCTGTAATTAAACCCTTACTCAAAAAGCCAACGCTGGAACCAGGAGCTTTGGCTAACTATAGACCAATCTCTAATCTCCCTTTCATTTCAAAAATCTTAGAAAGAGTTGTTGCTACGCAATTATTTGACCACCTGCAGGGAAATGGTTTACTTGAAGAGTTTCAATCTGGGTTTAGAATCCATCATAGTACTGAAACAGCCTTAGCGAAGGTCACTAATGACCTCCTTATCTCATCTGATAATGGACTTGTTTCTGTACTTGTCCTTTTAGACCTTAGTGCAGCTTTTGATACTATCGATCATAATATTCTACTTGATAGATTAGAACACTATGTTGGACTTAATGGAACTTCATTGCAGTGGTTTAGATCTTATTTATCTGATAGGTTCCAATTTGTTCATGTCAATAATGAGTTTTCTTTCAACTCAAAGCTCAGTCATGGAGTTCCACAGTGATCTGTGTTAGGCCCTACTCTTTTTAGTTTATATATGCTTCCGTTAGGCAACATTATTAGAAAGCACTGTATACATTTTCATTGTTATGCAGATGACACACAATTATACCTGTCAATGAAGCCAGATGATAGTAATCAATTAGCCAAGTTGGAAGCCTGTCTTAAGGAAATCAAAGCTTGGATGATTTGTAATTTCCTGGTATTAAATTCAGATAAGACTGAAGTCATTCTTGTTGGTCCAAAAAACCTTAGAAATACCTTTCCAAATCAAACTTTCAGTTTGGATGTGGTTACTCTTTCTGTTAATAGCTCTGTGAGGAACCTTGGAATTATTTTTGATCAAGATCTGTCTTTCAATTCACATATTAAATTTGTTTCTAAGACTGCCTTCTATCATTTGCGTAATATTGCCAAGGTTAGGAGCATCTTGTCTCAGAGTGATGCTGAGAAGCTGATCCACGCTTTTATTAGCTCGAGATTAGATTATTGTAATTCTTTATTATCAGGTTGTCCTAGAACATCTTTAAAAAGTCTTCAGCTGATCCAAAATGCTGCAGCAAGAGTTTTAACAAGTACTAGAAAGAAAGATCATATCTCTCCGGTTCTGGCCTCCCTTCATTGGCTTCCCATAGAGTTAGAATTAAGTTTAAAATCCTTCTTCTTACTTACAAAGCTCTAAACAATCAGGCCGCTTTTTATTTAAAAGATCTGATACTACCGTATTATCTTAACAGAGCACTATGCTCCCAAAATGCAGGATTACTTGTAATACCTAGAATCTCCAAAAGTACAATGGGAGGCAGAGCCTTCAGTTATCAAGCTCCTCTCCTGTGGAACCAGCTGCCAATCTGGATTCGGGAGTCAGACTCGGTCTGTGTTTTTAAGAATAGGGTTAAAACCTACCTTTTTGATATAGCCTACAATTAGGGAGGGATCATGTGTTTCTGAACCCTCCCTTAGTTATGCTGCTAATAGGTTTAGTCAGCCGGGGGACCTCCAATAATGCACTGGGCCTCACTCCTTTCTTCACTCTCAATAAAATATTTTTATTTTATTTTTTGCTGGTCATTAACATCTGTTTGTTCTCTCCCATAGATTGAGTCCCCGTCGTGCTGTTTGCTCTCTACATGTCTGTTCTTTTCTTCTTCTCTATCCCCTCACCCCCCAGCCAGTCGCAGCAGATGACTGCCCCTCCCTGAGCCTGGTTCTGCTGGAGGTTTCTTCCTGTTAAAAGGGAGTTTTTCCTCTCCACCGTCGCCAAGTGCTTGCTCACAGGGGATCGCCTGATTGCTGGGGTCTTTCTGCAACTGTGGGGGTTCCCCCTACAGTTGAAAGTGCTATGAGATGACTGTTGTTGTGAAATGGCGCTATATATAAATAAAGTTGAATTGCATTGAATTGAATTGAACTGTAGTGCAAGCAAGATGAAATTGCGTTTCTCTAGGCATCCATATATATATATAAAAAGAACATAATTTAAAACACACTCACACACCCCCTCACCCCCCATCCCAACAGCCATTCACACATCCCTGAGACACATTTGGTTTTTACAGTAATATTACGTAACTTATTAACTTATTACAGTTGCAGTTTAAGGTGATAATAACTGCCTATATACAAAATGCCAATTAAAATGGCTAAGTGAGTCAAGGTAGCTAAGTGAAATAAATACTTAAAACTAACTAGAACTATAATATACATGTAATATACATAATGTCCATAAAGTGCAGTAATATGTATAAAAGATTCCGGATCAACCGTTCAGCAGCCTAACAGCTTGTAGAAGGATGCTGTTAACCAGTCTGGTGGTTCTGTCTCTGATGCTTCTGAATCGTTTGCCAGATGGCAGCAGTTCAAAGTGTTTATGCAGAGGGTGAGAGTGGTCTTTAACAATGTTCAGTGCCCTGCTTCAAAAACGGCTCTGAAAAAGTTCTTGGACAGAGGGGCGGGAAACTCCAATTACCCTCTCAGCTTCCTTAACTATCCTCTGCAGGGCTTTTTTGTCTGACATACAGCAACTGGAGTACCATGTTGCAATGGAATACGTCAGAACACTCTCCACCACACCTCTGTAGAAGGTCCTGAGGAAGCAAACGGGGAGAGGGGCCTGTCTGAGTTTCCTCAAGAAGTGCAGTCTCGGCTTCAGGTGTGCTGGCAATGGAGTAGGTGTGTGCGTTGCTGGCTCCTGCTATATTTTTTTCTTTACTTTTTAAACCCTATTTTGCTGTAAGTTGTTAATGTTTTGGACATTTAATACGTGCAGAATCTGTTTTGAAATATGTCCAAAACAAGAAAGCAGACTGAGAAGGAGGCAGCAGGGAATAATATTAACACCAGCTTAGCTGAGGATGCTAGTATCAGCCTTAACCCTGCACTTGTTGCCTTGCTTGAGCAACACAGAATGTCCATAGCTGCTGACTTCAAAGCTTCATTTGAACTTATTAATGGTAAGCTGGACAAAATTCAAGCAGATGTGGCGAACCAGGAGCAACGTATTGGCGACCTTGAAAACAACGCGGAGGACGTCAGCCAGCGCCTAGCGGCGCTTGAAGTTACATGCGAGTCAATACAGGAGGAGAACAAACTTTTGAAAAACAAACTTTCTGACCTGGAGGGAAGAAGCAGGAGGCTGAATATTCGTCTGGTGGGTCTGCCGGAGTCCTTTGATGTGGGTCCACGGCCATCTGAATTTTTTTCTCGGCTGTTGGTGGACGTCTTTGGCACACAAACTTTGCCATCTCCCCCAGAGCTGGATAGAGCCCACCGCAGCCTCATGTCCAAGCCGAGTCCGAATGGGAAGCCGCGCGCTGTCATTATTTGTTTCCACCGGTTTCGGACCAAAGACTTGGTGATGAGAGAAGCGCGGAGACGCCGTGGGACTTTGGAATATCGTGGGCATAAACTTCAGTTCTACGAGGATTATAACGCCGACGTTCAGAAGCAACGAGCCGAATATAAGGAGGTTATGTCCGAGTTGTACAAGAGAGGTTTTCGTCCTTCTCTTCTTTTCCCCGCCAGGCTCCGGATAACTCTTCCAGACGGCAAAAACCAGTGGCTGGCGTCCGTCTCGGAGGCCACCTGCTTCATGCAAACTATGGAGAGAAACCAGCAATTTTCGCCTTGAACTGGACATTTCTGGGTTGACCAGCTGCCGCGCTGGACTGCTTGTTACTTCATTGAAGCTGCACTGACTGGACATTGATGCATTTTCAGATGTTTAAAAACAAGGTAAAATTGGCTCCCTATACGTTGTTGTTTACTTAATTCTTTTTTTAAATTTTATCTTATTTATTTATTTTTTTTTTTAGGATAAAACGTTCATATTATGCAGGATTGAAGCCAGTTGTATGGGAGCATTCTGTTAGGATGAAAATAGAGCTGGAGATGGAGCGGTTGCTGTTTTTTTGCAACCGGCTGGAGTGTTGTTATAGGTTTGGTTGTTGGATTTTTTTATTTTTTTTATTTTTATTTTTATTTTTTTATTTATTTTTTTTTGTTTTGTTTTTTTGTTATGGTTTTATTTACACCCCCCTTACCCCTTCCTTTTTTTTTTTTTTTTTTTACCCGTACCTCACTTTATTCTTCTTTGGGCTACACAACATAATATATAAATTTTACTCTTTGAATGAATAGTAATCTTACTTTGGTAAGCTGGAATGTGAAGGGGTTGAACCATCCAATTAAACGAAAGAGAGTCATGTCACGTCTAAAGCAGTTTAAGCCTGGGGTACTGTTTTTGCAGGAAACCCATTTGCAGGATTCCGACCACTTGCGTTTGTCAAAATGTTGGTCAGGACAATTTTTTCATTCAAATTTTAAAGCTAAGGCCAGGGGCGCTGCTATTCTTATTGATCGAAATATCCCATTTATTCCCTCTAATGTTGTATCAGATAAAAATGGACGATTTGTAATAGTATCAGGTAAACTTGGCGATAAACATGTCACTTTGGCTAATCTGTATGCACCGAATTTTGATGATGTGCACTTTTTTCACAACCTTTTTTCGCAACTTCTAGATTTAAATACTCATTCTCTAATTCTTGGGGGTGACTTTAATTTGTATATGGATCCGATCTTAGATCGCTCATCTTCAAAACCTGCTAGTCTTAATAAATCTGCAACTTATGTTAAGTCTTTTCTTGAGGAATATAGCCTTACAGATCCTTGGCGTTTTTTACATCCTAACGGCAGGGACTATTCTTTTTTCTCTCACGTACACCATACTTATACCAGAATAGATTATTTTTTTGTTGACAATTTATTAATTAATAACCTTTTGCTCTTGCAGTTATGATAGCATCTCGGTTTCTGATCATGCCCCTCTTGTACTTAAAATGATCCTCCATGGATGTGACTCCATGAGAAAGCATTGGAGATTGGATCCATTATTACTTACAGATGAAAAATTGGTTGCGAATATTTCTTCTAAAATTAATTTTTTTTTGAAAGAAAATAAAACTCCTGGTATGTCAAATAAAACGATATGGGAGGCCATGAAGGCATTTCTTAGGGGGGAATTTATTTCATTGGCAGCATTTAAAAGACGATCCTTAATACAGGAACAGAAGGCTATTTTAGATCAAATCCTGGACATTGACAGACAATATGCTCAATCTCCATCACCCGCTCTGTACAAGGAACGTATGACATTACAAACTAAACTTAATTTACTTTCTACTCGACAAATTGAAGGTTGTTTAATAAGGAACAAGAGTGAATTTTATGAACATGGCGAAAAAACCAGTAAACTTCTAGCTAATCAACTACGTGGTATTAGAGCTAAGCAAATTATTACTGGAGTTAGGACAGATAAAGGAGAGGTGACATCTGACCAACAAGCGATTAATGATATTTTCAGGTCATTTTATTCCAAATTATATACCTCAGAATATACAACAAACTTAAAGGATTTGGAAATTTTTTTTGATTCTATTGATATTCCTTCGATTTCTTCAGAATCTCGGCAAATTTTAGAAGCTCCCATCACAAAAGAAGAAATTCAGCTGGCAATATCATCCATGCAATCAGGAAAATCTCCAGGACCTGATGGGTTTTCCGCTGATTTTTTCAAAAAATTCTCTGATGACCTCGCCCCTTTCCTTTGTCAAGTTTTTACAGAGTCGCTTGACTCTGGTACACTTCCTCCTTCATGCTATCAGGCCTGTATCACTGTGTTGCTTAAAAAGGATAAGGATCCTGTTGATTGTGCTTCTTACAGGCCTATTTCCTTGTTAAATACCGATGTTAAAACTTTGTCAAAGTTGTTAGCTTCTGTCATATCCGGCTCTAGGGAGCCGGGCAATCAGAGCCAGGGACAAGCCAATGAGTCGTGATGGTTTATTTTGGGTAAGGGATAAGGGATGAGGAGAGCACAGATACTCATGCAGAGGTACACTCACAGGTTGCACAGCGCAGAGGTAAGCAGCTCGTACCGGACGTGGGGGTAACAAGACGTACATCCTCACAGCGGGATACAAACACAGGAATGCTGCAAGAGGAGTAAAAGCTGACACCAGACGAAGGGGCTTCAGCTTAGCAATGTGTTTATGTCGCAGCCCCGAGTCATCGAGGCTGCTCCTATTTATCCTCATTGGCAGCGCCCCAGCTGATGAAGACTAATTGGCCCCAGCCGTCCGTAATGCTGCCAGCTGGGGGCCAGCTGAGACGCTGCTCAATGGGAAGCAGGGATGAGGGAAAACATGGGCTGAGTGCCGAGACGGCATCTCAACCCGTGGTGACAGCTTCAAGGTTGGAAAAGATTCTTCCTTTTATAATTTCACAGGACCAAACCGGTTTCATTAAAAATCGCCATTCTTTTTTTAACTTGCGGCGGTTGTTTAATATTATTTATACTCCTCACCACAACATACCTGAATGTCTTATTAGTTTGGACGCTGAAAAGGCATTCGATAGGGTTGAGTGGGAGTATTTGTTTTTTACTTTGGAGAGGTTCGGTTTTGGTCCTTCCTTCTGTTCCTGGATTAAACTTCTCTATGCTAGTCCTTTAGCTTCAGTGTTAACTAATTGTCGCTATTCTGACTATTTTAGACTTTACCGTGGTACGAGGCAAGGCTGTCCTTTGAGCCCGTTGCTCTTTGCCTTGGCAGTTGAGCCGTTAGCTATTGCAATCCGTGGGAGCCGGGACTTTCTAGGCATTCGTAGGGGTGGCATTGAGCATAGGGTTTCACTCTATGCTGATGATCTTTTATTATTTCTCTCCAACCCACTTACTTCATTACCCGCTATACTTAATATTTTGGATAGTTTTAGTAGGTTTTCTGGTTATAAAATTAATCTTAATAAGAGTGAACTGTTTCTGATTAATGAAAAGATTCAAGTTCAGGATTTTGAACATTTTCCTTTCAAGGTTGTTATTGATCATTTTAATTATCTTGGGATATGTGTCACTAAACAATTTAATTACTTGTTTAAAAATAATTTTCTCCCCTTACTTGACCAGTGCAAGTTAATACTTTCCAAATGGTCCCCATTATCCTTGTCTTTAATTGGCAGAATCAATTCTGTAAAAATGATGTTACTTCCAAAGTTTTTATATTTGTTTCAATGTCTCCCCATTTTTATTCCTAAATCCTTTTTTAAGTCTTTGGACTCTCTGATTACCTCATTTATTTGGAATGGTAAACATCCGAGATTGAGGAAAGTTTTTCTTCAAAGACCCAAATCAGTAGGTGGCATGGCTCTGCCTAACTTTCAATATTACTACTGGGCAGCAAATATCAGGTGCATGTTATATTGGAAACATTTTTATCTGGAACCCAAATCACCTATTTGGATCCTTATGGAGTCACATGTGGACAATCAAACTTCCCTACCGGCAATTTTAGGTTCACCACTTCCCCTTGCTTTGTCTACACTGGGTAATAATAAAGTAGTTCGTCAGTCTCTTAGAATTTGGTCTCAATTCAGGAAAAATTTCGGTCTTCAGTTTTTTTCCATTAGAAGTCCAATTGCCGCAAATCATTTATTTACCCCATCAACTATTGATAGTGCATTTCATATATGGCACAGAAAAGGTTTAAAATCTTTTGCGGATTTATATTTTGATGGTCAATTTGCAAGTTTTTCTCAACTTTCCACCAAATTCGACATCACTTCTACACATTTTTTCCGCTTCCTCCAGGTCAGACATTATGTGCAAACCATGACAAAACAATTCCCTCAAAAACCTTCTGATAATCCTCTAGATGATTTTTTATTAGTTAAACCAACTTCTAAGGGGGTAATGTCAGTTTTATATAATTTAATTTCAAATTTACAATCTTCTTCTCTGGCCGCTATCAAATTGAACTGGGAACAAGATCTTAATTTTACTTTTACTGATGAACTGTGGGACTCTATTCTTGGCCAGGTTCACACTGTATCAATGTGTGCTCGTCACGCTCTTATTCAATTTAAGATTGTACACCGGATGCACCTGTCCAAGGTTAAGTTAGCACGTATTTACTCGGATATAGACCCAACTTGTGAAAAGTGTGGTAGCGCTCCTGGCACTTTGCTTCACATGTATTGGTCCTGCCCTGCATTGATGAATTTTTGGCATTTTGTTTTTATCACTATGTCTGAAGTCCTGCAATATCAAATTAAACCTGATCCATTATGCGCCATTTTTGGTGTGGCTCCAGAACTTGTCTTGCCAAGTTCCAAATTAAAAATATTCAAATTTTCATTATTATTGGCCAGACGTGCTGTATTACTGAAGTGGAAAGACTCTTCGCCCCCTTCACATTTACAGTGGATAAAAGACATAATGTCCTGTTTGGATTTAGAAAAAATCAGATATACAGTCTGTGGCTCTGAAAACAAATTCTATAAATTATGGCGCCCGTTTCTTGATTTCTTTGAAAGACCCACGATTATAGTTTCTGAGTAGCTCATATCCCCTTTACCCCACCCCCACTTCACACACACAATTTTTCTTTGTATTTTTTTTTTTTTTTTTTATTGTTTATTTAAAGGTTTTTGTGCTTTGAAGCATTTACATTTGTTGGCTTTAAGTTCTAGTTTTTTACTGTTTGGTTGAAACAAAAATGAAAATTTCTAATACTTTGTATTGTATTGATACTTTAATTAATAATAATAAAAAGACCTTTGAAAGAAGTGCAGTCTCTGCTGGGCCCACTTCCTGATCCCCAAGGAATTCTTGCTCCAGGTCAGGTCCTGTGAGATCTGCACTCCGAGGAACTTGATGTTTTCCATTCTCTCCACAGAACGGCCGCTGATGCAGAGAGAGACGTGTTCAGGCCGTGACCGCCGGAAGTCGATAGTCATCTCCTTTGTTTTGTCCATGTTGAGCACCAGATTGTTCTCCCTGCACCAGCCCTCCAGGTCTCTCACTTCTTCCCTGTACATTGATTCCTCATTCCTCTGAATGAGTCCCACCACTGTGGTGTCATCTGCAAACAATAATCTGGTTCCCCTCATGTCTGGACACACAGTCATGTGTTAGAAGTGTGAACAACAGTGGGCTGAGTACACAGCCTTGAGGGGATCCATGCTCAGCGTGATGGAGTTGGAGATGTTGTTTCCAACACGGACAGACTGAGATCTCTCGGTCAGGAAATCCAGGATCCAGAGAAATGTGGCGGTGATCAGACTGAGAAGGAGTAATTTCTCCATCAGTCTCTGGGGAATAATGGTGTTAAATGCTGAACTGAAATCAATGTACAGGAGTCTGGCATACGTGTCTTTCTGATCCAGGTGGGTAATGACAGAGTGCAGAGTGGTGACTATAGCATCCTCTGTGGAACGATTTGAACGATACGCAAACTGGAGCG
This sequence comes from Pholidichthys leucotaenia, assembly GCA_020510985.1. Taxonomy (NCBI): domain Eukaryota; kingdom Metazoa; phylum Chordata; class Actinopteri; order Cichliformes; family Pholidichthyidae; genus Pholidichthys; species Pholidichthys leucotaenia. The sequence goes on from CM035848.1 coordinate 53,153,789, forward strand.
GGTCATGTGATGCAGGGAGGCAGGCTGGGATGTGTGGTTTGACAAGCCATTCAAAACACTTCATCACAATTGGTGTCAGTGCGACAGGACGATAGTCATTCAGACAAGACACAACTGGTTTCTTTGCCACCGGTACTATGATAGAGGTCTTAAAGCATCTAGGAACGATGGCCTGACTCAGGGAGATGTTATAAATGTCAGTCAGGACATCCGCCAACTCGCTCGCGCAGACTCGGAGCACACGTCCCAGAATGTTGTCCAGACCTGCAGCTTTACGTGGATTGACCCTGATTAGGGTCCTCCATGTGTCCTCTGCATTATGACCCCACAGATGGTGGAGGTGGGCCAGCCCTCTCTCTGATTGTCGGGTTTGATGCTTCAAAATGTGCAAAGAAGTTGTTGAGTCTGTCTGGAAGCGAAGCGTCATCATTATCAACCCCCTGCCTAGATTTATAATCCGTCAACGCCCGTACTCTCTGCCACATCCGTTTGGTGTTTCCTGTGTCACAGAAATGTTCCTGGATTTTCTCCGCATAGGCGCATTTTGCCGTCTTAATTCCCTTTGAGAGCGCAGACCTGGCTGAGCGGAGGGCAATCCTGTCCTCCGCTCAATCCTGAGCAATCCTGTCTGAGCCTCTACATGGCGACTCAGCTGATTCCATAGGTTTTCTATAGTATTCAGATATGGAGAAAGTGCAGGCCACTCCATTTGAGGTACCCCAGCCTCCAGCAGTCATTCCCTAATAATGCGACCTCGATGAGCTGGAGTATTGTCGTCCATGAAGATGAAACTAGGCCTGTGTTGTTCATGCAGGGCACAATGACTGGATTAATGATGTTATTCAGGTAGTATTGGCTTGTTACTGAACCCTTTACAAGGTGTAGGGCAATTCTATATTGACTAGACACACCTGCCCAGTCACACCACCACCACCAAAGGCTTGTCTGGTGACGACAGTGGCTGATGCATAGCGCTGTCCTTGACATCTCCAACATCGTTGGAGGCCATCATTTCTGCTCAGTGTGAATCGACTTTTATCAGAGAGCAGCACTGAGGCCCACTGATCCCTTGTCCAGCGTATATGCTCCCTGGGCCATGCAAGATGATGACGCCTGTGCCTAGTGGTGTAGCCAGGTACCCTTGCAGGTCATCTAGCATGCAGACCACGCTGATGTAAAGGGTTTTGAATGGTCTGACGTGACACTTGGGTGTCTCTCACCTCCCTTAAAAATTCCTGGAATTGAATAGCATTCATCATCCAGTTCCGCAGGGCACTGTTCACAATGAAGTCATCATCAGCATGGGATGTGGCCAAAGGACATCCACATCTATGGCTTTCTGTGACTCTTCCAGTCTCTCTGTATCTCTGTTGCAACCTGCTGATGACACTGTGATACTCTAAGCTCAAAGGCCACTTGCCTCCGAGAACATCCTGTTTGAAGCCTCGCAATAGTGAGGTACTGTTGATCAATTGTGAGGTGCTGTCTTGGTCTCATGATGTCAAAATGTGAATAGCATGTTGAAGAGGACTGTTTAAATACCAAATGTAATTGAACCAAAAAATGTGTTGGTTGATTCATGGATCAAACACCTGTTGTGAGTTTTGCTGTTAAGCCCCTTGGTAGAGAACAGCAAGTTATGCAAAAACTACCGAAACACTGAACAGTAGGAAATGTACATTCAAAAGGTTAGAAAAGGTCAAATTAAGTTCAAGGTCAAATTAAGGTGCATCTTGAAATTTCACCCAAAAACCGAATATCCCTAACTTTTTGTGAGTAGTGCGCACGCGCGGACACACACACACACACACACACACACACACACACACACACACACACACACACACACACACACACACACACACACAGAGTGGATATAAACAGTCTACACATCCCTGTTCAAATGTCAGCTTCTTGTGATGGAAAAAAAAATGAGACCAAGATAAATCATTTCAAAACTTTTTTCACCATTAATGTGACCTATAACCTGTACAATCCAATTGAAAAACAAGCTGAAATCTTTAAAGGGGAAAATAAAACTTTTAAAACTTACAATAACCTTTTTGCATAAATATGCACAACCTGTTATAACTGGGGATGTGGCTGTGTTCAGAATTAACCAGTTACAATCAAACTGATGTTAAATGGGAGTCAGCACACACCTGCCACCATTTAAAGTGCCTCTGATTAACCCCAAACAAAGTTCAGCTGCTCTGGTCGGCTTTTCCTGACATTTTTTTTAGTCACATCTTACAGCACAAGCCATGGCCCACAGAGAGCTTCCAAAGCATCAGCGGGATCTCATTGTTCAAAGGTATCAGTCAGGAGAAGGATACAAAAGAATTTCCAAGGCATTAAATATACCATGGAACACAGTGAAGACAGTCATCATCAAGAGGAGAAAATATGGCACAGCAGTGACATTACCAAGACCTGGACATCCCTTCAAAATTGTTATAAAGATGAAAAGAAAACTGGTTAGGGAGGCTGCCAAGAGGCCAACAGCAAAATTGAAAGAGCTGCAGGAATTTCTGGCAGGCTGTTTAGTACATGTGACAACAATCTCTTATGTAGAGTGGCAAGACAAAAGCTTTATCTTACAAAGAAAAACATCCAAGGCCAGCTACATTTTGCAAAAACACATTTGAAATCTCCTAAACACATGTGGGAAAATGTGTTATGGTCTGATGAAACCAAGGTTGAACTTTTTGGCCATAATTCCAAAAGGTATATTTGATGCAAACACAACACTACTCATCACCAAAAGAACATCATACCTATAGTGAAGCATGGTGGTGGCAGCATCATGTTTTGGGGCTGTTTTTCTTCAGCTGGAACTGGGGTCTTGGTCAAGGTGGAAGGAATTATGAACAGTTCCAAACACCAGTCAGTGTTGGCACAAAACCTTCAGGCTTCTGCTAGAAAGATGAAGATGAAGAGGAACTTCATCTTTCAGCATGACAATGACCCAAAGCACACATCTAAATCAACAAAAGCATGGCTTCACCAGAACAAGATTAAGGTTTTAGAATGGTCCAGCCAGAGTCCAGACCTGAATCCGATCTAACATCTGTAGGGTGATTTGAAGAGGGCTGTGCATCAGAGATGCCCTCACAATCTGACAGATTTGGAACGTTTTTGCAAAGAAAAGTGGGCGAATATTGCCACATCAAGCTGTGCCACACTGATAGACTAGATGATAGATAGATAGATAGACTAGAGTGCTGTAATAAAAGCCAAAGGTGCTGCAACAAAGTATTAGTTTAAGGGTGTGTATATATACTGTATATGCAAACAGGTTATTGTGTTTTATTTTTCCCCTTAAAAGATTTCAGTTTGTTTTTCAATTGGGTTGTACAGGTTATAGGTCACATTAATGGTGGAAAAAGTTTTGAAATGATTTATCTTGGTCTCATTTTTTTTTTTACACCACAAAAACCTGGTATTTGAACAGGGGTGTGTAGACTTTTTAATATCCACTGTATATACAGTTGTGTGAAAAAGTGTTTGCCCCCTTTCTGATTTCTCATTTTTTTTGTATGTCACACTTAAATGTTTCAGATCATCAAACAAATTTAAATATTAGACAAAGATAACACAAGTAAACACAAAATGCAGTTTTTTTTAATGAAGATGTTTATTATTAAGAGTAAAAATATTCAAACCTACAAGGCCCTGTGTGAAAAAGTGACCCCACCCCACCCCGTTAAAACATAAATTAACTGTGGTTTATCACGTCTTTGGAAACCTGAGTTCAATTTGTTTAGCCACACCCACACCTGATTACTGCCACACCTGTTCTCAATCAAGAAATCAGTTAAATAGGACTAATAAAGTCTGATAAAGTGAAGTAGACCAAAATATCCTCAAAAGCTAGACATGCTGCGATCCAAAGAAATTCAGGAACAAATGAGAATTGAGATCTTGAGATGTAATTGAGATCTATCAGTCTGGAAAAGGTTATAAAGCCATTTCGAAAGCTTTGGGACTCCAGCGAACCACAGTGAGAGCCATTATCCATAAGTGGTGAAAACATGGAACAGTGATGAACTTTCCCAGGAGTGGCCGGCTGACCAAAATTACACCAAGAGCGCAGCGATGACTCATCCAAGAGGTCACAAAAAAACCCACAGCAACATCCAAAGAACTGTAGGCCTCACTTGCCTCAATTAAGGTCAGCGTTCATGACTCCACCATAAGAAAGAGACTGGGCAAAAATGGCCTTCATGGCAGGGTTCCAAGATGAAAACCACTGCTGAGCAAGAAGAACATAAAGGCTCGACTTAGTTTTGCCAGAAAACATCTTGATGATCCCTAAGACTTTTGGGAAAATACTCTGTGGACTGACGAGACAAAAGAACTTTTTGGAAGGCGTGTGTCCCATTACATCTGGCATAAAAGTAACACAGCATTTCAGAAAAGGAACATCATACCAACAGTAAAATATGGTGGTGGTAGTGTGATGGCCTGCTGTTTTGCTGCTTCAGGACCTGGAAGACTTGCTGTGGTAAATGGAACCATGAATTCTGCTGTCTACCAAAACATCCTGAAGGAGTATGTCTGGCCATCTGTTCATCATCTCAAGCTGAAGTGCACTTGGGGTCTGCAGCAGGACAAGGATCCAAAACACACCAGCAAGTCCACCTCTGAACGGCTTAAGAAAAACAAAATGAAGACTTTGAAGTGGCCTAGTCACAGTCCTTACCCGAATCTGATTGAGATGCTGTGGCATGACCTTAAAAAGGCGGTTTATGCTTGAAAACCCTTCAATGTGGCTGAATAACAACAATTCTGCAAAGATGAGTGGGCCAAAATTCCTCCACAGTGCTGTAAAAAACTCATTGCCAGTTATCGCAAACCCTTGATTGCAGTTGTCGCTGCTAAGGGTGGCCCAACCAGTTATTAGGTTTAGAGGACAATCACTTTTTCACTCAGGGCCATGTAAGTTTTTAGTCCCCCTTAATAATAAACACATTCAAGTCCTCCCCCCCCCCACACACACACAAAGTCCAAAACAAAAAAACAGTTTGCAGGGCAAAACCAAAGTCCCAGGCCCCCAAACCAAAAACAAGGCGGGTCAGGTGGCCTACCAAAGTCCCAGAGCCACTGGACCAAAGGGCAAGGCAGTTCAGGTGGTCTTCTGTAGTCCCAGGGCCACTGAACCGGAGTATAAGATGGGTCAGGGGAACTACCCAAGTCCACGGGACTCTAGACCATAGAGGGTCTAGCGGCATACCAAAGTCCTTAGACCACCAGACTACAAGGCAAGGATGATCAGGAACACTGAGCTTGGGGCGCAGCAACAAGGAGTTTTAAGTTCTAGAAACAAAAGTACTGGGGCTTTTAGTCCATGAGATAATAATGCTGGGCCGTTCAGTTCTGGAAGCAATAATACCTGGGGTTTTGGTTTAAAGGCAGAAAATGGCAGCATCCTGACCTCGAAAATGACAGGTAAGGCCCCCCCGGTCTCTGGAACGGCAGGTAGAGACGGCTCGGCCTCTGAAAAGGCTGGTGGAGACCCCCCAACTTCTCTCACATCGGGTGGAGGTCCACCGACCTCTGGCTCATCAGGTGGAGGTCCATCGACCTCTGGCTTGACAGCTGGAGGTCCACCGACCTCTGGCTTGACAGTTGAAGGTCCATGACCTCTGGCTTGACAGTTGGAAGTCCACCAACCTCTGGCTCGACTGGTGGAGCATGGTCCTCCTGCGGCTCCATCCTCAACACGACCACCTCGGGCGAGGGAGGAGAATAGGCGGTCAGTGGGCTGACACCACAGTCCTTAGTAGCAGAGACTAGTGGGGAGGGCCCAAGAGCTGGTGGACTCTGCACTTGGGTCCCCCCACCAGAAGTAAGGCAAGACTTTTTCTAAAATACTTGTAGAAAATAATGGAAAAGGTACTTGCCTTAGCTCCTGGTCTCATGCTGCTGAATTGATGACCTCATGGTGAGCCGCAGGAGCAATGGCCTCGTTTGCTGGAGTTGATAATGTTTGGGTGCATAGACTTCAGGTGCTGATGGCTGGATCGCACTACCCTCAGGCACTGATGGTTGGAGTGCACTGACCCCTGGAGCTGTTGACTGAGGCATGCCAAACTCAGGAACGGGTGATGTAGGTGCACCGGCCTCAGGAATAACACATAGGGGCTCACCTGCCTTTGAAACACATGACGGCCTCTAAAACAACAGTTGGAGGTTTCCTGACCTCAGAAACAATGGCTGGAGGTCTCCTGACCTCTGAAGCCAAGCCTGGAGGTTTCTGACCTCTGAAACAATGACTGGAGGTCTCCTGACCTCTGAAACAATGGCTGGAGGTCTCCTGACCTCTGAGATGATGGTTAGAGCTGGCAGGTCAATGGCAAACCCCAGTGAAACAGGCTGATCTGCGGCGACCCCAGATGTAGCATGCAGATCAGTGACCCCAAGCAGCAACGGCTGCAGATCCTTGAACCCTGATACAAAGGCGTCCACCGCCAGCACAGCCGCCTCAGACAGGGGGGACAGCTCGATGACTGGTGCTGATGATGAAGATGAGATGTAGTGGATTTATGTGTTTTATAGGTATTTTATTGTTGGTACAAGTTTTAATGTAAATATGAATGTGAGTAGGAATGAAGATTTATTTTCATTACTCTCATATCCTCGTAGGGCACCAGTCCAGATAATGGACAATTTTATTAACAATTCTTTATTTGTACCAATTATGAATCAGTCTAAAAAAAAAAAAATAAAACAAAAAACCCTCATGAGTTCTTGTCTGCTGATAATCAAGAAGATGGACATGAAATCAAACAATTACTCCCATATGTCTTTCAGTGGTTTAATAAGAAATGTCAGAATAAGTTAACATATTTGGATAACTTTAAAACAGAGAATTCAAAATGTATCATTGACACCATAGACCAGGGGTCACCAACGCGGTGCCCGCGGGCACCATGTCGCCCGCAGGGACCACATGAGTCGCCCGCAGGCCTGTTCTAAAAATAGCACAACTCGCAAGTGAGCTGCGTCTAAGATGTAATTTTTTCTGCCGCTATTTTTTAAAATCACACTTGCATTTATATAGATTTTAAAATGACAATGTCTTAAAAATAAAAAAAAAATGAAAATATGTTTATTACACGTAAAGTTAATGTGAACTCTGACCTAGTTCAAAGGTCAGTATTGTGCGCATGACAAAACCTTCACGCTTGTGGAGAGTAAGCTAGCGGGCGGTGAAGATGTGAGTGGAGTGCAGTTTCCTACACAGTTCTTTTTCAAAAAAAAAAAAGACAGAAAATTTATCATTTTCAAAGTGAGCGGGAGGAAGAGTTCTTTTTTACTACCGTGAAAGGAAGCTGCGTGTGTTTAATTTGCGGGGTGACTGTGGCCCACTGCTGCCCACTCTTTTTTTTTTTGACGGAAGTTAGATTTCTTCTGCAGTCCGGTGACAAGCCACCAGCTACCGGTTGCTGTGTGCGCAAGCGCCCCTTAACTCCCTAACCTGCATGTTTTTGGCATGTGGAAGGAAACCGGAGAAATCTCGGAGTAAACCCACGCAAACACGGGGTGAACATGCAAACTCCACACAGATCACTGTTGGCCGGGGGCAGGGATCGAACCCACGATCCCCCGGCCGAGGGTAAATTGTGCTGCCGCGGTTCCACCGTGCATATAAGCACTCTCAGTGCTTGTTTAGCTTCTTCTCATGAAAGGACAGCGCTGGTTATTACTCCAGCATGATTCTTGGCAAGAACTGTATGGATATAATTCCAGTGAAGAAGAACACACAAAAGTGTGTTTATTAAATGTAACAGATTTTGAGCAGAATTGCAGCAGATTTGTTCAGTTAAAAATGTGATAAGATTTATTTAATATGAAAGTTGATTTTTCTTAAATGTTGTATAACTTTTTCAAACATGGTTCAACATAATTCATGAATTAACAGGGTTTAGTTTTTTATGGTTAAAAGGGACTGGTGAAAACTGGACATTTTTTTTAATGTAGAAGTGATCATCTGAACAATTGCTGAGATTAATAAAAATAAAGTGTTGAATATTGATCTTGTCTGTTACCCACTCTAAGTTATTGATAATTTTATATATATATATATACAGTATATACACACAATTTGTTATTTTAGAGGAATGTGTCAAGCTGGTGCCCTTCACATGACTCGATACCCATGAAGTAGCTCTTGGTTTCAAAAAGGTTGGTGACCCCTGCCATAGACTATTACTGTTACTCATGAATCAAACATTTGTGGAACCAAAGAACCCTAGTTTAACTTGACAATATACTGGAAATTGGAAAACCATAAAATAGCATTGGTCAAGAAAATTGGATGCAATTTTATGAAGAAAATGATGAGTAAACTATTTATAAACATGGAAAATTGGTGTTACTCTGAAAAGAATGTAAATTAATAAAAGGACAAAGTGCATTTTGAAATTCTGATGGGGCTTTGCATGAAATTAAGCTTAAAGAACTTATACCAGGAATATTCTGAAGAATTAAGTTTAAATTAAACAAGTTTTTGATAAATTAAACAAGTTTTCTCGGGTGTGGCAGGATGGTACTAAACTTCATGACAACTGGGCTGAACCTATTACATTTGAGCTTCTTTGTTTGGCAGAAGTCATAAACTGACTAAAAAGGCAATGAAGATAGGTTTGGGAGCCCATTCGTCAGTTCAGATTTCTGAGGTGGGGGTCTCCCACAGACAGAGGAGAGAGTGAAATTTGATATGAAGAGTGAAATCCTCCTAAAACACATATGTTGCTGAATAAAGCATAAATTCCTTAACCCCTTGCACTCTGGTCAATTTCCCTAAAAACACCAAAAAATAATGTACCCAAAGTAAATCAAAAGCTGTTCTTCAACCCTTTGCAGCATCTTCATGGGGTTGGTCTCATTTAAAAGAAAACACTTTGAATTTTTTGGCAAAACAGTCATAATCTCTCTAAGTGCTCCGGCCACAGAGTAACAGTCATCTAAACATACTGAACTTGAAGAAAATAAATTTCGCCTGGGTGTTTTTTTGGATACAAATGCTTGCAAATAACACACAGCTTCAGATCCGGGCTGGAAAATGCAACAGAAAAGTAGAACTAAGGGTTATCCAGCTGAGGTCAAAATTTTGTAACAATACCACAAAAATTGAATATATTACACAGCTTTTTTCTTAGGTTGTTCCCAGGCATTTTTGAACTGTGCCAAATTGTGCCAAATGGCACAGTTTGGAAAAACGTCTGTAACTTTTGAATGATTCAATATAGAAGCTTCATCTTGGGCTCTAATGAAAGGTGACACTCAGGGCTGTGTGTGTGTGTGGGGGGGGGGGGTTGTTTATTCATTCATGAATGAATGAATGAACAAACGAGCCCCCATACACAAAGAAGCATGCCACGTAAAAAAAATGTGTGGCTTTTTTTACAAGAAAAAATAACCTACAGTGCACAAAAAATTATTCTAAAATATCTGTAATGTAGAAGATAACAACTCCTCCCCCCCGCCCCCGCTACAGAGGATGGACATCGCCCGGTGCGCCGCGGTCATGGTGCGCCACGGTCATGGTGCGCCGCGGTCACGGTGCGCCGCGGCCTACTACGCACAGTTGGACTAAAATATCTGCAATATATCTGCAATCCGCTACAGAAGAGTAGCGGGGGGGCATTCTCAACATGACGGGGGGGCCGTTCGCAACATGACGCACAGTTGTAATTTACCGATCGGTCAAAAGTCATTTGGATTACAATTTTTTTTACATTTGGATTACAATTTTTTACAATTGGGCTGCACGGTGGCGCAGTGGTTAGCACTGCGGCAGCACAGTTTACCCTTGGCCGGGGGATCGTGGGATCGATCCCAGCCCCCGGCCAACAGTGATCTGTGTGGAGTTTGCATTGTTCTCCCCGTGTATGCGTGGGTTTACCCCGGGATTTCTCCGGTTTCCTCCCACATGCCAAAAACATGCAGGTTAGGTTAATTGGAGACTCTAAAGTGGCCCTAGGTGTGAATGTGTGTGTGAATGGTTAAGGGATAGCGCCGTATCGTGGCTGCTTCATCCATCCAGGTGGTGGATGACCCTCAATTTCCCCTCTGGGGATCAATAAAGTATACTAAATCTAAAAAAAAATAAAAAAAAATTCAGAGATAAAGAATAATTTAGTTTATAACACTTACCTGTCCACAACAGCAGTCTCGCTGGCGAACTTCTCTTCCTCATTGTCAGATGAACATGAAGCTGGTCCGCTTGTTACGGACTCGTGGTTCTGGTCACGCAACCCGGTCAAACCATAATTCCATTATTGCGGTTTTGCGCTTCCATGATTGCGGTTTTGGCGAACGATTTTTCAAAACAAATAAGAACAGTAATAAGAAAAAAAGACTGGCGAACGCCTGTGTGTCACCCAGCCTTACACAAAACAGCTTTTGAACTTCTGTGCTTCAATTGGCTGGCTGTATTCACAGCCGTTGGTAGGCGGGTCCTTCTTGCTAGGTTTTCAGTCATTGGTTCTTCAAAGTTTCAGAAACCCAATTCAAGGCTCTTATTAGTCAAATGAGAGGTCAATCACATCTAAACCAATCAAAGCACTCCTTTGGCTTTCTGTTCACGGCTGTGTCTGTAGTGGAAGAATGGAAATACAGCTTTTTTTTCCAGTGCGCTCTAGGACCCAGCGCCCTCGTGCACTCTAGGATGTAGAGACGTGTCCGCCCGCGGTACACTGGAGTGCAACAGGTTAAACTTTGACTAAGACAACAAAGAATTTCTTCCTGAAAACAAAGCAACACATATTAAATCATATCAATAAAAACATTTCACCACAATTGTCCATCCCAAGAGTTCAACCATGTCTTCAGTAGCGGATACTGTCTTGAGAGAAACAACATGAATTAATTTATTTGTCCACAATGCATAAATTCCACTGCAAAGAGAAAAAAAAATATTCCTGATTCGTCCACCAGATGGCACTGTGAAACTGTCTGGTTGTTTACTGGAGAATCTTGAGTCTGGATTATATCAACCATAAATCTGTCGATTTGTGGGCATTCCTTCCTGGAGAAGGGATTAACTTCCACTTTATGGCCGATAGGTAAATGGTATTCACTTATATAGCGTTTTTATTCTCATCTCTAGATGACCAAAGCGCTTTACAGATCCTGCTATCCACTCATTCACACACTGATAGCGGCATAGCTGCCCAACATGGCCCTGTCCAGACCCACCAGAAGCAATTGGGGGTAAAGTGTCTTGCCCAGGGACACAACAGCAGGATATCTGGGGAGAGCGGGATTTGAACCGCCAACCATCCGGTTATTGGATGACCTGCTCTACCTCCTGAGCCACTGCCGTCCCCAGGTAATGTTACAGCTCTGGTCCTTGGGTGAGAGAAACAGTTCATGACCAGACTTTTGAGTTGAAACAATTTTTCTTCAGCAAAGAAGGATTTTATAGATTGGAACCCAAGGTCAACACAACAGAGAGGTGGGGAGTTCTGGCAGAAGAGGAGAGCCCTATCTCCAACAAGCCAGGAGCTGAAGGCTCTTCCACCTCTGGTGTGGAGGAGAATTCGGTGGAGAGGAGGAATTCTTTGAGGAAGGCTGGAATGTCCTCCTTCAGATGAGGGTTAGCTACCACCAGCTGGTGTGCCTTCCCCCATGCCAAATCCTGCCAACCATCTCTCCGAAGGCACAGCATGAACCACTCTCCCAGCTGCCTGATGATATCCCCCAGCTCCCTACAGTGGGTCAGTTCCTCTGGTGAAGGGTTGGGGAGAGAGGAGAGGCAGATGAGTATGATGGGGTGGTAGCAGATGTCACAACAGAGCCAGGTGGCGAGGACTCAGTCGCTGAACCCCATCACTGGGAACAAGACAAGACCTTTCATTCATGGATGTAAAAAATGTAAAGGTACTTGCCTTGTGCCCTGCTCTGCTGCCGCTGAAGAGCCAGGCAAGTCCCTCTGGGTGATTGCAGAGCTTGTCTGGTGGTGAGCTGTGGGGGGTGGTGCCGGAGCCAGAGTGGAGTGCCAACAGCGATGGCGACAATGCTCCCTTCATCTATTTTCCCCTGTCCTAGGCGGAGAGGCGAGCTGTTGGGCGCAGTAAATGGGTAGCTCCCGTACCCACGGAAAAACCCTGAGGTGTGGGGTGCACTCCAACACCTGGAATGCCATTGTCCATAACTGGCTCTCCTCCGGATTGGTGCAGCTGCGGGCCTCGGTCACCAGAGTCTGCAGCCTCTCCATGGGCCACAGCTGTTTGTTGGTGAGCAGCATGTATCCCATCATAGCTCAGAGCAAACTCAGTTCGCTGGGTTCACACTGGCGAATGTAAAAAAAACCCTCAAACTCCATAAACACAATGACTAGACAAGATTAGACAAGACAGGAGGACGCCACAACCAGCTGAAGGACGGTGTCCCTTAAGTACACCAGACATAATGAACATAATTACAAACAAGTGTATACAATCAGAAACAAACGGAAACCAATAATCACTGACAGCTGACACATGAAGAAGACAGAGGTGACAGGAGGGGCGGGGCTTCACAGACGAAAAACCAGCAGGAGAGACATGGAACATGAACAAGAGATCAGGGACAACATGATCATGGCAAATAATGATAATAGCAAACAGAATCATACAAAACTAAACTCAAGCCCATGACTAGAATAATGAACATAACTCTGATGATGAATAATACTAATAAACTAGACTAAGAAGAAAACCAACAAAGACATAAATACACAAGACAGAATAATCATGACAACCCAGGAAAATAATGATTATGATAAACAAAGCAAATAACAAGAGTGAACTTAAAATGTGAGCATGGTCTTCCGCCCATGCACAGATTCTAACATATATGGCCTATGCCAAGAGCCAGCCCTGAGTGTACCGTTTGAGTACTAGCATCAGTTGTCACTGATGATCTGCAATTATTCCCAACAGTTTTGCAGGGATGAGGGATGTTTTGCAGGGACATATCACTGTTAAACAACGACACTGCAGCAAAGACATTGAGTTGCTAGCTGTTAGAATGCGGCCTACATATCTCCCGAGGGAATACTCACACGTGATCTGCATTGTTGTTTATGCAAATCCGACGGCGAACGCTGGGACAGCACGTGACGTCATCCATTCAGTAACTGGCAGGCTGCAGACAGAACACCCAGATGCTCTTCTCCTCATCTCAGGCGATTTCAACCATGTTTCACTGTCTCCCATTCTACCCACGTTTACCCAGTATGTCACATGCCACACTAGAGAAAATAAAACACTGGACTTATTCTACGCAAACACTAAGGAGGCGTACACCTCATCACAACTCCCCCCACTCGGGAGATCGGATCACAACTTGGTTCATCTTCGGCCGGTGTACAAACCCCTAGTGCACAGACAACCTCCGGCCATGCGCACAGTGAAGTTATGGTCTGAGGAGGCAATGGACACTCTAAAGGGCTGTTTTGAAACCACCGCCTGGGAGCAGCTCTGCGATCCACATGGTGAGGACATCGATGGCCTCACTCACACCATCACGGACTACATCAGCTTCTGTGTGGACAACACCGTTCCCACCAAGACCATACGGTGTTGCTCAAACAACAAACCCTGGATCAACCCTGAGATAAAAACACTTCTGAGAGAGAAGAAGAGGATCTTCAGGTCGGGGAACAGGGAGATGCTGAAGTCCGTACAGAGGGAGCTGAGGAGAAAGATCAGAGAAGGCAAGGACAGCTTCAGGAAGAAGATGGAGGACAAGCTGCAACAGAGCGACATCAGCGGGGTCTGGAGAAACTTTAAAACCATCTCTGGGCTCCAGAATACCTCCCCCCAGGCCACGGGGGGCAGGGAGTGGGCGAACAATCTGAATCTGTTTTTCAATAGGTTTGACCAACCGCCCTCCCCCCTGACTGCAAAACAACCACTGCTGCCTCTAAAGACATCAAGTCCTGCTGCCCACTCCCCACTCCACCAACACCTCCCCACTCCCAACACACAGTCCCCCAACCTGATCCTCACTAAGACCCAGGTGAGGACGGAGCTGAGGAAGATCAAGGCGAGGAAGGCCTCGGGACCGGACGGCATCAGCGCAAAGCTCCTCAAGTCCTGTGCAGACCAGCTGTGTGGGATTGTGGAGTACATCTTTAATCTGAGCCTGAAGCTGGGGAGGGTACCACAGCTGTAGAAAACATCTTGTGTGGTACCTGTACCAAAGACTTCCCACCCCAAAGACCTGAACAGCTACAGACCAGTGGCCTTGATGTCCCACATGATGAAGACCCTGGAGAGACTGCTCCTTGCTCACCTCCGCCCCCTGGTGGGACCAGCGATGGATCCACTCCAGTTCGCCTACCAGCATGGCATTGGGGTGGAGGATGCGGTGATCTTCCTCCTTCACCGTTCTCTGTCCCACCTGGAGAAGCCCGGGAATGCGGTGAGGATCATGTTCTTTGACTTCTCCAGTGCTTTCAACACCATCCAACCGATGATCCTGAAGGACAAGCTGCTGTGCGCAGGGGTGGACCAGCACCTGTCATCATGGATCCTGGACTACCTCACAAACCGGCCTCAGTTTGTGAGAACCCGGGACTGTGTGTCCGACACGATCATCGGTAGCACGGGGGCCCCTCAGGGAATGGTTTTGGCTCCCTTCCTGTTTACCCTTTATACTGTGGACTTCTCACGCAACACAACACACTGCCATCTACAGAAGTTCTCTGATGACTCTGTGATCGTTGGCTTCATCTCCAACGGAGATGAAGCTGAGTACAGAGGGCTTATCAAGGACTTCGTGGACTGGTGCCATCGGAACTGTCTCCAGATCAACGCGAGGAAAACTAAGGAGCTGGTGGTGGACTGCCGCAGGCAAGGTCAACCCCTCACAGCACCAGTAAATATACAGGGAACAGACATCGAGATGGTGACATCCTACAAGTACCTGGGTGTTCATCTGAACAATAAACTAGACTGGTCACACAATACCGACGCACTCTACAAGACGGGACAGCGCAGGGTGTTCCTACTGAGGAGACTCAGGTCTTTTGGTGTACAAGGGGCGCTGCTGAAGACATTCTATGACACGGTGGTGGCATCAGCCATCACTTTTGGAGTGGTCTGCTGGGGCAGTGGCATTACAGCAGCCGATAGGAAGAGACTGAACAAACTGATCAAGAAAGCTAGCTCTGTCCTGGGGCAGCGCCTTGACCCAGTGGAGGATATAGGAGAGAGAAGGATGGTGGCTAAACTGTCATCTCTGCTGGAGTCCGAGTTCCACCCTATGCAGGACATACTGAATGCACTGAGGAGCTCATTTAGCAGCAGACTACATCATCCTAGGTGCACAACCGAGAGGTTTCGCAGGTCCTTCCTACCTACAGCTGTCAGACTGTACAACCTAAGCAGGGCTGCTCACAGAGATAGCAAAAAGACGTGACAACCTAATAGATTTGAATGCAAAAGACGCAATAGCAATGGTCCCCTCCGGCATACAACTAGGAAAATACCGGTCGCTATGGAGGGTGAGAATATGTATGGGTACATAATCATACCATGTAGGATAACTAAGTAGACAGTTGTGCTGTTTCATTCCATCTAGCTACAATGCTCCGCACTGTGTGTGTTTATATATTTACATATTTATTCCATCTAGCTACAATGATCCGCACTGTGTTTATATATATATTTATATATTTACTCTATCTAGCAACAATGCTCCGCACTGTGTGTTTATACATTTACATATTTATTCCATCTAGCTACAATGCTCCGTACTGTGTGTGTTTATATATCTACATATTTATTCCATCTAGCTACAGTGCTCCGCACTGTGTGTTTATATACTCATATATTTATTCCATCCAGCTACAATGCTCCGCACTGTGTTTATATATTTATATATCTATCCCATCTAGCTACAATGCTCCGCACTGTGTCTATATATATGTGTGTATATATATATATATATATATATATATATATATATATATATTTATATTTATATGTACATATGTATACTTGCTGCTCTTGTTTTTTCTCTTGCCTTCTGATTGTTGCTCTGAGTGTTGCTATCCCTGTGCTGTTGCAATCCTGGAATTTCCCCATTGTGGGATTAATAAAGGCTTATCTTATGAGCTAAACCGAGGTGCCGTATCGGTATTGTGTTCGATACACGCAAAATGGCTGGATCAGTATTGGTAAGGAATAAGAGTAATTTACTGATTTGATACATTAATAATACTGTATAAAATGAAGGGGCAGTCATGTTCTCAGCCACACTGCGTGCGGCTTCTGTAAACAGAAGCAACAAGTATCACGTGTCACTGGAGCCTGTCTGTGGGACTCACCTAATGCCCCTTTTCCACTAGTGTCAGTTTGGCCCAGTTCGGTACGGTATGGTACGCTTTGTAGGCTTTTCCATTAGGGACTGTAACGGTTACGGTCTCGATTTTTCAGACCTGCTGGATAGGGGTTCTGTCCGGACCATACCGACATGAAAATGTGACGTAAAAACACTGCAGGCCACTGATTGGGCTGGGTGTAACGTCATGAGAGCGGCGGTGAGGCTGAGTTTGCAGAATTGTGAGCCGCCATTTGCAAAGATTCGTCCGTGAGCCAGCCAGCGAGCAAGTGATTTTAAACAACAACAATAGAATGGCTTCACAGAAATCAACACCGTGGTCCAGCAGAGTTTTCTGTGCCTTTTGGCTGATCAGAGAATCCAGAGGGAAGTAAACGGAGCCACCCGAAATGAATCTATGGCCGCGGCAGCACCCAACTTCGACAGTTGAAAGCCTTGATATTCGGATATAGAGGGTGGTGAGTGATATGATATGATGTGATATTATGCATCTTTTACGTTATTTATCCCAGCAGTGGAAAGTTAACTTTGAACAGACCACAACAACATTTATTCTTGGGTGCAAACAAAGAGCTAGCTAGATAGCAATGCTAACTCCATGCTCCGTGCTCTCCATTCTTGTGTTGACAATATCTGATGAAATAAGCTAGTTGTAAAGCTGGTTAAAAAAGTGGTTTTTTACATGTAGAACTTTCGTGCTGTGCATGTACACTACCGTTCAAAAGTTTGGGGTCACCCAGACAATTATTCTTTGTTTTCCATGAAAAGTCACACTTATTTACCACCATGAGTTGTAAAATGAATAGAAAATATAGTCAAGACATTGACAAGGTTAGAAATAATGATTTGTATTTGAAATAATAATTTTTTCCAGATACTCAACTTGCTCAAAGGAAGGTCAGTTTTATAGCTTCTCTAACCAGCTAAACTGTTTTCAGCTGTGCTAACATGATTGCACAAGGGTTTTCTAATCATCCATTAGCCTTCTGACGCAATGAGCAAACACATTGTACCATTAGAACACTGGAGTGATAGTTGCTGGAAATGGGCCTCTATACACCTATGTAGATATTACACCAAAAACCAGACATTTGCAGCTAGAATAGTCATTTACCACATTAGCAATGTATATTAGATATTAGAGTGTATTTCTGATTAGTTTAAAGTTATCTTCATTGAAAAAAACAGTGCTTTTCTTTCAAAAATAAGGAAATTTCTAAGTGACCCCAAACTTTTGAACGGTAGTGTAGTTGTGTGTATTTTCATTGTAGAGTCTGACCAGCATCTGCTGTGACGTTTGGCACGACACAGCAATGTGTTTGAGTGGTATGTGGCACATCCTGTTATTTATACTCAAATCTTTTGCTTTCTAAGATAAAGTATAGGTAAAGTGCCAAAATTAAAGTAGCACAATTTCCACTTAATATGAAAGGGACTGAACTGAGATTTATTTGGTTGTGTGACTATTAATTACAGAATAATTGAAAATGAATGGCACATCTTTTTGGGCGCATGCGCATGCAGCGACCGGCAGTGGGTGAAAAAAGTTTGATGTCTGTGTCTTTGTTTTTATGCATTTTAATGTGTTTCAACATAATTCTCTGTCGTTTTTGTCCTTGAATGTTTGTGGACTATATAATGAAGAGCTCCCTGGTTCCATCAGTATGGATTTTCTTCTTGTTTTTTTCCTACCGGCTCTTTGTCTTGGAGGTAAGCGCGATTGCGATCATGCCAGGAAGAATACAGTATTCCAGAGACATGGTACTGCATTTAAACATGGATAATGCAGCATCTGTGTTTGAGTCTGTGCCACAACTGCCGGACTTTATTTTAAGAGATTTTCATGGACACAGCAATGAAAAGAGAGACAAGAGGAGGAAACGCAGGAAGTATGGAGGCATAAGATTAAACCTGAGGAGGTGTCAGCTTAACCGCATTCCTCTTCATTCCATTATTATGGGGAATGTACGATCCCTGAGAAATAAAGTGGGTGAAATTCAAGGGAATGTACAATATCAGAAGGATTTCAAGAACTGCTGTGTCATGGCTTACACGGAGACGTGGCTTACGGCGCATGACCGGGATGCGGACCTGTGGATTGACGGCTTTGCAGCCCCACTTCGCTGGGATCGGCAGGAAGAGGTAACGAGGAAACGTCAGGGGGGCGGCGTATGTTTATATATTAATAAACAGTACTGTACATCTGTCACGGTCAGAGAGCGCATCTGTATGCCAGATGTGGAGCTTCTGTCCGTATTGCTACGCCCTTTTTTTCTGCCCTGCGAGTTCCCCCAACTTTTCATAACAACTGTGTACATTCACCCGAGAGCGGATGCTGACTCCACCTCCAGCACTGTCTTTGATATGGTACAGCAGTTGCAGTCGATTTCCCCAGAGGCTCTAAATTTTATCCTTGGGGATTTTAACCATGTTTCTTTAAAGAAGACACTTAAAAACTTTTATCAGTATGTCTCCTGTCCAACCAGGCGAAAAAAGACATTGGACCTGTGCTATGGATCCATAGAGAGGGCCTATAAATCTATTCCCCTTCCTCCTTTAGGATCCTCAGATCACAACTGTGTACATTTGCTGCCCACATATAAAACTGCTCTCAGAAGACATAAGGCGAAGACCAGAGACATAAACGTGTGGACAGAGGATTCAGTGCACTGCCTCCAGGAATGCTTTAACTGTACGGACTGGGAGGTGTTCACACTGGCCTGCGCAGAAGATTTGGACTCTTTTGTGGACGTGACATGCTCATACATGGCTTTCTGTAGAGACATGATCGTTCCACGTAAACGTGTCAAAATATATCCCAACAACAAGCCATGGGTTACAAAATCAGTTAAATCCTGCTTACAGAGGAAAGCACTTGCCTTTAAACAGGGGGTTGTTTCTGAGCTGCAGGTTGCCACAAAAGAGCTGAAGGCCAAAATTTTAAGAGGAATTATAGATCATAGTTGGAAAACAAGATGGCAACAAAGAAACTTTGTTCAGCCTGGGCCAGTATGAAAACTATTGCAGGCCTTTAGAGCACAGAGCGCAGTAATCGTGTGTTTTTAGATGGTTTTAGTTCAGACACAGAGCTGGCTAATGCTCTTAATTGTTTTTATGGTCGTTTTGACTCCTTTGATTTTAGCACAGAAACCTAAGGTTTGAAACAGAAACTCAAAGACAATCAGCACTTTAATATTGAGGTGCAGGATGTTAAAAGGGCATTCTGTGCTGTAAAAGTGAACAAAAGTCAGGGCCCTGATAATATATGTGGGCGCTTGGTAAAGTCCTGTGCACATGAGCTGAGTCCTGTATTTCACTACATTTTCAATAAGTCCTTACAGACACAACATGTGCCTAAGATCTGGAAAGATGCTGTGGTTGTCCCCGTTCCAAAATCCAGCTGTCCTAAAACGGTAAATGATTTTAGACCAGTTGCTTTGACTTCAATTTTAATGAAAATTTTTGAAAAACTGGTCAGATTTGTGGTCCTAAAGCAGACTGAGCATGCATTGGATCCTTTGCAGTTTGCCTATAGGCCTCACAGAGGAGTAGAGGATGCCACTGTCACTCTGTTTAACATGCTTTTTGAACATCTGGATTTTAATGGGACACATGCCAGGCTTTTATTTGTGGACTTTTCTTCCGCCTTTAATACAATCCAACCTCATATTTTAGTTGAAAGGCTCCTGCAACAATTTGATTTGAGTAATAATCTGGTGGGTTGGATTTTGGATTTTTTAACCAACAGGACACAGAGAGTAAGGGTCAATGGTACATTGTCTGACCAAAAGTGTTCTTCTACTGGCTCTCCGCAAGGGTGCGTGTTGTCACCACTACTCTTCATCCTGTACACAAACATGTGTCGGAGGAGACATGACAACAGACACATTATAAAGTATGCTGATGATTCAGTTATTGTCAGTCTCCTCCAGGATGGTGAGAGTGGCCATGGCCCAGTAGTTGATGATTTTGTTCACTGGTGTGAGGATTCCTACCTGCAGCTGAATACGACAAAAACTAAAGATAGGATTATTGACTTTAGGAGGAAAACTCTCAGGCATAAAGTCACTGAACTAAAAGGCCAGACCACTGAATGTGTACAATCCTACAAATATCTTGGGACAATTATTGATAGTAATTTAAACTTTGAAGAGAACTGTGAAAGGCTGTGAAAGGGTATGTTGTCATGTCAGTCCACCCTGGTTTGAAGCAGGATGGATGGATGGGCACTGCAGTGCGAAGTTTCCTTCCCATCAGGAGCTCTGCAGGGCTGTGGCCATTGGCAAGTGGAGTGGCACTTTATGCCATGAGCACAAGATAGGGGTCGCTCTCTTTCTGCAGAAGATTTTTCACTGTTCTCACGGCTCGTTCAGCTTTGCCATTGCTCCAGGGAAATCTTGGGCTGGAGGTGGTGTGGACAAAGCACCATTCTGAAGAGAACTTTTGGAAGTGCTCTGATGAGAACTGTGGGCCATTGTCGCTCCGAACCTCCACAGGAATGCCTTGTCTCGTGAGTATGGACTTCATGTGTTCAATCACTGCAATAGCAGTAGTGTGTGTGAGCTTGGCTACTTCTATGAGTCTGCTGAAATAGTCCACTAAAAGCAGGTACTGGCTGTAATTCCATTCAAAGAGATCAACACCAACCAACTTCTATGGATGTGTTGAGAACTCTGTGGGCAGTAGTGTTTCTCTGTGGTGTGGCCTCGCCTTAGCACACGTGTCACATTCTGACACTAACTTCTGCAGTTGTGCACTGAGTCCCGGCCACCATACTGACTGCTTTGCTCTCTCCCTGGATTTTGCAATGCCCTGGTGACCTGTGTGCAGGTGGCCCAAAATGTCTTTTTGCAGTGACTTGGGAATGACTATATGTGTCCCCTTTAACAGTAGGCCATTTTCAATTGTGAGGTCACCAGCATGTTGATGGTTGGGAAAGCATGGTCCTGGTATGTTATGTTTGTCCAGCCAGCCATTCTAACAGTATTGTTTCACTTGTTTTAGTATTTTGTCTTTGTCTTGTTTTTCCCTGATTTGTTGTCATCGTCCTTCAGTTGCTGGAAGATTAGTGACAACTTGATGTGTGTACAAGTCCATTTCTTCTCCTAGTGTTTTGTCACACGCTGTCTTTTCTGGTGCTCTGGACAACACGTCTGCAGTTGCTGTGCTTTTGCCAGGCACGTGAGAGATGGAGAAAGAGTACCTCATTAATCACATTCTCAGTCTCTGTGCTCGTGGTGGTAGCTCGTCAAGGTTCTTTGAGCCTAAAAGTGGCACGAAGGGCTTGTGATCTGTCTCTACATGGAACTCAATGCTTATGAGAAAATCTGAGAACCGCTCACACGCCCAGGTTATGACCAGTGCCTCCTTCTCAATCTGAGCGTACCTTTGTTCTGTCGGGCTGAGTGCTCTTGATGCGAATGCGGCTGGTTTTATTGTGCCATCTTCTTGTTTTTGAAACAGCACTGCTTCGAGTCTCAAGGAAGATGCGTCGGCTGATACTGTTTTCTGTGCTTTGGGGTTGTAGAGTGCCAAATTTGGTGGCATGCTCAGTTCTGACTTTATCGTGTCAAATGCTTTTTGTTGCACTTCACCCCAGCACCACATGTTCTTAGCACTCAGCAGGTCCCTCAGTGGCTGTGTTTTCTCTGCGAGGTGAGGAAGGTGTTTTCCCAAATGATTAACCATCCCCAGGAACCGCCTCACGCCGCTGACATCTGTGGGTGCTTCCATGTTGCTGACTGCTTTCACTTTTTCTGGGTCTGCTTTCACTCCTGTGCTGTCGATGATCTGTCCTAGGAACTTGATGGAGGTTTTAGAGAACTCATACTTCTCACTTTTCCCACTTTTCGAGCCGCTGCAGAACTGCCTCCAGTCGTGTGTCATGTTGGGGCCTGCATTTCAGCAAACACCAATATGTCATCCATCTGGCAGACCACGCCATCTAGCTCCTCCAAGAGCTGTGACATCCTTCTCTGAAAATGTTTGGGAGCAGATGAGATGCCAAAACAGAGTCTGTTAAAACAAAATCTCCTGAATGGTGTGATGAATGTGGTTAGGAGTGCTGATTCCCTGGACAAAGGGATTTGCCAAAATCCTGAGTTTGCATCAAGTTTTGAGAAGATCTTTGCATCCTGAAGCTGTCCCAGAGTGTGCTCCACTGACGGTAGCATGTGTCCACTGACGGTAGCATGTGTCGTTCTCGTTTGACAGTCATTCAAGTTTTGTGAGGTCGGCACACACATGTACCTTGTCTTCTGTTCACTTTGGAATGGGGACCATCCCGGCACACCAGCCAGTGGGCTGGTCCACTCTTGAAATGACCCCTAGCTCCTCCATGCGAGCCAGTTCCTTTTTGACTTTGGGTAACAGGGGTAGTGGGATGCATTGGGGGGGTTGTCAGAGCAAATGGCTTGGCATCTTCTTTGAGCTCAATTTTATATTCCGCCTCCATTTTTCCTAAACCACTGAACAGTTTTGGGAACCGCTGCATTACTGCCTCTACTGATGTAAATGACGCTTCCTCCACTCTAGCCACCAACCCGAGAGCTACACTTGCTGGGCGACTGAGTAATCCTTGTATCAGATCTGCTACCACATACACTGCCTGTACTGTAAACTTATTGGCTGTGCTTAGGTTAGCTGTGAACTTCCCTTTAACTGCAAGAGGTGACATGCCTGCCCCATACAGTTTTAGTTTAGTTGGCTGTAGTTGTGGTCTCTGTGCTAGAGTATTGTACACATTTTCAGGGAGGACAGTAACAACTGCTCCTGTGTCAATTCTGAGGACACAGTCTAGGATTTTTACTTTAAGTGTAGTAACCCATGCATCATCTGACTTATCTGAAGCCACTGAGCCTAAAAATGCAACTTCACTCTCACTGTCATTGTCATTACCTGCAGCCTGGATTTCTCATACTGCTTCTGACCTATACACTTGTGTGTAGTGTCCTTTTTTCTTGCACTGATTGCAAAATACATCTCTGGCTGGGCAAGTGTGTTTGCTGTGAAAGGGTGCTTTACCACAATTGCTGCATTGTGTGTCACATTTTGTGTTTCTCTCTCGGGCTTGTTTCATTGTCTTCACTGGTTTGTTGAATATTTTTGTGAAAGTCTTTGTTTTAACTTCGACACTGTCACATTGCAGGGGTTTTCTTGCTTGAAGTTGTTCTTCAGAAGGTCCTGCTGTTTCTTCACAAGCTCACTTTGGCGAATTTTCATGATTGCTTTATACAGTGTGAGCTCCGCATCCATCTGTAATGACTCCGAGAGCCGCTTGTCACGTATCCCGACCACGAGTCTGTCTCTGATCATTTCACTGTGCAGCGTGCCATAGCCACAGTGCTCTGCCAGGGTGTACAATGATGTAATAAAACTGTCTGCAGTCTCTCCTATTTCTTGTTGTCTTTGGCTAAACTTTGCACGTTCAAAAATTACATTTCTTCTCGCAACAAAATGTGCCTCCAACTTGGCTACCATAGTGTTGTAATCACTCGCCTCCTCGTCTGTCATGTTCAATGAAGTAAGCACGTCCTCTGCTTCTTCTCCCATTGTATAGATCAACGTGTTCACCTGGTTTTCTTTGGGCTGTAGCTCGAGCCCAGAAGCTATCCTGAATCATTCAAACCGTTTCAACCATTTTGGCCACTCTTCAGGCTTTTTGAAGTAAAACTTTGGTGGCGGTGCGACTTGAAATACTGTTGGGGCTGCTGCCATTGTGTTTCATGGTCAATGCTACCTGGTGCCACTATTTTGTTAACTCCGGCTAGCTCTGCATTTACTGCTCTTGATTCTTCAAACTTACAACACGAGTTCACTCCGGACAGTAAGAGCAAGTCCTTCTTTTGATTTCACACTCTCCCAGACAACTTCTGACACCATGTCTTGGTAGTTGTAAGTGCAGGCTATATTAAATGAATGAGACTGAGAGGGCTCCGTGTCGAAGTGCTGGCGGCCATTTATTTTTCAAGTAATAACAACAGTTACACTGCCAAGCCACAAGAGGGCGCTCAAGGATAGTGCATGGACTAAGCATCAACCATAACACAGCCATGATGATCCACACTCACTCGTGTGAATGTTGAATCATGAGAGAGTTCAGCCTGCCCAGAGACGTCTTGCAAGTTTTAACCACATAAAAAAGCATTATATTAAAAGATCAATTCACTGATTTTGTGAATCAGTATTGGCTCATTCAAAAAGGGAATTGATCAGAATTGGAGAATTGATCCTTTGAACCCACCCCTAGCTTTTACCATCCAATATTCAGCTGATTTTATGTTAGCCCACCCTGTGTCCAATAACCAAAGTTATCCAGCTAATGATAGCCTAACATTAAAGAGACTGACACTCAAACAAGTCAGTATGAAAAAGAGTGTTTAATCTGGGTGGAAAAACTTGCTGTAGTATTTTACAGCACCACGATATGAGATTTTGTCCTTAAAATAATGTTACATACCCCTCCATGGGGAATTAGTTAGTGGTGCAGTTCATGGCACCATCAGGGTACACCTTCACTCCTAGCCAAGGTGCTAAGGAGGAATTCAATTCAATTCAACTTTATTTATATAGTGCCATTTCACAACAAGCACTCATCTCATAGCACTTTCAACTGTAGGGGAAGCCCCCACAACTGCAGAAAGACCCCAGCAATCAGGCGATCCCCTGTGACCAAGCGCTTAGCGACGGTGGAGAGGAAAAACTCCCTTTTAACAGGAAAAAACCTCCAGCAGAACCAGGATCAGGGAGGGGCAGTCATCTGCTGGGGAGTGAGGGGAGCAATTTGGCTCAGTGGTAGGGCTGGGAGGATTTAGTGTCAGGAGTTTGAATCCCAGCCTGGGATGTAGTTGTAGATCTGCCTGCTGTGTGTGAAAGAGACCATGTAAGTGTCATGATCCTGGGCATGGACATGGGTCGTGCCCAATCTCCAGTATGAGTTAAGTCTTCTTCTGTTTGTCTGTTTCTCTCTTTTTTCATTATCTGCTGTATTTGGTCTCCGTTTGTTTATGAGTTGTCCTTATAGTCTTGTCCATTTATCGTGTGTCGTTTTGTATCCTTTGGTTTGTTTCTTGTGTATGGTTACTTCATTATTAGTTTCTATACTTTCTTTTCTGGTTTGCCATCCCAATCCATGCCAGAGAGGGAAGATGATACTTGATAACACCCCTCTCTTTAGACAGTTGACAGGTGCCCTGCCCCCTGACCTGATCCTGACCTGGCCCCTGACCTGACCCCTGACCCGTGTAATTCTCAGGGGATAGAATTTCATTTAGAAGTGCTTTGAAAAAATGATCTTTGACCCGTGAGATTAGTGCCGGGCATAGAATGTCAATTAAAAGTGCTTTTAATCTGTTGGCCATATGTGGGCTAGCGTGAGAATGGAATGTTAATGATGGGAAAACTTCTTTTCAAAGATGACATGTTTGTAGTGAGCTTCATTTTACAAAAACACACATCAGTCAGAGGCACCATGAAACAAAGATCTGAGATATGTCTACAACACACACACACACAACACACATTGACCCAGGGAACAAAGACTTTACACATGCTGCAGAAGTTAAGACAGACATTTGTGTGACTGTGACAACAATATCACAAATTCTCCACAAATGTGGCTTATGGTGGAGGGTTGCAAGAAAAAAAAAAGCCATTCCTCAAGAAAAACCACGTAGAGCTTTTTCCAGATCACACTTTGATGATTCTGAGGCCAAATGTGTCATGAACTGGGCTTGGGATTCTCCTGAGCTTGGCTTCATGGCATTTGTCTGTTCCTCAGTTATCTGTGTTTTATGTTACCTTTTGAGTTCCATATTGTGTTTCATTGTTTAGCCATGTTCTGTTGTATTTTTGGTGCTTATTATTTGCTTTTGGCCATTTGATTATCTTTTGAGTTATTTGTAATTATTCCTAAGTCTGCATTTGGTTTTGTGTTTATTTACCTTGTGACTGACAGCCACGCCTCCCTCTCCTGTCTACTCTTGACAGCTGATTCCAATCTATTATTGCCTCTCTCTGCTCAGGCTTACACACATCACTACACCATACACACATACGCTCACACTCTCACTCACACCTGCACTCACTCAGCTCAACACATACCCACACATTCCTACTTGCACGCACACACTCACTCACAATGGCAGTCACTTGGGTCATTATGTTTCGTGTTATTTAAGCCCCGTCTTCCCACTTGTGTTTTCCGAATTATTGCATCGTCATCTGCACAGTCACCTGTATTGTCCTCTCAGTGTACTTGGATTGACTCAGACCGCTCCAGCTCTGTGAGTACTGTTTTGTTCCTCCCGCTTCCAGTTACATCTGGAGCGCACTGGGTCTTCTCTTGTGCTTCCCCCCGCTATCTGTTAAATCAGTAGTGCCTTGGGTCCTTTCTCTGAGTTATACTCACTAGCAAGCTGTAGAGCATCCTAGAGTCATCTCTGTTTGTCTTGTGCTATTCGTCTGTTTGTTTGTTTGGACTGTAATCATGTTTTTGCTCAATAAATACACACAACATCCTCCTGCGTTTGGGTTTCAGTCTCTCCTGCCTCAGATAGGCAGGAAATCATGACACAAATGGGAGAAGGTGTTACTGTCAGATGAGACACAAACAGGCCTATTTGATCTTAACACGAAATGATACATCTGGCAGAAAGCCAATACAGTTCACTATTTAAATTATGCAATTTCTACAATAAAGCATGGAAGTGGTAATATGCTGTTGTGGGGGTGTTTCTCTGCAGTACTGGAGTACGTATTAGAAGGAAAAATGGGTCAGCCAAAATACCATCATATTCTTGATGAAAACGAGCTGCCCTGTGCCAGCAAGATGCAAATGGGAAAAAAGTTTTCTTTCCAACATGACTGTAGCATCATCGTCTCCTCAAACCAAGACAGAAGATCACTTCCCTCCATTCTACAGGAATCTCACCTTCTTCCTTCTACAGGAAAACCACTTTTCTTCATTCTACAGGAATATCACTGGCTTTCATATCAACTACACTCACTCAAGGCCTGACCAAGGATGTTTTTCCCAGGACCCCAATGTAAACAGTTGCTTCTTGCAGAGATGGTAAGGATCAGAATTTGCTTTTAAAGGCTCAAAGGCACCATAAAACTCAGGAGACCAGATCTCCAACGTGAACATTGCATTTGGATGGCATCTGCCTTACAGGAAACTAATGCTCTTAAAGGTTCATAAACAGCTTAACCAGACGGTTCTATGACTTTCGATGATTACCAGATCCTTTGTCCAGATATCATGGACCTAAAGAAATCATCTACAGCTTAACAGTACCTCCTAGTGCAGGGGTGTCCAAACTTTTTGCAAAGAGGGCCAGATTTGGTCAGGTGAAAATGTATGGGGGCCGACCATTCAGCCTGACATTCCTCGAACCATTACCATTGGAAATTACCATGTAAATATGTAACTATATCACTTTACTGTCTGCAGCTAGGTTGACATTGCAAATGAGAATCTGTTGTCAATTGCATTACCAGGATAGTTAAAGGTTAAAATAATAATAAATTACATACAAATAAACTATTTTATGAAATTTGACTCTGAATATTTTTAGAAACGTGTATTTATTGATTTTGTTTCAACAAATCACATCCCAGTGCATTTTGACAAAGAATAGTATGGTCCAGTGTTTTTCAACCTTTTTTAAGCCACGTCACATTTTTTACATTGACAAAATCCTGGGGCACACCACCAACCAAAATGACACTTTATAGCCTAACACAGTGAAAATAATAAAATATAGTTAGCAATACAGTTTCTAAATGCATTTATACTCAGTGTGAACCCTGGGCCTGTTTAGATGAACACAAAGCTGATATCCTGGCAGGAATGGAAGAAAGACACAAACGGAGCTCTTCCTCAACAGCTCTCAGTCTCTCTGTTTTTAGTTTTTATCACAGTTAAGCTTGAAAAGCTCAGCTCACACAGATATGTCGTGGAAAATGGGAGCAATGTTGAAATAGCTTTGTTGGCCAGAATGGGGAACTCCTTGGCAGCAGTCAACCAAAAACTGTCCAAAGGAAGATCAGCAAAGTTTAGCTTTAAACCATGATCTTGTTTCAGTTCAATGAGTTCCTCTTGCTCCTGTAAAGTCATGTCGTTTCCAACAACTGATGCTGAGCTGTATGGGCCACAGTTACATGGGCAAAATTTCTTCAATCTGATTACAATTCAGATCAGAATTTTACTGTTTACATGGATCCTGAAAAAGCTGATCTGATTTGGACGTGCGTTTTCATGTGTCACACGTTTGAACGGAATAAATCATTTTGACATGTGCAGGTCGACATTCAAAAAATAGAAGAAGAAGAAGCAACTTCCGGTGTTAGCGAGCCCTGCTTCGTGTTGAAATTGACCTGTATCATGTTATTCAGACTGTACTTTTGCTTCTGCTGGTCTCCGTAATGAAGCTACAAGTGCATACTTCTGCATATGATGAACAGAGGGAGACAGCAGGACGATACAGACCAGTTTTGTTTTACTCCCGCTGTTTTCCGCTAGCTGCTGCTAAGGCAGAATTACGTCACGTCGACGTGCGGCTGGTGTACAGACATACGCAGTAAACATATTTTCTGCCCTACGTTCAGAATAAGTATTTTCATGCACACCATTCGGATTAACAATCGGCATAACCCACCCCTCTCAATCGGAATGAAATTTTGATCCGAATGAGCGTGATCGGGTCAGAATATTTAGATTGCCGTGTTTACGTGAAGCATTTTTATTCCGATCAGGCTTTTAATCCGGTTACTTGTGTCCATGTAAACATAGCCACTCACTCGAGTAATTAAGTTAAATTGGATAATTTCCCATGGCACAGAGTTCCGGCATCGGTTGTCCGATGCCGGAAAGTTCACACAGGGGTCACGCAACGAGAATGCGGCCACAGGGCTACTGCCACCCTCTGGTGAAATATAAAATTGCTGTTTTTGGTATGTGTGTATTGTTGACTGTGGGAAACTGTGATGGCAGGCCATATATTATTGATTTTATGTCAGGACGCTTCGGGCCGGTGGAAATTTGGACACGGGCCGGATTTGGCCCGGGGCCGGACTTTGGGCATGTCTGTCCTAGTGGATACCTACGGAAAGTGTTTCAGTATATATGAGCTGACTATTAATTTGTACTAAACATTAAGTTTCTTTCAGCTTATCCTCTCCCCCAGATCCTAAGGACACTGAAAATCATTCTTTTTATCACCAACCATGGTTTGCAGTACTACATTAAGCTTTGATCTAAATATGAATGCATGTATTATAATTATGTATAAGAAATGTTATGTTCATGAGTGCGGTGGAAAAGAAATAATAAACTGTGAACCGAGAGTTTTAAGTAGAGTTTATTAAATCACACCGCCGTCACAGAACTCCGCTCCAGCCCTAGGTGTGAGCAGGCTGGAGCGGCGTCCTCAGGCTCTCAGAGAGAGACACAGAGTGCGTGCCTGCAGCAGTTGCAGGAGTGAGAGTGTGAGTTACAGAATCGTGCAGCATATATACCCAACTCAGACAATACATCAAAGACATTCACAGAAGTCGATATGGGCATTAGCATATGAGAGGCACAGACAGGACAGGATGCATGAACACAATGCATGAATGGCACATTAGCATCACAGCAGTGAAACAATGCATGAATGGCAGATTACATCACAGCATGCAGCGGAAAAAACCAGAAGTAGCGAGGCTGCCTGTAGACATCAATACACACATCTCACTGTTAAGTTAATTGCTCTAGTCGAGCGCTGTGTCTGTCTCAGTCTGTTGTGGGGGCCACGCCACACCGCTCCCCCCAGAGGGCTCGGCAGGGGGCCGAGACCTCGATAGTGCCTTTGGCAGTGAGCAGGGAAAGCTCTGTGCAGGCGGAGGTGGAGGGGGGTGGGGGGTAGTAAGTGCCGGCAGGAGACGGTGAAATCGTCTGAGCCGCGCAAAAATTGCTTGTGGGTCCGCGATGTCGAGGGGCTGTCCCGTTGAACGTGCCGAGGTCCACAAGAAGAAAAATTCGTCACTGACTCCTCCCGCGATTAAGTCCTGCAAGGATTAATAGTGGCCGTGAAGAAAAGACGAGGCTGCGTGGTGGCTGTAATAAAAGCAGAGGGACTGGCGTGTTGACTTTAGGTGCAGGCACAACCTTAAAGCTCTCGGAAACTGCAAACCGCTGAATTTCCCTTGTGCACCGTGGCTGAGACCATTAGCCAATCCTTCGTGCATGCTGCGTGTGTGCTTCAGGTGTGAGGGCAGCCCTGAAGGCTCTGTGTGCAGCGGAGAAGGCTGCTGGCGGTCTGTGGAGCCTAATTTGTCCCGTGCGTGGTGCTCGTAACTCCCCGGTGTGTGTGCTGGGGCTCCGTGCGTTGTTGGGACAGCTGGAGAGGAGACAGGGTCAGGGAGCGTAATCGATGTTCGATGTGTTGGAGCGGTAAAGGGAAGTAGACGGCCTTTGTCCCTCGCGCTCGTGCAGATGCGTTGGAGTGGTGAGAGGGAGGAGACGATCTTTGCCACTCGCTCAGCCATGGTGCGTTCAGGTCCACGCGCTGCATTCTCCGTCGGCCATGGAGGTCGCCGTCGTGGAGAGGGGACGAGGTGCATGCGCTCTCGTGTGGAGGAGCTGTGAGCGCGGCCGGTCCAGCGTGGATGTGCCGATCTAGGCGTGCAGATCTCACCATGAAGTTTGCTGCGGCTTTCCCGGTCGTGGGTGGTCTCCGGAGAGTTTCACCTGGAAACTCTGCGTCGAAGTCTCCCTGAAGCAGAAGGGAGGGCAGATCAGTCAGGCTGCCGCGTTCGCTTGTCGTCGGAGAATCCCCGCCGGGTGCTGCGTTCACCGGCAGCGTGTTCGTTTCAGCGTCGGGTCACCAGTGCGGCGGCATGAAATAACGTAGCGTTGAGAGGTTTTATGTAGAGTTTATTAAATCACACCGCCGTCACAGAACTCCGCTCCAGCCCTAAGTGTGAGCAGGCTGGAACGGCGTCCTCAAGCTCTCAGAGAGAGAGACACAGAGTGCGTGCCTGCAGCAGTTGCAGGAGTGAGAGCGTGAGTTACAGAATCGTGCAGCATATATACCCAACTCAGACAATACATCAAAGACATTCACAGCAGTCGATATGGGCATTAGCATATGAGAGGCACAGACAGGACAGGATGCATGAACACAATGCATGAATGGCACATTAGCATCACAGCAGTGAAACAATGCATGAATGGCAGATTACATCACAGCATGCAGCGGAAAAAAACAGAAGTAGCGAGGCTGCCTGTAGACATCAATACACACATCTCACTGTTAAGTGTCTGTCTCAGTCTGTTGTGGGGGTCACGCCACAATGAGTGTTATTCAAACAAATGTAATATTAGAGTAATGGTATAAATGCATGATCACCAAATATTAGCCAAGTCATTTAATTTAGTTAGATCTTATATAGAGCACCTAATTTCACAAGAACTGAATGAGTGTTAATTCTTCTCTGCAATTTTCATGGGATGGTGTCTTCGCTCTCAAACAAAGAAATGTTTTCACATTGGATGGCAGCCATTTCAAACTGCTTTTTTTTAAAGTTGATTGGTCTGTCTTGCGACCGGCTCACATTTTTATGACCAACGGTGTGCTCAGTTAAAAGGAGTGAGGAGTCGCCCTGCATGTTAGAATAGGGAGAGAATAGAGAAAGAAAGAAAAAGAAAGAGAATTTAAAGAATGGGACAGAATAAGAGAGAGAATAAGATTTAGATCAGAAAGAGACAAAAGGAAAGAAAATGCAAGAAAGAGACAGAAAAGAAGATTAAATGTTAGATCAAAAGAGACAGAATGAGATCAGAGAAGTCTGGGAAGATTTTATTCCACCGTTTCAAGGTTCCGTGTAGTTTTATTTTATCTAAATTGTTCTGTATGAAGTTTGTCAAATCCTGCGTTAGTTTTTCTGGTTACTGAGGAGAAATCACCTTTTTCTTTAGAGCTCGCTTTCTCAGAGAATAAAATTCTCTAAACTTTTTTCCTTCACCTCAGAAGCCATTCTTATCCTAGTAAATGTTTTTTTTTTTTTTTTTTTTTTTTTTTTAGATTTTCTGACTTTTCACGCCGTTAAAGTGGACCTTTAATTTTCCTAATTTAAAGTGAACAGAGACTTTGTTTTTGGACTCTCTTTCCGGCCTCATACCCGCCTGACTGAGAAGTTTCTCCTTCAGTTTTTTTGGTCTATCCCGCTACAAGAGACCTCAAATTCGGACTCGTTTCCAAGGACTTGCCACGCCGCTCGGGGACAATTATTCTGCTGCCCCTGTCCTGTACGAGCCCCCGGCGGGGTCAACACTGCTTACGGCTGTGAGGAAGCATCGCAGCAGCAGCTTTCTCCGACTTCCTAACTTCGTAACGACCCGCTGAACACGTGGACCTACAGCTGTTTTGTAAGTGAAACTCCTTTCCTATCTGCTGGGTTAAAACGGGATGTCCGAACAATTAAATTGCAATTGAATATAACCCGTATTTCAGGGTACAATTAGTCTCAGCCACAGGATAAAGCTATAAACTGAAGGAAGACTCTTAGTCATTTTTAAATAACTGCCCTTAATTTTTGTAGATTAATTCAGAAGTTTATTTTTAGATAATCAGCTTATGAATTTTCCCCATAAAATTGTGTTCCGTTATGTTAGACATTTCAGCCTCATTTATCGTTGAAACATAAGTCTGGTTTCTCTTTGGTTCCACCAAGGTCTAACGCTAGATTTTATGTTCAGGAAAACAACAACCGTTGATGTGATATCGGATGCCTGTTATCATTTGAATCTGTTTATCCATCATTTATATCTATATATTATATCTATATATTATATCTATATATTTATTCCATCTAGCTACAATGCTCAGCACTGGGTGTGTTTATATTTATATATCTATATATTTATTCCATCTAGCTACAATGCTCCGCACTGTGTTTTTATATATCTACATATTATTCCATCTAGCTACATTGCTCCGCACTGTGTGTGTTTATATACTTGCATATTTATTCCACCTAGCTGCAATGCTCCGTACTGTGGGTGTTTATATATTTACATATTTATTCCATCTAGCTACAATGCTCTGCACTGTGTGTTCATATATTCATATATTTATTCCATCCAGCTACAATGCTCTGCACTGTGTGTCTGTGTGTGTGTGTGTGTATATATATATTTTATAGTAATATGTACATATGTATATTAGCTGCTCTTGCTTGCTTGTTTTTTTTTTTGCCTTCTGATTGTTGCTCTGAGTGTTGCTATCCCTGTGCTGTTGCAATCCTGGAATTTCCCCGTTGTGGGACTAATAAAGGCTTATCTTATCTTATCTTATCTTATCTTATTTAAATGTCATATCATGTAACCTGAATGAGTTTAATAAAAGGGTGAATGAGAGAAGTTGAAGCATGTTCCTTTCGTATATATCTGCTTCCTAGATCATGGCAGGAGAAGAACTCCCTTAAATTTTGAGACTGATCCATTAAGTAATTGAAGGTACAAAATTAATTAAAACTAAGTTTAACATAAGTGTCCGTTAGGACTGGTGCCCCCTTTTACGAGTGCTTATTTATTTTATTTAGCGGGTGCAGAAGTGACAGTTTAACTCTGCCCCCCTTTCACACCCACTATTAAATAAAATAAATTATTCCTGTACCTTATTACAATATTTTATTATATATTCCTCTACATGACAATGACCCAAAGCACACTAAAAAAAAAAAAAAAAAAGAAACAGGTAAATGTCCTCACATGGCTTAATAAGAACTCAGACTTAAACCTCACTGAAAATCTGGGGAATGACTTGAAGACTACAGTCTGTCAACAGTCACTATCAAATTGAAATTAACTCAAGCACTTCTGCAAAGAAAAGTGGGCAAATGTTGCAAATGGTATAGCAAGGTACTGAAGACCAGAGTTTAGCAATTATTCAAGCCTTAGATCAATACAGTACGTGGCTACAGGGGAACCTGTAAGAGGTGCTTCAGGAGTATGGGGCATGAGGCATGCCATTATGGGTCATTCTGTGCCTGTACAACTGTAGTGAACCTTGGTCTGCATGGCTGCCAATAAAACAGACCCATTTGTTGACGCTGCAATATGTCACAGACTCTGTTCATAATTCTCCATCCATCCATCCATCCATCCATCCATCTTCTACCGCTTTTCCGAAGGTCCGTGTCGCGGAGGCAGCAGTTCAAGCAGAGAAGCCCAGACTTCCCTCTCCCCAGCCACCTGCTCCAGCTCTTCAGAGAGGATACCAAGGCGTTTCAAGACCAGCTGGGAGACATAGTCTCTCCACTGAGTCCTGGGTCTGCCCCGGGGCCTCCTCCCAGTGGGACGTGCCTGAAACACCTCAAGTGGGAGGCGTCCAGGAGGCATCCTAATCAGATGCCCATACCACCTCAACTGACTCCTTTCAATGTGGAGGAGCAGCAGTTCTACTCTGAGCCTTTCCTGGATGACTGAGCTCCTCACCCTATCTCTGAGGGTGAGTCCAGCAATCCTATGGAGAAAGCTCATTTCAGCCGCTTGAATCCACGATCTTGTTCTTTCGGTCATTACCCAAAGCTCGTGACCATAGGTGAGAGTAGGAACGTAGATTGACTGGTAAATCAACAGCTTTGCCTTAGAACTAAGCTCCCTCTTCACCACAACAGACTGGTACAACGTCTGCATCACTGCAGATGCTGCTGCAATCCGTCTGTCGATCTCTCGCTCCATTTTCCCCTCACTCGTGAACAAGACCCCAAGATACTTAAACTCCTCCACTTGGGGCAGGAGCCTGTCCCCAACCCAGAGAGGACAATCCACCTTTTTCCGGCTGAGGACCATGGACTTGGACTTGGAGGTGCTGATTCTCATCCCAGCCGCTTCACACTCAGCGGCAAACCGTCCCAGCAAGAGCTGTAGGTCATTGCTGAATGAAGCCAACAGGACAACATCATCTGCAAACAACAGAAATGAGATCCTGTGGTCACCAAGCATGACACCCTTCGTTCCCTGGCTGCGCCTAGAAATCCTGCCCATAAAAATTATGAACAGGATCGGTGACAAAGGGCAGCCCTGGCGGAGTCCAACTCTCACTGGGAATGACTCCAACCGAGTGTTGGCAATACGAACCAAACTCTCACAACGGTCGTACAGAGACCGAATAGCTCGTAACAACAAGCCCGATACCCCATACTCCCGAAGCACCCCCCACAAAAAACCACGAGGGACACGGTCAAATGCCTTCTCCAAGTCCACAAAACACATGTAAACTGGTTGGGCAAACTCCCACGAACCCTTGAGGATTCTCGAGAGGGTAAAGAGCTGGTCCGATGTTCCACGGCCAGGACGAAAACCACATTGCTCCTCCTAAATCCGAGGTTTGACCAACGGCCGGACTCTCCTCTCCAGTACCTTGGCATAGACCTTCCCAGGGAGGCTGAGGAGTGTGATCCCTCTAAAGTTGGAGCACACCCTCCGGTCCCCTTTTTTGAAGAGAGGAACCACCACCCCAGTTTGCCATGCCAAAGGCACTGCCCCTGACCTCCACGCAAAGTTGCAGAGGCGTGTCAACCATGACAGCCCAACAACATCCAGGGCCTTGAGGTACTCAGGGCGAATCTCGTCCACCCCCAGGGCCCGGCCACCAAGGAGATTTTTAACTACCTTGGCGACCTCGGCCCCTGTGATAGGCGAGTCATCCCCCTCGTCCCCAAACCCTGCTTCCTCTGTGGAAGGCGTATCAGTGGGATTGAGGAGATCCTCAAAGTATTCCTTCCACCGCCCAACGATATCCCCAGTCGAAGTCAACAGTGTCCCATCCGCACCATACTCAGTGTGGACAGGGAGCTGCTTTCCCCTCCTGAGCCGCCGGACAGTTTGCCAGAATCTCTTCGAGGCCGACCGAAAGTCTTGTTCCATGGCCTCACCAAACTCCTCCCGTACCCGGGTTTTTGCTTCAGCAACCACCCGAGCTGCACTCCGCTTGGCCTGCTGGTACACCTCAGCTGCTTCGGGAGTCCCACAAGCCAACCAAGCTTGATAGGACTCCTTCTTCAGCTTAATGGCCCCCCTCACCACTGGTGTCCACCACTTGGTTCGGGGGTTGCCATCACGAGATGCACCGACCACCTTGCAGCCGCAGCTGTGGGCCGCCGCTTCAACAACAGAGGTGGAGAACATAGCCCATTCAGACTCCATGTGTCCAGACTCCCTCGGAATGTGGGTGAAGTTCTTCAGGAGGTGGGAGTTGAAGACCTCCCGGACAGGGGCCTCAGCCAGACGTTCCCAGCACACCCTCACTATATGTTTGGGTCTACCAGGTCTGAATGGCTTCCTCCTCTGCCATCGGATCCAACTCACCACCAGGTGGTGATCAGTTGACAGCTCTGCACCTCTCTTTACCCGGGTGTCCAAGACATACGGTCACAGATCTGATGACACGATAACAAAATCGATCATCGACCTGCGACCTAGGGTGTCCTGGTGCCAAGTGCACATATGGACACCCTTATGCTTGAACATGGTGTTTGTTATGGACAAACTGTGGTTAGCACAGAAGTCCAATAACTGAACACCACTCGGGTTCAGATCGGGCAGGCCATTCCTCCCAATCACCCCCCTCCAGGTTTCACTGTCGTTGCCCACGTGTGCATTGAAGTCCCCCAGTAGGACAATGGAGTCTCCAAGAGGAGCACCCTCCAGCACCCCAGTCAGAGACTCTAAAAAGGGTGGGTACTCTGAAACATCATTTGGTGCATAGGCATAAATGATGGTCAGGACCCATTTCCCAACCCGAAGGTGCAGGGAAGCAACCTTTTCATCCACCAGGGAAAACTCCAATATAGAGGCAGCAAGGTGGGGGGATACAAGAATACCCACCCCTGCTCGTCGCCTCTCGCACGGGGCAACTCCAGAAAAGGCCAAGCTCCAGCCCCTCGCCAGGAGGCTGGTTCCGGAACCGGAGCTGTGTGTTGAGGTGAGGCCGACTATATCTAGCCGGTATCTCTCAACCTCGTACACCAGCTCAGGCTCCTTCCCCACCAGAGAGGTGACATTCCACGTACCAAAAGCCAGTTTAGAAAGCTTGGGATCAGTCTGCCAAGGTCTCCGCCTTTGACCGCCACCTAATCCACATAGCACTGGACCCCCATGATCCCTCCTGCAGGTGGTGAGCCCACTGGAGGGCGGACCCATGTAACTCCTTTGGGCTGAGCCCGGCCGGGTCCCATGGGTGGAAACCCGGCCACCAGATGCTAGCCATCGAGCCCCTCCCCCAGGCCTGGCTCCAGGGTGAACAGGCTGAACAGATATAGATAAATTCTATATCTGTTCATAATTCTGATGAACATAATTCACATATGCAGCCAAGAAGTGTAATTTGTTTTGTTTGGAGTGTCTCTGCTTTTTTGCATTTTGGTAGAGTGGAGCAGGACTTTGACTGATACAGTAGATTGGTGCAGCAATTGCACTAATCCAAGTGTACCATTCCACTGTAGTAAATAAATAGTTAAGCATGGAGTTTAGGCTCCCAAGTTACCAATTTTTTATCAATCTGTATTCCTACACTCACCTATAGTCTACCTATAGCCACAAAGTCAGCAGTAACCAAAAGAATAAGATTCTGGCAGATTAGACACTTTTAGGGATAGGGAGAGGATGGAAAGTCAGTTTTTCTGCAAACTTTTTCTTTGCCAGCAACTCAGATGTCACGAGATTTTCCTTTCAAAGACTTCAAACTTAGCGGCCACATTAAAATAGTTATACTTTACTTTTCCAGAGAATATTAAAACAGTCTTTAGACTTTTAGAGTCTGTGTGTTCTCAGCTTCAATCGGCTACTTGTTTTTTCATGTGCTTTTTTTTTTGTGTATCTGTAGCAAATGGAGCTATCACTGGGGGGAATATGGTGGAAGTGATAAAAGGTCGGTGCAGCAAGGTTTCTTTTATTTGTTTATACCCTCTCAAGCATCGTATTAAATAAACTTCCCTCGGAGATTTGTGTAGTCAGCTACATGTTTGCACGTTGTTGATACTGTAGGGAACCCACGGTGGGATATTCATCTCAGACTGGAAGCAGAGGGGAGGGGAATATTCCCTCTGTCGGCAGAGCGTGGGGGATTTAATGGAGAAGGACAGTACGTATTGTAATGGGAAAGATGGCAATGCAGTAGTAAGGGGTGAATGTGTGAACATATTGTAATGCAAGATTTCAGGCAGCAGGGGGAAGGAATGGAGTGGTATAAAAGGAGAGACCCTGGTGTATTGATCAAGTCTTTTTCTGTGTATGAATTAAGTGGGAGTGAGAAATAAAGTTTGTCTGTCGTGTAAGTCTGGTTCCTTTATTTGCACTCTCCACACTGGTGACCCTTGACAAATTATGGAACATGAGGCAAGAACCCTGGAGTCGACCCGGACAGGAAGCCTCAGCAACGCGGCAAGCATCCCAGAGACGGCCCGGACGGAAAGCCCCAGCAACGTGTGCACTGTTTTGGTCAAACTACAGGACTTTTGGCTGCACGACCCGCAGTCTTGGTTCCTCCACACCGAGGCTCAGTTCGCCCTCCGGGGAATAACGGCAGATGACACCAAATATTACTATGTGATCGCAGCGCTGGATGCTTGCATGACTCAGCAAGTAGCGAGCCTGCTCCAACAGCCTCCAGCCCACGATAAACACGGGACTCTCAAGACCGTGCTGACCCGGCGCTTCACACTCTCGGACTGTGAGAGAGCAGAGAGGCTCCTGAGGCGCTCCGAATTGGGAAATGGGTCGGCGGTCGAACTGATGGAGAAGATGTTGACATTGATGGGCACGGACAATGGACATTTTCTGTTTGCTCACCTTTTCCTCCGGAACCTCCCAACAGAGGCAAGAGTGGTCCTGGCCAACTCGCCGTTGCTGGCTGGACGTGACTACCGTGCGCTAGCCCAGGAGACAGATCCTCACCACCAGAGCCCTCAGAGTGAACGCGGCGGCGTCGGAACCCAGCGAGACGACCAGCGGAGGCGAGGAGCCAGCGACAGTAGCGGCAGCGGGGGCCAGAAGGTGCCAGAGAGACACGCTCTGCTCCTACCACCACCGTTTTGGAGAGAACACACGCAGATGTGTGCCACCGTGCCAATTCAAGCATTCGGGAGACGCCAAGGCCGGCAGTCAGTAGCAGCTGCGACCGCCGGTGAAGAAAACAAGCTGCTCTATGTGACGGACTCGCGCTCGGGGAGACGGTTCCTCGTGGACACCGGCTCCCAAAAGAGCCTCATCCTGCCGTCCTACGCCAACCGGCTAGCGGGAGCTAGCTGGCCCGAGCTGATAGCCGCAAACGGCTCGGACATTAAGACTTTTGGTGAGAGGACACTGGCTATATCCCTACACGGCCGTATGTACGAGTGGACTTTTGTCATAGCGGCATGCAGTTTCCCAATCTTGGGAGCTGATTTTCTGTGTGCACACAGGTTGCTAGTTGATGTTGCTAACAGATGCCTGGTTAATGCAATGTCTTTTGATTCTCTCCCCTGTACAGCTCGAGGGGCCGGGCCAACAACACTAGCCAACGTCACAGCTCCAGGCGGTAAGTTTCACACACTGCTCACTCAGTTCCCAGCACTCATGGTCCCGACGTTTTCGGCGGCCATCACTAAACACGGGGTGGAACACTTTATCACCACCACTGGGCCGCCCGTTTTCACACGACCTCGGTGCCTGGACACAGCTAAACTGGCCATAGCGCGCGAGGAGTTTGCCAACTTGGAAAGGTTGGGCATCATCAGGCGCTCAAACAGCCCATGGGCATCCCCACTACACATGGTCCCTAAGGCCGAGGGATCGTGGTGACCGTGCAGAGATTTCCGCAGATTGAATAATGCCACAGCGCTTGACCGCTACCTGATTCCCCATATTCAGGATTTTTCCGTTCACTTTGCTGGGGCACACATTTTTTCTAAAATAGACCTGGTCCGCGGTTACCACCAGGTCCCGGTGCGCGCGGAGGACATACCCAAAACAGCAGTAATAACTCTATTTGGCTTGTTTGAGTTTTTACACATGCCCTTCGGATTAAAAGGCGCAGCACAGACATTCCAATGCATGATGGATGCAGTGTTGCGCAATCTGCCGTTTGCGTTTGTCTACCTGGATGATATCCTGGTGGCCAATGCGTCTGAGGACGAACACGTAACCCACCTCAGGACGGTTTTCCGGAGGTTGGAAGAGCACGGGTTAATAATCAACCCGGCAAAATGCCAGTTTGGCGTGATGGGGATTGACTTTTTGGGGCACCACATCTCACTGGAGGGAGCGATACCCTTGCCCGACAAGGTGCGTGCCGTGACGAATTTTCCCCGGCCTCAGACGGTCAAGGTGCTGCAAGAGTTTTTGGGGATGGTTAACTTTTATAACCGGTTCCTCCCCCGCGCAGCTCAGCTCATGCAGTCATTGTACGCCGCGCTCAAGAAACGGAAGCCGGCAGACAGAGTAAAATTGACTCCGGAGCGGGAGCAGGCATTCTCTGAGGTTAAAACAGCCCTGACAAACGCTACACTGTTGGCGCACCCGGACCCAGCGGCCCGGATAGCGCTCACTACCGATGCCTCGGACGTGGCCAGTGGGGCTGTCGTGAAGCAACGTGTCACCGGTTCTTGGCAGCCGCTCGCTTTTTTCAGCAGGGCTTTGCGCGACAGTGAACGTAAATACAGTGCGTTCGACAGAGAGTTGCTGGCTCTCCACCTGGCCATACGCCACTTCCAGTTCTGGCTCAAAGGGCGCAGCTTTACTGCGTTCGTGGACCACAAGCCGCTAACATTCGCGATGGCCAAGGTTTCGGAACCATGGTTGGGCTGGCAGCAGAGACAGTTGGCCGCGATCTCGGCGTTTACGACCGATATTCAGCATGTGGCCGGTAAACTGAATGTGGTGGCGGACTGCCTCTCGCGCGCAGTAGTGACCTCAGTCTGCGTAGGGATTGATTATACAGCCATGGCCGCAGAGCAGATTGGCGATGCGGACATGTGTGCTCTCCAGTCTGGACCAACGGGATTAAGGCTGGAGAGCAAGATACTGCAAGACAGCAGCCCCCCCCCCCCAATCTGTGACGTCTCCACGGGACACCCGGGCCCGGTGGTCCCAGTTGCTTGGCGCCGCCGAGTGTTTGAGTCAGTTCATGCTCTGGCGCACCCAGGAGTGCGCGCATCAGTCAAAATGGTGGGAGCGAAGTTTGTATGGCCAGGCCTGCACAAACAAGTGAAAGAGTGGGCTGCAGCCTGCGTAGCGTGCCAACGAGCCAAAGTACACAGACACACGAAAGCCCCTTTGGAGCCGTTTCGTATACCGGCTAAGAGGTTCGACCACTTTCACGTGGACCTTGTGGGCCCCCTCCCGCCATCGCAGGGGTTCACGCACCTTCTGACAGTAGTGGACCGCACCACACGCTGGCCAGAAGCAATCCCGCTAGCGGCAACCACGTCCGCGGACGTGGCGCGTGCCTTTTTGACAACATGGGTGGCACATTTTGGCATCCTGTCGGACATCACGTCCGATAGGGGCCCTCAGTTTGTTTCCGACCTCTGGTCCGCGATGGCCTGTAGCCTGGGTGTAGCAATTCATCGCGCAACCGCGTACAACCCACAGGCCAATGGGTTATGCGAGCGTTTCCATAGGTCTCTGAAAGCAGCGCTCAGAGCTTCACTTACGGATGCAAATTGGGTGGACCAGTTGCCGTGGGTTCTGTTAGGGTTGCGTTCTACACCAAAAGAGGATTTGGAGGCTTCCCCAGCGGAGTTTGTTTTTTCTCAGCCACTGCGGCTCCTCGGGGAATTTTTACCAGATAATCCCGCGCCGGACAACTGTCTGTCTCAGCGTTTGCAGCATAGCGCAGACACAGGCATGCTACTGGGCCTGGCCCACCACTGTTTTCCACGCACTTTCCTGCCAAAAACACCCCACATTGCGCCCACCCTACGATGGCCCGTTCAGAGTGCTGGAACCAGGGGACAAACATTTTTTATTAGACTTGGGGGGTCGTAGGGAGAAAATATGTATAGACAGACTTAAGCCCACCTTTGTGGTGGCGGACGAGCAAGTGATGTTGGCTCGGGCCCCTCGGCGTGGAAGACCCCCATTGAGAACTCCCCAGGTAGAAGATTCATCAGAGCAGCCACACGGGCAAGTAGAATGCCACCCCCCTTGCCATTGCCCACCTGCAGACAGACACACCCCCAGGAGCCCCCCACCGGCACACCAGTGCCGCAGACCCTCGTTACAGCAGATATGGGAGGAGACTGAAGCCAAAAGGACGTGAGGGTTGAAGCTCAGTCTGAGACTCTGGGGGGGCGGGGTGTAGGGAATCCACACTGCGATATTCATCTCAGACTGGAAGCAGAGGGGAGGGGAATATTCCCTCTGCCAGCAGAGCGTGGGGGATTTAACGGAGAAGGACAGTACGTATTGTAATGGGAAAGATGGTAATGCAGTAGTAAGGGGTGAATGTGTGAACATATTGTAATGCAAGATTTCAGGCAGAAGGGGGAAGGAATGGAGTGGTATAAAAGGAGACCCTGGTGTATTGAGCAAGTCTTTTTCTGTGTATGAATTAAGTGGGAGTGAGAAATAAAGTTTCTCTGTCGTGTAAGTCTGGTTCCTTTATTTGCACTCTCCACAATACAAACTCTGACTTTGAAACAGGTAGTTATATTCACACAAACCTGCTTCAACATGACCAGAG
Organism: Pholidichthys leucotaenia; assembly: GCA_020510985.1. NCBI lineage: Eukaryota > Metazoa > Chordata > Actinopteri > Cichliformes > Pholidichthyidae > Pholidichthys > Pholidichthys leucotaenia. The sequence goes on from CM035848.1 coordinate 53,196,844, forward strand.
TAACTTCTGGTTAATATTTTGAAACAACCTTCATTCTCACAAAACAAACAAACAAACAAACAAACAAACAAACAAACAAACAAACAATTTTTGATACAAAACAACAATCTCACAGTATTTTACTGATGGGCATATGCAGTCAAAACCTCAACGGTACAGAAAAAAATGCTTCTGTATGAACCTTAAGTAGTTTGTTTTTAAAAAGAAAACAGCAAGATGTGGTAAATTTAGCTTTTATGGCATTTTATTAGCTTTTTATGGCTTTTTTTGGCATTGTGTTTATAATTTGTTGTTTTTTTTCCCCTACAGAAATAAATATTGCACGACCAACTTTGTCTCTACCTTGGGCTCAACAATTTCTCAGACTGGGGACCTAAGGCCTGAGGTTGTCTATAAAGCGGTTAAGGATCCTCCTGCTTGAAGGATTGTGTTACCGACACATTTTGGCTCCGAGAAAAGCACATACTGCATTCTGAAAATATCAGTTTAACTAGTATAAGCTTTAAACAGCTAAAAATTAACGCTTTAACGGATCATCTTGGCTCTTCCAAAAAAAATACTTCTGTCTATGTATTTATCGGTTTAAAATACACAGATTTTGTGTGCACCGTTTAATAATTTTCAAATCTCACGCCACTAGCAACCCCTTCCTTCCCCTTCAAGCTGTAATTGATGCTCAAGGCCACATGACAAGTTACTGAGACATTGACATTTTTTGTTGTGGTATACCCACCACTGTTGTTGGCTTTTGTTTCAATAAATTGTTTGAGATGTGGAAATCACTATTGCATGCTTCTACTTAGATGAGCTGCTTTCATGATGTAATATCACTGTAGTGTGAATGTTTTACATTTTCCATGAATTTCACCCAAAAGCCAAATATCCCTAACTTTTTGTGAGTAGTGTATTGGACAAAGATTGTTGAAGATGGAGCTGCTAGTTAGGAGGAAAAGAAGAAGACTACAGAGAAGATTCATGGATGTAGTGAAGGAGGACATGGAGAGGGTTGGTGTTACAGAGGAAGATGCAAGGGATAGGGTGAGATGGAGGCAGATGATCCACTGTGGCGACCCCTAAAGGGAGCAGCCAAAAGAAGAAGAATGAAGAAGAATTGTTAATTTGATAGAAAAAGATGTAAGCATTATGCCCCTTATTTGGCTCCATACCACTGTGGCTGGTGAGCACAAAAAAAACTAGAAAAGCACTCGGAGAGTGCAGACCTCCGCCAAGCGCCACAGTTCCCCCCATACAGTGTTTAACATCATAAATATTAATCCTTCATTTATTTTGTGTAACTTTATAGATTCGTTGACCATGAAAAAAATGCCATTCGCAAGTGGCATATATTCGCTCTACTGTGATGCTTGTTGTGTGTTTATAGCTTCATTTGTTCTTTTAAAAATTTCAAATGTTCCCTATTTTTTCATTTTTTTGCATCATTATCCAGATTTATTCCATTTCCTTAGGTCTTAAATGTCTTGTAGAAGCTGTTGAAAACTTGTCCTGTATTATGCAAATTACTGTGATTCCCGTTTTGGAAATCTCAATAAGTAAAAAAAATTCCTGGATCCAGACGGTGATCCGGATCACCACCAAAATCTAATCATCTGTAGGATACGGCATTTCTGACAATCTCTGAAAATTTCATGAAAATCCGTCCATAACTTTTTGAGTTATCTTGCTAAAAAACAAACAAACAGACAGACAAACCAACGCCGATGAAAACATAACCTCCTTGACGGAGGTAAAAACATCAAAATTTTGATACACAGATAGTTGGTTACTAATTATGCCACAATATTCTCAAAGGCTGGAAATGTCATCATTCTACTGTAATTCACTGCATCAATAGACTAACAGTGAAAGAATGTTTAGTTACTCTAATTCCACTTGAATTCAAGCTGGATTTGAATGCAGGATAGTTTTTCTTTTAACGCTGCTCTTTTAATATGAGTGATTATCTTGTCTTTTTCTTTAGGTTTAAACCTGGTTGCATTCTTGGTGATCGTCATCTCCTACTCCTGTATGTTCTGCTCTATCTACAGGTACATCTCAAAAAATTAGAATATCATGAAAAAGTTCAACATTTTCTGTCACTCATTTCAGAAAGTGAAACCCATATATTATATAGATTCATTACACAGAGAGTGATATATTTCAAGTGTTTATTTTAATTTTGATGGTTATGGCTTACAGCCCATGAAAACCCCAAGATCAGTTTCTCAAAAAATTAGAATTTACATAAAATTAATTTAAAAAAATGATTTTTAACGCAAATGTGGACCAACTGAAAAGTATGTCCATGTACACACTCAATACTTGGTCAGGGCTCCTTTTGGATTAATTACTGTATCAATGTGGCGTGGCATGGAGGTGATCAGCCTGTGGCACTGCTGAGGTGTTATGAAGGTCCAGATTGCTTTGATAGTGACCTTCAGCTCGTCTGCATTGTTGTGTCTGGTGTCTCTCATCTTCCTCTTGACAATCCTCCATAGATTCTCTGTGGGGTTTAGATCAGGAGAGTTTGCTGGCCAATGAAACACAGTGATGCCATGGTCATTAAACCAGGTTTTGATACCTTTGGCAGTGTGAGTGTGTGTGTGTGTGTGTGTGTGTGTGTGTGTGTGTGTGTGTGTGTGAGGGGGTTCCAAGTCCTGCTGGAAAATGAAATCAGCTTCTCCATAAAGCTTGTCAGCAGAGGGAAGCATGAAGTGCTCTAAAATTTCCCAGTAGACGACTGCGCTGACTTTGGTCTTGATAAAACACAGTGGACCAACACCAGCAGATGACATGGTTTCTCAAACCATCACTGGCTGTGGAAACTTCACACTAAACCTCAAGAAACTTAGATTCTGTCTTCTCCGCTCTTTCTCCAGACTCTGGGATGTTGATTTCCAAATGAAATGCAAAATTTACTTTTATCTGAACAGAGATCATCTGCTGGTGATTGTCCACTGTGTTTTGTCAAGACCAAAGTCAGCGCAGTCCAGTGAGGCGGCATGGAAAAATAAGCTGCAGTGCTGTGGTTTTAAGCAGGTTTTATTATATCATGTCGCCTTCACGGGATCCCCTCTCCGGTGCATAGTGGAGCAGCCCGGAGCGGGATCCCTAAGCTCTCAGAGAAGGAGAGGAGGACACGTGTGTGTCTACCAGTTGCAGGATCAGAGTGAGAGAAGAAGAGTAAGAGAAAGATTGCGTTACAGAGTTGCACCTTAAATACTTGATCATAACAATACATCAAAGAGACGTACCCCACAGTCTAGAATGATCAAAGGGACAACAGAACAGGCAGGAGGTATTTGCATTTGTAAGCCATACATCACAATGGGCAGATTAGCTAGACCTCGCTCCAAGTGTCAGACAAAGAGGCTAACAAGCACATCTACACATTGATCTGAGTCTCTAGGTCACAGTAAGGGCAAACTAGGAAATTTTAGAGCACTTCATGCTTCTCTGTGCTGACAAGCTTTATGGAGAACCTGATTTCATTTTCCAGCAGGACTTGGAAACCCCCCCCCCCACACACACACACACTGCTAAAAATATCAAAACCTGGTTTAATGACCATGGCATCACTGTGTTTGATTGGCCAGCAAACTCTCCTGACCTAAACCCCATAGAGAATCAATGGAGTATTGTCAAGAGGAAGATGAGAGACACCAGATCCAACAATGCAGACGAGCTGAAGGTCACTATCAAAGCAACCTGGACCTTCATAACACCTCAGCAGTGCCACAGGCTGATCACCTCCATGCCACACCGCATTGATACAGTAATTAATCCAAAAGGAGCCCCGACCAAGTATTGAGTGTGTACGTAGACATACTTTTCAGTTGGTCCACATTTGTATTAAAAAAACTACTTTTTTTAAATTAATTTTATTTAATATTCTAATTTTTTGAGAAACTGAATTTGGGGTTTTCATGGGCTGTAAGCCATAATAATCAGAATTAAAATAAACACTTGAAATATATCACTCTCTGTGTAATGGCTCTATATAATATATGGGTTTCACTTTCTGAAATGAGTGACAAAAAATATTGAACTTTTTCATGATATTCTAATTTTTTGAGATGTTTTTGTATAAGACTGGCCTCAACGCAACAGACTTGAGGTGTGTTATGCCGAGAACTACTCGCTTGCTGAGAATTGCATCCCATCGTCGCGGACACGTGGGAATGTGCGGGACTGTGTGTATGAACGCCTGGGAACACGCACAACTGTGTGCGACAACGTGCATCTAAGGGAGAAACGCTGTAACACCACAAACACTCAGTATAACCCTACAGCCAGGCTTGTATAACAAGTTGTACATTTTTAGAAGTAAAAATTATTGCCTCTTGTAAATGGGCTTTAAATTATGTTTATTCGCCAGACATTTTAGTGTTTCAAAGGGGGTTAGAAATCACAGTGATCCAACTCTAAGTCTACATAGTGTAACATCGGGGCTTTTCCCAGTATGCCTTGCCAGTAGAGACGTTATTTTTGTGTATGTTTAGTGTTGTTACTGTGTTATTATACAGCTGTGTCATTATAACTGCGTTATAATGACCCAGCAGTGTTATAGGTAGAATTAGAGCAGGAGTATATTAGGTAATATTAGAGCAGGAGTGATTATGTGTTGTGTAACCTTGATATAAACGGAGGTCGGTGAGAATGACCTCCCCTCCTGTCTGTGTTCGTTGTTGTGTTTTAATAAAGCCTGTTGCGTCGCAGCCATCTGCTCCCTTTCTTTGTGTGAACCTCGCATACGTCACACTGGTGTCAGGAGTGGGATCATGGAACAGATGGAAGCCAGGATCAGAACGGAGATCCAGCAGCTGGAGCGACTCATCGCTCAGCTGGCGACGGACAACGGAGCTGAGACACCGACCCCCAGAGCCGCTCACTGGGACGAACAAAGCAGCAGACCCGACGGGACCATCGTACCCCGCCTTCTGTCTTTTACAAGGCATTGTGGGCTGAGCAGAGCAAACCAGCCCCGCTCCCCGCCCTTTTCAGGGCAGGACCGGCCGGCGATTCCACTGTGACCAGGGGCGGTGATCGACCGGGAGGCGACCGTCCCATCCATCCGGCAGCAGGCCAAGATTCCCCACTTCAACGGCGAGACCCTGCTGAACGACTACCTGGTCCAGGTTGAGCTGGCTGCCTCGCTGAACGGCTGGCCACCAGAAGAAACTGCCGTGCAGGTCGCGCTGGCCTTGGAAGGGAGAGCCCTCTGCACGCTGTCTGACCTCTGGCCTGAGGAGCACCGCAGCTTGCCAGTGCTACAAGGAGCACTCCAGAGACGGTTTGGGAGAATGGCCGACGCTGAGCACACCCAGGAACAGCTGGCCAACCACCGTCAAGGCAGCCAGGAGAGACTAGGAGCCTACGCGGCGGACATACGGCTGCTAACATGGCGCAGCTACCTGGACTTCGAACTGGAGGTAGTGGAGAAGCTCGCCCTCCGGAACTTCATTCGAGGTCTCCACCCGGCCCAGCTCCAGAACCATGTCCGGATTAACGCCGTGAGCAACTGGGAGACTGCGGTGGCAGAAGCAGAGTGGGTGCAGCCGCTGATGAATCGTACAGCCAAGCCAAGACAAAGAGCCTTCCAGGTCACGGCTAGAGCGAGGGGGAGGAGGAGGAGTTACGACAGACCATGGCAGCGCGTCCAAGGAGAAGACGGCCGCGGTGATGCGAGGAAGGGTGCTTCCGCTGCGGAGAGCCAGGACACATCGCGTGGTACTGCCCCGCACCCACTCCACGACAAACCGGCCCCTCGCCGATGTTAAACTAGAGCGAGGTGGCATAGATGGGGACAGGCCGCCTCCCACAGATGTTTCCCCTGACGAGTCGGCGCCGCGCGTGGGCTGAATTGGACACTTGCCAGGGATGTATTTACAGTGCAGCCTGGAAAAGATGTCGATCCGGGCTCTGACTGACACCGGCTCTACCATCTCCTTGGTCCGACCCAGTGTGCTGCCGGGCACAGACGAGACGACACCACGGGGGTGGGAACCCACCGAGCGCCACATCACCACAGCTACCAGTGAGCGCGCCAGATTGGGGGGGCGGAGAGTTCTTGTGGTGGGGGTGGCCGGTCAGAACATAAAACACCCGTTCTGGCTGGCTGACATCCAAGACCCCTGTATTATTGGACTCGACCTGCTCACAGTGTGGAACGCCAAGATCAACACCGCCAGACTGTCCCTCCAGCTGGGAACCTGGACCATCACGCTCCACAACGGAACCCAGAGAAGGAACACGAGGCCTGCGCGATCGAGGGACCACCAGGACGGACCAGACCAGACGGGGCGCCACAAGGATTGGACACAACGGCGCCACCAGCACGAGCAGAGGGAGCACGAGCACACACAGGGGCAGCAAGGGGAGGGGTCAACGTGTTGGCAGAGATGCAGCAGGCGGTCGAGGAATTATTCCAGAAGAGCTGCAGTCGGCTTGAGCCGGGACAGAGACGTCAGCTGCGGGAGCTGTTGGACTGCTATATGGGAGTCTTCGCTGCCAAGGACAAGGAATGCAACCGGACCGGCTTGGTGCAGCACGAGATCGACACCGGTGAGACCAGGCCAATTCGGCTCCGCCCACGCCGGCTGCCCTTTTCAAGGTGGGCAGCGGCAGAACTAAAAGTGCGAGAAATGCTGGAGGCAGACATCATTGAGCCCTCCAGCAGCCCCTGGGTGGCGCCGGTGGTGATGGTCAGGAAGAAGGACGGGTCGTGGTGGTTCTGCATGGACTACCGACGCCTGAGTGACGTCACCCGTAAAGACTCCTACCCCTGCCCCGGATCGATGATGCGCTGGACCACATCGCCGGCTCCAGCTGGTTCAGCTCGCTGGATCTACACAGCGGCTATTGGCAGGTAGAGCTGTCACCTGAGGCCCGCCAGAAAACAGCTTTCTCCATTGGGCAGGGACTGTATCAGTTTAAAGTGATGCCGTTTGGACTTTGCAATGCCCCGGCCACCTTTGAACGCTTGATGGAGCGAGTGCTGGCTCACGTGCCCCAGAGCCACTGCGTTGTTTACCTGGATAACCTACTGGTGCATGCAGCTGATTTTGACAGCGCCCTGTCCAATCTCCCAGAAGTACTGGACGCCATCCGACAGGCCGGACTGCGGTTGCACCCGAGGAAGTGTCACCTATTTCGGCGGGAGACCACCTTCCTGGGCCACGTCGTCAGCACAGCGGGAGTCGCCACAAATCCAGAAAAGATGGCAGCGGTGCGAGACTGGCCAGTGCCGCGGAATGTGGGAGAACTGCGGAGCTTTCTCAGACTGGCCTCCTATTATAGGAGGTTTGTGAAAGACTTCCCCACCATCGCCAGCCCGCTGCATCAGCTGATGCAGAAAGGACGCGCATTTCAGTGGAGTGAGAATTGTGCTGCTGCTTTTTCCCAACTTTGCACAGCGCTCATCAGAGCTCCCATCCTGCAGTACCCCGACCCGAACTGCCCTTTCATCGTGGACATGGACACCGGCAACCAGGGCATCGGGTTGTGCTATCCCAGGAGGGAGAGCAGGGAGAGCAGGCAGTCGCTTTTTTCAGCTGCACTCTCAGCAGAGCCGAGAGGAATTACTGTGTTACTCGCAGAGAGCTGCTGGCTGTCATCCAGGGGCTGCGCCATTTCCGCCCGTATGCGTACGGGGGAAGGTTCCAGCTCAGGACGGATCATGCTTCCCTGACCTGGTTGTTGAACTTTAAGGAACCGGATGGACAGTTGGCGAGATGGCTGGAGGCACTGCAGGATTATGATTTTCAGATTGTGCATCGGGCAGGCCACCTCCATGCCAACGCTGATGCGCTGTCTTGGCACCCCTGTGCGGCAGAGGATTGTCATCACTGCCAGAGGGCTGAGGATCGAGACCAAGCCGTCCCACAGGCCGCTGCTCTCCGAACCGCAGTGAGCAGAAATAACGCAGCGACACACAGCTCCTCCTCGGATGATCGGGCAGCCTCCCCCAGCGATAACGTCACAGAGGTCCTTGGCACACAGCAGCTGCAGAGCGAGCAGGACAGAGACCGGGTCATTTCTCGGGTTTGGCAGTGGCTGGACACAGGCCAACGGCCCGCCTGGGAGGTTGTGTCGGCACTGGACCCAGAGACTAAGGCCCTACACTCCCAGTGGGCCAACCTCCGCTGTCACGAGGGCGTGGTGTATCGGCAGTGGCAGACTCCAGCTGGGCAGCGGCACATCTGGCAGCTGCTGGTTCCTCGTCAACTCCAGCCCAACGTTCTCCAGCTGGTTCATGGGGCGGTAGGAGCGGGCCACTTCGGGGTGACAAAGACTTTGCAGCGTCTTCGAGCTCGGTTCTACTGGCCCGGATGTCACCAGGATGTAGAGCTCCATGTCCACTGCTGAGACACCTGCACAGCTCAGAAAGGGCCAACTCAGCGATCCCACGCTCCCTTGCAGCAGTACCGAGTGGGAGCACTGATGGAACGGGTGGGAATGGACATTCTGGGCCCTTTTCTGACTACGGACCGGGGGAATCGCTACATGCGGGTCGCAATGGATTATTTTACCAAGTGGCCAGAGGCATACGCAGTCCCGGATCAGAGCAGCGCTACGACGGCATCAAAGCTGGTGGACAAAATGTTCTGTCGGTTTGGTGCACCGGAGGAGCTGCATAGCAATCAGGGTCGGAACTTCAAGGCAGAGGTCTTCGGAGAGGTCTGCAAGTGGCTGGGCATCCGGAAGACCCGGACCACCCTGCTGTATCCACAGAGTGACGGCCTGGTCGAACGATTCAACCAGATCCTCACCACCCAGCTCGCTGTCCTAGTGGACCAGCGACAGCGAGACTGGGACCTGCATCTGCCTTTTGTTCTGTGGGCATATCGGACAGCAGCTCAGGAATCCACCCGATGCACCCCTGCAGCGCTGATGTTTGGACGCCAGCTGCGCACACTGGTGGATTTGGTATCTCCCCCCCCCCCCCCCCCCCCCCCGAGCCGGAGGTGGAGGGCAAACCTGGGTTGGATTATTTTTTTTGTTTGAAGGAACATCTCCACACAGTGCACGAACTGGCTCGGGAGACCCTGGCAGCGGCGGGGGGTCAGCAGAAGCGAGCGTATGACTCCCGCTGCCAGGGGAGGGACTTTGCACCGGGAGACCGAGTCTGGGTTTTCTGCCCTGAGAGGAAAAGAGGACGATCACCGAAGTTGGCGAGCCATTGGTCGGGACCGTGCGTGGTTCTGCAGAGACTGTCTGTTGTGGTGTACAGGGTGAGGCTTAAGAAAAGGGACCGGGTCGTGGTACTTCACCGTGACCGTCTCGCCCCGTACCAGCCATCGGCCCCGCTGGTGGTCAAACTGGAGCCTTCATCCCAACCAGATACGCCAACCGAGACTCAGATGAACACTGGCGGGCCTGTACGTGCTGGTCGTCGGCATCGAAGGCCGCTCCGACACCTGGAAGGGTTTGTGTTGGACTTTTGAGTTGGACATTCATTTTCTGGGGACAGAAACCAGTCCGGGGGGGGGAGCAGTGTAACATCGGGGCTTTTTCTCAGCATGCCTTGCCAGTAGAGACGTTATTTTCGTGTATGTTTAGTGTTGTTACTGTGTTATTATACTGCTGTGTCATTATAACTGCGTTATAATGACCCAGCAGTGTTATAGGTAGAATTAGAGCAGGAGTGATTATGTGTTGTGCAACCCTGATATAAACGGAGGTCGGTGAGAATGACCTTCCCTCCTGTCTGTGTTCGTTGTTGTGTTTTAATAAAGCCTGTTGTGTCACAGCCATCTGCTCCCTTTCTTTGTGTAAACCTCGCATACGTCACAATAATAACAGAATAAATTGATTATTGTGATTTTTTTTTTCGAGATTCTTTGAGACTCTTGGATTCTTTAGTACATCCACATGTTTCAGATTTGAGGGTCAGTTTATTATGAATGTGTCAAGCTGGTGCAAACTTGTTTGTGAGCATAATTTATTTACATATTATTATTATTACATTGTAGGGAACCCACCCTGGGATATTCATCTCAGACTGGAAGCAGAGGGGAGGGGAATAGTCCCTCTGCCGGTAGAGCGTGGGGGATTAAACGGAGGAGGACAGTATGTATTGTAATGGGAGAAGTTATAGTAATGCAGCAGGAAGGAGTAGCTGCGGGGACAGTAAGGGGTGGATGTGTGAATGTATTGTGATGCAAGATTTCAGACAGCAGGGGGAAGGAATGGAGTGATATAAAAGGAGAGACCCTGGTGTATTGAAGAAGGCTTTTTCTGTGTATGAATGAAGTGAGAGAGAGAAATAAAGTGCGTCTGCCGTGCAAGTCTGGTTCCTTTATTTGCACTCTCCACACTGGTGACCCTTGACGAATTATGGAACACGAGGCAAGAACCCTGGAGTCGGCCCGGACAGGAAGCCCCAGCAACGCGGCAAGCATCCCAGAGACGGCCCGGAGGGAAAGCCCCAGCAACGCGGCAAGCATCCCAGAGACGGCCCGGACGGAAAGCCCCAGCAACACGTGCGCTGTTTCGGTCAAACTACCAAACTTCTGGCTGCACGACCCGCAGTCTTGGTTCCTCCACACTGAGGCTCAGTTTGCCCTCCGGGGAATAACGGCAGATGACACCAGATATTACTATGTGATCACAGCGCTGGACGCTCGCATGACTCAGCAAGTAGCGAGCCTGCTCCAACAGCCTCCAGCCCACAATAAATACAGGACTCTCAAGGCCGTGCTGACCCGGCGCTACACACTCTAGGACTGTGAGAGAGCAGAGACACTCCTGATGGAGAAGATGTTAGCGTTGATGGGCACGGACGACGGGCATTTTCTGTTTGCCCACCTTTTCCTCTGGAACCTCCCAACAGAGGCAAGAGCGGTCCTTGCCAACTCGCCGTTGCTGGCCCTGCATGACTACCGTGTGCTAGCCCAGGAGGCAGATCGGATCATCCTCACCACCAGAGCCCTCACAGTGAACGCGGCGGCGTCGGAACCCAGCGAGACAACCAGCGGAGGCGAGGAGCCATCAACGGTAGCGGCAGCGGGGGCCAGGAAGCGCCAGAGAAACACGCTCTGCTTCTACCACTGCCGCTTTGGAGAGAACGCACGCAGATGTGTGCCACTGTGCCAATTCAAGCGTTCGGGAAACGCCAAGGCCGGCAGTCAGTAGCAGCTGCAACCGCCGGTGAAGAGAACAAGCTGCTCTACGTGACGGACTCACGCTCGGGGAGACGGTTCCTCGTAGACACCGGCTCCCAAAAGAGCATCATCCTGCCATCCTACGCCGACCAGCTAGCGGGACCTAGCGGCCCCAGGCTGATAGCCGTAAATGGCTCGGACATTAAGACTTTTGGTGAGAGAGCACTGACTTTATCCCTACACGGCCGTATGTACGAGTGGACTTTTGTCATAGCGGCATTGAGTTTCCCAATCCTGGGAGCTGATTTTCTGTGTGCACACGGGTTGTTAGTCGATGTGGCTAACAGAGGCTTGTTTTTTTTTTTTTTTTTTTTTTGATTTTGTATACTTTATTGATCCCCAGAGGAGAAATTGAGGGCATCCACCTGGATGGATGAAGCAGCCACGGTACAGCGCTATCCCTTAACCATTCACACCTAGGGCCACTTTAGAGTCTTCAATTAACCTAACCTGCATGTTTTTTTGGCCTGTGGGAGGAAACCGGAGAAATCCCGGAGTAAACCCATGCAGATACGGGGAGAACATGCAAACTCCACACAGATCACTGTTGGTCAGGGGCTGGGATCGAACCAGGGATCCCATGGCCAAGGGTGAGTTGCTGTGCTGCCGCAGTGCTAACCACTGCGCCACCGCACTGCCTAAGTGCAGTGTCTTTTGATTCTCTTCCCTGTACAGCTCGAGGGGCCGGGCCAGTAACACAAGCCAACGTCACAGCTCCAGGCAGTAAGTTTCACACACTGTTCACTCAGTTCCCAGCCCTCACGGTCCTGGCGTTTTCGGCGGCCATCACTAAACACGGGGTGGAACACTTTATCACCACCACCGGGCCGCCCGTTTTCACATGACCTCGGCGCTTGGACGCAGCTAAACTGGCCATAGCGCGCGAGGAGTTTGCCAACCTGGAAAGGTTTGGCATCATCAGGCGCTCAAACAGCCCATGGGCATCCCCGCTACACATGGTCCCTAAGGCTGAGGGATCGTGGCGACCATGCGGAGATTTCCGCAGATTGAATAACGCCACAGCGCACGACCGCTACCCGATTCCCCATATTCAGGATTTTTCCGTTCACCTCGCCGGGGCACGCATTTTTTCTAAAATAGACCTGGTCCGCGGTTACCACCAGGTCCCAGTGCGCACGAAGGACATACCCAAAACAGTGGTAATAACTCCGTTTGGCTTGTTTGAGTTTTTACGCAAGCCCTTCGGATTAAAAGGCGCGGCACAGACATTCCAACGCATGATGGATGCGATGTTGCACGGTCTGTTGTTTGTGTTCGTCTACCTGGATGATATCCTGGTGGCCAGCGCGTCCGAGGACGAACACGTAACCCACCTCAGGACGGTTTTCCAGAGGTTGGAAGAGCATGGGTTAATAATCAACCCGGCGAAATGCCAGTTCGGCGTGACAGGGATTGATTTTTTTGGGGCACCGCGTCTCACCGGAGGGAGCGATACCCTTGCCCAACAAGGCGTCGTGGCGAATTTTCCCCGACCTCAGACGGTCAGGGCGCTGCAAGAATTTTTGGGGATGGTTAACTTTTATAACCGGTTCCTCCCCCGCGCAGCTCAGCTTATGCAGTCACTGTACGCCGCGCTCAAGAAACGGAAACCGGCGGACAGAGTCAAATGGACTCCGGAGCGGGAGCAGGCATTCTCTGAGGTTAAAACAGCCCTGGCAAACGCCGCACTGTTGGCACACCAGGACCCGGCGGCCCGGATAGCGCTCACTACGGATGCCTCGGACGTGGCCATAGGGGCCGTCGTGGAGCAACATGTCGGCGGTTCTTGGCAGTCGCTCGCTTTTTTCAGCAGGGCTTTGCGCGACAGTGAGCGTAAATACAGCGCGTTCGACAGAGAGTTGCTGGCTCTCCACCTGGCCATACGTCACTTCCAGTTCTGGCTGGAAGAGCCCAGCTTCACTGCGTTCGTAGACCACAAGCCGCTAATGTTCGCGATGGCCAAGGTTTCAGAACCATGGTCGGGCCGGCAGCAGAGACAGTTGGCCGCGATCTCGGAGTTTACGACCGATATTCAGCATGTGTCGGGTAAACTGAATGTGGTGGCGGACTGTCTCTCGCACGCAGTAGTGGCCCCAGTCTGCATAGGGATAGATTACACAGCCATGGCCACAGAGCAGGTTGGCGATGCGGATGTGTGCATGCTCCAGTCTGGACCAACAGGGTTAAGGCTGGAGAGCAGAGTACTGCAAGAGAGCAGCCCCCGCCTAATCTGCGACGTCTCCACGGAACGCCCGCGCCTGGGTGTCCCAGTTGCTTGGCGCCGCCGAGTGTTTGAGGCAGTTCATGCTCTGGCACAGCTCAGGAGTGCGCGCGTCAGTCAAAATGGTGGGAGCGAAGTTCGTTTGGCCAGGCCTGCGCAAACAAGTGAAAGAGTGGGCTGCAGCCTGTGTAGCGTGCCAGCGAGCCAAAATACACAGACACACGAAGGCTCCGTTGGAACCGTTTCGTATACCGGCTAAGAGGTTTGACCATGTTCACGTGGCCCTCGTGGGCCCCCTCCCGCCGTCGCAGGGGTGCACGCACCTTCTGACAGTGGTGGACCGCACCACACGCTGGCCAGAAGCAGTCCTGCTGGTGGCAACTACGTCCGCGGACGTGGCGCGCACTTTTTTGTCAACATGGGTGGCACGTTTTGGCATCCCGTCGGACATCACGTCTGATAGGGGCCCGCAGTTTGTTTCAGACCTCTGGTCCGCGATGGCCTGTAGCCTGGGTGTTGCAATTCATCGCACAACTGTGTACAACCCACAGGCCAATGGGTTATGTGAGCGTTTTCATAGGTCACTGAAAGCAGCGCTCAGGGCTTCACTGATGGATGCAAATGGGGTAGACCGGTTGCCGTGGATTTTGTTGGGGTTGCATTCCGCACCTAAAGAGGATTTGGAGGCTTCCCCGGCGGAGCTTGTTTTTTCTCAACCATTGCGGCTGCCCGGGGAATTTTTGCCAGATAATCCCGCGCCGGACAACTGTCCGTCTCAGCATTTGCAGCATAGCGCAGATACAGGGACGCTGCCGGGCCCGGCCCACCACTGTTTTCCACGCGCTTTTGTGCCAAAATCTTTGAAGAATGCAGCGTTCGTGTTTGTCAGGCACGATGCCCACCGGCCCCCATTGCGCCCACCCTACGATGGCCCGTTCAGAGTGCTGGAACCAGGGGACAAACATTTTTTGTTAGACTTGGGGAGTCGTCAGGAGAAAATATGTATAGACAGACTTAAGCCTGCCTTTGTGATGGTGGACGAGCAAGTGATGTTGGCTCAGGCCCCTCGGCGTGGAAGACCCCCACGGAGAGCTCCCCAGGTAAACGATTCATTAGAGCAGCCACACGGGGAAGCTGAAGGTCCCCTCCCCCCCATCATTGCCCACCCGCAGACAGACACACCCCCAGGTGTCCCCCACTGGCACAACAGCGCCACGGAGGCGGAGAACCCCCGTTACAGCAGATACAGGAGGAAACTGCAGCCAAAAGGACATGAGGACTGAAACTCTGTCTGAGATTCTGGGGGGGGCGGTGTAGAAGCTGGGTTAATCATCTCAGACTGGATGCAGAGGGTAAGCAGAGGAGGACAATAGCTATTGAGATTATGTTGATGTGGCAGGAAGGAGAGCGGGGAGACGGGGGGGGGGAAGTATGGTTGAATGTATTGTGATGCGAGATGTCATGCAGAAGTGTTATGGGTGAAGGGTATAAAAGGAGAGACCCTGGTGTATCGACTTAATGCTTTTTCTGTATGATTGATGTGAGAGTGAATAAAGTCATCTGTTGCAAGAGTCTGCCTCCGTTATTTACACTCTCCACAAAGTAACCAAAACCAAATTATTTTATTTACTGAAGACTGTATTATTGGATGTGCCAGTGCAGAAGACACTGCAGACTTTAGTGATAGTACCATTATATGGAAGAATTCTGGGCCATATTAGCATCTGGATTTTCTAATAATGGGTTAGGGCAGGGGTCTCCAATCATGTGCCATGGAGGGCCAAGACCCTGCAGGCTTTACCTCCAACCAGTGTCTTCAACAGCAGATTCCACTGAATTTCTTCCACTGACTGCTGATCAGTGAAAACACCTGCTGAAGACACTGGGTAGAAGAGAGAACCTGCAGGGTCTTGGCCCTCCATGGCACATATATGGCACCTGGCGATCAGGTTTTGGCAGCTGATCACTTTTTGCCGTGACACCACCACAGGTTCAGTGCTGCTGGAACAGGTACATCCCATGATGTCTCAACAGTCTCTCCATGATTTTCACACAGATCAGAACAATTTGTTGCACAGAAAGCTAAACATTTCTACAGACATTCTTAAGTTCAATAACCACTGAGCATTTGTGAGGCTGGGGTGACATCAGTGAGAGGCTGTCTTGAACACCCGGACCCATGGTTTGAAGTGGTAATTTTCCCGCAAGAGAGCCATCTGAAACACACACACAGCATACATATTTTAGTACCTAATAGCGATAACTTGCAGACATTACAATGTAGTGCGGCGGACTTAAAGCAAACTAGCATTAGCAATCATTAGCTTACCTTCATATGTGATCTGGTTCGTATCCTCACGTCTTCGGCTCTATGGCTTCCTAAATGCTCCAGTACTTTTCCAGAGTGTTTGGTCTTGCTGTCTGTACCCTTGTCTGGCTCTCATTTTTTGCCTTTACGCTGATTAAAAGCCAGACACCGAGCAGTCGCCTCGTAAGACGCCATGTTGTGCTTTGCTTGTGTGGTGTGTTTTATGTCAAGGGAATGTGGCGCTGCCTTGTTGTAAAAAAAAAAAAATCCCACCCACCCCAAGTGGTACTCTGCTGTAATTGAAACAAAAGCGTGCTGGGCTGTGTAAAACTGTGAAGAGGCGTGTAGAGCTGACTGGGGACTAGTGGAAAAGGGCCATTAAAGCCCCTTTTCCACTAGTACCTACTCAGCCCGACTCGCCTCGACTCTTCTCAGCTCGACACGGTGCAGTTGGTTTTCCATTTCAACTGAGTACCATCTCAAGTGGGTGGGGCTGGGTTCATTACAGGAAGGCAGCCCGTTATCCCGTTATGTTATTGACATGCTGACGTTTTCGCTGATAAATAACATAAGAGATGCTTAAAATCACAAAACACTCACCATCTCTCCCATGAGCAGCCTTCAGCTCGGAGACCTCCTGGTATATTTTTTCATTTCGGGTCGCTCTGCTGCAGCAGGGCCGACAGGGCTGAAAAGTTCATAGGCTGAAAAGGTCATTGCTGTCAAATTTGACCAAATGTAGTTTATTTTTCAAGCGCAGGGATCAAAGCGTGGCAACGCCGATGGAAGAACTGTGCGCGCCAATGGGGAGACTGTTGAAAAATAACCACATCTTATCAAATTTGACCACGATATGAACTTGTCAGCCTATAAATTTTTCAGCCCCGGCTAAGTGTTCCGAAATGAAATACCAGGAGGTCTCCGAGCTGATGGCTACTCACTGCTCACGGGGAAGATGGTGAGTGTTTTGTGATGGTGTTAATTTGTGTGTAGCCATTTTAAAAGCTCTGTCTGAAACAATCTGTTTTCAGCCTGACATTAATAAGCCCATAATGTAATACATTAATTGAATTATCTTGCTATGTGTGCAAGATGATTTAAGTATGCATTTAAAAGTAATGTGAAAGTTTTTTCCAAGTAACTAATTACTTTAATCATGCAGTAATTGGTAAAGTAACTCAATTACTTTTGAAAAGAAGTAACTAGTAACTAATTAGTTACTATTTTTTAGTAACTTGCCCAACACTGGTCAACACGTAGAAAAAGTGCATAATAGGGGCTTTTTAACAGGAGACCCAATAATGAAGAAAATATGGTAGTGAGATTCAAGATATCTGATTCAAGTTTTAAAACAATAGAGCCAATATTTTAACAAAAAGAAAGAAAAAAGTTAATTTCCTTTACCTTTAAATTAAATTTCCTGCAAATACAGAAATGGCTTGTTTGTCTTTATTTATCCAAATGATAAACATAATGTAAGAACAAAGCCATTTTACAGATAGGGAGCTGCAATTTACACAATACATGGCATAAAAAGACAAATTTTGGAGTAAAATAAGACAAAAAGTACATTAATGGAAGATGTTTCCCAACAACTTTCATTTCTCCAACATCCGTCTTTCAATATTCTGTACACTTTCCTTGACCTCTTCCTTAATGGTATATTCTTATTTACACACGTGGACAAAATTGTTGGTACCCCTCTGTTCATGAAAGAAAAACCCACAATGGTCACAGAAATAACTTGAATCTGACAAAAGTGGTAATAAATAAAAATTCTATGAAAATTAACCAATGAAAATCAGACAATGCTTTTGAATTGTGGTTCAACAGAATTATTTTAAAAAACAAACTCATGAAACAGGCCAGGACAAAAATGATGGTACCCCTAGAAAAGATTGAAAATAATGTGACCATAGGGACATGTTCAACCAAGATGTGTCCTCTAATTAACATCACAGGTGTCTACAAACCTGTAATCAGTTAGTCGGCCTATTTTAATGGGTAACAAGTAGTCACTGTGCTGTTTGGTGACATGGTGTGTACCACACTAAACATGGACCAGAGAAAGCAAAGGAGAGAGTTGTCTCAGGAGATTAGAAGGAAAATTATAGACAAGCATGTTAAAGGTAAAGGCTATAAGACCATCTCCAAGCAGCTTGATGTTCCTGTGACTACAGTTGCACATATTATTCAGAAATTTAAGATCCACGGGACTGTAGCCAACCTCCCTGGACATGGCTGCAGGAGGAAACTTGATGAAAAATGGAAGAGACGGATAATACGAATGGTAACAAAAGAGCCCAGAACAACCTCTAAACACATTCATGGTGAACTCCAAGGTCAAGGTACATCAGTGTCAGATCGCACCATCCGTCGTTGTTTGAGCCAAAGTGGACTTCATGGGAGACGACCAAGGAGGACACCACTGTTGAAAACAAATCATAAAAAAGCCAGACTGGAATTTGCCAAACCGCATGTTAACAAGCCACAAAGCCTCTGGGAGAATGTCCTATGGACAGACAAGACAAAACTGGAACTTCTTGGCAAGGCACATCAGCTCTATGTTCACAGATGCAAAAATGAAGCATACCAAGAAAAGAACACTGTCCCCACTGTGAAACATGGAGGAGGTTCTGTTATGTTGTGGGGCTGCTTTGCTGCATCTGGCACAGGATGTCTTGAATCTGTGCAGGGTTCAATGAAATCTCAAGACTATCAAGGTATTCTAGAGAGAGATGTGCTGCCCAGTGTCAGACAGCTTGGTCTCAGTCGCAGGTCATGGGTCTTGCAACAGGATAATGATCCAAAACACACAGCTAAAAACACCCAAGAATGGCTAAGAGCGAAACATTGGACTATTCTAAAGTGGCCTATGAGCCCTGATCTAAATCCTATTGGACATCTGTGGAAGGAGCTGAAACATGCCGTCCGGAGAAGGCACCCTTCAAACCTGAGACAACTGGAGCAGTTTGCTCATGAGGAGTGGGCCAAAATACCTGCTGAGAGGTGCAGAAGTCTCATCAACAGTTACAGAAATCGTTTGATTGCAGTGATTGCCTCAAAAGGTTGTGCAACAAAATATTAAGTTAAGGGTACCATCATTTTTGTCCAGGCCTGTTTCATGAGTTTGTTTTTTAAAATAATTCTGTTGAACCACAATTCAAAAGCATTGTCTGATTTTCATTGGTTAATTTTCGTAGAATTTTTATTTATTACCACTTTTGTCAGATTCAAGTTATTTCTGTGACCATTGTGGGTTTTTCTTTCATTAACAGAGGGGTACCAACAATTTTGTCCACGTGTGTAATTATTCAAATTCTATACACCTGTAACATATCAAAAAACCCACTGGCAACTACAGTTCTGTGAGATGGTACGATTTGAAAACACCAATCATTAAAAACAAATCCATTACATTCACTTAAATATCATCATTTTCATAGCAGTATATATTCCTCCCAGTGCAAATACCAGAGAAACCTGAATGTTCTCTATCACTCCATCAGTGAACTGCAATCTATTTAGAACAGCTAGAACCAACCTGAACCGTGCCATTCGAGTTGCTAAGTGTACCCTTGGTCAGAAAGTGCAAGACTTCTTCCATGACCCCATGAACACCAGACAAATGTGGCTGGGTATTCAAGCAGTTACAGACTATAAAGCTACTCCTCCCACTTGTGAGAACAACATTAACTTTCTCAATGAACTAAACAAATATTATGGGAGGTTTGAGGTACTCAACACCACTCCTGCAAAGAAATCCATTCCTCGCCTGAATGAGCAGTCACTGAAATTAGAAACAGCTGATATCAGAAGAACCCTAAGGAGACTGAATACTCAAAGCAACAGGCCCTGACAACATACCAGGACGAGTGCTAAAGGAATATACGGACGAGCTAGCTTGGGCTCTTACAGGCATCTTCAACATTTCACTGAACAAGACTGTGGTACCATCATGTCTAAACACTGCTACAGTTATACTGGTGCCCAAAAAATCCACAATTTCCTCACTCAATGATTACCGAAACGTAGCACTCACCCCTATCATGATGAAATGCTTCGAGAGGCTGATAAAAGCCCACATTGTTTCCATACTCCCTCCTACATTTGACCCATACCAGTTCGCTTACTGCTCTAACCTCTCCATAGAGGATGTCATTTCCTCTGTGCTCCACCTGAGCCTTGAACATCTGGAAGGAAAGAACACATATGCACGGATGTTGTTTCTAGATTTCAGCCCTGCGTTCAACACAATTATCCCACTGCATCTCGTGAGTTAACTGGCCCCCCTTGGTTTTAACACCCCCCCTTTGTAATCAGCTGCTTGACTTCCTCATCAACAGACTTTAGTCTGTGCGGGTGGGCAACAATGTTTCCAGTGTCATCTCCCTGAGCACCGGTTCCCCTCAAGGCTGTGTCTTGAGCCCGCTGCTGTTCACCCTGATGACCTATGACTGCTGTGCCAGGTACATTACTAATCATGTCGTGAAATTTGCAGACGACACGACAGTAGTGTGACTTATCCAGAATGACAATGACCTGGCCTACAGAAAGGAGGTGAAACATCTGGTAGACTGGTGCAAAGCCAACAATCTGTCTCTGAACGTCGACAAAACTAAGGAGATCATTGTGGACTTCAGGGAGAGTCAGCCCAGTCACGCATCACTCCTCATCAATGACACAGCAATGGAGACAGTCAGCAACACTAAGTTTCTGGGGATACAGATAACAGATACGCTGACCTGGTCTCATCACATTGGAGCACTTGTATAAAGAGCCCAGCAGCATATGTGTTTTCTGTGCAGGATGAGAAGAGCACATCTCCCCCCTTCAATTCTCACCACCTTCTTCAGATGCACCATAGAGACATACTGACCAGATATATCTCTGTATGGTCTGGAGCCTGCAGTGCCTCTGACTGGAAGTCCTTGGAGAGGGTGGTGAGGACAGCGGAAAAAGTCATTGGGACTCCATTTCCTTCCATCCAGGACATTGCAAGAAATCGCTGCCTGACCAGGGCCCATAAAATCACCAGAGACCCTTCCCACCCCCACCATGGACTGTTCTCCCTGCTGGCCTCTGGGAAGAGGTTCCACAGCCTTTGGAGTAGAACAGCCAGATTTAATAACAGTTTCTTCCCACTAGCAATATGACTGTTGAATTCAAAATGAAACTCCTACACTCCCTCGCACACCCACACTCTGTGGACTACTCCATACTCAGGAGTTTTTTAAATACTACTGCTGTGTAATATCAATGGCATACATGTGCAATATATTTTAAGCCATATTTTAATAGTATTTTACATTATGAATCATTTGATTTTTATTCCCTATTATTTTGCTGTTGTTTTTATCTGCACTATTCATAGCCAGAGTAACAAAATTTTGTTCTGATGAGCACTATAATGGTGTAAAATCTGAATGACAAATAAAGTCTGTGTAAGTCTAAAGAAACACTAAAAGTTACAAGCTTTAAAATGAAAAGACAGATACAATATAAAAGGAACTTAAAAAAAACTTGGCTCAATAAATTCATTCATTCATTCATTCATCTTCTTCCGCTTAATCCTTTTCGGGTCGCGGGGGGGCTGGAGCCTATCCCAGCATCTTTGGGCGAGAGGCAGGGTACACCCTGGACAGATCGCCAGTCCATCACAGAGCCAACACAGAGAGACAGACAACCATTCACTCTCACAGTCATACCTAAGGACAATTTAGAATCCCCAGTTTTTGATGCCAGTTAACCTAACTTGCATGTTTTTGATATGTGGGAGGAAACCGGAGAAATCCCGGAGTAAACCCACGCAGACACGGGGAGAACATGCAAACTCCACACAGATCACTGTTGGTCGGGGGCTGGGATCGAACCCAGGATCCCCCAGCCAATTAAAAAAAAAATTGATTTTAATAGAAATGTTGGCTGACTGAAAAGCATGTCCATGTACACACTCAACACTTGGTCAGGGCTCCCCCTGCAAAGAAGTGTTATGTACAGTCTCTGAGCAGTGCAGATTATAAAGTCAGACAGCAGCAGGTAGGAAGGACCTGCGGAACCTCTCCCTCGGGCACATAGGATAGCGCAGTCTGATGCGAAATGAGCTCTTCAGTGCATTTAGCGTGTCCCACATGGGGAGGGCCTCGGACTTCAGCAGAGATGACAGCTTAGCCACCACCATCCTCTCTCATATCTCCTCCACTGGGTCAAGGCAGCACCCCAGAACAGAAATTGTCTCAATAAATATCTGTATCAAACATAAAACATCAGCCTTTGCATAACTAAATATTGTCAATTAGCAATGTTACTCTATATTACACTGTACATGATGTGCATTATTGGTGAATACTAATCAACAGATCCCAAAACAGAGTGATATCATGAAGTGAGATTCCAGATTCATTATTTGAATTACCAGGCTCTAGCAGAGTAAACTCATTACGATTCACTGTGAGTCAGATTCTTTCATACTGCAGCCAAAAATAGGATATCTGAATATCACATGGGCAGAGTCAGAGATAAACCCCCTCTGACATTTACATGATATAGAGCAAATGGAGGTAAAAGGCACTTCTGCATTGCTTCACTTTTCAGAAGGGAATGCTTTGTCCTTCTTTTACAGTCCACAGTCTGAAGATGAAGTCTATTACTGTTCATGAATCTTCTCCTTGATCTTTCTGTGGTCACGTCTTTAACACCCAGGTTGATGATTGTTAATGAGGAGAATGGTAGAGTATTCAGTTATCCTCCTGGTCCTTGATGTTTATCTAATCTAACTTTATGCACAATAAGTGGGATCTAAGACAACACCATTCTAAAAGAGGAACTTTGGCAGAATGGTGGTGGGGCTTGATACTTAGTGACATCACAAAACCCAGGAAGTGCAATCTCCTCATTACTTTAAGAGTTTAAATAAGTAAAGGCAGTGTGTATTTCTTTGAAAAGTGAGCATTTTGATATTTTACTGGTACCTATGTGACCAATGGATTTATTTTAAAAGGTTTAAACTCAAGAAGGCACAACCCTATCCCCTAACCAAGTGTAAAAAGGACATTGACTCATTGACTTTTAAGTTGCACTTTTTACTTTAAATTGATTAGTATTTCTTTTTTAATTTCATTACACGAGGCAGAGGAATTGGTCTGATCTAGCTAGTTAGCCATTAGCTATTGGTAGCAATATCCACTGAAAACAACACTGTACGTAGTAATTTGATTTTGATTTTGTATACTTTATTGAACCCCAGAGGGGAAATTGAGTGCATCCACCTGGATGGATGAAGCAGCCAAGGTACGGCGCTATCCCTTTACCATTCACACACACATTCACACCTAGGGCCACTTTAGAGTCTCCAATTAACCTAACCTGCATGTTCTTGGCCTGTGGGAGGAAACCGGAGAACTCCCGGAGCGAACCCACGCAGACACGGGGAGAACATGCAAACTCCACACAGATCACTGTTGGTCAGGGGCTGGGATCGAACCAGGGATCCCATGGCCAAGGGTGAGTTGCTGTGCTGCTGCAGTGCTAACCACTGTGCCACAATTTGCGTATTAAATCACCATAGCATCAAGTTCAGAAGTAGAAGTATGGCAGTACTGTGTGAACAACCAGCCGGAGGAGATATATCAAATTAAAATGCTCATAAATTTTACGTTTTATACTATTCTTGACGTGCGGCGTATGGGCATAGCCATCTTCCTTCATTAACTCAGTCGCACAACTTCAGTCCAACCTCACGGGCTGAAAAACTGACTTCATAGCTGAAAGTACAAGAAGGACAAGCCTCTAAATCAGGGGTCAGCAATTTCTACTATGCAAAGAGCCACTTAAAGAGATTTTTGACCAGCAAAATTAACATGAAGCCACAAAAACAGCCTGAAAACTAAGGTAAAACACCAGCGTTACCAGTACAAACTGCCCTGACACCATCAATATTAAGGGTTTTCCTCAAAAAAAATTACAACTTTTTTCCAAAATTTGTGAGATTTTTGTGAGGAATTTTCTGCTTTTCTAATAAATTTGTCATATTTTTCTTTGAAAATTTGTTACCTTTTCAGGTAAAATTTCAGGTAGAAGCTGGAAACGTGCATGGAAATATCTGACTGGGGCATGTTTAAAGGAGCCACGCATGATCTGGATGAGTACACGGACACTGTGAACTCATATATCCACTTTTGTGAAGAGAACATTCTTCCATCACGCACCAGGGTGAGTTACTCTAATGACAAACCCTGGTTCACAGCTAAGCTCAGACAGATCAGGAAGGAGAAGGAAGCAGCGCTGAAAAGTGGAGACAGGGACTGCTACAGGGAGGTTAAATATCGGTTTAACAGAGAGCTGAAGAGGGCTAAATCTCTATACTCAGAGAGACTCCAGCAGCAGTTCACTGCTAATGATTCGGCTTCCGTGTGGAGAGGACTGAGGCAAATCACCAACTATCGACCTAAGGCTCCTAAAGGTCAGGATGACAAAGCCCTTTGTCAAAGACTGTCCCAACACTATGCCCGTTTTGACACCTCGTCATCTGTGTCCAACTCCCCCCCTCCCTCCAGCTCCACAGCCTCCACATTCCCTACTTCATTTAAGGCACCCCCCCCTCCTCCCCCCCTCCCCTTATCATCAGTGAGCAGGATGTGCTCAAACAGTTCTCCAGACTGAACCCGCGCAAGGCCCCCGGCCCAGACGGCGTGTCTCCCTCCACCCTGAGACTCTGTGCGAAACAGCTGGCTCCTGTCTTCACAGACATTTTTAACACCTCCCTTAAGTTATGCCACGTGCCGTCCTGCCTCAAATCCTCCACCATCATCCCTGTCCCCAAGAAGCCACGGATCACTGGACTTAATGACTACAGACCTGTAGCGCTCACCTCTGTAGTCATGAAGTCCTTTGAGCGCCTGGTCCTGTCCCACCTCAAGTCCATCACCACCCCTCTCCTGGACCCGCTGCAGTTTGCCTACCGAGCCAACAGGTCTGTAGACGACGCAGTCAACCTGGCCCTCCACTCCATCCTGCAGCACCTGGACTCCCCGGGAGCCTACGCCAGGATCCTGTTTGTGGACTTCAGCTCCGCATTCAACACCATCCGCCCCGCTCTGCTCCGGGACAAGCTGTCCCTGCTCAACGTGCCTGACTCCCTCTGCAGGTGGATCATCGACTTCCTGACGGACCGGAGGCAGCATGTGCGGCTGGGAAAGACTGTCTCAGACTATACTAGCATCAGCACCGGATCACCCCAGGGCTGTGTACTTTCCCCCCTACTCTTCTCCCTTTACACCAACTCCTGCACCTCCAGCCCCCAGTCTGTCAAGTTGATCAAGTTTGCGGACGACACCACTCTCATCGGGCTCATCTCCAACGGCGACGAGTCCGCCTACAGGAGAGAGGTGGCCCAGCTGGCGTCCTGGTGCAGCAATAACAACCTGCAGCTGAACGCTCTGAAGACGGTGGAGATGAGTGTAGACTTCAGGAAAGTCACTACTCTTCTGCCCCCCCTCACCCTCTCAGGCTCTCCCATCACCACTGCTGATTCCTTCCGCTTCCTAGGCACTACCATCACCAGGGACCTCAAATGGGAGCCGACCATCAGCTCACTCATCAAAAAAGCCCAGCAGAGGATGTTCTTCCTGCGGCAGCTGAGGAAGCTCAAGCTACCCACCAAGATGTTAGTGCAGTTCTACACAGCCATCATCGAGTCCATCCTCACCACCTCCATAACCGTGTGGTACGCAGGAGCCACTGCCAGGGACAGACTAAGGCTGCAGCGCGTCGTGCGCACTGCTGAGAAGGTGATCGGCTGCAAGCTCCCATCTCTCCTGGATCTGTACATCTCCAGGACCCGGAGGCGTGCTGGCCGGATCATAGCCGATCCCTCACACCCTGGTCATGTACTGTTTGCCCCCCTCCCCTCTGGTAGAAGACTTCGGTCCATCCAGACTAAAACCTCCCGTCACATGAACAGCTTCTTCCCCTCTGCCATCAGACTGCTGAACACTAAGTGACTTATTGACTCTCGTGCACTATATACAGCAGCTCAACCAGACTCATGTCAATCATCACTGTTTTCTTCCTGCATTACCGACTGCACTATATAGTTCTCCACAGTATCTGCTGCTGGCTAATATATTTTAACTGTTGACCAGTATCACTTAATCTTATCCTACACTTTATTACATGTATAGTTTATTTCTTTTATCTTATCATGTTTAATGTTGCAGCATTGTACCGAGACAAATTCCTAGTTTGTGTACTACATGAACAATGGCAATAAACCTGATTCTGATTCTGATTCTGATTCTGAAAATTGCAGCCTCTGTCCACATAAATGTTACATTTTTTTCCTCATAAAAATGCAGTTTTCAGAAAGTTTGTCATTTTTAAAAAAAAATTTTGACATGTTTTTTCTTACAAATTTGCAAGAATGTATTTCTCATAAGATTGCAACTTCTTCCCCTAGATTTGCTATATTTCTAGCACAAATTTTCTGCTTTTCTAATAAATTTGCTCTATTTTCTCTTGAAAATTCGTTACCTTTTTGGGGTACATTTGGATACACTTTTTACATAAATTTCTAACAGTATTCTTAAAAAGTTGTAACTTTTCTAGTAAATTTTTTTCCTCAGAAATTTTGTGACTATTTCTTGCACATTTGTTGTGCCATTATTTTGTAAGAATTTCTGGCATACATTTTCAGATTTTCTGTTAAATATTTTATTTTTCTAGTAAATTTATACTTTCTTCCTCACAAATCTGCTCTCTTTTCATTCAGTGTTTTGAATTTATTTGTCAAGACCTTAAGGAGCCACTGGCTATGGCCAAAAGAGCCACATGTGGCTCCAGACCCAACTTAACTTGCAGATCCAACTTACTCCAAGGAAAGAAGTACAGTATTTATACAAAACTGTTGCATAAAGAAATAAACCTAAGGCTTGTTATCTTTTAAAGGTTTTTTGCTTGGTGTGATGTGATGCTATTTACATGGTTATTTATGGTTCAAATGGGTGTCCATGTTAAGCTAAATTAAATCCAATAAAATGAACCAAAGCCCAATTTTAATCTCTATTTCTGGGCTTGATTCAGCCGAGACAGTAGCATTCATTGCGGAGTTTATTCCAGTTCCTTCAATATATCATCAGGCATGGGGCTTCCGTTTGCCTCAATGTCATCAAGAAACTTTGTTTTCTCTTGCTGCTCATCAGGCTTTTTGTCACTTTCTGATTGGTTGATTGCCCCATTTGTTGGCACAGGAGCAAGATCCTGAAGACCATCTTCTTCCTCCTGTTCTTGGTAGTACTGCAGCGTTTTTCTCTTGAAGCAGCCCAGCTTATAGTGAGAAGGAAAATACAAAAAAAAAAAAAAGCATTTCAAAATCCAGTTATCAACATCCACACTGGAGATATAAGGAGACTTTAAAATGCAGAAACAGATTCTCACCTTAAACATGACGATGGCGATTATGATCAGGAGCAGGAACCCCAAACCAGTTCCAGTTAAGATGATCAGCTTTTGATCTGGAAGGACGATGAGCTCAACCCGAAGTTCAGTCTGTTTACAGAGAAAAAAAAGTCTTCCGTGAGGTCAGGCAACCTTTTTAATGAGCATGTCATGGTTTGTGCCCAGGCTGGGCAGAGAACAGGACTCATGTGCATGGCGTTTTCTCGGCATGATTTATTTTCACAAAAAATAAAATAAACACAGCTTGAGAGGTGGAAATGAACATAAAAGCACAACAAACTAGCACGGCAGAACATGAGGGTAGACACAGATATGACTAGGTCGCCACACACAACACAGACTGAGATGCACATATATAGACAGGGGAGTAATCAAGACAGCACAGGACAGGTGGGAAATAATCAAGAGCAACAGAGACAGCACAGGACGGGCGGGGCTGAACAGACAGAGTACACCGGGACCAAAATACAAATGATAATTACATCAACAAAACACAAAACAAAAAACCCTCACCGGATGGGTGGTGGGGATACAGGGCCAGGCGGGCCAAAACAAACTCTTACCCCCCACAGAGTCCAAAAAAGCACAGAGTCACATGGGACCAACCACAGTCCACGGCCCCAAAATAGGAACATGGAGGGCTGGGTGGTCTTCCTTTGTCCTAGGACCACTGGACTGGAGAATAAGGCGGATCTGGCGGCCTCCTAAAATCCCTGGACTACCAGATCATGGGGAGAAATGGTTCAGGAGGTCTACCCACGTCCAAAGGATCCCAAATTAAAGGACAGGGCAGGTCGGGTGGCCTGCCAGGGTCTCTAGGCCACCAGACCGGAGGACAGGGTGAGTTGAGCTTAAGGGGCAGTTCAGGAATGGCTGACAGCGGCGCACCTCATTCAGGAATAAACTAAGGAGGCCCCCGGCCTCTGGAGCAATGGGTGGAGGTCCACTGACCTCTGGAACAACAATGTGTGGAGCGGACTGCTCAACCTCTGGAACAACAACAGGTGGCGATCCATTGACCTCTGGCACAATGGCGGGTGGAGCAGACTGCTTGACCTCTGGAACAACAACAGGTGGCGGTCCATCGACCTCTGGCACAATGGCGGGTGGAGCAGACTGCTTGACCTCTGGAACAACGACGGGTGGAGCAGATTGCTCGACCTTAAGAACAACAGGTGGCGGTCCATCGACCTCTGGCACAACGACGGGTGAAGCAGACTGCTCGACCTTAAGAACAACGATGGGTGGAGGCCCTCCAACCTATGGAACGATGATGGGTGGAGATCTCCTGACCTTTGGAACAATGACAGGTGGAGGTCCCTCGACCTCTGGAACGGCAAGTAGCTGAGGTGGAGTGTGGTCCTCCTGCGGGTCCATCCTCAACATGGCCACCTCGGACAAGAGTGGAAAACAGGAGGTCAGTAAGGTGGCACCATAGTCATCAGCAGCAGAGACTGGTGGGGAGGACCTAGAGGCTGGTGAAATCTGTACTTGGGTCCCCTCACCAGGAGTAAGGCAAATCTTTTCTAAAATTGATGTCGAAGATAATAGAAAGAGTACTTGCCTTAGCTCCTGGCCTCCTGCTGCTGGAGTGACAACCTCAAGATGAGCTGCAGGCGAAGCAGCAGCAGAACCAGGTTGCACAGGCTGATCAGTGGTGAACCCAGATGACCCAGACGATCAACAGACACCCAACGATGACGACTGACCAGCAGGAGGAGCTGCTGCTGATGCAGTCATGACAGGAGCGTGCACATGGAGAGGAGCAGTGTCTGCAGGAGTGTGCACGTGGAGAGGAGCAGTCTCTGCAGGAGCATGCACGTGGAGAGAAGCAGTCCCTGCCGGAGTGTGCATGTGGGGCAGGAGGGCGTGCCTTGGGAACAGCTGGAGTCATTGTGTGCATCTTGGGGACAGTGAACACTGTTGTGCGCACCTCAGGGACAACTGGAGCTGTCTGGAGAGGAGCTGGAGCTGGTGGTAGAGCTGGTACTGGAGTTGGGGAGCGACATGGAGCTGGTACTGGAACCTCAGTATCAGCAAAGAATTCCATGATCAGTCGGTTCCCACCCACTATTGGCAAACACTCCGAAAAAACAGAGAAGGGGAAGAAGCAGGTGAGTTGGAGGTGGCAGCAGAGACTGGGAGAGAGCTCAGCAATGGCTGGTGGCTGAGGCCCCTCCCCAGGAATAGGACAAGACCCCTCATTAAATGATGTAAATTAATGAAAAGGTACTTGCCTCTGTTCCCGATCTGCTGCCGCTGGATGGACAGGCGGGTCCTCACGGGGGCTGATCGACCTCATCGGATGAGGGGCCCACGCACGGTGGTATGGTGCTGAGATGTGCACCCCTGGAACAGACGGCTGGGGTGTGCTGTCCTCCCGCTTTCCTGCCGTTGAAGCTGTCACTGATGGAGCACTTGAGGAGGCCTCGATTGAAGGGCCTGGGTGGCCTGAAATAGCCAGGGCTTGTGCTCCAGCAAAATGTCCATCTGCACAAGGATCACCTGCCTCTGCTCCTCCTGCTCCATAGCGTCCACTGCTCTGGCTGGTGAACTGGAGACAGCAGGCAGCGTAGGAGTGGTGGAAAAGGTGGGAAGCAGTTTACTGAAGGTAGAAGAAGGAGGTGATGACCTGGAGCCACGTTGAAAGAGATGACGTGGGCAGTCAATTCGTTCGAGCGTGTGCCAGAGTCGTGTTATGCCCGAGCGGAGAGCAGCCATCTTGGGGCGGCACAGCAGGTCCGGGCAGCTGAGAAACAGCTCCTCCATAGTCCTGAGGTCCCCTAACCCCTCCCAGAGGTTGGTACGATCCAGAACCTGATTTGACAGGCAAATAGTCTGGTGGAGAAGCCCCGACAATTCCTCCTGGTTCCACTCCTTCCTCCTCCTGCCAATTTCGTCAGCTGAGTCCTTTGCCAGTGGCAACCTGCTGTCATGGTTTGTGACTGGGCTGGGCAGAGAACGGGGCTCTTGTGCATGGCGTTTCTTCGACATGATTTATTCTCACAAAAAATAATGAAATAAACACAGCTCAATGGCTGGAAATGAACACAAAAGCACTGCAAAACTAGCATGGCAGAACAGAAGCGTGAGGGTAGATGCAGATATGACTCGGTTGCCACACACGACACAGACTGAGACACACATATATAGACAGGGGAGTAACCAAGACAGCACGGGACAGGTGGGAAAAAAAATCAAGGGCAATGGAGAGAGCACAGGATGGGCGGGGCTGAACAGACGGAGCACACCAGGACCAAAATACAAATGATAATGACATCAACAAAGCACAAAACAAAAAACTCTCACTGGATGGGTGGTGGGGGTACAGGGCCAGGTGGGCCAAAACAAACTCTTACCCCCCACAGAGTCCAAAAAAGCACAGAGTCACATGGGACCAACCACAGCCCATGGCCCCAAAACAGGAACATGGCAGGATGGGTGGTCTTCCTTTGTCCCAGGACCACTGGACCAGAGAAAGGTGGATCTGGCGGCCTCCTAAAATCCCTGGACCACCAGATCATGGGGAGAAATGGTTCAGGAAGTCTATCCACATCCACAGGACCCCACATTTAGGACAGGGTGGGACAGGTGGCCTGCCAGGGTCTCTAGGCCACCAGACCGGAGGACAGGGTGAGTTGAGCTTAAGGGGAAGTTCATGAACGGCTGACAGCAGCGCGCCTCATTCAAGAGCAAACAGGATGGCCTCAGGGGTGGCAGGTGGAGGCCCCCCGGCCTCTGAAACAATGGGTGGAGGTCCACCGACCTCTGGAACAACAACGGGTGGAGGTCCACCAACCTCTGGAACAATGATGGGTGGAGCGAACTGCTCAACCTCTGGAACAATGACGAGTGGAGGTCCATCGACTTCTGGAACAATGACAGGTGGAGCAGACTGCTTGACATCTGAAACAATGCTAGGTGGAGCAGACTGCTCGACTTTAGGAACAATGACGGGTGGCGGTCCCCCATCCTCTGGAACAATGATGGGTGGAGGTCTCCGAACTTCTGGAACAATGACGGGTGGAGGTCTCCGTACTTCTGGAACAATGACCGGTGGAGGTCCCTTGACCTCTGGAACGGCAGGTGACTGAGGTGGAGCATGGTCCTCCTGCAGGTCCATCCACAACATGGCCACCTCAGACGAGAGGGGAAAACAGGAGGTCAGTAAGGTGACACCATAGTCATCAGCAGCACTGCTGGGGAGGGCCCTGAGGCAGGTGAAAGCTGCTCTTGGATAAGGCAAATCTTTTCTAAAATTGATGTAGAAGATAATAGAAAGAATACTTGCCTTAGCTCTTGGCCTCCTGCTGCTGGAGTGACAGCCTCAAGATGAGCTGCAGGGGAAGCAGCAGCGGAACGAGGCTGCACAGGCTGATCAGTGGCGAACCCAGATAACCCAGACGATCAACAGACACCCTACAATGACGGCTGACCAGCAGGAGGAGCTGCAGCCGAAGCAGTCACAACAGGAGCGTGCACGTGGAGAGGAGCAGTGTCTCCAGGAGCATTCACGTGGAGAAGAGCGGTCTCTGCAGAAGCGTGCACATGGACAGGAGCAGTCTTTGCAGGAGCGTGCATGTTTAGAGGAGCAGGAGCAGTCTCTGCAGGAGCGTGCACATGGAGAGGAGCAGTCCCTGCAGGAGTGTGCATGTGGGGCTGAGCGGGAACAGGAGGGTGCCCCTTGGGAACAGCTGGAGTCATTGTGTGCACCTTGGGGACAGCTGACGCTGTCCCCAGCCGGAGCTGGTGGTGGAGCTGGTACTGGAGTTGGGGAGCGACGTGGAGCTGGTACTGGAACCTCAGGATCAGCAAACCCTTCCATGATCAGTTGGTTTCCACCCAGTATTGGCAAACACTCCAAAAAAAGCAGAGGAGAAGGGGAAGAAGCAGGTGAGGTGGAGGTGGCAACAGAGACTGAGAGAGAGAGCTCAGCGATGGCTGGTGGCAGAGCCCCCTCCCCAGGAACAGGACAAGACCCTCATTAAATGATGTAAATAAATGAAAAGGTACTTGCCTCTGTTCCCGTCCTGCTGCCGCTGGCTGGACAGGCGGGTCTTCACGGGGGCTGATCGACCTCGTCCGATGAGGGGCCCCTGCACAGTGATATGGTGCTGGGATGTGCGCCCCTGGAACAGATGGCTGGGGTATGCTGTCCTCCCGCTCTCCCGCTGTTGAAGCTGCCGCTGATGGAGCACTTGAGGAGGGTGGGGCCAGCAGAATCCCTTGACGGGGCCTCGAGTGAAGGGCCTGGGTGGCGAGCGGAGCAACGCTTTCTTGAGGCTTGCTTCCCCACTGACCCTTTAGAAGCCAGCTGATCCTCTTGAGCCGGAAACAGCACCTCCGGAGTGAGCCAGGGCTTGTGCTCCAGCAAAATGTCCATCTGCACAAGGATCACCTACCTCTGCTCCTCCTGCTCCATAGCGTCTGCTGCCGTGGCTGGTGAACTGGGGACGGCAGACAGCGTAGGAGTGATGGGAAAGGCGGGAAGCAGTTTACCGGAGGCAGGAGAAGGAGGTGATGACCTGGAGCCAGGTTGGAAGAGATGATGTGGGCAGTCAATTCGTTCGAGCGTGTGCCAGAATCGTGCTGTGCATGAGCAGAGAGAGGCCATCTTGGGGAGACAAAGCAGGTCTGGGCAGCTGAGAAACAGCTCCTTCATAGCCCCGAGGTCCCCCAACCCCTCCCAGGGGTTGGAACGATCCAGGACCTAATTTGACAGGCAATAGTCCAGTGGAGAAGCCCTGACAATTCCTCCTAGTTCCACTCCTTCCTCCTCCTTCTGATTTTGCCAGCTGAATCCTTTGCCAGTGGTAACCTACTGTCATGGTTTGTGACCAGGCTGGGCAGAGAACAGGACTCATGTGCATGGAGTTTCTTCGGCATGATTTATTATCACAAAAAATAACAAAATAAACACAGCTCAAGGGCTGGAAATGAACACAAAAGCACTTCAAAACTGGCATGGCAGAACAGAAGTGTGAGGGTAGATGCAGATATGACTAGGTTGTTACACACGACACAGACTGAGACACACATATATAGACAGGGGAATAATCAAGACAGGACACAGGATGGGTGGGAAACAATCCAGGGCAACGGAGACCGCACAGGATGGATGAGGCTGAACAGACAGAGCACACTGGGACCAAAATACAAAATACAAATAAAGCGAGGACATGAGCACAGTCATGTCCAAACCGTTATAGAGCATCTGTGTGACAGCTTAGATTTACTGTATGTAGACTCAATTTACCTGTTTCACTGTGTGATCTTTGTCTTTATTCTGTGGGAAACATGCAGAGTGATTTAGATTTGATATTTAAGCATTACATTTAATGTTCTGTGTTCAAACTTTAACCTACCCCCTGTTTATGAGAATCCAGAGCGTATCGTCCCTCATCATAGTTGACATCTATAACACTTAGAAATTTAACATCCGCACTATCTCCAGTGTATCGTTTGAAAAACGGGATACTCTGTAACGTAAGAAAAGGACAATTTGTAAAACATGCTTTTATTATTTTTAATAATATATGTGCATTTTGTATTTTCTGTCCATATTACCAGGTTTCAGAGTTGGGAGAATTAAGTCTAGTGTTGTAGTCAAAACCAGACCAAGACCAGAATTTACCAAGACCAAGACTCTAAGGCAGGGGTCACCAACTAAAAGTGCAAGAGGTCTGATAAGTCAGGCCTCCTCTCCAGCTGAGGTCCGAATTAGGGCTGGAGATCTTTAGGCACCTCACGATACAATTATGATTCAGGGTCTCCGATTTGATTCTAAAATGATTCTCAATGTTTTGGGTTTTTTTTTTTAGGATTTTTTTCCTCTCACTGTGTGACAGTTTGGTACTTTTAAAGCCAAGAGTTTGCAATGACCCATGAATTTACTTCAAACATCTTTAATAAAAGAAATAGAAGAGAAATGTGACAAGTCACATGGACAAATTTATCTGAAAACGTGCTTTTAAGAACTGTCAACTTTTCATGGATATTCTTTAAGAAGACCACAGCTGTCTCCAGCAGGCCAATATCATTCGCTTTTACACATTATTTTATTAACCCTTAAGCTGTGTGATTCTGTGTGCCCCTAGTGGCAGAGGGCGGTGCTGCACCTGTCAACTGATGTAACGTGCCAAACACTCCCCAGCTGGACTAAGGATTTGTACTGATCATACCAGTTCACAAGGTGGCAGGCACGCGTTGGAGGACTCATGGATGACATGTAATACACCAAAGAGGAAGAAATCCTCCTTCTTCTTTGTCTTTGACATTACAAAACAAAATAGACAGTACCCATCATTGTGAATATATGCAATCGCAGACAGAGGAGCAAATTTGGAGGATTTGGTCCTGAATTTGCTAGCTATGATTCTAAAAAGAGATTATTTAGCTTTTGAAGGTAGATATTTACATGTTCTTATAACACAGGGACCACGAAGCTTGTTGATTTCACCTGCCGGCTCCCGGAGGGCCATGTGACTGCAGAGCAATCGCTGGTTGCATGTCGTCATAAAAGATAAATTGCCGCAGAATAAAAGCGAAATTAAGGTGGAATAATTAATAACAGTATCTGGATGTGGGAGAGAAAGCTAAAATGACCGGGAGAGGACAAAATAACGTCCAAAATGCCGCAAAAGGACGCTGCCTTGCCAGCAGTAAGTGATGAATGTCTTTGTTTGTTTGTATGCAAATTAGATGCATAAATTTACTCCTATCTGAAACTTTGGATCATATTCTACATCTTTCTGATTGACAGTAAGCCGTTATCTCTTACCACTTTCAAGTTATAGCCTTGGAAAGTTCTGACATCTGATCTGAATATTTTCAGGAAAAAAAATCTTTACCACTCTTGACCACTAGGGGTTATGTCGCAGTTTGGCGACATACGCAGTTAAGAGGTTTTAAGCAGATGTTTTAGCTGCTTTTAGTTCTGTATTTTTTAAACAAAAAAAATCCAACAAATTCTTTGCTCAATTTCAAATAAAACCTAACAATTTCATCATAATAATACAGGGGAACACTAAATGTGTTTTTGACTCAAAATAAATACCTCTAAAATTCTAAAATCTACAACTTTAAATCCTAAAAATGGGAAGTTTTACAGGAGAATACAAACTAAATTACATATGTTTAAAAAGATTAATATTTACAGAACAAAATCTTACAAAAGTCTGCCTCTATACTATACTTTCTGTTATGACCCGAGCGTCGGTTCTGATCGCGCTCGGGCTAAGCTATGTCTCGCTGCCGGCCTTGACAGCTGCGGGCGGTATTCTGGCCTCTCCGGGCTCTTATTGTGAAAGTGCTCGGTGGGGCTTCCGCCTGTCAACGGTCGGTCAGCTGAGTGTCATTATTGTCATTAGTGCTTCGCCCATTTAAGCCCAGCACTGGTGTCGGTAGGACGCAGCAGTGTCTGGTCGCTTAACTGGTCACTAACCTGTTCACTCTTCTGTTCACCCACCGCCACGTTGCAGATGCCTGGACTACTTTCACACCTCGTCTGCTTTGGGTTTGGCCGTCGTTCCCCGGTACCAGTAAGTGTGCTTGTTAGCCTTATTCCTGCCGGCGTGAATTGACCTGCAGTCCCGCCTTAGCAGCCTGTGTGTAATTATTACCAAGCCTGTCTGTGTGTGACTGTCTCCTGCTCTGGACCTATAGTGTGCTGTATAGCCCTATGCCTCCTGTTAGGTGAAGACTCTTGTCATTATCTCAGCAGCTTGTGTATCACCGTAATTAAACTCACTGAAAACTCACTGGTGACTCTGTGCGTCTCATGGTGGCTCGCGAGGGCCACTGCATGACACTTTCAGCATTTAGAAACAAAACATTTCAAACTGTAAGCCTAAAAAACGGACAGAAAACATAATTAATTCCACAGTACATAATTCCTTTGGAGGTTTTTTAATGTCAATGTTTTTATCTTTTTAACTTCGTCTGTGTCTGTCTGGGTAACAGTCTGTCACAGGGAGAGAGGAAGTGTGTGGAACTTTTCTTGTTCAGTATGTAAAAATTAATTTTGGACAGTTAGCAGAATCTTTTCAGTTAACCAGCCAATAATCACAGAGGAAATACTATTTCTCAGCTTAACTTTTATTGAATCACGCAGGTAGTCAAATACGCCGTGGGTCTCAGCAGCCCAACCTGGTCCAAGACCCAGAACAAAGGAATTCCCTCCTACATGTAGCTTCTGAGTTGGTGGGCGTTTCCCAGGAACTCTCCAACAATATATGTCCATTGTCCAAACTGGTCTTCTCAGGTCCAAATAGCTCCCACATCCTTCCTCTCAGCATTCCAATGGCTCCAGATGTCTTCTTGCTTTTATGGCTTTCACATCCTTCCTTTCAGTGTCCAGATGTCTCCTTTTTAGTCTTTGATGGCATCCACATCCTGTTGTTTAGGACTCTTCAACCCTACGCAACCCCCATGCCCATATATGGATGCAGGAAACACAGACTAGAGATTTTGTGGGTGTGCATGTATGCGTGTGTGTGTGTGTGTGTGTATTTGTGGTTTGTGTGTGAGAGCACTTTGTGTAATATCTGACTAATCTTCACTATTTATTTATTATAACAAGTAACACACAGAGCAAATTATTGTTTTGACATGATATCAGAGGGTCGCAGAAATTACCTCCATAAACAACGTTGTGCAGCCCAACGGGGATGCTGTCCCAGGAAGGTGTGGAGGAGCCGCAGGGACCTTCTGTCAACAGACCCCCGGGTGGACCCGTACCATCGCAGGCAGCCAGAGTGGCGGTGGATACAATTTCCCAGCAGCGTTTCATTCCACAGGTTATACCAGGAAGGAGGCGTGGCTGTCCACCCGCTGTATTCCACGGAGCAGAGCCATACGGCTCTGCCACGGAGAACGTCCAAGGTCCCACACCATAAAATGTCTGGGCGGCCCCCACCAATACAGCACTTGAGTTCCGCTTTTTCATTTGGTTAAAACAAAACAGTATTATTTTTCCCCAAACTATATTAAAAAGGTTCAGAGTCCGGACGGAGGACTCTTGAGGTCCGGATCAGGACTGGAGTCCGCCAGTTGGTGACCCCTCCTCTAAGGGCTCGAGACCAAGACCACAGTGTATGTACATCTTAACTTTGACTTGGTCTTAATCTCTTAAAGTCTTGGAGTCCTATTACTGTGATCTAAAGTGCATATTTGCACTTCTCTTTTCATTTTGCACCAGTAATTTTGTAAGTTTCTGGCAGCGTATTGTCTATTTTCACGCTTTGCACCCTCATCATCCAAAATAACAATTGACTGTCCCTGCGCTTTCCGCTTGCATAAGTGAACTTATTTAAAACGGGTGCAGCTGGGTGCAAAATCAGTGCATTTCTATTTTCTGGAACTGTGCCTTTGACCAACAAAAACCAGTCAATGGTGCATAATCAGTCACTATTTAAGCAGTGTCATTGTCTGGGCATGACCTTAGGATCATGCCCATGCTTTATGGTCATTTATTGATTTTTCAGTGATTATTTATAATTATTTGCCTTCTGTGTTCCCCTGGGTCCTCTGTTATTGTCTTCTGTGCCTCGCCGATCTGTTGTGTCACTCCCTGTCTGCTTTATGGTGATCCTCTGTTTATTTTCATTACTGGTTGTGATCCCCGGTCCTTAGTCTGCTTTGTTCATCCCCTGTTTGGTCCTGGGTCTGTGTGTACCCATTGTCCTAGCTCCTCATGTTTTCTATATCTCTAACCACTGTCCTCTCTGTATTGCCCCTGTATAGTGGCCCTGTATGTTCATTGTCATGTTTTATGTTCTTCCCCTGTCTGTGATTGGCTGTGCATCCCCGTCCATCCTGGTCTCCTCACCTGTTGCCACTTCCCTGCTGCCCCGATTGTTCCCACCTGTCCTGTGTTCCGTGCGTCATTAACGTTGTGTTACTGTTCCCTGCCAGTACCCTATGTCTATAGTTATTTTCCCAGTGAGTTTTAGCCTCCCACGGATCTGTTTGTGTTTCACCTCCCATGCTGCATCTTTTGTTTCATTGTTTGTTAACAAATCATCATGTTACGCTGGAGTTGTGCCTGCAATCCTGAGTCCATTTCTCCTGTTCTACCAGGGGTGAATTATGACAAGCAGTGCGTTTTAAAAACGTGCACACACATCCCTTGTTCTGACACAGAGGCACATGAGGGCACACTAAGGGGCAATGTGCCAGAATTTCTCATTGTCC
The DNA here is from genome assembly GCA_020510985.1 of Pholidichthys leucotaenia. Taxonomy (NCBI): domain Eukaryota; kingdom Metazoa; phylum Chordata; class Actinopteri; order Cichliformes; family Pholidichthyidae; genus Pholidichthys; species Pholidichthys leucotaenia. The sequence goes on from CM035848.1 coordinate 53,235,182, forward strand.
ATTATTTTGACTGACAGAGTTGTAAAAATTATAATCTAATTATAATGTATTGGCACCCATCATTGAATTCATTCATTCATCTTCTTAACCACTTAATCCTTTATTGGGTTTCGGGGGCACTGAAGCCTATCCCAGCATCTTTGGGCAAGACAGGGGGTACACCCTAGACCAGGGGTCTCCAACCTGGGGCTCCTGGAACATTCAGGTTTCTGTGGGAAATTTTCAAATTTCACTTCTTAATTGGTCCAAAGATTTGCAAATAATTTGTTGTTGTTATGCATGTGTTCTGTAGGCACCCATGCATAACAACAGCAAATTATTTGCAATTTTTTGGACCAAATAAGAAGTGAAATTAGAAAATTTCCCACAAAAACCTGAATGTCCCAGGAGCCCCAGGATGGAGACGGCTGCCCTAGACAGATCGCCAGTCCATCGCAGCCATCATTTAATTTTCATATGAAAAGACACTGACTAGTTTTGTTTTCATTTATCTTTTCATTTTAATCACAAACTTACAGGAAGGGTATAATCTATAGCAGTGGTTCCCAACCTGGAGTCTGTACATTTGTAAATTTGTGAAAATATTTAAAGTTCCAAGCAACTCTGCTGCGGGAAACTGATTGTAATTGTTCTGATTATTATTTTCTTATTTTTATTTTTCTCCACTAAAAAAGCCACGTGAAATTTTATAGTCTGATCAAGAAATAAGAATATTATTAATGATTATTAATTAAGAATAGGGTTAAAACCTTACTTTTTGATATAGTCTACAATTAGGGAGGGATCATGTGTCTCTAAACCCTCCCTTAGTTATTCTACTAATAGGTTTAGACAGCCAGGGGACCTCCAATAATGCACTGGGCTTCACTCCTTTCTTCACTCTGAATGAAATATTTTTGCTGGTCATTAACATCTGTTTGTTCTCTCCCATAGATTGAGTCCCTGTTATGCTGTTTGCTCGCTACATGTCTGTTCTTTTCGTCTTCTCTGTCCCCTCACCCCCCAGCCAGTCGCAGCAGATGACTGCCCCTCCCTGAGCCTGGTTCTGCTGGAGGTTTCTTCCTGTTAAAAGGGAGTTTTTCCTCTCCACCGTCGCCAAGCGCTTGCTCACAGGGGATCGCCTGATTGCTGGGGTCTTTCTGCAATTGTGGGGGTTTCCCCTACAGTTGAAAGTACTATGAGATGACTGTTGTTGTGAAATGGCGCTATATAAATAAAGTTGAATTGAATTGATCAGGAATTCTCCCCATTACTCAGTGACCAAAAAGCAAAGCACTGTGGGGGGCCAGTGTTACAGCAAAACAGAAATTACAATGACATTAACTTAGCTACTTTTTCACATAAACATATGAGCACTACCAAAGATTCAACTCTTGCAATTATCAGATTATTTTGATGAACACAAGTTTGCAGCCATCTTTTTTGCCAAAATGAAGACAGTAGATATTAATTGTTATGATTACTGGACTGTTTTATTCCCTCTGATGCCAAATGAAGGCATACGACACATTTACTTCCTGTTTAAAAGACAGACAGTGTGTCTGTCCAATCAGCAACAATCTTTGTCACAAACAGGTACACACCTTTTCTGGTTTGAGTTAATATGAGTATGATTTCTGTTTTGTTGCTGTAATTTTCCCTTCAGGGCCACTGTAATTACCACTAGTACATCATGATTTGACTGTCAGCACTGTAACTACTCACCTTTCCGTATTGTTGGAGGTTTTTAAACTGCATGTCTCCTGACAGTGTGAACTCCACACCAGTATTACTCTCCAGAATGAAACTATCACACATAATGGCTACACAGTCAGTGTCAATTGGGCAGTCCTGTAACACATCAGCAGATGATTTTACCTGGATTCACCATTTCAACATTGCAGTATTCTGATGATAAATTCATGCGTTTACCTTAGATTTCAGTTCAGCCTTTCTTGTGCACTTAGTTTTGTTCTGAAAATATAAAAATGAGGATAGAATTAGTTATATATACTCCTCTACAGCCAAAGGAGCGTTGCAGTAAGATGTGTTAAAACTACCTGCTCCACGGAGACGTGATAGTTGCTCATTTCAAACTCATAGCTCAGTTTAGGTGGGAAGAAAAGGGTCACGTTGACGGGGAAGTCCTTAAAACCAGTGTTGTCGATCTGTAGAAGGTTAGAGGCAGTAACGTGAATGATTGAAGGAAACAGTGTACCTTGAAAAATTAGAATATTGTTTAAAAAAAAGTTTATTCCAAGTCAAAAAAGTTACATTTTCCTATTGTCTATTTTCATGACAATAAAGTGAGCTATTTACATTTTTTGTTATAAATTTTGATGATTATGACTTGGATTATTTAATTCACTTATGATATTCTAATTTCTTGAGATCAACTAGTACTTTGTTTTCAGCTCAAAACCAATTAGAGCCTGATGCAACACTCACAATTTTTATGTAAATTTACATCCAGTTATAGATATAATTCAAAAGCAACTAAAGTCAACTGGAGGGAGGACACCAAGGCGTTCCCAGATCAGCTGAGAGTCTCTCCAGCAACTCTATCCCGGGGTCTCCTCCCAGTGGGACATGCTCAAAACACCTCACATGGGAAGCATCCAGGAAAAATCCTGATTAGGTGCCCAATCCACCTCAACTGGTTCCTTTCAGTATGGAAGAGTAGTGGCTCTACTCTGAGCCTCTCCTGGATAATCAAATCAAATGAACAACCTAGCTTGTGTTTCTCTCACAGAAGATGTGATGATCAGGTAAGCGTGCTACCCCTCCCTTCTGTGTTTCTCCTCCTGTCTTCCTCTTGGCTCCCACAGTTGATTGCGCTCACCTGGGTGATTGTGCACACATGCTGCTGCCTCATCTGCCAGCTTTATAAGCACCAGTCTGTGAATGCTTCCTGGGTGGACCGTTGGGTATTGCTGCCATCCTTCTGAGCTTATTGAACTGTATTTTGCTCTTACCGGTTCATTCATTACCTTCTCTTCTTCGTCCTCTCCAGGTTGCTGCCATCTCAGCGGTGTGAATCACTCCGGGGCTGCGCATGATCACCTGTACCTCCAACCAACACATCTGGACACCTTCTTCCTCACCTGTTTGTCCTGCTGGATTTATCCCCTTCAGCTCATCATCCTCTCCACCTGTTTGTCCCACCTGATCGTCTCCCTTCAGCTCACCACCCATTGCACGCTGGGTTCCACAGCCAGACCCTCTGCTCATCATAGTAAGCCTCTCTCCTTCTCCCTACTCAGTTCTTCTCTGTCCAGTATCCCCTCATTAACCATTTTTCCTTTACCTCTCTCCACAGGCTGTGTGCTCTTCTCAGTGTGCTTATTTATTTTTTGTTTGCTCAACAATAAATCATTTAAAAACATTTCACCTGTGTCTTTTGTTCCTCTGGTGAATTATGCTCTGCATTTGAGTCTCTGGCATTAGTATATCATGACAGAATGGTCAAGCTAGGATCAAGGCTCAGTGAGCGCTTCACCGGGGGAACAATCGGCTCTCTCCCATTTAGACGCCGCGGAGCATCAAGTCGCCATTCTCAAGGAATAATTGCAAACAATTAACCAGCAATTAGCAACCGTTACAGATCACCTTTGCCATCTTTCTTGTTCGATGTCTCCTCCTCCTCCTGCTGCTCTGGTTGCTCCATCTATCTGCCAAACCATCTCCATCCCCTCTCCTGCCCTGTATGCAGGGGAGGTGGGGGGATGTAAGGGGTTCTTGCTTCATTGCTGGCTTTATTTTCAGCAGGTGGCGAGGGAGTACCCAGACGACTCCTCCAAAAATCATTTTATGACCCTGCTGCTCAGAGACTGGGCGGTTAATTGGGCCCAGTCCATATTGAGCAGTCCGGAAGCCACCCATTACTCTTATGATCGGTTCGTTCAGGAATTTTCTCGGGTGTTCAATCATGCAGAGAGTGAGAGAAATCTCACAAGCCAGCTGTTGGTGTTTTGGCAGGGAAATTGGTCGATCGCCAATTTCTCGGTCGAGTTCCGGGTCGTCGCGGCCAAGTCCGGATGGAATGACGTTGCTCTACGCAGCACTTTTCTCTGGAGCCTCAATTCCATCCTCCACGATGACCTGACCATCTGCACCAACCCCTCCTCTCTGGATGAGCTAATTGAGTAGGTCATAAGCCTGGACAATTGGTACCTCGAGCATGCTAAGGAGCAGAGGGCCACTGCCTCTTCACTCGCTTCGTGCCCCACCCCACTGTCCTCTCGCTACGCTGGGTTGGCCTCCTCTCCGGAGCCAATGGTCCTTGGCTGGGCCCATCTGACCCCGGGGTAGGGCCATCGTCGAATTGAGGCGGGAGCCTGCAACTATTGCGGCTCCACGGAGCACATCTTGCCAAATTGCCCCATTCAGCCAAAAGATTCGACCCGTCAGTAGCCATGAGGGGTGTGGCAGACGGGTCTTCAACAACCCCCCCAGTTGTTAAATTTTACCAGCCCTCATTCAACTACCTGGGGCTAAACTTAAGGTCTCCGCTCTAATTGATTCCGGAGCAGAGCAAAATTTTATTTCTCAAGGGTTAATTAATAAACTGAAGATTCCTACAGAGGTCCTACCATCCCCTTTAAATATCATTGCCTTATCTGGCAATAATTTGGCCACGGTCTCCCTTCAAACCAAGCCCGTTTCCAATCTCCTGTCCAGTAACCACCATGAGACCCTTCAGTTTTTTGTGCTGCCCAGTTCATCTACCCTCGTCATCCTGGGTTATCTGTGGCTCCGTAAACATAATCCCATAATAAACTGGGATCAAAATTCTATCTCATCCGGGAGCCCTTTTTGTTTGTCATTGTGCCTCCATTCAGCCGCGTGCTCGCCCACTCCTTCCCATCTCCTCCCATCCGGCCGAGCTGCCAGACCTCAGTTGCGTGCCCCAGGTCTATCATGACCTTGGGGAGGTCTTTATCAAGTCTAGGGCTCTCTTTTTACCACCTCATCAGTCCTACGACTGTGCTATAGACCTCCTCCTGGGCGTGCGGTTGCCATCCAGCCGGGTCTACAGTTTGTCTGGGCCGGAGAGGGAGGCCAGGACCACTACATGATTCCCTTACACAATTCCCTTAATGCCAGACTCATTCATCCATCTTCCGCTCCTCTGGGTGCCGGGTTCTTTTTTGTGGGCAAAAAGGACGGTTCATTTCGGACCTGCATTGATTATCACGAGCTGAACGCTATTACAGTTAAAGACAAATATCCCCTTCCGCTCATCAGTTCCACCTTTGAGCTTCTCCAGAGTACGCAGGTGTTCACTAAATTAGATCTCAGGAATGAATACCATTTGGTTCACATACACGAAGGCGATGAATGGAAGCCGGTGTTTAAAACATATTTGGGGCAATTTGAATATCTAGTAATGCCCCTGTGGCTGATCAACACTCCCGCCGTCTTTCAGCGAATGATTTATGATGTTCTTCGGGACATGGTGAATCAGTTCATCTTTGTCTACTGTACCTTGACGACATACTCATTTTTTCCAGCATGCTGGAGGAGCACAGAGTCCATGTTCAGGCAGTCTTGCAACGGCTGCTCGAAAATCAGCTTTTTGTTAAGGCCGAGAAGTGTGAGTTTTCTTTTCGCTCCACTTCCTTTTTGGGGTTCATTGTAGCTGAGGGTGAACTGAAGACAGACCCGGCTAAAATTAAAGCGGTCCTAGACTGGCCATCCCCACAGTCCAGGAAGAATCTTCAGTGCTTCCTGAGCTTTGCAAACTTCTACCGCCGCTTCATTCAAAATTACAGTAAAGCGGCTCTGCCCTTAACCCAGTTAACCTCAACTAAGGTTCCATTTAAATGGTCTGAAGCGGCGGAGCAGGCCTTCTCCAAGCTAAACGCTCTTTTTTCTCAGGCGCCCATCCTGTCTCAGGTTGACCCTCAATCTCAGTTTGTGGTTGAGGTAGATGCATCTGATTTGGGGGTGGGCGTCATCCTCTCTGTGCGCCATCTCCAATCAAAAATTACATCCGTGCGTGTATTTCTCTCAGCAGCTGTCCCCAGCTGAGAGAAATTATAATGTAGGAGACCGTGAGCTGCTGGCCATTAAGCTGGCATTAGAAGAGTGGAGGCACTGGCTAAAGGGAGCCACCCAACCTTTTGTCGTCTGGACAGATCATAAAAATTTAGAGTATTTAAGATCTGCCAGAAGATTAAACTCCAGACAAGCCCACTGGGCCCCGATTTTTGCTAGGTTCAACTTTTCCATTACTTACTGCCCTGGCTACCATAATACTAAACCTGATGCTCTCGCTTGCCAGTTCTCCTCCGACCATTCTCCTTCCTCTTTCTCTCTCGTCACTCCACCTTCCTCTGACTCTGTTCTGCCTTCTACCTGCATTGTTGGAGCAATCTCTTGGGAAATCGAGCAGAGGGTCCGACAGGCCCAGTTCTCCGAACCCATCCCTCAGGAAGGCCCGCCTAACCGTTTGTATGTCCCCTCAAGCCTTTGCAGTGAGGTAATCCAGTGGGGACACACCAGTTTCTTTGCCTGTCATCCGGGAATCACTAGAACTGTCGAACTGCTGCAGTGGGTATTTTGGTCGCCAACTCTTCATACAGATGTCCAGGACTTTGTTAAGGCCTGCTAGGTCTATGCCACCAATAAGTCCAACTCCTCATCTCCAGCTGGTTTCCTTCAACCCTTACCAGTTCCGAGTCACCCCAGGTGCATGTAGCTATGGACTTTGTTACAGGCCTCCCTCTATCGCAAAGTAACACTGTCATTCTTACCATTATTGACCGCTTCTCTAAGGCTATCCATCTGGTGCCCTTGCCCAAGTTGCCCACAGCTGCAGAGACCGCCAATTTCCTCACCCTCTATGTCATTCGCCTTCATAGAATCCCTGTTGATGTCATTTTGAACCAGGGTCCGCAGTTTACCTTGCAGGTGTGGAAGGCCTTCTAGCTCCATCGGCACAACTACCAGCCTGACCTCCGTTTACCACCCTCAAAGCAACAGTCAGGTTGAGCGTGCCAACCAGTCCCTGGAGGCCACCCTGACATGTGTGGCTTCCTGTAACCCCAACACCTGGAGCTCCCATCTGTCCTGGGTGGAGTACACACATAACATTGCCGTCTCCTCCACTACTGGCCTGACGCCCTTCGAGGCCTCTGTGGGATACACTCCTCCTCTCCTAGCTATGGCAGAGAGGGAGGTAACCATTCCGTCTGTGGAGGCCCACGAATGCCACTTCTGCCTTCTGTGGAGGTCCACTCAGGCTGCCCTTCTCAGCTCATCCGAGCGGAACCATCTCTATGGCAACCACAGTCGTGCGCCGGCGCCCAGGTACACCGTCGGCCAGATAGTGTGGTTGTCAGCCAAACAAGTCCCATTGAAGACAGAATCAAGGAATTTATCACCACGTTTTCTGAGTCCATTCCCCATCTCTCGGATCATCAATGACATCACAGTTCAGCTCAAGTTGCCTCTGTCACTCTGCAGCCACCCAACCTTCCACATATCCCGGATCAAACCTCTCTCCTCCAGTCCTATTTGTCCTCCCCCGAAGCCTCCTCCTCCCAGGGTCACAATGGCCACACCACCTACACAGTCCAGAGGATTTTGGACGTTTGGCATCGGAGCTGGGGTCTACAATACCTGGTCCATTGGAAGGGTTATGGACCTGAGGAGAGGTCGTGGATTCCTGGATCATACTTCCACGATAAGGGTATAGTTCGGGCTTTCCGCCGGCCTCATCCCAACAAACCTGGGGGGGGGGGGCAGTGTGATGATCAGGTGAGCATGCTCCCCCTCCCTTCTGTGTCTCTCCTCCTGTCTTCCTCTTGGCTCCCACAGTTGATTGTGCTCACCTGGGTGATTGCGCACACATGCTGCTGCTTCATCTGCCAGTTTTATAAGTGCCAGTCTGTGAATGCTTCCTGGGTGGACCGTTGGGTATTGCTGCCATCCTTTTGAGCCAATTGAACTGTATTTTGCTCTTACCTGTTTGTTCATTACCTTCTCTTCTTAGTCCTCTCCACGTTACTACCATCTCAGCAGTGTGAATCACTCCGGGGCTGCGCACACTCACCTGTACCTCCAACTAACATGTCTGGACAACTTCTTCCTCACCTGTTCATCCTGCTGGATTTATCCCCTTCAGCTCATCGTCCTCTCCACCCGTTTGACCCACCTGATCGTCTCCCTTCAGCTCACCACTCACTGCATGTTGGGTTCCACAGCCGGGCCTTCTGCTCGTCATAGTAAGCCTCTCTCCCTATTCAATTCTTCTCTCTCCAAATATCCCCTCATTAACCTTTTCTCCTTTCCCTTTCTCTGCAGGCTGTGTGCTCTTCTCAGCGTGCTTATTTATTTTTTGTTTGCTCAACAGTAAATCGTTTAAAAACATTTCACCGGTGTCTTTTGTTCCTCTGGTGAATTACGCTCTGCATTTGATTAAATCATGACAGAAAATCACCCCTGAATCCACTGTACACTCTCTGGACAAAACAATAATTGTCTTATAACAGCATCTTACCCTGTATTTGTTGTCCACCCTTTTGAGGGCAGGGTCTTCGGTCGTGAAGTTTAGATATGTGATGGTGTCGTCACTCCTGGAGACAACACATGGGCCCAGAATATGAGACACTGCGGTACACTCAGAAATTCTTTAACCTAAACACTTGTTATATGTTAAGCTGGATTTATGCTTTGCACGTCTGCTTGAGTGTGAGGCCTGCCTGACGTAAATTTTATCATCCTCCCCAGTCTGCTAGGCTTAGTGGAGTCCCTCCACTTTTGTGACCATGTTGACTGTGTGTGTGGACTATCCATGCACAAGATCCAACCTCCTGTTCACAAGGTGGTGCCTCTGACGCACCATACAGAGAAAAAGAGAAAGAAGAAGAAGATGATGAATTAGGGCTGGGTGATACAACAAATATATTTGTTATATCGATATATTCGACTATGCGTGATATAAAAAGTGTTTTTATCATGAAGCGTGAGCATTTTCGCAGTTGTCAGCTTCACTCTCCTCTCCTCTCGCCTCTCACACAGCTGCACCATAGAGCTGCACTCAGTCGCTTCACCCAGCCTCCCTGTATCACGGTTCATTTTGAAGTTGTTGCCAGGTCTGTTTTTTTCCCGCAATTTTGTTCTTTAGAAACTGCTTCTTTTGAGCCTGTATTTGTGGAGGAGAGATGGTTGTTTTTTATGCACAATCTGGCAACACTAGCAGAGTGTGGGGAGAGGGGAAAAAAATGAAATGACAAACACACTCATACCAGCTGCAGTGCAGCAGACTTGAACAAAAGGAGAACAAAGGACCAGCTCTGAAGGTAAAAATTGAACAAAATACAGTTTTGGGCAAATTATGCCGCACTACCACTAATTTGTTTCACTACTTGAGATGCCAGCCACTATAATATGAAGAATGCATTAAGAATTGCTCTCAACATCCCAGGTAGCCCCTACAAATTTTACAAACCAAGGCTCCTTCCACCTCTGGTAAAAATGTCATCACAATCCATCCAGCAGTTTTGGTGTATTCTTGCTAAGAGAGTTAAGAGTGTAAGTTAAGAGCCTTGGTGGAGGTATGCATTCTCAGATCATCACCAAAATGTTATGGGTTCCTCTCTTGGCCAAGGACCACCTCTGGTAAAAATTTCATCCAAATCCATCCAGTAGTTTTTGTGTAATCGTGCTGCACAAATACAAAGTCCATCGTGGAGGTATGCAGTCTCAGATCATTACCAAAATTTAATGTGTTCATCCTTGGCCCAAGAGTTACCTCTGGTGAAAATTTCATCAAAATCCATCCCGTAGTTTTTGTGTAATCCTGTTACCAGTCAGACAGACAAACAAACAGACGGAGGGACAGACAGATAAACAGATAGATAAACCACCCCAATTACATAACCTCCTTGGCGGCGGTAGTAAAGGAACCAGCTCAAAGAAAAGGACTATATGGCTTCTTCATTTGGAAGATTTATCCCATACAACAAAAGTGCAAAATACAAAGAGATCACAACTGCAGTCACAAATTATACTGCCAAAGACATGGCCCTAATTGTTAAAAACTTGACCCAACAGAAAAAGTGGACTTTCATTTACATGGTTTTAGAATATCTTTCTCTAGAATTCTTGCTTAATGCACTTTTTTATTGTGTTGAGTCCTTGTTACCTCCGCCAGGAGGTTATGTTTTTGCCGGGGTTTGTCTGTCTGTCTGTCTGTCTGTCTGTTGGTTAGCAAGATAACTCAAAAAGTTTTGGACGGATTTCGATGAAGCTTTCAGGCATTGTTGGAAATGGTACAAGGAAGAACTGATTAAATTTTGGTGATGATCCGGATCACCATCCAGAAGAAAACCGCCATTACGGAAAATGCCATTTTCGTGAATAACTACTGAACCACTAATCCTATCATTGTCAATCCAATTGCTAGTCATATGTTTTCGTGGTCAAGGAATCTGAAAACGTACACACAAACACTGTATGGGCGGAACTGTGGCCGCCATTATGGAAAATGTCATTTTCGTGAATAACTACTGAACCACTAATCCTATCATTGTCAATCCAATTGCTAGTCATATGTTTTCATGGTCAAGGAATCTGAAAACGTACACACAAACACTGTATGGGGGGAACTGTGGCGCTTGGCGGAGGTCTGCGCTCTCCGAGTGCTTTTCTAGTTTTGTTTTGTTTCCTCCACCAAGGAGGTTATGTAATCAGGGTGGTTTGTCTGTCCGTTTGTTCGTCCAGCCGTCTGTTTGTTTGTCTGTTAGCAGGATAATGCAAAAAGTACTAGATGGATTTTGATTAACTTTCCACCAAGGGGTACCCCTTGGGCCAAGGATGAACCCGTTACATTTTGGTGATGATCTGAGAAGCATACCTCCACCAAGGACCTTGTTTGTATTTGTGTAGCAGGATTACACAAAAAACTGGATGGATTTTGATAAAATTTTCACCAGAGGTAGTCCTTGGGTTAGAGACAAACCCATAACTTTTTGGTGATAATCCCAGATTGCATACCTCCACCAAGGCTCTTATCTTCTCACAGTGTGTTTGCAAGCATACTCCAAAACTACTGGATGGATTTTGATGAAATTTTTACCAGAGGTGGTCCTTGACGTGGAGAGGAACCCATAACAGTTTTGTGATGATCCGAGAATGCATACCTCCACCAAGGCTCTTCACTTCTTACAGTGTGTTAGCAAGAATACGCCAAAACTACTGGACTGATTTGGAAAACAAACCCATTACATTTTGGAGGTGATCCATGAGGGATGGAAGGAGCCTTGGCAGACGTATACGCTCTCTGAGTGCTTTTCTAGTTTGTAATGGTTTTATTACAGGCCATAATAGGAAGACATACCATTATTTATTCTGATTTGTTGCAAATTTATGAGTGGGGATGTCTGACTGGTTCAATAAAGTTTGCGAAATTTAACTTGATTTCATCCCCCCATCCTTTTTTGTAAGCAATTTTAAAAAAAAAATGCAATGCATGGGTCTGTTTCTATTATCATGCCGGTGTCATTTTATGCAAAGGTTTTACATTTATACAGTGGTTTGGAGGGGATCTCAAGATGTCATGATATACAGTATATCATGTATAGTGGAGGCATGGGCGGGGGATTCTCCACCCAGAGAAGGCAGCTGGGGAAAGGGGGAACAATGGACTGAAGGAGGAAGTGTCACCGGGGGGTCTCAAACGGGACAGTAAGGACTATGCACTCCCCGGGGAGAAAAGGAACAGCCGGAGCTGCTGGAAGAGAGAAGGGTGTGAGCAGCGGGGCCAGCGTTATGTTATGTTAATATGCCACACAGGTCTTTGTTCCAAACAGTGCATTATGGTCGGAAGTTCCGGGTCTCAAAGCATGGAATTAAAGGTATAAAAGAGGAATGCACAGAGACCTGAGAGCTCTTTTACTGTACAATATGTTGGAGAAGGAATAAAGTTCATGTGTCGTCCAGCTCATTGCCACGCCTGTTTCCTTTCTCCACATTGATGACCCTAAGATGTGCCATGGAAAGCGAGCTGAGCACTGCCCCGGAGAGTACCTGGAGGGAGAGCACCAGCGCCACATGCATTGTCTCAGTCAAGCTCCCAGACTTCTGGCTTCACAACCTGACCGCGTGGTTCTTGCACATAGAAGCCCAGTTCACATTCCGCGGGATAACAATGGACGATACCAAGTATTACTACGTGGATGCGCGCACCACGCAACAGGTGACGAACCTGCTCCAGGAGCCGCCAGCCCAAGGAAAATATGAAGCACTCAAGAGGATGCTCCTCCAGAGCTATACTCTTTGTGACAGTAAGAAGGCAGAGAGACTCCTAATGCGTTCGGACTTAGGTGACAGATCAGCAGTGGAGCTCATGGAGAGCATGTTGGCACTGAGGGCAAGGGATGATGAATCTTTCCTGTTCGCCTATTTGTTCCTCAGGAACCTACTGGCTACAGCGAGGGCGATCCTGGCCAACTCGCCGTGGCTGGTTGCTAAGGACCACCGCGCCCTGGCACAGGAAGCGGACCGCATCATTTTGGCAACCAGAACTCTCAGTGTGCAAGCAGTGGCACCGGCATCCATGAGGGACTCCAGCGAGGTTGAGGAGCCATTGGTAGTAGCTGGGATGGACACCAGGAGACGAAGGAACGGGGCGATCTGTTTTTATCATCGCCATTCCGGCTCAAATGCCCAACGCTGCCTGTCGCCATGCCAATTCAAGAAGCCGGGAAGACGGCACGTTCGGAATTCAGTTGGCAACAGGAACAGACTGCTTTATGTCACGGATACACATGAAGGGGAGACGGTTTTTGGTGGATTCCGGCTCCCAGAAGCCCTCATCCTGCCGGTCAACACAGACAGGGTGGCAGGAGGCAGCGGTCCCAAGCTCATGGCCACCAATGGATCCACCATCAGGACATTTGGCGAGCGGACACTGACGATATGCTTACACGGACACAACTTTCAGTGGGACTTTGGGGTAGCTGCATGTTCCGCCCCCATTTTAGGTGCAGATTTTTTTGTGCTTATGGGTTGTTAGTCGATGTTGCTAATAAGAAATTAGTGGATGTTGTCTCTTTTACCTCACTGGTCTGTACAGATTGGGGAGCTGGGTCAACAACACTGGCTAACATTATAGCTCCAGGGGGTAAGTACCATTTGCTCACACAGTTCCCAGCACTCACGGTCCCGACTTTATCAGCTACGATAACGAAACACGGGGTCGAACACTTCATAACGACAAAAGGCCCGCTGGTGTTCGTGTGACCACCGCACTTGGACAAAGCTAAACTGGCCAGTGTGTGAGAGGAGTTTGCCAACTTAGAGCAGTTGGGCATCGTCAGGTGCTCCAACAGCTCGTGGGCATCCCCGCTACACATGGTGCCTAAAGCCGATGTGTCGTGGCGACCATGCAGCAATTTCCGGTGCTTGAATAACACCACTGAACACAATCATTATCTCATTCTGCACATCCAGTATTTTTCCATGCACCTGGCCGGGGCGCGTGCTTTTTCGAAAGTGGATCTGGTCCGCGGATACCATCAAGTCTCGGTGTGCGCGGAAGACGTTCAAAAAACAGTGGTAATAACTCTTTTCGGGCTTTTCAAGTTTTTATGCGTGCCGTTCAGATTAAAAGGTGCGGCACAGACTTTCCAGAGGACGATGGACGCAGTGCTTCGCGACTTGTCCTTCATTTTCATCTACTTAGATGACATTCTGGTAGCTAGCGTGTCCGAGGAGGAGCACATCGCCCATCTCAAGATGGTTTTCCAGAGGTTGGAAGTGCACGGGCTTATAGTGAACCCGACGAAGTGCCAGTTCAGTGTGCCTGTGATTGATTTTTTTGGGCCACCATATCACATTGGATAAGGTACGATTCCGCACCGATTCCACGCCGTGTCGGACTTTCCGCGTCCACAGACCGTGAGGGCCCTGCAGGAGTTTTTGGGGATGGTCAATTTTTATAACTGTTTCCTTCCTCGGGCAGCCCAGCTGATGCAGCCCGGCAGCAACGGCATTGAGCCATGATCTCGGAGTTTACAACCGACATTCAACACGTTGCCGGTAAGCTCAATGTCGTGGCCGATTGTCTGTCACGCACGTTAGTCTCCCCGGTCTACATGGGAACAGATTTTCCTGCGATGGCCACGGAGCAAGCTGAGGATGCGGACATTTGCATGCTCCAGTTTGCGCCTACTGGGTTAAGGCTGGAGAGCAGGGTTGTGCGAGAAGGGTGCCCTCCCTTGCTCTGCGATGTCTCCACTGGCTGCCCGCGCTCGGTGGTTCTGAGCTCTTGGCTCCATCGCGTTTTTGAGTCGGTCCACTCCCTTTCAGATCTGGGAGTGCGTGCTTCGGTGAAGCTAGTGGGGGCAAAATTCGTCTGGCCGCATTTGTGCAAGGACGTGAAGGAGTCGGCTGCAGCTGGGTTGTGTGTCAGTGGGCCAAAGTGCACAAGAACACCAGAGCCCCCCTCAGGCCATTCCAAATCCCAGCCAGGAGGTTTAATCACATCCACGTGGATTTGGTGGGACCCCCCCCGCCATTGCAAGGTTTCATGTGCCTTTTAACAATTGTGGACCGCACCACGTGCTGGCCTGAAGTGGTCCCACTGGCTTCTACCACGTCCGCGGAAGTGGCTCGTGCTTTTTTGTTGGCTTGGGTTGCACGGTTTGGATCCCCGTCAGACATCACTTCCGGCAGGGGTCCACAATTCATTTCGGAACTCTGGTCCACGATGGCCCAGAGCCCGGGGGTCAAAATTCACCACACTACCGCATACAACCCCCAAGCTAACGGGTTATATGAGCGTTTTCATAGGTCACTTAAAGCAGCGCTCAGAGCTTCGCTCACGGACACAACTTGGGTCAACCACCTGCCTTGGGTTCTTTTAGGGTTGCGTGCCACACCTAAGGAGGATTTTGCAGCCTCCCCGGCAGAACTTGTTTTATCTCAGCCGCTGCGGATCCCCGGACAGTTTTTACCGGAAAACCCTGCTCCTGAGGCTGATCCGCCTGCGCAATTTTTGCACAGTACAGAGACTTTTAATGTACCGGGCCCGGACTACCACTGTTTTCCCCGCACTTTCATCCCAAAGAGTTTACAGAATGCCAGCTTTGTTTTCATCAGGCACGAAGCGCACTGGACCCCGCTGCGCCCACCGTACGACAGACCATTCAGGGTGTTGGAACCTGGGGTGAAACATTTTGTGTTAGACTTGGGGGGGCGTAGGGAGACCGTCTGTATCGACAGACTGAAGCCCGCTTTTATGTTGGCAGACGAGCAGGTGGTGTTGGCCCAAGCTCCCTGGCGCAGATGTCCACCGTTGATGGCTCCGCAAGTTGGTGTTCCCTTGGTAGGGACCTGTACACAAGAAGATGATGTGTCCCCCCCCCCCCCCTTTTCCCTCCTCAGACTGATGTGCCCTCCTGTACACCTTGCCAGCACGGTGCACCGACTGGATTGGAGACCCCCTGCTACAGCCGCTATGGGCGCCTGCTCAAGCCCAAAGGATGGTGGTGGTGGTGGTGGGGGGGGGGGGGGGTTAATGCCCTTTCTGGGTGTTCGGTGGGGGTGGAGGCACGGGTGGGGGATTCTCCACCCAGAGAAGGCAGCTGGGGAAAGGGGGAATGATGGACTGAAGGAGGAAGTGTCACCGGGGGGTCTCAAATGGGACAGTATGGACTATGCACTCCCCGGGGAGAAGAGGAACCACCGGAGCCACTGGAAGAGAGAAGGGTGTGAGCAGCGGGGCCATCGTTATGTTATGTTAATATGCCACACAGGTCTTTGTTCCAAACAGTGTATTATGGTCAGAAGTTTCGGGTTTCAATGCATGGAATTAAAGGTATAAAAGAGGAATGCACAGAGACCTGAGAGCTCTTTTACTGTACAATATGTTGGAGAAGGAATAAAGTTCATGTGTCGTCCAGCTCGTTGCCTCGCCTGTTTCCTTTCTCCACAGTATCGCAATAAAACCCTAAATGTATTGCAATACATGTTAAAAGCCATATTGCCCAGCCCTACGATGAATTAAAAAGAAACGTGACAAGATGAGACCGGAGAAAGAAAAAGAAAAGATGATTAGCGGTAAAAGTAATAAACACAGGAGTTCCTTGAATCCATCTGTCACTCCTACAAGCACACCTCACCACCATTTCACTGTCCTCATATGTGTCCTGCACCACCCTCACATACTTCTTTGCCAACTCCTGACTTTCTCGTACACTAGCACACGTCCTCTTTTGGCACCCTATCATCTGTTTTCTCTAGATCCACAAAGACATAGCCCCTTCTGACCTTCTCTATACTTCGCCATCAACCCTCTTAAAGCCAGCATGGCGTGAAACCGTACTGCTGCTCGCTGACTGTCACCTCTCTTGTTCACCTGGCTTCATCAACTCTTTCCCACATCTTCATAGTGTGGCTGATCCCTTGTTCCCATCCTAGCATAGATGCATCATAGACGCGCAAAGCATAAAAACCAGCTTAATAGTAGAACCACTTACACTGTTAAGGCCATTTTAATTTCAAACCTTACAGGGATACTTTTGGTTTTGGTAGCAGTGCTGTTTGCATTCTCACTGAGGAAGAGAAAAAGGGAATTATCAAACTCAAATAATTTAAAGAAATAACAATAATAAAGTTTGGCTTTGCTAGTGTTGTCTGTACCTCTTTGCAGAAATTGTCATGGAGATGGTGTTGTTCCACTCATAATCAGGATCGATGCGGAATGAAGTGTTGAATTTTGCCTTTATAAGGAAAAAATGGGCAGTTAAGTAGGACTTAATATTGAAATTGTCTGTGTGAGAGTGGGGTTTACAATTTATGGCTCCAGAGCCACATGTGGTCTTTTGCCCATGAATGGGTTGAATGAGGTTTGGACAGATACTGATACTGACCTTGTATATGCAAGAGAGAGAAAAGTTCAGAGAAAATCCTCATACATTTATAGGCAAAAGTACAAATTTAATTAAATTTAAAAAAAAATTACCACAAATTTAAGAGTTACAGAGCAGTGAAAAAAATCAAACTTGTGAAAAAGTAGCAAATTTACAACAAAGTTGCAAATTTGATAGAGAAAACTAACAAATTTCCAATTTTTTTCATGAGTTTGTAAGAAAATGGTGGTAAAAATTTTAATTTACAGCAAAAAAATAAAACATTTATGAGAATTTTTTAAAATTTATGATATAAATGATAGAGAATTCTTGATGGAAAAAATAGCAAATTTAAAAGAAAGTAGTCAGAACTTTAAAAGAATAAAATTAAAACCTTGGAAGAAAAAGTTGCCAATTTGAGAGAAAATGATAAATTTGCTATCTTTGTTTAGTTTTACAAATGAAATATATTATAAATCCGGCAAATTTACAAGAAAAAATACTACAAATTTATGAGTGAAAAAGGGTACATTTCAAGGGAAAATTACAAATATATAAACACTATACAAACATAAACATATAGAAATTTAAAAGAAAACAAGCACAGAAACTTGCAGAAAAATAACAGTTGCAAATTTATGAGAAAACAGTTACATAATTAAGATTTATTTATTTGAGGCCAAAATGGGTTTTCCCACAGTAAAAGCTGCAGACTTTCAGCACAGAGGAAGTGCTACTCTTTTGTAAAAATGAAAGTTTCACTGAGCGAGTGACAGTTCTTTATTTGTGAATCATCACTTCCGTTTGGACGGCATCTGGCATCGTTGTGACTCACCCAGGATTTACTGCGATAGACGGGGCGGCTCACACCACACACAGTCTCATCATAGACTCCTTTCATGTCGTTGCAGCTGTGGGTCGCCATTCTGGATTTCTGATACGAAAAAAAACAAAAAAACCCAGACAAACTACAAGATTAAAAGTTTTAAGGGGCCTCCGTACTGTTTTTTGAGATTTCGTCTTTATTTTTGTGAGTTATGTATATGTCATGATCTGGACACCATATCCATGTTTTCCGTTATTTTTGAACAATAATTCTGTTATCGTTAGCATTTTGTGTTATCCTTAGTTTCTTGTTTCAGCTTTTGTTCCAGTCTCCCCTATTGTTTTCCCATACCTATAGCCACTCACGTTTGTTTCTGTTCAGCCCTTGATTAGTCCCAGCTGTTTTGTATTAGTTAATTATCAGTTCTCTAATTATGTTGTCACTCTCTGCACCCTCGTCGTGGCTACAATCAGGATTACCCTCCAGTTCGTGTCCTTGTTGGATTTATCCTCATCTTGTTGCCAGTTTAGCCTTCCATGGCTTTCCTTGTTTTCACAGCCCTTGAGCTGCATTGGTTTCTTGTTTAATAAATTGTGTGGAAACTGAAGATTCAGCCTGCTTATGGGTCTGTTCATTCATGCCTGCTGGAGGCTGCCCTGACAGTAGGATTTCTGTGGCATTATATGGTCAGCAAGGTCAAACAGTTCAAAGTCCTCCCACAGAAACTGCAAGTCTGTCTGAAACACAAGAAATGTGGCCAGTTCGCAAAACTGGAGGGAAAAGACAAATTTGTGAGGGTGGAAGGGAGATGGACTAGGGGGAAAAAGTTTCAAATTTACAAGTGGGAAGTCTCAAATTTATGAAACTCAGATTAAAAGTTGCAAATTTACAAATGAGAAAAGTCACAAATGTGTGAGGAGGAGAAAATACCAAATTTATGGGCAGAAAAAGTCACAAAATTACAAGCTGGGGGGGTAACCACGGCTTCAAGGACCACTGTGCACCGGCCTTTGACGTACTGGCAGCAGCCCATTCATTTATTTTCATTACTGACACTGGACTGGCCAATCAAATCTCTTAAGGTACCCTTTCCTTCCCAGTGCACACTGGCCCCTTTCAGAACTGAGTTTAGTGTGGAAGAAATTGTGTGGCAGCAGAAGTGTCAGATGAAAATGGACAAATAAAAGTGCAAAAGTGGAGATGAAAAGATTAGGGGAAAAATTTTAAAAATGGAAATGGATGCCACTAAATTTATTAAAATAAAGGACATATTAGTAGGTTTAAAAAGAAGCTTTAGACAAAGCCTTATGTGTCAAACTTTATGTTTTATCCTTCTAATTTAAAGTCAAACTTCTGAGTGTAATTGAATGCAACATCAGATTACATCACTTTGGGCCCTCCCTTATCCCAACAGGTGAAAGGTGAAGGGACAGGAAGCCTTCTACAGGTAACACCTTAAGATCTCGTAATACTGTATGATGCCAGCCTCAGCTTGAATATTCTGCAATGTTATGAATAGTTTTTGGGTCTACCTGAATTTATTCAGTAAGAGTATGATGTATACCTACAAACATTTAGGTTTCAAAGTACATGAGGTTTTCATCTGGGTGGAGGTTAGAAAATAGGCTATTAATAGGCTATAAATAGCCTATAATATAACAGAAAAAATGCTGCATGTTTGATCATTTTATTTTTGATTTTTAATTTATGAGGAAAACTTTACACATTTATTATAGTAAAGTCTATAATAAAGACTAATAAAGACTAATTATTATTTTAATTATTATAAAATAATAATAAAGTATTATAGTAAAGTAAAGTAAAGCTAGTTTACCACTTAAATTAGAGATTTTTTTAATTGAAAATGTGGAATTTTTTATGTGAATTTGAAGAGTTCTCATAAATTACCTACTTTTTCTTATGATTATTTTTTTTTCTTTTTAATTATAGACTTTTGAACAAAATTTTGAAACTTCATGAAAATTGAAACTATGAAAAATTTTTTGCTCATAGATTGATATTTTTCTTGAATTTGCAACTTTTTTGTCACAAACTGGAATAATTTTTTCTTACGTCTTTGCATTTTTGAATCAATAATCTCCCCTCCCCTTCCATTTATTTTTTTCTTTAATTAATTTTTCTTTAATTATGCCTCAGTGAAACAGTGACATACAGTAATGGTTAGTGTGTCTGTTTGTGACTGTGTGCATCTGTCCATCTGTCTGTCTGTCCGCCTCTCTGTTTCAGCTTGCCTGGTCCAAATTAAGTGGAACTAAAGGCTTGTATCATTGTATGACCATATTTTCTCAGCTTTTAATTTGCCAGAATTTCGAGATAACACTTTGTTTTTAAAATAAACACAAATTTAACTCACCATTTCTGTCAATTCCACAGCGAAAAAAAAGGTATTGTAATAACTATCCTGAGCCACTAGAGCTCGGAGTGCCACTATTTTACAGCCGCTCATGCTGCCATGCTACCATGCCACAGGCACCAAGGCACAGCACCTTGGTGCATTCATAATTGCAAATGAGCTACATTTCTCTTGTGATTTTCTAACTTTTGTCTCAGCAATTTATTCATTTACTTTTTCTTAATGAATTTAGTAAATCTTTTAAATAACTTCCTGTGTTTACATTCTTATTGACTAATTGTTAGTTAATTCCCTTCCACAGCATGTGGGGCACCAGGTGGTGTGTAGGGGTGGTGCCTATCTCCGTTTCATTGACCCTAGGCCACACAGCTACTGTAAGTAGTGAAAGGTACAGTGGGGGGGGGGGGGGGGGGGTCAGTCCTCTGGTAGCGCTGTGCGTTAACTTTCCTTTCCCCATTCTATTATGCTGAGCACCAAGCTAGAAGGTGGAAAGTACCATTTTTATATGGTCTTTGGTATGACCCGGTTGGGATTTGAACCCACGACCTCCTGGGTGTGGGGTGGATGCTCTTCCAACTAGGCCACCACTTCCTGTGTTTACATTCTCAATGACTAACTGTACATATGTGAATTTTTCCCTCATAAATTTGCAACTTTTGCTAAGAATTTGTAACTTTTATCTTTTAAATTCAAATTTGTTTTTCTTGTAATATTGCATTTTTTTCTCATGAAGTTAGTAATAAATGGGCAGTTGTCCCTATAAATTTGTTACATTATTCTAGTAAATTTGAAGCTTTTATTGTACATGTGTTTGTGATTGTCATGCGGTGGCTCTCGCAAGCCACCATAAGACGCCACACAGTCACCAGTGAGTTTCAGTGAGTTTTATTACGGTGAAAAGTGACAACACAAGATGCAGGGGCAATGACACATAAGTCTACATACATCCGGAGGCGTAAGGCTAAACAGCTCTCTTACAGGTCCATAGAGGAGATGGTCATACACAGGCAAGGTTGACGGAGTAATGACTACACAGGCTGCTGAGGCAGAGACACACAGAGGTCTACTCTCACCGGGAGGGGTAAGGCTAACAGTTCACTTACTGGTCCAGGGGAAGCGACGGTCAACCACAGGCAGACGAGGTAGGTAACAGTCCAAAGCATCCGTAGCTCAGACGAAGAACGACTGACACTGCTGCGTCTTACCGCCGCCAGTGCCGGGCTTAAGAAAGCGAAGCATTAACGACGATAATTACAATCAGCTGACCGGCCGTTGACAGGCGGAAGCCCCACCGAGCACTTTCACAATAAGAGCCCGGTGAGGCCAGAATACAGCCCGCAACTGTCAAAGCCGGCAGCGAAACATAACTTAGCCCGAGCGCGATCAGAACCCGCGCTCGGGTCATAACAGTGATGTTTTTTTTACTTGTAATTTTGTGGCTTTTTCTCAAAGTTTTTCACCTCTGGAAAACTTTGAGACTTTAAAATTATGACGAAATATTTATGCAAAATAGATATTAATTTTCTTTCTTTCTTTCTTTCTTTCTTCAAAACCAAAGGGATTCTCTTGTCAAGGGCAAAAGTGGGATTATTCTAACCTGTTAGGCCATTAGTGTGATGGTTGAATGTTGCTACTTAACAAATTGTAGTCAATATGAAGCCATGAACGAAGCTTCTAATATTAGATTTACAGTAGGCTGGTAATTATTCAAGTAACAGGAATCAGAGTGCAATGCTCTTACTTCAGCCTCTCAAAATGTCTCTGCACATCCCTGCGATTGTTGTAAGGGGAGAAGCTTTATGTTATGAAATTAGTTATGCATCCTTTAAACAGGAATGTGATCATGTGACTCATTATTCTATTCCTCTGTTTTGCATGTAGCCTACTACTCAGCTTTACTGTTGATTCAGTCGCTTGGGTGGGCGTTAGGGGTGGCGGTCTGCTTCTGCGGCAGCAGCTGCCCTGGGGTGGGTCGCAGGGGTGTGGCTACTGGCCTGCGCCGGTGGTCTCCCCAAAGAATGCACTGGTACGCATTCATGCCCGCTGCATCTGCATTGTGGTCACCCAAAGTAATAAGGGTGAATGAGTGTGGGTGAGTGTGTGGGGGAGCACACGAATGGATGTGAGTAGGTTGGAGTGCGAGTGAGTGTGTATGGGTGAACATGAGTGAGTGCAGGTGACTCTGCAGGCGAGTGGGAGTGGGAACAAGATAGAGCTGGGTACAGGAGTAGGAGAGACTGGGTGGGTCTTGGAGTGCCAGTGCGGGTTTGTGTGGGGGAGAGGGTGAGCAAGAGTGAGTGCGTGTGGGTGCGTATGAGAGCATGAGGGAGTGAATGAGCGGGAATGGGTGTGTGTGCTGGTCGGGAGGTGCTGAATTAACCCTTATTGTGGCAAGGTTTCATGGACAGAGAGCGCCCCCACTGCCACAGGTGCAGCGCTCGCCTGTCATGTGATGTTATATGACGTGGCCAAAAACTTCCCAGTTGATTTAAGCTGTACAAAGGATTCCACCTCACAAGGTGGCAGACACGTATAACATACTGATCTTACCTTGGAGGACTTATGGCAGACATAGAAGCATCCTTCTGGACACCAGAGAAGAAGAAATTTTTAGACAAACAAATGTGGATGTTACCGATCGCTATGGACATACTCGATAGCAGACGGAGGAGCCATTTGCTCCCAAATTTGCCAACTATGATTCTAAAAAGAGATTATTTAGCTTATGAAGGTAAATGTTTACATTTTGTTATAACAGAGGGTGGGAGAAGCTGGTTGATGTTCACCTGCTGCCGCCCAAAGTGCCATGTGACTAGACAACAATCGCGCCGGTTCCATGTCGTCATATAACATAACTTGCAGCAGAATAAAAGCGAAATTGAGGTGAGATAATCATAGAGTTGCTGGATGTAGGAGAGAAAGTGCAAATGACCAACAGAAGCCAAAATAACGATCAGGATGGACGAAGTGAGAGCCGCCTGGCCAGTGGTAAGTCTGACGAATTTCTTTGTTTGTTGACATTCTACTAATGTTCTGGTTCATATACTCTGAAGAAAATATATATATAAAAAAAAGTGACAAGAAAACAAAACCATCCTTTGTGCAAATATGTCCAAAAGCCCATTTTTGACAGAAAGTTACGTAATTTGTTATGGCTGTGTCACATTATGCAAATTGCATAAATTTATTCCTATCTCAAAATTTGGATCATATTTTATATCTTTCTAATTGACTGTAAGCCATTATCTCTTACCACTTTCAAGTTATAGCCTTGGAAATCTCTGACATCTGAACTGAATATTTTCTTGAAAAAAACCTTGACCACTAGAGGCTTATGGTGCAACGGAGTGCCTGTGGCAGTCATTGGGTTAAGGGGGTAGTGCTTCTTGGCTGCGTGGGCTCCCCTCGACCGGGGAGGGAAAGGCACCTTTGTTGGGCATGGGGGTCCCTGGGGTGTGCGGTGGCGGTGTTGGGGTGGAGGCGGGCCCCCTGTGGGGGCTTGTGCTGGGGGCGCGGGCTGGTCTCCGACCCGGGGAGTAGGGGCGATGGCCTCCTGGCACCTGGGGCCCAGGGGCTGGTGTTGGCCTCGCTGGGGGGGTGGGGGGTTGCCCGGTCCGGGACATGGGCCCATTGTGCTGGCTGCCTGGCGGCCCAGTCTCCCTCAGCCATTCCTCCTGGGGTGGATGCCTACCTCTCCTGGGGCTTGTTGGCCTCGTACATTTGTGCTCTGTGGGGATTGGTAGCGTTGTGCTGCTTGCTCGGGGTCTCCGGGGTGGTGGGGGTGGGGATGTAAGTTGCTGTGATTGGCCGCCCTCTTCGTATGTTTCCTGATAAACCACTCACATGCACACACTTATTTTGGACGCGCTGTCATACATATGCACATCAATGTACACACACATATGTCTCTCCTTTAACAGGTGCAGATACCAGATTCGTGTTGAGACCCCTTCGGTGGAAGAAGCAGTCTGTCTTCTGTTTGTTTAAGTTGTTGGTTTGTTTTCTTTGTCTGTTCCTCTCCCTTTTCTTTCCCCCTCCCCACACCTTCTTTCCCCATTCCCCGCCTGTTCGGTCCTTCATGGGTAGAATAATTTAAATAAAGTATTAAAAGTTATTACAAGAGGAGTATACAACAACATACAGTACACAGATATGAGCTGTGTCAAGCTCCTTTTGGCAAAGTAAATCTGTTTGGTGCGGCGGCATGAAATAAAGCGGCGTCGTTGGAGGTTTTAAGTAGAGTTTTATTAATCATACCGCCGTCACGGGATCCCCTCTCCAGCCCAAGTGTGTGCAGGCTGGAGTGGGATCCTCTGGCTCTCAGAGAAGAAGAGGAGGACACAAAGTCTGTGTCCTGCAGCAGAGGTTGAAGTCAGATTGAGAGGAAGTGTTACAGAACCTGTGCAGTATTTATACCCAACTCAAACAATACATCAAAGCAAGATTCACAGCAGTTGGTCTGATCAAAGGGACTGCAGAACAGGCATGAGATATTTGCATTTGTGAGACATACATCACAATAGGCAGATTTGCTAGACTCTGCTCCAGCTGCAGAACAAAGAGGTTAACAGGCACATCTACATATTGATCTGAGTCTCTAGGTCACAGTAAGGACAGGACGCATGAACACAATGCATGAAAGGTAACATTATCACAGTAGTGTAGCGGAAAAAACCAGGAGTAGCGAGCTGTCTGTCCTTAGTCTGTTTGTGGGGGTTTTCCCAAACCGCCACATTTGGCACAATAAGGATAGCAGATTTCTGTTCTACTCACCTAGCTGCCTGACAGGACGGTGGGGGGGGGCTTTACCGTTGCTTTGGGGAATGGCACAATACTTGCACATATTCAACTGGACCGTCTGTGCCAATGTTGTTTGACCGATCATGGTGGGTTGCCTGAACTAAAAATGCCACAGCCAATTTTTTTTTTTTTTTTTTTTGTCCCAGTCCATCCCTGCTTGCAGCCCTGGTTTGGGAGTTCTTGTATCTTGTTCTTAACACATCATCGTGGCAGAACATTTTTCTTGTGTGGTGTCTGACAACTATTGTGTGATTGGTCAGAAATTTGAATTTCCCAGAAGTTCTGCACTTGAGTTTCTTGTGAAGTATGAAATGTCCTGGCCAGAAAGAATTTGTTCTTGTTCTTGCCACCTCAAGAAAAGGAAAAAAAATCTGTTCTTGCAATGTACAGGCCTTTAAGGCTACCAGAAAATAAGTCGTTGAACTTAACAGAAATCAGTCAGTTTTAACAAAGAAGTTTTATAGGACTAAATGTTATTCAAAGGAATCTGTATAACTGTTTTGTTAATCTGTCCTGAAAATGTGTTCTTGCTAGCCTAAACAAGAAGCAGTAGCCTGTTTTCCACTATTGCCTCTGTCACCCTCTTTGGTGATTTTTTTTTTTTTTTTTAAAGAGTGTATCCAGTTGTTTTTTCCCTGAAAATGACATACCATACATCACGGATGTCAAACTCATTCCATGGAGGGAAAAGACCCTGCAGGTTTTACCTCCACTCAGTGTCATGCTGCTGAGCTTGGGGAAGGTGGGGGGCACTGTGCTCATGCTTTCAGTTTGTGCTAGATAATTTTCTGTATTTCCCTATTTCTGTTTTTGTATTTATATGTATTATGACTTAGAGTTGTCTGTTGTTTCTGTTTGTTCATTAGTATTCCTGTTTCTTAGTTCAGTTATTTACGCTCCTGCCTAATTACTTATTGTGTCCATCACCATTTAGCTTTGTATCATTAGTATTATTTGCCTGTGTGGACTTGAGCTTCCCTTCATCTTTGCCCTCACCTGTTCTTTTGTATTTAGTGCCATGTATGTTATATTAATTGCATTCCTTCTGTTGTATTTATCTTATCCTGGTCTTGGTTGGTTATTAATATGGTTTTCTCTTTGTGTATTATTTTGTCTGACCTCATTCTGTATTCATGTTCTCCTGTGCTTTTATTTTGACAGCATCCCATGTTACTTCCTCCCTTAGCTCAAGTTCGCGGGCTGTCTCAGCTGTCAGCTGTTGGTTTGATTGTCATCACTCATGTTATCCAAACCTGTTTCTCTTTTGTATTGATTCCCTCTGTGCTTATTTATAGGGTGCTGCAATGCAATCCATTGCAGCGTCCTTATCTCATTATTCAGACGTTAGGTTTACGTCTCATTCCCTCTCAATACCCAGAGTGTTTTAACGGGAGTGACTCCGTCTCTTTACTCATTTTTCCCTGGCATTCCTGTGCGCCTCAGCCTGGTTCTGTTCAGGCTGTTCTCTCCGTTTTTTCCCAGACGTGAGCCCCGTTTTCTTTGGCGTTTCCACACACCATTCCTCCCAGTTCTCCTATTATGTAAGTGTTGTGTTTTGTGTATTTTTTTTTTTTTTTTGTATTTAACTCCTTGCAACTCACAGTCCAGCGTTTGGTGTCCTCAGTCCGCCCCTGCAGGGCGATTTATGACATCCATTGTTTTCAACAGGTGATTTCACTAAATTTCTTCCCACTGATTGCTGATCAGTGAAAACACTTGCTGAAGACCAGGGGCGGTCCTGGCTTGTATGACGCCCTGGGTGGACTGCCCCCCCCACACACACACACATTTTTTTTTACTTTTCATTTCTCTCTTAAATGTCCAAATATTCAATTTTCTCAACAATTAGTGAGGTTTTTCTTGAAACTTTTTCCTGGCAAGTTTATTCCTTTTTTTTTTTAATTTTTGCAATGTTTCACCTTTTTTTTCTCATATTTTCATGATTTTCTTGTACATTTGCACTTATCTTCTCACTGATAGGTGCATCTCAATAAACTAGAATGTGATCAAAAAGTTGATTTATTTCGGTAATTCAATTAAAAAAAATAAAACTATATTATATACTGCAGATCTGGGGTGCCCACACTTTTTTGGCTTGTGAGCTACTTTTAAAATGACCAGGTCAAAATGATCTACCTACATTTAAAAAATTGCTAAATACAGTGCATCCGGAAAGTATTCACAGTGCTTCACTTTTTCCACGTTATGCTACAGCCTTATTCCAAAAGGGATTAAATTCATTTTTTTTCCCTCAAAATTCTACACACAACACCCCATAATGAGAATGTGAAAAAAGTTTTTTTTTTAGATTTTTGCAAATGTATCAAAAATCAAAAACTAAGAAATCACATGTACATAAGTATTCACAGCCTTTGCCATGAACCTCAAAATTGAGCTCAGGTGCATCCCGTTTCCACTGATCCTCCTTGAGATGTTTCTACAGCTTAATTGGAGTCCACCTGTGGTAAATTCAGCTGATTGGATATGATTTGGAAAGGCACACACTTGTCTATATAAGGTCCCACAATTGACAGTGCATGTCAGAGCACAAACCAAGCATGAAGTCAAAAGAATTGTCTGTAGACCTCCGAGACAGACAGGATTGTCTCGAGGCACAAATCTGGGGAAAGGTACAGAAAAATTTCTGCTGCTTTGAAGGGCCCAATGAGCACAGTGGCCTCCATCATCCATAAATGGAAGAAGTTTGGAACCACCAGAACTCATCCTAGAGCTGGCCGGCTGTTTAAACTGAGTGATCAGGGGAGAAGGGCTTTAGTCAGGAAGATGACCAAGAACCCGATGGTCATGATGTCAGAGCTCCAGCATTTCTCTGTGGAGAGAGAAGAACCTTCCAAAAGGACAACCATATCTGCAGCAATCCGCCAATCAGGCCTGTATGGTAGAGTGGCCAGACAGAAGCCACTCCTTAGTAAAAGGCACATCGCAGCACTACTGGAGTCTGCCAAAAGGCACCTGAAGGACTCTCAGACCATGAGAAACAAAATTCTCTGGTCTGATGAGATAAAGATTGAACTCTTTGGCGTGAATGCCAGGCGTCATGTTTGGAAGAAACACGGCATCGCTCATAACCATGCCAATGGTGGTGGAAGCATCATGCTGTGGGGATGTTTTTCAGTGGCAGGAACTGGGAGACTAGTCAGGATTGAGGGGGAGATGAATGCAGCAATGTACAGAGTCATCCTGGATGAAAACCTGCTCCAGAGTGCTCTTGACCTCAGACTGGGGTGACGGTTCATCTTTCAGCAGGGCAACGACTCTAAGCACACAGCCAAGATATCAAAGGAGCGGCTTCAGGACAACTCTGGAATGTCCTTGAGTGGCCCAGCCAGAGCCCAGACTTGAATCTAATTGAACATCTCTGGAGAGGTCTGAAAATGGCTGTGCACCGACGCTTCCCATCCAACCTGATGGAGCTTGAGAGGTGCTGCAAAGAGGAGTGGGTGAATCTGCCCAAAGATAGGTGTGCCAAGCTTGTGGCATCATATTCAAAAAGACTTGAGGCTGTAATTGCTGCCAAAGGTGCATCAACAAAGTATTGAGTAAAGGCTGTGAATACTTATGTATGTACATGTGATTTCTTAGTTTTTGTCATGTTCAGGTGAGCGCACTCTCCCCCTCCCTTCCTGCTCAGCTTTCCCCGACTCCACAGGCAATCACCACACCTGCGTGATGAGAAGCACCTGCTGCCTCTGCCTTACCAGCTCTTAAAAGGACCTTCATGTTAATGCTTCAGCGCTGACTCATTGGGTATACTACCTACTACAAGCAAGTAAATTTATATTCTCTCTCTCAGAGGAAAATAGTAATTCTTCTTGTCCTCTCTCCTACAGGTTGCTACCATCTTCGTGGCGCGTCTGTGGGGTCGTTGTGCACTCACCTGCCCCATCATCATCACCACTTCAGCAGCCTTATCCACCCGGTCAGACACCTCACACAGCTCTACCCCTGCCAACCACCATCCTTCCATTGGTTCACCGTTCGTGCTGGGTTTCGCTGCCGGGTTCTCTGTTTCTCCCACGTCAGTACAGTCCTATTTTTCCCTATGCTGTCCCCCTCCTTATCTAACCTGATGTGAGCTGTCAGTTATTACCCGTCATGACAGAACGAGCCAGCCACAGTGCAAGCTCAGTGGGAGTGACATCAGCGGAACACTCTGCTTTAGATCGCTTAGATGTCACAGAGAGGCAGGTGGCCATGCTTACGCAGCAGCTGCAGACTATTACACAACAGTTGGGCATGGTTGCTGAACATTTGGCCCATTTGTCTTGTCCGGGTTCCACCCCTCCACCTGTCGCACCAGTTTCTTCCACCGTGCACCGAACTACCTCCGTTCCCTCACCTGCCCCATACACCGAGGAAGTGGGGAAATGTAAGGGCTTTCTGTGTCATGTTCGGCTTTATTTGGGCCAGGTCGGTGGGGAGTACCTGGACGATACAGCTAAAATTCATTTCATGACCCTCCTGCTGCGAGATAGGGCCCTCAGCTGGGCAATCCATTCTCGACAGTCCAAAGGCCCTAATTATTCATTTGATAGATTTGTTAATGAATTCACTTGTGTGTTCGACTGGACAGAGAGTGAAGGGAACATCATGAGCCGAGTGATGTCACTCCGTCAGGGGAGTCGGTCTGCCGCTGACTACTCTGTGGAGTCACCGTGGTGGACTCTGGATGGAATGACGTTTCGCTATGCAGCGTCTTCCTCCAGGGTTTAAACAAAAACCTCTGACGACCTAGCAGTTCATGCAGTTCCCTCCTCCCTGGATGATCTTAATGATCAGGCTGTCAGTTAAGAAAACCAATACCGCGAGCGCGCAAGGGAACGCGAGGCCTCCTCCAATCTGCCCAGTGCACGCACACCCGCTTTGGCTACTGACACAGGTGGAGCCAGCTCCTCCTCCAAGCCCATGGAGCTCAGCTGAGTCCGTCTGACTCTGGAAGAGCACCAGCAGTGGAGGAGAGTTGGTGCATGCATGTACTGTGGCTCCTTAAAGCACACACTGCAGAAGTGCCATCTGAAGCCAAAAAGACGCGGCCCGTCAGTAGCCATGAGGGGTCTGATGGGCGGGAAATCTTTTCATCCCCCCGGTAACTTCTTCATTTCAGCCCTCATCCAGTTGCCGGGGGTCGAGAGAAGAGTCATGGCTTTGATTGATTCTGGGGCAGAGCAAAACTTTATTTCTGTGCACCTCATGTGGGATGTAGGCATCCCCACGATCAAATTGCCCATGCCCCTCAGTGTTACTACATTGTCGGGCAGAAATGTTGCCACCATCACCAAAAGCACAGGGCCGGTTTCCATCCTTCTTTCCGGTAACCACTGGGAGACTATTTTGTTCTTTATTCTCCCCAAATCATGTCACACGGTGGTTCTAGGGTACCCGTGGCTCCGGAAACATAACCCTATTATTAATTGGGCACATAACTCCATCTCTTCCTGGAGCCCGTATTGTTTGGCATCCTGTCTTAGCTTGGCCGAGTGTTTACCATCGCTGCCCATCTCTTCCCCTCTGGCAGAGCCGCCAGACCTCAGCCTTGTACCTGAGGTCGATCATGACCTTGGAGAGGTCTTTAGCAAGTCGAAGGCACTTTCTTTTCCTCCCCATTGCTCTTACGACTGTGCCATAGACCTTCTCCCGGGTGTGCGGCTGCCATCCAGCCAGCTCTACAGTATTTCTGGGCCAGAGAGGGAGGCGATGGAGAGCTATATTAAAGATTCTTTGAACGCTGGCCTTATTCAGCCTTCATCGGCTCCTCTTGGGGCAGGATTCTTTTTTGTCGGGAAGAAGGATGGTTTGTTGCACCCGTGCAT
Source organism: Pholidichthys leucotaenia (assembly GCA_020510985.1). Taxonomy (NCBI): domain Eukaryota; kingdom Metazoa; phylum Chordata; class Actinopteri; order Cichliformes; family Pholidichthyidae; genus Pholidichthys; species Pholidichthys leucotaenia. Next base: position 53,265,854 of record CM035848.1, read on the forward strand.
TGATTATCGGGAACTCAATGCCATAACTGTTAAGGATAAGTATCATCTGCCCCTGATAAACTCCGCGTTTGAGCTCCTTCAGCGCGCACGAGTAGTCACCGAATTGGATTTGAGTAACGCCTACCACCTGGTTCGCATTTGTGAGGGGGACGAATGGAAGACAGCCTTTAAAACACACTTGGGGCAATTTGAATATCTGGTTATGCCATCCGGGCTGACCAATGCCCCTGCCATCTTCCAGTGTATGATCAATGACATCCTCCGGGATATGGTAAATCAATTTGTTTTTGTCTACCTTGACAACACTTTGATTTTTCCCCGTACACCAGAGGAACACGGAGTCCATTTCAGGGCCGTTCTACAATGGCTCCTGGAGAACCAGCTTTACGTTAAGGCCAAGAAGTGTGAGTTTTCCACCCGCTCCACTTCGTTCCTTGGTTTTATTGTAGCTGAGGGGGAACTGAGGGCCAACCCGGCCAAGGTGAAAGCTGTGCTAGATTGGCCTACACCCCACTCCTGCAAGGAGCTCCAGCGCTTCTTGGAGTTCGCAAATTTTTATCGCCGTTTCATCAGAAACTATAGTGGGGTAGCACAGCCTCTTACCCAGCTGACCTCGGTTAAAATGCCCTTTAGCTGGTCCAAGGCAGCTGAACAGGCTTTTTGCAAATTGAAGGGTCTGTTCTCCAACGCCCCCATCTTGGCCCAGGTCGACCCCCAGCTCCAGTGTATTCTTGAGGTGGATGCTTCTGACTCGGGGGTGGGTGCTGTCCTATCACAGCATTCAGCTTCAGATCAGAAGATCCAGATCAGAAGCTCCATCCATGCGCGTACTTCTCTCGGCGGCGAGGAATTATGACATAGGGGACCGAGAGCTCTTGGCCATTAAGTTGGCCCTTGAGGAGTAGAGACACTGGCTGGAGGGCGCGGCCCAGCCCATTATTGTGTGGACCGACCACAAAAATTCAGAAAATGTTCGGTCAGCCCGCAGGCTGAACGCCAGGCAGGCCCGTTGGGCCTTATTTTTTGCTAGATTTAATCTTACCATCACTTATAGGCCTGGCTCCCGTAATGTTAAACCGGACGCTCTCTCCCGCCAGTTCTGCCCTGACCCTCCTACCCTTCACTCCCTTCCCCAGCCTCTTGCTTCCTTGGAGCTCTCACGTGGGACATTGAGCAGAGGGTCCGGTGGGCTCAATCCACGGAACCCAAGCCGGGAGGGGGCCCTGACAGTCGTCTTTTTGTCCCAGCCGCTCTCCGCAGCGACATCATCAGGTGGGGCCACACCAGCCATTTCTCCTGCCATCCTGGTATCTCTCGCACCATCAACTTCATCCAACGGGTGTTCTGGTGGCCCATCCTGCGGACCGACGTCCTGGATTACGTCAAGGCCTGTCAAGTCTGCAACTGCAACAAAGCTGACTTCTTGCCCCCTTCTGGTCTCCTCCACCCACTTCCCATCCCCAGCCGACCCTGGTCCCACATTGCCCTGGACTTTATCACTGGACTCCCCTCATCTCAATGCAACACGGTTATCCTCACTTGTGTAGATTGCTTTTCTAAGGCGATCCACCTGGTGCCCCTTCCCAAATTACTCTCTGCCTCTGAAACAGTGAACCTCCTCACTACCCACGTCATCTGCCTGCACGGCATTCTTGCGGACATTGTGTCTGACCGGGGCCCTCAATTCACCTCCCAGGTCTGGAAATCATTTTTCTGCTCCCTAGGCACCACCGTCAGCCTTACCTCTGGATACCATCCTCAGAGTAATGGGCAGGCTGAGCGCACCAAACAATCCCTGGAGGCTGCCCTTAGGTGCATAGCAGCCTGCAACCCTAGCACCTGGAGCACTCATCTGACCTGGCTGGAATATTCCCACAATTCTGCAGTCTCGATGGCCACTGGACTAACCCCGTTCAAGGCATCCATGGGGTATACTCCCCCCCTGCTACATAGCGGAGAGGGACGTTGCTGTTCCATCGGTGGGGGCCCACGCACGTCGCTGTCGCCAGCTCTGGAGAGCCACTCGAGCCGCCCTCGTCCGCTTGGCCTAGCACAACCGCCAGTACGTGGACCTTAGGCATACTTCGGCACCAAAATATTCCATCGGACAGCAAGTATGGTTGTCGGCAGACCAGGTGCCCTTGAAGACGGAGTCTAGGAAACTTTTTCCTCGCTTCCTGGGCCCGTTTCCCATCTCCAGGGTCATCAATGACGTCACGGTCCACCTGAAGCTCCCGCCGGCGATGCAAATTCACCCCACCCTCCATGTGTCTAAAATCAAGCCCCTCTCCGCCAGCCCTCTCTGCCCTCCCCCAAAGCCGCCTCCTCCCCCTCGGGTCCTCAACGGTCAAACCACCTACACGATCCAGAGAATTCTGGACGTCCACCGTCGGGGCCGGGGGCTTCAATATCTTGTCCACTAGAAGGGCTATGGACCAGAAGAAAGATCGTGGATCCCCGGTTCCAACTTCCACGACAAGGGGATGGTCCGAGTCTTTCATAGGGCACATCCCAACAAGTCCAGTGGTGCTCCTTGGGATGGGGGGGGGGGGCACTGTCATGTTCAGGTGAGCGCACTCTCCCCCTCCTTTCCTGCTCAACTTTCCCCGACTCCACAGGCAATCATCACACCTGCGTGATGAGACGCACCTGCTGCCTCTGCCTCGCCAGCGCTTAAAAGGACCTTCATGTTAATGCTTCAGCGCTGGCTCATTGGGTATCCTACTACAAGCAAGTAAGTTTATATTCTCTCTGAGGAAAATAGTAATTCCTCTTGTCCTCTCTTCTACAGGTTGCTACCATCTTGGTGGTGCGTCTCTGGGGTCGTTGTGCGCTCACCTGCCCCATCATCATCACCACTTCAGCAGCTTTATCCACCCAGTCAGACACCTCACCCAGCTCTACTCCTGCCAACCAGCATTCTTCCATTGGTTTGTCGTTTGTGCTGGGTTTCACTGCCGAGTTCTCTGTTTCTTCCACGTGAGTTCAGTCCTATTTTGCCCTATACTCTCTCCCTGCTCATCTACCCCGCTCTCATCTCTCCTTCCAAGCTGGGTCTTCCTCTGGCGAGTGACGTCTTTCATTAACAAAGCTTCCTTTTTTGAATTAATAAAATCCAAATTAATTTACTTCTCTGTGTTGTCATGTGTTTTCTCTGGCATCACTCCCTGTACATGAGCTGTAAATTATTACCAATCGATACCAGGCAATCTCATTCTTTCGGTCATAACCCAAAGCTCATGACCATAGGTGAGGCTAGAAATGTAGCCTGACCGGTAAATCGACAGCTTTGCTTAAGAGCTCAGCTCCCTCTTTACCATGACAGACTGGTACAACGTCCACATCACTACAGAGGTTGCTCCGATCTGTCTGTCAATCTCTCGCTCCATTCTCCCCTCACTCATGAATGACAAACCAAGATACTTAAACTCCTCCACTTGGGGCAGGAGCTTGACTCCAACCCAAAGAGGACAATCCACCTTTTTCCGGCTGAGGACCATGGACCCGGACCTGGAGGTGCTGATTCTCCTCCCAGCCACTTCACATTCAGTAGCAAACCATCCCAGCAAGGCCTGTAGGTCAATGCTTGATGAAGCCAACAGGACAACATCCGCAAACAGCAGAGATGAAATCCTGTGGTCACCGAGCATGACACCCTCCAGTCTTTGGCTGTGCCTAGATATCCTGTCCATAAAAATTATGAACAGGATCAGTGACAAAGGGCAGCCCTGGCGGAGTCCAACTCTCACAGGAAACAAGTTTGACTGGGTGTTGGCAATACAAACCAAACTCTTGCAACAGTCATATAGAGACCGGATAGCTTGTAACAACGAGCCCAATACCCCATACTCCCACAGCAGCCCCCACAAGACACCATGAGGGACGCAGTTGAATGCTTTCTCCAAGTCCACAAAACACATGTGGACTGGTTGGGCAAACTACCACGAACCTTCAAGGATTCTCGAGAGGGTAAAGAGCTGGTCCGATGTGCTACAGCCAGGATGAAAACCACATTGCTTCTCCTGAATCCGAGGTTCAATCAGCGGTTGGACTCTTCTCTCCAGTACCCTGGCATAATCCTTCCCAGGGAGGCTGAAAAGTGTGATCCCCTAAAGTTGGAACACACTCTCTGGTCCCCCTTTTTAAAAAGAGGAACCGCCACCCCAGTTTGCCATGCCAAAGGCACTGTCCCCAACTTCCACGCAACATTGCAGAGGCATGTCAACCATGACAGCCCTACAACATCCAGAGCCTTGAGGTGCTCAGTGCGAATCTCGTCCACCCCTGGGGCCCAGCCAACAAAGAGTTTTTTAACCACTTCAGCAACCTCAATCCCTGTGATGGACAAGTTGTTCCCCTCATCCTCAAGCCCTGCTTCCTCTATGGAAGGCATGTCAGTGGGATTGAGGAGATTCTCAAAGTATTCCTTCCACCACTCAACAATGTCCCCAGTCAAAGTCAGCAGCGCCCCATCTGCACCATACACAGTGTGGTCAAGGAGATGCTTCCCCCTTCTTAGTTGCCAGACAGTTTGCTAGAATCTCTTTGAGGCCGACTGAAAGTCTTGTTGCATGGCCTCACTGAACTCCTTCCACACCCAAGTTTTTGCTTCAGCAACCACCCGAGCTGCACTCTGCTTGGCCTGTCAGTACACCTCAGCTGCTTCAGGAGTCCCACAAGCCAACCAAGCTTGATAGGACTCCTTCTTCAGCTTGATGGCCCCCCTCACCACTGGTGTCCACCACTTGGTTCAGGGGTTGCCACCACAAGATGCACCAACAACCTTGCAGCCACAGCTCTGGGCAACTGCTTCAACAATGGAGGTGGAGAATATGGCCCATTCAGACTCTATGTCTCCACACTCCCTCGGAATGTGGTTGAAGTTCTTTTGGAGGTGAGAGTTGAAGACCTCATGCACAGGGGCCTCATCCAGATGTTTCCAGCACACCCTCACTATACATTTAGGTCTATCGGGTCTGAGTGGCGTTTGCCCCTGCCATCGGATCCAACTCACCACCAGGTGGTGATCAGTTGTCAACTGCACCTCTCTTTATCCGAGTGTTCAAGACATGTGGTCACAGGTCTGATGACATGATAACAAAATCGATCATTGACCTGCGACCTAGGGTATCCTGGTGCCAGGTGCACATATGGACACCCTTATGCTTGAACATGGTGTTTGTTATGGACAAACTGTGGCTGGCATAGAAGTTGAACATCGCTTGGGTTCAGATTGGGCAGGCTGTTCCTCCCAATCATGCCTCTCCAGGTTTCACTGTCATTGCCCACGTGTGCATTGAAGTCCCCCGGTAGGACAACTCAGTCTCCAAGAGGAACACTCTCCATCACCCCAGTCAGAGACTCCAAAAAGGGTGGGTATTCTGAACCATTATTTGGTGCATAGGCACAAATGATAGTCAGGACCTGTTTCCCAACCCGAAGACGCAGGGAAACTTCCCATTCATTGACCGGGGAAAACTCCAATGTCGAGGCAGCAAGGCAGGAGGACATAAGAATATCCACCCCTGCCCGTTGCCTCTCACCTGGGCAACTCCAGAGTAGGCCACGCTCCAGCCCCTCTCCAGGAAACTGGTTCCACAATTGGAGATGGTAAATGGTAAATGGCATTCACTTATATAGCGCTTTTATTCTCATCCCTTGATGACCAAAGCGCTTTACAGATCCTGCTATCCACCCATTCACACACACATTCACACACTGATGGCGGCATGCTACCTAACATGGCGCTTCCAGACCCACCAGGAGCAACTGGGGGTGAAGTGTCTTGCCCAGGGACACAACGGCAGGATATCTGGGGAGAGCAGGATTCGAACTGCCAACCATGCGGTTATTGGATGACCTGCTCTACCTCCTGAGCCACTGCTGCCCCCTTGCATTGAGGTGAGCCCAACTACTGTATATCTAGCCAGTATCTTTCAACCTCGTGCACCAGCTCCAGCTCCTTCCTCACCAGAGAGGTGATGGTCCATGTCCCAAAAGCCAATTTCAAAAGCCAGGGATCAGACCACGAAGGTCTCTGCCTTTGCCTGCCACCTGATCCACATAGCACCGGACCCCCATGGTCCCTCCTGCAGGTGGTGAGCCCGCTGGTGGGCGGACCCATGTAACTCCTTCGGGCTGAGCTTGACTGGGTCCCATGGGCAGAAACCCGCCCAACAGGCACTAGCCATCAAGAGTGATATATTTTAAGTGTTTATTTCTTTTAATTTTGATGGTTATGGTTTACAGCTAATGAAAATCCCAAATTCAATTTCTCAAAAAAAAAAATTAGAATATTACATAAAATTAATTTTAAAAACAGTGATTTAAAAAAAAAATCAAAGTCAGTGCAGCCGGGAAATTTTAGAGCACTTCATCCTTCCCTCTGTTGACAAGCTTTATGGAGATGTTTCCAGCAGGACTTGGCACCTGCCCACACTGCCAAAAATACCAAAACCTGGTTTAATGACCATGGTATCATTCTGACCGACTGGCTAGTAAACTCTCCTGACCTAAACCCCACAGAGAATCTATGGATTATTGTCAAAAGGAAGATGAGACATCAGACTCAACAATGCAGACGAGCTGAAGGCCACTATCAAAGCAACCTGGGCCTCCATAACACCTCAGTAGTACCACAGGCCGATCATCTTCATGCCACGCCACACTGATGTAGTAATTCATGCAAAAGGAGCCCCGACCAAGTATTGGGTGTGTACATGGACATACTTTTCAGTCGGCCAACATTTCTATTAAAAATCCATTTTTTAAAATTAATTATACGTAGTCTAATTTTTTGAGAAACTGAATTTAAGGTTTTCATGAGCTATAAGCCATAGCCTTCAACATTAAAAGAAATAAACACTTGCAATATAACACTCTGTGTGTAATGAATATATGGCTTTCATTTTTTAACTGAATTACTGAAATAAATCAATTTTTTGATGCCATTTAATTTATTGAGATGCACCTGTACATTGTCCTGTACAAACAGTCGTTTCAATCTTTGTGGAGCTGGAGGGGACAGTTTAACAGAGGGGATGGTTTTTGATTCATTTTGCGGACTAGGCGAATGGCCTTCTTAAATTTTTGCAAACTGCAAGTCATTTGAATGAAGTTTTAATAATTTATTTATTGAATGAAAAGCTTTTTCAGATTTTTGCAAAGATGTTTTTATTTTGAAGAGATAATCATTTTTCAGTGGAAGCTGCCCAATTTTTATTTTATTTTTTTTTTTGGTCATTGACCTTTACATAATTAATGATGAAGGCTGTGGTCTCTGTGGCAGTTGATAATTTGTAAAAATATGTGGGGGTATGCCCATGAGTTCACAGTTATTAAAGTAAATATACCAACTAGGTAACACATAAAGCTGACATAATTTTTTAACAAATCTCATTTCATGTGCCCTTTATGTTTTATTAATTTGCACCCCTGCCTCTCAAATGGCCTTTGCACAGCCCTGAAATAAATTCATGTGGCCAGTAAACTGAAGCCAACTACAACACATTGGAGAAAAATTATGTTACATAACAAAAGCTGTGATAACCAAACTCAGTGTTTTAAAATTCAAACCACTGCATAATTTTAGAAAAAAAAAACCCTTACTTTCAGCATTTTTTTCCTCCTTTGCTCTGCTTTGATTGTCCGCCATGCTGGAGTATGGCAGCCGCTGCCAGAGGGTGCTGGCATCCCGCCTGTAGAGGGCACCCATTTGCCACAAATACATGCTCAGCACACATAATTATGAATCTTTTATTATTTTTTTTTATTCTTCTGATTCTCATGGTGTCTTCAAAAGAACGGCGCCCTGGGCGGCTGCCCACATGGCACATACTGTACCTGAGTCCGACACTACTGAAGACACTGGGTGGAAGTAAAACGCAGTGTTTTGGCCCTCCATGGAATGAGCTTGACACCCTTATGTTCCCAATATTCAGTCCTGATTGGCTCTCCATGCCCCCAGACAGATGACAGAGACGTTACTGTTTTATTTCCAGACGGAGCCTAACACCAACAAACTTCAACAAAAATGCCACAGGAGCATGAAAACTGAAGAAAACTGTTGTTTCACACTGCCACAATGCAAAAAATGCTGTTGGCGAGATAGTCAGGATAATCTTCCTGTGATTTTTTTTTCTTAACTTGAGAAAGAAAAATGCACACACGCACCGGTCCCACATCACACCTGTCTGGTACAAAACGTTTATCCAGTGTTGCCTACTTGGTGACTTTCTTGCTAAATCTGACAACTTTTCAAACTCTCTTGGTGACTTTTTTTTGTCAAAAGCAACTAGCGACAAATCTAGCAACTTTTTCTGGTGTTATCAGAGACTTTTCTGGTGTTTTGGAGACTCTGACGTGCAGGGCTTGGTGGGTTGTAGTTTCCTTAGACGGCATCTGAAATAAAACTTGTAATCTGTAATGTGAGACTATGAGCAGTGTGTGCTCATTGGTCCACTGTCACCTGGACCCCTGTAAAGCCACATACAGTCTGCTCCACAGGTCGGTTTCCTGTGATCAGTTCATCCCCAGTTCACACTGCAACCCAGTGGAAAGAAATGCTGTGGTGGTTGCAACTTCATATCGAGCCCAGAGCAGAGCCACACTCTGTTTCCGTTTCTTCAGACTAGCCAAAGAGAACTTGCTGTGGACGAACAGACATCAGCTGGCAGGACGCACCTATCCCTGCTCTCAGTGATAAAATCATAAGGACAAGTTACTGAACCTGATCACCTGTTGTACAAGCGGTGAGTAGCCCCCAACATCAGCTCCTACCTTTGTGGTTAAACATGAGTATTTTTAGAGCAAGAAGCTGCATTTAATGTCCGCAGTTCTTACCACATAGAGAAAAAGTGACTGATTTGTTGCTGTAAAGAACAAATGAAGCTTCTTCTAAAGTGAATTTTCATGTATCTATGCTTTCTATTTTATTTTATCTTATTCATTTACATGCCGTTGTGCTATGCAACTATTTCATGGAAGTAAATCCTCCAAATATGTATTTTTAATGGGCTGGTCCAAGGGTGTCAAACATATGGCCTGTGGGCCAAAAACGGCCCACCAGGGGGTCCAAAATTTTCTCTGTGAATTTGCAGCTTTACTGTATTTCTAGTAAATTTCTGACTTTCTACTGATTAGAATAGTTTGTATAAATTTGAGACATTTTTCTCTGTAAGATAAGACTTTTTCTCATCGATTTTCTTTTTCTTCTTTTTTCTGATGAGAACAAGGGGCCCTTGATTTCAAAGGGCCAAGGTGTAGGCAAAGGGGAAAGGGTAGAAATTAGATTTGGGACCAATGCCAAATCTACCTGTACTTCACTCTGACATTGCAAGACATTTATGGTACTTACTGCTGTTAATAACTACTTAAACAGACCATGTTTCTCTTGTTATTTTTATGTACAGTATCTCACAAAAGTGAGTACACCCCTCACATTTTTGTAAATATTTTATTATATCTTTTCATGGGACAACACTGAAGATATGACACTTTGATACAATGTAAAGTAATCAGTGTACAGCTTGTACAACAGTGTAAATTTGCTGTCCCCTGAAAATAACTCAACACACAGCCATTAATGTCTAAACCGCTGGCAACAAAAGTGAATACACCCCTAAGTGAAAATGTCCAAATTGTGCCCAATTAGCCATTTTCCCTCCTCAGTGTCATGTGACTCGTTAGTGTTACAAGATCTCAGGTGTGAATGGGGATCAGGTGTGTTAAATTTGGTGTTATCGTGCTCACACTCTCTCATACTGGTCACTGAAAGTTCAACATGGCCCCTCATGGCAAAGAACTCTCTGAGGATCTGAAAAAAGAATTGTTGCTCTACATAAAGACGGCCTAGGCTATAAGAAGATTGCAAACAACCCCCTAGTGCACAGACAACCTCCGGCCATGCACACTGTGGAGTTATGGTCTGAGGAGACAATGGACACTCTAAAGGACTGTTTTGAAGCCACTGCCTGGAAGCAGCTCTGCGATCCACATGGTGAGGACATCGATGGCCTCATTCACACCTTCACGGGCTACCTCAGCTTCTGTGTGGACAAATCCGTTCCCACCAAGACCATACGGCGTCACTCAAACAACAAACCCTGGATCAACCCTGAGATAAAAACACTTCTGAGAGAGAAGAAGAGGATCTTCAGGTCGGGGAACAGGGAGATGCTGAAGTCCGTACAGAGGGAGCTGAGGAGAAAGATCAGAGAAGGCAAGGACAGCTTCAGGAAGAAGATGGAGGACAAGCTGCAACAGAGCGACATCAGCGGGGTCTGGAGAAACCTCAAAACCATCTCGGGGCTCCAGAATACCTCCCCCCAGGCCACGGGGGGCAGGGAGTGGGCGAACAACCTGAATCTGTTTTTCAATAGATTTGACCAACCGCCCTCCCCCCTGTCTGCACAACAACCACTGCTGCCTCTAAGAAATCAAGTCCTGCTACCCACTCCCCACTCCACCGACACCCCCCCCACTCCCAACACACAGCCCCCCATCCTGACCCTGACCAAGACCCAGGTGAGGACGGAGCTGAGGAAGATCAAGGCGAGGAAGGCGTCGGGACCGGACGGCATCAGCGCAAAGCTCCTCAAGTCCTGTGCAGACCAGCTGTGTGGGATTGTGACGTATATCTTCAACATGAGCCTGAAACTGGGGAGGGTACCACAGCTGTGGAAAACATCTTGTGTGGTACCTGTACCAAAAACTTCCCACCCCAAAGACCTGAACAGCTTCAGACCGGTGGCCTTGACGTCCCACTTGATGAAGACCCTGGAGAGACTGCTCCTTGCTCATCTCCGCCCCCTGGTGGAACCAGCGATGGATCCACTCCAGTTCGCCTACCAGCATGGCATTGGGGTGGAGGATGCGGTGATCTTCCTCCTTCACCGTTCTCTGTCCCACCTGGAGAAGCCCGGGAATATGGTGAGGATCATGTTCTTTGACTTCTCCAGTGCTTTCAACACCATCCAACCGATGATCCTGAAGGACAAGCTGCTGCGCGCAGGGGTGGACCAGCACCTGTCATCATGGATCCTGGACTACCTCACGAACCGGCCTCAGTTTGTGAGAACCCGGGACTGTGTTTCCGACACGATCATCAGTAGCACGGGGGCCCCCCAGGGAACGGTGCTGGCTCCCTTCCTGTTCACTCTTTATACTGCGGACTTCTCACACAACACAACACATTGCCATCTACAGAAGTTCTCTGATGACTCTGCGATCGTTGGTCTCATCTCCAGCGGAGATGAAGCTGAGTACAGAGGGCTTATCCAGGACTTTGTGGACTGGTGCCATCGGAACTGCCTCCAGATCAACGCGAGGAAAACTAAGGAGCTGGTGGTGGACTGCCGCAGGCATGGGCAGCCCCTCACAGCACCAGTAAATATACAGGGAACAGACATCGAGATGGTGACATCCTACAAGTACCTGGGTATTCATCTGAACAATAAACTAGACTGGTCACACAATACTGACGCACTCTACAAGAAGGGACAGCGCAGGCTGTTCCTGCTGAGGAGACTCAGGTCTTTTGGTGTACAAGGGGCGCTGCTGAAGTCATTCTATGACACGGTGGTGGCATCAGCCATCACTTTTGGAGTGGTCTGCTGGGGCAGTGGCATTACTGCAGCCGATAGGAAGAGACTGAACAAACTGATTAAGAAAGCTAGCTCTGTCCTGGGGCAACGCCTTGATCCGATGGAGGAGATAGAAGAGAGAAGGACGGTGGCTAAACTGTCATCTCTGCTGGAGTCCGAGTTCCACCCTATGCAGGACATACTGGATGCACTGAGGAGCTCATTTAGCAGCAGACTACATCATCCCAGGTGCACAACCGAGAGGTTTCGTAGGTCCTTCCTACCAACGGCTGTCAGACTGTACAACCTAAGCAGGGCTGCTCGCAGAGATAGCAAAAAGACGTAACAAACTAATAGTTTTTTTTTTTTTTTTTTTTTTTTTTTTGAATGCAAAAGATGCAATAGACTTACACAATGGTCCTCTCCGGCATACAACTAGGAACATACCGGTCGCTATGGAGGGTGAGAATATGTATGGGCACATAATCATACCATGTAGGATAACTAAATAGACGGTTATGCTGTTTCATCCCACCTAGCAACAATGCTCTGCACTGTGTGTGTTTATATATTTACATATTTATTCCATCTAGCTACAATGCTCTGCACTGGGTGTGTTTATATTTATATATCTATATATTTATTCCATCTAGCTACAATGCTCAGCACTGGGTGTGTTTATATTTATATATCTATATATTTATTCCATCTAGCTACAATGCTCCGCACTGTGTTTTTATATATCTACATATTATTCCATCTAGCTACATTGCTCCGCACTGTGTGTGTTTATATACTTGCATATTTATTCCACCTAGCTGCAATGCTCCGTACTGTGGGTGTTTATATATTTACATATTTATTCCATCTAGCTACAATGCTCTGCACTGTGTGTTCATATATTAATATATTTATTCCATCCAGCTACAATGCTCTGCACTGTGTGTCTGTATGTGTGTGTGTGTGTGTATATATATATTTTATAGTAATATGTACATATGTATATTAGCTGCTCTTGCTTGCTTGTTTTTTTTTTTTTTTTTTTTTTTCTTGCCTTCTGATTGTTGCTCTGAGTGTTGCTATCCCTGTGCTGTTGCAATCCTGGAATTTCCCCGTTGTGGGACTAATAAAGGCTTATCTTATCTTATCTTATCTTAAACGCCCTGAAACTGAGCTGCAGCACGGTGGCCAAGACCATACAGCAGTTTAACAAGACAGATTCCACTCAGAATAGGCCTCACCATGGTCGGCCAAAGAAGTTGAGTGCATATGCTCAGCGTCATATCCAGAGGTTGTCTTTTGAAAATAGACGTATGAGTGCTGCCAGCATTGCTGCAGAGGTTGAAGGGGTGAGGGGTCAGCCTTTCAGTGCTCAGACTATATGCCGCACACTGCATTAAATTGGTCTGCATGGCTGTTGTCACAGAAGGAAGCCCCTTTTAAAGATAATGCACAAGAAAGCCCGCAAACAGTTTGCTGAAGACAAGCAGACTAAGGACATGGATTACTGGAACCATGTCCTGTGGTCTGATGAGACCAACATAAACTTATTTGGTTCAGATGGTGTCAAGTGTGTGTAACGGCAGCCAGGTGAGGAGTACAAAGACAAGTTGTGTCTTACCGACAGTCAAGCATAGTGGTGGGAGTGTCATGGTTTGGGGCTGCATGAGTGCTGCTGGCACTGGGGAGCTACAGTTCATTGAGGGAACCATGAATGCCAACATGTACTGTGACATACTGAAGCAGAGCATGATCCCCTTCCTTCAGAAACTGGGCCGCAGGGCAGTATTCCAACATGATAATCATCCCAAACACACCTCCAAGACGACCACTGCCTTGCTAAAGAAACTGAGGGTAAAGGTGATGGACTAGCCAAACATGTCTCCAGACCTAAACCCTATTGAACATCTGTGGGCATCCTCAAACAGAAGGTGGAGGAGTGCAAGGTCTCTAACATCCAACAGCTCCGTGATGTTGTGATGGAGGAGTGGAAGAGGATTCCAGTGGCAACCTGGGAAGCTCACGTGAACTCCATGCCCAAGAGATTTAACACAGTGTTGGAAAATAATGGTGGCCACACAAAATATTGACACTTTGGGCACAATTTGGACATTTTCACTTAGGAGTGTATTCACTTTTGTTGCCAGCGGTTTAGACATTAATGGCTGTGTGTTGAGTTATTTTGAGGGGGCAGCAAATTTACACTGTTATACAAGCTGTACACTGACTACATTGTATCAAAGTGTCATATCTTCAGTGTTGTCCCATGAAAAGGTATAATAAAATACTTACTAAAATGTGAGGGGTGTACTCACTTTTGTGAGCTACTGTATGTATAAGGGTCATTACATTTAAAAATGTTGTACATTTAATTCAACTACATTTTAACATGCGATAATCAAATTTGATAAGATAAGATAAGCCTTTATTAGTCCCACAGTGGGGAAATTCCAGGATTGCAACAGCACAGGGATAGCAACACTCAGAGCAATAATTTAGCAGATAAGATAAAAAGAGCAGTGAATATACACATGTACACATAAATATATATACACAGTGCAGAGCATTGTAGCTAGGTGGAATAAACAGCATAATGGTCTATTCAGTTACCCCACCTAGTATAAATATGTACCCATACAGCATATTTCGTATTTGAGTCAGCCTAGTTGTCACCCTCTGTAGCAATTGATACTGTCCTAGTTGTGTAATGGAGAGGACCATTATTGTGCAAGTTTGTTGTGACTTATGCATTCAATGCTTATTAGGTCATAAAGTTTTTTTACAACCTCTACGAGCAGCCCTGCTTAGGTTATAAAGTCTGACAGCTGTAGGTAGGAAGGACCTGCGAAACCTCTCGGTTGCGCACCTAGGATGATGCAGCCTACCGCTAAATGAGCTCCTCAGTGCGTTCAGTGTGTCCTGCATGGGGTGGGACTCGGACTTCAGCAGAGATGACAGCTTAGCCACCATCCTCCTCTCTCCTATCTCCTCCACTGGGTCGAGGCGCTGCCCCAGGACAGAGCTAGCCTTCTTAATCAGTTTGTTCAGTCTCTTCCTGTCGGCTGCCGTGATGCCGTTGCCCCAGCAGACCACTCCAAATATGATGGCTGATGCCACCACCGAATTGTAGAAGGTCTTCAGGAGCACCCCTTGTACACCAAAAGACCTGAGCCGCCTCAGTAGAAACAGCCTGCGCTGTCCCTTCTTGTAGAGTGCGTCGGTATTGTGTGACCAGTCCAGTTTATTGTTCAAATGAACACCCAGGTACTTGTAGGATGTCACCATCTCAATGTGTCAATGATCATATTAAACATAATTTTCCAACTACAAAATTGTGACTAGTGAAAAGGCTGAGTGGCTAGTAACTTTGGAAAATCACTAGCCACAGTGGCCGGTGAGCAAAAAAGTTAATGTCCAAGCTCTGTTGAGGTGAAAGCACTGTTGCTCTGCAGTTACTATCCTCAACAAGCAGTGGGTGCTACCGTGAGCTTCTCCCCATCCCAAAGCACTCACAAGTGGTCAGTCTCACAGTAGCCTCATGCAGCAGTTAGTTGCAGTCAGAGAGGAGACCCAGGCCACTCACGTTCAGACTGCAAATGAATTGCACCTGTACCCTCCCCCCCCCGGCCCAATCAATGTAATTTTTTCTTCACTGTCAGTGTCACAGTAATAAATCACTGCATTTGACTAACAGCCTCAGTCACGTACTCACTTCGTCCACTGTGTGTGTGTGTGTGTGTGTGTGTGTGTGTGTGTGTGACATAAGCTAAACATCTATCAGGTAGCTCATCATGTCACAGTTTAAACTGTATGCTCAAAAGACATTGGGGTGGAGGATGCAGTGATCTTCCTCCATCACCGTTCTCTGTCCCACCTGGAGAAGCCCGGGAATGCAGTGAGGATCATGTTCTTTGACTTCTCCAGTGCTTTCAACACCATCCAACTGATGATCCTGAAGGACAAGCTGCTGTGCGCAGGGGTGGACCAGCACCTGTCATCATGGATCTTGGACTACCTCACTAACTGGCCACAGTTTGTGAGAACCCGGGATTGTGTGTCCGACACGATCATTGGTAGCACGGGGCCCCCCCAGGGAACGGTTTTGGCTCCCTTCCTGTTCACCCTCTATACTGCGGACTTCTCACACAACACAACACACTGCCATCTACAGAAGTTCTCTGATGACTCTGCGATCGTCTACCTCAACTCCAACGGAGATGAAGCTGAGTACAGAGGACTTATCCAGGACTTTGTGGACTGGTGCCATCGGAACTGCCTCCAGATCAACGCGAGAAAAACTAAGGAGCTGGTGGTGGACTGCCGAAGGCAAGGACAACCCCTCACAGCACCAGTAAACATACAGGGAACAGACATTGAGATGGTGACATCCTACAAGTACCTGGGTGTTCATCTGAAAAATAAACTAGACTGGTCACACAATACCGACGCACTCTACAAGAAGGGAGAGCGCAGGCTGTTCCTATTGAGGAGACTCAGGTCGTTTGGTGTACAAGGGGCGCTGCTGAAGACATTTTATGGCACAGTGGTGGCATCAGCCATCACTTTTGGAGTGGTCTGCCGGGGCAGTGGCATTACAGTAGCCGATAGGAAGAGACTGAACAAACTGATCAAGAAAGCTAGCTCTGTCCTGGGGCAACGCCTTGACCCAGTGGAGGAGATAGGAGAGAGAAGTATGGTGGCTAAACTGTCATCTCTGCTGGAGTCCGAGTCTCACCCTATGCAGGACATACTGGACGCACTGAGGAGCTCATTTAGCAGCAGACTACATCATCCTAGGTGTGCAACCGAGAGGTTTCGCAGGTCCTTCCTACCTACGGCTGTCAGACTGTATAACCTAAGCAGGGCTGCTCGCAGAGATAGCAAAAAACGTGACGACCTAATAGTATTGAATGCAAAAGACGCAATAGACTTACACAAATGGTCCCCTCCAGTATACAACTAGGACAGTATCAGTCGCTATGGAGGGTGACAATATGTATGGGTACATATTCATACTATGTAGGATAACTAAGTAGACGGTTATGCTGTTTATTCCATCTAGCTACAATGCTCCGCACTGTGTATATATATTTATATATTTATGTGTACATATGTATATTTGCTGCTCTTGTTTTTTTTTTTTTTTTTTTCTTGTCTTCTTGATTGTTGCTCTGAGTGTTGCTGTCCCTGTGCTGTTGCAATCCTGGAATTTCCCCATTGTGGGACTAATAAAGGCTTATCTTAAAAATACAGAAAGGAGTGGGAATCAAACCCTGAATTCAAAAGCTGGTTGAAGCTGTTCATTGGAGATGATACAGAAGTGATGGCCTATTTAAATGCCAAATTAAAACAAACAAACCAAGAATCAACAGAAGAAAGTTAACTTGTAGTTCTAAAGATATTTAGAGTGTTTTTGACTCACTTTTTGTCTTTCCCGTGACATTATTCTTCTCTCCTACAGCATCCAATACAATTACATTCAAATGACCAATTAGCAACTTCTAGCGACTTTTGGGACAGCCAGTTGCTACTTTCCTTACTGAGGAGTTGGCAACATTGTGTTCATCCCACTTTGACCACTTCAGCAAATATTTTGACAGTGGAGCAGTTTGCTTCATGGTACCGTAGCCCAAAGCCTATTTACTTTTCAGCCCATAATAATCAATGTTATGAAGTACTTTAAATTCTCTCTAAACTTCAGATATGATGCTTTATGCCAGCTGTTGTTGCTAACGTTAGCGCCTTTCTGTACCAACATAAAACAGATGTTGAATCACAGGAGCTTCTTTTCTCAGTTTGTATCCAGCAGGTGGAATTCAGCGTTGGTCAGAAACCCTGGCTGTGACCACTCAGACCACTTAACGTTAGCAGCAAAATCTACTTGGCTTTGATAGCTAAAATATGATCAAATAAACCAGAATGGCACAAGATCTCTTCTTCTTCTTCTTCTTCTTCTTCTTCTTCTTCTTCTTCTTCTTCTTCTTCTGGCTGTCTCCATCTCACCCTATCCCTTGCATCTTCCTCTGTAACACCAACCCTCTCCATGTCCTCCTTCACTACATCCATTAATCTTCTCTGTGGTCTTCCTCTTTTCCTCCTACCTGGTAGTTCCATCTTCAACATCCTTTGTCCAATATATCCACTATCCTTCCTCTGCACGTGTCCAAACCATCTCAGCCTTGCCTCTCTTACTTTGTCTCCAAGCCGCTCAATGTGAGCTGTCCCTCTGATATACTCATTTCTAGTCTTGTCCCTCCTAGTCACTCCCAAAGAAAATCTTGGCATCTTCAACTCTGCCACCTCCACCTCCACCTCCTGTCTTGTCAGCGCCACCTCTCCAAACCATACATCATAGCAGGTCTCACTACCGTCTTGTAAATCTTTCTTTCACTGTTGCAGCTACTTTTCTGTCACAAAACACCCGTCACTTATCTCCACCCACTCCACCCTGTCTGAACTCTCTTCTTCACCTCTCTTGTGCATTTTCCATTGCTTTGGATGGTATTTAAACTCATCTACTTCCACTACCGCTACTCCTTCTATCTTCACCATTGCAGCTGCCTCCCTCTCTTTCACACTCATGTATTCTGTCTTGCTTTTACTGACTTTCATTCTTCTGCTCTCCAGAGCATACCTCCACCTCTCCAGGTTCTCGTCCACCTGCTCCATAGTCTCACTACAGACCACAATGTTGTCTGCAAACATCATGGTCCACAGAGACTCCTGCCTGACCTCGTCTGTCAACCTGTCCATCACCATGGCAAACAACAAGGAGCTCAGAGCTGATCTCTGATGTAATCCCACCCCCACCTTGAATCCATCATCACTCCTACAGTGCACTTCACCACCGTCTCGTTGTCCTCATACATGTCCTGCACCAACCTCACATACTTCTCTGCCACTCCTGAGTTTCTCATACAGTACCACACTTCCTCTCTTGGCACCCTATCATATGCTTTCTCTAGATTCACAAAGACACAGTGCAACTCCTTCTGACCTTCTCTATACTTCTCCATCAGCACTCTTACATTAAACACTGCATCTATAATCAGAATCAGAATCAGAATCAGGTTTATTGCCATTGTTCATGTAGTACACAAACTAGGAATTTGTCTCGGTACAATGCTGCAACATTAAACATGATAAGATAAGAGAAATAAACTATACATGTAATAAAGTGTAGGATAAGATTAAGTGACACTGGTCAACAGTTAAAATATATATTAGCCAGCAGCAGATACTGTGGAGAACTATATAGTGCAGTCGGTAATGCAGGAAGAAAACAGTGATGATTGACATGAGTCTGGTTGAGCTGCTGTATATAGTGCACGAGAGTCAATAAGTCACTTAGTGTTCAGCAGTCTAATGGCAGAGGGGAAGAAGCTGTTCATGTGACGGGAGGTTTTAGTCTGGATGGACCGAAGTCTTCTACCAGAGGGGAGGGGGGCAAACAGTACATGACCAGGGTGTGAGGGATCGGCTATGATCCGGCCAGCACGCCTCCGGGTCCTGGAGATGTACAGATCCTGGAGAGATGGGAGCTTGCAGCCGATCACCTTCTCAGCAGTGCGCACGACGCGCTGCAGCCTTAGTCTGTCCCTGGCAGTGGCTCCTGCGTACCACACGGTTATGGAGGTGGTGAGGATGGACTCGATGATGGCTGTGTAGAACTGCACTAACATCTTGGTGGGTAGCTTGAGCTTCCTCAGCTGCCGCAGGAAGAACATCCTCTGCTGGGCTTTTTTGATGAGTGAGCTGATGGTCAGCTCCCATTTGAGGTCCCTGGTGATGGTAGTGCCTAGGAAGCGGAAGGAATCAGCAGTGGTGATGGGAGAGCCTGAGAGGGTGAGGGGGGGCAGAGGAGTAGTGACTTTCCTGAAGTCTACAATCATCTCCACTGTCTTCAGAGCGTTCAGCTGCAGGTTGTTATTGCTGCACCAGGACGCCAGCTGGGCCAACTCTCTCCTGTAGGCGGACTCGTCGCCGTTGGAGATGAGCCCGATGAGGGTGGTGTCGTCCGCAAACTTGATCAACTTGACAGACTGGTGGCTGGAGGTGCAGGAGTTGGTGTAAAGGGAGAAGAGTAGGGGGGAAAGTACACAGCCCTGGGGTGATCCGGTGCTGATGCTAGTATAGTCTGAGACAGTCTTTCCCAGCCGCACATGCTGCCTCCGGTCCGTCAGGAAGTCGATGATCCACCTGCAGAGGGAGTCAGGCACGTTGAGCAGGGACAGCTTGTCCCGGAGCAGAGCGGGGCGGATGGTGTTGAATGCGGAGCTGAAGTCCACAAACAGGATCCTGGCGTAGGTTCCCGGGGAGTCCAGGTGCTGCAGGATGGAGTGGAGGGCCAGGTTGACTGCATCGTCTACAGACCTGTTGGCTCGGTAGGCAAACTGCAGCGGGTCCAGGAGAGGGGTGGTGATGGACTTGAGGTGGGACAGGACCAGGCGCTCAAAGGACTTCATGACTACAGAGGTGAGCGCTACAGGTCTGTAGTCATTAAGTCCAGTGATCCGTGGCTTCTTGGGGACAGGGATGATGGTGGAGGATTTGAGGCAGGACGGCACGTGGCATAACTTAAGGGAGGTGTTAAAAATGTCTGTGAATACAGGAGCCAGCTGTTTCGCACAGAGTCTCAGGGTGGAGGGAGACACGCCGTCTGGGCCGGGGGCCTTGCGCGGGTTCAGTCTGGAGAACTGTTTGAGCACATCCTGCTCACTGATGATAAGGGGAGGGGGGGAGGTGGGGGGGGGGGTGCCTTAAATGAAGTAGGGAATGTGGAGGCTGTGGAGCTGGAGGGAGGGGGGGAGTTGGACACAGATGACGAGGTGTCAAAACGGGCATAGTGTTGGGACAGTCTCTGACAAAGGGCTTTGTCATCCTGACCTTTAGGAGCCTGAGGCCGATAGTTGGTGATCTGCCTCAGTCCTCTCCACACGGAAGCCGAATCATTAGCAGTGAACTGCTGCTGGAGTCTCTCTGAGTACACAGATTTAGCCCTCTTCAGCTCTCTGTTAAACCGGTATTTAACCTCCCTGTAGCAGTCCCTGTCTCCACTTTTCAGCGCTGCTTCCTTCTCCTTCCTGATCTGTCTGAGCTTAGCTGTGAACCAGGGTTTGTCATTAGAGTAACTCACCCTGGTGCGTGATGGAAGAATGTTCTCTTCACAAAAGTGGATATATGAGTTCACAGTGTCCGTGTACTCATCCAGATCATGCGTGGCTCCTTTAAGCATGCCCCAGTCAGATATTTCCATGCACGTTTCCAGCTTCTCCTCAGCATCACTGGTCCGTATCTTCGTAGTGCTCACAACAGGTTTAGTGAGCTTCAATCTCTGTCTGTATGTGGGAATGAGGTGAACCATCACGTGATCAGATAATCCCAGCGCAGCTCGAGGGACAGCGCGATATGCGTCTTTCACTGTGGTGTAACAGTGATCCAGTGTGTTTAATCCTCTGGTGGGGCATTTAATAAACTGTTTGTAGCGGGGGAGATCGTGGCTCAGATTGCACTGATTAAAGTCGCCAGCCACAATAATCAGCGAGTCTGGAAAACTCCGCTCTGTGTGTTGAATGTGATCCGCGAGCACGCGCTGAGCTTCGCGCGTGTCCGCGTCGGGAGGGGCGTACACAGCGATCAGTATAAAAGAAGCAAACTCCCGTGGGGAATAAAAAGGCTTGCAGTTGATAACAAGAAATTCCAAGGCAGGAGAACAGTGTTTGGAAATTTCCGTTACATCAGAGCACCAGCTACAGTTGATGTAGAAGCAGACACCGCCTCCTGTGGTCTTGCCGGAAAGCTCTGTGTCACGATCAGCACGGAAGAGCTGGAAGCCGTCGAGGCGCAGCGCGCTGTCCGGTATATTTTCCCGGAGCCAGGTCTCAGTAAAGCAGAGGACAGCTGAGGAGGCGAGGTCCTTAAAACGCATCAGCAGTCTCAGTTCATCCACCTTGTTAGAGAGAGAGTTGGTATTGGACAGAAATATGCCAGGCAGCGCCGTTCGCGAGCCTCTCCTGCGAAGTCGTACGAGAGCGCCCGCTCGTCTTCCTCTCTTCCGCCGTCTCACTTTCCGAGCCAAACAATAAACCAGATCGGCGGCAGGGGCTAGAAAAACTGGGAGGAGGTCCGTGGGGGTCAAAGTCCTGATATTTAAAAGTTCTTCACGGGTATAAGTGCAAGCAGACACACAATTGACAAACAAAAACAAACAAAGAGCGCAGCGAAGCACCATGTCGACCGCTGTGGGCGCCATCTTGGATTATTATCTTGGATCTATAGTACTCTTTCTTGACATGAAACCGTACTGCTGCTAATTGATTGTCACCTCTCCTCTTATCCTGGCTTCAACAACTTTCTCCCATATCCCAGATCACTGTGGATTAATAAATGAGCTTGTCCAGAAGGATGACTACAATTTACAAAAAAGAGCCATAGAATCCCTGGTTGTCCTAATTTGTGTCACTAACTAGCATTAGCCGGTACCTGATAATGCTGGGGGGGGGAAAATAACAAAGTAGGCTGACATGAAATGAGATATATTATCCAATGTGGATTAATGAATTAGCTAGGGTGAAGAATTTACAGAGAAGAGCTCTCGGGCCATATTTTGACAATCTAGTCTGAAGTCAGTTTCAGAGACAGGGCATGTTTATGGGTGTTTCCATGTTCATTTCACTATTACAGCAGTGCAAAAACAAATTTTTCACCAGCCGCAAAGTGCAAAGAGACTGTCCTAAAGCTTTTAATTATTCAGAGGTGTGTTTGGGGTGTAACATGAAATAAAACAGTTGCTGTCTCTGCTCTCATTCCCTTTAATAAACAGGGGCATGAGAGCAAAGGCTTAAAGGAAACCTGTACTGGTCAGTATAACAACATTAATCCTGCTTTAGGTATTACTTATAAACCACAAATGTGTTTATTCAGTAAGACTAACCCCCTAGAGTCAGTATACTGAATAATTTTATCTCGTGAAAACCGCTCAGTCAGAACCAATGGGGAGCAGCCATCGCCAGCTGGAAGTGACGTGCAATCGTTGTTTCCGGCTTTACCGCGGAAGACTAATGTGTTTACCGTGGACAAGTAAACGTGTTCAGCAGATGCTCAGTGGGTCAAGATCCGAACTGAAAACAGCACAAAATCTGCACGAACATATACTGCACAAACCATCCTTGGAAATGGCATTCATTGACAGCATGATCCGCAGTTACCTCTGGGGACCGTCAGCTGAAGAGGACCTGACGAACAGGCAAGTTCCCAGTCAAGTAACTTCAGAACATGTTGAATAGATCTTGATGTACTAGAATTTTATTTCATTAAATTATATGCGGGGTAGATTTGCTTGTACATGGTTGTAAAAAATTACATAAAATTCTGATGTTAAAACTTTGTTGACTGCTATACTGCAGCACACTCAATCGCACAAAGCAACGACTGTGTGTCACTACCGTGCTGAAACTGGCCATGGCAGAGACAAGATGTTGCTGACCTTGACTGGCTGAGAGAGCAGTGACTTGAAACTTGTGCGAATCATGGCCAAAATTACTGCACGGAACCACTAGTATCATAATTGATCCTCTGATATAGCTTTTGATTAAAAGTCACTACAGGTACCCTTTAATACTGATATGACAACATTTAAATGGGAGGACAAATCTGTTTTGTGCTGAAGACAATGCTGGCTCATTCACAAAATGAAAATGCATTTCAGGGCAAGGAGCTTTTAAGGAGTTTTTTACCCTCTCCCACAGCCCTGCTGGCACTGGGGAGACTAGATCATAATAACACACAAACTTCATGCGAACTTCTCTTTAACCAAGAAAGAGCGAGCCAGTCATCTCAGCCAAGGTCTGTTAATCCGCTCTGCAGAATGCAAAACTGTTGTGTTTTAACTCAAAACAACTGTCGGGATACTTTCATTTTGAATCATTCTGTTAAAAGAATGACAGTAAAAGAGGTTAAAAATTTGTTTTAAAAAACTGTCATAATTAGATAATGATGAATGTCGGGCTTGCGTGCACCTACCAGCACTTCTCCAGCTGAGGTATAGAGCAGACTGGTCCCGCTGGGTTCCTGGAGTAAAAATAAAAAAGAGGATGATCCACTGAATTGTAAACCCACCCACTGTTTTTTTTTTTTTACCTCTGTGCAGTGAAAAGCCCTGCTGCATTTTCAGATAGTTCATATTTAACTGTCCTCATTTAACAGAAAACAATAGCTGAGTGTGTGTTTTTCATTAATCAGGAGGCGCTCACATGAACTGACATGAGATAAGATGATGTGATATGATGACAGACACAAGAGATTAGTATGTGGACAGAATACTGTATCACAGAAGAGAGTTTGGTTTTTTTTAATCTTCATGCTGACAGTATTCCACCACGCCTTCCCTGTGTACTGCATCCACACCAGAATGCACATAGTCCTTGTTCACTTATTTGTTCACCTAAAAAGTTAATTAATACCTGATCTATAGACCAGGGCTATCCAATTACAAAATCAGTTGGGCCACAATTTGAAACTCAAGACATGTACTGTAACTGGGCTGCACATGTTCAGCGATCTGTTGAATATGACAAATTTCAAACCAACACAAATCAGTATGATGAAAAACATGCACTTTTTATTCATTGTCCTGGTTTTAAATGTGCGCTTGACACATGACAAAGGCACGTCAAACCTGCATAAAAACACAATAACAGTGCTGGGGTTGAGCAGAAGTTGAAGTAGTAGAAATGTTTTTCCTCTTGAACAACAGTTAAATATAACAATAAAACTGTAAAAATCCATTTTGGTCACATCTTACTCAGGCATGTCTCAAAGTGCATAAAAACTCAATGTGTACTGTTAGTAGCATTAACATTTGTTTCCCTTTTGAAATAAAATATGCTACATCCTGGTCAAAACTGACCTTGGCACATCACAAAGTGCATTTAGCTGAATAAAAAAATCAACTGTCAAACACTTCAGTGCACAACCCCCCACCACTCCCCAAGAAAAGATTGATAACATTAACAAACATTGCACATCCACTATTGTGGTTTGGTTTGTTTTAAATCACCACGTGTGAGTAGGAACCTCTTTTTATAACTACACATTCCATTACACACACATATCAGTCAACCAACAAAAAATTTCTAGGAGATTTAAGGATGCAAAAAGCGCCCACTTAATAACTTAACAATTTTCTTATAGTTTTCTATTTTTCTCTGTAAATTTATGTAAATTTGAAACAATTTTCCTCAAATTTGTAATTTCCTCTTGTAAAATTGACTTTTCTTGAACATTTGAGACTTTATTATACATTTGTGGATTATTTTATGGCTAATTTTAGTGTTTTTTTAATAAAATTACTGTTTTTTTAATAAATTTGAAAAGATTGTGGTAAAAAATGTTGCTTTTTTCCCCTTATACAATTTACACTTTTGACCATAATTTTGCAGAGCCAGAACAGAACAATAATTTAACTCTGATTTCAAAGAAAAAAAATGTATAAAATTACATTTAATGAAATAAATTAACTTTAATTATCAAAGATGTCGTTATTGCTGTTAAAATATTTCTATATATGTATTTAGTTTTTTAGAACTCTCCTCACCAACCAGACAGCAGGAGAAACCTCCCTTATTTTGAAATCCAAATGTTTGCACATTTAGTTTGTCTGAAGGCTGTGGACGGATTAAAGTAACTGACTTCGTAAATTTCGGTCATCTTAACTTGCCAGGTACATAATAATGAACATAAATTACTGTAATGGCTGGTGAAGTAAATCCTCAGCGACTTAGTCACTCTTGCCTCTTTCCCTGCATATGAAGTCTAAACACACCTGTTTGCTCAGCAACTCTTATTGTTTTGAATGAATGAATGAATTTGAATGAATGAATGAATTTTTTTATTTCAGATAGTACAGTACAGGTTAAAAGAAACTGCATAATATAACAACAAGGTCAAATTAGACAAAGACTCCTTCTACTATACAATTCCACGTGAGTTATCCGAAATGGGTGATGGCTGAAGCCGCAGCTTATATTGCCCACCCATATTCCATCCAAGAATTCAAAAGAGAAAAAAGAGAAAACAAGACAAGAGCGATTACAATTTAAAACGAAGCTAAGACAAAATATGACTGAGAGAAAAAAAAGAAAACTAAGCTAGGCTAAGTTAAGCGGTTACTATTCAAAAACAAATCTAAGACAAAATGTCACAGAGAAAAAAAAACAAAAAAAACTAAGCTACAACACAACACAGGCTGGATATGTCAATCCTTATGCGAGTTTACATGTCGTCTTGTAAATATGTTTGGAGTATTTCTTCCTTTAGTTTTTGTTTAAATTGTCCAAGCGTTGTACATGATTTTAATTCAGGTCCAAAATCGTTCCATAATCTGACTCCTTGCACTGAAATACAGTGTTGCTTGGTGGTTGTTCTCACTGTAGGCTTTTGAAATATACATGTTCCTCTGAAGTGATATCGTTTCTCCCTTGTTTGGAACAACTTTTGGATATTTGCGGGCAGTGATAAATTCTTCACTTTGAACATTATTATTGCGGTTTTAAAGTCAACCAGATCTTTCAACTTGAGAGTTTTTTGTTTAAGAAAAAGTGGGTTTGTTGGTTCCCTGTAAGCTGCTTTGTTTATTATTCTAATAGCTCTCTTTTGAAGCATAAAGAGTGGATATATGTTTGTTTTATATGTATTTCCCCATACTTCATTACAATATGTCATGTATGGGAGTATTAATGAATGATACAAGGTGTATAGTGTGGGTTGATTCAGCAAATATTTCACTCTGTGTAATATTGCAATTGATTTGGATACTTTACCTTTAATATAATTAATATGTGACTTCCAACACAGTTTGTTATCAATTATTACTCCAAGGAATTTAGTTTCAGATACCCTTTCAATCTCTACACCATTTACACTGAGTTTGGGTACTGGGTTGTTGTGATGGTTGTTAAAGACTATAAATTTTGTCTTACTTAAATTGAGCGTTAATTTGTTTGAATCAAACCACAGTTTAAGCTTTCCTAATTCCTTTCCGAGTGTATCCAGAAGTTGTTCCAAATTGTTTCCACTGCATAGCAGATTAGTGTCATCGGCAAACAATATTAAGTCCATTTTTTCTGAAACTTTACATATATCGTTTATATACATATTGAATAATAATGGTCCCAAAACTGAACTCTGTGGGACTCCACAGGTGACCTTCAGTAACTCTGAGTTTTTGTTGCTAACACATACATACTAATATCTATTCTTTAAGTAACTACTTAACCAGGACAGTGCTACCCCTCTAATACCACAATTTTGTAGTTTCTTTAATAATAAATTATGATCTACTGTATCAAATGCTTTTTTAAGCTCTAGGAATACTCCAACTGAATACTCTTTATTTTCAATGGCTGTTGATATTTTTTCTGTAAATTCCATTAGGGCATATGCAGTTGTCCTCTTGTGTCTGAACCCATATTGCTGCTCACATAATAAATCATTCTTCAGTATGAAGTTGTCAATTCTCTCATAGAATATTTTTTCAAGTATCTTGGAAAACTGCGGTAATAGTGAAATTGGTCTATAGTTTGAGAGTTCCCCTCTGTCGCCCGTCTTGTATATCGGAATTACTTTAGCTATTTTCATTGCATTGGGAAATATACCTGATTGGAGAGACAGGTTACAGATATACGTCAGTGGTTTTACTATGCATTCGATAACAGTTTTGACTAGTAGCATGTCAATACCATCACAGTCAGTAGATGTTTTACTTTTGAACGATTTAACAATTTCAATGACCTCTCTTTCGTCTGTGTTCTTTATGAAGATGGAGTCTTTTACAGCAGTGTTATTGCATATTGTATCACCTGTAGGCACCGTAGTGGGTATTTCTCGGGCCAGTTTAGGTCCAATGTTAACAAAAAAATTATTAAATTCATCTGCAGGTGAAGCTATATTCACACTCTGAGTCGTTTTATTATTTTTTGGAATATTAGTTGGGTAGCTTGTATTTCTGCTTTTATTTCCAAGGATACTGTTGAGTATTGTCCATGTATTTTTAATATTGTCTTTGGTTTTCACCAGTTCTTTACTGTAATAGTCTCTTTTACTACATCTTATTATATATGTTAACTTATTTTTGTATGTTTTATACCGCTGCTCTGCTTCTTTTGTCCTTTTCTTTAGGAAAGCTTTATATAATAAATTTTTCTTTTTACACGCCTTTTGTAGTCCTTTGGTTAACCATGGCTTATCAGCAAATTTGTGTTTAAGCTTTTTTTTTTACTAATGGGCAGTTTTTTTTCATAAAGAGTGGTTACAATGTTTATAAATGTGTCATAGGCTTCATTTACATCTGATACATAGACTTCTGTCCAGTCTTGCTTCAGCAAGTCCTCTTTAAGAGAACTGATTGCGTTTGGTGATTTGTGTCTGAACGATTTTGAAATTTTTTCTGCGTTGGGCCCAGTGTGGCCATGGATAAGTGCAAAGGTTGGCAAGTGGTCACTTATATCATTTATCAATAACCCACTTTCTATTTTCTTATTGAAAACATTGACAAACAGGTTGTCAATAAGTGTAGCAGAGTGAACTGTGATTCTACTAGGATGTGTTATTGTAGGATATAGACTCATGCTGTACATAGAGTTCATGAACTCTGTAACTACATTTTGTTGATGTGGATTCAGTAAATCAATATTGAAATCTCCACAAATTGCTACCATTTTCTTACTAGTAATATTATTGTACAGCTCGACTAATTTATCTCTGAATGTCTCAATGCAAGTTCCCGGCGTTCTATATATGCAGCTTATGATTAGATTTTTTGTTTTGTCTAGGTCAATCTCAACAGTAACACATTCCAAAATCCCTGGTAGTGCTGAGGACATTTCATTTACAAGCTTACACCTATACAGGTCATCAATATACAGTGCAACACCACCACCCTTTTTTTGAGATCTGTTTATATAAAACATCTGATATCCCTCTATTGCCATCAGGGGAGCCTGTTCTTCATTAAGCCAGGTTTCAGAGACTGCAATGGCTGTGAATTTTCTGTCTTGTTTCTGTATTGTTCCCATTACCAGTGAATTAAAACCACCATAAATGCTTCCACTGCTTACATACCTCTTCTGATTTTTTCCGCATTTAAAATACTTTAATAAGCTCATGCTTCTCTTGGACAGTGACGCTAGTGAGACGCTCTGCCTGGAAGGTTTGTTCTGCCTCTGACTGGAACGGTCATGTGGGCAGGGCGCTTCTAAACTCTGCGCGGATGATGGTCACGTGCGTTGTTCATGTGCGCACTTGCAGACCGTCATTCCTTCACATTTTTTTCTTAAATTTATATTTCCTTGGAGTGGCCTGAGTCCCACAGGCCACTCAGAGGTTGCTTCTGGGCCACATGTGGCCCACAGGCCGCTAATTGAATAGGCCTGCTATAGACTATAGTCAGGTGGTAAGTCTGCAATTAAATTGAAAATGTGGATGTAATAAAAAAAACTATGTGTATCATCATATTATAATTAAAAAGACGGGTGATTAGATTATAACTGTTGTAACTGTCTCCATTATAATAACTAATTAAATCCCAGCACATGCTGTTTCCTCATGTGCACCTGTGAGTAGAAACTATGTGATTTCAAAACACGCTGCTGAAATAGTATTAACAATGTGCTTCTGATGACAGACCTCCCTTTTCCTGATAAAAAGCACATTGCCATAAAATGCACCAAAATACTGATATGCATAAGACTGTGCACTGCCACAACTCCTTGAAATGAGCCCCCTCCTCCAAGTACAAAGCCAGCACGCTGTCTGCTGGTAATTTGATGGCATGACACAAAGCATAACATACAAATGTACTGTCAGAAACTAACAAAAACACTGGATCAAGGCAGGAAGCTTGGCACAAAAGCCTGCTGCTGACCATCATAATAGGGCTCATGAAAACCAGTCTGGCTGCTTGCTAGCTTGCTAGCTAAGCTAGCTGCACTGTTTCTTTCCTAGCTGCAAGCCTCAGTGAGAAACTTCCTCTTCTCCGAAGAGAGAGTGCATCAGACTATCCAGGAGGCAGGTCCGTATCAGATCTGTTAAGTAATGACAGATAACTTCACAGACTAGAACAGCCAATCCAAACAAGGCGTTTTTGACAGCTCTATAGTCCCTAGTTTCTTTGGGAGAGGAGAATTCCTGTGTGGGAGGACTTTATGCTGTTTGACTTGCCAGATCAGATAAAGTCAGAGAAATCCTACATAACTCTCACAAAATAAAGAAGAAACCCCAAAGAAAGATAATAGGGACGCTTTAAAATTAATTCCTAGAAAATTCACATTTATGGACCTTTGAATTTACTGCCACATCTCCTTGAAATGATCCCCCTCCTCCAAGTACAAAGCCAGCACACTGTCGACTGGTAATTTGATGGCGTGACACAAAGCATAACATACAAATGCACTGTCAGAAACTAAAAAAACACAGGCGCAAGGCAGGAAGCTTGGCACAAAAGCCTGCTGCTGACCATCATAATAGGGCTCATAAAAACCAGTCTGGCTGCTTGCTAGCTTGCTAGCTAAGCTAGCTGCACTGTTTCTTTTTGAGCTCCAAGCCTCAGTGAGAAACTTCCTCTTCTCCGAGGAGAGGGTGTATTAGACTATCCAGGAGGCAGGTCTGTATCAGGTCTGTTAAGTAATGACAGATAACCTTACAGACTAGAACAGCCGATCCAAACGAGGCGTTTCTGACAGCTCTATATAGTCCCTAGTTTCTTTGGGAGAGGAGAGCTCCTGTGCGGGAGGACTTTATGCTGTTTCACTTGCCAGATCAGATAATATCAGAGAAATCCCACATAACTCTCATAAAATAAAGGGGAAACCCCAAAGAAAGATAATAGGGACTCTTTAAAATGAATTCCTAGAAAATTCATATTTATGGATCTTTGAATTTATGGTATACAAGTTTATCACTGTCCGACTGCCTTTTACCACTGAGAAAATCTATTTATTTATTTTATTTTTTTATTTCGGATAGATTAAAAGTAAAGATTAAAAGAAAGGAACAGAATAATAAAACAAAGGGGAAAAAATCTAACAAGGTCAAATTAAACAATAACTCCTCTGATTATACAGTTCAACATAAGTTATCCGAAATGGGTGATTGCTGAAGCTGCAGCTTATATTGCCCACCCATATTCCATCCAAGAATTTAAAAGAACAACAAAACAGGAGCGATTACAATTCCGAACAAAGCTAAGACAAAATGTGACAAAAAAAATAACTAAGCAACAGCACAACACAGACTGAATAAGATAATTCTTATGGGATTTTACATGTCATCTTGTATATATGTTTGGAGTATTTCTTCCTTTAGTTTTGTTTAAATTGTTCAAGCGTTGTACATGATTTTAATTCAGGTCCAAAAGCGTTCCACAGTCTGACTCCTTGCACTGAGACACAGTGTTGCTTGGTGGTAGTTCTCACTGAAGGTTTTTGAAATATACATGTTCCTCTGAAATGATATTGTTTCTCCCTTATTTGGAACAACTTTTGGATATTTGCGGGCAGTGATAGATTCTTCACTTTAAACATTATTACTGCAGTTTTAAAGTCAACCAGATCTTTCAACTTGAGAGCTTTTACTTTAAGAAAAAGTGGGTTTGTTGGTTCCCTGTAAGCAGCTTTGTTTATTATTCTAATAGCTCTCTTCTGAAGCATAAAGAGTGGATATATGTTTGTTTTATATGTATTTCCCCATACTTCAGTTCAATATGTCATGTATGGGAGTATTAATGAATGATACAAAGTATATAGTGTGGGTTGATTCAGCAAATATTTCACTCTGTGTAGTACTGCGATTGATTTGGATATTTTACCTTTAATATAATTAGTATGTGACTTCCAAAACAGTTTACGTATTATCAATTATTACTCCAAGAAATTTAATTTCGGATACCCTTTCAATCTCTACACCATTTACACTGAGTTTAGATACTGAATTGTTGCGATGATTGTTAAAAATTATAAATTTTGTCTTACTTAAATTGAGCGTTAATTTGTTTGAATCAAACCACAGTTTAAGCGTTCCTAATTCCTTTCCGAGTGTATCCAAAAGTTGTTCCAAATTGCTTCCACTGCATAATAAATTAGTGTCATCTGCAAACAATATTAAATCCATTTTTTCCAAAACTTTACATATGTCATTTATATAGTACATATTGAAAAACAATGGCCCCAAAACTGAACACTGTCGGACTCCACAAATAACCTTCAATAACTGTGAGTTTTTGCTACCAACACATACATACTGATATCTATTCTTTAAGTAACAACATCTTACATCTTATAAAATCTTACAAGTAAGAGCCTTTTAATTATCCATATTTACTCTCATAAACATACAGGGATTTTTGTTTGTAAATTTGCATTTTCCTATAAAATTAAGAGTTTAATTTGATAAATTATTGAGTTTTCTTTTGTACATTTCTACAGTTTAGATTATGCCTTTTAAATGTTTCATTTAAACAAACTAATGATGAGAATTTATCACCAAACTTGGGGAACTTATGATTTTACAATTTCATCAGAATGATGAGAACTAGGATAAAAGAATGACCACATACGGGAAGTTGAGGCAGTTTATCAGATTTTGTGCTGCACATTCTGTAAACAGCTCTGTAACCTTGGATTGTTGTGTAGACATGGTGTCTCCTGAAATGTCAGAAATGTGTTTATCTCAAGCAGTAAATGAGTGCAGATATGCAGTTTGATGTGTGTTACCTTTACAAGTGTCATCATGGAGAAGGACAGACCTAGAGGATAGTGCATCGTCAGGCTGGTATTGAATGAATCGTCGCCTTCATTGACCAGTCTTATAATCACATTGATGTAATTTTCTTCTCTCACTAATAATTCCGGGGCCCTGGTGGATGCAGAGTACAAATTAAATTTGGTTCCACTAAGTTACAAGCTTATAATTGATATTCAGTCAGATAAACTTACGTATAATTGAAATCTACCACAAGCTCAGCAATGCAAGTGTCCTGTTTCCTGCACTGCTTTTCAAAGGGAACCTGTAAAAAAGAGAAACAGGGAATATCATTGTTTATTTAATTAAGAAACAAAGGGCTAGCTATAGTAACCTATTAGTGACAGTATGCTAAAACTGAACTACTTCAGACACTTTTTTGGCCATAAATGACTGAAGCATAAGCAAAATGAACTGAGAGGCTTATATCAATTAATTTGCTGTCTACTTTATATACTGCTACCAACATTTTCCCCCTCAATATTTTAAGTGTGTTTCAAAGGTTATTTAAAGTCCCACTTGAATGACTTCAGCCTTTTACTCTCAGCACACGTACCTCAATAGCAAAATGTTTTTGGCTATCCTCGTTGATGATGACGTTTGAACTTTCAAAGTCAGACTGGGAGAAGTTTAACTTGATGCTCAATGGTGACAATGTATCTTTAACATTTTTCTGAAAACAAAGAAGTCAAGAAAGAATGAAAGGCAGGACTCTTTTAGAGTCTGGCACCAAGAGAAGGAGCAGATAAGGAAATTTATCTTGATACCGTCATGTAGATGGAGTGGATGAAGCATTCATTTTTGTCTATGATCTCAGTGGCAGTAACATTTCTGGCTTTCTTGTCAGTATCACTGAAGAAACCTCGATGTGCTTGTCTCATCGGGTCCACATTGACAGTGTATGAGATGTTCAGTTTAGCACTTACAACCCCTTCAGTTAACAAAAGGCACAGCAGGTTTTTTAAAAAACTCACTCAGCACATCAGAAGACATTGAATGATATAGCCTTACTGGGTAAGGCCCTCACCTAGTTTGCTCTTTGTTGCTTCTTTGATTTCAAAGCACACTGACAAGTCACCGATTGGTGTATTCTTATCTATTTTCAGGGAGTCAAGTTTCTCAGTGCTTATCTCTTTGGGTTTGAAAGACATATTAGCCACAACATTAAAGACAGGCTTGGAGCTGGAAGAGATGAAATAAAATACATTATTGGAGTCCGACAATTACCTTTTCTTCAAAACAATCAGATATAAATTAATTTCTTGAACCAGCTTTATCTGGCTTGGATTGGGTCTTAGGGGTAGCAGTATAGAGAGAGTATCTTAGTTCTCTGTTATTCCAACCACCACCTCCAGTTCTTCCAGAGGGGATAATAAGGTGGGCATCATATATCTCACTCAGTAGGCATCCTGATTGAGATACATGATGTACAACCCACCCCGACGATCTCCTTTTGATCAGGAGGAGTAGCTTCGCTACTCTGAGCCAATTATTTCTTGATGAAACCAGTAGATATTCTGTTCATAGAAGTTCTCATCATAATTGATTTATCAATTGGATAATAAATTTATGA
Source organism: Pholidichthys leucotaenia (assembly GCA_020510985.1). Taxonomy (NCBI): domain Eukaryota; kingdom Metazoa; phylum Chordata; class Actinopteri; order Cichliformes; family Pholidichthyidae; genus Pholidichthys; species Pholidichthys leucotaenia. The sequence goes on from CM035848.1 coordinate 53,299,802, forward strand.
CAGATGTTCTGGAAACATTACACTAACGCAGTTTAGAGTAGTCCTAAAACTTAGTAAAACCAACCTACAGTCTATCGGAGACTCCTGCCTGGCCTTGTCTGTCAGCCTGTCCATCACCATGGCAAACAAGGAGCTCAGATTAATCCCTGATGTAATCCCACCCCCAGCTTGAATCCATCTGTCACTTCTACAGCACACATCTCCACCATTTCGCTGTCCTCATACATGTCCTGCACACACCCTCACATACTTCTCTGCCACTCCTGAGTTCCTCATATAGTACCCCACTTCCTCTCTTCACGGCCTATAATGTGTTTTTTCTAGATCCTTTCTCCAGGCAAACATCGCATCTGTGGTGCTCCTTCTTCTTGGCATGAAACCATGTGACAGCTTGCTAATCGTCACCTCTCTTCTTCACTTCACCAGTTATTTCCAAAACTTTATATATAAATATATATATTATTTATTTATTTTATTTTTTGCGGTCGAATCTGCTTGGGAACAAGTATTCCTTTCTTGGCTTATACAGGACAGGGGCGCCACTCCTCTCCCCGTTCTATTATGCTGAGCACCAAGCTAGAGGGCAGAAAGTACCATTTTTACATGGTCTTTGGTATGACCCGGCTGGGATTTGAACCCCAGCCTCCTGGGTGTGGGGCGGGTGCTCTACCAACTGAGCCACCACTCCGGTAAAACTTTATGATTTTGTAGTTATAACAGCTAGACTAAGACTTACATCAGTTGGTGTAACTCATCCTTGATGTGCTTACCAACATGACATTTGAATTACCTACCATTTTAGTCACTCTGCATTTGCCTCCTGTAGCACTGTCCACTTTTGCAAAATTGAGCTAAATTGAATGCATTTTGACACAACAAAGAAGATCCAGAAGACTCTGCAAATATGCATGAATAATTTGACAGAATGGGACTACCAGTAAGTGAATTATAGCAAAATCATTCTTCAATTCCATCTAGCTACAATGCTCCGCACGTGTTGCGGTGTACATATGCATATTCACTGCTCTTATTATCTTATCTTCTGAATTATTGCTCTGAGTGCTGCTGTCCCTGTGTTGTTGCAATCCTGGAATTTCCCCATTATGGGACTAATAAAGGCTTATCTAATCTTATCTTAAATGTTGAAGAGGTGTAAAAGGGGTCAGCCTTGATTTCTTTTGGTAAACTAAAAGAATATTTTACTGAGCCCTCACCAATTTTCTGGCTTTGCTTGCCTGTCTGTGTACAGTACTTAACCACTTGAAAAATATTCACAGCATCCATACCTTAGGACAACAGCAAAGCCCTGGGATCCCACTACAATATCTGGGAGTCCGTCCTCGCTGAGGTCAATGTTTCCATCGATGGCCTGCCCAAAGAATCTAATCCCAGGTTTTATGGACTTTCCTCTGATCTCCTAGAATAACAACAACTTGATAGATGAAACTTTTATTGTTTGACCATATGGTATATTTAAAGATAGTCATCAAAGAGGTGGTGGATGCAACTCCAGATACCCAAATTCATGCCAAAAACCATTGAAAAAGTAAACATTTCAATAGGTCTCCTGCTGCGTTAAATATTTTGTTTAGTATATGCCTATGTATATCTGACAAGTCCTGTATACATGTATTTCTGTTGGTGCTGTTGAAGTCTTTCAAAGGTAACTCTCAAAACTGCATCAGTAGCTCCCTATGTTTTCAGTTTTTTTACCTGGCTGAAAGTGCTGCGTATCCCTTTGTGTTTGTCACCAAGATAGATGTACACCACACCCCCGTTATCATCCGCAAGGGGGGCCCCAGCAGCGACGTCTCTGAGTCCATCGCCATTCAGATCAGCAAGACTGGATATGGCGGTGCCAAATCGACCCATGGATGGTGCCATCACATTCAATTCATGTTTCAGGTGCAGCTATAGAAAATAAGGAAAAAGATAAATTGACTTTTAAAATAAATGCATCAAATATCTCTTGGTTATTTCACTTGTAAGAGCTGTCAGATCTCACCTTATTACTCAGACTGTAGATGTAGATGCAGCCTTCCTTTTTCTCCTGAGACTGGTAGAACAGCGGCGCGCCAACCAGCAAGAAATCAATGTTTCCATCTGAGTTGACGTCTACCGAACACAACTCTGCACCAAAGTAGGAGCCAATCTGAAACATGTACATCTACATTGTTAACTGATTTTTTTTTTTTTTTACTTTTCCTATTGGAATCATCACTGCACTGCCCTTACCCACGCAAATGCTTTAACTTTTCCAAATTACATAAAGAACTTAGCAATTAATCTTTATTTTCAGGTGTATATAATAATAATGTTTCTCAATCACTTGCTGCTTTATTCCCGAAACATCCCTCTAGACCAGACTGCATCACTAGGTCATTTTCTCAAAGATTCAAAGGCTTTATTATCATGTGCACAGTTAAGAAATGCTAAATTTCCTGACCAATGAAATTCTTACTTTGCTCTTCGAACGAATGCCAAGGTAATAGGTACAGAAACAACAATTCTAATAGGTTATGACACACTAACACAGTAACTCAATCCTAATACTAATGGATGCTAATAACACACACATCAACACACAGTTAGGCAGTAGAGGAATGAAACTGAAAATTCATTGGATGACTAAAGTGATAGTGGTATATTGAGATCAGAGATGATGTGAACCTGAGATGGCATGAACCTATGTACAGTGTACAAATGAGCATTGCACAACGTGCAGTGTATAATTACAAATTATTTCTGTAACGGTAGTACCAGTAGACTGTGCATGATAATTAGCAGCAGAGATGATATGGACATCAGATGGGTGATGTCCATATCTACTGTACAGGTGAGCAGTGTGCAAATTTAGCAGCCGGTGTGTGAGTTCCTATATGCAAAGCTGTGTTCCAGAGTTTTGGGAGTTGTTATCTGTTCAGGAGTCTGATGGCAGAGGGAAAGAAGGAGTTTTTCAGTCTGGTTGTCCTGCATTTCACACTTCTGTACCTCCGGCCTGAGGGTAGAAGTGTGAACAGTCTGTGCTGGGGGTGGGTGGGGTCCTGGAGGATGGCGTCAGCTCTCTTTTGGACTCTGCAGTGGTAGGTGCTCTGCAGAGAGGGGAGTGGAGTCCTGATGATCTTCTCTGCTGTCTTCACCACTCTCTGCAGGTGTTTGCGGTCCAGGGCAGTGGTGCTGCCATACCACACAGTGATGCAGTTGGTCAGGATGTTCTCGATGATGCAGCTGTAGAAATTGTTGAGGATCCTGGAAGACATGCCAAACTTCTTCAGCTTCCTCAGAAAGTACAGTTGCTGGTGAGCTCTCTTAACCAGCTCTGTGGTGTTGTGTGTCCACTTAAGGTCCTCGCTGATGTGGATGCCCAGGTATTTAAAGCTGCTCACCCTCTCCACCTCAAGCTTCCAGATGAACAGCAGCCGATGGGGTCTCCTTCTCCCTTTCTTCATGTCCACTATCATCTCCTTTGTCTTGTCCGTGTTGAGGGTGAGGTTGTTGTCCTCACACCATGACACCAGGTTGGCCACCTCCCTCCCTCTCAAGCACTAATTTCAGCTCCGACCTAAAGAATACTTACAGGCAGAGATTGTTTTTAATTTAATAATTTTTTTATTTAAATTTTAAAGGGCTGATTGAAAAAAATGTTTTGTTTTTTTATTGTAGGTTTTAACCTTCTGAAATGTGTCTGTTAGTTGCATGATTATTGAAAAAAAATCAAAATGCTCACTTCTGTTATAAAGGCTGTAAAAATTTTTTTTAATCATTTCTGTCTCTGAGGAGCCATTAACATTCCGGTGTCCCGCCTGTGGGACATTTTAGTATTTCTGCTGCAACACAGTGAAGTGTGGTAAACGTGTTTAGAGTGGATAGTCATACCTTACATCATTTGAAAGCTTATAATTTCATCTATTTGGATATTAAAACAGATCTGAGATACAATCATAACACTGAAATTAAATAGAGCATCAAAGCATAGAGCAATGCGAATCATAGAGCTTTGTCCCAGCTGCTGTAACAGCACTGAACAAGCTGTAGTCATATTTTGCACATATTTATTTATTTATTTGGACAATTTGTTTGTCTATTTATTGTATCTTATCCTGGCCCTGTTCCAAGGTTATTTGATTGTGAATTTATCTTTTAGCCTTGCTTTAGAGGAACTTTGAATACATCTATCATTTTATCATCTGCTTATTTTATTGTTTCATTGCTTTTATCACTTGTTTTTAACTTATGTGGCAGGTCTTTTTTATGTTGTGCCTGTGTTTTCCCGTATGTTAATGGATGTCATGATCTTACTGGCTGCAAAACAAGTCTACCTATGGGTACTAATAAAGTAACCTAACCTAACCAGCACAGCATAGCAACATAGCATTTATCCACCAATGAAGCTTTCTTGGAGTCCTCAAATTAATGATAGTCCAACAAATATGATCCAGTTTTATTGCAAAAGGTCCAATAGATCCATCTGAGTAAGATTTATTGTCCATCTAGATGATTACAGGGGGCAATGCCCATAAAATTGCAGCATTGTTTTGACACCCAGCCAGCTAACTTCCTGCCTTTTTTGTTTATGTGCTATAAAAACTACATTTCCCATAGAGATAGTGACATAAACGGAACCCCAAAAGACTCACGTGACAGTTTTGATTTGATTGATACCTCATTTGACCCAATGGGCCCATCCTTTGTTATTTTCACAGCCATTAATACTCAGTGCATGCCTACTTAACATGAAGGACCAGCCCCACAGCTAGCACGAGCAAAACGAGCCAATTGCAGCTGAGTATGCTGGTTATGGATGTGTCATGTAGCCAGTTAATTTCTGAATGTAGCAATACCTGATAGGGCTGGGTTCATCACACACAGACCCTATAAAGCCCATACGTCTCCCATACATAACACTTGGTTGCTTCTACAAAGGTGGGTCACTTCTACCAACCTTGTGTGTAGTGTTTATACCTTACTTACTCTGTGTCATTACTACTGACAGTGTATCTGTATCTATGGGGCAGGACAGCCCTGACTGTCACCTTTCATTAGAGCCCAAGATGACACTTCTATGTCAAAGCATTCAAAAGTTACAAATGTTTTTTCAAGGTATGTGCCAACCTGTCCAAAAACGCCTGGTTGCAACCTGAGGAAAAAAAACAACTGTGTAATATATTAATTTCTTGTGGTATTGTTACAAAATTTTGAGCTGAACTTGATAAAACTTGGTTCTACATTCCTATTGTGTTTTCCAGCCAATATCTAGCAGCTGTATGTTATTTTCAGGCATCTATATCTTTAAAAAAAAAGAAAAGAAAAACAGGCTAACTTTATTGTCTTCAAATTTAGTATGTTTACAGCACTGTTACTCAGTAGCAGAAGCACTTAGTGGGATTCTGACCGTTTTGCCAAAAATATTAGTTTTCTTTTGAATGAGACCAACCCCATGAATATACTGCAAAGGGTTGAAGAACAGCTTTTGATTTACTTTGGGTGTGTTATTTTTTGGCGTTTTTAGGGAAAGTGGCTGGAATGTTAATTAACTCTTCAGGGTTTGCTACAGAACATCATAAACATTGATATCCACCTGCTCTACAGTATTATTGGCCAGCCAAGCTGTCTCTTTACAAGCACTGTAGATGAGCGGGAAGTCCAAGCTTCAGAGCTAACAGTGCTACTAGGGAGCTACTGTAGCGAACTAAACAATTTATATTGTTATTTTGTTTAGATTTCAATCACTCTAACAGAAATCCCTGCTTCCACCTGGTTCACTAATCCCCAGTTGATGATATATTCGCGTCATTCTGACTTATTTTGTTATACTTTCACAGAGATACTACAGCTAACTGTTGGACAGCATTGACAATGCTCTCCCATGCTTGATGAGCCATGGTGCTGGCCTTAGCTTGATTGAGATAGAGGTGCTGAGGTTTTAAGTTGTCCTCAACTTGCTTGGCCTATGTTTGGGTTTTTTATCGGTGCGTGGGTCGTTTCTGCCACAGGAGTCGGTGCAGTAGCTGATCAATGCTCATTCTGCAGACATGGCCGAACCACCACAGTCTGTGTTTCTAGACTTGTTCTTCAACGGTTGGCTGCTGTTGGCATTGCTCATGGATGGTGTCATTAGTAATATGGGCATGGAGGGAACCTCAAAGGATCTGGTGGAGACACCGCACTTGGAGCTTGTTCAGGTCCCTGTTGAGAATGGTCCAGTTCTCAGTCATAAAGAAGGACAGGTAGAATCAGCATGCAACATGGCCTTCCTAGCCAGCTATGATTAGCAATAATGACAAAAGAGCAAGGACGGTGTTAACTGCAGCTCTTGGCCATTTGAAGAGACATGCATTGAAAATGAGGAAGTCTGCCAAAGATGATTCCCAATTATGCTTTAATAATGAAATAATTAGAAGGAATTTGGTTAAAATACAGTATGTCACAAACATTTCATTTAGACCTGTGGGAACTGTCAAAATGTGAAAAAATGACCCCTTTAAACTGAATATATAATTAAAAGCCAAATACCAATAAAATATTCACTTTAAAAACTGCACATTTTTGTACATCACCACGACTAACCTCTTTAAAAACATACACAAAACCTTACATGAATTTAGAAGCTGAATGAAAGACGCTGTTGACTGGCACTTTATGTCAAAGCAAGCATGGCAGTAGTACAAGGAAGTCTTCTGGTTTCCTCTCTGCAACCACATAATACTCTTCCTTTTCACATGTTTGTAAAGGTGTAGACATTTCAAATAATTTATTACAAAATCAACCCACTATTACTGACTGTATCACAGAAACAGTACTGGAACGTTGGGGCCATGTTAAGGGGGGCAGGGATTTCCCAGCATGCTTTGCCAGTTGAAAACGTTATGTGTGTGTAACCGTGATTTAAACGGAGGTCTGGGAGAATGACCTCCCCTCCTGCCTGTGCTCAGAGTGTGTGAAAAATAAATCCCGTTGATCACAACCATCTGCTCCATTTTCTTTGTGTGAACCCTGCTTACGTCACACTGGTGTCAGAAGTGGGATCTCCTGTCCAAAGCAGTAATGGGGCGCTGACATTGGGACGATGTGGAGAACCAGAGGGGAGTAGTGTAGCGAACTCAGTATGAGCACCCTACTTGGCTTGCCAAGTGGGTTGACCCTATTGGCGACACAGGTAGAGTGCGGGACTCCGGAGCGGGAGGCGTGAGTTCGAATCTCCCGGTGGGACGTTGCCATGTCGAGCAGCACGTTACAGTACATTACTTCAAAGCAGAAAATAAACTGAAGTGGTGTGGGCACCCAGCACGCATGTGGGCACACAGCACAATGCAGACTGATAATATTCACGCTCAGCAGGGATTGCATACAAACAGAGCCCTAGGGGGACAACCAGAACAATGACTATTGTTATTCATCCCCGGAGTAAGGAGAGGGGTCTGGTGCCAGTTAATCACGCGATTGATATGTATTGTCTGATATGTATATCAACATGTAAATATGCCATGCATTCTCTCTTGTCTGTATAAAAGAGCTGACTTGACATGTCTCACTAGCGCACACACAGCACACAGTGCTGCAGTGTGTCTCATGATGATGGAGGAATAAAACTCTTAAACCTTCAGCTCGCCGTGTCTCGCCTGAACTTATTTTGTTCCTCCACACTGGTGACCCTTGACGAAGAATGGAACACGAGTCGAACACCCCAGAGATGACCCGGACGGAAAGCCTCAGCATGTGTCATGGTGTGACCCTCGCCTGATCTTTTACCTCCACACTGGTGACCTGACGAGGGAGAATGACCAGCTGCTCCCTCTCACCGCACTGTGGATTCCAGAGACTGGGAATCGCCTACATCCTTCGCACCTACATGGGAGCACATGCGCCTTGTCCTCTCTCCACAATGGCGACCTCCAGGGCCGGACGGAGAGTGCAGCGCTGGGACCAGAACACACCATGGTCAACACGAGCGAACGAAGGAAGCAGCCTGAACGGGGACAATCATTGATGCCGACTGCACTGATTTCCATCAAGCTACCTGATCCTGACTCACATCTCGACAACGGACCTTCCGCGCACAGAAGCCACGCCTGTACACTGCAGGATTATGAGGGCAGCGCACTGCCAGCCATGTGGTCACTGCGCCAAGTGCGTGCCACGCACCAGGGACAAATCGGCTCCACAGACTGATACAGCGTCCTCCGCTGCTGCACATGCCCGAGTAAAACGGCCGATCGCCACCCTCAGAGTGGCGACCCTCAGAGTGGCACGTATGCTTCAGGTGCTCGCACACCTGACACATATGTGCCAGCACACAGGCAGCACACAGGACTTTGTATGAGTTTTCCAACCAAGGCGCACAAGGGGAATTTAGCCGATTGCTTTCCCCGATGACTTTAGGGCTGTTTCCCGCACCTACAGCCAAACTGCCAAGTCCCTGACACAGCTTCAGTTTATCACAGCCACTACGCATCCTTGGGGAATTTGGCCATTCGCCTTCCCCACATCCTCGCTGGACCAAACCACGAGAGAAGTCAGAGATATAATTTTTTTTTTTTCACAGCCACTGTGGATCTCCGCCACGTTTAACGGGAAAAGTTCCTCACCATCGCTGATCCACACACAATTTTTGCACAGCCCAGACACCTTTGACGTCCCGGGCCGGCACTCGCTTACTCCCACCCCCTCAACCTCCTCCTACACAGAGCTTTTCCCGCACCTTGCTCCCAAAGCCGGCCGATCGCCGTCTGGTTCCATTACGCACGACTGCACACCGGCCGTGTGCCCACGATCCACGGCTGTTCAATGTGCTGGAACTCGGAGCGGAGCACATTGCCCTTTCCACCCCTCCCCCGTCCCCATCATGGACTGACATGCCCTCCGACAGTTCTACCGGAGCTGGAGCCAAACGACGGGGGGGGGGGGGGGGGGTCACAACCCCTTCTGACCGTTCTGGGGGGAGCGGTGTGGGCACCCAGCACACGTGTGGGCACCCAGCACAATGCGGACTGATAATATTCACGCTCAGCAGGGATTGCATACGAACAGAGAGCCCTAGGGGGACAACCAGAACAATGACTATTGTTATTCATCCCCGCAGTAAGGAGAGGAGTCTGGCGCCAGTTAATCACGCGATTGATATGTATTGTCTGATATGTATATCAACATGTAAATGTGTCATGCATTCTCTCTTGTCTGTATAAAAGAGCTGACTTGGCATGCCTCACTAGCACACACACAGCACACAGCGCTGCAATGTGTCTCATGATGATGGAGGAATAAAACTCTTAAACCTTCAGCTCGCCGTGTCTCGCCTGAACTTATTTTGTTCCTCCACAGTGTCAGTCGAGCTATGCTGCAATGTTTAACATGAAGCAGGGAAATGTGTAAAAAATGAAAATTAATTTACACATAGGAAAAAAAGCTTATTGAAATTCTAACAAAAGTAACCAATTATTTTGACCAATCAAACAATGCTGCTATGGTTTGTTGTTTAATAATCTACAGATTAATCATAATTGTTTTGTTTTTTTTGGGGGGGGGGGTGCTTAAAACAAACCAGCCAAGGACAAAAACACAACTGGTCAATAACATAACTTTCTGCTATTAAACCCAGAAAAGACTGAAGTCATTCTTGTTGGTCCAAAAAACCTTAGAAATACCTTTCCAAATCAAACTCTTAATTTGGATGCGGCTACTCTTTCTCTGAATAGTTCTGTGAGGAACCTTGGAGTTATTTTTGATCAAGATCTGTTTTTTAATTCACATATTAAATTTGTTTCTAAGACTGCCTTCTATCATCTGCGTAATATTGCCAAGATTAGGAGCATCTTGTCTCAGAGTGATGCTGAGAAACTGACTTATTTGTAATAAATACTGCAAACTACTGCCTGGCATGTGGGTTTGTTCCTTCTTGCCCTTGTCTTGAGGGGCATCATAACAAATTAAGTTGAAATGGAAATTAAAAAGTGTTTAAATCATTCATTGGGCCAATCTTTCCCTTATATATTTCATATAAGCTAATGTTACACATTTACATTCGGCCAGTGTGAACCTGTGTGATGATTCAGACATTTCAAATGTTTAAACAGGACATGTGATATAATTTTCACTTTTTCACTGCATTTGTGGGTGAATTTTTGTGTCTAGAGTGGCTACCAATGGAAAAACACTGAAATGACACAACCCTTTGAGCAGACGTACCCCCATGACTCTCCGAAGTCACGTACCAACAGCACAACTAGCCTAGCTTAGCTGTGTTATTGCAGTTTTTATGGCCACACTCTCTATAGTCTACTCACGCCACTAGACATCTGTGTTCTTAGCTGAGTCATTAACGCACACTCAATAATCTCACTTTTAGGCATTAGTCTGTCTTATTTTGTTATATTTTAGGTGGGATAGCATTGTATTCATGCTGTCAGCCTAGCTTAATGACCGTGGTTTCTATAGTTACTATAGATCTATTTTTGAGACATTGTAGACATCCGTATTCCCACCTGGTTCAATAATCCACACTGTGTATGGATTTTACAGTATATCTCAATTTGGGTTGGACTCTATACAGTATCTCACAAAAGTGAGTACACCCATCACATTTTTGTAAATATTTAATTATATCTTTTCATGGGACAGCACTGAAGATATGACACTTTGATACAATGTAAAGTAGTCAGTGTACAGCTTGTATAACAGTGTAAATTTGCTGTCCCCTCAAAATAACTCAACACACAGCCATTAATGTCTAAACCGCTTGACATAATTCTGGACCCAGGGGACAAAGCACAGACTCGGGTGAAGTACAATTATCCTTTTACTGCAAACCGTGACTGTGTGTGAGTGCGTGTATGTACAGTGTATGTTGTGCAGTGCAGGACTCGTGCTGGGGAAGAGCAGGATGCCGTTCAGCCTGGCAACCCTATAACGACAAGTTAAGTATAACTTAAGTATAAGTTAACAATGGCCCTGAGGGAGCCATGGCAGTACTCCCCCCTCTAGAGGTGCCTCCTGGCACCTGACCCAGCCTACCCGGGTGCGTCCGGTGGAAGTCCCTGATGAGTTGCTTATCGAGCACGAATGACGGACGTACCCAGGACCTCCACTTGTGGCCATACCCCTCCCAGTCCACCAAGTACTCCAGGCCGCGACCCCAGCGGCAAACGTCCAGGATGGTATTGACTCTCCAAGCCGGGTCACCATCTACAACTACTGGTGGAGGTGGAGTCTTGGGAGGAGGGCAGAGAGGGCTGGAGCAGACGGGCTTCACCTGTGAGACATGAAATGTCGGACAGATGCGGAGGGGGGGGAGAGCTAGGCATACAGCCACAGGGTTAACAATGCGAGTAATGGGGAAGGGGCCAATGAAGCACTGGGCCAACTTCCATTTTTCAGCCTTCAAATTAATACTCCGTGTCGATAGCCATACCTGTTGACCCACCTCGTACTGGGGCGCCGGTCTCCTGCGGCGATTAGCCGTCTTGGTGTTGTGTTCTGCGGTGCGAAAAGAGAGCTCTGCGGGTGGCAGTCCAGAGTCGGTGGCAGCGCCTCACGTGAGCATGGACAGAAGGCACCATCACCTCCTTCTCCTCCTCTGGGAGCAGTGGGGGGTCGTACCCTAAGGAGGCCCTGAAGGGGGACATGCCAATCGCCGAGGAAACCGTCGAGTTATGGGCATACTTGATCCAGGGCAGGTGGCTACTCCATGAGGATGGACTGGAGGCGATGACACAGTGCAGAGCGGCCTCCAGCTACTGATTGGCCCGCTCGCACTGCCCATTGCTCTGCGGATGGTATCCGGATGACAGGCTCACCGTTGACCCCAGTGCGTTACAGAACGCCCTCCAGACCTGGGACACAAATTGGGGCCCACGATCAGAGATGACGTCGGTGGGGATCCCATGGAGGCGTATGACGTGCTGCACCAGCAGATCCGCTGTCTCCCGTGCCGTAGGCAGCCCCCGGAGAGGGATGAAGTGGGCAGCCTTAGAAAACCGGTCCACAATGGTGAGGACTGTGGTGAAGTGGTTGGACGGTGGAGGGCCAGTCACAAAATCCAGAGCAGTATGGGACCAGGGGTGGCTGGGAACTGGCAGCGGGTGAAGGAGCCCAGCCGGTGGAGAAGAGGACGACTTCCCGGTGGCACACTGAGTGCAGGCATGGACGTAGGCGGTGACATCCTTCCGCAACCCCGGCCACCAAAACAATCTCTGGAGAAGTTCCACCATGCGGGACACCCCTGGATGGCATGAAAATTTCGAGGCATGAGCCCACTGAATCACCTCACCCCGAGTCAATGTGGGGACGAACAGCCACTCTGCAGGACCACCTCCAGGGTCGGGCTCAGCCTCCTGCGCCTTCACGACCTTCTTCCTGATGCCCCACGAGAGGCGTCGATGACACAGGATGCTGGAAGGATGGTCTGTTCTTGGTCCTCAGTCACCTCCGCCGTGAACTGCCTGGAGAGGGCGTCTGGCTTGGCGTTCTTAGCCCCGGGGTGGTAGGTGATTGTGAAATCAAAATGCCCAAAAAACAGGGACCAACGGGCCTGCCGGGAGTTCAGCCACTTGGTGGTCCTCAGGTATTCCAAGTTCTTGTGGTCGGTCCATACCACGAAGGGTTGGGCAGCCCCCTCCAACCAGTGGCGCCATTCCTCCAGGGCGAGTTTCACCGCCAAGAGCTCCCTGTCATCGATGTTGTAGTTTCTCTCAGCCGGGAATAGGCGGTGTACTGGAGAGCACTGGGAGAGCACCGCCCCCACCCCGGAATCCGATGCGTCCACCTCGACCAAGCACTGGAGGGACGGGTCCACCTGTGTGAGAACGTGGGACAATGAGAACTCCCTCTTGAGGGTGCCGAACGCTGCTGCAGCCTCCTCCGTCCAACGGAAGGCCACTTTGGGGGACATGAGACAGGTCAAGGGGCGAGCAATCATGCTGTACTTGGGCACAAAGCGGCGATAAAAATTGGCGAACCCCAGGAACTGCTGGAGTTGCTTCCTTGATGGGGGGGGGGGCAATCCACCACCGCCTTGACCTTCACCGGGTCAGGGAGAACCTGGTTATGAGAAATAACGAAACCGAGAAATGAAGTCTTGTTGGTGTGGAACTCACATTTCTCGGCTTTAACGAACAGCTTGTTCTCCAGGAGTCATTGGAGGACCCGTCTCACATGTACCCAATGCTCCTCTAGTGACTGAGAGAAGATGAGGATGTCATCCAAGTATACGAAGACGAAGGCACCCAGTAAGTCCTGGAGAACGTCGTTTATGAGGAGTTGGAAGACGGCCGGAGCGTTGGTCAACCCAAACGGCATCACGAGATATTCGAATTGGCCGCTTGTGGTCTAGAATCCTGTCTTCCATTCATCTCCCTCCTTGATCCGCACGAGATGGTAAGTGTTGCAAAGTTCGAGCTTGGTGAACCAAGAGGCCCCCTGGAGGGAGTTGAAGGCCGTGTCCCTGAGAGGCAGGGTGTATTTGTCCTTCATCGTGATATCGTTAAGCCCCCTGAAGTCGATACATGGCCACAGGGAGCCATCCTTCTTGCCTACGAAGAAGAACCCCACCCCCACCACAGAAGAAGACGGACGAATAATGCCCGAGCTGAGCGACTCCTTAATATAGGCATCCATTGCCTCCCACTCCGGAGCGGACAGGTTGTAGAGACGGCTCAATGGCAGCAGGGCCCGGAGATTGATGGCACAGTCTTAGGGGTGGTGGGGGGGAAGTGACAGCGCCTGCGACTTACTAAATACCGCCCCCAGGTCATGGTATTCAGGCGGCACCTTGGACAGATCTGGAGGAGGAGGGGCGTGGGGGGCTAAGGACACCGACGGGGCGCATGCTGCGGACTGCAGACATGCACTGAGGCAGAACGAGCTCCATGATGTTATACTCCCAGTCCAACAATCAAATGATGGGTTATGGAGTCGGAGCTAGGGGTAGCCCAGGATGACGGGGGACGTTGAAGAGGGCAGCACCAACAGGTGTAGGTCCTCCCGATGATTCCCTGAGATGATCACTGATACTGGGGCAGTCTGTTGAGAGACTGTCGCCAGGGGAGTCTTAGACAGGGCGATGAGCTTAAGGGGTGACTGGAGAGTATGGCAAGGAAGCCCTAACCAGGTTGCCAGGTTCCCTGATATGAAACTCTGCTCAGCCCCCGAGTCAATCAGTGCATGTGTGGCATATTCTGTGTGTTTGTAAATGAATCTAATGGGCACGAGGCACTTGGTGAGGGGATTAGGCTGAGACGCGTCCGTGAGTCCCCCTACTGCAACGCACGGACCCCCTCTTTTTGGCCGAATGGGGCAACTCTCTACCTCGTGCTCACTACTTCCACAATACATGCACAGCCCTAACTCCCTACGGCGCTGCTTCTCAGCTAAGGAAATCTTAGAGCGCCCTACTACCATATCCTCCTGCCCGTCTAGAGCTTCAGGTGGAGGCAGGGACAATTGAGATGACTGGGAGGAGCGGAAAAACTGCGCGCTCGGGCGACCAGAAGCTCTTCGCTCGGCTGCCCGCTCCCTCAGCCTATTATCCAAATTAATGGTTCAGCTCAGTGAGTCTCTCCGGTTTGTCTAACCTAGCTAGTTCGTCCCGTAGGCTAGGGCTTAAGCTCCGGATGAAAATACTACAGAGCGAGGCATCCTCCCACCCGACCTCAGCGGCCACCACCCGGAAATTGACAGCGTAGTCTGCCACGGACCTACCTCCCTGTCGGAGATTTAACAATCGGGTGGTGAGCACGCTATCCCGGTCGGAATGGTCAAATACCACGAGAAAATGGGCAATAAACCATTGTTAAGTAAGACTAGCATAGCTGAGTTTAGCCATAATGGCGTAAGCCCAAGCTAGCGCTCTACCCTCTAACAAATTAGCCACATAGCCTATCCTACTATGGTCAGTGGGAAAATCCCCTGGCACTCGCTGGAAAACTGTCTCAAACTGTAAGATAAACCCACGGGCCTCCCCGAGCTTGCCGCTGAAGCGAGCAGGTGTGGGGACCAGTGTGAGCCAGGCCGATGGGACCTGACTAGCCTAGCTAGGAGGGGAGCTAGCGGGAGCCGATGGACTCCCGAAGACCGGAGGAAACGTCCGCTGTCCATCCAGACGATCCAACCGGCTGTTAATTTGGGTTAGCTGGCTAAGGATAAAGCTTTGTTGGTAAGCTAGCTGCTCTAAGTTGTTAAACCGGTGTGCTAGCACGCTGTCCGCTGGGTCGCTCTGACAGAGCCGTACTGACATCATTCTGGACCCAGGGGACAAAGCACAGACTCGAGTGAAGTACAATTATCCTTTTATTGCAAACCGTGACTGTGTGTGAGTGCGTGTATGTACAGTGTATGTTGTGCAGTGCAGGACTCGTGCTGGGGAAGAGCAGGATGCCGTTCAGCCTGGCAACCCTATAACGACAACACAGAGATGTTAGCTCAGTCCTCGGGCAAAGGGCATGATAATAACGACAGCTTACTTTGCAGGTGGTCGTGGTTGAGCTCAGGTTGGCCTTGAGGGCTGCAGCCAGGGAGACAGCGTCTGGCTCTGTGCGGGGAGGTGAGCGTGAAGCCCTGTAGCAACGGTGGAAGTAGGACCGCCGCCGGGGAGAGAGGAATCTGCTGCCAGGGAGATCCACCTGTGCACAGGGGAAGATGAACTGACAAAGGTGAGTCAATTGTTAGCTTACGTGAAGCGAGGAGATGGTCAGGGATTCAGGCGATGAGCCAGAACGTGGCTGTTGACGCGAGACGTGTCTTTGGGAGATTGACAGACGGCTCCGTGCTGAGTCACAGGCAGGTCTGGCTTTTAAAGCCCGCTGGCGAAAGGCAGCAGGTGTGCGTGCAGCTTAAGTTAATGATGGCCCTGAGGGAGCCATGACACCGCTGGCAACAAAAGTGAGTACACCCCTAAGTAAAAATGTCCAAATTGTGCCCAATTAGCCATTTTCCCTCCTCAGTGTCATGTGGCACGCTAGTGTTACAAGTCTCAGGTGTGAATGGGGAGCAGGTGTGTTAAATTTGGTGTTATTGCTCTCACACTCTCTCATACTGGTCACTGGAAGTTCAACATGGCCCCTCATGGCAAAGAACTCTCTGAGTATGTGGGAAAAAAAAGAATTGTTGCTCTATATAAAGATGGCCTAGGCTATATGGAGATTGCCAACACCCTGAAACTGAGCTGCAGCAGGGTGGCCAAGACCATACAGCGGTTTAAAAGGACAGGTTCCACTCAGAACAGGCCTCGCCATGGTCGACCAAAGAAGTTGAGTGCATGTGCTCAGCATCATATCCAGAGGTTGTCTTTTGAAAATAGTCATATGAGTGCTGCCAGCATTACTGCAGAGGTTGACGGGGTGAGGAGTCAGCCTTTCAGTGCTCAGACCATATGCCGCACACTGCATTAAATTGGTCTGCATGGCTGTTGTCCCAGAAGGAAGCCCCTTTTAAAGATGATGCACAAGAAAGCCCACAAACAGGTTTGCTGAAGACAAACAGACTAAGGACATGGATTACTGGAATCATGTCCTGTGGTCTGATGAGACCGATATAAACTTATTTGATTCAGATGGTGTCAAGCGTGTGTGGCGGCAACCAGGTGAGGAGTACAAAGACAAGTGTGTCTTGCCTACAGTCAATCATGATGGTGGGAGTATCATGGTTTGGGGCTGCATGAGTGCTGCCGGCACTGGGGAGCTACAGTTCATTGAGGGAACTATGAATGCCAACATGTACTGTGACATACTGAAGCAAAGCATGATCCCCTCCCTTCGGAAACTGGGCTGCAGGGCAGTATTCCAACATGATAACAACCCCAAACACACCTCCATGATGACTACTGCCTTGCTAAAGAAACTGAGGGTAAAGGTGATGGACTGACCACACATGTCTCCAGACCTAAACCCTATCAAGCATCTGTGGGCATCCTCAGTTGGAAGGTGGAGGAGCGCAAGGTCTCTAACATCCACTGGCTCCATGATATCATCATGGAGGAGTGGAAGAGGATTCCAGTGGTAACCTGTGAAGCTCAAGTAAACTCCATGCCCAAGAGAGTTAAGGCAGTGCTGGAAAATAATGGTGGCCACACAAAATATTGACACTTTGGGCACAATTTGGACATTTTCACTTCAGAATCAGAAAAGCTTTATTGCCAAGCATGTTAAAAACATACGAGGAATTTGACTTGACATTGGCGCGCTCGATAAGCGCTTCCCAATGACACGGCAGCCATGCAAGGCGCCTCATCAAAACAGTGGGGGGGTAAGAGAGGAAGAGGGGAGGGGATGACACGTTGGGCAGAGAGAAAAAACATAGTTTATCAAAATAAAGCTCGTTGAATGAGCAAGATTGTGATTACATAGAAAAAAAACCTCTAGGTGCACAATTAGCAGACAATACAAATCCACACAAAAACAAAGAAAAAGAGAGAGACCAGTGTGTGTATATCAGTCATGTGATATCAGTGTGAGTGCAGTGTGAATGTATCAGTTACTGGAGCACAACAAAAATCGTCTCCTAGGCAACGGCTAGATGTTATATTCATGTATTCTAAACATAGATAAGCATGTCCTCAGAGTTTATCTCTCTTCATGCCAGATGGTAAAATTCCATGTTAGTCCCATGACAATGCTGTCCTTGGAGACTTCAGATTATTGTACAGCAGCAGTTGTTTGGGTTAAACTCTCTTCTGCCTTATCTTCTCTCTCCTGGAGGAATGAATGCAAGGGCGCCGAATCAAGGCCAAATGAGCACAGTTCACTTAGAGCAGAAATTTCCTCTCTCATGCGATTCTGAGCATCACAATTTAAATTACATAGGCTTTAAAATCATTCCTTGGAGAGCACCAAGTGACTCCAGATGTTTCCCCTTCCAAACATAGATAAACATGTCCAGCAGAGTCCATCTCTCTACAGTGCATGCCAGATGATAAATTCCATGTTAGTCATTTGCCGCTATCAGTGCTCTCCCCAGCTGGTTGAATTGTTGAAGAAGCAGCTACGCCGGGTCTGCATTTTGATTAGCTCTTCCAGTTAAATTTTCGATACACCAGGAAAACTCCAGAGCCAATCAGCAGAAAATCCTGTGATCATGAAGCCAAAACAGGTAGATGTTTTCCACATCTTCAGTCGAATCACGCAGACACATGAGTTCCAGTTGATCCATGAGTCTCTCCATTGGGGCTCCCCCTGGCCCGAATTTTTGTAAAATGGTGTCAATAGTATTAAAGCCCGCTCATCAATTCCATAATTTTCCATTTGGATCGAGATTCAGCCAGAAGAAGAGCGAACATAGACAGGACACAGCAAGCTGGGATAGTGAAGAGGGGAGAGGAGTGAGGAGAGGGGAAGAAATGCATCTGCTCTCTCTGAAAGCTGGAAGAAGTACACTTGGGGGTGTACTCACTTTTGTTGTCAGTGGTTTAGACATTAATGGCTGTGTGTTGAGTTTTTTCGAAAGGGGCAGCAAATTTACACTGTTATACAAGCTGTATACTAACTACTTTACATTGTATAAAAGTGTCATATCTTCAGTGTTGTTCCACGAAAAGATATAATAAAATATTTACAAAACTGTGAGGGGTGTACTCACTTTCGTGAGATACTGTATGTCAGTGTGGGTTATTTTGTAAAATTTTGGTTGGGATAGCCCTATCAACACTAGCAGACATGTTAGCTGAGTTATCTAACCTGGTGCTTGTGACACCTCTTGATATAACTTACTCTACCCCATCCAATGCCAATATTTCATTTACCAACACTTGAACTTATATCTACTTCGAGACATTATTTTAGCATATTTTACCATAGCTCATCAGGTATGCTGATGATACGATTCTACTGGTACTGTCTGCTGAACAGCTCCAAAGGCTTTTTGATGCTGTACTAGCCATGAGTGAATGTCTTGGGTTACATGTCAACAGCAAGAAGACCAAATGTATGGTAATTTAGAAGTTGGAGGATCCACCAGCATGCCAGCCACGGCACAGGAATGTGACTGAACATGTCTCTTCATTTAATTACTTTGAAGTGCAAGTCACCTCAGATGGCCATTGTACAAAGGAAATCCAATGAAGGATCAGCCTAGCAAAAGATGCCTTCAGCAAGCTTTGGTCAATACTCGCTGACAGGAAACTCGCACACGCTGTCAAAATCCAAGTACTCCAAACCATCTGGTCGACTCTTACGTACGCGTATGAATCTTGGACCTTCACAGCAAAATGTCGATGTGGCAGAAATGTGGTTTTACCGCCGCATGTTCAGGCTCTCGTACATGGATCAGGACACAAAGAGGTTCGACAATGAGTTGGAATGGAGCGAGAGCTGCTACAGGCGATCCACCAGAGACAACTGAAGTTTCTTGGCCACTCAATTTGAAAAGAGGCACTCGAAGACTTGAGCCTAAGTGGAAAATTCAATGGAAAACACGCAGAGCAAAACTTTCCTCATTAACTTCAATCTTGGTCCTGCGAGGCACATTTGGAATGACGCAAGAAGCAGACCAAAGTGGCTGGCAGTTCACCAAACGTGGACAACCCCATGGAGGCACCAACGATGATGACTATAACTTATTATATCTTGGTTAGCTGGACTCTTTTATCAGCAGAAGATATTGGCCATCAACTTATTATAACCCAGCAGCCAATCCTATCCTATTGACCAATGTGGAAAATGATGCTGTAGTATATAATCCCTGAGATATTCTGTCTAAAGCATGTCACACACATTTCATTAAGACCTCTGGGAACTGTGCTAGCATATGGAAATGTGCATAATATGTCACATTTAATTTCTAAATGAGCAGTTACCCACCTGGTTGTTCCTTATTCTTTGAGCTGCGGTCCAATTTTTTCCATCGTGTTTGAAAAGCACGACTTGTCCAGCGTGTTCAAATCTCGGCGCGCCCGAAAAATACAGACCAACACCATTTCTCTCTCCAACAGAAATTGAATATCCTGCAACAGTTAGACACTGAGTGGTAACTGGTCACTTATATATACATTATAACCCACATATAAGGCCAAGTTTAATTTTAAGGGGCTTATAAGCCTGTTGGAATTACTTGGCTGAGTCGATAATATGCAGATGATATCAGCTAGTATGTTTACCCATGTAGGAGTCCATTTCCATTTCTGGATCTTCGATTGGGGTTTCCTTTTGTTCTCGACGTTCTTGAAGAGTGCCACGCCAGGCATTTGACCCCACTGAGCCCAGAATTAAGGTATCCTGTATAAATGTGCCAAAATTAACCATCTTTATTTGTACCTTTTAGTTGGCACAATTACCTCTTTTAGAAAGCAGCAGACATGACTAATGAAATGTTTATTCCATTTGTTCCCCTAAAAACACCCAGGGACATATTTAGAATGTAGAAATTTTTCAGCTGAAGGGGAATTTCGTCATTAGAGGAACACCTTATAGCGCACTTGATAATGATTTCTCAGCAGTGGGAGTGCCCCGAGCAGCTCTGCATCTCATCTTTTCTACTGGAAAGGTCATATAGAGACCACTTTATGACATCCTTTTCCTGTGGAAGGGCGCCCGCAGGGGAAATCGTATGGTACATTATCAGTCTCTCTGCACTAGAAGGGTGTTCATTACAGCACATTATCAGATTTCCCTGCTCTAAAGGACGCACCAACATAATTTATTGCTCAAACAGTCATCATAAAAGATTCTTCTCCATGTGAAGGACAGTCAGTGAGGAACTTCCTCTTGTTTTAGCCACTCTAGAGGGCAATTTAGCAATTTTTCATTGGGCCAGGAGTGCAGTTGTCCCTCTTGTCCCCCATCCCTTATCCCACTAGTGCTATAAATTGGTGCCTTTCCAAATCATGATCTTTCCATAACCCTAACCAAGTAGATATTGGTGAGAAAAATGCAGAACATAGCTTAACTTCAATCTTCGTTAACCCCCCAACCTGAGCAATGTTTGTCCCAAAAAATGTGCAAGGAGTTGCAAAATATATGATTTTATCCTTAAAATGGACCCAACATGACAGACTTAAAAGTACTTTTGCAGCAGTATTTTTCAATGCAAATCTGTGGTTTTCCTTTTAAATTTTCCAGTATATTATAAATATGAAACTTTTTTCTTTTAAAAAAGCTAATTTGCGAGAACTTGCAACTGTTCTCACAAATTTTCTTCTGTTTTCTCAAATTTATGTTTTTTCTTGTATAATTGTGAAATATCAATTTAGCATTTTTTTCTTATGCCTCAATTGTTTTCTTGCAAATTTCTGTAGCTTTTCTCTGAAATTTGTAACTTTTTTTCCTGAGAATTTTGTGATTCCTTTTTTCCTTTTTGTCAAATATCCATATTTTAGTTTGTTTCCACATCATATTCCCCACATACATACTGACCCACAGCTCATACATGACATGTTTTAAAAAATGTGCAGTCTCCAATTATTTACAGTGTATCCGGAAAGTATTCACAGTGCTTCACTTTTTCCACATTTTGTTATGTTACAGCCTTATTCTAAAATGGATTAAATTCATTTTTTTTTTCTCAAAATTCTACACACAGTACCCCATAATGACAATGTGAAGAAAGGTTTTGGGTTTTTTTTTTAGATTTTTGCAAATATATTAAAAATAAAATAACTAAGAAATCACATGTACGTAAGTACTCACAGCCTTTGCCATGAAGCTCAAAATTGAGCTCAGGTGCATGCTGTTTCCACTGATCATCCTTGAGATGTTTCTACAGCTTAATTGGAGTCCACCTGTGGTAAATTCAGTTGATTGGACATGATTTGGAAAGGCACACACCTGTCTATATAAGGTCTCACAGTTGACAGTGCATGTCAGAGCACAAACCGAGCAAAAAGTCAAAGGAGTTGTCTGTAGACCTCCGAGACATTATTGGCTCAAGGCATAAATCTGGGGAAGGGTACAGAAAAATTTCTGTTGCTTTGAAGGTCCCAATGAGCAAAGTGGCCAACATCATCCATAAATGGAGGAAGTTCAGAACCACCAGGACTCTTCCTAGAGCTGGCCGTCTGTCTAAACTGAGCAATCGGGGGAGAAGGACCTTAGTCATGGAGGTGACCAAGAACCTGATGGTCACTCTGTCAGAGCTCCAGCACTCCTCTGTGGAAAGAGGAGAACCTTCCAGAAGGACAACCATCTCTGCAGCAATCCACCAATCAGGTCTGCATGGTAGAGTGGCCAGACGGAAGCCACTCCTTAGTAAAAGGCACATGGCAGCACTCCTGGAGATTGCCAAAAGGCACCTGAAGGACTTTAAGACCACAAGAAACAAAATTCTCTGGTCTGATGGGACAAAGCTTGAACTCTTTGGCATAAATGCCAGGTGTCATGTTTGGAGGAAACCAGGCACCGTTCATAACCACGCCAATGGTGGTGGCAGCATCATGCTATGGGGATGTTTTTCAGTGGCAGGAACTGGGAGACTAGTCAGGATAGAGGGAAAGATGAATGCAGCAATGTACAGAGTCATCCTGGAAGAAAGCCTGCTCCAGAGCGCTCTTGACCTCAGACTGGGGTGACGGTTCATCTTTCAGCAGGACAATGACCCTAAGCACACAGCCAAGATATCAAAGGAGTGGCTTCAGGACAACTCTGTGAATGTCCTTGAGTGGCCCAGCCAGAGCCCAGACTTGAATCCAATTGAACATCTCTGGAGAGATCTGAAAATGGCTGTGCACCAACACTTCCCATCCAACTTGATGAAGCTTGAGAGGTGCTGCAAAGAAGAGTGGGCCAAACTGCCCAAAGATAGGTGTGCCAAACTTGTGGCATCATATTCAAAAAGACCTGAGGCTGTAATTGCTGTCAAAGGTGCATCAACAAAGTATTGAGCAAAGGCTGTGAATACTTATGAACATGTGATTTCTTAGTTTTTTATTTTTAAAAAAAAGTTTGCAAAAATCTTCAAAAAAACTTTTTTCATGTTGTCAATATGTGGTATTGCGTGTAGAATTTTGAGGAAAAAATTAATTTATTTTGTTTTGGAATAAGACTGTAACATACAGTAACAAAATGTAGAAAAAGTGAAGCGCTGTGAATACTTTCCGGATGCACTGTAAGTCAGATAAAAAGGAAAAAGAAAATCTAAAAGCTTCACCTTTCCTCCAAGTTCTGTAATCCTGTTAAGAAATGGACAAACTGCACCAAAAACATAACCTTCGTGGTGGAGGGGATTATATAAATCTCATTCTGAATCAGTCGACCAGTAGTCAACTAACTCACTTTGTAATAGACGGCACTGAATCCACTTTGAGACATTTCATTGGTCATGTTTTCAGCCAGGACCACCTTGGAGCCTAAAGATGAGACAGTGGTGGACACGTTATTACATGGCAGGGACAAGATAAATGATTTTTTTAATTGCTTCTTATTAATGTGGACACTGAAAGAAATCAAACATCACCTTCCATAGTAAACAACTTTTTCTGAAACTTCTCCAGGTTGCTCGTGAGTCCATTGTACTCTTCAATTTGGAAGAAATTTGTCTGTTGTGGTTCTGACACGATTTTTTTGAACTTATCCAATTTGACCCCTTTTACCTGTAACCAGATTTTTTTTAATTAAAAAAAATATGAAGAACTTCCAAGACTGACAGTGCTATCTTGAACAATATACTGTCTTCTTCTTCTTCTCCTTCTTTCGGCTGCTCCCTTTAGGGGTTGCCACAGTGGATCATCTGCTTCCATCTCACTCTATCCCTTGCATCGTCCTCTGTAACAACTACCCTCTCCATGGCCTCCTTTACTCCATCCATGAATCTTCAATGTGGTCTTCCTCTTCTCCTCTTGCCTGGCAGCTCCACTTCTCATGCATGATTGTTTGTTTGTGTGTTTTTGTGACCTGCCGAGGGACTACAGATGCAAATTAGCAGTATTGCTAAATCTGGCATACTTACATTTGTATTAATGTTCATTAGTATGTAATGTCCCTTTCAAATAAATATTAAACTAAACACTTTCAACATGCTTTGTCCAATATATCCATTATCCCTCCTCTGCACATGTCCAAACTATCTCAGCCTTGCCTCTCTTACTTTGTCTCCAAAGTCTGAGCTGTTCCTCTGCTATACTCATGTCTAATCCTGTCCCTCCTAATCACTCCCAGTGAGAATCTTAACATCTTCAACTCTGTCACTTCCAGCTCTGCCTTCTGTCTTTTTGTCAGTGCCACTGTCTCCAACCCATACATCATAGCAGGTCTCACTATGCTCTTATAAATCTTCCTTTTCACTCTAGCTGTTATCCTTTGACCACAAATCACCTCTGACACTCATCTCCCCCCACTCCACCCTGCCTGCACTCTCTTCTTTCTCTCTTTTGTGCATTTTCCATTGCATTGGATGGTTGACCCCAGGTATTTAAACTCATCCACCTTTACTACCTCTACTCCTTGCATCTTTGCCATTACGCCTGCCTCCCTCTCATTCACACACGTCTGTACAGGCATGTTATCTGGACTAACTACCTTTCCATTCTTCATCTTTTTCATAGCTGCTCTCACTTCCATCTTGGTAATCCTCTGACCTTCCCGATTCACTATCTTTCCTTCATCCATCCTCCTCCTCGCTCTCATTTTCTTCATTCATCAGCTCCTCAAAGTACTCCTTCTATCTTCTCAACACTGTCTTCTCACTCATTACATTACCATTTCTGTCCTTAATCAGTTTAACCTGCTGTACATCCTTTCCAACTCAATCAACTGTCTAGTATCGACAGTCTTGTATCAACTATCTAGCCAGTGGATACAAGTCCTTTTCATCAGACTCTTTGCTTTCCAAAGTCAGGCTACCAGCTGATGTTGCTTAGCTACATTCGCCCCTGACAACACCTTGGAGTTTCCTATCACTTTCAGATTTCTCTTTCTGCACAAAATATAGTTCATTTGGGTGCACCTTCCTCCACTCTTGTATGTCACCCTATGCTCCTCTCTCTTCTTGCAATATGTGCTCACCACAGCCATTTCCATCCTTTGAGCAAAATCAACAACCATCTGTTTTCCCACATTTCTTTGCTTAAGACCAGACCTACCCAGTGGCGGCTCCTAGGAGGAGGCAAGGGAGGTGGAGCTTCCTCAGAAATTTGAGAAGAAAAGGAGAAGAAATGATTCAGCTTCCTCAGAAATTTGAGAAGAAAAGGAGAAGAAATGATTCAAACTGTGATAATAAATATATTTTATATTATATGTATATTATTGTGTAACATGTAGTCAGAATCCTATCAGAAGTCCGCAGGAGTTAAAAATGGACTTGCCACTGTGGGAACATTAATGAGCCAATCAGAAATTAGTTTATAAGGAGGTGAGCGTACTGTCTGAAATTATTTAGCCTATCAGAAATCAGTTTATATTTGTTGCTATGGAAAATTCACTGTCTCCTTGCATTAAAGAAAAAACGGAAGGAGGCAAACCTCTAACCAATCACAGTCCGTTTTTTGACAGTGACCATGTTTACATGCACATGAATAAACCGGTTATGATTGGATTTCTGCAGTTATCTGATTATTCAAGTGGCCATGTAAACAGAATAATCCAATAAAGGCCATGTACCTGGGAGTCATTAACTCAAGTGGTTTACCCTCCAGTAATCCGTTTATTCAGTGCATGTAAATAGGAGAAAACTGATTATTGGCATTATCAGTTTATTGCCAGTAATCAGTTTATTGTGACCATATAACCGGGGTCACTGTCACCGTATCCACGCATTTCAACACACTGAATACTGCCTGTACGCTCAGAAAACTACAATGCAAACTACAATTTGAACACCAGCTTTGGATAAAAAAAACAGTCCAAGGCCTTTCCCTAAACTGGACATTATAAAGAAGTCAGGAAACAGCAGAATGGCGCTCTGGATTCCTGGAGGAGTGGAGCTAACCCGCTTAGCAACACTAGCCTTGGCCTTGAATTTTTTAACTACTAAAATAAAACTGGATTTGATAACAGGATTTATCCAGATCCATGTAAAAACACGGTAACTGGTGAGTTAAAATCTATTTCTCTCTTGTATGCATCTATGCCTGTATGCCATTTTATTTTCAACTCTTTAAATGATTGTGGAAAATATTTTTCATTGGTGCTCAGTTTGACCAACGAACAGCACCTAACGGGACCAATAATAAGATAAGATAAGATAAGATAAGCCTTTATTAGTCCCACAATGGGGAAATTCCAGGATTGCAACAGCACAGGGATAGCAACACTCAGAGCAATAATTTAGAAGATAAGAAAATAAGAGTAGTGAGTATACATATGTACACATAAATATATAAATATACAGTATATACACACAGTGCGGAGCATTGTAGCTAGATGGAATAAACAGCATAACCATCTATTTAGTTACCCTACATGGTACGAATATGTACCCATACATATTGTCACCCTGATATTGTCCTAGTTGTATACTGGAGGGGACCATTTGTGTAAGTCTGTTGTGTCTTTTGCATTCAATACTATTAGGTCGTCACGTTTTTTTGCTATCTCTGCGAGCAGCCCTGCTTAGGTTATACAGTCTGACAGCCGTAGGTAGGAAGGACCTGCGAAACCTCTCGGTCGCACACCTAGGATGTGTTCAGTATGTCCTGCATGGGGTGGGACTCGGACTCCAGCAGAGATGACAGTTTAGCCACCATCCTTCTCTCTCCTATCTCCTCCACTGGGTCAAGGTGTTGCCCCAGGACAGAGCTAGCTTTCTTGATTAGTTTGTTCAGTCTCTTCTTATCGGCTGCTGTAATGCCGTTGACCCAGCAGACCACTCCAAAAGTGATGGCTGATGCCACCACCGTGTCGTAGAATGTCTTCAAGAGCACCCCTTGTACACCAAAAGACCTGAGCCTCCTCAGTAGGAACAGCCTGCGCTGTCCCTTCTTGTAGAGTGTGTCGGTATTGTGTGACCAGTCTAGTTTATTGTTCAGATGAACACCCAGGTACTTGTAGGATGTCACCATCTCAATGTCTGTTCCCTGGATGTTTACTAGTGCTGTGAGGGGTTGTCCTTGCCTGCGGCAATCCACCACCAGCTCCTTAGTTTTCCTTGCGTTGATCTGGAGGCAGTTCCGATGGCACCATTCCACGAAGTCCTGGATAAGTCCTCTGTACTCAGCTTCATCTCCGTTGGTGATGAGGCCGACGATCGCAGAGTCATCAGAGAACTTCTGTAGATGGCAGTGTGTTGTGTTGTGTGAGAAGTCCACAGTACAAAGGGTGAACAGGAAGGGAGCCAAAACCGTTCCCTGGGGGGCCCCCGTGCTACCGATGATCGTGTCAGACACACAATCCCGGATTCTCACAAACTGTGGCCGGTTAGTGAGGTAGTCCAGGATCCATGATGACAGGTACTGGTCCACCCCTGCATACAGCAGCTTGTCCTTCAGGATCATCGGTTGGATGGTGTTGAAAGCACTGGAGAAGTCAAAGAACATGATCCTCACCGCGTTCCCGGGTTTCTCCAGGTGGGACAGGGAACGGTGAAGGAGGAAGATCACTGCATCCTCCACCCCAATGCCATGCTGGTAGGTGAACTGGAGTGGATCCATCGCTGGTCCCACCAGGGGGCGGAGGTGAGCAAGGAGCAGTCTCTCCAGGGTCTTCATCATGTGAGACGTCAGGGCCACTGGTCTGTAGCTGTTCAGGTCTTTGGGGTGGGAAGTCTTTGGTACAGGTACCACACAAGATATTTTCCACAACTGTGGTACCCTCCCCAGCTTCAGGCTCAGGTTGAAGATGTGCTCCACAATCCCACACAGCTGGTCTGCGCAGGACTTGAGGAGCTTCGCGCTGATGCCGTCCGGTCCTGAGGCCTTCCTCGCCTTGATCTTCTTCAGTTCCGTCCTCACCTGGGTCTTAGTGAAGGTCAGGTTGGGGGGCTGTGTGCTGGGAGTGGGGGGGGGGGGGTTGGTGGAGTGGGGTGTGGACAGCAGGTCTCGATGACTTTAGAGGCAGCAGTGGTTGGTGTGTAGTCGGGGGGGAGGGCGGTTGGTCAAACCTATTAAAAAACAGGTTCAGATTGTTCGCCCACTCCCTGCCCCCCGTGGCCTGGGAGGAGGTATTCTGGAGGCCAGAGATGGTTTTAAGGTTTCTCCAGACCCCGCCGATGTCGCTCTGTTGCAGCTTGTCCTCCATCTTCTTCCTGAAGCTGTCCTTGCCTTCTCTGATCTTCCTCCTCAGCTCCCTCTGTACGGACTTCAGCATCTTCCTGTTCCCCGACCTGAAGATCCTCTTCTTCTCTCTCAGAAGTGTTTTAATCTCAGGGTTGATCCAGGGTTTGCTATTCGAGCAACACCGTATAGTCTTGGTGGGTATGGTGTTGTCCACACAGAAGTTGTTGTAGTCCGTGATGGTGTGAGTGAGGCCGTCGATGTCCTCACCATGTGGATCGCAGAGCTGCTCCCAGGCAGTGGTTTCAAAACAGTCCTTTAGAGCGTCCATTGCCTCCTCAGACCATAACTTCACCGTGCGCATAACCGGAGGTTGTCTGTGTACTAGGGGTTTGTACACCGGCAGTAGGGGTTTGTACACCGGCAGGAGATGAACCAAGTTGTGATCCGATCTCCCGAGTGGGGGGAGTGGTGATGAGGTGTACGCCTCCTTAGTGTTAGCATAGAATAAGTCCAGTGTTTTATTGTCTCTAGTGTGGCATGTGACATACTGGGTGAACGTGGGCAGAATGGGGGACAGTGAAATATGGTTGAAATCACCTGAGGTGAGGAGAAGAGCATCTGGGTGTACTGTCAGCAGCCTGCCAGTTACTGAGTGAATGGCGTCACGTGCTGTCCCCGCGTTCGTCGTCGGATTTGCGTAAATAACAATGCAGATCACGTGTGAGTATTCCCTCGGGGGATAGGTAAGCCGCATGCTAACAGCTAGCAACTCAATGTCTTTGTTGCAGTGTTGTTGTTTAACCGTGATATGTCCCGGTCTGCACCAGCTGTTATTGACATACATTATCATTCCTCCACCCCTTGCCTTCCCACTGTTTGATGTCTGGTCTGCCCGTATTGCGTGGAAACCCTCCAGTTTGATGTTAGCATCTGTTGCTAGTTCTGTTAGCCACATCTCAGTAAACAACATTATGCTAATATCTCTGAAGACGCTCTCGTAGCGGGAGATAGCCGCTAGCTCGTCAGTCTTATTGAGTAGTGATCGTACATTCCCCATAATAACGGATGGAAGGACTGGTCTGTATCTTATATTTCTCACCCGCCGTCTTGCTCCAGCACGGCATCCACGTCGTTTCTGTTTTATTTCACCCGGTATGTCGAAGTCTTGCGCTAGCATCTTGGTCTGGTTAAGTGCTAACAGCTAGTCTCTGCTGTAATGTATCCTGCTAAAAACAGTGGCGTCGTCTGCCGGCTCAGGAGACATTTGGGCGATCTATGTGTCTGTCCGTGATGGATAAGGTGTCGCCGGATCAGAAAGATTAGCAAGAGAAGCCAGATAGTAAATAGAAATAGGAAGAAATTGATCCGTTGTTGCAAAAAGGCATTTTTATGGGACACCAAAAGCCCACCAAGCGCTCACAAAAAATCAATTAAATAATTTTTATGTTAATATTTAACAACAAATGGCCATTCTTGTAGTAACTAACAAGACACACAACTCTTAAATAACATATTAAATCATATCTAACAGGACCAAGTGACATCAAATCAACAAATGGGACACTTTTACAAATACTTGTGACACATTTATAAATACTTGTAATGTGTTCCTTTTAATTTGATTTAATTATTTTGGCTTTCTTGGTGTCCCATTTGATCCCGTTAGTTGTTGGTGCTGGGGTTAGGATGTGTTGTCAACTGTTTTTGGTCAGATTTTATCATGCTGAGTGAGGCTGATGTAGTGTTGTCTCGTAGTGATGTTTTCTTGGGGCTTTGCAAGAGCTGCATTTAATATCTGTGGAGCTAAAGACTTGGGGTCCTCGCAAGTAGAGGTGTGCATCTGTTCATGAGTAATCTGCCTCCTCTGTGGGATCACCCACAAGCCGCTACTGTACCTACCCAGCACTTACTCGTCACTTCTGTTCCCTTCACCTACATGCCCATTAAAGCCCGATCTAATCACCACTTTCTACCACTTCATCCAACTTCCTTCAGAATTCCTCTTTCTTGTCTACCTGACATCAAACTTATGGGGCATACGCACTAACAGCATTCAACATCACACCTACTAATTTTAGCTTCAAATTCATGATCCTGTTTGACTCCCTCTTTACCTCCTAAACACTCTTCACATGCTCTTCCTTCAAGACTACCCCTACTCCATTCCTCTTCCTATCTACACCATAGTAGAACATTTTGAATCCACCTCCAGTGCTCCTAGCTTTGCTTCTCTTCCATCTGGTTTCTTGTACACAGTATATCTCTCACAATAAGGTAGAGACTGGACCCAAACGTTGGATGTAAGTTTACAGTTCTTATTGGGAGTTAGTCACCCAGACGCAGCTCAAGGCTTAAAACAGAAAATAAAGACAGCTCGGAAACTGTAACAAAAAGCTAAGGCAAAAAAAGACAAGGACAGGACATGGCATGGCAGGATACAGAACAAGAAGCGTGTTGATCACGCAGCATGACTAAAGGACCCGTGCAAGACACAGACTGACGTGGCCATATATAGACAACGGTCAATGACGGAACACAGGACAGGTGGGAGACGATCAATGACAACCAGAGACAGCAGGAAAAGTGGCTGCAGGTGTGGAGAACAGGACGGGCGGGGCTACACAGACAATCACAGATAGGGGATGCACATGAAACATGAACAGAGGACCAGGCGAGACAAGACCATGACAATCATGACAATAATAATAATAATAATAATAATAATAATAATAATAATAATAATAAGGCACGATGGCGGAGTGGTTAGCACTGCAGCAGCACAGCAACTCACCCTTGGCCGGGGGATCCTGGGTTCGATCCCAGCCCCCGACCAACAGTGATCTGTGTGGAGTTTACTCCGGGATTTCTCTGGTTTCCTCCCACATGCCAAAAGCATGCAAGTTAGATTAATTGGCATCATACTGGGGATTCTAAATTGTCCTTAGGTATGACTGTGAGAGTGAATAGTTGTCTGTCTCTCTGTGTTGGCCCTGCGATGGACTCGCGATCTGTCCAGGGTGTACCCTGCCTCTCGCCCAAAGATGCTGGGATAGGCTCCAGCCACCCCCCCCACCCCCCGCGACCCGAAAAGGATTAAGCGGAAGAAGATGAATGAATGAATGAATGAATGAATGAATAACTGAGAACCGGGCAGGGACATAAACCTATGGAACATGAATAGAGCCTAAAGATTCAAGACAGAAAACCATACACAAAGAACAGGAGCAAAATAATAATAATAAACACCAAGAACATAATACAGTATCACAAAACTAACTTAAAGCAAGGACGTGGGCGGGAGCTCAAGTCCTGGAGACAAGAAATACAAACTGCAAAACAAGGCCCAGCCCACGCCCTGACAGTACCCCCCTCTTAAGGGGCAGCCACCAGATGACCCTAAAAGGAACACCAAACAACAACAACAAAAAAAGCACCCTCCCAGGGTGGGTGGTGGAGACACAAGGCCAGCCAGGCCAAAACAAACTCCTACCCCCCCCCCACACACACACAGAGTCCAAAACAATTTGTGTGGCTAAGCAAAGTCCACGACCCCAAACTATAACATAAGGCGAGTCAGGTGGTCTACCGAAGTCCATGGGCCACCGCACTGAAAAATCAGACGGGTCAGGGGGCCTACCCAAGTCCAAGGGACCCCAGTCCGAAGAACAGAATGGCTCTAATGGCCTCCCAGAGTCCTTAGGCCACCAGATCATGGGACTAGATGGTTCAGGGGGTCTATCTGAGTCCACAGGCCCCCAAATCAGAGAGCAGGGCAGATCGGGTGGCCTACCAGAGTTTCTGGGCCATCAGACCGGAGGACAGGGTGTGTTGAGCTTGAGAGGCAGCTCAGAAACAGCTCACAGTAGTGCGCTGCACCTAGGAGCACACAAAGGAGGTGCACCAGTCTCTGGAGCTGTTGACAGAGGTGCACCAGCCTCTGGAGCTGACGGAGGAGGCTCACTGGCCTCTGGAACAGATGGAGGAGGCTTGCTGGCCTCTGGAACACATGGCTGGGGTGCACTGATCTCTGGAACAAATGACTGGGGTGCACTGACTATAGAAGTAGGCGAAGCAGGCTGACCCCCGGTGACACTAGATGAAAACGACTGATCAGCGGTGAATCTAGATGAAACATGCAGATCAGCGGTGAACCCAGGCAATGCAGGCTGATCCAACCCGACCCAGCCACTTCGGACGGGGAGGAGGAGACAAAACTCGGGTCACTACAACTGGCGGCAGTAGAGCTCAGTGGGGAGAGCCCAGGAGCAGATGGTAGCTGCAACCGGGTCCCCCCATTAAGAGCTAGGCAAGACCTCTCTAAGACTGATGTTAAAAATACAGAGAAGAGGACTTGCCTTAGCTCATGCTCCACTGCTGACGAGGACCCCAATGACTCTGCTGCTGCAGTCAAAGCAGCAGGCGTGGTGGAAGATGAAGCAGGGGTGACGAAGGGTGAGGCTGGGGGCATGATGACAGGCGAAGAAGCAAAGGAGCATGGAGTTGGTAGTGGAGCTAGGAAGTGACGTGGAGTAGGTACTGGAGGTAGGGACTGACGTGGAGCAGGTGCTGGAACGAGGGAGAGACGTGGAGCAGGTACTGAAGCTAGAGAGCAATGTGGAGCAGGTACTGAAGCTAGGGAGTAACATGGGGCTGGTACTGGAGCAAGGAAGCGACTTGGAGCAGGTACTGGAGCAAGGGAGCAACGTGGGGCAGGTACTGGAGGACCCCCATGGTCACCAGACCCAGGAACAGCAGCCGGTGGAGAACCAGATCTGGAATCTACAGCTGCTTGGAACCCACCAGTAGAGACAGCTGCTGCTGGTGGAGCATCCAACGATGAGGCAACAGCTGACTGGACCTCAGATGTGGTGTTTGGGAAAAAGGAGAGGGGAGACACAGGTGAGGATGGATAGATGGAAGCGGCAGCAGAGGTGGCAGCAGAGACAGGTGGAGAGAGCTCAGGGGTGGTAGGTGGCTGTCGCTGAGCCTCCTCACCAGGAACAGGACAAGACCTTTCATTTAAGGGTGTTAAAAAATGAAAAGGTACTTGCCTTTGTTTCTGCTGTGCTGCCACAGGGAAATCAGATGAGTCCTCCCAGAAAACGACAGAGCTCACCCGACGAGGAGCAATAGCACGATGGTGTAGTGCTGGTGTTGAGTGGGGGAGGAGGATACAGAGGTCTGGAGCACCTCCGCAGGAGAAGAATAGCCAGGCCGCTCTGTCCGCCGGCGCTGCCGTGAACCCCATCTCCCAGCAGCTCGACGTAGCTTCTGCTCCTTCTGTTCTTCCCCAACCACTGGCGGCATCCCTCCCAGCCCCAGAAACATCCACTGCAGGGACGGGACCAAGTGCAGGAGTCTGGTGAGCTGGAGAAAACGCTACAGTGTAGGGAAAGCCTCAATTATCTCAGCGGCGCCTCCAAGGAATTTAACAGCTTTCTCCAGCACATGGGCGGCATAGGCGTCCTCGACAAGGCTCTCGATTCAGGAAGCAGTCCAAACTTCCTCCTCATCAAGGCCCATTTGTAAAAACTTACGGTCCGTTGGGTCCACATTGATGGGTTCCTTCTGTCACGATAAGGGAGAGACTGGACCAAAATGCTGGACATAAGTTTACAGTTCTTATTGGGAGCTGGTCACCCAGTTTTAAGCTTGAGGGCTTAAAACAGAAATTAAAGACAGATCAGAAGCTGTAACAAAAGGCTAAAAGGCTAAGGAAAAAAATACACAAGAACAGGACATGGCATGGCAGGATACTGTCACGATCTGAGCGTGGGGGGATTCCAACGGGCTCAGTTTTTCTGGGGTTTTTTTCATATTTGTTCAGAGTTGTCGTTTTGAGTTAGATTCCTGTTATTTTATCCTTGGTTATTTGCCACGTATTCTGTATTGCTTTCTAGTATGATTTATTCTCCTGTTTACGCCCATTATAGTTTATTATTCACATTTTTGAGATTACTTGTCTTTATGTTACCATCTCCTTATATTTTTATTGTGTTGTGTGTTCTCCTTTTAGGTTGACAGCTGTCAGTCACATTTCCAGGTTGTTGCTCCACGGAGGTGGGACCTCTGTCAGCTGTCAGCCTGCCCTCTCCTCTCTCATCACTCCCAGCTGGTTTGCTTCTAGCCTTATATAAGGGGCTGTGCCTTATTGTCCGGCGCAGCACCCTACTCAACTTATGGACATAAGTTCCATTGCTTTTTTGTGCCTTTTGAGATTTCGTATTTATCCTTTCTATCCAACCGGCGTGTGTTCCATGCTTTCTTGGTTGCTCCAGACGAGCACTCCTCGTCTTATTATTTTCTGATTGTTGGATTTTGCCCTCGGTCTGTGTTTAATAGTCCGCTCTCATTTTACTGTGGTGTTTTTGTGTTCTGTCATTAATAAATGTGCGAACTCACAGCCAGCGTTTGGTACCTTCATCCTCTCCTGAAGGGCGTTTATGACAGAAGGGTGCTGCCAGTGTAGGACCAGCAGCTGTGAGTTTGCTCTTTTGTTTTTGTCCGTAGGTTTTAGTGTGAGAGTTGCCATGGACTTCCGAGTTTTTGGACTGAGTGTCCAGGAGTGTGGTGTGGCAGAACTCATTGTGAATTTTCCCTCAAAGACTCGAGCCACCCACACTTCACAGGTTGCCTTGGGGTTCGTGGACAGTGTGGCCCGGCTTATCGAGACATGTCCCAGTCTCTGGAGCTGCCTGGGCCTTATTGCTCTCCTCACCATGGTGGTTGACTCCCAGCAGTGGCTCATTGAGCAGGTGTGGGGCTCTTCTGCAGCACAACCGGGGCTCTCAAGCAAGCGGCCCCGGGTGCGGAAGTGCCAAAGCCCTCGCCGTCATCCTGCTGCAGCCCTGTCTAAGTCTCCTGAGCAATGGCCCACACCACCAGCCAGCCCTCCGATGCTGCAAGAGCCCGCAGGCTCCCGGGTCGGGCACAGTGTCCTTGCGGCTCCCAATGGCCCAACTGTGGAGGAGCTGGAGGAACGCCAGTGGGTTTTGGAGGCAGAGACGGAGTTAATATTGGAATATAAGCCGTGGCTCCTTCCCAAGTATCTACAACGGAGGGGGGGGGCGGGCTTCACCAGGCAGAGTGGAGTCTGAGCCGATGACAGAACGTCCCCTGACTCCAGTACTCCACCCATCTTGCCAGATGACTGTCGCAGCCTCAGAAAAGACATTGTCTGGTCCTACTGCAGCCACCACCAAGCTCCAGGATGTAAGGCAAGTACCTTTTTTATCAACTCTTAATAAGGAATTGTCTTGCCTTATTCCCAGCGGTGAAGCTCAGTGGCAATGGCGCAATTGGGCTGAGCGTTCACCACCTGCTGCTGAGACCACTTTCTCACCTGTTTCTCCTGTCTCCCTGAAATGTCCGCCGGTCCTGGGAGGGAGCCGCCGGACAACAGAGGGGCCTGTAGATCTCCAGGGCCATGGTCCGGTCCCACAACCATGTCCTGCAAGGGAGAGAGGTGCCTTTTGGGTCCCGAAACCAGCGCCGATGAGAGAGTGTTCCCTCGTGGGATCTTGCGCCATCGGTGAGGCGTTCCCTGGCTCTGCTCCTCAGGGCTAGAGGCTTATCTTTGTCAAAATCTGCGCCAAAGATCCAGCGTCCTTGGACTCCAGCAGCTCGCCAGATGACCTCCAATGCTCCAGGGAGAACAACATCTAGCTCATCTGCAGCAGCTTCCATCATGCCCCGGGAGGAAAGGCAAGTGTTTTTTCATTCATTCCTCAATAATAAAGAACTATCTTGCCTAACTCCCAGAGGTGGGACTCAATTCCTGCAACCCGCTGAGTTCTCACCACCTGCTGCCGATGTTAACTCCTCACCTGCACCCTCCGTTTCTCCTCATTTTTCCCTTGAGTGTCCGCTGGTCCCAGGATTGAGTTGCCGGTCAATGGAAGAACCTGCGGTCCTAGAGGCCTTGGTTCCAGCCCTGCAGCCACAACCCAGATGGAGGGACAGTGCTTCTTGTGACCTGAAGCCTGAACCGTATCATATCGTCACTTCCTGTTTTGCTGTCTGCCTGTGTGGCTTGCTCTCCAGCCACTAGCTATGGCTACTAGCTCTCCTTCCTCTCCTCCTCTGGTGTGCTCTCTCTGTCAGATGTTTAGCTACACCTCTGCCTCTTTTAGTGATAACGGTAAATGTAATAAATGTTGTCTTTTTGAGGCGCTCAAGGCGAGGTTATCTGATTTGGAATCCCGGCTCCGCTGCATTGAAACACTGTCTGCGCCAGTTAACCATGACGGACGCCCCTTAGCTGCAGCGGAGCTAGCTAGCTTAGGCCCCCCTGTCAGCGGTCCCCCGGCTCTCCTCAGCAGCGAGGAGACTGGGTGGGTGACGGTGAGAAGGAAGCCTAGTCGCAAAGCCCCGGTACTCCACCAACCTGTTCACGTTTCTAATCGTTTTTCCCCGCTCAGCGACACACCCGCTGAGGAAAAAACTCTGATCATTGGCGACTCTGTAGTCAGAAACGTGAACCTAGAGACTCCAGCGGCCATAGTCAAATGCATTCCTGGGGCCAGAGCAGGCGACATCAAGTCAAATTTGAAAATGCTGGCTAAAGGTAACTGTAAATATTCCACAATTGTTATTCACGCCGGCATTAATGACATCTGTCTCCGGCAGTCGGAAGTCACGAAACTTAATATAGAATCGGTGTGTGACTTTGCAAAAATGATGTCTGCCACTGTAGTATTCTCTGGGCCCCTCCCCAATCTGACCAGTGATGACATGCTTAGCCGCTCGTCATCCTTGAACCGCTGGCTGTCTGTGTGGTGTCCTAAAAATGATGTGGGCTACATTGACAATTGGAGCTCTTTTTGGGGAAAACCTGGTCTTATGAGACGAGACAGCATTCATCCCACTTTGGATGGTGCTTCTCATTTATCTAACAATCTGGCATCTTTTTTATCCAAATTTCCAAAACCCTGACTACTCAGAGTTGGGACCAGGAAGCAGAGTCGCAGTCTTACACGCCTCTCTGCAGCTCCTCTTCATCCGCCATCCCTCAGCTTAGCCCCTGTCTTCCCCATCAGAGAATCGTTGTCTGCTCCCTCCAAAGTAAATAAAAATATAATGTATAAGCATCCCAAAGTGATAAAGCAAAATATTGGTAAAACTCAAATTAAACATAAAGCCTCTAAATTGAATGATTTGGCCTCTGTTCCTCCTCATAATTTAAAAATTAAATGTGGTTTATTAAATATTAGGTCTCTAATTCCCAAGTCTCTGTTAGTCCATGATCTGTTAATTGATCATCAGATTGATTTAATTTCCCTTACAGAGACTTGGTTAGGGCAAGAGGATTATGTTGGTTTAAATGAATCAACTCCCTCTGGTTATTTAAACTGTCAAAATCCCAGAAGTTCTGGTCGTGGAGGAGGAGTAGCAACGATTTACCATTCCAAATTACTAGTTAATGTAAAGCAAAAAACATGTTATAATTCCTTTGAGGGTCTGGTCCTCAGTATTGGGCACTTTAGCAATTTTAGGTTAAATCCAATTTTATTTGCCATAGTTTATCGGCCCCCATCAACCTACTCAGAATTTTTATCCGAATTTGCTGATTTCTTAGCTGATTTAGTGCTGAACTCTGATAGAATAATTATAGTAGGGGACTTTAATATACATGTGGATGTAGATAGTGACTGCCTTAATGTGGCATTTAATTCAATATTAGACTTGATTGGGTTTTCTCAGAAAGTAGGAAATTCTACTCATTACCTCCACCATACATTGGACCTTGTTCTGACATATGGCATAGATATAGAAAATCTTGTAGTGTCTCCTCATAACCCTGTACTGTCAGACCATTGTCTGTTAACCTTTGATTTTACTATTTCTGACTATTTGGCTCCTAAAGAAAAATATTATTACTGTAGATGCCTCTCAGATGATGCTGTTACCAAATTTATGCAGATTGTTTCCTCTATGCTATGTGTCAACACAACGGAAATAAGCTATAGAAAGCTTGCTCCTTCTGTAATTGATAACATGGTGGATAGTGTTTCAGCTTCTCTGCATCAGACTCTAGACTTGGTGGCCCCCTTAAAAAAGAAAAAGTCTAATCAGAGATTTCTAACTCCTTGGTTCAACACAGAATCTCGTAGCTTAAAACAGAAGACTCGTCAATTAGAAAGAAAATGGCGCTCCACTAATTTAGATGAAATCTATTTAGCTTGGAGAAACCATCTTTTAATTTATAAAAAATCTCTTAGAAAAGCTAGAACGAGTTATTACTCTGCATTAATAGAAGAGAACAAGAATAATCCCAGGTTTCTTTTCAGTACTGTAGCCAGGTTGACAAAGAGTCAGGACTCTGTCAATCCTAGCATCCCCTTAGAGCTTACTAGTCAGAACTTTATGAACTTTTTCAATAATAAAATTTCATCCATCAGAGATAAAATCAATCAGATTCTTCCCACAGTTAACTTAAATACTGTAACTACTACAACTCCTTCTATTGATGTCTGTCTTGATGAGTTTACTCCAATCGACCTTTGTGAGTTAGACAAAATAGTTTCCTCATCCAAACCTTCAACTTGTCTTTTAGACCCTATTCCTACCAGGTTATTTAAAGAAGTCTTCCCACTTATTGGTAGCTTTATTCTTCATATAATCAATTCTTCATTAACTTTAGGCCATGTACTGCAGGCTTTTAAAACGGCTGTAATTAAACCCTTACTCAAAAAGCCAACGCTAGATCCAGGAGCTTTAGCTAACTATAGACCAATCTCTAATCTCCCTTTTATTTCAAAAATCTTAGAAAGAGTTGTTGCTACGCAATTATTTGACAATGGTTTACTTAAACCAGCAATGGTTTACTTAAAGAGTTTCAATCTGGGTTTAGAATCCATCATAATACTGAAACAGCCTTAGCGAAGGTCACTAACGACCTCCTCATTGCATCTGATAATGGACTAGTTTCTGTACTTGTCCTTTTAGACCTTAGTGCAGCTTTTGATACTATCGATCATAATATTCTACTTGATAGATTAGAACACTATGTTGGACTTAATGGAACTTCGTTGCAGTGGTTCAGATCTTATTTATCTGATAGGTTCCAGTTTGTTCATGTAAATAATGAGTTTTCTTTCAACTCAAAGCTTAGTCATGGAGTTCCACAGGGATCTGTGCTAGGCCCTACTCTTTTTAGTTTATATATGCTTCCGTTAGGCAACATTATTAGAAAGCACTGTATACATTTTCATTGTTATGCAGATGACACACAATTATACCTGTCAATGAAGCCAGATGATAGTAATCAATTAGCCAAGTTAGAAGCCCTTCTTAAGGAAATCAAAGCTTGGATGACTTGTAATTTCCTGCTATTAAATTCAGATAAGACTGAAGTCATTCTTGTTGGTCCAAAAAACCTTAGAAATTCCTTTCCAAATCAAACTTTCAGTTTGGATGCGGTTACTCTTTCTCTTAATAGCTCTGTGAGGAACCTTGGAGTTATTTTTGATCAGGATTTGTCCTTCAATTCACATATTAAATTTGTTTCTAAGACTGCCTTCTATCATTTGCGTAATATTGCCAAGATTAGGAGCATTTTGTCTCAGAGTGATGCTGAGAAACTGATCCACGCTTTTGTTAGCTTGAGACTGGATTATTGTAATTCTTTATTATCAGGCTGTCCTAAAACATCTTTAAAAAGTCTTCAGCTGATCCAAAATGCTGCAGCAAGAGTTTTAACAGGTACCAGAAAGAGAGATCATATCTCTCCGGTTCTGGCCTCCCTTCATTGGCTTCCCATAGAGTTTAGAATTAAGTTTAAAATCCTTCTTCTTACTTACAAAGTTCTAAACAATCAGGCTCCTTTTTATTTAAAAGATCTGATACTACCGTATTATCCTAACAGAGCACTACGCTCCCAAAATGCAGGATTACTTGTAATACCTAGAATCTCCAAAAGTACAATGGGAGGCAGAGCCTTCAGTTATCAAGCTCCTCTCCTGTGGAATCAGCTGCCAATCTGGATTCGGGAGTCAGACTCAATCTCTGTTTTTAAGAATAGGGCTAAAACCTACCTTTTTGATATAGCCTACAATTAGGGAGGGATCATGTGTTTCTGAACCCTCCCTTAGTTATGCTGCTAATAGGTTTAGTCAGCCGGGGGACCTCCAGTAATGCACTGGGCCTCACTCCTTTCCTCACTATCAATGAAATATTTTTTTTTGCTAGTCATTAACATTTGTTTGTTCTCTCCCATAGATTGGGTCCCCATCATGCTGTTTGCTCTCTACATGTCTGTTCTTTTCTTCTTCTCTATCCCCTCACCCCCCAGCCAGTCGCAGCAGATGACTGCCCCTCCCTGAGCCTGGTTCTGCTGGAGGTTTCTTCCTGTTAAAAGGGAGTTTTTCCTCTCCCCCGTCGCCAAGTGCTTGCTCACAGGGGATCGCCTGATTGCTGGGGTCTTTCTGCAACTGTGGGGGTTCCCCCTACAGTTGATAGTGCTATGAGATGACTGTTGTTGTGAAATGGCGCTATATAAATAAAGTTAAATTGAATTGAATTGAATTGAATCGACAGCAGAGTGTCCCCTGACTTCAGCTACACAGGACTTGGCGCCAGCAGTGAGACGACCTTCAGCTGCCACAGCAGATGGGCCACCTGCGTCGGCCGCTTCGACTGGAGGTCCTGGGGTTGCACCCACCATCATGCCCGCTGCTGGGATCACCACATCAGGTTTGCCGGAGTCCTGGACGGTGGTGGAGCTCAAGTCCAGGCAAGTGCTCTGTTCTGTTCCTCCTTCTGCAGATTCAGAGAAATCTTGTCTGGCTCGTGATGGTGGGGGGATGGGGGGTCAGGTGCAGATGTCCTCTGCTCCTGAGTTCCCCTCGCCGAGCTCTACTGCTGCCGGTGATTCTTCTCCAGTCTTTTCTCTGTGTTTGTCTTCCAAGGTGACCACACCGAGTGAGAACGCCCAGTTGGAGGGACTCAAGTCGCCCCTGCCAGAAGTTTCCATGGGTCCAGGCTCCCCGTCCAAGATCACCATAGGTCCAGCTCCTCCTGTCGAGGTCATCACGGGTGTTCCATCCCAGCCTGGGATCTCCATGGGTGCTGCTTTGGCCCAGTCTGGGTTTTCCGTGGATGCTGCTTCCCTTCCTGCTGAGGTCATCGCGGGTGCTCTGTCCCAGCCCAGGGCCTCCAAGGGTGCAGCTCCGCTCCAGCCCGGAGCCACCATGGGTGCTACACTGTCCCAGTCTGGGACCATCGAGGGTGCTACAGGCCAGTCCAAGGGTGTCGTGGTTCCCCTTCCTCTGCCTGATGCCATCGTGGTCCCCTCTCCTCTGCCTGACGCCGTTGTGGTCCCCTCTCCTCTGCCTGGCACTGTCGTGGTTCCCTCTCCTCTGCCTGATGCCATCATGGTTCCCCCTCCTCTGCCTGATGCCGTCATAGTTTCCCTTCCTCATCCTGGCGCCATCATGGATTCCCCTCCTCTGCCAGATGCTGTCCCATCGTGGTTCCCCCTCCTCTACCAGACACCATCGTGGTTCCCCCTCCTCTGCCTGAGGCTGTCATAGTTCCCTCTCTTCACCTTGACGTCGGCTCGGGTTCCCCTACTTCTTCATCTTGCCCACCACTGGTTCTCCCCGCTGGTCAGCCGCCTCCTGGACCACCCTTTCTGTTCAGGTGGCTAAAAAACTCTGACAGACTGCCCGACAGACTGAGACTGGGTTGGATGGACCACATTCTCTTGTAGGCCACCCAACTCTTTCCATCACGCCATCTGCTGGGCCTGGGACTTTGGCCACCCACCTGAACTGTCCAACTCTTTGGTCCAGGGGGCCTAGGTGGTTGGGGTTTTGCCTGGTGTGGGTCCTGAGTGGGGCCTTTGTTTTTTGTTGTTTCCTCTTATCTGGAATTTGCTGGGATGTTAATTCCGAAAGTTTTTCTTATTTTCTCTGGTTTGGTTTGGTCTCTCCGTGCCTGAGTCCCCCTCCCCCCACCCGGTGTGGGGTTGTTTTCTTGTTGGGGTGGGTTTTTTGTGTGAGGGGGTTCTTTTCTTTTGATGTTCCCCTGGGGTGTCCAGTATCCACCCCTTGAGAGGGGGGCTCTGTCAAGATCTGAGCATGGGGGGATTCCACCGGGCTCAGTCTTTCTGTTTTTGTTTTTTTTTATATTTGTTCAGGGTTGTCATTTTGAGTTGGATTCCTGTTACTTTATCTTTGGTTATTTGCCACATATTCTGTATTGCTTCCTAGTATGATTTATTCTCCTGTTTAAGCCCATTATAGTTTTTTTTATTCACATTTTTAAGATTACTTGTCTTTATGTTACCATCTTCTTATATTTTTATTCTGTTGTGTGTTCTCCCTTTAGGTTGACAGCTGTCAGTCACATTTCCGGGTTGTTGCTCCACGGAGGCAGAACCCCTGTCAGCTGTCAGCCTGCCCTCTCCTCTCTCATCATTCGCAGCTGGTCTAAATTGTTTCTTTGCTTTCTCCTGCCCGCTCAAGTGACCCACACCTGTGATCACTTGTTTCGTTTTGCTTCTAGCCTTATTTAAGGGGCTGTGCCTTATTTTCCAGCGCAGCACCCTACTCAACTTACGGAGGTAAGTTCCATTGCTTCTTTGTGCCTTTTGCTATTTCATATTTATCCTTTGTATCCAACCGGTGTGTGTTCCACACTTTCTTTGGTTGTTCCAGATGAGCGCTTCTCGTCTTATTATTTTCTCATTGTTGTATTTTGCCCTCGGTCTGTGTTTAATAGTCCGCTCTCATTTTACTGTGGTGTTTTTGTGTTCTGTCATTAATAAATGTGCAAATTCACAGCCGGCATTTGGTACCTTTATCCTGTCCTGAAGGGCGTTTATGACAGATACAGGAAGAGAAGCGTGTTGATCACCAGTGTTGGGAATAACGCATTACACATTACTGTAACACCACTACTTTTACAGTAATGTGCTGTGTAACGAAATTCCTGTTTAAAAATTCAGTGATGTGTTAGTTGTGGAAATTTTATCAGATGCATTACTCACGTTACTTGTTTTATTAATATGGATAGATATTTTTAGCGCAAATAAATACAAACTGACCCTACGTAGCTAATGCAACCATCAGTTAGTGTAACCTGATGCAAAGAGCCTGTTCACTGCTGCAGCCAGTAGCCACAAGTGGAGCTTGCTCCTGCTGGGAAAAGATAAAGCTACTTTGTTTTTGTGGAAACAGACAGATTATTTTTCCTTTGTCACAGTTAAGGACAAAAGCATATTGGTGGGTTGCAAGCTAAAGTGTAGCTGAAACCAACTGCAATCTTCAGAAGTGCCTGAGAACAGCAACAAGTTCCAACAAAGCTAGTGCTATGCTATGCTAACAACACCGTATCGTGGATCTACGCTATCGTAACAGCCACAGCTGGATTTCAAGCACA
This sequence comes from Pholidichthys leucotaenia, assembly GCA_020510985.1. Lineage (NCBI taxonomy): Eukaryota > Metazoa > Chordata > Actinopteri > Cichliformes > Pholidichthyidae > Pholidichthys > Pholidichthys leucotaenia. The sequence continues at coordinate 53,343,246 of CM035848.1, forward strand.
GGTATGCAGCTGGACAGTTCGTGACCCATCAAGAATTAAACTGACTGATTGCCAGATATGTTACAGAATGAAGATCTGATAACAGTCATTTTCCACTTAAGTTAAAATACATTTACTTGCTACCTGGATAAAGATTATTCAAAAATGGATTTGCTCTCCAAAAGGAATTTAAGGGACTGGATCATGTCTCTGTCACAGCAGACATTTGGACTGTGGATAATGGACATTTTCTTTGGATCACTGCACATCGGATTAAATCCATAATATAAAGGTAAGAAACGTTGACAACTTTATGCAGTGTTGCCAACTCACTCTTCTGGAGTGATTCTCACACTTTTCCCTCTCTCTCACTCCACAAACCCTATTTCTCACTCCAAAATGAAGAAATTACTGGCAATTTTGTGTTGATTTTCTTCAGATTTTTCCCACAATAAGAGCTCTCAAGGCAGGATAAAGCAGACTGAACTTGTTCTAAAAGCTCTGTCTGAAACAGTCTGTTTTCAGCCTAACATTAATAAGCCCATAATATAATCAATTAATTCAATTATATTGTTATGTGTGCAAGATGATTTAAGTATGCATTTAAAAGTAACGTGAAAGTTACTTTTCCAAGTAACTACTTACTTTAATCATGCAATAATTGGTAAGTAACTCAGTTACTTTTGAAAAGAAGTAACTGTAACTAGTTACTATTTTTTAGTAACTTGTCCAACACTGTTGGCCACACAACATGACTAAAGGAACCCATGCAGGACACAGATTGACGTGGACAAATAAAGACAACGGTTAATGACGGAACACAGGACAGGTGAGAGACAATCAATGACAAGTGGAGACAGCAGAGAAGTGGCTGCAGGTGTGGAGAACAGGATGAGTAGGGCTGCACAATCACAGACAGAGGATGCACATGAAACATGAACAGAGGACCAGGGGAGACAAGACCATGACAATCATCCATCCATCTTCTTCTGCTTAATCCTTGACAGGTCACGGGGGGGGGGGGGGGGGGGGGGGGGGGGGGGGGGGGGGGGGCTGGAGTCTATCCCAGCATCTTTGGGCAAGAGGCAGGGTACACCCTGGACAGATTGCCAGTCCATCGCAGGGCTAACACAGGGAGACAGACAACCATTCATTCTCACAGTCATACCTAAATCATGACAATAACAATAATAATAATAATAATAATTAACTGAGAACCAGGCAGGGACAAAAACCTACGGAACAGCAATACAGCCCAAAGATTCAAGACAGAAAACCATGCACAAAGAACAGGAACAAAATAATAATAATAAACACCAAGAATGTAACACAGGATCACAAAACTAACTTAAAGCAAGGACGTGGGCAGGAACTCATGTCCTAGAGACAAGAAACACAAACTAGAAAACAAGGTGAGGAAGTGGGGCCCAGCCCACGCCCTGACAATATCTAGCTTCCTTCTCTCCATCATATCAGCTAACTTCCTCCCTTTACCAGTTATAGTCCCCACATTGAAAGTCCCTACTCTCATCTCCACATTCCTGCCTTGAACACTATATACTGGAATACTTTGAAAGGAATTAAAGCTGCAGTAGGTAGACATCTGAGGCACCAGGGAAAAAGTACCTGAAATTTGAAAAAAACTGCCTGCCTCCTGCAGCTCCCCTTCCCTGTCCTGAAACCACTTCCCATCTCTATCTCTTTGCAAAAGTTGTTGTAAAGCAGCCAATATCAAAGCATCTGCATGGCTGGGAAGACCTGTGATTGGTTAAAGAAGTCTGTGGCCATGAAACTTTCCACTTTCTCATCAGAGCCCAAAGGAGATGCTGTGGTGTACCTGTTCTGTCAAATCACTTGCATAATAAATTGCTACAGAATAATAATTGATTTTGTTTTTAAGCTGAAGATGGAGCTGCCAGGCAGGAGGAATCAAGGAAGACCGCAGAAAAGTTTCATGGATGTAGCGAAGGAGGACATGGAGATGGTTGGTGTTACAGAGGAAGATACAAGAGTTAGGGTGAGATGGAGGCAGATGATCTGCTGTGGAGACCCCTGAAAGGAGCAGCCAAAAGGAAGGAGGAGAAGAAGAAACAAAATCATTCTGCTTACTCCAGCTATAAAACAAGTTGCACTGTTTATGTTGTTGCCATAAAGGAAGCATAAGTACATGAAAGCTCACCCCAATAACAAGACGAATTATGCTTTTTTCATTATACTTTGTAACCGTGCCATTTCTATCCAGATCACTGGGATCTCCATCTGTGATCATCACCAGAACTTTGGTCGCATCAGGAGAGGCTCCTACAGCTGTGTTATCAAAGATATGGCCCCTAAAATAAATGTAAAAAAGAAAGGCCATGTTATCATGAAGATAAGCTAAGTTTGGTCTGATGAAGGAAAGATTTGTTAATGAAAAATGAAGTCACTCAAGTGGTACTGCATTGATCATCTGTAACGTACAGCAACTGAACTTACAGCACAAATGTGAGGGCTTTGTATGTGTTGGTGAGACTCTTCATATGCGGTTCTTTCCTAAGTTTTTCTTCAGCACCACCGGTTGAATAGTCGTTGAAGTCAAAAACTTTTCTGTAAGTTTGTGAGAACTGAACTGCTGCAAACTGAAATTTAGAAAGCAAAAATCATGAACATTATTTATGTAATACTGTATGTATGCTTTATGTAATAAAAATTTCCAATATTCTCAAATATTGAAAAGGTGCTTGGACCTTGATTGATGAATTCTTAAGGCTGTCCATTATTTCCAGTATAAAGTCTTTATTTTTGTTGAACTCGTCTTCGGTCATGCTTGCCGACCCATCGAACAGAAAAACAAGGTTCACTGTCTTTTTTGTGCATTCTAAAAAAAAATGTAAAAGGTTATGAAGAAAGTTTAATAAAATACAGACAAGTCAGTGGCAGTAATGCACCTGTAAGCTGGTTGCCAACTGCCAATCAAATCTAAAAGAAGAAGAAGAAGGGAAATACAGTCATGTGAAAAATTAGCACACCCTGTATAAGCCTGTGTGTGTTTTTTTTAACATATTTGGACATATGGATATTTAATATCAACGTTAAAAATACTGGGAGATTCATATAATACAACTAAACAATTAAAAATGAATTAAAGACTTTTTTCAAATTTTCTGTAAAATGTAATTCTAAATAAATAGTGAAGAATAAACTAGGACAACCCACATCTTTTTTAGGACACCCCAACATTCACTCCCACTTACAATGGCTAAAATTGTCATGAACGTGGGTTTGGTGGTCCAAACCCAGTTCTGACACGTGGCTATTTTGGCCTGTTTCACTATTCATTTTCTATCAGGTGCTTCAGGGAGCCCTGTGGGTCCTCGGCTCCCTGACAGCACGCCCCCTCCTCCTGTCAGTATTGCCAGCTGATCCTCATTATTGGTTCTCACACACTTACACACACACACCTCACTCACTCCCATTCACACGCTCAGATGTGCACACATGTTTTCAGTTTGTTCCAGCTCACGTTCTCCCACACCGGCAGTCTCTTCCATCATTAGTATGATTATTACTTAAGTGCTGTTTGAGTAGGAAGAGATCGCCGGAGCATTGTGCTTCATACACGGCAGCGTGTACCTTCATGTATGCAAGTCGCCATTCCCTACGGATTACTTTCTGCATGAATAAATTAGTCTTCACATCCACCGGACTGCACAGACTGCGCCGGATCGCTCCAGCACTGTAAGTTTATGTTTGCCTTTCACTCCTTGCCGACAGCAGCTCTGCAGCACTAGGCATTACCCTCCCCGGGCTGTAGAGCATCCAGGTGGTGTCCCTGTATGTCTGGTGGCCTAAGCTCAATCATTCCAATTGTATGTGTTAATCGTGACTGTTCACTGGACTTATTATTTGGGGTTGTTGTCAATAAAGTGCACAAATCTACTCCTGCGTGTGGGTTTTTTATTCTGCCCTCTGTGCGCCACGTAATGGCGCACGAGGGACCATAACAGAATTCTCCTGCCGCCAAGAAAAAACCCAGTGGAGTAGACGTGCATTTTTTCTTTTCTTTTTCACCCTCCTTCCCCCCCTCCCCCAAGCAACAACATGGTGACCTGGATGGATGAGGAGCTGAGAGCCCAGGATCTGCTGAAGCAGGCGCTCTTCTTCGCTCAGTGGCCACGGTCCCCCGAAGAGGTTCAGTGGGCACAGCTCACCGCTGAGGACGTCAGGCAGCGTCACCCCAGCCTCCGCATCGTTCCTAGGGTGGATGACATTCTCTCCTTCTTCTTTCCCCCACCAGACGTGGAGCTGGAGAGGGCCTCCTCAACATGGGAGCTATCTTCCCGCTGGAAGAAGAGCTCACGGCGGAGGAAGACACCCTCCTCCTGCGGCTCTCCTGCTCCTGCATCATCGCTAGAGCCTGGGCACGCTCCGTCCCCGGATGCCATGACGGTGGAGGAGACATGGGGATTGATTGCCCTAATCGACCACCGGATCAAGGAGGAGCACTGCGAGAGGAAGGAGGAGAGACTGGCTCTGCTCGCCCAAATAGATCGCCGGATCAAGGAGGAGCGCCGCGAGAAGGAGGAACAAGAGCGCATTTCCCGGGCCATGATGGCTCCATCCTCTGGGCCGGGGGCTGCTCAGGCCACGGATGTGATGACGGAGGAGGAGAGACTGGCTTTGCTCGCCCTCATTGACCGTCTGATTGAGGAGGAAAGCTCAGGGCAGAGAGGAGACGCCTCAGAGGCCGCTGGGGACATCCAGAGCCAGGAGAACAGGCAAGTTATTCCTCATTTTACCCTCACTTGTGATGAACAATGTTGCCTGCCCCCTGGCCAGGAGACTCGGGGTTTGCAGTCCCTTGAGTGCTCCACCCCAGCGGCATATAATAGCCCTTCTTTTGACCTTCCCAAACCCTCTGTGTGTGTGCCTATGAGTTTGTCGGTTCCAGAACCAGGGCGCTCGAGGGGGGAGGAACCAGACCTCCTGGAGAGTCTGGCTCCAGATCAAGCGACAAGGCAATCCCCGGCTGCCACACAGGATGAGCCGGTGGCGTGGAAGACAGTGCATGGGAGGACCAAGACTGCTACCACCATCACGCCTGCTGTGGGGGCCACCGCAGCAGAGTCAACCTCTGGACCAGACCTCCAGCCGACTGGGTCCAGGACATCGTCTTCGGTATTGTTGGAGTCCTGGACGGCGGTGGAGCTTGAGCACAGGCAAGTAACCACTCCCGTAATCCTCTTGTCAGTTGTGGAGAGATCTTGCCTGGCTCTTGGGGAGGAGAGTCGGGTGCAGCCCTCAGCTGCATCCGAACTCCCCTTGCCAGGCTCTGCCGCTGCCAGCGACCCTAACCATCTGTCCTCTCCTGTTTCCTCTGAGCTCCTTCCTAGGGTCGCTGGAGAGGAGCCGTCGCAACCTGGGTTGCCCATAGACGATGACGTGGGCCCAGCTGTCCCGGAGGAGGTGGATGGGGGTACAGCACCTGGTAGACCAATGGAACCCACGCAACCTAAGTCGTCGGAGTCCTGGATGGCGGTGGAGCCCGAGTTCAGGCAAGTGTGCTCCATAATGTCTGTTATGTCTATGTCGATGTCACACTGCCTGACTCATGGTGAGGAGGGCCCGTGCAGCTCGCAGTAGCGCTCGGGGCCACCTCACCAGGCTGTGCCACTGCCGGCGACCCTGACTGGGTCTCTTTCTCTCTCCCTCCGGGTTTGGAGCTCCTGGCCAGGGTTGCTGGAGAGCAGCCAATGGTTTGGCTTTGGCCACCTATCCCTAAGGTCCCCAGTGGGTAGGCAACCTCTTTGCCTGCTCCACTGGTCCTGGTGGCTCAACTACTGTATGCTGGTCGGCCACCCAAAAGACTTTGCTCTCGGGTCGGGTGGCCCAGTGGGCCGGGCAGGCCGCCTGACCCTGTTCAGTGGGCCGCCTGCTGGGCTTGGGACTCGGGCAGGCCACCTGATCAGACACCCTTCGCCATGCCTGGGGCCTGGGACTCTGGTCGACCTCCTGAACTTCGGACTCCTGGGGAGGGGAATTAATATCCAAGGTGGGGGTTGTTAAAAGGGTCACTGTACTATATTTGCATATCATTTTTTTGTGTTATTCACTGGTTGCTTCCCTCCTAACCTGGGTAACTGTCTCGGGGGGGGGGGGGGTGTCCCCTAGTGTTTTTTTTTGTTTGTGTTTTCAGCTGGTGGTACAGGGGTGTCTAGATTCCACCCCTTGAGGAGGGGGGCTTTGTCATGAACGTGGGTTTGGTGGTTCAAACCCAGTTCTGACACCGTGACTATTTTGGCCTGTTTCACTATTCCTTTTCTATCAGGCGCTTCAGGGAGCCCTGTGGGTCTTCAGCTCCCTGACAGCTCGGGCACGCCCCCTCCTCCTGTCAGTATTGCCAGCTGATCCTCATTGTTGGTTTTCACACACATACACACACACACCTCACTCACTCCCATTCACACGCTCAGACACTCACTCATGTATACATGTTTTCAGTTTGCTCCAGCTCACGTTCTCCCACACTGGCGGTCTCTTCCCTCATTAGTATGATTATTACTTAAGTGCTGTTTGCATAGGAAGAGATCGCCGGAGCATTGTGCTTCAGACACGGCAGCGTGTACCTCCGTGTATGCAAGTAGCCATTCCCTACGGATTACTTTCTACATAAATAAATTAGTCTTCTCATCCACTGGACTGCACAGACTGCCCTGGATCGCTCCAGCACCATAAGTTTATGTTTGCCTTTCACCCCGTGCCGACAGCAGCTCTGCAGCACTAGGCATTCCCCTCCCCGGGCTGTAGAGCATCCAGGTGGCATCCCTGTATGTCTGGTGGCCTAAGCTCAATCATTCCAACTCTCTGTGTTAATCGTGACTGTTTACTGGACTTATTATTTGGGGCTGTTGTCAATAAAGTGCATGAATCTACTCCTGCGCATGGTTTTTTCATTCTGCCCTCTGTGCGCCGCATAATGGCACACGAGGGACCACAACAAAAATAAGTTTTAAAAAATGTAAATAAAAACAAAAGCAAGGTTAGACATAGATACATGAACATTTCTTAATAAAGAACTGAATATTTAAAGGGGTGTCCAAATTTTTTCACGACTGTATACAGTAAGAGACCCATTTTAAAGGGGATATATGATGAAAAGTTAAAATTTTCAGTGCATTTCTGCATCTATCTGGGTATCCTGAGTGGATATTGATGGAAAAACTTTGTTAGGGTCAGCCTTTGTCTCAGTACGTCTCTATCCACCTTATTCCTAGGTCCCATGATGCCTTGCATTAATTATGGTAGCAACTTCCGGTACTAGTTTAGAATGTATGGTTGTCACTGAAATGAGACACTTTTCCTTGTTAAAAAAACAATGACTTCGGCATCAGAAATGCGGGAACATGGCCTTTTGCACCTCAAAAACAGTAATGTAATCATACCACTTCCCACGACTATCAAGGGATGGGAAGATGACCTTAAAAAGTGGCCTCACAAAACAGCAACTCCGTTTGTTAGTGCCGCTGCTGAAATGCTAATGCTGTAAACAAATAAAAGCACTGAGATATGTGATCCGTGCTGGCAAAATGAGTCACTTTGAGGACATTTTCAAAACTGATGTAACATTATTTCCATATTCTGTATTGAAAGACCTTCAAAATGATACTTAATTTGTAGGAAGTGTGCAAAAACGGACACCGGAGAAAGACGATTTATTTATATTCTGGCTAGGTTAAAAACTCGTGTTTGATCGGTCGGGAGTTACATCTTCTGCAAAAACATATCTATTTTTAGAAAGTACAATTTCTAAGCTTTCCAATGATACCAGGCACTCATTGGGGTTTTCCCTGGACTTGCCGCTAGCAAACAAAGAAAGAGTCATGATTTATGGCTTCTCGTGCCTGTAGCTCGTAATGACGAGGTGCGCATTCCGACTGAATTTTGCCAGCACGGGTCACATATATCAATGTCTCCACCGCAATAAAGTTGGCTGCAAATTAAAATGTGTTGGACATAATCAAATTTACCCTAGAGCAGATGTACGCCACAACACCGTGCTTGGCTGTGTCTGTACCACCGATCACAGTGCATGATCTACGCATTGCCAGTGAGAAGCCTCCATTTATATAGTCTATGGCACAACCACGAACACAGCAACAAGTACCAGAACTACACTAAAACATTCAAAAAATACAAAAAATACAAGTGCTGAAATTAGTTGCCACTTGAGTGCAAAACACGTGTGTGGACTATACATTAAAATGAATTTGTAAAACTTTTAAAAACGCTATTATAAATGCCCCTGCTACTCCACTCTTACTGACTGATTTAACACTACTGCAGCCGAAACTGGAGGCTCCGCCCATAATCGTTCCTACAGGAGCACCCAAGAATAAGGTGGATAGGCGAAAAAAATTGATTTTGCTCTGCCTGTGGTGATGTGAAAACCTGGAGCTCTCGGGAATGATACCACCCTCCCAGCTTCATCTTCAATCATTTTTATGATGGTTGGAGGATCCCTGTGAATGTCTAACCCCGCAATGACAATGCTACTATGGCTGTTAGCCTGTTACAAAGTAAGCTTGATGACCATGGTGTTTATCGCCATTTTCTTTACATTCTAGTCACCCCACTAAACATCCCCCTTCCCACCTGGTTCATTAATCCACAGTTGACAATATATTCCACATTCTTCTGGCTTGTTTTGTTATATTGTGGATGTAACAGGCTGACACATCATCCGCTATGGAGGCTGCCTTGGCAGGAAGAAGCTGATGGATCAGGCTACCTAGCACAAGTTTAGCTGTCAGATCATGGTCAGGTCTTAAAGTTCTTTTCTATCTACCCTCATTAGACATTCCTGCTCACACCTGGTTTATTCATCTGCATATCAGCCCACTAGCACCCTAGCTAGCCAGCTGAGGTCTGTCTGTCTACTGCCTCAGTGGAGAGAGAAGAGGGCAATAGGATAGCCCGTCTAATATTAGCAGACTTTAGGTGCGTTTACACCAAACACGAACGGGCGACTTTTTCGCGTGGCACGATTACATTATAACTCAATGTAAACATGCAAACAGACATGAATTCCCCTTCTGAGTGAGATGCAGACAGGCGAAGTTGCCTTTATAATTTCTGCAGCTGTGTTCAATCTGCTGTGGAAATTCCTATAATAGCGTCATGCTTAGGTTTACATTTTCCGATGGAAGGCTCACCTGAAAAAGTTGTCCCTGCCTCCAAAACTCACAAGATGATGGGTGCTTCCGTTGCTAGCTTGCTAGCCTTGTTTAGCATGTCCGTGACAGGAATCCGTGGGTAAATAACTCCGACATCCCGATTCAGCTGAAGAACTCCCGGTCCGCCTATTTCCAGGTGAGTGGCAGTCTCATTTTCAAACAAGTTTACTCTGCAATGGTGATACTTTTACTCTGGTGAAAGCAGAATCTCAAAGCGAGCATATTACCTCGGATGTGAACGTGCAAATGCGTAATTTCACGTGTACTCGCCTCTTTCCATTCACTTTGTATGGATTCGCGCCACCCATTCGCGTTTGGTCTGAATGCACCTTTAGCCTGTCTTCTTTTGTGTGTGTGTGCTTTTTGTACCCCAGGAACTGGTCATATCCTTTCGACCAATCACACCACACACTGGTTCCCAATAATGCTTTATTTGGATTTTTACATAGTCACATTCGGTCGTTTGTTATGTTAATTAGTTCAGTCTGTCTCCACTATCAAGAGCTAACAGCTAACCAGTAATCATTAGCCTCAAAATGGTGCCTACTAGGGATGGGCATATTGATACTTGAGTAATACAAAATGTGCAATTTGGTTTCACTTCTGAGAGTTTTAGGCATTAAATTTATGTGTGAAAACCAGTGAAAAGCCAGCCCAGGCATGAGTCTGCTATGTCACATGATTATGGCAGCCTTTCAGATGTCAGAGCCGAAGACTCACTGCACACTGGCAGCTACAGTTAGGCCCAGAAATATTTGGACAGTGACACAATCTTCATGATTTGGGTTCTGCATGCCACCACACTGGATTTGAAATGAAACAACTACAACAGAATTGAAGTGCAGACTTTAAGGTTTAATTCAAGGGGTTGAACAAAAATACTGTATATGATTATAAACATGTAGGAATTGTAGCTATTTTTATACAAACGCTCCTCATTTCAGGGGCTCAAAAGTAATTGGACAAATAAACATAACCCTAAGTAAAATGTTACTTTTCAATATTTTGTTGAGAATCCTTTGCAGGCAATGACTGCCTAAAGTCTGGAATCCATGGACATCACCAAACGCTGGGTTTCCTCCTTTGTGATGCTTTGCCAGGCCTTTACTGCAGCTCTCTTCAGTTGTTGCTTGTTTGTGGGTCTTTCTGTCTTAAGTTTTGTCTTGAGCAAGTGAAATGCATGCTCGATTGGGTTGAGATCTGATAATTGACTCGGCCATTGACGAATATTCCACTTCTTTGCTTTAAAAAACTCCTGGGTTGCTTTTGCAGTATGTTTTGGATCATTGTCCAGCGCCGTCCAATCAACTTTGCTGCATTTGGCTGAATCTGAGCAGAAAGTATATCCCTATACACTTCAGAATTCATCCGGCTGCTTCTGTCTTTTGTCACATCATCAATAAACACAAGTGACCCAGTGCCATTGGAAGCCATGCATGCCCATGCCATCACACTGCCTCCACCATGTTTTACAGAAGATGTGGTGTGCTATGGATCATGAGCTGTTCCAATTCTTCTCCAAACTTTCTTCTTCCAATCATTCTGGTACAGATTGATCTTAGTCTCATCTGTCCAAAGAATGCTGTTCCAGAACTGGGCTGGCTTCTTCAGGTGTTTTTTGGCAAAGTCAATTCTGGCCTTTCTATTTTTGAGGCTGATTAATGGTTTGCACCTTGTTGTGAATCCTTTGTATTTACTCTCATGAAGTCTTCTCTTTATGGTAGACTTAGATACTGATACACCTACTTCCTGGAGAGTGTTCTTCACTTGAGTGGATGTTGTGAAGGGGTTGTTCTTCACCATGGAAAGGATTCTGTGATCATCCACCACTGTTGTCTTCCATGGACGTCCAGGCCTTTTTGAGTTCCCAAGCTCACCAGTGCACTCTTTTTTTCTCAGAATGTACCAAACTGTTGATTTGGCCACTCCTAACATTTCTGCTATCTCTCTGATGGATTTCTTCTTTTTTTTCAGCCTCAGGATGGTCTGTTTCACCTCCATTGAGAGCTCCTTTGACCGCATGTTGTGTGTTCACAGCAACAGCTTCAAATGCAAACGCCACACCTGGAATCAACTCCAGACCTTTTAACTGCTTAATTGATGACAGGTTAATGAGGGAAGAGCCCATGCAGGCTTGTTATTTTTTTTTATTTATTTTTTTTTTTTTGCAGCCTTCTGAGTCAATTGTCCAATTACTTTTGGTCCCTTGAAAAAGAGGCGGCTACGTATTAAAGAGCTGTAATTCCTAAACCCTTGCTCCAATTTGGATGTGAATACTCTCAAATTACAGCTGAGAGTCTGCACTTTAAGCCCATATTGATTATATAATTGTATCCTGAATATGTTTTCGTAAACAGCTAAAATAACAAAACTTGTGTCACTGTCCAAATATTTTGGGGCCTAACTTGGCAGCTAAGTCAAGCAGTCACAGTGACTCCGGTGAAGAGCAGAGTAGGGATGGGTGATACCAGCATTTTTTCCTTTCAATATGATACTGTTCGTTTACAGGTACATCTCAAAAAAATTAGAATATCATGAAAAAGTTCAATATTTTTTGTCACTCATTTCAGAAAGTAAAACCCATATATTATATAGGTTCATTACACAGAGAGTGATATATTTCAAGTGTTTATTTATTTTAATTTTGATGATTATGGCTTATAGCCCATGAAAATCCCAAATTCAGTTTCTCAAAAAATTAGAATATTACATAAAATTCATTTTAAAAAAATAGTTTTTTAATAGCAATGTTGGCCGACTGAAAAGTATGTCCATGTACACACTCAATACTTGGTCAGGACTCCTTTTGGATTAATTACTGTATCAATGTGGTGTGGCATGAAGGTGAGCCTGTGGCACTGCTGAGGTGTTATGAAGGCCCAGGTTGCTTTGGTAGACAACTGCACTGACTTTGGTCTTGATAAAACACAGTGGACCTGTCATGAATCCGGGTTTGGAGGCCAAACCAGATTCAGACTTATTGTTATGCTTTGGCCTAGTTTTCCTCCTGATAGCTCTGGCACACCCCCTCCTCCCATCAAGTACCACCAGCAGCACTGTCAACGGTGTTCACACACATACACACACCACACTCACACACACATGCACACGCTTCAGTCATTCCCATTCACACGCTCTTACGTGCTCTCTCACACACCTGGTGTCAATCAGTTCTTCCCACGCATTCTCGCACAGGCAATCTCTCTCCTCGTTAGCTTCAGGAGTATATGTTTGCCGCTTCTGAGGAAGGAGATTGTTGGGGAATTCGCCTCTATACGCGGCAACTAGTTCTCCCCGTATATGATCCATTATCTTTGTCGTTCTCCAGCCCATCACTGCAAACCTGTTTGTTCCATTGGTGTTTCGGCTGGCCCTGCATCTCACTCCATCCTCCAGACTGCATGGTTTGCCCCGGATTAGCTCCAGCCCTGTAAGTGTTTTTTCGCCTTTCTTTCCCGTGCTGTTTGTAGCCCTGCAGCACTAGGCTGATCGCCTTTCCTGTTTTGTGCGTAACACAGCCCTGCAGCAATAGGCTCCGTATACACCAGGCTGTAGAGCATTTGGCAGGCACCTTCTATGTTTGGTGGCATTTATTTCATCATCTCATCATTCTGTCCCTTGTGGTTGAACTGAACTGTATTTTTGTGGTGAACCTAAATAAACATGGCACTCTCTACTCCTGCGATTGGGTTTTTCATTCTCCATGTGCCATAATACGGCGCACGAGGGTTTGTGACAGGATCAACACCAGCAGATGACATCGTTCCTCAAATCATCACTGACTGTGGAAACTTCACACTAAACCTCAAGCAACTGAGATTCTGTGCGTCTCCACTCTTTCTCCAGACTCTGGGACTTTAATTTACAAATGAATTGCAAAATTTACTTTTATATGAACAGAGGTCATCTGCTGGTGTTTGTCCGCTGTGTTTTATCAAGATCAAAGTCAGTGCAGTCGTCTACCAGGAAACTTTAGAGCACTTCATGCTTCCCTGTGCTGACAAGCTTTATGGAGAAGCTGATTTCATTTTCCAGCAGGACTTGGCACACCCCCACACACTGCCAAAAGTATCAAAACCTGGTTTAATGACCATGGCATCACTGTGTTTGACTGGCCAGCAAACTCTCCTGACCTAAACCCCATAGAGAATCTATGGAGGATTGTCAAGAGGAAGATGAGAGACACCAGACCCAACAATGCAGACGAGCTGAAGGTCACTATCAAAGCAACCTGGACCTTCATAACACCTCAGCAGTGCCACAGGTTGATCACCTCCATGACATGCCACACTGATACAGTAATTAATCCAAAAAGAGCTCCGACCAAGTATTGAGTGTGTACATGGACATACTTTTCAGTCGTCCAACATTTCTATTAAAAATCTATTTTCTAAAATTAATTTTATGTAATATTCTAATTTTTTGAGAAACCGAATTTATGGTTTTCATGGGCTGCAAACCATAATCATCAAAATTAAAATAAATAAACACTTGATATATATCACTCTCTGTGTAATGAATCTATATAATATATGGGTTTCACTTCCTGAAATGAGTGACAAAAAACATTGAACTTTTTCATGATATTCTAATTTTTTGAGCTGTACCTGTATGGGACTTCTTCAATACCGAAACGTTTTGCCCAAATTCACATGATTGCAGTTTCATTAGCAACTTTATTGCAAGGGCAATATGAAATATGAATAAAACTCATGACCATAAACACTTGAAAGAAATGCTCATAAAATGATAATAAAATAGAACAATGAGCAAAATAAATAAAAGGAAAATGATTTTTTTTCAATTATAACAAAAATAATTAAGACTTAAAATGAATGCAAAATTAATTCAATTTTTTAATTTGGTGAAGATTCTCAACTGGATTTTTTATTTCTGAAATGTTTCACCATTCATCCAAATTCTATGGTAATACCAAGCAGCACATAAGTGTAATTTTTTTTTCACAATGCAACATTTTTTAACTTTTATTATTTTGTGGTGATACGGATGGAGGATTCTCCACCCAGAGAAGACAGCTGGGGAAAGGTAGAACAATGGACTGAAGGAGGAAGTGTCACCGGAGGGTCTCAGACGAGACAGTAAGTACTGTTTGCCCCTCGGGGAGAGGAGAGAGCACCGGAGCTGCTGGAAGAAGAAAGAGTGTGAGAAGCGGTGTTTTCATGATGTTGTGTATGTTATGTTAATGTGCCACACAGGTCTTTGTTCCAAACAATGTTTGATGGTCGGAAGTTCCAGGTCTCAATGCATGGAAGCAAAGGTATAAAAGGAGAATGCACAGAGACCTGGCACTCTCTTTTACTGAACTGTATGTTGGAGAAGGAATAAAGTTTGTGTGTTGTGCAGCTCGTTGCCTCACCTGCTTCCTTTCTCCACAATTTATTTATTTATTTTATTTTTATACTATTATTTTACAAACTTAAGTTGTGCTTATTTTGTTTATTTTTCAAATTTTATGCTGCTTGGTATCACTATAGAATTTGGATGAATGGTGTAACATTTCAGAAGTAATACTTCTGCTGCTCTCGGCGCTGCTGAGCTCACTCTGCATGGGAGTGAGTGCTTGGCTGCGCAATACGCAGCGAGTCTTCGGCTCCAACATCTGATAAGCTGCCATAATCATGTGACATAGCAGACCAGCTCTAAAACATGCCTGGGCTGGTTTTTCACCGGTTTTCACACACAAATTTAATGCCTAACATTCTCAGAAGTCAAAATAAATTTTACGTTTTTACGTAAACATAGTGGTGTTGTGATACTTTTACAAGTATCAACTCCAAAGTATCGACCAGCTGTTATCGAAGCATTGATACTTGAGTATCGATACGCCCATCCCTAGAGCAGAGTGAGCTCAGCAGGGTTGCGGGCGGCACAAGTATTACTACTGAAATGTTACACCATTCATCCAAATTCTATGGTGATATCAAGAAACATAATTTTGAAAGATAAACCAAATAAGCACTATTTGTTTGTAAAATAATAGTGCAACAATAAATAAATTAATAAATAGATAATAAAATTTTAATAAAAAACTGCACTGTGAAGAAATTACACATATACTGTATGCTGCTTGGTATTACTATAGAATTTGGATGAATGGTGAAACATTTCAGAAGTAAAAAATATTTGAATCCAGTTGGCTCGACTGAGCTTTCATACAGCATACTTACCCGCCTGGATGACTGAGAATCTTCGCCAAATTAAGAAATTGAATTAATTCATTTTAAGTCTTAATTATTTTTATTATAATTGAATTATACTTTGTGTTATTTTTATTTACTTTGCTCATTTGTTCTATTTTATTATCATTTTATAAGCATTTCTTTCAAGTATTTACGTTCATGAGTTTTATTCATATTTCATATTGCCCTTGCAATAAAGTTGTTAATGAAACTGCAATCATGTGATTTTCCTTTAAGGGGCAAAAAGTATCAGTTTCGAAGAAAAAGTCCCATGAATAAATGGTATTGTATCGAAAGGAAAAATGCTGGTCTCGCCCATCCCTAGTGCCTACTCCACCTCAGCCAAACCCCTGGAAGTAAAAAAAGAAGCAGGATGTGGTGAACTGGGGCTCATGAGAATTTAAAGACACGTGACCTGAAACAAGTCAGTCTGATGAAGCCTGGTGAAAAAATGGTCCTGAAATTATTAAAGGCTGATGTACCTTAACCAAAGCATGTCACAGACTTTTCATTAAGACCTCTGGAAACTGTGTGAACATGTGGGAAAAGTGCAGAATATGTCCCCTTTAAGAGTTTTTACCTTGGAATTGAGGTTTGAAAAAGGAAGCTTGCTGGAGCTGATCCGTAACTTTGTAACAAATGCTGTTCAGGTAGGAGTTCTCATAACATTCATGAGCGACACTTGGACTGCAAACCTAAATTAGGACATAAAATGGAAAAAAGTAGATTCATCTATTAATTTTCCATCCATCCATCTATCCATCCATCCTTCTACTGCTTGTTCAGGGATGGTTACAAAAGTCTAGGCAGAGATGCTACCCCACCCCCCGTCATCTGGAGGGACACTGAGACCATAGCCGTCCAGCATGCCCTGGCTTTCCCCCATAGATTCTTCCCAGTGAGACATGTCCAAAACTCCTCACCTCAGAGGCAGTGAGAAGGCAAACTCAGGCTTTTTGTCAGTGTCACACCACTGTCTTGTAAATCTTCCCTTTCACTCTAGCTGCTATCCTTCTGTCACAAATCACCCCTGATACTCATCTCCACCCACCCCACCCTGCCTGCACTCTCTTCTTCCCCTCTCTTGTGCA
This sequence comes from Pholidichthys leucotaenia, assembly GCA_020510985.1. NCBI lineage: Eukaryota > Metazoa > Chordata > Actinopteri > Cichliformes > Pholidichthyidae > Pholidichthys > Pholidichthys leucotaenia. Next base: position 53,359,728 of record CM035848.1, read on the forward strand.
CCATCCATTCCTTTGGATGGTTGACCCCAGGTATTTAAATTCATCTACCGTCACTACCTCTACTCCTTGCATCTTCACTGTTATACCTGCCTCCCTTTCATTTGCACACATGTATTCTGTCTTGCTTCTGCTAACTTTCATTTGTCTTCTCTCCAGGACATACCTCCACCTCTCCAGGTTCTCTTCTACCTGCTCCCTACTCTCACTACATATTACGATGCCATCTGCAAACATCATAGTCCACAGAGACTCCTGCTTGACCTGGTCTGTCAGCCTGTCCATCACCATTACAATCAAAACGGTGCTCAGATCCGATCCCAAATTGAATCCATCTGTCACTCCTATGGCACACCTTAACACCGCCTCATTGTCCTCATACATGTCTTGCACCACCCTCACATAGTTCACTGCCACTCCTGACTTCCTCATACAGTATCACACTTCATCTCATGGCATCCTATCACATGCTTTCTCTCGACCCACAAAGACACAGCGCAACTCCTTCTGGCCTTGTCTATACTTCACCAAAACTCTTAAAGCAAACATTACATCTGTAGTACTCTTTTTTGGCATGAAACCATACTGCTGTTTGCTGACTGTCACCGCTTCTGTTAACCTGGCTTCAACAACTCTTTCCCACATCTTCATAGTGTGCCTGATCAACTTTATGCCTCTCCTACACCTCTTCTCCATTCCTCAGGCATCCTCTCACCCTCTCATGATTGCATTAAACAATATGGTTAAAAAATCCCGTCCATCACTCTTTAACATCTCCATGTATGTCTTGCGGTCAGTAACCTGGAGAATAGATGTCCAAGGGATTATGGCTGTAGATTGAAGCTAATAAAACATGACAAAATTAGAAACCAGAAGGGGTATTTATAAACTTCACTTTCACCTCACATTTTTTTTTCTTACACTGTAATTGCACAACATTTCAACTATGTCAGCACTTATGAAGGCAAAGGAGGAAGAGGAGGCTTGGGACCGATACTAGGAGTACACTGGCTTGTGCACCCCCTGTGGCTGGGTTGTCACAAAAATCCTACATAACCCGTTAAAATAAAGGGGAAACCCCAAAAAGGGGGCTCTTTAATATATTTATATGGAAGAATGATGACATCCAGTTTTTAATGCCACATGGAATAAATAACTTGGGGATTTTCTTACAGTAAACTGGGATCCTCCTGAGTCAGCTGCTATCGACAAGCCAAGATGTTTGACTGTTGTTTGGCTCATCTTGGAAGATTCTGCAATAAGATGAGATATACAAAACTTTACAGCAACATAATTACATTTTATTTTCAACATTTCTGTATTGTCAGAATCTGGACTTGTCCTTATAACTGTAAGGTTAACTTGGTAATATTTGAATACCATCAGGACTGAACCACTTGGGATTTTGGCCTTGGACTTGTTTGCAGACTCCTCCTGATCCATTCAGGCGCAGAGGTGCGGTGATGATTATCCTGTGGAACATGACAGCATCAATCTGTTAACCAATTTACAAGTTTTAACCAGAGAAGGGTAGAGTAGTCTGATATCATTCTCAAATAAAAGTAGCATCACCTCATGATTTTAAATACTCAAATACAAGTAAGAGCAGTCACCAAAAATTACTTAAGAAAGTGTCTACTGAAAAAATTGATTGAGTAGTGAATAATGACTTTATGAGTTTTCTTGTAAATTTGTGATTTTCTTAAATTTAAGATATCTTTCTGATAAAGGAATTTTTTTTCCTCATAAATTTGTGAGATTTTTCCTTAAATTTGTTGATAAATGTTTGTGATGATTTTGCAACTTTTTATAATAAATGTGTGACATTTTTCATGCAAATTTGCAGCTTTTTCTCATAAATTGATGACATTTTCTCATAAATTTGTAACTTTTTTCTGACAAATTTGCATTTTTTTCTCATAAATTTGGAGCTTTTTCTCATAAATGACTTTTTTCTCAGAAATTTGTGGCTTTTTTCTTACAAATTTGCAGCTTTCTCTCATAAATTTGTGTTTTTTTTCCTCATAAATTCATGACTTTTTCCTCATAAATTTGATTTTCTTCTCATAAAATTGTGACTTTTTTCTCACAAATTTGCAGCTTTTTTCTTACAAATTTACAGCTTTTTCTCATAAATTTGTGATTTTTTTCTCATAAAATTGAGGCTTTTTTCTCACAAATTTGCAGCTTTTTCTCATAAATTTGTGACATTTTCTCACTGATTTGTGACTTTTTTCTCACCAATTTGCAGTTTTGTTTTTTTCATAAATTTGGAGCTTTTCCTCATAAATCACTCTCATAAAATTGTGACTTTTTTCTCTCACAAATTTGCAGCTTTTTTCTTTCAAATTTGCAGCTTTGTCTCATAAATTTGTGCTTTTTTTCCTCATAAATTCGTGACTTTTTTCTTATAAATCTGTGACTTTTTTCTCATAAAATTGTGACTTTTTCTCACAAATTTGCAGCTTTTGCTCATAAATTTGTAGGTTTTTCTCATAAATTTGACTTTTTCTCGTAAATTTGTGACTTTTTTATATTTACCTCCGCTAAGGGAGGAGGTAATGTTTTCAGTGGCGTTGTCTGGTTGGTTCAAAAAGTTATAAAGGAATTTTGATTAAATTTTCAGGAAAGATGTGTAATGGCGTGGGGAACAGATGATTACATTTTGGTGATGATCCAAGAGTGCAAACATCCACCAAGGGCTTTGTTTGCATTTGTGACCCGTGCTGGCAAAATGAGTCACTTTGAGGAAATTATCAAAACTGAGGTAACGCTTTTTCCATTTTCTGTATTGATAGACCTTCAAAATGATATTTAATTTGTAGGAAGTGTGCAAAAACGGACACCGGAAAAAGACAATTTGTTTATATTTTGGCTAGGTAAAAAAAACTCACGTTCGATCGGTCAGCAGTTATTAAGTATTTTTAGAAAGTACATTTTCTAAGCTTTCCAATGATACCAGGCACTCATGGGTTTTTTCCTGGGACTTGCCGCTAGCAAACAAAGAAAGAGTTGTGGAGAAAGGAAGCAGTCGAGGCAACGAGCTGAACAACACATGAACTTTATTCTTTCTCCAACATACAGTACAGCAAAAGAGCTCCTGGATCTCTGTGCATTCCTCTTTTATATCTTTAATACCATGGATTGAGACCCGGAACTTCCGACCATCATACATTGTTGTTTAGAAGAAAGACCTGTGTGGCACATTAAATGACATAACGCCGGCACCACTCTCACACCCTTTCCTCTTCCAGCGGCTCTGGCAGTTCCTCCTCTCCCCGGGGGGTGCATAGTCCTTACTGTCCCGTCTGATACCACCTGGTGACACCTCCTCTTTCGGTCCATTGTTTCCCCTTCCCTAGCTGCCTTCTCTGGGTGGAGAACTCCCACACCATGCCCACACACAGCCGTCCCCCCCCCCGAACACCCAGAAAGGGCACTAACTCCCCCATCCTTTGGGCTTGAGCCGGCGCCCATAGCGGCTGTAGTGGGGGATCGCCCATCCAGTCGAACCGCCCTGTTGGTGAGGTGTACAGGAGGACACGTCAGTCTGTGGAGGGAAAAAGGGAGGGGGAGGAAACACATTAGCTTCGCAAGTGCAGGTCCCTGCAGAGGGATCACCAACTTGCAGAGCCACCAACTTGCAGAGCCACCAACAATGGGCATCAGTGACGGGGAGCTTGGGCCAACACCACCTGCTTGTCTGCCAATACAAAAGCAGGCTTCAGCCTGTCGATGCAGACGGTCTCCCTATGTCCCCCCAAGTCTAACACAAAATGCTTCGCCCCAGGTTCCAACACTCTGAACGGTCTGTCGTACAGTGGGCACAGCGGGGTCCGGTGCGCATTGTGCTTGACAAAAACAAATATAACGGCATATAACGGCTGCATCAGCTGGGCTGCCCGGGGAAGGAAATGGTTATAAAAATTGACCCTCCCCAAAAACTCCTGCAGGGCCCTCATGGTCTGCGGACACAGAATGTTCGACACAGCGTGCACTGGTATCTGGTAGCGGAATTGCGCCCTCCGGTGAAATGTGATGGCCCAAAAATTCAATCACAGGCACACCGAACTGGCACTTTGCCGGGTTCACTATAAGCCCATGCGCTTCCAACCTCTTGAAAACCGTCTCGAGGTGGGCGATGTGCTCCTCCTCGGACGCACTAGCTACCAGAATAAGTAGACAAAAACAAAGGGCAAGCCACAAAGCACTGCCTCCATCATCCTCTGGAAAATCTGCGCTGTGCCTTTTAATCCAAACGGCATGCGTAAAAACTCAAAAAGGCCGAAAGGAGTTATTACCACTGTTTTTGGAATGTCTTCCACACTCACCGGGACCTGATGATATCCGCAGACCAGATCCACTTTCGAAAAAACATGCACCCCAGCCAGGTGCATGGGAAAAATCCTGGATGTGCGGAATGGGATAACGATCGTGTTCCGTGGCGTTATTCAAGCACCGGAAATCACCGCACAGTCACCACAACCCGTCGGCTTCAGGCACCATGTGTAGCGGGGATGCCCACGGGCTGTTGGAGCGCCTGATGATGCCCAACTGCTCTAAGTTGGCAAACTCCTCACGTGTGCTGGCCAGTTTAGCTGCGTCCAAGCACCAAGGTTGCGCCAACACCGGCAGGCCTTTTGTTGTTATGAAGTGTTTGACCCCGTGTTTCGACATCGTAGCCGAAAAAGTCGGGACCGTGAGTGCTAGGAACTGTGTGAGCAAATGTTGGTACTTACCCCCTGGAGCTATAACGTTAGCCAGTGTTGTCAACCCAGCTCCCCGAGCTATACAGGACAGTGAGGTAAAAGAGACAGCATCCACTAATCTCATATTAGCAGCATCGACTAACAACCCATAAGCACATAAAAAATCTTAGCCTAAAATGGGGGTGGAACATGCAGCTACCACAAAGTCCCACTGAAAGTTGCGTCCATGTAAGCATATCGTCAGTGTCCGCTCACCAAATGTCCTGAGGGTAGATCTGTTGGCGGCCGTGAGCTCGGGACCGCTGCCTCCTGCCACCCTGTCTGTGCTGACCGGCAGGATGAGGCTCTTCTGGGAGCTGGAGTCCACCAAAAACCGTCTCCTCAAATGTCTGTCCGTGACATAAAGCAGTCTGTTCCTGTTACCATCGGTTGCAGCTGCAACTGAATTCCAAACATGCCGTCTTCTCGGCTTCTTGAATTGGCATGGCGACAGGCAGTGTTGGGCATTGAGCCGAAACGGCGATGATGATAAAAACAGATCGCCCCATTCCTTCATCTCCTGGTGTCCATCCCGGCTACCACGAACAGCTCCTCGACCTCGCTGGAGTCCCTCATGGATGCCGATGCCACTGCCTGCACGCTGAGAGTTCTGGTTGCCAAAATGATGCGTCAGCTTCCTGCGCCAGGGCGTGGTAGTCCTTAGCAACCAGCCTCGGCAAGTTTGCCAGGATCGCCCTCACTGTAGCCGGTAGGTTCCTGAGGAACAAGTGGATGAACAGGAAAGATTCATCATCCTTCCCCCTCAGCGCCAACATGCTCTACATGAGCACCACTGCTGATCTGTCACCTAACTCTCTGAGCGCGTTAGGAGTCCCTCTGCCCTCTCGCTGTCAGAAAGGGTATAGTGCTGGAGGAGCATCCTCTTGAGTGCTTCATATTAACCTTGGGCCGGCGGCTCCTGGAGCAGGCTCCTCACCTGTTGCATGGTCCGCGCATTCAGCACAGTGACCACGTAGTAATACTTGATATCGTCTGTTGTTATCCCACAGAGTGCGAACTGGGCTTCTATGTGCATGAAGCCATTACATTTTAGTGATGATCTGAGAATGCATACCTCCACCAAGGCACTTTTCTTCCCACAGTGTGTTAGCAACAATACTCAAACTACTGGATAGATTTGGATGAAATTTTCACCAGAGGTGATTCTTGGGCTACAGACGAAGCCATCTGTCCATGAGGTCATAAAAACTGTTGTTTGGGCATCCTATCAAAGTCACGGAAGGACTGTCTTGCAAAATTTCTAATTTGCAAGTAACGAAAAAAAATGACCTGAAGGGAGACTGAATTTTGCCTGTAGCTGAGCAAAAGATGCAAAATGGCCATTAATGTAAAAATCCTTAATAGTGGCCAGGCCCTTATCATACCAGGCCAAAAACAACCACATCCATCAGACCTAGTTTAAAAGATGGATTCTGGCATAAAGGAGCATGAATAGATGGTCCCAATAGGTCCAGCACACGTTTATCTGTTTGAGAATCTTAAAGGAATTACATAGAATAAAGTCACCCTTAAATTGTTTAACAGGAATATTTGGGTTAGAGAATAAAATAGTCTTCAAAGAGGCACCAAGGAGAGATTTAAGGTTGCAGGACTCAATCATGGGCCAGTCGGGACCAGAGGTGCATTTCACACCTGTCATCGGAGACGTGTGACTCCAGAAAACCCAGGTTCTAGCATTACATGCTCAGTGATAGCGTTGAAAAACAGGGAGGCCGAAGCCACCTTCCAATGTAGGGTTAGAGAGACAGGAAGGAGTTTCCATTTATCAAACTTGGATTTAAGTTTCTCAGCTAATTCCAAATAATTCATTTTAAAAAGTAATTTTGGATTTTCAGTAATATTACTCCCCAAGTATATAAAATGATTGGGGGAGATTTTAAAAGGTGAGCTGTAAAGGTATGAGGAGTCTAGGCCATCAGACAGAGACATGAGTACACTTTTGTCCCAGTTAATGGTAAACCCAGATAGCTGCCCGAAATTGGTAATTACATCCAGGAGGGTTGAGAGAAATGTCTTTAAGTCTGACACAGTCAAAATCACATCATCCGTATACAGACCAATAGTGCACTCCAGTGTTTCCTCTGGCTTAAAGACCTTGGCATGGTGGCAACATATTTTTCCGGGGGCAGAGGGGGGCAGGAAACACATGACAATATGCACCACAATATGTTAATTTTATACTATTTATTTCTTCTTTTTTTTTAAATTTGCACAGTAGCTTTACATATGGAACTTACCATTTGAAGTACTGTATAACCGAGGCTTGAATGTTGGAATATTGAGCCAGTTGGGGTCCCACTCAGACGTCCAGTGTTTGGACTTTTTACTGGTGTCATCATTCTCTCCTTCCTCTGCTCTCACCTCTCCTGGACCCTCTGTCTGAACACTTTCCTCTCCTTGGCTCCTCTCTTCTGTCTCATCTTTCCCTCTCTGAACTCTGTCTAATTCAGGTTCTCTCTCTGTCTATGGTGGCATACAAACAGGTTAGAAAATATCAAGTGTCATGTTTTGTCCTGCAGAATGTTTTTTGTCATGGTTTACATAAATGACAAAAATATGTGTATTTTTTGTATTTTTATTCTAGTGTTTCTTTTTTTCAGTTGAGGGAGTAGGGAAGGGGGAAAATCATTCATAATAGTAATTTACTCATGGTACTTAAATTATATGATCATAGGTGGGTATAGTAACCAGAAATTCTACTCATGTAAAAGCAGTGCTATGAAATTAATAATTAAAAGCAGACAACGAAAAATTTCTCGTTGAGTTGAGGGTACAAAGAGCACCCACTTAAAAACTTGGGTAATGACTTCAGTCTTGAAGGTTTGTGGTTTTTCTCCAAAATTTTCTTATAGTTTCCTACTTTTCTCTGTAAATGCATTTAAATTTGAAACCATTTTCCTCAAATTTGCAATTTCCTCTTGTAAAATTGACTTTTCTTGTACATTTGCGACTTTATTATAAATTTGTGGATTATTTTGTGGATAATTTTTGTCTGTATATATATATATATATATATACACATATATACACACACACACACACACACACTTGCTTGCTTGCTTGCGGTTGTCCATCGAGTCCGATGATGACATCCACTTCTATCGATGAGTCCTTTGATGGCTGTGTAGTCCTATCCTGGACCCACATGTCCTGTTGCAGGTAGGACATGTAAAAGTTGTGGTAGTGGCAGCAGGGGCTGCAGGTGCATTCCTCCTCAGTCTTCTCTCCTGTCTCCTGGCTGTCCTGTCCTCCATCATACGGGTTCCCACAAGGCACTGCTGTCGCCAGGTGTTCCGGTCAGCAGCAGCCTCCTCCAGAGCCTCAGGTCTGATCCTGCACTTCTTTAAGGCCATCTTTAGCTGGTCCTTGTAGCGCTTCTTCTGCCCTCCAGCAGAGCATCGACCATGGTATAGCTGGCCATATAACACCCTGAGAGGCAGCCGGTTTGGGAGCATCCTCACCACATGTCCCAGCCAGCGTAGCTGGTGCTGGGTGATCGTTGCCTCAATACTCCTACAGCTGGTCTTAAAGAGTATCTCAGAATGAGGCACATGGTCACGCCAGGTGATTCCCAGGATGCGCTGAAGACAGCGTATATGGAACCGTTCTAGATCCCTAATGTGGCGGCTGTAAGTCACCCAGGATTCACAACTGTAGAGGAGAGTAGTGACACAGACTGCCTGGTAAACAGAGATCTTTGTTTGGAGATGGAGGTTCTTGTTCTGGAAGACCCGACGCCGGAGTCTCCCAAAAGAAGCTGATGCCTGCCTGATCCTGTTCTGGACCTCACTGTCAATGGTGTTGTCTACAGAAAGGATGCTCCACAGGTACTTGAAAGATGGAACAACAGACAGCTGTTCACCAGCAACAGTGAAGATAGGTGGAGTAGATGGGATATTGGTGCTCCATTGGCACTGTTTTGATGGTGTTCACCGTCAGTCCCATCCTGCTGTATGCTCTCACACCAGCAGTAAGAACAGACTGGAGATCTTGTGGGCTATGAGATACCAGAGCACAGTCATCTGCATACTGTAGCTCAATGACTCTCATCCTTTGCAGTTTGGTGGTTGCCTGGAGCCTCCTTATATTAAAAAGGTTGCCATCTAGACGGAAGTCCACTGTTACACCGCTGCTGTCCTCAATCTCCTTGTGGAGAAGCTGGGTGACACAGAGCAGGAAGATGTTAAAAAAGTACTGGTGCTAATACACACCCCTGCCTAACCCCTGTACAAACAGGGAAGGAAGGAGATTCCTGTCTTCCTATAGTCACCCGAGCAGTCATACCGTTATGAAATTGGCGGAGGATACTGACAAACTTGCTGGGGCAGCCAAACTTAAGAAGAACTTCCCATAGGAGTTCTCTATGGACAGTGTTGAAACCTTTGGAGAGATCGACAAAGGCCATGAACAGGTCCTGGTGTTGCTCCCGACATTTCTCCTGCAGCTGCCGAGCTGTGAAGATCATGTCCACCGAGTTTCTGCCCTTCCTGAAACCGCATTGCGATTCAGGCGGCACTGATTCTGTGATGTTGTTGATCAGCCTGTGAAGCATCACCTTCGCCAGGACCTAACCAGCAACAGCAAGGAGCGAAATACCCCTGCTGTTGCCGCAGACAGCCTTGTCACTCTTGTTTTTATAAATGGTGACAATTGTGGTGTTCTCTCCATTGTTGTGGGATGTTGTCATCGTCCCAGACCTTGGTGATGTACTTGTGCAGGGTTTTTGTACACAAGTAGCCTCCTTGTTTCAACAGCTCAGCAGGGATGTTGTCATTACCAGGGGACTTGTTGTTTTTGAGAGAGCGGGTAGCTGATAGAACCTCCAGGAAGATTGGGGGCTGATCCAGGTCTTGCATCGGAGGAAGTGTAGGCAAGTCGTCGAGAACAGTGGGGTCTGCATCTGAGTCCTGGTTAAGCAGGGTACTAAAGTGTTCAGCCCATCTCAGCAAGATGCTAGGCTGATCCTTTAGGATTCTCAGCCCATCTGCTGTTTTCAGGGGAGTGATGCAGCGATTTGTTGGGCTGTAAATCTTCTTGACAGCATTATAAAAATTATGCATGTCATTTTTATTGGCAAAGGCCTGAATTTCATGTGCCTTTTTTGTCCACCACTCTTTCTGCATTGTCCGAATAGCCCTTTGTACATCCCGCCGAGCTCTCTGCCACTGATGCCTGATGATAATGGATGAGGGGTTCCTTAAGGTTGCCTGATGTGCTCTGTGCTTGTCCTCCAGCAAGTCGTGGATGGTGTCCGAGTTGTCATCAAACCAGTCTTGGTGGTTCTTTCTCTTATAGCCAATCATTTGGGCTGCTGCCTCACAAAGAGCCGAGCTGATGAAGTCCCACTTCTGGTCCATGGTCTTCTCAGGCAGACTCAAGAAATGCTCCCCCCCCCCACCCAGTTTCTCAACCAGGGAGCGACGAAAGTCATTTCTTGCATCCAGATTTGCCAGACGGGAGCAATCAAGTTTCCTTCTTTTGGGCCCTTGTAGTCGCAAGGGGCGGGGGGGCGCACTTGCATGTGGACCTTGGCCACGATCAGCCGGTGATCTGTCCAGCATTCTGCACCTCTCATGGCACGGGTGATGTGGACATCTCTGATGTCACTGCGCCTCACAATGATGTAGTCAATCAGGTGCCAGTGTTTAGAGCGAGGGTGCATCTATGAAGTTTTGTATTTGGCCTTTTGCTGGAAGATGGTGTTGGTTATGGTCAGGTTATGCTCAGAGCAGAGACCGAGCAATCTCACTCCATTTGCATTAGCCTGGCCAACTCTGTGTCTGCCAAGCACTCCACTCCATATCTGGTTGTTCTGACCCACTCTGGCGTTAAAATCTCCAAGTAAGAAGATCTTGTCATTCTTGGGGATCCGGCGAAGAGTTTCGTCCAGTGACTGGTAGAAGGAATCCTCAGCCTCACTCCCCGATGGCAGGGTCGGTGCATAGGCACTAAGAAGTGTAGCAAAGCGATTCTTAACCAGGAGGATAAAGAGTGTCATCAGTCTCTCATTAATGCCAACAGGTGTTTCACTGAGTCTTGGTAGAAGGGTGTTTTTGATGGCCAGTCCTACACCATGCAGATGTTGTTCTCCTGAGGGGTAACCCCTCCAGAAGAATGTGTAGCCCATCCCTTCCTCTGTTAAAGAGCCATCATCTAGGAGCCTGGTCTCGCTCAGTGCAGTAATATCAATGTTGTAGCGACTCAGTTCAGCAGCAACCAGAGCTGTTCTCTTATGGGGTCTATCAGAACCTCGATCCAGGAGTGTCCTTACATTCCATGTTGCCAGTTTTAGGTTGCATGTTCTCTTTTTATTGTTTGGACCGCAGAGGTGGAATGACCCAACAGGCGCGGTAACCTGTTCAGGCGAAAGATGGGTGGGCAATTTTTAGGCCACTTTTTCTAGGCCCCTCCCCAGTTGGGGTGAGCAGTGCTGTCCTAAATAGGGCTGCTCAATCACACAGGGGTCTACCGAAAACAGCTGCCACCCCAGCTGTTAGCGACCATAATAGCCCTGTGCTGCTGACGTGCAGGGTTATAGCTAGGAGCTCCCAGTAACATTCATACCTGCTCCCGTCGCCACACACCCTGTCGCTGCCAGACTTCAACCAGATGTCCAGGAAGGTAAGGCCCACCATGGTCAGAGGTGGACACCTGCGCATTGAATTATTTAGAGTGCCATAGGGGGCGCGCTCTTCCCAATAGCACTGTCTTCGCGATGATGAGGTAAACCTAGTGGCGTGGGTAAGCCCATGATGACCAGTCCCTCAACATGGCTGCAGGAGGCTGCCGGGTCCTTGGTCTTTTAAGTCCCGCCTTTTGCGCACCACCAGCGCATTGCATTTCTGTCAGGGGTTGCTCCCTTAGCCTTCACCTTAATAGATTACCCACAAGGCAGTGGGGCTATTTACCCATAGTTGGGGCAGGGGTTGACAGGCGTCAGGGCATGTCCACACAGGGTGGGCCTATACGCCGTGTCTCTGGGGCCCCCTGCTGCTCCGAGATCCCCTCCAGTTTAACCTGGGACCGCAAGGTACCCAGTTACCATGTGTGGCCACGAGGAGGCACTGCAGGGGTCTTGGTCTTGGTCTTCACACACACACACACACACACACACACACACACACACACACACACACACACACACACATATACACTACCGTTCAAAAGTTTGGGGTCACCCAGACAATTATTTTGTGTTTTCCATGAAAAGTCACACTTATTTACCACCATGAGTTGTAAAATGAATAGAAAATATAGTCAAGACATTGACAAGGTTAGAAATAATGATTTGTATTTGAAATAATAATTTTTTCCTTCAAACTTTGCTTTTGTCAAAGAATCCTCCATTTGCAGCAATTACAGCATTGCAGACCTAACATGATTGCACAAGGGTTTTCTAATCATCCATTAGCCTTCTGACGCAATGAGCAAACACACTGTACCATTAGAACACTGGAGTGATAGTTGCTGGAAATGGGCCTCAATACACCTATCTAGATATTGCACCAAAAACCAGACATTTGCAGCTATAATAGTCATTTACCACATTAGCAATGTATAGAGTGTTTTTCTGATTAGTTTAAAGTTATCTTCATTGAAAAAAAGTGCTTTTCTTTCAAAAATAAGGAAATTTCTAAGTGACCCCAAACTTTTGAACGGTAGTGTATATGCATATATATAAGCTTCTGGGAGAATGTCCTATGGACAGATGAGACAAAACTGGAACTTTCTGGCAAGGCACATCAACACTATGTTCACAGACGCAAAAATGAAGCATACCAAGAAAAGAACACTGTCCCTACTGTGAAGCATGGAGGAGGTTCTGTCATGTTCTGGGGCTGCTTTGCTGCATCTGGCACAGGGTGTCTTGAATCTGTGCAGGGTACAATGAAATCTCAAGACTATCAAGGTATTCTAGAGAGAAATGTGCTGCCCAGTGTCAGACAGCTTGGTCTCAGTCGCAGGTCATGGGTCTTGCAACAGGATAATGACCCAAAAAACACAGCTAAAAACACCCAAGAATGGCTAAGAGTGAAACATTGGACTATTCTAAAGGGGCCTTCTATGAGCCCTGATCTAAAGCCTATTGAACATCTGTGGAAGGAGTTGAAACATGCCATCTGGAGAAGGCACCCTTCAAACCTGAGACAATTGGAGCAGTTTGCTCATGAGGAGTGGGCCAAAATACCTGCTGAGAGGTGCAGAAGTCTCATTGACAGTTACAGAAATCGTTTGATTGCAGTGATCGCCTCAAAAGGTTGTGCAACAAAATATTAAGTTAAGGGTACCATCATTTTTGTCCAGGCCTGTTTCATGAGTTTGTTTTTTAAAATAATTCTATTGAACCACAATTCAAAAGCATTGTCTGATTTTCATTGGTTAATTTTCATATACTTTTTATTTATTACCACTTTTGTCAGATTCAAGTTATTTCTGTGACCATTGTGGGTTTTTCTTTCATTACCAGAGGCATACCAACAACTTTGTCCACGTCTGTATATGTTTTAGGAGGATTTCACTTCTCATATCAAATCCTCTCCATTTTTCTGTGGGAAGCACACATTTCAAAACTATGAACTGACCAATCAGCTTCCAAGTCTCCATGTCTCTCCTTTTTTAGTCAGTTTTACGACCTATGCTGAACAAAGAAACTCAGTGTAATTGGTCAAAAGTTTACACTAATGGGCAGATCCAATCCTGATCGTTGAATGTAGTTGGGCAAAACTTCCTTTTGTCTCCAGTTACGAGTTCAAAGTTGGGAGTTGGCTCTTGAAGAAGCAGTTTCTGCTTTCCCCCTTTTCTTTAAGCAGGCCCGGAGCCTATGCTCTGTGTAAACTTTTACTTTTTCTTTAAAATTCACTTTTTCCTATTTTACTCCTTTTTCTTAAATTACCGTGCTAAGAAGATTTTGTTTGATTTTCACCAAGCTTAAGTCAACTTTGTTCTGACCACAACACATCGGAAGAAATGGATTTGTGTTTTGTTTTGTTTTTTATTCATCAAGTTTGATTTTCTGATCGGACTTTGAACGATAAACAAATTTTATAGGGAATTTGACAACCTGGTCAAATTCCTTTTTCTGTGCATAAACAGGCATCAGCCAGTGCTGAACATCCAGCTTCTACAGTTGTGATCCCAAGGAATAGGCCTGTAGCCATGTTGGGACAGAACCTGCATGCCATTTTCTCTCAACAGAATCCACATACATCCATCCGGACCGCCTGCTACTGTCAGGCGACAAAGTCTGATTCTGCTGTGCTGAAGGTCTGTTGTCCAAATTAGATTTAATTCTTCAGAATATTCCTGGTGTAAGTTCTATAAACCTAATATCTTCGAACTCCTTTCAGAACTTCAACTGCATTTATATTTTCATTACTCTCCGTTCCTTTTTCAGAGTAACAGATTTTCCTTTTTATGAAATGGTTAATCATTATTTTCTTCATAAAATTGCATCCATTTTTCTTAACCAATGCTATTTTATGGTTTCTCATTTCCATTACAGTGCCAATTTAAGCTATGCTTTCCCTTGGTTCTAAAAATGTTTGATAATACACTTTATACCATCAACAGTCTAATGTGCTCATGATACATGTTGAATTCACTGCCTTAAAGTCATCCGATGTGTTCATCTAGCCTGAAATTTCTTATTAAACTATAAAAAATACATATGGGAGTCATTGTTTGATTTCATGTCCATCTTCTTGATTAAAAGCAGACAAGAACTCACAGGTTTTTGAGACTGATTCATTATTGGTACAAATACAGAATTATTAATAAAATTGTCCATTCTTTTGGACTGGTGCCCCACAAGCTTATGTGTGTTGGTAATGAAAAGAAATCTTCATTCCTACTCACATGCATATTTACATTAATACTTGTACCAACGATAAACTATTATATAAAACCCTACAATCATGTTTACAGCAACATTAAAGACACCTACAGAGCCACCCTCTCCCCCATCTTGGACAATCAGACCATCTCTCTCTGCTTCTAATACCTGCTTACACCCCCCTCAGGAAGTGATCACCCCCAACCAAACAAACAATTAAAACTTGGCCAGAAAATGCTCTCCTCCACCTACAAGACTTGTCTGCACTGACTGGAGCATCTTTGAACAGCAGGACCTGGACTCCTACATGGAGTCTGTCCTTTTTTACACCAAATGCTGTGTAGATAATGTGACAGTCACCAAACACATCCGTGTCTTTCCAGACCGCAAACCCTGGATGACGAGTGAAGTCCAGTTTCTAATCAGAGCCCACAACTCAGCCTTCAGACAGCGGGACAGCTCTCTGTACAGCACTGCCAGAGCCAAACTGAGGAGAGGCATACAGTAAAACTTGCAAAGAATGCCTGTTGGAGGAAAGAGGAGGGCTTCCTCACAGACAACAACCCCCAACAGATGTGGAGAGGTATCCAGGCCTTCACCAACAACAGGGGCCAGGGCCCCTCAACATCAGACAACAGCCTCACTCTGGCAGAGGAGCGTAACAACTCCTTTGCCCGGTTTGAGCACACCTCCCCTCAAACTCGCCCCCCTCCCCTCTCCCCCCTTCCCCCCTCCTCCCCCCTCTCTCTACAGGTGCACGAGGTGAGAAGGCAACTGAGAGGAGTGAATCCCCGCAGAGCTGCTGGTCCAGACAGCATCCCAGGAGCCACGGTGGACAAAGCATATGCAGAACAGCTGGCAGGGATCCTCACCAAGTTGTTGATCCTCTCCCTCATGCACGCCACCGTCCCCTCCTGCCTCAAGGCCTCCACCATCATCCCCATTCCCAAAAAGTCCGCAATTGACAGCCTGAATGACTACAGGCCCATAGCACTCACGTCTGTAGTCACAAAGTGTTTTAAGCGACTGGTGTCCCAGCACATCAGGGACTGTCTTCTCCCCTCCTTCGACACCCACCAGTTCGCCTACAGGGAGAGCCAGTCCACAGAAAAAGCTATTGCCACCACACTCCACACAGCGCTAAGTCACCTGGAGAACCCAAGGAGCTACATGAGGATGCTCTTTGCGGACTACAGCTCAGCTTTCAACACCATCATCCCAGATATCCTGATCAACAAACTGCACCTCCTCCAGATGCCCCTCCACCACCACCACCACCTGCTTCTGGATAAAAAACTTTCTTACCAACTACCCACAAACAGTCACACTCGGCCCCATCACTCCTCCACACTGTCTCTTAGCACTGGCTCCCCCCAGGGCTGCATGCTAAGCCCTCTTCTGTACTCCCTGTACACCTGTGATTGTATTCCAACCCACCCAACCACCGTCATCATGAAATACGCTGATGACACCACCTTGGTTGGGCTCATTTCCGATGACAATGAGAAGGCATACAGGGCGAAGGTAGAGAATCTGCTGCTGTGGTGCCAAGCAAACAACCTGAAACTGAATGTCCAAAAAACCTAAGAACTCATACTGGACTTCAGGAAGAACAGACAGGACCACTCTCCCTCCTCATAAATGGCGACCGTGTGGAAAACGTCCCCGCCTTCAGATTCCTGGGCACCCACATCTCCTCTGACCTGTCCTGAACTGTCAACACCAAGGCCCTGGTGAAGAAAGCCCAGCAGTGGCTGCACTTCCTGTGTGTCCTGAGGAAGAACAACCTCGACCAAAAGCTGCTGCTGACCTTCAATCGCTGCTCAGTGGAGAGCATGCTCACCCACTGTCTGGGTGTATGGTACGCTAGCTCCACGGCCAAGAACAGGAAGGCTGTGCAGAGGGTCATCAATACCGCCCAAAAAATAATCGCCAGCACTCTGGCCTCCCTGGAAGGCATCTCCAGATCCTCCTGTCTCAGAAGGATCAAGGCCATCACAGGAGACCCCTCACATCCCGCCCACCACCTATTCGACCTGCGCAATGGTTCAAATCGATCAGGTCCCACACCTCCAGATTAACAAACAGTTTCTTCCCCTGGGCCATCTGAACTGCAAACAGTCAGAGGCCCCACCCCCCTCCCACCAAACGCTCACTTGCTCAGAACTGAGGACCTTTTAGTTATCCCAATAACTCATCTGTCTTTGCACTCCTCACCTTCATGTATATCGACCCATCCGTGAAACCACTACTATGTATGTTTTCCATAATCCTTGGGCCATTATACTCTATTGTGTTCAATTGTATGTCTGCACTCTGCACTCTTATGTACATAGTTCCACCCACGTAACCACTACCATACCTGTGTATATTTACATAATCCTGGGTGGTTTTATTTTTATTTTATTTTTGTTTTCATTTATTTTTATTTCAGTCGTGTGTTTGATCGTGTGTTCTGTAACCGTGTTTTTATCCTTATCCTTCTCCTTTACTTTATTGCGTAGTAGCCTGGTGGAGCACCCATAATTTCGTTGTACTGTACTACTGTACAATGACAACAAAGCCTATTCTATTCTATTCTATTCTATTCTAATATGTAGTCCTAACGATGATTAGAATAATTTTTATCAAACATACAAACCACTCAAAATAAGGATAATTAAATAAATAAACAAACTAATTGGACATAAGGTCATAACTACGTTAGGAATACACAGCACTTACAGCTTATAATCCCAGTTACAATACAAGGCAGTGCAAGGCTAGCACTCTCCCTTTGAATATGTAAGCAAAAATGCTTACATATGCACATACTATACACATGCTATCGCTCTCAGGGAGCCTCTGGGATTTGCTCGGCTCCCTGACAGCTGACAGCCACGCCTCCCTCTCCTGCCAGTGATACCAGCTGTTTGTCATTACCGTTGTGTTCATTCTCCGTTCATTCACGCAGACACATACATAATTACATGCCTGCCCACAGTCATCCTGCACTCACTCATACACTCTCTTGCACACATACACACACACCCACTCATCCAACACACACACCTGTGGTGACTTAGTCCAGCCCATTCATTCCTATGTACCCATTCACACTACACACACCGGCTATCACTTCCCTCATTATGTTTTGCATTATTTAAGCCCTGTGTCTGCTCGAGGGTATTGCCGGATTATTGTTCTCCACAGTGTATGTTTCCGCCTGGACTACACAGTGTTTCAGCTGCATGCATGACTAGATGCCCTGCTTGTTTTTCCCCGCACCGCATCACTCTGCATGTCATTTGTGTGTTCTCTTTCTGTTTACGCAGGTTGGTTCTGGGATTCCTTCCATGGATGTCTGTGTTCCTGGCCCAGTGAGTATTTCGGTACCCTCCGCTTCCAGTTTCGTCTAGGAAGCGCTCGGGTGTCCATGCTGCCTCCCCCCGCTGTTTAGATGTTCTGCAGCGCCTTGGGTCCACCCTGGACTTACTCACTGGTGAGCTGAGGAGCGTCTCATGAGCTTTCCAGAGGCTCCTCGCCGTTCTGTGTTCTTCGGTTGTTTTTTGCTGGACTGTTTGTCAACTCTTTTGTACAATAAATTGCGCACAACATCTCCTGCGTGTGGGTTTCATCTTTTCTGCCTCAAAACAGCAGAAAATCATAACATTTAAACCAGATAAACAACAGCAACAAAAAATACAGGTAAATGAAACAGGACTAAAAAGGTGTAGACTGAAGCTATAGCTTATTTTGTCTACCCTTTTACATTAAACACCATAAATTCATTATAAATTTATACGGAAGGGTGACAGACCTTAATGTATGCCTAAATACTGTACATACAGGCATTCTGTACAGATAAATGGATACACACACACACACACACACACATACATACAATATATGTGCAATACATATACATTGTACAGACCTATATCCAGCCCAGGAAATTTAATATTTCAATACTCATACCTTAGAATTATAATTCAGAATCATCTGATACTTTAGTAGTTTTTTAAAGCTACTATGTATTACATTCTTTCAATTCCATTTCTAATTCATTCCATAAATTGACTCCATACACTGATACACATCTTTGTTTTACATTTGTTCTGGTTTTGTTTTTTGTGAACATACACTTCCCTCTGAGTTCATACTGGCATGTTTTCATTTCAAACAGCCTCTGGATACATGCTGGCAACACCTTATTGTGACCCAGAGGATAGTGATCATGTCACTATCGTTATGGACCTTGGCAATAATGGCACATGGTCGATCATTGTCTGGTGGACTCGGTCTATTTTGACAGGCTTGCTGATGTTGCCTTGTCCTAGCAGCTCTGGGATTAATCGTGAAACAAATTTGATGGGGTGGCCACCTTCTTCACCCTCCTTAATGCCCACAATCAGGATGTTAAGCCTGCATGAGCGTTCCTCCAAATCATTCACTTTAGCTTTGAGGAGTGTTCTGTCAGAACAAGGAGCCAAGGACGAGGCCAGGTGTCAAACTGAACACACGTTTATTAGAGAGGCACCACACAGCACACACGCAGCCGTCAGGAAGAAGAGGTGGCAAAGAGACCGCCCCTCCTGCCTGCTGTCCTCTTATAGCCACCCGTGCCTCACAAATAAAAGCCTAAACTCTAACATAATAATTATATCTAACTACACAACATTCTTCCCCCCTTCGCAAAAGCCAAAAACACACACACAATTTGAACCCACCCCAATTTAGGACCCGAGACACGCACTAAAAGTAATTAAACAATACAACGCAAATGGCCTGACACAGTCACACAATAACTAAAACTAGGGGGGATGGGCAGACTGCCACCTCACCCCACATGGCAAAGTGGGTGATTCTGCTGCTTACACCTCAAACATTTCCTAATTCAAACATGTCATCAAATTAATCCCCACGAACTTATGCAAGCAGCAAACACATTTAACATAAATATACCAAAGAATCCGATCATAATAATGACCCAGTGACATTCAAAATGTAAGGTCATGCAAAACATTTTAAGCATATATTAACTATAGAAACAAACCTGTGCCGCCCCCCCACCCCCCATCCCGGACTGTCCTTCCATCAGTCTGCCCCTGGAGGAAATTTGCCTCTCAGGCCATCGCTGACTGTCTTGACTCCGGTGCACCTCCTCTTTGACACCACTAGAGGAGTCCCATGTCCAGGCCCACGTCCACCAGTCATCTCCCGGACACGTCGCAGCTCATTCAGGTGCGTCCATGAGCCATCTGTCAGTTGGAGATAGGCGTCCTCCCATCTGGCCACCACATGCAGCCACCCCTGATGCTCCTCCATCAGCCGCTTGGCCCGCACTCGCCGCAACCGTGCCTCCTCCCAGGCCCAGACCACATCTGCAATACCCAGAGGGGCCTTGCTCGGCTTGCAGGGTCTCTGCTTGGCAGGTCATTCTACTGTGCCTGACAGTCCGGCCCCGACCTCTTTTAACATCGCTGCCGCCATCGCTGTTGTGGCCCCCTGTGCACTGGCCCATTCCAGCCAAGATCCAGGAACAGATGGAACCAGCCTCTCAATGTTGCCCGTCATCACAGGTGTCCCGCCATGCCGCCCAGTACCCTCATCCAGGGCGGCTTGAGCTCTGGTATAGGGACGCTCCTGTGATGACCCTGGGTGACACTGGTCTTGCTCACTCTCCAGGGTGCCAGGCATGTTCTCATCCCACACTACCCCATCTTCCACTCTCGGGACCAGCCGGTCCCAAAATCCACAGCCCAACCACTCCTCCCCAGCACCGCTTTTAATGGTGAAGCCCAGACCATAAAACTGGTCACATCCCATTATGTTCTCTCCACGGGCTGTCATGGTGAACTTCAGGTCACACATCTCGGCCATTTTGTGCCGAGCCATCAGTCTCAGCATTCCCACCGTGGTTAGCCATCTTCCTCCGTAACCACAAAGCGGCGCCGGGTCACCTCCAATCCTGTAGTGTGGGAAAAAACACCTCACGGTCACCCAATTCACCACGAAGCCCACGACTCCCATATCAATCAACAGTGGCACCACCACCCCGTCCAACTCCACCATACAGTATGCGTGTCCATTGATGCTCAGGGACACAGTGTGGACAACCGTGGGGGCGGGAGAGTCCTCTTTGCGCCATGGACTCCCTCGCTCAAACTTGCGACATGCCCTGGCGAAATGATGCAAGTGACTGCACTTGCCGCAGCACTTCCCTCTCGCCGGACACTCTCTGGCCTTAAAACGGTGCTTCATGGACCCACAACCCATACATACGGGTGTTCCCAGGGCAGACCTCATTTTCACAGTGTTGGCATCATCCATATCACCATCCACGCCACCATCGCTGTCCGGGTCCACTGCATGCGCTGTCGGCTGTGATCCCAGTTGTCGGTGTGCCAAAGTCTCACTTAGCTCCCTTGATAGTTTATCCGCAGCTTCCAGCTGTTTACCTAACTCGATGGCTGTAGACAGTATCAGTTCACCCAAGAAAGTAAGCAGCTTCGACCTAATCGCAGGGTAGTTGGTATGCTCCTCCAACTGGTCACAAACCATCTCCTCCTCCAACGGTTCAAACTGGCATTCGCTGGCCAACAGCCTCAGGTCTGCCACGAACCGCTGAACAGACTCAGCCACCTGTTGGCAGCGCTGTCAAAACTGGATTCTGCGGACAATGACGTTTTCCGGGGCGCGAAAATGGCGCGCCATTAGCCCAACCACTTCTTCAAAACTATCACAGTCACCCATTGTGCTTAGAATTCACTGTCCCTCCATTCCAAGATTATGAACCAATAATGCACATGCCCTTAATTTCTCCAGCTTCCCAAGGTTTAGTGCCACCATGTACGTCTGGAAAGCGGCAAACCACCTCGACCAGGGAACAGGTGGCTCACCAGGAAGCTCCAAAAACGGCTGAACAGGTGTAACACACGTGTCCATAACTGTTTTTATCCTTGTTGCCAAAATGTTATGTCGGAACAAGGAGCCAATGACGAGGCCAGGTGTCGAACTGAACACACATTTATTAGAGAGGCCCCACACAGCACACACGCAGCCGTCAGGCAGAACAGATAGCAAAGAGACCACCCCTCCTGCCCGCTGCCCTCTTATAGCCACGGGTGGTGGCAAAACCAGAAGGTGGAGCCGCCACCCGTGCCTCACAAATAAAAGCCTAAACTCTAACATAATAATCATATCTAACTACACAACAAGGAGACCGTTAGCCACCCGTAGCTCTTTACATGTAGCTTCCAGTGTTGTGATGCGACTATCAGCGGCCGAAAAAGCTTCGTCAAACCCATCCATGTGGTGTTCTACCTCACGGTGTTCTTTCTGGAGTATGGTTAGACTTGTCTCGATTTTATCAAAACGCCCCTCCATAGATTTTTTCAGTTTGTCCATGAGACTAGAGACTTTGGCTAGCTCACTTCCATGACTAGCAATGGCAGATAGTATGGCCTCGTTGCTAGCATCAGCTGAGCTCCCTGCTGCTGCTCACCTTTTTTTAGGCTTCATTTTGCCAAAACTGGACACGGTGCAGGCTCCAACAACACTCCCTCAAAAGTTTGACCGAAAACAGTTCACTTGTGCAGTGGTAAAATAATAAGAGTGTGGAGGACCACATGGAGCCCCAAAGAGACACGTCTACTCCATCACTGCACACGAGTGCCCCCTCCCAATTTGTGACTTTTTTCTTATAAGTTTGTGACTTTTCTTCTCACAAATGTGCAGGGTTTTTTTTCATAAATTTGTGACATGTTCTCATAAATTTGTAACTTTTTTCTCACAAATTTGCATCTTTTTCTCATAAAATTATGACTTTTTTTTCTTTTAAATCTTTTCCTTTTTTTTCTGGTAAATCTGTGACGTTTTCTTAGAAATGTACAACTTTTTACACATAGATTTTTCCTGCAAATTGGGGTTTCTCATGAACGTATAACTTTTTTTTCTGGTATATTTGCAACTTTTTTGTCAGTTTGCAATTTGTGAGTTTTACTCAAGTAAAAGTAAAAAGTTTGCTGCAATAAAACTACTCACAAAAGTACAATTTTGTGAAAAAAAATTATAGTACACGTTGCTGAGTGACTGTAACTAGTCACTACCCACCTCCGGCTTTAACTTATAGAAAGGAAATGCATTTGCAGAGCGTTAAGCTAGTCACAGGATGCTATGTCATCTGAAATGTGTTGCATCAAACCACAACTCCTTCACATGAGCTTCTAAAAGCGATACGATCTTCCATCTGCTCACTGAGCAACGACTTCAGTGCTGACACTTCATCACCCCAACCATGCTGCAGACTCAGACTTACCCTTTGTCGCCGCTTGAGTTGACCTGAAGCACTTTGTATCCAAAGAAATCCTTCTGTTCTCCAGAGTAAACACCAGGATTCCTCACGTTGATGTTGAAAGCCAAAGTTGCAGGGATGGTTGCAGCTTAGGGAGGGGAAACAAAGAGTTAAAATGGTAAAAGGATCAACTACCAAACAATAAGTTGTGGTGTGGGCACCCAGCACAATGCAGACTGATAATACGCAACAGACTTACACAAATGGTCCCCTCCAGTATACAACTAGGACAATATCAGTCGCTACGGAGGGTGACAATATGTATGGGTACATATTCATACTATGTAGGATAACTAAGTAGACGGTTATGCTGTTTATTCCATCTTGCTACAATGCTCCGCACTTTGTATATATATTTATATATTTATGTGTACGTATGTATATCCACTGCTCTTATTTATATTTTTCATATCTTCTTAATTGTTGCTCTGAGTGTTGCTATCCCTGTGCTGTTGCAATCCTGGAATTTCCCCATTGTGGGACTAATAAAGGCTTATCTTATCATATCTTATCTTATCTTATCTTATCTTATTCACGCTCAGCAGGGATTTGCGTACGACCAAAAGAACCACAGGAGACAGTCAGACGGGACTGAATGCATGCATCTTTTGTGCCAACCAATGTCATGCTAATCATGTGTATTGACCGATGTGTATTGGATGACAATTGATATGCTAATGTGCCATGCATTCTGTCTGTATCACCGTATAAAAGAGCTGACTTTACATGCCTCACTAACGCACTCAAAACGCACTCAGAGCTCACACACAGCACACAATGCTGCAGTGTCTCATGACGATGGAGGAATAAAACTCTTAAACCTTTAGCTCACCGTGTCTGCCTGCACTTATTTATACCTCCACAGTGTCAAATTTTGCAAAAATAGACACAATCTAAGGGGCAGGGCTGTTTCTAGCTGAGTGGGGCCTATGCAAAATTGTGTTGGTGGCCCAGGTTTTTGTCATTTGGAAGGGTTCAGTAAATTTAAAAAAAAAAAAAAATGTTCTCTTGAAACAAAAACAGTAAAATAAACTTGAGCCATTGTCTACGTGAACAGAAAAAAAAAAAAACTTAAACCATTATACAGAATAAAAAATTAACCAGCATCAAGTTGCAAATTCCCAAGAAAAAAGTTGAAAATATATAGTTGAAAAAGTAGGAAATTTAAAGAAAAACGTGTACAAAATTTACAAGAAAAAGTTAAAAAATTTATGGGTAAAAGTTGCAAATTTACAGGGAAAAAATGTTGCACAATTACAAGAGAAAAGTTACAAATGTACAAGAAAACGGAACAAAGCAGAGTAAAAAAAAGTGTAAAGTTAATAACAAAAAATACAAATTTACAAGAAAAAAAGATTCAAAATTTTTGAGAAGAAAATTGCAAATTTACAAGAAAAAAAGTAGCCAATTAGAGAAAAAGTAAGGTGTTAACGACAACATTCTGACCTCCTGGCTGGGACTTTTTCTTGGTAGAGACATGACATCAGCACAGTTATGCTATTGGCTGTGACATCCTTACTGGCCACCATAGTCTCTCATCCAACTGCTCAGATGCAAATATTACGATTGTTTTGGACCCGTAAAAGTATTTTTTTATCAATTTATTTTTTTGTAGAATATAGATCAAGAATAGGCAACTGGAAGGCCACGGGCCACATGCAGCCTCCGACGTCATCCACTGCGGCCCGCCAGTCCATTTCCAAAAATCAATTATTTATCAGTCCCTCCAGGGTTTCGTGAGATGTTTTTATGATTGTTGCGGCCCAAAAAGCCTGAATTTGCAGGAGCTTTTTTAAAAAGTTGCGATAAAAGTTGCGGTGTTTTTAGAGTGTTTTCTGCATTTAAAGTTGTGGGAAGAATTCCAGATTTTAAAGCAGATGCTTTTTTCCAGTTTACTGCAATGATATTCTATATAACAATACAAGAAAAGCACAGGATTGTCAAAAATTTCCTATTATAGTGATTTGTAAATTAAGCAGGAAACTTCTGCTATACAGAAAAACTTTTGTGCAAGAGCAAATACAAACATTAACACAATATCCATTACAACAGCTAAATTGCATTGAACGCATGTTAAAGAGTTTAGATTTGGAAATTATTGGCAGCACCTTCATTTGAAAACTCCTTACGGTTCCCAACCACCATTTCCAAGCGGAGAGGAAAAAATAAATTATTCTGCTGTACTGTATTGGCTATTGGAGTCTGTGTTTTTCTGAAAAAAAAAAAAAAATACAGAGAATATTCTCTCTCTTTCCATGCCTACCTGTCTGTCTGCTGCATGTCGGTCTTCACACACACACATCTTTCATTTACAACAGGACGGCAAGGGGAGGGGTGGGATGGATGGGTGGGTGGGTGCGTTTGTCCGTCCAGAGTCCACACCAGAGAGTCACAGTTTTAAAGCTCGTTGACCAAATGTAGTAATGATTTTACCTCTAAAGATGTATAAATATTCAAACACCGGCTGTAGTGTAGTGTACTCTCCTCACGTGCGCTCCCACAACGGGGTGCTTTTGGGGCAGGCGCATGTTTTTCAACACAAACCCAGTGCTTTGCACTCTGGTTGTGTTTGGAATGTTCACTCACTCATTCACTCCCTACTTGCTATAGAGTGAATTTAGATATAGTGGACTATATAGAAAACTCAATATAACAATAAAATTTATTACATTTCAGACACTACTGGGCTCATCATGGTGAGACAGTAAAACATCACAGGGCAACAGTGATAAAAAATGAATACCTGCATGTAATTTGTAGTAAATATATATTAAATCAAATCGTTTTTCCCAAATTAATGAATATAAATACCTTAAGCCTTAAGGTATTTAAGGCTTAAGGTATGTGCTTGTGATGTGAAGCTCTCCTCTCACTGCTCCGTTGGCTGCGCATTACATTATGGGATATATTGGCTAATGTAGTGACCATCCATTGTACACTACTTTTCAAAATGCGTTGTGGGATTTTTTGAGTGTACTATACAGTGAATGAAATTTTGAGTTAAGATTCTGAACAGCACTACAAAATGGCTGATTCACTATATAGTACACTATATGGGGAAGGAGTGAGCATTTCAGACACAGCATCTGTTTGCAGATGTGTTCCAATACTCACTATAAACTATAAATTCACTACTCACTGTAAGCACGGATGTGAACACAGTGCAACGATGTATTTGATTGGTTAGACTGAGCATTTCAGCACCAGTTAGACACAAATTTGATTGGTGAAATTGGCGGAAGTTGATGAGGATTTGCCAAAATTGCGGGAAAGTTGCGGTGATTGGACAAAGTTTGCAAGGTTGTGCAATAGTTGTGCTGATTGGCTGATTTTGCATGAATTGGTGTAATCGCAACATCACAAAATCGTGGAGGGACTGATTTACAGTATATCCCGTTTGAATGTAGTATTTGGAACTGCATTCTGAAATGCAGTTATAGAGTCCGCCAGCAGATCAATCTAATCTAATCAAAACCTAGGTGCAACTCTGAGTGGTCAAGCAAGAATGAGGGAGCCACAGATCAGGGCAGAGCTGCCAAGTCCACTTATTATAAACGATTTTGGGCTTGTTTTTTGTCTAAAATTGCTTGCAAATCTCGTCAGTCGTGGGTTGCGGGTTTTTGGGTTTGTTTTTTAACATATTGTTGCTTATTTCGGCTTGCTTTTTGGGGAAGTTAAAGAGGAAAAAGTGGCCTGCCAGGGGAATCACTTCTGGTGGCCAGTGATCCATCCAGTTTTTCTATAGAGATCAGTGGCCCACCGGACTCCACTTGGCTCTATACTCACTAATGGGGTGTGAGCTATCCAGGTTTTTTTTATACACATCAGTGCATATGGGACCTTAAATAAAAAATATATATATATATATCCCCATTGAAATGAATGGCAAGAGCAAAATCATCTTTTGATCCTGATCAGATTTTGCCATGAGTTGCACATATGATGTTTGTCAATTTAAAAGATAATTTTCAACTTAATTAAATATATATATTCACCTTATTCCTAGGCCCCATGATGTCTTGCGTGAATTATGGTAGCAACTGTCACCATGGGGTGAGACGCCGGCTCGGCGCTCAGCCCATGCTCCTTTTATCCCTGCCTCTCATTGGGCAGTGCCTCAGCTGGTTCCCAGCTGTCAGTGTCACGGGACGGCTGGGGCCAATTAATCCTCATCAGCTGGGGCGCTGTTAATGAGTATAAAGAGGAGCAGCTTCGATCATTCGGGGCTGCGACATAAGCACTGCTAGGCTGAAGCCCCTTCGTCTGGTGTCAGCTTCTACTCCTCTTGCAGCATTCCGGTGTTTGTATCCCGCTGTGAGTATGCACGTCTTGTTACCCCCATGTCCGGTACGAGCTACCTACCCCTGCGCTGTGCAGCCTGAGAATGTACGTCTGTATGAGTGTCTGTGCTCTCCTCATCCCTTATCCCTTACCCAGAATAAAACATCTCGACTCACTGGCTTGTCCCTGGCTCTGATTGCCCGGCTCCCTAGAGCCGGATATGACAGTATGTCGCAGCCAGAAGAGTTGCCGGCGGCCGTGAGTCGCTGTGGAAATGCACCTTTCTGTCCGGGTGTCAGCGCTGCTAGCATGCCGTTTCCCAGGAGTCACTTCCGGCGCCAGGGCGACGAGCTGAGGTCCATCTCGGAGGCTGTCGACGGGACGTTCTTCACCCTGCACGACGCCTCCAACGCGAGACGCTGGCATCCGGGCCGTGCTGAGGAACTCCTGGACTGTCACCCTCACTCTCTGTACCATCTGGAGGACAGTGCCAGGATAGACGCTGCAGGTACACAGCGAGAGAAGCTCCACGGGGTGGATGGAAATCCCGGCAGGGAGTCGAAGTGGGCGACGTCTTTCCCCGCTTCGGAGTCCCGTTCCTGCCGCTATTCGAGTCCGGGAGTTCGCGCCAACCAGAGGACTTCCCCCGACCTGCGCCACGTCACTCGGGATTCCCTTCAAGGAGCCGCAGCTGACAGCAGTTATGTCCGGGGTCGAGTGGCTGTCGCGAGCTCTACTGTGTTTCCTGTCACCACCTTCAGGCATGTGGCGGCGGCAGTGAGATTGATGGTGAGGACTTCAGGGCTACGAAGCTTTCCCGTGCTCGACGCCTTCCTCGTCTCGATCTCCGATCTGGAGCGGCGAATCCTGGGTTTCCCCCTCGCTTCGTCCCCTGGGAGTAGTCGTCATCACATCGCCGAGTCACCTCTGCACGAACCTCGTCCGGATCCAGTTCTGGGTCATCGTCAGGACCGTTCCTCCCACGCAGCTGTCATCCCTTCGCCTCGTCAGTGTGGAGATTCTACAGCCTCGTCCCCTGAGCCTCGTTCCCCCGCTGTCATTCCTGGACATTCGGGCTGGCTCACCCCGGCTGTTTCCCCCTCCTCCTCGACGCGCTTCCTGACCGCTGTGTGTGCCTGGAATCCCGGCCTGGTGAGCTCTCTGCTGGAGACAACGCGAGCGATCCTCAGACGAATTCCCGGGGGGTCCTCCGTTATCCCCGGGCGGGGAGAGGAAGAAGCAGATTCCACTACAGCAGGCGATACTCAACCTCCAGGGGGCAGGCAAGTCATTGTGTTTTCACACCTGCTTAATGATTTGCTCTGTCACATCCCTGGAGGAGAAGTTCAGGGTTCGCAGCTCCCTGAACTCTCCCCACCTGCTGTAACCTGTATTCCTAATCCCGCATCCTCTGTGTCTCTCTCCGCCGAGCGGTCCCCGGCTCCGGGTCAACGTGGTGGGATATGGAGAGGGCCTGTGGTTCCGCAGCTACATTGCGGACGGAGGAGGGGGACTGACTGCTGCGTGGAGTCTACGCTGACGACTGAGCGTCCCTGGGTCTCCACGGAGGAGCGGTTCGGTCCAGCGGGACGAGATTCTTCTGGCTTCACGCCGAGTGGATCGTCGGCGGGGTTACCTGAGCTGGAGGAATCTCAAGCTGCGCTGACCATCGTGCTGGCTGCGGGGCCCGACGCGGCTAGATGGGAGCCTGACAATGACCTCCTGACGACGGATCCTGGATCTTCGCAGTCCTGGACGGCGTCAGAACCCGAGATCAGGCGAGTGCTCTCCTTTCTTTTCTCTCTTTTTATCCTTGAGCACTTCAGCCTATCTCCAGGGGAGACGAGCAGGGTGCAGCCGCCCGCTGCGTCTGAGCTCGTCTCGCCGGGTTCTGGCGCTGCCGGTGATCCTGATCCCGGTTCTGTTTTCTCTTCTGAGCCTTCTTCCAGGGTCACCGGCGAGGAGTTGCTGTTCCTCGTGGTGCTGGAGGGTCCGGGTTCAACGTTGGAGGTCGGTTCTGGTGCAGTGTCCAACGTGGGTTCGCCCGAGACCCAATCGGGGTCCAACGTGGGTTCGCCTGAGGCCCGATCGGGGTCCGACGTGGGTGCTGCCCCAGTGTTGTCCAGGTCCGGTGAGGAGGTGGCCGTTTCCCTGAGGCCCGCCGCCCTCGTCATCGGCTCTCCCCTGAGCCTCTTCCACCGGGATCCGCTCTGACCCTTCGTCCGTCTCAACGGTCCTGGTGGTTGAGTGATGCGGTCGACGACCCGACCCACAGAACTTTCGGTTCGGCGATCTGGTTTCCCCCCACTGGTCTGTTTGCCTTTGGGCGGCCTGGTTCGGCAGCCGTTGGACTGGATTCCTGGGATCTGGGCCCAGAGTTCGCCGTCCGAACATTTCTCTTCCCCGGGTTGCCAACTGGACAATGGGCGGGGAGATTACCAGAACAATTCCGGCCGTTTTGGACTCTGCCTGCCGTCTCCTCGGGTGTCCTTTACTTCTTTTATTATTATTGAGGTCACTCGGGTGTAGTTTCTTTGTCCATTAGGGGAATATATGTTTTTGTGCTGTGTGTTGTTTTTTTTTTTAACCATACTCAGCATTTTTATCGTATTGTTATCCTGTTACCCTGTCACCTTTTTTTCCTCTTGGTGACTCACCTTGTGTATCGCGCTGTGTATTGCATTTTCTTATCTTTACTCAGCGTTTTCATTCACCCTTACCTTAGCCTTGGCCTCGTCGGTGCATCATGGAGTATGCGTGTGGTTTCCTGTTCAACCATACTCTGTGATCACCCCATTCTGTCTTATTATCCTCGTGGGGGGCCTTCCCTAGCCCCGACTTTAACATTGACTGTGTTTATTGTTTGAAGTAATGTGTTTCATTCCCACTTAACCGTACTTCATTATTACCCATTTGTCCTTGTCACCTCTGTTTCTTTAGGTGATCTTTTATTTATTCAGTGCTGTGTGTTTTGTTTTCTTTAGTATCCATGCACAGCGTTTTTCATCATTTTTTGTCCTGACCTTTGTCTTGTTGGTGCATTATGGAGTAGTGTGTTTTGTTCCCCTTAACTATACTCTGTGATTGCTTTATTCATTCCTGCCACCTTTTTGGTGGGTTTTTGGTTTTCTTTTTTTGCCCCGATCTATACGTTATTTGTATGCTGTCTGTAGTCATATTTGGTATTTTCCCTACCTGTGTCCTAACTCAGTTTTCTCCCTAACTGTGCTCTGGGTTAATCCTTTTCCCTGTGTTGTAGGGTATTGTATTTGGGTTTTTTTTTCTCTGCCCTGCTGCCCTACATTGGTCTATTGTTGTGTTTTTTTTTTTGTTTTTTTTTTTTGTCCTTCCCTTTGCATCTTCCCCTCCGGTCCTGCCTCCCTTCCGCCCACCCTAGGTGGGGAAGGGGGGGGGGCTGGGATGTTCCTGGTCGTTCGGGAGCCCGACCGTGAGGGGGAGGCTCTGTCACCATGGGGTGAGACGCCGGCTCGGCGCTCAGCCCATGCTCCTTTTATCCCTGCCTCTCATTGGGCAGTGCCTCAGCTGGTTCCCAGCTGTCAGTGTCACGGGACGGCTGGGGCCAATTAATCCTCATCAGCTGGGGCGCTGTTAATGAGTATAAAGAGGAGCAGCTTCGATCATTCGGGGCTGCGACATAAGCACTGCTAGGCTGAAGCCCCTTCGTCTGGTGTCGGCCTCAACTCCCCTTGCAGCATTCCGGTGTTTGTATCCCGCTGTGAGTATGCACGTCTTGTTACCCCCATGTCCGGTACGAGCTACCTACCCCTGCGCTGTGCAGCCTGAGAATGTACGTCTGTATGAGTGTCTGTGCTCTCCTTATCCCTTACCCAGAATAAAACATCTCGACTCACTGGCTTGTCCCTGGCTCTGATTGCCCGGCTCCCTAGAGCCGGATATGACAGCAACTTGCAGTACTAGTTTAGAACGTATGGTGGTGACTGAAATGGGACACTTTTCCTTGTTAAAAAACAATGACTTCGGCATCAGAAATGCGGGAACATGGCCTTTTGCACCTCAAAAACAGTAATATAATCATACCACTTCCCACGACTATCGAGGGATGGAAAGATGACCTAAAAAGTGGCCTCGTACACATTAGATCCGTTAGTTAGCACCGCTGCGAAGAGGCTAACGCTGTAAACAAATGACCCGTGCTGACAAAATGAGTCACTTTGAGGACATTTTCAAAACCGATGTAATGTTATTTCCATATTCTGTATTAAAAGACCTTCAAAATTATATTTAATTTGTAGGAAGTGCGCAAAAACAGACACAAAGACAATTTGCTTATATTTTGGCTAGCCTCATCCTGCCGTTCAACACAGACAGGATGGCAGGGCGACGCGGTCCCAAGCTGGCGGCCACCAGTGGATCAGACATGAGGACATTTGGTGAGCGGACACTGACAATATGCTTGCATGGGTGCAATTTTCAGTGGAATTTTGTGATAGCCGCATGTTCCTCCCCCATTCTGGGAGCAAATGTCCTATGCGCTCATGGTTTATTAGTTGATGTTGCTAATAGAAGAGTAGTGGATGCTGTCTCTTTTGCTTCTCTGCCATGAACAGCTCGGGGAGCTGGGTCAACAACACTGGTCAACGTTGCAGCTCTCGGGGGTAAGTACCAACAGTTACTCGCCCAGTTCTCAGCACTCACGGTTCCAACGTTTTCAGCGGCGGTAACTAAACACGGGGTCAAGCATTTCATCACTACTAAAGGTCCGCCAGTATTCGCACGACCTCGGCGCGTGGATGCAGCTAAACTGGCCAGCATGCACGAGGAGTTCACCAACTTGGAGAGGTTTGTCATCATCAGGTGCTCAAACATCCTGTGGGCATCCCCGCTTCACATGATGCCTAAAGCCGACGGGTCGTGGCGACCATGCGGCGATTTCCAGCGCTTCAACAATGCTACGGCACACGATCCCTACCCAGTTCCCCACATCCTGGATTTTTCCATGCACCTGGCTGGGGCGCACATTTTTTCCGAGGACGAGCACATCAGTCATCTCAAGACAGTTTTCCAGAGGTTGGAAGCGCACGGTTTGATAATTAACCCAGCAAAGTGCCAGTTCAGTGTGCCAGTGATTGATTTTTTTGGGGCCACCACATTTCGCTGAAGGGCGCGATCCCGTTACTGGGCAAGGTGTGCATTGTGTTGGACTTTCCGCGTCCACAGACCGTGAAGGCACTACAGAAGTTTTTGGGAATGGTTCATTTTTACAACCATTTCCTCCCCCGGGCAGCCCAGCTGATGCAGCCGTTGTATGCCGCACTAAAAAAAAGAAGCCTGCGGAAAGCATCAACTGGACTCCTGAGCAGGGCCAGGCTTTTTCAAACGCCAAAACAGCGCTGGCAAAGGCCGCGTTGCTTGCCCACCCAGATCCGTCTGCACGGATAGCGCTCACTACAGATGCGTCTGATGTGGTCATAGGGGCAGTGGTGGAGCAGTGCGTCTCAGGTTCGTGGCAGCCAGTCGCATTTTTCAGCAGAACGACAATGAGCGCAAATACGGCACATTCGACAGAGAGTTGCTGGCTCTCCACCTGGCGACACGCCATTTCCAGTTCTGGCTGGAGGAGCACAAGTTCACTGCGTTTATAGACCATAAGCTGCTGACGTACACCATAGCTGAGGTCTCTGAACCGTGGTCGGCCCGGCAGCAACGGCAGCTGGCCCCAGTCTCAGAGTTTACTACCGACATTCAGCACGTTGCCGGTAAACTCAACGTGGTGGCCAATTGCCTCTCGCGCACATTGGTCGCCCCGGTCTACGTGGGAGTAGATTTCCCCACCATGGCTGTGTAGCAAGCCGGGAACATGGACATTTGCTCGCTCCTGTCTGCGCCAACAGGGTTAAGACTGGAAAGCAGGGTGGTGCAGGAAGGGTGCCCTGCCCTACTCTGTGACGCCTCCACAGGCCGCCCACACCTGGTGGTTCCGAGCTCTTGGCACTGTCGTGTTTTTGAGTCAGTCCACTCCCTTTTGCACCTGGGAGTGCGTGCTTCAGTGAAATTAGTGAGGATGAAATTCCACTGGCCGCATTTGCGTAAAGAGGTGAAAGAATGGGCTGCAGCTTGCGTCGCATGCCAACGGGCCAAAGTTCACAAGCACACCAGAGCTCCCCTCGAGCCATTCCAAATTCTGGCTAAGAGGTTCAACCACGTCGACATGGATTTGGTGGGACCCCTACCACCATCGCAAGGTTTCACGTATCTTTTGACAATCGTGGACCACACTACACGCTGGCCTGAAGCAGTCCCACTGGTTTCTACCACATCCGCAGAAGTGGCGCGTGCTTTTTTGTCAGCTTGGGTGGCACAGTTCAGATCTCCGTTGGACATCATGTCTGACAGAGGCCCACAGTTCGTTTCAGAACCCTGGTCCGCGATGACCCAGAGCCTGGGGGTCAAAATTCACCGCACTACCGCGTACAACCCCCAGGCTAACGGGTTATGTGAGTATTTTCATAGGTCACTTAAAGCAGTGCTCAGAGCTTTGCTCATGGACACAAATTGGGTGGACCGCCTGCTTTGGGTTTTTTTAGGGTTGCGTTCAACACCGAAGGAGGATTCGGCAGCCTCCCCAGCAGAACTTGTTTTTTCCCCAGCCACTGCGGATCCCCGGAGAATTTTTACCGGAAAACCCTGCACCCGAGGCCATGCATTCTCGACGCAACACAGAGGTTTTGAGTGTACCGGGCCCGGCCCACCATTATTTTCCCCACACATTCGTTCCAAAAAGCTTGCAGAATGCCAGTTTTGTTTTCGTCAGGCACGATGTGCACTGGATCCCACTGCGCCCACCATATGACAGACCGTTTAGAGTGTTGGAACTGGAGGCGAAACATTTCATGTTTGACTTGGGAGGAAGTAGAAAGACCGTCTGCATTGACAGGCTAAAGCCCGTTTTTCTGTTGGCAGACGAGCAGGTGGTGTTTGCCCAGGCTCCCCAGCGTGGACGTCCACCGTTGGGGGCTCCGTAGGTTGGTGATTCCTCAGCAGGGACTGGCACTCGCAAAGAAGATGTGTTTTCTCCCCTCCCTCTTTCCCCCCACAGAGTGACGTGCCTTCCTGTGCGCCCTGCCAGCAGGGCAGTTCGACTGGATCAGCGACCCCCCGCTACAGCCACTATGGACGCCGGCTCAAGCCCAAAGGACAGCTGGGTTAAGGCCCATTCTGGGTGTTTGGGGTGGGGGGGGGCAAGGTGTTGGACTTCTCCACACAGAGATCAATGGACCAAGAGAGGAGACGTCGCCGTGGGGTCCAGACGGAACAGTAAAGGCTAGGCACCCCCCGGGGAGAGGAGCAGATGCCGGGCTGCCAGGAGAGGAGTGAAATGCGGCACCTGTATAACATCATGTTAATGCGCTGCACAAGCTTTGTTCTATACTTAATGTGAGGTCGGCACCTCGGGCCACCATACATGTAATTAAAGGTATAAAAGAGAGTTGCACAGTAGCCTGGGAGCTCTTTTTGTGATACTGTTTTGTTAGAGGGAGAATAAAGTCTGTGTTGATCAGCTCGTTGCCTGGCCTGTGCTATTCCGTCTACAGACTATACATTAAAATTAATTTGAAAAACTTTTAAAAACGCTATTTTAAATGCCCCTGCTACTCCACTCTTATTGACTGATTTAACACTACTGCAGCCGAAACCAGAAGTTCTGCCCATAATCGTTCCTACAGCGGCTCCCCCAGGAATAAGGTGAATATAAACCTTTATTCAGACTCACAGGTCCAGTTAAAAACAAACACATAAAGAAGAAAAAAACATACACAAAATTCACATTCAACACAAACAGGTGTACCAGTGCCTTCACAGCAGGGATTGATAATGCATGGTACTAAATCTTAACCCTGTTAAAGTTAAAATTATTTCATTTTCAGAGGCATTAAGCCTACAAATAAATTTAAACATAAGGTTCCTTAACCCTTTGAGTGTGAGAATTTGCATGCCGCTAGTGGCAGAACGTGGCGCTGCGCCTGTCATTTCACTCTGACCTTGCCGGCTGCATAGGGGATTTGTACTGATTTGTACTGATCTGTCAGTTTCAGAAGGTGGCAGGACTCAATGGATGACATGTAGTACACCAAAGAAGAAGAACTCCTCATTTCCTTTTCCTGTATTCCCTTCTTTTAGCTCAGAAAGCTAATATGGCCATGATCGGTCATTGTCACCATCACTAAGACGGCTTTGTACACAGAAAATAGCCGCGGGATACAAGTGAAATTTATGTGGGATAATCACAAGACTTTGTAGATGTGGTAGAGAGCATAAATGACAGACAGAACACAAAATAACGACCACGATAGGTGAAAACGCAGTGACCACGGCAGCGAGCGAGTCCCTTTAGCCACCGGTAAGTGAGGAATTTCTGTGTTTTTCTAATATTGTACTGATTTTTTGTTCATGTACTTTGAAGATAAGATGATGAGGTACCGCTGTGCAAAAAATGGTGTCAAAAGACTGAACCGTTCTTTGTGTAAATATGTCCAAAGTCCAGTTTTGACTGAGTTATGGAATTTAAAGAGGTGCCGCAACATTATGCAAATTAGATGCATTAAATTTCTTCCTATCTGAAAGTTTGGGTCATATTTTACATCTTTGTAATTGACAGTAAACCATTATCTCTTACCATTTTCAAGTTATAGCCTTGGAAATCTGAACTATTTTATTGACAAAAAATATTTACCAGTCTTGACCACTAGGGGTTATGTCGCAATTTGGCGACAGACACACTCAGTTGTAATTCCTGCAGCCATGAAACACTCACTTGCACTAGACCATCTTGGCCTGTCAGCAAGAGTCTAAGGGCATCGATAGATAGATAGATAGATAGACAGACAGACAGACAGACAGACAGACAGATAGATAGATAGATAGATAGATAGAAAGATAGATAGATAGATAGATATACTCCCTGCCTTATAATTGACCCATAAATGTGCAGTATACACGGGTGTACAGTATGCTCTGAAAAGAGACAACTTAACCTCATGTGAGCATGCACCAAACCTGTGACACAGAATGTACGCCTGTGCACATACCAAACAACGCTGTCTGTAGATAGCTTCATCGTCAGTCATTTGGTCAGTGATGATATGTCTAAGATATTTGATCGTATTACAGACTGGCAGAACATTCCCTGATAATTTAATTTTAAAGTTGTTGGTTGTCGTATAATAACAGAGTAATATTTAGTTTTGTTTAAACGACTAGCGGACAACAACTCCCATCATCCCACATCACTACACTGTAATCGTGTTTAGTGCTGTTACTTATACAGAATGCTCATGTCTTTTTTTTTTTTAATCAGAGTGTGGGGGACACAAGAGGACATGGCACTCCACCCAGGACAGGGTGTTGGTGGGGGAGAAGGTAGTCAGAAATGGTAATGGGGAAAAGGCGAGAAGAGCCAGCTAAGGGCACCAGAGGGCTAGGGGGGGTAAAGCCAAAGAAAGATGTGTCTTCCGCCCCCGCTGTGCCAGGTTCACACCTAAGGACACAGGGGTGCGAATGTATTGTATCAAGACCTGCTCTGTGACGGAATGTTAATGTGGATGTGGATGTGTGTGCATGTTTCACAGCTTGTATGTTAATGTGTTTACCCTGGGTGCCAGAGGCAGGAATAAAGTGTATAAGATATAAGACAGTTCGCTCTGGTACTCAGATTCACTCTGTTGTGTTTGATGGAGGAGAATAAAGTTGGTGTCATCAGCTCGTGGTCTCGTCTGATTCCTTCCTCCACACTGGTGACCTAGAGATGTGAAATGGAACACAGACCCAGCACCACCACACAGACACTCCCGCTGGAGGCTACCACCGCTGTTGAACCACGGCAGTCAGACTCCCGGACTTTTGGCTTCACAACCCAGCCACTTGGTTTATTCACGTGGAAGCCCAGTTCGCCCTCCACGGAGTCTCAACAGACGACACAAAGTACTATCATGTGGTGGCACCGCTGGACGCACACGTCACGCAGCAAGCCATGAGTCTACTCCAAGACCCGCCAGCCCAAGGAAAATCGCTCTCAAGCGGATGCTACAGCACCATTATACCTTTTCGGACAGGGAGAGGGCAGAAAGGATCCTTGCACACTCGGAGTTAGGGGACAGATCAACTGTGGAACTTATGGAGAGCATGCTCGCGCTAATGGGTAAAGATGACGGATTTTTACTGTTTATCCACCTCTTCCTCAGGAACCTACCAGCTACAGCACAGGCGATCCTCGCTAACTCCCCGCTGCTGACAGCCAGGAACTACAACGGGCTGGCAGAAGAGGCAGACTGAATCATCCTGGCAAACAGGGCTCTCAGCGTGCACATAGTGACACCGGGATCTCCAAAGGAATCCAACGAGGTCGAGGAGCTGATGGTGGTGGCGGGGACGGCCACCCGGAGACACAAAACCAGGACGCTGTATTTTTATCGCCGCCATTTTGGCAAGGAAGCACAACATTGTCTGACGCCATGCCACTTCAAGAAAGCCGGGAAACGCGACAGCCAGCAGTCGGCAGCAGCTGCGACTGCTGGCGACAAGGAGAAGCTGCTTTTCATCATGGACACACATTCTGGGAGACATTTTCTAGTGGACTCCAGCTCCCAGAAGAGCTTCATTTTGCCAGTCAGCATGGACTGGTTGGCAGAAGGCAGCGGCCTGGCTCTTACAGCCGCCAATGGATCCCACATCAGGACATTTGGAGAAAGAACGTTGATTGTGTGTTTACATGGACACAATACAACTAGGAACATACCGGTCGCTATGGAGGGTGAGAATATGTATGGGCACATAATCATACCATGTAGGATAACTAAGTAGACGGTTATGCTGTTTCATTCCATCTAGCAACAATGCTCTGCACTGTGTGTGTTTATATATTTGCATATTTATTCCATCTAGCTACAATGCTCAGCACTGGGTGTGTTTATATATTTATATATCTACATATTATTCCATCTAGCTACATTGCTCCGCACTGTGTGTGTTTATATACTTGCATATTTATTCCACCTAGCTGCAATGCTCCGTACTGTGGGTGTTTATATATTTACATATTTATTCCATCTAGCTACAATGCTCTGCACTGTGTGTTCATATATTCATATATTTATTCCATCCAGCTACAATGCTCTGCACTGTGTGTCTGTGTGTGTGTGTATATATATATATTTTATAGTAATACGTACATATGTTTATTAGCTGCTCTTGCTTGCTTGTTTTTTTTCTTGCCTTCTGATTGTTGCTCTGAGTGTTGCTATCCCTGTGCTGTTGCAATCCTGGAATTTCCCCGTTGTGGGACTAATAAAGGCTTATCTTATCTTATCTTATCTTATTACCAGTTGGACTTTGTGGTAGCTACATGTTCAGTCCCCATCTTAGGTGCTGATTTTCTGTGTGCTCACGGATTGCTTGTTGATGTTGCAAACAGATGCTTAGTGGACACCGTTTCATTTTCCTCCTTGCCCTGCACAGCTCGGGGAGTTGGGCACATGCTAACGTTCTAACTTCAGGGGGTAACTACTAGCGTTTGCTTTCTGAATTCCCAGCACTCATGGTTCCCACCATTTCCGCTGCGGTAACCAAGCACGGGGTCGAACATTTTATCACAATGAAAGGGCGCCTGTGTTCGCACAGCCTTGCCGCCTGGACGCAGCTAAGCTAGCCAGCGCGTGCAAGGAATTTGCTAACTTAGAGCGAATGGGCATCGTTAGGTACTCCAAAAGCCCTTGGGTATCTCCGCTGCATATGGTGCCCAAGGCTGATGGGTCGTGGCGGCCATGCAGCGATTTCCAACGCTTGAACAATGCCATCGAACATGACTGGTATCCCATCCCGCACATCCAGGATTTTTCCATGCACCTGGCCGGGAAGCGCATTTTTTCAAAAGTGGATCTGTCCCAGTTCACGCAGAGGATGTTCCTAAAATGGCGGTAATGACTCCTTTTGGCCTTTTCGAGTTTTTACACATGCCGTTCGGATTTAAAGGCGCAGCGCAAACCTTTCAGAGAATGATGGACATGGTGCTCCGTGACCTGCCGTTCTTTTTTGTCTACTTGGATGACATCTTGGTGGCTAGTGCACCAGAAGAGGAGCACCTCGCCCACCTCAAACAAGTTTTCCAATGGTTGGAAGCACACGGGCTTATTATTAACCCAGCAAAGTGCCAGTTCAGGCTGCCAGTGATTGAGTTTTTGGGCCACCACATCTCACCAGATGCATCCACAGACTGTAAGGGTGCTGCAGGAATTTTTGGGGATGGTCAATTTTTACAACCGTTTTCTCCCCCGGGCAGCAGAGTTGCTGCAACCGCTGTATGGCACACTAAAAAAAAAAGAAGCCCATGGGTAGCATCGACTGGACCCCCGAGCCGGCCCAGGCTTTCACAAACACCAAAATGGCGCTCGCTAACGCGGCTCTGCTGACCCACCCAACTCCATCAGCATGGATAGCGCTCACCACAGACGCATCTGACATCGCAATAGGGGCAGTGGTGGAGCAGTACGTCTCTGGTTCGTGGCAGCCACTCGTATTTTTCAGCCATACTTTGCACAACAACAAGCGTAAATACAGCACATTTGACCGGGAGTTGTTGGCCCCCCATCTGGCTATGCATCATTTCCAGTTTTGGCTTGAGGGCCGTGAGTTCACCGCATTTGTTGATCACAAACCACTAACGTATACAATGTCCAAAGTTGCGGAGCCATGGTCGGCTCAGCAACAACGACACTTGGCCACAATCTCTGAGTTCACTACCGATATTCAGCACATAGCCGGTAAGTTTAATGCCATGGCCAACTGCCTGTCAGGCGCATTAGTCTCCCCAGTCTACATGGTGATAGATTTTCCCGCTATGGCCACTGACCAAACCAGGGACGCAGACATTTGTGCGCTCCAGACCGCAGCTACCGGATTAAAACGGGAGAGCATGGTGGTGCAAGAAGGGTGTATCCCCTTGCTCTGCGACGTCTCCACCAGCCACCCCCGCCCAGTGGTTCTGAGCTCTTGGCACCGCCACGTTTTTGAGTCCGTCCACTCCTTTTCACATCCCAGCGTGCGCTCCTCGGTTAAACTGGTGGGGTTCAAATTTGTCTGGCCTTGCCTACGCAGGGATGTGAAAGAATGAGCTGCAGCGTGCGTCACGTGCCAGCGGGCTAAAGTGTACAACCAAAGCCCCCCTCGAGCCGTTTCAGATTCCAGTCAGGAGGTTCGACCACATACACGTGGATTTAGTGGGCCCCCTCCCTCCGTCACAGGGGTTCACACACCTTTTAACAATCGTGGACTGCACTATGTGTTGGCCGGAGGTGGTTCAGCTTAGTTCCACTGCATCTGCAGATGTAGCCTGCGCATTCTTGTCAGCTTGGGTCACATGGTTCGGATCCCCATCGGAGATCACTTCCGACAGGGGTCCGCAATTTGTTTCAGAGCTTTGGTCTGCGATGGCTGATAGCCTGGGGGTCAAAATCCACTGCACCACCACATACAACCCACAGACTAACGGTTTGTGTGAGTGTTTTCACAGGTCGCTTAAGGCAGCGCTCAGGGCCTCGCTGATGGATGTAAATTGGGCCGGCTACCTGCCTTGGGTTCTGTTGGGGTTGCGCTCCGCAGCTAAGGAAGATTTGGCAGCTTCCCTGACAGAGCTTTTTTTTCTCAGCCATTGTGGATCCCTGGAGAATTTTTGCCCAAGAGCTCTGGGCCCAGGACCATCCCACCCGCGGACCTTTTTTCCAGTGCAGGGGCTACCAGCGTTCCAGGCCTGGCACACCATTGTTTTCCCCGCACTTTTGTTCCAAGGTGCTTAGAGAACACCAAATTCGTTTTCATCAGGCACGACGCTCACAGAACCCCACTGCGGCCGCCGTATGATGGTCCATTTAGAGTGTTGGAATCTAGAGAGAAGCATTCTGTGTTAGACTTGGGGGGGGGGGGGGGGGGGGACGTAAGGAAACCATCTGCATAGACAGGCTGAAGCCCACTTATGTGTTGGCAGACAAACAGGTGGTGTTGGCTCAAGCTCCCCGGCGCGGGCAACCACCTACAGCGGCTCTGCAGGTTTGTGTTTCCCCAGCAGAAAAGGGTTTGCACGGAACTAACCCTTTTCCCTCCCCACCCTTTCCCCCTCCACAGACCGACCTCCCTTTCCACCCACCTCATCAAGAAGGCGTTTCGACTAGCCCAGCGGCTCCACGCTACAGCCGCTACGGGTGCTTGCTCAAGCTTCAAAGTCCAGAGGGATAGGACCCCTTCTGGGTGTTCGGGGGGGGGGGGGGGTATGTGTTGTGGGGGTTGTGTTGTTTTTTCCTGTAAATTTGCATTTTTCCCCTATATATTTGCTACTTTTCTGGGTGGAAATTGATACTTTTTTCATAAATATGTAACCTTTTTCTTGGAAACGTTCTACTGTTTTTCTTGTAAATTTGCAGTGTTCATCTGGATGCTGGTTAAATGTAATTAAATTGTAATTTGCAACTTTTAAACTTTTTAACTTGGCAGATTTTAACGTTGCAAATTTGTCCCTGATTTACATTTATGCATTTGTACCTTATGCAAAAAAATTATTGTGAATGCCCCAGTCCCCTGTGTTAAAAAATAATAAATCACCTACTGCTGGCACCACAGCACTGTATGTATTCAGTTTTTCATAAAGTCTGGCACTGCGATTACTTTTCTATAGGCTGTACCGCCAATGTAAACTTGGTACATCATTCTAAAATATGTGTGTTGTTTGGGTAAAGACCATATAATGCTCAAACTTCTTTGGACACTGTTTCTCAAAGAGCAATAAAAAAAAGACACATCAGAGTAAATAATACAGCATAAGAAATCACCCAGCTCCTGAGGTAAAGCAATTCAATGTTGTAAATCAGTTTAAATATTTAGGAATTCAAATTGTGCCTAAGCTAGAATCAGTCGCCAGTGCCAACTATGAAGCCTTAATGACAGACATTAATGAGGTACTTCAGAGATGGATGTCACTACCAATGTCGATGATTGGGAGAATTAATATACTTAAAAGTAATATCTTACCCAAAATACTTTATTTATTTCAATATATTCCTTTACCACCACCTTCAGATCTATTCTCAAGAATTAAAAAAAAGTTAGTGGAATTTATATGGAACAATAGGAAGGCTAGATTACGTCTGTCCTTACTATATTTACCATTTGATCGTGGAGGTCTGAAATGTCCAAACTTTATGTTGTATTACTGGTCAGCACAACTGAGGTCTATGACATATTATTTTTCATCAAATGATCTCCCTCACTGGACTGAAATGGAATCATACAATTTACCTTTACCTCTTCCCTTATTCATATACTCAGACTCGGCAAAAAAATTACAGAAACAAGTTAAAAATCCATTTGTAAAGCATATGATCAAAATATGGTGTGAAACCAAAAAAATATTTAAAAGAACCACACTTACTGTCACAATTTAGCCCAATATGGGGTAATCAATATTTTACACCAGGGAGAGCGGATGCTGTATTTAAAGTATGGAATTTAAAAGGGATTCAAAAGATTCAAGACTTATATCTGTCATGTTCAGATAACATAATGTCTTTTGAAGAACTCAGGATCATATTTAATCTTAATAGAACACATTTTTTAAAATATCTTCAGCTTAGGAACTTTATTCGATCAAATCAAAATAATGCTCTCACCCGACCTACTTATTCATCCTTGGAAAAAATCTTGACGAAAGATAATAAGAGAAAGGGTATTATTTCAGAGTTCTATAACTCATTGACACTATCCTCAAGTGAAAACTCACAGAAAAGATTGAATTGTTGGAAAGAAGACTTGCAAACTGAAATTTCAGAGGAACAATGGGAATTGGCTTGTACAGAAGCTCAAACCAAATCAATAAATGTACGTCTTAAATTGATACATTTTAAATGGTTAATGCGGATGTATGTTACACCGGTGGAATTAAATAGATATAACAAAAACATACCAAATATGTGCACAAAATGTATGGAAAGTAAAGGAACCTTATTTCATTGTTTATGGGAATGTAGAAAAATTAGAATGTTTTGGGAAGAGGTGAGGGTAACAATTGAAAAAAATAATTTCAAAACAAATCATATTGAATCCTAAATTGTTTTTGTTGGGTCTGCATCCAGAAAAGCATAACTTTAATAAGAGTGAAAGAGCATTCATAGACCTCAGTTTGCTTAATGCCAAAAAATGTATTGCACTATTGTGGAAAAAGACTCATAGACCAGATGTGACTCAGTGGTTAAGACAGATGTTAACAAACCTTCCACTAAAAAGAATAACATACATACTGAAATCAAAGGAAATTGTGTTTGAGAATATATGGAGACCTTTCATTGATTATGTAAAGAATTTAAACATAACTTTTGAAGAAGAAGGTGAATGATGTGTGTGGACCTTGTAAATTCCAAACTGGTGAATGTATAATATGTATATTTATGTAATGGATTGCCGAGACTAAACAGAGGAGCACTGTTGAAGACCTGTCTTTGTTAGTGGTTGTTGGTGTTTTTAGTACATTTTTTTTTAATTACTTTAGTGTTAGTGTTTGATTGTTTGTGTTATGTTTGTAAAAAAAAAAAGAGGTTCAATAAAAAATATTGTGGAAAAAAAAATAATACAGCATATGAAAACCCTCATGGGTGGTATGGCAGCTCGACCACAGAGAAATGTAGCTGAAGATTTTGGGTGTGTGTTGTTGAAGGGTGGTGCTGGGCGGTGTGACTGGTTCACGTCTTTAATACCCCATTTCCCACAATAGAGGTCACCACCCACATCCAGGGTCGAGTTCATCACACCAATGCAGTCTTCTTCTATTTTTTCTAAGTGGACAAAATGTTACAGCTGATGGACTTCCTTGAAATGTTCACAAAAGAAAATATAGAATTAACCATCTGTGTTCTTAGGTGATGATCATTTTTTTCCCGCAAAATTTCAGAAAAAGGATGAAAGTTTTCCTGTCAGTCAAAGTAACACGTTACACATGAAGGAAAAAAGTTAACATTTTTGAGAAAAAATGTGCAAATTTAGGTTATAAATTCTTTAAATTTTTAAGGGAAAAAAAGTAGCAAAATTAAGAGGAAAAAGTTGCAAATTAAAAAGTGGTATGGCAGCTCGACCACAGAGAATGTTGTGTGTGGGACACAAAAGGACATGGCACTCCACCCAGGACAGGGGTTGGTGGGGGAGAAGGTAGTCAGAAATGGTAATGGGGAAAAGGCGAGAAGATCCAACTAAGGGCGCCAGAGCGCTAGGGGTTATAAAGCCAAAGAAAGATGTGCCTTCCGCCCCTGCTGTGCCAGGTTCACACCTGAGGACACAGGAGTGCGAATGTATTGTATCAAGACCTGCTCTGTGACGGAATGTTAATGTGGATGTGGATGTGTGTGCATGTTTCACAACTTGTATGTTAATGCGTTTACCCTGGGTGCCAGAGGCAGGAATAAAGTGTAAGAGAGTTTGCTCTGGCACTCAGATTCACTCAGTTATCTCGGGGGAAGGGGAAGCAGCAGCACTGAGCAGCAGCACTGAGCAGCAGGAATAAATACTACCTGTTC
This sequence comes from Pholidichthys leucotaenia, assembly GCA_020510985.1. Classification (NCBI taxonomy): domain Eukaryota; kingdom Metazoa; phylum Chordata; class Actinopteri; order Cichliformes; family Pholidichthyidae; genus Pholidichthys; species Pholidichthys leucotaenia. The sequence continues at coordinate 53,404,524 of CM035848.1, forward strand.
AAGAGGTAATAGAACTTCAATTCTTCACCTGTGGCTAGTTCTGGACTTTTGGAGGTGATTTGGTTGACACTTGGCAGTGGATTGGTGGCTTGGGGGAAGATTCTGGTGGATTTAGAATTGGGCCTATCTTCCTTAGAAGCAAACAGGCAGCCATTACTACTAGGCCTCACAGGCAGCCACCAACAACAGGCTCCACAGGCAGCCACCATCACCAGGCCAGCTGCCAGATCCATCAGGCTCCACAGGTAGCCGCCACCACCAGGCTTCACAGGCAGTTACCACCACCAGGCCCTGCAGCCACCTCCATCAGGCTTCAGGCCTGGCACCAGTCCTTACACACATACCTGTTGTTGTTGCTGCTTGAATTTTTCATCAACACTGAAATAGTCTTGGAAACAGACTCTTGTCTCCTTGTCCACTGCAAATTACTGCAAAACTGCAGCAAAATGCCACCTAAGCCAAAAGCAGAGCCCAAATCCGAGGAGGAATATGTGTCCTCGCACAGGTAAATGACTTACTGCAACAGCCAAAAGAACTGTTTTCTGCATTGTTAAACCAACAACAGAAAACTTTCAAAAGCCTCATCAAAGTGATCATGGATTCAGCTAATGCAAGAGTGGACACGATGACGAAAGAGTTGCAGGACATTAAAACCACTCTACAGTTCACTCAGAAAGACGTAGATGACATAAAAGCCGATTTGTCTAAACAAGCAGACCGCAACAATGTGCTGCAATCAGATGTTTCTAAAGTGTGTGACAGTCTGTTGACTGTCACCGACAAATTTGAATATCTGGAAGGACAATCCCGGAGAAATAATTTAGTCTTTGATGGTGTTGTGGAGGCACCAGGAGAGACCTTGGCCGACACGGAGGAGAAGATTAAAAATATTCTCATGGAGAAACTACAGTTACCACCAGGGATTGAGATGGAGAGAGCCCACCGCACCGGGAAACCTGGAGGAAAAAGACCGAGGCCCATTGTGGTCAAGTTCCTGTGGCACAAGGACAGGATGGCCATTCTTCAAAGAGCCAAGTCCCTCAAAGGAACAAAAATCTTCATCAATGAGGACTTCACTGATTTGGTAAGAAGGAAGATGTTGGAAAATTGAATATATGGTTATCATTTTATTAATAACTCATGAAATGAAGATTGATATTCTTATATGTATGATGCTTTTTCTTATCAGTCAAATACAACTTGTGCCTCTTCTTATAATCACTGTTAGTGACTAAGCTGCATCACCCTTCTGTTTATTCATATGATGTGTGATAAAAGAGTGTTGACATATGCAAATCTTTATGCTGTATCAAGACTTGTCCCCTGTATACCCTGTGCATCTTATTTTTTCTGCAAAAGACTGTTGTATGTTATCATCTGTTAACTATGACCGGAAGCACTGGTTTGTTGCAGGCCCATATATGGAGTTGTTTCCCCCTCTCTGCCTTTACTGAGTGGAGAAGCAGATGTTCTCCCCGCGATGAGTGTTCATGCAATTTATCTCCTACACACACTTGAAGACGTACAGAGCGTACTTTGCTTATGTGGTAATTCTGTTGTTCTGCTTTTGCTGAGTTTGTCACATACTCCACGTACTATCATTGTATATAAAAGAAGGCAGCTGCGACTGCCCCTCAGTGTTCAGCTCATCCTGTAAATGGTATGTGTTGATCACTCCTTGCAAGTAAAAGTTTCAAAGGCTCTGCGTGTCTTAAGTCTGATCTTTGATTCAGTCTAATACCTTTTTGTACTCTGTATTTGTGAGGTTATATTTCAGACTTCTGACATAGTTGGTGCCGAAACCCGGGACAGCTGAGATCCAGGTGGAGCGGGAGGGGATGTGTGTCCTGCAGGTTGAAAATTGGAAACCCGACTTGAGGGAACGCTGCCGGAGACTCTCCTTCTCCCGGCTCTAATCTGGTGACGGCTGTCCTTACTGATAGAGCCTAAAAAGTAAGTTACAAATTTTTCCCTTTTCAGATTGACTGTAGTAGACGTATATGAAGAACAACCGAGCCTCACAATTCACAATTTCCCATTTTTAAAGAACCACGGGTCAGCTGACGAGCGAGTAATGGTAGTACAAGGCGGCGTCCTGTACTTTTCCTTGTGGTTAAAAACCGCTGCAGGAATGCAGTGGTCTTAGGAAGTAACGTGACGGCGATTCACGGTTACTGACCGGTCAGGTTTTAAAATAAAGAGGGGTGCAGGAGACAGTGTGACGGCGATTCACAACTGTTTGGTGGTCAGGCTTTAAAATAAGTAGGGTGAAGGAATTCACCCCAAATTGGGCAGTAATAGTATTAAACAGTCGGCGTACTGTTCAACGTTCCTGACTACGGAACACACCCCAAAAATTGGGCGGTAATACGGTTACGGTGGGCGTACCGATAACGTCCCTGACCATCTAAAAATGGGGAATTGTGTTAGAAGACTAGATAGGCAGACGAATAAACAGAAGAAAAAACAGGACATAGCGCGCGCAGCTGTAAAAATTACAATAACAGACAAAATGAAAAGGGAAAAATAAAGGATCCAGAAAAATACTTAAATAAATGGAAAAAAGGATTTCTCATTCAAGCCCACGCTGAACGTGGATGAATGCCAGGCATTGTTAACAACCATTGAAAAAACGTCTAATAAACCTGTTAAAACAGGCAAACCCAGTGCGGAGCTCCAATGTGCCATCTTGTGGTCACAAGCGGCAGAGGCTTCCCAACGGAAAGCTGATGAAGCCAGAAAACTCCACTATTGGAAAATCCACCCCCATACCCCAAACCGGGACCTAAGGCGGGCCCGTATTCCACTCTTTCACAAGAAGCCCAAGAGGTTGGGAAAAGGAGGAAGCAAATAAAATCATAATTAAATGGCAGCAAAACTGGATAACGTTAAAATGGACAATGAGAACGTTGTTTTATCTATTATCTATTCTGTGTGTGTGTGTGTGTGTGGTTGATCTGTGAAGAAAGTGGTCTAAATATGGGTACTTTTACAAAGTTTTTATTTTTTCAATTTAACTCTGTGGGGTCTTGATTAATGTTGCGTATGTGATAAACTGTTTACATATTTTAAAAAACACACCAAAAAAAACAATTTTGACGCATTACTGACCTTTGTCCTTGACTGAAATATGACAGTGCACTTTATAGGGAAAAAAGGACTGACGTGTGACAATGTGACTACAGGCCATACTATGATCATATTATGATGTCATTTAATAATGCCTAATCACTGAAGATTTTATGTTTACCCTATATCACATGATTTAGAGCACAGAGGATCAAAACAGATTGATAATTAATGTGTCTGTGCATATGATCTGCCAGAGGCTGTGGATTATCAGACAAAGGTCTTGGAGAAAGAATCACTTTTTGAAGCCAAGTATGACTTTGTATGACATTGTAGATAACATGAGGTGTACTGATTCAAATGACTTTGACTTTACAAATGTAATGTTTATATGATTTTATACTGATATTACTCACCACATAATGGTGCGGTAACAATATATTTCAGAAATGTGACAGCAATGAGGGATGTGCTTCTCCTGATTCAGCGGTGGCCAAGCTGGGACAGGGTGAACTACATTGCACTCCATAATTTACCAAGGAATGTATGAAATAGGGACATTCCTTGTAAAACATTAAATCGAATTCTAAATTAGGCAAAACGTCCACCTTTCCTTTGACTGAAAGAATGTGACACAATATTTCAAATTCAACCCATCTGTGTTCAATTGGACAAACTGATCTTATTTATCAATGCTGAAGCACATCAAAAATGCACAGATAGTTATTTTGTTTTTCTTAAATGAAATTTGTAAACTATTTCAAGAGATGTCAAATAATTAGCAATCCTCAGAAAAATAGTTAATGCATAAAAATTATCAATAAATGCAATTTTATTTACATAAGTGCTTTTCATTTCATTTTCTGTAGTGCCCAGGATAAACATATGGCTGCAGTTATAACTCAAATACAGGCTGGGCAATACAGACCACCTTTTTATTATTTATGGGATAATACAAATAATAAGATCATGCCCTCTATTATCCTACACATTTCCCATGTTGTGAAGGAGGGGGCTAACAGCAACACTCTCTCTCTCTCTCTCTACTTAGCAAAGGAAGAAGCGAGCGACAGGCTTGCTCTGTAAAAAATAGAAGTTAACTTATCTGTATTCTGTACAGATAGTAAATATGCTAATAGCACATGCCACCTGCATAACGCTACTCACTGTGCTGCTATTGGTCTTTTAGGAACCGTCTGTCTTATTAATAATGTTGATGTTTTAAAAAGACTGTCAAAATAATATGGACCTTCCTCCTGTTTCAGGTGTAAATAATTAGATATACATTTGGCTTGTCTGATGAAAATTTGCTCTGCCACCCACATTATACAGATGAGCTGTCCTGGTGGCACATGGCCAACCATGTGCCAACAGGAGGAAATCAATGATGAGGATGTTGGGAAAAACTGTCCTAATATTTTGAAAAAAGTAACAAAAACATGCCAAAAGTGCATCATTTGTTTATAAAATAATGCTCAAGGAGCAATGGAAAGCCTAATCCAAGCTGTAAGAAGTAAGATCAAATTTCATAGTATCGGTACAATCAAACAAATGCTGGCAAAAACCACACATGGAAAGGGTGTTACTTGGCCAGAAGCTCTGAAATTAGTCAGACTAACCACTAACTCTATACTAGACCCAAAGACAGGATTATCACCTTTTGAATGTGTTTTTTCACCATCCTTATGTATTACCTGACCTCTCACCACTAACCACACCTAACAAATACACAGATCTTGGTGAACATCTCAGGAAATGTTTTGATTCTGTCAGAAGCTCTGCTCCACAGAAAGAAACGGATAAAGAACCACCACCGACAACACTAGACACTCCCACTCCCACTGCAGTACGTATTGCTGAATGACCATCTCGGACTCACCTTTCACACGCTAAAAGACTACGGGTGCCTGTAAGTGAACTAACTAACTTGTTTCCCTGAGTAAGTCCAGTACAAAGGGGGCATGTCCTTTTAAGGACAAGGCCGTCTCAACCCTGGTGAAGAAAGAGGCCCGGAGGGGTACTCTCTCAGGTGGAAGCATGGCACCAAAACTATTGATGACTCTGTGTTCAGCACTTCTCCTGGCAGTGGGGTGGTAATCTCTTTCTGATTCAAGGACAAGGAACCCACGAAGCACGGACAATGAACAATACGCATAACCTATGGTACCAGACAATGGTGGTTTCGGTGAGAGGACTGGGAATCGATACTTCTTGCTATGTGTGTTCATTGCTACCCCATTTACACAAGACTGCAATACCCATGATTGACTACAATACCCATGATCCCTGTTCCACTGAGTGAAGAGAAAACGCCCGGAGCGACAATAGCGATGAACTCTCGTCTCAGTCTGTTTAATACAAGCAATAAAGTTGGACATTGGATGGTGGGGAATTTGTCAGAAAGGTATCTTAATAGATTGAATGTCACTATTACTGATTACACTGGGTCCAAGATTATTTAATATTATTGGGATTGGAACTTCTTTGCTTGCAGTTAAGAAGCATTTAATGAAAGTAAATCCTACACTGTTTACTTCACCAAACTGCTTTCACAAAAATTGTAGTTAAAAACAGTTTCAACCCGGGTATTTCACAAAGATGCAATGATACTAAGGAAGTGACCTGTGAAGTGTCATATTATGATTCTGTCTGTAGAAATGTATTTCACTTTCCCTATATTGCTGCTGGAAAATTCACCTTAAAGAGGAAAAATTGTACTTTTAACTGTAGCAATAATCCTACTGTTTTTTTGGCCAAATGATGATGGGTATGGATTCTTGGAAAACCAATGGGTACTTTTTTTCCAATGTATGGCAGTGCTCTAGCTATACACCACATAAATGCATTAGCATGGACATTAGAAAATCTGACTATATTAATGGAGCAAGGATTCACAACTTTAAATGAAGAACAAAAATTAGCCATTTGAATGATATTTTACACTTACAGCATGGTTTAGATGAAGATAAAGGTTGGGGCTCCTGGGATTGGTTTCAAAGTAGAACTTGGTGGCAGATTTTGCTCAAATGGCTGACCCCAGTTATTATAATTTTAGTGCTTTTCTGTGTATTGTTCATGTGTGTCATTCCCTGCATCAGATCAATGATCACACATGCATTGACTCAACACACTTTCATGCTACAGCAGTCATTCTTGTCCAATCATGTTCAAGGCCCGTATATGCCACTCTCCCAAAAGGATGAAAATCTTTTGAAGTTACATTATACTGATAATTGCATATGATTAAAAAGATTAATAAAATAATAAACAGGAGGAAAATGCTGGAAAATTGAATATATGGTTATCATTTTATTAATAACTCATGAAATGAAGATTGATATTCTTATATGTATGATGCTTTTTCTTATCAGTCAAATACAACTTGTGCCTCTTCTTATAATCACTGTTAGTGACTAAGCTGCATCACCCTTCTGTTTATTCATATGATGTGTGATAAAAGAGTGTTGACATATGCAAATCTTTATGCTGTATCAAGACTTGTCCCCTGTACACCCTGTGCATCTTATTTTTTCTGCAAAAGACTGTTGTATGTTATCATCTGTTAACTATGACCGGAAGCACTGGTTTGTTGCAGGCCCATATATGGAGTTGTTTCCCCCTCTCTGCCTTTACTGAGTGGAGAAGCAGATGTTCTCCCCGCGATGAGTGTTCATGCAATTTATCTCCTACACACACTTGAAGACGTACAGAGCGTACTTTTGCTTATGTGGTAATTCTGTTGTTCTGCTTTTGCTGAGTTTGTCACATACTCCACGTACTATCATTGTATATAAAAGAAGGCAGCTGCGACTGCCCCTCAGTGTTCAGCTCATCCTGTAAATGGTATGTGTTGATCACTCCTTGCAAGTAAAAGTTTCTAAGGCTCTGCGTGTCTTAAGTCTGATCTTTGATTCAGTCTAATACCTTTTTGTACTCTGTATTTGTGAGGTTATATTTCAGACTTCTGACAGAAGAGAAATGAATTAATGCCAGAGCTGAAAGCTGCAAGAGCACGGGGGGACAGACTCATTATTCACCCACGCCATCCTCGTAACAGTACACCAAAATCAATGGATCCAAAAATCAACCAGAAATAATTGACATTTCATTATCATCTGAGAGATATAAACTGTGCATTTGTTTCCATTGACTGGAATAATTAAGATGCAAACTTTTATAGGAAACAACCTCATTTTTAAAGGGTACAAATATACTGAGCATAAGCCACACAGTGTTGAATATGAAACTGATTCTGAAAATCAATTTTTCAACAGTATAAAACATCGGTGTAAATACTTTAGCTCAGACCAACTAAAAAATACAATTTCTGACCAATCATTACCTCCGCCAGAGGGGGAGGTTATGTGATCATCGGCGTTGGTTTATCTGTCTGTCTGTCTGTTTGTCTGTTTGTTTGTTAACAAGATAACTCAAAAAGTTATGGACGGATTTTCATGAAATTTTCACAGATTGTCAGAAATGGGGTATCCTACAGATGATTAGATTTTGGTGGTGATCCGGATCACCGTCCACAAGAAAACCGCCATTACGCAAAATGCCATTTTCGTGAATAACTACTAAACCACTAATCCTATCATTGTCAATCCAATTGCTTGTCATATGTTTTCATGGTCAAGGAATCTGAAGACTGTATGGGGGGAACTGTGGCGCTAAACCGCCATTACGGAAAATGCCATTTTCGTCAATAACTACTGAACCACTAATCCTATCATTGTGAATCCAATTGCTACTCATATGTTTTCATGGTCAAGGAATCGGAAAACGTACACACAAACACTGTATGGGGGGAACTGTGGCGCTAAACTGCCATTACGGAAAATGCCATTTTCGTCAATAACTCGTCGTCGGCCTCCGTCGGTCTATGATGACCATGGAAGAGAATCCTAAACGTCTACTTTGCTGGAACAGCACCGCCTGTGGCTGAACAGGCCGATGCGCGAATGGCAGTCCCTGTCACACAGGTTGCACTTGTGGGTGGTCTCTGTGCTGCTGGGTCTGTGGCGGTTCTTCCTGCGGGTCATTTTTTCATCTGCTGCAGCAGTCAGTCTCTCTTCACCCGCCTTGAGCTGTCTGGTCAGGGTGCCTCTCCATTTGGAGCGGTCCGTTGCAAGGTCCTCCCAGCGCTCTGTGTTGATCTCCAGGGCCTTCATGTCTCTCTTGCAGACGTCTCTAAAGCGCAGCTGTGGGCAGCCAACATCTCTCCTGCCAGTTGCCAGTTCTCCATAGAGGATGTCTTTGGGGATTCTGCCATCCTCCATACGGTGAACGTGGCCTAGCCAGCGGAGCCTGCGCTGCCTGAGTAGAGTGAACATGGAGGGAAGGCCGGCGCGGGACAGAACTTCTGTGTTGGGCACTTTGTCCTGCCAGGATATGTCCAGGATGTGGCGAATGCAGCGCAAATGGAAGGAGTTCAGTCTCTTTTCCTGCCGGGCATATGTTGTCCACGTCTCACTCCCATAGAGCAGTGTGCTGATGACGCAGGCGTTGTACACTGCCATCTTCGTCTTGACAGAGAGTTTGGGATTCTCCCACACTCGTGTGGTGAGGCGAGCAAGTGTGAAGGCTGATTTTCCAATCCTCTTGTTGATCTCTGTATCAAGGGAGAGGTTGTTGCTGATTGTGGACCCCAGGTACGTGAACTGATTCACGACCTCCAGCTCGTGGTCGTCGATGGTGATGGTTGGTGGTGCTTCCGTGCCTTGCGCCAAGACTTTAGTCTTCTTCAGGCTGATGGTAAGCCCGAAGTCCTTGCATGCCTGGGAGAAGCGGTCCATCAGGGTCTGAAGCTCCTGCTGTGTGTGGGTTGCGACTGCAGCGTCGTCTGCGAACAGCATGTCTCTGATTAGAGCCTTGTGTACTTTGGTTCTGGCTTTCAGGCGGGCGAGGTTGAAAAACCTGCCGTCAGATCTTGTGTGCAGGTAGATTCCCTCTGTTGCTGTGCTGAAGGCATGCCTCAGGAGCATAGCAAAGAAAATCCCAAAGAGGGTTGGCGCAAGTACACAGCCCTGTTTCACTCCGCTGCGTATGTTGAATGGCTCTGAGACGTTGCCATTGTGCTGCACTATCCCCTGCATGTTGGTGTGAAACGATTCGATGAGGCTTTGCAACTTTGGTGGGCATCCTATCTTTGGCAGGATCTTGAAAAGGCCCTCTCTGCTGACCAGATCGAATGCTTTGGTGAGATCGATGAAGGCGACGTACAGGGGCATGTTCTGTTCTCTGCATTTCTCCTGGAGTTGGCGGATGGAGAATATCATGTCTACCGTCGATCGCTCAGCGCGGAAGCCACACTGAGACTCGGGGTAGACACGTTCGGCAAGCTTCTGTAGACGAACGAGAACAACTCGTGCGTAGACTTTGCCAACAACGCTGAGGAGGGAGATGCCCCTGTAGTTGTTGCAGTCACTTCTGTCCCCTTTGTTTTTGTAGAGGGTGATGATCTTGGTGTCCCTCATGTCCTGTGGTACAGCACCTTCCTTCCAACACTGGCAGAGGACGTCATGCAATGGCAGCAGTAGGGCGGTCTTGTAGTGCTTGATCAGGTCAGGGGGTATGCCGTCATTGCTGGGTGCCTTGCCAGCGGCCAAGCTATCAATGGCCTTGCTGAGTTCGTCGATGGTTGGCTCGGCGTCAAGTTCGTCCATGGATGGCAGGCAGTCGATGGCATCAAGGGCTGACGGTGTCACGGTGTTCTGTCTGGAGTAGAGGTCGGAGTAGTGTTCCACCCATCTCTCCATCTGCTTGTTCTTTTCTGTGATCATCTCCCCAGTGGAGGATTTGAGGGGGGCCGTCTTGCTCTGAGCCGGACCAAGTGCTTTCTTGATGCCATCATACATACCACGGATGTTCCCTGTTATGGCAGCGGTTTGAATGTCTTGGCTGAGCTGAGTCCAGTACTCGTTGGCACAGCGCAGAGCAGTCTGCTGAACTTTGCTTCTCGCAGCCCTGAGAATCTGGAGATTCTTCTCGTTTGGGTACTTCTTGTACTCAGCAAGTGCTGAGCGCTTGGCTTCAATGACGGGGGTCATCTCGGTCAACTTGGCATCAAACTAGTCCTGTGACTTTGAGGTCTTCCTCCCAAAGGTAGCCAAGGCTGTGCGGTGGATGGTGTTTCGCAGCTCTTCCCACTTCTGCTTTGCAGATTTTCCTTCTTGTGGTACACTAAGTTCCTTCTCAAAGGTGGAGGCAAACTGCTCAACAAGTTCTGGTTGAGCCATCTTGTTGGTGTCAATCCGTACCTTTCCAGGCTGTCTAGCACGATGGAATTTCTTCAGCTGCAGCTTGACCTTGCAACACACCAATGAATGGTCTGTGTCGCAATCTGCACTCTGGAACGAACGGGTGATTAGCACGTTCTTCAGTGAGGTGCGCCAGGTCAGGATCAAGTCCAGCTGGTGCCAGTGCTTTGAGCGTGGATGTTGCCAGGAAACCTTGTGTTGGGGCTTGGTCTTGAAGAACGAGTTTGTGATGCACAGATCGTGATATGTGCAGAACTCGAGCAGCCGCTGTCCGTTGTCGTTCATTCTGCCCACGCCAAAAGGTCCAAGAAAGGAGGGCCAGGAGTCGTGGTCAGCACCCACTCTGGCATTGAAGTCTCCAAGGAGAATGAGTTGTTCAGAGTTGGGGATGATCCTGACAGTTGTTGCGAGATTCTCGTAGAACTCGTCTTTTGCCTCTGGTGTGGCTGTCAGTGTTGGGGCATACACACTGACGAGGGTGACTGGGCCTTGAGTGGTGTTCAGGCGGAAGGTGAGGAGTCGTGCAGAGCCAGTGCTGCCCGGTTCCACCATCTTCAGCAAGGTGTTCTTCACTGCGAAGCCCACTCCGTGTTCCCTGTGTTCGTCACTGCCCTTTCCCTGCCAGTAGAACGTGTAGTCCTTCTCTCTCAGTGTGCCTGCGTCAGCCAACCGTGTTTCCTGGAGAGTGGTGATATCCACTCCCAGTCTCTTCAGCTCATTATTGATGATGGCAGTCTTCCTGGTGTTGTTGATGTCCTTGAGGTTAGCAGTGAGTCCTGTCATCATAGTGTGGACGTTCCAAGTTCCCAGTTTTAGAGTTGGTCTCTTTTGTTTTATTGTCTTGCCTGGTGCGAAGGTTCTCAGCCTGCTGTTCGGATTTCTCCTCATCCCCATGCACCCAATGAGGAAAGCAAGCTGTGGCGGGACAACACTTTATTGGCTGGGGCCTGCCCAGCTTGAGGCGGGCGGTAGCTGTCCAGTGAGATCCGACGATCCCTCCCACCATCGGGAACAACCCCTGGCGCCGCGCTCTACGCCAATTGAGCGGTGGCTTATAACCGGTAACTGTCATTCCCCGTGTTTTGTCTACGCCAAAGGCGAAGCTGGAGTGTCCTCTCCAGTGATCCGGTGTTCTACCTTCCAGCGTTGGGCGTTGGTAGGATTCAAGCCTGGGCAGGAAGATATGGAGGACAAGATGTTGCCCATGCAGCATGTCCCCCCCCTCCACGTCACTGATGAATCCAAAGGAACAGCAGGGCTGCTACAGTTTGGCACCAGCGCCGTTGCAGGAGCTGCCAGAACTAACTAACTAACTAACTAACTAACTAACCTGCACTTATATAGCGCTTTTCTAGTCTCAAAGACCACTCAAAGCACTTTCACTAATACTAATCCTCTATTCTAAGGGCCTATAGGAGACAGATATCTAGGGACAATTTAGAACAGCCAATTAACCTAACATGCATGTCTTTGGATTGTGGGAGGAAACCGGAGCCCCCGGAGTAAACCCACACAGCACAGGGAGAACATGCAAACTCCACACAGAAAGGTTCCAACCCCTGCCAACCTGGGGATTCGAACCAGGAACCTTCTAGCTGTAAGGCAACAGTGCTAACCACTGCACCACCGTGCTGCCCAACGATGTTGAGCACAACATAGAACTGCCTTAGGGGCTCCGACTCCGGATTTTTCCTCAGGGTTGACTCCCGAAGCCTTTCCCATGACCGGGTATGCCACAAGGCAGCGGAGGTTTGATATCAGGGTTTACCTTCCCCTAGATGGGCTACCTTCCCAGGTTGACGAGCCACCATCTACCTGAAGCATCTGGTTTTAAGGCGCCAGAGATCCGCCCTCGCCCCTTCTCCTATTAGTAAAAGCAGTTCCGCCGGGCTTAGAGACTAAACCACACGGGCAGGCTAGGAGTTGGACTTAGTTGTCAGAGGCTTTTCGAGACGCACGCCATAAAGAGCATTTTATGAGCACTGGGAGCTTAACCCCAGTGCCGCTCCTGGCTATGACAACCTTGGAACCTGTCAATAACTACTGAACCACTAATCCTATCATTGTGAATCCAATTGCTAGTCATATGTTTTCATGGTCAAGAAATCTGAAAACGTACACACAAACACTGTATGGGGGTAACTGTGGCGCTTGGCGGAGGTCTGCGCTCTCCGAGTGCTTTTCTAGTTGTCAATAATACACTTTAATAGTAGAAGTCTCAACATGAATTTTTCCAAAATCCAGGACAGTTTGTTGCAATATAACACAAATTTTTCTGCTGTTGCAATTTTTGAGACTTGGCTAAAAAATGACCAACTTCATACAGTGCAAATGAGAAGCTATGATTTACTGTATATACCACAAGCAGGTCAAAAAAAAGGGGGTGGTGGTGTTGCTTTATATATCAGGTCCTGCTACCAAAGCCAAGTTGTAGAAAATATGTCTTTTGAAATGGAAAACATCATGGAGTGTGTAACTGTGGAATTAATTACAACTACAAAAAGCATCATAATAAGTTGCATTTATAGAGCACCGGGTACCGATATTGGCATTTTCAAAGAAAAATTGTCTGAGCTTTTCATTGCAGTAGGTAATAAGAAGCTGGTATTTATTTGTGGAGACTTCAGTGTTGACTTATTAAATCCAAATCACCATATCCAAATAAGTGAATTCATAAATTCCATGTTTTGTATGGGTTTCTACCCTTAAATAACATACCCCACTAGAATAACAACACATTCAGCAACGCTTATTGATAACTCTTACACAAATGTCACTGAGGGAATGTAACTGCTGGCCTTATTATCAATGATGTGACAGACCATCTGCCTGTTTTTGTTTCTTCACACGCTGGTGTAACACATAATGTTGAAATAGATCAGGTTTTTAAACGACTTGTAACAGAAACCGCAATCAACAATCTTAGAAATGATCTAAAAATACAAGACTGGAGCAGTGTTTATGTTGACGACATTGATACAGCATATGGAGAATTTGTCTCTATTTTATCACAACTATATAATAAACACTGCCCTCTAGTGGTAAAGGAAACTAAAGTTAAATACAGAGATAAGCCTTGGATCACCAAGGGCCTGGAAAATGCTTGTAAAAAGAAAAACTTGTTATACAAAACGTTTCTGAAATTAAGAACTGTGGAAGCAGAAAAGAAATACAAGACTTATAAAAATAAACTCATTAGTATTTTAAGATCGAGTAAAAAAACATTACAGTAAATTATTGGAAAATAAAACTAATACATGTAATATATGGAAGGTGTTAAATAATATAACAAAGAGAGGAAAACTAAATTCCAACCACATCTCTAATTTAAATTCAGATAATGGAATAATCAATGAAAATAGCTTGATCTCCAACACGTTTAATGAATATTTTGTTAATATAGGAAAAAAGATCGCCAACTCCACTGTATCATCAGCAAATACAAGTGGTGCTGACAATGTCGTCAACATAAACACTTACTCAATGTTTAAGAAAGAAACAGATGAAAAAGAATTTCTTGACATTGTTAACAAATTCAAAGACAAAAAATCAACTGATTGTAATGATTTCAGTATGTTCTTGGTTAAATGTATTATTGATTGTATTGTTAAACACTTCACTTTCATATGCAACATGTCACTTACTGCTGGTAAATTTCCAAAGAAAATGAAAATAGCAAGAGTCATTCCTCTGTATAAGACTGGTGACAAATACTCATTGTCAAACTACAGACCCATCTCCTTGTTACCTCAGTTCTCCAAAATACTGGAAAAAATATTTGTTAAGAGACTAAATGATTTCATTGATAAGCACAATATACTCTGTGAACAACAGTATGGATTCAGGAAGAACCGGACCACCTCACTGGCACTTACGGACTTTGTTGAACAGATTACGGATGCAACAGATAGAAGAGAATACACAGTTGGAATATTTCTGAACTTAATTCAATTCAATTCAATTCAACTTTATTTAAATAGCGCCATTTCACAACAACAGTCATCTCATAGCACTATCAACTGTAGGGAGGACCCCCACAGTTGCAGAAAGACCCCAGCAATCAGGCGATCCCCTGTGAGCAAGCACTTGGCGACGGTGGAGAGGAAAAACTCCCTTTTAACAGGAAGAAACCTCCAGCAGAACCAGGCTCAGGGAGGGGCAGTCATCTGCTGTGACTGGCTGGGGGGTGAGGGGACAGAGAAGAAGAAAAGAACAGACATGTAGAGAGCAAACAGCACGATGGGGACTCAATCTATGGGAGAGAACAAACAAATGTTAATGACCAGCAAAAAAAAAATATTTCATAGAGAGTGAGGAAAGGAGTGAGGCCCAGTGCATTACTGGAGGTCCCCCGGCTGACTAAACCTATTAGCAGCATAACTAAGGGAGGGTTCAGAAACACATGATCCCTCCCAAATTGTAGGCTATATCAAAAAGGTAGGTTTTAGCCCTATTCTTAAAAACAGAAATCGAGTCTGACTCCCGAATCCAGATTGGCAGCTGATTCCACAGGAGAGGAGCTTGATAACTGAAGGCTCTGCCTCCCATTGTACTTTTGGAGATTCTAGGTATTACAAGTAAACCTGCATTTTGGGAGCGTAGTGCTCTGTTAGGATGATACGGTAGTATCAGATCTTTTAAATAAAAAGGAGCCTGATTGTTTAGAGCTTTGTAAGTAAGAAGAAGGATTTTAAACTTAATTCTAAACTCTATGGGAAGCCAATGAAGGGAGGCCAGAACCGGAGAGATATGATCTCTCTTTCTAGTACCTGTTAAAACTCTTGCTGCAGCATTTTGGATCAGCTGAAGACTTTTTAAAGATGTTTTAGGACAGCCTGATAATAAAGAATTACAATAATCTAATCTCGAGCTAATAAAAGCGTGGATCAGCTTCTCAGCATCACTCTGAGACAAGATGCTCCTAATCTTGGCAATATTACGCAAATGATAGAAGGCAGTCTTAGAAACAAATTTAATATGTGAATTGAAGGACAAATCCTGATCAAAAATAACTCCAAGGTTCCTCACAGAGCTATTAAGAGAAAGAGTAACTGCATCCAAACTGAAAGTTTGATTTGGAAAGGAATTTCTAAGGTTTTTTGGACCAACAAGAATGACTTCAGTCTTATCTGAATTTAATAGCAGGAAATTACAAGTCATCCAAGCTTTGATTTCCTTAAGACAGGCTTCTAACTTGGCTAATTGATTAGTATCATCTGGCTTCATTGACAGGTATAATTGTGTGTCATCTGCATAACAGTGAAAATGTATACAGTGCTTTCTAATAATGTTGCCTAACGGAAGCATATATAAACTAAAAAGAGTAGGGCCTAGCACAGATCCCTGTGGAACTCCATGACTAAGCTTTGAGCTGAGAGAAAACTCATCATTTACATGAACAAACTGGAACCTATCAGATAAATAAGATCTAAACCACTGCAACGAAGTTCCATTAAGTCCAACATAGTGTTCTAATCTATCAAGTAGAATATTATGATCAATAGTATCAAAAGCTGCACTAAGATCTAAAAGGACAAGTACAGAAACTAGTCCATTATCAGATGCAATGAGGAGGTCATTAGTGACCTTCGCTAAGGCTGTTTCAGTACTATGATGGATTCTAAACCCAGATTGAAACTCCTCAAGTAAACCATTTCCCTGCAGGTGGTCAAATAATTGCGTAGCAACAACTCTTTCTAAGATTTTTGAAATAAAAGGGAGATTAGAGATTGGTCTATAGTTAGCTAAAGCTCCTGGATCTAGCGTTGGCTTTTTGAGTAAGGGTTTAATTACAGCCGTTTTAAAAGCCTGCGGTACATGGCCTAAAGTTAATGAAGAATTGATTATATGAAGAATAAAGCTACCAATAAGTGGGAAGACTTCTTTAAATAACCTGGTAGGAATAGGGTCTAAAAGACAAGTTGAAGGTTTGGATGAGGAAACTATTTTGTCTAACTCACAAAGGTCGATTGGAGTAAACTCATCAAGACAGACATCAATAGAAGGAGTTGTAGTAGTTACAGTATTTAAGTTAACTGTGGGAAGAATCTGATTGATTTTATCTCTGATGGATGAAATTTTATTATTGAAAAAGTTCATAAAGTTCTGACTAGTAAGCTCTAAGGGGATGCTAGGATTGACAGAGTCCTGACTCTTTGTCAACCTGGCTACAGTACTGAAAAGAAACCTGGGATTATTCTTGTTCTCTTCTATTAATGCAGAGTAATAACTCGTTCTAGCTTTTCTAAGAGATTTTTTATAAATTAAAAGATGATTTCTCCAAGCTAAATAGATTTCATCTAAATTAGTAGAGCGCCATTTTCTTTCTAATTGACGAGTCTTCTGTTTTAAGCTACGAGTTTCTGTGTTGAACCAAGGAGTTAAAAATCTCTGATTAGACTTTTTCTTTTTTAAGGGGGCCACCAAGTCTAGAGCCTGATGCAGAGAAGCTGAAACACTATCCACCATGTTATCAATTACAGAAGGAGCAAGCTGTCTATAGCTTATTTCCGTTGTGTTGACACATGGCATAGAGGAAACAATCTGCATAAATTTGGAAACAGCATCATCTGAGAGGCATCTACTGTGATAATATTTTTCTTTAGGAGCCAAATAGTCAGAAATAGTAAAATCAAAGGTTAACAGACAATGGTCTGACAGTACAGGGTTATGAGGAGACACTACAAGATTTTCTATTTCTATGCCATATGTCAGAACAAGGTCCAATGTATGGTGGAGGTAATGAGTAGAATTTCCTACTTTCTGAGAAAACCCAATCGAGTCTAATATTGAATTAAAAGCCACATTAAGGCAGTCACTATCTACATCCACATGTATATTAAAGTCCCCTACTATAATTATTCTATCAGATTTCAGCACTAAATCAGCTAAGAAATCAGCAAATTCGGATAAAAATTCTGAATAGGTTGATGGGGGACGATAAACTATGGCAAATAAAATTGGGTTTAACCTGGAATTGCTAAAGTGCCCAACACTGAGGACCAGGCCCTCAAAGGAATTATAACATGTTTTTTGCTTTACATTAACTAGTAATTTGGAATGGTAAATTGTTGCTACTCCTCCTCCACGACCAGAACTTCTGGGATTTTGACAGTTTAAATAACCAGAGGGAGTTGATTCTTTTAAACCAACATAATCCTTTTGCCCTAACCAAGTCTCTGTAAGGGAAATTAAATCAATCTGATGATCAATTAACAGATCATGGACTAACAGAGACTTGGGAGTTAGAGACCTAATATTTAATAAACCACATTTAATTTTTAAATTATGAGGAGGAACAGAGGCCAAATCATTCAGTTTAGAGGCTTTATGTTTAATTTGAGTTTTACCAATATTTTGCTTTATCACTTTGGGATGCTTATACATTATATTTTTATTTACTTTGGAGGGAGCAGACAACGATTCTCTGATGGGGAAGACAGGGGCTAAGCTGAGCGGTGGCGGATGAAGAGGAGCTGCAGAGAGGCGTGTAAGACTGCGACTCTGCTTCCTGGTCCCAACTCTGAGTAGTCAGGGTTTTGGAAATTTGGATAAAAAAGATGCCAGATTGTTAGATAAATGAGAAGCACCATCCAAAGTGGGATGAATGCTGTCTCGTCTCATAAGACCAGATTTTCCCCAAAAAGAGCTCCAATTGTCAATGTAGCCCACGTCATTTTTAGGACACCACACAGACAGCCAGCGGTTCAAGGATGACGAGCGACTAAACATGTCATCACTGGTCAGATTGGGGAGGGGTCCAGAGAATACTACAGTGGCAGATATCGTTTTGGCAAAGTCATACACCGATTCTATATTAAGTTTCGTGACTTCCGACTGCCGGAGACAGATGTCATTAATGCCGGCGTGAATAACAATTGTGGAATATTTACAGTTACTTTTAGCCAGCATTTTCAAATTTGACTCGATGTCGCCTGCTCTGGCCCCAGGAATGCATGTGACTATGGCCGATGGAGTCTCTAGGTTCACGTTTCTGACTACAGAGTCGCCAATGATCAGAGTTTTTTCCTCAGCGGGTGTGTCGCTGAGCGGGGAAAAACGATTAGAAATGTGAACAGGTTGGTGGTGAACCGGGGCTTTGCGACTAGGCTTCCTTCTCACCGTCACCCACCCAGTCTCCTCGCTGCTGAGGAGAGCCGGGGAACCGGTGACAGGGGGGGCTAAGCTAGCTAGCTCCGCTGCAGCTAATGGGCGTCCGTCGAGATTAACTGGCGCAGACGGTGTTTCAATGCAGCGGAGCCGGGATTCCAAATCAGACAACCTCGCCTCGAGCGCCTCAAAAAGACAACATTTATTACATTTACCGTTATCACTAAATGAGGCAGAGGTGTAGCTAAACATCGGACAAAGAGAGCACACCAGAGGAGGAGAGGAAAGAGAGGTAGTAGCCATAGCTAGTGGCTCGAGAGCTGGAGAGCAAACCACACAGGCAGACAGCCTTACAAAAGGCATTTGATACAGTTGACCATAAATTACTCCTCAGTAAATTACATAAGTATGGCATCAGAGAAATTGCTTTTGACTGGTTACACAGCTATTTAGAAGACAGAAATCAATATGTTCATGTGAATAATACAGACTCTGAGTTGCTGAAGATGACGTGTGGGGTACCACAGGGTTCTGTGCTTGGTCCATTTCTGTTTATTTTGTATATTAATTATTTATGTTCTGTGTCTAAATTGCTCAAGTGTATTTTATTTGCAGATGACACAACTTTTTTTTTGTAGTGGAGAAAATCTTAAGCAGCTTCTGGATTCAGTAGAAAATGAATTTAAATCAATCAATGGTTCACTGCCAATAAATTATCTATTCACCTCGGAAAAACAAAATGTATAATATTTGGAAACTGCAAATTATATAATCACAGAAAAATTGAAATAAACAATGTTGAAATTGACACAGTTTTCGAAACCAAGTTCCTAGGGGTCATTGTTGACAACAAACTAAACTGGAAGTCACACATAAATTATGTCAAAACTAAAATGTCTAAATCAGGGGTCACCAACGCGGTGCCCGCGGGCACCAAGTCGCCCGCAAGGACCACATAAGTCGCCCGCAGGCCTGTTCTAAAAATAGCACAACTCGCAAGTGAGCTGCGTCTAAGATGTAATTTTTTCTGCCACTATTTTTTAAAATCACACTTGCATTTATATAGATTTTAAAATGACAATGTCTTAAAAATAAAAAAAAAATGAAAATATGTTTATTATACGTAAAGTTAAGGTGAACTCTGACCTAGTTCAAAGGTCAGTATTGTGCGCATGACAAAACCTTCGCGCTTGTGGAGCGTAAGCTTGCAGGCAGTGAAGATGGTGAGCGGAATGCAGTTTCCTAGCCCAAAAACATGGCAAAAAAAAGACAGAAAATTTATCATTTTCAAAGTGAGTGGGAGGAAGAGTTCTTTTTTACTACCGTGAAAGGAAGCTGCGTGTGTTTCATTTGCGGGGCGACTGCGGCGGCGGTGCATCTCGCCGTATGTGACTGCGAGATGCACTCAGTGTGAACTGTGAAACTGCTGCCCACTCTCAGTGCTGTTTAGCTTCTTCTCATGAAAGGACAGTGCTGGTTATTACTCAAGCATGATTCTTGGCAAGAACTGTATGGATATAGTTCCAGTGAAGAAGAACACACAAAAGTGTGTTTATTAAATGTAACAGATTTTGAGCAGAATTGCAGCAGATTTGTTCAGTTAAAAATGTGATAAGATTTATTTAATATGAAAGTTGATTTTTCTTAAATGTTGCATAACTTTTTCAAACATGGTTCAACATAGTTCATGAATTAAAAGGGTTTAGTTTTTTATGGTTAAAAGGGACTGGTGAAAACTGGACATTTTTTTAATGAAATGTAGAAGTGATCATCTGAACAATTGCTGAGATTAATAAAAATAAACTGTTGAATATTGATCTTGTCTGTTACGCACTCTAAGTTATTGATAATTATTTATTTATGTATATATATACGTATATATATATACAGTATATATATATATATACACACACACAATTTTTTATATATATATATATATATATATATATATATATATATATATATATATATATATATATATATATATATATATACAATTTGTTATATATATATATATATATACTGTATATATACACACAATTTGTTATTTTAGAGGAGTGTGTCAAGCTGGTGCCCTTCACATGACTCGATACCCATGAAGTAGCTCTTGGTTTCAAAAAGGTTGGTGACCCCTGGTCTAAATCCATTGCCGTACTGTATAAAGTTAAGGATCTCCTGTGTCAGAAATCTCTTTGCATTTTATATAATTCACTGATAGTTCCTTTATGACATATTGTGTGGAGATCTGGGGAAACACATACAAAACAAACACAAACTCAATCTTTTTACTACAGAAAAAAGCTGTACGCATTGTATCAAAGAAACCTTACTGTGAACCAACAAATCCAATATTCATTCAATTACATACTCTTAAATTTAGAGATCTGGTAGATTAATAATGTCATTCAAATCATGTACAAAGCAAATAATAACCAATTACCTGTAAATAGTCAGAGACTGTTTAAAAAAAGGGAAAGCAAATATGAGCTAAGAGGTAACTTTGTTTTTAATAAGCCAAAGGTTAGAACAAATACAAAGTATCATTGCATGTCTGTCACTGGAGTTAAACTGTGGAACTGTTGCTCTGACAATATTAAAACATGTTCAACTCTGAAGCAATTCAAAAAGTTGTACAAAGATGAGAAAATCTTCCAGTATTTCACTGTAAATGCTGGGAGATAAATTTGTAATAACATAAAGGGTTTTTTTTTTGTTTGTTTGTGGGGCGTAACCCCCACAACAGACTGGGGCAGGCAAAGCACTCAACTAGAGCAATTAACAGAACAGTGAAATGTGTGTATTAATGTCTACAGGCAGCCCCGCTTCTTCTGGCTTTTTCCGGCTCAGTACTGTGATGTTAATGTGCCATTCATGCATTGTGTTCATGCTTCCTGCCCTTACTGTGTCTATACACTGATAACAATATGTAGATGTGCCTTGTAACCTCTTTTGTCCTGCAGTTCCGGAGCTGAATGAATGAATGAATGAATGAATTTATTTATTTCGGATAGTACATTACAGGTTAAAAGAAACTGTATAATATAACAACAAGGTCAAATTAGACAAAGACTCCTTCTACTATACAATTCCACGTGAGTTATCCGAAATGGGTGATGGCTGAAGCCGCAGCTTATATTGCCCACCCATATTCCATCCAAGAATTCAAAGGAGAAAAAAGAGAAAACAAGACAAGAGCGATTACAATTTAAAACAAGGCTAAGACAAAATATGACTGAGAGAAAAAGAAAACTGAGCTAGTCTAAGTTAAGCGGTTACTATTCAAAAACAAATCTAAGACATAGTGTCACAGAGAAAAAAGAAAAACTAAGCTATAACACAACACAGGCTGGAAATGTCAATCCTTATGTGAGTTTACATGTCGTCTTGTAAATATGTTTGGAGTATTTCTTCCTTTAGTTTTTGTTTAAATTGTCCAAGCTTTGTACATGGTTTTAATTCAGGTCCAAAATCGTTCCATAATCTGACGCCTTGCACTGAAATACAGTGTTGCTTGGTAGTTGTTCTCACCTGTAGGCTTTTGAAATATACATGTTCCTCTGAAGTGATATCGTTTCTCCCTTGTTTGGAACAACTTTTGGATATTTGCGGGCAGTGATAGATTCTTCACTTTGAACATTATTATTGTGGTTTTAAAGTCGATCAGATCTTTCAACTTGAGAGTTTTTTGTTTAAGAAAAAGTGGGTTTGTTGGTTCCCTGTAAGCTGCTTTGTTGATTATTCTAATAGCTCTCTTTTGAAGCATAAAGAGTGGATATATGTTTGTTTTATATGTATTTCCCCATACTTCATTACAATATGTCACGTATGGGAGTATTAATGAATGATACAAGGTGTATAGTGTGGGTTGATTCAGCAAATTTTTCACTCTGTGTAATATTGCAATTGATTTGGATACTTTACCTTTTATATAATTAATATGTGGCTTCCAACACAGTTTGTTATCAATTATTACTCCAAGGAATTTAGTTTCGGATACCCTTTCAATCTCTACACCATTTACACTGAGTTTGGGTACTGGGTAGTTGTGATGGTTGTTAAAGACTATAAATTTTGTCTTGCTTAAATTGAGCTGAGGCGAATTACGGCCAGCAATCTCCTTATTGTTATGTGTGTCTCTCAAATGCAAATGCCCATACCTACTGCTGTGAATGCCTTTCATGTATTGTCTGTAGTTGGGTATATAAGCTGCATTATTCTGTAACTCTCTCTCACTCTGACGACTGCTCATCTGCACACTTTGCTGGAGAGCCTCCGGGCTCGCTCATGGAGCGAGCTCCGTGATGGCGGCATGATAATAAACCTACTTAAAAACCTCACTTCGCTGCCTTTATTTTATCATGCCGCCGCAGTTTGTTTGTTTTTGTCTATTTGTTCTATTTGATTTTCTTTGTTGATTTTGGGTAAGACTTAAATTTTTATGTTATTGATTTTAAAATTGTAATGGGGTAGGCACTATATAAGCACTAGCTTCAGCCTACACCCTTTCGGTTGTTCTTTTGTGTGTTCTTATTGTATTGTATATGTTTATTATTATTATTATTATTACTAAATAAAATAAATTCAATTCAATTCAAAATTCAAGTTATGTTTGATGGAGGAGAATAAAGTCGGTGTTGTCAGCTCATGGTCTCATCTGATTCCTTCCTCCACAAGAGTTTAAAAATTTAATTTATTCAAAGTTTTTATATTGACTGTTTACTATAAATTTGCTGTTGCTTATGCAGAATGCATATGTATTTTCCTTTAATTAGAGTTGATAAATTTCCATTATTCAATGCTGACTGTGTTTACAGTCAGTTCACAGTAAACAAAAATAAATCGATATATCGATATATGTTATCAAGCAGCCTCTCTTTTACACATTGTGGTAGGTTACCTGTTGGGCTTTTTTGGGGGCTTGTTTCCATAGAGCTGGTTGCTTGTTTCTCTAGTGAAACCTGGCAACACTGATTGAGTTGTTTGGGTAAAGACCATATAATGCTCAAACCTCTTTGGACACTGTTTCTCAAAGAGCAATAACAAAAAAGACATCAGAATAAATAATACAGCGTATGAAAACCCTCATGGGTGGTATGGCAGCTCAACCACAGAGAATGTGGCTGAAGATTTTGGGTGTGTGTTGTTGCTGATAAAGCCTGAAGCAGAAGTGTGGAGCTGGGTGGTGTGACTGGTTCACATCTTTAATACCATCACACCAATGCAGTCTTCTTCTATTTTTTTCTAAGTGAACAAAATGTTACAGCTGATGGACTTCCTTGAAATGTTCAGAACAATGTTCACAAAAATGTTCACAAAAGAAAATATAGAATTAACCATCTGAGTTCTTAGTTTCAGAAAAAGGATAAAAGTTTTCCTATCAGTCAAAGTAACACATGTTACACAAGAAGGAAAAAAGTTAACATTTTTGAGAAAAAATGTGCAAATTTAGGTTATAAATTCTTTAAATTTTTAAGGGAAAAAAGTAGTAAAATTAAGAGGAAAAAGTTGTAAATTAAAAAGAAAAAAATTGCAAATCATAAGAAAAAATGTGGTAAAATAAGAAAATGACAAGAAAAGGAAAAAAATGAAAATGTTTCAAATTTAACAAGAAAAATTGTAAATTATGAGGTGAAAAAAGTTGCAATTTATGGAAAATGTTACAAGTTTCAGAGGAATCTATTGCTATTTATTCAGGAAAAAAAGATCAAGAATTTATGAGAACAATTTTATAAAAAACATCCTTGTAAATCCATGAGAAAAAGTTACAAAAAATAAGCAGCAAAATTCAAATAGAAAAAATTTCACATTTATGAGAAAACAGTTTAAAATTTTGAAGGAAAAAAGATGAAAATAATTTTAATTCTCCTCCAAAAATAGTGAGGGTGAACTTGTAGCTTTGGGGCCGCCTAGTGGCTGAGGGGACCCCTGCATTTGCTTTATGAGTTGAGGCATAACCAGGTGGAGTGACAGAAGGTAACTGACATTATGGAAAACCAGTAGTCAAAGGGCTCTGTCCTTTAAGAGAAATCAGCTCTGAGCCCCTTCTTGTTTGCTGTGGTGATGGACAGGCTAACAGATGAGGTCAGGCAGAAGTCTTCATGGACCATGATGTTTTCAGACAACATTGTGAGCTGTAGTGAGAGTAGGGAGCAGGTGGAAGAGAACCTGGAGAGGTGGAGGTATGCTCTGAAGAGGAATGAAACTCAGTAGAAGCAAGACAGAATACATGAGTGTGAATGAGAGGGAGGCAGGTGTAACAGTGAAGATGGAAGGAGCAGAGGTAGAGAAAGTTGATGAGTTTAAATCCCTGGGGTCAACCATCCAATGCAATAGAACAGGGGTCATCAACTAAAATAGCAAAAGGTCAGATAAGTCAGTCCTCCTCCCCAGCCAAGGTCCGAACTAGGCGTGGGAATCTTTAGGCACCTCATGATTCAGAAATCCGACTTTGAGTCTGAAACCATTCTCAATGCATCTTGATGCATTTTTTTTTCTATTCAAAAATTTTCCCTCCCACTGTGTGACAACATGGCCCTTTTAAAGTATTTGCAATGACCCATGAATTTACTTCCAACATCTTTTATTAAAACAAATGGAAGAGAAATCTGACAAATGGTGGGCAGTGGTGGCCTAATGGTTAGGGATGTGAGCGGAGGGTTGTGGGTTTGATCCCTGGACCAGCAGGATTAGAGCTGGGTGGGACAGTGTGGTGGCGGAGTGGTTAGTACTGCGGCAGCACAGCAACTCACTCTTGGCCGGGGATCCCCGGTTCGATCCCAGCCCCTGACCAACAGTGATCTCTGTGGAGTTTGTATGTTGTCCCCGTGTCTGCGTGGGTTTACTCCGGGATTTCTCCGGTTTCCTCCCATATGCCCAAAAACATGCAAGTTAGGTTAATTGGCATCAAAATGGGGATTCTAAATTGTCCTTAGGTATGACTGTGAGAGTGAATGGTTGTCTGTCTCTCTGTGTTGGCCCTGCAATGGACTGGCAATCTGTCCAGGGTGTACCCTGCCTCTCGCCCAAAGATGCTGGGATAGGCTCCAGCCCCCCCGCAACCCAAAAAGGATTAAGCGGAAGAAGATGGATGGATGGGATAGATAACACAGCAGTAAGTGCCCCACCATCCTTAACTCCACTGTGGTGCCCTTGAGTAAGGTCCTTAACCCCAACTGTTTCAGTGGAGCTGCTCATTGGCCACAGGTCAGTCTATGGTTGCAGTGGGCAGCTTCTTGGTGTGAGTGTGAACAGGGCGTCCTTGAAAAAGAGGGGTTTCCTCTCAGTGGAACTACCCTGTATAAATAAAGGTTAAATAATAAAAAAAAGCATGGACAAATTTATCTCAAAATGTGCTTTTAAGAACTGTTATCATTTCATTGATATTCTTTCAGAAGACCACAGCTGTCTCCAGACAGGCCAATATCATTTAACTTGCTTTCACACATTATTTTATTAAGCTCATGTTTTAGCTGGTTTTAGCTCTATACTGATTTTTAAACAAAGAAATATTAAAACGAATTCTTTGTTCAATTTCAAACAAAATTTAATATAAAATTTTATAATACAGAACACTAAATGTGTTTGACTCCAAATAAATAGGTCTAAAATCTACAACTAAATTTCTAAAAATGTTTTACAGGAGAACACAGACTAAACTGTATTGCATTAAAAAAAGATTAATATCTAAAAATACAAAATTTCACAAAAAGTTCACCTCGATACAATATTTTCAGTGCAGAAAAAACTGTTTCAAACAAAGACAAAAAAAACAGACACAAGATATAATTCCACACGGCAGAATTCCTTGACATTTTTTAAATTTCAACAGTAAACTCTGTTACAGCATGGATGGAGCCGTAACTCCATGGTTACATGGAGAGAAGAGGTGGAACTTTTTATGTTTAGTAATACACGGAGCTTTTACTGAGATTTTACGTGATATCGGAGGCTATAAAAAGGGCCTCCATAACCAGCAACCTCACCTCTGTATCCCAGCATGGACTACTCTCAGTAGAATGGAGGAAGAAGGTAAATACATCCAATTTCACAACAGTGCTTCTTTTTGTGGGTACAGACCTGAAACGGTCTGTCAGGGCCCCTGGGTGGATGTCCTGGCTGTTGACCTTGTGTGTGCGTGTGTGTGTGTGTGTGTGTGTGCGTGTGTGTGGGAGGGGACCTGATTTTGTAACCCGATAACCCTCTGGAGAGGTTGGAGCTGTTCATGGGACAGCGAAGAGGGGAGTCTGCAGCAGGAGGAGAGTGCCCAAGGGCTCGTGTCATAATGTGCTGGGTGGTTGCCCATGCAGCAGTTCAGTTCCTCCTTTTCCGCTTTTTTCCCACCAAAATTAAACAGTCTCCCTTTTCCATAAATTGTATCAAAAGGCTTCGGAGTCCGGACGGAGGACTCTCGGGGTCCGGATACAGACCGGAGTCTGCCAGTTGGTGACCCCTGCAATAGAAAATGTACAAGAGAGGTGAAGAAAAGAGTGCAGGCAGAGTGGAGTGGGTGGAGCCAAGTGTCAAGGGTGATTTGTGACAGGAGGATAGCAGTTAGAGTGAAAGGGAAATTTACAAGACGGTAGTGAGACCTGCTATGATGTGTGGTTGATGAAAAGACAAGAAGCGGAGCTAGAGGTGGAACAGTTGGAGAGGCTAAGATTCTCATTGGGAGGATTAGAAAGAGACAAGGCTGAGGTGGTTTGAACATGTGCAGAGGAGGGATAGTGGATATCTTGGACAAAGTATGTTGAAGATGGAGCTGCTAGGCAGGAGCAAAAGAGGAAGACCACAGCGAAGATTCAGGGAGGCAATGAAGGAGGACATGAAGAGGGTTGTTGTTACAGAGGAGGATGCGAGGGATAGGGTGAGATGGAGGCAGATGATCCGCTGTGATGACCCTTAAAGGGATCAGGCGAAAAAAGAAGAGGAGAAGAAGATGCAAATGAGGTCCAGGTACCCAGCATGCATCGACTGTATGTCATCCTAATAATTTAAACCAGCTTTTTTGTTGTCAAATAACAATGGAATTGTTAAGGGCACCTACTAGTTCTCACCTGAAGTGTTGTTAGAAACACTTTTCACTGGTTTGTTTTAAAGATATGAGACTTGTCGTCCACCATATTGTCAGGGAGCTTCAGTAGAAGACCGCCCACGGCCGGCTCTGTGGCCCAGTCAGGTGCAGCCTGTGTGTTCTCAGCAGCAGGACAAATGGGTCTTTCTCCCAGATCAGACCACTGTGACTACTGGTTTTCCATAATGTCAGTTATTTTCTGTCACTCCACCCGGTCACGCCTCAACCCCGTGCCACAACGAATCACCTATGCGATGCCTTCTGACAAAACAACTGACCAGGGGAAACGTACCATAATAGCCAGAAGTGACTCTGCATACTGTATGTGTGGTTATTGCACAGGTGACAGATCTAAATTTGAAATGTGTCTAAAGACCTGATAAATTAGGACTCTGTCACAGCTTTGACCACATCTAGAACACAAATTAAAAACTAAAACTACAAGAAATAAAAATACAGATAACAGAAATTTGAACTCTTAATCTCTGTTAGCTCACTTTTTTGAATAACAGGAGTTGAGACTAATATACGGTATGACATTAACTCGAGCACATAACTTTTTCACAAAATCATTTTGTTGCAGGATTCTTTTTACTCTTACTTGAATACATTTATGAAGAAAATCCTGTACTTTTATTCAGGTTCATTTGGTTTATTTCACTGATTTAAAAACTGGTTATAAATTCTCTGGATAGTTCTGTAATAACTTTTTTTTTTTTTTTTTTTTACCAGAAATGACTCCAAAATGACTATTCTTTTTGATAATTTTATCATTTTATTTCTCGCTTGGTTCCAAAAGAACAAAAAAAGTGGGAAAAAAATTTACAATTTTATCACAGAAACTCACAAGATATAAAAAAGAAAAATGTTTTAAATTTGTAAAAATAAATAAATAAATAAATAAAATCTCAATTTCATGAACAAAATCTCACCAATTTATTGTCTCAAATATACATGAAAAAAATCACAAGTTTACAAGACAAAAAGTGACATTTATGAGAAATATAAAAATGTATTAGTAAAAAATGTTAAATTATGTATTGAACTGTTTAGAAAGTATTGCATACATTAAATTGCACCTTTCTGCAAAAAAATGTAAAATTCATAAAGAAATTCCTAAATTTGTGTAAAAAAAAAATCATAAATTCAAGAAACAAAATCTCACAAATGAATAAGAAAACAGTCATTGCTCATAACTCAAGTAACTGCTGAACTGGAGAAAGTCCTACAGGGCCTGAAATGTGGAAAGGCAGCAGGATATGATAACATCTTCCCAGAATTCATGAAGAATCTTGGCCCCCGAGCCCTAACCTGGTTGACACAATTCTACACAAGGATCACACAAACGAACTCGATCCCAAAGAAATGGCGGACAGCAAAGGTCATTGCCATCCCAAAACCTGGCAAAGACCACAAACTACCAGCAAGCTACCGCCCAATCTCCCTACTCAGCGTTCCTTACAAAATCATGGAGCGCCTAATACTGCAATGCATTTCCCCAGAAATAGAGGATATTCTAAGTGTGGATCAAGCAGGTTTCCGCAAGGACCGCAGTACAGGAGAACAAGTACTGGCCCTAACCACCTTCATTGAAAATGGCTTCGAGAGCAGACTGAAGACAGGGGCTGTGTTTCTCGATCTTACAGCCGCCTATGATACGGTCTGGCACAAAGGCCTCCTCCTGAAACTTATAAAGGCGATCCCTGCTTGGGCAACAGCAATTATAAAAACCCTGCTGACCAACCGAAGGTTCAGAGTCCACCTCAGTCAGAACACAAGTGCATGGAGAATGCAGAAAAACGGACTCCCACAAGGCTCAGTTCTAGCTCCAACTCTGTTCAACCTCTACATAAACGACCTGCCTACTACAAAATCCCGCAAATTCATCTATGCAGACGACATCTGTTTGGCATTCCAAGCACCAGACTTTGAACCACTGGAACGGGTGCTCACGGAAGATCTTGCTAAACTGGACCAGTTCTGCAAAATCTGGCGCCTAAAACCAAGCCCAGCAAAAACCGTCTCCAGTGTATTTCATCTCCACAATGCAAAAGCTGCCAGAGAACTAAACATCCACCTGAGCGGACTCAAGCTTAAGCATGCCCCAAATCCAACTTATCTTGGAGTGACCCTTGATAGGACCTTATCCTTCAAGGAACATCTAAAGGGGACGGCTGCTAAGGTGAAAGTACGAAACAACCTGCTCTGCAAGCTCGCTGGTGCAAAATGGGGGGCGGCAGCCTCCACCCTGCGCACCTCAGCACTGGCCCTTTCATACTCTGTAGCAGAATATTGTGCCCCTGTCTGGTCCAGGTCATCTTACACACACCATGTAGACACCCAGCTCAACTCAACCATGAGAACTATAACTGGAACAATCCGCTCAACACCACTCCCCTGGCTCTCTGTACTGTCAAACATAGCCCCTCCACACATCCGGCGAGCAGCATTAACTCAAAGGATGCTCCAAAAAGTTAAAGATTTTCCTCACTTACCAATCCATGCAGATATCTACACCCCACCCACTGCCCGACTTTCATCCAGACGGCCGATTTGGAAAAACCCTCCCCCAGCTGACTTTACCATCCAGACAGCTTGGCAAGAGGAATGGGAAACCAAGGAGGTCCCAAACAAACAGCTGGTGATAAACCCCAACCAACAGGTCCCGGGCACCAACCTCCCAAGGAGACAGTGGTCTACACTCAATCGCTTCAGGACTGGACATGGCCCCTGCTTGGCCAGCCTTCACAGATGGGGCAGTAGCCCTAGCCCACTGTGCGCATGTGGAGAGGAGCAAACTATGGAACACATCATAGAGGCTTGCCCGCTCCAAAGACTGGAAGGAGGATTACACACCCTCCATACAGCAAACCAGGAGGCAACTGCTTGGCTTAAGGACTTTGCATTCGCTAAATAAATAAATAAACTCAAGTAACTTCTTTGGCGACTGTTACTATGTTTGAAATTGCCTTTAAAATGATGAGGTCAGGTAAACAACTGAACTCAGCTTTATTATATGTCGGTCACACAATACAGCCACCAGGCAGCGGCATCGACAAAGACACTGTAACATGGATGCCCCTGGTATTTATAGGGTGGTGCAGTGGCAGAAGACTACACCGCGCTTCATAATAAAAGTCACAATAGTACAACATTACAGCGACTACTCTTACTTGTACTTGAGTAGTCAGTATCATAAAGTAATGCTACTTTTTCTTGAGTATAATTTCTGGCTACTCTACCCATGTTTGATTTAGGGCTGGGTGATATAGCAAAAAAAAGGATTGCGATATAATTTCTCTGTATCACGATACACAATACATATCGCAATATGCATTTTGTTTACCACACATAGGTAATATGTATGTGGTGGTCTAATAACTGGCAGAAGTATAATTTGTGCTTATTTTTGTTTTTAATGGATGGATTGGAGGTGTATTTTTCCATACAAACAGGAGCGAGACGTTATAGTAATGTGACAAATTAATTCAATATACAGGCATTTTGCACGGGCAAATGTACCAATACATCGAGTATATTTGGTATATTATTGCCTCAGCCCTAGTTTGATTATATAAGAAAGTACGTGTGAATATTTGAATTCCTTCAGATTAACATAACTAAGAGGAAAAATTTCACAAAATACTAAATCATAAATTTATATTTTAAAAAAAAGTTTCAAATGAAAAAGGAAAAAAAGGCAAAATTAAGACAAAAAAGTCACAAATTTGGAAGAAAATGCACTCAGAAGAGATGCGTTAAAAACAACACAACTGTGTGTCTACATAAGGAGAACACATTGTGTATCAATTTTGACACAGTTCTCCTGTTAATATATTTGACAGGTTTGTGGTGTTAATTTTTTTTAGATATTTATGTGTTAAAAATCACTCTATAATGCACAGGTATGCACTAGTATATATAACTGTGCGTTAAACCTCTGGTGAAAATTTCATCAAATTCTGTGTTGCAATTTTTGTGTAATCCTAACAGACAAACAAACAAAAACATTTCTTCCTTTGCAGAGGTTAAAAAAAAAATTGCAAATTCATGAGAAAAGACTCACAAATTTTTGAGAAAGAAACCTTTTTTCTTTCTCTTATGCTTGAGTAATTAATATCATAAGGTAGCGTTGCTTTTACTTGAGTTTAAGTTCTGGCTGCTCTCGGCATACTGTGGAAAATCTTCAATCAAAACTGTGAATGAATGATTCAAATAAGTTCTGAGAATTTAAGATTTTTTTTCCGTTTCGACACTCATCCTGTGAGGATTTCCTGACTCTTGAACTGAGATCTACTGCATTAAAAATATGTAAATATATATATATATATACATAAATATATATTAAAAAAACAAGTTGTGCATTTTTTAGATGAACAATATCAATGAAATAAAGACAAATGCATATAAAATTTTGCATCTTACCAAGAGCCAGCATGTAGGCCAGCAGGTAGACGCGTGTGGCCTCCTGCATCTTTGCCGTGGGTGAGAGCAGCTCTGCATCTGCTGCCTGCACAGATGATTTCTGCGCCCAAGCAATGCTTCCTGTCCTCTTGTAAGGGCGTTTCCATCACAGATGGTTGTGACACTTCTTCTCGTGGCGAGGTCCTGCTCATATTGTTGCTATTCTTCTCACTTCCCCTTTTCTCATTCCTAAATCCTGTGGTTTTTTTCAGTTCTCTAAAAGTTACATTTGACACAGATAGTCAAGTGATTTTTTCCAATTTGGATGTTGATCAGATCAGATTGTCGGCAGAGCGATTGTTTCTATGGTTTCACATTTGGCTGAGTTTGGTCATGGGCTGAATTTGTTTTTTCTTCTTCTTCTTCTTTTAACTAAGAATGGCATGACTGGAGTCCTTTTGTCTGTTTCATAGTTGTTTCTGCCTATAAGCCACTAGGAGGCCCCCAAGCTATAAGTACACGTTCAGCATTTTTAGTGGAACAATTACTTTCAGCTTCTTTTTCTTGTAAACTTGTAAATTTTCTCTCATGAATGTGCAGTATTTTTCAGGTAAATTTGTCACTTTTTTCTCATAAATCTGCAAATTTTTTTCTCATAAATTTACAGATTTTTCTCATTAATTTGCAAGTTTTTTCTTAAATTTGCAGCTTTTTTCTTGTAAATTTGCAACTTTTTTCTCATAAATTTGCACCTTTTCTTGTAATAAGCAGTTTTTCTTGTAAATTTGTACATTTTTTCCTCATAAATTTGCAACTTTTTGTCTTGCAAATTTGCAACTTTTTTCTCATATATTTGCAGCTTTTTTCTTGTAAATTTGTGACCTTTTTTCTCATAAATTTGAAACTTTTTCTCATGAATTTGTAGCTTTTTCTCATTAATTTGTAACTTTTCTCTTGGAAATGTGCAACTTTTTTCTCATAAATTTTGCTATATTTTTCCTCATAAGTTTGCAGCTTTTTTCTCCTAAATTCACACATTTTTTTCTCCTAACTTTGTCAACTTTTCTCTTGTAAATTTTTCTCGTAAACTTGCAACTTTTCTCTTGCAAATTTGCAACTTTGTCCTCAAAAATTTCCCACTTTTTGCCTTAAATGTGCAACTTTTTTCTTGTAAATTTGCAAGTTTTTCTCATAAATTGGCCTTTTTTTCTTTTAAATGGACTTCTTTTTCTCATAAAGTTGCAACTTTTTTCTCTTAATTTTGCAGCTTTTTTGCTAGAAATTTGAAACTTTTTTTTAATCATAAATGTCCAACTTTTTTCTCATAAATTACCTTTTTTTTCTGTAGGGATGCCAGTTAAATTTGGTTTATATTTGTGTGTGCGTCCATGTGCGGGTGTATGTGTGTGTGTGTGTGTGTGTGTGTGTCTTTGAAGGGGAGATTTTTTTTCACGTTCAAGGGTTTATATACCCCCCCCCCCCCCAAAAAAAAAAAAATAAATAAATAAATACAATCTTACATAAGGACCTCTAAAAAGCAGCCCTGGCGCAGCTCCGGTTGTGTTTATTTTGTTCCCCAGGCTCTAAAACAAAAATAGCTGCAGACATCAATACCAAACATGGTGCTGTAATAGTACCTCCACCAAGCTCCTTCTGTCGTTTGACATTACATAAGTTTAACATCAACAAATTAGCATTTTACATGCACATCAAGGTCATCATCTGAGCGCTGCTATTCTGTAGGTGTCAGGACGTGGACTAGGCCCCACATTCTCCCTCTGATTTATTATTGATTTTCCCTGTCACTTGAACTTAGGAACCCAGAACTCAGCCCACGTCCTCACTTTGAGTTTGCATCTTAGGATTTTCTGCATTTATTGTTGTTTGTTGGTGTGGTCATGATTCTGTTTTTGTTTTACATTTTCTCCTCCTTCGCCTTGGGTTTTGATTATTATTATTATTATTATTATTATTATTATTATTACTATTATTATTACTACCTCTGACCTCTCCTGGACTGTCAACACCAAGGCCCTGGTGAAGAAAGCCCAGCAGCGGCTGCACTTCCTTCGAGTCCTGAGGAAGCGCAACCTGGAGTATAAGCTGCTGCTAACCTTCTATCGCAGCTCAGTGGAGCGCGTGCTCACCTACTGTGTGGGCGTGTGGTACGCCAGCTCCACGGCTGAGAACAGGATGACTGTGCAGAGGATCATCAACACCGACCAAAAAATCATCGGCAGCCCTCTGCCCTCCCTGGAAGACATCTCTAGATCCTGCTGTCTCAGAAGGATCAAGGCCATCACAGGAGACCCCTCACATCCCACCCACCACCTGTTTGACCTGCTTCCCTCTGGACGACGGTTCAGATCGATCAGGTCCCACTCCTCCAGACTGACAAAGTTTCTTCCCCTGGGCCATCCGAACTGCAAACAGTCAGAGGCCCCACCCCCCTCCCTCCGTACACTCACATGCGCAGAACTGAGGACCTTTTTAATTATCACAATAACTCACCTGTCTTTGCACTCCTCACTTTCATATACTATATATATGAAAGTGAGGAGTATATATGCGGATGAGTCAGTACTGACCCATCTGTGAAATCACTACTGTGCATAGTTTTCCATAATCCTTGGGCCATTTTACTCAATTGTGTGTTCTGCACTCCACACTCTCATGTACATAGTTCCCTCCGTGAAGCCACTACCATACCTGTGCATATACCTATGGGCTATTTTTATTTTTATTTCAGTCGTATGTTTAATCGTGTGTTATGTAACTGTGTTTAATTCAAATTCTTCTCTTACTTTATTGCACAGTATAGCCTAGTGGAGCACCCACAATTTCACTGTACTGTACAATGACGATAAAGCCCATTCTATTATTATCATGGGTTTTGTCGGTCATTATTAGTACTAGTGCATACCCATGCTGAGTCCTATGATCTTTGGTGATGTCATAGCAAGTACTTTGATGATGTCATAGCGAGTCCTATGATCATGAGTGACGCCTGCCTTTGATCTTTGATGTCCTATGATCATGAGTGAGCGTGAGTGATGCCTGCCTTTGATCTTTGATGATGTCATAGCGAGTCCTATGATCGTGAGTGATGCAGTCCAAGGATGGATCATTTTTTCACACATAAGGAGTTGTTCAGAACTCCTTATACATAGGAACATCATAGGACATCATGTAGACATCATAGGAACATCATAGGTGGTCCTATGATCTTTTTGCGAGTCCTATGGTCATGACAGACAGACAAACACACAGAGATTTCTTGAATTATGACTAGTGCATACCTGTGCATGACCATGCATATCCATGCATCCCCGTAGAAACCAAGTATAAGCATGTATTTCTGCATGCCTGTAGAAAGCAGGTGTAAGCAAGCATGTCAGCACTCATTCAGTGATGCCTGCCTTTGATCTTTGATGGTGTCATAGCAAGTCCTATGATCTTCTTCTTCTTCTTCTTTTAGATTTGATTGGCAGTTGGCAACCAGCTTACAGGTGTATTACTGCCACGTACTTAACTCTATATCATCACTGTATATCTTTGTATCAGGAGTTCTTATAAGGAGTTCTGAACAACTCGTGTGAAAAAATTATCCATCCTTGGACTGGACCTATAGAGTAGCAGGTGTGAGTGATGACTGCCTTTGTTCTTTGATGATGTCATAGTGAGTCCTATGATCTTTGATGATGTCATAGCGAATCCTATGATCGTGAGTGATGCCTACCTTTGATCTTTGATGATGTCATAGCAAGTCCTATGATCTTTTAGTGAGTCTTATGATCATGACATCTTAACAGAGATTCTTGAATTATAGAGTGATGAGTGATGCCTGCCTTTGAGCTTTGATGATGTCCTAGCGAGTCCTATGATCGTGAGTGATGACTGCCTTTGATCTTTGATGATGGCATAGCAAGTCCTGTGATGCCTGAGATCATAGGAACATCATAGGCGATCCTATGATCTTTTAGAGAGTCCTATGATCGTGACAGACACACAGACAGAGAGATTTCTTGAATTTTATATAGAGTGATGATTATTATCTTGTGTGTGGAGGGAGACGCCGCTGATAAGGAGTTGATGTATAGGAATTATGTATAGAGTGATACAGAATGATGAATTTGTAAGGACTACAGCTCCTGACCAGATAGAGATGATAGTGAAGTACGTGGCAGTAATGCACCTATAAGCTGTTTGCCAACTGCCAATCAAATCTAAAAAAAGAAGAAGAAGAAGATGCGGTCCTTATAAGAACTCCTTTTACAAAGATACATAGTGGGAAATTATATAGTATACGTGGCGGTAATGCACCTATAAGCTGGTTGCCAACCGCCAATCAAATCTAGAAGAAGAAGAAGATATATAGTGGGAATTATATATAGAGTGATAGAGTGATACAGAGTAATGATTTAGAGTGAAGCATGTGGCGGTAATGCACCTGTAAGCTGGTTGCCAACCGCCA
The DNA here is from genome assembly GCA_020510985.1 of Pholidichthys leucotaenia. Taxonomy (NCBI): domain Eukaryota; kingdom Metazoa; phylum Chordata; class Actinopteri; order Cichliformes; family Pholidichthyidae; genus Pholidichthys; species Pholidichthys leucotaenia. The sequence goes on from CM035848.1 coordinate 53,440,909, forward strand.
ATCACTCTATAAAATTCAAGAAATCTCTGTCAGTGTGTCTGTGTGTGTCACAGATCATAAGACCGCCTATGATGATGTCTGCATGATGTCCTATGATAAGATAAGATAAGATAAGATAAGATAAGCCTTTATTAGTCCCACAACGGGGAAATTCCAGGATTGCAACAGCACAGGGATAGCAACACTCAGAGCAACAATCAGAAGGCAAGAAAAAAAAAAAAAAAAAAAAAAAAAAAAAAGCAAGCAAGAGCAGCTAATATACATATGTACATATTACTATAAAATATACTGTATATATACACACACACACTATGTATAATGTATAATGATGTTCCTATGTATAATGATCTTATGTGTGAAATGTCCTATGATGTTCCTATATAACAAAGGCAGGCATCACTCACGATCATAGGACTCACTAGGACATCAGCAAAGATCATAGGACTCGCTATGACATCAGCAAAGATCAAATGCAGGCATCATAGGACTTGCTATGACATCATCAAAGGCAGTCATCCCTCATGGCCATAGGACTCTACGACATCATCACAGATCAAAGGCAGTCATCACTCACGGTCATAGGACTCGCTATGACATCATCAAAGATCATAGGACTCGCTATGACACAATCAAAGATCAAAGGCAGGCATCACTGAACGAGTGCTGACGTGCTTGCTTACACCTGCTTTCTACGGGCATGCAGAAATAGTTGTTTATACTTGGTTTCTACGGGCATGCACGGGTATGCACGGACATGCAAAGGTATGCCCTAGTCAAATCTAAAAGAAGAAGTAGTAGTCATGGTCTTGTCTTCCCTCTGATCCTCTGTTCATGTTTCTGTGTGCCTTCTGTCTGTGGTTGTGTGTGCAGCCCCGCCCATCCTGTCACCTCTGTTTTCCTCATGTGTTCATGATTGGTCTCCCCACCTGTGCCTGTTGTCTTGATTGCCCCCTTGTCTATTTAGTTAGGTTCTGTTCCACCTCTGTTCTGCTCAGGTTCCTTTTGTCATGTTGGCATAGTTACACGCTTCTGCCTTTTCCTGTCTGTCCTGTATCCTGTTTTTGCCTTAGCTTTTGTTGGAGCTTCTGAGTTGCATTCATTATTTTCTGTTTAAGCCCTCGAGCTGCATCTGAGCAACCAGCTGCCAATACATCTCTCACAACAAATCTTTCACTACCTCTCACTATTATGACAGTCGGAATCTGACAGTATGGACCCAGCAGACGGTGAGTTTTTCCAAATGGGCCTCCATGAGGAGGAAGTTTGGGCTGCTTCCTGCATTGAGGCCCACATTGAGGATGCCTATGCCGCCGACATGCCAGAGAAAGCCCTCAGATGCCTTGGAGTTGCCGCTGAGGTGACTGAGGCTTTTGCTACGCTGCAGCATTATTCTCAGCTCACCGGACTCCTGCACTTGGTCCCGTCCCTGCAGTCAATGTTCCGGAGATTGGGAGGGATGTCGCTGTTGGCCGGGGAGGAGCAGAAGGAGGAGAAGCAATGGCGAGCCATTGGGAGACGCGGCTTGCGCCGGCGTCTGCGGACACAGCGGCCCAGCTCTTGTTGTCCCACGGAGGCGATCCAGACCTCCGTGTCCCCCTCCCTCTGCTCAACACCAGCACCACACCATCGTGCTATGGCTCATCAGGCAAACCACATTATATCCCGGGAGGGGTCGTCTGACTCCCCAGCTGCAGCAGAGCAGGAACAGAGGCAAGTACCTTTTCATTTTTTAACACCATTAAATGAAAGGTCTTGTCCTGTTCCTGGTGAGGGGGCTCAGCGTCAGCCACCTACCACTGCTGAGCTCTATCCACCCATCTCTGCTGTCATTTCTGCTGCCGCTTCTATCCACCTATCCTCACCTGTGTCTCCCCTCTCCTTTTCACCTCTCCTTTTCACCTGTGACTCTGTGTGTGGAGTCCAGACAGATCGTCCAATATCTGCTCCACGTTGCTCCCTAGCTCCAGTACCAGCTCCGGCTCTTCTCCAGACAGATTCAGCTGCTCGCGAGGTGCGCTTCACAGCTCCAGCCATCCCCGAGGTACCCACAACAGCTCCAGCCTTTCCCGAGGTGCACACAATGGCTCCCACCGTCTCCGAGGTGCACACAATGGCTCCTGCTGTCCTTGAGGCACACACCACAGCTCCAGCTGTTCCCAAGGTGCACGCTCCAGTTCCTGCACTGCCTGAGGTGCTTGGTCCAGCTACTGCGGCTCATCCTGAGGAGGTCACCCTGGCAGCAGAGGACCAGAAGCTCAGGCAAGTTCTTTTCTTTACTTTTATAATATCAATACTAGTTAAGACTTGCCTAGCTCCTGGTGATTTCAGTGACACCTCACCCTGTCCTTCCTCCCTGTCTGAGGTGGCTGTTTCGGGGATGGATTCCCAGATGTCGGGGCTCGAGGACCTCCAGCCTTTGTTATCTGGCTTCGCCAATGGTCGTCTCCCTCCATCCGTTCTAGAGGTCAGGGGACCTCCACCCATTGTTCCAGAGGTCAGGGCACCCTCCTTAATGTACTGCTGAGTGTAGCACGCCACTGTCAGCCATTTCTGAACTACATCTTAAGCTCTACACATCTTGTCCTCTGGTTGGGTGGCCCAGAGATTCTGGTAGGCCACCTGACCTGCCTTGTACTCTGATTTGGGGTCCTGTGGACTTGGATAGAACCCTGAACTATTTTGTCCCATCATCTGGTGGCTCAGGGACTCTTGGAGGCTGCCAGAGCTACCTTGTACTCAGATTTGGGGTCCAGTGGACTCGGGTAGACCCCCTGAACTATTTTGACCCATGATTTGGTGGCTCAGGAACTCTGAGAGGCCTCCAAATCCACCTTGTTCTCTAGTCCGGGGCTCATTGGACTGGGCTAGGCCCCCTGACCCCCCTGGTGGTCTGGTCCGGTGCTCCACAGACTGGGATAGACCACCCGACCCAATTTGTGTTGAACTTTGGGGTCATGGACTTCGCTTTCCACATGTCTGTGTTTGGTTTTGGACTCTGTGGGGGGTAGGGGATTGTTTTGGCCCGCCTGGCCTTGAACCCCCACCATTCAGCCTGGGAGGGTGCTTTTTTTGTTTGTTTTGTTTATGGTTGATGTAACCTTGTGGGTTGTCTGGAAGCCTCCCCTTAAGGTGGGGGGGGGGGTGTACTGTTAGGACATGGACTGGGCCCCAGGTCCTCACTCTGATTTCTTATTGATTTTCCCTGTCACCTGAACTTGGGGTCCCAGCCCACGTCCTCGCTTTGAGTTTGCGACTTAGGATTTTCTGCATTTATTGTTGTTTGTTGTTGTAGTCATGATTCTGTTCTTGTTTTACATTTTCTCCTGCCTCGCCTTTGTGGTGATCCAAGTGCTGAGCTCATCCGCACTCGAGTCACGCAATGTTTTCTCTTTTTCCCCTTATATGTTTAGGCCTGTTATTATTTGTTTCCCTTGGGCTTTTACTGTGACAGCGCCACGACCGGACTTCTGGCTGTCAACTCAAGCTGGCCCTGTCACAGCTGAGCGGGATTCCTTGATTGTGTTTTCCCTTCACCTGTTTGGTCTTTTGTCTATTGTGAGTAGTATTTAAGGGAGTAGCTGAGGCTCACTCGGGGCTGCGACCTCGTCACTACTGACTGGAATCCCCATGTCCGGTTCCAGTTTTCATTCCGCATTAGGTTTCGCCCTCACTCTTTATATGTAAGTGTTCTTTGTGACTTTTTATTTCTCTACTTATTTTACCCTCCTGGGTTGCATGTTTAGCTGTGTGTGTTGTGCCCCTCATGGCTTATTTTTTTTGTCACTTCAATAAATATACAAACTCTCTATTGGCATCTGGCGCCTCATTAATGCCCTGAAAAGGGCGTTTATGACAGTAGGTCGCAGACCAGTGAGGTGCCAGCCTCAGTGAGTTTGTTTTTTTGGGCTTAATTTTTCCTTCTTTCGGGGTGCTAGTTTTGTTCAGAGGTATGGCGTCATCACAGACTTGGTATCCTATGAGCCTGGGCTTCGAGCTTGTCCAGGCTCTGATGGAGATTGATGACCTCCTGTCCAATGCTCGTTTGTTCGCCCCCTCCGAAACTGCACAGTGGCACCTGGACCTCGCAGAGGCGGCAGTAAAGCGCCATCTTTGCCTGGCAGAGCATGCAGAAGGCAGGGAGAGGATATCGGAGCTGCCGGCTTTACAACAGAAGAACAAGGAGCCGGCAAAGAAACCGGCCAGGAAGCCTAGATCGGACTTTACGGTAAAGATTCCTCACCCCTCGGCCCATCTTCAGGCCCCTGTTCAGGCTCTAGCTCCAGTGGCTGCTCCTTCGACGGATCATCTTCCCAGACAATGGAGAAGGAAGGCAGCCAAGGGCCCCAGTGAAGAGGAGCAGTGGGTCACTGAACTCATCAGGGGCCGTGTGGCTGAGGCCCACTCTTCCGTCCATCCCAGTCAGATTCTGAAGAACGTGGTGGCAGCTGTTAGACTTTTGGAGGCTAATCCTGGGCTGAACAAATTTCCTGAGTTCACCGAGTTTCTAGCTTCAGTTTCTGCACAGCAGTGGCGCTTCCCTAATCTGAATTTAGCCTCACCTCCAGCCAGAAGAAGACGTTGCCACCCAGCTTGTGATCTATCGCCTCCCCGGGACACAATCGTTCCGATGGGGAGGGAGTTTCCTGACCGGGCCGATCCTCTGTGAGGTTCCTGTCCAGATCCTGTCCCGGACCGCCAAAAGAACTCTGCCTCCTAGCCAGCTGCTTTTCCCTCGCCACGGTAGGAAGTGAAGACAGCAGCCTCAGCCTCCAGGTCATTTGTTCCTGCTGTTCCGTCAGCTCCATCACCCCGGACTGCCTCGGCTGCTCCTCCCTCCTCCTTGGCGTTCCCTTCTGCTGCTGTGAACCCTACTAGTCCTTGTCTGGCTCTGCCCATCATCGATCCTGTTTGGGCGGCTCCTCCTCGTCCTCCCGAGGGTCCCTCCGTTACCATCTCTACGGGAGAGGGAGGAATCAAATCCGCTGCAGAAGTCGCCATCGTTCCCCGGGAAAGCAGGCAAATGTTTTTTCATTCTAAATCTAAGTTTGATGAATTACCTTGTCTGATTCCTGGGGGTGGAGCTTAGGGTTCACAGTCCACTGAGCTTCCACCACCTGCTGCAGCCATTGAAATTGTACCTGCTACCTCTGTGTTTCCTCCCTTTCTCCCCAAGCGTCCCCCGGTGCCAGGAGTAGACCGCCAGACGGAGGAGGAGCCTGTGGCCCTGGAGAACCTGGTTCCAGCCCCACAGTCATGTCATGGGCAGAGGAGGAGGGCTGACTGTCATTTGGAGCCTCCGCCAACGACAAAGCATCCCCCGGTCTCCGTGGAGCAGCAGCCAGTTCCAGCAGGCAATGGATCCCGTGCCACCACGCCAAGTGAGCCATTGGCGTGGGTTTCAGCATCAGGGGGTTCGCGGACTGTGGAGACTATCATGCCGGCTGCGGAGACCACCGCTGCCAAGTGGGAACCTGGAATGGACCTCCTGATCATCGAGCCTGGATTGTCGGAGTCCTGGACGGCAGTAGAGCTTGAGTTCAGGCAAGTGCTCTATTTTGTCTTCTTATTTTCTGTATTCAAGCAATCTTGGCTGTCTCTTGGAGAGAAGAGCCAGGTGCAGCTGGCCGCTGCATCCAAGCTTGTCTCGCTGGGCTCTGCTGCTGCCGGTGACCCTGATCCCTGTTCTCCCTCTCTTTCTGAGCCTTCTTCCAGAGGCTCACCGGAGATGAGTCAGCTCCGGTCGATGTCATCGAGGCTCTGGGTTCGTGTCTGGAGGTCGTTCCAGGGGTTACATTTGCCCGGTCAGGGTCCACCGTGGGTGCTGCGCTGGCCCGGTTCGAGTGCAGTGAGGGAGCTGCAGATCCTGCACTGCTGGACACCAGACTGGTCCCCCCCTTCCCCCCCCCATTCTCCACCACTGGACGCTGCTGGGGTCCCTCTCTTACAGTTCGGCTACCTTTTGTCAAAGCTCTCGGTTGGGAAGCCATCTCCGAGCTCACCCCTCTGGTCCGGGTGGTCTAAGAACTTTGGACAGCCGCCTGAAGAACTATTGCGCTGGTTCTGCAACTTGGTTCAGCCGCCTGAAGAACCGTTTCATCAGTTCTGGGACTTGGGTCGGCCACCAGAACCTCTTTCTTTGATGTGGAGCCTGGATGCTGGGAGGCCACCTGAGCTGCCTTTTTTTTTCCCCTCCCTGTCGGTATTCACTATGTTGGTTCATTCGTTTGATATCTGAGTAAGGGTACATATATATTTTTGTGTTCCGCCTGGTTGCAGTGTATTTGTGGGGTTTTTGTGAGGGTATCCTCGATCAGTAATTTATTTGGACTTGGACATTTCTGTTTTTTGGGGGGGGGTACCCTCAGTCTGTACTTTGTACAGTACATACTATATATTTTTTTTGTTTTTGCCTATTTATTGTTACTTGGACATTTCTGTTTAGGAGGCTTTCTTTTCGTACTATGGTTGGCTTTTTGCCACTTTTCTTTTGTACTGGTGATGTTAGAGCCTTGGATGTTTTCTTTGTTCTTGGTGTATGTTTCTATTTTCTTGTATCTTGTGGTTAGGGTTTTGGGGTTATTTTCATTTTAGTTTCTCTCCCTCCTAGCCTGTTTTCCCCCTCCACCCACCCAAGGTTGGTCTTGATAGCTTTCTGGTCAGTGGGGGGAGGGGGGGCTTCCTGGATGTCACAGTGGATGCCTGGAATGTGTCCCTTGAACGGGGGGTACTGTGGTGATCCAAGTGCTGAGCTCATCCGCACTCGAGTCACGCAGTGTTTTCTCTTTTTCCCCTTATATGTTTAGTCCTGTTTTTATTTGTTTCCCTTGGGCTTTTACTGTGACAGTGCCGCGACCGGACTTCTGGCTGTCAATTCAAGCCAGCCCTGTCACAGCTGAGCGGGATTCCTTGATTGTGTTTTCCCTTCACCTGTTTGGTCCTTTGTCTATTGTGAGTAGTATTTAAGGGAGTAGCTGAGGCTCACTCAGGGCTGCGACCTTGTCACTACTGACTGGAATCCCCACGTCCGGTTCCAGTTTTCATTCCGCATTAGGTTTCACCCTCGCTCTTTATATGTAAGTGTTCTTTGTGACTTTTTATTTCTCTGCTTATTTTACCCTCCTGGGTTGCATGTTTAGTTGTGTGTGTTGTGCCCCTCGTGGCTTATTATTCTGCCACTTTAATAAATATACAAACTCTCTGTTGGCATCTGGTGCCTTATTAATGCCCTGAAAAGGGCGTTTATGACAGCTTGGGTTTTGATTATTATTGTTGCTATGATTATTATTATTATTATTGGTTTAGTCGGTCCTTATTAGCATTATTATTATAGTCATGGTCTTGTCACCCCTCTGATCCTCTGTTCATGTTTCTGTACATCCTCCATCTGTGGTTGTTTGTGTAGCCCCACCCATCCTGTCACCTCTGTTTTCCTCATGTCTCAGTTGTCAGTCATGATTGGTCTCTCCACCTGTGCCGTGTCGTCTTCTTCTTCTTCTTTTAGATTTGATTGGCGGTTGGCAACCAGCTTACAGGTGCATTATCGGGACTGACTTGATCATCATCACTCTATCTTTGTATAAGGAGTTCTTATAAGGAGTTCTGAACAACTCCTTATGTGTGAAAAAATTATCTGTCCTTGGACTGTGTCCTCTCGGCGGCGTACTCAACATACCTTTGTATAAGGTTGATTGCCCCCTTGTCTTTTTAGGTTCTGTTCTGCTCCACCTCTGTTCTGCTCAGGTTCCTTTTGTCATGTTTGCATAATTACACGCTTCTGCCTGTTCCTATCTGTCCTGTATCCTGTTTTTGCCTTAGCTTTTGTTCCAGCTTCTGAGCTGCATTCATTATTTTCTGTTTAAGCCCTTGAGCTGTGTCTGAGCAGCCAGGTCTCAATAAACACTGTCAAACTCCTGTCTAGCGTTTGGGTCCAATCCATGACAGTTGGGTGTTACTGGATGCCAAAAATGGGGACAGTTTAATAAACTTGCACCAAACACACAAACCCATATTCAGCTTAAACGTGTGTTTTGATTTTGATCAGAATTCAATATCTTAAACCCCATAGAGTGCACAGTGAAGTAACATAATGACATAACAATTAAGTAACACATTTACAAGAAAAAAGAAGCAAAAAAAAGGAAACTTAAGAGAAAAGTGTTAAATCTGAAATTACCTGCAGGACAAACGAGGCGAGTTGAGTAGGAAAACACAGCTTTATTATATGGCTCGCTCACACTGACAGCTTGTATGAGAGCAACTGACAGCTTGACCTCTAGACTCCAGGTGAGATAAGAGGCCATAAGATGGCCAACCTGGCTTTATATAACGTGGGGTGGGGTGCCCCCGATGGTGCGTATCCACCTTACACTTTATCTAACATTCTCCCCCCTTTAGAAGGTCCAAAACCACTCACTCAACCAAGGCCTTCCCCAATTTGAGACCCAAATCATGCACTAATAAACGAAAACTAATGTCTCTAAATGGCCTAACATATTCACACCACAGAAACTAAAATATGGAGGACGAGTGGACTGTCATCCTGCCCACACGACAAGGAGGATTATTCTGCCTCCTGCTAAAGTGAATTAAAGTCCATTTATGACTAAAAGTGTATGCTGTGTTCCTAAACTAAAACAGAAAACCAAAATAATCCCTTGTGAAGCATTAACTTTCAATATATAACATTAACCTTTTTTTCTTTTTTTAAACAACAACACCAACACAAAACACAGAACTTTAATATATATTATTTACAACCCAAGCATTCCAATTTTTTTTTTTATTTAGCGAATGCAAAGTCCTTAAGCCAAGCAGTTGCCTCCTGGTTTGCTGTATGGAGGGTGTGTAATCCTCCTTCCAGTCTTTGGAGTGGGCAAGCCTCTATGATGTGTTCCATTGTTTGCTCCTCTCCACATGTGCACAGTGGGCTAGGGCTACTGCCCCATCTGTGAAGGCTGGCCAAGCAGGGGCCATGTCCAGTCCTGAAGCGATTGAGTGTAGACCACTGTCTCCTTGGGAGGTTGGTGCCCGGGACCTGTTGGTTGGGGTTTATCACCAGCTGTTTGTTTGGGACCTCCTTGGTCTCCCATTCCTCTTGCCAAGCTGTCTGGATGGTAAAGTCAGCTGGGGGAGGGTTTTTCCAAATCGGCCATCTGGATGAAAGTCGGGCAGTGGGTGGGGTGTAGATATCTGCATGGATTGGTAAGTGAGGAGAATCTTTAACTTTTTGGAGCATCCTTTGAGTTAATGCTGCTCGCCGGATGTGTGGAGGGGCTATGTTTGACAGTACAGAGAGCCAGGGGAGTGGTGTTGAGCGGATTGTTCCAGTTATAGTTCTCATGGTTGAGTTGAGCTGGGTGTCTACATGGTGTGTGTAAGATGACCTGGACCAGACAGGGGCACAATATTCTGCTACAGAGTATGAAAGGGCCAGTGCTGAGGTGCGCAGGGGGCAATGGATCAGCGTTCTCGTCACGCCCTCCGCCAGTACCCGGGCTCGCCTGGGGAAGCTAATGATCCTACCAGCAGACTAAATTCGAAGAGACAACGCCTCTGTGCCAAGTCAAAGAAGAATCCTAGTCACAGTCCTAAAGCCGAAAGCAATCCAATTGAAAGGGCATAACTGGTATGGGGACCCAGGGCACCCTCTCAGCCGTTGCACCCCTGGAGACAACTGGTTGTCATGGTAATGGTCTACTCTCCGGACGTTGAAACCATTCCTCCCCATCATCGACCTCGTCCCTCGTCCGGCCTTGTTTTCTGGAGATTCCTCTTGGACACGCCAAAGCCGGTTTGCGTGCCACACCAAGCCATCAGAGAGCTTGAAGTGTGCCGCATCCCATCTGGCCACTTTGTGCAGACATCTCTGACGCTTCTGATGCTGAGGTCTGGCCTACCTTCACTGCGGGCGCTCATCCCTTCAAACCCGGACCTAATCCTGGACATTTAACGGGGCCCGGCTCGGCTTTAGGCATTGCTGATGAGCATGCCAATTCCTCGCGCTCATTGGTCTTGTCCCGACCTCTCTTGGTGTTGGTGTAACATGCATCCTCGAAGCCACAGACCCTCCATCTCCTCGCGGCCAAACTCCGGAGGCACCCAGAGCCAACCCATCGGCACCATTCACCGTCGCAGGTGCCTCGCCATCACGTTCAATACTCCCCTCGACCATTTCCTGAGCACTGACAGTGAGACTCTCCTGCGCTGGCCCTTAGCAAAATTTGTCCCGCCTGACCGTTGTGGCATCCAGAAATCCTTCATCCCACACCTCATCCTCATCAGTCACCGGAATCGAGGGGTTCCACCGGCCACAGCCCAACCACTCTTCTCTCGCATCGTCTTTGATGGCAAAACCCAGTCTGTAAAATAAAATCACAGCCCATGATGTTATCGTCCCGTGCTCTTATGTGGAATGTGAAGTCGAGTATCGTCGTAGACTTGTACCGAACTGTCAGCTTCAAAGACACGACTGTGTCCAGCCTTCCACCTCCACAGCCGTATAACGGCGCTGAGTTGCCTCTAACTCTGAGGTGGAGAAAAAAACCTGTTCACCGTAGCCCGATTCAGCAGTGAACCCTCCGCTCCCGTGTCGATCAACAGCAGCACCTCCAGCACCTCACGTGTGGATGATTGTCTGGGGCAGATGGGGCAATTTCTCCCGTGAGCTCTCCGAGTTGACTCCACGGCACATTCTGACAAAATGGTTTGAGTGACCGCATCTGTTACACTGTGCTCCTCTCGCTGGACAGTCCTTGGCCTTTTTAGGGTGCTTAGCAGACCCACAGCCCATGCAAAAGGGCTTTTCCGGGGCTGACCCCCGACCAGCAACGTTGACATCCATCTCCTCTCCGTCTGAGCTATTGTCGCTGTCCAGGTCCATGGCATTTGCTGTGACAAAAGGTTCTAACGGCTGCTGAGGCTGGCGCCCGGTTTGCTCCAGAGCTAGCTTTTCCACGGTTTCCATCTGATTAGCTAGCTTAAGGGCTTCGGCTAGTGTGAGCTTGCTTGGCGCCATAATTAGCCTAGTCTGCAACGTGGCGCTACAGCAGTGCTCCACCATCTGGTCCAGCACCATTTCCTCCTCGAGTGCTCCAAAACAGCACTCACTAGCCAGCTGTCTTAAGTCGGTGACAAACTGTCGAATGGGCTCACCTACCTGTTGACACAGCTGCCGAAAACAGATCCTCCGGGCTGTCACGTTGTTCAGTGTGTCGAAGTGGCTAGCCAGTAGCCCTGCTATCTCCTCGCGGGTGTCCGCAGTATCGAGCGTCCGCAGGATACGGTTGCCTCCCATGCCCAAGTTGTGCACCAGTAGCGCCGGGGCTCTCAGCTTGCCGAGTTCCCCAAGACCCCGTGCAACAACGTAAGTTTGGTAGGCCTCGTACCATCTGGGCCATGGTACCGGTGGTTCTCCCAGCACTTCAAGGAAAGGACGAATGGGGGCCACGCACGCTTCCATCGTTAAATCCTCGTCGCCAAATGTTAAATCTGAAATTACCTGCAGGACAGACGAGGCGACGTGAGTAGGAAAACACAGCTTTATTATATGGCTCGCTCACACTGACAGCTTGTATGACAGCTACTGACAGCTTGACCGCTAGACTCCAAGCGAGCTAAGAGGACATAAGATGGCCAACCCAGCTTTATGTAACGTGGGGCGGGGCACCCCTTGGCGGTGCGTGTCCACCTTACACTTTAACTATCTACAGTAACAAAAAGAGAAAGGAAAAAAATGTACATTTTCCAAGAAAAAATGGCAAATTTAAGAGAAAAAGGGTGCAAATATACAAAAAAATGTGACAAATTTAAGAGAAAAACTGTCACAATCTGAGCAAGGGGGATACTTCCATGCTCTGTCTCTGCCTTTTTTCTATATTTGCATGGTGTTGTATTTTTGAAGTCTTATTCCTGTTATTTTATCTTTGGTTGATTTTTCACATATTCTGTATTGTTTCTTAGTATGATTTATTTTCCTGTTTACGTTCATTATAGTTTTGTTATTTAGATTTTTTTTAGCATACTTTATTTACATATTTGAGGTTACTTGTCTTTATTTGGTCATCACATTATATTCGTATTCTGTTGTGTTTTTTTTCTATCCCTCTCCGGGGCTGCAGCTGTCAGTGGCACTTCCGCGTTTGTTGCTCTGTTGTGGGCAGTGCTCCTGTCAGCTGTCAGTCCCGTCTTCTCCCTCTCATTAATCCCTGCTGACCCCTGTTGTAATCATTGTTACCTCCTGCCCGCTCATGTGATTCACACCTGCCATCATTTGTTATCATTTGTTTCTGGCCCTATTTAAGGGTTGTTATTTTCCTCCCTCACTGCCGGAGTCTACATATCCATTTCTACCAGAACCCTTCCCCTGTTCTGGTGAGCTTTGTACTTGCTCCATCCGTTCGTAAGTTTGTTTTATTTTCTGTTTGGATTTTTGTGTTAGTGCACTGTTTGGGACTTTTGTGTTTCTGTTAATAAATACCACAAACCACAGTTCAGCACGTGGATCTCTGTTCCAGCCTCAAGGGGCAATTCATGACAAAAACTGTGCTGCCATTTCATAAGAAAACAGTTGAAAATTTGTAAGGAAAAAGTTGAAAATTTAGAAGAAAGAAGATGCAATTTAAAAAAAAAAAAAAAAAAAGGTTGAAAATTTACAAGAAAAAAGTTTAAATTTTCCAAGAAAAAATGGCAAATTTAAGAGAAAAAGGATGCAAATGTACAAGAAAAAAGTTTACATTTTGAGAAGAAATACCTGCAAATTTACAAATATCAAATTTACGAGAAAAATAAGAGAGAGTGTAAATTTACAAGGAAAAAGCTACAAGTTTATAAAAAGCAATTTTATAAGAAAAAAGTTAAAATTTACAAGAAAAAAGTTGAAATTTTACAAGAAAAAATAACAAATTTACAAGAGAAAACGTGTAAATTTATGAGAAAAGATTGGGAGGTCGCCTCTAGTCAAAATTGAAAATCTCATTTGTTGGTGTATCTAAGTCTATTTTGCCATTATAATGGCAGGGGGAAATGATTTTGCACCTTGAGGAGTACAAAGTTTGTTCAAACTCTCCTGATTATTGGGAGGTTTGTTTTGGGTGTAAACATACAGTAAACTAATCAGAATGGCTCCACTCCACACCTTTAGGATCACTGCATTTGAGCAACATCCTTTTGTTTGTACCTTAACTATTTGGTCACACCTGCTGATTTATTTGTTTGTGTTTATTCATTCAACACTGACCAAAATAGTCTTTGTTCCTTTTGTTTCTCCTACTAGATGAAATAAAATCCACCATTTTCATTGACAGTGCAGAATAAACCCTGCTGTCATATTATTTTTTCTTTCTCTTTTGCAGGCTATTATAGTCTCCTCTGTGTCTGTAATATCACTGTGTAAAAAAGGAAATGCTGTCTAGTTTCTATTATCCTTTGATGAAGTGACAGACCCAGCAGTGAGCAAAAAAGATGTGAGGTACGGTAGTTAAAGGTCTCATTCACTACAACAATGGTAGGTTCTAACCCTGTGAAATGCTTTCATTAACACTAGCTAACGTGAAGTGTGTGCTATCTTCAAGCCACTCAAGTCTGTCCGATGAGAGATACCAGTGACGACATGACCAAATCCTGACCCAACTAGCTGCAGATGTGGAACAGGCAAAGATGATGCCAAAACAACTCTCTAGAGGTCCCCTGATCATCACCTTCAGCAAGAGAGACTAGTATGACAGAGACAAGAAATTGAGGAATGCTGGCCATGGTCAGAGGCGTTGCCTACAGTCAGGCAAGGCAGGCAAATGCTTGGGACCCCAGGCCAGAAGGGGGCCCCTGAGGGCTGACCAACTTTGAATCACTATAGCAATGACAATGTGTGGCGTATCCAGTAACAGTGGTAGGCCAGTGCAGAACTCCTTAAAGGTGCTCGACCCCACCTCTCACTCTTGCAAATACTGGTGCGTATCTTATGTAAACAAACAAGTGAGAGTGGCTGTATCAAAATGAAGCAAAGTTATCTGCCTGGCACCGACAAAAGAAAGAAGAAAAAGAGGAAAAGGAGAAAAAAATAATCATTACAAGCTTCAGACCTGATATCGTCTTCTGGTCAAAAGGCACCAAACAGGCCATGCTTGAGCTAACTGTGCATTAGGAAGAGCTGAGGGAGGGGCACCGGAGCCTAAATGAACAAAATGCCAAGCCTTCGTCCTTGACTGCCAGCTGAGAGGGTGGAAGGCCTGGAAGCCTCCGGTGGAAGTTGGCTGCTGAGGCTTTGCAGGGAAGTCAGTCTGGCAAAGTCTTGGAAAGATATTGCAGATTGGAGGTGGCTGAGAGGCAGCATTACCAGACAGGCAGAGACTTCATCCAAGTGGATTTGGCTGAACTGTAACAAGCAGTGGCAAAACAGGCCTTTGAGCGGCCAGCAGAAAGACCAGAGGTGTTGTGGGGTCACTCATATATATTCCTCTGTATATCACCAATCCCCCTCCCAACATGTGCCAGTCCCATCAGGCCAAAGAACCCACACTAAGGGTGTCATGAATCGCCCTTTTCAAGGGCAAGAATAAGTTCACCAATCGCCAGCTGTGGGTTTGCACATTTATTAAGGATACACACAAAATAATCAGACACACACACTTACAGAGAAACAGGATTACGGGGAACACCCGGAGGATGATAATGGATGGGGACTCTGTCCGGGATTGAGGAGAGACGTAAAACAAACATCCAGACCACAAGACTGCGACGAAGAGAAAATGTCATAGAAGATCTTAAATAGGAACAAAGAAAATGGTAGCATGACTGTCAGGTGTGGGTGACATGAGTGAGAGTAATTAAGATAACTGATGACATCTGTCACAGCCTATGAACCGATCTTTTTTTTTTTTTGTCACTTTGTGGAGATTGTGTGGAAAGGATGAGGCAGAGTTATTTCTCAGGTTCCATTTTATTCACAACACACTCTCCAACATTCAAAAACAGAAGAAGGAAAAAAACCCAACATCTGCCAGTCTTATACCCCTGACATCAAAGTACAAAATCCCATTGTCTTTAAATCCCAAACACAATGCATCCCCCCTGCAGGTCCTCTCGCTTCCACCCCAACCTGGGTGGTCAGGAAATCATTCATGTCCATCTCTTTGCATATCAAAAGGCCAACTCTCTCATCCTCCTCTTATCCCCAGGAGGTCCAGACCTTTTGTTCCTCTTCAGACGTGAAGCCAAAATAAGCACACAGGAATATACATGAGAGAATATGAACAGTCATATACATGTAAGATAAGATAAGATAAGATAAGATAAGCCTTTATTAGTCCCACAACGGGGAAATTCCAGGATTGCAACAGCACAGGGATAGCAACACTCAGAGCAACAATCAGAAGGCAAGAAAAAAAAAACAAAAAAAAAAAAAAAAAAAAAAAAAACAAGCAAGCAAGAGCAGCTAATATACATATGTACGTATTACTATAAAATATATATATATATACACACACACAGACACACAGTGCAGAGCATTGTAGCTGGATGGAATAAATATATGAATATATGAACACACAGTGCAGAGCATTGTAGCTAGATGGAATAAATATGTAAATATATAAACACCCACAGTACGGAGCATTGCAGCTAGGTGGAATAAATATGCAAGTATATAAACACACACAGTGCGGAGCAATGTAGCTAGATGGAATAATATGTAGATATATAAACACACCCAGTGCTGAGCATTGTAGCTAGATGGAATAAATATGTAAATATATAAACACACACAGTGCAGAGCATTGTTGCTAGATGGAATGAAACAGCATAACCGTCTACTTAGTTATCCTACATGGTATGATTATGTGCCCATACATATTCTCACCCTCCATAGCGACCGGTAAGTTCCTAGTTGTATGCCGGAGGGGACCATTGTGTAAGTCTATTGCATCTTTTGCATTCAAAAAACTATTAGTTTGTTACGTCTTTTTGCTATCTCTGCGAGCAGCCCTGCTTAGGTTGTACAGTCTGACAGCCGTTGGTAGGAAGGACCTACGAAACCTCTCGGTTGTGCACCTGGGATGATGTAGTCTGCTGCTAAATGAGCTCCTCAGTGCATTCAGTATGTCCTGCATAGGGTGGAACTCGGACTCCAGCAGAGATGACAGTTTAGCCACCGTCCTTCTCTCTCCTATCTCCTCCATCGGATCAAGGCGCTGCCCCAGGACAGAGCTAGCTTTCTTAATCAGTTTGTTCAGTCTCTTCCTATCGGCTGCAGTAATGCCACTGCCCCAGCAGACCACTCCAAAAGTGATGGCTGATGCCACCACCGTGTCATAGAATGACTTCAGCAGCGCCCCTTGTACACCAAAAGACCTGAGTCTCCTCAGCAGGAACAGCCTGCGCTGTCCCTTCTTGTAGAGTGCATCAGTATTGTGTGACCAGTCTAGTTTATTGTTCAGATGAATACCCAGGTACTTATAGGATGTCACCATCTCGATGTCTGTTCCCTGTATATTTACTGGTACTGTGAGGGGCTGCCCATGCCTGCGGCAGTCCACCACCAGCTCCTTAGTTTTCCTCGCGTTGATCTGGAGGCAGTTCCGATGGCACCAGTCCACGAAGTCCTGGATAAGCCCTCTGTACTCAGCTTCATCTCCATTGGAGATGAGGCCAACGATCGCAGAGTCATCAGAGAACTTCTGTAGATGGCAGTGTGTTGTGTTGTGTGAGAAGTCCGCAGTATAAAGAGTGAACAGGAAGGGAGCCAGCACCGTTCCCTGGGGGGCCCCCGTGCTACTGATGATCGTGTCGGACACACAGTCCCGGGTTCTCACAAACTGAGGCCGGTTCGTGAGGTAGTCCAGGATCCATGATGACAGGTGCTGGTCCACCCCTGCGCGCAGCAGCTTGTCCTTCAGGATCATCGGTTGGATGGTGTTGAAAGCACTGGAGAAGTCAAAGAACATGATCCTCACCATATTCCCGGGCTTCTCCAGGTGGGACAGAGAACGGTGAAGGAGGAAGATCACCGCATCCTCCACCCCAATGCCATGCTGGTAGGCGAACTGGAGTGGATCCATCGCTGGTTCCACCAGGGGGCGGAGGTGAGCAAGGAGCAGTCTCTCCAGGGTCTTCATCAAGTGGGACGTCAAGGCCACCGGTCTGTAGCTGTTCAGGTCTTTGGGGTGGGAAGTTTTTGGTACAGGTACCACACAAGATGTTTTCCACAGCTGTGGTACCCTCCCCAGTTTCAGGCTCATGTTGAAGATATACGTCACAATCCCACACAGCTGGTCTGCACAGGACTTGAGGAGCTTTGCGCTGATGCCGTCCGGTCCCGGCGCCTTCCTCGCCTTGATCTTCCTCAGCTCCGTCCTCACCTGGGTCCTGGTCAGGGTCAGGATGGGGGGCTGTGTGTTGGGAGTGGGGGGGTGTTGGTGGAGTGGGGAGTGGGCAGCAGGACTTGATTTCTTTAGAGGCAGCAGTGGTTGTTGTGCAGTCAGGGGGGAGGGCGGTTGGTCAAATCTATTGAAAAAAGCCCGTGAAACTACATATGTGCACCACATATAACCTCCCCCAAACGTCTAAGATGGAACAAACAAACACAGATTGCATGTCATAATAAAATCGCCACACATCAGTCCACATGCTGTCTTGGTCTCAACCGTCTGCCGTATCTGCTGCAGGCGGGCTTAACCTCTTCCGCGGCGTCCTCCTGCTGTGGAGCTGCTGTCTGGGGATTAAAACTGTTAGTCAATCTCTGTGAGTGTACTGGGGAATGCTCCCTAGGGGGTCTACCCCGTTGCGGGGCCCTCGCCAACTGCACAGTTTCGTCAGCCATCACAAAAGCAGGTTTGAGTCTGTCTATGCCAATCATCTCCTTTCTGCCCCCCAAATCTAGCAAAAAATGCTTATCACCTGTTTCTAGCACTCTAAATGGTCCATCGTAAGGCGGTCGCAGAGCTGTGCGGTGGGCATCATGTTTGACAAAAACAAACTCCGCATTTTTTAAAGCTTTAGGCACAAAAACACGCGGAAAACTGTGGTGAACGGGGCCTGGTAGGACACTCGGGCCATTGCTATTCTGCAACCGCTGAGCCAAGGAGAACTCTGGCACTGGGTTGTCAGGGAGAAATTCTCCAGGCAGCCGAAGTGGCTGTGCGAACACTAGCTCCGCTGGAGAGGCATCTAAATCCTCTTTAGGTGCAGAACGCAACCCCAATAGAACCCATGGTAGTTTGTCAACCCAATTTGCATCCGTAAGCGACGCTCTGAGAGCCGCCTTCAGCGACCTGTGAAAATGTTCGCATAACCCGTTAGCCTGCGGGTGATACGCGGTCGTGCGGTGGATCGTTGCCCCCAGGCTGCGGGCCATCGCTGACCAAAGTTCGGAAACAAACTGTGGGCCTCTGTCAGACGTAATGTCCGACGGAACTCCAAAACGCGCTACCCATGCAGTTAAAAAAAGCGCGCGCCATCTCGTCGGCTGTGGTTGATGACAGGGGAACCACTTCTGGCCAGCGTGTGGTGCGGTCAACCATTGTCAGAAGATGTGTGCACCCTTGCGAGGGAGGTAGGGGGCCTACGAGGTCCACATGGACATGATCAAACCTTTTAGATGGAATATGAAACGGCTCCAAAGGAGCTCTCGTGTGTCTATGCACTTTGGCCCGCTGACAGGCCATGCAGGCTGACGCCCACTCTCTAACTTGCTTGCGCAGGCCCGGCCATACAAATTTCTCCCCTACCATTTTGACTGAAGCAAGCACCCCCGGGTGCGCCAGCGAATGGATCAAGTCAAAAACGCGGCGGCGCCACAAGGCCGGAACCACCGGACGGGGTTGCCCAGTGGAAACATCGCAGATTAGGGGGGGCATACCATCTTGCAGCACCCTGTCCTCCAGCCTTAACCCTGTTGGTCCAGACTGGAGCGCGCGCACGTCCGCGTCGCCGCCCTGCTCCGCGGCCATGGCTGCGTAATCTATCCCTACGCGGACTGGGGCCGCGCGCACTTCTGCGCCACTACCCTTGTCCACGGCAACAGCTGCGAAATCTACCTCTACGCAGGCTGGAGCAGCCACGGCACGCGAGAGGCAGTCTGCCACTACGTTAAGTTTACCCGCTACATGCTGGATATCGGTAGTGAACTCCGAAATTGCGGCCAGCTGTCTCTGCTGCCGGCCCGACCAAGGTTCCGAAATCTTGGCCATCGCAAAAGTCAGCGGCTTGTGGTCAACGAACGCGGTGAAACGGCGTCCCTCCAGCCAAAACTGGAAGTGACGAATAGCCAAAGGGAGAGCTAACAACTCCCTGTCGAATGCGCTGTATTTTCGCTCACTATCGCACAATGTCTTGCTGAAAAACGCGAGCGGCTGCCAGGCTCCAGCCACATACTGTTCAACAACCGCTCCTATGGCCACATCTGACGCGTCAGTAGTGAGCGCCATGCAGGCCGTTGGGACTGGATGCGCTAACAACGCAGCATTTGCCAAGGCTGTTTTGACTTCAGAGAATGTGCGCTCCCGCTCGGGAGACCATTCGATTTTATTTGCGGGCTTTTGTTTTTTAAGCGCAGCGTACAATGGTTGCATGAGCTGCGCCGCGCGGGGGAGGAAACGGTTATAAAAATTCACCATTCCCAAAAACTCCTGTAACGCTTTGACCGTTTGTGGCTGGGGAAAATTTGCCACCGCGCGCACCTTGTCAGGCAGAGGGACTGCTCCTTCGGGAGAGACGCGATGCCCCAAAAAATCAATCTGCGCCACCCCGAACTGACACTTCGCTGGGTTGATTATTAGCCCGTGCTCCGCCAACCTCCGGAAAACTGCCGTGAGGTGGTTTTCGTGTTCGTCTTCGGATGCACTGGCTACCAAAATGTCGACCAGGTAGACGAACACGAAAGGGAGATCGCGCAACACCGCGTCCATCATGCATTGGAAAGTCTGCGCTGCGCCTTTAAGCCCAAACGGCATGCGCAAAAACTCAAAAAGCCCGAAAGGAGTTATTACCGCTGTTTTGGGTATGTCCTCAGCGTGGACTGGGACCTGATGATAACCGTGTACCAGGTCTATCTTAGAAAAAATGCGAGTCCCCGCCAAATGAACTGAAAAATCCTGGATATGTGGGATTGGGTAGCGGTCGTGTGCTGTAGCATTGTTCAGCCTGCAAAAATCACCACACGGCCGCCACGAGCCATCAGTTTTAGGGACTATGTGAAGCGGTGAAGCCCAAGGGCTCTTTGAACGTCGGATGATGCCCAATTTTTCCAGGTTGGCGAACTCCTCGCGCGCTATGGCTAGTTTAACTGAATCCAAGCGCCGAGCTTTTGCAAAAACGGGCGGTCCTGTAGTAGTAATAAAATGCTCCACCCTGTGTTTAGCCACGGTCGCCGAAAACGTTGGCACCGTGAGTGCTGGAAACTGAGTGAGGAGTGTGTGGAACTTACCACCTGCAGCTGTGATGTTGGCTTGTGCTGTTGGCGGGGCCACTCGCGCTGTACAGGGAATAGAAGAAAAAGAGAGTGCATTAACCAGGCGTCTGTTAGCAAGATCGACCAACAAACCATGTGAGCACAAAAAATCAGCACCTAACATGTTGAAATTGACTGCCGCTATGACGAAAGTCCACTCAAATGTGCGGCCGTGTAAAGATAGAGACAGGGTCTTCTCTCCGAAGGTCTTAATCGCCGAGCCGTTCGCTGCTGACACCACAGGGCCACTGGAAGACGCCAGCCGGTCAGCGTAGGAAGGTGTGATGAAACTCAGCTGGGAGCCTGTGTCCACGAGGAAGTGCCTCCCCGATCGCGCGTCCCTCAAGTAGAGCAGCTTGTTCTCCTCACCGAGAGCCGCAGCTGCTACCAACTCCCGGTCTTGGCATTTCCAGAGCGCTTGAATTGGCACGGTGGAATGCACTTGCGTGCCCTCTCAGCGAAACGGCGATGGTAAAAGCAAAGGACGTCCTCCGCTCCGCGCCTCCTGGCCCCCGCCGCTGCCGTCGTCGGTGAGTCTGGTGCTGCAGCCTCTGGCCCCCCGCCATCTCTGGATGTTGCGCCCAGCTCCGCTGCTGCGGTCGTGGCCGTGTGTTGTCTATGGGCGTCGACGAGTCGTTGAACCTCCTGGCCCAACTCGTGGTAGTCTCGGTGGGCCAGCAGCTGTGAACTGGCCAGGGTAACTCTCACCGCTGGCGGTAGTGTCCTGAGGAAAAGGTGGGCGAAAATAAAGCCATCATCTTCGGCATCTCTCAAACTCAGCATCTTTGCCATCAGGTCTGCAGGTCTGTCGACCTCACACTCAGTCAACGCCAGGAGCTTCTCTGCTCGCTCTCCCAGCGAGGGGGTGAAAAAACGGATGAGAGCAGCCTTCAAAGTGCCGTACTTGTCGTCGTCTGGCGGGTGGTTGATCAGGCTCTCTACACGCTGGGCTGTGTGGTTGTCCAGCTTTGCAACTACATGGAAGAACTTTGTGGCGTCTGCCAAAACCTTCTGAAGATGGAACTGTGCCTCGACTGTGTTAAACCAGGAGCGCGGACTGTTCTGCCAGAAGTCCGGAAGCTGGACTGTGGTAGCTGCATTAGCTTGGCTGGCTCCTGATGAGTCCGGTGCAGGAGAATCGTCTCCGGCCATAAGGTCACCAGTGTGGAGATTGTGTGGAAAGGATGAGGCAGAGTTATTTCTCAGGTTCCATTTTATTCACAACTCACTCTCCAACATTCAAAAGCAGAAGAAGGAAAAAACCCCAACATCTGCCAGTCTTATACCCCTGACATCAAAGTACAGAATCCCATTGTCTTTAAATCCCAAACACAATGCATCCCCCCTGCAGTTCCTCTCTCTTCCACCCAAACCTGGGTGGTCAGGAAATCATTCATGTCCATCTCTTTGCATATCAAAAGGCCAACTCTCTCGTCCTCCTCTTATCCCCAGGAGGTCCAGACCTTTTGTTCCTCTTCAGACGTGAAGCCAAAATAAGCACACAGGAATATACATGAGAGAATATGAACAGTCATATACATGTGAGCCCGTGAAACTACATATGTGCACCACAACTTAGATTTTTATTAGTTTCTCAGCTTAAAACATCCCCCAAAAAAAGAAGAAGAAAGAAACCTGTAACGCTAACAGCAACAAAAAAACATACCAGTAACATCCATTGCTCGAGTGTGACACTAACTCTTGCCCCCCCCAATAGTCCATATTATTTTCTTTGAAGTCCAGTTATTTATCGCCACTTCGGGATTTGTAGATTGTCCATTTTTCCCACTTTTCGTCAAATTCTGCTTCTTGTATTTGTAGTTTGTGTGTTAGTTTTTCCATTATGTAAATGTCTTCTATAATAGCCCAGTATTGCTCCTTTGTAGGTGGTTCTTTCTTCAACCAATTCCTTGTTATGGCTTTTTTACTCACTACTAGCAATACTTTGACAAGATATCTATCACTCCCCAAGATATTTGCCTCTGTTAGATCACAAAGATAAAGTATCTTACATGTCATAGGGATCTTGTGTCTTATTATCCTCTGTAACGTTTCACTTATCATTTCCCAAAACACAATTATTCTCTTACACTTCCAAAAAACATGTGTGTGATCCACATCATACTCGCCACACTCTCTCCAACATTTCTGAGGTTGGTTTAGTTGTTTATTTTTCATCTTTGGTGTGATAAAGTAGCACACTAAGTTTTTCCAGGCAAATTCCCTCCAAATCAACGAACTGGTAGATGAGTGGTGAGTCTTGCATATATTTTGCCATTCAGCTTCTGTGATGTCTATGCTAATTTCTTTCTCCCACTTCTTTTTCATATAATTGGTTGTATGTTTATTATTTAGGTTTAATGATTTATACATTGATGACATAAATTTCTTTTCATTTTCTTTATACGCTTTAATTATGACTTTCATCACATCATTCACTTCCTTGGAGGTATCCACCCGGATTTCTTTTGTGTAGTAGTCTCTTAGTTGGAGATATCTGAAAAAAATCAGAGATCCCCAATTCATATTTTTCTTTTAAGTTCTGATAACCCTCCAACTTTCCTTTCTTTTCTAGAACACACCAAGTTGTGGCTCCTTTTTCTGTCCATCTTTTAAATCTCTGGTCGTATTGATTTGGTTTAAAATTTTTGTCATATCCTACCCAATTCAGAATTTTTATGTCTTCCTTAATCTTGTATCTTTTTAAGATTTTAAACCATGTGTCTAATGCATGCTCACTGATTGGATCCATTTCATGTTTGTATTTCTTATATAAGTCTTTATCTTCAATCACAGTTTGAATCGGCATGTTTGATATTTCTTTTTCTATATCTTTCCATTTTGCTACAAAATTTGGGTTGCACCAGCAGTACAAAGGTCTTAATTGAGCAGCATAAAAATATTCCTTTAATTTTGGTAGTGCCATTCCATCCTGGTCTTTGGAAAGCTGGAGAGTTTGATATCTAACTCTGGGTCGTTTGTCTCCCCAAATGAACCTGGATATTGGTTTGTCCCACTTTATAAATTGGTCTGGAGGGATCTCTACTGGTAGTGATTGGAACAAATAGAGAAATCTTGGTAGTATATTCATTTTGACTATTTTGATTTTTGAATTAAAGTCCAGTGGTAGGGTTGCCCATCTTTTTATATCTTTCTGTATATCTTGACATACCTTTTCGTAATTTATGTTGAATAGCTCAGAGAGGTCTTTTGTTAATGTTACTTCCAAGTATTTAATACGCCTCATTCTCCAGATAAGTTTTTAAGATTTCTGAATTGTTATTGAGGGTGTATAATTAATTGTAAGTATCTGAGTTTTAGAAATATTTATTTTATATCCTGATAAGTGACCTTATGTTTCAAGGAGCATCATCATTATGTGAAGTGTTGTGTTTGGTTGTTCGAGGAAGATCATTACATCATCAGCAAAAAGTCCAATTTTATGTTCTATTCCTTTGACTGTGACACCTTTAAGTTTCTCATTTTATCAAACAGCTTGGGCCAATGGTTAGGTAGATAGATAGATAGATAGATAGATAGATAGATAGATAGATAGATAGATAGATAGATAGATAGATAGATAGATAGATAGATACTTTATTTTGAACAAAAAAGTAAAACAAAAACAAAACAAATAACAAATGCAATACAGTAACAGTATACAGTGTTCGAAAGGGAGAAGGAAGAAGTGAACACATTAATTCCAACTCCTCCTTTCCATAAATACAACCCATGTGAAATATATACAAATTACCACATTTAAGACCCCAAGTAAACAATTAACTATATTTTGTACATATCAACATTAACACCCATCCATCCCAACATACATACAGTCCATACATCAAAACCAGCCCCAAACAACACAGATATACACAGCACTGTCCCACCCACCATTCCATAGTGTCCCAGAGTGAGCATAGTGAATCGTACATATAAATACTACCCTTCTAACATATATTCTTTCAGCAAATAATGTTTATACCTATTTTTGAATTGATTTCTGTTTGTACATAGTTTCAGTTTCGGCTCCAGACTGTTCCACAAATCCACCCCACAGACAGATATGCACATATTTTTTTTAGTTGTTCGTATCTTGGGTTTTGCAAAGTTTAAGTCTCCTCTCAAATTATAATCATTGTCCCTTTTTTTGAATATTTTTTGTATATTAGTTGGGAGTTGATTATTAATTGCCCTGTACATGACTTGTGCTGTCTTAAATTTAACTAAATCCATGAACTTTATGACATGTGACTTTAAAAACAACGAATTGGTATGGTCTCTATATCCGATATTATTTACTGGTTCAATGTAAATAGCAAAGAGAACCAGTGATAGGCAGCATCTTTGTCTTGTGGACCTTTGCAGATGTGGTTTACTAATCAGGCTTCCAATTAGTTTTATTCTGGCCATAGGCTCTTTGTAAAGTGTCTTATTCAACCTGTATTGATTTTTCATTAAATCCTAACCACTCTAATACCACATATAAATATCTCCAATTCACACAATCAAATGCCTTTTCAGCATCTATACTCATCAAGACAGTACTTTGTTTTTTCTTTTGTGCTTGTTTTATGATATGTAAGTTAGTTAATTCCCTTCACGCCATGAAGGCGCATGGGGCGGCGCCCATCTCCGTTTCTCTGACCCTAGGCCGCACAGCTACTGTAAGTAGTAAAAGCTACAGTGGGGGGTCAGTCCTCTGGTAGCTCTGTGCTTGTTCTATGATATGTAAGGTTCTCCTAATATTGTCCTGGGTTTTATGTCCCTTTATAAACCCTGTTTGATCTTCATCTATTAGTTCTGCCAGAAATGTGTAATCTTTTGGCTATAATTTTTATACTGTATATACAGTGGGGTAAAAAAGTATTTAGTCAGCCACCAATTGTGTGAGTTCTCCCACTTAAAAG
Source organism: Pholidichthys leucotaenia (assembly GCA_020510985.1). Classification (NCBI taxonomy): domain Eukaryota; kingdom Metazoa; phylum Chordata; class Actinopteri; order Cichliformes; family Pholidichthyidae; genus Pholidichthys; species Pholidichthys leucotaenia. The sequence continues at coordinate 53,466,256 of CM035848.1, forward strand.
ATGAAAGAGATCTCCAATTTTCATCATAGGTATACCTCAACTATGAGAGACAAAATGAGAAAAAAAAAAATCCAGAAAATCACATTGAAGGATTTTTAAAGAATTTATTTGCAGATTATGGTGGAAAATAAGTATTTGGTCAATAACAAAAGCTCATCTCAATACTTTGTTATATACCCTTTGTTGGCAATGACAGAGGTCAAACGTTTTCTGTAAGTCTTCACAAGGTTTTCACACACTGTTGCTGGTACAGTGGTACCTCTACTTACGAATTTAATTCGTTCCGGAAGAATTCTCGTAACGTGAAAAATTTGTAAGTAGAGGCGCGTTTTACATGTAAATGCCGTAATCCGTTCCAAGCCCCCAAAATTCGGGCATAAATTTTTTATAAATCGTAAAAACGCATCAAAACATGTAACAAATACATGTTACAATTAGATTACTGCACAATAAACATAAAATGAGAGTTTAAAATGAGAGAAAGAATAATAAAAGAGAATAATAAAAGAGAAAGAATAATAAAAATTATGTTCATTTACCCTTTAACTGCTATCGTTGTCGACGTCGTCGACGTTTGCCTTCTTTGGTTCATGTTCTGATCCAAGGACGTTTGCTTTTGTCGGCTTGTAAGTGCTTCGTTTTGTTTTAATACCGTGTTGATCGTTGATGTATTACGGCCATATTCTTTGGCGAGATCAACCAAACGCATCCAAACGCAAGATGCATCCCCTTTTCATACCTTTCGATTATCTCCTTTCTTTGTTTGTATGGACAAAAAAACTCTCTTCTTTTCTCCTTTTCCACTTATCTCCGTCACTTTCTTGGGGCCCATAGCGAATAAATGTTAATTCTGTACTGTACACACACGTAAAACTTTCACCTTGTTCTTAATAAAGTTTTGGGGGAAAAAAAAAAAAAACTTTGTGGCCAATGGGATACCAGGAAGATGCTAGGCGATAGCCAATGGCAGAGCAGCTACAGGTATGTTTACGTTCGGTAAACTACGGAAGCTGCGAGGAGCGCGTACTTTTTTGCCTTTCGTATCCTGAAATTTCGTTCGTAACTAGAGGCAATATTTTCCCGTTGAGGCGTCTCGTAACCTGAAAATTCCGTATGTAGAGACGTTCGTAAGTAGAGGTACCACTGTATTTTGGCCCATTCCTCCATGCAGATCTCCTCTAGAGCAGTGATGTTTTGGGGCTGTCGCTGGGCAACACGGACTTTCAACTCATTCCAAAGATTTTCTATGGGGTTGAGATCTGGAGACTGGCTAGGCCACTCCAGGACCTTGAAATGCTTCTTACGAAGCCACTCCTTTGTTGCCCGGGCGGTGTGTTTGAGATCATTGTCATGCTGAAAGATCCAGCCACGTTTCATCTTCAATTGCATTGCTGATGGAAGGAGGTTTTCACTCAAAATCTCACGATACGGACTTCCGGTCTGGACGCCATGGCGACTGCAGCTTAACACTGAAGTTCTCAGACCCAATCCAGGATAACACATTGAAAATCAAACTTAACGGATTTTTGGAGGAGTGAAAATCAAAAGACAAAATCATCATGTCTAAAGGAAAACAGAAGAAACTGAAATTCTCCAGGCCAGGACACGTATCGGCCGGAGAATCCGAACTGGAAGATCTCCGTTCAGAAGACGAGGAACTGGTGATAGCTAACAAAAGGGTTAGCCTGAAATCACTATTTGAGGAGCTACGACGATTTCGCCGAGATGTTACGGCCGAATTTCGGGAATTCAGAGAAGAATTGAAAAGGACAAACAGCAGAGTGGACCAGGCCGAGAACCGAATCTTGGAAACAGAGGATCGAATAAAAGTGCTCGAAGATTCTGTGCTAGACCTACGCAAAAGACAAGCAGCTATAGAGGCTAAGCTAACCGACCAAGAAGGAAAACAAAGAAGAGACAACATAAGAATTCATGGTCTGATAGAAGGAACCGAAAATGGTTTTAACTCAATGGCAGAATGCGTGGAATCCTTACTAAGAGAGAAATTGGATATTCCACAAACCACCGACTTGAAGATAGAAAAGGCACATCGTTCATTAGCCGCTAGGCCGGCGGCGGAAGCGCCCCCACGTTCGGTGTTGGTAAGATTTTCCAATTTCAAAATAAAACAAGAGGTTGTAAGACTGGCCTGGCAGAAAAAAGGATTTATGCACCAGGAGAGAAAAGTCTACGTGGAACACGATTACGCCCCGGAGGTCCTTAAAAAGCGCAGGGAATACAATGACGCGAAAAAGGTGTTAAGAGAGAAGAAATTGCGCTTTCAGACACCATTTCCTGCGAAGTTAAGGGTCTTCTACGGCGATGAAACGTGTCTCTATAATTCGGCGGAAGAAGCAACAGCTGACATGGCGAAAAGAGGCCTCCCGGTAACGGTATTTAAACCCGCAGCAGACCCGAGTGAGAAGATCAAAACGCAAACATGGACAACACAAAGACCTTCAAAATCCACGGACCAGCAGCGGGAAACCCAGCACCAGAGCGTCGCGGATAAACTATCCGTTTTCAGGTTGGAATAGCGACCTTTTTTTTTTTTTTTTTTCTCTTGAATCAATCCGCACATCCAACCCCCCTCATACAAGGTAACAAACATTAAAGGAGATGCATATTCAGCATGTGGTAAAACATTTCATGGAACAATCATATTAGTTGAAACAAATAAGTCTTTGTAATAAAAAAAAAAAAAACTTGTTAAAATAGAAATGTGACAATAATCCACATGTTCTCCTCATACTAACAAATACTGTTTTTGCGTGAATGTTTGATGTGATGGGGGTGGGAGGGTGCACACAATTTCACAGGGTTTAGGCATAAAAGGAAAAAAAAAAAAATCATTACAAGTTTGGATTGGGTTCTGAAACTCACGTTAAAAGCATGGGACTACTTTCAGTGGTAAGAGAGGGCCCTCAACACGTAACAGAGTTTGAGGAATTTCCCTCAGAGCCTTCACTCCATCAAGGCTCTTACAGGGTCTTTAAAAAGACCTCAGCTCAGGAAGTTCTTATGACAGCTTTTTGTTTTAAAGTTTTTTACACTATGTTCTTAATGTTTTTCTTGTTTTTAATGTTCTTTCAGTTTCTGAGTAGCACAAAAGAGGGCCACCACACAGTTATACTAAACAAAACAACACAATGGAGAAACAGGGTGTAACCAAAATAATTTCATATAATGTAAAAGGAATCCTGAATCCAGTTAAAAGATCCAAGATTCTAGGCAAAATGAAAAAAGACAAAGCAGGAATAATACTTTTACAAGAAACCCACCTAACAGACGTGGAACACAATAAACTCAGTAGACAAGGGTTTAAAATGATCTCTTCATCTTCATATAAATCAGGGAGGAGGAGGGGAGTAGCGACATCGATTTCAACCAAAATTACATTTGAAAAAAAATCAGAACACAAAGATAAAGAAGGGAGATACAGTTTGGTAACTGGGCGGCTAGAGGGAGAAGATATCACCCTGCTGAATGTGTATGCTCCCCCAGGGGCTAACTGGAAATTTTATAAAAATGTATTCAACCTAATGATAACTAAAGCTCAAGGTTTAGTGATATGTGGTGGGGACTTCAATCTTAGACTGAATCCATACTGGGATGCTTCTGGTAATTTCCCACATCAAAATAACACCCAAAACAGGAAGACTCGGATGCTACTAAAAGAATTGGGAATCTGTGACGTGTGGAGGGAACTCAACCCCAGTGTAAAAGACTATACATTTTACTCAACTCCACATTCATCTTACTCAAGGATTGACTATTTTTTTATGTTTAATAGAGACATTGGAAGAGTAAAAACATGTAAAATAGGACTGATGGATCTCTCCGACCACAGCCCGATCTACATGGACTTAAATATCCAAAAATACACAAATAATACATTTTCTTGGAGGTTAAATTCAAATGTCCTGAAAGGACCATTGAAAGATGAATTGGAATCAGATATTCTCAGATATTTGGAAGATAACGATAATGGAGAAGTATCCCCTTTAATACTGTGGGATGCATGTAAAGCTGTAATAAGAGGAAAGATTATTGCAAAACTGGCAACCCAAAAGAAACTAAGACAAGAAAAACTATCCACATTAGAGTCAGAACTTAGGAACCTAGAAAAAGAACACAAAGGCAACACTCATTCTACTGACTCGCTCAAGATTAAGGAAATTAAAAACCAAATAAATGAGATCTACACAATAGAAATCCAGAAGAAACTTACATTTCTGAAACAAAAATACTATGAAGCAGGCAGTAAATCGGCAAAATTGCTAGCCTATAAATTGAGGAAACATCAAACAGAAAGAGCAATCTACAAAATCAGAGACCCAGTATCAAAGGAAATAAAATTCAGAACTCAGGATATTCTTAAAAACTTCGAGAATTACTATAAGAACTTATACTCCCACAAAAAACATAAAAACGCATCCGAGGCATTCCTAAACACATTAAACCTTCCCCAACTTACGGAGTCACAAAATAAAACACTACTGTCAGAAATACATCCTAAAGAATTGGAAAAAGCAATTATGAAACTTAAAGCTAACAAATCCCCAGGAGCTGATGGCTATACAGCAGAGTGGTACAAAACCTTTAAACAGCAACTATCTCCTCTCCTCCTGAAAACATTTAATTATGTCCTCCACACAGGGGAAATCCCCCCCTCCTGGAGAGAAGGGGTCATTGCAGTTATACCTAAACCTGAAAAGGATAAACTAGAGTGCTCCAACTACAGACCAATCAGTGTACTAAATCAGGACTATAAGCTTTTTACCATTATCCTTGCCAAAAGGTTAGAAAATATACTGACAGACCTAATTCATTTAGACCAAACAGGTTTTATAAGACAAAGACAGACACAAGACAACATTCGACGCACTTTACACATAATTCATCATATAAAAAAATATAACTTAAATGCAGTCATATTGGGATTAGATGCTGAAAAAGCATTCGATTCGGTTGACTGGTCTTTTCTATATAGAATCTTATCCAGTTTCAATTTTCATAACAACTTCATTAGAACTATACAGGCATTATATAAAAAACCAACAGCTAAAATAAGGATTAACGGTAATTTATCATCATCTTTTGAACTGGAAAGAGGATGTCGTCAGGGCTGCCCCCTGTCTCCACTGCTCTTTGCAATCTTCATAGAACCTCTGAGCCAATGGATAAGACAAAACCAAAAAATTCAAGGTATTACACTTGGTCAGAAGGAACATAAAATAGCACTCTTTGCTGATGACATTTTAATATACCTAGGGCAGCCGGACACTTCTTTACCAGAACTAACCTCAGTTTTTTCAGAGTATGGAGATTTATCGGGGTACAAATTAAATATGCATAAAACCCAAGTTTTAACATTCAACTATGACCCAAATCATTATTCACTAAGCAAACTCAAAACTAACTGGGAGTCGGAATCTATGAAATATCTGGGGGTCAATATCCCGAAACAACTCAACAAAATTATATCACTAAACTATGATCCACTGGTGACAAAAATAAAATCTGACCTAGCAAGATGGAATATGATACCATTCTTGGGTACTGCACAAAGAATTGAAGCAGTCAAAATGAATATACTTCCACGTCTTCTATACCTTTTCCAAACAATACCGGTAGAACCTCCCAAAAAAACATGGCAGGAGCTGGACAGAAGGATCTCAAGATTCATATGGCAGGGCAAGAGACCTAGAATCAGATATAGAACCCTACAGCTAAACAAAGACAAAGGTGGGCTCGCGCTGCCAAATATCAGGGACTACTTTAAAGCCGCACAAATTAAAACTTTAGTAGAGATATGTAACCCAGTCTACACTGCACAATGGAAGGAGATCGAATGCCAAATAACAAGTGACATCCCCCTACAGGCGATAATAGGGAACAATGTCTTACCTAAGCTTTTGAATAACACTAACCCGTGGATAGAGACCCCGCTAAAAATTTGGTTTAAGACAGTCAGAGAGAATCAAACTAAAGAGCCCTATCGACTTCTGCAATGGATCGCCTATGATCAGGACTTTACTCCTAATAAAACAGACACCAGATTTAAAAAGTGGAAGGAGAAAGGGCTGATAAAATATTACGATTTTTTTAAAGGGCAAATCTTAAGAAGTTTTGAAGATTTGAAAAAACAAGGCCTAATAAATCAAGACCTTTACAGGTTCTTCCAGCTTAGACACCACATAAACAATATACTTAAAAAGGAGGATTTGGAAAGGGCCCAGTCAGGTGTTCTGAAGGTCTTCTTAATGGCATATAAAGGGATCCCAGGGATCAGATACATTTCTAAAATATACCAAGGTCTTCAAGACTTAAAAGGAGACAACACATCTTATATAAAAGAGAGATGGGAAAAAGAGGGGAATTTCACTTTACAACTGGAAATATGGGAAAAGCTAAATAAACAGCAATGGAAAAGTACCTCATCCCTGCAGTGGAGAGAATTTGGATGGAAAAACTTGGCAAGATTTTTCAGAACACCTGCACAAAACAAATTTACCCATAAGGGATTGAACTGTTGGCGCTTGTGTGGTGAAAAGACTGCAAATCATTTTCATGTGTTTTGGTCATGCCCAGTTATCCACCAATATTGGACCAAGGTACAGACAATATTGGGGAAAATATTCAAAATTACAGTTCCCTTTTCTTTTGTAACTTTGTATTTGGGTTTACTACCGGACCCACTGGAAAGACGAGGAGAAAAATACTTATTCAGTGTTTTAATATTGGCAAGCAAAAAAGCTCTAACTAAAAAATGGATGTTGAAGGACTGTCCTACACCTGAAGATTGGACTAACGTGATCCAAGACATTTACTCGATGGAAAAGTTGACATTCGCACTGAGACAGGACATGGATGTGTTCATGAACTTTTGGCAACCCTGGACCGCATATGTGTCTTCCATTAGATCTAATCTTTGACAAATACCATTTCAATAATGGTTCCGCTCTTTGTTCCAACGCTACTCAGATGCTCTTTTACCTTTATTTACTTACTTTTTCTTTTTGTTTGTTTTTTACTGTTTTTTTTTTTTTGTTATTTGTTTCTTGTTTTTTTTTCTCTTTAATTTCACTTTTTCTTTCACTTTAAAAAAAAAAAAGGGGTGTTGTAAGAATTAATCTTCCAATGTTGTCAGATATCAGAAAATAAGGGAACATGTGATGAAAATGTAAACACTGCATTGCTGTAACGACCTGTATACCCTTTACAAAAACTTAAATTAAAAAAAAAAAAAAAAAAAAAAATCTCACGATACATGGCCCCATTCATTCTTTCCTTTACACGGATCAGTCGTCCTGGTCCCTTTGCAAAAAAACAGCCCCAAAGCATGATGTTTCCACCCCCATGCTTCACAGTAGGTATGGTGGTCTTTCTCCTCCAAACACGACAAGTTGAGTTTTTACCAAAAAGTTCTATTTTGGTTTCATCTGACCATATGACATTCTCCCAATCCTCTTCTGGATCATCCAAATGCTCTCTAGCAAACTTCAGACGGGCCTGGACATGTACTGGCTTAAGCAGGGGGACACGTCTGGCACTGCAGGATTTGAGTCCCTGGCGGCGTAGTGTGTTACTGATGGTAGCCTTTGTTACTTTGGTCCCAGCTCTCTGTCGGTTGTTCACTAGGTTCCCCCATGTGGTTCTGGGATTTTTGCTCACTGTTCTCGTGATCATTTTGACCCCACGGGGTGAGATCTTGCGTGGAGCCCCAGATCAAGGGAGATTATCAGTGGTCTTGTATGTCTTCCATTTTCTGATAATTGCTCCCACAGTTGATTTCTTCACACCAAGCTGCTTACCTATTGCAGATTCAGTCTTCCCAGCCTGGTGCAGGTCTACAATTTTGTTTCTGGTGTCCTTTGACAGCTCTTTGGTCTTGGCCATAGTGGAGTTTGGAGTCTGACTGTTTGAGGTTGTGGACAGGTGTCTTTTCTACTGATAACGAGTTCAAACAGGTGCCATTAATACAGGTAACGAGTGGAGGACAGAGGAGCCTCTTAAAGAAGAAGTTACAGGTCTGTGAGAGCCAGAAATCTTGCTGGTTTGTAGGTGACCAAATACTTATTTTCCACCATAATTTGCAAATAAATTCTTTAAAAATCAGACATCGTGATTTTCTGGATTTTTTTTCCTCATTTTATCTCTCATAGTTGAGGTATACCTATGATGAAAATTGGAGACCTCTCTCATCTTTTAAGTGGGAGAACTTGCACAACTGGTGGCTGACTAAATACTTTTTTACCCCACTGTAGCTTGTAATCTATGTTTAACAGTAAGATCGGTCTATAGTTGGGGCACTCATTCTTATCTTTATCCATTTTGGGAATGACTGTTATTATTGCTTCTGACCACGTTGGTGGGATTTTATTTTTTGAGAGCGTCCAATTAAAGGATGTCTGGAGCAGTGGAATTGGTTCTTCTTTAAACAATTTGTATCATTCTGCTGGGTTTCCATCGCTCCCTGGAGATTTATTATTTTTTAATCAATTTATTGCTTCTTCTACCTCTTTTTCTGTGATTTTGGCTGTTAACCTGTCATTTTGTGAGGTGCCAATTGCTGGTAAATCCAAATCATTTAAAAATGATCTCATTTCATCCTCCTCTGCAGCAGGTGGCTGTGCATATAATTTTTTATAGTACTGATAAAATATTCTTTCTATCCCTTCTGGGTTATCAATTATCTCCTTAGTAAGTGGGTCTTTAATCTTGTGTATTGTATTTATCGCCTGTTGTTTTTTTATACGTTTTGCTAATAATTTTGTCGATCTCGGGCCCATTTCATAATAGCTCTGTCTAAAGAATAAGTTTCTTTTCTCAATTTCATTTAATAGTATGTCATCTATTTTCTTCTTGGTATCCTTGATTTGTTGAAATACCTCCTGATCATTTGTGTCTTGATATTTCTTCTCACATTCCCTTAACTTCTAAGAGTATTTTTTATAGGTTTCCAATCTTGCTCTTTTCAATAATGCCATTTTTGCTATTAGTTTTCCGCGAATAACCACCTTCAAAGCATCCCATAATATGGTTGGATCCACTTCCCCATTATTGTTTTCTTCTATATATTGTTTGATTTCTTTTTTTATATCCTCTACCAGTTCTTTGTTGTTCAGTATTCCCACATTGAGTCTCCAACATGTTTGTCTTTTCCAGGCATTTAACTGAATCTTTAAATATACAGCATTGTGGTCTGAGACATCAGTTCCTCCTATTTTACATTCGTCTACCCTGTACCTGTCACCTACTGTATATTTATAAAGAAGTGATCTATCCTCGAGTGGTCCTTATGGGTGGCCGAGTAATGAGTATAATCTTTTTTACATGGATTGAGACTCCTCCAAATGTCAATCATACCCACCTCTTCTAGTGACAGTTTTAAAAATTTTGTCAGATGTTTTTTGTTTCTCTTTAAACTTGTTGTGTCCAGGCTATGGTTCATAATTATATTGAAATCACCTCCACAGATTAGAATTCCCTCCATTTCTGTTGCAATGTTATCAAAGAGAGCTTTAAAAAAAATGTTTATCACTTTCAGGAGGAGCATAGACATTTACCAGAGTGACAGGTTCATTTTCCAGCTTCCCTTTCAACAGTATATATCGTCCCTCTTTATCCCTGATTTCTTTTCCAAATTCAAACTTAGTTGTATTTGAGATTAATATCAAAACTCCTCTTTTATGCCTCTATTTGCATGAGCTGTAATACAAGTTTCTAAATCCTAATCTTTTAAATTTTTCATGCTCTTTTTGGGATAAGTGAGTCTCTTGCAGAAATGTAATTTCCACCTTTTCCTTCTTCACTTTTGTTAGGACTTTTGCTCTCTTTACAGGTGTATTTAGACCATTTACATTTAGCGATATAATCTTAAGACTATTTTTTATCATAACACTTAAACCATGTTTTCATATGTTTCCCCGAGCAGTTTGAACCAGAACTATGCACACATTTAAAAATCACAATAAAAACATAAACCATAAGTAACTTCCACCTGGGGGTCTCTTGATTTTCCCCCGTGCCCCTGTTGGTAGGTAGATAGGAAATCCTCATCTTCAATAAGGGCCCATCCCTAGACTGAGAAAACCATTCTACTGATGGATCCCCCCTCAGTCTAATAAAGGCCAACATTTACACATGAACTCTCAGTCTATTATGAATTTTAAAAAAAAAACTAAGCATAATGCTATATAGTATCTACAAAGCTCCTATCATGTATTCATATGAAAATGTATTTCCCTTGTTTTTATGAGTAAAGATGAGTCTGTATAACAGTGGGTGAGAATGCTGTTCTTTTATCCCATATTGGAGATTTCGATTCTTCATCCCAACTTTTACACACAAGTCTCACCATTTGTAGTTCGTTACTTAACCCCTGAAGTTCTCCGTCTTCCTCGTTACTATTGCCTTTGAAATTCACGCAGTTTCTCCCTCACTCAGTACGCTGTATCCTGGCTCGGGGACACAGTTGTTCCGCCATCTCTCTTCGTCTCTCCGCCTCTCACCCATTGCCATCCTGGCGCTCTGCGTTTCCCCCCTTCACCGTTGCCGTCGGTGTTGTTCGGCATGTCTAGCTGGAATCCCCTCGCTCTTATGTCCCGTGCAGCTTCCCCAGCATCATTGTAACTCTTTACTCCATCACTCCAATGAATTTGTATTTTCGTGTACGGGATATGAAAGCATATGTTCCTGTCTTTTAGCGTCTTCTTTATGTCATGATATGCTCTGCGTTTCTGTACAATTTCAGCAGGATAATCATGGTCAAACTGAATGCATGCATCTCCCACTTTAATTTTCTTCTGCCACGCTTTTTTTTAAGCACCATGTCCTTGGTTTCGAACGTCTGAAAATTAACCACTATTGCACTCGGTTCAGCACCTGCTCTTGGTTTCTGCGGCGGGGTTCTGTGGGCGCGTTGGATCTGCAGACTGAAATCCCCGGGAATCTCCAGCTCTCTTTTTAATAACTGTTCCAGGTAGTCCTTCACAGAGCTTCCTTCAGTTTATTCCGGTAGGCCAAAGATGCGTACATTATTTCTCCGAGACCTCGCTTCTAGGTCTGCCATTTTATCTTGCATGTAGCTTGTCTGCTTTAGCATCTTTAGCAGCATCTCATTAGCCTCTGCGTTCCATTCTTCCAGCTTGGACATGCGACCCTGGGCCTTGGCTATACTCGCCTTTTGGTCCTCTACTTCTTTGTTGTATTCTGTGAATTTATGGTCCATAGCTTATCTGAGGGATGCAGTTTCTTGTATCACTTTCTTCTTTATTTCATCTTTAAAATGTGTCAATTCCTCATGAAGATTTTGTTGCAGCTCTTTTATATCTTTGCTAATGCTGGTTAGCCCTGCCTGTAGGGCCTCAGTGTGGTCGTGGTCCATTTTCGCCACTGTGGTATCTTCAGAATCACTTCTGCCGCGCTCGGTGGCTCCCTCCGCTTCAAGTTGTTCTGTAAGTGACTTCTTAGTGCTTTTGCAGCCTCTGCGTGTATTTCCACCACTCATTTCTAAAATGTTTTGTATATGTGACTCGAGTTACTGTATGTGTTCTATGTGGCGTTTGAATATAAAGACTGATACAAGCTCTTAACCACACAGCCACTCACGACACCATCTTTCCCGGAAGTTCCCTACAAACCGGTCTTGACAGGCGGAAGTGAACAGACTGTCAAAATAAAGCACAACCCATGATGCAAGGAAATCAAGGACTAATACATGAGCAGGAATGCACAGAGGGAGGAACTGGGGAAAGTTACTAATACAAGACTAATACTGAAACTAAAACAGGAGGTCAACATACGAGGACAACTGTAAACAGAAGGATAAATACAAGAGAATACAGAAATATGTAAAACCCAAACCAGGATAAAATAACAAGAAACTAAGACAGAAACAAAAGGACAACTCAGAAAACAAAATACCAAAACCCATACAGAAATACAAAATAACCCTGAAAAGAAGAAAATACAAAACATAATTGGAAACAACTGACAAAAGGTGACAAAACGCTGGAGGGATGACACGACAATTCGTTGCGGACCTTTGCCACCTAGCTAGCATGTGCAGATTTGGTTTGTTGGAGGATGAAATAGTGCAGAACCAGTTGGCCGAGCACACTAGCAACTCACGGCTGCGGACGAAGATGCTAATGGCACTAAACAACATGACGCTAGCTAACACCATCAAGCTAGCATTCCAACTACAGTCTGCCGACAGGTTAGCATCGGCACTAGGTGTGCAGCAACAACAATGACAGCCAAGCCACACACCGCTAGCATATGCGGTAAACACAGAAGAATCCAGTAGCGAGGCAGGAGAGGCCGAAGCAAACACAGTGGGTCAGAAGAATGCTACAAGGCGCTTCTCATATGGCAACTGTGGCTCCCAACGCACCGAGAGAGAGCACGTTCCTGCCCAGCAAGAGAGCAATGATGTAAGCGATGCGGCAAATTCAACCACTTCACCAAGGTTTGCCGGTCAGCACCACCGCTGAGCCCGCTGGTCAGTTCAAGTCACTCACCCGCAACTACCATCCACACAGTGAGTTCCGGAGATGCGGCGTATACATTCTACATGGTTGGGCTGGATGACGTCAGCTTGCAGCTCCTGCTCGACACTGCCACAGTGAGATCGATGTTGAACTGGGTCACCCTGAAGAAGTTCTTTCCCAACCACCCGATCGGGGAAAACCCAGCAGAGCTGTACGGATATGGCGGTTACCGAGTCAACACTGTAGGGACTATCACACTGACGGTCTGCTGCACGTCAAGAGCTGTTGCTGATTTCATTTTCCAAGTGGTTGCGCATGGAGACAGCATACTAGGATGTGACCTGTTTTAAACTGGGCTTCTCCATCTGCGACAGTAATGGACTCCATTTGGCCGATGATGCTGATGAGTGGGACACAACATACTCCGAAGACGATGATGATGAGTGGGACACAACATACTCCGATGACGATGATGATGAGTGGGACACAACATACCCAGATGATGATGATGATGAGGGTACAGTTTTCCCGTGTTCACGGGAGGAGCACAGCACGGAGAGAGCGCAACGACCAGATCCTCGCCCAACATGAGCCTCAGGGAACTGCTGTGGAGCTGCAGGAGATGGAGTCCATGTCTATCAGTAACCCCGGGACACAACAACCCAGCGTAGGTCCTACCGACAACAGCACATCACCATGACCAGACTTCCCAGGAGAGAGGGAGAAGAAACCGGACTGCTTCCAAATCCACATCCGGCACCAGCCTCCAGGAGCTACTGCTGAGCTGCAGGATGAAGAATCCACAATCCAGCAAAACACAGCAAAACTGCTGAACTGACCTGAAAAGATTCAATAAAAAATTATGCTGATTTAAGGTGGAATTGCCCAGCCCCGATGTATGGTCAATACAACTATGACAGTCTTGTTTTTATAATGTAGTCATATAATGTAGTCATAAGTGACCCGTGCTGGCAAAATGAGTCGGAATGCGCATCATGTCATTACAAGATACAGGCACAAGAAGTCATAAATCATGACTCTTTGTTTGCTAGCGGCAAGTCCCAGGAAAACCCTCGTGAGTGCCTGGTATCATTGTAAAGCTTAGAAATTGTACTTTCTAAAAATACATATTGTGGTGATATGCGCTGTGTGTGCCTTTGCCCTAATTATCCTTCACAGCTGCGAGCACACCTGCATTCCCTCATTAAGCACCCTTTATAAGGAACGCTGCCCAGAAGGCAGCACGGAGACGTCTATGCTCTTTCCCAGGAAGAACTCCTACCTAGAGTCTTCCTCCACTACTCTACGAGTTTCCTCGCTCCTCAACTGCTTCTCACCTCACGGGAGTTCTGTCTCCCCAACGCCACGTAAGTTTTACAGAGTGTTTCTCTGCAACCGCCCATTTTCCCTTTGTTCCCTGTGCACAGGTGGACCACCCTCCAAGCGGACCTTTCCTTCCTCCTGGCAGCGGACCGGACCTCGTCTGTGTTCAGCAGCTTCCCTCTTCTCACTAACGGTGAGCTGGAGCACACGGCACACATCCTTCACTCCAAGCTGCACTGTAAATATTCTGCACCTGCACCACGGCACCACAGCGGAACACGTATTGGATAATCATCTCTTCGGAGTCAGATTAAGTCTTCGCTGCCGTAAGACTATAAAATCTCTGTTAACGTCATTATCTGTCAGCCAGAGTCTAACCTCTCCATCTCTGCTGTCATTCCAGGGTTGCCAGACCTGTTCTGCTGTGCACGTTCCTGCTCCTGATACACTTCACTCTCACAAAACCATACGCACACACAAACCTACACTCTCATTCAATAAAGGATCATTATTGTTGCTGAGCCTGTGTCTGCTTCTGGGTGTTTCTGGAATCATGTCACATATGTTTTGGTGGAAGACATAACTCCCAACTGATCGAATGTGAGTTTTAACCCTAGCCAAAATATAAAAAAATTGGCTTTTTCCTGGTCCGTTTTTGCGCACTTCCTACAAATTAAATATCATTTTGAAGGTTTTTCAATACAGAATACGGAAAAAACGTTACCTCAATTTTGATAATTTCTCAAAGTGACTCATTTTGCCAACACGGGTCATATATTGTTTTTGCTGCCATTTTGCTGTCTGTTAGCAGGATCACGCAAAAACTCAAATGGATTTGGATGGCATTTTCACCAGAGGTGGCTCTTGGCCCAAAGATGAACTCATTAGATGCTGGAGGTGATTTGTGAATGCATACCTCCGTCAAGGCCCTACCTCACAATGTACAGATGGATGGCGATATGGACAGGCAAAGGGATGGACAACGAGAGGGCGTGACAGAGTCATGGCGGAGGGATGTGTTATATTAGGGTTATTAGCTAACCAAAGAGCACAGACAGTATGTGGCTTCTGTTCATGACCAACTCGGTTTATTAATATTCTCTTCTTCGTGGGCACATTATAGGAAGTCAACCCCAGTCCTCTGACAAGGCCGGGATCTACATCTTGCAACTAGCACTACATCCCCCCTTCTAAGTACAACACATGTTAGAACCTCCCACCCTGGAAGATCTTATTTTCTGGGTGTCAGTTCACTAAAGGTGGAGTCACATTACAACGTTTGGACCGACTTTTATTGACGTTTTGGCAAATGTCTGGCTCTGCTGGCAAAAGGTGATGATTGCTGGTGTTTGTTGGCAAATGCTGGCGAAAGTTGTGTGTTTTGAAAATTTTCAGCATGCTGAAAATTTACCAACATTTGGAAATACATGTTGGTGAAAGTTGTCCTCAGTTTGTAAAAGTTCCTGATGGCTGGGCTAAGTTATGCAGAGTTTACCTAAGTCAACCTAAGTTAAAGCTGGGTTCATACCATAGCATTTGGACTGACTTTTACAGATGTTTTGAAAAATCAGAGAAATACTCTGCGCAGGTCAGCTGACATCAGCGTCAGGTGGCGCTCATATAAAGATCAGCATTTGTGGAGGCTTCCTGCCATTCTGGACCTGCTTCTGGAGTGAACACATCTCTCTTGGGCATATGTTTCAGTATTTATTTTCGTTTGCTATTCCTATGTAGTTACTTCTGCATACCTTTTCCCCCTGTTCATTCAGTCATTCATTCATCTAAAAAAATAATAAAATTATGCTATAGACTCCAGCACTAAGTCCGCCATTAAAATGTGGATGGAATAAAAAAATGTTTGGTGAATCATCATATAAATAAAATGACGGGTAATTATATTTTGACTGTTACAACTCTCTCCATTAAAATAATAAAATCCTGTTAAATGTCATTTACTTTTTGACACCACATCAGTGCTGTTTGAGTCCCACAATGGAAGTGAACCAATAAATCCTGGAGAATAATTACACATGGAGCAGAAAATTAAGAACAGTAAAGTCTGTGTGTCCACCAAACGCATTTTTTCAGCTGTGGGCGACTATTGTCCATTCATTCTCTATGTAGTCCAGCATTTACAGTGCTGAGTGCCCTCAGTGCTGAAGTGATCTCGGCGGTGGCCACTTTTTGTCGCGGCACTCAGGGCGCTCAGAGTTGAAAAAAGTTCAACTTTTCAGCCTACAGCTGAGCTCGTCAATGTCAGACCTTATAAGCAGCCAATCAGAATTAAGGAAGGGTGGGACATAGGAAGCCAGTACAGTCTGTACTCAGACTTCTGCTTTCCGTGGCATCATATTTTGCATCCAGAGCTGCTACCAATGCTAGAATACATGTCCTGTCCATTGTTACTGTATTTAGAGACTGCTATTAAAAAATAAGTAGAAAGTCTGACCATAGGAAAAGCGGAAGTGCTGAGCTGTGACTGACAAGCTGTTGCTGCGATACAGGGCACAGACTTTTTTTTTAACCAAAGTGCAGCGCACAAACGCTGAAAAAAAGATGTTCAGGGCGGTCGGGTGACAAAAAACGCATTTGGTAGACATGCAACTTAAATTTCTCAATGAGGAGATTTTTTTTCTTTTGGCTGTCACATTTTTCGGACATTATATATACACACACAGTGGTGTGAAAAAGTGTTTGCCCCTTCCTGATTTCTCATTTTTTTTGTATGTTTGTCACACTTAAATGTTTCAGATCATCAAACAAATTTAAATATTAGACAAAGATAACACAAGTAAACACAAAATGCAGTTTTTAAATGAAGTTGCTTATTATTAAGGAAAAAAAAATCCAAACCAACATGGCCCATTGTGAAAAAGTGATTGCCCCTAAACATAATAACTGGTTGGGCCACCCTTAGCAGCAACAACTGCAATAAAGCTTTTGCGATAACTGGCAATGAGTCTTTTACAGTGCTGTGGAGGAATTTTGGCCCACTCACCTTTGCAGAATTGTTCTAATTCAGCCACATTGGAGGGTTTTTGAGCATGAACCGCCTTTTTTGTCATATTGATAGAAGGAACAGATCACGTGCAGGAAGCAACACCAGAGAAAACACCCAACTCACAGAGAAGCAAGTTTCAACTCCTGGCGGGCCACTGGGCTTTTCCGGATGGGCTCGGTGGAAGGCCCAGACCATCCCTTTGTCGTGAAAATGGGATTTAGGGATCCAGGACCTGTCTTCACGGCCGTAGCCCTCCCAGTGGACTAGGTATTGTAACCCTCGGCCCCGGCGGCAAAAGTCCAGAATCCGCCGAACAGTGTAGGTGGTTTGGCCGTTGAGAATCCAAGGGAGGGGAGGCGGCTTTGGGGGGGGACAGAGTGGACTGATGGAGAGGGGTTTGATTTGTGAAACGTGGAGAGTCCAGTGGACACGGGTGGCCCATGGGAGCTGGAGGCAGATCGTAGCGTTGCTGATGATCAGAGTAATGGGGAATGGTCCCAAGAAGCGTGTTGACAGCTTTCTAGACTCAGCTTTCAGAGGTATCTGGTCCGCCGATAACCAAACGTGCTGCCCGATCTTGTACTCCGGAGCTGGGGTCCATTTCCGGTCTGCATACTTGCAGTTGCATTCAGTAGATCGAAGAAGAGAGGCCCAGGTGGCCCTCCAGATCCGGCGGCAGCGGCGTGCATGGGCCCCCACAGACGGCATCGCGACTTCCCTCTCCACCATGGGCAACAAGGGTGGGGTGTAACCCATAGATGCTTCAAACGGAGTGAGCCCTGTAGCAGCAGAAACAGCAGAGTTATGAGCGTACTCCACTCAGGTCAGATGCGTGCTCCAAGTAGTGGGGTTTTCAGCTGCTACACATCTGAGGGCGGCCTCCAGGGATTGGTTTTTACCCTCAGCCTGCCCGTTGCTCTGGGGGTGATAACCAGATATCAGGATTACAGATGTTCCCAGGGATCAGCAGAATGATTTCCAAACTTTAGAAGTGAATTGAGGGCCCCGGTCAGACACAATGTCCATGGGAATACCATGAAGGCGGATAACATGAGTGGTGAGGAGATTGTCAGTTTCGGAGGCAGAGGGTAGTTTGGGGAGGGGAACCAGGTGAATGGACTTGGAGAAACGGTCAACAATGGTGAGATAACAGTTTTACCATGGGATGGGGGAAGTCAGTGACGAAATCAAGGGCAATATAGGACCAGGGTCGACCGGGAACGGGTAAGGGGTGGAGCAGACCAGAAGGGGGTGAAGAGCTGGACTTATTCTGGGCACAAGTCTGACATGCTTTAAGAAACTCCTGCATGTCCCTCCGTAGAGTGGGACACCAGAATACTCGCTGGACCAGGTCGATCGTATGAGTCACTCTTGGGTGACAGGCGAAGTGGCTGGAGTGACCCCATTGGATGACATCACTGTGGAGGGCGGCAGGGACAAACAAGCTGTCCTTGGGGCACCCTGCTGGTTCACGATCCAGGGACTGGGCCTGTCGAACCCTCTGTTCGATTTCCCATGTAAGAACTCCTAAGATACAAGATGGTGGAACAATCGGCTGGGAGAGGGGTGGAAGGGCGGGCTGACTGGTTGGCACAGAATTGCCTGGAGAGAGCATCCGGTTTGATATTACGTGAGCCAGGCCTATAAGTGATGGTAAAGTTAAATCTAAGGAAGAATAAGGCCCAGCAAGCCTGCCTGACATTAAGTCGGCGGGCCGACTAGAGGTATTCTAAATTCTTATGGTCGGTCCACACGACTATAGGATGAACAGCTCCCTCCAACCAGTGTCTCCATTCCTCTAGCACCAACTTAATGGTAAGGAGCTTTCGATCCCCTATGTCGTAATTTCTCTCAGCTGGGATGAGCCGCTGAGAGAAAAACGCACACGGGTGGAGCTTCTGATCGGAGGTTGACCACTGTGAAAGGACAGTGCCCACCCCTGAATCGGACGCATTCACCTCAAGGGTAAATTGGAGCTGAGGGTCGACCTGCGCCAAGATGGGTGTATTAGAGAACAGGCCTTTTAATTTAGAAAAGGCCTGTTCAGCTGCCTCGGACCATAAAAATGGCACCTTAACAGAGGTCAGCTATGTAAGAGGCTGTGCTACCCTACTGTAGTTCCTGATGAACTGGCGATAAAAGTTTGCAAACCCCAAGAAGAGTTGAAGCTCCTTGTAGGAGTGGGGTGTAGGCCAATCCAGCACAGCCTTCACCTTAGCCAGGTCGACTCTCAGCTCCCCCTCCACCACAATGAACCCTAGGAAGGAAGTGGAGCTTGAGGAAAACTCACACTTTTCGGCCTTCACAAAAAATTAGTTTTCCAGGAGCCATTGTAACACGGCCCTGACATGGACCTTGTGTTCCTCCGGCGAGCGAGAAAAAATGAGAATATCGTTGAGATATACAAAGACAAATCAGTTTGCCATATCTCAGAGGACATCATTAATAGGACACTGGAAAATGGCGGGGGCATTGGTCAGCCCAAAGGGTATGACCAGCTATTCAAACTGCCCCAGGTGTGTTTTAAATGCCATCTTCCATTCATCGTCTTCATGGATACGGATAAGATGATGAGCATTACGCAAATCAAGCTTGGTAAACACCCGCGCGAAATGAAGGAGCTCGAATGCAGAATTTATTAGGGGCAGAGGATATTTACCTTTGATGGTAATGGCGTTAAGCTCCCGGTAGTCAATACACGGACGCAAAGTTCCATCCTTCTTACCAACAAAAAAAAAAAACCCTGCTCCAAGCGGAGCCGAAGACGGCCGAATGAGAGAGGCGTTCAACAAGTCTTTAATGTATATTTCCATTGCCTCCCTCTCCAGGCCAGAAATGCTGTAAAGCCAGCTGGACGGCAGCCGTGCACCCAGGAGGAGGTCTATAGCACAGTCGTATTAGCGGTGAGGTGGTAAAGAAAGTGCTCTCGACTTGCTAAAGACCTCCCCTAGGTTGTGATAGACCTCGGGTATGAGGAAGAGGTCTGACAGTTTCACCGGAGGGGAGGAGATGGACAGAGATGGTGAACACTCGGTCAAACTTAAACAGGAAGCCAAACAGTACAGGCTCCAGGAGGAGACGGAACTCTGTGCCCAATTGATTATAGGGTTATGTGTCCGGAGCCACAAGTACCCCAACACCACCGGGGAGGAGGAATTTGGAAAAACAAGGAACGATAATTCCTCCCGGTGGTTCCCGGAAAGAAGAACAGAAACAGGCACCATACTTTCCGAGACTGACACCACACTCTGGCCAGATAGAGTGGTGACATTGAGCATGACAGATAATTTGGAAGTGGAAATGCCCATCTCCCGCACCAGCTAGAAGGAGATTAAATTCCGCTCAGCCCCTGAGTCAATTAGCGCCATAACCCTCCTCTCGACCCCCGGTAGTTGAATGAGGGCTGAAATTGAGAGATTACTGGGGGGATGAGAATGATTCCCGCCCATCAGACCCCCACGGCTACTGACAGACCACGTCTTTTGGCTTCAAGTGGCACTCGTCTAATCTGTGCTTCAAAGAGCCACAGCACAAGCATGCACCGGCTCTCCTCCGCCACTGGTTCTCTTCCGGAGTTGACCGAGAAAGCTGAGCACTATAGGTTTGGAGGAGGAGTCGGCTCCACCTGTGTCAGCAGCCTGAGAGGGTGCACGTGTGAAGGGCAGGCGAAAGGAGGTCCTTTGTGTGCTCGCGGTACTGATTATCCAAGCCAATTGCTTGAGCTATTAGACTATCCAAGGAGGAGGGAACAGCATGGACTGCTAAGTCATCACAGAAGATGGAGTTTAAACCCTGGAGGAAGGCGCTTCGTAACAAAACGTCATTCCATCCAAAGTCTGCCGCTTCAACTCAAAAGTCCACCAAGTAGTTGTCTACAGAGTGACTACCTTGGCGGAGACACAAGAGGCAGCTCATAATGTTACCCTCGCTTTCTATAGGGTCAAAAGTCCTAGTGAATTCTGTTACAAAGCGATCAAATGTGTAGTGTGGGCCCTCCGGGCAGTCGAGAACTGACTGAGCCCAACTCAGAGCCCGGTCGTGCAGCAGGAGGGTCATGAAATTAATTTTAGCTATGTCATCCGGGTACAACCCCCCCCCCCCCACCTGGCCCAAATAAAGCCGTACTTGGCAAAGAAAGTTCCTACATTTCCCCACCTCCCCCACGTATGGGGCAGGCGAGGGAATGGAGGTTGTGCAGCGTACGGTGGAAGAAACGGGGGCAGCAGGTGGAGCGGGAGAACCAGAGTGAGATAAATGGGTCAAATGATCAGCGACTGTGCTCAGCTGCTGCGTAATAGTTTCCAGCTGCTGCGTGAAGAGCGGAGTGTTCCGCTGATGCGATTCCACTGAGCTTGTGCTGTGGCTGGCTTGTTCTGTCATACTGATAGAAGGAACAGATCACGTGCAGGGAGCAACACCAGAGAAAACACCCAACACACAGAGAAGCAAGTTTCAACGGTTTATTGACAAATTTCAAAAGAGAAGCTCTTGTAGAAAAAAACGTCACTCACCAGAGAAAGACGTGGCCTGTGGGGAGGACAAGAGTGATTGAGAGCTGGGATATGATGATGTGGGAAACCAAATAGGCAACTTACATGAACCAAGCAGAGAACCCAACAGAGCACCAACAAGAATAGATGAACCAGTGGGATGAAGCTGGTCAGGGTAGATTTATAATGGTCTGACCGGGTGGAGTGAGGAAGCTGAGGCGGGGTGAGGTTGATGGAGCAGGTGAGTGCACAACAATCCCCGGAAGCACACCGCACATATAGCAGCAACCTGAAAAGGAGAAGAGGAAAGGAAACGTGAGTATTATTTCTCTCTCAACAAAACCAAAACACTTACTTGCTGAAGCAGGCAGTTTATCCAACAAGCCAGCACTGAAGCTTTCATTTGATGGTCCTTGTAAGCGCTGGCAAGGAAGAGGCGGCAGTTGTGTCCAGTCCTGCAGGTGAGTTGATTGCCTGCGGAGCTAGGGGAAAGTTCAACAGGACGGGAGGGGCGAGTGCTCACCTGCATATGACATTTTTAAGGTCATGCCACAGCATCTCAATTGGATTCAGGTCAGGACTATGACTAGGCTAAGTCTTCATTTTGTTTTCTTAAGTCATTCAGAGGTGGATTTGCCGGTGTGTTTTGGATCATTGTCCTGCTGCAGAACACAAGTGCTCTTCAACTTGAGGTCACGAACAGATGGCTGGACATTCTCCTTTAGGATTTTTTGGTAGACAGCAGAATTCATGGTCAAATTTACCACAGTAAGACTTCCAGGTCCTGAAGCAGCAAAACAGCCCCAGATCATCACACTACCACCACCGGATTTTACTGTTGGTATGACATCCCTTTTCTGAAATGCTGTTACTTTTACGCCGGATGTAATGGGACACACATCTTCCAAAAAGTTCAACTTTTTCTCATCAGTCCACAGAGGATTTTCTCAGAAGTCTTGGGGATCATCAAGATGTTTTCTGGTTAAAACTGAGACAAGCCTTTACGTTCTTTTTGCTCAGCAGTGGTTTTCGCCTTGGAACTCTGCCATGTAGGCCATTTTTGCCCAGTCTCTTTCTTTATGGTGGAGTCATGAATACTGACCTTAACTGAGCCAAGTGAGTCCTGCAGTTCTTTGGATGTTGTTGTGGGGTCTTTTGTGACTTCTTGGATGAGTCGGCGCTGTGCTCTTGGGGTAATTTTGATGGGCCAGCCACTCCTGGGAAGGTTAACCACTGTTCCATGTTTTTGCCATTTGTGGATAAGATAAGATAAGCCTTTATTAGTCCCACAACGGGGACTATAATGGCTCTCACTGTGGTTCACTGGAGTCCCAGAGCTTTAGAAATTGCTTTATAACCTTTTCCAGACTGATAGATCTCATTTACTTTGTTTCTCATTTGTTCCTGAATTTCTTTAGATGGCCGCATGATGTCTAGCTTTTGAGGATCTTTTGGTCTACTTCAATTTGTCAGGCAGGTCCTATTTAAGTGATTTCTTGATTGAGAACAGGTGTGGCAGTAATCAAGCCTGGGTGTGGCTAGAGAAATTGAACTCAGCTTTCCAAAGATGTGATAAACCACAGTTAATTTATATTTTAACAGAGGGGGCAATCACTTTTTCACACAGGGCCATGTAGGTTTGGGTTATTTTTTACCCTTAATATTAAACACCTTCATTTAAAAACTGCATTTTGTGTTTACTTGTGTTATCTTTGTCTAATATTTAAATCTGTTTGATGATCTGAAACATTTAAGTGTGACAAACATACAAAAAATGAGAAAGCAGGAAGGGGGCAAACACTTTTTCACACCACTGTATACATGTAGCAGGCAGAGAGCAGACAGACTCTGACCGAAAATTTCATGAAAAAAACCTTTATTCCACGGACCAAGAAAATGTTTTTTCAGACAGCAAAAAAAAAGAGAAAGACGGCCGTTGTTTCCAAGGCAACCAGTAATCCGTACTAGGAAAAGACGCGTTTGCGCAACACACAGCCTAGTGGTAGAAAAATAACACTGCAAAGACACGAAACCATCCACAAAACCATGCAATCACCTGCCAACAAACCCACAAACAACTGAAAACTAATCAAATGTCCAGTGTGTGTGTACATGTACGTACTGTATGTATGTGTGTATATGTGTGTATGTGTGTGTGTGTGCATATATATATGTGTGTGTATATATGTGTGTGTGTATATGTATATTTGTGTGTATACTGTATGTGTGTGTGTGTGTGTGTGTGTGTGTGTGTGTGTGTACAGTATATGTCATGGGCTCTGCACTGGAGGTTCCGCCATGCTCAGTCTCATGGCTTTTCTCTATATTTGTATACGTATTTGTTGTATTTTGTGCCTTTTGGTTTCTGTATATCTCGCACTGTTTCTTATTTATGTCATAATTTTGTTACTCTTGTATGTGGTATTAGTTTGTATTTATTTCTCAGTCTGTATTTGTTGACATTTAATTTGAGATACGACCCCAAACAAGGAGGAACCCTTCACTCTGCTAGGTGGAAGAAGGACTATTCTCCTGACCTGTGCTGGATCAGCTCTTTGAATGGGGCACCATATCCTACACAGATCCTCATTCTTGATGATTTTCCACATAGCCAACACCGGCCTCTGCTTGTACACATTGGCCTACAACTTCCAGTCATAAACAGCCCAAGGAAGATGCGATGGAACTTCCGCAAAGCCAACTGGAAGAAATTCAGTGAAACTCTGGACCGGAGTGTTGTTACCATCCCACTCCACACCATCACTATAGATGAAGCATACAACCGCTTCTGCAGCGCAATCTTCAAGGCTGCCCATACTGCAATCCCACAAGGTTACCAATCCCTCTATGTCCCATGTCTGGACGGAGAAAGTGCTGCCCTTCTACAATCCTATCAAACATCAGGGGACCCAGAGATAGCAGACCATCTCATTAAATCGCTAAATACAGCCCGGCAAAAGAAATGGGAGGAGACAGTTGCTGACCGGAGCTTTACCCACTCTAGCAGGAAATGTTGGAGCCTCATCCGTCGCCTAGGAGCTGCACAGAAGCCCCCTAGTCAAAGCCAAGCATCTGTCACACCCAACCAAGTTGCATCCCATCTACTGACTATCGCCAAAGCACCCCAAGACAAAGACACCAGAAGAGCAGTTACAACTGAGCTAAAAAAAACCACCAAAAAATGCCCGTAGAGGAAACGAACCCTGAACCCTTTGAGGCTGCTGAACTGAAGAAAGTCCTACAGGGCCTGAAATGTGGAAAGGCAGCAGGATACGATAACATCTTCCCAGAATTCATGAAAAATCTTGGCCCCTGAGCCCTAACCTGGTTGACACAATTCTACACAAGGATCACACAAACAAACTCGATCCCAAAGAAATGGCGAACAGCAAAGGTCATTGCCATTCCAAAACCTGGCAAAGACCACAAACTACCAGCAAGCTACCGCCCAATCTCCCTACTTAGCGTTCCTTACAAAATCATGGAGCGCCTAATACTGCAACGTATTTCCCCAGGAATAGAGGAAATTCTAACTGTGGATCAAGCAGGTTTTCGTAAGGACCGCAGTACAGGAGAACAAGTATTAGCCCTAACCACCTTCACCGAAAATGGCTTCAAGAGCAGACTGAAGACAGGGGCTGTGTTTCTCGACCTTACAGCCGCCTATGATATGGTCTGGCACAAAGGCCTCCTCCTGAAACTTATAAAGGCGATCCCTGCTTGGGCAACAGCAATTATAAAAACCCTGCTGACCAACCGAAGGTTCAGAGTCCACCTCGGTCAGAACATAAGTGCATGGAGAACGCAGAAAAACGGACTCCCACAAGGCTCAGTTCTAGCTCCAACTCTGTTCAACCTCTACATAAATGACCTGCCCACTACAAAATCCCGCAAATTCATCTATGCAGATGACATCTGTTTGGCACTCCAAGCACCAGACTTTGAGCCACCAGACTTTGGGTGCTCACGGAAGATCTTGCCAAACTGGACCAGTTCTGCAAAATCTGGCGCCTAAAACCAAGCCCAGCAAAAAACGTCTCCAGTGTATTCCATCTCCACAATGTAAAAGCTGCCAGAGAACTAAATATCCACCTGAGCGGACTCAAGCTTAAGCATGCCCCGAATCCAGCCTACCTTGGAGTGACCCTTGATAGGACCCTATCCTTCAAGGAACATCTAAAGGGGACAGACGGCTGCTAAGGTGAAGGTACGAAACAACCTGCTCTGCAAGCTCGCTGGCGTAAAATGGGGGGCGGCAGCCTCCACCCTGTGCACCTCAGCACTGGCCCTTTCATACTCTGTAGCAGAATATTGTGCCCCTGTCTGGTCCAGGTCATCTTACACACACTACGTAGACACTCAGCTCAACACAACCATGAGAACTATAACTGGAACAATCCGCTCAACACCACTCCCCTGGCTCCCTGAACTGTCAAACATAGCCCCTCCACACATCCGGCAAGCAGCATTAACTCAAAGGATGCTTCAAAAAGCTAAAGATTCTCCTCACCTACCAATTCATGCAGATATCTACACCCCACCCACTGCCCGACTTCTATCCAGACGGCCGATTTGGAAAAACCCTCCCCAGCTGACTTTACCATCCAGTCAGCTTGGCAAGAGGAATGGGAGACCAAGGAGGTGCCAAACAAACACCTGGTGACAAACCCCAACCAACAGGTCCCGGGCACCAACCTCCCAAGGAGACAGTGGTCTACACTCAATCACTTCAGGACTGGACATGGCCCCTGCTTGGCCAGCCTTCACAGATGGGGCAGTAGCCCTAGCCCACTGTGCGCATGTGGAGAGGAGCAAACAATGGAACACATCATAGAGGCTTGCCCGCTCCAAAGACTGGAAGGAGGATTACACACCCTCCATACAGCAAACCAGGAGGCTACTGCTTGGCTTAAGGACTTTGCATTTGCTAAATAAATTAATTATTTATAGCTTACTGTTGTGTTCTTCCTCTGGGTTGACAGCTGTCAGTGGCACTTCTGGGTTTTTGCTCCGTGGTGGGCGGTGTCCCTGTCAGCTGTCAGCCCCGTCCTCTCCCCTCTCATTGCTGCCAGCTGACCCGAGTTGTAATTATTATTTCCTCCTGCCCGCTCTGTTCCCACACCTGTTTTCATTTGTGTTATGCCTTATTTAAGAGCCGCTGCTCCATGTATTCTTTGCTGCGGTCTTGATGATGAATTCTACTTCCAGACGTAAGTTTGATGTCCTCTATTTTCTTCTCAGAGTACCGTGTTACTCTCTTTGTGGCCTTTTAGTTATTTTGTGCATGTTGTACTTTATGTTTGTAATAAATCATCACAAACTCACAGTTCAGCACGTGGGTCTTCTCTCTGGTCCCGGAGGGGCATTAATGATATATATATATATATATATATATATATATATATATATATATATACACTACCGTTCAAAAGTTTGGGGTCACCCAGACAATTATTTTGTGTTTTCCATGAAAAGTCACACTTATTTACCACCATGAGTTGTAAAATGAATAGAAAATATTGTCAAGACATTGACAAGGTTAGAAATAATGATTTGTATTTGAAATAATAATTTTTTCCAGATACTCAACCTGCTCAAAGGAAAGTCAGTTTTATAGCTTCTCTTACCAGCTAAACTGTTTTCAGCTGTGCTAACATGATTGCACAAGGGTTTTCTAATCATCCATTAGCCTTCTGATGCAATGAGCAAACGCATTGTACCATTAGAACACTGGAGTGATAGTTGCTGGAAATGGGCCTCTATACACCTAAGTAGATATTGCACCAAAAACCAGACATTTGCAGCTAGAATAGTCATTTACCACATTAGCAATGTATATTAGATATTAGAGTGTATTTCTGATTAGTTTAAAGTTATCTTCATTGAAAAAAAACAGTGCTTTTCTTTAAAAATAAAGAAATTTTTAAGTGACCCCAAACTTTTGAACAGTAGTGTATATACAGTATATATACACACACATACACACATACATACATATATGTGTATGTATGTATGTATGTATGTATGTATGTGTATATATATATATATATATATATATATATATATATATATATATATATATATATATATATATATATACTGTATATCTCCCATAGATTAAAAAAACTAAAAACATGTCATACACACCATGTTTTCACCAAATAAATACTATAAATTTGTCCTCTTACATATATATTTTCTTTTTTTTTAAACTCCCCCTGTATATCTTCCATAGATTAAAAAAACTAAAAACATGTCATACACACCATGTTTTCACCAAATAAATACTATAAATTTGTCCTCTTACATATATATTTTCTTTTTTTTTAAACTCCCCCTTCTCTCTATTTCTCTTTCATTCCTGCATGTCTGAACTGAGTTTTGATCTAAAAACATCTGTTCTCACCAGCATTTCATACTTATTTTACCGAGGAATTTACCAATTAATTCATTAAAAATCCTTCAATGTGATTTTCTGGATTTTTTTTTTTCTTATTTTGTCTCTCATAGTTGAGATATACCTATGATGAAAATTGGAGACCTCTCTCATCTTTTAAGTGGGAGAACTTGCACAATTGGTGGCTGACTAAATACTTTTTTACCCCACTATCTGCTCCTGTATCTATTTTGAGCTTGCACATTTGGCCATTTATTTTTATAGGTGTAACTCACACCTTATCTGTCCCACTGGCTGTTACTAATCCTAAAAGCACAACATGGCCCTTTTCATTTTTACACTGATTACACTGTGCATCTCTAGCTGGGCAAAGTGATATACTGTACTGTGAGAAGGCGTCTTGCCACATCTGTTGCATTGTTGCATCTCTTTTACTCCTTTCTTGTTCTCTGACTCCTGCTTTGTTGTGCTTGATTTGCAGCTCCAAAATGTTTTGGCTGTGCTTTAATGCTGTCCACGTTGCATGGCTGACTGTTTGACTTGAAGTTATTTTTCAGCAAATCTTGCTGCTTTTTCACTAGTTCACTCTGATGAATTTTCGTGACCGCATTATTCAAGGTCAATTCTGGGTCCATCTGCAGCTGTTCTGAGAGCCTCTTATCTTTTATTCCTACCACGAGTCTGTATCTTATCATTTCACTGTGCCACGCTCCATATCTGCAGTGCTCTGCTAAGCAGTAAAGAGCTGTGATGAAACTGTCTGTGGTTTCCCCTGCTTCTTGTTGTCGCTGGTTAAATTTTGCTTGTTTAAATATAATATTTCTTCGCACTACAAAATGTGCCTCCAGTTTTGCTCGTAGCGCATTATAATCATTCACCTCTGAAAGGGTCATGAAAAGTTAGTGCCAAAATAATAATTCTGTAGGTAATCTCCCATTATGCTCTACACATATTTTGTTTGCATTCTTATGAACAAATATGTTAAAAGTGGTAAACTACAAAATGAAGTGTTAAGGAATCACAATCTGATAAACAGGAATCAGGCGTAGCCTCAGAGCTCTCTTCCCTGAGTGGGACATGCACGGATAGAAAAGTACTAATGTACTACAGCTGTGGACAAAATTGTTGGTACCCCTCTGTTAATGAAAGAAAAACCCACAGTGGTCACAGAAATAACTTGAATCTGACAAAAGTGGTAATAAATAAAAAGTATATGAAAATTAACCAATGAAAATCAGACAATGCTTTTGAATTGTGATTCAACAGAATTATTTTAAAAAACAAGCTCATGAACAAATAAAAGTGCTCGAAGATTCTGTGCTGGACCTACACAAAAGACAAGCATCTATAGAGGCTAAGCTAGCCAACCAAGAAGGAAGACAGAGAAGAGACAATATAAGAATTCATGGTCTGATAGGAGCCAAAAACGGTTTTAACTCAATGGCAGAATGCGTGGAATCTTTACTAAGAGAGAAATTGGATATTCCACAAACCACCGACTTAAACACAGAAAAGGCACATCGTTCATTAGCCGCTAGGCCAGCGGCGGAAGCGCCCCCACGTTCGGTGTTGGTAAGATTTTCCAATTTCAAAATAAAACAAGAGGTTGTCAGACTGGCTTGGCAGAAAAAAGGATTTATGCACCAGGAGAGAAAAGTCTTCGTGGAACACGATTACGCCCCGGAGGTCCTTAAAAAGCGCAGGGAATACAATGACGCGAAAAAGGTGTTAAGAGAGAAGAAATTGCGCTTTCAGACGCCATTTCCTGCGAAGTTAAGGGTCTTCTACGGCAAAGAAACATGTCTCTATAATTCGGCGGAAGAAGCAACAGCTGACATGGCGAGAAGAGGGCTCCCAGTAACGGTATTTAAACCCGCAGCAGACCCGAGTGAGAAGATCAAAACGCAAACATGGACAACACAAAGACCTTCAAAATCCACGGGCCAGCAGTGGGAAACCCAGCGCCAGAGCGTCGCGGATAAACTGTCCGTTTTCAGGTTGGAATAGCGACCTTTTTTTTTTCTTGAATCAATCTGCACATCCAACCCCCCTCATACAAGGTAACAAACATTAAAGGAGATGCGTATTCAGCATGTGGTAAAACATTTCATGGAACAGTCATAATATTTGAAACAAATAAGTCTTTTTAATAAAAAACAAACAAAAAAAAAAAAAAACTTGTTAAAATAGAAATGTGACAATAATCCACATGTTCTCCTCACACTAACAAATACTGTTTTTGCGTGAATGTTTGATGTGATGGGGGTGGGAGGGTGCACACAATTTCACAGGGTATAGGCATAAAAGGGGAAAAAAATCATTACAAGTTCGGATTGGGTTCTGAAACTCACGTTAAAAGCATGGGACAACTTACAGGGGTAAGAGAGGGCCCTCAACACGTAACAGAGTTTGAGGAATTTCCCTCAGAGCCTTCACTCCATCAAGGCTCTTACAGGGTCTTTAAAAAGACCTCAGCTCAGGAAGTTCTTTTGACAGCTTTTTGTTTTAAAGTTTTATACACTATGTTCTTAATGTTTTTCTTGTTTTTAATGTTCTTTCAGTTTCTGAGTAGCACAAAAGAGGGCCACCACACAGTTATACTAAACAAAACAACACAATGGAGAAACAGGGTGTAACCAAAATAATTTCATATAATGTAAAAGGAATCCTGAATCCAGTTAAAAGATCCAAGATTCTAGGCAAAATGAAAAAAGACAAAGCAGGAATAATATTTTTTACAAGAAACCCACCTAACAGACGTGGAACATGTCATAACCCGAGTGTCGGTTCTGGCCACACTCGGGTCTCATATCTTTTTGTTCCCTGGCTTTGACAGCTGAGGGTTCCTTCCAGCTCCTCGGGCTCTTATTGTGAAGGCGCCCGGGGGAGCTCCCTGCTGTCAAAGTCAGCTGCTGCTCTGCTGTCATTAGCAGCAGCTGTGCCGCGTTGGGGTCATTAGCCGCCAGATATAAGCGGGTGCTAAATGTCCTCCAGTGCGGCAGTCTCTGTTATATCCTGTTATGTTCAGCCACGTTCCGTCGTGCTCCTGTTATTCTCAGGTATGTTCCTCTGAGACTTCACTCTCACTGTTGTCCGTCTGGCGCATCGGGTGTCCCCCGGCTCAGACATCACCCAGCCATTGTATGTGTTCTGTGAGTGTTCTGCCTTATCCTTAATAAATTACCACTGCAAACTCTCTGGTGACTGAGGCGTCTTGTGACGGTCCGTGAGGGCCGTTGTGACAGAACACAATAAACTCAGTAGACAAGGGTTTAAAATGATCTCTTCATCTTCATATAAGTCAGGGAGGAGGAGGGGAGTAGCGACATTGATATCAACCAAAATTACATTTGAAAAAAAATCAGAACACAAAGATAAAGAAGGGAGATACAGTTTGGTAACTGGGCGGCTAGAGGGAGAAGATATCACCCTGCTGAATGTGTATGCTCCCCCAGGGGCTAACTGGAAATTTTATAAAAATGTATTTGACCTAATGATAACTAAAGCTCAAGGTTTAGTGATATGTGGTGGGGACTTCAATCTTAGACTGAATCCATACTGGGATGCTTCTGGTAATTCTCCACATCAAAATAACACCCAAAGCAGGAAGACTCGGATGCTACTAAAAGAAATGGGAATCTGTGATGTGTGGAGGGAACTCAACCCCAGTGTAAAAGACTATACATTTTACTCAACTCCACATTCATCTTACTCAAGGATTGACTATTTTTTTTATGTTTAATAGAGACATTGGAAGAGTAGAAACATGTAAAATAGGACTGATGGATCTCTCTGACCACAGTCCGATCTACATGGACTTAAATATCCAAAAATACACAAATAATACATTTTCTTGGAGGTTAAATTCAAATGTCCTGAAAGGACCATTGAAAGATGAATTGGAATCAGATATTCTCAGATATTTGGAAGAAAACGATAATGGAGAAGTATCCCCTTTAATACTGTGGGATGCATGCAAAGCTGTAATAAGAGGAAAGATTATTGCAAAACTGGCAACCCAAAAGAAACTAAGACAAGAAAAACTATCCACATTAGAGTCAGAACTTAGGAACCTAGAAAAAGAACACAAAGGCAACACTCATTCTACTGACTCGCTCAAGATTAAGGAAATTAAAAACCAAATAAATGAGATCTACACAATAGAAATCCAGAAGAAACTTACATTTTTGAAACAAAAATACTATGAAGCAGGCAGTAAATCGGCAAAATTGCTAGCCTATAAATTGAGGAAACATCAAACAGAAAGAGCAATCTACAAAATCAGAGACCCAGTATCAAAGGAAATAAAATTCAGAATTCAGGATATTCTTGAAAGCTTCGAGAATTACTATAAGAACTTATACTCCCACAAAAAACATAAAAACGCATCCGAGGCATTCCTAAACACATTAAACCTTCCCCAACTTACGGAGTCACAAAATAAAACACTACTGTCAGAAATACATCCTAAAGAATTGGAAAAAGCAATTATGAAACTTAAAGCTAACAAATCCCCAGGAGCTGATGGCTATACAGCAGAGTGGTACAAAACCTTTAAACAGCAACTATCTCCTCTCCTCCTGAAAACATTTAATTATGTCCTCCACACAGGGGAAATCCCCCCCTCCTGGAGAGAAGGGGTCATTGCAGTTATACCTAAACCTGAAAAGGATAAACTAGAGTGCTCCAACTACAGACCAATCAGTGTACTAAATCAGGACTATAAGCTTTTTACCATTATCCTTGCCAAAAGGTTAGAAAATATACTGACAGACCTAATTCATTTAGACCAAACAGGTTTTATAAGACAAAGACAGACACAAGACAACATTCGACGCACTTTACACATAATTCATCATATAAAAAAATATAACTTAAATGCAGTCATATTGGGATTAGATGCTGAAAAAGCATTCGATTCGGTTGACTGGTCTTTTCTATATAGAATCTTATCCAGTTTCAATTTTCATAACAACTTCATTAGAACTATACAGGCATTATATAAAAAACCAACAGCTAAAATAAGGATTAACGGTAATTTATCATCATCTTTTGAACTGGAAAGAGGATGTCGTCAGGGCTGCCCCCTGTCTCCACTGCTCTTTGCAATCTTCATAGAACCTCTGAGCCAATGGATAAGACAAAATCAAAAAATTCAAGGTATTACACTTGGTCAGAAGGAACATAAAATAGCACTCTTTGCTGATGACATTTTAATATACCTAGGGCAGCCGGACACTTCTTTACCAGAACTAACCTCAGTTTTTTCAGAGTATGGAGATTTATCGGGGTACAAATTAAACATGCATAAAACCCAAATTTTAACATTCAACTATGACCCAAATCATTATTCACTAAGCAAACTCAAAACTAACTGGGAGTCGGAATCTATGAAATATCTGGGGGTCAATATCCCGAAACAACTCAACAAAATTATATCACTAAACTATGATCCACTGGTGACAAAAATAAAATCTGACCTAGCAAGATGGAATATGATACCATTCTTGGGTACTGCACAAAGAATTGAAGCAGTCAAAATGAATATACTTCCACGTCTTCTATACCTTTTCCAAACAATACCGGTAGAACCTCCCAAAAAAGCATGGCAGGAGCTGGACAGAAGGATCTCAAGATTCATATGGCAGGGCAAGAGACCTAGAATCAGATATAGAACCCTACAGCTAAACAAAGACAAAGGTGGGCTCGCGCTGCCAAATATCAGGGACTACTTTAAAGCCGCACAAATTAAAACTTTAGTAGAGATATGTAACCCAGTCTACACTGCACAATGGAAGGAGATCGAATGCCAAATAACAAGTGACATCCCCCTACAGGCGATAATAGGGAACAATGCCTTACCTAAGCTTTTGAATAACACTAACCCATGGATAGAGACCCCGCTAAAAATTTGGTTTAAGATAGTCAGAGAGAATCAAACTAAAGAGCCCTATCGACTTCTGCAATGGATTGCCTATGATCAAGACTTTACTCCTAATAAAACAGACACCAGATTTAAAAAGTGGAAGGAGAAAGGGCTGATAAAATATTACGATTTTTTTAAAGGGCAAATCTTAAGAAGTTTTGAAGATTTGAAAAAACAAGGTCTAATAAATCAAGACCTTTACAGGTTCTTCCAGCTTAGACACCACATAAACAATATACTTAAAAAGGAGGATTTGGAAAGGGCCCAGTCAGGTGTTCTGAAGGTCTTCTTAATGGCATATAAAGGGATCCCAGGGATCAGATACATTTCTAAAATATACCAAGGTCTTCAAGATTTAAAAGGAGACAACACATCTTATATAAAAGAGAGATGGAAAAAAGAGGGGAATTTCACTTTACAACTGGAAATATGGGAAAAGCTAAATAAACAACAATGGAAAAGTACCTCATCCCTGCAGTGGAGAGAATTTGGATGGAAAAACTTGGTAAGATTTTTCAGAACACCTGCACAAAACAAATTTACCCATAAGGGATTGAACTGTTGGCGCTTGTGTGGTGAAAAGACTGCAAATCATTTTCATGTGTTTTGGTCATGCCCAGTTATCCACCAATATTGGACCAATGTACAGACAATATTGGGGAAAATATTCAAAATAACAGTTCCCTTTTCTTTTGTAACTTTGTATTTGGGTTTACTACCGGACTCACTGGAAAGACGAGGAGAAAAATACTTATTCAATGTTTTAATATTGGCAAGCAAAAAAGCTCTAAAAATGGATGTTGAAGGACTGTCCTACACCTGAAGATTGGATTAACGTGATCCAAGACATTTACTCGATGGAAAAGTTGACATTCGCACTGAGACAGGACATGGATGGGTTCATGAACTTTTGGCAACCCTGGATCGCATATGTGTCTTCCATTAGATCTAATCTTTGACAAATACCATTTCAATAATGGTTCCGCTCTTTGTTCCAACGCTACTCAGATGCTCTTTTACCTTTATTTACTTACTTTTTCTTTTTGTTTGTTTTTTGCTGGTTTGTTTGTTTGTTTTTTGTTTGTTTTTTTCTCTTTAATTTCACTTTTTCTTTCACTTTAAAAAAAAAGGGGTGTTGTAAGAATTATTCTTCCAATGTTGTCAGATATCAGAAAATAAGGGAACATGTGATGAAAATGTAAACAATGCATTGCTGTAACGACCTGTATACCCTTTACAAAAACTTAAATAAAAAAAAAAATAAAAAAAAAAAAAAAACAAGCTCATGAAACAGGCCTGGACAAAAATGATGGTACCCTTGACTTAATATTTTGTTGCACAACCTTTTGAGGCAATCACTGCAATCAAACGACTGCTGTAACTGTCAATGAGACTTCTGTACCTCTCAGCAGGTATTTTGGCCCACTCCTCGTGAGCAAACTGCCCCAGTTGTCTCAGGTTTGAAGGGAGCCTTCTCCAGACGGCACGTTTCAGCTCCTTCCACAGATGTTCAATAGGATTTAGATCAGGGCTCATAGAAGGCCACTTTAGAATAGTCCAATGTTTCGCTCTTAGCCATTC
Source organism: Pholidichthys leucotaenia (assembly GCA_020510985.1). Taxonomy (NCBI): domain Eukaryota; kingdom Metazoa; phylum Chordata; class Actinopteri; order Cichliformes; family Pholidichthyidae; genus Pholidichthys; species Pholidichthys leucotaenia. Next base: position 53,501,474 of record CM035848.1, read on the forward strand.
TTGGGTGTTTTCAGCTGTGTTTTGGGTCATTATCCTGTTGCAAGACCCATGACCTGCGACTGAGACCAAGCTGTCTGACACTGGGCAGCACATTTCTCTCTAGAATACCTTGATAGTCTTGAGATTTCATTGTACTCTGCACAGATTCAAGACACCCTGTGCCAGATGCAGCAAAGCAGCCCCACAACATAACGGAACCTCCTCCATGTTTCACAGTAGGGACAGTGTTCTTTTCTTGGTATGCTTCATTTTTGCATCTGTGAACATAGAGCTGATGTGCCTTGCCAAAAAGTTCCAGTTTTGTCTCGTCTGTCCATAGGACATTCTCCCAGAAGCTTTGTGGCTTGTCAACATGCAGTTTGGCAAATTCCAGTCTGGCTTTTTTATGATTTGTTTTCAACGGTGGTGTCCTCCTTGGTCGTCTTCCATGAAGTCCACTTTGGCTCAAACAACGATGGATGGTGCGATCTGACACTGATGTACCTTGACCTTGGATTTCACCATGAATGTGTTTAGAGGTTGTTCTGGGCTCTTTTTTACCATTCATATTATCCGTCTCCTCCTGCGGCCACGTCCAGGGAGGTTGGCTACAGTCCCGTGGATCTTAAATTTCTGAATAATATGTGCAATTGTAGTCACAGGAACATCAAGCTGCTTGGAGATTGTCTTATAGCCTTTACCTTTAACATGCTTGTCTATAATTTTCCTTCTAATCTCCTGAGACAGTGCTCTCCTTTGCTTCCTCTGGTCCATGTTTAGTGTGGTACACACCATGTCAACAAACAGCACAGTGACTACTTGTCACCCTTTAAAGATAAGATAAGATAAGATAAGATAAGCCTTTATTAGTCCCACAACGGGGAAATTCCAGGATTGCAACAGCACAGGGATAGCAACACTCAGAGCAACAATCAGAAGGCAAGAAAAAACAAGCAAGCAAGAGCAGCTAATATACATATGTACATATTACTATAAAATATATATATACACACACACACACACACAGACACACAGTGCAGAGCATTGTAGCTGGATGGAATAAATATATGAATATATGAACACACAGTGCAGAGCATTGTAGCTAGATGGAATAAATATGTAAATATATAAACACCCACAGTATGGAGCATTGCAGCTAGGTGGAATAAATATGCAAGTATATAAACACACACAGTGCGGAGCAATGTAGCTAGATGGAATAATATGTAGATATATAAAAACACAGTGCGGAGCATTGTAGCTAGATGGAATAAATATATAGATATATAAATATAAACACACCCAGTGCAGAGCATTGTAGCTAGATGGAATAAATATGTAAATATATAAACACACACAGTGCAGAGCATTGTTGCTAGGTGGGATGAAACAGCATAACCGTCTATTTAGTTATCCTACATGGTATGATTATGTGCCCATACATATTCTCACCCTCCATAGCGACCGGTATGTTCCTAGTTGTATGCCGGAGAGGACCATTGTGTAAGTCTATTGCATCTTTTGCATTCAAAAAAAAAACAAAAAAAAAAAAACTATTAGTTTGTTACGTCTTTTTGCTATCTCTGCGAGCAGCCCTGCTTAGGTTGTACAGTCTGACAGCCGTTGGTAGGAAGGACCTACGAAACCTCTCGGTTGTGCACCTGGGATGATGTAGTCTGCTGCTAAATGAGCTCCTCAGTGCATCCAGTATGTCCTGCATAGGGTGAAACTCGGACTCCAGCAGAGATGACAGTTTAGCCACCGTCCTTCTCTCTCCTATCTCCTCCATCGGATCAAGGCGTTGCCCCAGGACAGAGCTAGCTTTCTTAATCAGTTTGTTCAGTCTCTTCCTATCGGCTGCAGTAATGCCACTGCCCCAGCAGACCACTCCAAAAGTGATGGCTGATGCCACCACCGTGTCATAGAATGACTTCAGCAGCGCCCCTTGTACACCAAAAGACCTGAGTCTCCTCAGCAGGAACAGCCTGCGCTGTCCCTTCTTGTAGAGTGCGTCAGTATTGTGTGACCAGTCTAGTTTATTGTTCAGATGAATACCCAGGTACTTGTAGGATGTCACCATCTCGATGTCTGTTCCCTGTATATTTACTGGTGCTGTGAGGGGCTGCCCATGCCTGCGGCAGTCCACCACCAGCTCCTTAGTTTTCCTCGCGTTGATCTGGAGGCAGTTCCGATGGCACCAGTCCACAAAGTCCTGGATAAGCCCTCTGTACTCAGCTTCATCTCCGCTGGAGATGAGACCAACGATCGCAGAGTCATCAGAGAACTTCTGTAGATGGCAATGTGTTGTGTTGTGTGAGAAGTCCGCAGTATAAAGAGTGAACAAGAAGGGAGCCAGCACCGTTCCCTGGGGGGCCCCCGTGCTACTGATGATCGTGTCGGAAACACAGTCCCGGGTTCTCACAAACTGAGGCCGGTTCGTGAGGTAGTCCAGGATCCATGATGACAGGTGCTGGTCCACCCCTGCGCGCAGCAGCTTGTCCTTCAGGATCATCGGTTGGATGGTGTTGAAAGCACTGGAGAAGTCAAAGAACATGATCCTCACCATATTCCCGGGCTTCTCCAGGTGGGACAGAGAACGGTGAAGGAGGAAGATCACCGCATCCTCCACCCCAATGCCATGCTGGTAGGCGAACTGGAGTGGATCCATCGCTGGTTCCACCAGGGGGCGGAGACGAGCAAGGAGCAGTCTCTCCAGGGTCTTCATCAAGTGGGACGTCAAGGCCACCGGTCTGAAGCTGTTCAGGTCTTTGGGGTGGGAAGTTTTTGGTACAGGTACCACACAAGATGTTTTCCACAGCTGTGGTACCCTCCCCAGTTTCAGGCTCATGTTGAAGATATACGTCACAATCCCACACAGCTGGTCTGCACAGGACTTGAGGAGCTTTGCGCTGATGCCGTCCGGTCCCGACGCCTTCCTCGCCTTGATCTTCCTCAGCTCCGTCCTCACCTGGGTCTTGGTCAGGGTCAGGATGGGGGGCTGTGTGTTGGGAGTGGGGGGGTGTCGGTGGAGTGGGGAGTGGGTAGCAGGACTTGATTTCTTAGAGGCAGCAGTGGTTGTTGTGCAGACAGGGGGGAGGGCGGTTGGTCAAATCTATTGAAAAACAGATTCAGGTTGTTCGCCCACTCCCTGCCCCCCGTGGCCTGGGGGGAGGTATTCTGGAGCCCCGAGATGGTTTTGAGGTTTCTCCAGACCCCGCTGATGTCGCTCTGTTGCAGCTTGTCCTCCATCTTCTTCCTGAAGCTGTCCTTGCCTTCTCTGATCTTTCTCCTCAGCTCCCTCTGTACGGACTTCAGCATCTCCCTGTTCCCCGACCTGAAGATCCTCTTCTTCTCTCTCAGAAGTGTTTTTATCTCAGGGTTGATCCAGGGTTTGTTGTTTGAGTGACGCCGTATGGTCTTGGTGGGAACGGATTTGTCCACACAGAAGCTGAGGTAGCCCGTGAAGGTGTGAATGAGGCCATCGATGTCCTCACCATGTGGATCGCAGAGCTGCTTCCAGGCAGTGGCTTCAAAACAGTCCTTTAGAGTGTCCATTGTCTCCTCAGACCATAACTCCACAGTGTGCATGGCCGGAGGTTGTCTGTGCACTAGGGGTTTGTACACCGGTCGGAGATGAACCAAGTTGTGATCCGATCTCCCAAGTGGGGGGAGTTGTGATGAGGTGTACGCCTCCTTAGTGTTTGCGTAGAACAAATCCAGTGTTTTATTGTCTCTAGTGTGGCATGTGACATACTGGGTGAAAGTGGGCAGAATGGGAGACAGTGAAACGTGGTTGAAATCGCCTGAGATGAGGAGAAGAGCATCTGGGTGTTCTGTCTGCAGCCTGCTGGTTACTGAATGGATGACGTCACGCGCTGTCCCAGCGTTCGCCGTCGGATTTGCATAAACAACAATGCAGATCACGTGTGAGTGTTCTCTCGGGAGATATGTAGGCCTCATGCTAACAGCTAGCAACTCAATGTCTTTGCTGCAGTGTCGTTGTTTAACAGTGATATGTCCCGGTCTGCACCAGTTGTTGTTAACATACATGATCACTCCACCGCCCCTAGTTTTGCCACTCTCTGGTGTTCGGTCAGCTCGTATCGTGTGAAAACCCTCCAGCTCAATGTTAGCATCTGCTGCTAGTTCAGTTAGCCACGTCTCAGTAAACAAAAGGAGAGAGCACTCCCGGTAAGTGCTATCATAACGGGAGATAGCCGCTAGCTCATCTAACTTTCCCAGTATCGACCGTACATTTCCCATGACAACAGATGGAAGGGAGGGTCTGTACCTTACATTTTTTGTCCTCCGCCTTACTCCAGCCCAGCAGCCGCGGCGTTTTCGCCTCAGTTCTCTCGGTATGTCGAGTTTTTCCAGTGGGACCGGGTGGCGGTTAAATGCTAGCAGCTCTTCCCTGTTATATCGTATCCTGCTATAAACAGTGGCTCCGTCCACCGGCTCAGGAGACATTTGGGATGATCTGTGTGTCCGTGATATAAGTGGGGTGAAAAAAAAAAGTGATCAAAAGAGAGAGGAAGGGAAAAAAAACTCGGAATCGAGCCGCTGTTGCAAAAGGCAGCCGACTGGTGTGGCGCCGAGAGGAGAAAAAAAAAAAAAAAAAAAAAAAAAATAGGCCAACTGACTGATTACAAGTTTGTAGGCACCTGTGATGTTAATTAGAGGATACATCTTGGTTGAACATGTCCCTATGGTCACATTATTTTCAATCTTTTCTAGGGGTACCATCATTTTTGTCCAGGCCTGTTTCATGAGTTTGTTTTTCAAAATAATTCTGTTGAACCACAATTCAAAAGCATTGTCTGATTATCATTGGTTAATTTTCATAGACTTTTTATTTATTACCACTTTTGTCAGATTCAAGTTATTTCTGTGACCATTGTGGGTTTTTCTTTCATTAACAGAGGGGTACCAACAATTTTGTCCACGTCTGTATAGTAGCAAGTTAGACAACGTAGAAATAGGTCATCCAGCTTGTGTGAAACATGTAGCCGCTATAAGAAAAGCTATAGAAAAGACATCGCACCTGACAATGAGCAATCAAACCACTATTCACACAACACATGGAGTTAAAGCCTTTCTTGACTCAAATTTGGAAATCTAGGTAAGAAAGGAAAATAAAATTTGAAGGAAAGCCCACACTTATTTATGGAATGGCTGACACACGGGGAGTGTGAGGCTCCCCATGAATCTGTTTTTTATTAAAGGAAGCCAAAAGGAGGAGGGGGAGGACAGCAGTGGAGCAGGAGGGGCAGACGCACCCACAATGGAAACAGTGATGGTGAGACCAGCCGCTGGGAGGAGAGGCACCCATGATCCACATCCACCACGGAAAAACTGGACTGCATGATTAAGACTAAAACAGATAAATGGACCCACTTCTACAGATATACAGAAAATTAGCAAAAATTGAATCATTAGAAAATAGCAGACATTTTCCATTTACCTGACTTTGATCTAATGTTAACAATAGTAACCAGAAGTAATGTCTGAAGTTCAAGGTACTCCAAGTAACTTTGTGTGATGCAGGTGCATGGAAATTAGTAACTACAGGTAATGACATACAGGATGTTTCAAAGTCAGTAAAAGTAATAGTTAAAATCTGCAAATGGCAAACTAACAGAAGAATACCTATCAAAATCTGTAAAAGTAGCATTGTACCCCATGTACTATAGGCAATTGAACAGATCTGATCCAAATTATGAACAACCATTCTTTGCAAAATCCACCCTCCAGATTGGTCAGAAAACTTGTACTGGTAAACAAGGGAATGTGTGGAAGCATCCATTGTCCTAGCTGAAGAGGGCAACAGACATTTTAGCCCCTTTTCCACTAGTACCCACTCAGCCCTACTCTACTCTACTCGGCTCGGTTTCTGGCCTTTTCCATTAGTACCTGGTACCAGGTACCGACTCGAGGACAGGGTACAGCTGCGCTAAGTCGGGCCGAAAATGTGACGTCATCAGACTGCATGCCACTGATTGGTCAGGGCATAACGTCACGAAAGCGTCCGTCTTCTGAAGAATCTCCAAACCGCCATTTGCAAAAGTTCATGGAGTAAACTTGGTCACCGAGTAAACATGATATTAATAGAGATGACATTGCAGTTTTCGTGGAAATCTACACCGTGATCCAACAAAGAGGTGCAGAGTTTTCTGTGCTTGGTGGCAGATAGTATCCAGAGCGACCCGCACCGAAACAGATGGCAGCCCAGCATAGAACTGCACTACGGACAAGCTGAAGATGAAAGTGAGAGAACCATCGATGGTGAGTGATTTGTGATATTGTGCATCTTTTCACTTACTGTATTTATCCTGTTGGTGGTAAGCTCACTTTTTTGGAGCAATACAACGCCGTCCTGTGCTGGCTAGCAAGTATTAGCTAGTAGCTAGCTAGCTAGTAGCCAACTCTGCTGATTCGCGCCTGCTTTGTCCGAAGTATTTGCTTGTGAGAGCAAAATGATGAAATATGTTAATCCTGGTTAAAGTCCTGGTTTGTGTACATGTTGCACTTTGGTGCTGTGCATTAAGTTGTGTGTAATTTCTTTCTAGAATGGGTTTCCACACGCCAGGGGTCTGCCTCCCTCAGCGTGTTGTTTATATGGATACAGGTCAAGAGGACCCCAGGCTCCAAAATCTCAACATATTCAAGTGCACTGTCAAACCAGTGATTTATAAAATGATTCATATAATTTTCTAAAGCCTCATAATAGACCCACATACCTATTCTGTGGATTTTCCAAAAACAGTGTTGGAACAGTGTTGTGTTGTTGTTTCTGTTCCACCATAAATCCCTGGATTGAAAATGTACATGTACAGAGTGGATCCTGGGGTGCTCACTTGTCAGGGAAACAAGGCATTTTTGTCACATCCCACCACTGACTTTCACAAGTGTATTTCCCTAATACAGGTACATCTCAAAAATGAGAATATCATGAAAAAGTTCAATATTTTTTGTCACTCATTTCAGAAAGTGAAATCCATATATTATATAGATTCATTACACAGACAGTGATGCATTTCAAACGTTTATTTATTTTAAATTTGATGATTATGGCTTACAGCCCCTGAAAACCCCAAATTCAGTTTCTCAAAAAAGAGCACAGCAACTCACCCTTGGCTGGGGGATCCTGGGTTCGATCCCAGCCCCTGACCAACAGTGATCTGTGTGGAGTTTGCATGTTCTCCCCGTGTCTGCGTGGGTTTCCTTCGGGTTTCCTCCAACATGCCAAAAACATGCAAGTTAGGTTAATTGGCATCAACTGGGGATTCTAAATTGTCCTTAGGTATGACTGTGAGAGTGAATGGTTGTCTGTCTCTCTATGTTGGCCCTGCGATGGACTGGCGCTCTATCCAGGGTGTACCCTGCCTCTTGTCAAAGATGCTGAGATAGGCTCCAGCCCCCCCCCCCCCCCGAGACCCAAAAAGGATTAAGCGGAAGAAGATGGATGGATAAAATTAATTTTAAAATATAGTTTTTAAATAGAAATGTTGGTTAACATGGGCTGTAAGCCATAATCATCAAAATTAAAATAAACACTTGCAATATATCACTGTCCATGTAATGAGTCTATATATGGGTTTCACTTTCTGAAACGAGTGACATAAATTATTGAACTTTTTCATGATATTCTAATTTTTTGAGATGTACCAGTATATGTTTTGAACTTGCTTGAACTAACCACCATCCATTTCTGTCTTTGGTCTAGGCAAGAGGAAAGGAAAAGCAGCCACCCCACAACGGACCTTGCCACTGTGGAAAGTACTGAAATCCTTTGCTTTTATAGATAAAGTGCCAAAACTAAAGTAGCACAATTTCCACTTAATATAAAAGGGACTGAACTGAGATTTATTTGATTGTGTGAATATTAATTACAGAATAACTGAAAATAAATGGCACACCAACTGTAAAATAAACCACTTGTTAATGTATTTATTTTTTTGTCAGATCACTTGTGTGATCCTTTGTGAGTTATATTCTTAAATGTATGTTGCACTTTAGGGAATGGGAGTTGTTCAGTCATCAATATAATTTAGTTTATATGTATAGTTTATAGTCTATCATCAATAAACTCATGCAGTATTATAATAGCAGGACAAATTACAAATATTTGAGACCCATTGCAGTGCATCCTTTTATATTTTAGCAATACAAGTACAAAACACCACCCACACTTGAAGCCAGGGCAAGTAGAGACACAGCGGTCACAGAGCGGTGGCTAAACTTTTATTGATAAAAATTCCATATTTTGACTGAGCGACTCCATACTCAATGATGCACACCCTCAGTTAAAGTACTATATTCCATTCAACTGAATGTATTAATTCATTCTGATTGGTGAGGCCACAGTAAAAGCAAATGATTTTAAACGTAACCCAGCCCTTGTAAGACCTACTTTACTGAAGCACAGCTACATGAAAATTGTGGTTAAATACAACAACGAAGCACTTTGTCACATTTCACCACTGGCTTTTAGCAACAAGTGTATTTCCCAAATATGTTTTAAACTTGCTTTAATTAACCACCACCCATTTCTGTCTTTCATCTAGGCAAGAGGAAAACAATCCACCCCAAACCGGACCTTGCCTCACCATTTACAGAGATGCAGGCTGAAGCTCTGCTGAACTGGGACCAGGGTGAGCGGCACATCCAGCTGCTTCTGAGTGAGGCAGCGTGGCCACCATGTGTGACCCATCCTAAGTTTTTGTTTTTTTTTTTTACAGTTTGAATTTTGCATATTCTGAATAATCTGGAATTTGCTGCTGATTGTAATAAAGAATTTAGTGACATGTGTTTGCATCATGATTTTCTATTTTGTCTGTTAAGACACTGGTGGGAGAAGAGTCAACAGTACAAACCATTTATCAGTGACGTTGAAAATAATGGCTCATTTTTAAGAAAGTAACCAAAACAGTTATTTTATTAACTGAAGACCGTATTGTTGGATGTGCCAGTGCAGAAGACACTGCACACTTTAGTGATAGTACCAGTACATGGAGGAATTCTGGGCCATATTAGCATCTGTATTTTCTAATAATGGGTTAAGGCAGTGGTGCCAAGGCCCTGCAGGCTTTACCTCCAACCAGTGTCTTCAACAGCAGATCCCACTGAATTTCTTCCACTGACTGCTTGCCATATTGGCTGGACAAGCCACCTGAGTACAACGTGCAATCACCAAGCGAACACAAGAGAAACATTTGACCTTTTATTTTAATGTTTCAAATACAGCAACTTGAGGAGAAAAATGTCAGTCACTCGCCAGAAAAGCAGAAGCCCTGCGAAGAACAAACGAGGCTGATTAGGGAGGAATGGAGGATAAGAGGGAAAACAGATAATACCACTCACGTGGGAGATACTGTAGGAGGAGACCAGCACAGAACCCAGCGAAGGAGAAGTACCAGCAGGTGGAACTGCTGGACAGGGAAGGTGAATGGGTCTGACCAGGCGAAGAGGGAAGGCTGCATAGAGGAGGAGCAATTGGCTGGTGAGCACACCAAATCCCCGCAGACGCACCGCTCCGTTGGCAGCAACCTGGAAGAGATGAAAGGGACAAAATTGTTAGCAGATGTCACAGGATAAACACCACTTATGTAGAGCCGTTTTGTTGAGCAGTATACCCAAACAAGCCAGCGTTGAATCACTGAAGATTACTTCCTTATAAGTGCTGGCAGGCAAAAATCAGCAGGTGCGTCTGATGAGGGAGCCGGAGAGCAGGAAGGAGGGGGCGAGCGCTTGCCACACATGACGGTGCCCCCCTCTCAAGGAACGCCTCCTTGCGGTCGCCCAGTCTTCTCCGGATGAGCCCGATGGTAGTCTCGGACCATCCCCTTGTCAGGAATCTTGGACCAAGGGACCCAAGAGCGATGCTCCGGGCCATAGCCCTCCCAGTCGATAAAATATTGGAACCCCCTGCCCCGACGTCATACATCCAAAATCTTCCTCACCGTGTGGGTGACATGTCTGCCCAGGACCTTAGAGGGAGAGGGGAGGCTTTGGGGGAGGGCAGAGAGGGCTGGAAGAGAGAGGCTTAATTTTGGAGACATGGAAGGTAGGGTGCGTGCGGAGCGTTCGTGGGAGCTGGAGCCGCACAGCAGAGTCACTGATGTTCCCGGTGACAGGAAAGGGGCCCACAAACCGGGGGGAGAGTTTGCAACCCTCCGTCTTCAGCGGAACCTGGTCCGCGGCCACCCAAACCCGCTGTCCCTTACTGTAGCTCGGCACCGGAACCCTCTTGCAGTCAGCATAGCGCTGACTGTGCTCGGTGGCACGCTGAAATGCCGCTCTGGTGGCTCTCCAGGCCCGGCGGCAGGGGTGAAAATGAGCCCCCACGGACGGCACCGCAACCTCTCTCTCAGCCATGGAAAGCGGGGGGTGTTGTTGTAACCCACGGATGCCTCGAATGGAGACCGGCCCCTAGCCGAGGAGACCGTGGAATTAAGGGAGTATTCCACCCAAGTGAGATGGGAGCTCCACGAAGCGGGGTCTTCGGCTGCAACACAACGAAGGGCGGCCTCCAGGGACTGGTTGGCACGTTCAGCCTGCCCATTGCTCTGAGGATGGTAACCAGAGGTGAGGCTGATGGTGGTACCAAGGCAATGGCAGAAGGACTTCCAGACCTGTGAAGTAAACTGCGGACCCCAGTCAGACACAATGTCCGTAGGAATGCTGTGTAGCCTGACGATGTGATAGGAGAGGAGCTCCGCTGTCTTGGTGGCAGACGGCAGCTTGGGAAGGGGGACCAGGTGTACGGCCTTGCAGAACCTGTCCACGATGGTCAAAATTATGGTGTTGCCATGGGAGGAGGGAGACCAGTGACGAAATCCATGGCAATGTGGGACCAAGGCCGACTGGGAATAGGGAGGGGGTGAAGAAGACCAGCAGTGGTGGTGGGGGGGGGGGGGGTTGGAGGACTTGTTCCGGGCACAAGTCTGACAGGCTTTGACATACTCCTGCACGTCCCGACATAGCGTAGGCCACCAAAATGCTCGCCTGATAATGTCAATGGTCCGCACCACCCGCGGGTGACAGGCAAAAGGTTCAGCGTGCCTCCACTGGATGACTTCGCTGCGGAGAGCAGCCGGGAAGTACAGGCGGTTGGCGGGGCATCCCGCTGGTATGGGCTCTGAGGACTGGGCCTGGCGGATTCGCTTCTCAATCTCCCAGGTGAGGGATCCCAGGACGCACGAAGGCGGGAGAATGGACTGGGGGTGGGAAGGGGGGTCAGCCACGTCCTGACTGAACTGTCTGGAGAGAGCATCGGGCTTCCCGTTATGGGAGCCAGGCCTATAGGTGACAGTAAAGTTAAAGTACTGGAAAAATAAGGCCCAGCGACCCTGCCTAGGATCAAGTTGGCGGGCCAACCGCAGATACTCTAAGTTCTTGTGGTCGATCCACACGACTATCGGGTAAGCAGCTCCCTCCAGCCAGTGTCTCCATTCCTCAAATGCCAATTTAATGGCCAGCAGCTCGCAATCACCCCCGTCGTAATTCCTCTCGGGTGGGGTGAGCTGCCGAGAGAAATACGTACATGGGCGGAGCTTCAATCCGGGGATGAGCGCTGGGACAGGACTGCGCCCACTCCCGTTTCTGAGGTATCCACCTCCAGAGTGAATTGGAGCTGAGGGTCGATCTGAGCCAAGACTTGATCGCCGGTGAACAGGACCTTTAATTTATTGAAGGCCTGCTCAGCTGCCTCGGTCCATACAAATGGCACCTTAACAGAGGTCAGCTTAGTTAAAGGTTGTGCTATCCCACTATAGTTTCAAATAAATCTGCGATAAAAGTTTGCAAATCCCAAGAAGTGTTGCAGCTTCTTGAGGGAGTGGGGGGTTGGCCAATCAAGCACAACCTTCACCTTGGCTGGGTCAGCCCTCAGCTCCCCTCCGCTATGATAAAGCCAAAGAAAGAAGTGGAAGATGTAGAAAATTCACATTTCTCTGCCTTGACGTCGAGTTGATTCTCTAAGAGCCGCTGTAACACGGCTCTAACATGGGTCTCTTGCTCCTCTGGCTTGCGAGAAAAAAAATCGGAATGTCGTCTAAATAGACAAAAACAAACCGATTAAGCATGTCGCGGAGAACGTCATTGATTAAACGCTGGAAAACGGCGGGGGCATTAGTAAGACCAAAAGGCATAACTAAATATTCAAAATGCCCCAGATGAGTTTTAAATGCTGTTTTCCACTCATCCCCTTCGTGTATTCTAACTAGGTGGTAAGCATTGCGTAGGTCGGGTTTAGAGAATACACGGGAACACTGCAGGAGCTCGAAAGCAGATTTCATCAGGGGCAGAAGGTATTTGTCTTTGACACTGATGGCGTTAAGTTCCCAGTAGTCAATGCACGGACGCAAAGACCCGTCCTTTTTGCCCACAAAGAAAAACCCTGCCCCTAGGGGAGCCGAGGATGGCCGAATGAGGCCGGTGTTCAGCGAATCTTTAATGTACCTTTCCATCGCCTCCCTCTCAGGACCAGAAATGCTATAGAGTTTGCTGGACGGCAACCGCACACCCGGAAGGATATCAATGGTGCAGTCGTACGAGCGATGCGGGGGAAGCGCTAACGTTCGTGACTTGCTAAACACCTTCCCGAGGTCGTGATAGACCTTGGGTACGCAGCTGAGGTCCGGCGGCTCAACCTGAGGCAAGGAGATGGAAAGAGACGGGGAACACTTGGCCAAATTTAGGCACGTAGCCAAACAGTTGGCACTCCAGGAGGTGATTGAATTTTGTGCCCAACTGATCATAGGACTATGCCTCCGGAACCACGGGTAACCAAGTACCACAGCGTGAGAAGCCCGTGAAAACATGTAAAAAGTCTGCTTCTCACGGTGGTTCCCAGACAAAAGGACACATAGCTGCACCGTGCAATGAGTAACGGACGCCACCGTCTGGCCAAAAAGAGTACACACAAAGCGGGAGCCGGCAGTTTAACTGTTGGAATCCCCAGCTCGTGCACCAGCGTAGAAGAGATTAAATTCCCCTCTGCCCCGGAATCAATCACGGCGGAGACCCTCCTCTCGACCCCCGGTAGCTGGATGAGGGCCAAAATGGAGAGATTACGGGGGGATTGGATTGAGTCCCGCCCGCCAGACCCCCCGCGGCTACTGACGGGCCGGTTCTTTTGGCCAAATGCGGCATGCGTCCAACTTATGGTTCAGAGAACGGCAGTAGGCACACGCCCCGATCTGTTGCCATCTGTCAACCTCTGCTCGTGGAAGACGAGCAGAGCTGAGCTCCATAGGTTCGGGGTCGGGCTCGCCTCGGTCAGTAGTCGTTGGGAAGGAGCGAGTGACAGGTGGGCGAGAGGAGGCACCACGCTCTCGAGCATGCTCCTGGTATCGATTATCTAACCCGACCGCCTGATCTATCAGGCCGTCTAAGGTGGTGGCAACGGCGTGAACCACCAAGTCATCCCGGAGACTAGGGTTCAGAACCTGGAGATGCAGGGTCTCCAGGGTCTTAATGCAACCTCATTCCACCCAGACTCCGCTGCCTCAACCTAGAATTCCATCGAGTACTCGGCCACCGACCGGCTGTCCTGATGGAGTGACAGTAGACGACTTATGATGTTCCTCTCACTCTCAGAACGGTCGAAGGTGTGGGTAAACTCAGCCACAAATTGGTCAAACATTGGTGGCAAAGTTCTCTGACTATTGATAACAGCCCACACCCAACTAAGAGCGCGGCCCCGAAGCAGAAGAACAAACTGATTAATTTTAGAGATGTCATCCAGGAACTCCCTCTGCACCTGCCCAAAATAAAGCCAAACCTGGCATAAAAAAGTCCTTGCATTTCCCCACCTCCCCCACGTATGGGGCAGGAGTGGAAATAGCAAGGGTTCGGCAGATAATAGTGGAAGGGCAAGCAGGTGAAGATGAAGTAGCCAGGGCACCAGCATGGTCCAATCGATCAGTAATGACAGTCAGCTGCTGCGCAATCGCCTGCAGCAGCTAAGTGTGCTCAGCCACCTGCCTCTCTATAACGTCGAGGCGGTGGAGCACGGAGTGATCGGTTGATGATGATGCACCTGCCAGGTGATGACTCTGGCTGGCTCGTTCTGTCATATTGGCTGGACAAGCCACCTAAGTACAGCGTGCAATCACCAAGCGAACACAAGAGAAACGTTTGACCTTTTATTATAATGTTTCAAATACAGCAACTTGAGGAGAAAAATGTCAGTCACTCGCCAGATAAGCAGGAGCCCTGCGGAGAACAAACGAGGCTGGTTAGAGAGGAATGGAGGATAAGTGGGAAAACAGATAATACCACTCACGTGGGAGATACTGTAGGAGGAGACCGGCACAGAACCCAGCGAAGGAGAAGTACCAGCAGGTGGAACTGCTGGACTGGGAAGGTGAATGGGTCTGACCGGGCAAAGAGGGAAGGCTGCTTAAAGGAGGAGCAATTGGCTGGCGAGTGCACCAAATCCCCGCAGACGCACTGCTCCATTGGCAGCAACCTGGAAGAGATGAAAGGGACAAAATCATTAGCAGATGTCACAGGATAAGCACCACTTACATAGAGCCATTTTGTTGAGCAGTATACCCAAATGAGCCAGCGTTGAATCACTGAAGATTACTTTCTTATATGCGTTGGCAGGCAAAAATCAGCAGGTGCGTCTGATGAGGGAGCCGAAGAGCAGGAAGGAGGGGGCGAGCACTTGCCGCACATGACACTGCTGATCAGTGAAAACACCTGCTGAAGAGACTGGGTAGAAGAGAGAACCTGCGGGGTCTTGGCCCTCCATGGCACATGATTGGACACCCCTGAGTTAGGGTTTAATGGAATTTAACATTTTAACGCAAACTGCTTTATGGTTCATAATTCTGTTGACAGACTTACACCAAACCAAAAGTGATTCCTCAAACTGCTGGATTGTTTTTAGCTTTTCCAATCTTTTTTTTTTTCCACAATATTTTTATTGAACCTTTTTTACAAACATAACACAAACAATCAAACACTAACACTAAAGTGATAAAAAAAAAAAATGTACTAAAACACACCAACAACCACTAACAGGAACAGGTCTTCAACAACGCTCCTCTGTTTAGTCTAGGCAATCCATTACATAAGTATACATATTATACTGTACATTCACCAGTTTGGAATTTATAAGGTCCACACACATCATTCACCTTCTTCTTCAAAAGTTATGTTTAAATTCTTTACATAATCAATAAAAGGTCTCCATATATTCTCAAACACAGTTTCCTTTGATTTCAGTATGTATGTTATTCTTTCTAGTGGAAGGTTTGTTAACATCTGTCTTAACCACTGAGTCACATCTGGTCTATGAGTCTTTTTCCACAATAGTGCAATACATTTTTTGGCGTTAAGCAAACTGAGGTCTATGAATGCTCTTTCACTTTTATTAAAGTTGTGCTTTTCTGGATGCAGACCCAACAAAAACACTTTAGGATTCAATATGATTTGTTTTGAAATTATTTTTTCAATTGTTCCCCTCACCTCTTCCCAAAACATTCTAATTTTTCTACATTCCCATAAACATTGAAATAAGGTTCCTTTACTTTCCATACATTTTGTGCATGTATCTGGTATGTTTTTGTTATATCTATTTAATTCCACCGGTGTAACATACATCCGCATTAACCATTTAAAATGTATCAATTTTAGACGTACATTTATTGATTTGGTTTGAGCTTCTGTACAAGCCAATTCCCATTGTTCCTCTGAAATTTCAGTTTACAGGTCTTCTTTCCAATAATTCAGTCTTTTCTGTGAGTTTTCACTTGAAGATAGTGTCAATGAGTTATAAAACTCTGAAATAATACCCTTTCTCTTACTATCTTTCGTCAAGATTTTTTCCAAGGATGAATAAATAGGTCGGGTGAGAGCATTGTTTTGATTTGATCGAATAAAGTTCCTAATCTGAAGATATTTTAAAAAATGTGTTCTATTAAGATTAAATTTGATCCTCAGCTCTTCAAAAGACATTATGTTATCTGAACATGACAGATATAAATCTTGAATTTTTTGAATCCCTTTTAAATTCCATACTTTAAATACAGCATCCGCTCTCCCTGGTTTAAAATATTGATTACCCCATATTGGACTAAATTGTGACAGTAAGTGTGGTTCTTTTAAATATTTTTTAGTTTCACACCATATTTTGATCATATGCTTTACAAATGGATTTTTAACTTGTTTCTGTAATTTTTTTGCCGAGTCTGAGTATATGAATATGGGAGGAGGTAAAGGTAAATTGTATGATTCCATTTCAGTCCAGTGAGGGAGATCATTTGATGAAAAATAATATGTCATAGACCTCAGTTGTGCTGACCAGTAATACAACATAAAGTTTGGACAGTTCAGACCTCCACGATCAAATGGTAAATATAGTAAGGACAGACGTAATCTAGCCTTCCTATTGTTCCATATAAACTCCACTAACTTTTTTTTAATTCTTGAGAATAGATCTGAAGGTGGTGGTAAAGGAATGTATTGAAATAAATAAAGTATTTTGGGTAAGATATTACTTTTAAGTATATTAATTCTCCCAATCATCGACATTGGTAGTGACATCCATCTCTGAATTAACTCATTAATGTCTGTCATTAAGGCTTCGTAGTTGGCACTGGCGACTGATTCCAGCTTGGGCACAATTTGAATTCCTAAATATTTAAACTGATTTACAACATTGAATTGATTTACCTCAGAAGCTGGGTGCTTTCTCTGGGACTCATTTAGCATTAATATTGAAGATTTAGTTTTATTTATTTTATATCCTGATATTTCCCCAAAATTCTTTATTAAATTCAACAAGGTCGGAATTGATTTTTTAAGATTCGACATAAACAAAATTATGTCATCGGCATACAGGGAGATTTTATGTTCTGTTGGTCCAACCTTAATTCCATATAAATTAAATTAAATTAAATTAAAATTAAATTAAATTAAATTAAATCACCCTTTATTGTCATTCAGCTGCACAACCAATCATGTACAGTAGAACGAGATTGTGTTTTACCTATCTACTGTGTTAATCACACACACCCCAAGTGTAGAATCAGAGGGCCGCTGCCATGCAAGGCGCCACCACAAATTTCCCTCCTCCATTCCATTATTGCTGAGCACCAAGCTGGACGGCAGGAAGTTCCACTTTTATATGGTCTTCGGCATGACCCGGCCGGGATTTGAACCCCTGCCTCCCGGGTGTGGGGCAGATGCTCTATCAACTGAGCCACCACTCCGGTGGTATATATTTGCGGATGTAAACGTACTGCCATCGCTAAAGGTTCAATTGCCATAGTAAACAGTAAAGGTGAAAGTGGACAGCCTTGTCGACATCCTCTATTGATTTTTATTGATTTTGAGATATTACTGTTTGTTAGGATTTCTGCTGTAGCATTATTATATATTATCTGAACACATTTTATGAAATTATTTCCAAGTCCAAACCTTTGTAAGACTTCAAAAAGAAAGGGCCATTCGACCCTATCAAAGGCCTTTTCGGCGTCCAATGATAGGAGAGCTGTATCCGGTGCTTCTTTATTAGAGTAAATAATATTGAATAATCTTCTTACATTATGGAAGCCTTGTCTTCCCTTTATAAAGCCTTTCTGATCTCGGTTAATAATATTTGGTAATATTTCTTGTATTTGTCTGGCTAAAATTTTACAGATTATCTTAAGGTCAGCATTTAATAGGCTTATTGGTCTCATATTTTCACATTTATTAGAGGGTTTACCTGGTTTTGGCAACAGTATAATTAAGGCATTATTCATGTACGATGGTAAATTACTATTTTGAAATGCTTCTAAAACCATTTCCAAAAAAGGTTTTACTAATTTATTCTTAAATTTTTTATAGAGGTCAACTGGAAGATCATCTGGTCCTGCACTTTTTCCTGATTTCATATTATCAATGGCTAGCCCAACTTCTTCTTGACTAATTTTAGACTCCAGTATCTCCCTGTTTTCATTTGGAATACACGGTATAGATAGTCCGTCCAAAAACCCATTTAGTTTTGTTAAGTCAGTTTCATTTTTTGTATCATATAATTTTTCATAGTAATCTCTAAAGGCTCTATTAATTTCTAAAGGATCTACAACTACCTGTCCGTTACTTATAATACTGGTAATTGGTGTTTTAGATTCTAATTGTTTAATCTGCCATGCCAATAATTTTCCTGATTTTTCACCTTGTTCATAAAAAGATTGCTTCAATCTTAGAAGACTCGAGGCAGCTCTATTCGCTGATTTTTTGTCATATTCAGCTCTCAGAATTATTAATTCGTTCTCTAACTTTGGGTCACTTCCTGCATACACTTTTTCTTGAAGAATTTTTAATTTGTGTTCCAATTGGACTCTCTCCTCTCGAGTCTTCTTAGATTTTGAACCTGTATAACTAATAATATGTCCCCCAATAAAAGCTTTGAAAGCCTCCCACTTTATACATGCTGATGTTTGTGTAGTATTAATATCGAAGAACTCATCTATCTGTTTTTCTATGTACTTAACAAATTCCTCATCCTGAAGCCATTTATGCTGAAATTGCCACCTACCTGGCTCCTTTGTCAATTTCTTATCTACATATATGAGACAACAGGGTGCATGATCAGAGATCACAATATTATCATAAAAGCAGTTTTGAATCTTGGACCTTAATTCTGTGGAGATCAAAAAATAGTCAATACGTGAGAATGACTTGTAGGTATTAGAATAACAAGAGTAGGCTTTAACTTGTGGTTTCATTTCTCTCCATATATCCAGCAATCTCAGTTCTTTCATAGAATGCTTAATGATCATCCTGCATCCATTGTGTGTACAGTCCAGTCCTGTTGATCTGTCTATACCGGGATTCAATGTACAATTAAAATCCCCTGCTATTATATGTTGCCCCGTAAGTGATGATAAGATAAGAAATAAATTAGCAAAGAACTTTTGATCATCTATGTTGGGACCGTATAAGTTCACCAGATTTAGGTTTTCTAATAGCAAAGATACTTGAATAATTAGATATCTTCAAAATTTGTCTCCAATTACATTTTTCACTTGAAAAGGGACTGATTTATGTATGAGAGTCATAACTCCCCTGACTCGGGATGAAAATGATGAGGTGAACACACTTCCTTGCCATCTTCTCCTAATTCTTTTTACATCCTCCTCTATTAGATGGGTTTCTTGTAAAACCACAATTTTTGAACCTATGTCTTTTATTTTATTCATAACTTGTTTAAGTTTTTTTAAATTTTGTAGACCTCTGCAATTCCATGAAGTTAAATTAAGATTAACGCTTTGGTCTATGATCAATAGGGGGTTTAGGATTACCTCGCAATATAAACATGCTCATACAGAGAAGCAAAAACATGAGTGGTTGAACATTCATCCTACAAACTACACACAAACAAATTCCCCCTTCCCACCTTCGTGGTAAACCCCCCAAAATCAAAAAAAAAAAAAATTGTCTCCCGCTATAGCCATTGACCGCTCCACACCCACGAGGATCAGCCAAAGCCACTCCTTCTTCATCCTCCCAATCACCCTAACTCTACTGCTTTTAATAACGTAACATTAACTCTCTTCTGTAATTTTCCAATTTAACTCCAAAATTTTATAGCAATTTTGTGCATCATAGTTTTTTGTTTTTTGTTTTTTTTAATATGTAATACAATCTATATTTTGTAAACTTGCTATATGCTTCAAATCAGTTAGATGCCTATGTAAATGCTTAAATATTCTACCCTATATTCTGTTCATGCTTAGCTCCCACCAGTCTCTTCCTGGATCTTCTTGATGAGCTCCTGCGCCTCCTCAGGGGTCTTGAAGATGTGTGTTCTGCCCTTATATGTGACCAGAAGTCTTGCAGTGTGAATCACTCCATGACGAATCCCAAGGTTGCGCAGTTCTTTACGGATGGGGTCAAACTGCTTCCTTAATTGTTGGATTCCTGAGGCCAAATCTGGGTAGAACCGCACCTGTTGATCCTGGTATTTAATTTCTCCTTTGGCTCGCGCCGCGTTGGAAATCGTCATCCTGTCTCTGTAGCTGAGGAACTTCATAATTAGCGTCCTCGGTGCTGCCTTGTTATCTCTCTGTGGGCCAATTCGGTGGGCGCTTTCCAAGACGACTGATGAATGTAGCTCCGCGTTGTTCAGCGCCTCCGGGATCCACCCCTCCAAAAAGGAGCATGGGTCACGACCTTCGGCTCCCTCCGGTAGACCCACCAGCCTCAGGTTGTTCCGTCTCGACCGGGACTCCAAGTCCAGGACATTATCTTCCAGACATTTATTTTTTTTTTCCAAAGTGCGCACCTTTAATTGAAGTCCGCCGACGTCATCCTCCGCACTGGAAACACGAAGCTCCACCTGCGTCACTCGCTGCACGCAGTCACCCAATTCCTTTCTCATTGCATCCAACGCTGCCATAATCCCATCAAGTTTAGCGGAAAAGTCTGCTCTCATTGAGCTAATGGCAGCCAGCACTGCACCTGTGCCGCCGTCATCAGCAGTCACCGCACCACCGCTAGTTTCATCCGCCATATCCGCAGCTTTTCCTGCTGCGCCACAGACGTGAAAGTCCGTTAATTTGGACTGCTTCGGCGGTTCAATTTTTCCCCCACCTGATTTCCCAGCCTTAGGCTTCACTGGCATATCCTCGCCCAAACACTGGGAAAAGTTCTGTTCCAAATGAGAGAGTTATTTGCCGAATTTTTATCTCTAGGAGCAGAGCAGAGTGATATGCATCCTTCCTACGTAGCCGCCATAACCGGAAGTCGCTTTTCCAATCTTTTAGTATTTAATTTGTCACTTGGTGGTAACCTTCACACATAAAACAAAAGAGACACATCTGCCAAAATTCCAAAGGTTTATTGTCAAAATTCTCAGTGCAATACTACATGAATACACATATAGTACATTGTTGATGCAGAGAATATATAGTTCTACAGTATCTACATGTATCTAGTAAATCAAGTATTTCTCCATGTAACCTTGTGACTGCACTATTTTAATTGCTTTTAATCGTAGATCAAGTTTGGTTTGGCCTAAAATGCATCATAATTGTCAAATATATCTTATTATACCTAACTCAGTACAGTTTACCTTTTGAATATATATTTTGTGGCTAATGTAACCCCATAACTACAACCTGGCGATCAAGTTTTGGCAGCTTAAAAGTTTTTGCCATGATACCACCACAGACTGGAGTGCTGATGGAGCAAGTACATGACATGATGTCTCAACAGTCTGTCCATGATTTTCATGCAGATCAGAGCAATTTGTTGCACAGGAAGCTAAACATTTCTGTAGACATTCTTAAGTTCTATAACCACTGAGCATTTGTGAAGCTGGGGTGACATCAGTGACAGCCTGTGTTGAACGCCCGGACCAGCGGTTTAAAGCAGTAATTTTCCCACAACAAAGCCATCTGAAACACACACACACAGCATACATATTTTAGTACCTAATAGCGATAACTTGCAGACATTACAATGTAGTACGATGTACTTAAAGCAAACTAGCATTAGCAATCATTAGTTTACCGTCATATGTGATCTAGTTCATATCCTCACGTCTTCCGCTCTATCGCTTCCCAGACACTCCAGTACTTTTCCAGAGTGTTTCATCTCGCTGCCTGTCCCCTTCTCTGGCGGTCCTTTTTGGCCTTTACGGTGACAAAAAGCCAGAGACCGAGGAGTCGCCTTGTACAGCCGCAATGTTATGTTTTGCTTGGGTCGCGTGTTTTACATCGTGGGAGCGTGGCGCCGCCTTGCTGTAAAAAAAATCCCACCCACCCCAGGCGTACCCAGCTGCAATGGAAACAAACGAAGTGAGCAGAGTAGAGTAGAGTAAGGCCGAGTGAGTACTAGTGGAAAAGGGGCATTTCACCAATGGGGTTTCCACACATCTCACTGGTTAGACCCAAACACATACTGTAGATTGGGAAATGTTGGACATTTTATCACCTCTGCTGGGAAATATAGCCATCCATGGAAAGCCAACACCTGACCTTAAGATAGAATATTCTTCTTAATTAGAAATGTATGTTTTGTCACTTAATTGGGTAACCACAGCACAAAAGGCTGTGCACATTGACACCCAGAAATCTCCTACATGACCAATCTTAACATTAACAAACATGGGGATGAGAAAATTTGAAGCAAATTCTAAATTTGTTATGGTAAAAAGATTAAACAGATGTAGGTCTAATAAAAGGAGCAGAGTATGACGCTATAGACCATATGCTTAGAAGCCTAGAAAGGTGGTAACCAGGTCATAAAAACTAAAAGCAGCAGATGTCATAGTGTTATCAGTCCTGTGGGAAACATCCTGATGATGCGGGACCTGCAGGAATTAACGAAGCTATAATTCTTTGTGTTCGTTGTATGTCAGGATCACATATATTGATGAATGAGCTAAACCTCCAAATGCAATTTTCCACAGTGGCAGTCATCAGTAAATTTTGCACATCTCATACCTCCTAATAGAAACCAATTGCTGAGCCCAGAGGAGGGGGAGCTGACAATCCCAAGACGTTAGATGATGATGAAGAAGACCATTGCGCTATTACAGATTATTTGTAAACACAGTGTGCTACTGATAATACATGAATCCCACATAGCTTACCACACACACCTAGGGGTGTGAGACTTATAGTATTCTTGCGTTAGTATTCACATCATGTGAATTGCAGTTAGGTAGTCAGGATAATTGTGAAGGTTAGAAGCTCTAGAGGCCCGAATACAACATGCATGGGTAAGGATATCTCCTAACATTGAACAAGTTTGTTTGCCACCTACTTACACTGACATGTCATACATAAAGCTTATTTGCATGTACATATTGTTACGTCATCTCTCCTGCCGGCACAATAAAGACCAGCCTAAACACATCTGCTCAACATATAGGTCTCATTACCCAGCCCACTTATGACAACACAACCGCTGCTTGTAGCTTGCACATTGCCGACAACCACACACTCATAGGCTAATGGGAGATAACTTTCACCGGTAATACAACAGTACACTGTCAACTACAGATGTAGTGAATAAAGATAAAACGGTACAGGCTCCAGCTATTGCAGTGACAACCCCTCGGGCCATTATTGATCCTGTCCCGGCCGAGCCCTTTGTGTCCGCACCCCAGCAAAGGTGTAGGGTGCAGAAGAGGTGCATACAGGGGAAGCATCAGACCATCATGCCCACCTGGAGACGTGTGCCTGCGGCGTAGAAAAAGAGGTCGTAGGGCTAGTGACTGTACGACTTCAGCCCCTAGAAGAAGGAGCGACTGGTACCCATGTACACCCACCGCACCTCCAGCACCCCGAGTGTAGTCAGATCAGCCACATGGAGGAGACAGCATTTTCTGATCCAACGTTACCCCTCACAGTGGGAGACAAGGCCTATGCAGCTACGGTGGGCACAGGGGCTCGAGTTTCATCAACACCAGCTTCTCTACCTCTGTTCACTCATTATTCACTGGTGGTTGGCATCCCTAACATCATCATCATCATCGGCGGTCACTCGTAGTCGAATATGACTGTCCTCTCTCTTGGTCCTTGTGGGTCTTCAGGTGGGCATAGAGGCCAATTCTGGACCCGATTATTCTTCTACAATGTGGGCAGGGGAATGTAATGGTGGTGGGTTTGGGTTGGTCCAGATTGTTGGTTGCTCTCTCCTTCCTGAGTCTGCATTTGTCTTGTGCAGCATGATGGAGGTCAGCGTTGTACTGTGCGGCACCCTCACGGACAATGTTTCTCCAGGTCGCCCTATCGGTTGCCATATTTTCCCTAGCTTTTAGGTCTATGTGGCACTTCTTTAGGTTTATTTTTATGTTGTCCTTAAATCTCTTCTTCTGGCCTCCTGGAGCCCGCTTCCCTTCAGCTAGCTGGGAGTACAGGACTTGTTTTGGGAGGCGAGAGTCAGGCATTCAGATAACATGGCCAGTCCATCTAAGCTGGTTTTGGGCAATGGTGGCAGTGATGGTGGGAAGGTTAGCCTCCTCCAAGACGCTGGTGTTGGTGCATCTATCCTCCCAACTAATCCTGAGGATTTTTCGGAGGCATCTCTGATGGTGTGCCTCAACTGACTGTAAGTACCTGCTGTATGTAGTCCAGGCTTCTGATCCATACAGGAGAGTGGGGAGCACCACCGCTTTATAAACCAGGATTTTGGTATTCACTTGGAGATCGCGGTTCTTAAAGACTCTCCTCCTTAGCCTTGAGAAAGCCCCACTGGCACTGCTGAGGCGGTGGTGTATTTCATCATCGATGACGGCTTTTGATGAGAGGAGGCTGCCAAGATATAAGAAGTGGTCCATATTTTCCAGTCGGATGTTATCAATGGAGATGTTTGGGGGTATGGCAAGTGTACTGCAGTTTGGTGATGGCTGGTTAAGTATTTGTGTCTTTTTTATATTGACGGCCAAACCGAGCTGTTTGTATGCTTTGGCAAAGGCAGACAAGATGCACTGAAGGTCCTCTTCTGAAAGGGCTAGAAGAGCGTTGTCGTCTGCATACTGCAGCTCCATGATGGATATGGTGGTGGTTTGACCTTTAGCTCTAAATCGGTTGATGTTGAGAAGTTGACCGTCGATTCTGTATGTGATTTTGACTCCCGGGGGCAGGTGTTGGTTCGTGAGATGGAGAATAGCAGCAATATAGATGGAGAATAGTGTTGGAGCGATGACACATCCCTTTTTGACTCCCGTGTCAACCCTGAAGGGTTCTGTTTCGTCTCCACTGCCACTGAGTACCGTGGCAGACATATTGTCATGCAGCAGTCTCAGTACCCGGATGTATTTTCCTGGGCAGCCGATCTTTGCCAGAACCAGCCAAAGGGCCTGACGGTTTACTGAGTCGAACGCTTTGGTAAGGTCTATGAAGGCCATGTATAATGGTAGATTTTGTTCCTGGCATTTTTCTTGCAATTGGTGAGCAATGAAAATCATGTCTGTGGTGCCTCTATTTGGGCAAAAACCACTCTGGGACTCGGGAAGAATGCTTTCTGACGGGGGGGTGAGTCTATTGGCCAAGACCCAGGCAAAGGCTTTCCCTATGGTGGACAGGAGAGAAATGCCACGGTAATTCCCACAAACTGCCCTGTCCCCCTTTTTAAAGATGGAGACAATCAAGGCATCTCTGAGCTGTGCAGGGATTTCCTCTACTTCCCATATTTTCAGGAGCAGGGCATGGATGTGCTTCAGAAGATCAGGACCACCTTTCTTCAGGACTTCTGCTGGGATGCCGTCAGGTCCAGCAGCCTTGTTGTTTCTCATCTTCCTGATGGCGTCCTGTACCTCCTCCAAGCTAGGTGGTTTTCCCATGCTTTCCTCTATGGGCTGTTGAGGGAGTTGATCAAGGGCCTCCATCTCAGGAGTGGTGTCCCTGTTTAAGAGGTCCTTATAATGCTCTTTCCACCTGTCTGCAATTGCCTCCTTGTCCTTCAGAAGCGAGAGCCCATCTTTGGAGCGAAGGGGGGTTAGGCAGCAGTGGCTGGGGCCATATACCGCTCTTGTGGCATCAAAGAATCCTCTCGTGTCTCCAGAGTCGACAAGCTGCTGGATCGCCAGGGCCTTCTTTGTCCACCACTGGTTCTTCAGTTTCCTAACAAGTGTTTGTACAGCTGCCTTCGCTTTGGCATGGGCTGCTCTTTTAACCTTGCAGTGAAAGTTGTTTTGCCAGGTGATAAAAGTTTGCCGCTTGATATCGATGAGCTGTTGGATCTCACTGTCATTCTCGTCAAACCAGTCTTGATGTCTCCGCTTTTTATGACCGAGGATGCTTTTGCAGGAGTCCACAATGGCAGTGGAAAGTGTGCTCCAGTGTTTTTCAGTATCCTCTGGGTACTGTTTGGGCAAAGCTGCCCTAAGAGTATCCTGCAGCTGTTGTTGATAGATAATGTCGTCCAACAGCACGGTGTTAAGCTTTGGCCGGCTCTGTCCTTTCTGCAACCTTCTTTTCCACATTAAGCGGATAGACATGATGGAGCGAATAAGGCGGTGGTCAGTCCAGCAGTCATCTGCACTGGTCATTGCTCTGGTGTTAAGGACATTGCGGCGGTCTTTGGAGCGGACTATGATGTAGTCAATGAGATGCCATAATTTGGAGCGGGGATGCATCCATGATGTTTTGAACTTGGTTTTCTGACAAAAAAGTGTGTTGGTGATGACCAGGTTGTGCTCTGAGCACTTGGTTAGCAGTAGTATGCCATTGGAGTTTGTGTTTCCAACCCCTTCTCTCCCCAGCGTGCCGCTCCATAGATGATGGTTTTGTCCCACTCTGGCATTAAAGTCTCCAAGCAGGATTAACTTTTCCTCCTTTGGGACTTCAGATAGTATTGTGTCCAGGTCAGCATAGAAGGTCTCCTTTACTTCATCCTGTGCATCAAGCGTTGGAGCGTAGGCACTAATTACGGTGGCCATTTGACTGCAGGCAAATATCAGACGAATGGTCATTAGGCGCTCGTTGATGCCCACAGGGAGTTCATGGAGGTGGTTGATGAGGCAGTTCTTAATAGCAAATCCCACACCATGGATTCGTGGCTCATTTGCAGGCTTTCCCTTCCAAAAGAAAGTATACCCGCCTTTTTCCTCCTTCAGCTGACCTTCGTCAGCCCGTCGGGTCTCGGAGAGTGCTGCGATGTCGATCCGGAACTTCCTTAGCTCTCTGGAGATGATGGCAGTTTGCCTTTCAGGTTGATCACTGGCTTGGTTGTCCATAAGGGTTCGCACATTCCAGGCTCCAATATGTAATTTTGTATGTTTTTGACCGCGTGGTGGTAATCCCTCTGGATGCGGAATTCCAGACAGGATTTTGTGAGGCAGGCTATGTTTGGGGTACCTTTTCTAACCCCTTCCCCTACTGGGGTGAGCAGAGTGGATCCTAAATAGGGCTGCTCAGTTATGAGTGCAGCTGCCGAGAAGCTCTTTCTGCCTCAGTCCAAGAGCTTAACGACTGTATCAAGCACCCATCGCCTGTGTGCCAGGTTGTGGCTAAGAACTCCCAGACTTCACTGTCCTGTCCCCGTTACCACTTCCTGATCGCCACAGGACTTTATCTTGTCCAAGACGTAAAGTGGATGGGCTCCCTTCGGGAACTCCCTTCGGCATCCTTGACACAGTATCACTGAACTGTTTACTGGCTGGACTGGATATTGTCTACTCTCTTCTGTATCCACCAGACTGTCCTATAAACCTCATGGGATGAGATGTGCCTCTGAGAGTGAGAGCACACATCTATTTTGCTTCTATTGGTACCAGTGTGTGTCTACGAGATGGAACTGTGCTCCACAGCTGCGGATACAGGAAGCAGACACAGAGAAAGATCAAACCCCTGTCGCAACTGTGTGATGGCTGCAGCTGAATGATGTGAACCCTGGCAAAGTTAAACTGGTGGACAGAATGTTTCATGGGCTTCGTGGATTGACCCTATTCAACCTTATTACCCCCACATGATCCACTCCACTGTACAAACTATTCACATGATGATCAGGGGGAGACTTCGGTAGGGGTGCAGGACTTGGTGAGCAAGGACAATTATGTGAACTCTCAAGGAGTTGCCGCTGCAGTTCATCTGGACAAAGACGTGTTGCCTCAGTATGCCCTCTTAGACATCACTGCACCATGTTGGGGGTGTTCGCAAGGGAGGAGGCAAGGGTACCAGGACCAATGGTGCAAACCTATCTTGGATTGACTGACTGCATTGTCACACAATGTAGGGGCCTACCTTATTCACCATCTGATGATCGCTAGTGTGTCTCACACCATGTATGGTTGACATGATAAAATCATGTCAAAAGGGGGGAATGAAAGGGTCATGAAAAGTTAGAGTGCCAAAATAATAATTCTGTAGGTAATCTCCCATTATGCTCTACACATATTTTGTTTGCATTCTTATGAACAAATATGTTAAAAGTGTTAAACTACAAATTGAAGTGTTAAGCAATCACAATCTGATAAACAGGAATCAGGCGTAGCCTCAGAGCCCTCTTCTCTTTCTCCATTCTATTAGTCAAGTCTATTGCATTAGTTACACACCCAAATCAACACTCACACACACACATTTCATAATACATCTTTGGGGATAGTTAACGTAAATAGCAGATGGCATGTTCATGTCAGAGATAAACTGGCCAATCAGACGGTTGCATACAAGTCCATCCTATTGTACGAGGTTGGCCCAACCCAAGAAGTTAAATGTAAGTTGCACCCGGAAGTTGGGGCTCAGTCTGACGATGTTCCCGAGGGAGCTGCGTCCCACTGAACCCAGCGCTGCTTGCTTTACATGTGACCTCTGAATAAATCTTGCTTCTCTGAACTGAAGAATTCTCTGGCTTGTTCTTGGAGCTTTCAACCAAAGAATTGGGAGTTTTAACACCTCCTCATCTGTTAGTCTCAATGACGTGATCACATCCTCCGCTTCTTCACCCATGGTGTAAATGAAAGTATTTGCTTGGTTTTCATCTGGCTGCAACTCCAGCCCTGATGATATTCTGTACCTCTCAAAACGGCAAATCCACCTTGGCCACTCCTCCGGCCTGCTGAAGTCAAACTTCGGCGGTGGCACAACTTGAAAACGCTCCATGCTGTCAGGTGAGCCTGCTAGCTTCTCACTTTAGCTTAGCCTTGCTGTGTCGTGAAAAAAAAAAAAAAAGTTTACCGGAGCGATGTGAGCTCTCTCTCAATGACAGGAGCTGAGTGACTCTAGCTTCTTACTGTCTCATGACAGCTCGCTTCTGACACCATGTTATATTAGGGTTATTAGCTAACCAAAGAGCACAGACAGTACATGGCTTCTGTTCATGACCAACTCGGTTTATTAATATTCTCTTCTTCGTGGGCACATTCCAGGAAGTCAACCCCAGTCCTCCGACAGGGATGGGACCTACATCTTGCAACTAACACTACAGGATGCATTCTCTGAGTGCCCTCTAGTTTGTTGCTGGAGTTGTTGTTGTACTGTTTTTTTACTGCTGCCAAGGAGGTAATGTAATCGGGGTGGTTTGTCTGTCTCTTTATCTGTCCGTTTGTTAGCAGCTGTAGGGTGAATTGCCTATAAAAATATTTGTCATAAGGTACGGGAATTATTTATTTTATTTAATAGTGGGTGTGAAAGGGGGCGGAGTTAAACCGTCACTTCTACACCCGCTAAATTAAATAAAAGCACTCGTAAAAGGGGCACCAGTCCTAACGGACAATAATATTATCTTTAATTTTAATTAATTTTGTACCTTAAATTACTTAATGAATCAGTCTCAAAGTTTCAGTGAGTTTTTGTCCTGCCGTGATTAGGAAACCTGTATATGCGAAAGGAAAACGCTTCAACTGCTCTTATTCACTCTTTTATTAAACTCATTCAGGTTACATGGCATGTCGTTCAAATGATGAATAAACAGATTCAGATGATAACAGCGTAATATATCACATCAACTGATATTGGGTTCCTGAACATAAAATCCAGCGTTACACCTCTGCAGAACCACGGAGGAACTAGACTTATGTTTCAACGGTAAATGAGGCTGGAATGTTTTAACAAAACAACGCAATTTTATGTGGAAAATTCATAAGCTAATTATCTAAAAATGACTCCTGAATTAATCTACAAAAATTTAAGGGCAGTTACTTAAAAATGAATAAGAGTTTTCCTTCAGTTTACAGTTCTATCCTGTGGCTGAGAGACTAATTGAGCCCTGAAATACGGGCCATATTCAATTGTAATTTAATTGTTA